>OY728150.1:2051096741-2056096741 GCA_963277665.1 Viscum album | reverse complement strand
AAGGAATTATTCCCAAATAACGCAATTCAAGTAAAATATAGTAATATCAAATCGATATTTGGGTACCTCCCGCCGCTTTCCCACTAGTTATTGGAGACATCCTATGCATCAAACCAATCCCATCATTTTCACCGCAGTCCCACTGCCAAACCCCACCCATAGACACCTGGGCCACAACTACTATCCCGCCCATAGACACCTGGGCCACAAACACCTCACGTAACCATGTCCTCAAACACCTTGGCCAGAACATCCACTGCCACGCCCGAAGACACCTTGGCAAGAAAGCTACTGTCATGCCCGAAGACACCTGGGCCTCAACCCGAAGATATTTGGGAAACAACCTGCCCATAAACACCTGAGCCAACCACCAAAACTACCCTGCCCGAAGATTCTTGGGCAAATAATGGACATCAGGCCATCACAGCCTTCCCAAAGAGTCTTGGGCAATTCGAAAAAGGGAGCATAAAAGGATCTAATAACCATCCACACATAGGAGTGTTGGGAAAAACACCCTCCCCATGAAATGGGGTGTTCGGCACTAAGTTCTCAACGTGGGTGGGGTTCGAATAATAAAAATATAAGATACAAATATATGTATAGGTAACAAACACTCATCCCAACCTAGGGGTTCCAAAACCTATGCACAAACACCCTTGTTATTATTCATTCACAAAATATGTCACGACACTCACAACCAAGTCACTACTCATTCCCAGAATCAATTTCCCAACTTAACCATTCTTGTTTTCATGTTCAATTGATCCCATTAGTATGAATTCTTCACCACCGGGAAACTAACAGGCATAACCACAAGCCAAAAATGAATGAAACTGCCGAATGGAAATTTAAGAATTCACACTAGGTTCTCTTGAAAGTCACAAAAACAAAGGGATAAGTGAGATCCCTTGAAGTACTGGAACCAAAGAAAACCCCATGACACAGCCCCACATCCCCAAAATCTAGGAGACAATGGTCTCTCAAAAACATAGGATTCCACCCCAATTCATTATATATGCAGACTAACCAAACAGCCTCAAAATCACAAGCAGCGAAAGTACAACAATAGGGGATCTCATCCCCACCCGCATCACCACATGAATCGGCCTGTGAAGGAAAGAACCAAACAACTGCAACCAACACAAAGAAAGCCCAAGATGGTATTTTCATATTTAATAGATTTAACACACTCCATGGTTTCATTTCCACTGTTCGTTAACCTGGGTTATCACAGAAAAGGGTTGATCATGGTGCTTTCAATTTATTTAACCAAGTATATGTAATTAAAAATTTCCATGTTACGGTTATTTAAACATCTAGGAGCACCGAGGTTCATTAGTGAACAGATAAATACCACCAACGACCATGATTTTCAGTGAGCATAGGCCCGTACCATTCACAACACATAACAACAGAAAGATTACAGCAGAACATAGAACACCCCCCTTCATTCATTAAAGGAAACTTCATTATCTTTATTAAGTTTGGTTTCATCAATTTCCACAGAGGTAGAAGCATTCCCACCCTGCATGTTACACAGAAAATTGAGACGAAGGAGAAAATCCCTACTTGGTTGATCAAAGATCGATGTTTTTCTCCATGCGCCAAAACAGGGGAAGCGCGACTCGTGGGGCTCCCGCATAGGTGCACCACTTGCCTCGCAAAAGAAGGGACTTCAAACGCACAAGGACAAGGAGGAGACTAGCCAAGAGGGAGAAGAATAATTTCTAACGAGATAAAAAGATGAGATACCAAAAGTTATGGCATAAGTAATTTGAACACCTTGGATGTCGGATCGTGGTTTTACCACGCTGTTGTGTGGTTACACACGACTGAATTAATTGTTATTTAATATGGAGGTTTCTGCAGATTTTTAGATATTAAATATGGGTTAAAAATATCCTTGAGATTCCTTAAAAGGTATAAAAGGCCTAGATGAGGCGTTACGGGAAAAACTGAAGAAGGAAAAAACCTGACAAGGCTGGATAACGCTGATCGGTAGCACCAAATGGTCAGTCGCACCGATCGGTCCAACTGATCGATCGAGCCGATCGGTCGCACCGATCGGTTGTCCCAAACGAGGTGCGACCCCTTATGATCCTAGAATTTGGCAAAGGGATGGATCATGAGGGTCTTGTCCATTACATGGGTTTTAATTAAACAAGGGTTCATAATTTTTTTATGAAAATTTCTTACAAGAACATGATTAATGATATAGAATTCAGTATCCATTCCCTCAACCTAAACATATTTTTTATGATAAAATTTATTTAAACGAGTTTGAGAAAATCCTTGTATTATTTGATTTTTCTTCTCAATTTATTCATGTTGGTGAGGGATTTTAAGAGAAAAAAAATTCTTATATCCTTTTGATGAACATAAATAATTTAAATCCATAATATCAATTTCCCCATAATGAACACTACAATTTGAAATAATTTTATAACCTTTTCATTTTCATCCTTTTTAGAAAACATCATTAAGGCATTGCAAGTTTAAATTATATATATATATATGAAATATAACAACATAGATTTATCAAAGTCATCAAATATATTAAGAATATATATTTCATCACATAAAATTTCAATTGTATTCGGAATTAAATGCTCAAGATATATCATTTTGAGAGAATTAGATTTAGAAATTCAATTTTTATATTTAAAAGTTCATTATTGTTTCTTACTATGTTGTCTTGCTTCACAAACAAGGTCATAACTAAAAATACATTTGGAATGATCATTTATTGTTGATAATGATTTAGTGTGAAAAGAGTGTGAGTTATATATTGACCAATATAATAGTTCTAAATCCATGAATCACTACCTTGTTTTTTCAAAAAAAATTATATATTTACCAATTAGGATATTATAGTTTAATTGTATATATGTTTTATAAATATAATTGTGATAGAAATAATTTATGTTTATAATTAAAATATTTTGGAAAATAATATTAGAAAATATATTCAAAAATACTATCACCTAATGGAATAATAATTAGTAAATTGTGTTTTATGCATTTTATGAATAAAATATTATTAATCAGGATCTAGTTATAAAAACTTATGGTATGTTCACAGGTTATCTTACTCTTTGAATTATCATGGAAGGTGATGTGACCTACTTCGTATTTAACGATTTGATTAAATTCAGTGATGTTGTAACACAAGTGTATAGACCAACCATTATCTAAGTAACTTAGTGTTTTTTATGATTCACTTAGAAGAAAAGTTCTCAAAATAAAATATTGAAAATTCTAGCAACCAAAAGGACATGATTCTTCATATATTACATAATAAATATATAAAAATCATCTTTTTTATCATGTTTTCATATTTAAATATTTTAAGAAATATGGATTGAATTTGGTCTTCCATATAACATGTTTTTTAATTAATTCCATAGATTAAATAACCAATCATATTATAATAATTGAGAAAATTTATTTTGAATAGTGTTTAAAAAAGTGGGGTTTAATTGATTGTTATAGGTTCTAAAGCGATTGGTGTATCCAAAGCTGTCTAATTATATTCTAGTTTTTTAGAATGTAAAATATTATTTAAATTATATTTAACTAGGTTAGTTTTGAAAATAATTTTTTTGAGTTCATTACTAGTGTATTCGAGAATATAAATATTTTTTTATATTTAATTTTTTTATGAGATCATACTTTTAATTGATGAAAAAATATTTTTCATTTGATAAATCTTATTTTTGTTGAAAGAATTTTTTATGTCTAATCTCAAGTTCCAAAAATAGTGAATCTAGTTGATGATACACATTTTTATGTTGATTTCATGAATATTTTAATTCTTCATAATTAAGGATACTATAGGAGTAAGAAGAATAAGATGAGTTAAAATAATAAGGAGAAGAGGAGGAGGAAATGGTACAGTAGTACTAACCTTGTCACCTTAATAAACATGTTCTATAATACTCTTCATGGATGAGTCACTAGGCATGTATGATGATATGAATTCCGTAAAATCATCCTTAGTACTCCAAATGGATAATTTTAAAGTTGTTTAAAGTTTTTTATTTCATTTATATTTTCATTGTGTATGTGGAAAATTGTTTCAACATATCCTGCATTTTTTAAATTTGTATCATGTTACCTCTCATTCGTACTTTTTATTTTACATTTTTGGATCTCCTGTTGAAGTTCATAATTTAGATGTAATAAAACATGTACCTAGTATGATGACCATAACATAAAACATACCCTCTATATAATTCATCATTGGAATCACTAATTCTAATTGTTTTTATAATATTTAATTTTACTGTCCTCCTTTTCCACATGGAGTTCCATTATAATTTAATTTCATTAATTATCATATGACTTCCTTGACCGCTATTTTTTTCTTATCTTTATCTTCCTTGATAGATTTTAATTTAGGATGCCATTATCTAGGTAAAACCCTGAAGATTTTATTTAAGAGAATTTATGTAAATAATTATCCAGAAAATGAATTAAATTCCTTAAATATGTTATAAAATCTCAGAAAAATTCTTCTAATATATTTATTATAATGTATAAAAAATCTTTCAAAATCATGATTGTATATATCTAGTATATTTTCATTAACATTATTTATGTCTTCATGTGAAACCTAAAATAATTTACAAATATTATAGGTATTTTTTTATTTAGAATATTGATGAAAATAATTTCAACCAACACCATAATATATGGAATTCAAATTTTTTTCTATTTAAAAATAGAGATACCACTGGGTGTTTATTTTTATTCTGATTAAATTATGTGAACATAATCATGCATTACCATAATAAACATGGGGTAAGAATTACAACCAAATATAGTTGACTTATGATTCATAAAAAATGAGTAATAATTTCTATAAAAAAAAGGTTTATGTGAATTAGAATTAGATTCCATAATTAAAACTATCTTTATTTAAATTAATGATTTGAATAAATTGAGAATAGGAAATTTTTTGGAAACTATTTATTTTTTATTAAATATGAAATATTTTTTTAACACTAATAATTATTGAAATATTATGGTAATATGAGGTATTTAATTTACCATTTTAATGATTAATGTGTAAAAAATGTTAATTTAAAAAGGTAGTGAATTTTATATAATAAATTTGTTAATAAAATATATAATAGTTGAAAAATTCTATTTTTGTTTATAAATATTTTCTAAATGTAATTATAGTGTGAAAATAGTTAAATTTAATTTTTGAAAGCATTAAAATGTATATTTATTGATGTAATAGAGATAACTAAATAAAGGATTAACATATTTGATAAAGAGTTTGGTTAATGCACATATTGAGACACTATATATCCACCTCACGTCATGAGAGGTCAATGGAATAAATACCTCAATATAAATGGTGACAAAGAATCAATCTCTATCAATTGGGGTATTTCATCACCCTCTTAAGTTTTTCAGTATCCAACTGAACCATACCACACATTATCGGAGTGTACATAGTTTCAAAAAATAGGTTTTAGAGAGAGGGGGTTTTCTTTAGGAAAACCCTTTACATGTCACTCAAAAATTTATTTTATGGTAGAAAATACAATGGATGAAGGGATATTGTAAAACTTTCTATAGACACTTGATTAATGCTGAAATTTTAATTTTAATCTTATGACTATAAAATTGAAGTAGATCTTCAGCATCAGTAGATCCCTTTAGAACATTTTATTAGGAAATAATGTTAACATTATTCGTCTAAGGAGAATAGGGTGGCCTTTTCTTTGATCAAAAAGTTTTACAAAACATTTAAATTCAACATGTATAATTTAGAAGACTTATAAAATAATAATGGTCAAAATTATAACACCGTGATATTTAAAAATATCTATATGATTGATATTGTAGATAATACATATCACTATGATAAAACAAACTATGAAATTTTATTATTTTATAACCCTTTAAAATTTCTATTGAGATGGAGGAGATAAATATAACTAATTAGATTAATAAATATATATAGGTCATAATCAATAAAAATATATTGATAAATTATTTAGAAATAATAATCCAATTTTTTGTAATGCCATTTTATTTTTGGAAGTAAATTTTCCTAAAAAATGGTATTTATTGATTTTTTGGAATGAATGTTATAATTAATTTATGGAATATTTAAAAATACTACATGGTAGAAAAATATTATTTTTGAAATAATAATATCAAAATTATTTTATGCTGAAAATTTGGTAATTTTTAGAAAATTATTATTTTATAATAAATAGTGAAAATGGTACTTTTTTAAAATTGTGTTTTTGTTTCATGAATTTACAAAGATCAGTTTTTTAATGATGGTTTAAATTTTGTTTTCTCTTATATTATTACCAATAAACTATTTTTAATGGAATGGTTTCTATTATTGAATTTTATTATAAAAATTTTATATTTCGAAGAATGCATTTTTGTAGAAAAATATTTTTCATTTCGTTTTGTCTTTTTAACATAAATTATTATATGCCATTTTAATGAATTTTATAATTAAAAATTCATTTCATATATATAATCATGATGTTAAAATTTTCTTAAGAGATCCCTATTATTTTTTTCATTATAAATATTAACCAAAGTAAATTTTTATTACCATGATAAATGTCTGATGGGTTAATTAGGGAAAAAAATAAAGTGAAATGTATTAAAATCCATTTTAAAACGTTTACTTTAATTCAATGAATGATAATATTTATTATATAACAATTAAATCAAAAAAACATGATATTTTTCCCTTAAACTTATATTTTGACCATTATAAAATTTTACTAAAATATATCATAAAAATTTTCAATTTTTTTATTCTGTTGTCTATAAATTTTTGTGACATTTATAAATATAAATTATTTGTTTATAATTTTTTTAATTCATTTTTTTCATCAATTTAATTTATTATATATTTTTGTTGAATAAATGAGAACCTTAAATGATTATGCAATGTCGACATATAACTTGTGCAAGTCGTAATTTTTTTTAATCTCTTACAGAAATAATTTTTGGTTGAGATTAATTGTCTTAGTAATCATAAATATAAATATAACATACCATAGATTTTATGAAATTTTATATTTGAATTTATATTCTATTATGTTTTTTTCGAATTTAAAATTTATAAAAAATTCATAAAATGACATTAATAATTTGTGATGTGAAATGTATTTTATTATATAATATAAAATGTATGGAATTGTATTTTAAGAGTATAAATAGTTTTATAAATTTATTCAAATTTCATCATTTTTTATTTATTTTTTATTTTTTATCTTTTATATAACCTTTTAAACGATTAATATTTAAAAGGTCATTACTATGGCTATGGTTAAAATTCGAAAGCCTAGGTGTTAAAATGAAGTATAAGGTTAATAATGATATATAAAAATATCTATTTTTATTATATTATCAAGACCCTAAATTCTTTATATTCTATTACATCCTATATTGGAACCATTTTTAAGGAGTCAGACGCAAATATATTATAAAAGTTCTTATATTTCAAAAATTAAATTAATTGTATTTATAAAAATATATTTTATTTTATGATTTAAAATTCACAATAACACATTATTCATCCTATATAATAATATATATTTGAAAATATCATTCATTTTTCATTTATTTATCATTTCTACTATTACTGTAACATACATGACCCTTAACAAGGTCAAAAAAAAGGAAATCATGGTAATTGTAAAAAGGGATGAAGGGGATTAAAACTAACAGATAAACATAAAAAATACATAAAAATTTTATTAGTAAAATATTTTTTATCTCACACTCATATTATATTATAATTATATCAATTTCAATAAATTTTTATATTAAAAGTAATTTATAAAAATTTAATACATTATGTAATTTTGAGAGTGGATATCCCCTCACTTATTTTAGGGTACCTCCTCTCTTTCATTATTAAAATTTTTTGATCCTTATAGCATAGAAAAAAACTATATTAATATCATCATAGATTCTTCCACCACAACATATATTTTTTGGTATATCTATGAAGACATTTATTCCTTCTAATAAAGTGTAAGCCAAAAGTGGATTACGAACAAAGAGGTATAACTCTTTACCAAGAATTTTCTTTTTTATTTCTTCTTACAAATCATATAAATACTTGTAATAAATTATAATTTCTTAAATTCAGTATATTAAATATACTTACATTTTATAATTATGATGAAAAATAATTAAAAATACTTTTTTCATCCAATTAAAAAGGAAAATATTTCTTATGAGTACATAATGATTTCCCTCTCCACAATGTGATGTAATATTTTTTCATCACCACATTATATGGATGGTTATAATTATATATTTAATTATTATATATATATATATTATTTAGGATATTAATATTATTATTTAATTTTTAATTATTATTTTATGTTCTTTTACTCCATCTTTCAAAAAATGGAAACTTTGTTTATATATAGATATGACATACAACCTCAATGAGTGTTGTAATTCATATTTATGTATATAACTTTAAAAGATGACTCTAAAAATATATATGGTTGATATGTTTGATATTTACATAATTTTTAAGATGATAAATTTAAATTAATCATGATTTAATTATAAGGACTAATACTTCAAAATTAAATCATTAGTGAAAAACGTTATAGTCAACACCAGTAAATGACGAGTTTCAAAATGAATTATTGAACAATGTGTGTAAAAATGTTATAAGTGGATAATATAGGATATTATAATTATGTTAATCCTTATTTTATATAATTATAAATAATATAATTTATTATATAAGAGGTAAAAATAATCTTTAATAATGTGGAACATAATATATGAGGTTTTTGTTACATTCTCATAGTTTTCCTAGATTTCTTATGATTATGTTTATGATGTTGAAATTTCATTAACAAACCATGAATAAGACCATTAATTTCATTCTCCAATGTTTATTTAATTTTATATCTATATTTAGTTTTATATTCATATCTTTAGGTACTCTGGATACTGAAAACAAATTCCTTAAATTGAACATTATTTACTTCGTCAATTAAAAATTATTATTTTTCTTCATCCCAACATTTTCTAAAAATGTTTTCAGGAATGTTTTACTATTAAAATATGAATGTTTAAAATATTTTTAATCATGATTTAATTTTAAATTAACTTTTTAAAATTAATATTCTTATCATTTATTATATAATGGACTTTTGACTTTTATAAAAAAAGGTGAAATAAATCATCATTTTAACATATAGTAAATAAATAGAATATATCTCTATAATTTCTTCTTATTGTTTCCAATATTATTTAATGTTTATACATGGTTATTTTCAAGATAAATATTTTCCATAATATTCTGTAAATTTTATTATTTTGAGAATGTGATTTCAAAATGAAATTAAAATTTTCTTCAATAAATAATCCATCTAATATTTTAATTTATGTTTCATCAATGATGAAATAATTTGATATTGAATATGATTAATTGGGGATATAAATAAATTATAAAATATATATCATTTCTATGTATGTTTTATGATTCTTATAAAGTGATGTTTTTAAAACCCATTTATTTTCCATGGTTTGTGCAATATTGAATTGTGGACATATATATTAATCTCACTACATTTACATGAGTTATTATATATTATGAATGAATTACGATATTTTGGAACATGTATGAATAGATTATGATTAAGTAATATGTTAGGATTGAATTATATATCCCTCCAATGTATTCTCTAATAGTGGATATCATAGAGATAATTGGTATTGGAATTTGGGTTGAACATAGTTATGTAAGGGTCTCTATAAATGATGATAGTTCATAGAGTCAACCATTAATATAGATAAGATAGAGTGGGGGTAAATCTAATAAAATATTATTCTATAATCTCTGATACTTGATAAAATTAAATGAATTTTTATTCTTATGTGAATTCTATAAACATATGTCATATGCCAATATAAAACCCTCATGGCTCATGGCCAATGATTACACTTCGATTCATGTCTTATGATCTGCCATGATTTTTAACTTGATTAAATATTCTGATCAATGAAAAGCTAGGATATGTTTTCAAATGATACTCTCCTATCCTAAAATCCTCATTCTCATATTTTCCTTAACTGATCTATGAAATATCGCTTTTATTATTATAACATAGAATCTGTGGTCACCAAGTCCTATGTTTCCTATTCCTAGTTTATAAAGAAATTTTTTAAATAGTTTATGCCGATAATTGATGAAAGTGAGATGATCATTATGAAATATTTTTAGTAATGAGAATAAAATATATTTTTATATATCTAATCTTAAGATACCATAAATATTTTTGGTTCCAGAATGAATTACAATGTTATGTATTGAATATTCATATAAAATTATGTAATATTTATGTATGAAAAGGTTGGGATTCCATTATATGTTTTAGAGAGGGGTTAGTAAATATTGTGAAATTAGGGTAACTGAATAATAGTAAAAAACCCCAGGGATATGTCTATGTATAGCATAGGATCCGAATGTTTTAGCAAGGTAGACATTATTTGGAATCACTAGTAATATTTCTCAATTTGGATACTACATATGGAAAAGGATTTGGAACATATGTATCTATGGTTAATAACCATTAAAATAGTTTTTTTAATATATGTCAAACATCATTCTAGGTAATTCTATGTATACCCTTACTCAATTCCTTATCTGGAACTCTTAATGATATACTTGAGTTAAATCAAATTTCCCATGTGAACCATTATGATGAATTTCAATAGATGATAAATATTATGGGATATGTTAATTTTAATGTCTCACCAATTTAAAAATATGCTTCATGATTTAGGAATACTATGAATATTTTGTCATGTTAATATGATTTCTCAATATGACAATTTCTTCTCAAAATTTTCTTTTTTGTTTTAGTTAATGTATTGAATAATGAGGACTCATGTTAATACAGAATTTAATGGAAAATGGAATGATTTTACCCATGAATAACAAAATTATAGATGATCTGGATTGAAACAAATTGTGATTATGCCTTCTTAGCTGTTGAATTTTAATATTGAAAACCCCACATGGATGAGTATCCTGACACAACTAAGAAAATATAAAACGGAGTTTTGGGAAAATAATGTGGGAAAAAATATTCAGAAAAAAAATGACATGTATATGGGGTGAGGAACTCAGGGAAATTCCTTAGAGGAATATGAAAACGTTTTAAGCATTAAATATAATGGTATATATCATGTGATTTTCATGGAAAAATTATGATTTTTATGGACGTAAGTGAACTACATCTTTACAAACATTTAATTTTTTAATTTTTTATTCTTATAAAAGGTGGGTATTATTCGATCAATGGCCCATATCCTAGGGTTTATTCATAGATCCCGAAGGGCCCTATGATATGTTAATTATTGATGTGAAAGGATTGAATTATTTATGTATTGGTATTCAATATTTATGTTATATTAGTGTTATATCAATATTATTTTGGTTATAAAAATAATAAACCATATAGAGATTATACTGAAATAAAATTTCATTTATTATTTGATTTTTTTGGGATTTATGATATTTTTTGAGACACATGATCGATGGAATGATAACCCTTGATAAATTATTGATGTTGATATTATATTATTTAGTTGGGGTAAAGAGACAAAGAATTAAATTATATAATATTTATGACCATGGAATTGGTAGTTGATTTGATGAAAAGGTGATTTATTGATTATTGGGGATTTTTACTATATTCATGGATTTATAGAGTATATTGTAATTTTAAAATTCATTTATGTTTTCATTATGGTTTTCTACGACAGTAATCATAGGTAACATGAAAATATTATAGGGTTTTAGGAAAACTACTCTATTATGGATTAAATAGCCCTTTGGATTAGTATAAGATTTTATGATTAGTTATTTATGTTATATTATATTATGGGATATAGATACTCTTGATGTTTGAGAAATGATTAAATGAAAATGAAATATATTTTGAGATATATAATTTCAAGAAAAGTATTACTTTTCATATTAGTATCAAATTTTTAATCATGATATTTTGGTGAATTTCACTACATTATATTATTATATACTAATTTTTGAAGGTGTTTTATGAAATTTTGGTGGATGATTCATTTGTTAATGTTATATATAACCGTTAGGATTAAAATATTATTTAACATGCTTTTTATTTGGATGAATATAACTAAATTATTGGGGATGTATGAGTTTGCCTTTGTGGATTTTAAATTCATCAATGTATTGTTTATTAAGGTAATTTGGAATTTATTTTCATTTACTTATGGAATGTTATAAGTTGATACATTAGTGTTATTATGTAAATTTTATTGTATAATTTATTATTTCTTCAACCAAATGTTTGAACGTGTCTGATATTAACATTAAATGTCATAACAATTCAAGTTTTGGTAAATATATAATGGTAGGAGGAATAATTTTTTATCATACAGTGGATATTATGATCCATTAGATGGTTATTTTAGTAATTTATGAAAGAAAAAATCATCTATAATATTCATCACTAGGAGAGACATATGAAATTGTAGAGGAAATGGATTAAAAAACGTTATCATACATATCAATTAAGTAAATAGCCTTATTTTAAAATCTAGGATGGAAAAATAATTACTAAACTATATAAAATAGATGTTGAGATAAAAATGGTGTCTTAATTCATTAATTTACAATGAATCTATTTCCATGATATATAGTTTTATTTTCATTTGACTTTATCTTGATCTTAAAATTTATCATGATTAATGTTTTATGTCGCACTCTTTCATTTAAAAAACATCACATTTTTTCCTTGTCTATATTTTCACATCCCACTAATTTTATCGTATTTTTAACCAATTTATGTATTATTCAATATGAGATTCTTGTTTTTCCTTACCTATTGTTAAAAATATATTTTATTAACAATTTTTACTGTGTCATTTTTCAATAGAGAAATTCTCAAATTTGAAGTACATAATTAGCACAAATTTTAAAATTAAATATTTAAAAAAATATTTAATTAAGGACAACTTAACAACCTAGGATTTTAAAAAAATAGAATGTTTGGTATTATATACAACATGCAACAACAAGATTAAATTGTCTATGAAATATTATT
Organism: Viscum album; assembly: GCA_963277665.1. NCBI lineage: Eukaryota > Viridiplantae > Streptophyta > Magnoliopsida > Santalales > Viscaceae > Viscum > Viscum album. Next base: position 2,056,083,620 of record OY728150.1, on the reverse strand, counting down.
TTTTTACACTGTTATAACACATCCCTCGAATTAGTGGGTATGGATAGAAGTAAACAAATTATAAAAAATATACATAGGTAGTAACCAATATATATTTCATAATAATATATGAATAAATAAGAAACAATGTTTTAATAAATTAATTTTATTCTTCAAACAATGTACCCTTCAAAAATTAGATTTCTTTAATTTTGTGAACAAATTGTAAATTAAATTTGAGAAAAATATTAAAAATATAATTTGATAAAAGAAATTAAATTTTTGATATAATATTGTCAAAATTATCTCTGTGTGATTTTTGGAATTCATATAAAAAGATTTATTTTTTTACGAATATTCAAAAATACTGATTTTATTGAAAACTATATTTTTGTTTCATTCATTTAAAAATAATCATTGTTTTTTAATGTGGTTCTAAAGTGAAATTATTTATATTATATTATTATTAATCAAATTATGGATATTGGAATAATTTATTTTGTTGATTTTTTCAAAATGTATTTTTTATACATAAAAGGCATTTTTGGATAATTTTTTATCATATATATTATTACATTAAATTATTTCATGCTACTTATTTAAATAGTACCTTAAATATAATTCTATTTTTTAATCAAGTGGATCAAAATGGGTATATAAGCCCCTTTTATTTTTTTCATTATGAATAGAAACCATAGTAAATTTGTATTCTCATAGTAAAGGTAAAATGAGTTAATTAGAGTTATTCCTAATGCGATTTGGATTAAATACATTAAAACGTTTAAATTTTTTTCATCGTATGAGTCTATTTTTTTTATTATTAGAGAATTTCAAATTAAAACATTTTTTATTCTATTTTTTTACAATTATAAGTTTCAATTGAACGTTTACGTGAAAAATATCACTTTTTTCTTTTAATATCAATTGTATTTTTTGGACAGGGATACAAAATTATTTTTTATTTTACATTTTGTTTCAAATATTAATTAATTATTTATATCATGTTTTTTAAAAATATTTAGTGATCAAATACATACCTTCAATTTTTATGCAACATCGACACTATTCTTATACAAGAAGTAAAAAATTATGAAAATGATTCTTGAAACTCTAAAAGAAATAATTTTTGTTGATATATTGTTTAAAATGATACATTAATATAAATATAACATAATAGAAAGTCGTTAATGTTTTCAATTTTAATTATTTTTTTTCATACTGTTTTTAAATTCAAATCATTTCACAGTTTTTAAAACGATATTCAATGTACATTAGGTTAAATGTACCTTATTATAGTATTTAAAAATAATTTTTTAATATAAATATTAATTTTACATTTTTATATATTCTAAAACCTCATCACTTGTAAAGTGATTATAAAACATTCACATCATAAGTAAAATTATAACCCTTCGATATTGAAAAACTCATTACAACAGTTATGATTAAAATTGGATAACTAAGGGGTTAGTCCAACAGATAAGTTTCAAAATGATATCTAAACTATAAAAATCTATTTTATGCTTATATTGAGATTATATATTCATTATATTCTATCACATATCATTTTGGATTCATAATATATGAGTTCAGAACATATTATATCAAAATATTACATGTATTTCAAAAAATAAAATTAATGATATTTTATAATTAATATTATTTTCTTAAATTATTTAAAATAAGGAAAATATATTTATATATTAAATAGTATTATATCTGGTTTATCGTATCAATCAATTCAATTTATTTTTAACTTCCCCTTTTATAGTTTCTTCCATGTCTCCTATAGATTTAAAAACATTGATGTCACTGAAATGGTCAAAATGTTTAATGGGGGATAAAACTAAAAGATAAGTGTAAAAGCATAACCAAAAAATTTCAAATATTTATTGTATGAGATTATTTAGGGTAATTTTCATCATATTTTTTAATTTTATCATTTTTCGACATTTACCTAATAAAATTAATTTATTTTAATTTAATAGTTGTTGTAATTAATAATGTTCCCCTTCCCTCACATAAAAATATGAACCCACATTCCTTCTTAATTCACAATGTTTAATCATTATAAATCATAATATCTCTACAAAAAAATCATACTATCATTCTTTACTACATCCTAGATATTTTCTTTTTTAAAAATACCATTATATCAAGTCTTAAGGTGTTACCCATAAGTGGTTTCTCATTAAAAATATTTTACTCTTAATTGGGTATTTTATACTCTATTTATCATAATAACTACCATAAATTGATGGTTAATATTATAAAATTAAAATAGAATATATAATATGTAACACCCCAAGCTTCCACGGTACGTTTCCCTTCGAATAATGCAATGGCGTGCATTGTAGGCAACTTCGAGATTTTAACACACCACAACCAATCAAAATAGCCGTCATTAATAGTAATACCTACTTTTTGAAATTTCATAAATTCTATCTCTCAAAATGGACTTCATTTTTGGATTCGGAATATCGAAATTATCCTTGGGTTAAATTTTGGTACTTTTTGGATAACTTTCATATTTTGATGAATAGTGAAAATTACTAAATTTTAATTAAAAACAACTTTTTTAATCAAAATAATTAATAGTGATAAATTATGAATTTGAGTGGTTTTAAAGTATATTTATAATATATTTTTACCATGTAATACAATGTGGTTCATTGAACATAACTTCACATTTAAACCAGACATAAACAAGTGCCAATCTTTTGATAGTTATTATCTCTTAAAAACACGCTTTTTGTTTTAACAACGGGAATTAATTTTAAATTAACTTATGCCACTTTTGTGTTTTTAATTTAGAAAAATGGATTCCATATTTGGAATCAGGATGTTAAAATTGTGTAAATAGGTAACTTTTATTCTTAGAAATTATGGATAATTACTTCGGTAAATATTTTATTTACCATGGTTAAAGGGTAAATCCGGTAAACAAGGGTTAATAAATAATATTATAATAATACTAAATTACCCTAAAACGTGTCTTAATCATATTGGTTAATACATGGTCGATCATGGGTATCATTTGGTCGATTTTGGGACCCCATGGACCCACATGTAAGTGATAATGACACTTTATTTTAATTAAGTTAAAATAAATACAAAAATGACACAAGCATATATCTTTTAGCAAAAGAATTGTTACATAGGGTAATATATGTTGGATTTTAGAATATAAATATTAATTAGAAATATAAAAAGATTTCCTACCTAATTATAATTTATTTATAATTTTTAAAAATTAAATAAGTTAATTTATTTATGACACAATAGTGATGTAATAATTACATAATAGTGAAAAATTAGAATAATTGATATTAAAAATTCCCAAATAAATATAATATGAGACTTTTGTTGAATTAAACTAATTTTCAAGGTTACTATGACATATTAGGATTGATGTAATTAACCTTTTTTGATGTAATCATTCTGTTATGTGTTTCACAAAAATCAACTATTGAATAGTGTTAAAATTGACATAAAAGAGTTTTTAAAACAAATATTATATTATTAATTGATATTAAATTCCTAAAAATCTAAGGTTCGGCATAGAGACTTATATCATGATATTTATATCTTTAATGGACCACTTGGGGGTCGCTTGGATGTATATAGTATGTTTATTAACTATATAATATAAAAATACAAAGTGACATGGTAAATGTCAAACTATTTAACTAAGAGTTAAAACTAAAAGATAAGGTTAATATAGTGACCCAAACCTATCTAAATTCTATTGGCTGCCGTTTTTTCAACCTATATCCACCTTAACCTTTGAATAATCAACTTTTTATCCATTAGAAACTGAATATGAATTTATTATAAATTAATATTTCTAGCTTTTCCAAAGGTGCCCCACACCCCTCTTATAAAAGGGAACTCCTCATTCTCATTTCATCACACCTTAAAAGCCTTTTGGTTCGGACAACCCCTTCCCAAATACTCTCTCAACTTCCCTCACTACAACCTAGCGGCCTTAGTTTGATCAGAAAGCCAACCTATGGATCCCTTTTGATCAAATCAAAAGGAAGAACCCGAAGAAGAGGTAATGTTTTCACCACCCCTTTTCAAGTTCCTTTCATCTTCCACTTTTTCATTCTTTGTTATTACCATTATAAAATAATAACTCCATTATCATATATATACTGTGATGTTATTATAAATATGGTACAACCATATTCAGTATTCTATCCATCCATTGAATGACATGTCACCATACGTGCGTACGTACGGCTTACCGTCTCCACGTCGTGGTGTAATCGTTATTCAATTTATTATTATTTGGATGGGTATAATAATGATGATTAACTCATGTAAATAAAAAATATAACATGATAGTGATTCTGTATATATGATATATCATCCAATTATATATTATTTTAATATCAAAAGAATGATATTATCGCTCGTGCGTACGTACGGACTACTGTCTCCACGAACGCGATGAGATTCATTCTCCATCATATCCATTCAAGTATAATTATAATCTGATGATTTAAAAATAGTATCTAAGGACTTGATATCATTCTGGATATTAATAATATATATCCCATTAATAATTAATATGGCTCACATAACAAAGAATATAAAGTAAAATGAACTCGTTAACACCCGAAATGACGATAATTCTAAGATATTATTAACAAATCAATGTTAAAAGATCATATATGATATCATATTAAAGTAAATGTTTCTTGTATAATTAAATAACAATTATTTAACCATTATACAGGAGTTTAACCTACATTCGACCAAGGAAAAAGTACAAAGTAAGGGATTTTCTTATCTCACATTCAATTCCGTGAGATTTCAATTTTTCGCCACTAAATTATTGAAAGTGGTGTATTGTGTACTACCATTTGATATATATTATCATGATTATATTTATATTCATGTTATTTTGTAAATAATTTTGTGGTTATTAACTTTTGGCCATACGACTCAGTTGATTAACGTGGTAGGGAGTTTCTTATCTCACTCTTAATTTCGTGAGAATTCCATTGTTCACCACTTATTTATTGCATGTGGTTTATGTGTACTGCCCATGATTGTATTCATTGTTTAATATACTTTAATATATGGGTATTTACATCATCATTGTATGATCCTTATTTCATGGTTGCATTTTTCATAAGTTACCAAATGGATAAGGGAATTTGAAATTTCAATTTCCAATTATTCGGCTTTACGCAAACTTCATTGATTATTTTACTCCGAGATTATGTGTTGAATTACTATTCATTTTCTTATGTCATATTTTCCACTCCCCTTTCTGTGGATATACTTTTGATACACATAATCACTCCATTGATAAATTCTCAAGTGATCGGTATGAACTTGATAAGAGTAATTTTAACTCAATCTCCATTTGTTGAGTTAAATATCTAATTCATTGGTGTTGTTTTTACAAGAATATGTGGGAATGTCATCTGATTGATTTACACTAAATATCCAATCATATTGACTGTATTTATATTTTTCACACATAATTATGTCTTTGATTTATCCTTAACCTAAGGATACTGCCTTTATGAGAGATTTTATCTCAATTTAAATTCCATTGATACTTCGTTGTTGTTATACACCAAATCACTTTTATGTGGTGTATATAATTTACTTTGACATAGTATATCATGAATCCCTTTATTCTCATGATATTACAAATTTTTGATTACCTCAATTATTTGTATTCAAGTGTCGCTCTTTTGGTTATAATCTCTAACTAAAATACCATTTTTAAATATTTTAAAGACTTATTCTTCTAAATCTTTCTCATTAATGTCCATGTTTTAAAAAATGGTTTTAAGGATTTATTTATATGGACATTAATGTTTTAAAATTAAAACTCCTTTTAAAAGATTCAAAGTGGAATGGGACACTTTGATTCAAAAATCAATTTTTAAATGGCTTCTTGAAAAATAGTGTGACTTTTAAATGTTTTCAAGAAAAGGGGGATATTTCTCTCAAATAGTTTTTATGATTATTTTCATCTATGTCAACATCCTTCATTATTGTTGATTGAGGTTATTGTGATACAATAAAATCTTCCATATTGTATTGAATGAGTTATGTTTGACTGTGGATGTGCTATTTTTATACCATTCATGGTTTGTGGTAAAAGTATTGACATTTCGTATGCTAGTTTTAATACGAATGTTTATGTTATGTTTAAACCGGTTCATATGAGGAATGCCTTGGACTTAATAAGTGACGGGTGGAGTCCGCTATAGCTCCTCGGTGCATCAGTATGTCTCATGAGACAAACCAGTGTCTTGGCACAAGGCCTTGGAAAAATCTTATTTGTAGTCTTGGCACGAGGCCTTGGCTATGTGGTTATGATAGTCTGGCATTATGCATTCCATCATTATGAAAGTGGTTATTGATATTTCATGTGATTATTCGATTAGTAGAATATCAATGTGAATAAGTAAATGGCATTATTTCATTTTATTTTTTCCATACTATGTTGAAGTTCATGTTTAAAAGGCTTTTGTTTTAGTTATACATTGCCTTAAATGTTTATTCTTAATTATAAAAGTTTCCGCTATATTGTTATCCTTACTGGGCATTTGAGCTCACCCCTTTTCTATGTTTTATTTTTCCCAGGAAGTGAAGAAGTAAATTATGAATGACCTGTTGGGATATTATGAGGGGATAATAGTGTGGATTAGGGAGACAATATGTTGTTGTTGTAGTTTTTAACTTCATGATGTAATGTAAAACTTTATGAATATATCTAGTGCTTCCAAGAATACTAAACCAATCGGTCTTTCGAGATTTGATCTTTCTTGTGATAATTCCAATGTTAAGTAATAATGCACCGACTCTGGGTAACTGGGTTCGGGGCATTACAGTTGGTATCATAGGAAGTTTAGTACAAACCTTGGAAGCTAGATTTAGATAAACTCTGATTAGAGCACGTAGACCTAAGATGAACTTTGAGGATTAGTATAGAAGAAATTCCTAGAATTTTGGTATTGTAGAGATTTTGTGAGTTTTCCGAGCAATACATCCCTATCTGGATACGAGCAGGTAGAGGCGGCTCTGGAACAGATGTACCTAGGGGTAAAACCCGAAAACACCACTTTGAGCTAGACTCAAACGGGAACTGGTGCACGACAACGGGCCTTGCTGCACTCTTGGTTACGACACTCCCGGGGGATATGCTTAGGATAATTTACATTTTCATTACAAACCAATTTAAGTAATATATATATATAAGATATGAGTAAATGACCTTGGTTAATCCTAATATGTTTCAAATTGAGAATATGGTGACATGTTAATCTCTAAAGGATTTTACGACTTTTGTTACTCACACAATGCTTTCTGGTTTTAGTTAATGGATGGATTCCAAGGAAGTCATAGTGACTTTGAGAATGATGTACATGGTGGGAATGGTGGTGGCAATGAGCAAAAAAATGGAATGTTGATAGGCATAAAAGATATCGTCTTTATGCCAAATCAGTTTTCCAAAAATATGATCAAAAACATATATATTAACCAAATCCCAGACTCAACAAGGAAGAGAAAGGTGATGAATGATAAGAGCTCTAGAAATGGAGACCATGGAGAAAGGAACCCTCAATTTTCATCATGCAGGAAATGTGGAAAGAGACACCCAGGAAAGTGTCTCAATGGGACAACGAAATGCTTTACGTGCGGGAAGGAAGGACATAAAGTGAAGAATTGATGAAGAAAAATGAAGAGTACTATGGAAGAAGATAAAAATGGTCCCAAGAGTCCATTTACAGTCATTTGCCGTAAATGTAGGGGCCCTGGACATTACCCGAGTGAATGTCCTATTCTAGAGGATATTTTCTTGGTCAAAGAAGAAGCTATGTGGAAATAAATGGTTAGAGAAATGTTTTAAAAGTATTAGCGCTCCTTGTTGATGGGTTTACTATGGAATACTTTTCTCTTGTATTTGTAACCCCACAGTTTGCTATGTGAGAATGATATTTGAGGAAGAATTGTCTCTTCTCTTGTGGATAAAGGTATAAATAACCATTTGGTTTTATATGATCATTGGGGTTTGAGAGAATTATAAGTTATTATAATTTTGGATGAAAATTCAAGGTATGATATAACATTTGAGGTTAAGTTATGTTATTTTGAAGAATTTATCTCATTTTGGTAATATTATAAAATATAGTTTTTGAAAAAAGACAACACGTAGACCGTGTGACAACCCGTCGCGTCGGACAAAGCTGTGGGAATTGACCCTACAACCAAAGTGAGATTGGGATTTATCACCTACCACTGGACTACATGAATTCCCTGGTTAGTGTGACTATTTTTTTTAGTTAAATGATTTTATTGATCAATAATAAGTTGATTTGGGTTCTTATGTCTGATCAAATGAATACCCTTGGTATAGGAAAATGATTTGGTGATTAAGTGATAAATGTTATTTTGGAAGATGTTCACTTTGTTGGGAACACTATATGCCCAAGGAAAATAGAATAAAATGGGGTTTCATTTGTAGAGTAATGGTAAATTTTTATCTACGTTTTTATTGTGGATTTATAGTGATTTGGGTTATTTATGGAAATGATTAACCTATAACAGAGAATATGTGATGATGTTAATTACTTTTAAGTATGTGACTTTAAGAGAATTTGATGTCATTTGGAGATACAATTTAACATGGGATACTACATAATCAAATTCTTCTATGTTTTGGGTTTCAATATTAGTTTGGATTATATTGAAGGATTTTAAGGACAATTTATTATTGAATGGTATTTATTTAACTTTGGGGTATTGTTGGTTTAATTTTAGAAATTAATATTAGTGCATATTTATCTCAAGGAATATCCTTTTGGGGGATCATTAGATCATTCACTAACCATTTTGGTTTTGATTAATCTTCAAATACAATGTAAATATATAGTTTATCCTGAATGGATCATGTGATTCTATAGAAGTTTATTCTAGCTCTTCCAGTGTGACCAAGTCTTCTTGAATACTCATCGTTTAAAAAAAATTGTTTTGGTGGTGGAAATTTATTAAAGAATGAAACTCTACTTAAAAAGTAAGTATATATCTTAATGTTCTTAGTCAATATCATAAATGAATTCCTCTTCCTTATGTAATGTAACTTAAAACAAAAAAAATGTTGTCTGTTTACTTTCCTACTAGGAGACTAATGGTCATTTGTCTCAACACAAGTTTGTGGTTTTCTTATTGTTAACTTTCTCTTGATCATGATTTCTATCCCTATCCATCAGAACTTGACACTTAGTTTATCATCCATATCTATGTTTTCCTACATGGAATCTGAGTATGGGTTATCTCGGATGACCATTATACCTCTCTTTCTTTCTTTTAAAGTGATAGTTTTATTGACTCTTTTTCCTCTGTGGGACTTTCCATTATATTCCCAAGAAAAATTGTAAAAATTTCGAGGAAGCAATTTATTTAATGAGGGGAGAATTTAACACCCCGGGCTTCCACGGTACGTTTCCCTTCGAATAATGTAATGGCATGCATTGTACGCAACTTCGAGATTTTAACACACCACAGCCAATCAAACTAGCCGTTATGAATAGTAATACCTACTTTTTGAAATTTTATAAATTCTATCTCTCAAAATGGACTTCATTTTTGGATTCGGAATATCGAAATTAGCCAAGGGTGAAATTTTGGTACTTTTCGGATAACTTTCATATTTTGATGAATAGTGAAAATTACTAAATTTTAATTAAAAACAACTTTTTTAATCAATATAATTAATAGTAATAAATTATGAATTTGAGTGGTTTTAAAGTATATTTAGAATATATGTTTACCATGTAATACAATGTGGGTCATTGAACATAATTTCACATTTAAACCAGACATAAACAAGTGCCAATCTTTTGATAGTTATTATCTCTTAAAAACACGCTTTTTGTTTTAACAACGATAATTAATTTTAAATTAATTTCTGCCACTTCTGTGTTTTGAATTTAGAAAAATGGATTCAATATTTTGAATCAGGATGTTCAAATTGTTTAAATAGGTAAGTTTTATTTTTAGTCATTTTGGATAATTACTTCGGTAAATATTTTATTTACCATGGTTAAAGGGTAAATCCGGTAAAAAAGGGTTAAAAATAAAATTATAATAATACTAAATTACCCGAAAACATGTCATAACCCTATTGGTTAATACATGGTCGACCGTGGGTATCATTGGGTCGATTTTGGGACCCCATGGATCCACTTGTAAGTGATAATGACACTTTATTTTAATTAAGTTAAAATAAATACAAAAATGACACAAGCATATATCTTTTAGAAAAACAATTGTTACATAGGGTTATATATGTTGGATATTAGACTATAAATATTAATTATAAATATAAAAGGATTTCTTATATAATTATAATTTATTTATAATTTTTAAACATTAAATAAGTTAATTTATTTATGACACAATGGTGATGCAGTAATTACCATAATAGTGAAAAATTAGAATAATTGATATTATAAATACCCAAATAAATATAATTTGAGACTTTTGTTGAATTAAACTAATTTTATAAGTCACTATGACATAATAGGATTTATTTAATTAATATTTTTCAAAGTAATCATTCTGTTATGTGTTTCACAAAAAATCAACTATTGAATAGTGTCAAAATTGACATAAAAGAGTTTTCAAAAAAAATATTATATTATTAATTGATATTAAATTCTAAAAAATCTAAGGATCGGCCAAGTTACTTATATCATGATATTTATATCATTAATGGACATATTGGGGGAATCTTGGATGTATATAGTAAGTTTATTAACTATATAATATAAAAATACAATGTGACATGGTAAATGTCAAACCAATTAACTAAGAGTTAAAACTAAAAGATAAGGTTAATATAGTGACCCAAAGCTGTCTAAATTCTATTGGCTGACGTTTTTGAAACCTATATCCACCTTAAAATTTGAATAATCAACTTTTTATCCATTAGAAACCGAATATGAATTTATTATAAATTAATATTTCTAGCTTTTCCAAAGGTGCCCCTCACCCATCTTATAAAAGGGAACTCCTCCTTCTCATTTCTTCACACCTTCAAAGCCATTTGGTTCGGCCAACCCCTTACCAAATAATCTCTCAACTTCCCTCACTACAACCTAGGGGACTTAGTTTAATCAGAAATCCAACCTAAGGATCCCTTTTGATCAAATCAAAAGGAAGAACCCGAAGAAGAGGTAATGTTTTCACCACCCCTTTTCAAGTTCATTCTTCTTCAACTTCTTCTTTCTTTGTTATTACCATTATAAAACAATAACACCAGTATCATATATATACTATGCTGTTATTATAAATATGGTAAAACCATATTAAGTATTCTATCCATCCATTGAATGACATGTCACCATACGTGCATACGTACGGCTTACCGTCTCCACGTCGTGGTGTAATTGTTATTCAATTTATTATTATTTGGATGGGTATAATAATGATGTGTAACTAATGTAAATAATAAATATAACCTGATATTTATTCTGTATATATGATATAACATTCAATTATATATTATTTTAATATCAAAAGAATGATATTGTCGCTCGTGCGTACGTACGGACTACCGTCTCCACGAACGCGATGAGATTCATTCTCCATCATATCCATTAAAGTATAATTATAAATTGAAGATTTATAAATAGTATCTAAGGACTTGATATCATTCTGGATATGAATAATATATATCCCATTAATAATGAATATTGCTCACATAACAAAGAATATAAAGTAAAATGAACCCGTTAACACCAGAAATGACGATAATTCTAAGATATTATTAACAAATCAATGTTAAAAGATCATATATGATATAATATTAAAGTAAATTATTCTTTTATAATTAAATAACAATTATTTCACCATTATACAGGAGTTTAACATACCGTTGACCAAGGAAAATGTACAAAGTAAGGGATTTTTTTATCTCACTTTCAATTCCGTGAGATTTCCATTGTTCGCCACTAAATTATTGAAAGTGGTGTATTGTGTACTGCCATTTGATATATATTATCATGATTCTCTTTATATTCATGTTATTCTGTAAATAATTTGGTGTTTATTAACTTTTGGCCATACGACTCAGTTGATTAACGTGGTAAGGAGTTTCTTATCTCACTCTTAATTTCATGAGAATTCCCTTGTTCACCACTTATTTTTTGCATGTGGTGTATGTGTACTGCCCATGATTGTATTCATTGTGTAATATACTTTAATTTATGGTTATTTACATCATCATTGTATGATCCTTATTTCATGGTTTCATGTTTCATAAGTACCCAAATGGATAAGGGAATTTGAAATTTCAATTTCCAATTATTCGGCTTCACGCAAACTTCATTGATTATTTTACTCCGAGATTATGTGTGGAATTACTATTCATTTTATTATGTCATATTTTCCACTCCCCTTTCTGTGGATATACTTTTGATACACATAATCACTCCATTGATAAATTCTCAAGTGATCGGTACGAACTTTATTAGAGTAATTTTAACTCAATATCCATTTGTTGAGTTAAATATCCAATTCATTGGTATTGTTTTTACAAGAATATGTGTGAATGTTATCTGATTGATTTAAACTAAATATCCAATCATATTGAGTGTATTTATATTTTTCACACATAATTATGTCATTGATTTATCCTTAACCTAAGGATACGACCATTATGAGAGATTTCATCTCAATTTAAATTCCATTGATACTTCTTTGTTGTTATACATCAAATCACTTTTATGTGGTGTATATAATATACCTGAAATAGTATATCATGAATCCCTTTATTATCATGATATTAAAAAAAATTTATTACCTCAATTATTTTTATTCAAGTGTCGCTCTTTTGGTTAGAATCTCTAACAAAAATACCATTTTTAAATATTTTAAAGACTTATTCTTCTAAATATTTCTCATTAATGTCCATGTTTTAAAAAATGGTTTTACGGATTTATTTATATTGACATTAAAGTTTTAAAATTAAAACTCCTTTTAAAAGTTTCAATGTGGTATGGGACATTTTGATTCAAAAATCTATTTTTAAATGGCTTCTTGACAAATAGTGTGACTTTTAAATGTTTTTAAGAAAAGGGGGACATTTCTCTCAAATAGTTTTGATGATTATTTTCATCTATGTCAACATCCTTCATTATTATTGATTGAGGTTAATGTGATACAATTAAATCTTCCATATTGTATCGAATGAGTTATGTTTGACTGTGGATGTGCTATTTTTATACCATTCATGGTTTGTGGTAAAAGTATTGACATTTCATATGCTAGTTTTAATACGAATGTTTATGTTATATTTAAACTTGTTCATATGAGAAATGCATTGGACTAAATAAGTGACGGGTGGAGCCCGCTATAGCTCCTCGATGCATCGGTAGTTATCATGAGACAAACTAGTGTCTTGGCACAAGGCCTTGGAAAAATCTTATTTGTAGTCTTGGCACGAGGCCTTGGCTATGTGGTTATGATAGTCTGGCATTATGTATTCCATCATTATGAAAGTGGTTATTGATATTTCATGTGATTATTCGATTAGTAGAATATCCATGTGAATATGTAAATGGCATTATTTCATTTTATTTTTACCATACTATGTTGAAGTTCAAGTTTTAAAGGATTTTGTTTTAGTTATACATTGCCTTAAATGTTTATTCTTGTTTATAAAAGTTTCTTCTATATTGTTATCCTTACTGGGCATTTGAGGTCACCCCTTTTCTATGTTTTATTTTTCCCAGGAAGTGAAGAAGTAAATTATGAATGACCTGCAGGGATATTATGAGGGGATAATAGTGTGGATTATTGAGACAATATGTTGTTGTTGTAGTTTTTCACTTCATGATGAAATGTAAAACTTTATGTATATATCTAGTGCTTCCAAGACTACTAAACAAATCGGTCTTTTGAGATTTGATCTTTCTTGTGATCATGCCAATGTTAAGTAATAATGCACCGAATCTGGGTAACTAGGGTCGGGGCGTTACATAATATACTAAATTATTATTATGTTAATTTAACAACCATTATACGCATTTTTTTTATAACATCTAAATTGAAGGCATCGCTTGTGCGTACGTACAACTCACTATCTCCACGTGGCGATGTATTTCGTTTTTCATCAATATTTTACTGGGTTGTTTATAATGTAAGATTAATTTTTTTTTTAAATTATTATATTAATATAAATTTGAAATATTATTTAACTTTTTTGGTTCCATCCATTATAAAATGTAAACAATATTAATGTGTACATATTCCCTACCTTCTCTATGAATTCTATAATTCATTTTTCCGTCTCTATATTTTTATTGTTACGATATATATAAATTATGAATTTAAAGGATATTTATACCATGATTAACATCCTATAAATTCTTTATGCATGATCAAATTATAATGACTATAACATATGAATCGAAAATTCCATGAATAACGATACAGTTAATTACATGATAATGATTATTTTATTGGGAAATTATTTATTAATGTGTGTTAAAATGTTTTATTTACATTATAATTGATATTATAAGAATTTAAATGACAATATTATTCAATTATAATAAATTAAATTATATTATAATTTATTTTATTTTTATTTCAAAAAATGGTTATCTTGAGTTAATAGTTTTTTATTGCAATCCCATTATTTATCAGGATTTTTTATGATTATGATTATTATTATGATATTTAATTATATATCTCTAAATAATATCTTTAATTTTATTATCCGTTGGTTATTTAAAGATATTACATTTTTTTGATTTCATTTAACTCTCTTTATGTAATCATGATACAAAAATAATATTTTAATTTAAACATTACACTATTTCTCTCTTTGATCGAAAATCCCATTCCATTAATGTTTGTGTTTTCTAAAGATGTTTTCAAGAATGTTATAATATTATAATTTTAATTTATAAATTAATTTTAACCCATTAATAGACTTTTAAAAAAATAAAAGAAATCATCTTCCTTTTTTTAGCACGAGGTTTTTTTTACCTTTATAGAATTGTGAAAGGAATCATTTTTTAACTTACAAGGTATGAATTGGATTTCCCACCATCAATAGTAATTAATTTGTTTAAGATTACACAATACATTTCAAAATGTATATTCAATCAATTTTTTCCATAATATATTGTAATTTCTTTACTTTAAATAAATTATTTCAAAATGAAAATTATATTTTCTGCAAAAAATAATCTATGTGATATTTTAATAAAGTTTTTATCTATGATGATATTCATTGATGTTACATATTATTTACATGGAATATTATAAAGTGATTAAATCTTTATTATTTTGTTGGATGGTTTGTGATAATGGTTATGAGATGTTTATGTATACTATTTACTTTCTATGGAATACGAATTTTTGAAATGATTATGAATCAAACATCCTTTCCTATGGTTAAAATATATTATGAATTATCTATATTCTTTTGAAATACCCACTAATGGATTTGGATTATGTGAAGAGTGAGTCTAGAATTATATATCACTCTAAGGAAATTGGTAAGTATGGATATGCCATTAGATATTAAGTTATGGAATGGGGAGTGGGCCCTGTTTTGAATGGAATTATATCCACTATGATAGTCTTGGGAATTAACCATTAAAACTGATATATTGAATTTTGGAAATTAAACAGCCACTATATTATTTTAAGAAGTGATCCTTAACAAGGGATATTTTTTCCCATGCTTATGTGTTTACCACAAACTAGTATTATTCAAATTATTTTCTCTTATGGTTCATATAATTTAATTATTTTATTGTTCATATCTTATGAACATCCATGATTTCTTCAATGATCCATGATATTTATCAATTACATATTGGGTGTGGTTTTACAATTTTATTCTTATGTTCTAATATACTTATTTTTATTTTTTAACTATGTGATCATTTATATATCCCATGTAAACACTTATTGATCATAAGATATAACCCTTTCATTAATTTCTATTAACCTAGTTATGAATAATGGTTTAAAATATATTATGTCAAGATTATAAAAATATGAGAGTAACATAGTGAGTGATAATGAAGAATATAACTAAATATTATTTTATTCATCCAGTCTCAAAACACACAAAAACATTACGGTTCTATCATGGATCATGCTATTTTGTATTCAGTATTAATAAAAAATGAATTAATATTTCTGAATAAAAAACATTTGTTGTAAAATTTGTAACCATAATAATTGTTACCCATGAGATATAGAGGCCATTCCATTAATTACATGGCACACTGCACCATGTATTGGTTGAGATAGATGGATATACGTTGATATGGGATAATCACCACTAGATTTCATCTACTATCTAGCATCTAGACTGTGGCCTTTGGACATGGAGCTACTTCACTGGTGGAGCCATCATCTATCTAGTTCCACTCAATTAGGTATTCATTGGTTCTAATGAAACTAGATGTCTAGTGTATCATGAACATCATCATCTTACACTTAATCCACCTAAAACCACATCAATTACTATTATGGTTATTCTAAGAAAATTCCATGGTTTTTAGGATATAATGTTATGTTTCTGATACATTACATGAAATTTAATTGAACATGAAGACACCGTGTAATTCACCAATTTAATTAGATGAAAAAACATGAATTTAGTTAATAGAAAAACATAAAAATATAATTCATCATTTGTGATCATGGAAACACACTAATATATATACTCACAATATTAAATACAATGATTGATTAATAGATTCATTGATAAACCTAAAACACAAAAACTACTCATCAAAATTATAGTTCCCACATCATCTATATTGAACTACCACAACTAAAATGGATACCCAATATAAAAATGCGATGATAAATCAAGAAATAGAGGGAAATTAATTATCATAGATCATTGAAATTAAATCTAAAGAACTGAGGGTAAGAGTTAAGAAATTAGGGGGTGGATGAAATATTTCAAATTATCCTAGGATCCCATATGGTAGAAAGAAAAATATAAAATATAATTGATGTAATTGGGGCTTATAAATTTATACTCAAGTGGGAAAACCCAAAATTTGGTACATAAAAGTGAAGACCATTATATTAAGGTTTTATATTAAAGAAATCATAGAAATTTTATTCTCAGAAACAACTAGATTCAAAATGAACATGGCGGGACCATGGTAGACAGATAATCTCTATTTTTGTCATCTAAAATAACAAACACAAACATGAAATGAAATGAGAATTGTGGGAAAATGAATATAATAATGGAAAACGCCAAAAATCACCTTTATTTGTATGTGATCCCTCGTGATGAAGGCCACACAAAAAACATGGCCACCATTATTCATATATATTGACCGAAAACCTTAGAAAATATGAATCCAAAAGGAAATAAAATATAGTCCCTTAAAATAATAGATCCCCCAAACCCAACCGCCCAAACACATATACAATATCAAAGTTAACCGTTCCAAAATAGATAAATCAAATAAACCTCAAATGTTTCACCAAAAGTAAAACTACATAAACGTAATAAAAATGGGAGAGACACCCAATATAACATCTTAAACCACATTTCAAAACCTTACTAAACCCACCAACTATTGACCTCCATAACAAAAATCTATAGTGAACCCATAAATTCATAACAAAGAACAAATTATAAATTTAAATTTAATAGTATAATGTAAAATTCACTATTAAAACCTCTTCCTCACACCACAAAAACCAAAAATAATATAAATAATAGCCATATAGGGCATATGAAATTATATTATATACCTTTAAAATATTTTTATCCAATATAATCAAACCCAATAACATAAGAAAAATGTAACCACTAACAATGAAATTTCTCCAAAATATACCTCTTAAATAGAGGCAACACCATTAGTAAATAAAAAAATCAACCCATAGAATAACTTCCACAAACATAACACCAATAAAATAAGTCACCATAATATATAATAATCCTATAAAAAGAAGATCATAATCATTGCCACCAATATTAAGACCACACCAGAAATGTTGAAACAACCAGTGAAACTACATCATAATCTGAATGAGGAGTATATTGACAAATTAATCCATATTTAGCTCCGAAATTCCTTCACAACACCATCCCTAATACATCATATAAAATCCCAAAGACTAAAAATCCATTTGAGATACCACTTAATCAACTATCCCACTATCAAAATATCATCGATTGAATAGAGACAAATAATATGTAATAAAAACAATCATTATATGAAACTAAACATGTGGTTAACCAAGAATCATTTATATTAATTTTACATCATTATTGATACATATTAAATACTTATAAAAATAATAAAAACCAATGAACCATAATGGTTTATATTTTCTTGATACTTGATATATAATCACCACATTTAATTAATGATCATCAACATCTCATATAATTTTCGTCATACATACTACCCATCATAGAATATACAACCTAAAACCATTATTTATAGTCATGGTACATTTTAACATAATAATGTTTCAAATAAGATTATATGTTAATTTAGTCATGATAAATATTAATCAATGATATTAATTTAGAAAAATATAATCATAAGGACATGAGAACATTATCATAATGTAAGGAAAAAAATCCTCCTTGCTAAACCATAAATCCTACGAATTTAATAATGCTTTTTTATAATAGAATACATGATTCAGAAGAGTGTGGAATCCATAATAATAAATAATGATCTATGAGATCATATCATAGGTATAATTCCAAGGTACTTTGAATACATATAAACATAGAAAATTATTTCCATAGTCATGATGAACAACCAAAACTATACTAGTGGATAATGTCCCATATTGAATTGGGTTTACTATAAATCACCATTTATATTATATTATAAGATGTAAATATTTACCCAATTAATTAGACAAATAAATAATTACGGTCCCACTAATAACTGAATGAAAAATTTATATGTGTCCACCAAAAGATCTTAAAATCATGAATAATGGAATCATAACTATATTTAATCATTAGAATGAACCTTTTTCATGAATAAAATATGAAAACATCATCATAACCCTCCTATATAAATTAAATTTATGATATCAGAAGAGCATATTGATAGTAACATAGATGAAATATATTTTATTGTATGTATTGAAATATTCTTTTAAAAGTAAAGTAAAACATTATCCTATTATTCACTATAACAAAATTAATAATTCCTAGAAAAATAGAATATTATTTTATTTTCATAACCATATATAAATTAAAAACCATTTTGAAGAATAAAGGACATGGTGGTGGGAAAATGTGTTGATGATATAAAAATTAAAAAAAAATATTCCCCAAAATATAATAAAAATTTGACTTGTATAAAAAATGAAAATAATATCCCATTAAATCTTTTGTAAATAAATTTAATGATAGTAAAAATATATTGTTATTAAAAATTTAAATGTACCTAAGAACATCCTTAAAAATTCAAAATTAAAAAGGAGATATAACATTGTATTTTTTTAAACCTTATTTTTTTATTTTTGAATTTCAGAAAAGGGGATAATTGAAAATGTAATTGAAATACATATAAATAAAAATTGGAATATGGAATATATAAGTTTTTTAATATAAAAACGCTTAAATTTACTATATTATAAGTTTAAATATATATAATTGTTATAGAAAGATATTTTGTAACATAAACCATTACATTAAGATGTGAAATTCTTCATTCACATTTTAAACTCTTATATAATAATTTCATAAACATTATCAACATATACAGAAAATATATTCATAATATGTTTATATATATATATATCTTATAATTTTATATTAAACATTTAACTATAGTTCTTCAATAAAATCAACATTCTTTGATAAACAGATTTTTTGGGGTTTTTTTTTATTATGTGATTTCAATCAATGAAAATTTTATATTGTAATAATATATTTAATATAAATTCTTATATATATATATATCATATTTATTCATTATTTACACTTTTATAAATATCCATTTATTGTGGGGATGAATAATTAATTTCTTCAATTCATGGAGGCGGTAGTCTACATGAATGATTTGGTGATGTTTTCATTTTTAAATGGATGGAATGAATTGAATCTGAATCATAATATATCATTTAAAAATAATTATTATATCATATATCTCATATATTATCTTTAAATACCTATATAGAACCTAATTCCAGGGTATGGTATGATAAATTAAATACATCTCTTCTTCGTAGCAATATTCATTATGTATGCTTGAGCGATGCGTTCATTATCCATTAGATGGATAAGAAGTATATAATTTTTATTACATAAATATAATAAATTTTCTATATATTTATTATTCTAGTATAATTATTTCAAGATATATATATATATATATATATATTGGATTTAAAATTGGTGGTAGAAGAAATATATATGAAAAAATTAGGTTATGATAATTAATTATTATTTTGGCATTCTCCCTAATAATACACCTTAATCGTTACAAGGATAGATGTTTAGTGAGACCTAAACATTTAAGAAATGTAGTGGATATTTCTTTGATTATTTTTGTATATGTTTTTTCCCTATGATTCTCAATTTTCATAGGGGTGTGAGGAGAGGAGGATCCTTTCTATATTTGAGGGGAGTGGTTCCCTTTTAAATCCCAATAAAAATAAAATAATATAAAGTCAATTTCAAGGGAATGTGGCACCTAATATTATAAATTTTTTATATAAGGATTTTGGAGCTCTAAATCCACTCAATAAATTACATAATGATATGGTTCTCATAGTATTATAAGATGCATCCCTTCATTTAATCCCTTTTAACCAGTTTTATCATTCACAATATTAACATTAACGTTTTACAAGGGTAACTCATTTTTATGAACATAAATAAAATTGAACATATAAAAAAAATTTGGAATAAAAAATGAAAATAAGGAATAAAATTTATTAGATTCAATTTATAATCATGGGTTAAATGACATTTATGTTTGTATGCAGAGTGAAATAATTTTTTTTTTAAATTTTGACTTTTTAATCATAAAAATGTATTTATACTGAAATTAGGTATAAAACTTTTGAATACATAATTATTAGATTATGGTTAAAAAATAATTTTTTTATTGCAATTTAAGAATATAAAAATTGAATGGATAAATTTAAATAATTATTTAAATAAATTAACTGAAATAATTTTTACTAGAATAAAATATTTCTTAGCTTCCAAAATGTCAATCATAGGATTCCAAATACAACATAATTGATAAAAATTATTTATTTTTATCCTTAAACACATATAATATCAATTAAAAAGATTTAAATTTGTTTAAAATAATCATATTCATAATGATTTCATAAAAGTTATGATATTTGAAAAATTTATATTTTTCATTATTGACATAAAAATAAACGATTTCATAAAATTCTAAAAAAATTCACCATAACATAATTTTTACATGATATATTAGAAAATATGGTTTATTTTTTAAACAAAAATCTAAAATATATAAAATTTGATTTCATATAAAATATATATTATATATAATTACAAAATATTAAACAAAAATTATGAGTATAACAAGGTTTTTTGGGAATAGTATTTCTTATCATTAAAAAATCATTTCAAAGATGTTTATAATTTATTTTATTAATTTTTAACATAGTTTTATAAATTATATTTATAAATATTATTTCCATATTGTAATAATAATGAATTCTTCAGCAAAGTAGTTCAAACTATTTTTTCAATAAATAATTGTGCTTTCATTAGTTAATTTGATGCTTTTTACAGAACAATTTATTTTTCACATTTCATTTAGCTATATAATGATATCATTTTTTATATATTAACAAATAATTTTAAACATATATTAGGTGTTTCCTAAAACAAAATCTATTGTCCAAATAATATTTAATAAATAAAAATGTATTATAAATTATCTGGTTTCTACATTTGACCTTGTTAAATGAATATAATCCTCAAAATTTGATTATTTCAAAAGAAAAAGAAGATAATATTTTTTCCTCATTACACCATCAAGTTCAAACCAATCTTTCAAATATTATGTTTTAACCAACAAACATTGACCAGGTGTATGGTCTTATTCTGCAACACATTATCACATTATTCTAGAATATGTACTAGTTATTCCTCATATGAAATACTAAGCAGAAGATATATAACAATTTAGATCAATATATGAGAATGATTGTGTATGTACATTATCATTATTGAATTATAGAAGCAGTACTAGAAATTGGGCATATAGCGACTGCCATTGGTAGTCTCTATATCCCAATTACGACCACCTGGAGACCACCGGTGGCGGTTGCAAAAGGCCCATCACTGTAGGGCTATAGCAACCCCCAATGGCAGTCGCTATAGGTCACCATAAATTTGGTACATTGTGACCGCATGGCGGTCACTGATGGGTGGGTCTATAGTTACTGCCACTGGAGGTCGCTATAGGAGGCCGAAAAATCAGCCTACAGTGACCGCCAATGGCAATCTCAATTGGCATTTATCACCAATGGAGATCGATGTTGGTATTGACCAAAAGCAACCGCCAATGGCAACCACAAACCTAGAAATTTAAAAAAAAATAAATTTATACATACCATTTCTAACTATAACAAAAACAATTTTTAAGAAGAAGAAGCACAACTAAAATAGAAAACAAAAACAATTCAAAACATCAAAAACATGATATTACTCAAAAACAATAAATGACAGACATACTTCTTCACATGTAGTGATCCAAATATCTCTAATCCATTCCAATCATCTACTTTAACAAGCCTACAATAAGATAAAAAAGAAACAACTAGACAATGAAAATTCAAATTGGACATATTTATTAAGTTAATATATATATATATATATATATATATATTGAATTGGGCCATTAGATCAATAGGATAATATGTCATTAGGCCATTTGGTAATTACGGTGTTACACTAATATGTCGTTATGGAATTAGGGCGGCATTAGCGCTTTAGTCCCCCATGAAAAATCCCCCCACACCCTGGATAGCCCCCACCCTACGGACATCCCCCCCTCACACTGAACAGCCACAAACACCCCCCTTACCCCTGAACAACCCCCCACACCAAGGACACCCCCCTCGCCCAGAGATCCCCCCATCCCACGAGTTCGCATGTCAAAAATGGCCAAAACATGTGTTTAACTATCAAATACATACCGAATGACATCGGCATGATGTGAAATCACACAAGAACACACTAATTATTAGTGGTGAGGTGTAAATATAGATGACACATCATTCAGATGCATGGTTTGCATGGAACGGCTAAATATGTGTTTTTTTAGTTCTTTGGAACGTTTGAAAACCATTCATGGGGTTGACAAAAAAGGTTAAACGAACTCATAATGCATTAAAATTGGAAGAAAACAAAGGGTGGGTGAATTGTGAAATGGTCGGGCAGAAGACATGTCAATCAGAGGTGTCGTGTGGCCGCGGTGACCGAAAACGAACTCCACGTGTTGTAAAAGGCCAAAACATGTCTTTAACAGTCAAATACATACTAAAAGACATTAGTATGATGTGAAATCACAAGAGAAAACCCTAATAATTACTACTGATGTGAACGAAGTGAAAAAAATCATTTGGATGCATGGTTTGCGCGACATGGATGAATATGTGTTTTTTAGGTGTTTGGCGCACTGGAAAATCGTTCATGGGGTGGTCAAACCTGGCCGAACGTCCTCAGAATACCATGAAATGGGGCAAAAACTAAGGGTGGGTGAATTGTAAAATTTTTTGTTAGGAGTAACATCAATCGGAGGTGTCGTGTGACTGTGGTGACCGAAAACACACTCCACATGTCGTAAATGGCCAAAACATGCGTTTAACGGTCAAATGCATACCAAACGACATATACATGACATGAAATCACACTCGAACACCCTAATTTTAAATGGTGAGGTGTACGAGGATAAAAAACATAATTCACACTCAAGGTTTTCATGGAATGACTGAATATGTGTTTTTTATGTGTTTGGGGCACTTGAAAAGCATCCGTCGGGTGGTCAAAACTAGCCGAACAACCTCAAAATTCCATGAAATCGGACGACAACAAATTTTAAGTGTTTTTTAAAATTTTTGGGAAAATATTACATCAATCAGAGGTATCTTGTGACCGTTGTGACCAAAAATGCACTCTGCATGTCGTAAATAGCCAAAACATGAATTTAACAATCAAATTCATACTGAACGACATCGGCATGTCATTAAATCACACGAGAACACCCTAATTATTATTGGTGAGATGTAAGAGGAGACATCACTTCATTCAGACACACGGTTTGTGTGACACGACTGAATATGTTTTTTAGGTGTTTGGCATGCTTGATAAGTATCCGTGAGATGGTCATAACCAGCCGAAAAACCATAGAATTTCATATAATCGGATGAAAATAAAGTGTGGGTAAATTGTGAAATGGATGTGCTGACGTCACAAAAATTGGATTTGTTATGTGACCGCGGTGACCGAAAACGCATTCTATGTGTCGTAAATGGCCAAATCATGCGCATAATGGTCAAATGCATACGGAATGACATCATGATGGCATAAAATCACATAAGAAAACAATAATTATTAATGGTGAGGTTTAAAAGGAGATAATACATCATTTTGACACAAGGTTTGTGTGGCACGATGGAAAATGTGTTTTTTAGGTGTTTGTCGCGCTTGAAAAGCTTCCGTGGGTTTGTCAAAACTAGATGAACGTCCTTGGAATTCCATGAAATCAGACTAAAACAAAGGGTTGGTGAATTGTGAAATTGTCTGGCAGACGACACGTCAATCAGAGGTGTTGTTTGATAGCACTGTTTGAATGCTCACTCAACATGCTGTAAATGGCCAAAAACATGTGTTTAACAGTCAAATTAATGTTGAACGACTTCGACATGATGTGAAATCACACTAGAACATCCTAATTATTACTGGTGAGGTGTACGAGGAGAAGAAACATCATTTAGATGCATGGTTTGTGTGGCATGATTAAATATGTGTTTTTAGGTGTTTGGCGCCCTTGAAAAGCATCCATGGTGTGGTCAAAACTAGCCGAATGCCCTCAGAATGCCATGAAATCTGACGACAACAATGGGTGTGTGAATTGTGAATGGTCAGGCAGACGACACTGGGCCAGAAACCATTACATTATTAGTTATGTGAAACATCAAGTGAACTATAACATCAAAAAATGAGGGGGGAAATAGTTTTCCAAAGTGAAAATGTGTATGTACAATTCGGTCCAGCAAACTTTTTAAATCACTCATTCAATGATTTATTAAGCAAAGCCATCTAAAAAAATTTCATCTCAATATACGGTTGAACAAAATTGGGGGATAAACAATAACAAATTCTGATCGGAATCAATTACTGAAGTAGTATAAGACTGTCATGACTTTTCTACCCTTTCAATGACTTTCTCTTGAAATTCACACTCTTTGGAAATAATAGAATAATAACCAATAGGCAACTTCAACATCTTCAAAATGGAATGAAATGCCTCTTTCTCATTTTTAGTCATATTATACTATGTAGAAGGAATATATACCTCGTTTCCCTCATCCAATTGTAAATGAAATTGTTTCCATAAACCCATTTCTTCAAAATCAAGACATGCATTAACATGGTCCTTTGATTTTCCACTGACAACAAAAATGGTTTACAATATATCATCACAAACATTTTTTTCAATGTTCATGAAATCCAAATTGTGACTAAGCATGATAGTTTTCCAATAGGGGAGATTATAAAAAGCACTTTTACTTCTCTAATTGTGACTGTATTTTCTACCTGCACCACGAATATTACATAATGGATGAGCCACTAAATCCTGAATTTCATATATTGAGAAGATGATTTATTCCTCAATATGAGATAACATTTTGACTCCTGTAATGATCTTTGGTGCTAGGCTGAACTCTCTAGAACCATCAAATTTCACTGTGTCCTTTCCGAACCTGTGCTAAGGGGGGAGAAAACATATGTGATCCATGTATGCCCATTTTTTGAATTTTTAATACATAAAGATTTTTTACATTTATTGCAATGAGGGTACGCAAATTCTCCTTTCGTACTCCAGCCTGATAAATTTGCATAAGTCGAGAAATCATTGATTCTCCACAATAAAGCAACATAAAATTTAAACAATTTATTCATTTCACAATAATAATTCATCACTAAATCTCCCCAACAATCATTCAACTCATCAATCAATGGCTTATGTTAAACCTCAATCTTGTCCCGCATAGATCTCGGTCCATCAATAATAGATGAAATTAATGTAAATTGTCTCTTTATACAATTCCATAAGGAAAGATTATATAGAACCAAAAAAACGGGCCATGTGCTATGAGTTACACCAACCATATATTGGAATGGATTTAAACCATCTGCTGCAAACCCCAATCTGGCATTACAAACATCTTTAGCAAAGTTGGGGTGTCTTTTATCAAAATCCTTACATGCACGATAGTCTACCGGGTGGGTTAACATATCACATTCCTGATTCCTTTTTTACATTACATATCATTATATTAGAAACATTAGATGAAATAAAAAATACTTTCATCCTCCAATTTAGGGGAAAGTAACTCTTTTTCTTTACAGTAATCAGTTTTCCCTACTTCACAGTCTAACTTTGATGAGTCTGATTTCTAATGTTCTCCTTCCACCTAGAAGTACCACAGACTGTACAAATATCCAAATGTGTAGTTTCCTTTCTAAACAACATACAATTGTTTACACATAAATCTATTGTCTCATATGTAAAACCTATGTTCTCTGTCAACTTACGAGCATGGTAACACAACTCATGAATCTTAGTGTCAATAAGAAGAACCATTTCAATAACACCAACATCATGTCGAACGATGTGTATGACCACTGATTCAATGTTTTCAAATAAAATAACTCTAGGATTAATGATAATTTATTATAAGCAGTATATTTAAGATATAATTCTATTTTCACATCATCAAGTACTTCACAAAACCTTGTCGAATAAAGATCTACACCAGAGCGTAGATTTATTTAATTGGACACAACGTTCTGAATGTCAATTCCTTCAGAAGAAAACCCACATACCATTTTAGTAGGCATTTTATGCATTGGATCATTTATCCTCACATCAACATTCATCTGAACTACATCTATATTTTGATAATGAATATTTCTTCCCAATTACGGGTCCAACTCTTATAATTTTTCAGAAATCTGTTCTAGAATAGGTGCTCTCTCACGGTATCTTTTGTGAATTTATATCTATTTGATCATTTTATATATTGGAAAATAATATAGTCCCTTTTAAATCCTCTAATAAACTTAATGAACTCCATAATGCCTTCGAAATATTACGTAGACATTCGATTTGGAAGATCAATCCAACTCTTATCCATAATAATATCTGTATAACAAGAATTTACAAGAATGTGGTCAATCTCTAAACATTTTCTCATGGGATACACACAAAGACATTAGAATGCTATAAATCAAATAACAACAAAACTTAATATTCATCTAGTCAGCATATATATGGATTGTACATTGTATGTAACTTCCAGCCTCTGGTAAAGTGTGATGTCTTCTTATACAAACACTATTAACACATGTTGTTTCATAATTATTCATGCACAAAATCCCATATAAACATGAACTTTAATTTCCAAAATTCTTATTCACACACAATATTTATATAATCTTTAGGAATTATATCATTGTTCTATAAAATTCCCATAATCATTACTCTTAAAATGAGGTCAGGGCATACCTGATAGCGCTATAGATATAGAACGGATGGGAGATAGAGGTGGTGATGTGAGAGAGAGGATTTGCAGCGGAGGGGAGCTGGAGTCTGAGGTGGTGTGGCAAGAGAGGGGATGGGAGATGATGGGAGGCCAGAGGTGGTCGTTCAGTGTCGACGATGAAAGGTGATTGGTGGTGGTGTTGCAGTGTGGGAGAACAGAAGTTGTAGGTATGGTTCAGGCATGGGGGTGGGGGAGGTTGCCACGAAGGGGGGAGGTGGCCACGTAGCGTTGGCGGTGTGGTGTCGGTGGTGACTGGTGAAGGGTGGCAGTGGTGCGGCGACAGAGAACATGCGCTATGGGTAGGGATCGGGTGCGAGTTGGGTTCGACCGTGAGTGTTGGGGAGGGCGGGGAAGAGGTGGACGACGTCGATGGTGCAACGAACGGTTCAGTCGGGGGCGGTCGGCGCTGCATGGTACTGTTCGAGAGGCGCGAGGAGGTTTACAAGGGACGTTCGAGCATGAGGGTGTGTGGGGGGAGCGGAGAGGACAGAGAGGACGCTGCGAGGGAAGAAAATGGGTGCGAGGGTAGCGGTGATCGGTGCGAGGGAAGTCGCGGTCGGCGCTGCGGGGTAGGGTTCTGGTGGGTGCGAGGGGGATATGAGCATGATGGGGAGGGGGAGAAAATGAGGGGTTTTTTATGCTTAGCGACCACCAATGGAGGCCACCCGTGTTAGGGGGCTTCAAATCCCCCTTTTCTAGTAGTGAACACATTATGAACTTGATATAGGTTAGGTGGAAGTGGAATATAGTATGCTACCATCCAAATATGATCAAGAATCTCATGTGAGAAAATATTATTATGGAATATATTTCCCTTATTTTCAAATATAATATCCTTCATCTAATGAGATAATCATAATAATATCATATAACCAACATTAAACTCTATATCAATCCATTGATTATGATCATAAATGTATTTCTCAAACTATTCTTATCTAATCTTCTACTAAATAGATCTAATTTTCTATAACAGTTTCCCAATTATCTCAAGTCTTATCAACATTCATTCTCTAACTTCATCCATAAATATTGTGGTTATACACATATATTCATATTGGTATTCATAAGGATCTATATTAATGAAAATTGTAATGATATTATTAA
Organism: Viscum album; assembly: GCA_963277665.1. Lineage (NCBI taxonomy): Eukaryota > Viridiplantae > Streptophyta > Magnoliopsida > Santalales > Viscaceae > Viscum > Viscum album. Next base: position 2,056,054,691 of record OY728150.1, on the reverse strand, counting down.
AATAAAATTTTAATATAAGAAGGTATTTATTCCAACAACCAATGAAATACATAGATAAAATCATCATCATACCATCTAGGGTTTTGATGTAACCTTTCAGAAAAACCATATATATATATAAATGATATGTTGTTCTAATGTACAACGATGTATTTTGTTCTGGTTGAATATTTCACAAAATTATTGAGGAAAAAATCAGATCATGATTAGATATGATTGAGAATAGAAACCCATAAAATTTGAATGTTTACTTAATTTATATCTAATAATGTCGATCAAGAATGAAATTTTCTATTATAGTATATAAATAATCTGACAACAAAAGATGATCGACTAAAATCCCAATAGAATTATAGTTGTTATAAATTTTGTGTATTCCAATGAGAAAATACTTTTTCTGTTTTCCAATTCCTATAAATTTATTAATAATAGTTTCATCATCCACATAGACTTCTGACATTCATACATAATATTTAGAAATACCAGGTCTCAATATTTATATTCTTCAATATACCTTTTCATGTTTCCCTGCCATATATTATCTTTTAGATCTCTATACATATTTTTAAATATGAGATGGATTGGGAAATGTGAGTTATGTTCATTATCGAGTAGCTCTTTATTTATTGTATTTAAGGGAAACATATAGGATATTGGATTCTAACCACCCCATCATATTCAATAATGATAATTGGAAAATTCATTTCCTACTTTTCTAGATCCAAGTGCTCCTTTGACACCTCATTAATTTCAAAATTAATGAATTGATGAAGATTTATTTGAGAATGATAAGATTTCTCCACATACACCATGATTTTGATGAACATACTCTACAGTTAAATAATTATAGGATCTCATTCAATCCTCATCATCGAAAAACTAGAATGGAACTCATGACATAGAGCATTAACCTCATTATTTTTTTCATGGTGATAATGTATTCAAAAATCATTCTTATTAATCCAATATAATCAAATCATTTAGTGAGTATTAAAATATTTTTATTTGAATATATACATCCTTAATTTTATTTATTTTTTTATTAAACTCACCTTTATATAATGGTAATGACTAAATATTTTTAATGAAAATTTTACCACTATAAACTATAAATAATTAGTCAGGTAATTCTTCTCATGGACTATCAATTATCATGAGGCCAATGATACTACCATGTAACTATACATGAGAACACATTTCATCTCATTCTTTATTACATCACTATATATCAGAACCATTTCTCCAATATGGGGAAGTTTGATCACATGTTCACTAACCAACCTTCACTTGAGATCTTAGAAATTTTATTAACATTCATTTTTTCTAATGGACTTGTCTCCCATTCAATCCATCTTTGATAGTTTATTTTATATCTATGATAATGTTACCACAAAACAATGATAGTATCAATACAATCTATTAAAATTATAAATTTTTATCACATTTGTTAATTTAGGAAATTTTTTAGTAACTATTATCTCTAATGGACCCATTTATTTACCATTTCTTGTAATTACCTAAATTATGAAAATTACATTATTAACTGTAATTGATACATTATAAATTGAGAATATAACTTCTTTTTAATTTAGTTACTCATAAAAATACTCAAATGATATTCTTTATCTTAATATTAATTTTAATATATGATAATATAATCAATAAACACTACCATAAATGAATAAAACTAATATATTCTGATTCTATTAACTATATCCATGAATATATTTGGTTGACTAGTAACTCTTAATGATATCAGTATAAATTCATGTGGTCTATACCTTGTACAAAAGATCATCATGCATATATTTCTCCCTATCACCTTTACCTAATGATCTCTATATCAAAGATCAATATTTTACATGTATTGAGATCCACATAGTTGATGAAACAAGTCATCAACACATGATCAAATATACATGCTACTAATAGTGATATTGTTATGTTTTGATAGTAAATTACAAGATTCATAGTTCCATATTCCATCATAATAAAGAGAATATATTCACATAATGTATATGAAATAGGCTATACTAATAAATTATATATATTCTCATGGGGTTTGTTATTTAATTCATTTAACTCAATTAGATCAATTCTATATGGATTCCCTGAAATATGTGTAGCACCATGTATGAGTTTTTTTGAAATATCAACCTCATTATTAAGTGTAAGACTATACAACACTTCCATAAATACATTGTAATATTATTAAATATTAGTAATATTTTCAATTTTTAGTTTCGCACTAACCATTTTAGTTAAATACCACACATGATAATATAGTAATCCCATATAATGGAAGAAAATTCTTGTTGGATGTTCATTTTTTTCCTTTCATTGTTAGATGATCATATGTTGATTTAGAAAATCAAATGTGGCTTGCAACAAAAATTAATTGATATAGTATCTATATAGAGGTAGCTAGTCCATACCAATAATCACATTAAATTGAAATACATGGTTAATATTATTATTTTCATGAAACACATTCACATGAACACCTATCATAGAGGTTCTATATATTTGAGAAGAAATCATCATACCATTATTATTTTTCCTTGATAAATTGATATCTAACCATTACGGTATTGATGTGAAACTCTTAAAAAAGTTATAGATATAAAAAGTCTACTAAAACCTAAATCAAATATAGAACATTTGGTTATATAGTGAATACTGAGTGTACCATTCCCCCACTTCACTCCCTTGAATGAGATAAATATTTCCAATTCTATAATCCTTCCTTTAATCATCAATCTTAGTAGGTCATTGTTACATTTTTTCATCATTATCCCTTGGATTCCTACACTAGTTATCCTAATGTCTATATTACCAACAATTAAAAAATTTAGTTTAGGTAGAACGTTGATTCGAGCTTTTTATTCCTTAATTTAATTTGATGTCCTCTTTAAATAAATTCAACATTTAATTTCATGATATACTTCATTTCCACACAAAATATATGTAACTATCCCATTTTAAGGAAATTTCCATCATGATCATTCCACACAATCATCATAAATGATGAAAAATTATATTACATCCATGGATTTTATTATTTTACCCTCCAAGAGAATTTGTTTTGTACCTCATGTTTCTAGAAACAATGATAATAATTACAGTTTCCACACCCAAGATATAAATCTGGAGAACATATAATGATCCCTTCATAACTATCAAATTATGTTATTTTCAATGCTTTTAAGATAATTGTTCTTAAACCATTATAGATTCAATCCATTTTTTATTTAGGTTCGATGATAAAACCAAAACAAATATTGTAAGTATGATACAATTTTACTCATAGGTAAAAATGGATTCATCATCCTTATTACCCAATTCCAAGAATTCTCACTCCATTTTTGTTTGATGAGTTTGAGGAAAACACATAGTTAAAAATAACATCATAAAATATTCACATTTCAGGGAGTCAATTTCCTCATATAGCCTCGTATTGTTAATAATATACCACCATTGATCTACTTTCCCTTACATATGATAAATAACCCAAAAATACATCCCATGGTTAATTTATTGGAGAAAAATATATATATTCTATAATATTGATCTTTTAATCCAAAATAAGTTTATCATAGAACCCAGAGGATGATGGTTGACATTGGGTCATAAAATGACCAATTGTGAGTTACTCATTCCATTATTAATTTTTCTTTTAAGAAAGATTCAAATTATCGTTCATATCTTTAAAGTGTTTGGTAATAGCCACAATATTTTTCATCCCATCTCTCATCCCATTTGGTTCCTACAGAGGATGATCATTGTATTTGTTATCACATTTTTTGTTAACATGATTTCTCATACTTTTGACCATTTACTATGACAAAAAATATGTTTAGTCACATGAATCAGTAATAAAAGTGATAAATCATATGTTAATGAAAATCCTTTCATATATGTATTAAATTATAAAACATCATATCTACTAAGAATAGTTTTGGGTCATCAAAAATCACATCAGACTATCATAATTCATAATAGTTTCTTGTTTCCCATAACCTAATCACGAAAAATAAAAAATCATTAACTTTATAGCGTAGAATGAAATATATTTTTCACATACTTAAATATTACATAATTTTTTTATGAATTTTCAACACATCCCACAATAATACATGCCTGAGTACGATGAATTTTTATTTTTTTAGAGACTTGATATAATCAACTAATTTCAAGAAATATATTTAATTTATACTGACGATATTTTTTCACAAAATGAATTTATTAGACATATCCTATATAAAACCTTTCTTCATAACCTGGGGAAATGGAAATATATGAAATGGTAAAATCATATGTTTAGTATGGGTAATCATAAAATATATAAATGTGTGATCATACTTGGGCATAAGATAAGTGTATAAGTATAAGAACACAATCATAACATTCCAAAAACATACCCAATAAGTCAAAGCCTATAAATTAGGAGTCTTGTAAGTATGATTTTGCATAAAAAATACACAAGTCATGGGATTTCAGAATCATAAATAATAATTCTTGATCTATCTGATTATATAATATGCATAAGATATATGTTTATTAAATTCACATAATCCTTGAAACATATTTACTTATACCATGTTCACATTCAAGTCTGTCATAGTGGATTGAGTCCTGTAGAGTATTATGTTTGATCTTGAATACCCTAAACATAATGTGTAAGAACTCATAATAGATTTGGTTTACTCCCCATTCCCTTTCATATTAGATTATGAGATATCATAAATTACACAATTCATTTCATGGATATATATTTTTAGTCACATCAATGTCAAAATTAAAACCATACATATGTGTTCCATAGGATCATAAAAACCCATCATTCCATTATTTCTTGATTAACGACTGATAAAGAAATGATTATAATGAAAAAATACTCAATGCACCATCCATTTTGGTTATATTAGAGTACTAAAGAAGGGGAAAATTATGTATATAATAAAAATTTTATTTCAAAATAATTTCTAAAACAGATTCCCCCTCTTGAAATTCCCAAGATTAACAAATACTATTGTGATATCTAATTTAATAATTTTGAATAACTTCTTATATGATTGATAAAAACTATGTTAGAGTAATATTATGAATCTACTAGTCATTTGAGATTACTTTAACAACATAATAGAGTATAAATTTAGCATATATAAAATAGCAGTAAAATTGTAATTAAAGAATAGATATTTAAATATTATTTTAAAACCAGGTATCCAAAAAAAATAAATCACATCATAGAATAAAAAATCCCAGGTTTTTGTCTCAAGATGAGACCTAATCCTCTCCACTTAATAGTCACCCAATTACAGAATGATTATTTAAAAAACTAGATGATCTAAAACGTCATTAGGGTTTCACATTGAACTGTATATAGGGTTTTTTAGTCTAATATCTAGCCTTTTACCCAATTTTCAAGGGAGTAAAAATATAATGGAAAATAGAGTAAGATTATATGAGTACTCTTATATGATCAAAAATAGTATTTACTTTAATACATATAATAAAATTTTAACCATGAAACCAAAATAATAAAAATAGATAGAATTATAAATTGAACGAATTTGATGTAGGGATGTTTAAATTTTTTTTGTTCTATAGATTCATCTTCTCTTCTCAGTGTGTTGATTTATTTTAGATATTAGATGTGAAGACTATATAATTTTCCAAAATCATGAAGTCAAGTTATCATGAAAAAAGTGTATCAAGAATTTTACCATTTTCATTCTCATAAAATTCTATATCTTTGCTATTTTTTCTCTTACATTTATCACTTATAATAAAACATATTCCAGAAAAAAAAGATCCATTGTAAATAAATAATTACAATTCATTATAATTGACATGAAATTATAGCGAAATAAGTACCTCAAGAATAACATTTCATTATATATATAATGTAGTTCTAATATAATATATAAAAATACAATAAATAGTTACATATCGTTTATATTAAAGTGTTCTATGTCAGTTTATCCACGACATCTCCTACAATGAGAAAATCCTCTGATCAAATTCATTAAAAATAAGTATAGTCAATTTCATTAAACATGATGATGATATAAAACTTTGAAAAATCCAAAAAATCTAACATAACATTTGAATCATAAAAACAATAAATTTATCACATTAATATTTGGAATCCTAAAATATCATTGTAGGTCAATAATTTTTTTTAAATATATAATTATACTATTTATTGGATATTAACATGAAGCCACTCAAATCCTTTTTCATATTATTTAATGATGAATAACCCATGTGGTTGCATTAATTTGTCTTCATAGTCTATTGGTTTCTTGAGTGGATGATTTGTGAGTTATTGGGAGATTCAACAAATATAATTAAATAGTTATGTGGTCGATTGAATTATTGTGTGGTTTCTTCAACATTGTGAAATAACAATGAGATAGATTCTTTCAATCTATGATTTAACATGTAGTCACTCATGTTTATATTAATATTTTTATAATGGTCGATTATATGTTCACAAGATCTATATATTTTTATATGTGGTCACTCTAGAATTTCGTGAAATATATCCTATCTATTTAATTTCATATGGTCGATAGTGTCTTCATGTTGTCAATAAAATTCTCCATATATTTGATTAAACCCTATTAAATTTCACTCCTCCATACTCACATTATTTAGTCTTTCTAAATTGACATTACATTATTTTATAAACATTAATAATTTATAGATTCCTGAGAAATTATTTTAACTTCAATGAAACATTTAAGTGATATGAATTGCATTAAAATGATTTGTGATTCCTAAAAAATGAATTGATGGACTAGGCCAACAATGTTTCCCTTTTTGTGATAAAAAGTATTCTAATAAAAAGCTACAAAAATTACAGAAATGGTTGCAATAATTTTATTACTAGATATACATTAATCTATCTTTTAGGATTACCAATATTAACATATAAAGTGTGAGAAAGTAAAAATAAATAGTAACAAAATAATTTAATAAATTAAATATAAAGAAATTTAATTGAAAAATATTTCATGGATATTGATAAAATAAAAAATATATTACATAAATCCCTATCGTAGTTTAAAATTATATTATATTCATCAGAATCTTGATTGGTATAAGGATAAGTGGTGTATTTTATTTTTATAATAATTTGTTATGAAGTAGTTATAGTGTGTAAAGTAGAATTAGGTCCTAGATTTGAATGATATTTGGAAATGGTTCTAATATGATGATTTTCATAAGGTATATTGAGACTAAATGGTATTGTAGGTGGTAAAACATATATATGTCAATAGAATTTAGTGTTAGTAGTTATAGAATGTAATGATGAGACTTTTTTTTTTATATTTACATAACAGAGGGTATGATGCTGGTTAAAAAATATATATATTATCTAGAATGGTACGATTTTATATATATAAGTTTTGATCCAAGTTCATGGTAATTTATGTGAAATACCTAGACACATAATCTATGAATTATATTAATTCATCATCCTTTGTTGATAAACACTAATACAATGAAGGTTCCATAATAAAAATAATATACACAATGAATTTGAAAGATGTATTTACGGATGGGATTTTGAGATTATTACCCAATGACAAAAATTGACACTTCAAGGATTCCTTGGTGTAAATCCCATTGAGATAATACATTATTCTATCCATGATTACAACTTTATGGTTTGATGTCATTACATGTTCTACATTATCCTTTTCATAATGTTTCTCACAATGGGGAGAAAAATTCATTTAACAAAATTCCTAAAATCCTTAATGTAGAGACCCAAAGATTGACGTACATAGATATTACATTACTTTTTCAGAATACTTAATACTTAACAACAACAGACACCAAAGGACCGTAATAGTATAGTGTCTTTGGAAACTCGTATCATAATCTTCTAATCGTGGTGAATGATCTTCAGCATCTCCCATTAAGATCTTCCCCTTTTGTTTTCTTACCTAAAACCTTTATTTATATCTTGTGGAAGAGAAAACATATAAAGGGTGAACTCAAATTCTCAGTAAGGGTAAGCATGGAGAAAATAAAACAAACCATAAACATTTGAACATAGAAACATGAACATAATCTCTAAATATCAAAATCTTGAGTAATGACATAAAACATGGAAATATGTAAGGCATGGATCATAAAAGAACATCAATCCTGATAAAATAGCATGCGAATAAAGCCTGTAATTGTGGAAACCATTAATCACATGTTATGATTTCCATATAATCCAAGGAATTGCTGCCAAGACCATCTTAGTGGACAAAGTCTCTTTCTGAATCGAGTTCACTCCTTGTTCCAGTCCTGTATCACTGAACCGTATTAACTTACCATTATAGACATGTCTATCTCATGAGATATAAATCTTTACCCAATGAATTAGAGGGAGATATAGGTCTCTCCAATATCATAATGAAATCATTCTTACTTGTGCCACAAAATAAAAATAAATCATTCATCATTACCCAAATAAAAAAATGGGTTTCATAAACTTCATCCCATCATAACATAATCTATATAAAACAAATGGATATCATTTCATCATAAGAAATGTGAAACCATGTAAATCATAGATACATCATACTTGAAACATACACATATGAAATAAGGTTATCTTAGATGGAAAATGGTTTTTTGTAAAACACTTGAAATGAATTCTTGAAGAAAATATCCTTTCTTATTCAAAATTATTTTCTTTTCACAAAATGCAATGAAATTTTAAAAGAAAATGATTTTGTTGAAAATAGTCATGAAATATTTCATAGTAAGATTAATGTAAATAATGATTTATGAACCCGTAAAAATCCATTCTTGCAGCATATGTTAAAAAAACATTCCTCTCGTACTTTTTCCGGAAAAGTCAAAAAGTACCTCGCATGGTAAACAAAATAAAGATTCTTTACAAACCACGTAGTAAAAGTCAAAAATGGGCAAAAAGGACTTTAAACATAGATTAAATAAAATTAAAGATTTTATGAAAACATTTTGAGAACATATGGGAGTGGGTAATAAACCTAACCCTAGTAAATACTTAAGAATAAACAATCTCGGATAAGAATGAGATTGGAATAATTATCCCTTACCTTAGGTCTGATATGCTTCGTACATATCCAAACCACCTGTATAATGATTCAAATAATGTCATTGACTTATTACATAATCATATTCGTTGTTATGATATCATATATGGTTCACTTATGACTTTATATTACATGTTCTTTTGTAAGTTCCATGTTAAAGTAGTGTTTTAGGTAAAATCGTTTTATTTATCGTACATGTTTGGACTTGTTGTTCATGATATTATTATTACATATATCTTGATATACTTACTTAAATAATGTAAATAATTATTTATATATCATATATATATATTCAGTATATATATATATATATAATAGACATATGAATGAATTGAAAAACACCGTTCATGGAGATGGTAGGTCGTACGTACGCATGAATGCTATTTTCGTTTCCTTGTTAAATTAAATGGAATTAAGTAAATGGAACTTATATGTAATTATATCCAGTATCATTATTATGTAATATCTTTCATGACTATTTATTATATATACTTTATAATCATACTTGAATGGTTAATCATGGAAAATGAATCTCATCGCGTTCGTGGAGATGGTAGTCCGTACGTACGCACGAGGGATGATATCATTTTCATGATCATGGAATTGTATTTAAGTGTATGTATAATATTTCATAATCAATATCACTTTACAATAATCAAAAAAAGTTATTTATTTACACCATTATACACATCCAAGTAAGGTGGTGGTGGAAAACATATTACACCACGGTGTGGAGACGGTATTCCGTACGTAAGCACGTGCGGTGATTTTGTTTCCATAGGGTGGATAGAAAATGGAATTGGGTTTTTTCATATTTATAATAACATATTAGTATATGAGTGATACTGATGTTATTAATTTATGATGAAAAAAATAAATAAGAAGAAGTATAAGAAGAAATAAATTGGAATGAATCTGTAAAGGATGTTACCTATTCTTTGACGCGCCTCTTCTTAACCTTCACTTAAGGCACTAGGGTTGGTCTTTTGAGGAGACCTGAACCACTATAATATATCTAGTTAAGATGATAAAGGAAATGGGAAGGGGTTGGCCGAGCATCAAGCCTCAAATGGGTGTGAAGAGAAGTAGGAAGGGGTGCCATTTTTAAAAGGGGGCGAGGGGCACCTTAGGAAAACTGAAAATATTATTTTATAATAAAGTCATATTCGGTTTTATAATAGCTCAAAATAAATTTATTTCAAAGATTAGGTGGGGATGGGTCGAAATCCTCTCAACCAATAGGTTTTAGACAGTTTTAGGGTACTATTTTATCCTTATCATTTAAATTTAACTCTAAGTTAAATAATTTAACTTTTACAGTGTCGTTTTGTTTTCTTACACTATATGGTTAATAAACATAATATAATAAGCCAAAAGAACCCAAAGTGGTTAATTATTAATATATATATTGTTAACTAAGTACTTTGGCCGAACCTTATATTTTTAGGAACAAAATAACAATTGATAATATAATATTTGTTTTAAAAACTATTTTATGTCAGTTTTGACACTATTTGGTACTTGATTTCTGTGAAAATCATCAAAACATGATTAGTTCGAAAAAAGTTAATTAAATAAATACTAGAATGTCATAGTAACCTATAATGTTATTGTAATTCATAAAAAGTCTAAAATTACATTTATTTGGTTATTAATAACATCAATTATGTTAATATTTCATTATTAAGGTAATTACTGCAACATCATTGTGTCATAACTAACTTAAATTATTTAATGTCAAAAAATTATAAATAAAATACAATTATTCAATAAATTTTTTTAGCTTTATAAGGAGTTATTATAGTCGAATTTATCTTATGTATACCCCTATATTAAAAATGTTTTAGTTAGTAAACATTGATTTTAACTATTTTAACTCTTCTTTATATAAAATAATAATAAGTGTCATAATCTAATCCATGTGGACCTAAAGGGTAATATTTTATTCTTAAGTTATTTATGGTCAAATAAAACTTATATAATAGAATTTTTATATGTTTTATGGTAATAATAATATCATTTTGACCCTTAATTACCATATTTACTTTTAATTGTGGTAAATAAAAGTAAAAAGTTACTATTCCCCAAAAATTATTTTTATCTTATTGAACCACATTTTTCTCCTTGATATTAACTGTGTCTCTCGGATTTTTCAAATTCCACTCACAGAAGAGGTCAAATTATGTTTTCTGTAAATTTTGAAATTCTCATAGGAGGTGGGTAAAAGACGGTGAAAAGTTAAATAAAATTTTTATATATCTAAAATTATTATAAAATAAATACAATGAATTACATTGAACATGTATAGTTATTATGTATTAGTTTTGACCTAAAATAAATTTAAATAAAATAAATAATTATTAAAATAAAAAATCGGTTTTTTAATAATAACCCGGTGTTTTCACTATTCATCAAAAATTGAAAGTTTTCTAAAAAATACCCAGAATTCACCCTAGGTTAATTTCGATATTTTGATTCTAAAAATGAATTCCATTTTAATATATAAAATTCATAAAATTTCAAAAAGTGGGTATTAATATTCATAACAGCTACTTTAAATAATATTTTAATAACATATCGTTGTTTAGTGAAAATCGGTATTGCGTACAACACACGCTATCGTGGAAGGTCACAATTGCGCGTAATGCAAGCCAATTTTGGGATGCGTGTAGTGAATGCCACTTTTGGTGTAGCGTACAACACAGGAAATCAATGAAATTAAAAGGAATATTTTTCATAAAATCTCGGGGTGTTACATTCTACCCAGCTTAAAATGAATTTCACCCTCGAAATTCATCGGGGTTATAAATGGTTTACAACTCGAAAGTTTCTTTAATAGAAACCCACATCGTAAAAAGGAATACCAAAACTTATCTTAAAAACTAAATTATGGAACATAACAGTTACCCTAATTAACTAATCACTGGGTTTCCACATAGTAGAACATTGGTGAAAATATGGATATGGAAGAGAAATAAAACCATCAAGTTCTGATGGAGAGTGGTAGAGAACATGGCTATGAAAAAGCCAACAATCACAAAGCCATAAATTTGTGATGATTTAAGGTACCATCTGATTTATCAGTTATAAGGACTCTAGGACAACATTTTTGGTTTTCAAGACCATTTCCATAAAGTTGATGAATTTGAATTAGAAGAAATACATACTTAATTTTGGTATAATCTCACCGTTGTTCGTGACTTGAACAATTTCCACTTCATCTCTTACTGAAATAATGTTGAATTTTTCATTCGTGAAGTGTTAGCAGATCATGTGATAGAATGATGGGTCATTCCATCTGTCTCAAAAAAAGGTTAAAAAAAGTTATCAAAAATACATAAGTCTATCTATAGTGAGATTAATCATATATGGTTCCTAAAATGGACTTATAATTTATATATCATACTGATTAATATTATATAACTAGTTTCTACTAACCAGGGACTTCTTGTAGGCTAGTGATTGGTGATAAAGGCCTGACGCACTTCGGTTGTGGGTTTGATTCCCACAGCCTTGTCCGACGTGACGGGTTTTCACTCTTCCTACAGGTTGTCCTTTTTCTAAAACTACATTATTATAACATTCCATCAATAATATCGAAAACTTTATATCCATAAAAAATACTAACTTTTGTCCAACGTAATCCATTCCAATCTTTAGGATTATCCAAAATACTTCTTTCCAAGCTCATAGTATAAAGAAAACAATAACTATAAATTTCCTCTACCAAGCATGTGAATACCATCATTTATCCCCCATGTATCATACGAAATATCTTGTTGGTCAAATTACAAACATGTGAATACTTTAATCATGTATTCTCTTGAAAAATGAATACCCATTGAATTTTTTTGAAAACATGAATGTTTTCAAATGTTAACTCTTTCCACATACCAAAACCCCAAAATTTTTATAATCTCAAACCATAATATCACTTAGTCCTTATATCAGTCATGAGCTCATGAATACTATCAAATATCTCATTATCTTCTTATACCATAATTATGTTCATATGATCTACTTTGCAAAAACATCTGAATAACATTTCATGGTTACCAGTAACATTCGTCATATACTTTCAAAAACTCAAGGAAAGACAACATTGTAACAATACTTAGAATTTTCTGTATTCCATAGTACCATACATTATTCTTAATAAACATACAATCATTCCGCTAGCTTCTTAAACCATTACAGAGACTCATCATTTCTTTCATCTCATATATCATTTGTAGTCTCTTCGTCATCATCAACATAAATACTACCCATACGACCATGATGATTCAATTCATTAAATTTTCCCTTAAAGGATTGGTTTTCATAATGCTCGTACACTCCACATTTAAAAATACTAGGTTCTAAACATGTATACCTTATAAGACATTTCATCTTACATAATAAAAATACTCAGTTTTATATGAGATTATAAACATAAAATTGTATAGGATACATATTCCTTACATTAATATTAATTATTACTACTGATATATAGAAAAAAATTAAACACAATAAGAGGATCATTCTAGAACTAGATAATATCATTAAAGATAATGACTAATGTGGGAGAATTTGTAGCAGGTTATGGAATAGATTATTCAATATGAAGATCAGAGGTAATATTGGTGTCAAGTGTTGAATCACTAAACACTAACAAAAAATTTCCAAACATAGATACATTATTATTTGAAATTATAATCCTATGATTTTTAATTTCTCAAATTTTACTATATAAATATTCAACAAATATTTCCTCTATTTTGGTATATTATTCATAAATAGGATCATCCCCAAATAGAAATCTTTATTCATGTTTTTGATATGATGGTAAAAAAATTTAATAACCAAATTTTATTTAAAATATCCTGGTGACCAAATTTCTAATGAACTTTAGTGGAAGGATCTTACTCGACATTCTCCATGGTACTAGTGATCATAAAGATATATATTCCACCATATTCATATATAATTTCATCATTATCATTATCATCTCTCTTATGATCATGATGAGAAGGTGGATCCTTATTTATTAATGGATCTTTATGAGGTGTATCTTCCCTATGAGGTGTTGAATCAATAATAGGGTCTCTCTATATACCAAGCATGTGACGATTAACTCTGGTTGAATAAATACGATTATCACTCTAAAAATCTATGACGTTATGTCCAAACAACATAGATCTTTGAGTTTTCTGACACTCATAAGTTTCCAATAAATTGGTTATTGAATAATATTCTATTCGAACTTATGAATATTTTTAATCTTCTACACTATGTGGGAAACCCAAGCTCTCTATAAATGATTTTTTCTTCTTGAACTAAATCAAAATTACCTGATATCCATTCTCATTAGAAGAGTATTCATACCAAACTATCTAGTCTTGATATAATCTTGTATCCATTTAAACCCTTATATTAAAAGGGTTCTTATAACATTGAAGAATTATTAAATCATATCCTCAGCGTCAAAAACTCATCTGTTTATATATATTATTTCTGATTTTAATTATCTTAAATGTGGTTTTGTTAAGAAAAATACCATTACAGAGAATGAATTTTCTTTTCTGTTTGATATAATTCGTTTCTACTTGAAAAATGGTTAAATACACATAGAGTGATAAACATTTAGTAGGTCATACTAATCTCTTTTATATGACTCATAAAAAATCTAGTTATAATTTTTTCAACTCTATGAACTATAAGATATTAAATGAACAGATCTTGCGGCCTAATAGTGATAAAACCACCCTTTATAGAGTATATAGTATATTATATAAATATCAACAATAGACTACATGCTCTATTTTATTCAAAATAACATTTACATTTAAAGGTTCTATCACTATATAACTATTTTAAATCATTTCTATTTATGAAATGTAGATGGTAAATGGGATAAGAACATTGGTGATACTCATACAAACCATGATGTAATACTTTTATGATCTCATCAAAAAGATTTTAAAAAACATACATTCATGATTATCATAAAATATTTTAATAAGACCAGACTGATCTCAAGCATCAAAAAACTATTTTTTTTAAAAACATTTCTAATCGAGAATAAAAAATCCAATTAAAATCTTGGAACCATGCGGTGTATCCTTATTGAAGAAAATATCAAGAAACTAGGTAATTACTTATCCTAAAACACTCATAAACTAATCATTTTTAATGAGTGACTTGTAATAATAATAGATTTGTCTTTGAGAGTTTTCAAGACTCACTAATTCTTTCTTGTTATCATTTGTAAGCATCATAACACTACTACAAAACAGGGGAAGGGAAGCACTACACATTTATCAGTGATAAAAAGTGTTGATAAAGACCCCCCCCCATTTATAAACGCTATTATAGAAGTGCTGATAAAAGGGGGGTCTTTATCATCGCTTTTATATAAGCACTGATATAGACCCCCTATCAGCACTTCTGTAAAAGCGCTAATAAAGACCCCCATTTATAAGGGATTTTATAAAAATCGTTCATAAAGGGTATAATTAAAAAAAATAAAAACATTTTTTAGTATATAAACTTATAAATATATTTATATTTATATAAATATAATATTTAATTTTTAAATATGTTTTAGAAATGATGAATGGAAATCAAATATGAATGTATATGATAGTTAGTAATATAGGCTTATAAAATAATTTAAATATATTTTTAATTAATAATTATGTAATTTTTATCCACCAATAGTCATTTAATAACACATTGAGTATAAAAAAATTAAAAATAAATAAAATATAAAAAATATGTTGAAAACACAACTTAACCATTAAACGGCCATAACTTTTGATCCGGGACTCCGTTTGAGCTCTACAGTATATCAAATCAAATCCTGCGATGAGCTCTACAGCCGTATGGACGGGTAAAACCCTTCCAACGTTTTTTCAAGACCAAAAAAGCTGCAGAGGGCCTCCAAAACTGTGTTTTTAGTAGGGTGCCCCGGCTGTTTACCATTCAAACAGCTATAACTTCTAATGTCGATGTATGATAAATGTGTACCATATATCATATCAAATATAGTTTCATTTTATTCATCTCGACTGATTGTGGTCAGAAACGGACTCTTGGATTAGAATTTATGGTCATTTTAACATTCAAACGCCTCTAACTTCTGATCCAGATGTCCGTTTTCCTTGTACCACATATCAAATCGAAGATCATTTCATGTTTGTCGATTCGACTGGTTTTGGAGTTAAAACAGATTTTTGGGTTTGAATTAATAGTTGGTTTAACATTCATGATGACTTTTCACATCCACATTTCTATGTACTCATTCATAACTGTATATATATATATATCTGTTTGTGTGTGTGCGTGTTGTATATATGTATATATGTATTTTTTATTTATAAACACAAGTAAAAATACATATTCCATAAATGTATATGAAATTAATCTTATAAATATATATATATTAATATACGAATAAATATACGATTAAAAAATTATAACTATATCTATATTTATATAATAATATATGAATATATATATATATATATATATTAATATAACTAAATAAATTTATATTAATATGGATCTATATTAATATATGAATACATATAACTATATATATATAGCTTGATATATCATCAAAGGCAGAACAAAACAAAATGGCTAAGTGGCAATGTTGCAACGCACTGTGTTCGAATTCCAGTGGCAGCAGGGTCGCACGGGCGCATCGAAGTGGGGTGCAGCGTGTGGGTTGAGGGAGGCACAGGGGCAGCGAAGTGAAGTGCAGCATGAGAACTGCCCATGAATTATATATTTATTTTAATTTTTTTTATTTTTTTAACATTTATCAGTGCTATTTTTTAGCGCTGATAAAAGGGACCCCCATTATTAGCATTGTGCTTTTCAGTGCTAATAAAAGCGATGATAAAGGGGTCTTTTGGTGCAGATAAAAGTGAAATTTTTAGTAGTGTATGCTTGAGGATCATACATCATGAATGATTTCATCTTCTAGACTATTGCAATTCAAGGGCCACAAGAGTAAAATTTTGTTAATTGAAGGGAAAACAGAGTTTTAGATTAAATTTTGAATATATTACAATTATTTCCTATCTATTTAGATATATTAACATGATTTAGAGATAAATGGATTGTAGAACCTTGGAAACCAAAGTAAAATATATTTAAAATACTTTAAAACACCTAAAATAACATTAATGAAAAATAATTAATTAAATATTCCATATAAGTAAAACATATCATTACATATTACTTGAATTCATATATAAAATTATGAAATATATAATATATTAAACACAACATAATTTAAATGTAATAGATTAATAATAACTCATGTCTAATACAATTTGACATTTTATAATTCATAGGATTTGTAAAAATTCCAGCAAGTTGAATTTTTTTTGAATGAATTCAAATGTTGTATCACCATTTTGAAAATGATATTTTTATAAGTGATTTATTATATAAATTTAATTTCTTCCTTGAATGAGATACAAAATTATTTCTAATATAAATATCAGTTTAATTTTCAATGTTTATCGGAACATTTCTGAATTGATATGCACAGTCTAGTAATGTGTGTATTTTATCTATATAATTGAAGAAAATTAACTAACTAAAATTATGTATTAATATTTATAAGTGGAAAATTTTATAAAATTATGGTTCTTTAAACACCATGATAATATATGATTTTCCAATAAATGACAAATTCTGGATGTTCATTTTCAACCTAACATACAGCTAACAAAATATTTATAGGAATAACTAATAAAATTAAATATATATCCACTTGAAAATAATATTCAAACATTATTTTCTCTTTTTATTTATTATAAAATTAATTTAATAGTATTAAATATGGTCCTCTAGGGTTTTCAAGAAATTTGGAACACATACACACACTAAATAAGATAATAATATAACTAACTATTATGAAAATGAAGCTATTAATCATACCTCTATAAGTTTCATCAAGATAAAATTTATATATATTGTTCATTGAATTATCTCTTAATTTTAAACTATAAAATACCAAACATTTTAAAATTATTTAGTGTAATTGAATTGGATTAGAATATTTCCTTCTTATGTTTAATGATTTCAAAACTAAGAAAAAATTTAATTTAACCCATAAAATTCATTTAAAATTCATTTTTTATTAGTTCTAATAATTAAATAAATAAATAATTTCTTAAGGAATAAATATTCATCATCATATATAAATGCAACCAAACAAAATTAAAATGTTGTTTTAGAAATATAATTTTTTATAAAAAACATATTTCATAAATAAAATTAAAATATGAAAAATTATTATCCCGTCATTTAACATTTAATTGAATAATTTAAACCATAAATTAATTTAGTATGTTTAAAAACATGATTTGTTATATGAGTATTTGGAAATCCAAGGGAATTAAAAATAATTATATAAAATATAATCATTATGTAAATAACGTTTTTATATCCAATTGATATAACTTGAAATTTGAATATTCTATATAAACAATAAGAATACATATGGATTAAAGTATTTTTACTACAAAAAATGTATATTTAGAGTCAATTACTTATTCTATCATATATCCTTATTCTATGAATTTATATTTATTTATAATAATATTATTATATTCATCAACCTTATTTATATAAAACCATTGAGTTTTGATGGATTAATATTATTTAGGTATCTCAACTAGTTCCCATACATTATTCATTTCTAATGGATTCAACACTCTTTTCATATAAATCACTAAATGTTCATTAGTAATTTCTTCATTATGGTTTTTGGGTTCCATTTGTGAAAATTATTCTTGAAGTTCAACATTTTTTCTAAGTGATATGTGAGTTTTTGATCCTCATTTTAAAGTTAAAAAAACAATAAGTAAAGTATGGTCCCATTGTGTTCTAATAGTTCAAGGTATACTATATTCCTCATGCTTTTCCGGCACTGTTTGGAATCTCTAAAAGGCCTTTGGTGGACGATTTTTCATATAAATTAGCATCAAGGCCATTAATACAAGAGTTTTTATTAATATTAAAATTGGGTATAACATCCTATATGTTTTTAGGGAAACATTATATTTATCTGGATCGGTCTCATAAAATATTACACGAACATATTCTTCTACCACAACTATGATTTTCATGAAAATTATATATGATTTAATATATGTACAATAGTTAGGAAAATTATATTTTCGATATTGGAAGTTAAAATAACTCGATTATACTTTTTATTAAGAATAAAAAATTGATATATAAAAACATTGAGATAATGTATCTAAGGTCTTATATAATTCCTTCATTTATATGGATTCTTCATTAAAAGATATATTTTTAGGAAACTTTTTATTACATAACAATCTATATTTCTTGCTTCAGCCCAAAAACATATACTAGTATATCATATTCAATAATAGTGGTAAATGATATGTAATTAATAGTTCTATTACTTATTTTAACCACCCTATTCTTTTGAGGTGTTTGAGGATAATATAAATTACTATTATAGTAATGTTTTAAGAATAAGAATTAAAAATACTTATTCTCAAACCCATGAACACGATCACATGTCAATATTAATGGTATGTCTCCTGATGTTTTGTATGGAATTTTCATACTTTGAAAAATATATTCATACTTCAATTTTCTGAGTTATCAATTTTACTCAGGAAAACCTTTAATATAATGAAAATATTACATAGGCCAAATGTATTCATCATATACATTAAAATATATATGTTTGAAACAAGTCCATGTAAACCATTTCTAGTGTTGGGGAGGTCGAAACCTCTTTATTTTATTTAAAAGATACTTTATATTGATTTACCTTTTAGTAGGGACTGAGAACATAACCTTTGGGTAAATAATGTAGTCATTTCTCATTTACTAATTTATTTTGGCCACATTTCTATGTGAATATATAATATATTTTTCTAGTCTCTTGTCTCTCAATGAATATTTAGGATTAATTTCACATAAATAAAAGTCTTTATGAGAAAATAATGGGTTTATATTCAATTCGTAAACATTTCAATATCTCGATGTATAAAACACAAAATTATTCATAAAATCGTATATCATAAAATAATTATTTTCAAACTTGGCATAAAATAAATCATCACATTATTGTGTTATTGTTACCATTACTACACTAATCCATAAAAAAAATTAAGTATTCAAAATTAAATAGTATTTAGAGTTATCAACTTATCCAAGTCCAATGATATTTTCTCAAATATGGTCACAATAATTGAAATGACCACCATCAACTTTATCATAATTTTGAGGATTGAGAAGTCCCATTTCATGTGTCTAGAACACCCACTACCTAGACACTTGAATAATTTATATGATATTTTCCTACATGTTTCCTACAATCCATCAAATGCACACTAATTTTGGTACCCTGATGGTAACATCCCAGGTAAATAAAGAATATGATATTTTCATATTTATTAATATTTGTGAATAAAATGTTAATATTACTTTAAATGGAATACTATGTTTGATGGCATACACAATACGCAACAACGAGTTTCTTAGAAATCTTATGTTGTACACTAATTATATAATAATATTATTTTAAATGGTAGTTAACGCCTAGGCATTGTAATGGCGGGAATAAATAGAACTGAATAAAAAATTATTATATATGTTTTTTAAATACGTTTAAATTTATACAACCAAAGTTAGAGGCTTAAAATAAGAAAAGAATTTGATTTTAAGCATAAATAATAAAATGTTCTTTAAAAGGTCGATCAACTGCCTTTTGATGGAGACCCATTTGTAAAACTAACTTTTTTCAATTTTACATGTTATATTTGAAAAAATATGTTCCTTCTTTAGAATCAAGACATCAAAATTTACTTTTTGTAAATATTTGTTATTTTTCCGATAAAGGTCATTTCTAATGCATAGTGAAAATGTTGTATTTTAATTAAAAACCTCCTTTTAATCATATTTATTTATAAGGTTAGATTATCTTTTTAATTGGGTTTAAAGTTAAGTTGAATTATAATTTTACCATTTAATCAAATTGTGTTCATTGGAATTAATTTCACTTTGAAATTGGGCATAAAAAAGTGTCAATCTTTTGATAGGTATTGTTTCATAAAAACACACTATTTTTTTGACGGTTGGAATTAATTATAAAATTAATTTAGAAAAATTATATGTTTTTAATTTGGTAAAATGGACATACTTTGTGAATTTAGAATATCAAATTGACTTTGGATAAATTTTTGGTATTTTTTCTAACAAATGTCCATTTTTAATGAATAGTTTAAAATACTGCATTTTACTTCAAAACTGCTTTCTCATCTAATTTAATTATATAGTTATATGGCCCTTTTAATTTGTTATAAAGTGTAGTTGAATTATTTTTTATCACTTAATAAAATTTTGTTCATTGGAAGTAATTTCACTTTTCAATTGGATTTAAAAACAAGTCAATCTTTTGATAAAGTTTTACTTCTTAAAACTCTATCTTTGGTTGTGACAATGAGAATTAATTTTAAATTATTTACTACAATTTCTATGTTTATAATTTGGTAAAATTGATTCTATATATTAAATCAAAATTTCCAAATTATGTAATTAATACTCATCTCTTCTTGGACATTATGAATAGTAACGACAGTAAGTATCTTTAATTATCGTGATTAATTAGTAATTGAGTAGTTAAGGGTAATAAAAATATCATATTAATGTAAATGACCCCAAAATGTGTCCAAATAATCTTTTTTTGTGTCATGGACGAACATGTGAAGCTTTTTACCAAACTTGAGAGCCCGTGGAGTCACATGGGTGTAATAACGACATTTACGACATTATTTTTAAAAAAGAAGAGAAATATAACAAAGGTTTGTATATCCTAAGTAAAATGGTTTTAATTTTATTTAAATAAATGATCTCTTAGAAGATAAATATTAATTGTAAATCTAAAAATATTTCCTACATCATGGTGGTTTTTTTATAATTTTTAGACATTAAATAAATAAATTTATTTGTGACACCATGATAATGATGTGATTACCTCATTAATGAACGATTTAAATAAAATTAAAAGATAAGGTAAAATATAAGACTTACACTTATCTAAAACCTATTGGATGGGTAGATTTCTAACCCTTATCACTTTATCCTCGAAATATTTCATTTTGGGACCATTAAAATCTGAAAACCATTTTATAATAATGTAACATTTCAAAACATTCCAAAAGTGACCCTCCTCCCTCTTAAATTTGATATGTATTATAATAATTCTATTTATATTCATGTTATTATTTTATTAATTTGGTTCTTATTATGTTTTCGTCATATGACACAATTTATTACAATGAGGTAAGGGGTTTTATCTAACTATTTATTCCTGTGAGATTCATGCTATATTTGTCACTATATCCTATGAGCGGTGTATGTACTACAAATTATTATACTCTTTGTTTAAAATAATTTCTTTTATGGGTATTTACATCAACTTTTTATAGTCCTTTATTGGGGTGTACGTTTTGAAAGTTACCCAAATCGGTAAGGGATCCTTTCACCATCCTCTTTTTAAAAGACTTCTTTTTGTTAGGCATTTTAATTTAGATATTCTTAATGTTTGGATATGTTATTATATATCATTATTGATATAAAATTTATGAACAAGGAATGAGATACCCTTTTTTATCTCTCATCAACTCATTTTCTGAATTTTAAAGTGACACCGTTAGGCTGTCAAATTTCTGTAAGGGAAGTTCTTAACCCATATATCAATTATTTGGGTTAAACCTCTACTTCTTGATTATGTCCAGATATGAATATTTTTGTATGACCTCTGATTTTTTTACACTTAATATCCACTTATATTAAGTGTATTTATATTTTTCACACATAATTATGTAACTGATTTATCCTTAATCTAAGGATACCGTCTTTGTACGAGACTTCATATCAATCTCCTTTCATTGAGGCATAATTTGATTTGTACATGAATTTATTTTATATGGTGTATAAAAACTATTTGACTTTAATTTCATTCAAAAGGAATATTTTTACATAAAGAGTTTTACTAAATGACAAAATGAATGTTTTTGTCTTATGTATGCGGTGACAATGACTTCTCCGCCGCTGTGACCATTATTTGAGTTTCGACTTCCTCAACAAGCCATAACTTTTTTAAAATAAAAATAAATAACTTGTTTTACTTGTCTTTTATTTTGTTATTGAAAATTGTTTTGATAATGTTTTGATTATATGAATGTCTTTTATTGATATCTTTTGATTGAAATGTGGAAATACTATTTTTTAGTTTATGCATGTTTTATGTGATACGATTATGTTATGGTTCTTGGGCATTATTTATATAGTTGGGTGGTCCTGTGATAAACTAAGGTCAGGTGAGCCCGAGATAGCTCTCCAATGCATTGGGTAATGTGAAGGGGTGAAATTCTATGGTTTCTCTAAAGATATTTAGGGAATATAATGTGATGGGTATTCCAAACATAACCAGGATGGTTACTCACTACGTAAGAATGTTATATGTTTTTCAAGTTACCTTTATGTTTTATTATTTCTATGTGTATTTCAAAAATCATATGATTTCATGGGATATGTTAAAAAGATTATGTAATGTATATATTGATGATCTAATGTTTTCTTTCTTTGTGTATCCCTTACTGAGATTCTTATGCTCGTCCCATGTTTTTGAAATGTTCTTCATAGGACATAAAGTGGAATAGGGTCAAGGATGGGATCAAGGAAATGTCATGCTATCTAAAACATGGAACTGATCATGACTCTTTTGTTCAAGAGTTTTTATTTTTATTAAAAAAATGGAAACTGAGTAGATGTGTCTACTTTGTAATCATTGAGATGTATTAGTAATGTCCTAATTCTATAAAACTCAAAACCAGAGAAATTCCTCAATGCGAATTATTCATTTATTCCAAGGTTATGTAATGTTTTATGGCTGGGTCCTTATAGTTGGTATTAGAGGACGATTTAGATATCTTTAGAGGTTCGGGTATTCTTTAAGCACAAGTGACATTACCATAATGGTTATGATTTTAGAAAGAGTCATAGTTATAAATTGAACCGGTTTAAGATAACATGAATAAGTATATCTTAGTATTTACCCTCCTCATATGATATTATATGATTATTTTTATGATATACTCACACTAACCTTTCTGGTTTTAGTAAATATTTTGATTTAGCAGGCACCAATGTAATAGTGGATGTGAAGAAAACTGTGATGATTTTATGAACGAGCAACTAAATTATATAGGATCTGCAATGAGAACTCTTATGGTTATTCTCAACCAACTATATGGAGTCATGATTGACC
Organism: Viscum album; assembly: GCA_963277665.1. Lineage (NCBI taxonomy): Eukaryota > Viridiplantae > Streptophyta > Magnoliopsida > Santalales > Viscaceae > Viscum > Viscum album. Next base: position 2,056,030,280 of record OY728150.1, on the reverse strand, counting down.
ATCTGACCCTTAGTAATTTTTATAAGGCATCATATATACAAGAAACAAATCACTACAGAAGATCATGTAATAATCATAAATTTAATTATGTTCAAAAACCTATGTGGAAAAGATGTGGAATGAAACACATAGGAAAATGTTTCAAAGGGACAAGAAGATGCTATAGATGTGGAAATGAAGGTCATAAATCAAGAACCTACCATGGAAAAAGGAAGCATTTAGTTGACTCTAGGAAAGTGAATGAAGTTTTTTTATGAAGGTTCAATTGAATGTTTTAAATGTGGTGTGCATGGTCATTAGCAAACACATGTTCTATGAAGAAGTTTCGGGAATGGGATCACCAGGATTGTGCACATATTCTTTTACCAATACCTGATTCCATTTAGATTGAGGATGAAGAAACTAACAGTGACCAATGAATGTTATGTATTATTTCTTAACATATGTTTTCCTATTATGGAAATCATAAGATATGATTCATGATTTTTTTGTAGGAATGAATTTTTCAGAATAAGTTGGAAAGGAATGGTTAATGGATAATGAATAATGTTGAATGACTTAGAAGTAAATATATAAGGGATTCAAGAGTTATGGTAGATTTTAGTATGGTGAAATTTGTAAAAGCATTACGGCTCTTTTGATGATGGGATTACATTAGATGAATTTCTATAGTATGTGTAACCCTAATGTTTGATATATGAAAATTTTATTCAAGGAATAATTATATTTTCTTTGGTGGATATAGTTATAAAGAACCATTTGGGATTATATGATCTTTGAATTTGAGGTAATTACCGGTTAATACATTTTGGGATGCAAAATGAAAGTTATTAGATAAACTTTGTTGTTAAAATATGTTATAGTTATTTTTGATGAATTTATCACCTTTTGGGAATGTTATAAAATTATGTAGTTTTTGAAAAGGGACAACATGAAAACCGTGTGACAACCCATCGCTTCAGACGAAGCTACGGGAATCAATCCCACAACAAAAGTGTGATTGGTATTAATCACCTACCACTGGACTATGTGTAGTCCCTCATTAGTAAGAGTAATTCTTTTTAGTTAGATGATCTTATGAATCAGGAATAAGTTGTTTTTGGGAAATAATTAACCTATCATATAGGATATGTGATTAGGCTAAATACATTCTAGTATGAGTCTTTATGAGTAACTGATGTTATTTGTATATAAATGTTATGATTTACCTTGGAAGGATATGTGATTAAATCCTTTATAGATTTGGGTTTCAATCTTAGTTTGGATTAATTTGAAGAATTTTATGGATAACTGTTTATTTAATGGTCTTTATTGAACCTTGGGTTATTTTTGTTTAATTTTAGAGATTAAGAGTAGTTTTTCTTTTTTTAAATGATTACCCTTTTGGGGATTATCTAATCTTGTACTAAGAATTTTGGTTTTGGTTAATGTCTAAAGACATGGAAAATATATAGTACATCTTTTTTGGATTATTTGATTCTCAAGAAGTTGATTATAGAACACTTATTGTGAACAAGTCATCCTAAATACTTATCTTTTGGGGAAATATAAGTTTGTGTAAGAAATGAAGTATGAGATGAAATTATACATGTCAAGTAAGTATGTTTCCTTTTGATTTAGTTATGCTCATAAATAAATTCCTCAATGAAAATTAACTTAAAACTGAAGTAGTTTCGGTTAACTTTTCATAATGGGGAGTCAAATACTATTTCACCCATCACAGGTTTGAGACTTTCTTGTGGTTAGCATTCTCCTATACATGTTTTCTATCACTCTCCATCAAAACTTGACCCTTTTTTTCTTTTCCATATCCATGTTTTCTTGGAATCCAAGTATCTTTTGCCTCAGGTGTCCTTTGTACTTTTCTTTCATTCTTTTAAAGTGATAGAATAATTTACTTCTTTTCCGATGTGGGGCATTAAATGAAGTTTCCAAGCCTAATTTTAAAATTTTGAGGACGCAATTATCCAAAGGGGGGAAGGGTGTAACATCCCAGGTAAAAAAATATATTTAATTTTGATATTTATTAAAATTTGGGAATAAAATTTTAATATTACATTAAAGGGAATGAAATGTTTGATGTCATACCCAATACGCAACAATGTGTTTCTTTGAAATCTTACATCGCACACTAATAATATAATAATATTAATTTAAATAGTAGTTAACACCTAGCTATTGTAATGGAAGGAATAAACAGAATTGAATAAAATTTGATTATATATGTTTGTTAAATATTTTTACCTTTGTCCAATAAAAGTTAGAGTCTTAAAATAAGAAAAGAATTCGATTTTAATCATTAATTTTATAATATTATTTAAAAGGTCGATTAACCGCCTTTTGATGGAGAACCCTTTTTAAAACTTATTTTTGTCAATTTTATATGTTATATTTTAAAAAATGAAATCCTTATTTAGAATCGGGACATCAAAATTTACTTTGTGTAAATTTTTGTATTTTCCGATAAAGTTCATTTTTTATGAATAGTGAAAATGATGTATTTTAATTCAAAAACTCTTTTTAATCTAATTTATTTATGTGGTTATATTTTGTTTCTAATTGGTTTTAATGTTTAGTTGATATATATTTTTACCATTTAATCCAATGGTGGCCAATTGAATTAATTTCACATTGAAATTGGACATAAATCATTGTTAATCTTTTGATAGATATTGTTTCATAAAAACACGCTATTTGTTTTGACAGCAGGAATAAATTATAAATTTAATTAATGCAACTTCTATGTTTTGAATTTCGTAAAATAGAAATAATTTTTGAATTTGGAATATGAAATTTACTTTGGATAATTTTTTGGTATTTTTCGGACAAATCTTCATTTTTAATGAATAGTAAAAAATACTGCATTTTACTTCAAAACTACGTTTTCATCTAATTTAATTATATAGTTAGATTTACATTTTAATTTGTCAAAAGTGTAGTTGAATTATTTTTTTATCACTTAATATAATTTTCTTCATTGGAAGTAATTTTACATTTCAATTGGATGTAATAACAAGTAAATCTTTTCAAAAAATGTAACTTCTTAAAACCCTGTATATGGTTGTGACAACGGGAATTATTTTTAAATTAATTACTGCAATTTCTGTGTTTATAATTTGGTAAAGTCGATTCCATATTTTTAATCAAAATAACCAAATTATGTAATTAATACTCTTGTTTTTTTTGACATTATGAATAGTAACAACGTTAATTGTTTTTAATTATCATGATTAATTAGTAATTGAGTAGTTAAGGGTAATAAAATAATTCCATAATAATATAAAATGACCCAACATGTTTCCAAATCCACTTTTTTGTGTCATGGCCGACCATGGGAATCTTTTTACTGATCTTGAGGGCCCATGGATTGACATGGCTGTAATAGTGACATCTACAACATTATTTTTAAAAAAGAATAGAAATATAACAAAGGTTTGTATATCCTAAGTAAAATAGTTTTAATTTTGTTTAACTAAATTATGTCTTATAATATAAGTATTAATTGGAAATCTAAGAATATTTCCATCATCTTTGTGGGTTTTTTTATAATTGTTATACTTTAAATAAATAAATTTATTTATGACACCATAATAAGGATGTTATTACATCATTAATGAACGATTTAAATAAAATGAAAAGATAAGAAAAAAATATAAGACTTAAACTTTTAAAAAACCTAAAGGATGGGTAGATTTAGAACCCTTATCACCTTATCATCGAAATATATAATTTTGGGATCATTAAAATTCGAAAACCATTTTATAATAAAGTAACATTTCAAGACATTCCAAATGTGACCCTCCTCCCTCTTATAAAAGGACCCCACCTCTACCCCCTTACCCAAACCTCTCAAGCCCCTGGCTCATCCAACCTTTTCTAATTTTATCTCTCCACATCCCTCTCTAAATCCTAGAATCCTTACTTTGGGAAAAAGTATTTCCAAGGAAGCCTTTGGCACAAATCAAAGAGTTACCCGATTTTGAGGTAATGTCTTCTCTCGAGTTTCATTATTTTGTGTTCCTTCTTCAGACACCACTATCTTCTTATTATTTGATCCAATAATAACACTAGGATCCTCAATATACTTTGATGTTGTTATGATAATGATTCTACCTACACAAACACAGAGCCCCGTCTGATGGTTAAAGAACATATTGATGCTGTGGGTGGCGAATTACTACGTCACAAAACATTGATTGTTCAGTCTTCTTTTAACACCTTTCATGGTGGCCATTATGATTGAACTATATTTATATATGATATATATTATATTTATTTCCCCTATATGATTCTTTATTTTATATTTAAAACATACCATTATGCTTTTCATGTTGTGCAAATGCGATAATGTTATATGAGGAAGTGTGGACTACCACCCCCTTAAGTGATGTGACTCATTCATGGAAAACATGGAATTTATAAATAATGTAATTAATGAACTAATTTTTCCTATATAACATATATTTTATACTTTAATTATAATATATCTATGTCTAATTTAGTTTTAAAGTCCATTAATATGACAGAAAAATGAAAGTAGTGTTCATGCGTACGTATGGGTTACCATCTCCATGAACAGTACATTTCATTTCATATCTCCAAACATTATGGAATACTATTAAATAAATATATACTCTATATATATGATATTTAAATCATGAAAATCATTTTAGAGATGATGTAATTATAACTTCATGGACAATTCACTTCAAACAAGTTTATTGTTGATTCATGTACCAAACACCGATAAAATGTATGATATGAAATCACATAATTAAAAAATTATTATAAAATGATAATATGTGATATGAATTGAATAATTAACATTAAAGTAAGTCCTTAAAAATTATTAATTGACCTAAGTTTATTATTCATGAATATAATGAAACGAATAAGATAAGTCGGACATGAGGTAAGAGTATTTCTTATCTCACTTTTAATTCTGTGAGATTTACATTGTTTGCCCATTATTTATTGCATGTTGTAATGACCCACAAAATATCATTTTCCTGAGAACTCAATGAGTCATTAATAGGCTTTAAGCTACATCCCCATGACACCAAAGGCTGGCAATAAATGTCTAAGGGTTTCAAAATACTTGGGGGACGATTTACCCTTTAACTGAAAACAACTAACAAATAGAGGAACTAGATAAACATCTCCAAGAAACCATTATTTGATGAATGATTTAAAACCAAAACAACTCAACCATTAATTTTATCAAAAACCAACCAAAATTACCACAGAAAAAACCAACAATAAACATCAGAGTAACAGTTGAAAGAAAACTCAAAGACTACGAGACCACAACCCAACTCCATTCTCTATAAGCTCCAAGCTCAAACATCACAAACTAGCCCAAGTATCATGAAGCAGTGCTCTACACATGTGACACATTACCTTTTCCAACGTCCATGTATATGACATCTTCAAAAGAACCAACGTGCCAAAGAATGGGGATAGTAATGAAACTCATAATGTTTTCCCCGATGACTTCCCAACCCATGACTCTAGGATTAAACATGTTAGCACATTTATATAAAACAATTTACATAAATCAATTCCAAAACAGTTCACAGTATAAAGAGATCCAGGTGCAAGCCATTTTTTCAACAAAACCATCTTTCTAATGAAAAGAAACCAAAAATGGTTTCCAATCAAAATCACATTTTCATTTTGGTACATTCATTCCATTGCAAAAAACCACACAATCAACCTTGCATGAAACCTGGACCACCCTATCCTTGTGAGTGGTGAGTTATACTTCCTCAAAACTGTCACTTAGTGGACTACATTGACGGGGGTACATCATGACCTTATCCGTCCCAACCTAATGATGGGGGGACTTCTCGCCATTATCTATCCCAACCTTTTTATGGGGGTACTTCTCACCATTATCCATCCCAATTCATATGAACACACACCACAACCCATGAAAATTCATGCCCAAAACCAAGTGTGTTCATAACCTTTCAATAAATAATCCCCCTTTTTATTGAAAAACATTTCTTTCAAGCAGAAAAACGACAGCCAATTTAAAATCACCATTTTAAATTTACATCAACAACCACTTTCCAAAACACACAATTTCCATCATCTGTTACCAAAAAGGGGTTTCGACCATACTTTCACAACAGATAAATAGACCACTTCAATCAAGGAAAAAAATTTGAAACTCAGCCTTCAAGTTCTATGATTGAGTAATCGAGATTGAAGCCACCTACCTCAACAAATTGGGTGAAACCAAGCCACGGAAGAAAAACGCTCCAGAACATCAGGTCAAAACTCTAAAAACACTCCTTAGATCTCTACTCTTAACACAACCTAGAAAAAATCTTCTTATATATGTCATCCACACCCTTAGATTAACCCATAACGTGCATAGATCTATGAAAATGGGAGAATGGGAGAAGTAGATGTAAGTAGATCTAAAAAATCGATCAAGAAAGATTACATACCTTAAAAATTCGGCTTCAATTCGCCAAGATAAGCCTTCACATCGCCTCTATAACTCTTGGGAGAAGTCTTCCAACCTTCAAGGGAGAGTAATCCCGAGTTAGGGCCACTTAGTAGGTTTAAACAATGAAAAATAGAGGCAAACCAAGCTATATCCACTATTTATGGATCTAATTTTATGTGACCTTATGGTTAGTCTGCACGGTTAGAAAAAAAATGCTCTAATCGTGCGTTAGCTACTGCCTAGGCCACCCTTCTCGCATGGTTTGGCTGCATGGTTGTACAAACCCTATGCCGACCATACAGAAGCCACTACCTCCAAGACCCACTGCGCACGGTTTCGCCGCACGGTTAGACAAACTGTGTGCTGACCGTGCGACTTCCCCATTGCCTGAAAACATCATTCCAAGTTATCTCAACTCTCCCATACAACACCATTAACTTTAAAACCATTAAAAGCATCTAAAATGTTTACATAACAAAAATTGGGGGTACTAAATTCTCACCACCATTGGCCTTTCCGTCCCTGGAATGTAAAAAAAACCATTTCTTTCCTGATAGAGTTCTGGCCACTGCTCTTTCATTTATTTCTCGCGTTCCCAAGTCACTTTCTTGAATCTTACCATTCTACCATAAAACCCACACTAGACTGATTCTTTTTACACTAAATACTCACTCTTTCCTATCCACTATCCATACCGGGATATGTATTAATGAAGCATCTGGCTCTAGGTCAACATGATCCCATCTGATCACATGGTCAGGGTCGGGTTGATACATCTTTAACTGAGATACCTAGAACACATTATGCACTGCACTGAATCATGGTGGTAATGCCAACCGATACGCCACCTCTCCAACTTGTTCCAATATCTCAAAAGGGCCTACATATCGAGGAGATAATTTTCCTTGCTTCCCAAAATGACGCTGTCCAAGCCTTGGAGAGATTCTCAAAATAACATGATCACTCACCGCAAATGAAAACGGTCTTCAGCAATGATCCGAATATGATTTTTGACACCTGTGAGCTATCTCCATCCTCTTTATAATAAACTGGATCTTCTCCATTGTTTCTTGGACAAGGCTCGACCCAACTAGTGAAGTCTCACCTATTTCCACTCAACAAAGTGCAGAATGACAAGGACGCCCATACAATGCTTCAAACGGAGCCATGCGTATCAAGGCCTAATAACTGTTATTGTATGAGAACTCCAATAAGGGCATGTACTCCTCCCATGAGCCACCAAAGTCCATTACACAAGCCCAAAACATGTCTTCCAACGCCTGTATCGTCCTCTTGGATTGCCCATCCATCTGAGGATGATACACCGTGATCATCATCAACGGAGTCCCAAAGGCTTGTTGTAAGGATTTCCAGAAACGAGATGTGAACCTTGGATCTCTTTCTGAGATGATAGACACTGGTACACCATGTCTCTTTACCACTTCCAGGATAGATATTTTTGAAATATCTTCCACCGTATGAGTTTCATTAATCGGTATGAAATGGGCTGACTTGGTTAGATGATCCACTATCACCAAAATGGAATCATGTTTTAAGACCCTTTTTGGATGACCTGTAACAAAATCCATCGCTATCTGATCCCATTTCCACATTGGGATAGGTTAATGCAGAACACCAGCTGGCCGCTGATGTTCTGCATTAACTTGATGACAAGTTAAATACCTTGAAACATATTCAGCTACCTAACACTTCACGCCGCTTCATAAAAAATGGGCCTTCAACGCCTTATGCATATTTTATGTACTCGGATTTACAAACCATATTGAATGGAGGTAAGCATAAAGGAGTTGTTCCTGAGCAGATAAAGGTGCAAACATCTGATCTCAAAAACACAATACTGAACTCCCATCTAGCCTCCATCCCTCAATGGTCTCCCCACCATAGAGTTTTTAACACATTGCAACACAATATAAATTGGATGCATGCTTGTTCTTTACTATCTCCACCAAATCAGGAACAAGCACAACTATAAAGAAAACTGCAACATCGTTTTGGTATTCAAATTCTATACGCATGTTGGCTAGGACCGACATCAATTGCCACTCATCTGAAGCTTCCTTTTTCAACTAAGCATAAAACATCATACTTAATGCGCAGACCATCGAATTTCCCTTACCCGGTGTAAAAATTATGTCAATGTCGAACATGTGAAGATACACCATCCATCTCCTCTTCCTCAGATTCAAATATTGATGTGAGAAAATGTGTTTCAAGCTTTTGTGATCCGTAAACACAGTACATTTCTCACTAAAGAGAAAATTTCTCCCTATTTTCAAGGCATGGATGACTGCAGCTAACTCTAAATCATGTGTTCGGTAATTTTTCTCATGCACTCTCAACTACCTTGAGCCATAAGCAACCACATGGTCTCCTTGCATGACAACACAACCCAAACCTGTTCTCGAGCCATCACAATACACCACATACCCCTGTCCTGATTCTAGAAAAATCAATATGGGTGCTGATGTAAGGCGAACATTCAACTCTTGAAAAGATATCTGGCATTCATCAGTCCATTGAAATTCACCATTCTTCTTTGTCTATGATGTCATAGGCGCAGATAGTCGTGATAAGTCACGGACAAAGCGTCGGTAATAACCAGCTAGACCAAGAAAACTTCATATTTCCAAGACATTCTTCAGTAGTTTCCAAGAAAGAAGATCTTCTATCTTTTCTGGATCCACTGAAACACCTTTCTCAGAAACAACATGGCCCAGAAGACGCACATGTTGTATCCAAAAATCACACTTTGATAATTTGGCATACAACCGAGGGTCTCTCAATATTTCCAACACTACCATCATGTTTTTCTCTTGCTCATCCCTTTTTTTCAATACCCCAATATATCAACCACAAACACCACAACAAAAGAACCAAGATATCACTGAAATATCAGATTCATCAAGGATATAAAGACTGCTAGTGCATTCATAAGACCGAAAGGCATGACTATATATTCGTAGTGGCCATATATGCTTTTGAAGGCGGTCTTCAGAATATCCACGTTATGAACTCGCAACTGGTGATATCCTGGCCACATGTCAATTTTAGAGAACCACTAAGCCCCCCTAAATTGATCAAATAGGTAATCAATGCATGGATGTGGATATATATTCTTTATCGTGACTTGGTTAAGTTTACGATAATCCACACAGAGCCTCAAAGTTCCATTTTCTTTCTTTACAAACAAAACTGTTGCTGCCCACGGAGACACGCTTGGCAGAATGAAACCCTTGATTTCTAGCTCCTCTAATTACTCTTTAAATTCCCATAACTTTTTTGGTTCCATCCTATAATATGTAAGTAAGATAGGACTGGTCCCCGGAATGAGATCAATCGGAAACTCCAATTCTCTTACATTTGGTAACCCATAGATGTTTTCAGGAAAAACATCAGGAAATTGTTCCACGATAGATGGAAAACTATTTTCTGTGATCTCTTCCAATGATGCCAAAGTTAACGCTGATAGTTGTTAACAAATAGTTCCCACCATTGGTTCCAACAAGATCTTTGCACCATTCTTTACTATCCATTATCCTCTAATGAGATGGTTGATTCCGTCCTCAATCGTGAAACCAACCGTTCTCCTATAATAGTCGATGTGCACCGTAAAAATTAGCAACCAATCCATACCTAAGATTACATCATAACATCAATATCAAACATGGAGAATTCACATTCCAGCTCAGCTCCACCAACAGTTATAGCACATGATCAACACACTAAGCCATGACATTCTCTTTCACCTAGAAGAGTTTGCAGTTTCAACACAGAAGGCTTCATTTCCATTTTTTAACATAGCAAGTCAACAATACGAGAATCAATGAAGGATTGTGATGCACCAGTTTCAAAAAAAATACATGCATGAGGGTAGCATTCAAAAGAATCGTACATCTCACCATAGATGTTCCATCCTGATCATTAACCATCATCAATTCAACTCCATACAATTTCTTTGTCGCTCCGTTGATTCTATTATTTCCCTACTGAGATTTCCCTGGTTGAGGGGTCATTGTATTCCTGGAATCACCATAACTAACTTTGTTCTTTTGGAGAGACTGATTTTTCTGTCCTCGCCCTGTCGAAGAATAAGATACTTGCAACACTTGAGAATTGTAACAAACACCTGACCGTGGAGCACTCTGACAATATCTCTAAAGATGCCCCATCTTCTTGCAATCATGGCATGCTCTCGATGGTGTTGTACATTCACGTTTCATGTGATCAGTCAAACCACATTGAAATCAACCAGCTTTACACTGGGGTCATGGAGGAAGGTTGAATGATCCTGCCGTCTGGTTCTGATTTGCACTCCCACCTTGGAAGTAGGTGTCCCTCTTCCGCTTGTTCCCAGCATTGCAGTTCCCACCCGTTCTTCTGGGTATCATCATACCTCATCCTATCGATCTCGAGATATCACATTCAGAAACTGTGGCTCTATTCACCATCTCATTATAATCTGTAATACAGAGCACAACTATCTTCAAGAGAATCTCCTGTCGCAACCCTGATTCAAAGCTGTGTGCCTTCAGTGATGCACTTGCAGAAATTTCCACTGTAAAGCACAATAAATTCATGAATTTAGCCACATATTCCATGATAGAGATATTTTCCTTCTTTAGGATGAAAATGTCTGTTTTCCTCTGGATCTTGAATGTGTGAGGATAGAATTGTTTATTGAACAAGTCCTCAAATTCCACCCAGCCCAGGCCTTGATCTACCTTAGCATACACCACTAGCTCCCACCACTATCATGTAGGATCGTCCAACATATACATCACCAACATTATGTTCAGTTCTACTGGTGTGTCGATAAATCAAAGATATGATTCATCCTACATAGCCACACCTCTGCCCGTTCTAGTTTAGAATCAACCCGAAAGATGGGTGGATTCTGTTTTTGCACAAGCCAGAATGGTGTATATGTAACACCCCGAGCTTCCACGATACGCTTCTCATTCAATAATGCAATAGCTTGCATTGTACGCAACTTCGAGTTCTAAAACACCGAGACTAATCAAAGTAGCCATTATGAATAGTAATAACCACTTTTTAAAATTATAGAAATTTTATATTTCAAAATGGACTTCATTATTGTATTCGTAATATCGAAATTATCCTAAGTTGAATTTTTTGTAACTTTCTGAGAACTTCCAATTTTTTTATGAATAGTGAAAAATACATAAAACAACCTTTTTAATCAAAATAATTTATTGTGATAAATTATACTATTTAGTGGTTTTAAAGTATAATTAGAATATATTTTTACCATTCTATCCAATGGTGGTCATTAGAGTTAATTTAACATTGAAATTTGACATAAACAATTGTCAATCTTTTGATATAAATTGTTTCTTAAAAACACGCTATTTGTTGTTACAGTGGGAATTAATTATAAAATTAATTAATTCAACTTATATGTTTGTAATTTTGTAAAATAGACATCATTTTTGAATTCGGAATATCGATTATAGCTTAGGGTGAAATTTTGGCCTTATTCTGAAAAACTTCAATTTTTGATGAATAGTGAAACCACTAAGTGGTTGTTAAAAACTGATTTTTCGTTAAAATGAAATATTACCACTTCTGTGATTTGATTTTCAAAAATCTGACATACATGGTTGTTATTAAGAAGAAAAATTTGGTTCAATGAGATTAAAATAATTTTTTGGTGAATAGTAACTTTTAAGTTCTTAATCGCGATTAGAGGTAATTAGTGTAGTTTAAGGTACAAATAATGTTATAATAATATGAGATGAGCATGGAACTTGACCTACTCCTATTGGATGAGTCATGGCCGACCAAGAAAACCCATGGGTCAACTTGGGGACCCCATGGATCCACTTTAGTTGGAAAATGATATTAATATATATTTATTTAATGTTAAAATTAAATTGACACAAACATGAGTTGTTTTACTAAAACAGTTTTTAAGTGGGGTTACAGAAGTCCAAATTTTGATTATAAATATTCATTAGAAAGCTAAAAATATTTCCTACATCATAGTATTTTTTTATAATTTTAATACATTAAATAAATTAAATTATTTATGACATCATGATGATGCAGCGATGACCTCATTATTTAACGATTTAAATAAAATGGGAAGATAATGCAAAATCCAAGGCTTACACTTCTCCAAAGCCAATTTGATGAGGATATTTCGAACCCTTATCACCTTATCCTCGAATTATATTAGTGTGGGACCTTTAGAATCCGAAAATAATTGTGTAATAATGTAACATTTCAATCTTTCCAAAAGAGCCCCTCCTCTCCACTTATAAAAGGCCCCACCTCTCCCACCTTATTCACACCTTCAAGCCATTTGGCTCGGCCAATATCTGCCCAAATACTCTCCCAACATCCCTCTCTTACTCCTAGAAGCCTCACTTTGGGCAGAACTCTTCCCAAGGAAGCCTTTGGCTCAAATCAAAAAAGAGTTACCCGATTTTGAGGTAATGTCTTCTCTAATGTTGTTTTGTTTTATTTTTCTTCTTCAACCCCCTAAACTCTTTTTATTCATTTCTTTTGTAACAACACCAGTATCCTCAATATACTAGGATGTTTTTATAATAAGTATTAGTGCTAAACTTACACACACCTACATCTAATGGTTAAAGAACATACGATTTCTGTGGATGGCGAATTTCTGCCTCACGAAATGATGATTGTTCAACACTCATATAACACCTTCAAAGGTGGCCATTAAGATGTCACTATTTTTATATATGATATATAATATGTTTATGTTTTACTTATGCTTCTGTATTTCTCATTTATGGAATATTTTATGATTTCCATTATGGGTAAAACGCGATAATTTTATTTTAGGAAGTGCGGACTACCGCCCCCTTAAAGTGATGTGAATCGTTAATGCCATATGTGGGATGTATAAAGGATGGAGTAAATGATATTATATATGATATTATACTGGAACTGTATTATACCTTTATATAATTATGATTTCATTACATTAAATACGAAATAGAAATGAAAGTAACGTTCATGTGTACGTACGGCTTACCGTCTCCATGAACGGTGCATTTCATTTCTTACCTCTAAATGTTACGTAATATTATGAATGAATGTATATACTGGATATATATGATATATATGATATCTACATCATGAATATAATTCTGGATATAATGGATATTTCACCACATGAACAACTTGTAATTATAATAAGGTTATTGTTGACACAAGTACCAAAGATCGACAAAACGACCGTTATTAACTAAAATAATTACATAACATTCATAACATTGTAATAAGTGATATAAAAAGGATAATGAAATTTAAAATGGTTCTTAATAAGGTAGATATTAACTCTAGTTTATTATTCAGGAGGTTAAATAATGGTTGAGTCAAGTCGGACATGAGGTAATGGAACTTCTTAACCCAATTTATATTCTTTGGGTAAATCTCCTACTTTCAAATTATGTCATGATATTTTTATGTCTTATATTGTATTTGTAAATTATTTATGTGTAATTATAGTGAATACACATTATAGATGTAATTTATTTAAAAAAATGATCTTTTTAAGGACATCGTCTCAATCCCCTTTCATTGAGGCATATTTGGTTTTATACACAACTTTCATTTATACGGTGTATAAACCCCTTTGACTTTTACGTTATTGAAAAGAAATCTTTTTTATACGACGTGTTTTACTAAATGACAAAAAGGGAATGTTTTTCTTTCCGTACATATGCGGCGACAACAAATTCTCCGCCACCGTGACCATTATTTGAGTTTCGGCTTCCTCTACAAGCCATCACGTTTTTTTTAATGAAAAATAAATACAACGTTTTAACTTTCTTTTATTCTGGTATTAAAAATGGTTTTGAAAGCATTATTATTATATCAATGTGTTGTATTGATATCTTGTGATTGAAATGTGGAAATGTTATGTTTCCTTTATGCATGTTTTATGTGATATGATTATGTTATGGTTTATGATATGTTTAAACCTATTCATATGAGGAATGCATTGGACTTAATAAGTGACGGGTGGAGCCCGCTATAGCTCCTCGATGCATTGGTAGGTCTCATGAGACAACTAAACGTGGAATTAGCCGAGGCCCTTTCCCCATTTGATTTGTGATTTTGGCCGAGGCCTTAATCATTTTAGATGTCTTGGCCGAGGCCTTGACAAAATATTTCAGAATGTCTGGCATTATGCATTCCATCATTATGAAAGTGGTTATTGATATTGCATGTGATTATTCGACCAGTAGAATATCCATGTGAAGAAGTAAATGGCATTATTTCATTTTACTTTTGCCATATTATGTTGATGTTCAAGTTTAAAAGGCTTTTGTTTTAGTTATACATCGCCTTAAATGTTAATGTTTATTTATGAAATCTTCCGCAATATTGTTAACCTTACTGAGCATCTGAGCTCACCCCTTTCAATGTTTTAATATTTTTCCAGGATGTGAAGGAGTAATTTATGAGTGACCTGCAGGTGTAGTCAGAAAGGGATATGATTGTGGACTATGAAGGCCATGTTATTGTAGTTTGTTTACTTTTTTATGTAATGAAAGACTTATGAATGTATCTAGTGTTTCCAAGGCTACTAAACTAATCGGTCTTTCGAGACTTGATCTTTTGTGATCATGAAAATGTTACGAAGTAATGCACCGGCTCTGGGTAGCTGGGGTCGGGGCTTTACAGTTGGTATCAGAGGATGTTTAGTACAAACCTTGGAATCTAGATTTAGATAAACTCTGATTAGAGCACGTAGACCTAAGATGAACTTTGAGGATTAGTATAGAAGAACTTCCTAGAATTTTGGTATTGTAGAGATTTTGTGAGTTTTCCAAGCAATACATCCCTGTCTGGATACGAGCAGGTAGAGGCGGCTCTGGCACAGATGTTCCTAGGGGTAAAACCCGAAAACACCGCTTTGAGCTAGACTCGAACGGGAACTGGTGCACGACAGCGGGCCTTGCTGCACTCTTGGTTACGACACTCCCGGGGGATATGCTTAGGATAACTCTCATTTTCTTTACAAATCATTATGAATGGTTTATGAGTATATACTTCCTCAAAGAAAACATTTTTATGATTATGGATTATATCCATAAATATTTCAATTTATGTTAAGTGTTTTATAAGTATGGGATTATGTATTTTGATTCATAAACTGATCTAGTTTATTCCATTGTTTAGAAATGGCGCCTAGTGGAAGAAATGGAAACCGTATCAATGCACGCACTCCATGTAGGGATTGCCCTCCTGCTCAAGATAATTATAGTGGGGTTGGTGATGCAACTGGTGCCGATCAGGTAATCACCATACTGGGACAACTTACTCAGGTTATGAATAATAACCTTACTCGTATGGAGCACCCTGATCCGCAACGTGGAGGATCAATGTTAGACCGCTTCATGAGGAAACAACCACCAACCTTCAATGGGAGTAAAAATCCTATAGTATCTGAGCAATGGATAAATTCCATATAGAAAATATTCCATGCCTTGGGGAGTAGTGAAAGGGAGAAGGTTGTCATGGTAGTTTACCGCCTCACTGGAGATGCCGATCAATGGTGGTCTCTGATTCAAAACACAAAGGAAGATGATGACATATCGAATATGGAATGGAGGGAGTTCAAAGAGATTTTCTTAGAAAAATACTTTCCTCGTGACCATCGAGCAGATATGGAAAGGCAATTTCTGAGTCTGAGGTAGAAGGAGGATGAGAATGTCGCAAAGTATGAGGCTAACTTTACAAGGTTAGCGAGGCATGCTGCCGATTATATACGTAACCCAAGGAGTAAGATTGATCGTTTATTTGATGGGTTAAAACTATTTCTCCGTCGAGCTTTAGTATCACAATCCTTCTCATCATACGAAGATATTGTCTCGTGTGCTATCAATATAGAAAATGAATTCTCTAAGTCTTATGACAACAAAGTAAAGCAAGAGAAGAAGAGAACGGTGGAATAAGAGACAGATAAAGGGAAAAATGGAAAAAAGGATTTTCCATTATGTGATAATTGTGGGAAGAATCACCCTGGTACTTGCCTAAATGGAATGGAAGTTTGTTATAAATGTGGAGAAAAGGGTCACCAGGCTCGTGATTGCAAGGGAAAGAAAGAGGCTATCAAAGTTGAATGCTACAATTGTAGAGAAATGGGTCATTATGCAAATGAATGTCCTAAGTATCAGGGAAACTTACCTCAGAAAAGGCCAAGGGATCAAGGACAATCTTATGCTATTACTACAGTTGAAGCAGAATAAATAATGTATTGGTGCTTTTGGACTCATGGATTATATTCTGGTTATTAGAATAATGTGATATATATATATAAAGATTGTACTGCAGTACTTTTTGATTTCAGTAAGGTTTTAATATGATTAAGGTAATCATATTTTTAGTATGTGACAATAAGAGAAACTTTTCTTTGTTTGGGGAATCTGATGTTACAATTGATTTTTGGAATTTAGAGACCTTTTAGAGAAAGTCTGGACGGAGGTATTTTGGATAACTATTAAGGTTGGAATGGATTAAGTTGAACCATGGATAATATTGTTTAAGGTTAAATCATTTCTGAAGATTATTTTTGGAATATTATAATACTATAGTTTTAGGAAAAGGACAACCTGCAGGGTGGGGCATAACACGTCGCGTTGGACAATGCTGTAGGAATCGAACCCACAATCATAGTGTGACAAGCCTTTATTTCCTACCACTAGCCTACAGGAAGTCCCTGGTTATTAAAAAATAATTTTACTAATCTAAATGGTATGTGTTAACATTTGGAACCTTATACAATTAGGATAAGTATAATATTTTTGAGTTCTATTATCTTTTTGAGTGAAAGATGAGTTGAAGGTTGAAACTCTAATTGTCAAGCATAAATATATATATACCTTTCTCTTATTCAATGAATAAATTAATTCTTAAACTTTAGTAAAGGGATATTAAAACAAAAAATGTGTTATCCTAATACCTTATGTCTTGTTGAACTGATGATATTTTAAATCAACATAGATTGAAGGCTTTGAGGCCCTCAATTTGACAGTTGATTGTGATTGATGACCTCAATCACTCCCTACAAATATTTACGTTTTCCCTCCAATTATATGTCTATAATTGCCACCAATGTTCTCCTTATCGAGATCATAATTTGGTGGTGACTTTCTTATTTCCATTTCCCTCTTATTAAGGCTAAATTTTATTAATCTTATTTCCGATGTGGGTTTTCCTCAAAGGTATTTTCTCTTTTCAACCTTTTATTTTCAATGAAAAATTTCAAATTGCGAGGACGCAATTTATTGAAGGAGGGGAGAATGTAACACCCCGAGCTTCCACGATACGCTTCTCATTCAATAATGCAATAGCTTTCATTGTACGAAACTTCGAGTTCTAAAACACCGCGACTAATCAAAGTAGCCGTTATGAATAGTAATAACCACTTTTTAAAATTATAGAAATTTTATATTTCAAAATGGACTTCATTTTTGTATTCGTAATATCGAAATTATCCTATGTTGAATTTTGTGTAACTTTCTGAGAACTTCCAATTTTTTTATGAATTGTGAAAAATACTTAAAACAACCTTTTTAATCAAAATAATTTATTGTGATAAATTATACTATTTAGTGGTTTTAAAGTATAATTAGAATATATTTTTACCATTCTATCCAATGGTGGTCATTAGAGTTAATTTAACATTGAAATTGGACATAAACAATTGCCAATCTTTTGATATAAATTGTTTCTTAAAAACACGCTATTTGTTGTGACAGCGGGAATTAATTATAAAATTAATTAATGCAACTTATATGTTTGGAATTTTTTAAAATAGACATCATTATTGAATTCCGAATATCGATTATAGCTTAGGGTAAAATTTTGGCCTTATTCTGAAAAACTTCAATTTTGATGAATAGTGAACCCACTAAGTGGTTGTTAAAAACTGATTTTTCGTTAAAATGAAATATTACCACTTCTGTGATTTGATTTTC
Source organism: Viscum album (assembly GCA_963277665.1). Lineage (NCBI taxonomy): Eukaryota > Viridiplantae > Streptophyta > Magnoliopsida > Santalales > Viscaceae > Viscum > Viscum album. Next base: position 2,056,011,818 of record OY728150.1, on the reverse strand, counting down.
AAAAATCCGACAAACATGGTTGTCATTAAGAAGAAAAATGTGGTTCAATGAGATTAAAATAATTTTTTGGTGAATAGTAACTTTTAAGTTCTTAATCGCGATTAGAGGTAATTACTGTAGTTTAAGGTAAAAATAATGTTATAATAATATGAGATGAGCATGAAACTTGTCCTACTCCTATTGGATGAGTCATGGACATCCAAGAATACCCATGGGTCAACTTGGGGACCACATGGAGCCACTTTAGTTGGAAAATGACATTAATATATATTTATTTAATGTTAAAATTAAATTGACACAAACATGAGTTGTTTTACTAAAATAGTTTTTAAGTGGGGTTACACAAGTCAAAATTTTGATTATATATATTCATTAGAAATATAAAATTATTTCCTACATCATAGTATTTTTTTAAAATTTTTAGACATTAAATAAATTAAATTTTTTATGACATCATGATGATGCAGCGATGACCTCATTATTTAACGATTTAAATAAAATGGGAAGATAATGCAAAATCCAAGGCTTAAACTTGTCCAAAGCCAATTGGATGAGGAGATTTTGAACCCTTATCACCCTAGCCTAGAATTATATATGTTTGGGACCTTTAGAATCCGAAAAGCGTTGTGTAATAATGTAACATTTCAATCTTTCCAAAAGAGCCCCTCCTCTGCACTTATAAAAGGCCCCCACCTCTCCCACCTTATTCACACCTTCAAGCCATTTGGATCGGCCAACCTCTGCCCAAATACTCTCCCAACATCCCTCTCTTACTCCTAGAAGCCTCACTTTGGGCAGAACGTTTCCCAAGGAAGCCTTTGGCTCAAATCAAAAAGAGTTACCCGATTTTGAGGTAATGTCTTTTCTAATGTTGTTTTGTTTTATTTTTCTTCTTCAACCCCCTAAACTCTTTTTATTCATTTATTTTGTAACAACACCAGTATCCTCAATATACTAGGATGTTTTTATAATAAGTATTAGAGCTACACTTACACACACCTACATCTAATGGTTAAAGAACATACGATTTCTGTGGATGGAGAATTTCTGCCTCACGAAATGATGATTGTTCAACACTCATATAACACCTTCAAAGGTGGCCATTAAGATGTCACTATTTTAATATATGATATATAATATGTTTATGTTTTACTTATGCTTCTGTATTTCTCATTTATGGCATACTTTATGATTTCCATTATGGGTAAAACGCGATAATTTCATTTTAGGAAGTGCGGACTACCGCCCCCTCAATGTGATGTGAATCGTTAATGCCATATGTGGGATGTGTAAAGGATGGAGTAAATGATATTATATATGATATTATACTGGAACTATATTATACCTTTATATAATTATGATTTCATTACATTAAATACGAAATAGAAATGAAATTAGCGTTCATGCGTACGTACGGCTTACCGTCTCCATGAACGGTGCATTTCATTTCTTACCTCTAAATGTTACGTAATATTATGAATGAATGTATATACTGGATATATATGATATATATGATATCTACATCATGAATATAATTCTGTATATAATGGATATTTCACCACATGATCAACTTGTAATTATAAGAAGGTTATTGTTGACACAAGTACCAAAGATCGACAAAACGACTGTTATTAACTTAAATAATTACATAAAGTTCATAACATTGTAATAAGTGATATAAAAAGGATAATGAAATTAAAAATGGTTCTTAATAAGGTAGATATTAACTCTAGTTTATTATTCAGGAGGTTAAAGAACGGTTGAGTCAAGTCGGACATGAGGTAAGGGAACTTCTTAACCCAATTTCTATTCTTTGGGTTAATCTCCTACTTTCAAATTATATCATGATATTTTTATGTCTTATATTGTATTTGTAAATTATTTATGTTTACTTATAGTGAATACACATTATAGATGTACTTTATTTAAAAAAATGATCTTTTTAAGGACTTCGTCTCAATCCCCTTTCATTGTGGCATATTTGGTTTTATACACAACTTTTTTTTATACGGTGTATAAACCCCTTTGACTTTTACGTTATTAAAAAGGAATGTTTTTTATACGAAGTGTTTTACTAAACGACAAAAAGGGAATGTATTTCTATCCGTATATATGCGGCGACAACGAATTCTCCGCCGCTGTGACCATTATTTGAGTTTCGGCTTCCTCTACAAGCCATCACGTTTTTTTTAATGAAAAATAAATACATAGTTTTAACTTTCTTTTATTCTGGTATTGAAAATGGTTTTGAAAGAATTTTTATTATATCAATGTGTTGTATTGATATCTTGTGATTGAAATGTGGAAATGTACTGTTTCCTTTATGCATGTTTTATGTGATACGATTATGTTATGGTTTATGATATGTTTAAACCTATTCATATGAGGAATGCATTGGACTTAATAAGTGACGGGTGGAGCCCGCTATAGCTCATCGATACATTGGTAGGTCTCATGAGACAACTAAACATGGAATTGGCCGAGGCCCTTTCCCCATTTGATTTGTAATTTTGGCCGAGGCCTTAATCATTTTAGACGTCTTGGCCGAGGCCTTGACAAAATGTTTTAGAATGACTGGCATTATGCATTCCATCATTATGAAAGTGGTTATTGATATTGCATGTGATTATTCAACCAGTAGAATATCCATGTGAAGAAGTAAATGGAATTATTTCATTTTACTTTTTCCATATTATGTTGATGTTCAAGTTTAAAAGGATTTTGTTTTAGTTATACATCGCCTTAAATGTTAATGTTTATTTATGAAAGCTTTCGCTATATTGTTAACCTTACTGAGCATCTGAGCTCACCCCTTTCAATGTATTAATATTTTTCCAGGATGTGAAGGAGTAATTTATGAGTGACCTGCAGGTGTAGTCAGAAAGGGATATGATTGTGGACTATGAAAACCATGTTATTGTAGTTTGTTTACTTTTTGATGTAATGAAAGACATATGAATGTATCTAGTGTTTCCAAGGCTACTAAACTAATCGGTCTTTCGAGGCATGATCTTTTGTGATCATGCCAATGTTACGAAGTAATGCACCGGCTCTGCGTAGCTGGGGTCGGGGCGTTACAGTATATGCCTTGACTCATCCCTCCAATTCCCTGTGTTCGAAGCCTGAAAAGGTTAAACGATACTCTGAACCAGCTCTTGGTTTACACGTGGTTCAAGTGCAACCACATTCTCTGCACCTTATTTGGGTTTGTTTCTACAACACCTAACGGGTGTCATTTTCTATACAACAACGCACACTGTTAGCCTCACTTCCTAGCAACTGAAGTCTTAGCATTTCAATTTCTATAACATCAAATATCAAATCATTGTTTTCCATCCATCAATCTTTTCCACATGTTCAACCATTTTTGAAAACATCCCCCGTACTTTTTGAAAATCCACCAGTTTTCAAAATATACTAACTAACCACTTTTCAAAATCATTCATTTGAAAATAAATTTCTTCATTTTTAAAAAATGTGCACCTTTCCCAAAATCATATATCATTTTCGTAATAAAATATTCCATCCTAGTGGGAAGTCATTCCTCTAATGCATTTCAAGCTCATCTCATTGGCTTAACCAATGACAATGAGATTTGCAACAATGCAGAAGTGTATACAAAACACTTATGTACCCAACACCCTAGTAACATGAAGTTCATCACAAACGGTTTATCTACATCCTTTTATGCTATACATTTCATGTTCTGACAATCCTACTCCAATCTAAGATGATCACCCAAGGAATGGACATGATTGAATTTCAACACCAGGACCAAGAACATTGATGACCACTTGTTAGGCAAGGACCAAACAAGCTCATACCATTTGTAATGAACTGTAAATTCTCATTGGCTTGAGACCTCAACGAGTCATTACTAGGCCTTAAGCGACATACCCAATGATCCAAAGTCTTGGAATAAATGCCGATGGGTTTAAAAAGACTTGGGGGCTGATTTACTCTTTACCTAAAAACAACCAAAAAACAGAACAACTAGATAAACAGTTCCAAGAAACCACTATATGATGCATGGTTAAAAACCAAAACAACTCAACCATTAATTTTATCAAAAACCAAACCAAAGTACCTTAGTGAAAACCAACACTAAACATCCAAGTAACAGTGGAATGAAAACTAAAAGTCTACAAGAAAACAACCCAACTCCATGCTCTAAAATCTCCATGCTCCAACATCACGAACCAGCCCAAGTATCACGAAGCAGTGCTCTACACCTATGACACTTTACCTTTGCCAACGTCCTAGTATATGACATCTACGAAATCACCAACATGCCAAAGTAGGGGGTGAGTAATGAAACTTAGTAGGTTTTCCGTGCTGACTTCCCAACCCATGCCTCTAGGATAAAACATGTTAGAACATTTATATAAAACAATTTACATAAATCAATTCCAAAACAGTTCACAATATAACAAGTTCCATGTCCAATACATTTTTCCAACAAAACCATCTTTCTCAAGAAAAGAAACCAATCAAGGTTTCCAATCAAATTCACATTTTCATTTTGGCACATTCATTCCAATCCTAATATCCACACAATCAACCATGGATGAAACCTGGACCTCCGTATACTCATGAGTGGTGAGTTATCATTCCACTAAGCCTTCACATAGTTGAATACATTGACGGGGGTACTTCATGACCTTATCTGTCCCAACCTAATGATTGTGGGACTTCTCACCCTTATCTATCCCAACCTTTTGATGGGGTTACTTCTCGCCCTTATCCATCCCAATGCATATGAACACACACCAAAACCCATGAAAATCCATACCCAAAACCAAGTGTGTTCAAAAAATTTCAATAAAGCATCACCATTTTTATTGATAACCATTTTTTGAAGCATAAAAACCAAAGCCATTTTAAAATCACCATTTTAAATTTACTTCAACAACCACTTTCCAAAACACACAATTTCCATCACCTGTTACCAAAAAGGAGTTTCAACCATAATTTCACAACAGATAAACAAACCATTTTAATCAAGGAAAACAATTTTAAACTAAACCATCAACTTCTAAGAATGTGGAATCGAGAGTGCAACCACGTACCTCAAAAAATTGGGCAAAACCAAGCCATGGACGAAAAAAACTCATGAACACCGTGTCAAAACCTCAAAAAATCTCCTTAGATATATTTTCCTAGCACAACCAAGACCAAATATTTTCATATATGGAATCCACACCATTAGATCTACCCATAAAGGGTGTAGAACTATTAAAATGAGAGAAGAGGAGAAGTAGATCTAAGTAGATCTATGAAACTGACCAAGAAAGATCACATACCTTAAGAATCCAGCTTCAATTCACCAAGAGAAGCCTTCAGATCGCCTTCAGAACGCTTGGTTGATGTCGTAAAACCTTCAAGGGAGTGTAATCACAAGTTAGGGCCGCTTAAGAGGTTAAAAAAAGGAAATTAGAGGCACACAGAGTTATATACACAATTTAAGGATCTAATTTTAAGTGACTGCACAGTTAGTCTGCACGGTTTGACAAACTGTGTGCTAACTGTGCGCTAACTGTCCGCACGATTTATATCCACTTCCTCCAAGACCCACTGTGCACGGTTTGACCACACAATTAGAAAAATCATGTACCAATCATTTAACATCCCCTTTTCCTCAAAACATCATTCCATGATCTCCCGACTCTCCCATTCAACACCCTTAACTTTAAAACCATGAAAAGAATCAAGAAAGGGTTACATTCTAGAAACCAGGGGTACTATTCATGTGGTGTATTGTGTACTTACATTTGATATATATTATCATAATTATATTTATATACATTGTATTATGTGATTCATTTGTTTCTTATTATCTTTTGTTCATATGACTCGACTTTTTACAATGAGGTTTGGTGTTTTTATCTCACTATCTATTCCCATGAGATGAATGATATACTTGTCACTATCTATTTTGAGTGGTTTATTTACTAGCCATTATTCAAATTTTTGTGTAATATACTTTGTTTATGGGTATTTACATAAATTTTTTATAGTCCATCTTTCATGGGGTGTACGTTTTGAAATTTACCCAAATCAGTAAGGGAACCTTTCTCCCTCCTCTTTTTAAAAGACTTCTTCTTGTTATCTCTTTTAATTTACATATTATTAATGTTGGGATATGTTCTTATATATCCTAGTTTATGTAAATTCTATGTCCAAGTGATGAGATACCCTTTTTTTCTCTCATTAACTCATTTTCTGAAATTTAATGTCACGCTGCTAGGCGGTTGAATTTCTGTAAGGGAACTTCTTAACCTAAATTTCAACTCATTGGGTTAAACCTCTACTTCTTGATTATGTTGTGCTCTGAATATGTGTGGACTAAATATGATTGTTTTACACTTAATATCCACTTATTTTGAGTGTATTTATATTTTTCACACATAATTATGTAATTTATTTATCCTTAATCTAAGGATACTGTCTTTGTACGGGACTTCATCTCAATCTCCTTTCATTGAGGAATATTTTTATTTCTCTATGACTATTTTATATGGTGCATAAAATCCTTTGGACTTTATTTTCATTCAAAAGGTATATTTTTACCTGATGCGTTTTAGTAAACTACAAAAGGAATGTTTTTGTCTTACATATGCGGTGACAATGACTTCTCCTTTGCAGTGACCCTTATTTGAGTTTTGGCTTCCTCTAAAAGACATAACATTTTTTAAAAGAAAAATAAATACCATGTTTTACCTGCCTTTTATTTTGGTATTGAAAATGGTTATGATAATGTTTTGATTATATCAATGTGTTGTATTAATATCTTGTGATTGAAATGTGTAAATTTTTTGTTTCCTTTATACATGTTTTATGTGATACGATTTAGTTAGTGTTCTTGGGAATTGTTTATGAAGTCGGGTGGTTCCATGATAAACTAAGTGCTGGTGATCCTGAGATAGATGTCCAATGCATTGGGTAACATGAAGGAGTTAAACACTAAGTGTTCTCCGAAGAGATTTAGGGAATATACTATGATGGGTATTCCAAACATAATCAGGAAGGTTACTCCCTACGTAAGAATGTTATGAATGCCTCAGGTTGCCTTTATATTTTATTATTTCTATGTGTATTTCACAAATCTTATTATTTCATGGAATATGTTAAAATGCTTATGTTATGTATGCATTGATGAGCTACTATTTTCTTTCATTGTGTATTCCGTACTGATCTTTTTATGCTCATCCCATGTTTTTGAATTGTTTTTCACAGGACATATAGTGGAATAGGGTCAAGGATGGGATCAAGGAAATTTCATACTTTCTAAAACATGGAACTATACATGACTCTTTTGTTCAAGTGTTTTTATTAATATGAAAAAAATTGAAATTGAGTAGATGTTTCTACATTGTAATCATTGATATGTAATAGTTATGTCCTAAATCTCTAAAACTCTAAACCTGAAAAGATTCTCATTGTGAATTATTCATTTATTTCAAGATTATGTAATGGTTTATGGTCGAGTCCTTATACTGATCTATTTTGGGTCAGAAAGGTTACAAATAAAATCATTAGTTAACAACATTTGTTAGAAAAACTTATTTATAGATTTCTGATCTGAATATAAAAATTATTCAAATAATCTATATGAGGTCCAAACTATAATGATGCAGATTTATAATTTATAAATTTATCATTAAATATAGATTTATTTTTATGGTTTTAAGTAATAATAAAATAATTTTTGTCAATTTTTTTTCTTGGATTAAAAAAACTATTAGTTTATGGAAAATGGTGTTACGAATAATTTTATTAACGGGTTTATTTCTTATATATAAACACTTAATCTCCTTGTCTATCACTCATTTACTCATTTAATGTAATTATTTTCATTGAGAGTCCTTTTTTTATTTTACTTTTTAATATAATGAAAAGTATTAATACATGAAAATAACTAATTTTGTCTCTCTAATTTTTTTTATTTATCGTAATGATAATTATTATTATCGTGTATAATATTGTAATATTCAATTATATCTCTATATGATATATAATTTTAATAATAATTTTTATATTTAGATATATCATAAATATTAGTAGAAGTTTTAATAATATCACTTATAACTTTTTCTATTTTTTCCAAAAAATACCCTTTCATTATTCTCAAGCTTTAATGAATTAGATTCAATGGACCGATTGATAAAAATAATCTATATTTCCTTTAAGGAATTTTTTCCCTCCATCTAACATTATTAATATTCATATATTTTGTAAATAAAAAAATATTTTATGTTTCAATTTAATTTACACTCATAGAAGGTCACTTCAAAATTACAACATATATTTAGATTGCCTTTATGATATTCTTTTCATTGATTATTGATTTCCTAATTATTTTTTGTTTTTTTATATTTTTTTGAAACGTTTGGGTTGGTGATCCATATGTTGATCACAATCAGTTTAACCCTCACTTCCTATTTTTATCTCTTATTTGATAATTTATTCAGACATGAAATAAGATTCAACGAATGAAATTAAGTTTTCATGTTTAGAATATTCATCATTGACCTTGGGATGTAACTCATACATCATTTGTTTTATTATTTTCACTTTAACTTGCATCTTTCGTACATCAAATGGGTTTTTATGGATACCACAGTGCCTCTCATTCTTCTTGGTAATAATCATTAACTTATAAATACTTGAGATTTACCGTCGATGGTATTTCTTAGTTTTTTCATCATTTTATAATCTCACATAACTTCTGATACATATTCTAAATATAATAATCATGATTCAATTCAAATAATAATATTTATATATGTATGTACATAACCTAATTTATTTTATATTCAAAGTTTATTCATGAAAAATGGAAAAAATATCTCATATTTGATAACATGTGGTGAACAAAAATTATTAATTTAAATCATATTCATCTATTGTTCAATATAAAACATTAATTGGGATAAAATTTCAATTATAAGAATCCTTAGTGTCTTCAATCCAATCAAATATTTTATTTTTTCAACATTTATAATAAACTATGGTCACGATAAAAAAATGATTCCTGTAAGATTTATTTTCAACAATTTTTTTTATAGAACATTAGTTGTACTATTAAAATGTTATATTAGTGTATTAAAAGATTCACTGATTATATTATTATCAATAATTATAAGTATTAATAATTAATTGATATTTAGAAATTTTACATAAAAAATTATCGTAGTTAAAAAAGATATAAAGACCACCCTATGATACAAAATGATGATCAAAGTGGATTACTCAATAAAGTGATGAATTTAGTATACAATAAACTTTTTATCCTGAAAAATTATTCAAAAAAATCCCCTACTTAAAAATTATCCCAGTTAACTAATACAATTGGAATATATAATTGTATTATTTTGAATAGAAACTCATAAGATTGATCGTAACACAACTAGAATTACATAATGATTATACTTTACATATTATAATACCCTACATAGATAAAATAGTGTAAATATAACATATAGAATCAATCTCTCAAATTATATATTTGCAAAAGTGATTTTAATGTTTTTTTCTGAAATAGAGTATGAAAAATATAAAAATATATAGTGAAAAAAGTGATTCAGTCTCAAGATAAGACATAATAATCTATACTTAATGGTCACCCACATCCAAATATGTTTATTAAAAATAATCATGTAGTCCAAAAACCGGTTTTGGTTGTAAATAAAAATGTGCATAAGGATGTCAAGGATAATAAAAATCAATTTCCACTATTTTTATTTTATTAAAAATATGATAGAAATTAAAAAATATTTGAGTACACTTATATGATCTAGTATTTTTTTACATTAACAAATATAAAACAATTTAAACACAAGAAAAAAGTAACAAAAAAAGAGAGAAATATATGATAGGATAATGTGATGTGGATAATATTAAATTTTGATTTCTCTAAAAATAATTTTTCTATTCATGATGTCATATATTAGTTTAGATATGGGATGGGAAGGAAAGAGGATGTTAAAATATTGTGCTGTTAGTTTCTCCTGAAAATAGAGTATCATGTATTTCATGTTTTAATAACATAAAATTAAAATTAACCAACCTTTTTCACTAACATCATTTATCTATATTAATAAATATTCCACTAAAAAGTTATTTTGGAAATGAATAGTTATGGATCCTCATACTAGGAATAAAATCGAGGAGAACTAATTGCATATCAAGTTGCATTTATTTCGATACAGAATGTGATTACATTATATTATATTAAATACAATTTTCTCTTTTTTAGATTGTCACTTGAACCCTGCCAGGTTATATTATTCTTGTTAACTATATCACATATCAAAAAAAATTATGTTTCTTGATATTCCATTTGGTTAATTAATTTGAATATATAATAAATTTAGTACTATAAATAAATGAAACTACCAAACAAGGTCACTTTATATGACCATAAAGATAATTCATCACATTATAATGTCTTATCTTGAAGTATCATCATAGATTAAATATCCCATGAAAATATAAAATTCTTTAATATTTTGGGATGAAATGTATAGTTTTCCCAATAATAAGTGTGATTTTAAATAGATGAATAAACCTTGTGTTCTCTTGAATTATGATTCTTTATTGATTATTCAGTCATGAATTAGATTTAGGAGTTTGTGAGAGATCTAAAATAGTTGAAAAAATTGATGGGCAATTAATCTAATTTTTTTTTCACCTCAACCCATTGTGAAAATTTCATCATTGTTGTGGTAACTATGAGATATAACATTCATCACTCGATTAATTGATGAGATTTCCATCATGGTATATCATATGGACATGATGTTGATTTATTTTTTATATAGTCACTCTATAAATTTATGAAATTTAGTGAATCTAGATTCATTTATAGAGTCGATGAATTTTTAAGGCGTAGATACAATTGTCATTATAGTTGATATTAAACTATTAAATTTTACTCGATCAGGATTAATGTAAAAATCCTTTGTATATTATCTTTTATGCTCAATTCCATAATTTGCAAAATTTCCAAATTTCCTAGAGAAATATTTAACATTGATAAAACACAGAAAATATTAGGAACACATAAAGTAGAGTTGTTTATTATGGAGAAAATGAATTTTTTTTCTAATCTAAAAAATAATCATATTCAACAATGAAAAATTAATAATATATTATCATAAAAGAGTACCACTAGTGTAGTATAAAATTACCTAGAGTATGTTTTCAATGATGAAAAATACTTTTATAAATTTTTTTGAATGATTCTTTGAAAAACAAGATGACATATCCTTTTATGGTAACTTTTAAAAGTGAAAAAATTAGAGAAAATGGGAAAATTATTTAGTATATAAAATTGTGGAAACTTGTAAACAAACATCATGAAGAATAATAGAAGTGATATATTAAACTATTATTCACACTGTATATGTTTTAAAAAAATTATTTTCATATTATAGTAATGAAAGTAAAAGTGACCCTGTTATAAATTGGGAAAAATAATTTTAAACAAATTATATAAATAAATTCATTGATAGTATGAAAATTTATTAAAAATAATTTCAAATATATTGTTACTTTTAAAAAAATTTAAAATACAAATATCTGGAATAGAATGATTTCTAACCAAAAGGAGAAATAATGTTATATTTTCTTATTATTTCTATATTTTGAGAAACAAATGGTGTAAATGGAAATATTAATTGAAAAAAATTAAAAATAACTAGAGGATTATAAAATATATGGGGTTTAGTAAAGATACAATTTACACATTTTTACAACCAATAATCTCAATAATAATTGAAATAGTTACTTAAACCCCTGCAAGAAGTCCAAACACTCTTCATATTAAAACTATAAATATTTATAATATATTTATACTTATTATAAATTCATATATAATAATATTAATTCTTTTCCTATTATATATCATTCAATTAGAATTTTCAATTATCCATTTATTAAATATTATTCATTAAAATCATTATTCTAGAGTTAACTTTTGAATATTCCATTTATGTTTGATTTTGAAAATTAAAGACAAAGTATCATTCCCATGGATTAAAAATATCCACAGTATTATTTATTTCATAAATATTATATTTATTCATTTTATTCACTTTTATAAAAATCCATGTTTGTTGGTGATAAAAAATGAAAATTTTCACTACAAGGAGGTGGTAGCTCAATATATGCACGAGTGATGATTTCTTTTTTCAAGAGATGGAATTGAAGGAATAAAAATAATAATTTATCTTAAAAAATTAATTAAATCATAAATACCATCAATATTAATTATATACAATAATATTACAAATCATTGGGGCCGACAATGAAAAATAAAATATAATGCTCCCTCCATGTGGTTGCCGGAACACACACATGAGCAACGATTTTATTTAACTTCGGATGGATTAGAATAATATAATGGTTATTACATAGACATAATAACATTTAATTATATTTATGATATATATTTCAGAATTTTAGGATGGATATAATAGATTAAAATTTGATGGAAGAAGAAATAAACCTAAAATAACTATGAGAAGAAAATTACATCTTCTTTAGATATCACCGTTTGTAATTCACATTACGATTTCATAAAATGATCTTATGGTTAGAATAAACCAAAATGATATATATATAAGAGAGTTTTTATGTTATTTGATATTATCTTTTTCAATCATGGGTTCCCAATGATTGTGGAGAAGTGAGGAGAGGATGTTCTCTTTTTAAGTGATGTGAGGACTACCCTTATAGATACCCTAAACATTAAAATAACATAAAGCCATATTAATTGTAATAGGAAAAAAAATAAGAAATAAATTCAAATATAAGGTGAGTTGAGTTTTAAATACACATAAAATTTATGGAATGATAATGTATTTAGGAAATAAAAAGCCTTATCCCTTTCTTTAACCCATTTAACTAAAGTTAACCTTTAATATGATATCATGTCTTTTTTCCCATGGTAAAATATTTTTACAACCAAAATGAAATTAAAAATTTACCTAAATTTAAACATGATTAGTAGAAATATGTAATTATTTGTTTATAATCTACATATAATCTTTTTATAAATTAATCATAATATATACACGCAAAATATAATTAATTTTGTTCAAAAAAATATAATTTTATAAATACAAATTAATTTAAAACAAAATAATGTATTAAATGGGTTCTCATGGAATTTTTTTGATAATAAAATAAATAATGATAATTTTATGACATTTAAATATATATAAAAATCAATGGATCATTTTAATTACTTAATTAAAGGAATATGACTTAAATTGTTTTTAATAGAATATAATACATTTTACGTTTAAAAAGATAATGTGTAACTTTAAAAATTCATCATAATTGTTTTAAATGATTTATGTTACTCTTTATATATATAATTATTCTATATATAAATTTTATATATTTTTAGGTCATTATTATATCATAATTATGTCATAAAAGTTATAATATTTGTAAAAATGGTATTTTTCACAATTCAGATAAAAATTAATCATTTTAAAAAATATCAAAAACATCACTTGATGTTAATTTTTAAATTATAAATTAAAAGATTAATTTTATCTTTTCAAATTTAATTAATATAATTTATAAATTTAACTTTCAAAAAAACATATATAATATACAATTGAAATAAATATTTTAAGAAAAAAATTATATTTAGCTATGAAATATTTAATAGTATTCATTGTCATTAAAAATACATTTCATAGATGTTATTGGATTATTTTATTAATTATTACATGAATTTTATCATCAAATATTATTGATATCATTTCTCACAAGTAATAAAAATGTAGAATTCAGTAAATATTTCAAACTGATTTTTCATTAATTAATGGTATTTTCAAGAAGGTAATTTTGAAGAGTTTACACATTCATATATTTTTCACTTTAATTTAGCTATATAATAACTTATTTCATTCTATAATTTAACAAATCATTATATGTTGATGTTCAGGGGAAAACACACCAAATGATATCAAATATTGAGGGTTTAATAAAGATAAATGTGTTTCAAAATATCGAGATATTATAAAACCTCTTTCTTGCAAACCATTAATCAATTCTAAAATGGAGGAAAAAATTAGAATTTTTTTTCAGAAAAAAAGTCAATCTAATTATCACAATTTAATATTTTATAAATCATTAAAAAATTTAGAAAATAATCTATTTCCATCTAATTTATGAAACCATGTTTATAAAATGTATATTTTTTTCAAAAAAAAAATTTAAATCCCATATAAGCATTTAAAATGGCTGAAATTTCTATAGAAGTTTAGTACACCACTTAAATTTTTATTTTAAATAAGATAATAATGGATTTTCAAAAATAATAAGGAATAAAAAGAGCGTATTCCAAAACATCTTAAATGAAAATTTTGAATATCATTTAGAGAATACGTTCTAAAACTATCATGTCCATAAATAAACAAATCGCTCTTAGAATATGAAAATTAACTCACCCCATCTTAACCAGATTCCCACTAAAACATGACTGACATTTGTATAAAATATAAGCCATAAAAATATCAGGAAACACTTGGATCATGGGGAACTTCTACATCTGATACCCCTCTATTTTACACTACCTTATAGCTATACACCAAATAAAAGACACCTCATGATATTTTTGACTATGAATTCAAAGACACACTCTAGCCTAAGAATGCATATTTACACTTTAATATCACATATATAAATATCCCAAATAGAACGACCATATTAATCCTCATCATTATCCTTGACTACGACACAATCGATCAAAATTTTATAATCTCTCACTTTTAACTAGGACTAAAATATATAGATTACCACCCACTATTGAATCATTATTCTTAATGTCAACTAAAAATGTCAAATTTACTTTCATCATCTTCTATATTGTCTTTAAATTTGACCATAATTATACCAAAGTAAATCTTGATAGTATGTGAATTTTACTTCCCATTCTGGAAATATAATAACTCATTCTTATGTTTTCCCCCCATACCTATAGAATAAAAACATCATTTTCATAGGAAACAAAATCATCCGATGAAACCATTTCTGGATGACCACTATTTTTCATCCCCCAATCCCTAGGAACACCTTTAAGTGAACACATTACCATTGTAACATGGAATTATTGTATACTCTTCATCAACTAAAATTCAACATCAAAATCTTCTAATTGTTTCTCAAACCATTGTCCTTGAACCCATTCTAAATAATTTTATTACTCCCCACTATTTAAATATTAAAAACACATTATCCCATTATTCATTCCTCTTCTCGATCACATAACCTAGTTGATTTTTAAATTACATTTCATAAATACAAACACCAAAAAACAATAGGGCTATTTTGAAAAATTAAATTACATAAAAAAACAATGTAACCACACCCCAATAATGAAATGTACCCCCTCGCTGGTGAACTACTAATCATATTCACCCTCTATCATAAAATAAACAGACCCTTCAAAATTAATACCATACAACCCTGTATTAAAATAACTACATCATAACCACCATTTCTCCATGAAACAATCCTTAAATAAATTAAACATTCATTTAGTCTTTCAAATCAATTTTGTGTACTATAAAATAGTAGAAAATCGATGAAAAAGTAATGGCCTCAATAAATACATCTATGGAAGTGACACATCATTTTAAAAATGTGAAATAATGTAAATAATTCAGGATTGTTACATAAAAACATTAGTTAAATATAAGAATATTTTCCTTGAAACCCAAATATTTAATAATTTACGAATTAAAAAAAACAATTTTAAATGTTAGGATTCTATTGAAATTAACAACCATTTATAAAATAAGAAAATTTATAAAAAACCTTTGTACCATTTAAAAATATGTTTTTTATAATCAATTAAATCAATATAAAATAAGAATCTACAACAAATTTATGAAAATTTATTTCTAATAAACAAATCAACATTTGACAAAGTCGTGTATACAACACTAATAATTTATTGACATTCAATAAAACAACATAAGCAACCCCTCCAATATGGCATTTTGTAATTTAAATAATTACTTTTGGAAACATCTCATTACAAAACTATATAAAATAAATTACCAAATATTCAATCCACTCCAATATATTATGAATAATGGGATATTATTTATTTATCCATTACAACATTACAAAAATTACATTCTTCACATTATGGAAACTGAAAACAATACAAAATTGAAGAAATTATTTATATGATATCAGATATTCTATATTAAATATGATATTCTTATGGAATTCCATTCTATAAATTAGGAAATGAACATGATTATAATATATTCCATTTTTAACCCATGAAATCGTGTTATTCAAGTTCTTGAATCATGATTAACATGATTAACCATAAAACTACAAAATTAGATTAACACATATAACGTCATATAAAACATGAGTAATAATTATATCATTTTATTCATTTATTGGTCCCCTAGATTAATAATATTTTCAAAAATTTGAAGAAATAACCATGATATTTCTCAAATTTTTTATAAGCCTGTTTTTTATACATTTATAATTGTTCCATTAAACATTTACATCAATAAAATTCATTTCTATTTTAGTGTCTTGAGTTAGCTCAAATTTTAATGTTTTCAATCAATCCACTCACAAAAAATCTCAAATATAATTTCCCAAATAGATTTTTCAAATGCATAAAAGAAACAACCAAATGTTGAGAACTCCAATTCTCCCCTATAAATCCCAAAAATCATACCATAATTTAGATATGTCGAATAAAAACCCATGACAGGTATCATGGAATTCATTAAGAACATTTTAATTCAATTCATTTAAAATGTTATTCTAATAAACCCAATTCAATAATAAGTAGAAAAATGTATGATAGATGTTAAATTTATTGATTTATTCCCCACAACCAGTATTACCTTAAATAGGTTTTCCTTCAATCAAACTGTCTAGAAAACATATTATAGGGGGTCTAATCATCAATTTCTTATATGGTATCCCTTTCTACATCACACACAAAGCTTCACTATCATTTTATCCCTACTAACTCATTAAATATTCAAAATATTTTACCTGACACTATATCATATCTCTCATATATTGATTTGATAAAACATTATAACAAATCACTCCCATAAAGAACTACTCCTAGGATTTTAGTAAATATATGGGTGACCCCTGATTCCCTCCTCTAATATATAATCAATCGATTACTATATTCCTTAACATTCCATTTGGTCAATTTGTTTGAATATATAATTATTCAAGTTCTATAAAAAGAATAAAACCACCTAACAAGGTCAAATCATCTAAACATATAGATACTTCATCACTTTGTCATGTTCTATCTTGAAGTATCATAATAGCTTCAATATATTATCAAAATATCAAATTATATATTCTATTGGATTGAAATGTGTGGTTTCCAAAATTATTTTTAGATAGATGAAGATCCCATTTTTTCACATCAACTATGATTCTTGATTGCTTGGTTACTCATGAGGTCGAATTAGGAGTTAGTGACACATATGGAATAGTTTAACAAAATGGTATTCAATTAATCTAATTATTTTATGATCACCTAATCCCGTTGTGAAATTTTCATGATTGTTGTGGTTACTGGGAGATATAAAATTCATTTTTCAATCACTTGGTGAGATTTACATCATGGTATATCATATAGACATGTAGATGATTTATTTTTTATGTGGTTACTCTATAAATTTATTAAATTAATGAATCTTGAATCATTAATAGATTCGATAGAGTCTCCATGTGGTTAACAGAATTCTCCTTATAGTTGATCAAGAACTTTTAAATTTCACTCCATCAGGATTAAAGTCAACATCTTTTTTTATTTATTTTATCGTATTTTCTATACTTCAAAGAAATTTCCAAATTCCCTAGAGACATAATTAACATTGATAAATCATAATAATGAATAGAAACATAAAAAGTAAAATTGTTGTTTATTGAAAAAAATAATTGTTTGACTAATAAAAAAATAATCATAATCTATAAAGGGAAATTACGTTTATAGAATCATAAAATAATACCCCCAGTGTAGTACAATATTATTGAGAGTATGTTTTCAAAGGTGAAAAATAATTTTCAAAATTCATTAGAATGATTCTTAAAAAAAGAATATAATTTATCCTTTTTCGTAACTATTAAAAGTGAAAAAATTCTAGAAAATGGGAATTTAATTTAGCTTATTAAATCATGGAAACATGTAAATGGAGATCATGAATAATAAAGGACGTGATTGATTAAACATTTATTCACTCTATATATGTTTAATCATATTATTTTTATAACATTATAATGAAAGTAAAAAATGGCATCATTATAAAATAAAACAAATATTTTTAAAAAAATTATATAAATAAAGACAAATAGAGTATACAAATTCATTTAAAAATAATTTAAAATGAATATTTACATCAATAAATAATATTTCAAAGACATGGATATGGAAGATAATGATTTCTGACCAAAAAGAAGAAATGATGTCATATTTTCTTATTATTTATATATTTGGGGGAAAAATGGGGTAAATTGAAATAGTAATTGAAAAAAAATAACTAGAGGATTAGAAAATAGAGGGGATCTAGTAAAAATATAAAACAAACTTTTTTGCAATATATATTGACGCATCAATAATCTCAAAAAAATTGAAATTGTAACAAAATCCCCTACCATAAGTCCTAACGTTGTAGATATTAAATCTATAAAATTGGATAATAAATTTATAATTATTATAAATTCATAAAATAATGATATTATTTATTTTCATACTATATATCATTCACTAAAAATTTTCAATTACCTATTTATTAATAATTATTCATTAAAATCAATATTCTAGAGTTAACTTTTCTGTTTTCCTGGTATGTTTCAATTTTAAAATTGAAGTCTACGTATCTATCCCATGGATTAAAAATATCCATAAGATTATTGATTTCATAAATATTATATTTATTCATTTTATTCACATTTGTAAAAATTCATGTAAGTTGATGATAAAAAAATGAAATGCATCACTACATAGAGGTAGTAGCTCAATGTATGGAAAAGTGGTGATTTCTTTTTTCAAGAGATAGAAATTACAGAATTAAAATAATATTTTATATTTAAAAATAATTATTTAATAAATACCATCAATGTTCATTAATCATAATAATATTAAAAATCATTAGGGGTAGGAATGAGAAATAAAATACAATTATTCATGGAGGTGTTTTTCAGAAGGGACACATGAGGGGCAATTTTCTTTTACATTAGATGGATTATATTTATAAAATGCATATTAAATAGACATAATAAAATTTTATTAAATATATGATTCTTATTTCATAATTTAAGGATGGATAATATAAATTAAAATTTAGCTGAAAAAGATATTATCCTTAAATATCCCTGTAAACAAAATTACATCTTCTTCAGATATCCCCATTTTGAATTCACACTAAGCTTTCATAAATTGATATTATGGTTATAAAAAACACAAATGAAATATATAGGAGAGTTTTTATGTGATTTTTTCTTTTCTTGTATGATTTTGGTTTCCCAATGTTTGTACAGAAGTGAGGAGAGGATGTTCCCTTTTATAAGTGATTGAAGGACTGCCCTTATAAATACCCTCAACTTTCAAATAATATGAAGACATATTAATTGGAATGGGAAACCAAATAAAAAACAAATTATATGATAAGGTGCGGTAAGGAAAAAATACACATAGACAATTATGGAAAGGTAATGTATTTTCAATTAAAAATCCTTATCACATAGTTTAACCCCTTTTACCAAAGTTAACCATTAATATAATAGCATGTGTTTTTTCAATGGTAACATATTTTTACAACGGAAAATGAAATTTAACATTTAACCAAATTAACACATCGTGACTTTATATATTTAATTTTTATTTAGTTATAAATATATAAACCTTTCAAAAAATAATCTTAATATATGCTTGAAAAATGGAATAAGTTTTTTAGATAAATGTAATTATAAGCATAAAAATTAATTTAAAAGAAAATCATGTATAAATGTGATTCCTATTGAATTTATTAGTTTATAAATTATATAATTTTATTTTTATGACTTATAAAAAGATATAAAACTGAATGGATCATTTTGAATACTTCATTAAATGAATATGACTTAAATTGTTTTATAGTAGAATAAAATACATCTAAAGATTAAAAAATTAATGTGTAACTTCAAAAACTACACATAATTGTGTAAAATGATTTATTTTACTCCTTATACAAATTATTGGTCTACATGTACTTTTTATATATTTTTATTTCCTTCTTATATCATAATGATCTCATGAAAAGATACAATATTTGTAAAAATGCAGTTTTTCACAATTAAGTAAAAAATAAATCTTTTTAGAAAAATATCAAAAAAATCAACTAATGCTAATTTTGAGAAGTTAAACAAAAAACAATATTTAAATTTTATAATTTATATTATATAATTTATAAATTTTTCTTTCAAAAAAACTTATATAATATACAATGAAAATAAATATTTTAAGAAAAACATTTCCATTTAGCTATGAATTATATAAATATTATTCATTTTCATTAGTTATTCATTTCATAGATTTAATTAATTTATTTTATTAATTATTAAATGAATTTTATCATAAAATATATTTTATATAATTCATCACAAATAACAAAAATTTATAATTTAAAAAATGATCTCAAACTAGTTTTCTCAATAATTAATGGTATTTTCATTAGAGAATTTGGAACATTTTACACATTCATTTATTTTTTCACTTTACTTCAAATATATAATAACATATTTCATTTTATAATTTAAAAAATTATTATTCTCTGATGTTCAAGGTCACATAAAACATAATATATCAATGATAGAGGATTTAATAAAGATAAATATGGCTTAAAATATCGTGTTATTAGACAACCTCTTCTCACGGGTGGTTAATCTATTCTAAAATGAAGAAAGAAGAATGAAAAATTATTTTCATAAATATATTCAATATAACAATAATAATTTACTATATTATAAAACATTATCACATTTATGTAAAACAATAATCAATTTCCATCTTATTTATGAAACCATGTTTATAAAATGCATCTTTTTGACAAAATATAATTCTAAATACCATTTACATATTAAAAATGGATGAAATATCCATATTAATTTAAGAAACCACTTAAATTATTATATTAAAACAAAAATTGGGATATTTAAAAAAAAGTATTATTAAGAGATTATTCCCAATCATCTCAAATGAAAATGTTAAATATCATTTGAAGAATGGGTTCCAAAATGAACAAGGCCATTAATAAAAAACTCACTCTTATAATCTCAAAAAAACTCACCCCATCTAAACAAAAGTCCCACTAAAACATGAACAAAATATCAATAAAATATAAACCATAACAATACAAGGAGCACCATGAACTATGTGGAACTTCTACTACCGATACACCATAATTTTACAAAAATATATAACTATAAACAAAATAAAAGACACCACGGGCTATTTTAGACACTAAATTCCAAGACACACTCTAGCCTAATAATGCATATTTACACTACACTTTCACCTATTATAAATATCCCAAATCGAAGCACTATATTCACCCTCATCATTATCCTTGATGAAGACACCAGAAATCAAATGTTCATGATCTGTCACATTTACTATAACAACCCATACTTTACATACATTGTTATTGATTCAAAATTTAAGTACACTTTTATAACATATAAAAAAACCATGAAAGGACCGTATAGGTATAGGGTCATTAGAAACTGGGAAACATAAATAACTGTTTCATAAATCATCTACATTTTCTCCCTTTTATTTTATCATATCTAGAGTCCCTTTTGGCATATCTTTCTTAATATCCTTCTTCCTGACCTGGGGAAACAAAACATACAAAAGGGTGAGCTCACATGCTCAAAAAGGGTAAACAAAGGAAATACCATATTCATAAGAATATAGCATTTTGAAAATCTTAACCTACGAAAGATATCATAATATCATAACATGGGATAAATCATAGTAGTGTAATGTAATCCCAATAATCATTACATAAAACATGAAACTTTGTGTCATAAACACATAATCGTAGATAATCATTTCTTTGTAGTAAAGACTCATTTCCAAGATTATCCTAGAGGACAAAGTCCATTTCTAAACCGAGTTCACTCCTCATTTCAATCCTGTATCACTAAACTGGATAAACCTGCCATTCCATCCATGTCTATATCCTGAGATATAAATCTTTACCCAGTGCATTGGAGGGAGATATTGGTCCCACCCATCTCATAATGATACCATTCTTATTTGTTCCACAAGATCATAAATCATACCTCATAGCATAACCCATGTAAAAAAATGGTATTCTTAAACATCATAACATAATCCATATAAGATAAAAATAATTCCATCATAACATAATCAAATGAATGTAATAATAGGGATAGAAACATAACCCTATATTTTCTTAGATGGAAAATAATTTTGATAAAATGCTTGAGCTCCATTCTTGGGGAAAATATCCTTTCTATTTCAAAAACATTTTTCCTTTATTAACATGTCATAGAATTTTAAACAAAAAGAATTTGATTAAAAATAAACTTTAAAAAATTTAAAGGAATCTTCATGGAAATAATGTTCTATGAAATCATAAAAATACATTCATGTCGTAAAAGTTAAAAAATCATTCTTCTCATACTTTGGATGGAAAAGTCATAAAGTATCTCATACTAAAAACGACAAAAGATTTCATTCATATCTTTTACTAAAAACTCACCAGTTGGTAAAATTGGATTTAAATAATTATAGGAGGATATAAATAATATTACATATTGAGGAAACATTAACATGGAAGATAAATATTCCCTAGTAAATTCTGAAGTATAAACAATCTCGTATAAAAATGAGATTGAGAGATTTTCCCTTACCTTAGGTCTGATTTGCTTCGAACGTGTCTGATCCACCTTTATAATGATTTAAATAATGTTATTGACTTATTCCAGAATATTACTCATTGTTATGATATCATATATGGTCATATTCTTATCTTCTTGTTAGTAATATTTCATTCCTACTTATTATTCAGGTGTTTATTGCTTTTTGTTCTTATGCGTGTTTTGTCGAATAAATTCTAATTATTCTTTTTAGGTTATAGATATCTCATTTATAGAATGGTATTAGGGTAATATATATCATATTTATTCATTCAATTCTTTTATATAATCATTATTCAGTGAAGATCATGCAGAACGAGTCGCATCACATCGTGGAGATGGTAGGCCGTATATACGCATGAGCAATGATATCATTCCCATGATCGTGGAATTGTTTTTAAGTGTATGCATAATATTTCAGAATCATTATCACTTTACTATATTCATATATAGTTATTATTTACTCCATTATACCCATCCCAGTAAGTTGGTGGTGGAAAAAATATTACACCACGGCGTGGAGACGGTATTCCATACGTACGCACGCATGGTGATTTCATTCTCTATAGGAT
Source organism: Viscum album (assembly GCA_963277665.1). Classification (NCBI taxonomy): domain Eukaryota; kingdom Viridiplantae; phylum Streptophyta; class Magnoliopsida; order Santalales; family Viscaceae; genus Viscum; species Viscum album. Next base: position 2,055,988,287 of record OY728150.1, on the reverse strand, counting down.
GGATAGAAGGTGAAAAAGGGTTATTTAATATTTATAATAACATATCAGTATATGAGTGATACTTATGTTATTACTTCATAATGTAACAACTAAAGAAGAATAAGTAGAAGAAGAAATAATGTTGAAAGAATCTGTAACGGACATTACCTCTTCTTTGAAGCGCCTCTTCTTAACCTCCTCTAAAGGCACTAAATAAGGTCTTTGAAGAATACCAGAACCTCTAGGATGTTTATAGGGAAGTGGAGAAGAGAAATTGGTTGGGTTTTTTCGAGCATGAAGGCTCAATGTGGTGTGAGGAGGAGAGGGAGTAGGTTCCCTTTTAAAAGGGAGGAGAGGGGCACTTTAGGAAAAACTTAAAATATTATTTTATTATAAAGTAATATTCGGGTTTTAATAGCTCCAAATTGATTTATTTCCAAGGTAAGGTGGATATGGGTCTAAATCCTCTCAACCAATAGATTTTAGACAATTTTAAGTTACAATTTTAACATTATCATTTAGATTTAAATCTAAGTTAAATAATTTATCTTTTACCATGTCTTCTTGTTTTCTTACACTATATGGTTAATAAACATACAATAACAAGCCACACAAACCCCAAGTGGTTAATTATTAATATATATCACCTTATCTAAGTCATTTTTCTGAACCTTAGATTTTTAGAAATAAAATAATAATTAATAATAAAATATTTGTTTTAAAAAATACTTTATGTCAATTTTGACACTATTTAGTAATTCATTTTTGTGGAAATCATAACAGCATGATTAGTAAGAAAAAAGTTAATTAAATCAATACTAATATGTCATATTAACCTATAATATTAGTGTAATTCATAAAAAGTCTCAAATTACATATATTTGGGTATTTCTAATATCAATTATTCTAATATTTTTTTAATAAGGTAATTACTGCATCATCATTGTGTCATAAATAAATTAAATTATTTAAGGTCTAAAAATTATAAATAAAATTTATTATGTATGAAATCTATCTAGATTTCTTAAAGAATATTTATAGTCGAATTTATCTTATTTATAACCCTATATTAAAACTATTTTAGTTATTAAACCTTGATTTTAACTATTTTAACTCTTCTTTAAATAAAATAATATTAAATGTCCTAATCTAATCCCAGTGTACCTAAATGGTAATATTTTATTCCTAAGGTTGTTTTTGGCCAAATTAAACTTATTCATTAGAATTATGACATTTGTTAGGGTAATAATAATACCATTGTTACCTGTAATTACCCTATTTACTTTTAACCACGGTAAATAAAAGTAAAAATTACTATTCACCAAAAATTATGTTTTATGTAAATTTTCAAACTCTCCTAGGAGGTGGGTAAAAGACGATGAAAAGTTCAATAAAATTTCTATATATCTAAAATTATTATAAAATAACTGAAATGATTTATTTTTAACTTATTTAGGTATTATATATCAATTTTGACCTAAAAAAAATATATATAAAATAAATAATTATTTAAATAAAAATTTAGTTTTTAAATAGTAACCCAGTGATTTCACTATTCATCAAAAATTGAATGATTTCATAAAAATAAAATAATCACCCTAGGCTAATTTCAATATTCCGAATCCAAAAATGAAGTCCATTTTGAAAGATAAAATTTATAAAATTTCTAAAGTTGGGTATTACTATTCATAATGGCTAGTTTTAATAATATTTTAATAGCATATCGTTGTTTAGTGAAACTCTATATTTTGTACAACGCAAGCTATCGAGGAAGGTCACGATTGCATATAAATAAAGAAAAGCTAGTGTTGTTTTTAGTGAAATATTCCTTTGATGATAACATAAAAACAAAATATTTCTCATAAAAATCTCGGTTGTTACATTCTAACCCCCTTAAAATGAATTTCTCCCTTGAAATTAATCACTTTGTAACAAATAGATGAGGATACCTCTCCCTCATCATATCCTCAAGCTCCCACGCAGCTTCTTCTAATTTTTGGTTCTTCCAAAATACTTTCACCAAGCGAGTGGTCTTGTTCCGTAGGACTTTTTCGCCACGATCCAAAATCTCTATCGGCTGTTCTCCATAAGAAAGATCTTGCTCCGGCGGTACAACTTCTGAGCTGAGTACATGTGAACGATCGGGTATGTACTTTTTCAAAAGAGATATATGGAACACATTGTGAACTTGAGAGTGATTCAGTGGAAGCACCAATTGGTAAGATACCTTCCCAACACGATCTAGTATTTCAAAAGAACCAATATACTTAGGGCTCATCTTTCCCTTCTTTCCAAATCTCATTACTCTCTTCCAAGGAGATATTCATAAGAATACTTTATCACCCACTTCAAACTCTAGGTCTTTTCTTTGGTTATTGGCATAACGTTTTTGTTGGCTCTGAGCTACTCTTATGTGTTGTTGAATAGATCTGACCTTTTCTTCCATATCATCAACAAGATCATCTTCTAATAGCATTCGGTCCCCAACATCATCCTAGCAAGTTGGTGTCCTGCATTTGTTTCCATAGAGAGCTTCATAAGGAGCCATCTGAATAATAGAGTGAAAGCTATTATTATAAGAAAATTCCCCCAAAGGTAGGTGTTGATCCCAACCACCTTTGAAATCCATAGAGGAAGCTGTTTGCATATTTTCTAGATTTTGAATTGTTCTCTCAGACTAACCGTCTGTCTGAGGATGATAAATATTGCAGAAACTCAACTCTATATCTAGAGTATGCTAAAGACTTTGCCAGAACATCGAGCTAAATCTCAGATCCTGATCAGATATAATGGAAATTGGTACTCTATGGAATCTTACAACTTCCTTCACATATATCATGGAAAGCTGATCAAGAGAGAAATCTTCTCTAATAGCAATGAAGTGTGCTGACTTTGTAAGACGATCAACTATGACCCAGATATCATTATTGCCTTTGGTTTTTTTAGGAAGTCCGGTGACAAAGTCCATAGTGATGTTTTCCCATTTCCATTCGGGTATGGGTAATGGTTTTAACATTCCCTTAGACTTCTATCTCTCAACTTTAACTTTCTGACAAACCGAGTATTGAGAGACATATTCAGAAACATATCTTTTCATTCCATCCCACTAGAAGTACTCTTTTAGGTCCCTATACATCTTCGTGCTTCCAGGATGAATAGATAATGATGAACTATGAGCCTTATCTAGTGGCTCATTCTTTAATTCTGGGATGTGAGGAACACAAACCATATTCATGAACCTTATTATCCCATCACAATCAAGGTTGAATTCAGGAACATTTCTCACCTTCTTTTGTAATTATATACATCTTCTTTTTGTGCCTCTTTAAACTTCACATGTATAGATGGTTGAACATTCATTTGAGAAAGATAATATTTTCCCCTTCCATCATAATTCCAAGATCCATCATTTTTAAATCTGGAAATATTGGATATTTTGTGATCCTCATCATGGATAAACTAGCACGGTCTTGTCGACTTAATGCATCTTCCACCTTGTTTTCTTTCCAGGGTTATAATGAATTGAGCATTCGTAATCCTTAATCAGCTCCACCCATCTTCTTTGACTCATATTTAGCACCTTTTGTGTGAAAATATACTTTAAAATTTTATGATGAGTATAAATATTACACCTTTCACCATAAAGATAGTGCCTCCATATTTTTAATGACATGATTACCGCAGCTAACTCTAAATCATGAGTTGGGTAATTTTGCTCATGGATTTTCAACTGTCGTGAGGCATAATCTATCATCATATCATTTTGCATGAGAACACACCCCAGTCCCTTATTGAATGCATCAATTTAGATCACGATCCCTTCTCTACTACAAGGCAGTGTGAGCGCAGGTTCACTGGATAACCTTCTTTTTAACTCCTTGAAATTCTCTTCACTCTCCTCCATCCACACGAACTAAACTCCTTTTCGAGTTAACCTGGTGAGTGGATTAGATAATCGTGACAAATATTTCACAAAACGTCGATAATATCCAGCCAAACCAAGAAAACTTTGGATCTCAGTTACAGTTGTTGGTCTCGACCATCTTTCGATGACCTTTATTTTTGATGGATCCACATATATCCCCACTTTTGAGATTATGTGACCCAAAATGTGATTTTTTCAATCCAAAATTCACACTTGGTAAATTTGGAAAAAAGCTTCTCCTTTCTCAGGGTCTTCAATAAAATTCTCAAGTGATCTTCATGTTCATCCATGCTCTTTGAATAGAATAGAATGACTTCTATAATGACTACCACAAACTGATCAAGATAGTCTCTAAAGACTCTATTCATTAGATCCATGAAGATAGCAGAGGAATTAGTAAAACCAAATTGCAACACTATAAATTCATAGTGTCCATACCTTGTACACAAAACTGTCTATGTTATATCCTCACTTTTGACCCTTAATTGAGGATACCCTGAACAAAGATCAATCTTGTAAAATTATCGAGCTCCGCATATTTGGTCAAATAAGTCATCAATTCACGGGAGAGGATATTTGTTCTGGATAGTGATCTTGGTAAGTTCTCAATAATCAATGCAGAGTCTCATTGATCCATCATTCTTCTTAATAAACAGAATAGGTGATCCCCAAGGTGACGCACAAGGGAATATGAATCCCTTATCAAGATTCTCTTGGAGTTGCGTCTTTAATTCCTACAACTCAATTGGGGCCATTCTATAAGGTTTCATTGAAATAAGTAAAGCACCCGGTACGAGTTCTATTGAAAACTCAACTTCACGATTTGGTGGAAGACCAAAAAATTCCTCTGAAAATACATCATCAATATCCTGTACTGTGGGAATATTCTTAATCATGAATTTATCTACAACCATTTGAGATAAATAAACTTCATTTAGTGGAATAAAGACACATAAGATGGAATAAATTTCCACTGGAAAGTAATGTTCATCCTTGCATCGATAGACGATCATAGATTGATCTGGAATATGAAATGTGACTTTGCTTCTATTGTAATTGATATGAGATTTATATACAGAATGGAAATCCAAGACAAGAATCACATCAAATGTCACTATAGGAAGGATCACAAGATTTGCAGGAAGCACTCTCCCACAAACTTTAATCAGAGAAGAATTATAAACTTTTGATGCGACTTTTGTTCCATTAGAGGTTGTCGCAGCTAACTCAACATCTAAGTTCTGAGGTAATATGGTGATACCCATAGAAAATTATTCAGAAATAAAATATTGGGTGGATTCAGAATCCAATAAAACATTTCATACTTTAGAGTGGATGGTAATTGTGTTCCTTTCGCCACTTCGTTATTGTACTCCACATCGCTGATAGTAATTTCATGTGACTTTACTTTGTCTTTAGCCTTAAAAGTTTTTTGACGTTAATCATCATCAACAACCATTGGATTAGGGAATTTATTGGAATAATGCCCCATCTCCTTGCACTTGTATCATTGAAGTGTAGGAGGTTCACTCTGTGTAGCATTTTCTTTGTTCGCATCATTAGAAATCTTCTTCCCATAATTGCGGCATTCAAATTCCCAATGACCTTCTTTTCCACATTTTAAACATTTACCTATACCTTTAAGAAAACTCCGTCCATGTTTCATTCCACACTTTGAGAATAAAGGAAAACTTATCTTCATTTCAGTGTGGTCTTTATATTTCTCTTTGAATTCCAATTTCGTCTTCTTATCAAACCCATATGACTGATGGGTTACTCCAATCTCCATTTCAACCTTGAGAGAACATCAGACGATTTCCACATAGCTATTGAAGTCCCTTATGGCTAACTCCCTTCGAAGACTTGGTTTTAAGCCACTAAAGAATCGATTGATCATACTCTCAGGTTTGATTATAATCCCAGAAGCGTACCTTGCATGTCTTGTAAAATTTTCTTCATAGGTACCAACAGATTCATCATCCTTTTGCTTCAGTTCAAGAAACTCCTTCTCCATCTTTGTTTGAAAAATACGAGGGAAGTACTTATTGAAAAATATGTTCTTGAACTCTTCCCATTCCATGGACTCAATTTCATCTATTGGCCTCATATTCTTGATAAGATTCCACCATTGATCAGATTCACCTTCCAAACGATATATTGCTAAAATGAAATTATCATGTTCAAAACATTGAAGAACTAAAAATATCTTTTCATGGGTACTGATCCACTTTTCAGCCACTAATGGATCAGGAGACCCACTGAATGAGGGTGGACGATGCCTCATGAAGGATTCAATATAATGTTGCTCCTTCCTTTTCTCGTTTGGAAGTCATGCATGATTCATATCTTGAGAATGTTGTGTGGGCATGGCTATAAGATTTTGAATTCATGCTCCCATAATGCTTGGTTGCTCAGGGGGACAATCATTGCATTGCCCGTCTCATTCTGCATTGACATGGTTCCTTCGGGTTCTAGCCATTGACTAAAACCAAGAAGAATAGTGTGAGAAACACTAATTATAATAGGAATACCACATAATCAAGAATAAAATTTCACACTTAAGGTCTTATCATAGGTTTTTCATGGCCATTTCTAAAACACTAAGATTGTGTCCTATTCTTAGACTTATCCTTAGGGTTCTTACTAAGGATTTCACATCCTAGTTTCCAAAGGATGACTATACCATTCCTCTGATACCAAATATAACGACCCATACATTACATACATTTTTATTGCTTCAAAATTTAAGTACACTTATTACAACATATAACAAAATCATGAAAGGACCATATAGGTATAGTGTCTTTAGAAACTGGGAAACATAAACAACTGGTTCACAAATCATCTACACTGTCTCCCTTTTCTTTTATCATATCTAGAGTCCCTTTTGGCATATCATACTTAATAACCTTATTCCTGACCTGGGGAATGAAAACATACAAAAGGGTGAGCTCAAATTCTCAGTAAGGATAAACAAAAGGAAATATCATATTCATATAAACATAACATTTCAAAAATCATAACCTGGAAAAGAGATCATAATATCATAACATGGGATAAATCATAGTAGCGAAATTTAATCCCATTAATCATAAAATAAAACATGAAATTTTTGGCATACACATAATCATAGAGAATATTTTCATAGTAGTCAAGACTCATTGCCAAGACTATCCTAGCGGACAAAGTCCATTTCTGAACCGAGTTCACTCCTCATTTAAATCCTATATCACTAAACCAGATTAGACTACCATTCCGGCCATGTCTATCTCATGAGATATAAATCATTACCCAATGAATTAGAGGGAGATATAGGTCACACCAATCTCATAATGATAAAATTCTTATGTGCGCCACAAGATCATAAATTATACATAATAGAATAACCCAAGTAATAAAAATGGGATTATTAAACATCATAACATAATCCATATAAGATAAAAATAATTCCATCATAACAAAATAAAATAAATTTAAGAATAGGGATAGAAATAGAACACTGTATTATCTTATATGGAAAATAATTTTGATAAATTTATTGAACTCTGTTCTTGAGGAAAATATCATTTCTACTTCAAATTTTTTTTTCCTTTCTTAAGATGTCATATACTTTTAAACAAAAAGAAGTTGATTAAATATAAACTTGAAAACATATAAAGTAATATTCCTAGAAATAATGTTCTATGAAATCATAAAAATCCATTCATTCTGTATAATTTAAAAAACATTCTTCTCATACTTTGGCCGGAAAAGTAAAAAATTATCACGTACTAAAAACGACAAAGGATTCCTTTCATATATTTTACTAAAAAATCACCAGTGGGTAAAATTGGATTTAAAAATTTGTAGGAGGATAGAAATAATATTACATATTGAGGAAACATAGTGGTGGATGATAAATATTCCCCAGTAAATTCTGAAGTATAAACAATCTCGGATAAAAATGAGATTGTGAGAATTCCCATTACCTTAGGTCTGATTTGCTTCATACGTGTCCGAACCTCCTGTATAATGATTTAAATATTTTTATTGACTTATTACATAATTTTAATCATTGTTATGATATCATATATGGTCATATTCTTAGCATCGTATTAGTAATATTTCATTGCTACTTGTGAATAAGGTGTTTATTTCTTTTTCTTCTTATGCGTGCTATGTCGAATAAATTCATATTCTTCTTTGTTGGTTATAGATACATCATTTCCAGAATGTTATTAGTGTAATATATATCATACTTATTCCTTAAATTCATTTATATAATCAATATTCATTGAAGAACATATAGAATGAGTCGCATCGCATCGTGGAGATGGTAGGTCGTACCTATGCACGAGCGATGATATCATTCCCATGATCCTGGAATTGTATTGAAGTGTATGTATACTAATTCAAAATAAATATCAATTTTCGATAATCATATATAGTTATTCATTACAGCATTATACTAATCCATGTAAGCTGGTGGTGGAAAACAGATTACACCACGTTGTGGAGACGATATTCCGTACGTATGCACGGGCGGTGATTTCATTTTCTGTAGGATGGATAAAAGGTTAAATAGGGTTGTTTCATATTTACAATAAAAATCATTATATGATTGATACTAATGTTATTAATTCATAATGAACAACAAAAGCATAATAATTATAATATGAAATAATGTATAAAGAATTGGTAACGGACATTACCTCTTCTTTGAAGTGCTTATTCTTAACCTCCTATTAGGGCACTAAATATGGTCTTTTAAGAATACCAGGACCTCTAGGATGTTTCTAGGGAAGTGGAGAAGAGAAATAGTAAGGTTTTGGACAAGCTTTAGGGCTCAATGTGGTGTCAGGAGGAGAGGGGGGATGTGCCCTTTTATAATGGAGGAGAGGGGCACTTTAGGGCATACTTAAAATTTAATTTTATAATAAAGTCATATTTGGGTTTTAATAGCTCCAAATTTATTTATTCCTAAGATAAGGTGGGGATGGGACGAAATACTCTCAACCAATAGAATTCAGACAAGTTTAGGTTACTATTTTAACCTTATTATTTAGATTTAACTCTAAGTTAAATAATTTAACTTTTATGGTGTCTTCTTGTTTTCTTACACTATATGGTTATTAAACAATCAATAACAAGCCAAAAGAACCCCAAGTGGTTCATTATTAATAAATATAACCTTATATAAGTAATTTGGCAAAACATTAGATTTTTAGCAATAAAATAACAGTTAATAATATAATATTTGTTTTAAAAACAATTTTATGTCAATTATGAAACTATTTGGTAATTGATTTTTGTGAAAATCATAAAAGCATGATTATTTCGCACAATGTTAATTAAATCAATAATAATATGTCATATTAACCTATAAAATTAGTGTAATTCAAAAATATTCTCAAATAACAATTATTTGGGTATTTATAATATCAATTATATTAATATTTCCTTAATAAGGTAATTATTGCATCATCATTGTGTCATAAATAAATTAAATTATTTATGGTCTAAAAATTATAAATAAATAACCATTATGTATGAAATCTATCTAGCTTTATAATGAATATTTATAGTCGAATTTATCTTATTTATAACCCTATATTAAAAATGTTTTAGTTATTAAACATTGATTTTAACTATTTTTACTCTTCTTTAAGTAAAATAATATTAAATGTCCTAATCTAATATAAGTGGATCTAAATGGTCATATATTCTTCCTAGGGATGTTTTTGGTCTAATTAATCTTATACAATAGAATTAGGACATGTGTTAGGGTAATAATAATACCATCGTTACCCTTAATTACCCTATTTACTTTTAACCGTGGTAAATACAATTAAAAAGTTACTATTCACCAAAAATTATTTTTATCTTATTGAACCACATTTTACTCCTTGATATTAACCGTGGCTCTCGGATTTTCGAAATTCTACTCACAGAAGCGGTAAAATTATGTTTTATGTAAATTTTCAAACTCTCCTAGGAGGTGGGTAAAAGACGGTGAAAAGTTCAATAAATTTTTTATATATCTAAAATTATTATAAAATGACTCAAAAAAATTAATTTGAACTTATATATGTATTATGTATCATTTTTCACCTAAAATAAATTTAAATAAAATAAATAATTATTTAAATAAAAAGTCAGTTTTTAAATAGTAACCTAGTGTTTTCACTATTCATAAAAAATTGAATGTTTTCAAAAAAATTCCAAAAAATCACCCTAGGCTAATTTTGATATTTCGAATCCAAAAATGAATTCCATTTTAAAAAGATAAAAATAATAAAATTTCAAAAAGTGGGTATTACTATTCATAACGGCTAGTTTTAATAAAATTTTAATAGTATATCGTTGTTTAGTTAAACTTGGTATTGCGTACAACGCAGGCTATCGAGGAAGGTCACGATTGTGTGTAAAGCAAGACAAGCTAGTGTTGTGTGTAGTAAAAGATTCTATGATGATAACATAAAAACAAAATTTTTCTCATAAAAATCTTGGGTGTTACATTTACCCAAGACTAAAATCATTAGATTACCACCCTCTATTAAATCATCATCTTTAATGTCAACTCAAAATTTAATAGTCGCATTTCATCATACTCTACATAGTCTAAAAAATAGACCATAATTCTATTAAACTGAATCTTGAGAGAAAGAGAATTGTACTTCCCATTCAAGATCTATAATAGATTATTCTTATGTTTTTCCTCCACACCTGTGGAACAAAATCCTCATTTTCCTAGTTATAGAAACTTTATAAGAAAACCTTTTTTGATGACCGTTAATTTTATTCCCTCATTCCCTATCCACCCATTTTAGTGAACACATTAATAAGGTAACTTAGAATTAATGTGGAAACCTCATTAATGTAAATTCAACCTCAACATCTACTAATTGTTCTTCAACCATTATCCCTGGACCCATTATACGGAACTGTAATACTACATACTATTGAAATATTGAATGAACATTATCCCATTATTTATTCCACTTCTTGATCACATCCCCTAGATGATTTTAAAATGACATGTCATTAAACCAAACACAAAAACACAATAAGGTCATTCTAATGAATTAAGTTATGTAACAAACCAAAGTAACCACACCACAAGAATGAAATATACTCCCTCACCCGTGAACTACTAAACCTACTCATCCTATATTATATAATTTATAAACCCTCCAAAATAATTACTATCCAACCCTCTATTAACATTACTTTGTCATCACCCTCATTCCACAATCGAATAATCCATATATAAATTAATCATTCATTTTCAATTTCAAAACAATTTTGGGTACCATACAAGAGTAGAAAAATTCTAGATTATTTAATGGCCTTAATAAAAACATCTATGGAAAAAACACTTCATATTAAAAATGTGTAATAATTATAATCATTCATTAAGGGAACGTAAAAACATTAGTTCCAAATAATAAAAATTCCCTTGAAACCCACATAATTAATTATTTTTTACTAAAGAAACCATTTTCAATGATTGTATTCTATAAAAATTAATGCCCATTTATAAGAGAAACCCATTTTTATTAAACAAAATTCATACCATTTAGAAATGTATTTTTTATAATAAATTAAATATTTATAAATTAATAATATAAAACTTATTAATGAAAATTAATTTATAATAAACTATTCACAATTTGAAAAATTCATGTATACAACACTGATCATCAATTCAGATTCAATAACATAATAAAATAAACCTCTACAATATAGCCTTATAGAATATAAATAATTTTTTTTGAAAACATCTTATTACAAAACTATATAAAATAAACTACAAAATATTCAATACACTCTAATATATCTTGAAAAAATAGATATTAATAATTTGTCCATTACCACATTAGAAAAATAACATTCTTCTCGTTATGGAAACTGAAAACTCTAGAAAATTCAAGAAAATATAAATATGGCCACATATATTATATATTAAACATGATAGTCTTAATGAATTACATTCTTAAAATTTAGAAAGGAACATGATTAGAAGATATTAATTGTTTAACCCATGAACACATGTTATTCTTGTTCTGTTATTATGAATAACATGATTAACCATTAAACTAAAAAATTATTTTAACACGTATGGAATCACATAAAACATGAGTAAGAATGATATCATTTTATTCATTTTAATGAACCCTATATTACTTATATTTTCAAAATTTTCATGAAATAAACATGATTTTTCTCAAACATTTTAAAATAATATAGTTTTTTATTCATTTATAAATGTTCCATTAAAAATTTACCTTAGGAAAATTTATTTCTTCTTTGTGTCTTTCATTATCTCCAATTCGAAATTTCTACAATCTGTCCTCTCACATAAAATAACAAAAATAATTTCCCAAATATAGTTATCAAATAATTATAATAATCAACCCAATTTTTAGAACTCAAATTATCCCTCTTTATATCGCAAAAGTCTTAACATAAGTTACATATATGGAATAAGTCCCCATGATCAGTTTCATTGAATTCATTAAGGTTCTTTTCATTCAATTCATTTAAAATGTTTTTCTAATCAACCAAATTCAAGAACAAGCCGAAAAATTTGTGATACATAAGACATTTATATATTTATTCCCCACCATCAGAGTTATCCTAAATAGGTTTTCCTTAAATAAAAGGCCCTTGATACGTATTATAGGGGGGCCTAATCATTTATGTCTTAACTGGTCTCCCTTGTTACATCACACACAAGGCATGAATATCATTGTATCCCTACTATCCCATTAAATATTCACTAATTTTTAACCCAACACTCCATTTTATCTCTCATATATTGAATTGATACACGTTCATAAAAACTCTCACCCAAAAAGAACTACTAATAGGATTTAAGTTAAGATAAGAGTGACCCATAAATCCCACCTCTAATATATAATCAATTGAGTATTATATTCCTTGAAATTCCATCTGGTAAGTTTATTTGAATATATAATCAATCAAGTACTATAAAAATCAAACCACCTAACAAGTTCAATTCATATAACCATAAAAAAACATCATCACTTTATCATGTTCTTTCTTGAATTATCATCATAACTTCAATATATTATAGAAATATCAAATTATATGGTCTATTTCAATGAAATTGATGGTTTCCACAATAATTTGTGTGATTTTAAACAGATGAAAAAACTATGTGTTCCATTAAATGGTGATTCTCTTTGTTTGGATTCTCATGAGGTTGATTTTGGATTGAGTGGTAGATCTATAATATTTGCAAAAATTATTGTGCGATTGATCTAATTATTTTTTGGCCACCTTAACCCATTGTTAAAATTTCATGATTGTTGTGGTTACTATGAGATATAACATTCATCACTCGATTAATTGGTTATATTTCCATCATTGTATATTATATGGAAATCTAGTTGATTTATTTTGTATGTGGTCACTCTAGAAATTTATGAAATTTAGTGAATCTAAATTCATTCATATAGTCCACAGAGTTTTTATGTGGTTGATAGAATACTCATTATAGTTGATCGAGAACTATTAAATTTCACTCAATCGGGCTTATCTTCCACATACATTATTTACTTTCTATTTTGGTCAATTACTAACTTCAGAAATTATCCAAATTTTGTAGATAAATTTTTAACATTGATAAAACAAATAAATTATTACAATCACATAATGTAGAACTGGTGATTATTAAAAAAATAATTTTTTGACTAATAGAAAAAATAATCAAAATCTACAAAGAGAAATTAAGTTTATAGTATCATAAAAGAATACCCCTAGGGTAGTATAAAACTCTTTAGAGTTTTTTTTTCAAAGATGAAAAATGAATTAAAAAATTCATTAGAATGATTATTTGTAAAACAATATGAAATATCCATTTTTGGTAACTTTTTAAATTTAAAATATTCCTGATAAATAGGAATATTATTAAATATATAAAATCATGGAAACATATAAAAAACATCATGATAAATAAAGGATGTGATAGATTAAACATTTTTTCACTATTTATATGTTTAAAAAATTATTTTCACACTATTATAAGTAAAGTAAAAAATGGCCACGTTATAAAACGAAAAAAATGTTTTTTAAAAATTATATAAATAAATCCAATGATAGAATAAAAATTACTTTAAAAATAATTTAAATTATATAGAAACATCAAAAAAAATTATTTTAAAGACAGTGATATTTAAGAGAATGATTTTTGGCCAAAAAAAGAAATAATGTCATATTTTCTTATTATTTATATATATTGAGAAAAATGGGTTAAATGGAATTATAAATTGAATAAATTAAAGATAACTAGAGTATTAGAATATATAGGTGTTTTAGTAAAGATATAATGTAATTTTTTTTATTATATATTTATGCCTCAATAATCTCAATAAAAATTGAAATCGTAACATAAACCCCTCCCACAAGTACTAAGGTTTTTCATATTAAATATTCAATATTTTATAATAAATTTATACTTATTAGATATTAATTAAATAATATAATTAATTATATTCATACAATATATCATTTACACAATATTTTCAATTACCCTTTTATTAAAAATTAGTTGTTAAAATCAATATCCTGGAGTGGACTTTTCAATTTTCTAGGTGTATTTCATTGTTAGAATTTAAGTACATGTATCATTCCCATGGATTCAAAATATATATAGTATTATTAAATTCATAAATATTATATTTATTCATTTTATTCCCTTTTATAAAAATTCATGTAAGTTGGTGATAAAAAATTAAATACCTCACTATCTCGAGGTGGTAGTGCAATGTATGCACGAGTTATGATTTATTTCTTCAAGGGATGGAATGGAAGGAATGAAAATAATAATTTATCTTTAAAAAATAATTATATCATAAACACCATAAATATTCATTAAAGACAATAATATTAAAAATCATTAGGTCCAATAATGAGAAATAAAATATAATGCTTCGTGGAGGTGGTTGTCTGAACGCACATATGAGGGACAATTTCCTTTTACATTGGATTGATTAGAATTATATAATGGTTATTACATAAACATAATAACAATTAATTATATTTATGATACTTATTTAATAATTTTATGAGTGATATAATATTTTAAAATATTGTGGAAGAATAAATAAACCTGAAAGAACCCTGTGAAGAAAATGACCGCTTCATCACATATCCCACTTTGGAATTCACATTAAGCTTTCTTAAAGTGATCTTATAATTAATAAAAAACCAAAATGAAATATATAGGATATTATTTATGTGATTTCGTCTGATCTTGTCTGATCATGGGTGCCCAATGTGTGTAGATAATTGAGGAGAGGATGTTCCCTTTTATAAGCAATGGGAGGACTCCCCTTGTAAATACCCTTGAACATTAAAATAATATAAATCCATATTAATTGGAATGGGAAACCAAATAAGAAATAAATTCTACGATTATGTGAAGTTAGATAGAAATAAACTTAAAATGTAATGGAAAGATATTGTATTTGTGATATTAGAAACCTTATCCCTTAGTTTAACCCGTTTAACCAAAGATAACCTTTAATATGATAGCATGTCTTTTAACAGTGGTAACACATTTTCCCAACAAAAAATGAAATTAAACATTTAACCATATTTAAAAATTATGAATAAAAAAAGTAATTAGTTTTTTTATAATATACATATAATATTTTCCATATTTAATCATAATATATGCATGAAGAATGGAATGAATTATTTGTTTGAACAAATGTTATTTTATGTATAAAAACTAAGTTAAAACAAAATCATATATAAAACTGAGTCCCCTAGAATTCATTAGTTTACAAATTAAATAATAATGGTTTAATGACTTTTCAATATATCTAAAATTGAGTGGATCATTTTGAGTACATAATTAATAAAATATGACTTAAATTGTTTTTTATAGAATAAAATACCTCTTAGGATTAAAAAATAAAATTATAACATAAAAAATTCAAAATAATTGTGTTAAATGATTTATGTTAGTATATATACAAATAAATTTTTTGTATGTACTTTTTATATATTTTTATTTCATATCAATATCATAATGATTTCATAAAAGTTACAATATTTTTAAAAATGATATTATTCACAATTAAGTTAATAATTAATCATTTTAGAAAAATTTAAAAAACATTAACTACTGTTAATTTTGAAAAGTAAAATTAAAAAAGGAAGATTATCTTTTAAAATTTAAATTATATAATATATAAATTTAACTTTCAAAAAATATATAATATATAATTTAAATAAATATTAAAAAAGTCATTTATATTTAGCAATGAATTATTTAAATATTATTCATTATAAAAATTTATCCATTTCATATATATAATTTATTTATTCTATTTGTTATGACATGAATTTTATCATCAAATATTTTTTATACCATTCCTTACAAGTAATTAAAATGTATAATTCAAGAAGAAATCAAATGAGTTTTTAAATAATTAATCGTATTTTCATAAGGGTATTTGAAACATTTTACACATTCATTTATTTTATCACATTAATTTATGTATATAATAATGTATTTCATTTTATAAATTAAAAAATCATTATTACCTGATGTTCAATGTTACATACATACCATGATATCAAATATAGTGGGTTTAATAAAGATAAAAATGTCTTAAAATATTAATATATTACAAAGCGTCCTTCTCACTAACCATTAATCAATTCTAAAATGGAGAAACAAGTCCAAAAAAATATTTTTCATAAATAACATAAATCCATAAATAAAAATTTTCTATTTTAGAAAACATTAACACATTTATGTAAAACAATTATATTTCTATCTTATTTATGAAACCTTGTATATAAAATGTATCTTTTTGTCAAAATAAAATATTAAATCTCATATTCATATTAGAAATGACTGATATTTATATAGAAATTTAGTAAACCACTTAATTTTTTATTTTAAAAAAATATAGGATTTTCAAAAATAATAATAACTAGAAATAGAGTATGAAAAAAAAATATTAAATGAAAATGTTAAATATCATTTGGATAATGGGTTCAAAAATGAACAAGGCCATTAATAAAAAACACACCCATAGAATCAAAAAAAATCACCCCTTCTTATGAAAATTCCCACTAAAACATGACCAATGTATCAATAAAATATAAATCATAATAATACCAAGGAACAACATGAATCATAAAGAACTTCAACTATTTATACCCCTCAATTTTACACTAAAAAATAACTATACACTAAATAAAAGACACCTTGTGCTAGTTTACGATCTGTATTCAATGACATACTCTATAATAAGAATTCATATTTACACGAAACTTTCACCTATTATAAATAACCCAAATCGATGAACCTTATTTAACACCATAATTATCATTGACTAATTTACCATAGATCGAATGTTCATGATCTCTAACCTTCACCCACGCCTAAAATCATTACATTACCAACCTCTATAAAATCTTTACCCTTAATTTCAACTCAAAATGTCATAGTCACAATTCAACATCTTTTAAATGGTCATAAAATTAGACCACAATTCCACCAATTTTAATCTTGCGAGCATGTGGATCGTACTTCTCATTCTAGAACTGTAATAGCTCTTTCTTGTGTTTTATCCTCCACACCTGTGGAACAAACACCTCATTTTCCTAGAAAAAAAACATCCTAAGAAACCTCTTTGGATGACCAATATTTTACTTCCCCCATTCCCTATCCACCCCTGGAAGTGAAAACATTACTAAAGTAACATTTAATTAATGTGGACTCCTCATTAACTCAAATTCAACCTCAAAATATTATAATTGTTCCACAACCATTATCCTTGAACCCATTATAAGGCACTATATTACTCCACAACATTGAAAAATTAAAAACCCATTATCCAATAATTCTTTCCACTTCACGATCACATCGCCTAGTTGATTCTAAAATGACATGTTATCAATCCAAACACAAAAAATCAATAGCGTTATTCTAAAAAAGTATATTACATAACAAAAAAAGTTACCACATCACTAAAATGAAATATACTCCGTCACCCATGAACTGCTAAACTTACTCCTCCACTGTCATTAAATTTAAAAACCCTCAAAAATTTGTACTATCCATCCTTTATTAACATAACTATGGCATCACCCACATTCCGCAGTAAATAAATCTATATATAAATCAAACATTCATTTTATATATCAAATAAATTTTATCTACCATAAAAGAGTATAAGAACCCCAGAAAAAAATGGCTTCAACAAAATAATCAATGAAAATGACACATCATGTTAAAAATGTGTAATAATTTTAATCATTAATGAAGGGAACATAAAATTATTAGTTAAAAATATGAATATTTCCCTTGAAACCCACATATTAAATAATTTTTTAATTAAAAAAAATTAAATTTTAGGGTTCTATTAAAATTACAACCCATTTATAAAAGACAACCCTTTCTATAACAAACCTTCATACCATTTAGAAATATATTGTTTATAATCAATTCAGTAATTTTAAAATAAAAATCTATATCTTATTTATGAAAATGCATTTATAATAAACATATCACCATTTTACAATGTCATGTATACAACAATGATCATCAATTAACATTCTATTACACAACATAAACAAACGTATCCAATATATCATACTAGAATTTAAATAATTTTTTTGGAAATATCTCATTACAAAACAGTATAAAATCAATTACCAAATATTAAATCCACTAGAATAAATCATTAATTATGGTATATTAACAATTTATCCATTAAAAAATTAAAAAAATAAAATTATTCTCATTGTGGAATCTAAAAACTCTACAAAAATAAATATATATTAAAATATGATCACATATATTCTATATTAAACATGATCTCTGTAATGAATCACATTCCTAAAATTAGGAAAGGAACATGATTATAAGATGTTAATTCTTTAAACCAGGAAATCATGTTATTATTGTTTCCTAATCAAGATTAACATGATTAACTATAAAACTAAAAAATTATAATAACACATAAAATATCATTTAAAACATGAGTAAGAAAGATATCATTTTATTTGTTGTAATGTCCCCTAGATTACTAATATTATAAAAAAAACTAAGAAATCACCATGATATTTCATAGAAATATTATAATCATATTGTTTTTTATAGATTTATAAATATTCCATTAAAAATTTACATCATGAAAATTCATGTCTTTTTAGTGGCTTGAGTTGGCTCTAATTTTATATTTCCTCAAACAATCCAGTCCCATTAAATAAAAAAAAAATAATGTCCCAAATAGAGTTATCAAATTCATTCTAGAATCAACCTAATTTTGAGAACTCTAATTATCCCCCTTTATATCACAAAAATCATAATATAAGTTTCATATGTTGAAAAAACCCATGAATAGTTGGATGGAATTAATTAAGGACCTTTTAATTCAATTCATTAAAAACATTATTCTAATTAACCCAATTTAATAACAAGAAAAAAAATGAATGATACGTGCGACATTTCCATATTTCTTTTCCAAAATAATAATTATCTTAACAAGATTGTCCTTTAATCATAAGGACCTTGAAAAATTTTATAGGGGGGCCTAATCAACTACGTCTTAACTTGTCTCCCTTATTACATCACACAGAAATCTTGACTATAATTGTATTTATACTTATCTGTTTTATATTCAATTGTATTTAACCTGAAACACAATTATATCTCTTATATATTGAATTGAAACAACATTATAACTACTAACTCTAAATGGGAACTACTCCTAGGATTTCAGTCAAGATAAGTGGGGCCCCTGAGGCCCACCTGTAATAAGCCCCATGTTAGAAAATATCACTGAGTGTATAAAAATGTAAATCAGAGGAATTTTCCCCATATATATATATATATATCCCATAATAATAATAATAAATCAACCAACTAACTCTATGTAATAAAAAACCAACATCCCATAATGAAACATATTTTCATGCAAGATGCAAGATCCTAGAATGAAAAATTAAAAAAAATTAATCTCCAATGACAACAACACCCCAACAAATTAAATAATGTAATTTCTATATTATTTTTCAAATCCCAATTGGAAACATGAAAAATTATTTATATATATAATTTCATGAATAAATTTATACTATGTAGGATCAAACTCTAGATATATCAAAAAAAATTGTTGATCCTATTGAGGCATGAGTGAATAAACAACCTAACCAATAACTAACTACAAATCTCAACTATCACTCAACCAAAAATAGGGCTATTCTAGAATATATAATCCAATATTTTTAAACAAAATCCTTTAAATATTATCGAAGAATCCCAATTAAAAATTCCTCATTTATTTGTATCTCAAAATTTAATAGAAAATATTGAGGTTCTATCATCCCATATGTATCCACCTATCACATAATATTCAAATATTCAATAAAGAAGGATACAAAATGTACTATATATCTTCCTATCACAACCTCCCATAGAGTCAAATACATCATTTTAATCATTAATACAAATACTATCATCACATTCTCTATGGGTTGGACTATATCAATACATATCTCATCCCCATGCAGGGTCTAACATTTCATATTTGAATCTTTCCATATCAATAACTACATATCAATGTTCAACATAATAGGATAACATGACTATAAAGGAAATCCCCATAACTCCATCTGCTTACAAGACATGTACCCCAACATGAATAAATATTACATCTTATAATATATATTTGTATCCATCATAGTAGGTTATCTTGAATATGAAGAACATAAACCTTGTTATTTTATTGTTTAATCAATTAACCTCACTAATTATTAGTATCATGTCCACATAATCATCACACTATACCACACCTAGTATTAAGAGCAAGGAATAGGGTGTAATCAATCATTTATTTGTGCACTGAACTGCATTTTGGGAAAAATCACTTAGATCCCAAAACATTTGGATAATGGTAAGGTTGTATTGATCTGGGGGTGTATAAATAAATCACAAGAAACAAACCTTATATATAAAAAAGAAAACACCAACGATAAATGGTTTACATAAATAATACACTATCATGTTTCAAAACCATCCCAACACTACCATCAATACTTCCATATATATCATGACAATCCATCCCATTTTCCCATATTAAAAAAATGTCACAACCAGTATTCATATGTTCTAGTTTGTTCAGTACATTACACAATTTTAATATTTGAAGTTTTCCAATCAATTTATAGTTACTACCATTTTCAATTCCATATTTAATGATAATAAAAATCATTAATTGTTTATATTTAGTCCAAACTGTTGACCCACTCCTTTTTAGCATCCTCATTTCTAATTATGACCATAATTCATTTAATATTGTCGACATGAATTATAATATTTTTATTATAAATATATTTTCATGGGTACTATGAAATTAAAAAATCAACCCCACATCATACAAATTTCCACTGAATT
Source organism: Viscum album (assembly GCA_963277665.1). Classification (NCBI taxonomy): domain Eukaryota; kingdom Viridiplantae; phylum Streptophyta; class Magnoliopsida; order Santalales; family Viscaceae; genus Viscum; species Viscum album. The sequence goes on along the minus strand of OY728150.1, from coordinate 2,055,966,955 downwards.
AAACCCTTTAAATCAGATTAACTTATGCACCAAAACCCCCTAACATAATCAACAAACCATCACAAAACTATCCCATAATTCATCTCATTATAATCAATTATATCCATGTTGCATGACATTTACCATATCCTCAAACTATCCATGTGATCAAACAATAACAACTACCATAAACATCCATAACCAAACCCCCAAATTCCCATAGCAGGTATATATAAAAAACATTCACAATGCCTAATTTTATCAACAATAAAAATCCAGACAACCTTACCATTATCCAAATGAATTTTTATTATAGAAAACATAATAATTTTAAAATAAATCAACCATCACTAAATCAATATTTTTTTATAATTTTGTTGACCATTCTTCAATAACATGTGTAATATCACATAAAAAAATAAATCACAAGGGATTCACCTCGTTCCCTCTAATTTAATTTAATCTATTTCATTATCTTCATTATGAAAACTCATACTATCAACAAAATAATACTAAACATGAATATATAAAAATTCACAAATAAATAATGAGAGTTACAGAATCACTAACCTCAACTAGAGCATCAAAATCCACTACATAAGAGGAATATATGATATTAAGGACACAAGTGTATCAGGTAAGATTTTATCAACCATGGATATTTTAATAACTCAGCAAGTCCATAGACATAGAATCCTTTGGATCAGATCAAAAAAATACTAAGGATCCAAAACTGAATAATTGGTATTGAAATTAAAGTAGATATGGGAAAAACTACCTTGGATCACCAATTTCAAATATCTAGGGTTAATGATCATAAATAAGAAAATATGGGCACATTTTTATCAAAACAATTTCTCTATAATAACCCAGGGGTCACGAAATAAGTAAAATTGAATTGATTTCAAAGAGAATTTAGAATTTATATTCAGAGTTGAACCCATAATATTACTATGCAAAGGGAAAATAAACATTTCATACATTTTAAAAAAATCAATAAAATCTCACTACGGTAAACACCTAGATATGATAAATTTGGGGAGTAACCATGGACCAATACCAATATCCATATATTATCACCTGAACTACAAAACAAAATCATCTTAACATAAGCACTATGGCATAACGACACCCAAAATGGTAGATTTACCAAAATGATCGATCCTAGTCCCCTTTCTAAAATAAAGAGGACTACACCAAAATCCAAGACTATATCCATTAACATGAACCACCCTAAACTATTTCCACAAACATGATAATGGTCCATGGATTTAGGGCTCAAAAAATCAAGGAACCCCCAAACCCAACAATGTATACTTCCAGGTTAAATTCACGATAATTATTCCATAAAATAACTCTTAAATCAACATTCAGTGGTGGAACTGAAGCACCACTCCACAATGGAACTAAAAATAGAAGATACACCAAACCTTCCACCTGAAACACCATTTCATAGTTTTTCTAAACATACCATATCTAGGACTCCAATCTGAACTCCATGGAATTACCCACACCTCTTCATCATAAAACCAATTTCCTCATAGAAATGCCTACTTAAAATATACCCTTACATCCTTGACCCTAATCCTAATGACAATGCCACAAATAAACAAAATAATTATCTAAAAAATGTAAGGATATTTTATGTAGTGATTAGACTATTAATTGGTTATTTATAATAAAAACGCTCATTTTTAACATAGTATAGGTTGACCTAAAATGATATTTATGTTCAAAAAAAGTTTTATATACTAACAACCATGAATTTTTTTCATATTATATTGATAATATTGGGAGATGATTCTTTATTTATTTAGGATGTGTACGGATCAAAAATTTTTCAATCCAATATATGGTGTGCCTATTAAGAATCAAGGTGTGAGTTTTGATAATAAAATTAATATTTTTGTTCATAATGCATATCTTGTAGTAAAAATTTAGAAGACATGCTTGTATTTTATTAATACATTAATAAAAAATCAGAAATCCATTTTTGATGACTGGTAATTACCCTCATGTAAATCTGATATACAATGCGGACAGATTGACAAAAAGTGCATGTTTATTGTTTCAAAATGATTTTTCAGTTGAAAAAATTCATCATATGTTCAAATCTAAGATAATACACTTTAATTTTCTTTATACATTAAACAACACTTCTTGATTCATTTTTTACATGTTGAAAAGAACTGAATGTCAATCTGTCAAATATTATGGCTTTTGTGATTTAATACTTATATTTTCTTTTAATGATCACATTTTAGTACAAAAAATTCCTCACATAGTAAATATCAATGAAAAATTAATTGATTGTATTCATAATTTAGGAAAAATATATATAATTCATTTTTTAAGTGCAGGAGTTATCCCCAAAAAAACTGGCACATGGTGTGGCTGGATTGACTGAAAGTGCATTTTTTCAAATTAAAAGTTACATTTTAATTCAAACCACATGACCCAAACTCAAAACATAAAAAATTTACATGGATTGTCATGAAACAGTAGAGAAGATAAATGTGATTCATTATTATGAGTAGGAATGAACCTCACTTTAATATGACACATAGTTTGAATGTTATCAATGAAAGTTAATATTTTAATTTTAAAGTAACATTATTTTTGAAAACACAAATCACATACCAAAAATCAAAAAACAATTCTCAGATTGACTTGATACCTTTTTATAATCATTATTTAATTCTTATTTATATATGGGAATAAGATAAATAAAATCTTGTGTAATTTTAGATTATTGTGATTGAAAGTGTTTATTTTAATTTAAATGAGATATTTTATTCCAAAATGTGGGTCACATACTCAAAATCAAGAATATGTGATCAGATTATCATGATAATTTTGAGGAAATTTCAATAATTAATTTATTACATGTACTTACTAACTGAATAGTAATCTGATATGTGGTACATTCATAATGATTGAATGTTTATTTTTTAAATTTTAAATAACATTTCAATCCAAAACACACAGAACATATTCAATAATAATAAAATGGACTCAGATTTTCCTTATACATTCTAAAAATGATCGCTAATTCATTTATGATGTGTTTGAATCAACCAGACATAGATCTAACAGATGATGCATTTATTTTTATTGAATGTGTGTGTTTTCTTTTAAAAGTTATTATTTTTTAAAATAATGATCACATCCAAAAAACCAAAATTAAACTAAAATTTGTATTAATGCATTTGGAAAATATTATTAGATTCTATTTTGACATGAATGAATATAAATCATGAAAACATGACATTAAGTGTTTCTATTATGACTAAAAGTTTATGTTTTCAGTTAAAATTAATTTGTTTATTGAAACCAAATTTCACATATTCAAAATTAATAAAAAACACTATGATTTTCATGATACATATGTAATATAATTTATGATTCATTTTTGACATTAAATAACAAACATCATGTCCATTTAAAAAAATCGGTGTCCACTTTGATCAATAAGGATTAATTTTACTTAAAAGTTAATTTTTTGTATCTAATGCATGTCACATACTCATAACTAAATACATAGTCTCTAACTATATTAATGATTTCTGAAAAATACTGGCAATTCATTTGTGACATTTATGAACTCTCCTCACAACATTTCAAAATAGGGCATTGCCAATATGAATAAATTTATTTCATTTAAATAAAATAGAGAAAACATGTTTAAATTTCGATATTACATTCTTTTATATTTTATTTATGTATTATATTATCTTTTATTATTATGTATTATTTATTATCAATCATTTTTTTCTTTTATATTTATTTGTTATTGTATCATAATTTTTTTTATTTTTCGATGAAACAAATAAAATTAATTTTTTTATTGTTATAGGTAATCAATTATTTTCATTGATTTGAGCGTTGGGTGTTAAAAAAATAGTGAAATCAAGATCTTTTGTAAGAGGATTAATAGATAGTGGAATATATGGTAATGTGGAATAATAAAATTATCTTTTTTAATTTCATTTTAATTTTAATTTTTTGTACGAAACTCTAAATATTAATGTAATTATATTAGTATTTTTTTTTGTTTTTTATTTATGTTAATATAGTTGTGTTTCAAATTTATTTATTTGGTTTCTGAAGTGTGATGTTAAACTAATAGTAATTTACTACAACCAGTGACATTTATCTGGCTATATATATCATGGATAAAGGGTTTTTTATCAACAATATCTTTAACACTATAAAAATATTTGTTTTTGTGTATTTTAAAAAAAATTAACACTCTTTTTATTTGGTTTTTCAAAAGAGGAATTCTATTAAAATATCACCTTTGGATGTGGATTAGAGTAAAGATTCAATTTTTTAGGAAACGACCTTTATTAAAAATGATAATAAGAATGATATTATTGGGGACAATGCACCATACTATCTAACTGTGTGCAGATGATCTCATAATGAGGCACTTCAATGGGGAACTTTTCACTTCAAAAGTTGTGTCAATGTGAGGTTCCTGGAGGTGCCTTAGTTTTTTCGAATGGATCTGTAGGTAATAAAAATTCAACACTTTGTCAGAATCAGTATGTTCAGTGGGTCAAACAACTTCACTGAATGGATATAAAATAGATCACCGATCAGATAAGAGGTGAGATGACATAGATTTTCAATACTATATATTTGGATTTATATTACGCTACCATTAATTAGATCGTAAAAAGTGTTGATAAAGGGGGTAACATTATCATCACTTATATAAATCATGGATAAAATTTTCACTTAGTTGTACTTTTTATCACTGATAAATGTATGATGTTTTTTATAACTGAAATGGTTTTTTCATCTCTGATATAGGGTATATTTCGTAACAAAATAATGTATATTTAAAAATTCTTTAACAAGTTATAAATATATTTATCTTGATATATATAATATATTTTATAAAATATAATTTTTATAATACTAAATAAGAAATCATAATTAATATATATGATATGTAGAGAACATTTATTTATAAAATAATTTGAATATAATATTAAATAAAAATTTGATAAATATTACTTAGTATTGGTAATATTTTTTACATTTTTTTAATAAGATATTTAATTAATTAATTAATGATCTAGAATAAGTGGAAAACATGACTCATATTTTAAATAACCATGATTTTTGATTGGTTTTTCCTTTTCAGATCCACCAATTACCAAATCAAAACGCGAGAACATATCTATGAAATGGTGTCATGGGGAACTATTTTCAATAATTATTGAATGTTAAAAAGTAATATAATGCCTCCAATGTCAAATTTTTTACTAGAGAACAACAATTTTTGACCATTTGATGGAATTTTAGCCTCTTTTATAGGGGACTTATTATATTTTTTGGTTTAGAACAATTTTTTTTCTGGGATTACACTCATATGGATATTATAGTTCTCAAATTATAGTATTTATAATATTTTAGTATTAATTATAATTAAATATATACACAAATATACGTATTTTTATATTTTTCCACATAAAAATTTTAATTTTATCAATAAATTTGTAAACATATTTATAGATAAAATATATTTATAAAAATTTAATCCATTTTTAAATAAAAAATAAAATATATTTTTAAAAAAATAAAAAAGTATGAATATTTCAATACCTATAAAAAATTTATTTAATTTGTATATACATAAAAGTATACATGTATGAGATTCTGTATTAACAAACAGACACAGATATATATATATATATATTTTAAAATGTATATAAATAGAAAGATATATTATTTATATATATATAATTATATTTATATACACACACATATGTTTATATATATATATTTATTTAATAAATTATATATTTATGAACACAAAAAAAACATATTTAAACCTTATATTCAAAAATAAATATATAAGTACATATATAAATATTTGAATAATTATATTGGTAAATATTTTAATAAATATACATAAATAAATACAGATTTTACAAAACAAAGAACAAACAAAAAATGATCGATAGTAAAAGAACATTCTTGTGAGGGTAGAGATCCCAGGTTAAAATCCAACTAATTGCACATGTAGGTGTGGGCAGGATTAGTGGTCTAGTGCTGATAAATGGTAGGGGGAAGTCAAGATGATGACTAATAAAAGATATCAGAGGATGTTGAGTATTGATAAATGTGGGGATGGCCTCCCTCCAAATATATTATCAATTGAAATAAATAATATTAAATTTTTGTTTTTATAAGCACTTTTTTATCGCAAGGAAAAACGTCATTTTTCTGTGATTTTTTAAGGCTAATAAAAATAGGCCCCTTTTAAAGGTGGATATAACATCAATGAATTTTATCTCTAATAAAGGATATTTATACTATCCCTAAAGGGAGTATATATTATATTTTTTTTATTATCTAGTAGACATGACCTAGGTTGGTTAGATGAAAATGAATGATCATACTGACATTATTAATTGTTTAAAAGACACATATATCAATCCAACATAGGTATCTACAAAATTCCATGAGAATTGTTGTAGTATTGTAATGATTGAATCTATGTCTATAAAGTGTACTCTCTAGGTAATGGAAAGTAATTTTTCATTCAAAAAATTCTTCACAATCCAATCTATCTCATACATTGAAATTCCACTACAGTTATATAAAAGTATAAACAATAAATTATTGGTGCACAACAAAAAAGACCATTATTCCTCTATAAATTAATAATAACCTTCACGTGATACTCTCCACTAAATACAGGTGTCATGTATTGAATTTTCATTGTCTCATAAAAAGGATTCAATGAATACTCATTTTACTACTGATATTATAGGGCAAATCTACTTTTGTGGTAATAGACATCAAAAAGTCTCGTGTGGGAATCCATCTAATACCATCAAAAGAAATTTCATTCCATTACCCATCAATATTTAATATATAAAATTCATATATAACACCATTAAATATAGAGTTAATATATATTCCTATTTGTGGAATGACCTATGACAAGATAAAGAACTAGGGGAACACTATAGTTTTAAAATACATCTAATATAACCATAAATGGTAATATCATGAAATCCAACAACAAAACCATAAAGATTGTCCTCCGGATTGGAAATCAGTTATGTGTGAACCACTAATATAGAGTATGTGGTCTTTCCCCACATCTATCTATATTGATTCGACACATAAGTCCACAATATACGATGAAAGGGATCTAGGGGTTGTTGATTTCTCATGTGAAGGGACATATACTTGATATATTGAGTATGGGTTCCTATAATGAATAAAAATTAAATCAAAAATAAGATGTAATAAATAAAAATTATAATTAATAGTATACCCAAATATATTATAAAAGTATCCCACCTCTGAAATTTCACTGGTGAATAAAATGAGTACATCAATGAAAATATAGATTTAACAAATAAAACCTATAGTGAGATGAAATATAATAAATGAAATAAATAGAAGAAAAAAATTATATTTAATGCATAAAACATATTAAAATTTGATATTTAAATATAAAAACCTATAAAGAGATATAACATAAGAATTGTAAGTTATATAATAGTAAATAATATTTATTACCTAACAATAAATAGAATCACATATAAATATAATGATACATGAAATTTCAATGTTACATTTGAACATATCAAATGCATTTATATTGGTATGTTCTGTTTTTATTTTGAAATGATATCTAATAGGATCTTCATTTTTAAAATATATTTTGAAATTATTTATGAATTTATATAAGAATATTTAGAAACAATACCTTAAGTAGCATGTTACATATTGCTCAAAATAAAATTAGATAAGTTTTGAAATGATTACCCTTATTAACTGTGTTATCTTTTCATCATCATGTAGATTTATAATATCAAAGGAGGGGCATACACACCATAAAAATATTCAAATTTTCAATGTTGAAAACCATGGAAATATACTCAAAAACCATTGTATTATGCAGTGTCCCCGGTTTACATAAACTGTGGATGTTATATCCACAACAATAGGGTCTAACCTATATCCATGGTTTAAATCGTGGATGTATGTGGATATAAACATGGCTTAAATTGGTAAATTGGTGGTTGTACCCATGGATAAATCCATGGATATTATTGGATGAGCCATGGTTTAAAACGTGGAAATATTTGTCTATAGACATGGATTCAATCAATGTATTTTGGTGGCTATGTACAAATTTAATGATTGTAGAATTAGGTTTTTATTTCCATGGATTGAAATCGATTGAGTACCCTAACAGAAAATAAATGTTTCCAATGAAATTTGACCATACGACCTAGTCAATATGATTTCCTACACATTACAACTATGTTGAGTTATACTATGTGTTTGAATATATAAATATATATATAAATAAATGTATTGACAATTATTAATAATTATAAAAATTAAAAACCCCTAGACACATTTTTAACTATGGCCATAACAACATATTTACTTGGTTTTAAACTATAGCCGTAGGTGGATATGGTTGTGGCTTAATTCCATGAAAATGGTTGGATATAGATGCATTTTAAAATGTGGATATAGGTGCATATAGGCAAAATTTAAATGATGGAAATAGGTTGTTATGTACCTAATTTAATCATGGGTAATAGGTTGTTAGGTCCATGGTTTACATCGTGGAAATAAGTTATTATATAAAAAATTTAAATGGGATCAATATTTGGATATAGAAATGGATTGAATCATAGAAATTTATGGTTATGGTAATAGTTATAACTATTGAAATAAATTTCTATTTCCACGGTTAAGGTCGTAGCCTTCAGTGGTTATATCCACAGTTTACTAAACCTAGGTAGTACCAATTTCCTTCCCATTTCCCAATTTTATTTGGTATTCCCATAAAACATTCACAACTATTTCATATAAATGTGGCTATATATTGTTATCTAGAGTTCATTTAATAAATCCATGGCTATTGATATCCTACAGTCATAGTTTTCCAAACCATCGCAAAAAAATTTCGGTTTTATGTTCATTTTTAAGTTGTGATATTCACAAAGTCAATATAAACATATACTATAATTAAAAAGTAATATAGAACATATGGATACAACATACGTAATATATAAAGTGAATAGATTGAATTGTAACCACGAGTAAAATATATTATGTTTAAAATTATTGATTCATATATATATATATATATCTCTCATTTATGTAACTGTATAGAATAATTCTTCTGAAAAAGAAATAATGTTAAACAATTTCATAAGTATAAAAAATAAAACTTTCTCTTGTATATAACAATATACACCAATATTTTAATTGTATATCATTAAAATATTTATCAATAAAATATAAAGACATTAAAAGGTGAACATTTTGAGTATATTCAATTTTTGAGAAATATTTATGGATGAAACGGAATATGTGCCTCTCATATGGAAAATGGGATGAAATTGGAAGATGAAATATTGTGGGTGAGCTACTGTTGACATGTACAAATAGAGTGTATGATGGTGGTGACCACTATTGCTAGAGGAAATGTATTAATATATATATATGATTATATGTGCATAGAGTCAGGTAAATTAAATCAATATATACATAGTCTGTGATTTAAGGTCTATGTAATTTCAAACAATGTTTTCATATTACAAGAATATATTTTTTCAATTGATGAATATTGTTGGTAATTTTTTCATCTAGAAGAGGCATCGAAGGAAAACTAAAATTTATATGGAATGAATTCTTTATATAATTGCATAAAATATATAATGTAAGATATTTGATGAAAAATATTCAATTATATGGATTAAATGATATTAATGTAATGGGGTATATTGTAATATAAAATTGATAAACTGGAAAAGGTATATATGTTTTATATATATGTATTATTATTGTTAACGAATCAAACAAATTTTAAGTATGCATATATAGAAAATAATTCATTTGAATTAATATAAATTATATAGTAATGTAACCTAATTATTGAATAAGTTTATAGAAATTAAATTGTTATAAGTGAGAGGGGTTATTAGGAGACAAAAATTAAACCATTATAAGAGAATCCATGCTAGTTAAAGGAGAACCTACAGTGATCTATCTTCCAAATCCCCAAAGATTTATTTGTGTAACTACCTGAGGTGAGTATAAAATTACTAAATAGAACCAAAATTAATTCTAATCACTTTTTTTCCAATTATTTCTCTATTTGAGACCATTTAAAGACCTTTCAGGGTGAACACTAGCAAATTATTTCTAACCAGTCATCTACAATTTACCAATGTATAAATTTTAAAAAATATATAATTTCAAAATTAGGTACTATAATATAGAGAACATAATTATTTTATAGTGATGAATATGCCTTACATAACCCAGAAAAATAATATTGAACAATTAGAAATAGGTCTAACAAAACCCATAAATGTAAGGATCCAGCACTAAGAATTACAGTGTTTAGTGTTTTTCAACTAAAATTATCTTCTTAAAATTGATTATATTTTTTATAATATTAGTGGATTAGGGAATATTTTATAAAAAATCCCCATATATTATAGGTGATAAATTATAGTCAATATTAAATTTTTGATCCAATAGAATTGTATTTAAAATAAAACATCATTTCTTCACATAATAAATATTCTCAACATTTATCTTGACAACTTATTTTATATCACCCATCCTTAAAGAAAGTTATTTTTTTTAAATATGGAATGAGAAAAAAAATCTAAACAAGAAACATAAATATAGGAAAACCATTATCGCAGTGAGAAACATAAAAATCTAATAAAAACCAATTCTTAAAAACATAAATTGTTTTTTGAGAATGGAATTGTTTTTTTATAAGAAAAATAGTCATTATCTTCCCATCTGATATCAACAAATTTCCATGTAAAATAATTAGTAATAATAGATAAATAATATATTCTCATTGTAAAATAATCATTATATAACCCTAATATAGACCATAAAAATTAGTGTAACCAATGAGTTGATATCCAATATAAGTATCTAGAGAAAAAAATCATTACCTAATGCATGGAGGCACTTTCTGGACACACACATAGAATAATATGTGACAGTCTCACCCAATGATATGAGGGAACATGCATTATAAATAATTTAAAAATATAATATCAAGAATAAAACCCTATTTTTTTAAACACATGTGAAAAACACTTTCATATTTTATAAAACATATTTTTCATTAAAATAATTTTTATAATTTAAAAACTACACACATCATTGGGAATAATGTTTCTTCAAAAAAACATTGAAAAAAAAATACAATTTAAGCATAATTTTATTATAGAAATATGAATCAGGTAATATATGCTCTACCTATATATGTTTAAAAAATGTTTCTTTAGTCTTCTGAAAAAAGACTCGAAATAAGAACTTAAAAAGGTTTTTTTTAAATAAATTCCATTACCGTGAGTATGAATCATCACATATGTTATTTATCATAATAAATATTAATACTATGATAATTTATAATTTCATAATAACCATATTCATTATCATTATTACTTAAATTTTAATTAATTCGATTTTATATACAATTAATTAAGTATGCTCGCATTGGATATTTTGATGATATTCTGTCCATAAGTCAATAATAAAATTGGAATGGGGATTTTGGACAAATAGATGAGAATTTCATCATATCTATAATAATAATAATGAAATTATTATCATTTATATATATATATATATATTATTTTACATTCAACCATTTCATATTATTTTAACAAATGAACTATGTTTCATTCATGGAGACAGTAGGTTGTATGTGCAGATGGGTAATGATTCCATTATTCAACGATCATTATAGAAATAAAATTAGATTTATTTATTCATTATATAATGATAATAATATAACATATATATATATATATATATATTTTAAATATTATATATAATTATAATATCATCCATGTGATGTCGTGATTAAATGAATTACATCTCTTCATGGAGGTGGTAGTCCACATATACACATGAACAACGTTGTTATTATTATGTTAATGGAAATGTTAGAACATAATTTAAAAATTGTATTTTCCTAATGATAAATATGTCATTAATATAATATATAAATACTAATTACATCATTCTATCTATTCATTAGACACGGTGATGGAACCCAAACTACATCGACTCACGAGATGGCATTCCACCACACACTTAGATCATGAATGATTTTTACATTTGATGGAGGAGGAGGAGAAGGATATGTTTTATGAAACAATAATATTAACATATTAGTATATTTAGAATACTCTATTCTTTATTTTTTCACAATTTAAAATTATTTTAAGGAGGTTGAAAAAGAGTCAAAAATAAAATATGGTAATAAAAACTGTACCTCTTCTTAAGAAATCATAATTTACATTGCACCATAAGAATATTGGTGATGGTATTTGGCCTAAATAAATTCCACCAAAAGAATGATAGGAACTATAGGAAAGTATTTGTGTAGGGATTAACTAAAAATAGTGTCGGTTGTGTGCAGGATTGAGAAAAAGATGTCTAATTTTACAATAGAGGGGAGGGTAAATCATGGAATTTCTAAAAATATTAAACTATAATAGGGATATTTTAGATAAAAATGCTTCAAAATGTACTATAAATTAATAAGAGATCAAATTTTCAACCATATATTATACCTATCAATATCAAATTTTTTATAATTGATAAATAATTTCATAAAATGTTAATTTAATAAAATATCCTTTCTGATAAAATTTGTTACATTTCATTCCTTTGACATTAAAAACATCTAAAAAATATGTAAAATTAAAACAAACTATTTTATTATCCCATACAAATTTCTTGGTGATATATATGACGTGTTGATAATATTAACTATATCAAATTATTTTCTTTTAATATTTTTAATATCATATAATTCATTGACTAAAAATTTATATAATTACTACATCAGTGTTGTGAAATAATTTAAGGTAATTATTTATTTACTAAAAATAAACAAAATATTATTATAATATATTTAAAAATACTATTTATAGTAGATTACTCCGTATTAAAAATGATATATTTATTAAAAATGTTATAGTGATATCTTTGATGTTTCCTTAAATAAAATATTACTATTTTTATCTTCATATAAAAACGTAATCCAATAGTTATATAAGCGATAAATGGAAAGTTATGGATGAAAAAAAATATTTAAAAAAATTAATGAAATTTTTAGTGTCATTTTTTAGTCTTTATCATTTTATTTTTAACCATAATTACCTAATTTACACATTACTATGGTAATTTAACGACCATGAATTTCCATGTAATTTTTTTAAAATAAAAGATAATTTTACGAGTCTGTGAAATTTTACGACACGTGATTCTGAGGCCTGGAGTGCTCGAAATGAATTTCTAAACATTATTTCAAGTATATTCAGTAAACTTGTGTGCGGGTTTTTCTAACTTCTGAACTGGTGCTCGGAATTAAAATATGAGTGCATTGTTGAACTCGCAGCGCCGGTATTCACATAAGGATAATTTCACCTCAGTGGCAGTTGGTTGAGAGTGAAAGATAATTTTTGGGTTTTCATGGAAATAATAAAATAAAATAATCACTCATTTTATTTTATTTATTGTAACCACCATCTTTTGGATATTATAATGGTATGGGACACCATAAGATTGAATCCACTTGAACTCCCTATTAATTGGGGGGAAACCTCTTGAATTCCCCACTTAATTATGCCAACCCTCCCCTTATTTTATTATGCCACACACCATTTAATTAATTAATAAAATTTGAAATTATGCACCCCGAGGCCGCGCTGCCCCGCACCGCACTCTCGCGGCACCCCACAGTGGGACCACTCTCACAGAGCCGCCACGTATCATGCTTGCACGGTGCCCCGCATCCGAGCCACTCTGGCCGATCCAGCCCACGCCGCACCCCTGTGGCACCCTATGGATGAGACACCTCGTGCCGCGCCCACGCGGTGCCCAATGGTCGAGCCTCTCTGGCCGAGCCGCCCCGCAGTCTCATGCCCTCGCGGCCACCTGCGGCCCCCTGTGGCCCCTCACGGCCTGTCGGCTTGGACCCCATGGGCATGGATGTTTTAAGGGCTAGGCTAGACCCAGCGGGTCAGGCCGGGTTGAGCTCTGTTGGTTCGACCGGGTCTGACCAGACCTTAGCCCATTACAACCCATTTACATTCTTTTGACAATAACTTTGGCACTGGACATCCATTTGAAAAATTGTCATCGGTGCTATAAATCATGGAGCGAGACGGTCCCTTTGAGTATACCCCACTAGAGTATTGGATTAAGATGGGAAATGACCAGGTTTGATCGAGCATGAATCCAACCGGGCCATCGAGACTAAAAGGCTAATACATCAAAATTTGTGCATCTGATTGACACACTGTCTGTTTCATTGAGACCACTATGATGTGGAAAACCATTGAAATATTTCTTCATGGAAAACTATGGTAGTTGGAGAGTCGAATAGAGGCTTGGGGTACAGACTCTCCAAGAGATGAGGAAGCCTAGTGTGGAAACCTAGTAGCTGAATGTGATGAGAAATGTACTCCTAGCTATCCTTTGTGGGTCAGATCCTAGTTATCCCTTACGGGTCAGCTCTTATTAATATTGTGTGGGTTAGCTCCTAGCGATCCTGTGTTGGTCAGCTCCAAGAGATCATGTGTAGGTCAGATCCAAACGATCCTTTGTGGGTCAGCTCCTAGCGATCCTGTGTCGGTCAACTCCAGCGATCCAGTGTGGGTTAGATTCGAGCGATCCTGTGACGGTTAGCTCCAGTGATCCAGTGTGGGTCAGCTCCTAGCGATCCTGTGTGGGTCAGCTCCTAGAGATCCTATGTGGGTCAGCTGCAGCGATCATATATGGGTCACCTCTTAGTAATCTTGTGGGGGTCAGCTCCAGCGATCCTCTATGGGACATCTCCTAGAGATTCTGTGAAGGTTAGCAATATAGCCTCTTAACAGAATAAGATGATTCAATATTTATAACTAATCATCTCTTATACCATACCTAAAGATATTCTTGGTGTGATCTGAGTCATTACCTTTGTGTTTTCCACGTGATTGAGATGGATTACTTGAATACTTAGGTATATGTATGGGCATATACATAAGTAGGTTTATCTATTGATTTCATACTTTATGGTTTATCCTTGGTGGATTTTGAGAGACATTGAGTGTTTCAGGGTCCCTACCGAGTATCGTTATACTCACCCCTGCATGAGCTATGCCTGTACCTTGTTGTGTTGGATGCAGACGACGGACATCGCTGACTAAGGACGTGGGTACCGGGACTAGACGATGCTAGGAGGTGGACTATATGTTTTGTAGGTTCACAGAGGATATGGTTGGATGTGGAGTGCTAAGGAGCCGGTCTATACCTACCCTTTAGGTAGGAATCAAGGTGGATGATCTAGGAGATACTTTTCAGCTATCAGTCATCTTGTACATTTCAGTTTTCGTTATACTTTCCAGTTGGGCTTGTACTCTTTCCCCTTTTACTTACTGTACTCATTATTTTTACTATTACGTTTACTTGAGTTCATATCTTGTTTTGTGCTTGGTTGTGTGTTTACAGGTTATAAAGGCAATGTCTTCCCAGTTCTATGGAATTAATCCTTTGGTTTTAGTCGCCAAACCCTAGCGTAAGGAAGGCGGGCTTGGGGTAGTCACGGTACGGGCCCTGGGGGACTAATCGTGAAAAAATGGTATCAGAGGATTCAGTTCTACTGTAGAACATATGCCTTTGATCTTTCTTTTTAAAGTATATAGTGTTAAGTGCTTTGAGTGTGGTTATTAGTTTAGTAAATATAGTGATGGTGCGGCGGTCGACGTATCCATACACCAAGACCTTGCCTTCTGATTTCCGAGCCAGTTCATGAAAACACTGATTGCAAGTGTGTTTTTAAGAGTTTTCTTTGTGATCTCCTAAGTCATCTCACCATGTATAACTTATTGACCATGGAGCACCTATTTATTTTTAGGATTCCTCCAGGTAGACAGTCGTCTAGAGTTCTGAGATTAGTACACACTAATATCCCACTGAGCGACAAGGCCTCGTTGTAGAGCCCTTTTCCAATAGATTCACCAACGGAGGCACCAGCGGAACCATTCCCCATTGGGCTATTGATTCCACCTACCCGAGTAGTAGATGGTGTAGGCCTCTTGTGTGTGTTGCGTGATTTCTAGACTAGGGGCCACCTAGGATCGGGGGATAGATGGTCCCATAGGCAGTTGAGGATTGGGTGGAGGCCGTGGTTAGAGTTTTCCAACCGGTAGGGACACCAGTTGATATCGTGATGGTCCTTTCCACCATCCTTCTATAGAAAGATGCAATAATATGATATAGCATAATGCTCCAGGTTGACGATGAGTTAACGCTTCTCTGGGAAGACATTGAGAGCCTATTTATGGAAGAGTTTTCCATAACGATTCTTCAAACTGTGCACTTACTGGAGCTTATTCATCTACAGTAGAGAAGCGTGACTATGGATTAGTACTCAGTGAGTTTCATTGAACATAAAAACTACTACATTGATAAGGTTTGAGGCCCATTCATTAGGGCCAGGACCATCGAGTAGGAGCTCATGTTGGAGATCAGGGATTTGATGATCTCACACAGCATCCCGATGTAGGCAGGGGTGCTAGAGGGATCCCTCTTAGTGGAGAGTTTCCTTGCTGATCAGTCACCAACAGCAAAACCCGCCACCAGGCATCATAGAGAAGTGTCTTCTATAACTAGCAGTAGATAAGAATCACATAGGTCTAAGAAGACCAGACTTATAGGTAGATGACTGTAGGATTTAGGATCGGTTGTGTGGGGAACCCGAGGCAGAGATAGACATGCCATGAGCTGGTAGTGTTATTCATGCAGTATTTAGGGTCACATGGCTTGTGACTGTCCGACCCACCATTTGGATGATCACCAAATGGTCGAGGGACCACCTAGGCAGAGATAGAGGTCTGACTAAGGACGTCCGCAGTGAGTAGGCGGATGTGCCAGAGGATCTGGCCATGAAGTTAGCGGTGGGTGAAGATTCGAGATGTCAACACCACCCTCACAAGGAGGTCCACCCCAACCATTGGGAGCAGGTGGAAAGAGGAGAGATTAGCTCCAAGAAGCTGAGGCTTACGATCATGGCGCTCCGAAGACGATATGAGGTACAATTTGTGTCTACATCACCTTAGCTACAGTAATTACAGACACATGTGCCATAAATTATTTTATTACCACTGCCCTCGTTTGTAGCTTAGAGATTTTGATGGATTCTTTGGCTCGATCCATACGGCTAGAGACTACTATGTGTGTGGATTCGATGATTACACGCTGGTGTCGACAGTTCGAGCATACTCTAAGAGGCGATATCTTTGACTGGGATCTTCTAGTAGCAGCGTCGAGGCCTTAGGATGTCATTTTGGGTATAGAATATTTATCGACAGTACATGCTCAGATTGACTGTATTTGGAACAAAGTGTTGTGTGTCCGCATGGATGAGACCAGGTTTACTTTCAAAGTTGAGAAAGGAGCCTTTGCAGCACATGATGGACATACTCAGAGGAGAGTGCAGCTGATCACTCATCAGTTGGCCAGCCTTACCCTTGGAGCAGTTGATGTAGAGATTTCGAGCTATCCTATAGTGGTGGAACAGTTTGCGGATGACTTTCCTGATGATGTTTCGAGTCTACCTCCATGAAGAGAGGTGGACATTTACATTGACCTATACCCCAGGATGATACTGATATCTACACCAGCATATCAGATGGCTCCTGCAAAGATTCATGAGCTATGGTTACAACTTGAGGACTTTCTGGAGAAGGGATCCATTTGGCCTAGTGTTTCTCCTTAGGCAACCCCGATTTTGTTCACTAAGAAGGCAGATGGGATCTTGAGGCATTGTATTGACTATCGGTGACTAAATTTTGTGACCGTGAAGAAATTATACCCACTTCCAATGATTGAAGATCTATTTGATCAGATAAAGGGAGCACAGTGGTTCTCGAAGATTGACCTCAGATCAGGCTATCACCAGCTCAGAGTGCAAGACGAGGATGTGCAGAAGATGGCCTTCAGATGTCGGTATAGCCATTACGAGTTCTTGGTTATGTCATTCAATGTAACCAACACTCCAGATATGTTAATTAAACTCATGAGAAAGATCATTCATCCATACCATGATCGGTTTGTAGTAGTCTTCATCGATGACATTCAGATCTACTTAGATATCGAGGTAGAGCATGTCTGTCATTTGTAGGTTGTACTGGACACATTTCGAGAGCTTCAACATTATAGTAATCTCTCAAAGTGCTAGTTCGTGATCCAATAGGTTCACTTTCTGGTAAATGTCATATTAAAGGCTGGAGTTGTAGTGGATCCAGCGAGGATTGATGTGGTACTTTTTTGGGAGCCACCTAGGAGTGTGAAAGAGATTAAAAGTTTCCTGGGATTGGCTAGATACTATCAGAAGTTTGTGCCAAACTTCTAAAGAGTTTCATCACCACTTTTAGCATTTAAAATGAATGGGAAACCCTTCGTGTGGTCGGATATATGCCATCATAGATTTTAGGAGCTGAGACATAGGCTGACTAGTGCCCCCGTCCTAATGCTTCTAGAGAACGGAATAGGTTATGTGGTCTACTGCAATGCATCAGGCACCAGATTCGGATGTGTCCTGATGTAGGAGCGAGTAGTGGTCACATATGGTTATTGATAGCTGAGACAGAATGAGAAGAACTATGCTACCAATGATTGAGAGTTAGCAGAAGTGGTCTTTGCAATGACGATGTGGCAGCACTATCTGATGGGAGAACGTTTTATAGTGTACTCTGATCACAAGAGTCTTAGGTATATCTTCTCTCATAAGGTGCTAAACTTGAGACAGTGACGTTGGATTGAGTTCCTCCAAAACTATGACTTCAAGATAGTATATACTCATGGGAAGGGGAACGTTGTAACAGATTCACCCAGTAGAAGATCCGGTATACAACTTCTAGGTGAGGCGACAGAGCAGCTGGCCGCTTTGAAGATGTCCTTTGTGGAACGTGATGGAACATCTTTCCTTCAGTTTCTTATAGTCACTCCTCCACTTCTTCCATGAGTCAGGGAGGTAAAGTGTGGGGACGCTGACTATGAGGCACAGCGTTCTTAGATATCCACAGGACTCTCACCAGATGGATTTTTAAAGGTGCGGAGCACATCACCCTCTTCAGAGGATGGACCATGGTACCAGTTTCACTTAGGGATGAAGTGATGGGGTAGTTCCACACCTCCCCTCTAGCGGTGCTTCTAGGAGTGGAAAGGATGTATTAGGATCTATTATGACTACACTGGTTGCCGGGAATGAAGAAATCAGTACTTGAGTTTCCCTCTCGATTCCTCAGTTTTCCGAAAATGAAGGCGGAGCATCAGGTACCAGCTGGCTTGGTTAAGACTTTAGTGGTCCCAGAGTGGAAGTGGGATGGGATATCTATGGACTTCAAGATGGTACTCCCACATACATCCAGGGGTCATGAATCAATCTAGTTTATCATGAACCAACTAACCATGTCATCCCACTTCCTATCGATCAAAGAGAAAGGTTCAGTAGAGTGCTTGGGAAGCCTCTATGTGCAGGAGATTGTGCGGCTACATGGAGTACCATCGCCGATTGTCTCCGATCGTGATGCATGTTTTACTTCCTGACTATGGAAGGGGTTGCAGGAGGATTTCGGGATGTAGATTCATTTGAGCACCGCCTTCTATCCTCAGAAGGATGGACAAACTGAGTGGACCATTTAGACCTTCAAGGACATGTAACATGCTATTTTCATCGACTTCAGTCAAAACTGGGAGGTTCACTTGCCTTTGGTGTAGTTTTCATACAACAATATCTATCACACCATCATTGGGATGAATCCATTTTAGGAGTTGTACAGGTGAACTTGCAGATCACCTTAGTGCTGTAATGTCCCAAGGGAGTCAGTACAAGTGGGACCAGAGATGGTATGGGCTACAATAGAGAAGATGCATATCATCCAAGAGTAGATAAATTCTGCACAGAGCATGCATAAGTAATATTATGATAGGAGACAGAGACCTATGGAGTTTAGGGATGGAAACCACATATTTTTATGGGTCTCACCTTGATGCGTTTTGTAGATATTTGGCCAAGGCGGCAAGTTATCTCCATGATTCATCAGACCATTTATGGTCCTCAGTAGAGATGGCGAGGTGGCTTATCTTTTAGATCTTCCACATCCGTTGCATTGGTGGCACGATGTATTCCACATATCACAGATGAGGAGATACGTGCATCAACCCTCTCACATTATTGACCATGGTGAGCTGGATGTCGACAATGGGGTGACTTTTGTGGAGGTTCCAGTAGATATTGTAGGCCAAGGAGCCTATAACCGAGTAGTAAGGGCTCCTGCTTGGCATCCAAGAGACCCAGGTTCAAAACCGGGTGGAGGAGAATTTTCATGTACTATATCAGTACTGTAGAAGTCACTGTAGCAGTTACTGTAGTAGTTACTGTTTGGTACTGTAGTAGCCGGAACTATACACCCAATTTGGGCCTTCGGGCCACTGGTTTGGGCCTACGAGTCTCTAGGGCCTTCCGTTCATCAAAGGCCTTCGGGCCTCAGGGCCTTAGGGTCACATAGACCATGTTGTATCCTAGTTCACATTGAACATGCCCTAGAAGATAATCAGAGCAACAGGAGTAGAAGCCTACAGAAGTAGAGCTAACTGGATTAGATAAATGAGAGGGTATGGTAGCCGTCATCGGGACCAGGCACCGTGCAACTTTTTATGGGGAAATGATAGCTGGTCAGTAATGCAAGGTGGGGAGCTAGGAGATCAATGACAGTGAAAGATGGGGAGGGGCAGTTCAAGTGGGCTTGGCTTACGGGTCATATATTGGGCATGGTATGCCTCTGGGCCTTCAAGTCATGTATTTCGGGTTTGTCGGGCCTTATTCATTGGGCCTACGGGTCATGTACGGGTTCCCCTTAAACCCTTAAATGGGGGATTATCCATAATTAAATAAAAAAAGAAGGCATTTGGGCTATTCGGGCCAGTAGATATTGCAGATCGATAGGAGAAAGTTCTTCATGGACAGTTGATACCTCTGGTGCGTGTTCGATGGTAGCATCAGAACCTCTAAGAGAGAACATGGGAATGGGAGGCTCAGATGTGTGCTCAGTTTCCCCACTTGTTTACCTAGTATTAGATGTGTCTTATGGGGACGTAGAGTCCTATGGTGGGGAGAATGAAAAGACTTGGAATTTCAATGTCATTTTTTTAAATAAATGGGAATTTTACGAGTCTGTAAAAAATTACAGTGTGTTATTCTGACTCTCGGGGTGCTCGGAATGAATTTTTGAACATTATTTTGGGTACGTTCAGTAAACGTGCGATTTGGTTTTTCTGACTTTTGAATTGGTGCCCGAAATTGATATCTTAGGGCACCGTTGAACTTGCAGCGTCGATATTTTCTTAAGGAGACTTTTACCTCGACAGTAGTTGGTCTAGAGTGAAAGATATTTTTTTGGGTTTTTTATGAAATAATAAAATAAAATAATAAAGCATTTTATTTTATTTTTTGTAACCACCCTCTTAAGGATATTATGGTGGTGGGGACCACCTGAGGATTGAAACCTCTTAAACTCCCTATTATGTGGGGAGAAACATCTAGAGCTCCCCACATAATTATTCCAACCCTCCCGTTAATTTATTATGCCACCCAACAATTAATTAATTAATATAATTTGATATTATGCCAATTTAATCTATTAAGTTGGAAAATTCACATTTTTTGTGGAATTGGGGGAAAAACATGGCAAAAAAAGGAGAAGCTTTGAGAATTAGGAGAAAATATCTCCAATGAAGAATTCCAACAAAAAATAATTCTCCTTCGAAGAATTCTTCTCCAAACTCCACAGAAGGATCGCAAACGAGGAAAATCTCCACTGACAAATGAGGAGACACCGACGTTGCCAAAATCGATTTATTCTCAACTGTATCGACTCATTCCCCATGGAAAATGATAAATGAATCAAATGAACATGGTATGGTGGTTTTTTGAAATTCATCCCTTTTTTGTTCTTGACGACTCTTCATAATTCAACGATAGTTTATAGCCTCTTACAATCGCTCTAATGAGGATAGTGTGGGCCAAACTAACATTTCCCATCCTCTCCATAAATCTTTTAATGATTTGTCGTCTTATTTGCAATGGAGGAGGTCGACGACCAACCAAGAAGGGGCATGAGAACAGCGGCCAACATCACCACCGGCCGCGACGAAGACAACAAAAAAACGGCGTAACTCCATGGCCACCCACACCCATGGCCTCCTCCCATCCGGCTGAGCCACCCCACGCTGCCCTCCGTCGCACCCCTACGGCACCCCATGGCCAAGCCGCTCCGGCCTAGCCACCCTGTGGTATCATGCAGCTGAGCCACTCTGGTTAAGCCGCCCTGCGCCATGCCCCCATGGCACCCCGCAGTTGAGCCGCTCCGGCCGACCACCCAGTTCCCCTCTCGCATGGCACCCCGCTGTCGAGCCGATTTGGATGGGTCGCACCGCGCCACACCCCCACGACACCCCATGGAAGAGCCTCCCCACACCGCGCCCGCCCGACACCCCGTGATCAAGCCGCTCTGGTCCAGCCGCCCTGCGGGCTCGCACCCTCGCGGCCCCCCGTCCCCCTACCCAACCCCTCATGACCCGTCAGCCTTGACCAAATGGGACAGGCTGCCCAGTGGGCCGGGGTGCCCAGTGGGTCCCATCGGGTCGACCCAAACCGAGTCGGCCCAGGTGGTGTCGGACTGGGTCAGTTCGACCGGGTTGGACCGGACCCGAGCCCACTATGACCAATTTACATTATTTTGACCACAACATTGGCACAAGATTTTCATTTGACAAACCGTCGGATATGCTAGAAATCTTGGAGCAAGATTTTCCATTTGAGTATAACCCACTGAATTTTCGGATTTAGATGGGGAACAACTAAGTTGGATCCAGCATTAATCCGACCGGGCCCCTGAGACTAAAAGGCTAATAACTCATAAACTGGGAGTCCGATTGATGCACCGTCTATTGCGTTGATACCCCTATGACGTGGAAAACATTTGAGATAATTCATCATTGGGCATTGTGGTAGTTAGCTAGTAGACCAGTGGAGTGGGGATCAAACTCTCCCAGAGATGAGCAAGCCTAGTGCGGAAACCCAGTAGCTGGCTGTGACGTGAAGAGTACTCCTAGCTATCCTGATCTGGTCAGCTCCTAGCAATCCCATGTGGGTCATCTCCTAGTGATCCTATGTTGGTTAGATCTAGAAATCCATTGTGGGTCAGCTGTAAGCTATCCTGTGTGGGTGAGCTCCTAGCGATTCTCTGTGGTTCAGCTCTTAGGGATCCCATGTGGGTCAGCTCCAGTGATCCTGTGTGGGTCGGCTCCTAGTGATCATGTGTGGCTCTGCTCTAGCAATCCTGTGTGGGTCGGCTTCTACCGATCAGGTGTGGGTCAGCTCCTAGCGATCTGGTGTGGGTCAGCTCCTAGCGATCTTGTGTGGTTCAACTCCACTGATCCTGTGTGGGTTAGCTCCACTGATCCTGTGTGGGTCACCTCCTAGTGATTCTGTTTAGGTTACCCACAAAGCATCTTAACAGAATAATATGATTCAGTATTTATAACTAATTATCTATTCTACCATACCTAAAGATATACCTTGTGTGAGCTGAGTCAGTACCTCTATGTTTTCCTCATTATTGAGATGCATTACTTGAAAACATAGTTATATGTATGGTCATATACCTATGTTGGGTTATCTATTGATATCATACTTTTTCGTTTATCCATAGTGGATTTTGAGAGACCTTGAGGGTCTCGGGGTCCCTACTAAGTATTGTTATACTCACCCATGCACGGGATATGCCCGCAACTTGTTGTGTTGGATGGAGACGATGGAAAACACTGACTAAGGACGAGGGTACCAAGACATGACGGTGCTCGGAGGTGGACCATACGATGTGTCGGTTCACAGATGAGACGGGCGGACGTGGAGTGCTGAGGAGGCGATCTGTACCTACCCTCCAGGTTAGAATTGAGATGGATGATCCAAGAGCTTCTTTTCACCTAACATGCATCTTGTAATTTTATGTTTTCCTTGTACTTTCTGGTTGGGTAGTATTTTTCCCCTTTTACATACTGTACTCACTCTGTTTACTATTTAGTTTACATGAGTTCGTATCTTGCTCTGTCCTCGGTTTTGTGTTTACAAATTATAAATGCAATTCTTTCCCAGTTCTATGTAATCAGACCGTTGGTGCTAGTCACCAGCCCCTATCCTAAGGAAGGCGGGAATGGGGTAGTCATAGCATGGGCCTCGGGGGACGTCTCATGACAGGTAATCACAATTATCAAGATTAGTATTCATATTTTACAAAAATAAGGGAAAAATATTTAAAATAATTTGGCATTTTATTTGAATTATGGAATTAACTTTTCCAAAGTAAAATCACAGAACTTCCATACTTTATTTAAAAATTAAACAAAAAAAACACAAAAAAAATTGAATTTTTAAAAAATAACCATTTTTAATGTAAAATAATTTTATACAAATTTCATGTATAGTGTAATTACCCAGACCACTATGGTCCATTACATTGTTAAAATCATGTGTTTGAGGTGTTCTAGGTGGCAACGACATCTGGTTTCAAGAGTTTTTCAAATTTAATGTTTTTCTATTAGTAACTCAATTTCAGTTGCTCATTGTCAGTAAGTTGACATTGGTAGGTTATCATCTGTAGGTTAGTTCATTAGTGACTCGGGGTATTGATAGTTTAGGGCATCAGTAACTCAGGGAGTTGGTAGGTTAGGGTGTGAGTGACTTATCGTGTCAATAGTTTAGGGTGTCGGTGACTCACGGTGTAGAGACCCGAATCCTAACGTACATGAAATCTACATTACTTTTGCGGAATACTTAATACATAACAAAAACAAACACACAAGGACCATAATAGTTTAGTGTCTTTGGAAACTTGGAACGTAATCTTCTAATCATGGTGAATGATCTTCAATATATTCATTAAAGATCTTCCCCCTTTTTTACCTAAAACCTTTCTTTATATCCTGGGGAAAAGAAAACATAAAAAGGGTGATCTCAAATGCTCAGTAAGGGTAAGAATGTATAAAATAAAACATACCATATACATTCAAACTTAATAACATGAACATAATGTTTAAACATCAAAATCTTGAGCAATGACATAAAACATTGAAGTACGTATGGCGTAGATCATAAATAAACATTAAGAATGATAAAATAGCATTGGAATAAAACATGTAATTGTGGAAACCATTCAGCACATGTCATGATTTCCATAGTAGCCAGGGCATTTCTTCCAAGACCATCTTTGTGGACAAAGTCCCTTTCTGAATCGAGTTCACTCCTCGTTTCAATCCTGTAACACTGAACCGGATTAACTTACCATTCCATCCATGTCTATCTCATGAGATATAAATCTTTACCCAATGCATTGAAGGGAGATATATGTCCCACCCATCTCATAATGAAATCATTCTTACTTATGCCACAAAATAAACATACATCATTCATAATAACCCAATAAATAAAATGGGTTTCATAAACATCATCCCATCATCACATAATCCATATAAAAGAAATGGATATCATTTCATAATAAAAAAAGAGAAACCATTTAAATCGTAGAGAAATTACACTTGAAACATACACACGTGAAATAATGTCATCTTAGATGAAAATATTTTTGATAAAACACTTTAAATGAATTCTTGAGGAAAATATCCTTTTTCTTCAAAATCATTTTCTATTCACAAAATGTCATATAATTTTAGAAGAAAATGTTTTTCTTGAAAATAGTCATGAAATATTTTTAAGGATGCTTCATGAAAATAAGGCTTTATAAAACCATAAAATTCCTTTCATGTCGTATACGTTAAAAAACATTCTTATCGTACTTTTGTCAGAAAAGTCAAAAAAAGTACCTCATAACGTAAACAAAAGAAATATTCGTTACATACCATGTAGTAAAAGTTAAAAGTGGGTAAAAGGACATTACACATACATGAAACCATTTTTAGGAATCATGGACAAGGATGATAACAATAACCCCAGTAAATAATTACGAATAAGCAATCTCGGATAAAAATGAGATTTGCAAAATTATCCCTTACCTTAGGTCCGATATTCTTCTTACGTATCTGAACCCCCTGTATAGTGATTTAAATAATGTTATTTACTTATTAAAGAATCATATTCATTGTTATTATATCATATATGGTACACTTATGACTTTATATTACCCGTTCTTTTGTAAATTCATGTTAAAGTGGCGTTTTGGGTAAAATCCTCTCATTTGTCGTTCGTGTTTTAACTTGTAATTATTAATATGATTACTTGGATCATGATTAATTATATCCAGAATGTAAAACATGATTAATATCTAATATATATTCAGAATATATATATATATATATATTATATATCGATAAATGGAAAGAAATACACCGTTCATGGAGACGGTAGGCCGTACGTACCCATGAACGCTGTTTTCGTTTCCTTATTGAATTGAATGGAATTAAGTAGATGACATACATATATATATATATACATAAATCCAGTATCATTATTATGTCATATATTCCATTATTACTTATTATATATACTTTATAATCATTCATTAATGGTTAATCATTGAGAATGAATCTCATCGTGTCATGGAGACGGTAGTCCGTATGTACGCACGAGCGATGATATCATTCCCATGATCGTGGAATTGTATTCAAGTGTATGTATAATATTTAAGAATCAATATCACTTTACAATAATCATATATAGTAATTATTTACACCATTATACCCATACATGTAAAGTGGTAGTGGAAAATAGATTACACCACGGCGTGGAGAAGGTATTCCGTACGTACGCACGCGCAGTGATTTCATTTTCCGTAGGATAGATAAATTGTAAAATAGGGTTGTTTCATACTTATAATAACATATCAGTATATGAGTGATACTAATTTTAATACTTCATAATGAAACAACTACAGAAGAAGAAGTGGAAGAAGAAATAATGTTGAAAGAATCGGTAACGAACATTTCCTCTTCTTTGAAGCGCCTCTTTGAGACCTCCTCTTAGGGCACTCCAATTGTTATATAAAGAAGAACAGGACCTATAGGATGTTTCTAGGGATGTGGATAAGAAAATTTGGCATGGGTTGGCCGAGCTTGAAGGCTCAAATTGTTGTGAGGAAGAGAGGGAGGAGGTTCCCATTTATAAGGGAGGAGAGGGGCACCTTTGGAAATCTTAAAAATATTAATTTATAATAAATCTAACCCCACATAAAAACCTCCAAAAATTACTCATATTCGAATATAAGATTAGATAGGGTTTTAATATCATTAACAAATAAAATTTAGACATGTTAGGAAATTATTTTAAACTTTATCAACTTGATTTATCCTTACTTAATCAATTTAATTTTTTTTGTGGTAATAACATTCTAAATTTTAACTTATAACAAAAAATTACTTATTCTTTGTGATTTGTAAGTAATTTGATAATTTATAACATTTTAGACCATATAAATATAAATTTATAATTTTTAAATTTTTTTGTGATTTTTAAACAATTTTATAATATGTTATTTTTATAATATAACAATAGTGTCAATTTTGACACTATTCACTTATATGAATTTAAATAAACTATATACAGAATATATGTTCAAAATAAAAGCATTAATATTATTATAAAAGGCCATATGTATCTAAAAAATTAGTGTAGAACATTAAATAGTTCATATAATATTTATTTTATTATTTTTAAAACCATTTATTTGGTTTATCTCTTAATAAAATAATTACTACAACATTTTTGTATAATTATTTAATACACTTATATGTTGCATAAAAATTAAAAATAAAATCCTATAATGAATATAAATATATTAAATTTAACAATAATACTTTTACTCGAATTTATCATCTTAAAATCACAATAGTTAAATTGTTATATTTATTAAAATATGAAGGTGACAACTTTGGCATCATTTAAAATAAAATAATATAAGTATCATAATTCCTTGTATAAGACTCCAAATGGACCAATATTCGACCATTGGATGATTATAGTTTAAATTTACATGACCAATAACTTTTGTTCAGGGTTTTTTTTCATTTTAGGGTCACTATTACATTAATAAAAACTATATTCTTGATTTTTCACTAGATATATAATTTCTGTATCACTATTGTGTCACAATTAATGATAATTATTTAATCCAAAAAAATTATAAATAAATTCTCATGATGTAGATAATTTTGTTAGCTTTCTGTAGACTTTTAATGTTCGATGTTTAATGAAGTTTATCACTAGCTTAAAATTATTCTACTTATAGTATTTAAGAGAGTGACATGTTGTCACTTTCTTTGGTTTTAATAATAATTAAATTATTTTCATATAAAAAAGTCCATTAAATGAATCTAATCCGACCCTTAGATGATATGGGTCGACTTTTAGTCATCCAATAGGATTTTTCCAAATATTAGGGTAATTTTATAATCTTATATTTACCCTTAATTACCCGATTTACCTTTAACTATGGTAAATAAAATTTACTGTAGTTACTATTCACAATGCCCAAAAATAAAAAATAGCTTATTAACATAATTTGGACCCAATGATTCCAAATATGGAATCCATTTTTCCAAATTCAATACACAAAAGTTTCAGAAATTAATTTAAAATTAATCCCGTTGTCGAAAGAAAATGGGTTTTTCTTTAAAACATTGCAAAAGATTGAATTGATTTGACCTACGAATTCATGGTAAAATCAATGCTAATGACATACATTATATTAAATGGTAAAAATATATTATATTTATACTTTAAAACCATTCAATATTATAATTTACCCACATATGATATTACGATGAAAAAAGCTGTTTTAATTAAAATACAGTGTGTTTTTACTATTCATTAAAATATGTAAGTTATCAGAATAAAATGAAAACTTTATCCAAAGTAAATTTTTATTTCTTGATTCCAAAGAATAATTTTATTTTGTAAAATGTAACTTATAAACATTTCAAAAACTAGATTTAATGTGTGTGCGCCATCAAAAGGTGGGAACACTATATTTTTTGAAAAATACTTATTTTACCCGAAAAATTTATTTTGGTCTTATACCATGTTTTAGAAAATGTGTAAGATGAATAATAATGTTATAAAATTCAAAATTTAGTCAGTACTATTCATAATTTCTAGTTCATAACAATATTATAATAATATATTGTTGTTTAGTAATACCCAGTATTGCGTACAACACCCGCTATCAGGGAAGGTCCCGATTGCGTGTAATGCAAGCCAAGTCAGGGTTGCGTATAGTGCTGGACTCCTTTCTTGTTGTGTATAACAGAATACAACCATATTTTATTTATACATTGAATATATATATATATATACACTCAATGTTACATAGAATAACTTCTATCAAATGAACTTGAAATTGTGTGTAACACGAGCCAAGAATAGTGTTGCGTATACTGCAAGTTAATACGGTGTTGCGTATAGTGCAAGATAATATTGGTATATCATACAACAGAAGATATTAATGAAATTTATAAGAATGTATCTTATAAAATCTCAGGTTTTTACATTCTACCCCCCTTAAAATGAGTTTCTCCCTCGAAATTCGTCGAGGTTATAAATCGTTTACTATTCATAGAAACCCACATCGTAAAAAGAAATACCAAAACTAAACTTTAAATTTAAATTATGAAATATAACAGTTACCCAAATTAACTCATCACTAGGTTTCCATATAGGATAACATTGGTGAAAATGTGGATATGGAAGAGAAATCTAAACATCATGTTCTGATAGAGAGTGATAGAGAACATGGCTTTGAAAAAGCCAACAATCAAAAAGCCATAAATTTTTGATGATTTAAGGTACCATCTGATTCATCGGATATAAAGGCACTAGGACAACATTTTTGGTTCTCAATATCATTTCCCTAAAGATGATGAAATTGGAATTAGAAGAAATACTTTCATGATTTTGGTATTGTCTCGCCATTGGCCGTTCTTTGGACAATTTCCACTTCATCTCTTAAAGAAATGAAGTTGAATTTTTCATTCGTTATGTGTTAGCAGATCATATGATAGAATGATGGGTCATTCCATCTGTCTCAAACAAAATGTTAGAAAAGTTATCAAAAAAAATACATAATTCCATCTATAGTGAGATTAATCATATATGGTTCCTAAAATGGACTTACACTTCATATATCATACTGCTTAATATAATAAAACTAGTTTCTACTAAACAGGGACTTCCTGCATGCCAGTGGTAGGCGATAAAGGTCAGTCGCACTTCAGTTGTGGGTTCGATTCCCATAGCCTTGTCCGACGCGATGGGCTGTCACCCGTCCTCCAGGTTGTCCTTTTTCTAAAACTACATTACTATAACATCCCATCAATAATATCAAAAAAATGTTCTATCCTTTAACAATACTAACTTATGTACAACATAATTCATTCCAATCTTTAGGATTATCTAAAATACTTCGGTCCAAGCTCAAAGTATAAAGAAAACGATTACTTGAAATGTCATCAACCAAGCATGCGAATATCATCATTTATCCCCCATATATCTTGTTGGTCACATTCCAATCATGTCAAAACCTTAATCATGCATTCTCTTGAAAAATGAATACCCATTGAACCATAGTGAAAACATGAATGCAGTTAAAAGTTAACACTTTCCACATACCAAAATCCTCAAAATTCTATATACTCAAACCATGATATCACTTAGTCCTTATATCAATCATGAGCTCATGAATACTGTCAAACATTTCATTTTCTCCTTATCCCTTCATTATGCGCATATCATCTGCTTTCCAAAATATTTGAATCACTTTTCTTGGTTACCGGTACCTTAAAATTATTGAAAACCACAATAGACTAATACAAAAATAATCCAATACACAAGAAAATTACCTCAAAAATATTATTCTTGAATACCAATACATAAAAACATCAATCCATCCTCTTCAATGATTGTCCTGGAATAAGTCCTTCCTTGATTTATAATAACTTTTTAGGTCAGGGCATTGAGTTGGGTAATTCCCATGTTCTCCACAAATAATACATTGAACTCCATAATAGTTTGTCACTCTATGATCCTTTTCTCCACACAGATATCATCGGTCCCTCCATTTGAGGTATTCCTCAAGGTTCTTCTTCCCTTATTTAGAAATCTCAATCTTCCTTTCTTTTTTCTCCTCAACATGCGAACATGCATAATAGTCCATCTTCCTCTTATTTGATGAATTAGGCATACCACTAAATTTCACCATGTTAATCATATATTGCGATGACTGATTCAGAATAATCACAATATCTTTCTCTCTAGGCATTACACAATTTTGTTGCTCATAGTCATCAATTTGTCCATTGGATTCAATGTTAACTTAATTCCTTCTGGTTCCCTCCATTAACTAAAACACAAAAAAGAATTCTGTGAGAGGAAAAATCATGCTAGAGAAAACAACATAGTAAATGGGAAGTACCCTCAATATCTAACATCTTAGGTTAAATTATAAGATCCTTAGCGCAATTCTAGGACTATAACCTAGAAGTATACTTATCCTTAGAGACATCCCTATACATACCTTAGAAATATCTCTAGGGATATCACTAATGTTTTCGCATCCTAGTTTCCAAAGGTTGACTAAACATTTCCTCTAATACCAACTGTAGAGACCCGAAGCCTGACGAACATGAACTTTACATTACTTTTGCAGAACACTTAATACATAACAAAAATAGACACACAAGGACCGTAATAGTTTAGTGTCTTTGGAAACTTGGAACGTAATCTTCTAATCGTGGTGAATGATCTTCAACATCTCCCTTAAATATCATCCCCCTTTTTTTACCAAAAACTTATCTTTATATCTTGGAGAAAAAACATAAAAATGGTGAGCTCAAATGCTCAGTAAGGGTAAGCATGGATAAAATATAACATATCATATACATTTGAACTTAAAAACATGAACATAATGTTTAAACATCAAAAGCATGAGCAATGACATAAAACATGGAAGTAGGTATGGCGTAGATCATAAAGAAACATTAAGAATGATAAAATATCATGGGAATAAAACATGAAATTGTGGAAAGCATTCAGAACATGTCATGATTTCCATAGTATCCAAGGCATTGCTGCCAAGACCATCTTCGTGGACAAAGTCCCTTTCTGAATCGAGTTCACTCCTCGTTTTAGTCCTGTAACACTGAACCGGATTAACTTACCATTCCAGCCACGTCTATCTCATGAGATATAAATCTTTACCCAATGCATTGGAGGTAGATATAGGTCCCACCCATCTCATAATGAAATCATTCTTACTTGTGCCACAAAATAAACATACATCATTCATAATAACCCAATAAATAAAATGGGTTTCACAAAAATCATCCCATCATCACATAATCCATATAAAAGAAATGGATATCATTTCATAATAAAAAAAAGTGTAACCATGTAAATAATAGAGACATTACACTTGAAACAAAAACATGTGAAATAATGTAATCTTAGATGAAAATGGTTTTGATAAAACACTTTAAATGAATTCTTGAGGAAAATATCCTTTTTTCTTCAAAATCAATTTCTATTCAAAAAATGCCATGAAATTTTAGAAGAAAATGTTTTTGTTGAAAATAGTCATGGAATCTTATTAAGGAAGCTTCATGAAAATAAGGCTTTATAAAACCATAAAAATCCTTTCATGCCGTATATGATAAAAAACATTCTTATTGTACTATTGTTGGAAAAGTCAAAAAAATACCTCATAACGTAAACAAAAGAAATATTCCTTACATACCATGTAGTAAAAGTCAAAAGTGAGTAAAAAGGACATTAAAAATACATGAATCCATTTTTTGGAAACATGGATATGGATGATGACAACAACCATAGTAAATAATTACGAATAAGCAATCTCAGATAAAAATGAGATTTGCAAAATTATCCCTTACCTTAGGTCCGATTTTCTTCGTACGAATCTGAACACCATGTATAATGATTTAAATAATGTTATTGACTTATTACAGAATCATATTAATTGTTATTATATCATATATGGTCCACATATGACTTTATATTACTTGTTCTTTTGTAAATTCATGTTAAAGTAGCATTTTGGGTAAAATCGTCTCATTTGTCGTTCGTGTTTTAACTTGTAATTATTAATATGATTACTTGGATCCTGATTACTTATATCCAGAATGTAAAACATGATTTATATATAATATATATTCATAATATACATATATATAATATATTGATAAATGGAAATAAATACACCGTTCATGGAGACGGTAGGTCATACGTATGCATGAACGCTGTTTTCGTTTCCTTATTAAATTGAATGGAATTAAGTAGATGAAATACATATATATATACATAAATCCAGTATCATTATTATGTCATATATTTCATGATTACTTATTATATATACTTTATAATCATTCATGAATGGTTAATTACTGAGAATGAATCTTATCACGTCGTGGAGACGGTAGTCCGTACGTACGCACGAGCGATGATATCATTCCCACGAAAATGGAATTGTATTCAAGTGTATGTATAATATTTAAGAATAAATATAACTTCACAATAATCATATATAGTCATTATTTACACCATTATACCCATCCATGTAAGGTGGTGGTGGAAAATAGATTACACCACGGCGTGGAGACGGTATTCCGTACGTACGCACGCGCGGTGATTTTATTTTCCGTAGGATGGATAAATTGTGAAATAGGGTTGTTTCATACTTATAATAACATATCAT
Organism: Viscum album; assembly: GCA_963277665.1. NCBI lineage: Eukaryota > Viridiplantae > Streptophyta > Magnoliopsida > Santalales > Viscaceae > Viscum > Viscum album. Next base: position 2,055,933,110 of record OY728150.1, on the reverse strand, counting down.
TATATGAGTGATACTGATGTTATTACTTAATAATGAAACAACAAAAGAAGAATAAGTGGAAGAAGAAATAATGTTGAAAGAATCGGTAACGAACATTACCTCTTCTTTGAAGCGCCTCTTTGAGACCTCCTTTTAGGGCACTACAATTGTTCATTGAAGAAGACCAGGACCTCTAGGATGTTTCTAGGTAAGTGTAGAAGAGAATTTGGCAGGTTTTGGAAGAGCTTGAAGGCTAAAATTGGTGTGAGGAAGAGAGGGAGGAGGTGACCTTTTATAAGGGAGGAGAGGGGCACCTTTGGAAATCTTAAAAATATTAATTTAAAATAAATATAACCCCACATAAAAACCTCCAAAAATGACTCATATTAGAATATAAAATGGGATAGGGTTGTAATCGCATCAACCAATAAAATTTAGACATGTTAGGAAATTATTTTAAACATTATCAACTTGATTTATCCTTACATAATAAATTTTATTTTATTTGTGGTAATAACATTCTAAATTTTAACTTATAACAAAAAATTACTTATTTTTTTGTGAATTGGATACTTAATAACATTTTAGACCATATATATTTAAATTTATAATTTTTAAAGATTTTTGTGATTTTTAAACAATTTTATAATATGTAATTTTTATAAAATAACAATAGTGTCAATTTTGACACTATTCATTTATATGAATTTAAATAAAATATATATAGAAGATATGTTCGAACTAAAAGCATTAATAGTACCATAAAAGGCCATATGTATCTATAAAATTAGTGGAGAACATTAAATAGTTCATATAATATTTATTTTATTATTTTTAAAACCATTTCTTTGGTTTATATCTTAATAAAATATTAATACAATATTTTTGTATAATTATTTAATATACTATATGTTGCATAAAAATTTAAAATAAAATCCTATGATGAAGATAAATCTAATAAATTTCACAATAATATTTTTACTCGAATTTATCATCTTAAAATCACTATAGTTAAATTGTTATATTTATTAAATTATAAAGGTGACAGCTTTGGCATCATTTAAAATAAAATAATAAAAGTGTCATAATTTCTGGTATAAGACTCCAAATGGTCAAATATTAGACCATTGGAAGATTATAGATTAAATTTACATGAAAAATAAGTTTTGGTCAGGGTTTTGTGCCTTTTATGGTAACTATTAGTTTAATAAAAACTATATTCTTGATTTTTCACTAGATAAATAATTTCTGCATCACTATTGTGTCACAATTAATGATAATTATTTAATCTCAAAAAATTCTAAATAAATTCTCATGATGTAGATAATTTTATTATCTTTCTATAGATTATTAATTTTCAACGTTTCAAGAAGTTTAACACTAACTTAAAAATATTATACTTATAGTATTTAAGAGAGTGAAAAGTTGTCACTTTCTTTGGTTTTAATAATAATTAAATTATTTTCTTGGAAAAAGTCCATTAAATGAATCTAATCCGACCCTTAGGTGATATGGGTCGAATTTTAGTCATCCAATAATATTTTTCCCAGTGTTATGGTAATTTTATAATCTTATATTTACCCTTAATTACCGGATTTACCTTTAACTATGGTAAATAAAATTTACCGTAGTTACTATTCACAATGCTGAAAAATAAAAAGTAACTTATTAACCTAATTTGGACCCACTAGTTCCAAATATGGAATCCATTTTTCCAAATTCAATACACAAAAGTTTCATAAATTAAATTAAAATTAATCTCGTTGTCGAAAGGAAATGGGTTTTTCTTTAAAACATTGCAAAAGATTGAATTGATTTAACATTAAAATTAATGGCAAAATCAATGCTAATGACATACATTATATTAAATGGTAAAAATATATTATATTTATAATTTAAAAAAATTAAATATTATAATTTAACCACATAAGATATTACGATGAAAAAATTTGTTTTTAATTAAAATATAGCGTGTTTTTACTATTCATTAAAATATGAATTTTATCAGAATAAAATGAAAAATTTATCCAAAGTGAATTTTTATTTCATGATTCCAAAGAATAATTTTATTTTGTCAAATAGAACTTATAAACATTTCAAAAACTACTTTTAAAGTGGGTGCACCATCAAAAGGCGGCAAAACTGTATTTTTTTAAAAATACATATTTTACACGAAAAAATTATTTTGTTCTTATACCATGTTCTAGAAAATGTGTAAGATGAATAATAATGTTATAAAATTCGAACTTTAATTAATACTATTCATAACGGCTAGTTCATAACAATATTATTATAATATATTGTTGTTTAGTAAAACACGGTATTTCGTACAACACACGCTATCAGGGAAGGTCGCGATTGTGTGCAATGCAAGCCAAGTCAGGGTTGCGTGTAGTGCAGGACTCTTTTGTTGTTGCGTATAACAAAATCCAACCCTATTTTATTTATACATTGAATATATATATATATATATACACTCAATGTTGCGTAGAATAACTTCAATCAAACGAACTTGAAATTGTGTGTAACACGAGCCAAGAATAGTGTTACGTATACTGCAATCTAATACGTTGTTGTTTATAGTGCAAGATAATCTTGGTGTATCATACAACAGAAGATATGAATTAAATTAAAAAGAATGTATCTTATAAAATCTCGGGTTGTTACACACATCGTGAGTAGGTCAAGGCCTCCATGACTCAGGGTGTCAGTTGGTCAGGGCATGAGTGACTCAGGGCATCGGTAGTTAACGGTATCCATGACTCATAATGTTTATAGGTTAGGGTGTCCGTGATTCAGGTCGTTCATTTTTCAGGGCATTGGTGACTCAAGGTTTCGGTAAATCAGGGCGTTAGTGACATAGGGTGTCGGTAGGTCATGGAAATTGTGATTTAGGGCATCGGTAGGATAGGGTGTATATAGGTTAGAGGTTTAGTGACTCAAGGCATTGGTAGGTCAAGGAGTCGGTTTATCAGGACATCAGTTGGTCATCATATCGTCAACTCGTGCATCAGTGAAATGTGTTAGTAAATCTTCCATCCATGAGTCATTTTCAAGAATTTTTTATTTTTTCTATTTCCATGTCTTTTTGACATTTAATGAGTTAAATGCCATATTTTAAGGGGTTTTGGGCCATTTCAACTTGTATTTTTCTTCTAAAAAACTGTAGCATCCTTTGACTCCAAAACTGCTTGGTCTTGGTCGTGATCCGGCTTTAATGGCCTTTGAAAGTGTTTCCACATTGATTTTGGATCTGGAAATCCTAAAGAAGAATCTAATATTCCTTTTATCCCTTCTATTTATCTTTTTTATTGATATTCACCATCCCAATATGAAATGTGTGCCTATTCTAGTGCCCAACCGATAGTTTTTTTTGGCATTCTCATGTCATGTGGCCACCCTGTTTTGTCATAAAGAGGTGTTTCATTATCGTATTGTTCCAGGTAGGGATTTCCATAGCCTCATTTTTAATTGTGTGTTATTTGGCTAGGGTTTACTCGTGTATCCTTTTGAATAAGGCTAAAACCGATTCAAATATGATAATATGAATAAATAAACTATGCGGTGGGAGCACAATGGTGATGATCATTTTGTTTTATATGTTATCCTTGATCAATGTTTTAAATTATATAGGTTGGTTTCTAATGAATACCATGGTCTTTGGTGGTCTATGTTTGTTTTCCTATATGATTTGTGAATTAGGGATGGATGAATTGGAATCTAGTTTATTATGTATGCTCGGTTAAATAAAGGGATTCCCTAGGATCAAATCTATTATGTGACCACCCTTAATTAACCAATTAAAATTATATAATGAGTGTTGCTAAATCTGAATAAACCAGGCTTTGATTGTGTGGTTGTGTGTTGTGTGTGGTTATCTTTGGTTTTTTGATGTAGTTGGTAGTGTGGTGATGTTGTTGGGGATGTGATTGTGTGTATGTGGATGTATAGATGGTGTGATGTTATCTCAAGTTGATTGATTGGTTGATTGTAGAATGGATGGACATGTTTTATAGTGGGACTGCATCTATTAATTGGTTTGATAGTCGGCCTGCAGGACAAGGTTGTGTCACATTCATGTTGATGATTGTGTTGGGCATGGTTTTTTTATGTAGATAGGGTACTGGATGGGGTTGTGATGAGGTGTGTTGTTGGTTTTTCTTATCTAGAAGAAGTATAGGGTGACATTTTTTTGAATAATTATGGTGGCAGTGGTTTAACGGGTGTCCAGGAATGGGGATTGTGCGGTGGGATTGTAAGATGTATTTTTTTATTCAATATTGTGGTTCTTATTTAGTAGGGCTACCAGGTACTATCTCGGAGGGATTATTTTGATGTCGTATTCTGTTACATTCCTTGGGATCTCAACTGGAGTTTCTTGGAACTTTCTGAAGTATGTGTGGGTTGGTATGTAACTCACAGTGTGATGTGCATGTTAGTATCTCAAGTAAGGATATAAATAATTAAATTTATAATCTAATAATGCTACACGAAAATTGATTAAATGCATTTTCTTGGGGTATGTTTTGATTCGTGGATTGTACTGTAGCGGTGTTATTCATCGAATTATTGAAGTATCCATCGTTCGTGGTGGTACATTCATGTAGAGGTGGAAAGAAGGGTAGTTTGTGTTTGATGGTTGTTGTTTTGAATCATCATATATTGGGATGAGTGTTTGGTAATAATATATATTGATTTAATTCCTTTTGAATTCTATATGCACCCCATCTATGTTGAGAACTACATGCCAAACACCGCTATTGTAATGGGAGAGGGTTTCATTCCCAATATCCTAGTGGGAGGATGGATAAATGATTAGTAACATTACTCTACTCCCTATTCTAGTAATTAATCACCGAAGACACTTAGGAAGGCTATAATGTGTTGAGGTTCAATACTAGATTTATGGTATTTGAAATGTGAGAGGTTATTTGTTTCCTAGGTTTCTTTGGGATGAGGCCCAGGTGTTTTCAGGAATGATGAGTTGTTGTTATGGCCCATTTTTTAATGGATGGGATTTGTTTGATTTATGTCCAAGGCGTGTGCAGGTGGGTTGTGAAAATGGTGATTCTGTAAGATTGTGGTAGTTTCATGAAGTTAATCATTAGGGATGGGCTATTAACTACTAAAAAGTGGGTGCGGTACCCAAATGTTGATGAGCTTACTACGTTAAATGACCTGCATTATCTAGAGAGTGTTCTTTATTGTGGTTTGGGGGGATAATATACCTTTTTAGGTACTTTTTAGTTCCTTTTATTTCTATCAGGGGAATTAGTAAGCCTCTCCCACTTGTGTACAATTTACTTTAGTTCTTCCCTATTGTGTTTATTTTTTTCTTACCATACCTATATAAAACGTTTTTCAGGTTTATACAGAGATTGTGTGGAATGTGCTAGATATTACTTTCTCAAACATTGGGGATAGTTTTAGTGTCACTACTTAGTTTTATTTTGGTACATACATTGGAGTTTTCATTATATTTCAACCTTAAGAATGCACGTGGTATTGATTTTTGTTTTGATATATAAAACTATATTAGAGTTATTTGAGGATGATACATCTTATCTATTGATCTTGGCATCTATTAAAAGGGTAATGCCTCCCATTTTTGTGATATTTTTATACCCTTGGTGTTGGTCTCAACCCTGGGGCCTAATGGAGGTGGAACTCAGGGGCCATAAAATCTCTTTCCTCTTGAAGAACGATGGTATGAGTATCATCCTGTCCCTTCCCTCTTCTTTAATAGGGTGGGTTATGATAGAATGATTTCATTTGTGATGTTTGAGAGGTAGCATAATTTTTGGAGTTAGGAACAGTGATGATTTCATAGGTTGGTAGGAAAATAGATGTAGGTGATCTTTGTTCTTGTCATAGGCTTGGGAAGACCGGCTATGACATGGGATTTTAGGGACCCTGTGATCTATTTCAAGGACATTAATCCTACTGAAAAAACAAGTGAATCTACACCATTTTCATGTTAGAGACCCCAATTAAGTTACATGCATCGTCGTGACTTTTGATATTGTTTGTTTTGGTTTTTTCCTGGAATTATATAATAAATAATGAGTTAAAATGAATATTAATATAAAATTCCATACTAATCGGGCTTATAAGTTCCGTGTTTACCTTTCATCTATGGATCCAAAACATCATCTGTGTGTGGTTCGAGCTATAGAGGGTCAATAAGCTGACTGGTTGACCAAAAAAGGGTCAATTCAATGTATGAGGATTATTAGTTGTAGAAGATGCTTCATGATTTCCAGTGATAGACTCTGGGGATGTACAAGGGTAGGTTCTTGTACATAGATACCAAGAGTTGAATCAAAGAGTTGGTGATCACATTAATCCTAATCTAGGCTCCAAAAGAGTATTGGGTTCTTCTAGAGGTGATCTAGATGAGGGGATAAGTGCGTTAGTGGTGGGTGCTTTACCTAAGGCATAGGAATGATACTGATATTTCATTGGATGACTTTGAGAAGGAGTTCCAAACAGAATTCTTCTCATCCAAAAATAAAGATGGTAAGAGGTAGGACCAATATCCATGTATCATTAGAGTATGTCGGTGAGGGAACTGGGGATAAAGTATAAGGATCTCATACAATTTTTTCTATATCTCTCTGCGGATGAGGAGTCTCGTATGAGGCACTTAGAAAAAGAACTCCATCCTTCTCTTTAGTATTTGGTTACTCCCTTTGTCATTTAGACAAATATAGAGGTTCAAATGAAGGATGAGGTTGTGTAATGTATTAACTCATGATGAGGTCTTCTATGAGAGTGAATTCTATCATTTTCGTTAAAGGTGAAAGTTTTCAGCAATATTTATTCTGCATCTGGGCCATCTAGGTTTCTTCTATCATGGATCTAACAACAGCAGTTTCAATTCCATCCATCTACTATATTCCTTTTCTACAAGGTCCTGGGGCCAAGGTTTTTTCCATGTGGTGGTCAGGGGAACCCCAAGGAAATGTTCTTACCACAAGATCAATATGGTGGAGGTGGTCTGCTTCAACTCCCACCTCAGCTGTAGTTTCCATCTAGGCCATTCATGTACCAAGGATAGTTGTCCCTTACTCCACTGAGGGCGAACGATGGAAGAGTAGGCTAAAATCAGGGTTCCTCTCATGGTCCTAGATTAGTGTGTGGTCAATGAGGTGCCCGATAGCTGATGTGAGAAGGATTTGGTCATGGGAATTTCACACTTCAGAAGACACAGTTCTAATATGGTCAGAAGTCATTCGATGCACGATCAGTTTTTTTAGTACGATTTCATGAACCTTGTTTTATAAAAGAGAATCACACACTTTTGTGACACCTAGTCTATCCCATGCCATATAACTACACATATATTGACTTTTTGTGCCCCTGGAACAGATTATACTAGTTGGATTTCCGACCATCCACTTTTATGTTTTTCATAAATGTAGACTAATGTTGGCGATGCCTTAGTCTAGTGGGAATCCCTTTCTGAAACATATGCAGATATACGATGTCATCCTTAGCATTGATTGTTATTTTTTCAGGACATTATGTGATCAAATATTTTTGGATAATAGTAATTTTCTCAGACTAGAAAGGCCAACACGTAGCTTTTCTTGTTGATCAGATCTGTTAGGTGGGAAGCCAATTCATAGAGCATCTTATTTTCTTGTTAGCTGAGATATTAGTGGGATTGATGGGTTCTGATATTTTTTAGGTTTCCCTTGTCTTAGGGGTGTTTTTGGATGTTTTTACTAAGGAGGATGTTCTCTACCCCCTTGACATGACATTGAGTTTTGGATAGGCTTACAGCGTGGTGCCCATCCGATCATGATGTCTCTTTATCAGATTTAACATTCTAAGTTGCGTGATTTGTGGATTTAGATTGAAAATCTCATGAAGAAGGGAATCATCTAACCTAGCGTGTTATTGTGGGGGTTTTGGGTCCTATTTACAATGATGGAAAACAATGTTTTGACGTTGTGCATAGACTACTAGACACTGAATCATGTAATAGTCAAAAACCAATACCCTCCTCTGAGAATTGACTATAATTTTGAATAGCTGAGGGGAGATGGTTGGTTCTCTAAGATCAATCATTTTTCTAGGTATCACCAGTTAATGTTGAAAGAGGGTGACATCACAAATACTACATTTTGGTGAAGGTAAGGGAACATAATGTTCGTGGTTATGCCATTTAGTGTTACGAATTCACTATCCATGTTCATGGGGCTTATCAATATCATCGTTCATGAGTTCATGGACTGGTATTTCATCTTATTCATTGATTACATCCTAATCTACTCAAAATTATATGAGGAGAATATCAACCATCTCAAAAATATCCTAGAGGTTATTTGGAAACACTATCTCAAAAATATCTTATTCTGGCTGGCTACTACTAGATATTTTTCACAGATTTCTCTCAGGTAGCATCTCCCTTAATAGATCTAACAAAAAAGGCCAATATTTTTGTGGTCAGATTAGTACTAATCAGTGTTTGGCTGTCTAATAGGGATATTGGTCAGTGATCTAGTGCTCATGCTGCCAGAGGAAGTTTAGATATTTGAGGTGTTTTTCAATTCTTCTTATTTAGGACTGAGGTGTTTAATGATACATCAATGAGGAGTGATGTACTATGGTTCTTGATAGTTACATCCCATTAATGTAACTATTCCACCCATTATATGGAACTATAATCAGTCATTTTCGTATAAAATATGTGGAAAGATCCTCATTAAGGAGTTATTTGGGGTTTTCAGAGATCACAAGATCTTGAGCTACATATTTTCCCAATGAAATATAAACATGCAGCAGTTGAGGCGGCCGATGTTTTATAGGATTATTATTTTGAGATATCCAACACCTTGGGAAGGTGGAATGTCGTGGTTGATGACTTAAGATGGTTGTTGGGGAAGGATTTTGTTTGAGAATCTATATATGCTTGGAGGTAAATGGGGGAGATGGTTTCCTTATACATAGATGTAGGAATGGATGGAAATAAAGACCATCTATTTCAGATGATGGTGTAGTCATCTATAACGTAGAAGTATTGGGAGTCATAGTGGGGAGACTCAATAAAGGATGTGATGCATGATCAATTTGACAAGGTTTATGCTCAGGTGGCATGGTCTAAGGATGATCAAAATCATTTTATATTCCATGAGAATTTTTTTGTTCTAGTTGAAATTCATGATGAAATTATTGATGATTCTGAAATTCCACCTCTAGGGGTGCACTCCGAGAGTTTCCAAGATGTATTGGGGCTTGAGGGAATAGTTTCGGTGGCCCAGGGTGAAGTGGGATGTAGCAGAATTTGTCTAATAGTGCTTGGTGTGCGAGCTAGTGAACGATGAGCACCATGTTCCTTGTGGATTGTTGCAACCCCTAGATGTACCTGAATTGAAGATGGATGTCATCTTGATGTATTTTATCATATAATTACCTAGGGTTTAGGGAGTATGTGATGTTATCTAGGTAGTAGAAGATCATTTGATGAAATTGGTTCACTTCTTAGTGATCAAGGCATCAAGTGAAATGGATTCCTTGGCATGGTGGTATGTTGATGAGGTGGTGCGATATAATAGAGTTCCAAAATCCATCATCTCCGATATGGATAGAATTTTTTTTTTCACAATTATAGATGGAATTTCATCATGCCATTGACACTCAGTTACGCATCAACCCTGTGTTCTACACTCAGACAGATGGGAAAATATAGAGGACCATCCAGACATTGGAGGACATGTTGTGGGCATGTGTTCAAGACATTAGTCAGTCTTGGGTGTTACATTTTACCTAAATATAGTTTCCATACACTAATATTAACAGCTCATCCATTATAATGGATCCTTTTTAAAATTAATATGAGGACCCTGGTGTTCACCGTTATACTTGATAGATGTTTTGGAGGTAGCTATTCTTGGTTTAGACATGGTGAAGAGTATGACAAAGAAGGTGCATATTGTCCATGAGAAGATGATGGAAGCACATTCATGGTAGAAGTTGTATACAGATTATCGGATAATGAACTTGGAGTTAGAGGACGGGAACCATATATTCTTGAAGGTTTTCCATAAATGTGGGAAACCATAGTTTGGAAATGGGGGTAATCATTTTCCCTTGTTCATCAAACTTTTTATGGTGTAAGGATGAGTTGGTGAGATTGAATATCAGCTAGCATTGCCAGTGTAGTTGGGAAGGATCCTTGATCTCATTCATATCTTCCATCTTTTTTAGTATCTCTATGATAACTCCCATGTCCTTGAGTAGTGATAGTTAGATATCAAGGATGAAACAATGTTAGTCGAATGACCAGTGGAGATATAAAATCATTAGGATAAGGTGATGCGTGGATGGACTATTCCCTTGTGTCTCATTTTGTTGATGCACAATTCCCTAGATAAGAGTACTTGGGAGTGAGAGATGTAGATGTGTTTGAAGTACCTAGAGTTGTTCTGAGTTTTTCTTGTGTGTTTTTATTTGTGAAGATTTCTTGAACATTGTCTTCTTTGACATGAGTTGTTTACTTGTTATGAAATGTACGATAATGTCTTGAAATATGAGGATGATAGGACATGATCTCTAATCAAGATGCATTAATGTATATTTGATTAAACATGTGCAGTAATGTCAGTGCCTCTCAAAGAGGATAGTATATTAACATGGTGGAATAAATTCCCATATTCACATATTAGGTATGTGTACCTTTTAGTGATTTTGGGGTGTGTATTTCGGTTTTTTGTGTTAGAAAATATTTTAGGATGTGTTCATGGATTATGAGGTTTCACTTCAATGAGGTGGTTTATCCATGAGAGGTTTCTTACAGGGAGGTTATTTGGACCCCTCTTTCATCCGGGTTTGGTTTTGAATTATCTAGGTTGCGAATAATTTTAGAGGTATCTGATATAAAGGTCCAGACAACCGTAGTCCATTACTTTTTCAAAATATAGTGTTTGGGATGGTTTGGGAGGGAAATATTGCTAATTTTAATAGGTTTCCAAATATCCAGTTTTCCCATCAGTAACTATGTGTCAGCAGCTCAGCATTAGTAGCTCTGGGATGGTATGTTATCATTGTTAGGTATGAGTATCTGTGACATAGGATGTCTGTACATTATTTTTTCTATGACTCATAGTGTTGTTAGGTCATGGAATCCATGACACTGGGCATTGGTAGGTAAGCGTATCGATGACTCGGGTGTCAGTTACTCAGGTTGTAGGTAGGTTAGGGCATCAATGACTGAGGGGGTTGGTATGTTAGGGCATTGGTGACACAGGGTCTGGAAAGGTCTGGGCATCGGTGACTCAGGGATTCGGTAGGATTGTCTGCCTATGAATCAGGGTTTCATTAGGATAGGACATCAGTGACTTAGGGAATCGGTTGGTCAGAGCCTATGTGAATTAGGGGGTATGTGGGTCAGGGAATTGGTGACTCATAGCATCAGTTGGTATGGTGGTCAGTGACTCAGGGCCTCAGTAGTTCAGGGCATTAATGACTCACGACATTTTTAGGTCATCACGTCAGTGACTTAGCCGTTGTTCAATAAAGCGTCTGTGACTCATTTCAGTGATACACCCATCATTGAGCCATTTTCCAACCATTTTATGTTTTTCTAGTTCAGCATATTATTGATGATAAATGAGTTAAATGCCCAATTTGATGGGTTTTTGGGACATTTCAAATGTCATTTTTCATCTGAAAACCCGAAGATTCCTTTCAACACTAAACCACATGGTCTTGGTTGTGATCTGACATTAATGGACTTTGAATACATTTCCCCATAGATTTAGTATATGGACTTCCTAAAGCAGAATCTTATCTTCCTTTTAAGGCTTTCATATTCTTCTAGTGTGTTTAAATTCTACCTCCCTAGATGATCTGTACACCAATGTTTTATCCCCATATTATGTTTTCCTTAGAGTATCCTACTTATCTGACCCCCCCCCCTCTTTTGGTGCAAGGAGAAGTTTTGGTTGCTTGTTGTTTTTGGTAGGGATTTCCATCACCCCCTTCTAGTTGTGTATAATTAAGAGTGGGTGTACTCATGTGTCCTTATCAAAATAAATGAACCTAATTTCAATAATATAATAAGAATAACTAAATGAGGGGGTGGTAGAATAGTGGTGACAATCATTTTGTTTCTTATAATTTCCATGATTCATGTTGTGAATCACATGGGTAATGTTATTATAAAAATCAGGGTCATTGGTGGTCTCTATTTTCATACCTATTTGATTTTCAATCACTATTATAAAATATTAACTCTGGTTAATTACTTATTCTACGATAAATAATTGGATTCCCTTGGATAAAATTTATTCTGTGATCCCCCCTATTTTATCAAGTGGAATTAAAAAACAAGTACTATAAAATATAAATAAACCTTTCCATGTAAGTGTGGTTGTGTGCTGTGTCCAATTATATTTATACTGACATCTGTGTTGATAGTGTGGTGTTGTGGAAGGGGGTGTTATTGTTTGTATGGGGTGGTATGAAAGGTGTCATGGTATCTCATGATGAGAGTTTAGTTGAATCTAGAATCGATAGACTACTTATGCAGTGGGACTGTATATGGGGAGTGGTTCGGTAGCGGGGTTATAGGACTATGTTGTGTGATGTTCATGATTATAGGTGTGTTGGTCATTGTTTGTTTATGCATTGGGGTTACTGAGTGGGATTTGTTGATGTGTGTTGGGGTTTTTTTCTTGTTGTGAGGAAAGACAAGGAAGAATGATTTTGACGAATGATTGTAGAAATGGTTGAATGGGTGTCCCAGAAATGGGAGTGTGCAATGGAACTATAAGTTGATTTTTTATATAGTTCTACTAAACTCAATGTTTTTTGTAGATCAGTTATATAGGGTATTATTTAGGTGGGATTATTTTGAATAAATATGGTGTTACCTTTCCCTGGAATCTCGCTCAAACTTTCTTTGTATTTTGTGAAGTATTTGGGGGTTATGATGTTACTCATGGAGTGATGTGTTTGTTAGATTCCTACGTAGGGATAGAAATAAATAAATGAATTATTTGATAATGTAGAAGTATTATTGGTTAAATGAATTGGTTGGGGGTAGTTGGGGCTTCTAGTGAAGCGGTGTTAATTATCAACTTACGAAAGTGACCATAATTTGTATTGGTATGTCCATGTAGAGGTGGCCGGAAGGGTCGTTTGAGTGGGATGGTAGTTATTTTGAAAACCCATATGTTGGGATGAGTGTTTGGTACCTATAAATATTCATATACTTCCATGTGATTTTTATATTCACCCCATTTATATTACAAACTACGTACCGAACACCCCCATTTTTATGGGGGGGGGGGGGGTGTGTCTTTCCCAACATCCTAGTGGGAGTATGGATTATTTGTTTTTGATGTTACCCTAATATATCTTCAAAGAATATATCACCCAGGATTATTTGAGTAAGATGAATTGTCTTGTGGTTAATACCAGATTTACAGTACTATTTGTTTGAGAGGTTTCTTGATTCCGAAGTGTCTTTGGGATGACGCCCAGGTGTTTTTTGGAAAGACATGTGGTGGTTTTGGCCTATCTGTCTATGGGCGAGATGTGCATGGTTTGTGGCCCGGATGTGTGTGAGTAGTTTATGACATTGAGGCTTGTGAAAGAGTGTCGCCGCGTTAGGATGTTCACCATTAGGAATGGCTGTTTAACCATTGGTAAGTGGTGTGGGTTACCCAAATTTTGATGTGATACTAATTTATTTTTCATGACTTACATTATTTGGTGAGTGTGACTTGGTGAGGTTGGGGTGGATAGTATACCTTGTTAGGTATTTTTTTTTTTTTGCTATTTCTCACAAGGGAATTTGAATGCTTCTTCCACTTTTTCATGGGTGACATTGGTTCTTCCATACTGAGTATAATTTTATTCTCACCCAATGTATATAAATCTATTTTCTGGTTTCAAGGGAGATTACATGGATAGTGATGGATTTTTCTTGCTCGGATTTTGGGGACTGTTGCTATGTCCTTAAATAGTTTTTTGTAGGTACTTACTTTTTATTTTTCATTGTATTGCAAGTAATTTTACTTCAAACATTCACGTGGTGTGGATTTTAGTTTCATTATATATATACAATGGTGTTGTATGATTTTGATACATAATATAACCTAATCATGGTTACTATAAGATGTTTAATACCACTTTTTTTTAGATTTATATAAATGTGGTGCTGGTCTCCAACAGTGGTCCTATTGGATGTGGGACTCAGGGGGTCAGTATCTCTCCTTTATCTCAAGGAAGGATGGTCTCAACATCTTTCTATTGGTTCCCTCATCTTGAAGAAGGTGGTCATGATGTATAGATTCAATTATAAAAAATGAAAATTGTAATATTTTTAATTATATATATCAAATTAAAATTTATGTCCAATACAAAAAATTACTTGAGTTTTTAATGTTCATAAAATTAAATACAATTTTCAATAAAATCCAATATTTTTCACTATTATTTTTAAAAAATATATTTCTAGAAAAATCTAAAAAAATCATTATAAGATAATTTTTATGTGTTGAAATAAAAAATGAAATTCATTTTCTCAAATAAATTTTTAAAAACATTTAGAAATTAATGATAGTAATCATCCATAAAAGAAATAGAAATTATTTTCAATGGAAATATATTTTATAAATAATTAAAATAAATAACTATTTTTTGATTATTTTATTTAAAATTAACAATAAATTTATTATGAGTTATAAGTTTATATTTATTTCATAAATTATTTAACCCTCTTCATATCATCCAATTTCAGGGATAATATTTAGTTTTTCATTTATGATATGTGTCTCATATCTTGTATGGTATATAAAATATTTTTTACTTTTAAAATACTTGAACGTTATATTCTCCACCATTTTAGAAACTTCTCTAATAGAATTTTTCTCAATCAAGATATACAGTGTTCAAATTTTCAATCTACCTTCTTTGAAAATTCAAATTATAATAAGAATAAATATAATTCTTACTATAAAATAGAGGAAGGGATGTACAAAGGTTGTCTAGAATAACATGTACTAGGTATTCATGTAGGAAAATTGGAAATATGAGAGAAAATATAATGTAGAATGACTGATAGAATGTTATAGAGAACATAGTCATGAGAAATTTAAATTCTAAAAATTAGTAAATCTATGATGGGTTAAAATGGTATTCATTTTTTATAAACAAATGTAAATAAATATTATTTTTATTTAATGATACTTTTCATGGAGTTGAGGAGTTTTTTTCCATATATACTAATATAATAAAGAAAATATACTTACATTAATAGTTTATTTTCATCTTTTAATCAATTTCCAACACAGACCCAATTATTTCTCCAAAAGGATGTGTATGAATTTTCATTCATGAACCACTACAATAAACATCTATGGATCAGAAAATCCTTGAAATAAAAACAATGTATTCCTCCATTCTTCATGAATTAACTAAATGTAAAATAGATATAATGATGTATTGAAAAACACCAAAAACAACAAATCTTTGTATGATTATAAAATACATTATTATCTTGAATTCAAAAATAATAAAAAATTTAAAATATTGATCATTCAAAAAATAAATGACCATAAATTTTTTTAAAAATATTCCAGACTAATATGAAAACCCAAAATTTAGATAGATTTGATCACATCGTCTTCCAAAATAAATTATAACATTTATCTAAAAATAAGATCATTCCCTTGTAATTTCTCAAAACAAGAATGAAATTTCCTAAATCACAAAACCTCTAAGACATGATAACTATTTCCATAACTAACCTTAATCACCTTAAATACCAATTAAAATCATAGATTCCCCCAAAATATAATTCAAAAAATATTCATCAAAAAAAATTCCAAACTATTTTTTATATCATAATCATATAGTTTTCAAAGAATAGAAAATATCTTCAAAGAAAACACTAATCACTTAATCCCAATGTAATTTTCTAATCCCATGGTTATATATTTGATGAAATAAGTTTTCCAAAATTGAGAATAACCATTATGTTTCAGGTATTTTATGTAATTGAAAACAATTTCATTCTAATGTAGAATCTTCTAGTATAGTTGGGGTGATTCATCCTTATCACCCTCTGGTTGTGGGTTCAATTAGTATGGCCATAAAAGATGCAATGGGTTGTCACACCACTGGAGGGATGTCCATTTCCAAAATAATATTAATATAATATTTATAAAATTATTGAAATGTGAGAAACATTATAAAAAATAACCATACTATATTAAATATTATAATACTTTTTAAACCTCAATAGTTATCTCATACATTTCATTTTTATCCATGGAATAAATAAACTTTAATTACCTCTAAAATATCATTATAAACTATAAATTTTTGTATCCTAAATAATATTAAGGGGTTCCTAATACATTGAAAATATGATCAAATAAAAAATTATAATCCCTTTATGATATAACTAACTCATAAAAAACCTCGCATTAAAACAGTTTAATCTCAAAAAATTTATAATCCCTGATTTGATAGCAATTGTAAACAACTATCCTTAATAATCAAATATTATAATGTTTTTGAACTAGAATTCACATATTAAAACTCATAGGATCCTTTTGGTTTATATTTTTAGTGAAATATGTAAAAGACACAAATATACTATTCATATATTATAGGACAATTTTTTTTAAGTATCCATTTATCCCACTAATCAAATTTTTATAAAATTAAACATGAATTATAACCAAGATAAATCTTCACAAGATTAAACTTGAGTTTTTATTTTTTTTTCTTAATCATTATTAATCACTATGAAAACCATTTAAAAATGTGTTATGATTAGAAAAATATTATTATAAAACATAAGACGACTAAAAACATTTAACTAGTGAAAAACATGAAAACCCATTAAACAATTATCTTAATAATATAAATTTTCTTATGAGAATAGTATAATATATCATTTATAAAAAAGTGATTATATTTAATTTTTAGATAATAGAATTTCCATGAAGGCTCGTCAGAAATTATGAAATAATAATGTAGTTTACTTGGGACAAAATCATCATAGATCCCTTATTGAACCAATAGAATTTGGATGGATTAGACAACCATCTTCGAATAAAATTCTTTGAAATACAACGTCGATACCCAATGCATTAGATCACTATTTGGGTGAAACCATCATATAATCTGATGTGGGATCACCCAATGCTATCTAGGTTCACCGATAATAAATAATTTCTAATCACCATAACATTAATAAAACCCCTGATCACCATTTTAAACTCCTGTGGAAAAAAAATTCTTATTTCAATATACAACATTTTCCTAAAAAACACTTTTAAAATCATAAACCTCACACATCATAAAGAAACCATTTTTTTAAAAAAGAATTGTGAGAACATAAAAAATAAATCATCCAATAATTAAACTTTTATTATGTTATTAAATGATGATCTTGTTTTATTAGTTAAAAAAAATCTTTAGATTTTGTGTAAAGAATCGAAATAGTAACATTAAAAGAATGTTTTTAAAATAAAGTCTATTACCTTGAGTCCAAATCTTCATATAAATTCCTTATCATCATTAATAAGAAAATTAGGAAAATTTTTACGACATTAAGAAAATATTTCTTGTTAATTATTCATTTATACCACTTCTTTCAATGTTATATTCAACTACTTAATTAATAATGTTCACTTCATATATTATGTTTGTATTATATTATATGTCCAATATTTCTTTAGTATGTTCACTCTAATATAAGATATAAAAATTGATTCTTCTTCATAATAATATTTATGACATAATTATAATTTTTATTCATGCATTATACTTTTAATTTCAACCATCACATATATTTATGAAAAATGACCTTTCATTCAATAATATAGATGATTGGCTGTATATATGGATGAGTAATGTTTATATTTTTCATTGATCATTAGCAAGAGAATGTAATTGTTATTTTATATTTCTATTTTTATTATAATCTCAAATATCACACATTAAAAGTTAAATATACTTACTAAATAATCCATGTGATGAGGTGATGAAAAAGAAACATATTGCTTCATAGAGGTGGTAATCTACTTGTATTCAAGAATGAAGTTATAATATTTTGGTGCATGAAAACGTAAGAATATAAATGAAATATTATCTTTTCATAATGATAAATATGTCATTAATATCATATATAAAAATTAATTTCATCATAAGAGTCCTTAATGAGTGGAGGAGATGGAAAACAAATTATATCAATTCAGGAGGCATTAGTCTGTCGTACTCACAAAAGAAAAATTATTATCCTATTTGGTGGAAGGG
Organism: Viscum album; assembly: GCA_963277665.1. Lineage (NCBI taxonomy): Eukaryota > Viridiplantae > Streptophyta > Magnoliopsida > Santalales > Viscaceae > Viscum > Viscum album. Next base: position 2,055,914,846 of record OY728150.1, on the reverse strand, counting down.
AAGATTTATATGGGCCATAAAAAATAATAAAATATCTATATATATAAGATACTATAGTTATTTTTTTCATGGTTGAATAATATTTTAATGTGTTGGAATAATAAAGAATACTAAAACTTCTCTATATAAATTATACCTCTTATTTGGAAATCCTCCAATCCTTAACACCATAAAACTACTAATGTTTTTATTATGACTAATCCATGACCTAAAAATGAAAAGATAGATTCTAATAAATTATTTTGGTAGTAATTAGATAATAAAAATCTGTTTTTATGTCTTTATTATTAGGAAGATGATGTTCCCTTTTATAAGAGAGGGGAGGGGTACTCTTGTATTTTTTCAACATAGTAAATTATACTAAGACTATTCTAGAGAAAAACAATTTAAACAAGCCTAAAATTAATATTTTATGATATATATAACAATATATTATCCCACTCATTCTTATTTAAAAATTTTAGGATTTTTAGATAATTTAATAAAATATTATTTCCAAAAATTATCTTTATATTAAAAATTTGATACAATTTATTACATTGAATTTATAATCATCATGAAAAAAATAGAAACAAATATTTTATTATATCATAAAAATCGAATGGTAATTTATATATTTCATCGATCACATTAATTATGTCAAATTATATTTATTTTAACATTTATAAAATCATTTATTATATTTTTTTGATAAATTAAATAATTACTACATCAACGTTGTGTAGTAAATTAATGATATTATTTATTTAATGAAAATTAAAAATAAATTACCACGGTGATGAAAAATTTATTCACTTTTAAAATACTATTTATAGTCTATGAAATTCGGCTGATAACCCAATATTATAAATGTTATAGTTACTTAAAACATGATAATGATATCATCGAATTTTCATTAAATAAAACATTATAATGGTTTTAATTATATCCAAAGGGAATGAAATGGTCATATAACCAACCATTGATTGGTTATTAATCTAAAATAATCGTCCAATAAAATTTTGGAAAGTTTTAGGGTCATTTTTAGTCCTTATTATTTAATTTTTACCCATAATTAATGGATTTACTAATTACCATTTTAATAAAAAATATGATGTTTATTATTTAAATTTTCAAAAAAATAAAATGGAAATAATAATTATATTGGGAAAATTTTATTTAATATAATGAATCCATTTTTCAAAAATTAAATTAAAAATGTTTAAAAATATGAATTATAATTAAACTAGTAAAACATAATGAAAAATAATTTCCATGAAAAAATCCATTTTAAATATATTATGATTTTATAGAAAATCTATCAATAAATTACATAAAAACCTAATTAAATTATTTTAATTAAACTATAAATAATTAAAATTTAAAAATAATAAAAATATAATTTTATATTTTAAATTATTTTAAAAAATACATTTCTAAAAAAGAATACATTTTTAAATAAAATATAGTATTTTTCACTATTCCTTGAAAAATCGATATTTTTAGAAAATTAAAAAATAATATTGGTAATGTAATAATTACATGCCTAACTTCAAAAAGAAATTCAATTTTCTAAAATAAAATTTCAAATAAATATAGAAATTAATTACCAAAATCACCCATAAAATCAATAAAAATGATTTCCCAAGAAAATATAATTTCCGAAGAACAAAAAGACATTACAAAAAAATTACGATTATTTTCTATGAACATAAAAATATATTAATATTATGTTATAAATTTATACTTATTTCATATATTAGTTGATCCTATTTATACCAACTAATTTAATGACTTATATTAAATCACCTATTTATGTATTTCTTTTTGTATCTTGTATGATATTGAAGATAATGTTTCCTTTATAAAAATATGTAGATATTAAGATTAAAGTGTGTGTTACTAAATTAAATAAAATACAATTTCCGTATAAATATTTCATGGTCAATAAGAAAATTTTTCCTTCATCCACCCAAAGGATACATAGAGAAATGATTAGTCTGTGAGTACAGATTAATACATTATAGTCTCTCATGACAAAATATCATTCCACCTTGTACTAGAAATTTTTATGCATCAGCCTATTTTAATAGACATCCTAATTGTAATAGAGTAAACAATGATAGTAGTTAACAACTATATAATGAAATATTTATAGAATTATGGTAATCTAATTAGAATTTTCTTTTAGGAATCATTAATATCTATGGTAAATATTATTAGAGGAAGAATCCTAGGAAAATAATGGTCGCACTACATTTTTCATAGATGAAATTCCTGTGATATTAGGTGGATAAAAAAAAAGTTCCAAAAAAATAAATGAGTGGAAAACATTCATTTTTTTTATTTTTATGTACCAAAAATTATATGAAAGAAAAATTGAGATTGATATGGAATTCATAATTTATAAATCCTGAATAAATAATTTATTAAAGTAACACTATGTAAGTCGAATTGAATGAGATTCATATGATTATATTAAATCCTAAAAATAATAGAATTCCAAATTGATGGATCTGTATATTTTTTATGATAAAAACTACAGTATAACTTAATATTCTATGAAATAAATGAAAAAAATAGTGTTATCAAATTTTAAATCATTGGTATCATAAGATGATGAATTATTTTAAAGAGTTAGAAAATAAATTTTTTATAACTAGTACAAAATATATTTCATAACATATTTTTTGAATTTAAAATAAAAAAACAAACTATTTAATTAAAATCCAATAGCATAACAAATAAGACATTTAAAAACAAAAATGGTATAATATATTGATTATATTTATTGATAATATACTGAAATACACAATTTTTTACTAAATAAATTAGTTATTATATTTAAATATTTTGTATAAATAAGTTACATGTTATGTAGGAAACAACCCTCAAATTGTTGTAAATTCATATATTATTAAGTCATGTCATATTATAATGATAATTTCATTGTGATGTTGGTGTTATCATATTATTAATGACCCAAGGTATAATCCTAAAATGTAGTTTGATATATTTAATATTTAATTAAATATGATAATCCTAAAGTGGAAAATTATTTGTCAGAGTTAGAAAAACATTATTTGGAATACATCAAAAATTTTTGTTCATTCTAGTAGATGAAAAAGTGGTATGATCTTGGTTATATATTTTAATATTGATCGATTTTAAGAAAAATGCCACACAATATATATATAGGTAATAGATTCGTAACATGAAAATAATGATAGATAAAATTATTAAATATGTATCTACATCAATAAAAAAACATGGGAGAATATATATAAATATAATTGAATAATATGAAAAGAAATCAACTATTTCAATAGTATTATTCAATAATAAATATTAGTTGAATAATAAAAAATAGTTTAACTTTTTTCACAATTTGAAATTCAATAATTGTTCACTTCAAAAAAATGATTCAACAATATATTATTTAAAATTAATAAAAATAATTGAATGTTATTTTCACTACAAGAATTCATTAATTCATAGTACTTCCTGATCAAATATAAAAAAATTTATTTCAAATCTATAGTAATATGTATTGGAAACATGAATATTGTAGATAAACAAATTTATTCATGGGTATTAGTAAAATAGTTAAAAACTATATGTATTGAAAAATTTTAAATATGAGATATAATTCATAAATAATTAAATATTGAACATATATATTACTAATAATTATTTTTCATTTGAATACATGAAAATATAAAATGAAACAATAGAAGAAACAAATTAGGGATTTTGAAATGATAATTTTCATTTCTAAAAAAATATTTTATAAAAAAATGGTTGATTGGATAGAAAAACTGAAAATTCATCAAAAAAATTTTACTCATGATATATAAATAATAATTTATTTCAAATTTACCATATTTTTTAAAGAAATGAAAAAATATAATTCAAAAAAATATATAAATAACTTGATAAATATGGGATTCAAAATTATACATGATGTATTGGTGATTTGAATTTTTAAATAATGTTTTAAGTCAATCAATTTCTTATATTAAAAGATATGTATGATTAACATTTAAAAATAATGATAGAAATAAGTAACAGAGTTTATGTGAAACATTTATGAATGTATATGAAAGTAATAGTTGACTTATAAATTATAAACTCTATTAAAAAATTTCAGATGATGTTGTTTCTATTGCAACATGCTCTATACTAGTATTGTTAACATGGGCATAGTTAAGTTTATCATTATATTAAATTCTTGTACTAATCCTCCACATTCTAGCATTCTCACTAATGTGAAATATACATACCATGTGATTTGAATGTTGGTGATTGTATATACCAATAATATAGTTCAAAAGTAGTTATAAGCCATCTACCATACTAAAATCATTACTCAAAATATATATAAGTAAATGATATACAATTTAAAGAACCATTGAGATGTCATTTGGATAATATAATGTGTGTTGAACTTAATAAGCTTTTGTGAATTCATTTCATTTTATCCTTTTTGTCACAAAATTATTTTCTATTTGACATTGAAGAACTATAGCCAAAACCGGCAACTAGAAGATAATTATTGTAAATAATGAATATAAAATTATTATTTTAGTGTATATAATAAGGATTTTTTTTCGTAATTCAATAAAGAATATATTTATAATAAATGGTGGATATTTTTGTCTATTATCACCCACCAGTGTATCTTTAGAAGACATTGTACAATTCATGAATATTAATCAATTGCAGAATTCATTTTATTAATAATATAAATTTTTTAAAACATCAAAGTTAAATTATATATTGAATAAATTTAGTAATAGAAAATATATTTATAAGGTAAATTATTAAATAAAACTGTAAACATGCAGTTAATAGAACTTAATGAAAAATAATAGATATGGATGAGACATTATTTTTGAAAGACTGGTACCTCTTATGCAAAGGAAAAATTGGAGTTAAAGTTCTATATTCATAAATTCATATCATTCTCGTAATATTATTGTCGAAAAATTATCCTGAAAAAAATAAGTATGAGAGATTAAACATCCAATTGAATATTGTCGATGGAAAACCAAAATATGAGTACATGTCCATCCTGTAGAAAATAAAAATGCCCAAAATAATTCTAAAATGATTAATATAAATTAATTTATTAGAATAGATACCATTTTTTAAGCTTGAAAAAAATATAGTTGGAAATGAACACCTCAAAAAAATTACGAAATATTATTATTTTAAATATATCCTGGAAAAAATGAATATTCAATTGAAGTTGAATGAATTTTTTGTTGGAGTGGAAAAAAATAAAAAACACATTTCACATTACTATTTAATGATCATAAAGGAGTGGTGATATGAATTAAAATAATTTCTTATTGTAAAGAAATATATGTTGATAATATTTTTTTATAAAATTAATGTGAATTGTAAAATAATAAGTTGGTATAAAAAAATATTTATATTTAATATTAGAATTCTAAAAAATATTAAAAAAGCATCTATTATTAAAAAAATAAACATTAAAGGATGAAACATGAGAAAGGGGAACTATATTTGTAGATTCAAAATATTTGATCATTCTCAAAACATTGCAATTATTTTATTTCTATGAACAATAATTAATAAAAAATGATAGATAAAACGTTACACTGAATATAGTCTAATAAAAACAATATGAGTCTAAACCCATTTTATAGAAACTCCAATAATAAACTCAAAATCAAGATGAATCAGTGAAAATGAATATATGAGAATTTCTATTAATTTAGGGTTCAAAACAATATAAATAATTTTCAAATACCTAACCTCAATAAAATTCAATATTATTTCATAATTATTTATGAAAACCATAAAAAAGAGTAAAAACATATAGTTACACAACAATGACATTTATAGATGGAATTGAATTATAGTGAGTCATCACAGATTTAAATGTTTATAATGAATGATATTATCATCAACTCTAATAAAAGGTTTTCGATTTTGTCCTCCAATGAATTTTCAAGAGTTGTTAGGATTTCAACTATAGGAATCAATAAATTATTGTGGATGAGTAGTTGGAAATCTAGTGGTCTTTCAATGATACCTTTAGAGATTTTTAGGGTTTAATGAAATATATTGGAGGATATATCTGATAGATGGTAGCTTCATGATGATTGAGTGAGGTTTTATATGACACCCATTCGCATACGAGGTGGTATAATTGAATGAGAAGTGGTTTCAAATGGGTTCAATAAAATTCTGTGATTTGATTGATTCGTGATTTTAGAGGAAATTAAATGAGAATTATACATTTGTGATGTATTGTTGATTGGATTATGTTTGGGTTTTAGCTGTTATTGTTTTTAAGCACCACATAGAGACAAAAAAGTAGGTGGATTAATCATTTAGATGAGATTTATGTTTTCAGATGCTCAATATATAGTATAAACTGGCACCCCTCCTAGGAAATTTCACCGGATAACATCGCGTGTGAATATAATGAAAATTAAATAAAATATTCAGATAGAAAATACATACAATGTAAAATAGACAAAATGGTAAATAATAGCTTATATATATATAATAATCAATTTTTTAAATAGTTACTCCTTACATTTCCCCTCAAATTTAGAATTTTCATTATTAAATTTATTATTATCTTACCTATATGCATCCAATATAAATTGATCAAAATATTTTTCTAAATGTCTCTACCGAAAATATGTTAAGTAAAATTTAAGTCCAATTTTACATAAAAAATGAGATAAACATTCAAATGTTTTAAATATGTAATTCATATCCATAAATATGTTGATTAATTTAAATTCATATATCATCTGAAGATGTTGAAAATAAATTATGAAAATAACATCCAAACTCCTTTTATAATGTACCATGTACTGTGGGAAATCACAAAAATGATTAATAATTCCATATATATTACCAAAACCGAGTGTAACTGAACAATATATTATAATGAAAATATGTTGTTATATTAGAACAAGAAAAATATTTTAAAAAAATAATCAAAAACATATACTAAATAATAGAATTTGGGCCATATATTATAAAAAATAATAAAATGATCATATTTTATAATGAACCATATACCGTAAAAACAGAATCCAATATACTCATATAACCTATTTCAAAATAATAATAGATTATGTGGGCATCAAACTAATTACCTTATATGATCATATGTTGTACTATCATCATCTGGTGTCATATTATCAGGTAATAACAGAGTATATGGGAATCAAAATGATTTGTATATAAGCATCGATATGTTTACTATATGAGATTAATGTGTTTTAAATTGTAAATAATATAAATATATTATTGTTTTAACTCAAAAACATTCAATATAAGTTTGAAGATTTCAGAAATATTTTATTCTATATAATAGATTCATAAAATATAGTAATGTGTTGACTTGATGAATATTCAAATTACAAAGAAATATATTGATCCATGATTCTATATTTTATTATAATTATTTTTAGAAACACATATATAAAATATTAGAGCATTAAATTAATAAAAATTCAAAAAAATAATAGAATAATATATAACGATATAGAAATGAAATTCCAAAAGATATTCTATGGACTATAATCATAAAAAATCAAATATTAAACAATCCAAAAAATGGTTCTTCTTTTCAATATTCTTGTTGCCAAAAAAATAATAGAAAATAAACGTAATGATATAAATATAAAACATAAAAGGAATAAATGATTTTAATTGGTGTGACCAGATAACATGGTCTATTAACTCACATAAGTACAACATCAAATATGTGAGAGAAGATAATAAAAATCATTAAATAATGATGAAATAATCATTATAATCATAACAAAATCATCTTCACATAGAATATCAATATTTTTAAACACACATGATTAATTAAATGGATCTAAAAAAAATGAGAATGTGATTTTTTAGAATGAACAAATATAGTTCATGATTGAAATTTTAAAAATATGGTAATTTAAATCCATCATCATAGAAAACTTTTAACCCTTTATTCATCATCATTCTTAAAATGAATATTTATTTATTTATATCTCATAATTATATAAATTTAGACTAAGATGTAATTATAATTACTTTTTATATAGTAAATAAAATAATTAAAAAACTTCTAAAAAACTGATCATTTTTTACTCCAATTAATTTATACCATTAGAAGGCACACTGCTATAAAATCAACACTGATAATGAATTCTAAATATATATCATCCAAATTTTCTTAAAATATTACCAAAATTCATAACTTATAACGTGGAAAGAAAAAATATATTTTCTCTATGTTCTATGTATCTACATCATTAAAAAAGTAATAGTTTTCTATGAGTGATAAAATACAAACTTGAAAAAAGATTTGTCGAGTAAATATTTGAGTGTAGTTTCTATTGTTTAGTAAATATTTGAGTTTATAGAAAACAATTTAATAAACTATTAATTTTTGAAATTCATGGAATGGTATTATAAATTATACACATTTTCAAAAACTAATTAAATATATCATACTTTATAAAAACCTTCAATAGGTTTCAACATTTAGAATCTGTGGATTTATTTGTATCATTCATAACCTGAAAATCAGAATATTTAATTTCGTAAGAAATAAAAAGTACTCAATTTATTAACAATAAAAAATAAATGTGAGGAAAAGGTAAATATATAAGACAGATGAATAATCCAAAATATAAATAAAGGTTGTCGAGGTGACCATTAATTTCTTAAATAGATAATGATAATTGAGTAAAAATCATTAATGTGTTACCCAGATTCCTTAGGAATTACCTTGATTTTGGGGTGATTTTGGTTCCATGATTAGGGAGAATTCTATTTCTTTATGTTTCAAGATGATTCATTTCACTATTTTTTTCCTTCTCAAATTGGAAAATTAAATTCATGTGGATCTATATCATATCTATTACCTTGAAGCTACCCATTTCAAATAATGCATATGGAATTAAGGAAAAAATATAAAGGGGATTTGAAGAGAATAAAGATGTTGAATAAAAATGGAAAGGTGGGGATGCGAGGAGTTAAATGAGAATTTATAGGAGAAGTGAATTGATAAAAATGACATATTAATAACTTAGGGGGTATTTGAAGGAATATAAACTGCATTGAACATAGTTCCATTGAATGTGAAGTTGTATCAATGGAGTTAAATGAATTGGATGGTGTGATAACTTTTCCATTGAATTAGTATATATGGTGGAATGATTAAGTTAAGATGAGGATTATGATGGATAATTGAAATTGAGGACGCATTCGATGAAGTTACTTTAAAATGAATGTTCCATTTTTGGAGAAAAAATGGATAATGTAATTCCTTGAAAAGAGAATTTTTTTTTTCTTGTAAAATTCAGAATGAAGAGCATATAATTGAGATGAATATAGAATATAGGATTTATGGGAGTTGCACATGCTTGTAGGATATGTGAAGTATGGAGATAGAAGGAGTTATACATTGAATGTAAGATCATGAGGAGGATCATAGAAATGGAGACATGTATACATGGAGAAGGAAATTTAGACACATTTATATGAAATCACGTATCCTAGTATAGATAATAGATTATATAAATATGTATTATATGAATGTATTTAATTTGTTATATATTATATATAATTGTATAAATAATATTTAATATAAATGAACATAATTATTTAGTTAAATAATATATATATTGTACTTTTATACATTTAATATAATATTTTTTATTTTTATTAATATTGTACCAAAGACATTAATATTTTTATTTGGGGTTTTAATGTATAAATAATGTTCATTAAATTTATATATTAAACATAAAAATAAATTATATATATTAATATAAAAATTAATTATAATATATATATATATATATATTATATAATTTTTATATTAATTTTATATAGTAATTATATAAGTACACTATATATATATATTCATATACAAGTGTGTAAAAAAAATTAAAATTAAATATTAATAGATAAGTATATATATACATTCAGCTATGTGTATTTGATAAAAATATTTTTATTTATTTATGTAGATATGTATTTATATAAATATATTTGTGTTCATATATATATATATATAAGTATATACAAATAATTATATATATATAAATTATAATATATTCAATATATATATACATATTTTATAACTATATTATATTAATTAATTTAGTGAATTTATATAGATTATTTATTTAATTATATATAATTGAATATATAAAAATATATATTATGTTGTGTTGTATATATAAATATATTCATATATTATATAATTATATATCTATAGATAGATATATTATATTAAATATTTCCTTTTATAAATTAAAATTTAAAATATATAAATAAACTATATATATACTATATATATTCCAATTATATTATATTGTATTATATATACACATTATAAAATATTATATATATAATGTCTATAAAATATATTATATTATATTAAGGGATTTCTTGTTATATTTTATTATATAAATTATATAAATATATATTAAATTACATTACCATTAATTAATTTATATGTTTTTGTGTTTGATTAAAATGTATTAATAAAATCATAGGGGATCTTTTTAAGAATGAAAGGGATGAGTAATCTAAATAAATTCATATACAATCAATATTGAGGTTAAATGAAATTGATCGATATAGTAATATAGTATATAAGAACAATATGTGACATGAAGATGATAATAGATTCAAAGCATGAACAAAAACAATGAAATCGAATGAATCCCTTACCTCAAGTTGGAATCCCATTAATTACATGCTTTAACATCTTTAATAATCATGATTTTTAATAATTAATTTATTTTGAATTGATGTAAATTTTATTTATACATCACTGTTCTTTTTTATTCATAAACTATTCACTTATTAGTTCTTATGTTGTTTCTTTCTAATCATCATGATATTTGTTTCATGGGATATATTTTCAGTATATGAGTATAATAATCAATGATGCATGACACCTGGATTTATGGGTTTAAATAATTCCAATGTAATTATCTATGTCATCATATTATTATGGACTATATATTGTTATGTATTTATTTTAATTGATTATAATTGAAAATTATTTCTTAGTAAAAATTTTTTTGAAATTAATCTTCATGTGAAGTACTATAATTAATATTTTTAATATCATTATTATTATATATTTATTGAATATTAAAATTGAATTAATTTGGTTGTAAATATTATCATTTTATTATAAAATCAGTTCATTAAACCTTAATATAATAGACGTGAAGAAAAACATCATCACTCAAATCGGTGGTATAAGTCCCCCATGGTATGGGAAGTGGTTTTTTGAATAAATTAATGGGAAGAAAAATAATCAAATATTTTTTTTGTTTTGTATCGTAATTATATAATTATAATATAATAATCATCATCATCATGTTTTATAGTGTTTGAGTTCTTCTATGAAATGAATGATAATTTAAAAAGTTTCGTGGTGAGAAAAGATACCTACATTTTAGTTGTTTCTATTGGATGACTTCTTATGGATTCATGGAGTTGTATTTGGATTCTACCAAGAAATAGAAAGTATGGTGAATAGTGTTTTCGGAGGGATTTTGGTATATCATTTTCTTAGCCGTGAGTTTGTATGTGAAGAGGAAAGAGTGGAGGAGGGTGTTTTTTTGGAAAAGGTGATGGGGTTTTAGATTAAAATATTTAGTATATTATTAATTTACCTCAATAATATAAATATTAATGATCTTTGTAAATAAAAATACTTTTTTATTATAAATGTTACACTTTCAATTTATAAAATATAAAAACATAATGGTATCAATATAATATTTTTTTTCAATTAATAAATAAAAAATAGTTTATCATTGGAATAAAATATAATTTATGTTATAAAATATCAAATATAGGATTAACAACTAATATTGATTTTTTTAAATGCATTATTTTACACATTAAATTGAATTTGAGGCACTAAAAATGTATTATAACTTATTGACACATATTGGCATAATTATTATGTCATAAAAAAATATGGTGTATAAAATAATATTATTCAATAAATTTTATTTTTAAAATTAAAATATAAATGACCTTAAGTTGTTTTTTATTTGATTATTAATGAATGACATATACTTTATCAAAATAAATTTATAAATTATGAATTCATAATATTATTATATACATAATGTTTCTACAAAACATTAAATGATAATAATTTATAGAACATTTAAGAATGCACATATATTGAGTAAAATATTTTGAGAAATAATTTAATGGAATTACCATATTCATATTTATTTATTTTAATATTAAAAATATTTTTATAAATCATTATATTATGTTAATTGTCATGCTAAAATTCCAATGGACATGTTTTTCTTGAGGAGGTCATATTAGTATTCCAATGGTCATACTTGTATTCTAATGGCCATATTGGTATTCCAATGGTCATTTGGGTATATGATTCCTATAAATTCCCCAATTTACCTTCATTAAACAATCAATATAATTCAATTTATGGTCTTCTATTTTTCATTTATTAATTTTTTTATATTTCAAGTGTGTTTTTTAATTTTTTATAGAGTTTCTTATGGGTAGGATAATTCTAAGAGACTAATATACCCCATAATTTCATGTTATGGGATTAATATTTACATTCTATTACTACCACATTATACCATTTTCAATTTTATAGAATATATTTATCCCGTTATCATAATTTTTTTTAACAAAATAAAATAATTTCATTTTTTTTATATGGTAAATTTGTTTTATTTTATATCATATAAATTAATGTTACAAATAATTATATTAAGTAATAAAATACCATTTATAAACGACTAGGTATTATGGGGTGCAAATCCTTGATATTTTAATATATTACTTCATTTTAATGATCCGAATGTGTTAGATAGCTTTATCCACGCATAACATCAAAATAAAAAAAATATTATAATTTTTTGTAAAATGTTAATATTTAAGTATAACTATTAAAATATCATCTTTGAATTAGTAGAAATATATTGGAGAGACTAATTTATGAAATATAGGTATAAATAAAAAAAATGATACTTTCAATATTAATGAAAGTTATTTATTTTACCTAAAATGAAAAAATACATTTTTTTAGAAAATATTTGAAAAAAATTCAATTTATGTGATGTATATTTCTATTTCCTGAAACATGTGATTAATTGTGATAAATTTGGTTTCATATTATTAATTATTCTACCCACATTTCTGAATAACTATTATAGAATATGAAAAATAATAGTTAATATGACAAATGTTATTTTCATATGAAAACAACTTATCTTAATATTCTATAATTTTATTCAAAAAATTTGAATTCATAATTTTTTTTTTAATTTTAAAAGTTGATTTTTTTATTTAGAATAAAGATATTATTTTATGATGAATATTTGGGATTTTTATGTAATAAATTTTTTATTGTGATGAAATATTGATTTTTCTACAGAGTCATACTTTTATGACATTTTCATTTTTACTCATGGTGAGTATCTCAAGAAGGGGTGAATTGAGTTCCCAATAAAAATTTATGTCTAAAATGTAATATTTGAAATCAACCAAATATCCAAAAAATACACATATTCTAAAAAATAAGTTGTATGATATATATCTTAATCACTCTAATTATTTCACTTATAATTAATTATCTCTCAAATGAATAATATATTTAATATTATTAGATCATTTGAAATTCTATTATGTGATTATATTACTATTTTAACAGAAATTATCTTACACTAACAAAGCATAAATTTTGTTTTTAGTTTAAAATGTTTTATTTTTTAAACAAAAATAATGTATAAAAAAATTAAAAACACATTATAAAAATAAATACATGAGGTTAAGTCTCATGATGGGACATAGTCTTCTATACTATGTGATCACCTACCACCAATAAGTTTATTATACATAAGTATATGTTTCCCAACCTAGATCATGTTTTATATCAAAAAACACTATACATATCAAACAGTACTTCTTCTATAGTTATTCATTGGAGTAAAGATAAACATGCCACATGGGTAATATTAACACACTTAATCAAAGGAAAAATAAACAAGAATTATTTTTTAGAAGATATAGTGTATCTTCTTATGTAGCATAGGGGACAATGTCTATATGTAGAATAGAATATATCACAAACTAATCAAATGAGAGTAAATATAAATTGGAATGAGAAATCTTGCAGTATTGAGTGTGGAAATGATCAATCTATTTCATTGTTGATTTTGAATATTGATTTGGTCTAACACTGATACATGAGTAGATTCTTCTGGAAATCATTAGAAAAAATAGTGTTGAAAACACTTATTTTCTGACTGGAAGAAGGCACTCTGTGACATGATGCAAATTGGATTTCTCCTGAATTGTTCTCATCATGTCTGTTCTACTGATTTAAATTTGGATAATCTTGAAATATTTTTCATAGTTTGGGCTTCTCTACAATTCCTTTCATGCATTCTCTTCATTTTTTATGATTGATTATTCTGTAATTTTATCAGTTATTATAGCCAGGATAATTTCTAGAGATTTTTCCATTGACATATAGTTCTGAAATAATTTTTTTCACACATTTATGGCAAAATAATAAAAATAGTATATAGAATTATCTTAAATAATTATAGAAATTAGAATGATATGATTTTAAAAAAATTAATATAAATTGTAATAATATCTTAATATTTTATAGTGTCTCATGTTCTGATGTTATGAAACTAGTGGTATAATAATGATAGACTGATGCTCTGGCAGTAGGTTGTTCTAGAGGTGCCTTATACTTAGCCAAATTTCCAGAAATTTAGCTGTGTCTCTACTAGTGGTTTGTGGTATGGAAGTGTCTCAGTCTTTGGAAATTTTTTATTATAATTGGTATGAGTATAAGGGTGTGACATTGATGTTATCTCATATGGAGGTATCACATACTTAGCCAAAATAAAAATATGACACATTAACGTCATGATGGGCTATAGATCAATGATGTCTTATACCTAGTAAATTCTGCAGTCCAACTGTATGACTGTCTGACGGTCTGAAATAAAGGTGGTATCTCAGGCTTAAAAGAATATTTGTACTAGAGGGTTTTTATGACCAATATTGTCTCATAAGAAGATAGGTTTATCACCTTATATCATAATATAGATTGGTTACAATTAAAATTGATATTTATTATAATTATTAAAAACATGATTTTCGTATCAATAAAACCAGGAGGTCAACAATCTCTCCTTCTTAATGATCAAAAGTCATGGAACGAAAAGAATTATCTAAATTTTAAAAAATATATCAAAGGTATTTTGATATGTGTAAATAATTATTTATCAGTTATAGTATGTGGATATTGTATTGGATATTATATAAGAAAAAATAATCAAATATAAGAACATATTCTAAAAAATGTAAAATAAATTTTATCAAAGATAAAGATGATAATGTAGAAATAAGTATGTATAAAAGTATGTAAAGAGTGTAAAACAAATCCCAAAATGTATGTATTACATAAAACATTTCACCCTTTAGGGATTATCAAAAAGGTAAAAATGGTCAAATTAAGATATTTGGAGTGGAAGATAGTAGTTAAAATTCATAATAATAGGTAAAAACGTTATAGAATGGTACGATCATACGGTTATCACAAGATAGATCCCTTCAATTTTACTATAGTCTAATATGAAAAAATACAAATTATAAAAATTAAGATAAGGGTACATCAGTTCTTTTCCCTTATTATAAGATTTGGGAGAAGATGTTGATGACCTTGAAATAGTTTTTGGTTCCATGAGGGAATGTGATGTGCTAGAGGAAGGAAACTCTAAGTAGGTAACTAGCTACAAATGCAAGAGTGCCTCAACATGATTCATGGTAAAAGGATAAATTTGAAGAAGTAAAGGTGAAAACAGATTACTGAAAAATGTATAATTGAATTTTTGATTAGGTGAAGGGTATACAAGTCCATGAATGAGCCCATCAAACGATGATGGAATGGGAATGGCATCTATAAATACAATTATAGTAGTTAGACCATGAAGATAAGGATATAATAGATTGATAAAATCGATAATTAAGTGTCTCCGCTTTTCCATAGGCTTATTGAAATCGTCATTGTTCTCCATGAAGTATTGAAGACCAGGAGTGAGTTCCTTCAGTTTCTTAACTTTCTCTCTGATGGATTGAGTCACGAGAGGCAATCTCAGATTCTCAATCAAGTATATGAAATGATAAACCATGGAATGGTTGGTATATATTCACAATGTCTAAAAATGGATAGAATTATTAAATTTCTCTATGTCAGTATTAATATCCTTGGATTACTTTTGAATCATCATGTGATTGTTCTCAGTTACTTCTTCAATCTTCCTCAGAATTTTTATAGGAAGCACAATTTCTCCACAAGAAGGACAGCTTGAGGTAGCTATAGTTTCATCTCTAACTACATAATGAATTACATCAACATCAAGCACTAGATGAGGTGAATCATTAATATATGAATATGAGGAAGTATATATAATAATTTTAATAATATAATATAGATAATCTCTAAACTCATATTTCATTTCCTCATCCAAATATATAAGAGAATTTTTCTCATTTCATATTTTCTTATACTCAATTTCCATAGCCTAAATGTGATGCATAATTTTTGATGGGATATGAATAATAACAAAATTAAATAAATACCTAGAATCTGTTTCCTATATCATTTCCAAAATAGGAGTATGAGATCTTACACACTTGTGAAACATAGCGATCATCCTTTAACCAAAAACATTTAAATCATCTGGTGTGATAATATCCATGGGAACCAATGGAGAAGATGTAGCATATTTAAGAACAAGAGGTTGCATTGAACTGATATTCTCAAATTGAACATCATGATTATCCTGGGATATTAAAGATCCTGAAGGATTACCTTCCACAATGATTTACGATATATCAATCTGTGGAGGGTCCTTGCAACATCAATGAACATTCCCCAATCCTCTTCGATAGGGTCAATCCATCTCTCAAAAACATAAACTATTACAAATGTCTACACACTAGAATAAAAAATTAAAAATCCCTAATTCCAAAAATTTTATGAACATTGATCATCCATTTGGTGTACAACATCTAAGTTATCAACATCTAAAAGAGAACCAACTTAGGGTAAACCATTCATCTCATTATTTCTATGAACGTTAATAGTAGTGCACTCTCCTTCAACAATTTTTTAAAAGGGAACATATGAACATCAATATGATATTTCTTCCCAAATTATTTTTCAATCAGATCCTTTTTCCCTTTCATGGAAACCTTCTATTAAATAGAAGCTTTAAAATTTTACTATTCAGCTACACCATAAACTCAAACCTCTTGATTAGTTGAAATTGAACTAGCATTAATAGAAACACTATCTAGAGTATCGTGAATGATATCTAGATATAGTGAATAATCCCACTATAAATTCGACATTAATCTTTGAAAGAATCTCAAAAACCATATAATTTAATCTACCATTATCATTAATAGGTTTAGAATCACCTTCATCACCACTTCCATCATTTGTAGCCTCATATTCATTACCATTTTTCCTTCTTTTTCTTTTTCCTCATCATTATCATCATCATTAGTTTCAGTTGACATAGAAAATTTATATTTATCTTTTTTAGATACCTTAGTCTTTACATCTAAATTTTTGATGAATTTGTATTTTTTTAAAAATCCTATATGGCCTATGATATGCATATGCAATGTGAGAAGATTTGGTAGATACACCATGATCCCTCTCTTCATCAATATAATGATTCATTTATTCTTCATATACAACATCCACTTCATTCAATTCATCATATTAGTATACTACATTATAATGTTTTAAACTAGGATCAAATCGATATTTATTTCTAATAGTATGAGAAATTGGATTATAACCTATATATAATTTCTTAGAATCTAAAACCCATTATCTCTTCAATAGGTTCCATCTTATCTTCATTCTAAATCACATGGCACCTTTTGTACAGAAATCTCTATTATAAATTACATACCTTTCATCATCATGAAATGAGACCTTGGATTCTAGAATTGTAGAAATAATATTAATATTATTCAATTAATTTGAGATGAAGTCTGGTATTAACATTTCACCCATATAAACCATTACGTATCTGTAATGATTAATATTATGAACTTCTTTCATCAGGTAAATAATATACACATATTGGTATCTCAATGAAGAAAATATCCCTTCACTGGACAATGAAGATGCTACAAAAACATGAAATTTATCCTACACTCTCCGTCATGTTCATAGACTGTAGGACTTACTGATTAATAAACTCCCATTAAAATAGTAAGGGTGTCCTCATAAATAAATAAGTTATTATATTTGGGAATTCTACTTTGTTGATACTCATAAACTCTATCATGGGTTCCATTAAGACACTTAAACTATTTTCTTGAATAACTATCAAATACCTGACCTCTTACACTCCTTTTTAACTAATCTTCACTATCTTGATTAAACGCAAACTGCACATATTGATAAATGTTATATACCTACTTCTGGTAAAGAGGTCTCTCATTTAATGAGAAACTTTCTAATCATCCTTGGTTTTTTATAAAAATTAGTATATATTTACTTTACTGAAACAAGATCGAATGTAATTCCTTTTCTACTATAAGAATACAGTTGGAAAGAGTGTGTTTAACTTGATCAACTAGAGCAGGAACACTCAAGTACTTCTTCCACTTCATTAATGATCTAAAATTGAATGGATAAAACACTAAAGGTTTCTTAATTCTCATCATACATTTCATCTTTTCCAACATGGATGAAGGTAAGGTGAATTTTTTAAATGTAGATGGAATATATTTCCACTTAGCCCGACAGAGATACACAAATATAGCACTGAGACCATTATTTTTTGTGATAATACTTCTATTAAATATTCATATTATTTTGGATATTAGATATTCTAAAATAGTATGTATACCTGAAATAAAAATCAAAATCAAGATAAATATATTAATTGGGTTTTAGTAAAAACAATAAACCAAAATATAAACTAGAAGATCCAAATATCATGAAAAAGAAAAACATTCGAAAAGGTATAAAATCAATTGGTACGATAATCAATGGTACAAAAAATTGTATGAGAAACAAAAATATGGAATACAATAATATGAAAACAAACAACATGACAAACAATGGTACAGAATACAATAGTATGAAAACCAACTTCATGAAAACTACTAGTATGACAACCAATGATATGAAATCCAATGGTATGATAGCCAACTGTATGACCCCCAGCGGTATGACAACCAATGGTATGTCAATGAATGACATGAAAATAAATGGGATCACCTCCAATGATATGAGAACCAATAGTATTAAAAACAGTGGTATGACAACCATTGTATGACAACCAACATTATGACTGAAGTGTAATTTATCTTTCCTAATTAAGGTTTTATATACATCATTTTATCATGTTTCAATGGTTTAGTAAATATATCATCAGACTAATGCTAATGACCAATAAATTTCAAATTTATATCTCTATTTTGAAAATTATCTCTCAAAAAATGACGTCTTATATCATCATGTTATGCTCTGGAATGAGACACATGAATTTTATAAATATTCATCAGTATTTTTAATTTTCAAAGTATCTAAGGACATGTTATAATTGATATCCATAGACTAGAAGAGTGTGTTTAATTGATAAAAATAGTGAAAACCATATTCTTGAAGATTTTTATTTATATTAAACATCAGATAAGGCAACAAAATATTGCTTTTTACAATACCATAATACTATATACTTTCCCAAAAAGTGACATGTTATATATGTCTGTTTTTTATCAAACCTACATCCACCAAAATGAGCATTATATTATCTGAATAAATCAAATGTTTATCCTTGAGGGTTAAACAATCCTAAATTTGTTTTATATTTTAGGTATTCAAAAATTCTTTTAATATGAAATAGGTTTGACTCCATTAGACATACTTATAAATGTGCACAAATACACACACACAAGATAATTTATTTTCAGTTTTCAGTCAAGTAGAGAAGAATTAAAATCACACCTCTTTAACTAGTTTGATCAACTAGTTTCCCAGTTTCGTCATGACCAAATTTATAGGTGGTACACATAGGAGTATCAAAAATTATAGTGTAATCTATATTAAAATGTTTTAAATGTTATTTTTTTATATTTAATTTGATTCAAAATAATTCCTTCATTATTTTGAAAAATTATAAATACAAGAAAAACCTTTATTTCACCCATTAATCAATTTTATAATTTATTTTTCATCATTTTAGGAAGAACAATGTGAATTTATTTTTTTTATTATTTAAAATTATTATCATCAGACATAAATTTTTACTACTAATACATCTTTCAAAATTCATTTTCTGAATAGGGTAAAATCTGTTAGGCGGAGAAAGAAAAGAATGATGGCAAGAGGGGGGGGGGGTGAATTGCTTTTTAAAAAATGATTAACAAATTAAAATCAAATTAAAAGAATGAAGCGGAAATAAATGAGGCAAGACAAAAAATTGATAACGGAGTTTAGCCAAAAACCCGGCCTTCGTCTCCGCTCCCAACTCAACCGTTGAGAGATTTACTACCGCTTGCTTTTCAATGGTTGTAGCAAGAAACCCACTAGCCTTTTTACAGGTGAAGGCTAGCTCACCTATTACAGCTTTCTTTTTAATGGTTTGAGCAAGAAACCCACTAGCCCTTTTAACGGGTGAAGGCTAGCTCACCGATGATTCAAGCCTTTTAAAAGGTAAGGCTTGACTAAACTCTTCACACCTTAAAGGTGGTGTGAAAACCCAAATGAAGAGAGAAATGAAAGAGATGGGGTTTGTAGGCACAAACCCAAATTGATGCTCAAAATAAATAAAGCAATGAAAAACCGTAATGGGGAAGTCTTGGGAGCCGGAGGATTTATTGGAGTTGATGGAGGGCGCTCCCAAGCTTCTTTGGTGGTGCTCCTTGGATGTGGAATTGAGTTGGAGCTAGTGGGGTTCCTTAGAGGAAGTCCGCCGGAGGTTCGCCAAATGCTGAGAAATGTGTCCGTTGGCTTCCGTATGGCTTCGTTAGTGTTCCGGGGCTTCAAATTCCTTTATTTATAGAGGGGGAACCCTCATATGGCCGTTGGAGGCCTTTGGAGCCGTTGAGAGGCTTTCGGAGCCGTTGGAGGCCAAGTGGACAGGCTGGTCAAAAGCCCAACGGCTAGTTTGACTGGCTCCACCGGCTGACCGGTGCTGAGCCACCGGTTGGCCGGTGTGTGCAAAATGGAGAAGGGCTTCGGTCCAGGCTCCACCGGCTGGCCGGTGGTGAAGCCACCGGTTGGCCGGTGGTGAGGCAGTAGCTTCCTCTTCTATGCAGGTGCCACCGGCTGATCGGTGCTGAGGCCACCGGTTGGACGGTGAAGAGGCAGTAGCAAGCTCTTCTTTCTGGGTGCCACCGGCTGGCCGGTGCTGAGGACACCGGTTGGCCGGTGCTGAGGCAGTGGCTCAGCCTTCTGTCCAGGGTCCATTGGCTGGCCGGTGGTCTTCCATCGGTTGGCCGGTGGATTGAAAATCAGTCCACTTTGGCTTCTTGCTTTCATGGCCCAATTCCTTGGCCACCTTAAATCATGCATATTAACCAAAAACACTTAAAACAATATTAGATAAATAAGAAGGTGATGGTGATCATGAAAATCAAACCACGAGGGTACGAGAGGTACAACAATCTCCCCCTATTTTGATGATCACAATCACCAAAACAATCAATGTAAAAGCTGAAATGAAAGAAATGCTTTAAAAGGTTTTTCCCCCAATCAACCAAGAATTTCTCCCCCTTTGTGATTATCAAAATAGCACGGGGCATGAAACTTGATTGAGGGAATGATGAAAAACGAGATTTTAAACCAATTGAAATTTTTGAAAGTTGAATTGAAAGTTTTGAATCAAAAATTTGAAATGAATGTTTTGAATGAAGAATTGAATAACAGTTTGAATTGAAAGTTTTGAAATGAAAATTTCGATACCAAGAGTTGAATATTTTGAAATGAAAATTTAATAGAAAATTTTGAATTAAAAAATTTGATACCAAGTGTTGAAATTGAAAGTTTGAATAGAAAGTTTTGAATAAAATAAATAAGCTTAAACAAACCTAACTCCCCCTAAATAAAAACAACAAATCACCGGGGAGAGGTTTTTGAAACCGAGACAAATTTCGGTCCGGTGAGACTCGCTAAGAGGGATTTTTCAATCCACACTTGCCTAGCGGTGGGTCTTCTCTTATAAAATTCATCATTGAAGAAAATAGTTTTGGGCCTACCATACCGGGCATTTTTGCAATTGCACTCATAGATTAAGTGCCCGGGTTTTTTACAATAATTTCAAAATTTTAATTGGGAGCTCCCCCTTACAAAAATAGTTGGAGCATGGGAGGAGGAAGCTTGCTTGGAATATCCAAGCCCTTTGGTGGTCCTAGATATGCGTTGGGAACCTAGCAAATTGTTCAAATTTTGTTCACCTTGGGTGAACTTGGCTAGAGTCTCCCTTAGATCTTTGATTGTTGATTCCATGGAATCAACATCGGGAAGATTTTGGATTTTGAGAGACATCTCTTCCTTCTCTTTGAGAAGTTGTTCTTTTTCGGAAGAGAGTTTTTTGAAATTTTTTTTTAAAGAAACAAATTTGGAAGAAATTTCGTGAAAACCTTCCTCCAATTGATCTCTAGCGTATTGGAGATCCTCGTAAGAAAAATGATTAAAAGAATTTGAAGAACTAGAGGATGAGGAATCGGAAGAGGTTACCTCATGAAATGCCATTAGGAATTTGTTACCGTTGTCACCTGAGGAGGAGGAGGAGGAGGATGATGTGGAGCTGTCACTCCATGTGGCTTTGAAAGCCTTCTTCTTTTCCTTTTGCTTGGCCTTTTTCTTGTTGAGTGGGAAATCGGGCTTGTAATGGCTTTTCTCGCCACACCCGTAGCATGTTACCTTGGGCTCAGATTTTTCGTTGGGTTGAGCCTTGCGGGCCTTGCGAGATTTCTTCTTTTTGTGCCTCTTCATGAACTTGTGCATTTTGCGGGCAAGGTTCTCCATTTCGGAATCGCCGCTTGAAGAGGAAGAAGATGAGGAGGAGGATGGGCTTTCTTCTTTTTGTACCTTGAAGGCGATGTTCTTTGGAGTTTTGATCGGTTTGCCTTCCTTTTCAGCTTGCCTCCTCATGGTGATCTCATAAGTCATGAGAGATCCGATGAGCTCTTCGACCGGCATATTCTTTATGTCCTTTTCTTCATGGATTGCCGTTACCTTCGGAGCCCATGAGCTTGGTAGGATCCATAGGATCTTCTTGACCATTGTTTCTGCAGAAACATCATCACCAAGGGACTTTCTCCCATTGAAAACATCAGTATATCGCGTAAACATTTCAGTAATATTTTCAGATGGATTCATGGTAAAAGACTCGAAATCTTGACGATACATGTCCAATCGAGTATCCTTGACTTTGTTGGTCCCCTCATGGGTAACCTCCAAAAGTTTCCAGATTTCATGTGAGGAGGTGCATGTGGAAACTCGATTGAACTCATTACGATCAAGGCCGCAATGAAGAGCGTTCATGGCTTTGCCATCAAGCTCGAAATTTCTAATATCTGCTTGAGTCCATTTAAATTCATCGGGAGAGGAAATAGTGTAACCTTGCATGACAAATTTTATAAATGGGATAGCCAATGCTTCTAAGAAAAGCGGTCATGCGGGTTTTCCAATAAGTATAGTCGGTTCCATCAAAAAATGGAGCACGACCTAATGAATAGCCTTCGAGGGTGAAAGTGGTTGAAGCCATCACAATGGATCTTTGAATTTGTAACCGGTTAGGGTATTACACAAATTTTGCCTCTGATACCAATTGTTAGCCGGAGAAAGAAAGGAATGATGGCAAGAGGGGGGGTGAATTGCCTTTTAAAAAATGATTAACAAATTAAAATCAAAGTAAAAGAATGCAGCGGAAATAAATGAGGCAAGACACAAAATTGATAACGGAGTTCGGCCAAAAACCCGGCCTACGTCTCCGCTCCCAACTCAACCGTTGAGAGATTTACTACCGCTTGCTTTTCAATGGTTGTAGCAAGAAACCCACTAGCCTTTTTACAGGTGAAGGCTAGCTCACCTATTACAGCTTGCTTTTTAATGGTTTGAGCAAGAAACCCACTAGCCCTTTTAACAGGTGAAGGCTAGCTCAACGATGATTCAAGCCTTTTAAAAGGCAAGGCTTTACTAACCTCTTCACACCTTAAAGGTGGTGTGAAAACCCAAATGAAGAGAGAAATGAAAGAGATGGGGTTTGTAGGCACAAACCCAAATTGATTCTCAAAATAAATAAAGCAATGAAAAACCGTAATGGGGATGTCTTGGGCGCCGGAGGATTTATTGGAGTTGATGGAGGGCGCTCTCAAGCTTCTTTGGTGGTGCTCCTTGGATGTGGAATTGAGTTGGAGCTAGTGGGGTTCCTTGGAGGAAGTCCGCCGGAGGTTCGCCAAATGATGAGAAATGTGTCCGTTGGCTTCTGTATGGCTTCGTTAGTGTTCCGGGGCTTCAAGGTCCTTTATTTATAGAGGGGGAACCCTCATATGGCCGTTGGAGGGCTTTGGAGCCGTTGGAGAGGCTTTCGGAGCCGTTGGAGGCCAAGTGGACAGGCTGGTCAAAAGCCCAACGGCTAGTTTGACTGGCTCCACTGGCTGACCGGTGCTGAGCCACCGGTTGGCCGGTGTGTGCAAAATGGAGAAGGGCTTCGGTCCAGGCTCCACCGGCTGGCCGGTGGTGAAGCCACCGGTCGGCCGGTGGTGAGGCAGTAGCTTCCTCTTCTGTGCAGGTGCCACCGGCTGACCGGTGCTGAGGCCACCGATTGGCCGGTGAAGAGGCAGTAGAAAGCTCTTCTTTCTGGGTGCCACCGGCTGGCCGGTGCTGAGGCCACCGGTTGGCCGGTGCTGAGGCAGTGGCTCAGCCTTCTGTCCAGGGTCCATCGGCTGTCCGATGGTCTTCCATCGGTTGGCCGGTGGACTGAAAATCAGTCCACTTTGGCTTCTTGCTTTCTTGGCCCAATTCCTTGGACACCTTAAATCATGCCTATTAACCAAAAACACTTAAAACAATATTAGATAAATAAGAGGGTGATTTTGATCATGAAAATCAAACCACGAGGGGTACGAGAGGTACAACAAAATCATCTATTTCATTTACAAACGAGTGTGAAATCTTAAAATTATTGAGTATATAATACTGAGATATATGAGATGGTTTAAACCATATGAATTTATAATTAATTTTTAAACTTGATTATGAAAATTTTTATTTGGGAAACCCATTCATTTTTTACAAAATTTTTTTCAATTATAAAAACATTTAAGAAATCACTCTTGACATACATTTGAAAAATTTGGAAATATAGATGAGCTGTATAGGAATGAAGAATTTTTAAAGAATAAATTCTATATAAATGAGAAAATGTTTCCTCATAGTCAATTTATTTTTGGGGTTGTAACCTTGTGCAAGAAATCTAGAAATGTTTTGAACTATATTTCGCAACTCATCGACATTATTCATAAATACCTATTTAGTTTGAATATCCAAGGAGTTTGTGTGTTTATTTACAAGTGTCCAGATTGCGTTGCATTCAAATTGATTTGACTTTTTATACATTTCTATTTCCCAGAATTCATCAATAATTGCTTAATTGGCATTTTTAGGTTCATGCTGAGACAAGAAATGTTTATGTTAAGACCGAATTCTAATAGAATATCTATTTTGTATTCCTTTATCTATATATCATACAATATAATATAAAGGATGGTCATTGATAGTTATAATACTTGTAGAGATGGTAGGGCACGTTACTTGTGTATTTAAGGTGGAAGTTCTGGAAATTATTTAGAACAGGATGATTATTCATCTTGTTTTATAGTAGAATCTCATGGTTTGGTATTTATGTTCATAGATGATAATTCATCCCCTCGTTTTTATAAATACGTATTAGGCTCACAATGATTTGTTTTATAATAGATGAAATTTACTTTTTCCTAAACATTCTTAGACTGTTTATTGAAAACTCTATATGATTTAGTAGATAATGAGTATCCAAGGAAGATTCCATCATTGATTTTGGATGAAAATTGGTCAATATTATCCATAGTTTAAAGAATAAAGACATTACAACAAAAAACACTAATGTAATTTTCTATAGGATTTTTGTTATTCTACAACACATATATGGTATTCTTAAATATATGTACAATAAAAACTCTATTTATGATTTAGCAGGCTGTAATGATATATTCTATACAAAATAGTTAGTTAAGGAATACTAATTCATCATAGTACATGGTATCTCATGTAAGGTTTGATTACTTATTTCAAAAACTCCATTTTTCTATGGAGTCCTTTGAGTATAAAAGGCTTGAATGTAGCTATTTTATGGGAAAAATGGTTCAAAATCATTATTTTCATACAAACAACCAAGGTTATTTCATATGGTTTTAATCTTTAGTCAATAATTATTCTCTACAGGCATAGCATACATGGTAGAGTTAGAGTAGGATTCACTTTTTAAAGCTTGAAAATATACACAAGCATAACTAGAATAATAATCTATGTGAACATAAGCATTTTTCTTCCCATTAGGAATAGAAAATCATGGAGATCTATATAAATCCATTTGAACTGACTCAATAGGTTGACAAGATGACACTTGTTTCATTAATTTAAATGAAATGTTTCAATGTTTTCTATTTTGATAGGGGTTGAAGACATTATCATTTCAGAATAGAAGAATTAGTAGATCCCTAACATATAATTTTATATTTAACTGTCAAAGTTACTGAATGTTTCAATGGACCGGTCTCTTATACCAAATCCATGATTCCATATGAAAATCACTTTATCATGAAACATTTTGGGAAACTAAATTGTATAAATCTACAACATAAACATTTTCATTTGTCAATTTTGTAATTATAAAATCATTTTTAGAATAAAACAATTACAAGCATCATTCTCAAACTAAATATAGATATCATCATAACTAAACTGATAAATACTAATAAGATTATATTTTAAACCATAAACATAAAAACAATTAATCTAGACAAATTTTTGTTACCAATATAGCCTTGGTTGATGATTTATCTTTTTTAATTGTCACCAAATGTGACATAGACACCATCAACCTTGATAATAAATTTAATGTAATAATAGAATCGCATAATATTTATTTAATAACCACTATCTATGTACTATAGAAATCTACTAGAGATGTTCATGAATATTTTCTACAAAACATTTTTTAATCAAGAAATGATTTCGGTACCCAAATATGTTTGGGTTAATGTTAGTAGTAATGCTTTAAGAACCCATATGTGATCCCTGGGTTTCTGATAAATAGATTTAAAACTCATAGAAATAAAAAAAATTATTATGTCTCGTTGATGAGTGTTTAGTAGTAGAGATTTCATGTTTGAATTTTAGAACAAATGTACCATTAGATATTCATCTTCATCTGGGATCATATCCAATTATATAGCATATTTGTGGTAATGTTAATTTTAATATATTTGTGTTAATGATTATATATTGTTTTTTTATTTTTCCTGTTCATTCATTAGTTACTCATTTGAATGGTTATGTTCATTGTATTTTTAGGGTGAATGAATTTTATTATCTTTTTATATAGAGAACTTGAACATTTAGATTATAGTTTGAGCATGTTCTCTATTAAAAATATTTTATTTAACTTTCAACTCATTAGAAATGTCTTCCAACATCTGAGGAATGAATAATTTATTAGGAAGGATTAATAATTGAACCAAAAAACTTCTTTCCTTGTAATTAATTTAATTGAATGGATATAAAGTACATTTATCTCTTTCCAAATTTCTTATCCTTTTTTAAATCATTGTTGATATATTTTTCATGAGGACAACCAAAGATTCATGTGTGGGGGATTTGATAAACGTAAATGTTATATATATTTTTCTATTACTTTTAAATTACATTTAATTCATTTATAGGATAATTGATG
Source organism: Viscum album (assembly GCA_963277665.1). Lineage (NCBI taxonomy): Eukaryota > Viridiplantae > Streptophyta > Magnoliopsida > Santalales > Viscaceae > Viscum > Viscum album. Next base: position 2,055,886,803 of record OY728150.1, on the reverse strand, counting down.
TGGTAGATATCCAATATTGCAGGAAATTGGGATTCACATGATTCCAAAGAATAAATGAAGAAAAGCTACAAAAATGGACATGTACATGTCTTGATGTCCAAATTCACATCATGTACTTGATGATCACAACCTACATCATGTCCTAGAAGTTTATTTTTCATGTCATTAATCCCTTATTCATGTCATCACTCAAATAAAACCATACACAAGAAAACTACGAGGTTTCAATGCGAGAAGCCATCTAGCCATATGATACACTTTGTGGACCACATGTACATAACGTGACCATGGTCAAACATCATTAATCTGCGAAAGATACATGTGACACGCTAGAAATCCTTGTCGAAGTAACACAGATTAAGGGGTCACCATGTGATGATTAATTACATGTCATGACCATTTCCACCTATATAAGGAGAAACTCGGAATCACATTTGGATATGCTTGGATTAGCTCTCTCCCCCATTGAGACTATCTTTGGAATTTCCTTCCCCTTTCCCTCTTATAAAACTTTAGTTCTTCGTAATTTCATTACATTTTAATTCAAAGATCTGTGGATTCATTTTTCATCAACACTTTTAATTCCCTCATCATTTCAAATCAATTTACTTCCTTTCATGTACGTAATTATTTAAAGTATTTAGGATTGTTTATTTCATATCATTTCATGTTCAATTCCATTCGCTTCGTTTTCAAAATTTCTTATGTCACTTTTATTGAATTAATTACCATCATAAGTAGCTAAACAAATTAGGGGTAAAGATCAATATTCATTGTATCTAGAAACTTAATTAAATCACTAATTCTAAACATGGAAATCATAATTGGATTAGTAATTATGATATATGAACATGGGAAAATTTCATTTTTGCGACTGTACCTTGAAAATCAGACAGTCAAACAAATGACACTATCCTAATTAGATGGAACTAAGACTATGACCATGTGTTTAGGGAACATTATGAAATTGGATCTAAACATAATGCATCGTAGATTGTACCTAGCCTCATGAGCATGGAATAGTTACATCATATGTATAACTAGAAGACTAGAACAATGTTAACTAGTGTCTAGTTCTTGATTTATAAACTAAAAAATTAGGACTATTCCAAGACTAGAACCAGGATCACCATTATCTAAGTACTCAGACTTGATATCGTACTCTCTTTAAACAATTAATTTCAAACCTAAGAATAAATTGAAAACTCCCAAACAATGTACAATTTAGTAAGGAATCCAGTAAAGGATTCAAGACCAGATTTAATCTCCAAAAATAACATCATCCTCCTCTTAGGATCGACCACATACTACTTCTATACTATTCACTAATGATTTTTAATGTTTCAGACACATATAAATTTCTCATCTGACATGAAAATGAGGATCATGCGTGTCAATTAACCTTAGTAAAATTATTTATCATTATTTATGATTATTATCTACTAACATCCGTTGATTATGTGTTGACATTCCATACTTTTCATTATATAGTTAACTACATTTTTATTCATCCAGTTGTTCTTTAGGGAAGGGCATGAATGGTCTTATAGAAATTGATTGTGAATTTGTCAGAAATTATCAAGTGAAAGGTGGGGATTATAATTATATATACCCCATATTCTTTTATCATTATCGTGAAAGAAAATAGTATGGATTTTGGTGTATTCGCATCCCCTTATAAGTATAATTTATTTGAAAAAGGCATTGACAACATCTTTTTAATGTTTGGCATTATATTTTCCATTAGTATGAGTTCATTCTTATTGAATTACATGTTTTCACTAATTATCCTATATATATATATATCATTCTCTCATTTTAGATTATTATATAATTATTCATTCTATTTATTCCGAACCTATTATGTTTTCCATAATTATGATTTTGAAAACATTAATTATATGTTTTCCTGACTGAGCAATTAATCTCACAGATTTTTTATATTCATATTCCAAATATTATGAATAATTTTTTTTAAATATTGAATGTATATAATAATGGAATATGTGAAATAAATTATTGGATATTTTAAATAATAATTATGGAATACGATGTTGCTTATATATTGAAAAAAAATCTATTTAATTTAATGTACCCAAGACATTAAGAGGTTTTATTTTTTTCAAGTCTATAAAGAACTATAAATGAAAAGATCATTATAATGTATGATATTAAATAATTTTTATTGATATTCATATTATATATGGTTATATTTAGGATTTTATAGTTGTTATCAATGTGATAATGTAAAGTACATGTTTATGGCACTAAATATAGTAGTTTATGTCTAGGGATTCATATGGGTTGTGATGATATGTATGAATAGTGTGGGTTGAATGATATATGTAAAAAATAAAGGGAGTAATTTTTTTAGTATTTTAACTTTATCTTTTAGGGTGTTTTCATGATCCCAAACACTCATCAATGTATATAATGTTACCATCTGAGTGATTTTCAATGTCCCAAATTTAAAATGATGTTATAGTTTTATTATACTATATAAGTATCATAATGTATTTTCAAATACATTATAATAAACTCATTTAACGAATGTCATAATCATATTCCATGTATCAGTATCACCAAATCATGTTTTATGATCATTGAATGGACTAAAAACAATCTTGAACTAGATCAATTTGATACTGGGGGATGGGGACAGGATACACCAGCTCATCAGTGTAGGGAACCGACCAACTATTTCTTGGTGAGAATCAATCTTGATAATAATAATACCCACTAGATACCTATTTTAGTACCAAAATACATCATGAAGTGAAGGTATAAATTCCCTATTTTGGTAGAAGTCCACTGGATAGTTGGTGCAGGATCATCTGGTAGACAATGAAAGTTTTAGGATTACAGATACCTCTTGGTACTATACTATCTACCTGGTAGAGGATACAAATTTAATCCCCCAAATAGAACCATTGATTATGGTCTAGAGGGCCACAAGACCACATCTGCATCTATCCATACACCAGAAGATACCGACAAGTAGTTTGGTATAGAAGACCAATAGTTAAGAGACAATACCATCGTTAATAATAAACATACACCCTAAACATAAATAACACATATAAATATTCATAGTATCAAGGTGTAAGGTAAAGTAACATAATGTAACAATAAATATCACACATGTCACACATTAAAAAATACATTGTAGTATTGGTAAGATTACCATAGTATATAAGTTGAATGTAAATAAAAAACAACATTGTTGAGTGCTACAGAGTGCATCTTGGCACTACTACTTTCACCACGCTCAATTGCCAACCATCATCTATGATTCATTTTCTATTACTAGGGTCACAATACATTAACTCTATATGTGCATTACAATTACATTATTATTCATAACTAATATAATATTGTAGGACTCCACAAATATTTCCTTGACATATATTCATATGTATAATAGGTGTATTCGATGATAACAATAAATACACAAGAAATCGTAAACAAATATACACTATGGATGTAGGTAGAAACTATCCACAAAGATCATAGACCATGATTACTTCATCTATATCTAAGAAAGATAATCAAAATATATTTTCAGTGATCAGTAACAAGGAACAATTATAGTGATGATGTAACTCTATATTCACAAATCATCGATTTTCGTGATGGTCCACAAAGCCGATTGTGAGTGTGTCATTTGGTTTTCTCAAAGAATGATGTTAATGGGTCACTATAAGCGTTTATGCCATAGTTTTTTCATATAACTTCCCTCTTATGGGTCCATCATCATCATTGTTTCACATCATGCACACTCCACTCTATGGGGTAACCATACCATGAATGTCTACCTGTTCTGAGACCAAAGGTCCTAGTAAGTAAACATAATAAGGTAGATCATACAAATAAAGAATATAGAAAGGAATCATGAGATTTTTTAGAAACATACAAATACATGTTATTAAAATAAATCATTAATAATAAGATACACAATCATGATCATGAAAATAAAATCATATATGGGTATCATGGGCTACACACAAATTCAATTGTGATCATAGTCAATCATGGTTAATAAGATATTCCAAAAAAAATCATACCATGGAAAAAAATATACATAAGGGACCCAAATGGTATGGATAATCCCCCTAAAATTGCATTAAAGAATTAATATAATGTTCAACAAATTATCAAATCAATAATAACATTTTTCACCAATGAATAACTAGTTCACACAAAAAGGATTCCAATCATTGGTTCTATTTCATTAAGGAAAGTTTTTATAAAAGATACCCAAGAAGATTACATGCCATGAAAGCATATTTATATAATCACATGCCTCATTTATCTACCTATGGAACCATTTCTAATATATTTCATAAAAGAGTATTCAAATTTATTTAATATATTATTGATTATGGAAAAAATTTGATTTCTAAATCGAATATAAATTTGAACATTGGATCTAGAAAATGGATATATATCCACAATCAATCCATCATTACTGTATATATAAAATAGGATATTTAATAATAATATGGCTACATAGTGATCGATCTAAAATAAATTACCCAAAAATTTAAATTGTTCGCAAGATATATATTTTATTAACACGTTGAATCCTCTATAAATATTCCAATATATCATCCATATCAAATTATATATGAATGATAAAATATATATTTCCAAAATATTATAGTTCAATAATTAATTCACCATCTGAAAGATTTTTCTGAAGAAGAACTATAAAAACACACCTATGAGATACTAATAATTTAAGGCAGATCATTATCTTATTAGGAAATATAGTTAACTCCCTAAATATACCTCCAGTATATGAAGGAGGTAGTAATTAATCATATGATACAAATTTATTATATAGTTCTCTAATAGATATAGGTAGATAACTAAAGGAAGAATGGTAATTTGAAATAAATCTAGAGAAAGCATACTATTAAAGAAAACATTGATTGATCAAACATTAAAAAGAAAAGTGGAGATGTATGAGAGAGATAAAAAATATAGGGATGAGGAACCTATTTTTAAAAAGGGGATAAGGTTAGATACATGTTTTTAATATCTTAAAAATGAGTAGAATAAAAAATACATGGTGAGACATTAATGAACACATAAACATTCTCCACTAACTATCTGGTGGGACTAATCAACTGGCCAATGGATGGTGCCTAGTGGGATGGTGTACAAGAAAAAATGGCATGGGTTTTACCAATATTATGGGAAGATTGGTGGAATAAATATTTTTTTAGGGAATCTATTACCCCACTGGATAATAGATAAGAAACATTGTTGATCTGGTAGTAGCTTTACAACCACTACTACAAGAAGCCTCCTCTCAGCTCTCTAGCCATTGATTCATGGACCCTTTATACTAAAAACAAACCCATAAAAACCCAATAATAGAGATAAGTCAAAATATAATGGGGAATTTATTATTATAAAACATATCTTACCTTGATTTAATAATGGATTTCACAATTCTCCCCCTTTGATTACTTCTCATCCTCGAGAGGTGCCATGAATAGTTTTGCACAAACAACTCAGAAAATTGAGCTTGAACATCTACTTCCCACTCCCAAGTCTCCACCTTTATTCATCCATGATTCCATAGAATTAATAATAGTGGCAACCTATTTCCTCATAGTACATTATACCTCCATAAAACTCTATTAACTAGTCTCACATAAATTTTTTCATTTAGATCAACCTCTATATTCACCCTGTAAATCACATCTCTGGTATCAAGAATGTACATTTGGATATGAGACACATGAAACAAATCATGCACATCATAGTTGAATAAATGTTGAAAGATATGGTCAAAAAATATTCCATTCTATTCTATAATCATTAATTGACCAACATATAAAGGCTCTAAAAATAATTTCCATCATAAATCCCTGTGGTCTAAATGATGATTCACTCTATAAAAAACATGGACCACTACAAAAAACTCAAATTTTCTCCTCTTATGGGTAACATAATATTTCCATCTACCATAATCTACGATCAACCTCAAATGATTCATATGAACATTGAAATAGATCTCTTGTCCCATAATTCTTCCAAAAACTACTTCTTTACTAGCCTAATTCCAACAAAGCCATGACTGATAAGGGCTACCATAAAAATCCTCAAGATGGTCGATCTAAATTAGTGCTTGGAAATTGTTTTTTTTATGAATTAACTACCATGTATAGTTGTTAATAACATACTCCACTAAATTATAGGATGTAGATATAAATCATATCCTCCAATATATTAATATTGAATTGTGATTGTTCGTCTATTTGGGAATAGAATGTTGTGATCTGTCTCAGCTAATTCTATAAGGTATTATGCAAGAATTTCCAAAATTGTGCTGTAAAACATGTATTGAAAATAGATTAAATGTTGATTAAAAAATTATTCAATCATAAATTATCAGGTAAATATAGATTCCCATCTTCATTTACTACGTCATTTTGATGTATTAGTAACAAATGATAAATATTTATCAGCCAATCTACAAGAACCAAAACAACATCATAGTTTCTTGAGGTCATATATATCCTTGTAAAAACCCTATTACAAATCATTACCTCTTCAATATGAGCATAAAAAGTGGATATAATAATCTACTAGGATTATTTTTCTCTTAATTTATCCAACGGTCATAAGGAATCAAGAAATGAATCTATTATTGTCCCTCTCTGTCCCTATAGACCAAAATTACTACATAAACATGTGGTGCATATTTTTCTCTCTAAAATACATAAACAAATAAAAGGTAATTATATATATAATTATCTATACCTCTAGGGAGGTATATACCGAAACTCTCCAATATAATTGGATAACATCATCATCATCATCCAAAGACCAAATAAGTATTGGATCACCATCGGCTACCTGTTCTCGCATCACAACACACACTGGATCAGATTCCTGGTAAAAAGTAAACTGGAAAACTAATGAATATGTAAATACTCACGAGGAACATGTTTTCAATTTCTAGAAATGGAAAGAATTTATCATACAATTATTTAATAATCTCATTAAGCATCAATGATTCATCAAATTCTATTCTTCACATTCCAAAGATGCCTAAATCATATGGCTTAGAGTACTTGAAATGACATTACCATTACCTAGTGCATATTTAATCTAAATTATGATCATATATAGGTACTCTTCCAAGATCCTTTTATTCGTACTGATATCCTTGTATGATAAGATATATAAGAAGATATTTTAGACCATGAAGAAAATAAATTTCTCACCTATGTGATAGTGTCCCTAACACTTTAATGCTTGAAAAAGGGTTTTCATCTCCAAGACATGGGTAGAATAGTTCTGTTCATGTGTTTATATATGGATTGACCCATAGGATTTTACCCACTCCATATTCATTTATACTTCTCCTAAGATGAAACATGATTCATCAAATTATATGAAATATCAAATCCCTACCTTAAGAAGAATCAATACTAGGGTTTTATTGAACATCCTATTTGGGTAATAAAAAGCATTATCATGCTGATCTATCCATTGAATATTAACCCCATTTTTCTTTAGAGTTTTGTTTATGATGATAAATGGATAATTTCCTGGGTAAAATGTTCGTATTACCCTGATAATATTAGAAATATATTAATTTAAAAAAAGTACTAAATACATGTATAGATCATAACTACATATTCTTTCTCTATGTTCTCTAGTAAAAGAGTCTCAGAAACAACATTCCCCTATAATTTCACCTCATAAATCAAAAATTGACACATAAAATATGTGTCATAAAGATGATGTCCACAAACTGTACTCAGGATAATTTTATGATATCAGGAATGATGATATAGGTGAATTGAGTTAATTTGGATATCATTAATGGAGAACATATAAAATTACTCAGCTTATATGTGAAATATAATTTTTATGAGAGTGATGAAAACTATTTTTAATTCATCTGTCCAAATATAAAAACCAATTACTTATATACACCACACCTACTTCTAATAATCATTTTTAGTATTTCCTACAGTATAACCCAAAAGTAGTGATATCATGATCAATAATCAATCATAGTGAACTAATATACTCTCTACAAAAAATAAAAGAGATAATAAATCTGATTAAATTGGTATGTATTATTTTCTATAACCAAATAAATTTTCTAGTATTCAATATATAGTCAATGACTACCATCTACAATCTTGGTGAAAAAAATATATGAACCCCATGGTGATGTAATCATGCTAAAAACCATTTATTATAGGTAATTGATCTGTACTTCGATATCCTTCAACTCAACTAGATACATATTGTAAAGGGGGATTGAAATGGTTTTTACACCTAGCATGAGTTGTATCTCAAACATAACTCCACTATTTGGGGAAAGGATTATGAATTCATCTGGTAAGTTATCTAGATATAGATCTAAAATTGGAAGAACAATTCAGGGAGATACAACTGATCTTACTAAAATATTTATACCTAGAATGTGTTTCATAATCATCCCATGAATTGTACTATCTATATCCACTATACATACTCCCAAATCTAACTAATTAGTCACCATGAAATTTTCAACCCTTTGGTGATGTAAAGTACTCTCATCTCTGATAGAAATTAATTTGGCATTTGAAACTATTTATTCAATATATTACAAGAATAAAATTGAATATCTTCATCTCCATAATCATGAATTAAAATAAATTTTAATAATCATAAATTTCTATATAAAACAATGGGAATCATTAAAGATGATAAATATTTCTTGTAAAAGTGTATTAATAGAAAATAACCCAAAATACAACTTAATCGATATGTAAATTGCATAAATAACATTTGTAGATACCATGGAATGTGAGAAAACAGTATCAACAAAATGAGTAGATAGAATATAAGTTATCTATATCATACACTGAATAGTATATGTTCCCTTAGAACCATACCTAATATTCTGATCTACTATATATGACCATCTAGCCTCATATCTATGACCATATCGCCAAGGTATATTATTCTCCAAGGTCGTCACTTTTTATGCATACTATTTGGGACCCCGACCAGATACTAGGGTCATAGATCATGTCTATCTCATACCCCTATTAATGCTTCATCTTGAAGCTCATTAGTATTTGATTTATACATGTACAGTCTTTCTTCATTGATGGAAATATCTATGAGGAGATGTGAGGAACATGTGATAATCTCCATCCTTTCCACAATTTATGAATTATGAATCTCCTCCTGAATAAGATGAAGAGTCCATACTCTTATCAACTTTCTTACCACCACCATGTTTCATATATTCCATCTTCCTATTACTACTACTAGTAGAGGAACACATCACACTAGTAGTGGTCCACCAACTAGAATACAGATGAGTGGATGATGAAAAACAACTAGATCCACCTATAAAACATTTTAATGAGACAAGGACTCACACAAAACCTTCAGTTATTTATTAGGTTCAAAATATTAGCCTGATATTTAATGTTAGTATGAGGACTGATCTCATAATTATTTTAATTATATACCTCATTTCCATCTAAGACTTGAGAAAAATGAAGTAGTTTGGTGAAAAATTAGGAGTATATTTTCATGTTCATGGATCAATACTGGATATATTTTAATTAATGGGAATGATAAAAATTCAATTTTTTGGTAAATAAGTACACAGAGAAAATGTTTACACTACCTATCATAAAGGTCCCTCATGTATACTCACTTTTTTCAGGACACTACACCATCACCTAGAGGGTCATTGAAGTATAAAATTCACAATATTGACTAGTCAGTCCTTTGATGTCATGATAAATTAAAATATAGAACTGGTGATAACTAACTAATCTTTTGAATATTATGGTCCACCAGTTCACATAATGGATAAAAGATTCTAGAGATTGAAGTTACAATAATACTGCACCATGTCCTCTGTATTCCTTCACCATGGAAAAAAATCTAAAATACTATAGAATGGAAATGATCTAATTCTTTAAAGTTTTAATATAGTTAACGAGAATTCTTAGGTGATTCCTCATAGATAAAAATTAGTGCAACTATACCATCATCCATTATGAGAGAATTTAAGCATCTATGTGGTGGATTTTATCTAAAATTAAAAATTAAACATTAATCGCTATATGGAATTAAGATAGATCAAAATTAGTTTATGTGATCCCGCAAAGGCTCTCCTTAGATTTCACCCACTAACCAAGGTATATATATCATAGAACTCCCTATGATTCTCTGAAGCAACATTTTTTTTCACAATCATGCTTATAAAAAATTAAAAGTATGCTCATGTTCAACTAAATAATGCATGATTTGATATAACACATCAGTATAGAATATATATATATACTAAATATATTTATAAAATCAAGTAATCTTACTTATGAACTATAATGTTTCTCAATATATATATATATATATCCTTCATGACTAGTAATGATGCATGAATGAACCTAAAACAAATAAAACTAAACTAGTAGTCCAGTAAAGGGTACCTTATAGGTCCATCGCACATGAGTTGGATAGGAATATATGAAATCCCCTACCTGAGTGGCACACACCCTATCTTCTTTCAATAAAATAAATGTTTAATCGAATAGAATGAAATGAAATAGGGATTGTTTACCTTTATGTAATTATGTAATCGATACCACTAGGTCAAATCCAAAAATCTACAAGACTTCATAAACACCACTCTATATACAAAAGTTTCTCGACTTTTAGGGATGATCTAGTCACCACTTACTGGGTAACTATACTATCTAAAATCATAATTATACACCATAAATATAAATATAATAGAAGACAACATAAATTATCAATGAGGAATATAATGTTACACAATGTAATAATAAATGTCCCACATGTCACCCAATTAAATAAATCAAGCTTCCAAAGTGTCAATCCAGACCAGAGTATATAATGTATAGGTAAATAAAAAGAAACACTTCAAATACCTATGGATTCCATCCTTGTATCGAGTCTAGATCCATGATCCATTTTTTAGAAATATGACAGTGACCCTCTTCCCTGACATGGATCATTATACTTGAATTGTGAATGCATATTGTGATGCCCATGTTGGGTTTGAGAAATAAAACCCACATGGATACCACCAATGCATCCTTAACATGTGTGTAATGGTATAATAGGTATATTCCATGATAATAATAAATGTGAAAGGAGTCATTAAGAAACAAACCCATAGATATTGTGTGCTATCCAAGTAATCACGACCTAACCATACATATATCAGCTCCATGTTGGAAGGATAATGATAAGATGTCTGAAGTGATTAAGTACAAGGAACAATGATGGTGGAAATCATACTAAAGGTCCATGTGGAATTTATTTTTAGTTTAATGCCAATATAAGATTCTAAATGTTTTACTGAGAATCTTTAAGGCATTGAGAGATCAGGTCGCTATGATAGTTTTGGATACATGGACTTCAGGCCACTACCCTATGAATTTTACCATCACTATCATTTAAAATCATTATATATCATGACTACTCCCACTCTAGGGATAATAATACTATAATGATCCACCAATCCTATGTATAAAATATAATACCTCTAAAGGAATGGTAAAGTCACATATTAGGATAGATCATACAGAGGTGGAATATAACATTAAATCATGAGAATTAGATTCAATATACATGTATATGTTTTTGAAATCAAATATAACAACCCGATGTTTTAACAATGGAAAATTCCTTCATATAATTATGTCATATAATAACATGAAGTCACATCACAATGAACTACTATGTACTATGTGACCTTTAAACATAAGTTTTTCACTTATGTGTTTGGAGTTTTAAAAAATAGTCATCTCTATTTGTGATAAGTAAGTTATTTGGTGTTGGATATTTATTTTAATTTTTTATGAATAGTAACAGACCCATATGAATAGTGACATACCATTATGAATATTAATGAATAATAATGAATGGAAAAGAGGCCAAAAAATTGAAAATTCACTCATTAATGTATAAATTTAATTTATACCTCTTAAAGGTGAAAAAACGTTCCTAGTATCAGAATTGGTATTTTTATATGTCAAAAATATATTATTTAAAATTTTATGATTAATTTAATAATTTAAAATGGAATCTTATTTTCATAAAACATATTCATAAAATTTAAATTAATTGTATTATGGTTATTAAATAATTTTATGTGACATTGATTAATTTTTCAAGGTATTATAAAATGAGTTATAGTTTAAATGTTTTTTTGTTGAATAAATTATGATTTTATTTAAAAAATTAATTAAAAATTTTAAGAAAAATATTTAAAAAAATGGTGTTCATTTTTTAACTCTACAAGCTGAGAAATGGTAAGGGCGAATTTTTGGATTTTTTCTAAAATACTTGAATTTTTGTAATAGTAAAATTATAGTTTTGAGTTTTCAGTGTGTTTGATGAAATCCTATAATCAAACAATTAATAAAAAAATTTAGTTGAATTTGGTATTTTAAAATATATATGAGGTGCCCCAAGTGGCCAATACCATGGGAAAATTACATGGGCAAGCCCATGGTTTTTTAAAAACAAATAATAATGTGTATTTTTAAATTATTAAAAAAATTATCTCCTATACTATAAATAACAACTATTCCCTTCATTTATTTCATTCCATATACATCATCATCAATGATCAAGGGTTTTTACCACCCAAGGAGTCCTCCCCAGGTGTCCTTATGCCATCAATGCCCCAACCTTCTATTATATTAGTTACTCCAAAAGGTAAGGGATCCTTTCACTCTCCTCTTTTAGTCAACACTTCTTTTATGTAATCTCATTGAATTTCCATATTCATATGATGTGGTTTTATTTTATGTTTCCCTCTTACGTACTCTTGATTTCAATATGATGATATACCATTTTTACCTTATAAATTAATTTTATGAAATTTTATGTGACATCATTAGGCTGCAGAATTTTCATAAGGGATATGTCAAATTTTCATTCTTTTTAAAGTCCATATCTTTTCTTTTTCTTTCCTCACCTCCATTAATAAAATTTTTGTGATTACACAAGTACATTACATGTACTATAATGTTTTCAATATAATTTAATAACAGTTCATCATCTCTCATTTCCCTTCCATTTATACTAAAATGAAAACACCATTCGAGATGTGCTAATTTACCACATTCAAGGAAGATGGGTTTTCAGTTCCCGTTATCATCTTTGATTATGGACATGAAACCATTATCATGGTTGAACAAGACTACAATATATGTGTTATTTCTTATACAAGGTTCTAGAATCCTTTTATACCCATTGTTTTGATTTGTAAAACAAAACAGGTTCCTTATAGTCGAAAACCGCCAATTAACCTAAATAGTTATCATTAAATAATTTATATATTAATTCATCTCCAAACCCAATAACCGAACGGATTTTTAAATTCATGTAATATTCTCGTTTTTCACTAATACCATATGAATTATATTCTTTACAACCATAATAATCTTACAATATTATCCATTCATAAGTAAACTGGTAATGAATGGTAAGGAAATAAACGGACCTGAACAATAAAATTTGACATATTATCCCATAAAAAATTAAAATAATTATCATGAAAAGGTTTTATGAAATATATTTCATATATATGAGGATCTAAAATTGATAATAAATTAACCAATTTTTTTAAACAGGTCATTAAAAATAATTGGAGAACACCACAAGACATTAGGAAAGGGATTCTCTTCATTTCACTCTTAATCAAGATGTCCTCCAGGCTTTTCCATTTAATGTGTAATAACTAATGATGGGGTATGATTTAACACCTCCCTTATACCTACCTTATAATTTATAAGTGATCAGAAACACCTTTTCTCTCTCATAAAGTCATCTTAGGTATACTAGACACCATACCGATATTCGTAACGAATTCTACCTAAACCTCATTTGTTCGTTCAGGTTGCCATATATTTATTTATATCATAATAGATTTATATTATCTATTTATTTGAAACTTCTAAATGATTTCTAGTTGTACATAATTCTTTTATCATGACCATTTCATCACTATATTTTTAGTATATAACTGTTTTTTAATAATTCATTCTTTATTACTTTCCGATAAGAATTTTTTTTAACAGAACATCCTAAATTTTTACCTATTTTAAAGTATACTCTATAGCATGTTATAAGTAACCATTGTATTTATAAAATAATACTTTTTATTATTAAAAACCTCATGGTTCAATTCCAGTTTTCTATAAAATAGTTTCCCCTTTTCTATTATAATGGCTCTATAGTGATTTCATTAAATCTGCACTATTTCTTTTAACTCTAATGTTTCATAAATACTTTTGTTACATGTGGTCACATATTCTTGAATTAACATACCATTTTATATGAATTTTTTACAATATAAAAGTCCATGTATGATCTAATTCAGTTCTCTCATGGACACTTTTATGATACGCTCATTTATTATTCTTTATAACATGATTGTTTTACCCATTTATTTCCATAGGTACCCTTCTGTTTATGAATGGTTGATTATGAATGATTGTTTCTGTGTAAATAATATTCATGAAAATTTTGAGATGAGTGCTCCAATATAGTGATCCAACACATTGGGTAAATGTATGTCTCATGAGATGACTTGTTAAACGTGATTGGCAGTTAGGCAGGACCCATACTACTATAGGAAACACGATTTGTGGTTATCCTTGACCCATACCACTATAGGAAATTAGATTGGTAGTTATCTTTAACTCAAACTAAATACATGTTTCATTATTCTGCCACATTTATATTATCCCATGGTTAATGATCCCATTTATGAATGTTATGATTTCATATTCTCCAAGTTTTTGATTTCAATATGTCATTCCTCATAACTCATGTTTTAAGGTTTATTCTTATGATCATTCCCTTACTAGGATTTTTATCTCATCCCTTTGTTCTTGTGTTCCCCATGGTACCCTATGTAGTTTTAAGGGATCAACAGAAGCTAGAAGCTTTCTATGTAGATTAAATAAAGAAGTATTTTTAGCCCCATGTTTTAAGCATTATGTACCTAGTCTTCCTTGACACTGGACATAAAGATCCTTTGATTTTACTCTAATGTATAACTATGCTTAAAATCTTGTATTATTATGTGAAAATGGATAGGAATTCTATATTTGGTATCTGGGTATGGAATAGTTATTTTTGGAGATTAAGAATAGAGAACTTTAATAAAAACCATATGAAGAAGTTTAAGTATATGAAAACATCCTTGAATTTTGGTATGTATAGAGTATGTGGTTTATCAAGAAAATATACCCCTATTTGGATACAAACAGGTATAGGTAGATCTTACAATGATATACATAGGAGTTAAAACAATGACAAGGTGTTTTAGGCTTGACCTCTTGTATCCTAGTGCATGACAACACGCCTTGTTGCACTCTTGGTTTGACACTCCTAGGAGATATGATTTGAATAATTCATAAGTTTGTTTTGATCCATTATTAACGGAACAAGATGGATCCCATATGAATATATATTAGGAGACTGAAAATGAATAACATTGATTGATGCCTATAAACACATAATTTAAAGAGATAAGTGTAATTTTTAAGATATCCCATTAATGACATTGGTTTTACCCTTATATTATACTCATCACAAAATTTTCTTTTATTCTAGCCAATGTAAGATAGAGGAATGAATCAGGTTAACAACCAATGTGAACGACAATGTGATGACTGCCAAAACAAGATCATTGATCATATGGGATCTCAAGAAGGGAATATCCTGATTATACCAAACTAATTATCAAAAATCACCATTAAATATTGGTATATGGTTGAATTCCCAAATAGATTCAAGGAAGAGGAAGATGAAATATCATAATGTTCCATCTGATATAGGTGGTAAGGGAAATAATACCTAATTGTCGTTGTGAAACAAGTGTGGAAAGAGGGACCAAGTGGAATGTCACAATGGGACTCAAAGATGTGTTAGGTGTGGAATGATTGGGTATAAAGTAGTCAATTGATGTGACAAAATGAATAATGTGATGGATGGAAGAACTTTTCTATCTAAATAATATTACAGAGTTCTTTGTCATAAATATGTAGAAGTTGGACAATACCCAACACGATGATATATTGAATGGGAGGAGAATCACGATGAACATCATCATTGTCTATGATCAATGTAGCACTAAAGGTCCTATGTTATATTAGATAATGATGAATAAATTACATGTAACCACTAATTAATTTAACTTTATGTCATAATGTCATTAAATTCATGTCCTATTAGTATATCTTTCATCTTTTCTACGAATATTGATTCCCCACCTGAAATGATATTATTTCATTACGAAAAACTTCTAGGGAAATTATACATAAAGTTTATGTTCTTGGGAATGTTGTTCTTGAAAATATGGTAAGTCTCTCTTTGGTGTCATATGAGGAAAATTTAAAAAGTTATAGCCTACTCCTCAAGGAAGCTGAAAATCCATGAGAAAAACAATCCCATGCATGATCTAGAGTTGGCGAGTGTGATTTTTGCATTATAAATCTGGTGGAATTATCTCCATTTGGATAAGTGTGAGGAAAATATTTACTAAAAGAGTCTCAAATATATATTGACAAAAAATTAATTAATCTGTTCTATTGAAGATGGATATAGCTCTTCAATGATTATGACTGCTCAATTCACTACTATCTAGGTAAGGTAAACAAGGTGGTAGATTCTCTAAGTAGAAAGGATCCTACATCTTTATCAATGGTGAGAATTGAAAAGGAATGAATCTTCTTGATTTTATAAGGATGGACATGGGAATCATTAAGGGGTGAAAATCATCAATCCATTCTAAAATTATTTCCCAACCATCTCTCATGGATAAAATGATGGACGTTTAAAGAAAATATTAGGAAATTCTGAAAGGGGTGGATGATATCTTAAATGGATAATCCACAGAGTTCATGGTTGACATTGATAGAGTTGTAAGATTTGGGACATGATTAAGTGTACCATCATATACAGAGATAAAGAATGAGGTTTTGAATGATGAACATAGATCAAACTTTTCTATCCACCCAAGGAGCACAATTATGTATCGAGATCTCCATGAGATCTTTTGGTGGGACAATATTAAAAGAGAGATTGTTGAATATACATAAATGTGCCTGGTATGTCAAGAAGTGAATTTTGAGAAGAAAAATTCTAAGGGGATGATGAAACCCCTACCCATACCAACAATGAATTGGGAGAACATTACCATGGAATTTTTTGCTAGACTTCTAAGGTCACTGGAGGAAACAATGCTATATGGGTCGTTGTTTATCATATTACGAAGATAGCTCACTTTATCTCGATTCGAGTGGAAATATAATTGGATTAAGATGCATGGATTTACATCAAATAAGTGTTAATGATTCATAGAGTACCACTACCTATTTTATTTGATCATGACCTAAGATTCACCTCGATGTTTTGGAAAAGACTCCAATCTGGTCTAAGAAATAAAATAGAATTTAGTTCGGCCTATCATCCTCAAACATATTTCCAATATGATAAGACTATTCAGACCCTAGAAGATATGTTGAGAGCATGTTATATTGAATTAAAAGTATGATGGGATAAACATCGTCTGCTTGTTCAATTCTCTTACAACAACAGTTTCTATTCGAGTGTCTGAATTGCACCATATGAAGCCCTTTATGAGAAAAGGTCAACACTGACATGTTGGGATGATGCCGGTGGTCATAAGCTACTAGGATCTTAAATGGTTTATGAAATGGTGGAGAAGATGAAAACCATTCAGTAGCATATCAAGGTAGCTCATATTTTATCGA
The DNA here is from genome assembly GCA_963277665.1 of Viscum album. Classification (NCBI taxonomy): domain Eukaryota; kingdom Viridiplantae; phylum Streptophyta; class Magnoliopsida; order Santalales; family Viscaceae; genus Viscum; species Viscum album. The sequence goes on along the minus strand of OY728150.1, from coordinate 2,055,868,996 downwards.
AGAGTTAGGAAAATAATCATCGATGAGACCTTGATATCAAAGAATGAGAAATAGTATTTCTGTGCATATCTCAATGGAAGAAGTTCATGAGACTTGGGAATAAAGGAAGGTTGAGTCCAAGTATGTTTGACCTTTCATGATCCTTGATCGAGTCAATGTTTTAGCGTATAAACTATCACTTCAACCTACCACGCTAAAATAACATTCTGTATTTCATGTATCCCTCTTAAAGAAGCACATACTAGACTCCCACATGTACTTTTTTTAGAGGTTGTACAATAATTGGATGATCATTCCTATGAGGAGAAGCCAGTAACGATCTTGGATAATTGAAATAACGTTCTACATAACAAGACCACTCCCCTGGTGAAGGTACTATGGTGGAACCATAAGTACAAAGAGGAAACATGGGAATTGGAAGAAGCAATGAAGGAAAAGTATATGCCCCTATTTTTTTCCTAGAATGCAAAATGGAATTTTGAGGGAGAAATTCCTTAAGGGATGAAGAATGTAAATAACCAATGTTTTACCAATGGAAAATTCCTTTTTATAATTATGTTATATAATAACATTAATTCAAAACACAATGAAATAATAAGTACTATGTGACCATTAAACAAATGTTTTCCCTTAAGTGTTTTGAATTATGAAAAATGGTAATCATCATTTGTGATCAGTATGTTATTTAGAGTCTGATAAGAAAATTTTATTTTTTTGATGAATAGTAGCATACCCTTATAAATAGTAACATACCTATTTGAATATTGATGAATTGTAATGAATATAAAATCATCCAAAAAATATATACCTCATCAATGAATTTCTAAAATATATTTATACCTCCTAAAAGTGAGAAAACTATCATAGTATAAGAATTTTTTTTTTGTATGTCAAAAATATTTTATTTAAAATTTTATGATTAATTTAATAACTAAAAAGATAAATTTATTTTCATAAAATTTAATCATAAATTGTTACATTTTTTCATTATAGTTATAATATAATTTTACGGGACATTGATTAATTTTTCAAGGTATTATAGAAGGAGTTATAGTTTTAATGTTGTTTTTTTTGAATAAATTATTATTTTATATAAAAAATGAATGAAGAATAATTAAAAAATTATTTCCATAAAATGGAGTTCATTTTTTATTCTACATGTTGGAAAATGGTTAGGGTGAATTTTTGGGATTTTTTCTTAAATACATGATTTTTGTGAATAGTAAAATACAATTTGTAGTTTTCGGTATATTTGATGACATCATATGATGTAATAATTAATAAAAAAAATAGTCAACAATTTTATAGTAAAAAAAGAAGATATGTAGTTTCTTAATTGGATAATATCATTGGAATATACCATGGGAATGCCCATGGTTTTCCACAAACCCCGATTGAGGTGACTTTTTTAAATTAAAAAAAATTCTCAATCATATACCACAAATATAAAATCGTCCCTTCATTTTCATTCATTCCATATCCATAATCCTATAATCTCTAGTGATTTTACTTCCTTAGGAGTCCTCTAAAGGTGTCCTCAAGCCCTGAATATCCCAACCATCATGTTTTATTAGTAACTCTACTAGGTAAGGGATCTTTTCACTCTTCTCTTTTAGTCAACACTTCTTTTATGTCATCACTATGAATTTTTATTTTCTTATGTTGGGGTTTGATTTCATGTTTCCATATAACTTTCTATTTGATCTCTATATGATGAGATACCATTTTTCTCTCATCAAATAATTTTATGAAATTTTGAGAGACATCATTTGGCTATCGAATTTTCATAATAGATCTCTCAACTTTTCATTGTTTTTCATGTTCATCTCGTTTCTTTTTCTTTCCTCAACTCATTGAATAAAAATGTTAGTATGACACAAGAACCTTAAATTTAATTTAATGTTTTCATTATAAAGGAATAACACTTCATCATATCTCCTCGCCCTTTCTTTTATACTAAAAAAAACTCCATCTGAGATGGGCGAATTTACCACATTCAAGGATGATGGGTTTTCAGTTTCCATTATCATCTTTGATTATTGTCATGAAACAATTTTCCTGGTTGAAAAATGCAATAATATATGTTCTAAATTTCATCTATGGTTCTGAAATCCTTTTGTACCCATGGTTTTTATTTTTAAAACAAAACATTTTCTTCATGGTGAAAAACCGCCATTTAACCCAAACAGTTATCATCAAATAATTTATAAAATAATTCATCTCCAATACCAATATCCAAATGGATTTTTTCAATCATGTAATATTCTGGTATTTCACCAATAAACTATGAATTAAATTCTGCATAAAAATTATCATCTTTCAAGATTATCCGTTCATAACTATACCAGTAATGGAAATTAAGGAAACAAACGGACCCGAACAATAAAATTGAACATAATAAACGATCCAAAAATCCATGAATGAACCTAAAAATGTTATAATAAATAGAATAAATATTTATTAGTTTCTATATTTATTAATTAATAAACATAATTTGTTTATTCAGGTAATTAATAGAATGTGGAGAACACCACTAGACTTATGTTAAGGCATCATTTCCATTTCACTCTTAATCAATATGCCATATGTTATTTTCCATTTATGTGTAATCTATAATGATGGGGTATCACTTATCACCTCCCCCATACTACCCTCATGATTTATAATTGATGATAATCCCCTTCTCACTCTCATCATGTCCTCTTAGGTGTTCCCAACACCATGGTGATATTCCATAACGAATTCTACATGAACCTCCTTTGTTCGTTTGGGTTTCCTTATATTTAATTATATCAAAATGGAGTTTTCTTATATGTATATGTGTATCATTTAAATTATGTGTATTTTTTAAAAAATTATTAATCAAGACCCATTCATCACACACTTTTGGGGATATACATGTTTTTAAATGACTTACTCTATAGAACATTCCGATAAGAAAACTTATTTTAAGGGAACTTCCAAAATTATTACCCAATTACATGTTCAATTTATCTCTAGTTTTAATCCACCTTTGTCTATATAAAATAATTATTTTTATTATTAAAAACTTCTCGGTTAAAATAACATTTTATATAAATTATTGTCCCCTTCCCTATTATATTTCCTCTATAGTGTTTTCATTAAAACAACACTAAAATGTTTTAACTCTAGTATTTATTAAATACATTTATTACATGTTTTCACTTATATTTTACATAAAATACCATGTTATATTCATATTTTACCTTATTGAAATCTATTTATATTCAAATTCCTTTCTCTCATGCACACTTTTATGATACACCCTTTTATGTTTCTTTGTGACAGTATTGTGATACCAATTTCATTCCATCAGTACCCTTATGTTTATCAATGGTTTATTATGAATGATTATTTATATGGAAAGAATACTCTTCAAAATTTTGAGTTGTGTGCGCCCAAATTTCTCTCCAATGCATTAGGAAAAGTATTGACTATTGAGATGCTATGTGAAATGTGATTAGCAGTTATCCTTGACCCGTACTACTATGGGAAACGATTTTGGTGGTCAGCCTTGACCTATACAACTATGGGAAATGAGATTTCCAGTAAGCCTTCACTCATACTAAAGATATATTTTATGATTTTTCAACATTTATATGATTTAATGTTTTTATTATCCCATGTTTATATGTTATGATTTCATATGCACCATGTTTTTTATATCATTATGTCATTCTTTTGAACTCTTGTGATTAAGATTTATTCTTATGTTCATTCCCTCACTAGGACTTTTAGCTCATCCCTTTGTTCATGTGTGCCCTAGGGTACCCTATGAAGATGTATGGTCTCAAATAAAGTTATGATCTTTTATGGAGATTATATAAAGTGTTTTAGCCCCATTTTTTTTGTTTTATGTACCTAGTCATCCATGACACCAAACCTAATGATCCTTCGCTTGTACACAGATGTATAATTATTCTCAAAATAATGTAATGTAATGTAAAAAAGGATAGGGACACCATATAAAACAGTTATAACAATATATGAATGAATTCTCATATAAATAACATCATAGGAAGGCCTTCAATGATACACACACATGCGCATGTGATCACAAAGACGCATGGTGAAAATGATATTCCAATATAAGAATAATAACCAGTCAAAAATGTAAAAAGGTCCCTAATGTTATATAACATCCTAATTCTATTACATTTAAAAAATTACATCAATATTCATCATAGGAGCAAAGGCTGAATCATAATTTTCACCCGCAAAAAACATGATCCGATGTTAAGGATTCCCATATCATGCTATGTTTCATCAAAGAAGTCATTTAGAAAAGAGACGCGAAAATATTCCATTCTAAAAAGATGTTTATATATAATCAAATAACACCTAGTGTCCATCAATAGAACTAGTGCTAAGATTATTCTAAGAACATGATTCAAATTCACAAGATTTATTTTTGACTATGAAATGAATTCTTAATTCGCCATCAAATTTAGATTATAACCTCAGTTCAATCCAATGGACATATATCCACCATAAATCCATCAATAGAAATGATATCCATGATATTATTAATTTATGATAATATCTCATGGATTTTAAAATTTGATAAAATTCTTGTAAGAATACACAATTCATGAGATATTAAGTTCCATTTGAAGGGTGTTATTGATTGGTTGAATACACCATAAATCCATCAAATGATCATCAACCTCACATTATATCCTGATAGAGAAAAATAATATTTCCAAAATATTATAGTTCTATAATTAATCTACCATCAAGAATGTTTCTAGTAAGTATAACCATAACCACATACCCATGGCATATTTATATTTTAATGTAGATCATAATCCAATAAAGATACATCATCAACTCCTTAGATAAACCACTTATATCTGAAGTTGGGTTCATTGAATAAATCTATAAGACATAGATACATAATAGATACATGCATATCACTAAGGGATAAAGATTAATTTTTTGTAGACCTAAGAAGAAATATCAATTCTAGAATTACTACATTGATCCAACTTTGAAAAGGCAAGGGGAAATGAATTAAAATGTGGAATGAATAATTTAATAAACTAAAACCTGACATACATTTAATTAAGAGATCATGTTATAGCAGAGTATATATTAGTTTCATGACTGTTAGTATGAGATGGAATTTTTTATAGTGATATATTGCATAATTTTTATATTATTGAGATTCTATACACTCAAACATTTACATATAATTCATAATCCTTTTGTATTTTGTAAAAGGATGCCCAACGCATATTGTATCATGAAACAAATTCCAAATAATTATCATGGGTAAAATCAAAACCAAAATAATAGGATTTTAAATGTTCTCTAAAGAGTCATTCTCATTTTCCAATATCTCATACGGTATCATATCTTTTCTTAGTCTCAAATCCTACACCATTATCATCTTCTCAAATGTTTAGGGTGAAATTTCGTAATCGGGTTGCAAAATGATGAACATTATATTGTCATCATGTTCATCAATATGTTTTCAACATCGTATAAGATATTGACATGTTCCTCGGATATCGATGATGATAAAGATAGTTCTCAGAAAACATAGTCATGAGGGATGGGTTTCATGACCACAACCAATATCGAGTGATTAATAATACCGACCATTCACGTTGAGGGGGTGAGTTTTAAGAGCTCAAATTAAGTAATTTTTGAACTCCTTATAAATATTTTTTGATATTTATTTACAATATTGCATTAAAACATTCATCAACAGTGCACATAATTTCAGAAATATAATATTTTCGTTTCTACTATTTTTATTTACAGAGAAAAACATATTTTCAAACACTTTTAAGGAAAAAGTTAGAAACCAAGCTTTCAACTACAAAAGGATATAACAACACCATTGAAGTACAATTTAGGTCTACCAGAGTTACTTCATACTCACGCATCGTTGGGCATGGGAGAGAAATTAAAATTTATACCTACGTATTACTTAGGACAGTGGAAAGACAAGGTCGAACCACAGGGAGGCATGTTGTTGTGTTTGGTGCTCTAAAAAAAGACCAATCAAAAACACACATGAAAATATCGAGCAAAGACAAATGGTGGTGGTGAAGTAAAGTGAATAAGATTTAGTGTGTGTAGAAGTGAAGGATTTCTAATGAGTGCAAGGGAGTAGACATAGTAGAGCAGGAAGAGGAATTGTGATGCGAACCACCAATAGATGAGTAAGGGGGGAAGTCCACTAGCTGATTTGATGTTGCACAACCTTATTCATGAACTGCGATTTAAGAAAAACATGGATCTAACTAAGAGTAACCGGACAGAGTTATTGTCTGGCCATATTGTGATGAAATAGATCTTACAGTCCCTCGACAGTAAGAGTCATTCTATCCAATGGTGAAATTAAGTCTGTAGTCACTAATCTCAACTTGTCAGTTAAGTTCGGTGTGTCTCCCTCTTTTGATAATAATTCACTTGTTAGGGATTTACTCAATTTCAAACAGATTGAATTATGGTACAAACAAGATCAGTTTTCACATGATCTTGTTGTTTTGAAAATAATCTTGTCAGTAAAAAGTAAGAGAGAGATAATCCAATAGAGTGATGTGGTGCATGAATGAGATCGAACAACCCTAATCAACCAGCTTATTCCCCCTGATGGAAATTAGCCGGACATAGTTGATGGTTTTAATAAAACAGCAGAATTAAGAGTAATGAAACTCATATTGAAATAGGTTGCAGAAAAATAGAGCACAAGAAAAACTAAGATCATCCAACTCCCTGCTACTACTCCTGAATGTTATAAATTCCTGCTACTCAATGGTGGATGTAACGCTAGAATGCGCTTGATGTCCCGCCCTGGGAATCATGGTCTGAAATGCTCTGATCTCGTACTCCAATTTTCTCTGAGGAAGATGGTGAAAATTCTTCCTGCCCTGCTCCTATGGATGAAAAGTCTCTGATGTTTACTGATTTCCCCCCTGGTTCTTGCTCCGCTGAATCAATGCATGCCTCTCCAGTCTCTCATGCATTCATCACCTGACGGAAGTCTCTGGAATCTCATCTGAAGTGTTCCCCTGGCCTCCACGTGGATCCTTTACTGTTTTTCTCCTCCTGCTCTTGTCACCAGAGCAGTTTCTCCTAAGTAAATGAAAATGATATGCGCGCGTGGTGAGTCACAACCCTCTGCAAATCAGCAATTCCACATGGCATGCTTTGATGTGCATGTAACCCTCATTTAAGTGAGATCCGAGTGAGTGCATCTCCCCCTTGCAACGAACTACTTCTTTTAATCCCCGCAAGTACATGTGACCCCCCTGCAACAAAAGAAAAAAAACCAAACAAGTTAAACAAATAAAATGAAACTAAACTATATATTAATATTGTTACATAGATTAGCTAATAAACATGCTTATTAATATATATATAATACTTAATATTAATACTAAAATATGTAATGATAATTATTGTTATTATTATTATATAATAATAACATATATAAACTTATATATAATTATTAATATAATTATAATTATTATTGTATAGTATATGATATATATATATATATTATATAATGTAATATAATATAATATAATAGTTATATTATATATATGTTAATATATAAAGTATAATTTATATGAATGTTATTATATATTATAATATATATAAAAAAGAACACACAAAATTAAAGAGGGGGATGTTTAGGCAGCGAGGGGAGTATAAAGAAATGGGGAGGCAGCTGGCCAAGTGGCTCGACGGTGGTTCAGAGGGCTCATCGCGAACATGGGAGTAGTGTGGCTAGATGTTCGATCTGGGAGAAGGTAGGCGGCGACCCAGGGAGATGGCTTCAGCAGGGTTTCATGTAGCACAAAGGAGGATAGGGTAGGCCGTGGCAGCAAGAGGGAAGGAGTGATGTGGCGAGGTGGATGAATTGGGTTAGGGTTTGAAGTAATATGGAGAAGTGGTGGATCAGGGGGAGTGCGGACAACATCAAGATGATTTGGTCGGACCGGTGGCAGGGTCGCAATGGCTCGGAAGGAGGTGCGGTGAAAGGTGGAGTGCGGACAGGGAGGTCCATCCATGGAGAAGGATGAGACTGGTGCGAGAATAGGTAGTGCATGCGTGAAGCAGGGCAGTGCGGTGCATAGCATGAGAAAGGCGATGTCGGACCACCGCTGTGCAAGGGATTAGATATTGAGTTATAGAATTGATTTGTTCACTTGAAAAGTTTTTAAATTATTTGATTCTTCGAATTTTTTGCTGTTTTTGTTGTTATACTATTGCGATTTGTGGGGATTTTGCTGCGGTTGTATTATGTGCGGGTGCCATGAGCTGCTGTAACGGAGGTAGATGCAGGCCTGGAGGTGGTGGGTGTATCGGTAGAGATGGTGTATCAGTGAGGATATGTAGGGGTGGAGGTGTATCAGTAGACTGGGCTACTGGTAGAGGGGTTGAGGAATTGCAGCTACTGGTAGAGGATTTGCAGCTACTGGTGGAGTAATGGGGATGGGTGTAACGGTAGACTTGAAATGGAATCGGTAGCTGGAGAGTGTTAGTGGGGTAGTGAAGGTGAGGAGTAATGGTGCACTCTATCGGTAGCTGGGTGAGTGAGGTATATCAGTAGCTGGATTGTAACAGTGAGGATGTGTATCGGTAACAAGGCCACTGATAGGGAGGGTCAACGCGCGACCGCAACACCTGCGAATCTAATAAGGAAAATTAAATTTATAATATAATTTAATAAAACATAAAAATAAATAAATCAATAAATAAATTAAATTAAATATAATAAAATTAAAAAAACAAAAAGTAAAATAAAATTAATGAAACTTTATTTAAACAATTGAATTAATTAGGGTTAAAATTTATATACAGACATAATTAAAGAAAAAATTAAAAAATATTTACAATTACTTGGTTAAATAAATTAACCAATTAATTAAGGAACTAATTTAATTAAAGAATAAAAATATTAAGTGAATAAAATTATATTGTTAAAACTAATTAACTTATTAAAAGGATACACACCAAAAGAGTTATTTATTTACAATTTAATGAAGAAGGCGTTAATTAATTTAATAAATGAATTAATAAACTAACTAGAATAAAAATAAAAGACTAAATAAATAAAAGTCTAATTTGCACGACTCATTTAAATTTTAGAATTATTTAAAATGACACTACAGCACATTAAAACGCATGTTTTAAACTATAATTGATTATTTTACACAGAAAAGTTCAAAAACAGATAAATTATCAATTATTTAATAAAAAACTACATTTTATTATAAAAAAGACAATCGAAAATACAAAAAGGACGTGGCAAAGAGTGTAAAAACACTGCCACCTCAAACACACCCACACATAATTCCGTGTTTGTCCTCAAACAAATACATGTCTTATACTTTAAAATAGAAATATGATTTGCGAAGTTCAGTTCAAAACAAAGTGCATGACTAAACTTTAACACCCAGAGGATCAAGTCCAATAGGGAGTCATGATTTTCAAGGGTATTCAGAAATGATGTCCTGTCTAGAATCAAAAGCCCACTGGAAGTCAAGAGCTTCAATAACTCATACACTGTCAAGTATGTCATGCCTCCTATGTGTAATCATTAAATTTCTTACTTCACCTTCCAATTCATGTTCTAATTCAAGGAGTGTTGACAGGTTAGATGAAGTGGAATTCAAACTTAACCAAGGGAACCTTCCATTCTCACCTTCCTCCAGGTTCAAGAAATTAAAGTCCATTAAATTGATCACTTTATTTATTCAACTCAAATGAAAATTAACCAAGTCAATTTCTCCCTTCTTCATCTGTGTTAAAATTCTCCTCACCTTAATGAGTTCATTTTTGACAAGGGCACTTTATTTTTTACTCTTTCCCAGCCATATTCTATGTGCATAGCACTCTGTATAGCACTTATTAAGATTGAAATTGAATTTATTTATTCACAGAAACGCACCCAATGCACCCTGTCTCAGATACTCACCGTGGGATCCCATTTTCCCTGTTTACACTAGTTACAATGGACATAATTAATAATTATTATAATTGACTTCATAAAGTGATTGAATGTTATTTTATAAAAAAATGTTAGTCCCCTAGGTTCTAGTGAGAACTTCAAGTTATCCTAAGACATGATCCTCACTCCACAAAACCTATCATGTCATACTTCCATCCTCAGTTCCTTAATAGACACATCCATGGAGACATTGAACAATTGCACTCAGAAATCATTCATACTTAACAGTTTCTAACTAAATGCCACTCTCAACATCCAGCAAATGGTTATCCACTAAACAGAACAAAAATTAATTACCATTTAACCTCCAATGACCATCATGTGATGAAATAATTTGAAATTTTTTGAAGGAATTTTGAACCATTTTGAACCATTTTTTTGAAACAAATTTGACCATTTTTTAAACAAAATCATGTTCAAGAAGGGGGGGTAACTCAATATGACACTAGAATGACCCCTCTCCTCCCACACTTAAAATACAACTTTGTACCCAATGTTGTTTCTCAGGGTAGGAGAAAGTAAAAGTTCAAAACAGATGGAATGTTTAGCTTAAAAAATAATATGGAGGGGGTATAAATTATATTCAAAAGTTTTCTTTGCCACAAAAAAAGAAAAATAAAAATAAAAACAAAAACAAAAGAAAAACCGAAAATACCAACCCCACCAGCCTCACCAGAAACTAATTGAATTTATATTCCTGAAATGTTCATGCTTTTGAATATTTAAAGAGCAGATAAAATATTTTAAAAATGTACATTAAATAATTGCATGATTAACAATGGTAGCATGATTTTAACAGCAGCAGCTATATGAAATTGAAAGCAATGAGTGCAAGCAGGTTCTACACATCAGCTCAAAATAATTTGCACTATCTATATACTAGTAGCTACACACCAATGCGATAAAACACATTCATTTCTCAAATATTGGGAGTAATCCCCCAACACATAGTTCACAGTGAAGAGTAATCAAGTAATTGAAAGTGAAAAAGGGAGAACAACACTTCCCTGAATTATTGACCCTTTAGTAGCGGCTTTCATCAAGAGATCCTCTTCAGCATCACTGTGTTGTTATTCCTATTCATAACCTGCAAGTTCAAATAAGTAGAATAATATTTCATATTTTATAGTTCAAGAAAAATTACCCAAGAGAGTGTGTAGAGAGAAATGTTATCCATATGATGCAGTGGAATTCTCCCTTGGGGTTTTATGGCCATGTTTCTAGAAGAAATAACTCTCCCTAATAGAATAACATCATGAAGCACTATAAGTAGTTAAGAAAGACTGGAGAACAAGCAGCATGGATTACTTTTTTGAAAAACATAAAATAAAAGAGAATCTACTAAGCAACCATGGGTTAGTTCCCATGAAACACTGAGTTTATAGTCCTCAGTTAGACTTGAATTAGCTCATTCTTCCAATAGAGAAATGGTATCCAAGCCCTTCGGATGCCCTTAAAAAAGTGAATTATTCTTTGACCATTGACTAAGGAGGGTCTATTCTCATCTCCAACTAGCTCAACAGCTCCATTAACCAGAAATCTAACAATGGTAAAGGGTCCTGACCACTTGGACATCAAATTTCATGGAAACTTATTCAATATAGAATTGAAAAGCAGGACCCTCTCGCCAACCTTGAAATTCCTATTTTGTGTGATTGATTCATGAAAATCCTTTTTTCATTATTTGTAAATTTCAGAATTCTCATAGGACTCTCTTCGGATCACATCCAGTTCACTCATCTCTAGAAGTCTCCTCTCTCCAACAGACTTAAAATCAATGTTAACAGCCTTCACTACCGAATAAGATCTCTGCTGTAACTCCACAGGTAGATGACATGTTTTCCAAAAAATTATCCTAGATGGTGACATCCCTATATGAGTCTTATAAGTAGTTCGGTAGCCCCAAAGGGCCTCATCCAATTTCCTTGACCAGTATTTCCTAGAGCTAGACACTGTTTTCTCTAAAATTTGTTTGAGCTCTCTGTTTGAAACTTATGATTTCCTACTGGACTGTGGGTGGTAAGTCGTACCTATCCTATGGGATCACCCATACTTCTCTATCAAAACTTTGAACTTATAATATTTTAAGTGAGTTTCATTATCCTTTATGAACAATCGAGGCACCCCAAATCTGGAAAAGATGTTTTTCTTAATGAATTTCACAACACTTGCTGCTAAATTATCAGGAAGAGCTACTGCCTCAACCCACTTGGAGACATAGTCCAAAACAACCAAAATGTACTCATTCCCATAAGAGGATGAAAATGGCCACATGAAGTCCAAGCCCCACAAATAATAGATTTAAACCTCCAGAATACCTTTTTGGGGTAATTCCTGTCTTCTTCCAACATTTCCCAACTTTAGAAATTTGGAACAGCCAATAACCAGACTCCTAGCTTCTTTAAACAATGTTGTCCAGTAAAAACCAGCCTGGTGGACCTTTTGAGTAGTCCTTTCTCCTCCATGGTGTCCACCCCAAGGTGATGAGTGTCAGCTCTCTAGTATGGGTAAAATATCATCCCCAACCACACATATTCTCAGAATCCCTTTCGCAGACATTCTAAAGAGAAGATGGTCATCCCAGAAATAATATTTTAGTTCAGATATAAACCTCTTCCTCTAATTGTGTGAGAGATCCTTGGGCATGACTCCAACTTCCAGAAAGTTGGCATAGTCTTCAAACCAAGTAGCAAACATTTGTTCATCAGGGAAGGAAGTGTTGATCTCTTTTGGTTCCTTACTTGGGGAATTGGGCAATCTGGACAAGTGATCTCCAACAACATTCTCATCCCCTTTTTTATCCTTAATCACTAAATCAAACTCTTGTAGGTGCAAGGTCAACCTCATGAGTATAGGCTTTGAGTCCTTTTTAGCCAGAAAATACTTAAGGGCTGAATGATCTGTGAAAACTATGATCCTTGATCCTATCAAATAACTCTTGATCTTTTCCAAAGAAAACATGACAACAACCAAATCAATTTGGGTTGTAGAATAATTTTTCTGGGCATCATCTAGCATCTTTCTTGCATAGTAAATAACATGAAGTTTCATATCCTTCCTCTTCCCTAACACATCTTTTACTGCAAAGTCACTAGCATCACACATAACCTCAAAAGGAAGCTGCCAGTCAGGAGCAGTGATTACAGGTGAAGTGGTTAATTTCTTCTTGAGAAAATTAATTGCCTCTAGACATGTGTCATCAAAGACAAAGGGTGTGTCTTTCACTAGTAGGGAGCACGGGGGTCTAGTAATCTTAGAAAATTCCTTAATGAACCTCCTGTAGAACCCAGCATGACCCAAAAAACTTCTAATTCCTTTGACATTTTCTAGTGGGGGAAACTTTTGTATGACCACGACATTAGCATTATCGACATCCAGCCCTTTCATAGAAAACTTCTGTCCCAAAACTATGCCTTCAGTGGCCATGAATTTCCATTTTTCCCAGTTTAACACTAAGTTGGTTTCTTAGCACCTTTCTAACACTAGTTCCAGATTTTTCAGACAATTCTCAATGGTATCTCCCACAACAGAAAAATCATCCATGAACGCTTCTATAATCCTCTCAATCAAGTCTGAAAAATTTCCATCATACAACTACGAAATGTGGAAGGAGCACTACACAAGACAAAGGGAATCTTCTGGTAGGTAAATGACCCAAATGGATAGGTGAATGTGGTTTTCTCTTGTTCCTCAGGTGCAATGGCAATCTGGTTGTAACCTGAATAACCATCAAGAAAGCAGAAGAATTCATTGTCTTCCAACCTCTCTAACATTTGATCCAAAAATGGCATAGGAAAGTGATCCTTTCTTGTGGATGAATTCAATTTTCTGTAGTCTATACAGACTCTCCATTTATTCACTACTCTTCCTGAACTTTCTCATTATTTTCATTAGTGACCACTGTCACTCCACACTTTTTGAGAGCCACCTGGATAGGACTGACCTAGGGACTATCAAAAATTGGAAAAATTATTCCAACATCCAGCAACTTAATCACTTCTTCTCTCACAACTTCCTTCATGTTGGGGTTCAGTATTTTTTCGGCTTCTACTATAGCCTTAAACTCAGGTTCCATTGGAATCTTATGCATACAGAAGGCTGGACCTATCCCTTTTATATTAGCAATTGACCAACCTATGAAAGACTTGTATTTCCTCAAAATTGTAAGCAGATTTTTCTCTTGACTCGCCTCTAGATTTGATGAAATGATCACAAGAAGGGTTGAATTGTCTCTTAAAAAGGCTTATTTCAGATAGCCAGGGAGGGGCTTATGTTCAAGGGTTGTTGGTGACTGGCTTGAGGGAAGACAATTGGGCATGGGTGTCCCAAGGTCTTCATGATGCCTCTTAAAGAAGGTAGTAGCCATGGCTTTTTACTCAGTATAAGAGCTTCCAAAAGATGTTTCCTCAAACTCAGACTCCTCTCTTGGGGTAAGAATGTGCTCTAAAACAAACTCATCTATGTTCTCCAAGAATTCTCCCTCATATTCATCAACAAATTATCTATCCTTACTTAAGTTGATCCCCATGCAAGATGAAGTAGTCATTTCAGGTTCACTATTGATTTCAGGTATCATTCTCAGAAACCCTTCTTCCTACTTATCAACTATACTATCAGAAACAATAATCTCATATTTTGAGAAAATTGGGTGGGTGGGTTCTTGGATTTTCTTAAACACATTGAATTATTCTTTCGGTTCACCGAAATTGAAAATCAGTTTCCCCTTAGACACATCTATCACAGCTCCCCCTGTGGCCCAGAAGGGCCTACCCTGAATGATAGGAACCTCCTGGTCACACTCCATATCAAGGATAATAAAGTCATTAGGAAAAAATAGTTTTCCTACTCCCACTAAAAGATAATCAACCCTACCCACTGGATGAGTAATAGACTTATCAGCAAGCTGTAACACAACAGTGGTGGATTGGGGAACTCCTGATCTCATGTGCTGAAAAAGTGAGAGTGGAATTAGATTAATACTAGAACCCAGATCACAAAAACAATTAAACATACCACCTCTATCATCAAATGTGCAAGGGATGACAAAGCTTCTAGGGTCCTGAAGCTTAGGATGTATCCTATTATGCAATACTGCACTACACTCCTCTGTTAAGAAATAGGTGGAAAATTCTTCCAAATTCTTTTTGTTTGGACATATTTTCTTGGGTGATTTCAGATATTATGGGCTTTGAATCAATGCTTCCAAGAATGGGTTATCAATGATCAGAGTTTTAACCACTTTCAAAAATTTCAACAGTTCAGAATCATGAATTGGTTTCTTAATTCATTGTGGTATGGGGATTATAGGGGAAATATTCCTCACAATTGGGGTTATATATACAGTTTCTTCTTCAACAATTTTATTCCCCTTAATGTATTTGTTTTTTAAGCCATATTCTTTGAGTTTTTGAGTAGGAACAGCAGAAACTGGAGAGATTCCAGTGGTACTGTCTAGTTTTCCAGATTCAGGTTCTTTCAGATTTGAGTTTCCAGCTTCATCTAGTTTCTCATTTTCATCATTTTAGGGTTCTTTCCTAAGCTCTTGGTGAGTTTGGATACCACTTACGGTGGTCACAGCCATGGAATTCTCCCTAGGATTGGCTTTAGTGGTGCTGGGCAGCCAACCCTTTTCTCTATTACTAGCATCTCTAGCCAACTGCCCCATTTTAATTTCCAGGTTCTTCATTATAGCATCCATTTGAACTTTATCAAAATCATTTTTGGTCTTTTGTTCATCAAACCTCCCTATCAACTGATGGAACATATCTCTCACCTCATCTTTTGAGTTGGATGACTCAGCCTTTGGTTGGGATTGGGGTTGGAACTGATTCCTAGGAGGATGTTGGAATCTAGGAGGAGTAGTTGGTTGGAGGACTCCCTATTCCCTCCATGAAAGGTTCTGATGGTTCCTATAACCCTGATTGTTGGTGTTGGAAAAAGGATCATCCCTACGCTGCATCTGAGGTCCAAAGCCAGTAAAGCTGGCACTCTCATGAGGCTAGATTGGCATATCAATGTTTGGACAACAGGTTTGAGAATGGTCATACATGCCACAATGGTGGCACTGTTCCTTAAGGATTTGATGTGGGTTCTCATTGAAGAACCCAACTGCTTGGGCCTCAGCTTGAGGAGCAGTTGCGGTTTCTCTTCTCAAAATGGTTCTCCTCCTAGAGAATTTGTGCTGGTAATTCTGAGCTGAGGTGTTAAAGATCTATTTGAGATCATCAACAGTCTTATCACTAAAATCTCTTCCAGAAGACTGATCCACCATGGTTTGGTGGTAAAGAGTGAGACTATTGTAGAAGGTGTCCATAAGGAATTGAGGTGTACAATGATGGTTTGGAAACTGCCTAAGAAAACCTTAAAACCTATCCCATGCTTTATGAAATAGATCTCCTTCATCCTGAATAAATCTAGTGATTTTGTTCCTATTCTCATATGTCAATATCCTAGGATAGAATTACATTATGAAGGAATTGTAAACTTGATCCCAGGTGACAATGATTTCTTCCTATAATTGTTGGAACCAAGACCTAGCATTACCCTTGAGGCAGAATGGGAACACTCCCAGTTTATGCTCTTCCTCAGTGAGACCCCAATGTGGAATCTTCTGGACACCACAATAGAAGGCTCTAATGATGTCAAGAGAGTCTTCTCTAGGCATTCCATTGAAGGTGGGAAGCTGACTTAGCATGGATTTCTTGATCTCATAATTCCTAGACCTAGGAGAGAGTATAATGCATGAAGGGTTACTAGACACTGACAGTTGCATGAACTCTCTCAAACAGTGCCTCTCAGTAATCTCATTCCCAAGTTGGTTCATCATTCCATGTTGGTTCAAATTGTCAGGAAGTGGATTTTTCAGGTTTTCATTTTTGTTTTCTTTCATTTTGATCTTGACTTTGTTTCTTTTCACTACTTTTATGTGCTTATCAATATCAGGATTACCACATACTATGTGTTCCGACATAATCCTAGTTTGCATGCAGCAGGTTCATAATTCTTTTTTTTGAATTTCATTTATCTTTTTGAAGATTTTTTTAGTGATTTTTATGCTTTTTTTAATTTTTTTATGCGAATTTTTGTTGGGTTTTTTTTAAATGCACGTGCCCTCCCCGGAAACGGCATCAAAATTTGCACACTCACACATCGTTGGGCACGTGTGAAAAATTAAAATTTATACCTACTTACTAATTAGGACAGTGGAAAGACAGGGTTGAACCATAGGGAGGCCTATTGTTGTGTTTGGTGCTCTAAAAAAAGACTAAACAAAAACAGACATGCAAATATCGAGCAAAGACAAATGGTGGTGGTGAAGTGAAGTGAATAAGATTTAGTGTGTGCAGAAGTGAGGGAGAGCTAGTGAGTTCAAGGGAGTAGACAGAGCAGAGCAGCAAGAGGAATTGTGATGCAAACCACCAATAGATGAGTAAGGGGGGATGTCCACTGGCCGATTTAATGTTGCCTAACCTTATTCATGCACTATGATTTAAGAAAAACATGGATCTGACTAAGAGTAACCATCCGGAGTTGTCATCTAGCCAGCTTGTGATGGAATAGCTCTTAATGTACCTCGCCTATAAAAGTTATTCCATCCAATGGAGAAATTAAGTCAGCAGTCACCGAGATCAACTTGCAAGTTGAGTTCAGTGTGTCTCTCTCTTTCGAGAGTAATTCACTTGTCAGTGAATTACTCAATTTGAAACAGTTTGAATTATGATACAAACAGGATCGATTTTCACATGATCTTCTTGTTTTGAAAATAAACTTGTCAGTAATAAATAAGAGAGAGATAATCCAATAGAGTGATGCGGTGCATGAATGAGATCAAACAACCCTAATCAACCGGCTTATTCCCCCTGAAGGAAATTAGCCGGACATAGTGGATGGTTTCAATGCAATACTATAATTAAGAGCAATGAAACTCGTATTGAAATAGGTTGTAGAAAAAATAGAGCACAAGAAAAACTAAGATGTTCCAACTCCCTGCTACTACTCCAGAAAGTTCTAAATTCCTGCTGCTCAATGGTGGATGTGACGTTGGAATGCGCTCGATGCCCCACCTTGGGAATCGTGGTGTGAAATGCTCTGATCTCGTACTCCATTCTGCTCTGAGGAAGATGGTGAAAATTTTTACTGCCCTGCTCCTATGGATGAAAATTCTCTGATGTCTACTGATTTCCCCCCCTGGTTCATGCTCTGCTGAATCAATGCATGCCTCTCCCACCTCTCATGCATTCATCACCCGAAGTATGTCTCTAGAATCTCATCTGAAGTGTTCCCCCGGCCTCCACGTGGATCCTTCACTGTGTTTCTCCTCCCACGCTTGCCACCAGAGTAGTTTCTCCTAATTGAATAAAAATGATATGCACGCATAGCGAGTCATAACCCTATGCAAATCAGCAAGTCCACATGGCATGCTTTGAAGTTCTAGTCACCCTCTTTTATGTGATCTCCATGTGAGTGAATCTCCCCCTTGCAATGAACAACTTATTTTAATCCCCTCAAGTACACGTGACCCCCCTCCAAAAAAAGAAAAAAAAACAAAACAACTTAAACAAATAAAATAAAACTAAAATATATATTAATATTGTTACATAGATAAGTTAATGAACATACTTATTAATATATATATATAATACATTATATTAATACTAAAATATGTAATAATAATAATAATTATTATTATTATGATATACTAATAACATATATAAACTTATATATAATTATTAATATAACTATAATTATTATTTTATAGTATATGATATATATATATATATTATATTATGTAATGTAATATACTATAATAGATATATTAAATATATGTTAATAAAAAAACTATAATTTATATGAATGTTATTATATATTATAATATATATATAAAAGAAAACACAAAATGAAAGGGGGGAGTTTAGGCTGTGCAGGGAGTGGAGAGAAATTGGGAGGCAGCTGGCCGAGTGGCTCGATAGCGGTTCAGAGGGCTCGTCGCGAACATGGGAGTAGTGCGGCTGCAGGTTCGATCTTTGAGAAGGCATGTGGTGGCTCGGGGAGATGGCTTCAACAGGGGTTTTTGCGGTGCAAAGGAGGCGAGGGCAGGCCGCGACAGCAAGAGGGAAGGAGCGAAGCGGTGAGGTGTATGAATTGGGTTAGGGTTTGAAGTGAGATAGAGAAGAAGTGGTTCAGGGGGATTGCGAACAGTAATGAGATGATGTGGTCAGACCGGCAGCAGGGTCGGAGTGGCTCGAAAATAGGTGCGGTGAAATGTGGAGTGTGGACAGGGAGGTCCAGCCACGGAGAAGGGTGAGACCGGTGTGGGAATAGGTAGTGCGTGCGTAAAGCATGGCAGTGTGGTGCATAGTAGGAGCAAGGCGAGGCCGGACCACCACTATGCAAGGGTTTGAATATTGAGTTCTAGAATTGATTTGTTCACTTGAAAAGTTTTTAAATTCTTTGATTCATCGAATTTGTTACTGCTGTTGTTGTTATACTGTTTCGATTTGTGGGGATTTTTCCACTATTGTATTATGTGCAGCTGCCATGAGCTGCTGGAATAGACGTATATGCAGGCTTGGAGGAAGTGGTTGTATCGATAGAGATGGTGTATCAGTGAGGATATGTAGGGGCGGAGGTGTATCAGTAGACTAGGCTACCGGTAGAGGGGTTGAGGAATTGCAGCTACTGGTAGAGGATTTGCAGCTACTGGTAGAGCAGTGAGGATGGGTGTAATAGTAGACTGGAAATGGTATCGGTAGCTGGAGATTGTCAGTAGGGTAGTGAAGGTGATGAGTAACGATGGACTGTATTTGTAGCTGGGTCAGTGAGGTATATAGGTAGTTGGATTGTAACGGTGAGGATGTGTATCGATAAAATGGTCACTGATAGGGAGGTTGAACGCACAACCACAACACCTGTGAATCAAACAATGAAAATTTAATTAATAAATTAATTTAATAAAACTAAAGAATAAATAAATCAATTAATAAATTAAATAAAATATAATAAAATTAAAAAAAACACAAAGTAAAATAAAATTAATTAAACTTTATTTAAACAATTGAATTAATTTGGGTTAAAATGTACAAAAAGTCATAATTAAAGAACAAATTAAAAAATATATACAATTACATGGTTAAATTAATTAACTAATTAATTACGGAACTAATTAAATTAAAGAATAAAAATATTAAGCAAATAAAATTAGATTCTTAAAAGTAATTTACTTATTACAAGGCTAAAAACAAAAATAGTTATTTATTTACAATTTAAAGAATAAGGCATTAATGAATTTGATAAATGAATTAATAAACTAACTAGAATAAAAATAAAATAATAAATAAATAAAAGTCTAATTCACACGATTCCTTTAAATTTTAGAATTAATTAAAATGACAGTAATGAAAATTAAAACACATGTTTTAAACTAAAATTGATTATTTTACACAGTAAAGTACAAAAACACATCAATTGTCAATTTTTTAATAAAAAACTACATTTTATTATAAAAAAATCAATAAAAAATACACGAAAGGATGTGGTAAAGAGTTTAAAAACTCTGCCACATCAGTTACATTCCCTAAACAATTTTTTTGATATAGAGGTTACCTAAGTGTTTGGTTCATGTATTTTCAGATATTCAAACTCATAGGCAAGCTTATTACTGGATTAGATGTACCCCTCATGGCTGATCATTCCATTATTGAATCCCCACAACATTAAATAGTTCCATCTTGTTGATCCATGTGTATTAATCCACATATAGAAGAACCCCTCTATGACCTCATCATCATTTTAGCATATTCCTCTTTAGTGTTATTGTGTTGCATTACCTATTCAACCACTTCTTCTTCTAAACTCAAATAAAAGTCCAACGAGTATTCACACACACCTGACATCTGCTAGAAAATGTCATTATTTTCTATATTATTAGTTTTTATCTTCTTGGATGATCGAGTCTCCATTGGTGGCGCTAAAGAAGAGTAATCTTTTCCATTATGTGTACCCTTATGTCTCCTATTACTTTATCTTAGAGGGTCTCCTACAGAATCACATGTCTTCTTCTCACCGACCCCATCATTGGCCTAAAACTTGTTTGGTTGGTCGATATTCATCCCATCCACTTCAAGAACATCAAAAATATTTCTTAGTTGAACCAAATTCCGAGTTACTAGTATAACAACCCCTATGTTTCCAAATATGGGGTGATGAGTCACTTCCGGAATAGACCTTTTCAATCCCTCCATGGGAAAGGCATCACTGCATGACCATAAATCCTTAGAAAATGAAGGATAATTTTCTGAGAAAGAATGTCTAAATATTCCTATAACCCCTCTCTTGTAACATTCTCATAACTTCCTGCCACTCGTGACACATCAACATTACTCATATCCATCTAGATCTCTCTCCTAGGAAAATTAATTTGAACATAGACACAGTCATCCTTATTCAGTGGATTGTAATATAAAGGACCCACCATGTCCTATCACAGTCTTCTGAAAATATCATTGAACTTTAGGTTAGAAGGTACCCTAGCCTATATCATGTCCATTGCAGCGCCCGAGTTACTCATACACACAACCCTTACATCCTTTATAACCAAACCTCCACCAACCTCGGTTGAAGTATTGCAATCTTCATTTGATATTTTATCATCCTGGGG
This sequence comes from Viscum album, assembly GCA_963277665.1. NCBI lineage: Eukaryota > Viridiplantae > Streptophyta > Magnoliopsida > Santalales > Viscaceae > Viscum > Viscum album. The sequence goes on along the minus strand of OY728150.1, from coordinate 2,055,847,346 downwards.
ATCAATCATATAATGAGTCACCTAATCACCAGCACCCAGAAGATTCTCCCCCGTGTGCCTAAATTCCTCCACACTGTATCCCAATCAAAAACACATCGGCCAAAATTAAAACTAGGACTCAAACACAACAACTTTATTATACCATAACTCCACACCCACCATAATAAAAAATGTGTCAATATTAGTCCTAGCTACATAATCCTCAACCTATAACATATAACATAAGGTAAATCAAAAGTAGGAATAATATGTGGAATTTTATGAATTTATGGAAAATGTTCACATCAAGATGGGGGAATCCACATAATGTGGATAAATGTAAATAAACAATGTAAAATGTCTCTCAAAATAAAAATTTGGGTTATGTTTTTTTGGTTAAATGGATTCAAATTCGTTATCCTCTTAAATTGACTCAATCCCTATGTTCTTTATTAATTATATTGATTAAGGAAAATATGTTTTTACCCTCTTCATGTTTCCTCCTCCTCATCTTCTACCCATGATTTCACCCTTAATTTTCCAATTTCTTCTTCAGCAACATTATTTATGAAAAAAATACTCTCATGGTCAACATGAAAATGGTTTTTAGATACTCACTTCATTATATATTGATCTTGATAAGAATTTATAGAAATGACCTAATGAAATATATCTTCGAAAAAAGGATAATCTCTTAATGTTATATTATGAATTATTACTGAATGTTAGTAATCGACCAGAAGTAGATAAACACAAATATTCACTTAAATATATGAAGTTATCTTCTTCCATATTCACTCATGAGGAAATAAATTTGAATAAATATTTTATCTCAAATACATGGAAACAAATGTCTTATTATTTATTTCATAAATCATTCAAGAACATCATGAATTCCATGAGAGATGTCGCTCTTAATGGTTCCTTTTTATTACAAAAATAATTGGTCACATAAATAATGAACTTGATCATAATAATGCACAATATGGGTGACAAAAATTAATTCACATTTCCTCAATTGTTAAATCAAATAAAACCTCACACTAAACAAATCATTATTCTTAAATCATTATTGGTTAAAAAAGAAGACCCATGTTCATGTGGGTCCCAAAACCATTAATCATTTTATTTTGTATAAAAAGTGTATTCCAAGAAAAAAACAAGTAATAATAGTGGTATCAAGAGATTAGTATCTAAATACACATGTTTAGAGACCTCTAAATTAAATAAAATCAACAAAATCAAAGAATTAAATGTCACTATTAATGATAATTATACATGTATGATAATTTTCGAAGGTTCCATCATTTTCTATAAATAAAATCTTATTACATATGATTCATTTCTCAATTTCCCAATACTTTATTTTCAAATAATTAGTCAACTCTTTGATAAATATATTAATATATATTTCCAAAATGATGTTTTCAATATTATTGATTAAAAATAAAACATGAAATCTATCATTTATCAGTTTCAAAATGATTATACAATCAATTTAAAATATCCTTCTAGCCAAAACTTCAACTACTACCGGAATTGATTAGTGAAATATACATTTTTCATAAATTCTTTCATCACTATAGAAAAATAACACTTGTTAAACTCAAATATTATCAAACATTAATAGGGTTAACTGAATTAAATTTGAATAATTACAACAGTTTTTATGTTTTCCAATATTGGAATATACATAAATATACTTTTGTATCTAAAAAATTTCTCCCTTAATCAAATTATCCTATATTAGTTCATATAGATTAATTACAACCATATGAAATTGAAATACTAAGAGGTAAATATTATTCTTCATTATATTTTTATTACAATAGAAGATTAAATTTGGGATACATCTTATCCCAAAAATTTCAAACATCCATGAACCCCTAAAAAATTCGGTAGTAGAGTGGCCAAATCAGAATTTCTAATCCTTAAATCAATATATTTTAAATGAAACTAATTTAGAAAAATATTTTTTGGCTGAGATGATAAATACAGAATTCATTAAAAAAATTAATCTTATGACAAAAATTCTAAAAAAATCATACTTATGAACTTTTGGAAAATTAAATACATAGGGGTATTTTTTTATAATTTTCATTATAATTATTTTCATTTTATTAACCAATTTTTTTTTGTAAAATTTGATTCAAAATATGATGAATGTATCTTTCAGGGATGAGCCAAATATAGAAAATAATATAATTTTTTTAAAAAAAGGAATATAATATTGTAATAATAAATCCATGATGTATTCGATGATTATTTTACAAAATAACTTCCTTAAAATGTTTTTTAAATTGTTGTTATAAATAAAATTTATTAATATAATGATGATGATATTGAACCAGAGTCCCCTTAAAATTATTTTCCAAATGTTTGTAAAATATATAATGATCATCCCCTAGATAGATTCATTGGATATTAGTAAATAAGAACTCATAGTAGAAGAATGGTCTAAAATGAGGATGATCACCTTGAATTTGTCTCTAACATGGAACCCAAATCCATAACAAGTCCCTTAGTAAAGAATTTTAGCATCATTAAATGAAAATGAAGCTAAATAAATTAACTCAAAATGATGCATTGAATCTCATGGAATGATTTAACTATAATCATATTATAGGATCTAAATTAATTTTTAGTTATAATATTGATCAGTGTAATAAAATCACATGAAATCAATCACGTTTAGTAAATAGATGTTGTAACCAATAAGAAGGAACTGAATATTAGGAAACCATTTATCTATCTATTTATTAGAATCCAATATAATCCTATTTTCTTTCCCCCATCATATTATTATCAAACTCTTTCAAATTTATTTCTTTTTATCTTTTTCAAAAAAAAATTATTAATGAAAATATTATTGTGGATAAAACACATAGTTTTGAAATACTTTTATTTAAAATAATAATTTAAAGTTAAATAAATATCATTATGGTTTGATTCCAAAAACACAGTCTTGGTATGAGAGTATATGGATTTTTCGTTTATTCAATAGTTTTAAATTTTCAAGATCAAATTATACTATTTTAATAAGGTACATCTCAAATTATTTTGTACTAGTTGAAATTTAGGTTGATGATTTCATTTTTGGATCAAAAAATGAATCCATTAGTTTTGAATTTTATAAATCAATGAAAAAATAATTTGATATAAACACTATGGGTAAAATGAAATTCATTCTTAGTTTATAAATTTTTCATAAAATTGATGGTTTTTCTTATACTGAATAAAATACAATAATTAACTCTTAAAAATATTCAAAAATGATCATGCTATATACTCTAGTACTAGCATGTTTATGCCTAGTAATATTATGTTAATTCAAGCTGGTTAGATATTTAAAAATCTCCTTTATACAAATATGATTAACACTATTATTTACATTACTATGACATGGTATGACATCATGTCTAATGTTTGTCTTTATTCTTGTTTTCAATCAAATCTAAAGGAATATAATCTAAAATCTTATGAAATAATTTTTATCAATTTAATTTTATCTATAAATATTGGGTTTTTTATCCAAATGAAATTGATTATGAGTTAAATACTTATTCTAATACTAATTTTTTAAGATTACAACTATATAAGAAATGTAAAGGTGTTTCTTCCCAAATACATATAAAATTTCTCACCTAATGGAGTAGTATGAAGGAAAACTCATTTTGTCTTTCTATAGCTGAAGTAGAATGTATGTCTTATGAAATTTGCCACACCCAAAAAATATGGATTAAACAAAGTCTATTAGAATTAGGTAGCAAAATTTATCATATCTTTATTAAGTTTGTTAACACTAATACCATTAATATATCCAAAAATCTTATACAACACTCTCAAAACAAACACATTGACCATATGAACCACTTCTTTGTACATCACTTACAAAAAAAGATATAAATTTAGAATATATTAGGTTGTAATATCAAGTCAGTGCTATTTTCACTAAACATATGGCACTTAATAATTTCAAATTCATTTAAGGATAATTTGGAATGGTTCACTTGGAACACTTTTCATTTGATGTATACCTATCTTGTGTTATACTTTTAAAATAATTTTCAACTTTTTTAATCTTGAAATTATCATTATACATATATTTATATTAGAAATGAACCTTTTATCTCAAACATGTAATATTTTTTGAGGTATCATTATCTCTTCTCTAATTCTAAAATATTCTTTAAGATGGATCCTTTTATTTTAAATTTAATTTTTTATTTAAAAAACCAATTATATGAAAATTTTCACAATAAATATTCTAATATAAGTTATTTAATTAATAAATTATAATACTAGTTGCTTTATTAAATATTATTTTATATAACTCATAAAATTCTATACAATTTCTAAAATAAAATTGTTTATTTATCTCTCAGAATGGATGATTAATGATGAGAAAATGTTTAATATAATATTGTCTCTCTTTTTTTTCATAATATTTATTTGGTAAAATCCAAATAAATGAATGATTTAAAGGTAAAATTTTACTCCAAATGTACCTATTTTTATACCATTTCTTTGAATAAATCAATCAATGTATGTTAAACATTTTTTTTGAGGAATGTGGTGTCATGGAATAGGTAAAACACAAATTATATTACATTTTCTTATTTTTACATTTATTTATTTTTTATTCCCCTCTTCAAAATATCATTATATTTCACTATATAAAACATATTTTATTGTTTCCTATATCTATATTAGTATTTATTGGAAATTCAATGTTGAAAGAAATATTTTCGAAATATTTTTCTAAAATAATATTTTCTCTCTTGAACAAAATTTTCAAATCCGAGTTTAAATATTTCCTAATATATATCATGACATAACATTTAATGTTTCTCCATTACTGCAAATTTTTTATTTTTGATAATAATAATTTAGGGGAAATTTTAGTTAGTAAATAATTTTATTTTATTTAAATTATTTAATTATTTAACATTTTCAAAAGGGTATATGTTTTTATCTTTAATCAATAGATTAATTTTAATTCAAACATTTTTTTGAAATTCGTCTTAATTGTGTAATTTTTTAAGACCATTATTGATATATTTTCTTATTGTGGTCATTAAATATATTATTAACATCATTCTTTACATAATTATCTCTATATATTGATTTTAAATTAATTTAAATTATTTATTTTAAGGGTTTCATATCATTAAAAATGGGGATATTTTTTGACAAATTTCTATCATGGTGTTTACATGATTCTAAATGGTAACCTATTAATCTAAAAGGATATTTTCAATGACATTCAGAATCATTATTTTAAATTTAATTTATTTCAATGCTAAACCAAGTGGAAATCATAATATAATATTAGAGATAGAATAATGATCTTATTAGAGGGTTTTAGTTGTCCTATTCCATGTATCAAGATCGTGGAAGCAATTATAAGTTCGTTAAATGTATTTAGAATAATTTTGAAGTGGATCGATATAAATATGGGTAGTAAAAGGTAGTAACATCTCACCTATACCATGTAAGATGAACACTTACTGGGAAGAAGACCCACTACCTACCTGATGGAGTCTAACTGGGTAGCTGATGGTGATTGATGAAGGTCACTATTGTAGAAAAAATTCACCAGACATTTAATAGAAGACAACTATCTCACCAATGTTAGTTAAAAAATGAATATACCTTTATGTAGTCCATTATATTATCGGTGGAGTCCTATGGGAATTCATTTGAGTTTGGACTGCTAGTCCGAGATGACATATATTATGGACAAGAACACCATCATTGAGATATTTTTTAGATTCAATTAATCGTAATATTTTTGGAAGGTTCCTAGTCATTTTCAAGAATATAAAAGTTTTTATTTTGAATCTTGATGAAAAACACTAATTCCTAACAATAATTATTTATTTTAATTGACCCTTATTTGATAAAATTCTCAAAATCCATTCAAATTTCTATTCTCTTTTAAAACTATTTTAAAAAAATATAACCACTCTTTTGAGTAATAGTTATGAGATGTAGGGGATAACATCAATCTATTCTCAAAATTCTTATCAATAGTGTTTTTATCTCTTTACATTATTGCATTTCATTATTCATAAATGATATGTTTTATTTCATAAACTCAATACATTTATTTACATTGTTCATTATTGATTTATTAATAAATTTTTGTTGTATAAATTTTCACTTAATAGATTTTATTATTTTATCAAATTAACATTTCAAAATTCATTATTTTTAATTTAAAGTATAAAATTTATTAAAAAAATTAATGGATATTAACAATTCCCACTCTTTCCATAATAATCTGACCAATAGTATTTGGTTTCCTAGAACCAAATTTTTATACTATAGGATGAATGTATTTTAAAATCTATGAATATTAATTCAATATCAAATTAAATATTCTTCATAATTTTGAATGAATTAAATTTATTAATTCTATATAGTGTATGGTGGATTTTAAAAATCACATAAAAGTTCCATGATATGATGACACTCTCGTAATGACATCTTGATACTCATAAACCTTCTTTCCAAATCAGATAAAACTCCATTACTAGAAACATTGTATATTTACTATTATTTATATCCACTCATAAAAATATGTGACACTATTTCATTAAATTCTCACTAGGTGACCTTCAAGAAGGGAGATTATGAGAAAAACTAACAATTGTGACTTCCACATGTTTACATTTCATTCATTATTTATATATTGGATTGTGTATCTATCCATAAGGTTTATTATTATTATTAATTCATGTTTTGAAATACATTATTTGATTTATTTTCATAAACCATGATGACATATGAACACCATGAAGTTGGGTATGTTGGGTGCATCCTAAATAACGGGATATTAATGAGTAATTCGAGGACTGATTTGTCCCATCTATATTTATGGAATTTTATATCTTGGGTATTTTATTAAAATGGAATTTTTACATTAAATTCCATGTTCATGGTGAAAATATGTGTTCATTTCAGGTATCCAAAGTATGACATATCAAGAATATAGGTTGATTACATGGACATTCAACCTGCTTGATGTGATATCATGATAATGGGATTATGTTACATAGTAAACCTTTGTATGTGGTTTTATTATTTCTAAATATCTACATCCTATTCGAGTATCTTGACTCATTACTAGACAAAATACTTGGTCATTATTTAGGTGTTCTTAATTCAATTTAGTAAGAGGCATAATGAGGCACAAAGAAGTGTTTCCTTTGTTGTACATTAAATATTTTTAATATTTAAATATTATAATAAATGTTATTCACCAAGAAGATTTGTTTTTCCAATATTTTTTAAATTATAATAAATATTAAATAAATATTTACTCTTAAGGAAATTTTTTAATTACCTAAACAAATAATTATTATTTTTCACCTATTATTCACCATATAGTAAATAATTTAGTATTTATTAAAAATTTGTAGCTTAAGTTATGTTAATATTATGTAAATTTTTTTCACCAAATTGTAAATAAAATATTTATCATTTTATTAAATGAATATTATTAATTTAAATATTCATTTAATAATTCAATAGATGTTATGGAAGACAGGTGAACTAGGTTTTTTCTGATGATGGATATTTATTTAACATATTGTAAAATAAATATTTTTCATTTCATGAGAAAGTGTATATCATAATAAAATATTATTACCTTATTATATATAATGAGGTTCCTTTGGGGTTTAATATATTACAAAGGGGATTTGGGAAGTTAATTAAATTTGAAAACCTAATTGCAAGTCTATAAGTAAACAGCTAAATTAAAAAAAGGAATATCTTTTTGTATAAAAATTCCCTCATGAGACCTTTCTCACCATATCTTCATCTCAATAACTAGAAGAACAATAGAAACTCAATCACACCAAATGTAACATGATGTTTTTTTGAACGAAATATGTTCATCCTTGAACTAGTCACCCGATCCGCACAAAACAAGGACCGAGAGGCACTCCCAATCCTCTAAGGATGAAAACTTGGTTCAATAATGAAATAAAACAATGTTTTTAATGATTTTACCATAAAATGAAAAAATAAACATGATTTCAATAAAAAATGGAAATAGAAAATAAAATAAAATGAAATTTCTAAACATACCTCTAAGTGACCTCATGGGTGACCACAAATAATAGAAACATTCTTACTTAAAAATTCATACAAACCTATAGAAACATTAAACTTAATAATATAATGTAGGAATGATCACTGAGATTCTCAGTAGGTATCCCCAAAAAATAACCACTCTCTAAGTCATACCATTATAAATAAATAAGAGTAATTTTATTTTGAAATTAATATATAAAAAATATTGTTTTAACATCCATTTAATGTAATTAACAAGTTAATAATTAAAAAATAATAATTTTCCAATGTTTTTACCAAAATATTTCCAAATAATTAAATATTTTTTAATAAATAATTTTATAAAGAAGAGATATAAAATCAATAAAATACCTCAGTGAAACACCAGAATGGAAACCATTGTTTGAATAAATAAATGCAGAAATAAGAACTACCTATGGAAACATAATTTTCGAAGTGATTTTATTAAAAAATAACATAACGTGGGAATGTAAAATAAATGTAAAGTAGTTGTCATAGGATCTACCAACACCCCAAGTGAATAGAAACTAGATGTACACAATTAGGAATCCATCTATAAGGCTATCAATGAGATAGAAATAGTATCCAACCCATATTCTCATCATCATCATGTATATTTATTTCAAGAAGAGTATAGTACAACAAAAACAGTGAAAAAGAGAAATGGGCCCAAAGCACCCTAAAAGACAACCCTAGGGTGGTCGAAAGTAGTGGAGGTTGAGGGTGTCCCGTCGAACCAAGTTGACCCCCTCTGGATTTATAGTGATAGCAGTATGGAAAATGAAATGGGCTGGACCGGGGATGTCGAGATAAGCAAGGTGGTCTGTGACATTATTCCCCTAACAACAATTGTGAGTTACACTAAGGTTGCTACTGATCATGCCTTGACACTCCCTCCTAATGTAATAGATATATCATGGGGTTGCATTGGAGCCATGCAAGGCGTTGTGGAGGATTTGGGAATCGGTTTCAACCTCTGATATAATGATCCTTTTTGGCGACAAAGTGAGAGGCCCAACAACATCAACTTTGCCTCGACCTAGAGAGAAGAACAATGACCTAAAAACCAAGCCATAATAAACAACCTGAAAGTGTTTCGCACCACCCCTCCTCCACGAATTACTCCCATGCTGAATGACCCATCAGACTTTAGTTTGTGTCCTCTACTGGGTAGTGACCAGCCAACCCAGTTACCTATACTTTTGAAACTACATGAAGAGATGATGTATAGGAATATTTGAAGATGTCGGAGAGTGGGATACTCCCTCTATTTGATAAAGGATCTAATCAGGTCCAAGTGGAAGAAATTTTTGTGTAGAAAAATTTCTTGGCTGGAGGTGATAGTCCCTAAATGTTGATCCTTGTACCTTGTTGTCTATATCGGCCAGCATCTATTATGGAGAACCATGGTGTGGGCCGTCTACTCTGGGCCCCTCTCCTTTGCACCGTGAAACCATCTGTCTAGAAAAGGTGTGTTATCCATGTGATTATCAGGGAATGTTGTGAACTCACCAAAATGATGTCATACTGCCCTCGCCCATTCTCCTTCGAAGAACAGGTGATTTTTGCTATCCTCCTAGTGCTCTGAACAATAGTGACACCTTGAATCCAATGGGATGTCGTAGCGCCTAATGTTTTCATCTGTGGAATTGGCCTTGTGGCATAGCCTCCAGCTACGAAACTTCTGTTTGATCAGATTTTCATTGGACCAGAGGATCATGTTACACAAAGCGCTTTGATCGATGGGGGCCAGAGAGCGTCAAAATTCCCTTGAAGAGAAAGAACCAATGTAGAGGGATTGAAGACACATTTGTTTAGTTCAGAATTGATCTAAAAAAGTTTGAAAGTATCACATTGGTCTTAATCCAGAACTCCTTTGATGAGGGTCAGTTGAGCAATGGCCTCCTTGAAGGTGAGAAGAGTGCCCTAGCACCCTGAAAAACCATGTATGGTCCCAGGACAATTGTGATTCCCGAATATGATGTCTCCCTGTCGCACAATCCATATAGATAGAGGTTCCAGGGCAACAATGAGAGGATAAATAATATACCATAAAGGGGAATGACGACCATCATCCTAGAGCTCAAATCCTGCATGGATGTTATACATGGTAATTCCCCATAGCGTGTGTTTTTTCCAAACCTCCCATGCTATCTTTGAATGCCTGCACATGATCCTATCATCAAGACAATGGACATTGATGTTTCCTTCCCTGGATGGCCTTGCCACCCTGTCCCATGAAGCCCAGTGACGCCTAACCTCCGAGCGTGGATCCCAGATGAAACCAGTGAGGATCTTATCAATCTTGCAGATGATACTCTTGGAGACTTTGATCAAAGATATGGAGTGGAAGGGGTTGGCGAGATGAAGGCTATTAACTAGCATTATCCATCCACCAAAAAAGAGGAATATATTCTTCTAGTTGAGAATCTCGTTGGTAATCTTGTTGACGATGGCGTCGAAATCACCTACATGAAGTCTCCCCGAAGAGATTGGGTTACCCAGGTATTCCATGGTGATGAACCCACTGTGCATGTCCAGTATTTGCTGAATAACATGGATTCAAGAAGCAGCGTAGTCATCGGGTATGAAGAAATTGCTTTTTTCCTTTTTTATGACCTGCCCACTCCAGAAAAAAATACTTTTGCATAATCCTCTTGAGGCCATTAATAGACCGTCGAATGGAATCTTGAAAGTTGAATGTGTCATCCATGATCATCAACTATGAAACAGGGAATACTCTCCTTCTTCGGTGATAATCCATGACCTCCCATGCTGTTGGTGCCCCTTTGAAGGTGTCGACTAAGGACATCCTGAGAAAGAATGAAAAGGCTCGGGGATAGGGGTCACCCTGCCTCAGCCCACGAGTATCCTGGAAAAACTGAAATCCTTTCCCCAAGAATGTGACGGAAAACCCGGAGAATTTGATGCACCTGAAGATGATACCGACATTCCATGGGAAAAAAACCAATTCTTTCCAGAACCTTTTTGATAAAATCCCACTCAACATGATCATAAGCATTACTCATCTCATGAATAATAGAAAAATTGGAACTCTGAGTCTTCATGTTTAAATCTCTGATCATCTCTTGTGCAAGGGAAATGGAACCTTGGATAGACTACCCCTTCATGAAACCCTGTTGTTCCAAGGACACACAATGGGGAATATGGGCAGTCACCCTTTCATTAATTAGGTTGGCGATGATATTATAGGGAATGTTCCCCAGGCTGACTGGCTGGTAGTGAAATAAAGAGGATGAGTATTTAATTTATAGGGAGGAAAACGATAGTCATGGAATAGGGGACCTTAGTAAGGTGACCCCCTGGAAAAAATCACGAATAGAGGAGGTCACATCCTAGTTCACCGTGTCCCGTGATGCTCTGTAAAATGATCTTAAGAACCCATCAGGCCCTGGAGCGCTTTCAGGGTTATGCCTCATCAGAGATTCCTAAATTTCTTTATCATCTAGAATGGAGCTCAAGTCATCATTATCATGGTCCAAAAGGAGATTGGTGATATCATCAAAATAACCCACATCCTCCCCTAGATAACCGTTTGGTAGGCAGGGTTTGGGACTGACAAGAAGATCTTTCAAGGAGGCCAAGGCCATAACACCTACTGTGTCTCTATCATTAGAGTACCTACCATCATCCAGTATGATTTTGGGAGTCACCATGCGCCTCTATTCCATGATGCAAGCATAGAAGAAGCATGTTTTCTTATCACCCTCCCTAATCCAATTGATCCTTGACTCATCCCTTTCTAGGTGTTCCTACTTGGGAAGCATAAACACCAGAACACTCTCCTTGTTGGACAAATCGTCAAGAAAATCTTCATTCCACTCGACCTTCTGGTTTTCCTCCAGGGGTGCATGTCCTGCATGGCACCCATAATGTCACTGTACACTGGGGGTTGATCTCTAGACCATTCTTTAACCCTTTCCTTGATCCTTAGGAGTTTGTTATGAATGACCATCCATGAATTTCCATGAGTGGGCTCTCCCCAAGTGTTGTCAACTAGGTAATGGGAACCTGGGAGACTATCCCCGTGATGATAGTATCAGAATCTGGTAGACTGGACCAGGCCAGAGGAATGGGAAATGATAAGGGGGGAGTGATCAGATAAGCCTCAGATTAGGTGCCTTAACTTGGTGTCGGAGAACGCAGAGATGGAATGCATGTTGGAGAGGAAATAGTCCAGGAAACTCCACGAACGGTTCCTCCCGTACTTGTTGCACCAGGTGAAATGGTCTCTGAACAATATGAGATCAGAGAGACCTTTCCTGAACATAAACTATACTAAATATAATCTTGCATTCCTCTAGAATGGGCCTCGACCTTTCCCCTCCTCCTCTTCAGCGACCACATTGAATCCCCCCCTCCGACAATCCAAGGTGTGTTTTTTGGATCAAAATAGTTGAGATTGCTCCATAGGAACCTATATTATGTTTCATTTCATCTCCCATAGACAAAGAATATGAATATAGTCATGCTTCCATACCCCACTCTCATAGTGATGAACTGGTCACTGGCCTACACCAGATCCATGGAGATGTTTATGTGCCACAGAACCCATATATGGCTATTAGAAGGGTCGACATGCAAGAAACCATGAATATTTATTTTCCAAGATAGGTCATTGATTTGGGTTGGAGACTGTTTGTGCTCGAGAATGACTGCAATATAGGCCTTGTGACTTCTAATTTCTCTAGTGAGGATGTTTTCCTTCTCTAGGGCTCCGATTCTGCAGGCATTCCAGATAATTATGGGAATAATTTTTCAAATTTTATCCAAGAATTGACCTCATAATCCATGGCCTTATCGATGTGATATGAAGAATACTCTTTTTGGTTCCTCGATCGAGAGCGGGTGCAAACTCTTTCTGACCTAGGCTCCATCAGAGGAGCTCATGATTGATCCATCCTGGTGCCATCGGGGGGATGGCCTCTAGCATTAGATGGGGACCGGAATACCTACCCTTGAAGATTAGGACTTTGTCATGTGGAAACTGCCTCCAAATTTCACTACGTGATTGAAACAGTCAAGACCGCCCACATCCCAGAGTGGATATCTTGGGAGTAGACCGAATCCAGGTCCATCCACCCGCTAGTGGCGGCTCCCTAAGAGTGATATACTGAGACCGTCGAGGCATGAGCCTCTGTAGAGAAAGAAACATCTAGGGAACATGAAGAAGCCAGAACCGTATGGCTGGGAAGGCTGGTCTTCCTATGTGAGAGACAACCCCCTAAAAGGGGACCCTGAGATAGCCAGGACAAGAGCATCGTAGAGTCTAGGACGTCGTCCAGAGTTGAGGGCATGGATCCATGAAAGAGGGTAGCCATCTCCCTGAAATCTAAAGATGGTAGAGTTGGAAATGGGATCAAGGCCACCTCAGGGCTAGGTGTGGCATCACGGGAAGCCACCACTTGCCTTATAGGGGGAACTACAGTGGAACACACTTCAAATTGAGTACCACCGGCCGGAGTAGTTATCTAGGGCCAACCCATCGACATGCGTCTTTACAACAAGTGTCGGCGACATCTGAAAACCAGTAAGAAGTTCCCCTAGAGCAAGAAAAAGGGGAAGTACCGAGGGAAGACTGGGTAGGATATGACCTAGTCCGATATCAGCCTGTCTTGAACCTGAAGAGAGAGTCGTTCCAGGGTGCATTGGGAGAGACCCATCTCAACAGAAACGCAGTCTGACGATGCATCTACACAGCAAGTGGTCATGTCATCAGCGCAGAGGAAACCGCCCAAGACATTACCGATCTCTTTGAGAAAACCCCCATTCTAGAAAGGTAGTGGCAACCCAGGAAGGTTAATTCATAGAGCTATGCTCAGGCTCTCTTTTCCCATGTGAACTACCATGGACCATCAGGATAGGCTTATCTACCAACTGACGAAGGACCTAGGAGCTTTGCACAAAGCGGACATGAAATCCTCTTGCGAAGCTAGAAAAATGAAGAACATATTCCAGTGCACTGGCAAGATCCGTGCTAGAGAACAGAGAACACAAGTACTGAAAAACTGCTACAAAATGGCGAGGGGCGTTTCATGGCTCTGAAGTGCACAACAAGGGTCCATTTAAGGCTTTCCACTCCTGCCAAGAAAGCTGTTGCAGGGAAAACCGGAGATACGTAGTGACCAGAGCTTGATATGACTTTGTCCGCCGGACGTACCTCCGTGAAGTAGGGAACCGGGGAGGCCGCTCTCGTCCCACGAAGCACATCTCTGAAGGATCTAGGATGGTGGGCCTCGATGGAAGCCGTCGTTGGATGTGGAGGAGAATCCGGAGACACAGGACCTATCACAGGGGAGAAATTCCAAAACAACATTAGAAATTTCCAAATTACCTAGTATAAATTATATGAAAAATTAATGAAGTACTCTATTCTCTTGGTGTTTGAAAATAGTCTGGAAATATGTTTTAATAATAAAAACGCTTAGTGAAACACGAGGAATGTGTTTTGAATTATCCAATAACCTTCTACATTCAATTAAAAAAAGTATACAATTTAATAGTTTTATAATATAAATAAACACAAAATAAAATAGACATGTAATTAGAGATTTAAATTTATTGGCTCAGAAATAGGGTGAACTACAACAAAACATGTTTCCCTTGTTGATAGTGAATCAAATATTCTTTAAAGAGACCCACAAAAGTTTAAGAGAACCTCTATTCACACTTACACTCATATGCACCTATATATACCCATAGTTGCTTTGTATATATTCCCATAACCATGAATAATTATGCACACAGAGGTAATATATATATAAATATGCTTTATCAATGCCTATGTGTGTAAGTCCTCATAGTTAATAGAGGTCCACAACATTGTAGAAAAATATTATAATTCCAAAATATCACAAAAAAAATATTTTTGGAAATTTCCCATTATTATGGAGCCCAAGAAACCCTACCAAAAACAATTGAAAAACTAAATGCCTATATTTACAGGAGAAACAATCCATAATCCATCTCCACAAGTTCTATAAACCAAGAAAAAAAATGATAAAGCCCAAACATGAATTGCTGACTAGTGGGTCATGCACCCCATAAAGTGGGTGAATGAAATCTATGAAAATGGGAAAATATGGGATAATAGAGGAGGATGAATGCTTACTAGAAAATATGGCACTACAAAACAATGGATAAATTTTCCCCCAGATGGAGATGAGGGGAGTGTGTGGTAAGCAGGGGAGGGATTAAATTGTGGGTGTAGCATGACACAAAGATGAAGGGGGGGGGGGGTCACGCAACCAAATGAGGGAGGGGAGTAAAATTATTATAAAGATAATAATAATAATAATTATTATTATTATAATTAAAATATTACTATTAAAAATTTTCACTTTTGTTTTCTTTTTTTAATCCATGTTTATTCTACATAGTATGATCACATGCTCTGTTAGAAAATGCATTAATTGTGTGGTTTCCCAAATCGTATTGGAGAGGGAGTACATGGTCACCTTGGTAGGGGAACATGCTTATGTATCTAGTAATGTACCATTGATAATTATAATATCTAGGCCACATGGTTTAAACTAAGTTGGTTTATGGTTTACCCTAACTATACAAAACATATGGTCCTAGGAAGAAAACTCCAAATTTTAATTTAAAAAAACTGACTCCACTGAAAACAAAAAATAAAGGATATAAATAACTAAATGATTAAAAATAATTAATTTTTTATGATTGGGGTGTGAAAATTCTCTACACAATGAAACATTATTAAACATAAAGTCCCAAGGATTTTTTTGGTCACCACATTAGGTGAAAACACACCGCTACACAAGACAAAGATCATGAAACCTATAGACTATGAGATAATACTCACCCTTATCCTGAAACCCTAATCCTAAAAATGATACGGGAGGGGCTACCTCCAAAGATAAAATCCCACACCAAAGAGACAAAAACCTAAACCACTAAACTAAAACCTCATGACAAAAAAAATAAATGATGAATCTAAAATCCCCAAACACAACCTCAATAAGGAACACCCTGACCCCTAAAATAGATATCATATTGTCTTATTCGAGATCTCAACAATAATTCATCACATGAAAAAATATCCAGACTAACCTATTACCATGATCTGGGTCTGCTGGAGCAGAAAAAATGAATTTCCCCATTATAAACACATTGGAGACTGAGTTCACATTGACAATGTGATTTGGTGACCTCCCCACTATAATAAAACTCTCACCGATAGTGGATTTTTCAAGATGGAACAAGCTCCAAAAACACAAGGCATAAAATAATAAATACCTCCATCCATAACCAAAAGACTCAAACATTATTCCCAATATATATTTAGGTTAAAACCTACCTTTTTATGAAAGGGATAAAGGATAGATGGTTCCTTGGATTAACACCCAAACTGTAGTGAGGAACAAAATACGAATTATCCTGATTGAATGTAACCAATCAACCAAAACCTAAATCAATGAATTTTAATATCTTTGGTTTTTACTTTTGATGTCCTAATAAAATCTCCTGCTTATCTAAGAAAAATAGGAAATTATACATGGTGTGTCTCTTCACTATTTAAAATCCAACTAATACCACAGCCCGAACTATATCACAATTCATAATTACTCAAAATATAGATTCTTGAAATATACCTCACCAAAAACCAAAACCACTCAAAAAGAAGTACAGATATTAACTGGTTCATTTCCACAATGCATAAACACAAAAATCCCCTAAAAAAGAAGACACAAATATATCCTAAGAAGATTCTTCAACATGATATATCATGACAAGAAATATATAAAAAATTACTACTATATTGTTGGAGAAAACATGTTGGATGAATATCCACCACACTCTGTTGATCTCCATTTCATTAAAATAATTACTCTCTGGCCTATTTCTTGATCCAAGAAGCCTTATATCATCTGATTCCCCATAGTAAGGAGCTATAGATCTCTGGTAAGAACATCATCTTTATATATTTAAACTTACTGAACCCCCTTCTGGTGACTGAGGAAATAATTACAAACTAAAAAATATATTCTCATAGGAAGAATATGAATGATTTATTCTTTTGTTTTTAGATTATAATGGAGGAAAACAAACCAAGAAGACATGTGCATGGCCAAACGTCTGGAAATGATTCTACTATTCTACTTAGTCTTGAGTTTGGGTAGAGTCCTAAATTGAAATACCTTGACAAAATATTATTAAAAAAATCTAAAAGAAAATAACAACCTAAAATTTGATAGGAACATACCACTAAACACTTAATAACATATATTTTACAAAATTAAGTTCACTTGTACTACCTAGGATTGAACCTTAGAGACTAGCCACCCCCTCTTAATTGGGACTTTTCTAGGGCATAGTTTGGAGATAAGAAACAAAATACCAAAAAAAAATCATCATAATCCCAAATTCTATAGTAAAATCATAAGCTAATAAGAAAACTCCAAAAACACCTCAATAAAATATCCAACACACCAAATCCAATATTTTCAACAAATGAAACTCTAATCACAAAAATGGATCACAACAACACTCCCACCATTCAAAACATTTAAATCCCGCTTTTAAAAAAACAATTTTCAGAAAATAGAAGAACCTTATGAGGATAACTAACCACCATTGGTATTACATGAAGCCACACATATATAGGACACATCCTAGATAATGCACCCATCAACCCATTCCTTCAATCATCATCTTACCACGTGTATACATCTATACATTTGAGAATCCATTGAAATGACAAGAGTCAAATGGAAAAATCACTATCAAAACATCTCTTTAAAATGTTCCCAACAAATTTTTAGAATCAACCATTAGAATTTTTAAAAAAATTACAACATTTAATTTGTTTAATAAACATCATTTTCACATTAAAAACCCTTCCACAATCTAAAAAAAAGTTCTCTAATTAATATTTCATTTTGAGGACAATTCTCAATTTCAAAACAACTCATTTCATTTTCAAAGACCCCAAGATTTCCTTTTTTAAATTCCAGTTTCAATAAACCAATTAACATTTTGAAGCCAAGGGAAACACACCAAAACCAATAAAACCCACTGACATGAATAAACAAAAGAAAAAAAATACTCAATAAAAAATCCCAAAATCATAGAGTAAAAATTTCTACACAATTCATGGTTCCAGGGCTTGGCCAACCATGTTTTAATTGGGTGAGAACATCAGAGGTCATTCGATGTAGTTTGATTTTCCATTCATTTTTTTCCAGACTACTCAAAAAAACTATACACCCCCATGTCCAAAAAAATCAATTAAATCTCTTTTTAGTATCTCAATAATAACCAACTAAATCTCAAATTTAATTAAAAAACCCAAAAAATAATAAAAACCTAAAAAACTAATGGTCCAAGATTCTATTTGTAGGCACAACCATCCATGACCACCCTTTAAATTAAATAATCCTTCTGAATAAATGGTGATCAAAAACCTACCAAGGACTTAACACTTGAATTCTGAAAATCCTACGAATGGACTACCAGACATCCAGAAAAAACTAGATATAATTTCTCTAATAAAAAAATTTCATGAAAAAAACCTGGGAAATCTCGAACCGGCCACCTGAGCTGGCCTGCAAAAATGCTATAAAGTTATTCCCAATCATCCCAGGCCAAAAAACTAGTGTTGGTCATCAGATAAATCTTATTCGGGAATGATTTATCCTATAAAACATAGATAAATAGACATGAACAAAATAAAATAATGAAATAGAAACAGAGAAGGAAATAATACTATAAAACTATAAATATATCTAAGTTACCTCATGTGTCCTCACCAATCACAAGACCATGCTCACTCCATAAGTGATCAAAAACTAGTAGAACATGAAAATGAAGAAGATAGTATAGACATGTTTACTAAGATTATAAGTATCAATTCTAAAATAATAACCATTCCCTAATACATACCTTTAAAAATAAAACCATGTCATTTTAGATTTAAATATATTTTTTTTAAATATGGTATTCATATTCTTTTATAAAAGTATCAAGCTAATAATTTTAAAAGAAAATTTCTCCATCCTTTTTTTCAAAATTTCATCCAATGGATTATTTATTTTCCTACAAATTATTTTATAAAGAAGTATCATTCAATGAAGGAAATATTCTTGTGAAAAAAATAGTGTAAATCATAGTACAAGGAAATATATGCTCATATAATAACTAAATGTGGAAACATAACAGTTTAAAATATTTATTTAAAAAATAACTTAATTAGGGAATGTATGATATTTATAAAATAGTAATCATGGTATATACATAGAAAAAAGTGACCATACCCTAGACATACTCAGTTTGGAATCCATTTTTCAACCAATCACTGTGATACAAATTCAAAAACCAACCCGCATGCTCTTAACTATCCTCACCATTGTTATAACCCGTATGGATACTCCATGGGGGTGTAGTCCCTTTAATCATATATATACAACAAATTTCTAACAACTCACACTAAAATTCCTAGAATTCCATGTGCATTGAAAATTATGGTGGTGAGGAAGAAAGCATTAATACAATATATCAATTAGGAAAATCCATTATACATGATAAAGTCCACCTCCCGACACCATCCATGTGATTTATACCTATAATCAAGATTTTCCATGGAAGTTATCCCTTTTTGAGAAAGTAGTCACAACTACCAAACATGCCTCATAATTTAAAAAATCATTTACCTTTCGGAAAACCATTTTTATATATTTAAAAAACATGTAATTAACATTTTATGGAAAATATTCAAAATGGGTAAACAATATTGGAAATTTCAAAATCACCCATTATAAATCATTATAAATAGAAACATGTAGTTACGACACCTAGATTTTCAAAACCATCCTATAAAAATATATTAACAAGAAGAACCCATAGTGAAACATGATAACAATGATGAGAATCTTGGAATGACCAACTATGTTCAATATGAAATATTTATAAAAAATACTAGATTCATAATATTATTAACACAATCAATAAAATACATAAAAAATAATAATTTCTAACTTAATGTCTCGTACATTGGGTGAAGTACCTAAAGCCTTGATACCCTTGAAGGCCGCAACATGAAGTTTCTTTAAAAAGACTCATGGAAGAAATATTGACCGAAAATTCACACGTACATGCATATACATATATGAATATATATATATATATATATATATATTTATTTATACCAATAGCTAAAGCATACATACTCCCATATCCATGAGGTAATATGAAAAAATAATTCATATATATATATAGTTACATTCCTTGCCCATGAATATTTGTGTAAGTAACCTTTATAAACATCAATCCACAACACACTAGGAAAATAGAATAAACATAAAAATCACAACAACCCTAAATTAGAAATTGTTCCAAAAATAAGTAAATGAAGAACCTTTACCCAAATCCAATGAAAAGGGGTTGCCTTCAATGACTAAAAAATAAAACTCAACCTTATTCTATCCCCATGTATCCTAGGTACCGTGAACCAATAAGTAGAAAACCCAAACTCAAATTACAGCTATGGTGGGTCACACACATTATAATAGTGAGGAAATGAAACTAAGAATAATTGAAAATATATGACAGTGGCGGAGGAGGAATTTTTACCAATGAAGATCAAATTATAATTGGAGAGAGAAATTATGCATCAATGTGATGTGAGGGAATCCCATATTTCATGGAAGTGGGCTTCATCTATGGGGTATCTTGTGACATAGAAAAGAATGGGGGAGCAGGTCACACGACCTAAGGTTGAAAAAGAGAGAATAATTTTAGATAATAATTATAATCACCATCATCATCAAAATAATTCTCTAATTTCTATTACTATTATTATTAAAACAGATATTTTGATTTTATTTTGTTTTCATTTTCATTTGATTTTCTTAAACACTCAGTATACCGCACAAATTGGCCGCACCGTCTTCCAAAAAATGGGCTAACCGTGCATGTAACAACCTAGAATCTTATCACTGAAAATTTACCCCGTATAATTATGTTATATATTGTAAAACACATAAATCACATTAATAAACTATTAAAAAAATATTATGATTTAAATAAGTGGTATCCATAGAAACTAAGTAACCTGTACTGATGGAATAATAACCTGACTGTTTGAATAATAATATGACCAATAGGATTATAAATTATTCTAATTTAATAGTAAAATCATGTATGAAAGTATAAATATAATTTATCTATAATATATTTGATAAAATGTTATATTTATAACAAATAATAAGTGAAAAAATGGTTTAAAATGATAAATGAAGTGTTGATATTTTTATGAGAAATAAACGTTTATTTATAATTTCAAAATTAATATAATGACTAAAAAATATTTTCAAAAAATATATTCATTAATTTAAATATTTTTGTTTTAAAATTATAATTTAATTTTATAATACATTAATAAATTTTTCAAAGTGTCATATATTTAGTTATAATCTTGAAATATATATTTTTTTAATAAATTATTGCTTTAGTTAAAATATAAATTTTTTATAATTATATTTATTTAATAAAATGGAGTCCCTTTTTGAAATATACACTTTGTCAAATGGATATTGTTGTATTTTGTTTTTTTAAAATCTAGTTGAATTTTTTGTGACTAATGAAATACATTTATATAATATATTTATCAAATACATGAATTATCTAGTGATGCATAGTGTATATATGATGCAAGAACCATTTGGTTCAAACTATCTTAAAACATTTACTATATTTATTCATCTTAATAAAAACTATAAATATTCTTGATCCAAAATTGTAAACAATTGAATAAAATAATAAAAATTCCCCACTCTCATCCTATAATAAATACCAACCCCCAAAACTCATTCTCCTCATACATCCAATTCCTTGATTCTTTTCTAAATTCAAACAAAAATCCATTACCAATCCTCTTTCGACATCTGATATCTTCTGTTCTCAATAAAATACCATACCCAAGTTCCTTAATTAGGTTATCTAGGAGATTTTATACAAGATGTATAATCATACACCCTTCTTGTATATATTATTTATTTATTCCACTTCATACGTTCCTCCAAAATAGAATGATACATGATAACACCATTATCACATATAAACATGTATTTAATTGTTTTAATGTAGCATCATTTATCAAATCCATTCTTTTCATGATTTATTCTAAAAATGAATACATTGTCTGTCACGTGTTGATTCAAACAGAAATTGAATATTAGAACTGGCCAAGAAAACATAAAATCAATATCATAAAATTTTACAAAATATAACCATTAATATATATTTAATTAATTTATTCATTCATATAATTTTTTATTCAGGATATTAATTCAGGGTGTAGAATAATTTTTTATATAGGGTAAGAGATACTCTCAGAACCTCCATTTGTTCCATTAGGCTGTGCTTTCTATCTCTGTATCCCAATGTAATTATTAATTATTCTTTTTTTGTTCTGGATGATTCTATGTATATTTTCCACACCTATATACCTATCTCAATTATTATTTATTTTATGTGTAAATACAAGTTTTCATGGTTTATATTTCAATTATCCTGGAAAGAAGTCTTGATTAAAGAAGGTTTCAAAATTTCATTCTCATTCTTGTGTATAATCTATAATCAATCTTAATCAAAAATTATTTTTATAAAATCACTTTTTTCCCTGATAAATAGTTGTTCTTACTTTTTGGTATTATAAAAACAGTAACCCATTTTCCAATTTAAATGTTCCTTTAATATTTTCCATTAAACCTCATTATAGTTTATCATTTATAAAGTATCCATGAAATTTTATTACATGTTTTCACTTGAGTTGGATTTCATTTACCATGATCTATTCCCTTTTTCTTTATTAACTTCCATGTATTGGTTAAATCCATTGATTCATGCAAACATTTGTTATATGACCATTTGTTATGTCTTGTGGCATAATTATGCTACCTATTTCATTCCATGGGAAACGCTTATGATTATTCCTTATGTTTGTTTCTTATTGTGGCTTATATATGCATGAACATCTAATGATGGGTTCACCGAGATAGTACTCTAATGAGTTGGGTAATTTGATAGTATCATGACATACTATGATGGGATATGGATTAAACCTGATTCTTTTATGGTACATTGTCCACCATGTAATATAGACATGGAAGTTATCCTCAAATAGTATTTATTTTATGTTATATGTTTATGGAACATTATTATGTTACATTATCCTAGTCTTTATATGTCTAGAATCTATATAATTATTCTTGTTCCCTTCCCTTTTAGGTCATCATGTTATTCCTTCTAACTTATGTGTTATGATTTATTCTATTGTTTATTCCCTTACCATGATTTTTATCTCATCCATTTATCCTTTTATTCTCCAAGATATTCTATGATGATGTAAGATCATAATGAATGTTAGTATCTAATTCTAGAAATTAAATAAATGTTTTCCTTTCAATTGTGCATTCAATTTATGTACCCAGTCTTCCAAATACATTAAAAATTACAATACATGGTTAGTATTTAATGATTTATTCTGCTTAAAATCATGTCTTAATTTACGTAAATTCTAGACTCTATATAGTAGGTATCAAAGTATGATCTAGTAAAATTTTTGGATTAGGAATAAAAAACTTTAGTAAGAACCCTGGATATAATTTTATAACCATGGATAACCATGATTGAATCTTAGGTAATCCCATGTTAGGATATACATTACCTTTACAAGTTTATCCTTATATATTCACTGTTTTATTTTATTATTCATATTATATAAATATTATGTCCCCACTAATTTTTTCTATATTATAGTTAATGGATGGAAATAGGAGAAGTATCCTCACCTATTCTCACCCTATTTTGTAAAATGAAATTTAACGGGAGAAATTTCTTAAGGGGGGATAATGTAACCCCCTAGCAGTGTGTCAATGAAATTTATGTTATTCTAAATATTTTATATATTGTAAAACACAAACACCACATATAGAAAAAAAATTAAAACATTATTAATAATGAAATAAGTGGCATTCATATAAATTAATGAAACTACACCGATAAAATATTAATCTGACTCTTGAAATATTAATATGACCACTAGGAATAGTAATATAGTCAATAGAATAGGATCCTCACCTATGAAAGTATAAGTAAAATTTATGTATCTTAGAGATAAATATATGATATATTTATATCTTTGAATAACTGAATAAATGTATAAAATTGATAACGTTAGTGTTGTTATTTTTTTCAAAAAAATATATTATTTAAAATTTTATAAATAATGTCATGTTTTAAAAGTAAAGTTTACTTTCATAAAATAATGTCAAAAATTAATGTATTTTTTATTACAATTATAATATAATTTAATGAGAACTTAATTAATTTTTTTATGTCTCATAAAATTGGTTATAATATTAAAATTTTTATTTTAAGAATAAATGAAAATCCTAAATAAAAATTAAATTTATCCTATTTATAAAATTATTTTCAATAAAAGGTGTCTATTTTTTAATGATACATTTTAAAAAAGGCTTAGTTCTTATTTTTGGTATTTTTCTAAAATTGATAAATTCTGTGAATAGTGAAATACAGTAATTTACATTAATTGACTAATAAATGAGTTATTGAATCATGTATATTTTATGGGTTAGGAAAGCACCACTTTATTATAACTATGATTAACCATTTAATGAATTTATTAATTTTAATAATCACAATTTATATCTTTGATCCAAAATGATAAACAAATGAATAAAATAATAAAAAGAACCCCTCTACACCAACTATAAACACCACCCCTCACCAACCCTTCTCTTCACCCCTAAAAATCCATTAATATTTTAAAAAGTGAAAATCATTACATTCACATCCCCTTTTATATCCCTAAGAGCTTTCAATCTCAAAAAAATACCAAACCCAAGTTCCCTA
Source organism: Viscum album (assembly GCA_963277665.1). Lineage (NCBI taxonomy): Eukaryota > Viridiplantae > Streptophyta > Magnoliopsida > Santalales > Viscaceae > Viscum > Viscum album. Next base: position 2,055,822,344 of record OY728150.1, on the reverse strand, counting down.
AAACGGTTCTCAAGGAGACATTATACAATATGTAAAATCAACCACCTTTATCTTCTAATTTATTTATTTCAACTACATGATACTTTCCTCTATTATAGAATTTTACATGATGACTATATTTTCATATATATAAAATAGATTAATATTTCTTAATTGAATATCAATCATGAAACACCTTTCATTCAACTTTTATTCCTAAAATGAAAACATCATCTATGAGATGTCGATTCACTACCTTCAAGGAAGATGAGTATTTGTTTTCCATTACCTCATTAATGGATGGTCATAAAACCATTATTATGGTTATTTTTTAAAAAATATTATATTATATATTTTTTCAAGTTTTCGAACTAATAAATATACATAACATTAAATAAAAAAATAGTACCATTTCGTGTTGATCGAAATACATCCAAAATAAACTAATCATTTTTCATTACTATTTTATCTAATGAATCATCCTTATTTAGAAAATGAAAAAATATAGATCATTAAAAATTTTGGGATTGCATTAGTACAATATAATCTCACATTTGTAGAATTATTCCAATTTGATGATAAATTCCATAATTAATTTTACGCAAACCAGTCATGATCCAATGAAACGAACACTCCATAAATGATGAAATTGAATAATATAAATCATAAAAAATACATAAATGAATTTAATAATTTTTAATCAATAAAATATATGTGTAATATATTCTTAAATAATTAATTAATATAAATAATTTTATTTTATTAGAAATTAAATTCATGTGAAGATCGCTTTTGGGCCTAAAGTGTGATATTCTCTTAGAACCTCCAATTTCCTTTTGGGTTACACTTTCTATCACTTTACACTAATGTGACTATTAATACATCTTATTTACACCTAAATTCTTCATGTATGTTCCTAAAAATGTACATAGCTTCATTATTCATTCCATTATTAAGAAATACATGTTTGATTAGGTCTCATTTTCAATTACTAATGAGAAGCAAGCTCTAATGAAGGAAACATCCCCATTTTTTACCCATTCTCATGTATAATCCATAATTTATCTTAATCTGTCATTATTATTCTAAAATTAATCATTTTATATTGATAAACTATTCTGGTTAATTTGTTTATTACATAAAAATTTATTCATTTTCCATTTTAAATTCACATTAATATTTTCTCTTTTACAGAACAAATGTGGATCATTTTTAATGTTTTATAAACTCATTTTAAAATGTTTTCACTTCGATCTGACATAATTTACCTTTATCTAGTACTATTATCCCATATTAATGTCCACGTATGATTTAAATCTAATATTTCATTGAGAACATTAGGATATTCCCATTATTAGGTTTATGAAATGATTATTATAACCATTTCATTCTATGGGTAGCCCTTACAATAATTATTTATGTTTGATTATTTAGGTGGAACACATATAGTTTAACACATTATGGTGGGTGCACCCATATAACACTAAAATTCATGGGGTAATGTTTTGGTCTCTTGAGATGTTAGTTTGGGATAGGGAGTATACCTGGTTCTTTTATGGTACTTTTTCCTCCACGTCATATAGTCATGGTAGATAGCCTTTACTAATGCATATTTCATGTTATATGTTGTTTCCATATTCCTATGATTTAATGATTTCTTGATCACATGTCTTATTTGTTATGAGTAGTATTATAATTCATCTTCTATCTCTTCTTATGTAATAATGTTATTATTTTTAACCCATGTCCTATGATTTATCTTATTTAATTCCCTTATTGGGATTTATAACTCATAACTTTGTTCATGTATTTCCAATGTAAACATATAAATATGTAAGAGCTAAAAATATGTTAGGATTTCATTATAAGGATTAAATAAATGATTTTTTTGTTTGGTTTCATGATTTCTAATTATGTATATAATATCCCAAATACACTATGCTTTATGATCCTTGGTTGGTATTTGATTATTAATTATTCTCAAAATCCGGTAATAATATGTGTAAATGGATAGGGTATCTATAAAATGGTTTTATATGGAACATAGTAGAGGGGACACATGGGGACCTCATGGGTTGTGGGGTTGGGGATTCTCGTGTTCCTAGTCATGCCCCTTGGATATGTCTATATTGTAGGCCTCATGGTTTGAACTAGGTTGGAACACTATTTCCCTAGCTATTACACAACCAAGCACCTAGGTTCAAAAATATAAAATTTAAATTAAAAAACTAACATAGTTGGAAACACAAATAATGATAACAAAATAACCAACTGATTAATCATTATTAACAATTCAATGCCAGAGTGTGATAAAAAAAACCAATGTAAACAATGCATGTTGATCACTAAGATACGGTAGAAATCAATGATTAATTTATGGTTTTGATTGACAGAATAACTATGTTTGGATCACTGTTATATGGGATCTTCTTTGGGTCTTTGATACATAGTTAATATACATTGATCATGTTCAAATTATCATCTCCATAAATAAAGAATGATCTCAATAGTGAGTTAATATTTCTTCTTATTATTTAAATAAATTATAAATTAATTTCAAAATACCCTCAATATTGTTTTAAAAAAATTATTTTTTAATATTCATTGAATATTTTTTTCTATTAGAATTTTTGTCATGTACATTGAGAATGAGAAATTGAATATAAAAATTTGGGTTTACTATAATCCCAATAATATCTTTTACTACCTCAGAAATCATTAATAAGCATTATAATTGTAACATTAAATTCATAATAATTCAATTATTTTTTATCATTTAAGTATTTAAATTAATTTTTTAATTTTATGTTATTTCTTCTTGAATCTAACCATCTAGATATATTCTTATACAATTTGTTTGTTAATCATCAAATCGAGATCGGAATAAATTTTGATAGATAACTTTTAATAACCCATCCAAATTTGTCGATAAGTCTTACCAGATGGTAGGGGATTTCATAGTGGGTAGTTTCTGTACATGTAGTTTTCCCTAGTTCATTACATAGATAAATTATATGATTTTTTTTTCATTATGTAAAAAATAGAAAATGGTTTGTTAAATTATCATCATGTTGTAAAAGTAAGTATTGAAATAGGAATGTGGGACAATATATTATTTAATTATATTAAACTCCTTGTGTTCTAAATATTTCTTTGGGGGAAAACATATAGTCAAATACATTTCCAGTAATTATTAGACAATTCATAAGAATAGATTTACCTATAAAAAAGTAGTTCAATAGTGTGTAACTATTTTATAAATCATTTACCCCATACCTATCTATTGGGAAATACACATAGATTTCCTAGGTGTGCATTATGAATATAATGTGATAAAGATACGTGGAATGTAGCTAGATACTGACAACATGTATGTAACCTGTTTACAAAGAAAAATAAAATTTATTTTTTTACTACAATAATTCTCAACAACATGTTTTTATTATATTGAATATCGAATTTTAAATTCAATGAAAAATGTTATATATATAATTATTATATAATTTATATATATGTTTTAAAACTACGTACCATGAATAGTCATATTTCATTCACTACGGAACATGCATTAAATGCTTCATGTGCTCCAATAATTAACATGTGGTCAATGTTTCATTTATTATATCATACATTACATGTAATTACATTATATAACATGTCTCTTTTATAACAAATAATTGTAATATATATGATCTTTATACATGTTTTATATTTATAATATATAATTAGTGAATATTTTGAAATTAAATGTTTTTTACTTATTTTATAAAATTCTATTTAAAATTAATTAACATAATTTTTCATTAAATCGAAATATATCTCTAAGAATTATTGGATGGGGATTTAGATAAATTGAATTAATTGATTAATGAGATAATTAATCATATTAATTCAAGTAATTCTAATATAATAATGAACAAAATCCAAATGAATGTTTGTTAATTTTTTATGTGCATTATTGCTGTTATAGTGGATGATTGTGATATTAGACTAACCTATATATATATGGTTTCTTTTAGGTTAAATATTTCCAGGTTTTTTTCATTTATTTTTAATATAACATTGTTTTCCTATGCATTATCCTCCCTCCTTGTTTTGTATAGGACTGCCTGTCCACAATTTCATTAATGTAGAATATATTTTTGGTTCCATTATAATGTTACTAAACTAAAAAATATAAGGTGGTAGATCCTTGGTGCATAAATTTAGTTCCATCTGAATATGAATAAAAACCATACCATTTAGATACATAGGTAAGAGGAAGAATATTGAAAAATTGAGCTCAAATTTGGTCAAGTAATTTTCCAACTATAGTTAAGGATTTTTTTTATTTTTCACTCAGTAAGAAAATATATAATTATTGATCATTATAAAGATTTTTTTATTTCATTTATTTATTTCTTATTTATGAATTATTTTCAAGATGAAATATTTGGATCACATAAATAAATGAATTAATATGAATAGAAATAATTAAATGAAATGTAATATTAGAAAATATTTCATTGGTAGATTGTTTATAACATAATTAATATGCCTTAATTATTTAAAAGACATTTAAATGTTAAAATAAAAAAAAATTACAAATAATCTAAACACCTAGGAATTAGTATTATGTTATTAAACATTCTATTTTCAAAATCAAGATGAATCAATAGTTAATGTATCGTTTCTACCTCCATCAATGAAAATTTCAATTATTGGGAAGTCTTAATATAGATATTATGTGAATTTAAATGAGTAAATAAATTGTTTAGTGGCCTTAGTCAATCTAATAAAAATTTGGATGCACATGTTAAGGAAATATGAGTCCTGATTTCTGGATTTGTGAGACACCTCAAAGGATCAATGAGCTTTTAAAATTTCTAGTTTTCAAGCATATCTACCTAAATAATTTATTATATTTATCATTCCCTCTGTTTGGATTATAAAAAAGAAAATATGGATACTTTCCAATAGATTGTCACACGATAAGACATTCTATATTTATTAGAGAGGATTATTGATACATGGTAAAAATGTGTTGTAATTAATTAAATAATTAATATTATGTCTTGATTAATATGTAATATATAAATGTACTAATACACTACTCCCTTGTTATTATATATTATGAAATTTGTTTATACCAAATTATCTCTACGGTCAATTATGAAAAAAATACTATCTCATTAATAGAATTAAAGTATATGAAATTTTCAGGCACCTGTGCGAAGGGTTTCACCATTAATAAAAGTTTTGCATACTATAATCCTCAATCCATGATATGCCTAATAAAGAGGTGAGTGTTGAAGAGTTCACTATCTATAAAAACAACTTATTGATGTTCTATATATAATATGTTTAGTATTATCTTCCTGACTAGAGAACCATTGAATTTTCTTGAAAACTAAGATTCATATAGTTTTTTGTATCATATCTGTCATATTTATCCATATAGATCTGAATAGGAATGGTTAAAGATATCCTCTGTAATCATCCTAATAAATCCCAAATAAATTTACCTATCAAGGAATCATGCAGTCAACACCATTAGTTAGATTTTATGTCTATATGTTCTAATATTTATGTTTTCGAAATACTTATGTTCCAATAGCATACTATCAATAATACCTCATAGTTTCTCTTGTTATGTTGTAATTTTTTATATGATGGATGTAGAGAAGTCACACCCAAATCATCTCAATATACTTCATGAATTTGATAGTGACATAAAGTTTGAAAATCCATATATACATATGGTGAATAAAAGGAAAAGATTGGAGTAGGGATCCATGACTAAAACCATGTTTAAATATTATTCACAATACCCTTCCAATAAAATGAGTGTCATGGAGAATGTAAAAGAATAGGATTCTATAAATTTTTCATGTGGAAAGAAGGTCCACTGGAATAAAAAGTGTACAAATGAAAATAATTAGGGGATGCTTCATGTGGATTTATTATCAAATGTAATTTATATATTTTTGTAAATTAGGTATGTGATATATAATGTGGTTATAACATTTTTATTTAAATACCAGAACCATAATGCTTCTCAAATATTTATCATAATGATGTGGAACTATAATCAACCAATAAGGCCAAAATGTCTACAATGTTTATTGGAAATTACCACCTCATGTTTTCAATTAGAGTGATATTGGATTTGAACAATTATTATTATCAATATTAAACAACCAAAGATATTATTTATTTCTCATAAATTGATATAGAATGATTAATTTTAAAATTTATTAATATGTTTTTATTATTTAACCAATAAAGAAATTTTTATTTTTTAATATATAAATAACTATCATTTGTGTTTGATGACACTATATACGTAATTAAAATAGATAAAAATGATATTTTACCTGAATCATACCCCACTAAAAATGGTATAATCAGTACTGTTATGTAAATTAAAATAGTTTTCTCATATTACACCAAGAAGGACACCTAGATTCAATTGAACTAAAACATATTAGGGGTATGTAATTGATTTTTTCAACGAAAAACAACTAAATAATTATTTAGTTTAATAGGTGTAATGCTTGTAAGGGTTCATAATTTAGGTCATAATAATGTGTGTGGATCATTTCGTGTTAATTTCATTAGTGCATAATCATACATCATAACTTTTATTGATGAAATTATTAGATATTTATATGTCTTCACAATGAGGATAAATTTGGACCCTTTAGATAGATTGATGGAATATAAGAATAATGTTGATAACCAACTATGTGAAAATATATACAAATTCCACATATACGAAAGAAAAGAATAGACTAATAAATGTTTCCTTGGTTATTTTTAGTATTTTAAGATCCTATCCAAAATAAGTCCTCCTTATTCCACACAATGGAAAGGTTTTAGTGAATGGATTAACCCTAACATGATTGTTATCTTGAGACCAATGATGAGTCATATAATTATTCCATTATATTTTTTTTATAAATCAGATTTAGAAGCATATTGTCTAAATTAAGATATAGATAATATAGTGAACATATTACTTTAAATCATTGGAATATAAATAAAACTTTGTTATCACATGTATGGATGTGGGGATTTTAATAATTTTATCATTATATTTCAAATAACAAACATACACCCTCAGGAACTATGTGAATCATTATAGGATACCCTAATGAGATAATGAGATATTACATATACGGCTGATCAGATAAAAATGATGTGGTTAACTTAAATACCTCATTCCATAAGCTATATCAAATATTTTAAGTATATAGTGATTGATAAATTAACTTTGATGAAGTCCTGGATTAAGATACGCAAGAGTTGTTATAAGAAACAATTTCGCAAAGCCCCCTGAAAAAGGATGTTTAAAAGCATAAGTATTGTATAGGAGTATGAGAGAGGATATAAAACATGAACGATATAGTTTTCTAGTAACCAAGGATAGTGACTAATTTTAAAATTATAATAATGATCTTTTAAACTATAATGAAGGATTACGTGGGATAAATGACTCTTTATGGGAAGCATATTTGACTTTTGAAATCGATTCCATGTACTAAAATCCATTATGGGTTTTGGAAGATCCACCAGCCAATATAAATACCATTTATTCTAAATGAATATTCAATAATAAAATGTACATGGATTTATCATTTAATAACTATATGGAAAAAATAGTTGAAAAGTGTTGAAACATTGTTGACACATAGAGTACCATGAAGATGGTTCACTAGTTGTTATGCTAAATTGGATCAAAATTCTTATTTCCATGGCATCATTCCATGATTATGATATTTGGAAAATTGATGTCAAAATAGAGTTACATAATGGGAAACTTTAGGAATATGTCTATATGACACAACCTAAATTTTTTGTGACTCCAATGAATTCCATGAATGTATTAAATTTGTAGAGATATATTTATTAATCAATGAAATAATCCATGTTCTGGAGCTTTTTCTTGATAAATCGATAATGGAATCTAGTTCCATAAAGATAAAATGTGTCCCTATTGTATATAAGTGGTTTAGTTGGAATGTGATCATTTTCTAGATAGTTTATGTTGATGAAATACAACTTATTGGAAACAAAATACCAATCTCATAGTCTATTAAGTACTTGTTTGTCACATGATTCTCCATGAATTAATATCTCAAAAAAACACATATTCATGGAATTAGGATCCCTCATGATAAATCCATGAGTCTATTTATACTATTCCATAGTACATACAAAGGAAATATACTAAAGTTATTATGTGTGGAAAAATCCAATAGGGGGTAATTTCTTGTATTACATGGAATTCCTCAATCCAAAATAAATCCTCCAAAACATAAGGATAACTATATGATAGAAAGGATCGATATGTGTCTGTGATTGGTTTAGTATTTTATGTTATAAACTGAAAGTGGATTGTTGATTCATATAATATAATTTCGATAGAATTATATCAATACGAAACAAGTGATCTCCATTGGATGACTGTCAAGTCTATCATGAAGTATTTTATGTTTACATAAGATATGCCCATATTTTATGGAGGATATGGTGGTATTTTTTAGGATATATATATTCTAGTCTCCCAATAGATCAAAGATATCTAAAATCATAGTCTGGATACATATTCACTCTCATATTATCGTGTTGTGAGTTGGAAGAGATTAAAAAATACAGTTTTTGAAAATTTTAATATTGATTTTAGGTATATTCCACCCATTAAGGCAACTAAAGAAAAGGTTTCTAATCAAAAATTCATCTAATAGATTTAAATACCGCACTGAAATAAATATAATATCAAACATCATTGTGATAATAATGTAGTGATTTATCTTGTATTATATCCATGATTACATCAATGATTGAAGTACATACATCAAAAGTATCATCTCTTGATGGTTTTTTCTTACGGTCAAGACATCATAATGATGATTTTTTACATTAAGGAAAATACTGATAACACCTTAACAAAAGGATTAAATTAATAAAAAAAAATATCATCATGTTTGATCTCGAGGTACGAAATTCATTACACATTACCTCTAGTCCAAGTGGGAGTCTATTAGTGTTAGTTTCTTAGAGTCATTTGGTTTTACATTAAATTTTATGTATATTCAATGATGTGAATATTAATTAAATACCTTACTACATTTTGTCTATATTTTTATATGAATTAAATGTAATAATGTCGAAACATATATGTAACATAGATAGAGGGTATAGAATTACATACTATTATGAGAACCTTGAAATGAAATAAATATATTATTGAACCCTATTATATGGTCAGATAAAACTATATAATGGAACCCATTGTGTGTTTACTATCATGTGTGATTACTCATATTCAGAAGAGACTTTATCATAGTATATTTTCTCTTAGAAAACACTAAGACATGAGATTATGAAAACAGGCCCACCAATAATAATTCCACTCCATTATTGGTACATAGATATCTATATCTACAATCATGTATACAAATCCTTTCATATTATTATTATTGTTAATGCATGGACTGACTCAATTAATTTCATGTATTTTTTGTAAAATCTATTGAAATATAATTAAAACAAAGACGAGAATTTTGTGCGCATCACGAGTGATATTTTATTAATGAATAATTCAAGGAATAATTTTTTTTATTCAATATTTAGGGAAGTTGATATCTCAAAACATTGATTGAAATTGAACTATCACATTAAATTCCATGGTTTTGGTTTTGTAGTAATTTTACATAAATATGTAAATAGATATGTGTCAAGAATATAGGTTGATGACATGGGTGTGTAACCTTCTTGACCAGATATCATGACAAATGGGTCATATTACATTGTGAGAATTCATATGTGGTTTTACCATTATAAAATATATTATTTGTTTTGGGTTTCCTGAAACATTTATATATAGTAATCGTGGACTTTGGGCTATCTAATCAAGTACCATTGAGGAAGAGTCCTGGAGGGTTACACAGAAAGTGATTTCTTTGATCTAAATAAAATATTATTTATATATAACAATTATAATTAATATTATTCCCCTAAACTAGAATTAATATTTATTCAAGTTTATTTATTGATCATAAATCTTATATAAATATTCATTTGTATCATAATTGTTTAATTACCCAAATATATAATAGTTATAGGTCACCTACTATTTTGACTAAAATAATTATTTATTTTTTAAATAATTTATTTATTTATTCTTGTAAATATTAAATAAATATTTATTAAGAGTGTTGTTAATATAATATGTATTATTTTTTAATTAATAATAATTATTCAAAAATTAAATAATTGATTAAGAGGATGAGGGGACTTTATTTTTTTTTATGATGATGATTACTTTTTTACAGGATTCAAAAAAAATATTTATCATTATGTAGTTACGAAAACAGAATAGAAAATAATATTATTATCTTATTAAATAGAATGGGGTTCCTTTGGGGTTTAATACATTAATAAGGACCTTTATCAAATTAATTAAATGTTAAACAGTAACAATGAGTCCTGAAATAGATAACTTTGTAAATTGAACAATGTTTTATAATTCTGAAAAAACTCTAAATATCTTTATTCTATTATTATAATATCAATACCAATAAAAACATGATTAATTCCATCAAGACAGATGAATCATGTTTCTATTAAACTGAACAAAACAATACATTTTTGTGATCACCTCATCACCCAACGTTTTATTTATGTTTTTCATAGATAAAATGAGAAAATGTGGATAACAGATAGAGGGTATATTCTTTGAGTCCTCAAAAAAATGTGGACACATAAATCAGGATAAAACGATACATTTTATCAATGCAGAAAGATCTCAAGACTGATGTAATGATTATTCTTTTGATTTAAATTAATTATAAATTAAAATGAAAAGTTCCTCGATCTTGTTTTCAGAAATATTATTTGTCAATATTAATTATAAAAAACTCATTAGTGGTGAAATTAACACCATGTACATTTTGAATGATCTATGGAATCTAAGAAAGCAGTGCTTTCCATTAGCCTATTAGGTGTTTCTGCTACATCTGAAATCATCACATGAGATAATAACTAAATTATTATTATTATAATTTACCACCAAATTATATAACATAAAATTTTATATTGTCATTGATACACTTAGGGATGAATTATTCATATGAATCCTGATTATTTGAGGATAAGAAGACAAATATCATGAGATCCATCATAAATTTATAACATTATTATTCCAACCTTGAATATTAGATAACTAAATAGTTGTTGGGTATGTGGATGAAAATGTCATTAGTTGGGTTTAATTATGAACAAATTTATAATCATGTATATATTGTATAGCATTGATTCCATTGATTGAATTACGCATGGTATGTATATAACCATGGTTATTTGAATGACCTATGGAATGGTAAATTATTTGGATGAATGGCATGTGTTGTATAAATTCAAACTAATTAATTTATTTTAGAGAACGATAACCATGTATGTTATACTGTAATATATATTACTTAATATCTTTTGGTTTACACCAAACCTTGGATAAATGGGTTATATAATAATTTTTTAAATGCATAGATATTCATATTGTTGCGAATGAGTTCATATAGATATATTTGTGTGTTTGATCAGAATCAGGACACATCCAATTTTATTTTGACTATTGATATCATTTTTAGTGGCCTGTATTTTTTTTATAATAATGGATTGAGGTATTAATATTTTCTTTGAATTTCCATTACAAACAAATAAATTGAAATTATATACCAAATTTATATTCAATAATGTTATTTTTAGAAACACAGTTTTAAAATAATTAATTTGGTGAAGCATTAAACATACTATATTTAAAGATAAATATTGATAGATCTAAACGGGTTCACAATCTAAACCGTAACAGACATGTAGAAAAATTGAATAAGTGGATTAAAATATATTAAAATGATAATATATCATTACTAGTGTTATATGTAATGAGTTATATAAAGTCTTGTTTTCATTATACAAAGATATAAATGAGAAGCAAGAATATTATTCCTTATACATCCATTAATAGATCTCTCAGGAATTACATTTTTATTCTTTATCAAAATTTTACATATGATTTGATTATAATTAGTATATATTAGTCTTATTATAGTGATATTCACTATATTACACTCAATGTAATACTCAGGTACCTGATAAGAACAATGGATTTGTTCTTGGTCTTTAGTAGTGAGAATTTAGTCATTGTTTGTGGTTACACTAATTTTATCTTCTAGACCAACACAGATTATATGTAAACTCAATATGCTTTAATGTTTTCCCTCAATAGTGTCATTATCATTGTGAAGTGTTTAAAAACTCTAACCATGTTACAAAGTTCAATATAGGTATAGTAAATCATTATATTAAATTCTTAAATTAATTTCATTTGGATCGATAAGTTCATTTCTAATGCTGAGGTGGTTCTTAAATTTTTTGACCAATTGATATTTTATTTGGAAAACAATATATTTCAATAACCAATTAACATTGATCTTGTTATAATGGATTCTATTTAACTAATTATATTTTTACACCTGTTTAACTGAATATTAATAAAATATTATCACATAATGATTATACTTTTACATAACATTAATGTGATAATTTCCATGGAGATTTAATCAATGATTGGTTATAATTATTAAATTCTATTATTTGACCTAAAAATGATATGAAAATATTATTAAAAATAAATTATATGGTCCATATAACATTTCTTATTTGGGATACAAATTATTTTTACTACTATGTTTATGGAGATCGGAAGACTTTGAGTCTTCTTCTCCGGAATTTCACACATGGTAATCTCTAAGAACCGAGGTTATTATGATATAATTAGAAAAAATAATTCTCTATATTTATGTGTTAGTAGATATTTAAATCTATAAATATTTATATTAGTACTTATACATTATATTATGATCAATTTATATCTTGAATCGTCTACTTTGGCATATAGTAAATAACATTGACGATGTATTCATGTAGTGAGGTATCAAATACTGGGTATATCAAAAGTGATATGAAATTAACTGAATATGTCTTGAAAGGATTTTTCATAAAAATATTATTAAAATAATATATATCTAGACCATTAATTGAAATATAAAAACTTATTGTGTCCAAAGACAAGATAGTTTATTGAAGTCATTATTGTTGAAAAGTTAAAAAATGAAAAATAAATCCAATATTATAATGATACTGTTTTTCATCTTGTTTGATGATATGTCAGGAATAACTAATTATATTACAATTTAGAATTCATATAAATTAATTTTTTGGGAGATTAACTATTTTATCAAGCGGTTTTTAACATAATTTTAGATACTGGACTTGGAATTTAGCTCAATTCACATATTTCCATTGATAAATATAGATAATGGTACACACACTTTGTGTGTATAAAAGCACATTAAATTCTATTGAACTAATATTAATAGTAATTATTAATTTATTCAATTATAATGATAATTATTCTATGATAAATTCAGTCATGAGATTCATATGTTAAGAATATTTGAGTTGAATTGTATATCATCTTTATAATTCACAAGTATATAAGAAAATTTATATATTCAGATATTTATATAATACATTAATCTAAAATTTTATTTAGATACATGATTATTTTAATCAATATTAGTTCATTTTTATATAGAATATAATATTTGATGACCCATATCATTAAACATTATGAAAATGATGGAAACGTGAACCCTTTTTCTATAGTTTTTAGGGGAAATGGTAAATTATAAAAAATTATGATCTCAGATTATTTTTTCATCCACAATGTTTCTCCCAGAATAGGGTGTTTACCCTAGGATATATATTTTTTTGGAAATACAAGCCATTTAATATTTTGAAAAATATGTAATATTTAATAAAATAAACATTAATTTATTTTCACATGTTATCATATTGATATCCTTTAAAAGGAGTGTCCTTTTTATATTCCATCTCTATAGTTGAGTCCTGAATAGTGGGATTGGTCGAATTACAGAAAAAACCATGCACTAGGCACGAGGGTTGGGACTAAGCCCCAATATTTTTTTTTTAATTTTTATTTCATTTTTCATTTATCCATTTAATTTTCATTTTCTCCTTTTTCTTATTATGTTCATAGGTTTCACCCAGGTGGGTTTCATTAAAAAGAGAGAGGTAGAGGGATAAAATATAAGGAGGGGTAAAGGGGGAGGCACCTCCGTGGAGCTTGGGTCAAGCCAGGTCATCATGTGGTATATATTGATCCCAAATTGAACAGAAGCATAGGATGTTTCCAAATAAGGGTAGAAATATTTTATGTTTATTTCCAAATATCAATTTATAATACTTGATTTGAGTTTGTAAAGAATTTTTTAAGTTTCGGGGGTGGCTATACGGGCAGATCTATGGATTTTAGGGATGAATTGAGTGTTTACAGGCATTTTGGGGGATTCTAATTCCGTGGTACCCATGTACATAGTGTGTGGTTCTGAGAAATAATGTCTTTCTTTGTATGAGAAATTTGGGTTTTTAGAAGTATATGTTCAATAATTTGATTACATTCCATTTAATAGTTCATGGCCATATACCTGGACATGTAGACATGTACATGGGATGGAAGTGTTTTTGGAAGTACATACCATGTACTCTAGGTACACGACATGTAGTGCGAAATTAAATTGTTTCAATGTACATACAAAACACCCCATTAGATAATTTTATGTAAAATTAAAAAATAATACCCTTATATACTATGTGCATATAGTAGTAAACAAGATGACCCTGGTTGTGCCATGTCTGTGTAAAAGTACACTTACAGTTGTACTTATGGAAGTAAATGCCATGTACTCAGATGTACTGATAGTGAAAATTTTCAATGGAGATTGTTTTGGGTGATTTGTGGCCCAAAGTCATAATTGGACTTTATATTATTCCATTATGAACATTGTTCTACATAGATCAGGATAGTAGAATCCATTTAATTTTTAGATGATGTCTAGTTTGTTTCTAAACTATGAAACATAAGTAGAAGGATTTTCTTGAGTTTTGGTTATATAATCATCCTTGGGTATGTGTTTTGAGCTTTGAGACATGGGTTGTGGGTGTGAGATCAATGATTTTTATATCTCAAGTGTCCCATGGAAGTATGTTTCAGGTTCTTTGGATGGAATCTAAATGATTAATTCATATGTTATCTCTGAGAAGATATTTTTTGGCCTATGTTCTTTGGGACTAGTTGATTTATGTTAGATTAGTTGATGTTATCTCTAGGGTTTTAGGATACCAAATTTTTTAGAGCCTTTAGGCTAGGTTGATTTCATATATTGGTGATTTTTTGGGTTATAATGAGTTGTTGATTTCATACCAAGGGACACTTGAGGACACCCTTGTGTTTTGGATTCCAATCAGATATTTAGTAGTTTTCATACTCAGATGTATGTAATTCCCATGTGGTATTATTTTCCTTAGAAACCCTCATGGGATAATTGGTACCCATGTATGGGTTGTTTTATATGAAGGAAAACTGATATTTTCTGGTATGGTATTTTCCTTGAGGTATTTCTTGTGGCATGGGCATTCATAAAGACCTTTTTGGATTCCGCTATTAGTGGGATTCTACTTTTGGCATCCCCAGAGGGTTTATTTTTTATTGACTATCTCTTGGAGGATAATTAGGGTTGTTTTGGGATTTCCTACAATAAGTGTGCCTTATTAATTTAGATGAGCTAGAGGAAACCCTCATAGGGTATCCTACCCTTTTTATAAACTTTTGTACATTTGAGGATTTTTATGCAGTCAACGACTGAATGATTGGGATTAGTAGGGGAGTCCCATACAAGACATCTCATTATCACTACTAAAAAATATACCTTTAATAGTGCTAGAAATATCCTTATCCGCACTAGAAAATCACTAACAACCTAGGAGATATTAAATTACTTGGTATTTTTCCTTTATTATAGATGTTATGATAAAGTGTACCTTTATAAGCACATTATAATGCACTAAAATAGGGCTATACGTTAGTGTACTGGAATAGTACACTACATCACTAGTGCAGTGTGCTGTAGAATCACATCACAACACCAGATACAAACCAAATATCGAAAAATAGTTGCAACACATAATTTAAATGAAATAAAATTTAGAACACTAATAAAGGAAAAAAAACTATGTTATAAAAATTTGAAAATTTGGTTTATATAATTACATAATGAAAAATTATTAATACATTCAAAAAAATTAATATTCTTTTTTCTTTTAATCAGGTCCCCGAATAATGATATTTCCAAAAAAAACTATCCCTGATTGAGAAAAGTAAAGTACTTGTATTGGGAAAAAATTATTATGTTAGTAATAATATAAAAAATAAACTATTAGAAACTATTAATTTTACTAAAATTTATGTCAAATTTAACTAAAAAGATGTTCTTAATGTAATACCAATCACATTGTGCATTTTATTAAGTTGTGTCTAGTTCTAATACATTTAAAATGACTTGTAGGTCATTTTCTTGATGTATCCAAACATTATGAAAGTGTTAAATTGGTTTTGATTACATTAGTTGTCTTGTTTATTAAATATCATTTTTAACAAGAATCATGAACTTCTGACTCATTCTAATCACATCATGTATCTGTTTGATGTGAAACTAATTTATACACTTCGCAAATGAATTAGGAATATTTTCCCTAAATTATCATGGAAATACGGGTGCGTTTAAGATATTTTTTGTACGTGACACTTATTGAACTAAAATATCAATTTTAATCTAAAAATAGACACATTTTGTCATCCATGTCACATAATGTATCATACTAAGGCTTGGATGACTCCAATGTGTAAAAAACAACATATGGAATATTTTTTAAAGTATTAAAACCATTAGAATGTGTTTTATTAGTTTAAAGTAGTTGAGTTGTCCATTTTAATAGAATTGATGTCAATTTTAAATAAAACACACACTTTGAGTCATAATCATCACAACATTTGTCGTATTATGGTTTGAATGATTCAAAAATGTCTAAAATGAATTATATATCATTTTTCTAAAGTATAAAAACAATATGAATTTATTTTATCTATTTTGAGTAAATTAGTTTTCTTTTTAACTACACTGTCATTTTAAAATGGAATCTTGCTCTTTTGACTCATTCTGATCACATCATGTATCAGTTTGACCTGACACAGATTACCACACATCAAAAAATGAAATATAAATTGTTTTCCAAAATTATCACAAAAATTTTAGTTCATTTGATCAATTTTTTTGACTCGATATTTTTGAACTGAAATCTCAATTTTTAAATAATAGTAGACACATTCAATAATACCGGGCACATCATGTATCTAATTATGGTGTAGATGATCCTTACATATCTCAAATGACATATGGATAATTTTTTAAAAGTATCAAAATAATCTGATTTCATTTTCTCAATGTTGGGTTGGTCAATTGTGCCTTTTACTAAAATTGATGCCAATTTTAAATAAAAGTATGCAAATTGAGTAATACTGATCACATAGTAGATCAGATTGAGGTTTAGAATATTATTACACATCTCAAATGACATTTTTATCATTTTTATAATGTATCAAAAAAATTCAAAGGCATTTTCTCTATTTTGAGTACATCTGTTATATTTTATACTAAAATTCCATTTTAAATTAGAAACACACTTTTTGAATCATTTCGATCACATAATGTTCCAGTTTCATGTGAAACTAATTCTGACACATTAAAAAGAAATTATGAGTCATTTAAAAAAATATATATGAGTGTTTTTGAATGGATTTATATGTGTGACACTTTTTAAAATAAAATGTGGATTTTTTGACAAATAACAAATACATTGAGTCTTACCGAGGCACATCATATATTGGAATGAGGTCCTGATGATTTCTAGACATCAAAAATGACTTATATATCATTTAATTATTGTATCAAAATAATCAATATTTTTATATTATGTTTTGAGTGTGTCATTTTTCTATTTTACAAGATGTAATGTTAATTTAATATAGAATGACTAATTCGAGTCATATTAGTTACACTGTGTGTAGGGTTGAGGTGTGGCTGATTCATACACATCCCAAATTCTCAAAAATAAATATTTTCTATTAATGTTACTATGATATCTACTGAAATAATTTTTCGAACTTTCAACATTTCATGAGCAGTTTCCAAAAAACCAACCCTATCGAAAAAATATAATTTCCTTGTATTTGAAATCAATTTTAATTTGATTAATACTAAAAATAATTAAATTATAAATAAATTTGAAATGATACATTGTTTATAATGCATATTATTTTACTATTGATACATCAAGATTACATTTTAATTTAGAAGTGGAGGAATCTTGAAGGAAAAAAAGTTAAATGTGACACTACCGGGGTGAAAATGTTTTGAGTGAGAAGTCTATAGATGTGTTCGTACAAAAAGGAATGAATGATGGAAATTCCAACCAAAATAAAAAATAATAATACTACTTTATAAAAAATTATTTGAATAATAAAAAAAATAAATAAATTAAACAAATATATGAAACATGACATTCATTCTAGGGATAATGATTTTACTATGAATACATCAAGATTACCATTTTGATTGAGTAGTGGAAGAATTTTTTTTCTCTTCATATAAAGTTAGGTTTTGGAATATAAATAAATGTGATAAATAGAACACTGTATGAGTGATAATTTTTTTAGGGTGAAAATTTTAGTGTATGTTTTAGTAAAGAAAGTATTGAAAGATAGGCAGACAAACCCAACTCAAACAAAAGAATTTACCTATAGAATAAAAATATTATTATATGCGTAATACTAAAAATAAATAAATTAAACATAGATATGAAGTAATACATTAATTAGATAGACAATGATTTTAAGATGATAACATCAAGATTACCTCAGTGATAGAGCATAGAGAACACCATTTCTATTCCTACAAATGCATGATAGATGAAAAAGAATCGTCAAAAATAAATGAACTCTTCAGGGAGTCGTTAAAATTAAATCAACATTTCATTATATAATTTTTTGGTAAAATAGATGATTTATATTGTAACATTACCTTTTTATCTTTCTTAATGGTTTCCATCATTATTATTTATTCCTCTAAGGGATTGTTAACATCCTCATGTGAAGAAGACATTGTTTACATGAGTAATCAAACATTTAATTTAGATTATATTAATATCGTATAGAATATAAAATATTATGAAGAAAACCCTAGTATATTAAAAAAACTTTTAACTTATCATTTAAATCAGTTTATTTTTAATGGTTTTAGGGATTTGGTTCTTCTATAGAGAATTTAAATCCCATGAATATGGTCCACTCTAATGTACAAGACATCATGTACATTGATATTGAGATCTAGTGATTGTGATTGCCCAATAATTGGATCATTTTCAATTGAATTTAATTTAAATTGACAGTTGTCTTAGTCACAAGTAGGACAATAGTCCATTTCTTGTTTGTTGGATGAGATGCATAAAATACATTCAATTATTGGGATGCCTCTATGAATGGTTTGTATTTTTCCATTCCATGCAAAAAATCACATTCACAGAGAAAATTTTATCAAATTTTACTTCAATTATACTGTCAACCCATTTAAAAAAATAAAATAGGATCATAAAATGGTTTATAATCTGACTCGTATATATTTTTTATAATTCCTAAATATGACATATTATCTTAAATTATATTTCTATCTTTGGAAACAGATATGTGAATCCCTTCATCCACTAGCATAAAACCACTTTATTTGTTGTACTTCATTCATCATTTTCTTTTGAATAGATTGTATTACCATTGATTACAAAACTAGTGTAAGATATAATATTTGAATTCAGTCTTGTATCTTGAAATTTAATTCTTTCAAAAGTTGAATTATGATTTTTAGATAAATCCTTATAAATCTGATCTTATAACTATCTAATAAAGTGTTGATTATGTGTATTTTATATCCAACTATTATCCATTAGTGGATTCATATCTCTAATATTTGTTTTTTGACCTCAATGTATGGATCAACATCTTAACTATTATGTAAAATATTAAGGTTCACTTTCTTCTTCTCTGTCAAGGTAATTGTAAAAATATCTTTTCCAAAAATCACTTCACCCATATGGTGTTCATTGTGGTGATACTTTGGGAGACCAATTCTATCAACTTATGATAGGTAATTATTAAATAATTAAATTTATTCTTCAACTATAAATTGTTCAACAATACATTATTCTCACCAATATTGATTCTTGAAAAAAAATTTCAAAATCTTCATATACCGGTCAATAGGGAACATCCATCTATAATGGACAATAACACATAGTTGAACCTCTATAACCATGTGAACCATCATATGGACCATTATATAAAATAATTATGGTGGGAATAACATCTATAATTTATATAATTTGACTAAAATATTATTATTCATGATGTGAATCTTTGACAGGTCTATAACATTACAAAATATGGATTTGAAAATGAAGAAAATTCTAGTTAATGTATTCCATACTTTTTGAGGTAGAATGAAACATAATGAAACATGAATTAAGTCTATCATTAAAACATGATAGTCGGGTGAGTTTATTCTTTATAACCTCAAATTAGTCATTAACACGCCATTATTGATATCTGATGAATACCCATGTGGGCCTTTAACACTATTAAGGAAAAAGAAAAACAAAAAATTTTCCATTTAGGATTGATTGTAAGATGATGGAGGGAAAAAATCCACCAATTACCATTCTCATGTGCCAAATCTTACCTTATCCCCATTTCAATCAAATCCAACCTAGCCTTGATGACATTTTCCTTTTTTTTTCAAAAACATTTATTTACACAGCAATAACACTATCAAATGCATTTTTCTTCTATATGAATGAAATCAAGAAACATTCTGACATATGAATAATTCCAATATTGTAATTCAAATAAAGTTGATCTATTCTTCCATCCAAATTTTGTATGGTTTTTTGAAAATTGTGTACCAAAAACATTGTCAATAACATTTTATTTATTATATAGTTCATCACCCATTACTAGAGATAGTTTTGTACCTTGTTTGTTATTCCCATCAAATGTTGTCATCCAGGATTAGTATTTATGTTGTCAAGGTAAATATTTAAAATGTCCTAAAAACATATTCATCGATGAATGATTCAAAAAAACTATGTTTGTGAATTTTCAAAAATGGGAAACCCCAACAATCATAGATTGCAATACCCTGATAAATTTTCATAAGAGGGTAAATGAATTTTAATTCTATAAAAAAATTCCATAAATGTATATTATTCACTTCAATGATCGTCATACATTGTAACACATGTATCCCAAATCATTTTTAGATAATCAATAAATGATTCCAAATAGATATTGATATCATTACCAAGATTCATTAGTCCAAATATAAAGGGAGACTACATAAAGTATTTATGCTTTATGAATAACAATGTTGGAATGTTATATTTTAGCAACATGAAATGAAACATAATATTAGTAATACTACAGAAAACAAAAGGATTTATTCCATATGTAGATTATGAAAAAAAATGTTTTTTGACTCATTTCTAATTTTAAGATATTCATTATCAATTTTCTTCTACTAGGGATAATCTGTTGGATGGCGTAGGTTCTGATATTTGATTCCTACATCTAGATTCCATGTATATAGTCATTCAGTTTACTGAAATCCATATATTATTCTAAACCATGTATTTATAGTAATTTAATCTATAGATTTCAATGGACTTTATTCATTTTTCTTGTATCGATCTACAGCACACATAAAGAATTTTCTGATTGATTCATTGTCCGGGGAAAAAAAATTGAAATCATTTGGCCCAGAATGACTTTTTAGGTATCATTCCCATTGAACATAACATTTGTTTGGTATCATATGTTTGGTATGGAAGATTATATTATTCATGTTTCATATCATTTAGGATACCATGTAGTTTTGTAAAGCTATTTTAACTCCATATGCTACCAGATTTGAAATTATATAACATCAATATAGCTAAAAATGTTTTGGATTTAATACAACCACTATACAATAGATTATTGGAATATATATTTAATTACTAAAACAATATTGGGAAATCACAAAGTTTATATTCAATATTCATTTTCATTTCTTCCATGAGATGTTCAACATCCTTTATATTTTTATTCATGTCATATGATCAATAAACCAAAATATCATCTCTATTGGTGTCCCCATTCAGTTTTTCATATGTTTAGTCCAGAATTTATAGCCTTTACCTATCCCATGACTAATAAAATGTTTTCCAACTCTTATAGAATTATATTTCATGAATAAGAACATTGTATATACAGATAGATGATTGTAGAGGGGTCATATGTATGGTCTTTTGGAAACTTGATGAACTCTTTAACTACATCTTCATAAACATTTTCAAAATGATTAATATGCATCCATTTGTTATTCATATACATCATATTTATTCATTAAAGATTTTGTTAGTATAATAAACAATATTTATACACATTAGAAATTAATTATCAAAGGAATAAATTATATAAAATTATAATAAGGGAAACTCATCATTTGATTGTTTCAATGAATTTATGTATGTTGAAGAAAATGGGTAATATAATTTGAGAAATGAATTACTTAACCTTGAAAGGTGTTATCAAATAAATTCAGTCAAAGGTGAAAGTTATAGACAACCCATCCTCATCAACTCATCTCCTAGACATTTATCATTGCATTTTTTGTATGACACATCTTTTATCTCTTATAGGCATTCACCTATATTGCTTGAAGTACTCAGACCAGAAGACATCCATGGGATAATGAATTCTCAGAGTAGTATAGGGAACACAATTATAATTAGGGATGAATTTCTAGTAACAAATTTCAATAATGGTTGTTTGAGAGATGAAGTCAATGAGGATGAAAGTTGTCTATAATGGAGATGGGGGATGAGTCTGAAGTAAAAAAATTGAAATAATAACTATTTATTTAAATATATAATGTCTTACCTGGATCACCTAAACAAATTAATATATACTATTTGAAATTAAAGAGTAATAATGAACCCTAATATGATAAATAAAAATAATAAAATATCATTAAATCTACTATAAGATATAAAATTGTATTGATAAAATAGTTCAATAAATAAAGACTTATTTCATATACACTGATAGTAATCATAGATTAGAAGGGATTGAACCAAAACATGTAAACTAAAAATGATGAATACATAATAATAATTTCTAATATATATAAATTGATAAATTTAATTCTATTTTTTTGAGCATGTGATGTTGAAACCATAGGACGTTTCCATTTAAATTTAATGCTCTATCAAATATTTGAAAACATATCAAGACTCTTGGGATATCATATCACCACTTTGATCCATACCAATGATTCTAGGGAGGCCGTCACATCCGATCTACCAATCTGAAGGGTTCTAGGGATGCATTCTAATGTAAATTTATAGATCCTTATTATTTTAGGGAGTTACATTAATTTGTTGGAATAAATAAATAATATAAATAAAAAATATATACCAAAAATAGGGGAGAAAAAAACACCAACCCATGAATCATCTTACCCATACGCATTTAATCATATATATATCTATATATAATAGAATTTATAATACACATAATTACAAAATAAATTCACATTTAAGAATAATTTCTAATGAAACTAAATATAATACCTTGCTAATTTTTAAATCCAGAACCATAATTTGTGAATAAATAATTATAAAAATCAACATAACATAATTAGTTGTAAAAACAAATATAAATTGATTGAATTATTAATATATATACAAATATATTCATATAAATATATTTATACCTTTATAAAATAATAATATAGATGAAAATATATGTAACCATTGCTGCTTAATTGTAATGCCCCGACCCATGTTACCCATAGTCTTTTCATTATTACATAACATTGGAATGATCACTATATATCATGTCCCGAAATACTCAATAATTTAGTAGCCTATGAAGTACTAGATACATACATATGTTTTACATTACATTATGAAATAAAAATCAACATTGTGTAATCATTAAACACACTCATATCCCATAGCCTATCCCTTCAGGTCAATCATAATATACTTCTTCACATCCTAGAAATAATAAAACATAAGAAATGGGTGAGCTCAGATGCTCAGTAAGGATAATAATATAATGGAAACTATTATTAATAAACATAAACATTGAAGTAAATGTATAATATTAAAACCAAAGGATTTTAAAATTTAACATCAGTATAATATGGTTAAGATAAATCAAATAGTGCCAATTATTTTTTCACATGGATATTCTACTAGTCAAATAATCATATGTAATATCTATAGATAATTTCATAATGATAGAATTCATAATTTCGGACATCATAACCACATCATCAAGGCCTCGTGCCATGACAACAGATAAGAATTTTTTCAAGGCCTTGTACTAAGACACTAGTTAGTCTCATGAGACCTACTGATTCATCGAGGAGCTATAATGGGCTCCACCTGTGACTTAATAAGTCCAATTCATTCCTCATATAAAAAGGATAAAACATAACATAAACATTCGTATTAAAACATGCATAATATATGTTAATACTTTAACCATAAACCATGAATGGTATAAAAATAACAAATCCATAGTCAAACAGATAACAAAACCACCAATACAAAATTCCAGATTGCATCATAACATATAAAATTCAAACATGTGTAAAATACGTCAAAGGATGTTGACATAGATAAAATAAAAACTATTTCAGAGAAACAATTCTTTATATTTTGAAATAATTTAAAAGTCACATAATTATAAAAAAAATTTATTTAGAAAATAATCTTTTAATATTTTACGGGAAACATCTAATGTGTTATAATGGTGAAAAATAGGTGCACCCGCCATATAAGATAAAAAAATTCTTACCATAACTTGTTGAAATGGTCATAAAGTACCTTGTTTGGAAAACAATGGAAAGATTACATTAAAAAAATTGTATAAAAAGTAAAAAAGTTAATAAATTAAATTATCCCTTACTCTAGTAAAAAATAAAAATATTTTGAAATACATTCTTAAAAAACATAGATGGGGATGATAAATATGTACCATTCGATACTCATGTATAAACATCTCGGATAATAAAGGGATTTTAAAATTAACCCTTAACCTGTAATTTTTCTTTTTTGTGGGTAAGTTAACCTCTAGTATAGTAGTTAAATAATAGTTATTACATTACTAAATAACCACATACACAAATATGATATCATATATAATCATTTAATATTGATTTGTTAATAATATTTCAGTAGTATCATTATTTCAGGTGTTAATTGATTCATTTTCCATTAAATGTTTTGTTATTTAAGTCATGTTTTCTATGGATAGGATATATTTGGTTCATATCCGGAATGATATTACGTTTATAGAAATTACTTTTAATCATCAAATTTAAATTATTCTTTAATGGTTATGACGGGAGATGAATCTAATCGTGTTCGTGGAGATGGTAATCTATACAAACGCACAAGCGACAATATCATTCTATGGATGGTGAAATCATATGTAATTTGATGGTATATAATATATACAAAATCATTAACATGTTATATTTATTATTTATGAAAATTATAATCATTATTATATCCATCCAAATAATGATGTGTTGAATAACATACTACACCACGATGTGGAGATGGTAGTCTGTATGTACGCACGTATGGTGAATTTAACATTCAATGGATGGATAGAATAATGATTTTTGTTGTAACATAATTATAATAACACCAAAATATGTAGATTATACTGGAGTTATTATTTTGGTATGGAAACAACAAATAAATAGGATGTGAAAGAAGAAAAGAATTTTGAAAGAGGTGATGAAATTATTACCTCTTCTTCAGGTGCTTCCTTTTAATTGGATCAATTGGATCCATAGGTTGTATTAATGGTCAATGTAAAGAATCTAGGTTGAATTTTGGGTATTTAAAATGATATTTGAATTGGTCTTGACTGAGCCAAATGGCATTGGAGGTGTGAAATTAAGATAAGGGGAAGTACCCTTTTATAAGAGAGGTGAGGGTTACATTAGGAAAAGCTTCAAATATTATTATATTATAAAAAAAATTTCGGTTTATAATAGCTCAAAATAAATTTATTTCTAGGATAATGTAGGGATGGATCAAAATCCACTCATCCAATAGCTTTTAGACATTCTTAGGTCACCATATTTACCTTATCTTTAATAATTAACTCTTAGTTAAATAGTTTAACATATATCATGTCTTCTTGTATTTTTATATTACATGGTTAATATAATTACTATAGAATGTAAAATGAACCTAATGTTATTAATTAATGACATATATTACATTATATAATTACTTTGTCTAAACCATTGATTTTTAAGAATATTATATCATTTAATAAAATAGTATTTGTTTTCAAAACTAATTTATGTGAATTTTGACACTATTTAGTATTTGGTTTTTGAGAATGTAATAAAAACTTAACTACATCGAACACAATACGTCTAATCAACCCTAAAATTTCATTTGTACCATGAAAATTTGGGCATGACATCAAAACTTTCAAAATATATTTATTTATCTATTTACAATATAATTTAGTTGATTCATTCATTAATAAGGAAAAAACTGCATCATTATTATGTCATAAATAAATAAATTTATTTCAATTATAAAAATTTCAAAATAAAAATTCATAATGTATAAAATATTTTTATATTCTTAAGGAATATTTATAATCAAAGAGATAAATTATATAACCCGATATATATTCATTTTATTAAAAGATACATGTTTATGTTATTTTTGCCTTTACATTACATTAATTAATATAAAATGACATTATCACACACAAGTGGCTCCATGGGGTTCCCAAATAGACCCAACTATTCCCATGGTTAGGCATGTATCTAAAAATAGGTTTAAGACACATATTAGGGTAATTTAATATTATTATAATATTATTTTTTACTCTTATTTACCATATTTTCCTTTTAAACATGATAAATGAAATATTTACTGAAGTAACTTTTCCTAATGTATAAAAATAAAAATTACATATTTACAAAATTTGGACCTCCTGATTCCAAATATGGAATCCATTTTTCCAAATTCTAAATATAGAAGTTGTAGAAATTAATTTAAAATTAATCTTCATTGTCAAAACCAATAAATGGGTTTTTAATAAGTAAAAAATATGAAATGATTGGTATATGTTTATGTACAATTTAAATGTGAAATTTAATCCAATAAACTACATTATATTAAATCATAAAAATAAAATCATATGATACATTAAAACCTCTCAAATTTATAATTCAACACTATAAATTATTTTGATTTAAAAAGTTTTTTTATTTAAAATTTAGTATTATTCACTATTCTTCAAAATATGAAAGTTGCAAGAAATGTACCAAAAAATCACTATAAGTAGATTTTGATATTAATAATCTAGAACTAAAGCCCAATTCGAAAAATAAAATTTATAAATTTTAAAAATTTGGTACTTCTATTCAAAACTTCTTTTAAAATGACTAGTTCAATAGGTTGTGGTGTACTTGAACTATATGATGTGTACATCACACACTATTGTGTTATTGAAAGAGAAATATACTATGGATTCAAAGAGTGTTACATTCTTCCCTCTTCAAATAATATCATTCTAAAATTTTCATCAATACTACTACATAGAATGATTCATGTGCTTCTTCATCATATGTTCCTCGGGTTCCCACGTCACATCTTCCATATTACGGTTTCTCCATAGATGTTTTACAAGAAGAGTCGTAGAGTTTCTCAACACTAGTTCTCTTGTATCAAAAATGGTGAAAGTCTCTTCATAATATGAAAAATTAGGTTCTAGTTCTATTCTTTAATGGGTTAGTACATGCATTGGGTCAAGCATGTATTTTCTCAGCAGTGATACACAGAACACATCATGAACATTGGAGAGGCATAAAGGAATTTCCAAACGGTAAGCTACGACTCCAATTCATTCATGAATTTAAAAAGTTCTGATGTACATGGGACTTAATTTACCCTTCTTACCATATCATATAACACCCTTCCATGGAGATACCTTCACTAAAACATGATCTCAAACATGAAATTTCAAATCCTTCCATAGGTTATTGACATAACTATTTTTACTACTTTGAGATGTTTTGATGTGGGTTTGGATAATCAACACCTTTTACATTTTTTCCTCAACATGTTCTGGGCCTATGAGTTTTCTTCCACTAACATTCTCCCAAAATATTGTTTTTCGGCATCTCTTTCCATATAACTCTTCATATGGTTCCAGCTGAATACTTGAATGGAAGCTATTGTTATAGGAAAATTATACATGAGGTAAATATAGATCCAACATGCCATCATAGTCAAGTGAAAAAGATCTTAACATGTATTCTAAGGTTTGAATATTCCATTTTGATTTTCCATCAGTTTGAGGGTGGTATGAAGTGCTCAAACAATGTTCAGTAACCAGGGCCTTCTAAATACTTTTCCATTATCTTGAGGTATAATGGGGATAATGGTCCAGGACAATTTATAGGGGTACATCATGAAATCATAAAACATCATTAATTTATAGACTTTTTAAACATTAAAGTTGTAAATCTTCTCTTATATCATGAAAATGTGTTGACATGGTAAGATGATCAACAATGACCCATATTTCACCATTCCTTCTAGGATTCTTTGGTAGTCCCATGAAAAATTCTATCGTAATATCATCTAATTTCCACTTATGTATGGGAAGAGATTTCCCGACTCCTCTAGGATGTTTTCTTTCAACCTTTACCTATTGAAAAACCATACATCTTGACACAGAATCAGCAATCTCCCTCTTCCTGTTTCCCTGCCAAAAATGTTCCTTCAAATCTCTATACATTCTAGTGATACCAGGGTGTGTTAATAAATTAGAGCTATTATCATCATCCAACAATTCCTTTTTTATATTAGGTTTGTTAAAAACACAAAGTCTCTTCCCAAATTTCAAAATTCTATTTTCATATATGAATTCAATCAATCTCTCATCATCCCAACTTTATTTTTCTATTCAAACTCCTCATCATCAGTCTGAGAACTTTTTACATGTTCTAGTAAAGATGGATTGTGAACCATTTTAAAAAGTATTAATGTTTCTTCATCCATAATTATTCCCATATTAATATTTTCTATATCAAGGAACATATTATCCCTTATAACTCACATCTTATTCAAAACTCAATGATCTTTCCTTATCAAAGAATATGCCAACTTATTTCACTTCACTGGGTGGTAGTGTATAGTGCATTAATAATCCATGAGTAGTTCAAGTCATCTTCTTTGCCTCATTTTGAGTTCATTATGTAACAAAATATACTTCAAACTCTTATTATCAGTATATATCTCACATTTTCACCATATAGATAGTGTCTCCAAATCCTAGGAGCAAATATTACTATTGATAACTCATGATCGATAGTTGGATTGTTTTTTCCATGAATTTTTAACTATCATGACGCATATGCAATTACTTTGTCATTCTACATAAGGACACAACCAAGTCTTTTCTTTGATGCATCACTATAAATAACAAACCCATCATTCCTAGATGGTAGAGTCAAGATTGAATCATTGACAAATAATTTATTCAATTCATTAAAACATTCTTCACACTCTTCTTTCCAAAAAAATTATCCCCTTTATGTCTGTCCTTGGTTAATGGGTTATCCAATCGGGAAAAATTTAGGATGAAATTTTGAAAATAACCTACTAAACCAATAAAATTGCATACCTAAGTTATACTCATAGGTGTTAGCCATTCTTATATTGATATTATCATAAAAGTATGTATATAGATTCCATCCTTAGAGAGAATATGGCCATAAAAGGAAATCTATTGAACCCATAATTCACACTTTCTAAACTTCCCATATAATTCATTTCTTCTAAGAGTCTTTTGAATAGTTTGGAAGTTATTTTCTAGGTATTCATAGCTTTTGGAGTATTCCATGATATAATCAATAAATACCACAACAAATTCATCAAGATATTCCTTGAACACTCTATTCATTATATCCATGAAGACATAGGGTGCATAAGTCAGTCTAGAAGGAATTACTGTAAACTTGTAATGCCTATACCAGGTATGAAATGATGTCTTTAGAATGTCTTCCATCTCCACACACAACCTATGATATCCAGATCAATGGTTAATCATTAAAAAATATTTAACTTCATGACGTTGATCGAATATATAATCAACAAGAGGTAGGGGATACTTGATATTTATTGATATATCATTGATCTCCATGTAGTCAATGCACAACCTCATAGATCCATCTTTCTTCCTATAAAAAAGGACAGGGGATCCCCATGGAGAAAAACTAGGGAGAATAATTAATTTGTTACTCAATTATTCTATATGTTAATTTAGTTACACTAATTCCACAATGTCTATACTATATGGGGTCTTCAATATGGGCCTTGAACCAAAAATTAAATCAATGGAAAAGTCAATTTCTCGTTACAGAGGATCTCTAGGTAAATTAATCTAGAAACACATCAACATTTTATTCACAATAGATACATCCTCTATTTGAATATTTCTTTCCTCACCCGTAGTTATTTCATTCTCATCCTCTCCAATAATTGAATTCAGTATAGCTACTAGGAGTATATCTATATAAGAATCAGATGGTGACGTTTCTACTCTAAAGATATGCTAATCCTTATCATCATAGAAAATTTTATCCTCCTTATTCTAATAATAAATTTTCGCATCATGGTCAAAAATAAAATCTATACCAAGGATTATGTCAAATATAATCAAGGGTATGACGATGAGATCAGAAAATAAAGCATGTTCATATGCCCCAATGGGAACTAATTCACAAACCATGGAACTAATGATACTTCCTTTAGGAGTTTTGACTGACAACTCCCTTTTTAAATCAAATTTAAAATATCTAATTTTATTTGTAAACTAGGATGATGTGAAACAATACAATTATCTAGAATCAAATTGTGAATTGTCTATATTTGAGGAAACTAGTAAATTACCTTCCACCATGTCACTCTAAGATTCAACCTCAGAAGTAGTGATTCGATAAGCTTGGCCATGATCCCTTGGCCTTTTCTTATGTAATATTCCTTGGCACGTAGAACATTCATTTTCATAATTCCACATTTCTCAAAAATTGTAGCACTCAAAATTTACAACCTCTTTATTTCCCTTGAAGTCACATGCTTGGTGGCCCTTTTTACCACACTTTTAACATACTCCCATTCCTTTCAGGCAAGTACTAGGGTGTTTCTTTCCACATTTACTATTGGATAGAAATAAAACATTTCCCTTCTTCCACATATTTATATTTCTATAGTTTTAAATTGATCTCTTGTTATCTTTCTTTACATTAAATTTATAAGACTTATAGAATTATTTAACTGTATTAATAGCACATGTGACAATATCTTGGTACGATGAGAAGTATTTTGAGACTAGTGATCGATAGAGAAATGGGTTTAAACCATCAAAGAATTGATTAATCATACTTCTTGGGTTACTTATAAAATATATCTCATGACTTTATAACCTTGTAAAGTTTTCCTCATACTTTGTGACATTCTAATCCTCATTTTTCCTCAGACTCCGAAATTATCATTCCATATTCGCTTGATGGTCACAAGGAAAGTATTTTTTCTAAGAAAATCTCTTTAAACTCCCTCCATTCAATATTTTATACCTTTTAATCCTATTTTGTGTTATGAATTAATGACCACCATTGATCTGCATCTCTCATGTGGCTATAAACTGCCATTACAACTTATTCCCTTTCAATACTCCCCAAAGAAAGATGTATTTTCTCTAAAGAATTATATCCATTGCTTAGCTACAAATATATTTGTAGTCCCATTGATTTTTTGTGGTTATTTCCTCATTAAGCAGTCTAACATTGTTCCTCTACATTGTGGATCAGGGTTCTCCATATGGGTAAGGATATTATTCCTAACCTGAGTGAGTTTTCCCAGTATGGTTATAAGTTTTTCAGCACCGGTTGAACCACTAGTTCCATTATAATTATCTTCAGTGGGAGGGAAATCCATACATAGATTACGTGAATTGATACAATTTTTATTCCTTCCTCTAGGTTCCATTTCTAAATAATGGCATAAACAATATTAGTTTATAAATAACGATATATCATTCCAAACTAGTAAAATACCTAACATAAATTGAACCCTTTATGCATATAATCGATAATCATTACAAAATGTTTTCTTTGAGGAGGTATTTACTCATAAATCCTTCTTAATGTTTTTTAAAGAAAATGTGAATTATCGAAATCATATACCACAATATTGTCGTAACCAATATTGCAGCAATGCCCATTGTTATGTACCAGGATACCATGGGTCAAGCATGAAACTCCTTGTCGAAGTTTTCACTCCTATATTCATCTATACAAGAGCCACATCAACATTATTGTATCCATACATGTATTTATTGCTTTGAAAACTCAAAAAATCTCTATATTATCAAAATTAAAGCAAGTTATTATATACTAATAATCAAAGTTAGTCTTAGGGTAATGTTCTCTAATCAAATATTTTATAAATCTAGTTCACATGGTTTGTACGAAACTTCTATTGATACATACTGTAATGCTCTGAACCTAGTTACCATGAGTTGGTGCATTATTATATAACATTGGCACGATCACAATAGATCATGTCTCCAAAGACCTATTTGTTTAGTATCCTTAGAATTAGTAGATACATACATATGTCTTTCATTAAAATATGAAAAAAAACAATGTTGTGTCTCCTTTAAAAACAATCATATCCCATAGATTATCCCTTTTGTTTGATCATTGTATACTTCCTCACCTCCTGGAAAAAATAAAACATTTGAAAGGGGTGAGCTCAGATTCTCAGTAATGATAAAAATATAGTGGAAACTTTCATAAATAAGAATAAACATTGAAGGCAATGTATAATACTAAAACACAATAAAATTAAAATTAAAATTAAACATCATCATAATATGGAAAAGATAAATCAAATAATTCCATTTACTTATTCCCAGGAATATTCTACCATTCGAATAATCACATGTAATATGAATAGCTAATTTAATAATGATGGAATGTATAATGTCAAACACCATAACCACATAGTCAATGCTTCCTGACAAGGCTAAAAATAATATTTTTTCAAGGCCTTGTACCTAAAAAATAGTTTTTCTCATGATACATTCCGATGCAGAGAGGAGCTATAGCAGGCTCCACCCTACACTTACTAATTCAAAATCATTCCTCATATGAAAAGGTTGAAACATAACATAAACATTAATATTAAAACTTGCATACTAAATATTAATACTATAACCATAAACCATGAATGGTATAAAAATATCACATCCAAAGTCAACCATATCACCAATATATGAAAAAAATATGGAATATCTCATTATAATAAATCAACTTCAAAAAAGTGTAAAATCCATCAAAGGATGTTGACATAGATGAAATCAAAACTATTTGAGAGAAATATTTCTTTCAATTTTGAAATCATTAAAAATTAACATAATTATAAAAGAATACATTTATTTTGAAAATATTCTTATAAGCTTGTAATGGAAACTTTGAAGGTATTATAACAATAGAAAATAGTTTCACCCACAATATAAGTTATAAAAACAATCTTACCTTAATTTTTCAAAATTGTCATAAAGTACCTTTTTTGGAAAACAATGGAATGATTACATTCAATTAAATTTTTAAAAATTCAAACAGGGGTATCAATGACTTTAACCCATACTCGAGTAAGTATTAAAAATGTTATGATATTCATTTTTATGAAAAAAGGATGTAGATGATAAAGAGATTTCAATAGATACTCACATGTAAACAACGTCAGATAATACAGATATTGTAAAATAAACCCTTAACTTGTAAATTTCGGCGGTCAAGGGTATGTTTTACTCCATTATAATAGTTAAATAATTTTTATTAAATTAATCAAAAAAAACAAATACATAAATATGATATCATTTATAATATTAAAATATTGGTTTATCAATAATATTTTAGTAGTATCATTGTTTCTAGTGTTAACTAGTTCATTTTCTTTTATATGTTTTATTATGTAAGTATTGTTCATTATGGATAGGATGTATTTGATTCATATACTGAATTATATTACTTTGACATTATTTTTAATAGTCAGATTAAAATTAATCTTTAATGGTTACGATGGGGAAATAAATCTTATCACGTCCATGGAGACGGTAATCCGTACGTATGCACGAGCAAAAATATCATTATATTGATGGTGAAATCATATTTAATTGGATTGAATATCATATATAAAGAATCATTAACATTTTATATTTATTATTTACATCAATTATACACATTATTATAACTGTTTAAATATTGATGTGTTGAATAATAAACTACACCACCATCTAGATATGGTAAATTGTACGTATACATGTATGGTGTGTTAGGGCCAACAGGGGACTATATACCCTGAGAGGGGGGGTGAATCAGGGCATGGATATTCTTTTTTTAAAGTTCTTCCTACCCCACTGGATCTTGACCTCTTTATTACAATGGTCACTTTATTTGCTCTTGTGTGTCAACTATGATCACTTCTTTACTTCTTTATCTAATGATGATGATTTGAATGCAATGTAGGGAAGCAAACAGGCTGACACAGAGATTTTTACATGTTTCACCCTCACTGGGCTTCGTCCAAGGAGCATACACTGGCAAGTTGCCAGTCGTACCAAATTCCACTATTCTTCACTAGACGTGGATACAATGATTGGGCTAGATCACTTCTATGCCCAGGATCACTGCCTTTATAAAGTTTAGGGTCAGCTCATTGCTTTCTCAAGGGTCACTCTCTGTTTCTCTCTCTCTGGATCACTCCCGGTAGAGAGGATCACCTTCTTTCTCTTCCTTTTCTCACTGTTCTTGGAAGGAATCCACTCACAGTATATAGACCTGTAGGTCTCTTCATTTTCATGAAATAATGCACCTTCATCTTTATGTAGATGCTCTGTTGAAGTACAACTTTCACCCGTAGAGGAATATCTCTTTGCACCGAAGGTATCAGGAAAGATTCTAGCTTCCACACAGCCCGAAAAACACTGCTGGAAATAAACCTTAATTGGCGCGCAAGTCTAACTCAGGGCGCAAGTATTGGTGTGCAAGTCATAACTAACACGCAAGTCCACCTTAGACACTTGCACGTCCACCACACCTGCGCGATAGGAGATCTGATTTCACAAATTGTTGAACTCCGGTATAGAAGGAGGAGGGTTGGTCCAGTATTTATAGGAAATCTGACCACCCTGCGTGACGGCGCGCAAGTCACTTGCGCGACCCAGTTTCGGCGCGCAAACCTTCTGTCCTCCTAGACACTTGCGCGACCAACTCCAAAACTTGCGTGAACCTATTTCCTTAGCCGTATTTTGATCTTATGATCTTGAAAAACAAATGGCTCGCAAGTTTCCTATACTCCAAGTCCTCGGCGCGCAATTACCTTTACCAAAAACACTTTTCTTCATTTATTGATTTTGAGGGAAAAAAATTTGGCAAACACTGGAAAATGGTGCCACCTTGTATCTGTAGTTTTGTACCACCTCCAGATCATCCATTCCATTTATCGACGTTCTTGAATCAAACATGGATTGTTGACCTCATCTCTTGAACTCGACATTCCATCATGAAATCCTCTTTTTCAACAAATTTTTATGTCATTGTTTTGCTTTTTCAACAATCACAACATAAATGTCCACTTTGTCAACAAACACAATCACCTCAAAAATACTTCAATGACGCCTTGAGGGATTTTTTCCCAACAATCTCCCCCTTTGGGTTTGTTGAAAACTCTTCCATAAAAAGATGCATCGTTGATTTTTCAGCCTCCATTCGCCTTTTGCGATTCTGATAGCGATCAAGGATTTACTCAACACATACTCTAAGCCCACATAAGCAATGATCGGCGTGAGAAACAAGAGTAGATGAAAAGTTCATCAATGAATCACTTCATCTCTGACAACCACTGTTGGAACCAAACTGATACCAATTTGTACTAAACTGATACCAATTATTGAAGGACTTGTTGGAAGACCAATTGTTGTTTGCAAATATTTTTACCACATTCCAACATTACTCTTCTTATTTTATCACGATCTGCAGCTATTGTGATATCTATTCTTTGATCGATCACTTCTAGCATCGTCAGATTTAATACGCTCCCCCTTTCTTCTCACAACGCCAACACCTCGTTATCCCTATTTCCTGTGTTGTCCAAGATAATCTCTGGCTAAGTACATTCAACTTGCTTCAAATCCCCCTATCTGGCTACTCTACTTGTCATCTTCTCCCCATATCAACCAAGATTTATCAAATTGCCACACTATCTCCCCCTTGAACAATCACTATTTTCTCCCCCTTTTTCAACGAACCCAAAGGACACTCCTTTGTAGTCTGTAACATAGTAGGGAACACATATCAACACATTAGGGAAAAATACATCATACCTCAGGGAGCGGGGGGGGTCCATAACCACACTATTTCAAGTGCGGGGAATCGACTGAACTCCCAGAGCCAGTCGATGCCTCTCAAAAGCATCCTTGGGTAAGGCCTTTGTCAGAATGTCTACAACCTGTAACTTTGTATGCACATACTCCAACTTCACAATTCCCCACTCAATCCTTGAAAAAATGATAATTTATCTCAATGTGCTTTGTCCTTGAGTGATGTACGAGACTTTTTCTAAGATTGATAGCACTTGAGTTATCACACTGGATTCCAATCGGAGACTTCACTTAAACTCCCATATATTCAAGCTGCTGCTTCATCCACAATAACTGTGTGCATGCTGGAGTGGCCGAAATATACTCAACTTCTGTGGTGCTCAACGAAATGCAATCTTGATTCTTTCTTAGCAAATAAATAAACAATCCACCAAGACAGAATGCACCACCAGACCTCGATTTTCTATCATCTGCTAAACCGGCCCAGTCTGCATCAGTATATCCCAATAACTCTGTCTGAGATTTGTCAGTATATGTCAAGCCAAAATCCACTGTGTCCTGGATATACCGAAGTATTATTTTCACTGTAAGTATGTGGCTTTCCTTGGGATTACTCTGATATCTCGCTGATTGGGTTGTGGCGAAAACAATATCAGGC
The DNA here is from genome assembly GCA_963277665.1 of Viscum album. Lineage (NCBI taxonomy): Eukaryota > Viridiplantae > Streptophyta > Magnoliopsida > Santalales > Viscaceae > Viscum > Viscum album. The sequence continues at coordinate 2,055,785,148 of OY728150.1, read as the reverse complement.
CTTGTTGTGGTTAAGTACAATAGACTTCCAATAATTTGCCTATATTCTGTGATATAAACTTCCTTTCCATCCTCATCTTTTGATAATTTCATATGGGTAGCAACCAGAGTCTTCATCTCCTTAGAATTATCCATTCCAAACCTTATCAGGACCTCCTTGGCATATTTAGAGTGAGAAATAAATGTTCCATTCCTTCCATGTCTCACCTGTAGACCAAGGAAAAACATCATCTCACAAATCATAGACATTTTGAACTCATGTTTCATGGATTCAGAAATTTTTTGCATTGTCCTTCATCTGCTCTGCCAAATATTATGTCTTCTTTATAGACCAGTATCATCATCCTTTGATTACTGTTGTTGTTGAAATAGATATTGTAATGAAATCAATCATGCTAAAAACCAAGATTCTTCAAATATTGATATAGCATTGACTACCATGATCTCGAGGCTTGTTTTATCCCATATAACGCCTTCTTTAGCTGACAAACCTTTTTCTCATCCTCATGAATGAGAAAACCATCTGGCTGCTCAACATACACTTCTTCCTCCAGAATTCCATTCAAGAATGCTGATTTGACATCCATCTGGAACACTTTGAACTTCTATTGCACTGCAATGGCTATGAATAATCTTATTGTCTCCAGCCTTGCTACAGGTGCTAATGTCTCATCAACGTCAATACCCTCTATTTGGGAGTATCCCTTGCATAGTAGTCGTGCTTTTTTCCGAATCACTGTGCCATCTTCATTCATCTTTTTGCGATAGACCCATTTAGTCTCGATGACATTCTTGTCTGCTAGCCTCGAAACATTCTCCCATGTCTGATTCCTCTCAATCTGATTTAGCTCTTCATTCATGCCATGAACCCAGTTATCATAATCAGTTGCATTATAAAATAATTTCGACTCAACCTATGATAGTAATGATGTCTGCTGTAGTGATTTCATTCTTCTTTTCTTAACTAGATCTCACTGATCACTGATGTTATTCTTCCTGTCAATTTTAGCTCGAATCTTTGTCTTTTGTGCAGATAAGGATTTTACTTCCTTGTACTCATCATCTGTATCCTCTTCTGAATCATCTTCAACCACTTATTCTCTCCATGAGTCTCTTACCACTTCTTCACATTTAACAGAAAACTTTTCACTGTGTCATTGTTCAATGATGTCATTTCTTTGAACATCTTCTCTCACATTTTTGTTGACACACATTTTATTTTTCTATCGCAGCTTCTTGGTATCCTGAAAGCAGTTAGATAATACCACATTGTTAGAGAAAAATAGTTAAGCATGAGATGCATGATTATTGCGGATTTTCATACAATAATTCTTCCCTCGATTGAAAAAATCATGAGCTGATTAATCCGATTATTGCTTTGATGGCTCTTACATATGATTTTGTTATTGAATACTCCCCCTATGTTATGCAACCCTTCCCGAGGATATGCCCAACTTTTAAACCCATAACATTCATCTTTTTCTACATCATCTATTCTCATATTCCACTTGGAATTGAGACATTAAAAAAATCTCTAAGCCTACTGAGTTGGAACTCGGTGTAGTAAACAAGAGGCATAGTTAATAACACAATCACTTCCTAGTGTGCTCTGTTTCTCCCTTTCTTCTTCAACTCAAGTACCTGATCTAGAGCATATTACTTCTTCACTTTGAATCCTTAGATGCCACTTCCCCTTGGATCATATCTCCCTAGAACCTAAACCACATAAATCATCAGTTAATATCATTTATATACATAGGGAGATGGGCTTCTTCCAGACTCCTCAAGATGATGATTGTGGTTGATCCTGATGGGTCAACCCTTTTATTATTTCTTGTATCGCATCACACTCCTTTCTTTCTTCCTCCATCTTCCTATCCAACTTCAACTGCTCTAGCCATATGACTAAGCATTCATTACCTGCATGCTGAGTCTTTTTCTGATATAAAGATTCTACAGGCCTGGTCTTTCTTGCAATTTGGGGTTTAAACCCAATAGTACACATTTCTGTCTTTGATGTTCTACCAAAATTCCATTTTCCTTGATTATTTCTCTGAACAAGAATCTCTTTTTTTTCCATCTTACCTTCCTTCTTCCACCATTGCAGGGATTTTCGTTTTTCTTCCAGTCATCTCTAGGGAATAAGAATCGTGAATTTTTCAACGCATTCTTTGTTTATCTGTCGTTTATCAGATTTATGTGTCATCACCCTCTTTTGCATTGGTGGTGGGTCCTCCATTGAACATTCATTCTTCTTTATCACAGTTGGAGAAGTTCTCCCCTTAATCTTCCAGGTTTGTTCACATTCTCTCCGTGAGAGCTGTTGTGAGTATGACAGATGAGCTGACTGATACACCTTTCGTTCAGCTCCATGTGATTCCCCTGAGGCTCTAAGCCTATTCTCAAACTTACGACTTTGTCTCTCAGTGTAGAATTTCTCATTATGCATCACTGGGGTTGAGAATCTCCTTCGAATCCATTTTCCTTTCTTTCTTTCCTCTTGCTTAAATGTCTTGCCAAATGCCAATAATTAGAACATATAAAACAATTTCAATCAAAGGCATACCTCATTTCATCATTTCCTTGTTGAGATATTGATGAATTTTTTATTCTTTATCTGACAATGAGCTTCTGAGATTTCAGACACATACTCATTGTGTGTCCTTTTATTCCATAGTAATATCATATAATAAATGATTTCCCCTAAGAGTCTCTTGTATATGATTTATTATGATGCTTCTTCTTATTCTAAAATTTATCAATGTTTCTATTTTCACAGCCTGAGATATATTTCAGAGCCTCTAAACAGAAGCTTGATGTGTGGCCATGAATCCCGCAAAATTAGCACATGTCATCATTTCCTTTTGATATAGTTCTCTTAGGCCTATCTCTAGCACCTAGATGTTTTTCTCCACTTCTGGAACTATTCACAACCCCCTTTTTGTCATGCACAGAAGGGGATTCATCAAACCCAATACCAGTTTTTTCCAAATTGTATGGTCTTTGAGCTGGGAAAATTTGTCCCTACCTCTTTTCAGTAATAGAAAATTTTCTTTTCATTTCATCGTCACCTTCCGAGGGATAATCAAATAGAAAGTGCAGGGCAACCTTCATTTTAGGATTTCCTCTAGCATTGGATTTCTCCAATTCTTTCTTCACTGATTCTAGTTCTTCTTCTAACATTTGAATTTTCCTATCCCATGATTCATGATGGGAATTGAGTTCTTTTCTGAGATTCTTTCCACAACTCATCTCATCTTCCTGTTCACGCTTCAGCTTATCAACCATGCCATTTTTCTCCTTTACCTTCAATTTTTCTTGAGCAACAAAATCAGAATAGCATGCATTCTCTTGTTGTAGCCTTTGATTCTTCTGAACTTCTGCAGACAACTGTGTTGCTAGATCATCATTTCTAGCTTTATGATTTTGAACTTCATCTGACTATTGATTCTCTTCATAATCAACAGCCTTTTGTTTGCCCTTCATTTTAGCCACCTTTTGAAGTTCTTCTCCTTGAGAATCATAACTTTTCATCAGCTCAGTAGATACATCAATAAGTCTTTGATTCAAACTTCTTATCTTGTTGATCTGCGTTTCTAGTTCTTGGATCCGAATGTCTTTAGACTTAATTTCATCGTTGTTTCCAACGTCACATGGAATATCAGGTTCTTCGATGCACTTGACTTGATCTTTCACTTTTCTATTCAATCCATCGATCTCCCTTTTTATTCTTCAATCTTATGATTATACTCACCAACTGATTCTGAGTTCTCTGGTGCTGATAACATGAGTTTCTCAATTTTATCCATCAACTCAGACTTCACTTCTTCCAGCTGCTGCATATTTATTTTGGAATCGCGAACAACTTTGTTAGGTTTCTTGGTTTTGGATCTCCAATCATCTATATCTTCAACAGCAGCCTCTAACTCAACTTTCATATCTATTCTTCATTCAATTATTTCTTCTTTATCATCACTTGTTTCAATATCTCTTTGAAGTTCATGTACCTCAATCATTCCTGCATCATGCTTGAGTGCATCAATCTTTTCCCTATCAGATTCATCCAGACCATCCTTCAGTATGTTTTTTGATTCTTTTAGTTGAATCACACTTTTTCCATACAAACTTCCACACTGAGGATTACCACCTGACTTCTACTTCTTCTTTGATTTTTCCCCTTTTCCATGGCACACCGAGATAAGATCAGACTTATTCTTTGACAACCCAGATCGACTATACCAAGTCGGACCAAACAAATCGGATAACAACAACCTCCCACTGATACCAATTGTTAGGTCCAATAGGGGCCTATATACCCTGAGAGGGGGGTGAATCAGGGTATGGATATTATTTTTTTAAAGTTCTTCCTACCCCACTGGATCTTGACCTCTTTATTACATGGGTTACATTGCTTTCTCTTATGTGTAAACTATGATCACTTCTTTACTTATTTATCTAATGATGATGATTTGAAGGCAATGCAGGGAAACAAACAAAACGACACATAGATTTTTACTTGGTTCACCCTCACTGGGCTATGTCCAAGGAGCATACGCCGACAAGTTTCCGGTCGTACCAAATTCCACTACTCTTCACTAGATGTGGATACAAAGTTTGGGCTATATCACTTCTATGCCCATGCTCACTACCTTTACAATGTTTAGGGTCATCTCACTGCTTTCCCAAGGGTCACTCCCTGTTTCTCTCTCTCTAGCTCACTACCGGTGGAGATGATCACCTTCTTTCTCTTCCTTTGCTCACTACTCTTAGAAGGAATCCACTCACATTTTATAGAATTGTAGGTCTCTTCATTTGCATGAAAAGAATGCATATTCCTTTTTATGTAGATGCTTTATTGATGTACAACTTTCACCCGTAGATGAATATCTCTTTACACCGAAGGTAACAGGAAATCATCCAGCTTCCATGCAGCCCAAAAAACACTGCTGGAAATATACCTCACTTGGCGTGCATGTCTATCTCGGCACACAAGTATCGGCGCACAAGTCACAATGGGCGCACAAGTCCACATTAGACACTTGGGCGTCAACCACACCTGCACGACGGGAGCTCTGATTTTTCAAAGTGTTGAACTCCGATACATAATGTGGAGGGGTGTTCCAGTATTTATAGGCAATTTTACCACCCTGTGCGATGGCGCACAAGTCACCTATGTGACCCAGTCTCAGCGCGCAAGTCTTCTATCCTCCTAGACACTTACGCGACCAACTCCCAAACTTGCGCGAACCTATTTCCTTATACATATTTTGATGTTCTGATCTTCAAAAACATATGGTGCGCATGTTTCCTATACTCCGAGTCCTCAATGCGTAATTCCCTTTACCAAAAACACTTTTATTCATTTTTCAATTTTGAGGCCCAAAAATTTGGCAAACACTGGAAAACGACGCCACCTTGTATCTGTTCTTTTGTACCACCTCCAGATCATCCATTCCATTTGTCAACTTTCTTGAATCAAACACGGATCGTTGACCTCAGCTCTTGAACTAGATATTCCATCATGAAATTCTCTTTGTCAAAAAATTTGTATGTCATTGTTTTTCGTTGTCAACAATCACAACACAGATGTCCACTTTGTCAACAAACACAATCACCTCAAAAATACATCAATGATGCCTTGAGGGATTTTTGCCCAACATGGTGACATTGACATTCATAGGATGGACAAAATAATGAAATTGGTTTTATAATATATATAATAACACCATCTTGTGTATAAGGTATTATATTTTTCATTTTTTAATGGAAACAACGAAGAAATAGGAAGTGAAAGATGAAATGAACTTTGAAAGAGGTGATGAAATTATTATCTCTTCGTCGGGTACTTACTTTTGATTTGTTCAAAATGGATCCTTAGGATTGATTTTTGATAATAGTAAGGACAATAGGTTTATGATATGGTAGTTGGGAATATATTTGAGTAGGGTTTGGCTGAGCCAAATGGCTTTGGGGTGTGAAATTAAAATAAGGGAAGTACACTATTATTAGAGAGGTGAGGCTCACTTTAGGACAAGGATTAAATATTTTTTATTATAAATCTTTTTTGGTTTATAATGGATCTAAATGAATTTATTAAATGGATAAGGTGGGTATGGTTCTAAATCCTTTTAAACAATATGTTTTAGACAAGTTTCGGTCACCATATTTACCTAATCCTTTAGATTTAACTCTTTGTTAAATAGTTTAACATTTATCATGTCTTCTTTTTTTTATATTACCCAGTTAATATAGTTACTATAAAATTCCAAAAGAAACTAAAGTGATTGATTAATGAAATATATAAACTTATATATGTCCTTTGGCAAAACGTTATATTTTTAGGAATATTATATAATTTAATAAAATATTATTTGTTTCAAAAACTCATTTATGTCAATTTTGACACTATTTAGTATTTGGATTTTGTGAATGACATAAAAACTTTATTAATTAGAAAAAAATACATTAAATCAATCCTAACATGTCATATTAACCTATAAAATTATTTTATGGCATAAAAACATTCAAATTATATTTATTTTAATATTTATAATATCAATAATTTTATTATTTCATTAATATGGGAAATACTACATCATTATAGTGTCAAAAATAAATATATTTATATTACATATAAATATTATAAAAAATAATTATAATGTAGTAAATAATTTTATCTTTCTAATTACTATTTATAGACGAAGAGATCAATTATATAACCCCATATACAAATTGTTTTAATAAATGATACATGTTAATGTTATTTTTGTCTTTACTTTACATTAATTAATATAAAATGTAATTATGACACACAAGTGGATACATGGGGTCCCAAAAATTGACCTAAGGATGCACATTATCATACCTGTATCTTCTAGTGGGGTTAAGACACATGTTAGAGTAATTTAATATTATTTTTATATTACTTTTTACTCTTATTTACCAGATTTACCTTTTAACCATAGTAAATAAAATATTTACGGAAGAAACTATTAATGATATCTAAAAATAAAAAAACCAATTTTCAAAATTTATAACTCCTGACTCCAAATATGGAATCCATTTTTCTATTATGAAAACATAGAATTTTTTCAAATTAATTTAAAATTAATTTTCATTCTCGAAACTGATAAACTGGTTTTTAGAATGTAAATGCTATCAAAAGATTGAAATATGTTTATGTACAAATTAAATGAAAAATTACATTAAATGAACTAAATTATATTAAATTATAAAAATATTATCAAATTATATTTTAAATACACCCAAATGTATAATCTATCACTATAAATTATTTCGAATAAAAATATTTTTTTTAAATTAAAATTTAGTATTTTTACTATTCATCATAACATGAAAGTTATCAGAAATGTACCAATAATTAATCATAAGAAAATTTAGATTTTATCACTCCAAAAATGAAATCCAATTTGAAAAAAAAATTAAAATTTCAAAAAGTGGGTATTACTATTCAAAACTGCTTTTAAAATGGCTAGTTCAATAGGATATGGTGTGCTTGAAAATGACATTGCATACATCACACAATATTGTATAATTCGAAGAGAAAAGTACGGTGGAAGCTTGGGATGTTACAATAATATCACAACATAGTAAGATAAATACAACCCTATACTAATTTTAAAAATAGAGAGCCATTTAAAATAAATAATGATGTTAACACTCTTAATACAATTTCTCTTAAAATAAAACAAAAGGATTTTGAGTAAATAAATTTTCAAGGAAAAGCACATACAGGAAAATATTAAAAAATTAAAAAAATAAATTCCCTTTCTTTAATTAAATAAAATCAAAAATAGTTGATTCTTTTTACCATCACCAGACTGAGATCTAGATTGTTAAATCAATTTGCAATTTCATTTACGACATTTATATCCAAAATATATACTATTTATATAGTAGAATAATTATTAATTTAATTTTATTATTTCCATACCAAAGGTGGTCATCTATGATTTAAAAAAAACAGAAAACTTAATATTGAATTGCCAGCTGGGGAACAGAATTAAAAACCAAATCAAATTGATTGAAAAGAACAATTTAAAAAGACCAAAAAATATTTCTAAATCACTATTCACGAACAAAATAGATCATACAAAATGAAAATAGTATACCATCACCATAGGATAAATAACTGATAACATCATCAAATAGAAAAAAAGAAATAAAAATAAAAATATAGAAAAAAATGGGAACCTACAATGTAAAACACATGCCTACCTTCCTAGGATGAAGAAAACATGAGACCATTATATCGAAATCTTGATGTTCTCATCAAAAACCATAACTTCAAGAAAAAATAATATTTTAGACAATATTCAAGAAACTAGAGGTAATTGGTTTGTGTGATTCAGGTGGGTTTTTGTGAATCACGCTTTGATTCACTGAGTGAGTGCATCGATAGTGGGAGGCCTCTAATTAATTTTTCTGATATCACAATAGGTTCACAAGTGGTTATGTTTTTTAAATATATTGGTACACTTTTATCAGCACTAAAGTATTAAGAATTAATAAAATTAAAATTTCTCAGCAATTTATTATTGCTGATAAAGGTAGGTGTTTAGAAAGACTAAAAGAGTGCTAATAAATATTTCCATTGTCAACATTATTTACTTAAGCACTGATATAGGATATATAATTATAATTATACATACAAATTTTAAATATAAAATATACTCATTAAATATATATAAATATGATAACAGTAAATATATTCTCTATTTAAATATATTTATTATAATTTTATAATTATTTTAATATATAATTTTTTTTAAAATTATATATTTATTGAAAAAATATTTATATCTATATATAATTTTATAATTATTATATATGTAATAAATATAGATAAATATAATATTTATAAATATATTAATTATTTATTAAAATTTATTGTAAATTTAATAATTATTTAAATATATATAATTATTTAGATATATCTAATAATTTTCATATATCGAATTATTTAAATATATCTAATTATTTTAATATATATATGTATTTATTTATAATTATATAAATACTTTTAAAAGAAATTATTTATTTATAATTATAAATAATTAATTTTTTAAAATTACAATGAAAATTTATAAATATAGTATATACATTTATAAATATAAATATATAGAAATAATTTTTACCATTTTTTTTAATTTTTATCATTATTATTGAATATCAAATTTTAGGTGCATGCATGTTAAAATTAGTGAAATTGATTAAGTTAAAAATAAGAACACTTTAACAATATTAAAAAAATGGATAAGTTACGTGTTTGTGAATTATATACAAAAATTTACTAATTACGTGTTTGTGAAATTGATATGACACACATTTCATCATTGTAAAATTGAAAAATCAAACAAAATTCAATAATATATCGATTACTATGTGTAATTTGTCAGTATTTATAATTCTTATTAATTTTTAATTAAAAAAAATTATTCACTAAATATATGTGTATTTGATGTAAGTTGCATAAATATTTCATAATATATAAATAATATTTAGATACATTAATATATATATATATATTGAATATATTATATTTATTAACATTATCAATAATCATATTAATAATAAGATATTTAATATTTTTTTACAATTTTCTTATTTTTAATTATCATTTATTTAATTATAATTTTTCATATATCAATATATATATATATATAAAATATTTCTTATTACATTTAATTTTTTTATAGTATAATCAATTTATTCATTTATATCAATAAATACTTAATTAATTAATTTTATAATAATTTTTAAACAAACACATTATTTATTTTCAATTTAATTATTTCATTTAATATATTCAGACCATTGCCAATGAAAAAAAGGAAGAGATAAAGGAATCCATTATGAGCACCAAAAATATTGCACTGATAAAGGGTACCGTTTATCTGCACAAGAAATAAATATTTGATAAAGGGTACCCTATCAGTGGAAAAAATAAATCACTCATATAGGATACCAATTACCAGTGCTACAAATAAAGCATTGGTAAATGAGTAATTTTATCAGTTCTTTTTTAGCACTGATAAATATTCAATTTGTGATTCCTTTTTGATGTTGTTGATATACATTAGCTCTATTAAACACCAGTTTTGTAGTACTGTATGTTGTGGCATCAGGGACCATAGAAACAAAAAAATTTGGTTTCTCCTTGAGGAGGGTTATGAACATTTAATGGTCAAAGCTTTTTTGAATGTTTATATACATGGTGTTGGGAGAGGCCCATGAAATTGTTGGTTTAGAGATAATTAGGGATGCTACTTCAATGATTTTCATGGTGGGGTCAAGATTATATCATCCCATGTATGGTTGGTCATTTAACATGATGTTTGAGGATGTTCTAATAAGGACTTTGGTTAGTCGAGGAGACCCTTAGGATATCCTAGATCAGGCGTTGGATCTGAGTTTTGATCTAGTTAACTTATTTCCTATATGGTTGTGTTTAGATGATAATATTGAGATAATCAGTTATCTAGATGATTGTAACCGCCAACACATTTATTATGACACCCTAGGTAGTATGGCTTCATGATAACGATGTTTCAAGTAACTCAAAGAGTGTTTTTTGTACGTTTTTTATGCCATTTTTGTATAGGTCCTCATAGATGTCATGTGTTACCTGGTATATATTTGGATCTGACCTTTTTGGGTCCATACCTAGTTCCCAATAAATTCTATATGACCTTCATGACTGACATGTTCTCTAGTTTTTTCAAGCAAGTTGGTTCAATCTCTAGTTTATATCAGTAAATTGGAATCGTAGATCCATTAAGATGTTATTTTTGGGTAGAAGCTTATGATTTCACCCAGGGGTCTTCAATTAAATCTTGATTCATTTTTACATCTTGGAGATCCTATGCAACTCTATTGGATGAGGTGTTTTTCATATGTCTTTGTGAGGTACATGCTGTAAATCCTCATTTGAGGGATAAATAAGGGGTATATTTATATTGAAGTTAGGATATAACCCCAAATTAGTTTTTTTCATTATATATATTATTTCACCTTTTTGTCCATTTTTTTCATTTTTGTCACTTTTTTCTAGTTTTCATCACGTCTGGTCATATTACATTTTCATGAGATTATTTTTACTGATGATTATAGGTGCACCATTAGGGGTGGAAAACTATGATTAAATTATCAACACATGTATGTAAACCATGGTTTGTGTCCATAATATATATATACTTTCAGGTTTGATAATATGTATTATAAGGATGAGGTGGAGGAATATTATTTCTTGATTGAGTAGAGAAACTCATGGAGAGTATCAAGATTGGGTAGGTAAAACATGAGCTTCATATAGATAGGGTATGTGAATAAGAAAAATGTTGTTATCAAATCCAGTTGTTTTTATTTTAAATGTGTTCATTTTTTATCTTTGGTCAGCTTAGTAGGTGAATGATTTTTTGGTTTTTTATTCTAGTGAGTCTATGTGAATTAAAAGTGAATAAAATTTATTATTTTATTATTTTATTTCCTTTTATTTATTATCCATAATCTAATGTTTATCCATGGGTATGAGTTTGTATTTTTCAAATGTGATTAAACACTAACTAGAGGGTATAGTCTCCCCATTATGTCTTTTAGAGTTACACCATTGGTCTGATATCCTTGGTGTTTGTGCTGGTGCACTTGGGGCCTTATTGTGAGACAGATCAGGTGAAATTTCATGTTGACCTTTGATGGTACGTTACAAAACATTTTCAGATCAATTTTTCATTTTCTGGTCAGGAGATTTGGTATATAGGTGTTCTAGTATTTTTTTGAAATTATTATGGATATTATACTAGTGTTTTCTTAACAAATTTTCAAATAGAAAGTCCATTTTGTATGTTCATGGGATTTCTATTCATGGTATTCATTTTAATCGTATTATTATTTAACATATTTTGATGGCATTAGAGTGTTGTATTTATGGTACATTCTAATTTTTAGATCATGGACCTATTTCCAAGATTCTAGTTTTCATGGATCATTCTATCCATGTAGGATTCACATGAAATATGCATGTATGGGCTACTTTTACTGAATATGGGGGTTCATATGTTTAATATGGTTGAAACTTATCAAATGGTATTTTTCAGAATATGTATTTGGTGTCATTATCCTAAAGAAAGGTCATCTATATGTTTTCATCTAATGATATTTCATTTCTTTCATGAGGTTAGAGGTTTAATGGTGTTAGATTTGGATTCCCATTTTTAAGGGATGCCAGGAAACCCATGTGTGGATGTATTGTGATTTGAGTACCCTATTAGATGTTCGATTAGGGAAAGGATTGCTAAGAGATCATTGGATTAGGATCAAGATTACCTAAGGTAGTGGTCTCCCTAATTTCTGATGTATTTTTTTCCTGTGGAGGGATATTTTCTTGTCATGTGTTGTCTGTAGGGTTATCTAATGAGGATCATGATCCTACTATCTCTAAATTCTTTGGTGGGAATGGTTATTCTTCAGTAGTGGTGTCATTGTGGTCTACTGTCAACAAGGAATGGTTAGGGTTGAGGATGTATTGTATTTAGCATGTGGAGAGTTATGGGAGTGATCTATATCTCACGGAGGGCTTGGGAGGGCAGGTTTGGTTGGACCATCATCCGTACTCGTTTTGGTTGTTCCTTAGATATCATATTTGAAGCATGGTTGTATATTTTTTGATTTGGATTGATTCCTTAATGGAGGGTCTTCATATGGTAGATCTTATCATGAGGTAGATGACCCTTTTGAGCATGAGTAATAAGTATTCTCTTTTTTAAAGCCGAACAATATGATGATCTTGGATAGTGGGTTTTTGTGTGATATCCACGTGTTTTCAGGACATGGCCCACATAAACGTGACTCCTATTATTCTATTGGTAATGTTTTTGGGAAAGCCTTATGGAGGGGAGTGAAATATAAATCATTAGTATTAATGAGCCACGTTTATTAGTTCTGTTGATCCTAGAGGATGTACGTTTTCATTCTAGTGATCAGGTGTGGGTATTTGGGACACATTTATCTATTGAGATTCATGATTTTCATAGTGGGTTCTGTGTGGTTTTCCATTCGGGAGTGGGGAGATGATAAAAATTCTTTTATGGTGGGGAGCATTAGATCAGTCACCTTTGAATGACCCATTCCATTAGGTGGGGGTTGTGGATGTTGTAAGATAGGTCATTAGACAGTCCAGATAATAGTTTCTATAGTATTTTTTGGGTGATATCATAGATAATGGATGTACACCGAGGATTAATGGGGTTTGAAAGAGTTTCGGGTGGGTAGTTTGTGATGGCCCACATCATCCAAGGATATGATAATTAGGAAAAATTTGAAAACTTTTTTCCCAATATTATTTAGGGGAAACAAAAAAATTCATATATAATATGGGCATAGATAATTTCTTCAACCACTCGATAAGTCCTAAAATAGGGTGTTTATCCTTAGATTTAATTTTCTTGGTAATCGGAGATGTTTGATTTCCCAAATAATATTTAATACAAAATTAAGTAAATATTATTGTATTTATTCATGTTCTCTGAGTGATAACATTTAAATAGAGTGTTTATTGATATTCTATCTATATGGTTGTGTCAATAAAATAGGGTTTTCTTATTTTATGCATAACCTAGTGTTCGGATCTTGGTCCTGGACCGAGCCCCTTTTATTCTTTTTTTATTAATGAAATCTTTTTTTCTGCATTTATATTGTCACATACATAGATTCCCCATGTGTTTATCACTCAACCAAGAGAAAGAGAGGGACATAATAGACGGATATGGAGCAGAGAAGGAATTTTCATGGAGCTCGGGTTATGCTGGATTGTGGTTTGATAGTAGAAGATCACATATTAGACAGATGTTTTGGAAGTGTCTTCCTTGATTCACAAAAGGAATTTTGGATAATCGTGATGGATTATTGGTGATTAATTATTGTCTAAAATGACTTTATGCGACTGATGTCCTTCGTAAATATCCATTCATGGATGATGGAGTTGAAAAAATAATTATTTGTGACAATCCATTGAAATTTTTTTTTATTGTGATGGCTAGACAATCCATTACCATACAATCAAACAATATTATTTCAAACACAATTGCAATGATATATCGCAAATAACCTTTCCTGATAATCCTTCAAAACATACCGTTTGTGATGTATTACGCATCCGTTACTAATAACTTATCTTTAAAAAATTTAAAATTTAAAATTATTGATCTATATAAAATAATAATAAATATATATAAAAATCATTGAAATTTTTTAAATGATTAAAACACAAATAAATTTTATACATCATTTCAAATATAATAAGTCTATCCAAACAAATAACAAAACAGTTGTAAAATTTTTAGAAATCATTAACCGCCATTAGGTGTAGGATGATCACTCTAAGGACATGGGCGAGGAAACTCCATACCAATTAACGTGAAATTTGTCTCATATACACCAACATATCCACATCTCTCAGATGTTTCTACTCATTTTCCTCCTCCCAATGCGTCTTCATCTTCTATATCATCTCATCTTGAGCTCTCAACATATCCTCATAATGTGCAGTGGATGACGACATTGATGAAGACTCTATATGATCACCCTTCACGATAACTGTTTCCATCATAGTAGTACCATAATAACTTGTAGGATTCAGTTGAGAACCAATACCAATAGCTCGACCTTTTGTGACTCCCCGTAAAGTCACATGTATCCAAGACCTCTCATTCAAACTTGAATCTGTAGTGAAATGTTGTTTGGTCTCAGCTTGACTCTCCCATGAATGAGAATTTACATCATTATATGTTTCCTTTAAATATAACGATAAATTAGAACAATTAAAAAATTAATATTAATGAAATTTTTCAACAAAATCACTTACCAAAATATGGAGCTATCATTTTCCTATAACATCTCATAAATGGGGACCATTATAAATCTTCTTATAAACATAATACTTCATAATAGATGGGTTACTAGCATCCTCTATAATATAAAAACAGGTTATATTTAAAATAAATATACATGAATAAATAACATCACTTACAATATTTCATCAATGTATACCAAATGTATGGACCTTGGCCCAATCCGTGACCTTTTTCCACACCCGACTCTGACGTCCACCTGATGATCTCCTTATGATGGTCTCTCCTAGATAGAATGCGGACAACCAATCCCGTACCTGAGCTTCTATATAGTGAGGATGATGGGAGACACAAGGATGACTTAAGATGGTAACACAAGCTTTATCCATTTTTATCTTACTGATTTTTTTGTAGAAACTAAAGAAAGAAATCATGTAAACAACTACTTCAGGCCTTTTAGATAGGACCACTCTGGCTGTTAGAAATTTGAAAAAAAATAATTTGAAAGACAATTCAAAAAAAATGTTAGTAATGAAATAAATTTAAGAAAATTATATATATTTTAAAAATGTTCAATCGAATGGTGGAACATCTAGTCATGCACGAAGATGGGTACTAGGTCTTATGACACCCATGGCTTAGAAAAATAATTTCACAGAATCTAACTAGCCTTCCCTGTAATAAAATGACAAAAAATAAGAAAATTGAAAAAAAATATAATCACAAAATTATTATCAAAATTTTTACACATGGTAATATAAAATAAATAGCATTAACAATAAAACATACCTCTTTAAAATAAAATGAAAATAAAAATATGGTCATTTTATTGGAATAGTATACAGAATCAGCAGTCGAGAAAGACAACACCCCTCCTACTAGGCGCACCAACCTAAGGAGGAGGTGTTATATCGGGAACACCCTCCAGATGTCTGGAATTAGTGAGAGAACATAATATATCTTAAGGATCATCTCCAGTCTTCTGAAACAAATATTTTTACCAGTATGATATTTTTAATATATAAATGAAATAAAAAAATTACTAAATGTTATAATAAAATAATATTACTGGTAGTATATTTTAAATACAAATATAAAATTTTAAACACTAATTAATATCAGAATAGGATACCCGTATCTAACTACATCAATTTAATACATTAATCATCATCTTAATCTCCATTTTAATTGACAACATGTCATTATCCCCATCTTCCAAATTGTTAACATAAATATGTCTTTTAGTTTTGTCTTCCCTTATTACTTCATCAATTTTATATATATATTCATCCCTGAATTGGTGGATTTCATCATCGATATTTTTATCCCATTGGGTAAGATATATATTAAACAATTTTTCTCATAAAATTCCAATACGTTGCACTTCCACAAGAATCATCTTCATTTTTAATAAACTAATAGTCACGTGATTTCATTTCTATCACACTCCACCAGTCCTTCAAATATTTTGAAACATCACAATAATTTGAATAGTAAACTAAATGTGCTTAATTTGAAAATATAAACAGTTCATTTAATGAAATAAGACATTTATATTTAATGTCAACAACTCCATGTAATGAATAAAATCACAGCCCTCGGTCAGTATCAAACCAATGACATTTTAACATGGTAATATAATTTGGTCCCAGATAACATAACTGAGTTATTTTATTTAGTATACCATAAAACTCAACTTCACATTATTTTTTATGGTATCCTTGAAAACAAACACTGCTATTCGTTGATTTCTTTGAATCGCCATATATATGTTTATGTAATAAAAAATCATTAACCAAATACCCTTTGTTAGACTTTACCAATTTTGATGGAAAGTTTTTAGAACACATAATCAACTATTAGTTTTATTTTCATGTTTTGTTACCTATAAAGAATAAAAATTATTAATTATAGATATCATTAAAATTTGATTTATTATTCCATTTAATGAAACATAACATAGCATTCTTTGAAACTAATATTCAAAACATTAATTTTCACATTACTCAGGAGCAGAAGATGTAATTTTTTTAAAATGATTTTTGGATAACATCACCAAATAGTATGAAAACAATTTATTTAAATAAAGGGATATTTTATTAATATTTAAATAAATAATAAAAATTACTACTTACTACACAAATCATGTCATTTATTCACAATTCAGCAAAAACTATGTATGATCTCTATGTAGTTTTTAATCAATAATACATCACTCATGATAACCATAAAAACCAAACCTTTGCTAATTAAAAACTGAAAACTAATGGTTTTTGAAATAATTTACATTCATCTCATTGCAACCCATGTGATTATGTTTTGAAGGATATTTTGATTGAAAATAAGTGAATTGTTTTGAAATATCCTCTTGCAAGTATTCTTCTTCAATCGACCCTTAAACTAATTCATTATTACGTAAATTATCCTTTAATTCTTGATTACGTATATCCAATGGATACATCCACCGTAATTATACTAGCCCTCCACATTTAGCATCATATAGAAAATACAACATTAAATATTCCCTGGAATTGATGATTCTCAGTGGGAATATTTTCTCCAATTTACATAAAATTAAAATAACATAATTTTCCACAAAACACAAAGCATTATAATACAATTTTTCCACACACTAATCTCAAAAAATATGATATTTCATTCAACATGTCTGAGATTAATGAATTCAATTTCCCTCTAAGTCCAATAGTTGGTAATATTTCAACTGTGACATGACATTCATGACATTTTATCCCATTAATATGCCCATTTCTGATGCAATGAAAAAAATTAGAAGAATAGAAATCTAGTATCCTCAAATCTATAATACATTAAGAGAAAAATAAATGGGTTTTACAAAGTGACTAAGCTACTTTTGGCTTCATTTATTTGTGTTATCTTTCATCTTAAACTTAATCATGGTTAAGACTTCTGCAAATCTGTGACAAATCTAATTGTGCCTTTAAATTATGTTTGGCCATACCATGTGTGTCCAAAAAATTATAAAACATGTAATCAAAAAAAATCTTCACAATGTGAATTAAATCTAAAATGTGACGAACCAACAAATCAAACCATTATGGAAGGTCCCAAAAAATTAATATGTTTGATAAAACTATGATCTCTCCCAAAACCACATATCTTTTGGTCATTCGTGGTTGGACTAAAAGTAACCTGAGGTAATTTAGTGATAATATATTTTACTTAATTACCTAAGAGAAATGCTTGAGGTGCATCTATTTCAATTCAATGATTTGTAAAATTAATTCTTTTTCTTTGAAAATGGTGATCTGTAGGAAGAAATATATGATGATAGTAAAAATAAGTAACCATTCTCCCATTAATTATCATAAAGGATTTGTTCATAGCAAGGAAGTACAAACATGATTCTAGACTATGTTTTCTCTATCTAGATAACATAACATATGTCTGAAAGTCACTGATCATCTATATTAATGCTCCCTTGAATATAAAATTTTTATATGCAGTTATATCAATGTAGTCAAACTGTTGTTCCATTATGAAATTAACTAATCAATTAGTGGTTTCGAATTAAAATAAATATTTCTTTATGTACATCCTTGAATCAACAGCATCAATTATTTATATATGGTTCCCACATCAACATCCAGGGATAAATTTCTTATGGAGTAATAAAAATAGACCTATAAGAATATTGACTTCCGTAAGCACAAGATGGAAAATAAATAAATAGAAAGGCCAAACCATATGTTACGAGGTTCTACAGATAAAGAAGGATGTGTTTGATCAAAAATCGTCCATTAGTCACTGTCATAAGGAAAATTTAATCGTTCTATGATAAAAAATATTTTATTTATTCTATATCATTAATCAAACTGTGTAGTGTGACATAAATAAATTGAGTAAAAGAGGGGTAATTGGAAAATATCTCAACTATTTCACGGGAACTGTAGACTTTATTTATTTTGACTCTTCATACATATATTATCCACATTATGGAAAATAAACCAAAGATATATATTCACCATAATAGAAGATTCAGTCATTTGAACTTCCATGGATCTTCTGATAACATAGACCCAAATTATGATCCAACCTTTTACTTTCATAGTAAAATTCTTGTAATGTATTTCCATTCGGTAAAAATGACATAAACAATGGAAATATTTTACTGAATAAACTATTCATCAATCCAAAATCATTTTTAATTCCATAAATTTTATAATATCTTACAGTTTCTCAATCCAGCATCCCAGATAAAAGGCCTCCTCAGCGGATTTTAACAGATTGTAAAACTGAGAAGGTTCAGATTCAGGATTTGGAATATCATTCTGATCTGTTGTTTTATGAATAGATTTTCCATCTATCTAATGAATTAAATTCAGAAATTATGGATCTAGAACTAAAAAAATATTTTATACTAAACTATTTTCACCATGTTGATAACAAAAAATATAATCTTTTATAAAACTAGAAAATGATAAATGAAGTCCATCATTGTCAAATGTTTCGAATGATCTATGATCACATTCCTGACAAAGACATTTCAATTTTATGCTTCTATAAGAAAATATGAATTTGAAGAGGTAAATATTATAAAGGCTTGAACTACTTCAATGTAGAAAGGATTTAAACTAGATCCATTCAGATTTTCATGATTATTTATCAAATCACTATCACGTAATAGACACTACTACCTACTTCCCATGACCATTCTTATCTAAAATAGAACAAAATATAAAATAATTATTTTTTTCCTTTTTGACTAATACAAAATTAAAATTATATTTTAACACCATGAAATATTTTATTGAAATTGATCAGAATGAGTCACTGGGTTAGCACAAGATTACACGGCCCGTAGAGGCTCCATGTAGATTAAAAAACAATACAAAATATATTATATAAGATACATGCTATTTTTTGAAAATAATATTATATCTTTCGATCATTGTCTCATATGAGACACAAGTTATTTTTTAGGAAACATGAAATTATTTCTATTATTTATATTTTTTATATTTTTTATAATTTGATAAATTTTTTAATATTCTTTTATATTTTTAAAAATTTATTATTATGTTTTTTTCATCAGTAATATTAAAAATTTATCATTAATAATAATTAAAAACCTTTAAAATTTTATATATTATTTAAATTAAAAACATACTTTTAATAATTAATATTTTTTACAAATTTTTAATTAGTCTTTTAATTGATAACATTTTTAAAAAGTATTTCTGAAACTCATCCTAATAATTAATAACTATGTTTTTAAAAAATAGCACATATTTTAATTTATAATTTTTTTTATTAAACCAACTTTTTAAGGATTTTTAATATAAATACTCTTATAAAAACATTTAGTTAGAATGATTGCTTTAAATTGATTTTATCATCATTATTAAAAGAATATCATTTCTATTTGTTTCAAACATTATATATACATATATAATTAACACATAATAAAATATATTTACATAAAATTAATAATTATATGTTTTTTATAAATTTACATATAAAATCTATATGGAGACGTACATGCACATAGACCCAAATTTCCATATATTTCATAATTTTTTTTAATTATTAATAATATTTTGTAATTAACACTATTATTTATTATTTATTATAAATATTATTTAAATAAATATTTATATAGATTTCTGTTAAAATATTTCTATATTTACATAATTATACCCAAAAAATTTAAAATATTTTCTAAACCAATATGCATATTAAATTTATATATACATAGATATACACAGATATAAATATTTAATATATATTAAAAATATTAAAAAATTATTTAGAAATTATTAGAAATAATTAAATTGACTTTATTAATTAATTAAATTATTATTCTATTTTTAATATTTTTCATATATATGAATATTATGATTTTATAATAACTATAAAGACATAAAATATATTCTGGCTTATTTTTA
Source organism: Viscum album (assembly GCA_963277665.1). NCBI lineage: Eukaryota > Viridiplantae > Streptophyta > Magnoliopsida > Santalales > Viscaceae > Viscum > Viscum album. Next base: position 2,055,764,355 of record OY728150.1, on the reverse strand, counting down.
AATATATATGCATATCAAATATATATATATATATATATATATATTAAACCATACTTGTATTATTAAAATATTTATATATACATATTCATATGTTAATATATATATATATGTTACAGGATTTCATAATCCAATATAGTTATACATGTTTTTTAAAAATATATATATTTTTAAAAAATATATATATTCACACATAAATAAATATATGTATTAAAAATCATCAACATTTTTTAAAATGTTTATATACATCACCTGTATATATATATATATATGTATGTATAAAACATTTCACATTTTTTATAACTTATATATATATATATTCACATTTTAATATATATACATGTATGTATATGTATATATATATATATATATTTAAAACATTTCCAATATATATATATATATATATATTAAAATTATAAAATGTTTATAATTGTATAGATAGAAATCATTTTTTACATGTTATTGTATTAAAAATTTTCTTTATAATTCAGAACGTATTATTTATATGTATATATATTATATGAATTATTAATTAATATAATAATATAAACTATATTCTCCCAATTTTTTTAACAATTCTACATATCAAATATAAATATACATATATAAAAATATACATACAGACATAGAGAGATATATATATTCAAAAAAACTACAAACAAATTTTGAAAATCATTTATATATATACATATATGAACACATACAAATATCATAATAAAATAAACATTCTAATATACATATATACAAACATATATAAAAATTACCATCATACACAAACATACTTATATATATATTTCAATAAATATAAATAAAAAACATATATAAATATTAAAAATAAAAAATTAGCATTATTGATAAAAATCAATTTAAATAAATTAGATGAAATAGATTAAAATCAAAATAGAGATTAATACAATTTTTTCATTCCTAAATATCAAATAAAACATGAAAATAAGATATATTTCTAATCTTAGGGTTTAAACCAACTAGTATATTTGATATTAAAACATAACATGTAATAAAGAACCATAATAAAATCAAAATTATGATTAATATAATTGTATTTATACTAAATATCCAATAAAAACAAAAAATAAAATAAATTTCTAATCATAGACATTAAACGAGTATATTTATCATTGATCCAAAATATTCTTGAAACAATGATGAACAACTTTTTCTTAGTCCATTCCTTGAAGAGCATATATGAAATTAGGAAAACAATGAGAAGAATAGAGCCGCACATAGCTAGAAAAAAATCATCTTGTAATAGGGTTTGTAGCATGTTCGAGAGAGGGATAAGAAATGAGAGGAAGAAGATAGAAATGAGGTTCGTGCGGCTATTAAAATGATGGGGTTTTTTTTGAGATGGTCTATTTGCAATGGAATTATGGTCGTCGCAAATATATTTTCATCCAAAAAATTAGACAGACACTAATTTCTATCCCAAATAATCCAGAGTCATGGGGCAGTTGTGATGAATTTTTTATCCATCACAAATTCATGTTATGATTACATTTCATGCTGGGTTGTTGGAAAGCCTTCCAAAACTATTTGTGGAGGATTATTTATTCCATCTCAATAAACCATTATTTCCAGTGGAATAAATAATATACCATAAATAGTAATAGAAATCACACTATTTGTGGCGGGTCATATAACCGTCTCAAATAACCCATTAGCCATGCAAAAAATTCTTGTAGTGTTGTATGATTGTTTTTTTCAATACATATCACCATAGAAAATTTATTTAATTTTTGTAGAGCCTTCTATGGTCTTTTAAGGCCCCTATGGGAATCAATCGATAACCTTCGTTGAAGAATCATGTTTTTAGTGAATTCTTATTTTGGAAATACCATGTACACAACTACTGGTCCAGAGAACACATGTATTGTGTTCTTCCTTGGAAAGATAATTTTTTATAATTTCATGTCATTTAATTTATGTAAACACGATGTAGTTGTGTTTTACCATATATCTAGTAATGTAACCAAGTACATGGGATGATACAGGTTTAGAAAGTACACCTTATGTACTATGGGTACACAATGCATAGTAGGACATGTACATGTGTCCATATAATTTGGTATAAATCCCATGTGATGGGTTCATTACCATGTAGATGTACATTGGTAGACCCCATGAACAATGTATTCATGCACTAGAACATGGTCTGACCCCGATTGTGCCATGAACTTGTTGAAGTACATGAGCAGGTTCACCTTCGATAGTACAAACCGTGTAATGATTAGTAGAAAACATCTACTTTTTCTAACAAATTATTTTTGGGTTCTTTGTCCAACTGAGTCCGAATTGGGATATGGATTAGTTCTTTCTATGAATTTAATAACATAAATCCTGATAGTGGAAGCCTTTTTATGTTTATATTCCATCTTAATGGTTATATGGACTGAGAAATTTCTACTAGAGTATTTCCATATGGATTGGTTTTTTGAATCTTTTTGAAGATTGGGATATCAGAAATGAGGCATGTGTGATGGTTGTGAGATCTATGATATACCAATATCAAGTCATTCATGGAAATGTATTTGTGGTTATGTATTTGGATTCCAAAATATAAGATCATGTGGTATCTATGAGGAGATCAATTTTCCCTACATAATAATATTATTTTCACGAGGTTATAGGATTTTATGATAGTTCTTAGGATTGAGAAGACTATATCTATTATACCCATCAGGCATTGATTATTTCATGTAATGGAAGTTATAACTTAGTGTTATTGAGTTGTTTATTTGAGTATAATCGACTCTTGAGGATTCCCTTTTGGAATTGTTTTAGATCAAGTGTTCATTGGGTTTCATAGTCTACTGCGTGGATAGACCATGTGTCCTCGTGTTCTTTGGATTCACCAGTTTGGTGAGTTGTAACCTTTGATTGTGTTTTTTTCGGAGAGGGTCATTTGAGGTTTCCTTATGTGGTATTTTCTCTTAGGGTTGGATAATGATGATTATACCTTGTATAGGGCCCTTCTTTTGAGGTGGTCATGATGACATTTTTGAATTCACATATAGGGTAGATTTTATTCTTGGATACCCCTTTGGGTGTATTTCTAATTGATGATCAGTTAAAGGCCACTGAGGGATATTTGGGTGGTCCTACATCGGGAATGTCCCAAGCTTTTAATATACTAAAAAGAACCACATATATGTTTTCCTTCTCTTATAAAGGCCTATTATCTATTTATGGATGTTTTATTGGGAATGTACTGATATATTGGGATTGTTCATAGAGAACCAATGAGTACATCACTTTATTCATTGTCCCCGGGCACTAAGGGAGACACAATTTTTGGTCAGGAACTTAGGTGGGTTGTTCATCACCTGTAGTGTATGATTTACTAGGATTTTATATCCAAGGTGTTATGAGAGGACACATTATTCAATGGATGAAAGTTCATAAGAATAGATAGTTCATCTATTTAGAAACAAGGGTAGAGGTTAGATCATCCCACATTTGGTTGGCCATTGGTTGTGATGTTTGCAGTAGTTCTTCTCAGAAATGTTGTTTGAGGAGGAGTCCCTCGGGATTTCTTAGGTCAATAATTGGACCTGAATTATCATTAGGATCAATCTTCCTTTGTATGGATATTGTTAGATGGTATTAGAGAGATAATATATGAACTTGATGATTACAACCCCCATCTAGATACATGTGACAGGCTTGGTAGTATGGCGTTGGGCTCATGAGGTGCCAAAGCACACATGGAGTGGGTTTTTTATGTTGTGGATGTTTTCATTATCCTTGGCCTTTTAGACATTACGTGATATTGGCGTTATTTATGGATTCATCTTGGTGGTTCCATAACGGTTAACCAATTAGTTTTATAGGATCATCAAGACTAATAGGTTCTCTAGTTGTGAAAACCATGATATTCCTCTCATTAGTTCATATTATACTATTGGATTCCTAGAGCCTATAATATTCACATTTTTATATGGAAACCTATGGTTATGCCTTGGGGTCTTACATTCATGACTAATGCATTGTGAAATCTTGGAGCTCCTATATAGATCTAGTGTATGTGGTGATTTTCATGTGGCTAGGTGAGACACTTCTTGTTAATAATATATTGAGTTCTAAAATAGGGGTATATTTACCTAGATTTTCCACCTAAAAAATATGGTTAGTTTCTTTCCTTTGGATTTTTGTTGCACAGTTATACAATTTATTCTATTATTCCAATTTCTTATAGTTTTTTTCTAGGTTTGGAATATCACATGTTCATGCACTTGTTATGAACAAAATATCATTGTTCCAATATTGGGGATTTCTTTCTAATATTCATTTATCAACCCATATATGTGAACCTTGGGGAGTGTGCACCCTAATGTCTGATTTTATGTTAATGCACCAGTTTCATGATATATGGGGTCAAGGCATAGTTTTTCATGATCATTGGGAGCCTCTATTCTGGAGTCTCAGGAATGGGCTGGTGTAGATCGAGATTCATAGGGATTGGATAAGTGGTTATGCTCAACCATAGTTGTGGTTCCTGTTTCATTTATTTTTATTCTTATATCTATGTTCATCACAGTGGGTGACCGTATCTTGTATGTTTTTCAATCTTGTGAGTGTGTATGATAGTACACAACATTTCAATAATTATATCATTATTTTCTTTCAATTTGTATCTTATGTGCACTTTGATCTTTGTCCATGTGTATGAGTTTGGATATTTTCACAATTATTGCACTATGACTAGAGTGTAAAGTCTTCCCATTGGATCTTTGGGCACCTCTCTTCCAGTCGAAGGACTCTAGCATTTAGGAATGCATTCTTGAGGGCATGTAGTGATCTAGATCGATTGAAATACTCTATCGAACACACATGGATCACTGAATAATATTTATTTTTATTTTTATTAAATTTTTAATATGTTCATTTGGATAAATATATTGTTATTAAAATGTTAAATGAATTCCAATAATATTGATGAGTGTTGTTAATGGGACGATGGAAATGATATATCTTATTTAAAATTATTTGAAATAATTTATATTTATATTTTTGAAAATTATATTTAAAAAACTATATTTAATTGGATATAATGATAACAATAATGTTCATATCATTAGATAGTGGGATTAATTGGAATGACTATCCGATAATGGTCCATTGTGAAAATTAACTAATAATAACCGAAAGTATCTATCATAACTTTTATAAATAATCACATGTTGTTTATCATCATAATGAAGATGCTCTAGAGAATTCTCATAATATCTAGAGAAAAAGTTTATTACCCTAACCCTTTAGAATGTATAGATAATAATATAACAACTTTTTAGGGTCAATAATTAATGACTTAATGATCATGGTTTTTCATTTCTAGAACCCTAAATACAATTAATATTTTCAGTGATTAATGCAGTACTTTTGTATACACATACAATAGTCTTTTCATGGATTCTTCATCACAATGATCGTTCGAAAATAGAGACAATAAAAAATGATTGAGTATATTTATAACATTCGAGGAAATTATATCATTGAATTAATTATAAATTGAATATTAATTTTTATCTCTAAGCGATTATGGGGTTATGTTTTTCATGTTACTCTGAATTATCCATTTAAATAAATGAAAAACTATAGTCAAGAACCCTCCCACTACATCTTTCATTCCTTGACAATTTCATGTGCTCTACATTATAATTTTTTTTTATCAATTTCATATTTTTTTTTATTTTTTCATCACTATGTTTTTTAATCTAAAAATTATGATAAGATATTCATTGAAATTTTGAAGACAATGAAATTGACTTGGAATATATAGAACACTCAAAGTTTCAATCCAACCATGCCACGTTAATTGGATAGATGAAATAGATACACAATGATTGATAAATAATTACATGTCATGTAGTCTTGGTCAAACACATAAGGTGTGGGCCCTGAAAATTTTGGCATGCCATGTGGGCATGTATGTAGTGTCATTACATGTGTTGTATTAACCTCCATTATATCACATTATTTGATAGTTATTATATAGTATGTATTTTGTGTATACATCATCTAACCCCATAAAATTTTTTCCCTTTATAAAATTTTTAAATTCATATGTTTCATTATGTTCTCTCATTACACATCACATATTAACTATATGTTGAGTGACATGGTTTTAAAAGGATTATATGGAGTGTTGTTGTTTGTACACATCGTGTTACATAGTAAACCCAGATATGGTATATAAAGAGATTATAGCAATGTCATGTGGGATGACACATTAGATAATTAAATTCATACACACACTACCTGGAATGTATGAAATCAATTATGCCATGTGTAGGTGTTATTTCACACCAACTACACACTGAATGATTTTCTGATTATTGTTTATATATATATCCTAAAAAATTATTATTCACCTGAATTATACAACTGCATCACATATAGTATTTTTTGTACATTCGATGTATCTAATGAATATTTCAAAATGTATGTTAAATGTATATTTATGTTGTTTTAGGTGGTAATAAACATTTTTCAAACTACATAGATTGACCAACAAAACTATTTGTAATATATATATATATTAACGCTCTATATGGGAATAAATTTAAGTACTATACATATTACCTAATAAAGAATATGCCCATCATAATTCATATCTTATGTCATTTGAAAGACCATGCCATGTGATTATTTGATTCTGGAAATGGATGAAATCTTATTCATAAGGAACACATTGTGTATCCTCCATAGTACATGCCATGTACATAATTACATAAAAATTAAAATAATTAAATATAATTAAAATAAAACATGAAGGGAGTATTATTATATCCCATGGATTGTTTACAAAAAATATTAGGATAAATAATTTATTTATTGATTGGATGATTGATTCAGTAATTTATTTAATCGTATGCTAATTTAGATAAATATACACAGATTTTGGAAATTATAAATGTGTATAGATTACATATAGTGATTTATCATGAGAATTAACCATTGATTCATGTTTTAGGTTGATTTAAATATTTATTTCATGATTTTATGTGACAATTTTTCATTTACATAAAATAATGACATGAGAATCATCCATTCTTCCATTATTATATAATGGATTGTGTGTCCAAGGTTTATTTTTTTAACCCAATACCATGAGTACCCCTACCATGTGAGTGGTATAACATTTTTAAAGAATGTATCACCTAGTAACAGGATATAGTTTGTGTTCCAATCCATTTGGAATTCAAATATGGATGGAACAAAAATAATTGATACATTTTATAAATCAAGACACAGATGTGATATATGGTTTGTTTTACCTTAGATTAGAGTTGGTTGACCTCTTCATGATAAAACAAAAAACAATATTTGGATTATAAAACATATTTATTTTATTTTTTAGTGAATTATTATTTATTCATTTAGGTTATAAATTGTTTTTTACTTACTATCTTACCTAAATTAAATAAATTAACAAACACACTAGTGCAGAAAACATTTTTTACGTCGGTTATTTTTCATTTTTTACGTCGGTTTCTAGCCGACGTTAATACGTGGGACGTTATAAATAATGTTTTTGACATCGGTTATTTTAAAACCGATGTGATAAAGAAAATGTGAAGGGTTTATCACGTCGGTTATTTAACAACCAACGTGATAAAAGGCCTGGAAAATGGTTTATCACGTCGGTTATCAAACAACCGACGTGATAAACCGGGGTGAGGGGGTTTATCACATCTGTTCTAAAAGAACCGACGTGATAAACCAGGGTGAGCCCAGTTTATCATGTCAGTTCTTATAAAACCAACATGAAAAACAGGGGGACGGGGGTTTATCACGTCGGTTATTATATAACAGTCGTGATAAACCGGCGGGCGGCGGTTTATCACATCGGTTATTGAATAACCGACCTGATAAACCATTTTCGAGGCCTTTTATCACGTCGGATATTCAATAACCGACGTGATAAACCATTGACCAGTCCTTTTATCACATCGGTTATTAAATAACCGACGTGATAAACCATTCTCCTGGCCTTTTATCAGGTCGGTTATTAAATAACCGACGTGATAAACCATTCTCTAGGCCTTTTATCACGTCGCTTATTAAATAACCGACGTGATAAACAATTTTCCAGGCATTTTATCACGTCGGTTATTTAATAGCCGACGTGATAAACCCATTTTTTTTAAACAGAATGCAGTCATCTTCTCTCCACCAGAATCAACCAGAAAACAAATCAAGAAATCATACCACAAAAATAGAAGTATATCAAAATTAATCATGTACATTGATAACATATAAAACATACCCCCTAGACAGCCCCCACCCTCATTTATACCCCATGGACAGCCCTCCCCCGCACTGTTGGAGCCCTCACCCTCATGTATACCCCCTGTGCAACCCTCCCCCACCCCATTGGATAAAACTTACCCCCTAGACAGCCCCCACCCTCATTTATACCCCATAGACAGCCCTCCCCATCCCGTTGGAGCCCTCACCCTCATGTATACCCCCTGGACAGCCCTCCCCCGCCCCATTGGATAAAACTTACCCCCTAGACAGCCCCCACCCTCATTTATACCCCCTAGACAGCCCTCCCCCACCCCGTTGGAGCCCTCACCCTCATGTATACCCCCTGGACAGCCCTCCTGCACCCCATTGGAGCTCCCACCCTCATGTATACCCCTTGGACAACCATCGCCCACCCCATTGGATCCCCCACCACACTCCTGGACTGCCCCCCGACCCCCGGACACCCCCAAACACCCCTCGACAACCCCCCACCCACCTGAACAGCACCCCCTCACCCCCTCACCCCACTTGACAGCCCCCACCACACCCCCGGACAGCCCCAAACCGCCCCAAACACACCTGGACAACCCCCCCCCCCCCCCTGGACAGCACTCCCACACCCCTGGACCGTCTTCCCACACCCCTAGACATCCCTGCCACCCCCTAGAACTGTCCCCCACCCCACCGGATAGCCCTCCCAGACCGCTGGACACCCCCCCAACCCCACTGAACACACCCCCACACCCTTGGAACCCCTCCCCCACAGACCCACATCCATTACAGAAAAACCATCAAAAGTAGACCAAAATAAGAAGTAGAGCAAAATTAAACCTTCACTTATATAACATTCAAAAGGTACACTGTCAACATAAAAAAAACTAAATCCAACCTAAAAAACTACCAAATACACAATTAAAATGACAATATTCAAAATTACATTTTACATTACAAACAACTAAAATTCAATCAAACCTGTAAAATAATTTGACCACTCCACTGGTACGTGTTTGATGTCTTCAGCAGTATAGGGTTGAGGGTCATCAAAAAGATACAAGTTAAAAAGAAGACAGTTAACGTGTATAATGAATAAATCAAATTGAAATATTATGGCAATGTTTAAGAGGAAATTGTACCAGGTCAAAATTCACAACTGTCCCAGTTGTTATTATTTCATACATAAATCTTAACATATAATATCCGCATTCAATGACGCCTTGTTTTTCATGACAATTCTGTTTGAATGAGTTTAAATTCAATATATTATTTTTATGTAATAAATCAAAAATTACAAATTATAAATGGAAATTTACCTTTGCATTTACATATTTGATCTTTGCATTTCTTTTATTTGTGTTTTTCGATAGTAGACCCATGCACTGTTAGAAAATAATAATAATGGTGTAAATTTAAATTTCAATATAATATATAAAACTATTGAGAAATTGAAACTTACTTTTCCAATATATTCTTAAAACATTCCCGCACATCACCATGAACAGAGCATATCCAATAAAGAGCTTTCTCCCTTGGAAAAAAAAATCCCTAACATCCAATGATCACTGATAAAAGGAAATTTAATGTCAGTGGTTTTTTATGTTAAAAGATAATTAACACTTTGAGAGAAATGTGTTTCACACCTCTCACAAAAAGGCATCATCCAACATTGTGTGATTATATTCTTTTCAAATCTTTCAGCAATATAAACCATTCTTTGTTCCTCATTCAATGCACATGCTTTAGGGGAAATCAATTGCGGGTCCATGAATCCATATACTTCTGTCAGCTCATTCCTCTCACAAATTTTATAATGATACCTAATACAAAACATAAATAAGTATACATTTTTAATAAATATAATGCAGGGAAAAGGTGTTAAGACTTACATGGAAAAAATTTTCACCACGTTGATGCCTAACTTATCTCCAGTTACAAGCTCCATGATATCAGATTTTGTAATCCCCACACTTATTTCACGTCCACAAACATGAGATTGCATTGGAAACTCATAAAAACCCAACACAAAATGTGAATATCTTGACAATTTGTCAAGACCACTGGAATCTGTTTCTGATGTCATAGCCTATTGTCTTTGTTGTTGTCTATACAGTATTTCTTTACCTTTGAAGTATTCATGTAAAAAAATTTGAAAAATATAGTAGTTTTCAAATGATAAAACAACGTTAATAAAAAAATAAAATAAAAGATATAACATTCATACCTCAATGGTAATGAGTCGAAAAAGTCTGGATGGCCAAACTAAAAAATGGCTGATACTCTGTCCAACTGTCGCCACCTCATCTGTAGGTATTGGTACCCTAGCTGATATATCAATAATATCCTGCACAGTGACCCTCTGATTCTCTACCTCTAACTGTTGATGATGAACTATATCTCCTATACAACATACCAACACGTATGCTACTATATGATGTTGAGAATCATCAACATACAACTCGCAATATGTAGGAAGTTGCAGTGGAGGCATAGGATAAAACGTAGGGTCTGCAGGCTGAGGTGGGGGAGTGGGAGCTACTGGCGAAGGTGGATGATAAATAATGTGGTCTGCAGGGGGGGTGGAGGAGTGGAAGCTGTAGTCTGAAATTGTCTTTGCATTTCTGCAAACATAGACTGCACCGACTCTCTAATCTTGTCCTACATCGTCGCATTAATATTTTGAACTTCAGACTCCAAGGATTATATTTTTTTATAAACCCCCCCAATGTTAGAAGTTGATGAACGTGGAAACACTTTTCTTACTGATACACCTGCAGGATATCCTCTTACACGACCAGGATGTTTGGGCCTTCCCAATGCTGCAAATAAAATATCTTCCCTCCCAGTAGCTGCAAATGTCCCCTCTGAACTCTGCTCCTCAAGAGAGTCATGTATTAATTAATTGAACATTTCTGTAATGATTGAAACTTATATGAAGAAAAAAAGTTAACTTAAATAAATTAAATAGATATCTTACAATCCTCTCAGCTACGATTCTCGATTCTACCGATATATATTGCCCTTTTTTTCCCTTCCGAGCTCTCTTCCATTTTTCATGTCTAGATGGAGGGGATGGAGGGGCCACCTCTCGAGAGCTTGAAGACTCAGCTCTTAGTTGTTGAAATTTTTCCTCCATAATTTTTTCTTCCAATAATGTATACCCTCCCCGAGATAAACTCTGAGGGTATACATTTTTAGATTGGATCTCCTGATGAGATTTCCTTGTTTGTTGTAATTTATGAACAAGAAATCATTATCAAAACATTAATAAAATCATTTATATAATAAAGTTTATAAAATTTGACATTGCCCTTACCATAAATGACTTTTTTTTCTACTTTCAAAAATCTATCTCCATGTGTCTTCATCTATAAAAGGATATATATGACATGGATTGTCATGACTCCTATGACCATAAATGAAATCAGATGAGAGGGTTTATTTGAAATCCCTCCATCTTTAGGTAGCCAACGATAAAAATTTCTTCCTGACTCCTCCAGTGTCAGGAATATCAAATGTCATCTGATAAAGAAGAGGTTAAACATATTATATATACTAGAAAAATTAAAAGAATTGTCAAACAATGACAAAAGATCTTACCAAAATCGTCTCCCACAACTGAGAGATAATCACTTTATCCACACCTCTCCAATCATCATACAGAATGCTTACTTTGGTCTTAGCCTGAGTTGCAACAAAACTCTTAAAATCATTGGCATTCCGACCTCTAGGAATATCATCATCATCAAACTCAACTACTATCCTCTGATCCTGCGTACGGGCAAGTGATAATTTTGGTAAACGTGTGCACCCACGTTTATCAACCATTGAACTCTTTGTCGTAATAGGAGCATGTGAATGTTCATCCCCATAGGTATGACCAGCAATATGCTCCTCTCCAGAATCATGTGGTTGATCATCTGAATGATCTGTCATTATCCTTCAAATCAAAAAAACAAACATCAGTTCACAAATATACAAATTAAAATATTTTAATACTACTGTAATAAAAAAATAGAAAAGTGTACTAAGTTACATAATAGTAAACATTGGTAATATGGTAAGCATGTTAAACAATGGTAAAGATGACAAATATGGTCAAGATGGTCAAGATGGTAAAAATGGTAAAAATGGTAAACCTAGTAAACATTTTAAACATGGTAAAGTAATTGTCAGTGAACAAAACTAAGCATTTTAAAATTCATGTAATGGTTATAAACATGATAAAGTAAACTAAAAAAACTTAAAACAAACAAAAACATATAATTATTTTATTTTAAAACATGTTTTAATAAATAAAAAACTAACAATATCTAAAATTTATGGAAAAAATAAATGTAAACAAGAAATAAACATATGTTACCTGTAATTTTAGGAATGTACAAATGGATTGTTTTCCCAAATTTTTTCGTCGTGATCATTCCTTATGGCACAAACTATGACTTCAACATGATCTTCATTATGTTCTGTTAATATTTCCATGGAAGTAGGGATCTCACATAAATCAACATATTCATCAAGTTCATCCACACCAACATATTGTTTTTTCCCTTGTAAAACAACAGCCCACTGCATATCTGATTGATCTACTACATAGAAAATTTGTTTTGCATGTGTTGCCATTATTAAAGAATCAGCTGTGTCTTCCAATCTATTCAGATTAACAAGTGTCATTCCAAATTCATCGTGTCTGACACTATTGTTACCTTTAAACCATTTACAGTTAAAAACGGGAACTTTAATTTTAAAGTAATCAACCTCCCATATGTCTTCAATCTCTCCATAATATGCATTTGATGCAGAAATTGGGTTTTTGTCCTTAGCACTCGAAAAATGCATTGCTTCTGGAAACACCAATACACCACTATTCTGAACTGCACTTCTGTTGTCCTAAGCTTTTGTATGAAATATATAACCATTAATGTCATAACCGAACCATGTTATCACATTTAAACATGGACCACCCACTATCCATTTTAATGTCTCTGATACATCTGATCTACCAAGAAGAGTATTTTTAATCCATGACAAAAAAAGTTTTGTTGTGCTTATTCGAAATCCACATTTCTTTCTTCTTTGGATGACATTGTTTCAACTCATTAATATGCAATGTGATATATGGTTGAGCATCAGCTATGTTATTCAAGATGTATGATTCTAACTTCATCATCTGTTCAGCTGACAATAATTTGACTTTCAAGCCATGAATCCCCTTTCCCTCATTACTAACTCGTTCATGGCGAGATAGAGGCAAACCTATGAGTTGCGTCGTAGCCAAGTAGCTCGTACAAAACTATGATACCTCCTCAGAAATATACTTTTCAATAATGGAGGCTTCAGGTCGATATAGATTTTTAACATACCCCTTTAATATTTTCATATACCTTTCAAAAGGATACATCCAACGAAGATATACAGGTCCACAAAGCTTTATTTATCGAACCAGATGAATCGTTAAATGCACCATTATATCAAAAGAAGTTGGAGGAAAATACATTTCCAATTGACAAAGTATAACAATTTCATCCTTTTCCAAAATGTTCAAAGCATTCACATCAATCTCCTTGTTACAAATTGAATTGAAAAAAGAACACAACTTCATTATAGTCTTTCTGACACGAATGGGCAATATTCCATGCAATGCAACTGGTAGAATTTTTTTCATCATGACGAGACAATCATGTGATTTCATACCTATCAACTTCAAGCCCTTCAATGAGACAAATTTTTTTACATTAGAAGAATAACCTTGAGGCACTTTGGTATCATGAAGACACTGACAGAAGCTAATTTTCTCCCTCTTCGATAATGCATGACAAGCCGGGGGAAGAAATGTTCATCTTCCTTTAGGAGTGGGAGCTAACTCCAAACGTATTCCCATTGATAGTAAGTCTAATCATGCATTCAACCCATCTTTAGTCTTTCCTTTAATATCTAACAATGTCTCAATCAAAGAATCACAGATATTCTTCTCCACGTGCATGACATAAATATTATGTTTAACTTCATGATACCTCCAATATGGTAGCTCAAAAAAATTGACCTTTTCTTCCAAATATGTCTATCATTACCAGATTTTTGTGTCTTTCCCAATGTCACATCAAGGTTTTTCAGCCTCTCAAAATACAGATCAGGGGATAAAGGTTTTGGAGCAGTATAAAATTCTTGTGATCCATTGAATGCCTTTTTTAGTCTTCTATAAGGGTGTTCCATAGGCACAAACATTTTATGACCCATGTACATTGTTTTCCTCCCATGATGCAATTGACAATAGGACATCTGTTGTTCGCAAATTGGACATGCTTTATTCCCTTTAACACTGTATCCAGACAAATTTCCATACACTGGGAAGTCATTTATAGTGAACAGAAGCACTGCTTGCAGTTGAAAATATTCCATTTTATAAGAATCATACACCCTAATACCATCATCCCATAACAGTTTCAAATCATCAATCAACGGTGACAAGTAAACATCAATATCATTAGCGGGTTGCTTTGGACCAGAGATCATTGTACTCAACATGACATATTTGCTCTTCATACAAACTTTAGGAGAGAGGTTGTAAATTACCCATAAAACAGGCCATGAACTATGTGTGCTACTGAGTGTTCGGTATGGATTCATTCCATCTGTGCACAACCCTAGTCTGAGATTTCTAATTTCATTTCCAAATGTAAAATACTGCGCATTAATTTTCCTCCATTGTGGACAATCAGCTGGATGATGTATTTTTCCATCACATACCTGCTCTTCAGCATTCCATCTTAACCTTTTTGCATCATGTGAATTAGCAAATAAACGTTTGAAACGATTAATTATAGGAAGATACCAAAATACCTTTGAAGGGAGCTTTGTAATCTCTACATCAGCCTTTGATTTTTCATTCACCTTATACCGTGATATCCCACATTTAGGACACTCGGACATAAATTCATATTCCTTCCTATATATAATGTAGTCATTCGGACAAGCATGTATTTTCTTGTATCCCAATCCCATCGGGCATAATATTTTTTTGGCTTTGTAATGTGAATCTGGAAGATTGTTATCTTTAGGAAGAATGTCTTTCATCAATTATAGAAGCTCTGTAAAACTTTTGTCACTCCATCCATGATTCGCCTTCAGGTTAATCAATCTTAACACCGCCGACAGAACCGTAAAATCTGTATAACCGGGATAAAATGGTTTTTCACCATCACCATATAGACGAGCAACTGTCAGTTCTATCTCAATTTGTTCTGCTACAATATCGTGAATCATTTCTTCACTTCCATCGGAGTTACCATCTAGCGAATCATCAACATCAGTGACATTTCGTCCAATTTCACCATGCCAAATCCAAGGGCTGTAACTCGGATTAAAACCATGACAAATCAGATGATCTTTTATCTCTCTACTTTTCAACATCTTCATATTCAAACATTTCAGGCATGGACAGAAAAAATGTCACTACTTGGAACATTTCTTTTTGCAAATTCCAAAAAGGCATCAACACCTTCCTCAAATTCATTGCTCATTCGATGTGCCATAATCCAACATCGACTAATTATTACCTATAACAAATATCAACGAAAAATATATATTTTTAAGATAAGATAAATATATGTTTATATGAAAAAAGTCATAATTTGAATGTAAAACAATTTAAAATATAAAAAAAATCTATAGGTATTTTAAAAAATATGCATGAATATTATTTTTGAACAAAATATAGTTAGATATATCAGTTTTAAATTTCCTTGAATCAAAGAAAACCATGACACCTACATAGTTTAATATTGATTGCGGTTTTGATGTTTTAATATATTAGATAAACTAGCTATTTAACATGTTATTAATGGTTTCTGTAGACCCAAAATCCATTTGGTAAATATTTTCACAAAATTATAAAAATCAATGGAAGTGTTTTTGGGAGGAATATGTTCAATCATTTGATTTTGATGTCCATATTCTATAACAAAAGGCAATGTGGATACCAAAGCCCTTAGTTTAGTTTTTTATTCTCAAAGGGTTTGTGATGAAAAAGAGGAGTATAAGTTGATGTATATGATAAATAAAATACAACTATATTTTATTTATGGTTATGATAGAATGAATTCATACCATATCTTTTAGGATCTACTCCCACCAAAAGTAACCCTCCTAAGTTCGAAATGAATAAATTTAGATAATTATGCATGAATTCATACAAGTATTGTTGTACATAAACCAAAAAGAAGAATCTTAGTACTAAAAGTAAAACTAGGAAGAAACAATAAACTCTATATACTCATGAAAGCTACTCCACAACACTTCCATGCTACTAACATCTATAAATAACTACAAATTGCTTTTAAAAACCAAAAAAATTGTTTATATTTATTTATGGTGGGCATAATATGTATACATAGTAAGATCCTCCTTAAAACATTTCATGAAAATGTTGAGGAAGCACACTAAATCCCTATAAAAAAGGAATCTAAATCATCACCTAAACAAGGAAAAATAGTTTCATATACTCACTATGGATCACTCACAAAATAATTCATATAAATAAACCTTTTCGTATAAAAAATTATATATATATATATATATTAAAATTAAGGTTCTTAGATACCACTTCTCCACTAGTTTTCCTCTCACACCCCAATGCGCTACTCCACAACACTTCCATGCTACTAACATCTATAAAAAACTACAAATTTTTAAAAACCAAAAAAATTGTTTATATTTATGAATGGTGGGCATAACATGTATACATAGTAAGATCCTCCCTAAAACATCTCATGAAAATGTTGAGGAAGCACACTAAAGACCTATGAAAAAAGGAATCTAAATCATCACCTCAACATGGAAAAATAGTTTCATATACTCACTATGGATCACTCACAAAATAATTCATATAAATAAACCTTTTCGTATACAAAATTATATATATATATATATATTAAAATTAATGTTCTCGGATACCACTTCTCCACTAGTTTTTCTCTCACACCCCAATGCTAATGTCATGGTCTCACCCCGCCCATAAATCATCCTACACCATGTGAAATTGTATCACTTCCATCAATGAATCATATGTATCTTAGATTATCTCATCACCATCTTATCAAAATAGTAATGAGGTGCATACTTGGAAACCACTACATCTTGTTTACATTAAATGTACAAAAATCGCAAAACATAATTATAGATTATCCGGGAAAAAATGAACGAAATAAATTCATGGAAGGATTACTTGAATGTTGCGAGTTGAGATGATAGATCCGAGAGGAGTGAAGAAGATAAACAATGAAGCCAAAATGAGTTTAACTCAGGTCGATTGACGAGCTAATTAGGGTTTACCGCGCGAGAGAGACGAGCCGGCGGACTGTCAATCGAAAAATCGTAAATGACAGGCCACGGGGCTTTAATTTCTTTAAAAGTTTTATAACGTCGGTTATTATATAACCGATGTTATAAACTATTTTTTAAATTTATAATGTCGGTTATTTTAAAACCGACGTCAAAAACACCCAGATCTTTGGGTTTTTACGTCGGTTATTTTGTAACCGACGTAAAAAACGAGTTATGTACGGGTTTTTTACGTCGGTTATTTTAAAACCATCGTACACCCCCCGTGATTTGGTTTTTTACGTCGTTTTTTTTTATAACTGACGTAAAAAATGCGTAGATATCTCATTTTTTTCGTCAGTTATAAAAAAACCGACGTAAAAAACATACTGGTGCGATTTGTAATGTCGGTTATGAAAATAACCAACGTTAAAAAGCTACTCGCCACATGTTTTTCATCGGTTATATATAACCGACGTAAAAAATGGTGACGTAAAAAAAGTTTTCTGCACTAGTGACAAAATAAGATTAAATAAAATAAAATCATCATGTATAAATTATTTGATCAGTTGTGATAACTTAATTATGTAAATTACATATAATATTATCAATAATATGATGAATAAAATACAATATTTACACATAAGTTAAAAAAATTATCTGAACATAATGATTATGTTTTTAAATGTATTACATCATCTTGGTTTGGATGCAACCATAGTTAATGTGTCACATATTACTTAGTTGAGAGATATTCTCAATGTCTAGGGTGTATTAACAAAGATAAGTTGTTTAATTTATATTATTTACATTAACTGTAACTAAAATAGTCTACCTAATTCCATTTAGATGATGGAATTGAGGAAATATAAGAATATTATTTTGAGATTAGCAATTAAATCCTATAAAAATTCATTCATGTAAATTTCATGTCATTGATCTAGGGTATGAGAATGTGAATATTGATCATTTCCATTGGAATATCTGAGTGACCATATATTATCTATATAATGGATAGGTATGTTGTTATTTGATATGAAATAAGGGGAAAATAAAAATAATTTATTATTTCGTAACCAATAATGAGGAAAAATTTATAAGTATATTTTTTATTTGATGTAGAAAATATAAATCCATTCAACCACATAATTATCCTTCTAGTCAACTTTAGATAAATATAATACCTTAACCATTATTAACATACAAGAATGGTATAAGAATATTTACATTATACCTTTCCAAGATCTCAAATTATATGTGTTGGAGTCCTCAATTCCTACTATGTTCACTTGGGAGGCATGTGATGAAGAGAAAATTGAAATCGAAGTTAGTTACCTAGACCTAACTATATTCATACTATCACATACCATAATACACTGAGACCAATATATTAATTAAATATCTTATAAAATTATGATTATTATTTTTTGTATCATTAATGTGATAATTTCCATTGTATATTATTCACATTGAATGGTCACCACAATTTTCCACTATGATGAGATCCATGATGTTCCATGAAAATATTTTTAATTGCATGTTCTACGATCTGATTAAATTCCCAGACCTTGAAATCCAATGATCATGGTGAATTAAGCTGTGTTAGGTATGTCATGTGTGATATTTCATTAATGAATAATTCAATATAAAATTTTCCCACTATTTAGGAAAGTTGATATCGTAGTCTCATAGATTGAAATAGAAGTACCTGATAAAATCCATGAAGATGGTGTTATAGAGATGTGTTTATTTCAAATAATCAATGAAACGTAAATAGAGGAAAGAGGTGGAAAAAATGTGTAATTCAACCTTCTTCATTGTAGATATCATTAAAAATATATTATATTACACAGTGAATGTTTTTATGGTGTTTTTATCATTGCAATATTCACTTCTTTTTATATGGATTTCTTGATGTGTTTCTAAATTCAAGTACTTTCCTTCAATAAATCCTACCAAATGTTAATAAAAAATAGTATTTTATGGTTACATACTAGGTATAAACATAATATTATAAAATTCTATTTGAATTTAATTGTTGGGATAATAATATTCTCAATGATGATAAACATTATTCATCAGTATTTGTTGATCACAAATATTCATTCATCAGTTATATTCTACATAGTATATAAATGATAAATACTAAATAAATATTTATTTATAAGTCCACTAAATAAAAATATTATTTATCCCATGTTATTATTCTTTTTGTATTATATGAATATGTATTTACTCAAATATTTGATTAATAAATTAATATAATTATTTATATAGTTATATAAAAATTAAAACAAATACTAATTCACAATACCATGAATATAATATTTATTTTTTAATGAATAATATTTATTAATATAAATATTTATTTAGTATTTCATAAATTCTAAAATTTATTTTCATGTTGAATATTGTTCTTGGTTACAATTATGATATATGTATTTAGTATTTATGATACATAAATGTGTGTGAGTTAGTGCATGTCATGAATTATTATTATTATTATTATTATTATTATTATTATTGGAAAAGTAAATATGTTGAATTTAATAATTGAACAAAGGTATTTATAAAATTATCAATGTTAATCCATATCTCTTTATGTTTCCATATTATATCATTTTCAGGTCTGGACCTCACAATATACATGTGAATTATTGTGCAATAAATTATTTCTCCTCTAGATTTTGTATTAAGAAAAAATCTACGGTTCTATCAAAAAAAGTGAACTGATCCATATTATCCTCCCTCTCAAGAATATGTGAATAATATTTGTGGTCTTCAATAATATAGGATCACTTTTCACAATCAAAATTAATGACACATAAAAATCGATACCTCTACTCTAGCACATAGATATCAATATAAAATTTTAATGAGATTGTGGAGAATGTTTGGATTACCAATAAATGGATTATAAATTGGATACTTCCAGTGAAATGATGGTATAACTAAAATTTTGTATAAATTATCAACATATTTATCAATGAAAAAATCTCTAGACTGAGGTAATTCATGTTATTAAATATGTTATAAATGTAATGTGAAAAGTTCATATATATGTAATTGGTTTATTTTTTTTCAGGATTCTTCAATTATATTTATTAATTATAAAAATTTATTATCAAATTCTAATCAATTATTTATAGGATATGATGATGAACCATTGTTATGAATGGTCCTAACTAGATTCACCAATTCCCGTTATCTTTAAGTGGTATTAAAGTTGTGACATTTATGTTTATAACTAGTTAATAATTAAGCATTGTTATCAAAACTACTCTCTTCATTTTCATATATTTTTTCTTTTTTAATCCATAAATTGCAGATAATATGTTCATTCACTTTCATATGGACTAAACTAGGTGAAGAACAAGTTGATATTATATCCATACATGCTGATGATTTTGGATGGTTAAAATTATCACACATCGTTTAATAAGAATTAGATGTTGTGTAGTATTGTTCAACCACACACAATAGAACATATGCCAATCATGATATCCCACATGTGGGATTGTACATATAGTCATTAAAACACATTATATTGACTTCTATTTGGAATAGAATCTATAAAATTATTACATTCCATGTTTTCCCACACAGTTTGTGGTGAAGATGTGTGGTTAATGTAATTGAAATATATATATATATATATATCAAAATATTTTAATACACACAGCTAAATGACTACTTTTCATTTGGCCGGGTCCAAACATTATTACAATGAATTTATCGAGTGTGCATGCCATGTAACTCTTAATATATCTCAAAAGTGACATATAATTTCAATCATGTTATTTAGATACAAACTATATGGTGTCTGTCTATTTTTACACTCCAGATGAAAATGATTTATTCTCCCCAAGTACATGCTAAGTATATATCTCCACATAGGGAAAAAATTAAATTCATATATTATTTCCATGTTTTCCAATAAATGTATGCCCTATAGAGTGGTTATAAACATAATTTAATTTTCTATAAAATCCATCACTTCACAACACTTATATAAATTATGTGTAGCACAATTATTCCATGTTGAAAACATGGCTCGACCCATGGAACTAATATTTATATAATATCATTAAATGTTTTCTTTACTAAAATTTTATATAATTATATAGTGCATGAACATAACTATACACTATGTATTTCACACACCATGTTGTGTGAAAAAACACACCATATAAGTGATAATTTCCAAAAATGGAATTATTTAGACTAGAAGTTGTGAATACCCTTCCTCTTATAATATGTGACATGTAATTTATTAAATTCAAGACTAAATTTAATCTTACATGTAAAATTTCATGTTTTTACATCATTATTACAATAAATACATGTATAAAATATAAATAAAATAATTTATACAAATTTGATTTAATTATAAAATGGATTAGAATTAAATATATGTTCAAGAATTCATGGATTAATAATTATGTTAAATAATTAATATATTAATAAAATGTAATAAAATAATATATTGATTGGTATTTTAGGTTCTAAAATTTGTTTATGGAGGTCCTTCATAACCCTTTTTCTTTTGGAATCATATATTTTTTGGTCTAGATTAGGAATTTTCGTTCTATTATGAAGATCACATACAAACCAATAAAAAGTGTATGAGTTGAAAAAACTAATCAATCTCATATTAGAAGAAAGGAATTATCAATTTTAAGGGTTCTTTCAGGTTTATTAAATATCATTTGGGATGATTAATCTCATGCCTATATGGTCAGAAAATAAGATTATTGAGGATTTTTAATGCTTACAGACCTAGAAGCCATATAGCTATAAATTGATCTCTAAATGAATTTCATTCAAGGTCACTTCTCATAAAAGAAAGGGGACAGTTATTACTCTTCATTTGACCTCAAGGAAAGGATATGAAATTTCTATAATATTCACAATTATAAATTAATCATGTTCGGTGATTTGTTTTTCAAATTAGCCTTAGCAGTGTGGGGTTTCTCAGTGTAGTTTAGAATATAGCCAAACTATGAAATCGTATGTTTTCATACTTATATATTAGGATTAAAAATTTAATCCATTCTCCAAGAATAATAAAATTTCTAACATATAGGTAAAACCACATGGCCTTTTTTAGATGTTCATTGAGTCCATGATTCTTCTGTAAATTTCCACTTCTATGGGATTTAAATTTAAACTAGAAAAACACACACTTGAGTGGGACCTAGGATTCTAGTCCATAATGCTTATATATTGTGACATGGATTACAAGATCCCATATTTTCTAACTCTAGTGTGTATTGATCACACAATTGAATTCAATGTGAATTATTAACATATTCTCCATATTTTGATGTTTGTAGGATATTCATTGACTTTATAAATAATTGATGTGTAATTCAAAAGATAATTAAGGTTTTCCTAGATTCCATATCCTAATAAGTGGTGAAAAAAATCAAAAAAATGTACCATTATTTAAAGGTTTCATTCCCCAAAAAATATCAGAAACTAAATCGATAGGGGAGACTATATAGAAAAAGAAACCAACTGTTTTGAAAATAAGTCTAAAAATTCATGGGATAATATTATTGAACAAGATGAGAGTGTAAATTGTCCCACAAATTATTCATATTTTCTTCATAAAATTGCATCCTTAAAGCTTTAATTATAGAAAAAACCTGATGAAAACCTTGTTGATAATGTCTTATTAGTGTAAATTTCTCCAGATATTTTTAGTTGGTTTACAACATGAAACATGGTCTGAGCCTTGTAGATTACAATTTGGTTTCTCAAAATGTTGAATATCGTGTTTCTCAATTACATCAGACTGATCAACTTGTTGTTAATTATTTTTAAGCAATGCATCCTTCATAAACATTTTCACAGTATTAGGATATTGTTCCCAGTATAAATATACCTAGGACATTGAGGCATCATGAATGACCACATAAACAAAATTTAATGGAATATTCCTATACTAGAAGCTCCCTAGATGTCTTATTCATTACTAAGGGATCCCTGTGAAATGAAACATACCAAAAAATAAATACAAGTTTGATGATGAATTGAAATTGAGGTTCCATACTACAAAATTTAATAAGAAATGAAGGCATTACCTATAAATCCTATAAGAAAAAGTGATTTTATTGAAAAAAAAAAGTGGATGGCCTCAAATAAGATTTTAAAAAAGATCATTTTTTGGAATTACTGGGAACTAGAAAATACTAAAATGGCCAGATTACTTAGAATACATATTCAAAATCACAAGCATGTCGCCTTAGGTTTGGATGACCAAAATGTATCCTTTTATCCAAGATTTATAGTCTCAAATCCTTATGGTACCATATTATTTGTTTGAATAGGTTCACCCTAGTGGCCAAAACTCTTTGGGTTATATCACATTTCTCTTCTAATGGATTACACATTATTGATTATAGTAAATATGTGGTTACTAATGCTTTCAATAATTGAGGAGCTCATAGTTTCTTCCCTATAAACTAATTTCATAATAGGTATGAAGACCATATGATACTTTGCATAAAATTGATACCATGAAATAAATGACTGTGGGACCATGGTGTGTCCTTGATGAATATAATTCCATTCTAAATATATATATATGATAAATATAATTTTTCTCCAATTACATTCCATATATGTAATTCAAAAATTGTATTATACATAACTAATTAGTTTAGGGTAACCATTATAATTCCACGTACATTTGATATAGGCAAAACCTCAACAGAATGGTTTCTAAAAAAAATAAATAGAAAATTTATCAATGAGGAATCCCTTTATTCCTGGGAATATATATCATTCATAAACCTTTTCATGGACTAAGTCATACCATCAACCCATTCTAGTATAATTTCATAATATAAACATCAATCCACCTCAAGTATCCTTCTTTGATAATTGATAGATTCTACATCCTAAATGATGTAAATTTGTTCAATATATTTGATGATTGTCTGAATTTATTAATGATTCCTATACAGGAATTGTGATTATCAAAATGATCCCAATGTTATTTAAATAAGAAATTATAGAGTTATTTGGATCTCACGATATTATATTGAATTTTTGAAAACTATCCTCAAATAATCCAAGAAGACAACACTTGATGTTTTTTCAATCATTTTATTAAAATAGATTTTGAAGTTTATTGAAACCTCAGTTATCTAATTATGTAGAATTATTGTATAAAAATGCTAGCTCAAAAAGATAAATTAATAAAATGTGATTATAGTAACTATATAGTCTTTTACCCAATTCAATATTCTAGAAGTCCCATAATACATTTTCATTTACTCAAGATGATGATTAAACTGTGGATAATAAGAAAGCTCTCTCGACCTATGTTGAATCATATTAAAAATATATATCTAATAGATTACTGCATATTTTGGAGATAATTGATGGAATCATACCCACTATAGTTAATCATGATGACAATTCCAAACTCATTTATATTCCCTTGGAATTAGAATTTTGGGGGGATATGTTTGGACTCAAATATAATAGCTCTCCTATCCTAGATGGTTTTAGCTAATTCTTTCATCAAACTAAATTGGATATTATTCAATCTGATATTTTTAGGATAGTCCTTCACTTTTTCAAGGGGTGATATCTTCCTCAAGGTGTCAATACCTCGTTTATTTATATTTTTCTATGGGTATATAATTATAATTAAATCCGCAATTCTATATTGATTTCATTAGTCATCACCATGTATAAATTATTAGGGAAAGTATTATCTAATAGGTTAGATGACATATCATATAAGATCATTTCTCAAAATTAGTTCAGATTCATCAATGAAATGAATATTTAGGACTACCTCATCCTAGCCTCTGAGCATGTAAACCTTATCAAAAATACCATCAGGGGAGGAATAAATTCATTAAATCTTTATATTTAAAAATCCTTTGATATAATGGATTAAAATTTTATATAAAAATTTCTAGATAATTTAGGTTTTAATGGGATATTCATTAATTGGGAGGAAACAATCATGAGTTAAGCATGAATCTATACTGTAATTAATGGCTCTTTTAAGGGTAATTGATAAGCATTATAAGTGTTAAAAATGGAAACCCTCTTTCTATTGTCATCTTTTCAATTTTACATGATTATCTTGCATAGATAATTTATAACATGGTTGGGGTGTGAAAATGAATACCATTAGGGATAACAGAGGCCATTCATCCCCCTTTTAACTTATATATTAAAATTATATAATCCTATTCATCATAGGCGAAAAAATATCAAGGAATTGTGATAAAGTTATTGAACTATGAAGAGCTCTCTATATAGTAAATCAGTTGGAGGATTCATTCATCTATTATAGAAAAACATTCTTCCTTCTATGAAAATTTCCATACCAAATTAATGATCTATTCAAGAATATACCATTCCTTTAAACTTTTTTATGTCCCAATGTTTTGGGGGAAATAAATAGTTACACACTTTTCATGTATTGTTAATAAAATTATAAGTATTATTACCAATTTTAAAGTAAATTCCGTGTCAATGGATGGAAGAATATGCATGGTAAATTTAGTCATCCTTTCTAAATTTGTTTACACATTATGATTTTATAATTGTTTTTCTATCCTAAAAAGAAAATTAACAAATCGATAATGAACTTTTTATTAGTGGGATTTTAAGATAAAAAAGGCCAATCCAAAGATATACTCGAGATGGCTGCCACATAGTGAGGTGAGAAAACCAAAAAAACAAGTATTCGATAAAATAAACACATAACATACAACAGGAGAAATATACAGAATAAAATGATAAAACAACATCCATTAAATCCAATACACATTGGATAAACTTTAATGTGAGAATAAATTAATACCAACAAGTCTACATGTGAACAATATTCACCTCCAAACCAACCCAAATTGAGGAAGCGATAATTAGAGAGGAAAACATGCCACAATATTTTCTTCCTTTTATATGCATACCATAATAAAAGGTCTAAAAAATCCCAAAGGAATGAGTATGGTGTGATTATGAATGCAATTAGGATACCAGAATAGATTTTATACATGGTCTAATATGAAAAAAAGAATACATATAACATAAGAAAATTGTTTTAAAACATATTTTCATATACTAGAATGTATTTTTAATTAGTTCTCTATTTTATTTTTCAGAAAATCATTCCATATTCTAAAATGAAATAAGAAAATTAGATATTACAGAACAATAAATCATATCCAAGCACCATAAGGTAGTAAAATAAGCACATATCTATGAAATTCCATCATGTTATTCCATGTGATACAACCTCATTAAAAACATGTGTGAAACTATTCAAAATAAAAACCATAATGGGGTACAAAAACCATAAATGATAAAGGAATTTATTATTTGGGCTTTATAATTTTGGAAAATATGTACAATACATAAAAGATCATAAACCAGGAATAATGTTGGATCCAACTAATAATAGGTAATTTCAATGGTTTTCAATATAAAAAAAGAACCACTAGTGGTGTCAGATATTCTAATGTTTCTTATTTCTATTCCTCGATGTACCCAATATTACTAAATTTAAAATATTGAAAAAATAAATTTCCAAACCCTGATCACCATTTATATGTTTTTTTTCTAATCCAATCCAATCCTCTTCGGTGTATGAAAACCCCATTTAAAAAAATTGTTTACTACGGAAACCCCTTTAAAATTTTATCTTTACAGATAATCTATTAAAATTGTAAATCACTTGCATTAAATGAAAAAGAGAAGTATATATTCAAGAATGATAATAAATTAATCAAATAAACTCACGTTATGGAAAAAAATACCTCAAAATGATATAAACTGATCCACTAATGACAATGGTGAATGGAAAAAAAGAGATATACCATTGAAAGACAATGAAAACCCAGAAACATCAAAGAAATGATATAGACCACTATCTGATCATGAATCTGAACCTTAAATGCAACAAACATAGTTCCCATGAACAAGGAAAGAATAACTATAAGGAAAACTATCCGGGATAGGCAACCATAATAACCCTGATGATCGATCATCGATTATATGATATGGAAGGGTAGAGATCTCTAAAATCACAAAGGGTGATCCCTATGTCATGAGATGGAGGACGTTGGTTGAATTAAATAATAAAAACACAAATAACTCCCTAAACCCATCCTATAGGATTCCAATTACACAATGTATAGTTCATGAATCCAAAAAACAAAAAAACATATATCCTTTTCACAAAAAAAATGATTTTGTATATTACCTAATGTGAACCCATTACATAGAATGTATACTCTTTATGTCATGATTGACATTAACATCATCGAACCTACAACCATTACATGGAATGTGATCCATATACATGCTGTGTAGTCACATATAAAATAGTAAACTATACAGTTCTCAAATTAAAAACACTAAAGCACACAAAATATTACCCAAACATGGACAGAACCCTAACATACACTAATACAATTATACAATGAAAATATTAATTCCTATAAATGTACCTCCCTAAACTAAAGTACATTTTTTTCTAAAAAATATTCTATCTATACCTATGAATCCCGCAATTGGACATAAACAATGGGAGATAAAACAAATCATGAATAATGGAGTACGTAAAAACAATAAAAGGTTGTTATATTGTATCCACCATAAATACATTTTTCTATTTCAAATAATTCATATTCATAGACATAAAAAAAGTGAATTCCACTACTACCACATCAACGGTTCCCTATCCCACATCTCATTTCAATACCATCAACAATACCATAATACATGAACAAAACGAATCATATTACTATTAAATACCTTCTCTCGATGTTACATAATCTAAATAAAATCAATTGTAGTGG
This sequence comes from Viscum album, assembly GCA_963277665.1. Lineage (NCBI taxonomy): Eukaryota > Viridiplantae > Streptophyta > Magnoliopsida > Santalales > Viscaceae > Viscum > Viscum album. The sequence continues at coordinate 2,055,735,934 of OY728150.1, read as the reverse complement.
TGTCAAACTCAAAAAATATATCCTACCATCTAATCACATGGGAAGGATTCAATATATAACTTCACATTTGATAAACCTTAAAGGAGTCATGGTAATATGTCAAAAAAATTCCATGTCTATCTAATTTATCACTTTTCCCCCTCATCGAATGATCACAAATGGTCCCAAAAACCGTGGTTTGAAATTGACCTTATTATCTAATTTATTATCTCCCAAGTGAGGATAAACACTATGAAAAACCATATCACCAACGTCAAACTTGATCAGTCGATGATGAAGTTTAGTATATGATTTTTCATGACTCTATGTCATGAAAAATCACCTTGACATCAACAAAACCATCTTTTTCATATCCTAAATAGGACTCATCCAGACCAAGGACCTCTCTTTCAACTCTTCCCAACAAATGATTGATCTACATGGTCACCCATACAAAGCCTAAATGGGATATATATTTATTGAATATTGATAAATTTGAATATAGATAAATTTTACAAGAGTAAAATTCATTTCCCAAGATATATCGAAATCAAGAACAGAAGCATGAATTATGTTATAAATAACCTGGATAGACCTCCTTGTCTTCCCATCAGTCATGTGCATGATAACCCATGCACAAACTAATCTAGGAACACAACACCAATTAAAAATAATTCCTTGTATCAGATGTTAAACTCGTGTCCCTTTAAGAAAAAAATAAATTAGGAACCCCGTAAATCCTCACAATCACATATACATAGAAGTCCTCAAGCTACTGCACCTTTATCATCTCCGTTATTGGGGGAATGCGCTAATTTCTTGAGTTGATATCCAATAATCCATGTAGCATCCATCCCACTATATTTTTTTTTGAAAAAATAATAAACAAATCCAAGTAAATATCATCCCAATTCCATACTACAATGAGTAAGGGGTCAAAAAACTTGTAGGCCACAAGTTTTCAACATAAATTCTTTGAAAAGTCACCCCAATGAGAAATAATTAATATACATCCTCATCCCTGACCATGAATACTAACATCTCATGTTGTGATACATCTTGGTATCCTCACGATGAATGAAAAAACAAGAATATTATCAACTCTCCATCAACTAATGCATCTGGAGAAACAGAATAACCATCCAACTTCATTAGAAAAATGTTTCACTAGGATACAAAGTCCAATCACTAGAGGAATCCGAACCCTAAAGGATATAACCCACGTGTCGGCACTCGATGTCTTTTGGTTACATGAGCTGAACTCCCTCATTAAATGGAATTTAAAATTTCATTGATTCCTAGAACACCTATAAACCATCCTCTTTTCCTCCCAACAACATCTTGGAAGTCAACCTAATTAAAGAATACTCCCCAACTGATTCCTTAATATATTGTGTTAGAAATTATCATATCAATAAACAAGTAACCAGAGTTTAATTCAGATGGGTGTTTTAAATATCAATATAAAAATACTGATGTTACTCTACATAGTGTCTCTAGCTCATGTTAAAATACCACTAAGAAAAAAATATATTCCATGATCTTATGATCAGAATACATAGTGAATTGATCCCCAAATTGATAGTTTCTATTCATTTATAGTGCATCAATAACCAATGCCAACTCATGGTAATGATTACATTGGTTCTTCTCAATATGGATTAAGTGGAATCATCTATAGGCCACAACTTTTTTCTACTAAAAAAATAAACTTCCCGAAGCTATACAAAAAAACACAATTTTCATCAGAACTGAAACTTAGTTTTGGAATAATTAGACCTAGAGATGAAGTAAAACTCACCTTTAGATCCACAAAATATATCATTAAATTATTACTCCAATAAAAATATACACCCATAAAAGTTAAAATATTCATTTAGGATGTCATTTTGGATAAATAAATTTCAAAACATCTAAAGTTAAAATCCAAACCAAATAATCTATAGATCTCAAACAAGTTACTAGGATGCTATTAGGACATAACTACCTTAACATTCTAATGATCCAATGAGATTCCACTCTTAGAGGTAATATGTCCTAGAATAAAAACTCCATAGATCCAAAACACATATTTTAAAATCATAAAACGTAGTAAATGTTCCACAAAATTTATAAGGATGATATCTAAATGGTAAATGTTCTCCTCCTCGGCCATAGTGTAATAAAAAATATCATCAACGAAAAAAAATATTCCAAGAACTGTTAAATGATCTAGTTCCTCAAATATATTAACACCATATAATTTTTAGTCTTTTCGAATGGTGTAACTAAGAATTTAAAATCCATATATCATATTATATACTCTATCTTATGTAAATATTCTTCTTAGACCCCCAATTAGTGGTACCCTAACTGAAGATCAATTTTTGAAAATTGACACGCCACTCGATGCTGGTCAAATTGATCATCAATCCTTGGTAAAATAGTTTTTTAATGGATGTTGAGTCAATAAGGTTTTCTTTATGGCTTTTACATTCCTTTTTGTTTTGAAATTCAAAGACACCTTTTACATAAGAAAATCTATGTTTTACTTCTATAAGGAAATTTTCCTCAATGAATTTTACCCTAACATATATTTCCTTATACTTATAAATATTATTCTTAAGTATAAAAATTGGATTCATACCTAAAACATCAGAATCACATAATACTTAGATATGAAACATTCTGTTTTAGGATCGGAATTCTGGATATGAACTCTAATGAAGTCACACTCCGAATCCCGGATATGACCTGTGATGAAGTTCCACTCCGAATCTCGTATAAGAACTATAATGAAGTTCCATTCCAAATTCTGGATACGAACACTCATATAGTTTCATTACAAATTCTGAATACGAACTCTAACAAAATTAGACTCTGAACATCTATGAGTTCGACTATGAACTTTTATTAGTTCAACACTGAACTCCTTTGAGTTCGACTATGAACTTTTATTAGTTCGACTCCGAACATCTGTGAGTTTGACTCTGAACTTTTATTAGTTTGACTCTGAACTTCTGTGAGTTCGACTCTGAACCTTTATTAGTTCGACTCCGAACTTCTTTGAGTTAGACTCCGAAATTTTACTAGTTCAACTCCGAACTTTTACTAGTTCAACTAAAAACTATTACTAGTTTGACTCCAAAATTTTATGTTCAGATTCTGAATTCTAGTGACACCAGACTCTGAATTTCCATAGAAATTCAGACTTCTGATTTCTACAGAATTTAGGCTCTGAATTCCAATAAAACAGAATCCGAATATACTTTTTATTATAGACTCCGAATTCCATTTTGGTTAGACTCTGAACTTTTATTTTCTTACATTCCGATCACTAGTTTTGCTTATGCTTACAGTCTCTGCATTATAAAATAATGTCGTGCACTCAGTTGCACATGTTTTTTTATAAAACGATGTCGTCCATTGTATTTCCAACTAACTATTGGTTGAGTTACACATGTATAAGTCCCCTCAAAATTTATGGAAAATATGACTGTTTGAGGAGGGAGGCGACCGTTCCAACCGAGCCTATAAGTAGGAGCTCATTTTAACGAGCTCAATACTGATGTTTGACACTATTTCTTACTTGTTGTTGAAGTCATTTCTAGAGAGAGGGGCTCTTATCAACTCTCAGTATTTGTGCATAAAGTTTGAACAACTTGTTCAAACTTTTCCTTGTGCAGACATTCTTCGTGCAACTCCGAATGTTGGTGATTATATTTGAGGACTTATGGGGATAGGAAGACAGAGGTGCTGACTACCTTACAGTTTGACAGCTTCCTTTCTGAAGAAGGCAGAGCTTCTAACTACCTTGAAGTTGAGGGATTGAAGGGATAGCAAGACAAAGACTCTGATCTTCATATCAGGGGCTTACCATAGTGTGGGTAAGACAAACTTTCTTGAAATTATAAATCAAGTGACCTTTATCCAAGGTTGTTGTATACCCTTCTCTTTGGGTTAAAATATCTATATCTTGTTAGTTGTAGTCTTACTACTTTTTTTATACTAAATTGTGTATTTAAGGAAAGTATAACCTTCTTATATTTCTTTACACTTGTACTATGATAAGTTTAGATTTTAAATGCTTTAAGGTAGAATCTCATATTGTAATCATTGGTTAAGTTTCAGTTTCCAGATCCATATTTCCATAACCTATTTTCGAAATCACTTTCCCGATTTAAGCAAGTGCATAAAACTATAAGTTTTTAACTTCATACATTGTCCCAATATTTCATTGGTGATTAGAGGTGTTGTGAATTTTCTTAGTTTAACATTCTTAAACTTAGATCATTCCTTGTTTAATGAAATTTTTAAATTGTACAATTCACCCCCCCCCCCCTCTAGTATATTGAGGATCGAAATCATTATTTTGATCCTAATATGGTATCCCTATTAAACATTTGATAATAAATACTATGTTTGAGGCAATAGTCTATATTCATAGAAAAGCGATGAAAAAAATCCTATTATGATACACTGGGATGAATAAATCACTTACTGACAAGGTTCTCAAGATAGAACTAATGTTTCACCAAATAAGAAGGTTACAAATGATTAATGGCATAGAAATGTGGATCATGCAAGGGGGTAGGTCAATAGTAAACATGACATATCTCTATATTGTTAAAGATTAAAAATTATCTACGAACATATAGGGGCGTGTACACACCACTACAAAAATTCATCCAACCAAACAAGTGTCATCTACATCAAGAAACATCTTTGAAAATAGGCACAATATTACCCCATCAAAAGAAACCATTGAACCTTCAGTTCCTAATCTAAAGTCCCACTCACTTATAATATCATGAGTGACCCCATCGGTATATAGGTACTATAGATGATGGTGATCAAAACCAATATCTAGACTAACTATAATAATATATTCCATACTGATAATAGTGTCGATGATGATAATGTCATGATAAAAAAATGTCACATACCACCACATAGTCGACTACCATCACCTGAAACACATGAAACATAAATCCTTATTTGAACCTCATTCCCAATTACTAGTAAAGATCAAAAAAAAATGAATAATCTCCTAATATATTACCAATATGTTAACTAATGTAAATGATATGAATGAATGTCTTCCATCAATACCAAAAAATATTTCACTAATGAATATGAATGAACACCATAACTCTAACTATAGCCATCCCTACATCAAATTCCTTATTGTGTACTCCACTAGATAAAGAAATTTGGTATCAACTCCACCCTAATAATTCATAAAAATGTGAACATTCCCCTAAGCCTAAGGATATGATCCATCACCAATTGAATAATCTAAAATAACCAAATATCCCATGATTAATATGTATGCTTCCTTACTTCTTAAGTATAATCAATAACAATATATATATCAGATGGATAGATGTTTCAAATATATGACATGTCATTGGAGCCTCCACACAACTCAGCTTGGTATGACCAATCCACCTAAAATAATGGAAAAAAATCTATTATTATCACATCGACACACCTTTGAAACATCTTGAAGAAATATGGGTACCTTTACACTTATTTTTCAGGTGACGAGATACACTCTGACTAGAAATAGTTACAAGTGAAGGTCCTCCTAAACAACTATTTACAGATTTGTCCCCCTCATCCTAATATTCTTTATTACCTACCTTTAAAATGCTCATAAGGCACATGAGAATAGACTATTTCTATATTTTAAGTCTCAATCCTAACTCAAACTATCTCTATTTTATGTACTTGTAAATTAAAATATATAGTTCCAAAAGCATAAACACCCAAAAATGGGTGGTATAAACTAGAACGGTAGGATCACCCTGCTCCAAAGTAAAAAAAAACTCATGGTCTTTGTCGAATATAATGCCATAAGGTAAAACTACAGATTATTTATATTCCTGAATGAACTCTCCGTAAGGTCTTCATGAAACATAGATTGTATAATATATTCCCTCCATCTCCTTCCTTGTACCGATATCATGTGTGTGGAAAAATAGGCCTTAGTGTATTTAGGAGTCTTCATGAAATTTAACATCCTCTCAATCCATTCATGTTCGGCCTCAGATTCCGAGGCTCCTTTTCGCCATGGATAATAGGTGGATGTTGTTTAGAAAATTTAGAGTCATGATCCACCACATGTCTTATGTTCCCAATATACATTTAATCTAGAGACTAAATGGTGTGTATTGTTAATTCAACCAAATATTTCTCTACTAGATTGTTCACATATAGATCAAGTCCTCTAGAATTTTCTCTTGGATGATTTTTATAATATAATTTATAAATTAACCAATTAGATAAAAATCACATTGTAAAATGTTAGGACCACTCTCATAATTAAAACCAATGATTTAATAAAATTAGAATTTAAAGAAATTGTGAATTCTATTAATCAAATCTGTTACTTAAAAAGGAATAGGTCTATTTAAATAAAAATCCCATATAGTTCATTGAAATAAACTTGAACCCTATGTCTCAAACCTAGTAAAGAGTCTCATAGCACCCATGGTAACTCAAGTATAGTAATAGAAATGATCTTGATAATTCCCTTTTCTACACATAATATCGAAATTATAATAGTCTTAACTCATATATACCCGATTTATGCATCTAAATTCATGAATTACTAAAACCAATTCAGATGACCCTTTAATTGGATAAAAAATTGTAGAAGAAAATTTCAGGTCAACCAAATTATATAAAAGAGATAATCATGACATTTTGAAATGAAACAAATATAATAGAACATGTGTTCAAAAAAATCCATTATGTACAATAAAATTAATATAAATAATAAAAAGATTCAACTAAATCCATACAGTCCAAGCCTCACTAGGTAAAATTTAAATTATGATAAATAAATAAAAACAAGTCTCTAAGTGACAATAGTCACATCCAAACCATTAAAAACTGAAGAGAGTGATAGTAAGAGAACACAACATCATACATGATTACATTCATTATATCTATATCAAAGAATAAAATTTCAATAAACCTCCCAATGAAAAAATTTAGTTTTTTAAAAAAAACCATTAAGATACCCCTATAAAATCTATATAAATAGAAATATCTATGATGCACTAGTTCTAACTTTAAAAATAATATGTTTAACAAATCATTTTCATTAAGACTAATCCAATTGAAAATAATTTTCTATTTTGTTTCGTAACAATGTTTCATATTCTCTATCCATAAATATGAAAATTTGAAGTTATATAGTAGGAAATCATAACCAGTGATCCTATGGTAATATAGTAGAGAAATATCAATGAAATACCATCATGTGATTCTATACAATATAGGCTCATATTAAAATTTTGAGAAATAATCCATGATAAAAACCATAAAGAATATAAAAAAATCCATAAATGACCAAGAAAACTATCATTGCTGATCTAGAATATGTGAAATTTTTACTAGCAAAAAGAGAACGCAAACCTAGAAAAAATGTTAGATCCAACTAATATCAATCCCTACCACAGTACGTCGGTATCAACAAAACAACCACTAGTGGTGCCACACATACCATGTTAAATATTTTTTCCCTAATGTACCCATGGTTCAAAAATTCACAAGATTTTCAAAATACATTATCAAACCATGATAACAATATATAATACATTATTTAAAGACTAAACAGACCACTTTTGTTTTTTGAAAAATCCATTTCCCCTAAAATTAAATATGTTTTCTAGAAAAACCCTTTTAGAATCTTTTTCTTTACATGAAATCCCTTGTAAAACATAATTGAATTAAATTTAATGAAATACTAATGATTTTTTTATTGAAAAAAATCTACAAATTGTCCCATTGAATAGAAACACCTACCTAAAAACGGTATAAACCTAACTACCTTCGACAAATGTGATTAAAAAACAAGAGATTTGTCTTTGAGAGAAATAGAATTCAAAGAAACTATAAAAGAATGATATAAAAACACTTTCTAATAAAAAATAAAAACCCAAAACATAGTCAATATGTTAGAAAGAACCAAAAGAATGATGAACCAAAATGAACTCTTACCCTGATAGGCACACCTCACCATCCTTGATGATTGATTTCCAATCCTATGATCTGAAAGGGGAGGAGATATCAAAAATAAACTACGGTGATCTATGGGATGATAGAGGGAGGATTCATGTAGAATAAATGAATAAACACTTGTATAGATCCATAACAACCCAATCCATGAGAATTACTTCATGTGTAACACCACATTACATTTTTTAATCCATGAGGCCCATAATATTTGAAAAACACATCCCCTTTTATTTAATAACATGATTTTTTCCAACTGAATTATGAAAATACATTATATGTTTTTTACAACATTCACCAACTGAACCCGATTCATAGTATCTTCCCAATGGCCATTACACAATTTATAATCACATTAGATGGTGTGTAATATCCCAAAACATTGTAAATAATACAGTTCTAAGAAAAATACACAAAATCACCCTAGTCTTCTTCAAAACGTGGAGATAACCCCAAAAATATGTTAACACATTTATAACTAGTATCCATTAATTCAAAAAAAAATACATTCATAAGAATTAGGTTATTTTTTCTATAAATTTATATTTATATCACTGATAATCCTCAAAAATCCACCAAGAAAAAGATAAAAAAATCATGGACATTGTGGTACCTAAAATTAATAAATGGGTGTTATAGGGAGAATTATAGAAAGATAACTTATCACATATTCATGTAAAAAAATTATAATCAATATGATAATGGGGTTTTGGGAATAAAAAATTATCCACGATTAAATCAATCCATGAATTTACACCTGAAACTAAGGCAAAGAAATGGTGACATGAAGACACTTTTATTACTTAGAGCTAGGTTATTGACAAATCTTTTGAGATGATTTCATAACTACATAGACTCATATATTTAGAAAACCCTCAAGGTCTCTTTCTCTAGTATCCATACTAAATTAATTTATATTTATTTCAATGATTACTCGCTAAATTTATTGAAAAAATGGGACTAAATCCTTTTAGCAGAACTTGTCTAGGATTCTTCTACATCAATAGAGATAAATGCCTATAAAAAATATAAACTATAAATCCTTTGGTATAGCTTTCCTAATATGATTCAAAATATGGCCTATAAATATTGACTATACTATAATGAACTATAAAGTTTAGGACCCTTCCACTAGTGGTTTTTTTGTTCCATTATTTTTTTTTATCCCATCACGATTTCTCAAAATATTTTGTATTAATTTTTTTCTAAATATTTAGTAGGGGCTGAATAAAACAGTATATATTTATACAGGTTTAGAGGCATGTTCATGGTAGAATACCAACCAAATCCAATTTTAAATCAGGAATGGTATATCTATTCTTTTGATATGGTCATTTCCATAATTTATGGGATGATATAGAGAGCTTGTTCAAATGTTTTCCCACTACCTCGACCATTTGGAGTTCTCTATTTTATATTTTCAGGATCCAAATATGTCTAGAAAACTCACTCTAAGATATTGTCCAGAGATTTATAGGAATATCTCATTAACTATATCTAATGAATCAATTATAGGTAGTAGTATATGACCATGCTTGGATTATGTGGATAGCCTACAAGAAGGCTATTCATAACTTGAATTCATTTACTATCCAGGTTTACATTGTCTAGGCACTAGGTGTATCCTAGGATGAATATCCTCTAACATGAGAATTATATGACAACTTCATCCATGAAAACATAGTATATATATACATTTTATAATAAATGGAAATTTTATACCACATTTAGGTACCATATATGTGTCATAAAAATACCCTTGTAATTGAAGGATTCTCACAACACAGGCGGCTCATCAAGAGAAAAATTAAGACAATTGGGTTATGTTGCTATATTCAGAGATCATTGTAGAAATGTTATTGGGTGTCTTTATTTACCACGAGAAAATAATACCTCTCTCAAATTCAATATTATTGGACATATAAACATTGTTTGATAAGATAAAAAATGATACTGAAATAACCTTTTGTTCGAATGTGACTCCACCACCATTATTCAGTTTGTCAGGATAGTCTCCCCTATCTATCTTTGAAGGTAACTACTAGATGGATCTAATGGATATACTCTTTCTCTTATACAGACATCACAGTGATTCATACCTATAGAGAGGCTATATTATTGATAATTTTTATTTCTTCAAAGATTCAATTCATGTGATATTATCTATTATGTTGAGATACCCAATGATTTGAGGGCCCTTTTGTAATGGTATTGTTATAAAATGTCTTTTTTCAAACTCCTGTAATGTTTAATAATTTAAATTTAATAAAAGTAAAATTTATTAATTGGGAAATATTTCACCCTTTCTCCCTAATTAATATCACCATTAATTATTAATTCATGAGAAAATTTTCTTCAAAATTAAATTACTAGAAATGAATACTATATTGTATAAATGATATCTCATCGCATGTAACTTACTGATAAAGATCTTGATCAGCCAAGGTATGTTAGTATTATAATTAATTTATTAATTAATGAATGGTTTTTTTAATTATAAATTCATTATTAAAATAAATATGGTTAGTTACATTTTATCCCTCCCCAATTTATTATATAAGACCTATATTTACATGGTTTATTTTATGTAACTCATTCCCATAGTTCTCCTCATATATGTGAAAATAATTTACATGTAAAAATATATCTCCAAGTAGTGAAGGATAATCAAAAAACGTGATATGGTGGGAAAAAACCAAGATGATTCACAACATAGTTGTGGGATTCCACAAATTCATCCATTCCCAGATCAAAGACTATTCCCCTATGTCTATAGGTTGGTTTATCATCTTTTGGATAAACCAACCGCTATGAATCTCATAATCCAGTGACTATTTATTATATTTTTTTCACAAGTTATTTGTTTATTAATGTGATGCATCCTTATGTAATATTAAATGTTTTCACATAATTTAAATAAATAAGAAATCATATTATGATAATATATAATAACTCTACTATGCATAAGTTATTTTACATGGAATCTATGATCAATTATGTGTAATCCACATAATGTTAACAAGGCATGTAGTGGATAAAATAAAATAAATTTATGTCTAATAATTATGAAAATTTCCATATAAAATATAAAAAATATATGTTCGCATATTGGATTAAGAGTCAAACAATGAAAATAATTGTTGGGCATTCCCTTGTCATGATAGAACCTTTTTTTGGGAGTTCATTTAGATGATTTATGTCAAATTAACTATTCTGAGATGAAAATGAGTATCCTATAGTATTGATGATGTATACTTGAGGTAATTTTGTAGGAAATTAATGTCAAGATTTCAATATTGGGGATTCTACTCAATGGATAAAAGAGAATCTATATTTTTTTGGGAACCTAAATACCATTGAGTATTTTACTTTACCAATTTCAAAATTTTAAGAACTAAAATAGGAATACATTTCACTAGAATGTCCACATGAATTGGAATTTTGAATCCAATAGTGGGAGATATTATTATTTAAAAAATTAGTGGGTGAATAAGAAAATAATTTTTATATCATAAAGCCTTGTAATAAATATTAGGTAAAAATAATTTCAATTAACTATAATAGATAAATGTAAAGTTAACCCATCAGAATACTATTATCATTTTTAAAATTAGATAGAGTCCATTCCAATATAATAATTTGGGGGTTTTAGAGATTTATATATATTAAAATAATAATATAAGGTTTATATTATATTTCATATTCCAGTATTCCATATAATTCCCCTCACTAAGTGATCAATGGTGAAAATGAAACTTAGTAGTCCTTCATGGACGTAACTTCTTATGTTTTTCCATCATGTTATAAACTATGTTTGGTTACATAATGATGAAATATAATAACATATATTCTTATAATATGATATATTATCTCTTATAACCTAATTATGAAAAATAAAGGCATAAGATAAATTTTATTTCCAATAGATTATTCAATTAAAAACTGGAATATGGAAGCATAGGTAGTAATTAATCCATTAAACTAGAAAAAATTAATCATTTTACAATTTTTGACTTATGTTTTTCAAATAAATCATCCATAAGTTTTATATTATCATCATTACCATCTAGTTTTTTTATATACATCAGGAATTATTGGGATTATCTGTATATAAATATCATTCATGATTACTTTTTTATAAATAACTGAGTTAATAAAGCATGTTGGAAACGGGGTTTGTCACTCCTTGTGGAGAAAAAAATGAAAGGCCATGTTTAGAAACCCATATCTAATCTATAATAATTGGTTTATGTTGAAAATCAATCAAAAAGACATATGATTTCAATGAATGGATATTAATAGGATTCTATCTACTTCATATGTTTTATTATTGGTTACTAGAAGAGAAATTTTAATGATTGAATTAAAAATAATCTGGAATATTCTTATTTAAGGACATTAATCATATCATGTAATAATTTTTTTATACATATCGGGTATTAAATACAATATAAAATCCATATATATTTATATGAATATTGGAAGAGAACATGTATTGAAATATCATTGGATGTAAGTCAAGATCCCTATGTAGCTGAGAAAGGACGATTCTGAAATCATTAAAGAGGGTGATATGACTTCTAATTTCCATAGTGGACTATTCGAATTTTTATTTTTTATTATTAGGAACAATTATTTCTATGTATATTTAGAAACATAAAGACATTATTTCATCATGGAATTAATTTTGTTATGGTATTTCATACTTATTTTCTAGTTTAGTATTTCTTGAAACATTGACAGCCAACTAAAAATAACGATGAATGTAAAATAGAAAACTCAAGTGTACCTATTTTTGGAATGGTTTTTTTATAAAATAAAATTGATAGTAGTTTTCAAATTTATATCTATATCTGTGTATACAATCATTTGAGATAAAACACTAGGTAAAATAACTTATATATTTATAATGTTCAAGAAGAAAATAATTTTATAATTAAATGAAAAACATAAATCCATTGAATTAGATTAGAAATTACACATGAACTATTCTAATGAAATATATATATATCATAATAAACAACGTGATATTTATTAAGTTTTTTTAGGAGTAATTGGTGAAGTAATTAATATAACTAAAAGAAAGTAATTAGATCCTATAAGAAGGATTTTTAGGTTAAAAAATTATTCATCCCCCATTTCAATTATAGAGTAAAAGTAATCATAAACATAAATTACCTTATACAAAATTAAAACACATGATAATAAAATGATGATGGCTTGTGAGTATTATATATATTGTTAATCACCCATAATTTATTACTACACATATTTTACAAATCCAAACAAAAATGATTACCATATTCCAACTATGTTGAATAATTAACATAAAATATATATGATGAAGAATCCATATAGTCTTTACATAATGTTTTCATGTTGGATTTAATTGTTAGGACCAAAAAACATAGTTCAACGGAAAAAAATATTCACATACTATATTATTAACAAATTATTAATCACAATATTACAGACCCTATGTAAAAATGATCATAATAAGGATAGTTATTATTTATATAAGAGGGATGAACTTATATTTATAACTGTGTGGTTTTTTTAATCCTCAATGAATTCAATTATAATGTTTCATATGAGTTTTCATAAGAAAATAATGTGTACTAGGCTCGGAAGGGGGGTTTTTTCTAGAGAAAGATATTGTATTATAATGTTATGACCAAAAAACGTTTTTATAATCACCATGGTTGGTCATATGGAAATATATATATATATATAATTATTTAGTATTATTCATCATATAAGGATGAATTAGATATATACATGAAAATATTAATTGGTATATATGAATTTGGAAATGGATTCCCTATGAAAAAATTCACATCTCTTTATTTTAGATGTTTCTTGAAATAATAATGATTGTGGGTATTAAATATATACTATACATAGATGGCATAAAATTGTACAAATAAATATAAATTCATTATTAAATGGATTAAAAAATTATAGATATATTATATGAAAAAACCATTTACCAAATCATCTTGATAATTATTGGAGTTTGTTCCCTAGAACTAAGTTATTTTAATTTTCATATTAATTATATTATTTTTTAAAAATATTAAAAATCATACTATCACATCATTATTTTACTTCTACATTTCATAGTGTGTGATAATTTCAAAAGAGTAACAATTGAATTGAAGGGTCATAGTTTTTCCCAGTTATGTTGAGAAACCATATGTTCCCTAGTAGTATTCATAACTATATTTTCTATATCTATATAATTTTTTAGGGAACTTAATCAAATAAGTTATCTGGGTTGGAGACTCATTAGACATTGATGCACTTTCTCAGGTTGTACACACTTTGTAATTTTAAATGCAAAAGATTATGAGAATGAATACTGCCAATAGAAAATTCACATTTATATGTGTTATTGGATGATTATATATATTATAAATATTTATTGATTTTTATAAATTATTATTATTATTAATTAAATTTATTTTTTTTTAATTTGATGTATTGATGAAAACAGTGATGAAATATGTTCCCAAAAAGTTCAATATATTTTGTGGGTAATGAGTATCATTGAATCAGTAAATAATTTAAGAAAGGATTTTCCCCTTACGTTCATTCACATAAGATGATATTTTAATCCCTTATAATGGAATTAAAGGGATTAAACAAATCATTTAAAATTTTGATCTTTGGGAGGTTCAGTTTTAGAAATTCATTGTAAGAGACATAAATCGCATAGGTCGATGAAAGCATCAAGAAAAATTCCTGATTAGAGATATTCTGATAAATGGATTATATTATTAATAAAATCTGGATGAGTTTTTATTTCATTGGGACATTAATTTCTTTCAATATGGGTACTTTGGTTTGATTCTAAATATTATCCTTATACTATTTTTGGTTCCACATAATGGTACTATGAATAAGACCAAAAAGGGAAACCAATAAGTGTAACTTAATAATTATTTAAATTATAAATTTTTTATTATTGATCAATTTTAAAAAAAACTATTCTCATTTGGGTTTTAATAGTTATTAATTATTTTCATGATAACATATATTTAGTCACATGTTTTTGGGAAAATAACTTGTGATAAAAAATTTAATAAATTATTATTTATTATTTAGTTATTATAATATTTATTTATTTATTGGTTAATAATGTAATGAAATTTATTTTTTAAAAGAATATATTTTATTCAAGGTCCAATTTATATAGTGGATGAATTTTGGGCCATGTTTAATGTTTGGGTGAGAAATACTACATATAAATTATTATTTGAATAAATTTTAATCCATTTTTAATAGAATATTATATTATTAATTTGTTTGTTTTATGCATGTCAAGATATAATAATAATATTATTATTATTAATATAAAAATGGGGTTTCTTATGGATTAAGTAAATAATAAGGGTTCATGTTAAACTGTTATTTTTTAACACTAAACAATATTCAATCGAAAATATATTATTTCAAACCCTAATGATATCCATTTATTTAGGTTGTGTACAATGGAAATGAGATTTATCTCATGACCTAGAGTCTCCATATCCAAGAACACACTCATGAATAGAGAGATATCCTTCTAGACCAATCTCTTGATTCTAGAGATATCAAATTGAATCCTTTATTGCTTCAATTCCTATAGAGTTCAAAGAAAGACAATGTTTAAATTTGGAACATCCACACTAGAACTAATAGATTTGAATAATGATTCTCACAGGATCATGGTTTATGAATGATTCATCACTAGAGTGAATCTACACTATATCCCAATAACTCAATAATGGTATGATATAGAGACATTTTCAGATTCATCATCTACAAATTTATTCATAACAAGGTAATTCTTTAACTGATTAAATTCGTTACAGATCACTAGGTGACGATATTTTATTTTTTTCTAGAATTTTCTTGGAATTAAATATTTTAATTTATTTTTTTGGTTGGGGAATTTTTCATCAATTTACATATATGATTAATCATCGATTTTGAAAAAATATATGAGATAGGAATGCCCTTCCATCGAATCTGCACTGGGAAATATAATGTCGTATTAGAGTAGTCACAAAATTACTTACATGATTTTAAAGATAATTTATTAATTCATTCAATTTTCATTGGTTTTGAATTTTATAATCATTCCTTAATTTGAATCCAGTTATATTTTATTCTTTATATTCATTCTCATAAATATAATAACAAATGGATTAATATTTTTTGCAGATCATTTAAAGAACTCATCTATAGTTTCTAATGATTATAGATGCATAACACAAGAGTACAAGATATGTAACTCATATGATCATGTCTTGTACCAATGTTTAATACAAGAAGATAACTTTTTAATTAATTCAGTGAAAATTAATATATTATATATGGTGTGTTTTTAATATATTGCCTATTTACTAGGCCATCCTGGTGCACGGTTAGCTTCACAAAAATGTATATAACTTATGTACATGAATGTTATTCCATTAATAAAATAATATCCATGTTGTTTTACATAATACATGTGATTTGTAACTATCTAACTCAGGGAACACATGACATTTATCCCAGGTACATGATGTGTACTCCATTAATTTCTGTGACGGGCAAAAACTCCCATACCATAGGTGTGTGTCATGGATAGATGATGAAGAAATAATCATGAGGTATAAATGGATTGTGAATGATTTGTATATTATATTCTTTTTTAACATAAAATTAATTTATTGTACAGAAAAAACCAAATCATTGTGTGTTTCGTGTGTCATTTGTTGGACTCATACAAACATTGTTTTGGGTTTTATATTTTCTAAATGTCAAATTAATTTCATCATTATATTTGGAACTATATATCATGTATAAATTATAATTAATTGATTAATATATACACATTAAAATAAAACCTGTACTATAAATATCATGTGTGGTTGTGTAATTTGTTTTACAATACACACCATGAAATTACATGTTAAGACATGTCACGACCCGTCCCCCGGGGCCCTTATCGTGACTACCCCAACCCTGCCTTCTATATGCCAGGGGCTGGAAACTAGAACCAAAGGCGTAATCCCCTAAAACTGGGAAGGCGTTGCCTTTATAACCTATAAACAAATATACAATCAAGCTCACAGCTGGATGAAACACCAAGTAAACTATATAACCAAAGAGTGGTGAAAGTAAAAGCCTCCAGAATATAAGACCAACAGTAAATGTAGAAGTAAAACTGAAACGCAATACAACTGAAGAAAGAGAACATATATCTACTGGATCATCCTCTGAGGTTCCTACCTAAAGGGTAGGTACAGATCGCCTCCTCAGCACTCCGCGTCAGTCCATCTCCTCCGGGTACCGACATGCCATATGGTCCACCTCCAGGTATCGTCCAGTCCGGGTACTCTCAGCCCCCCTTAATGCTATCTGTCATCTACATCCAACACAATGAAGTGCGGGCATAGCCCGTGCAGGTGTGAGTATAACGATACTCAGTAGGGACCCCGAGACCCTCTATGTCTCACAAAACCCATCAAGGATAAACACAAAAAATGAAATAAATAGATAACCCTTATTAGGTATATTCCCAAACATTTACCTATGTAATAAAGTGATCCATCTCAATCATGAAAAAAACATAGATAAACTGACTAAGATCAATGCATGATTTCGTTCTAGGGGGTAGTATCAAGTAACATCCCCAGTCACATTATCAAAACCTTGACTGCTGGAGAACTCCTCCTCTATCGAGTAGAGTGGGACTGCCGCGACACCAAGTGTGCTTTCCACTAACCTTGAACTACTGAGGTACTCGTCCTGTCAAGTACCGTGGATATGTCGCATCACCATGAGTGGTCCCCAGCATGGGTTTTTCTGTCACCTGCGTGCTCCCCCTCGTAGCATGCTGAGGTACTCTTCCTTTCGAGTACCGTGGGTCTGTCGTGACAGCAAGGCACACCCCCATAGTGGGTCTACCACCACACAAAGGCGCTCTCCATTGGGAAAGTAGAGTAACTCCGAGTCAAAATGGTTAGTAGCTGTCAGGTCTCAACCAGCTACTAGGTCTTCGCACTATGCTCGCTTGTCTCCAGGAGAATCTTCTCCATGAGCTACTGGTGGGTACTCCAACTATAATGAAGTCCCATGAAGAAGTATATCAAAGTTCTGTAACGTCATCGGGCTCTCAACTCAATAGAAATTGTGTCAATTGAACACCTGGTCCATGAGTTATTAGCCTTTTAGTCTCGGGGGCCTGGTTGGATTCGTGCTCGATTCAACCTGAAAGATTCTCATCTCAATCAAAAAGTCAAGTGGAGTATACTCAAAGGGACCTTCATGCTCTATGATTTCCATTACCATTGATGGTTCATCCAACAGACATTCGGTGCCAAAGATATGGCTGAAGGAGCGTAAATGGGTCGTAGTGGGCCTCGGTCCGGTCTAACCAGGTCAGACCAACCCGGCCCGTTGGGTTCGGCCCGACCTTCTAGTCCAGGCACAGTGGGCCGCGAGGGGCCGCAGAGAGCAGTGAGGGCACAGACCAGCAACGAGGGCACTGACTGGCCCTGGGTTGGTGCTTGGGCGATTCAGCTCGGAGGACTGAGTGTGGGTGGCTTGGTCCAGAAGCCTACCGCGAGGGTGGCATGGCCTTGGGTGCGAGGTCGGTTTGGCTCGGAGGGCCGCAAGGGCGCGGCTCGGGGCAGCTCATCCCGGGGGTCGGGGTGTGGGGGCGGGGTCGGTTCAGATAGCTGGTGGCGCGATCGGGACCAGTTTGGCCGAGAGGCCGGAGAGGTCGGGGTGGCTCAGTCGGCGGATGGCATCGCCAGGGGGGCTGGGCCGGGAGGCCGGGGTGGCTGGGGGCCGGATCGGCCGGTTCGGCCGGGGTGGTGGGGGGATGGTTCAAACGGGAGGCCGGGGGGGCCGAGGGTCGGTTATGTTGGGAGGCCGGCGTGGCCGGGGTGCGGCGCACCCCATGGCCGATTCAGCCGGTGGCTACGTAGTGTCATTCTGGCCGGGAGGCCGGAGCGTCACGGGAGTGGCGTCGGAACGAAATCCATGGCTGTTAGTGTCGTTTCCTTCTTCAACTTCATTGCCTTTGTGGCCTTCCTCAGTTCCGAAGAACACCACAAAACAAAATAAGGGTTAAAGAATGGATGACCGTGTTATTTTGGCCTTCACTCTTCGCATTTGAGCAGTAGCAAGAGTTTCACAAGAACGATGAACATCAAACCCCCCCGCAAAGATTCATCCCAACCCGGACAAAAGAAAAAGAAGGTGTCGTACTTGTGAAGTGATAATAAAATATCACTAAACCCCTACCTCGTATTTTTCGTTGTTGATGATGGAGAGGGAAGGTCTGTCGTCGAAGATGTCCCATATCGGTTTCCTTCACAAGGTGCTTCCGAGGAAGAAGTTGATGAAATTCCTCGCTGGCATTCTTTGTGGAGGAAGCATTCTTCATTGGAGAGTGTAATCCTCCATGTCTTGGGCATCATGTCACTTTACCATCACTTCTTCACTTGGTAAAGTCATCCAAAATCCCCCTTCTGAGCTCCATATATATAAGAGAGGGGGTAGGTAGGTACCGATCGTGGAATTTATGATGGTTAATCTAATAGTAACCTTCCTAAATTCCAACGAAACTATTAAATAATTTAAAAAGGGGGCAAGATAATTAACTATGTTGGAATAATTAAGGGTATGTGTGTTGGCACAATTAATGTAGAGGAAGTCAAGAGGATCCTACATATTAATGAGGGGGGTTGAGATTTCCTCTCAATTAATGGTGGGTTTAGTCCCGGGTGGTCCCCACCACTATAACCTCCCATGAGAGATTATGGTTTGGGTGTTCCCCACCATCATAACCTCTCATGAAAGGTTACGTTCTGGTGGTCCCCACACCTCAACTTCCACTTGAAGGTTTAGTTCCAGTAAACCCCACCTTCCAACACCCACATGGGTGTTGCAAATAAAAATAAAAATGTCATACACTTATTTTTTTAATTTACACATGAAAAAAACCCAAAAACTAAATTTCAAGCCTGACCAACTGTCATCGAGGTTAAAGTCTTCTTAAGAGAATACTAGCGCTGCGAGTTAACTCATGCCCTCAGATTTCAATTCTGAGCACTAGTTCAAAAGTAAGAAAAATCCGCTCGCACATTTACTGAACGTACCTGAAAAAAAAGTTTAGAAATTCATTCTGGTTACATCGGGCCCAAGAATCAGGTGCCGTCAATTTTCATGGACTTTTAAAATTCCCATATATTATATAACATTACAGTGAAATTTTGGGTCTTTACAATACATGTATGCTGTAGAAAAATTCAGTAAATATATATCAAAGAAAATCTGTGATGGGTAGTTCATATGGGTACTCTTCGTGTTTCCTCCAAGGTATATATTTTTTAGTTATTCAATTTTAAATAATATTATATACTTATAATAATTTTTTTGGATTATAATTTCTATAATTTTTTAATAAGAAATAAGATAAAAGAATTAACTAATAAAAAATTATTTTATATTTATAAGAGTGTGATTTATCTTAAATAGTAAGGTCTGGGAATGAATTCAATTTTATTAAATGTGGAATTAATTAAATGTTAATGTATAATCATGGTCATATAATAGAATATTTTATGTGATTTGTTTCATTATAATTTATAATTAAGATAAATTGATGGCCTTTGTGTAATCATTCTTCTAATTATCTAAGCTCGTGCAATCCCACTATTTCGTTTTATGTAAACTGACTAAAAAATCCTTTGGAACCCCTAAACTATGTTTGATAAAGAGATTATGTAATGGATGGATCTCCCATGTGAGTAAGGGTGGTTAAATAGATTGATTATAGCTGATTTCAAATCATGATAGGAGATATATTAAAGGATAGTTAGAAATTTGAAACATGAATCAAGTCATCGTTAAAGGTTATTTCCACATGGATAACAGTTATTTAATCATCACACCAGATAAAATAACTATTATGAAAATTTTAGGATCATTCCACTCAAATAATTTTATTTCTATCCTATTTCATGGTTAATTTCATTGTGGATTATTTTTCTTGATCGCATGAATTAATGAATCAATAATCTCTTAAGAGAGAAATTTGATAAATTGGATTATATGTAAACATTATCTATTATATTGTTAATAAAGTATGTAAATAAAAATAATATTAACAAAATATTCATCAAAAATAAAATGTGGTATTTATACATAAAGATTAAAATCTCATTACTATATATATTAAGTTGGTACATCCTTATACTACATGGTTAGGAATCAAAACAAAGTTCAAAGAGCATAACCAACATCTATTTGGGAGGTTTAAATTATCAAGGAATTTATATATTGAGTTGTTGGTTTTCATAACCTAGTTCATTTTTTGGTTTTATTTCCACCATTTTATGAAAAACAAATAACTTGAAAAGTGTTTTTTAAATCAAAATTTAGGGTTTGTTTCCAAAGCTTTCTGTCAGGGCATACATGCTTCTATGTGCTGCCACATGCTGTTGTGTCACTTATTTTTTACCCCAGATTCTAGATTTCCAAAGTGGGCAGCATTCAACACATCTTCATAATTGTTTGCCCCTTAACTGAAATAGGTTGATGAAATTTCAGTTCCTCCTTCCATGGATTCCTCCTTATAACTTGTCACTTATTCCGAGTCTCCCTTATTGATTTAAGAAATTGATCTTTATACTCACTCCTAGTAAAAACTCTTTGTGGATGTAGTTTAATTACAATGATTTTTTCTAGAAATTACAAGGGGTATAGTCAGGGTAGAATACTTCGTTTATGGGTGTAGTCATGTTATGCTTCACTAACAATGTCTTCATGTTAGAACATTATAGCACCTGTATTCTTCATCATAATAGGACTTCTCAAAGGCACAGAACATAAAGAATCCCACTTTGATTATGGGATATTTTTTTACCAGAGACATGTATTATGAGTTCTTCCAAATGAATCCCATGTTTAACATGGGGTATGCCATGAGCATAACATCTTTCATAGATGGTTAAGCTGAAGGAATTACTTCCAAGGTTTTCCTCATGTATTTCATCTTTAACGTGAGTTAGGTAATGAGTTTAACATCATGTGGACACGGTTCTATCAAAGGGGTGCCTTCTGAGAATTTCCTCGGGCATCTCATGTTTAACATGAGGTTGGTCATGAGTTTAAAATCTTTCTGAGATGGTGAGTGTTCAATCAGAACACCCCATCAATATGGATCCGAGAGATGGATCTATATTAGGGAGAACATGGAAGGTTTATAATATGGATGGATCATAACTAACTGTGAGGAAAAACTGAAAGTGTCGGGTCACAAAAATGGGTTGATTCTAAACCATGAGGGGATACATCACATTGAAGGAGGCATTGAGGTTTACCATTTGATGGGCGGTAATTCCTTTGGTGACAAACCTAGGTCATGAGTTGCATAAAGGGAAGATGTCACACTATGAAGGCTGCTCTAGACAGCACTGAGGGAAGATCAGGGAGTTAGACCGCATGGAGGGGGACACCAAGTTAACCATTGGCTATTATTGAACCTCGTTTAGGTTTTCCATGTACCTTATTTAATATTAATGGTTCAAAACCCGAGTAGTTCAAAGGGGTGTTTTGGGTCTTACATATAGCTAACTTCTAATCACAAGGGGATTGTTCTCTGTTAGATGAACATGGACTGTGTGGGACTTATTCATGGTTATATTTTTTAGTGTTGATGGCTTCATAAATGGTGTGGTAGGAATGTTCTTAGTGGTATTTTGTTTCCTATGTAAGAATCAATATGGATATGGATGAAGTATTGATGTGGAATGGATGGGTACCAGAGAGAAGTGGAACCTCTAGGTTGTGGCATGATCCTCCCGAGATATAGCAACTCGAGGGAATGGAAAAGATATGAATTGGTGATGTGATTGAACCTCAAGGTGACAAACAATTTAACTAGTGTCTTGTATAGGGATCAAAGTAATCATATTTTGGGAAATGGGTTATAGAATCCAAGGTTACACAAGGTTATTGACATGTATCCATTCTGGGGATTATGCATGGTTAGCGACCCAAATTGATGGACTAGAACACCTCAGGGAGGTCAAACTGGGGGATGTGACCTAAAAGGGAAGATGTCACATAATGAGGGTATATCATTAGGAGGGAGAATGGTTGTAAACCATTTTTTGGGATTCAATCTCATGGATTATTCCTACATAAAATTTTTTGTAGTCATAGATCAAAACTCAAGTAGTTCAGAAGTAAGGGGCATGGGGTCTACGCATTGAATTAGACTAGAGAATGGATTCAAAATAACTATTAATCTCTAATTAGATGTGATTAATTATTGGTTTGATAAAAAATATATTGCAGTAGACTTGATGATTGTGTCATGAATGGTGTCACTAAGAGAGGTGATGTCGAGATTAAGTGTTGAGATGGTTCAGGGAGATGGATATTGGGGCTTAGTCCATGGGGGATTTCTATAGAGGATCTCATTCTGCATTTGGAGGATTTCAATACCTTCTGGAAAGGTGAGGAATATCTCACTCCCATGTAGACGAGTTGTCTTGGAGAATTCCTGAGACGCAACACCCCAGGAGGATTGCATTGGGTGAGACTATAGTTTAATGTCATGTGATGAGGAAGAGGGGGATTATAAGTTTACAGTTTAATAACTCCTATAATGAAGACCCAATCCTTACCCTCTTGGACATACATTGTTTCCAACCATACAACCTTGAGAGGTGCATGACAGAAACATTTCCAAATAGGATATGGAGGGGGAGTGGTCACTCAAGGGGTCCCTATTAGCATTTATATTCTTAAAATGAATAGTTGTTAGAGTACCTATGCTAAAAAAATAAAGTAAGGAATAAAAAAAAGGATATCACATGAGGAACTATGAAATCACATCAAAAAACCGAGAGGGTTTCATAAGAGAGGAGCTCAGGAAGTTAGGGGAATTCCAAGAGGAGCTTCATAATGAAAAGGTACTTCACAAAGGAAATGTGATTCATGATGAAAAATCCCTTATAGAGAATGGGTCATTATCCATAGAATATATAATATTAGAATATTTCTTAACAAAAGCTTAATGATTCTCAGAACCATGATCAACCCAAAGGGGCTCGCTTCTTTTTGAATGGTGGAGGGCTTCGTGAAGGGAATCCCTACAATAGTTTGGGTCTATGAAGAACAGAATAAAGTCTATAAATGATACTGAAGTACCTTTAGTGATCCATTTTTTGGTCAACATTATAGTGAGACTAAGCTTCGAAAAAAGGGATACCAAATGATGAATGTTTGGGGTAACATTTTCATTGTGGTGAAAGAGCCTATTATTTATACGTAAATGGGTATCAAAATTCTGGAAAGAGAACCACGAAGGAAAAGGATGTCGTGAATGGGTGGGGATTCATCAGACTTGCATAGATGTATTTAAGTGACACTTGTGTTATTATGGGGGGATGTTAGACATGTGGTAAAACCTTCAACATCCATCACATGATTTTTATGTTGAGGGAACCTTGTGAAGGAGCATCTCAATATGGAGGCATTGTATGATTTTTAGGGATGTTTGAGGTAGAAATAGAATAAAAAAGGCCATAAAATTCTATATTTCATCACGAGAACAACATTATGGGCCTAAAACTACTTCCCCTACATAATGGAATCCAACATAAAAAAATGAGGGTCATATCCTGAGGGAGTCTATCAAACACATTCTTCTCACCATGAATTTCATAAAGCACACATGGTATGGCAGCGGTGAATCCCTTGAGGTCGGAGGTCACCACAAATATCGGGCAGTCCTTCATATATAAATAGAGTGTGATGGATTTTTTTCATAATGGACCTTCAAAGATAAATGTTCTACATATCCCTTTTTGTGAAGTCTTTCTCCCTATAAACACATCTTTTTGAACTAGGTATTACGATCCATTTCTCTGTGATCACTTTATTGAAAACAAGAGAATCATAATCCACTATTATTTTGAGAAAAACAAAAATATTAATAATGATCCGAAAACTAGTTCTTCATGATTGATATTAGTGATAAGTTTCATAAAATATTCTATTTCCTAGATCAATGGTTGCTCAGGAGGTTGGGTAGGATGTTCCTTCTGATGCATACTAGAGGCAGGCAATGGTGAACAATATTCTGATTGGGGAGTATGTATAGATTAATTCTTACTCGATTCATGGGTAAATCTATTGTCAGTTTTTTAAAAAGAATGTCCCTTGTGAAAACGGATAAAACTATATATATTTGGTCTGATCGACGGCATCATTATCATTCCAGTGAGTAGGAATAGACTGTCCTACTAGTTTATGAGCACATCTAGACAACATAAGTTCTATAGGGATGTTTATGGTCAAATCGGGAAGGATTACACACCTATCATAGAGTAATTCATCTATAATCACCATAATGACATTAATGGGATGCCACAATTTTCAGAGACATTACCACCACAATACCAGAAAATCGTGAATGGTAGCCTTGGAAAATTGAGGAATGTGTAGACTGATGATTGGGATTTATGCCAAAGCATAAAATTTACAGAGGAGTGGGAATGAAAATAATGACAAATTGCCTAGGTGTAACTATGTATCCTATAAGTATATTGATCATGGGTCACATTGTTGTATAAGCCCATGTAGTTAAACATCATGTGGTAAGGATGACGGTGGATTAATGTGAGATGGGGAATATACTGTTACATCTAGATCCATGACTGATGATATAGGCATTACTACATATCCCACAAGGATGGGAATTAAGACACACATAGTTTTAGAAGATCAGGTTCCCTATATAGGTCTTTCCCAGAAACAAAGAGATCATTCATTAGATATTTCATGTTTATTCCATTGTTAATTTTTTTGAGAGGATAGACCAGGATAAAAAATATGAGTGATTCTAAATAAATTAACCCATATTTAGGACTTTACAGGTGGCATAGTGGATGAATAGTACTGATGGTGGTGTTATCTGAAGATAGAACACCACAATGTTGTTTTTTTTCTTCATGTTCCCAGGACAATAATTCCACTATTTAAGGCCATATGAAATGACCAGTCATTTTATTTTAATATCATGCAGTAAGGATGATAGTCACTATGATGTTTATCATAATGTGTCTAATACAATGGGAATGGATACCCTAGTAATCATGTGGTGTAGAAAAAATAAACCTGAGGTAAATGAGCACCAAGATGACCAAACCACATCACACAACCCGAAGAATAATTATAGCGAGGGTTATAATTTAAGGCCTAGAGGTTTGACTGAGGGTGGTGAAACTTCTCAATGTTAGTAAAAACCCCTACCAAGACTCATATGCCCACCATATAAATGATTGGTGTGGGGAAAAGTAGTGATATTTGTATTTTCTTATCACTTGTAGTATTTTTTGTCTGGACTTTTCACGTGATTTGGGTAGGACCACTGAGGATCTATAACATGGGTTCCAGACTTCCACTAGAATATAGGGAAGTGGATGGGATGAAAAATGAAACATTCAGGGTCTAGATTAGGAGATGACAAACCGATGTGTATGATATTTTTGATAATATTATTAAGATAGGATCCAAACCAGTCTAATCAATGATAATATGTGAAATCATATATTTGATTTCTAACCCAATTAAAAACATAATATTCGAGGTTTGTGACCAAACATCTATTAGTGTATCATCCCAGAATAAGAGGTGAGCTGAAGAGGGATGACACCATCACCGTTATTGGGTATTAATAGATTTAAAAGCATTTTAGAAATACAAACCCAAAAAGGATCAATGTGTGAAGATGAGTTGGAGGAATGTCTAAATAGAACAGACCCTTTTAGTCTTGATCCCAAGAATATTAGAGAATGTCTATGGTTGGTCCCAAATGAATCTAAGAAGAACCTGGTATATAAAATAGTTTATGGTTATATATCATATGTGAAAGGTTCATAGTTTACCATAATGTGAATAGGATGCATTTGTACAGATTTATGACATGTGGTGAGGATGAAGCGTTGTATAGTTTAGAGTCATATAATGTTGACTACTACATTACTTGTTCAGTCTCATATAATTCAGACTATGGAAAGTGGGTATCTCTAGTATACATATACAATTTAGGGGGAATGAAAAACATTAAGGGAATGATTACCAAACAACAAATTACCAAGAGAAACATAAGAAAGTACTTTGTTTAAGGGATATTAGTTTAGACCTGAGGGTTGTGAAGCTACTCCATGTGTGTACAGATCCCTACCAAGACTCGTAAGCCATTGTGAGCCATGATCGGTTTAGGAAACAAGGAGTGATGTCATAATTTCTCCATCATATAGAAGCAGACAACAATGCAATGGAAATGACTGGTACAAAACTCCCAACCATACTTTCATTCCCACTCACTATATGACGATGTGTGGTGGGAAAACATGAGAACTTTGGAGATCCACTAGAAAATACAGGGGTGGGAAGTATGAGTCGCAGAACCCAATACCCAGAACACACTAAGGGTGGAGGGACAATGGAGGTTAACTATTGACATATTTAGAGACACATAATCCATGTCATGTCATCTGACATGTAGAAAGAAAACTAAGGGTTAACGGATGACAATATTCAAGACACGAGACCTATCTCAAAATTTCGTCCAATGTCTTCTGGGGAGTTGGCCCAACACGGTGGGAGAGAAACTATTTGTGAACACCAAGCCATCATGGGGCCTCTTAAAACATGGAAGAGTATGAAAAATTATGTAAAGGGACACATGGATCATGAAAGTTGATCATCTGAATTTCATTATATAACCCACCACTGTATGTCTTGTACCACAAAATCATTCACACATGTCTGCATGGAACATCTATTGGTGGGATAAGGTCCATCCTCAAGGATTGTGTTCCTAATGGGGGAAGAATTCCAATATCAAACTTGGGGTAAATCACTCTAGTTTTGTGAAAATTTTAAGGTCATGTTTCTTGAAAAAAAAGTGTCACATAGTTTAATGTTATAAGGCATGTGCTATAAGTACCCAGTTTAACATCATAGGAATTGGATGTTTCCAAGTTGTTCAACATCATAAAGTAATGATGTTGGTGTCAATTATATTATTTACATGTAACTAGGAAATTAAAAGAGTGTTCAATGGAGAATAACCGGATTAAAATGAGGGACGAAAAGGCCCAACTCTAAACGATACATTCTCAAAAGGGGAATCCAAGACAAAGGGCCAAAATGTGAATTTTTTTCTCTATGACTGGTTGCGAGGACAAAATATTTGAACATAGATTCTTATCCAATAATAATGGGAATCATGCCACATGTGGTTCTATAGATCTATGTTGTTTTATTTCATGAGTGAAATACATAAATGTTTGGGGTTATTCAAAAGGAACACAAGTGTTGAGGATATAATAACCTAACATAAATGAGGACCAGAGAGATCAACACCACATTACACATTCCTAAAGATTAAACCCATTCCAAAGTGACAAAAAAATTATGATAATGTTGTTAGTCCCAAATAAAAAAAACATAGGCTTCACTATTTATCCCATAAGTATGGGAATCAAGCCTCACAGAGTTATAGAGAATGTCATGGCTTATGTCTAGTTAAAAAAGAGGTAGATATTTTGTCAAAATAGAATATTTTGGTTGTTATATAGTTCATTGACCTAGGACTAGGGAATTGAAAATATTGGTTTAAGGTTATAGTGTGTAGACCAATTAAAGAAGACATGTTTTTTGTAGTTCCCTAAAGCAACCCGATGTAACTAAGGAATAAATAGATATGCACCACACAGCAGATTCATAATTGATACCCTGAAAAAAGGGGTTAAAGGGGTGATATAGTGATTGTATTGATGGTCCCAGATTAAAAATGACCGTTCATCACTATGTAACCCTTAAATATTGGAATGAATCCATGTGTAGTTCTTTCAAAAGGCATGGTGGAAGGTCAGTGTTGAGGAGAAATGTTTTCTAATTTGATGACATTGTAGTGTTGTATAGTTTGTCGTCATAAAACAAAGATGAATAAAACACTATTTAATGTCATACAGTAGGGATGAGGGATGTTATGAAGTTTAGTGTCATACAAAAAGGAGCACAATGGTCATACATAACATTTATAGAGCTCAGACCATAGGGAAAGTCACCTGAAGAGGAAATGTGTAGTGTGGCGTCTTGAGGAAACTCGATGTGAATAAAGACAGAAGAGATCCACATTACATGACACATTACAAAGAATAACTCACACATATTTTAATGTCATGGGGGAATATGAAAAATGTTTGGGAAGGTTTGGGTGGCTGATCCCAAAGAAAAAGTTTTTGGGCCACATTATATATCCCATAAGGATGGGAATGAAGACTTACATAGTTATGGACATCAATCCAATTTAATACCACATGGTAATGAAAAAACGATAGAGAATATCATCCCATAATGTTATGAAGGAATGAATGGAATAACCCAGCATCTACACGACTATGGAGTCTTTCACCATATCACATGATCTTGATGAGACTCATACACAGTTTAGAGTCATGATGTTTGGACTGGGGGATGTCTGGGGGATTCTGTGAAGTTTTTCATTGTGTGGTAAGGATTTGGGAAAAGTTTAATTTAATGTAGGTTGGGGTAGTCTAGCATCCTGTAGTGAAGTTGTAGGGGAAATGTTCCAAAATGGATTTTTATGGTGTTGTTACTATAAACCAATGTGAAAGAGGATTATGGAGGCCCCATTACACACCATACATTCCCAGGATGATAATGATCTTAGTTTCGGTTTATAGAGATCATACCATAGTGGAATTGGGGAATTTGGCCATTTATTATCATACAACGATGTAAAAATAGAAGTTTAACATCATGAATAAGTATATAGATCTTAGTTTAAGGTCATAGAGATCAAACCATATCGTCATTTTAATGTCATGCAAGATTAAATAGTAGTTTAACATCATGATGGATAAGGAAGAGTAGTTCAATGTCATATTGATTAGAAAAAATGGAACTTAGTTTAAGGTCATATACCTATGACCCTTGGAGTCCTAGTTTAAGGTCACTAAAATTGGACCACTCTATGTAGTATAACATCATCTTGTAAGGTCATGTTCAGTATATTTTAGTATCATGTGTTATGGAAAAAGTGTTAATTTAACATCATTTCAGACAAATAGGCATTCTCATGCAAAGTACTATTTGAGGAACTTGGAATTGGTGGGAGTAATTCTCTCACCATCCATGCTGATCAATGATTATGACCCATTGGGTTAGACCTTTTGAATGATATAAGGTCCTTCCCCTTTGGGATCCAACTTTTGCGGTTTCCTATGAGGTATCATCATCATCCTCAAAGCCAATACCAAGTCACCATGATGGTAGGATAAGAGTTAAACTCTCTTGTTAAACACTCTAGATATCTTGTTCAACTTCCTCTCCAGATTATTAAAATCATAGACCCTATTCTCATCGAGAGCATGCCGTTCATCTTGACATACTTATTCCACTTTTTATGACATCTACCGATCACAAATATCTATATAGAGTGATGAAAACTTAATCTAAATGGGGAGGAATTCTTTTTTTCTATAGACTATAAAATATGTAGTCACCCAGTTGAAATTGCATGTCACCTTCCAATAATGCCATATTGAATTGTGGATCTTTTCTAACCAACGTCACTTATTCTAAGACATCATCTTCTGAAAAATATAGTATATGGAATTATTTAATTCCCCTATCTACCCATTTTATTGTTCATGGAATCAAGATGTTTGGTTGGAATAGATTCCATTCTTGGCGTACAACTTCATTAGATTAGATGACTTTTAGTTAGTATCATTTTCGGTGATAATAGTGTGAGGAACTCAAAATCGATGAATGATATTTAATCTCATGAATTCCAAAATATACCTAGCCATATCTTCCATTACAATAGTATCTTATTCTCTCATGGAAAATAAATCTAATGTTGTAATTATGAACATGAACTAGAGAGATGTTGCTGGTGGATATGGTCCAACGATAATGACTCTGCAGAACGCAATGTGACAAAAGAAATTTGTAGTATGTAAGGGATTTGGAGGTCAGTGCTTGATGTTGGCATGGATTTTAATCATGTGGCATCTCTTGGAAAAATTCATTCAGTCGTGGAACATAGTGGGCCAGAAGTAGACCAACCTACGAATCTGCTGGGAGAGTATCATCCCTACATGATGAGATCCAAAATATCTATTATGGAATTAATATATTTATTGGGGACTCTCATCTCATTGAATGAAACATAGAGGGATTACATAAATCAACGTTAGTAGAGAGTCTTATCCATGCTGGGACTGCTCTAGAGGGTGAACAAAACTATGTGGTAATGGATTCACTCACGTTCGGCTCTATCTAACGAGATATTGCTTTATTGATGATTCCTGATGAAAGATGTTGTCAAATTAAAGTATTATTCATCTACATGTGTATCTGGAGGTCCTGATGTGGATGAATTAGTGGTTTGATGATTTACCTATTGGTCTTCATCTTCGTATATGTATAGGGGTGAGGACTCTTCAATGCGACCCAAGAATTAACAGATCTTTGAGGTCAGGCTCTGTGAGAGATGAAGCTCGACTGGCCATCACGTCAGCTTGAAAATTCAGTAACCAAGGAACATGAGCCACCTATTTCTAAGAAGTTAGCTAGTCCAATAGATAGTTATCATGTTTGGTAAAGGTAATAATATATGACTTCCTGATGATGTAGTCTCCATTGATTTTCTTGATATCTTGGAGTATCCTTGCACATGCAGGTTGATAACTTCAATATCAAGGGTAAAATCGATATTAGTGATGTGATACTAATACGTAGCCTTATATTTGGTGGATTCTTATGGTAGTGGGAATGTATACGGTAGGAGTGTATGTTTGGGCATGATGAAGACAATACACATGCATACCCTATTGATCATTGGATCATTGATATTTTTTCTGGTCAGACTACTAGTGGCACAATAAAATTAAATTTTATAACAAAAAATGACTTTTTACAGAAATATAATGTTCTTATATAGATAATCAAGAATGAGATAAAACTAAATTGGGGATTTATTAGTGTCCAGAATGTTTTCCAGCACATGACCGTTGACAAAATTCTATTGAACAATCCCAATACCGAACTGCTAAAGGATCACTACCCCATGATCTAGATGTCATGTCAACATAGAAAAGTTCAAAATATACTTTAGTGGATCCACATGGAAAACCATTTGTATCTTGTTAGGATTATAATACTTCCAAAAAAATTGCACCCTTAATAATAGTGCGAGGTAACTGTTCTTTAAGAGAGAGTATTTGGAATCTACATAGATGATCATTCGAATCAGATATTACCAATTATTCTCTCTGAATTAATTATTATTCTATTTGATCAAGGCACTAATTTATAATTCTAGGGTGGTCACATAAAATACCAGTAGCTTTTTTGAGATGGGTGGAATCATAACTGAAGTCTCTAGCAGTTACAACTGGATTTCCTCAAAAGATGTGTAGAACTCATCAAGAGATTGTTAGAAGACACCTTGTATCATAAGATTAGAAATGGGATTACACTCTCTAGGATGATTCATGATGAATTATAATATGTATTTTATGTGGCCTTAAATCCCATGAAGCTCTTGAAGTTTTCTTGTGGGAGGAACTTGGATAATATCTCAGATCTACTCTAGGTCAATCTCAATGCCTCTATACCAGATAATGATACCAAGAAACATCCCAAAGGTCACTCCAAAATAGAATTTCAGGGGTTTAATTTTAACTTTTTAGAGAGATTAAAGCTTAACATTACTCAATGTCTTTGATATGGTCTGGTCACATGCAATATTTTATTTACAAAAAGTCTATGTTGGATAATACTACCATCCTGATGATTGGTTTAATTTTGTGGTGTGTAACACACTGACATTTTCATCTTGTATAATTCAGAATGAAATTCATTACCTGATAGAAGAAATTACTCTATGGTAAACTGAAGGATGTTGAATACTTATCCTTGTGTCTCCATTCATATATGATCTTACTCATGGTACCCATCCATAAATGAGGGAACCTAGAACCCAATGGTGGTACCAGTTAACAATTCATACACAAGAAGTGGAAAGTCAGACTTTGGTAGTGTTAGATGAGATCCCAAATATCTATACAGACTCTGATATCTCTTTTGTTCTTCCTAATGAATATTATTTTGGTTAACATCCTTGGTAATATATTTTCCTTGACGTATTTGTCTCAGATGTTCTTAAAAACATCATCCTCATCCATGGCCCCATGAGAGGGGTGTATTTTTTATGGAGGCTTCTTGATCCTATGATGAATCACCTGGAGAATAAGATAGTGGATGAAGACCTAAGGGTATATCCCTAGAATATGGCTATAACACATGAATAAAAATCATTGTCCTTGTTTTGTAAATCTTCATACTATTGTTTTTTCTTTTAGGAATGGATTCAGAGACATGTGTAGGCCTCAAATCTATCTTAGTACCGAGATTCAACTGTATCAACTCATTAAAGGATGTGTAGATTCCCTCATGAAATGTTGGAGGATAATCTTACAAATCATATTTATTTCCCCATGGGAGAGGATCATTGGTAGGATGAATTTTTTTAGAGTTAATCGACCAGTGAAGAATTTGAATTCTAGATTGAGAGGTTGTGGATTATTTATTAGTAGAATAATAAACTATTTATTCCATGTCTACAAAGTCTCTCTACCTAATTCCATTAGTCCTTTGAATAATGGGTTATGCGCCCAATAATTTCATAGATGTCATGGAATGTCATTCTATGTCAACTTAACCTGGAACCGAGGAATAATTAGTTATGGTGTATTGTTGTAGACATGTGGTGAACATATTAAAACCTTAGATGTGTAATAGGATCTGTTGACGCTCTAGATCATCATATGTGGGAGTACAAGGTAATAATTTCATTTTTTTATAATTGGGAATGTAAATTCTACTCATTTAAGGAAAAAATTAAGTAGTTCCCAGGGTATGGGGTGGTTCCCTCAAATAATTATATTAGGAGTATGAAAGGGTCATCCTGGTATATCCATGGGTATATCATAATGATAGTGTGTTCAGATTCATTGTTCTGATCCCATGTTTCTTTTATCTTATAATAGACAGTATCAAAGTAGTGGGATTCACCAGAGGTGATAGGAGATTCATCACCATGTAAGATTACCACTGAACAGGTCTGGGGGTACATGAGACATTGGTGATATGAGGAGGGAACTGTTGCATGTAGATGGAGCCAAGTTCTTCCCATTAGCACATTGTAGTTGATATACTTAGAGAAAACAATAATCTTAGTGATTCAAATCATGCTAGTGAACAAGGTCTTTAGGTGGATTCTTCCGCACAACCATTTCTCTGTCATGTCATAACATAGAATCATTAGGTCAGAAGGACTGATATCTTCTTAAGTCAGTACTAGCTTGAGAAACAACTGTTGTTGGATGAGATTGATCCTAGAACCTATGTCAATGAGAAAACAATTAATTTTTATGTCATTAATCTATCCACTGATATATAGAGGGAGGATTTTACCTAGTACGGTTGAAAATTCATCTTCTCCTAATAATGAAATGATGGCAAAAAATTCTTCTAAATCTACCACCCCAGTAAGGAAGGTTTCTCCAATTTACACCTCTATCTCATATAAGTGAGGTATATTCACAGCCTCTATGATGGTTTCCCATATATCTTTTGACAAACATGGTTTATTGGTATAAATAAAACTGAAGAAATATAGGAAATATTCCAAATAAAATCATACTCCTATGCCAAAAGCACACTTCAATCAAGAGGAGGTTGTTCTCCAGTAAGAGGGATGATGGGAACAGCTGGATGAACTGGTGGATTATGGATAGATATATAAATATCCTTCTTATATATCAATAGAACATAATAATATAGAACCTACTAACTAGTTGGTGGCTAAGAACTAGCCAGACTGATGAAAAACTAATCATGATTTTGTTCCGGCAGCTCTGCGTCGTCGAGTATCAAGAATGATAGTGACTATGAACTTGACAAGATGGACTGAAAGATCACTTCCAATTGTATTCTACACTGGGCCTACTGTTTGGTCTCAATAACATTCATGACTTGGATTGGAGCACTATCCTAGGAATTTTGAGGATTCACATATCTATGGAGTCATTGATGATGGTGTCAACCAGGTACATTAGGAGGACCTTCTTGATACTCTACGTCATTAGGAATCATAAATTGTTCTACCAACTTGATAGTATTAGAAGAGGAATACTACCATGAATCATCAGAGGAATATTTAAATTTTTAATGGATTCTATTAGTGATTCCTAACTCTATGGTCATCAAACCATTGAGGTTTTGAAATGTGTTAGGCAGTAGTGGGGGAATTTAATTTCACTTGCAGCATCAACGTATGCTCTATTGAGAAATAGAAATATTATATGTTTCTTCTTAAGTGAAATATAGAGGAGGAAAGATAGTTTCAAGATGATCAAGATGACTCAAATAGGCATGGATGATAACATGGTTATGATAGACTACCCAATGATTGAACCAGTCATCATACTTCTGTTTATTACGACAAGAGACCTGCTTCCACTCACTTTCACTATCACTGTCTTACTATGCAGACACACATGCAACCTATGTTAGGGTAGGAAAAAGTCATACTACACTGTTATCATCATATTATAGGATTAAATCCTTGAATATTTAACATTTCGTAATGGTATTATTATGAACTAGTGATAAGGTAATTAGTTGGGTTAATCAGTGAGATCATCCTCTCTGGGTCTCCTGTATTCTGGCAGTTTCAAAATTCATTAATTAAAGGAACTATGGAAATAACAAGGGACCTAATCATCATTGAATGAGTAGATATATTTTCTCTTTTCTATAAAGGGAACTCTATTATCCAATCCATTTAGAAGATATGGATAATGATAGTGGTGTAGAACTGAATTGTCCTTACTAGGTGGTAGTGGAAGCCCATTAAATGTTAATGTCTACCGATCCTGTGTAAGGCGATAATGAGCCTGGGGCTAACCGAATGTTTTTTCCCTCAAAAAGGTGGTCTATGAGACTTGTCTGATAACAAATCTAGTTTCATGGGGGCCACAATATATGTGATAGTGGAAGTATCTACAATTTCAAACCTTATTCCAGGAATTGCGGGAGGCAATGGGGATTCGTTCTTATCCTATTTCAAGGCTTCCTCTATGAACTCTGATTTGTCAAAAAAGTATAAAAAACACATTGTAAATTCTGAGTGATGAGGATGGGGACGAATTATGTATTTACATTCCCCATGCACATTGTCAGTAGTTTATCTTGAGTAACTCGCATTTCAATTGAATACGTGATGCCTTTAAACATGGAGACAATGTTTATGATGAGCTCATCCATAAATTATATTATCTTGAAAAGGTTAGTAATACTGGTCTTTATTATGGTATAACTGAAATGGAAGGGGAACTTCTTGAAAATGATATTAACTAAAAGTGATGTACCTGATCATTTACTAGTTATAAAAGATGAAAAAATGACCTTCCAAGGACTTTATAACTCAATGGAGCTTTGGGGACTCTTGTAGTGATGGGGATCCCAACATGGGTCCACGTATAGAAATAATGTTGCCTGGGTCTGGTAAAATATCACCCATCCAATTGAAAGAGGAAAATGTGGGAATCGTGAAATACAAGGTTTCTTGAATTTCATTCGCACATGCATTATACTA
Organism: Viscum album; assembly: GCA_963277665.1. Classification (NCBI taxonomy): domain Eukaryota; kingdom Viridiplantae; phylum Streptophyta; class Magnoliopsida; order Santalales; family Viscaceae; genus Viscum; species Viscum album. Next base: position 2,055,699,183 of record OY728150.1, on the reverse strand, counting down.
CTTTCCATCATGTGGGATTCCCACTTTCTATGTCTGAAGTGACTCAAGGAGGGTGATTAGAGTGTCCATTTGATTTTCATTAATGGTATTCCTATCCTAATGAGAATCCCTTATCATAAATTCATTTATAAGATCATGAACATGATAGGAAGGCTCAAAGACTCTTGGAGTGGCTGGTGGAACTGCTGAATGATTGACTTGAGGAATGGCCTGAGGAACTACTATAGGAATGACCAGAGTCGGGTCTTAAGGAGGATCCACATGAAAATCGGGATGATTTTCCAATAAATACAATAATCATTTTCAAAATCCTTGTTTAGTATCCTATTAGGTTTCATAGTATTATCCAGGTCAATTGGAGGAAATCGAACAAGGAGAAAACGTTGATTCCCCAACGTCCCCATTGTAGGAGGGACAAGATCATACTAGGGATCACCATAGTCTGGACGACACTCTACAACATTCTAATCAAGGATATCATCAAGGAACATCTTCTGTTCACCAAGATATTGAAGTAAACCAAACATAACATGATCAAACACTATCTTATACACTAAACCAAATGGTTCGTAGTGTTTAGAATCCCTAGTTTATCATTTTCCCATATTGGGATCTCAACTAAAGGAAAATGATAGGAAGGGATCAATAGGGCCAAGTATCTACTTTTACTGGTGAGTGATAATACATGTATGAGTGTCAACATTGTATTGTGCTGCCCCAGGGGAAAATCATCTTCATAAATCCCTACATAGGTATCATTATCCATGAGTGTATTATGTTTAGACATATTTACCATTACTATATTTGGAGGAATATCTTCTATATCACCTGCCATCTCAGATTTGTGTTGGATGGGTCTGATGTGCAGAGTGTCTTACCACCCCTATTCATAGATCTGAACATGTGGTTTTTCCTCTTCAATAATTCTATGGAGAACATTGAATCCCTGAACTCACCATTTTTGAAGGGTTTGGTGATACCTAGGTGATATTTGGTGCTGATCCACGAGAAGTGCTACTAGCTCTACCATGTGACAGTATCGTCCAATGACAGTGCAATTCTCCTAGATATTTGGAAATCCAAATAGTAGTTCCAAAGGATAAAATGCATCGCCCACATTGTCAAGAAGAAAAAATGATCTCACATCAGGTGATCACCTCCGATATGTATATTTCAGGAGTAGTATGTGGCAAAAAAATCTCAAATAAATCATCCACTATAAAAGTTTCCCCCAATATTAACTATTCAAAACTGGTATCTAAATATTTTTAACCATTTCTTCAATCTAGGTTATCTGATGATGAGAATTTGGCACTGAAATAGACCATTGTGGTGGTGAACTATCTAGTGGAGAAGACATTGCATGAGTTGATAAATCATTTCTCACTATGCCATCCCACAAAGGTGGTACTGAATACACCATCATGTCCCTAGAGGAAAACATGTTTACCACCACATCATTTGTGAAGGTGGTTACCATTTGTGTTGGATATAGGGGTTTTATTCAGCCAACATGACCCATAACAACTCTATATGATTTATTATTGAGGTGGATACTGAAATGGGAAAAGATATTCATGATTATACAACAACACCATGAAATTGATCCAAATATCCCCCACTTTCAAGTACCTCTGAATTGATTCCAGGATCTAGTGCATCTCATCATCTGCGATCATGACACTCACATGTCGAGATTCTTCTCTAGAAACTAATACAGAAGATTTTGGGGAAGGATTCAGTAGTAGGTCTCACCCAACATCAAAATCATAGAAGGGACTGGGAATCAAAAAAAATTTTGTTCCCCAAAGTGATTAATTTAGTGGCGACTGTTTGACTTTCTTCCCTAGGGTGGTTAATTAGTATAAGGTAATTTTTCAACACGAGTAAGACTTTTTTATTGGTGGTTTCTTTTATATGGGGGACCTCTAATTTTATATTTTAAGATAATTGGTGGAACTCTGTACCAATTATCATCAATGCACGGAGGACCATTGCATGGACTACTATGGGGGTGGGATGAACCTTATAACAACCATTGACTTATTTTCATATTTAAATATGATTTATTACAAAACATTATACTTAATACATCACAATGGATTTGTAGGGTTATTTTCATTGGAAATTAGGTACATCACATAACAAATTCAACATAAAATGAATCATATTTATTGAAAAGTACTTTGACATGACCATATCATTCCTTCTTACTTAACACTACATGGGATAACATTAAGAGATAATTAAGAAAGGGGTGAGAAATAAAGACCAGTAAGGGAATAAACAAGTAATAACATGAGTATAATAATACATGTAAGAAATATAATTTCAATGAGGAATACTAGAAAATTAATAATAATGCATGATATAGAACAAAAATCATAACATGGTAATTGTGGAACCAACATACAACTTGATATTAGCTGGATGTGAGCTCATTGAACATGGATAAGCATGAGTCAAGGATCATTTTACATGGGGGATAACGAGTCAATTATCATTGCACATGATGGATAATGAGTAAAATCTCATTGTACATGATGTATCATGATACTAAAAAATACCCAATGCATTGATCTCTGTTAGTGTGCACACTACATAATCATTTTGTTTTCATGAATATGTCTCCCAAAATGTTCATAAAACATGGATTAATTAATCATTATAGTATATTCCATGATCAGGGTATATAGAATAAATACATTTAATTCCTAGAATAAATAATTATATGGGAATAAGAGTGAATACCAGTGATACAGAAATGGGTATGGAATTCACTACATAAGGAATTTTCCATGGAAAATCGTGGTGAAATTTTTAAATCCTAACAACATCATATAGAAAATCATAAAATTTATTGATGATAGTGAAAATGGTAAATAAACATTTATAAATGAAATGGAAATAAATATTGACATGTAACAACATTCCTCTAAAAAATTAAATTGAAATAGAAGGTCTAACATAATAGAGTCTTGATGTAAGAGGAGAAAGCAAAAAAACTCAAAAGAAATTTCCGCATGCAAACATGTTTATATAAATGATCACAGGGTGGCTTAATGAGAATGAAATAAAGATATCATAATCTATACTAAAAATGGAAGATGAGAGAATCATGGAACCTCATATCCAATATATGAAAATGGAATTTATGAACCATAATATAAAACATAATCTTTAATGGAAATGAGATTAGAGAAATATCCTATAGAATTATGTCATATTAACGGGTTAGGTAAGAGTCCATATTAAAAGAAATAAATTTTACATCATAAAAATAATCAAATTCAAATTAATCGGATGATTATAAACAAATTTAAATATACGAAATAAATATTAAAATAACTAATCACATCGAAGGTGCTTGAATTCAAAGGAGAGGACAAAAATAACTTACATGGATGTGTGAATCCAATGGATTTGGAGCTACTTATTGGGAGATTGGGGGTGCCATGGGAGGACTATAGAAATTATATAGAAGAGTTTGGATGAGATTAATTCTATTTTGTGAAGATAAATGGGATCTTGTGTGGGTATATATAGTAAGGGTAGGGGATTTCACTATTATTTTTTTTTTGAACACCTCGTAATAATGTATCAAATCAACTAAAAATTACATGGTTTTCCTACGGTTTAATCCATAGGGGAGTGTTTTAAATTATTTTATAAGGACCTAAGAAGAACATATTATAATATTACCCTTTCTTATATAGAGGTGAGTCACACTCTTAAAGAAATGAATTTAAAATCATAAAATATATTATATGTCTTGGGGGATTCATAATGGAATTTAAAAATAAATAAAATAAAATAAAAAACAAGGTACTTTAAAGAAAAAACATATATTTGTCTAAATATACCTTTTATAATATTTAATAAATTATTATTGATATATTATGATGTTATAAAAAACACCGTATATTTATTCAGTATTTAATTTTTACCCAAAACATTGATTATCATTGAAAATTATGAAAAAATAACCAATGGATAATTTTGATGTCCTGATTAAAATAATAATAATCATTATATATATATAATTTTCAAAATATGTGAATTTCCACTTGTAAAATAAAAACCAATATTTATATAAAATGAGTGGTTTTTTAACAATAACAGTTTTTGAACCCTAATGAAAATTACATTTGAATTCATGTAAATAAAATGATTATTTATATTTAATAAAAAAATTCATAATAGAAATTTATTAAAATATCATATATTTCAAAAAGTCGATTAATTCTTCAAAATAGATTTCATAATTAAATTTCATTACAAACCAAAAATAGTATTCCTACCTTAAAAAGTAACAATAATAGAAAAAATATATTAATTATTCTATGAAAACATAATGTATATAAGATTATTTCTAGGGTCTTGATAGATATCCCTTTATTTCACCAAAAAGTTTTCTAAGAATAAGGTGTGTGATGGTGAGGGTTTCTTGGGGCTGTTCGGTGAACATGGTTTGGGTTTTGATCTCCATGAGTTTGAACATATTCTGAAAATAGTTTTCTATAGTCTTATGTTTTTGGCTCTCAACATGGTATTGGTCTTGGTAAAATCCCAGAAATTATATCTCTCTTGGAAACTCTGATAAATGGGTTTCATAGGGTAAAATCTTACTTTATGAGGCCATCACATCACTTGTTGGTTCCAACAGGATGTGTTAAAACACTATATTTAGACTAGTAAAGTGACCACTATTTCATGTATATATTATCAATGGTAATGATAGTTAATGGTCATTTAAATCTAATTGGATAAAATAGAACATAGGAAGTGCATGTTTTTCTTATATAAATTAAATCCAAAAGATGGATTTTATTCCTACTTGTTTTGGGTCCTTATTACTTTCCCCCATTAAGAAATTTCTCCCTTAAAATTTAATTTTTTCACACTAAAATAGATGTGGGTTACTCTGCATCATCATGTCCTCTGGTTCCCACATTGCTTCTTCAAAATTATGGTTTCTCCACAACACCTTGATGAGGGGTGTTGTCTTATTTTTTAGAATAATTTCTCTAAAATATAAGATCTTTAGTAGCTGATACTCATAGGAAAGGTCATTCTCCAATGGTACAACCTCTGAATTGAGTATATGTGTTGGGTATTCTATATACATCCTTAACAAAGATTCATGGAAAACATAATGTACTTGAGATATATTCGGTTGGAGTTTTAGTTGATAGTCCACTACTCTAATGTTAGCATGTATCTTAAAAAGGGATTATTTACCATGGACTAATCATTCCATTCTTCTCAAATATCATCACTATCTTCCATGGAGAAATGCAGAGGAATACCACGTCTCCAACATTGAACTCTATGTAATGTTGATTATTTTCAGCAGATATCATTTATCGAATCTGAGTAGCTTTGATATGTTTTTGGATGGTATTATCCTTCTCGAACATTTATTCGACTATTTTTGTACAAATATTTTTTCATTCCCCAAATTCATCCCAACATTCTGGTGGGCTTAACCTCTTCCAATAAAGGCCTTCATAAGGTTCCATTTGGATTCTTGAATGGAAACAGTTGTTGTAAGAGAACTCTACCAAAAGAAAATGTGGATATCATCCACCATTAAAGTCCATTGAGAAATCTATCAATATTTCCTTATTTATTTGGTTATTATTTTTAGACTAGCCATCACTTTGAGGGTGATAAAACACACTACAATTTATCATAGTGTTTAGAGCATGATGGAGACTTTTCCAAAACATAAAGGTGAATATTGGATATTGATCAGACGTAGTTGATTGTGGAACTTCATGAAGACCTACAAACTCTCTGTTGTATATATGTGCTATATGATCTAGTGAGAAATCCTCATGACTCATAATGAAGTGTGTAGTTATTGTAATATGATCCACAACATTACATATAACATTGTTTCCTTTGGATGTCTTTGGAAGTCCAGTGAAAATTTACATGATGCTATTTTTTCATTTTGATGTCGGTATGGGTAATTGTTGAAACATCCCCTTAGACTATTTTCATTCATACTTCACATTATAACATAGTAGGAACATTAATGTATATTTAGCGATCACCCACTTCATGTTATCCCAGCAAAATTTATCTGAGATATCTCGGTACATCATTGTGTCTCTTGAGTGAAAAGACAAAGTCAAACTATTTGAATCATATAAATGTTATTTCATTAACTCATTATTTGATAAAACCATAGTCTTGACCTAAATATAACAATTTCTTCTTCATTAAACATGAAATTTAGGGATTTCTTTTCTCTAATAGTGTCAAATTTTTTCTTAATTTCCATATAATCTTTCTATGAATTCGTTAACCTTCCCAAAAGATATGGTTGAGATTTTATTTGTGAAATGATTCACAGTATTTCTTTTTTTTATTACCATGTCCATATTCCTCAATTATAAAAAGATATTATCCTTATAAATTCAAATAATTAATAGTATTGATGGGTTCATTCTACATAGAGAATCTGCCACCTAGTTCACCATCCTAGGATGGTTGTGGATTGAGAATTCAAAACAAGGATAATATCGAACCATATTCATTCGATCATATTCATATGTTTCTATGTGACTATATATTTAAGAATTTTTTTATCCCAATATATTTCTCACTTTTCCCCATAGAGGTATTTTTTAAAGATTTTCAACATAATTATCACACCTTCTAACTCATGACCATGCATGAGATAGTTTTCCCATGGATTTTCAACAACCATGAGGCGTGTGTAATGAATTTGTATTTTTTCATCAACACAGATCCCAATAAATTCATTAAAGCATCACTGAAAATCCTGAAAAGTTCCCCACTTGTGGGTTTTGTGAGAACAGGGGTAGTGACAAGCTTCTTTTTCAACTCCATGAAGAATTATTCACATTCATAATTTTTAAAAAATTTGACTCCCTTCTATGATTTCATGGTAATAGGGATGGAAAATTATTTGTAATTTCTCAGAAATCACCGATAAAATCAATCTATCCCAAGGAAGTTATGAATATCTATCGTAGATATTGGAATAATTCATCCCTCAATTTAGTTTTTCATTGAAGGATCCATAGATCCTCCATTTTTATAGATGATTTTCCCCCATAATGAGAATTTCATTCAACCATAACTAACACATTCAATACATTTCAAATGCCTTCTCCTATCACATGTTCTTAAAAACAATTCTTATTTTCTTCTCATGCTCTTCCATGGTTTTAGATTATATTAGAATATCTTCAATAAATACTACCAAAAAATATCTATGTAATCTATAAAGACTAAATTAATCATGTCCATGAATATTTCTAGAGAATTAGTGAGTCTGAATGGGATCACAATGAACTCATAATGCTCAAACCTCTTATGAAAATCAATGGTGGAGATTTCCTCCATCATCATCCTTACTTGGTAAAATCTCGAACGTAGATCCACCATGCAGAATTATTATGCTCCACATATCTAATAAACATTTTCATCTATTTTTGGTAATGGATACTTATTATTTATTTTGATTTTTTAATCTAATGATAATCCATGCAAAGCCCCATTGATACAACTTCTGTCTTGATGAAGAGGAGTGGTTCACATCATGGTGAATCACATGGGTGTAGAAACCCTTTATCTAGATTTTTACGTAGTTGAATATTTATCCCCTCAAGTTCCACAATAGAATTTCTATATGCTGTCGTATATAATTGAAATTCCCTAGTTATAAGCTCGATTGAAATATCGACCTCTCGGGAAGGATGAAGACTAAGAAATTCCTTCGAAAACACAACAACATATTCACTCACAATATGCATGTCATTATGGATGATTATTTCTATAGACTCAATCATTTGAGTTAGATACACTTCCTAATAAGGTAGTAATATCCATGCAGGTGATGATGGTTCTAAATAAGATTCATCATCCTCCTTGCACTTTTATAGAATGGGTGTTCATTTTCAAAATGGAGAGTGATTTCCCTCTTATGAAAATTTATGTTTTCTATACATATTGAAAGCCAATCCATTCCCATAATTTCATAGAATTCCACTAGGGGAAGAATGGTAAGGTTCATGGGAATTTCAATCCAGAAATTGTGATATGGGAGGAGTTATATACATGGGATGTAATAATTTCTTCATTTTCCATTTTCACAGATATCTCTACTCATATTTATTGAGGTGGTGTTTGAATATTCATACTAAAAATTCATGATATAAAAGAATTTGTATAACTAGAATAAAAAAGTATGCACTCTATTAATAAATGAATAAATAGTGTACATGTCACCAATTCATTGTTAGGATTTTTTTCGGTGGTAGTGATGGAAGAAATATAATTGTTTCTTCCTTGGATGTTTTTGGTTGCCTCTGAAACCCCCTGTCTTAGGGCACTGGTGTCTAAACTGACCCGATTATTTTTATCTTTAGACATAAAAAACACATTGAGGGATTATCGGAGCATTTAGTTCCTTGATCACATTGGTTTGTTTCTCCTGTCAAGAATTATTAGCTAGGTTCCCTTCTCTTTCGAACCTAAATAATTTCCTTGACCCACTTTGCCAATTTCTAGGAATCTTCTTTCCACATCATTGACAATTGGGATGAAAACATTTCCTAGCCCCATTCGATTTATACATTGGAATTCCATAATTGATGTCTTATTTTCATTTCTTATCCCCAAGATTCCCCTAAGATTTAATAACATCCATCTAGACATTGTGAGAATATCAAACAATTTCATCATAGCTATCAATGTCTCATATTTCAATGTCTTTTAGTAGGCTATCCTTTAGCAAAAAAATGAAGTGCCCAGCCTTGAATTCTGTGGTAATAGAAAATTGAAGTCATATTGTGCATGTCTTGTTATGTTTTCCTCTTATGCCCCCAAATTATTCATCATCATATTACTATTTTATAAGGAAATCTCATTCCTTAATAAGATTGAGGGTTTGGGGAAAATATTTATTGAAAAATATTCTCTCGAATTCATTCCACTCCATTTGTTTGATCACTTCCCCATGCTTTGTATTCTTGATCAATGTCCAACATTGGTCATCTTCTCCCTCTATATGACAAACAACCCGAAGAACCTTCTCTTATTTGGAATATTTAATGCTAGAGATGATCTTTTCAATGGAATTGCTACATTCCACTAGGATTATGTGATCATATGATCCCCTGAATGTAGGAGTTCACTGTTGAATTACACTACAGACTTTGTGTTTATCTATCTTAGGGGGTTGGTATATCATCACGGACTAGGTTTCTATTTGGAACATGGGTTAACTGAATGTTTATGATGACAAATTTTACGATTACTTCTTTATTCGGGTTTGTCATCTCATTAGGTCAATCCTGACACATCTCTTCCCATCCATTGTAATCATGATTACTCTTATTTCCATCCATTGACTTGAATAAATGGATAAATAGTGATGAGTATATTATAAATTTATAAATATAAATGGGAACCTAATAACATTAAAGTAACTACATACAATTCACATTGTCATCATTAACATATGAGTTTCTAAGCATAAATGTATTTTACCCATGATCTACTCCATAATATATATTATTAAGGGAATTTTTTCCAATAATAATGGTTTGTAATGAGATTATGAATATACCCATGAATATCCCACAAGAGTGTCAAACCAATTGTACAGTAAGTACAATTATCTAATATCAGGTTACCACATGTCAAGCCTATAATACCTTTTCAGTGTTGTTACTCCTTGGTACATCTCTTCCAGAACCACGTCCAATTGTAGTATCCTGAGAGGGATGTATTTTTTTAAAAAACAACTTGATTTAGACTTACCAAAATTTTGAAATTTTTTTCTTAAACATAGTATTATCCATAATGTTTTTCAATAGTTTTTTCTAATTATAATCACAAAAATAACTAAACATATCCTCTAATAACAACTATAACTACCATGCACGTTATATCGTATTTAAACATGATTTATTAAATAATATATCACTATGTACAACTCAAAATATGTAGAGGTCATGATTTATTGGAAATTAATTACATCATAAAAAAATATAAAACATAAAATAAAACTTCTTTATTTAAAACTTATATGATAAGATCATATCATTAGTTCGTACTTTATAGTAAATGGGATGACCTAGGGAGATACAAAAGGAAGGGGTGAGCTATAATGACTAGTAAGGGAATAAGAATGTAATAACATGAGGATAGTAATATATTTCATAAAATTCATATAAATGAAGAATATAGTAACATTAATAATAAGGAATGATACAGACTGATAATAATTACATGGTAATTATGGAAATAACATACAACATGATACTTGCTTGAGTCAAGGATCATTGCACATGGAGAAGCATGAGTAGTGGATTATTGTACATGGATGAGAATGAGTAAAATCTCATTTCACATGAAGGATCATGAGTCAAGTCTTATTTCAAATGATTTATCATGATGTTAAATGTTAACCAATTAATTGGAGTTCTTTTAGGGTGAACCCATCATAATCATTTCGTTTTCATTCTTAAGAGTGCCACATATATCATAAAACATGGATTCATTAATCATCCTATTTTTTCCACAATCATGGAATGTAGAATAAATAAATGTATGTCCAAAATTAATATATATATTTTCTTAAACGTGAATAGCATTTATAGATAAATGGGTACAGTATTCACTACCCATTGATATTGTGGTGTAATTTCGGCATCACAATGACATCATATAGAAATTAGTTAAATGGTTTGGTGGGAGAGAGAGGGTTATCTCATAATTTACACATGAAATGGATATTAATAGGCTAATATAATGAAATAAACCATCAAATTTAATAGGAAATAGATGGTGTAACATAATAAAGAGTCTTGAAGTTAAAGGAGAAAGCAAAAGAACCCTTACAAATTTTCAGCATGGTGACATGTGTACAAAAATGATCATATGGGGGGTTATTGAGAGTGAAAGTAATATATAATCATTATTTCATAATTTTTATATTAATTAAATCTCGTAACATTATACCTCATTGTATGAAACTGGAATTTTGGAAGCATAATATACAAGAAGTGCTTGAATGAAAATGAGAAGAGATAATTCCCTTACATAATTATATCATAGTAACGACATAGGTAATGGTAAAAATGAGTGTGAATGAATGATCCATAATACAAATACCATCAATTTGATAGAATATTAATGATTATAAATGAATTAAAATATAATATATTTAATTTAAAAGAACTAATCTCAAATATGTTTCATGAAGTCAAAAAAGATGAGAGAAATCCATTACATGTGTCTGTGACTCTAACAACATACGATAGGTTTAATTGGAGCTTGGGGAAACCATTGAAGTACTATATGGAGTATAGTGAAGAGTGTAGATGATCTTCAATAAGTTTTAGTGAAGAGAAATGAGATCATTGGTGGGATTATATAAGAAATGAGGGGGATTACTTTATTATTTTGATTTTGGATAGTTCATAATAAAATAATCAAAACCACTAACAATCCAATTTTTATTTATCACATTTTCTACCAAAATTGGAGTACTTAAAACTATTTTATAAAGAAACTGTATGAAATTATTAAAATATTTCCATTTCTTATGTGGGGGTGAGACAAACTCTTAAATATATGAATTGAAAATCAAAAAAATATATAATATTTTTTTGGAGGATTTGTAATTGATTTAAGAAATAAGTAAATTAAAATTAAACCAACATTATTTTAATAAAACCTATATTTGGATAATTATTCCTTTTATTGTATTTATAAAATAATTATTGAGCTATTATGATGTCATAAAAAACATCATATATTTACATGGTAATTAATTTTGAACCAAAAATTATACGGTCTCAAAAAAATAATAAAAATAACTATTGGATAATTTTAACATCCTCATATAAAAAATAATATTAATTTTATCAAAATAATTTCCTAAATATGTTAATTTTCACTTTTAAAACAAAAAGAGTCATTTATTGAAAATAATTAGGTTTTTGACAACAAATGTTTTTGAACCCAAATAAAAATTAAATTTGACATCATGATAATTATATGATTATTTCTTTTTATTAAAACTAATTAAATAATAATATTTAATTAAAATATTATTAATTTAATTAAAATCATTATTTCATTATACTATATTTCATAATTTAATAGGAATTTTAACCAAAAATACTATTTGTGATTTAAAGGGTAAGAATTATAGGAAGAAAATATACTCATTATTATATTAAAAATTATATACATAATCATATTTTTCAGGTTCTTGATACATATCAATTTATTACACTATTATAATCCATAATAGTAAGGTACACAATGGTGTGGTCTTCATGGGTCCATTCGAGGAACATGGTTTGGGTCGTGATATTGATAAGCTTGAACTGCACCTGTATACAGTTTTTCTCCTGCTTAAGTCATTCGATCTCATATTGGGATTGTTCTAGGGAATATCCTTGAAATTATATCTCCCTTATAAGGTCCAATAAATTGGATTCATAGGGTAACATTGTACTGGATGGGGCAATCATATCTTTTATCTTTGACCAAACGATTTGATTGAACACTATATTTATACTAGTCATGTAAGAAATATTCATTGGGTATATTATCAATGATTATGATACTTAATTATCATTTAAATAAAATTGATTAAAATAAAACATATAATGTGTGCGTGTTTTCTATATCAATTAAATCAAAAAGGTGAATTTTTTTCCAAACAGTTTGGGTCATTGAAAACCTCAAATTTGATGAGATGAGGTGCGAGGAGCACATGGGGATATTATTATTTCGACATGGGGAGGTTATCTTTGTTCAGTAGTATGGTTATGTAGAGGAACTTCATACTGGTAGGTGAATGCATGAGGATGACCTCCTTGGAGGGGAATGCTAGTGTGGGGAAGACCTCCACTAGATTTGGTGGTAACATGGGGATAACCTCTATGTTGGTTTCTTGCGGCATAGGAAGGACCATTGTGATGATTGGGAGTGATCAAATGAGGGGGTCCTTCATACAAATCTTTTGTAAATTGGAAATGGAATAGCTTTTTTTAGCTCTGGAGTAGGGAGGACCTCTTCTATAGTTGGATGTAGTTTGTGGAGGGCCTCTATGTTGGCCGGTGACAAAGCGAGGAGGGACTATCCTTTGGAATTGTTTTTGTGGGGATCACATCCACTTGAGATGGAAATTATATGAGGAATAAATTTTCATTGGTGGTCCATTTCATATGGATAAATTTTGTCCCAAGATCATTGGGAACCTGGGGGACCTTCAGGATGGATGCTGAGAAGATTGGGAGGACCTCTGATTAGAAGGGTCCAAGAAACATGGGGATGACCTCCATGATGATCATAAGAGTGGGGAGGACCTCCCCTATTACTATATATGATACAGAGAGGGTCTCTATGCTGAATCTCATCATCGTCTTTTGAACCAAAATAGTTGTACGTGGTTTTAATGAAAAAAAGAGCCAAACCAGCATGGCTATGGGGAATCAGATGTCTCAATTATGAATTGCCATAGTTGAATCCATGGTCTGCATTCCTAGGTACCTAGTAGAAAACATTGGGTTGGTGTTGGCCAATGAAGCTGTTGAAGATGATTCCCCCAATCATAATCTTCATGATCTTGAGTCCGACATTATCGTCAAGTAATTTGGACCAGCGCCAGTGGAGAAATAACAAAAACAACCTATTCTTCGGCCTAAGAGACCGGTTGGCAGCTCTTATGGGGGCCTCCTGGGTGACCTCCATGGTATGTCTTAGGCAACAATCATGGATTTGATGATGCATATGTCACATACCACATAGACATAAGAGAATGAGTCCTAATACCACTCCAAAGAGATACTCCCAAGGCTCTTGGTCATTGGATTAGGGATCATGGGATCATGGGATGTCCCTTGGGGGGCAGTGATCGTATGACCAAAAATAAACTACAACATGATGGGCTATGTTTCTCATTGGAATGACCCCCTACTAATCATATCAACAAAAAATGTCATATATCACCCTTCTATGTTTAATTTCTACGGCTACACTGGGTGCAGAAACCCATTAGTCATGGTTGAAGACATAGTCATTACATCAATAGGGTCATGTGGGATTTCTACATTAAAAAGACTTTTTCCGCTACACCTGTGGGTAGCAGTTGATTTGTTTCCTATATTCGGTGTTCTCTAAGTTGAATGATTACAATGTATCTATGAATTTAAGGAATATACTTCCCAATTACCCTGAATCATCCAATATTCCATTACTAGAGAGATATATCAAAATAGACGATGCCATAGACTAGAACTACCAATGATTAATAGACTAGACTACTATTTCATTGGTAGGAATTTTCCCAGGATAGTAGAATCTAGTGACATTATCGTATGCTAATTTTTGTAATGCTAGTAATACCATAATGTGGAGAAAATTTCATGTCAGGTTTTCCATTAAATGTTTCTTCTTTTTTCCATTGAGACACACCAAGATTGGCATGCTACCACACCCTAGTGTGTCTCATTTGTGTTACCCTGAATTTATAATTTCCAAAGGCGGGAGAAATTCATCACTTCATCAAAGTTTTCAACCCATTGGTTAGAATAGGATGATGTGATTTCATTTCCTTCATTCATTGATTCCTCATTGAGAATCATCCCATACTCTGAGTCTCCATCATATATTTAAGTTGTTTTTATGAGACTCAATCAAGTTCCATATATTAGTGGAAACTGTTTAATTAAATTTATTCTTTCTATACATTCGAAGAAATCTAGTATGGGTAGCAACCTTCATTCATTGAAGTAGTCATGTTGGTCATCGATGAGAATGATTGGATGCTAGAACAAAATAAAACAGATATTCTTCTTCATAAGAGGGATTGTTAATGGTGGGGATCCTAAGGAAACCCATGCCTTTTATAGTGTATTTTATGCTAGTGGTATGTCTTCCAAGGTTTTCATCAACCATTCCATTTTTAACATGGGTAGCTACAAGTTTACTATCTTTCAGACATTGATACACATAAGGTGTTCCTTTTGAGGTTTTTTTCATTCATCTCATGTTTAACATAATGTAGGTTTCAATTTTAATATCTTGAAGAGACTACTATGCCAAAGTCATGCCTTTTGAGGTTTTCCTCAATAAACTCATGTGTAACATGATGTAAACTACGAGTTTGACAAAATTTGAAGTTGTTATGAGGTTAATCATAACATATAATAGATATAGATCAAAGAGTTAGATCCCAATGAGGGATCACCTAGAAGGTTTACCAGATGTATGGATCAGAATTCCCTATATGGATGGACCCGAGAGTACTATTTCATATAAATTTAACGATTTCACACCATGAAGAGATATTTCCCTATGAGGGAGGAATCGATTTTTTCCAATGGATAGGTGGTAATTCCTCTATCAATGAACCCATAAAATGTTTTTCATAAATGGAAGATATCACAACATGAAGGATGATCTAGACACCACTAAAATAGAAATTCGGAGTTGGAACCCATGAAGGGTGACATAATGGCTTCCTATTATCTATGATTTATCCTCATATAGGCATCCAATATAACATGTTCAAATGATATGGATCAAAACCCATGTAGTTCGAACGGTGGTGTGGTGCTTAAACATTGAAAGCTTATCATCATAGAAAGATTTATCTTGATTATATGAATATGGATTGTTCGGGGCTTATGCATGGTTAGCTTCCCGAATGCTTGTGGGAGATAGGATGGTATGGATGGAATGATATTATCAGTATGTGGTATCATAGGTAAAAATTGGGATGGATATAAAGGATTTATGGATGTTAAATGGATGGAGTGTGGAAGGTGATCAGATTGAACCTCCGGGAGGCTTCCTATGTATCCAAATGGCTTGGAATCAATGAATAAATAGTTCAGGATAGGGTGATGGGACACATAAGGAGGTGGAATATGATAATGGAACGCATGGATGGGGACCCAATAGAAGTGGAACATTGGGTTTGGGGAATGATCCTGTCGAGACATAGTGACTCGAAGGAAAGATCGGTATGGGAATGGATAATAGCATTGAACCATGGGGAGGCTACCTATGTACCCTATTTATAATAAAGGGATAAAATTAAATGTAGTGTAGTAAATTTGGTATATAATAATGTCTTACACATGGATAGCCATCCAGAAGCATGTTGGTGATTATAGATTGTTAGAGGCCCAAATGTATGGATCAGAACGCCTTAGGGGATGTGGATGATAACGATGTTTCCTAGAATGATAATGTGTCACATCATGAGGGTAAATCCCTAGTATGGATCGAAAGAGCTTACCATCAGTTGGGATTGAACCTCAATTAGCCTTCCAATGTACCCTGTTTAGTAGATAGGGATCAAATCCCACGTAGTTAAAAGGTAATGGGCATGGGGATTATTAACAAGGGTGGTCCAAAGAACTGAGTCATTGTCACTCTTAATCTCTAATACTAGGTTAGTCATGCTCGATGTGAGACACTAGAGCTAGCATAATACCTAACGATTGTTTCGTGAAAGTTGTGGACACGAGACTTGATATAGGGTTTATGTGCTAAGATGGCCCTGTGAGATAGATATTGGTTCTTACAATATGGGGGATTCCCAAAAAGGATCTCATTCAACCTGAGGAGTATTTCAATCTTGATTAAGAAGGTGTGGAATATATCACTCCTAGGAAGAAAATTGGGCATGTGGAGTACATGAGGTGCAATACGTAAAGTATATTATAAGGTAATAAAATATAGTTTAACATAATGTGCTAAGGATGATGGGACTTGGCAGTTTAACATCCTATAGCTTAGAATGGGAAGGCTCACTCCTTACCCCCTTAGACATACATATTTGTAATCCATACCCATTTGATTAGTGAACAACCCAAACAATTCCCAATTGTAGTTGGCGTAGGAGTGGTCACTCACATGGTCCACATTTTCCTGGATATTCCAGAAAGCCATTGTTTCTAGAATACTTATTCAAAAATGAAAATTAAAGGCATCACAATATGGGATACCACACAAGTAACTATGAAATCACTTCACATAGTCCTGGAGGACTGCATAGTAGAGGATATCAGGAAGCCAGGGGGATCACCAATAGATTCTTCACGAAGTAATGATGGTATGTGGAGGAAATGTGCTTCAGGATGAAAAATACCTCAGGGAGAATAGTACCCCTAACTTAACATAGAGATAATTAGAAGAGTTTTCCAGAAAGGAGAAATGACTCTCAAAACCTCAAGAAACCCAAATAGACCCTATCATTTCAGAAGGGTAGGCATTTGAAAAGGGAATCCCTACCATAAGTAGGGGATATGAGGAATAATGTCAGTTTTGTTTTGAGATGCTCAATAACCTAGGGTGGTCCTTTTTTGGTTCAGGTTCATGGTACTTATAATCTTCACAAAAAGGGATACCAAATTTTTAAAAGTTTGGGTTACAATGTATTTGAGGTGGGGGAGTAGTGCGTTTATAGTTAATGGGGTATCACATTGTTGGAAAATGATCTATGATGGAAAATGAAACCATGAAGGGGAGGGGATCCATTTGACATATCGATTCATCCATAAATGATACTCACATAGTTTTGGGGAATTCTAGAATCATGGAAATACCAACAGCCTCCTTTGCACACTCATATTGTCGACTGCTCTCTATGATAGATCTTTGTATGGAGGATTTCATGGATGAAATTTGGGATCTTTTGAGTCTGAAATGTCTTCATACCGACCGTGAAATTATCTATTTCTTTATGATAACATCTTTTAGCTTCATCGGGGTTATATTATTGGAATGTTGTGAGGTAGTTTAGAAGAAAAGTTGTTCTTAAAACAATACATTCAAATATAACGATAATCCTCCTTCTGGGTTATGAAAAGTTATATGTGGGTCCTTTCCACTAAAATATCTAAGAAATATGATATTTCAAAACTAATGTTGATGAAAATTTGGTTTCTATAAAATAGTTGTAGATAAAAAATTTTAAAATGCATTACAAATTTTTATAAATAATATAATTTACTAAAACATTTATCATCTTAATTATAGGAATGGAATTACACATGACATAAAACATATCAATATGAACCATACTAAAGAAGGTAATCATCTCAAGTACAAATATCTTAGAATGGAAAAGGTAGTTTTGGTAATTAAATGTTATTAAAGGAAATTATATGTGCTTGAAAATCCCATTCCTAAAGGGATCATACAAGAGAATTGTATGGTGTTATAATATATTCTTGAGAAAAAATTTATTGACTCCTAATATTTCCAATGTTTCATGTTTTCCTCCATGAACAATGAGAATAGAAGGAAACATGAGGACATGGATGTGTATATCTTGATGTCCAACCTTTAAGATCTCTCTGATGGTAATGTTATATAATAAAGATATGATATTTCTAGTGCACTATTTATTTGTAGTCATGGAGTGTTAGAACCATCCAATTCATATATATGTAGGATGATTGGAAACATAGAGTGCTTACACATCTTGTGAATTAAGTTACCAAATTATCTCATCCTTTCCATAGTACATAAGTTGGTTAGTAGTTTCATTTTGAATTGAAACATAATTAATAATAATAATACTCTTTTTAATCTTCTTACACTCATTCACCGCATTTAAAATGAAATGGGGTGTGAAAAAACTATAGTTATTATACTGAATATAGAAATAGGAAATGTTGGCCAATTATAATAAGAATAAATACTATGAGAACTGTTATTTCAAGAAGAACATGATCCAAATGATGCTCAAGGGAAAATGATTCAGTATGTTTTTCATGTGGAAATCTTGGAAAATTGATTAAAACTGCTCCAATAAGACATGTGAAAATAATGGTTAATTCATTATGAAGTAAAATCATTATATATATAATCGTTATGTATTAGATATATCCTGCGATTATAGTATATATATAAAATAAAAGAACTATAATGATTTCATAATATTTAGATAGTTGAGGTGTATATTTATGAATCCAATAGAGCATGACTCACTACATTGGAAATGGAAGACTAACACCTTACATTTCAAACTATGAACCATTTGGTTTTAAGTAAATATTATTTTGTTAAAATTGTTATAAATAAAATATTCTCTATAATATTTCTTAAGATGGATCAATTTATTTTCATATTTTAAAATAAAACAAATTCTCTTTTACCAATATATCATTTTCTAGGGTACGGAAAAAACAAAATACAATATTTATGTATAAAATTAAAAAAACCAAGTAATGGAAATGGAAAAAAAATACGGTAATAATGACTAATAAAACACTCAAATCAGGAATCATCAACTCGGTAATTTAAAAATTAGGTGCCCATAAAAATATTATCATGATGGTTATTCTGACACTTCTGAACTTAGAACACTTGAAAGATGTTGTGTTTGTTTTGAATAAAAAATGACCAAACCACTATTTTATGGATATGGTGAATGGGAAATAGATCTGATACAATTGTAACACACAAATTTGTATTTATTTTTTAAATTATAAGTCAGATGTTGATATTTTTAAATTATAACATTTATGAATGATGTGGGTCTATGGGTTTATGTTTACTTGATGAGGTATAAGTCTGAATCCTTTGTGAAATTCAAAGAATTCAGGAATAAAGTAATTAATAAATATTTTAAAAAGATATATAAAATTTTACCTCATAAATGTAATTAATATCTTAACAAATACATTATCAACAATATATGGGATTTTGGGATTCTATCCCTACTCACACCACCATATTCACTATAGTTAAATGGTGTTAATGAAAGTAGGAACTGCACATTTCATAACATGGTATGGTTATTTATGAGTCATGAAAATATTATATTATCCTTTTTGGGATATTCATTATATTATGTTGAACACATTAAAAAATGAGTACCATCTATGGTGGTAAACATAATTCCATATTAGTTAATATATGAAAATAATTCAGGAATTTCAAACACTCATTTATGAGGATGTGATAAATTTGTTAAGACCATCTCAGGCACCCAAATATCACCAAGAGGCATCATGTGTATATAATGGAAATAATGGGTATACTATATATACAATCCCACATACAAAAATGTGATGTTTATAATATATGATGGATTTCATGAGAGGGAGAATATCCACAATAAGGATAGTTGTATAATGATTGAATTAAATAATTTTTGATGCTCATGATAGAAAATAGTTGGTTATGTAATAGATTCCATAGGTCCCCATGGAAAATATTTCTCCAAAACAGACAAGTATTACATTGAAGTATTAGAGGGGGTAAGAGAAATAGAAAAATAAGATTTTTTATTCATTAATGATAGTGGATCTTATTTTATTGACAATATTAAATCTATCTCCTATATATTGGTAATAAAAATATCAAAATAGACAAGATGGAATAAATCCATTATTTCATAGATGGAATCCATGTATCAGAACCATGTTTTAGTTTAGTTAGTTCCACCTATTGTTGTAAGTCTTATTTGGTGTAAATGACTATTCAAGAGAAAACTAGACACAGATATTAAATTAAATACAATTATAGAATAGTTATTGGGAAAAGGGATTAAAATTAATTAATACATTGAATATAATAAAAAAATTTCACTTGTATCTTTTTTAAAATAAATTATAATTCTACTTTATATAACTAGATAAAATGAATATGAAATTATTATGACGGATGTTAAATATATTATTTTAATTGGAACATTATGGAATATGTATATAAAACCCAAAAATCAGTGTTTGTAAATCCATTTAATAACGAATAGTTTTTAAAGAAATAGATATACTTTATGGATTGAAGTAGTAATCCTATCCATGGAGCATTTTGTTCAATGAATATAGAAAATAATTAAGTATTAATATGAAAGAATGTGACCCATGTATTTATAACAGTTTTAGTGGGACTATATTCATTGTCATAGTAGTATATGTGGATGAAATATTAATTATTTTAAATGATATAAAAGTCATAAAATCAGTTAGGGAATGTTTAAACTAATTATCAACCATGAAGGACATTGGGGAAGCATCTAATATTATTGGGATCATGATAATTTGTGATAGATCCATGAGGATACATGGACTTTGTTATGATATAGAAATTGAATTTATATTAAATAGATTTAGTGTTAAATAATTAAAAAGGGTATTAGTTGTAGTAACATATAGTTTACATCTTTCCAAGAAAATATTTCTTCAGACAGAATAAGAGAAAGAGGGAATGAAATTGAACTCATTTGATTTAGTGATGGGATCAATCATGAATTCCATGATATGTACTAAGCAAGATATATCCTATTCATTGATCTTTGTTTGAATATATCAATTTATCCCACGTAAAAATCATTGGTCTAATATTATGTGTATCCTTAAGTATCTGAGAAGAACTAATGATATGTTCTGATTGTATAGAAAAGATAATGATCTTGTAATTTGGGGGTATAATAATGCTTGAATTCAAACTGATTAGAGTGTTATAATTTTTCAATAAGGAAATTTTTTCAGTATCAGTGTTGGATATTGATATAAAATAATTCAAATCATCTAGTTTTCATCAATTCTATAGTGAATTCAGTGTATATAAAGCTTATAATGAATCTAAATAATATATTTGGATATAAAATGTTTGATAATATCTTGATGTGGTACTTAACAGAAATACACTTCACATTATATTGTCATAATACTACATCAGTGTCTCTCCTAAAGGATCCATGTTCACCCAAACAGACAAAGAACATACTTCTGACATATCACCTCTTATGGGATTTTATTTTTTAGGGTGAATTTTGGGTGAGTATAGTTTTTATGAATGAAAAAATGGGGGACACATTAACTAAAGACTTATATAAGAAGAATAATGAGTATCATGTGAGATCAAATGGACTAAAAGTTGATAGAATTTTTGCCTAGTGAATGTGGTAGTCTCTTGGATTTGGTTCCCTAGAAAAAAACTCATTTTTATTTATTTGTAACTATATTATTTTTTTTGAATATTATTAAACCTATTTTCATATCATGATTTTTCATCATCATGACATAGTGTGTGGCAATGTATTCAGAGTAATGATAACACTAAAATCTCATATTATCTCTTAACTATGATGAGAATATGGGAGTTCAATGATAGTGTTATTAAATATATATTCTATATCTCGATAATATTATTTAAAGGGACACAAATGAAATAGGTTATTAAGGGTGGATACTCATAGGAAATTGTAGTTCATTTTCAGTGTGTATGTATATGGTAATTTCTAATGTAGAAGATTATCAAAATTTAACCAAATCATTAAAAATCAAAATTTATATTTTTCATTGGATGTTCATATATGTGGACATGTGTAATGATCCTTAGACTCTTATGTTGTTATTAAGTTATATGATTAATCATTTACATTTATGTATTGATGATAACCATGCCAATATATGATCATGGAAAAGTAGGATAGGTTTTGTTCATCACAAAAATATTTTATCAATGATTAATGGAAGAATAGATTTTACCTTCTGTTATTCAGTGGAATTTGATATTTCTTCAATTTTATGGGAATAAAATATCAAACAGAAATCCAATTACATGGTTTTTTATTAACATATTAATTTTTAAAAAGAAAAATAAAAGTACATAAAGAACATATGATGAAGAAAATGGCATGAAACCTACATAATTATAGATATTGTAAAATTGAGATTATATTACACAATAAACATATATATGTGGTTATATCATATCACAACTAAAACTTATTTCTGAATAGTTTATTTGGTGTGTTACTAGAACATAACCACAGATTTGGGTGGCTCACCCTAATTCCACAAACAAATATTCCTAGAGGGTCAAATAATAAGTGTATCCAAAACCACGGTTAAATAATAATAGTATTTATTATTTAATTTTTTTTAAATATTATTCTAAAATAATGATTCGTAATTATTCATGATTAACTTAGTTGTATATATTCAGGTACTAGTTATTTGAGAGAATATTGTGTGAGTTTCATATTTAATAAATACTAATTTTATATTTTATGAATATAATATTTATTTATATATCAGTTAATAATATAGTGATATTTATTTTTAAAATAAATATTCAATATTCATGTTCCGATAAATATAGTTGAGGAATAGTAGACAATGTTTAATGGTTTGGTGATAATTAATATATAAAATAATATTTTAAAAAATTATAAAAAAAAGTATATAATATTTAATTAATTCATTTGTTTAGTATATGATACGAAACAAATATGATATTATTATTATTATTATAGAAATGGATTTTTATGGGGATTAAAAAAATATTATTGATGCATATAAAATTATTATTTTTGAAACATAGAACTATTTACACACAAATTATATTATTTCTAACAAAAAATGATATTAATGTATTTAGATGTGCACAATGAAAAGGATATTTCTCTTAAGACTAAGAGATCCCGACTCTAAGAACATAAACAGAGGAAAAAACACATCTACTTCCTCTGTTGATTCATTTTGTATTAATTCATGCTATAACTATTTAATAAATACATACTTTTACAAAACTATATTTAAATTTAGTAATGGATTCAATTTACAAAAACACTACAAATCTGTATTTTGGAAGTTTCTATAATTTATAATGATGGTAGTTGTTCAAGAGTGACTATACATGTATGGTACTAAAGGGTACTGGTAAATCATGATGTAATATATAATAGTTTAAATAATGTTTATACATATTATATAACAAAACCATTAAACAAATCATCTTCTCAAATTCAATTGAATTATACTTTTAATTTAATTATTCTTCAATTTTCATATCGGTTGGTTCAATGTCAAATGTTGTTGGGAAATGCCATCTTCGAATAACTACAATGGGTTAGTGAAAAAAAATATAATAATAATATTTTCAATATAAAAATACCATTTATGGAGAAAAAAAAATATTGACCATATGATAGTCATTTAGAATATAAGATTATCTTGTTTCTATAAGAGGTTGGCAGGAGAAACATAGTTTTCCAAGAAAAATATTTTAATAAATCATAGAAAATATTTATTTAGTCATAAAAATTTATTATGTCCATGGAATGAATTTCTTAAAAAAGTATAAAATAATAATTAATTTTATAGTTAAAATATCTACAAATATATATCCATGAATTTATAAATATATCAGAAATATATATATTGAATAATTATTGAAAAAATTGGAATTATTCAAGATTGAATTATTACCTTTGTCTACAAGAGGATATTATTGTCACTAATATAATTCTATTTTCTCATGTGTTTGGTAATATCTCTTATACATAATGATATATAGTAAATATTGATATTACTTATGCATGATGCATAGTGTGTAAATATGAAACCAGACCAGGTTAACTTCAAATGCTTATAATTATAAATATTAAACAATACATGAAAGTGTATAAATGGATGATTTTCTAATGAATAGTGAAATTGTAATACTAGAGGTAATTGGGATATATCATTAATCATCATACAGATCAATTTTATATATTATTCTAGCAGGGTTATGGAAATATAAAATAAATACATATTAAATCCAATTTTTTATTTCTATAATAACTGAGTATATTTTGGATTCTGAAGTATCTTAAGAAGTATGTTTTCAAGGATCTGTTCTTATTTTGGGTTATACCAGTACTAAGAGTGTTATAGTTATTATGATAAATTTTGACTATGTTATTATTCATGATATCATGTTTTCTCAAGGGAACAAAAATAGGCCACATAAGGGCATCACAAGTTGAGATATTTTCTCATGGGAGTGTATCTCTAATAAGAAGATATTCTATAATGTCATTTGGTATAAAAACATAGTTATAGAATAATATAGTCATATAATATGTTATGCATACTATTTATTATCATTTTTAACCTGGTGGAACTAACCATTCAGATAGAAGTTGACTCTAGTATATGTTCTAGTATACTTTACTCAGTTCCATATATTTACTGTTTTTATAATATTTGTTATCATAATCCACTATGATTAGTATATTAACTGATTATCTTATCAAAAGATGATTTTTTTATGTAAAACTAATGGGAATATGGTTTAGGAGTATTAATGTCATCAAAGGGAGAAAAAATCCCCCCTCTATATTTTGAACACTGAAGTATCATGAAACTATTATTAAATGAATGTTATCCAATAAGATAAAATTATATAACAAAGAACAATCTTTGTTGTAATAGTATGTGTTTTATGCACATAATAGTATGAGATATCATAGCATGAATTTCTTATTTTGTAATCATTAAGAGTGGTTGATATGAAAACAAAACCCCAAGTTATGAATTCCATTGGTTTCCATGTCTTTAAAAATTCATATATATTTATTTGTTGAATGGTCCTTTGATAAGAGACTATTATTAATTCATATAAAAATTCACATACATTAGTGTGTTTCCCTAATCCATGATGGCCTATTATTGAAGAAGTTCATGATTGGTTGGGTGTCATGAGTCATATAACAATGATGAGTAAGTCATTATATATTTTTCCACTTGTATTTAAGGAACATGATATCTTTGGACCCCTAAATAAAATAGAACTATCTAATAAAATCCATGTCCAGGGTGTTATATTGATGAGTTTATTTCATATATTTTATGAAATAGAAATCGATCACATTTGTTGATGATATATATAATACAACCTATATGATTGGAAATTTTGAGAAAAAGTGATTGTTTTCTATAGTGATAATTTCTATGTGTTTTCTTCATTACTACATTATCTTATTTTTCTATTAGTACCGATGTGTTTTAGACTCCAATCATGGAGTTTTGGGTGGCCCGTCTAATGATATTGATAAGATGGATTATATAGAAAAACACTATGTGTATCTATGATGTCACTTAATTTCTATTTGAATTTAATTATTTGAATAAATAATATTATAAATATTGAGGAATAATATTTATTCAGGTTTCATGGATTGATAATATTCATTAACTTTTTATATTAAGCAGTGAATATTTGTTAGTTGAATGTTAAATAAATATTCATTCACAAGGATGGTGAATAAATTATTTATTAAACTGTTATTATGGATCAATTGGTAATAAATGAATATACATATTTATTTAAAAATTGGTGAATAAATTAATGAAAATATTTATTTAGTGTCAGGAATATTTAAATGAAAATTAATTTACAAGGATGTGGATATAAAATTATGTAATTTATTAAATGACTAATATTTTCTGTAATATTTTTTTATTCAAGGTTATATAAATTTTAAGGAGGATTATTAAGCCAAATTATGGGCCCAGTGATAATAATGATAAAATCATTAATTATCCTTTGTATAAATATGGAAATATTTATCTAATATAATGATATTTAATAATACAAAAGTATGACAAAGCTATTAAACAATAATAAAAAAATTATTTTTATTAATGAAATAAAAAATTTATTAAATTTAATATTTGAATAATTTCCTTTGTATAATTATCAATATTAAATCCTAGATCTATATAATCCTATATTATATTGTTTTCATGTGTGGGTGTTAGAATATGCGTGTGAGATGTTTTTCCTAATATTGTTTCTCCTTTAGAGATTCGGTAGTGAAAATACTAATTGGTTCTTTCATGACTGATTGATGTGATTTAGCTTCACATACCACTCAATACTAATTGTATTGATGATATTTATCAACAAAATATCACTATTTTTACTCAACATTAATGCTACAAGGTGATTTATACCTCTACTCTTCCATACAATGATCCACCGATGATGTTTTAAGATTGTGGATCATACATAGATAACTGCTTGATGGATTCAATTTTGGATTATTTCAATACATACAAATTACAACTCTAATGTTGTTTTAATGATCAACATATTTTTCAAAGAATGAATTTCGAGGTCAATTGGATTTTTATTTTCAAAATAATTATAAATTTAATGTGAAAATATCCTCATTGTCGTATATGTTTCTGTTTATCAAGAGTCTCTAGGTATATTAGTTAGACATGATTCATCGTAATCATATTCGACTAGATTGTTAATTATATATGATGAAAACCCATTATTGAGTATGGTTCTGACCAGCCATCTTGGTTGAAAAAACTATAATATATCTTATGGAATCATTTGGATGATGAATTGGATATCCTATGACTTATTTTATCACCCATGACTTGTGATTTATATAATCTTCATGAAAACATGAATTTATACACCATTTCCTCACAAAATTGTAATGTAATTTAGGAAAAAGAAATATATGAGAGTTTTGAAATCTCTAAGGTGAAATTTACATGAAATCATGGAGAAGAAATTATATATAGACATCATATTTTTAATATTATGACCTATATAGAGTATTGAGATATTTTAGTATTAAATCATTCAAATGAATTGTTCATAAACCTAATTTTCTCTTTAATTTATTCAATATTATCATTTTTTTGAATTTCAATGTAAATATTTTATAGAATACTCTCTTCAATATTATTATATAGATTTTCCAATAAGTTAAATAAACAAAACATGAAAAACAATCTATACATATAGAGAATAAAAGGAAAAAAAATAAAAATAGTCAATCAAAAATTCATATTCTATTGAACATTCACACCAACCTTCTTAAAAAATGGAACAATCTATATGAAAACTAATGGTAATAATATAATACTTTTATCTTTTGGTAATAAAGTACATTAGAATAATAATTTTTCCTCAGTAAAAAACAAGGTAAATATTCATTTATGTTTGTGATTAAGTGAAATCTATCAATTTATGGGATTTTTGAAAACAATATAGCATGTGGTTCCCAAATATGTATCTAAAAATAGGATCAAAGTGTTTTTTTAATTATTACCATTGGTGAGGTGGCAAATTGAGTTTCCATTGGTGTGATACTAGATATTCATTCTATTAGAGAGTGTAATATATCATTTGTAATATGATTTGTTTTAGATGTGATGAATTTTTTTATGACCCTTATGTGACCAAAAACATAATTTTGGTTCTTATTTTAAATATATATCACTTTATTTACAAATTCTAAAATATATGTCTTTATTTTTATGAACTTCGAAAATGTTATGGGCAGAATCATTTGGATTATGATCTTTATGTACTATTTTTTTAAATCAATGATTTGATATATAAAATAAGTCATGTTAAAAATACAGTTATAACATTCAATAGTCTCATCACCACCTTTTTCATGTAAATAATAATCATTTGAAATTTTTGATTAAGAATAGAATTTAGATTTATTTGAACTAAAATCCTTGGATATTTTTCATTTTTTTTTTGAAAAATGAAAATTGATTTGTTTACTATAATATGTGAATTTGCCACATAACTTATATAATTAGTATATATAGATGTTTGTAGATACTTTCCAATTTATGATTGATTTATTTACTAGTACATCAAATATTTTACCAATAGCAATAAGTGATATGTGTTTGGAATCTTATTATTTTACAAGTATCATTTCTTGTACCGAAGTTAAGAAATAAAATATTTAATTAGATAATCAAATTTAATGGAATTTAATGAAAAAATAATTAGAACATGGTTGGGTGTATCTTAACCATCTGTTCATCGACTATCTAAAATATTTTTGGATAGTTTCCAAACCATTACTCATTATAAAACTTTGTGGATTTGTGTTAATGACTGGAGTAATAATACCTTGATAGACATGTTATGATAGATGATTATTTAAGAAGATATTTCATTAATGGTTTAATGATACACATTATAAACTACTATATATACATTGAATTTAGTGTTAACTAAAAAATAAAGTGGAATTATATATAAGTTAATCTATATGAATAAATATGTTCAATAACATATTTATTTATAGGGATGTATGTAATTTTATGGATATTTCTATATTAAAAATGGAATCAAAATATATTAATTTCATCATTATAGGTTATCCTTGTGAAACTAATAGATATTATCTATATAGCCCCATAGATAAAATTTTCATAAAAAAAATATGGTCCACCATTTTTGAAATTAAATACATCTCTAAAATAGTTTGGGGTAGAATGGTAGAATTTGATATACTTGAATCTCGAGATTCACTAGATTTGGGGAAAATCTAAAAAATTCAGTGGAAAAAAGATATTACAAAGATCGATGTGCTATTTAAGATCACCATAAATGTTAATGTACCAGGTAGATTTTTATTTCTAGTTAATGTGTAATGTGAAGCATTATAAGATGAAAATTATGAACCTTTATATTACAATGTAGCAATAAATATTTCATAAGATGAAATGTGCAAAGATGTTTTGAATTTTAAAATGGATTACAGGTACCAAAATAATGTTTTGGTTTGTGTAAATCATCAATTTGATGTAAATTATCATTGGTGAAAATGGTTGTCTAATATAAATCTACAAATAGATGGTAAATTTTATACATACTTTAGATGAAGAGTTACTATAGGGTTTAATAAAAATCAATGTGTACACTAAAAAAACATTTTCAGTTGCCAATATCAAGAAATACATAACAATAATACTTGTTATAGTAGTATAACATGATTAAAAGAATTTGAATATGGATTCATATATCAGTTTCCCAAATGGAAACCATATTGAAGATTACTATATTATGTATCCTTATGGGTTTATGACCCCAAAAAATTCTAATAAGATGTGAAATATTCAGATATCCATTAATGGTTAGAATAATATTTCAGGATCATGGTATATTCATTTCTGTGAAGCTATAAAAGAATTTTTTATCATAATTAATGAAATATTAGCCTTATATTTCATGACCCTTCCCCCGGGGGCATCTGCTTTGACTAGCCCAGGCCTGCCTTCCATAGGCCAAGGGCTGGCGACTAGCACCGAAAGGTGTATTCCCTAAAACTGGGAAGGCGTTGCCTTTATAACCTGTAGCCTCACATAACCAAGCCCACAGTAAGATATGAAGACATGAAAATTGTATAACCAAAAGAGTGATGAATCTAAAGGGGCTGGAATACAATCCCAATAGTAATTGTACAAGTACAACTGAAATAAAAAACAACTAAAGAAATATAAAAGATAGCTACTGGATTGTCCTCTTAGGTTCCTACATGAAGGTTTGGTATAGATCACCTCCTTAGCACTCCACATCCACTCGTATCCTATGCATACTGACACATTGTATGCTCTACCTCTAGGCACCATCCAGTCCTGGTACTCTCAGCCTCAGTCGGGGTTGTCCATCGTCTGCATCCAACACAACAAGGTGTGGGCATAACCAGTATAGGGGTGAGTATAACGATACTTAGTAGGGTCCCCAAGACCCTCAAGGTCTATAACGCCCCGACCCCAGATACCCAGAGTCGGTGCATTATTACATAACATTGGCATGATCACAAAATATCAAGTCTTGAAAGACTTATTAGTTTAGTAGCCTTGGAATCACTAGATACATTCATAAATTTTGACATTACATCATGAAATCAAAATAACAACAACATATTGTCACCTTTGAATACACATATCCCATAGACTATCCCTCCAGGTTATTCATAATATACATCTTCACTTCCTAGAAACAATAAAACATATAATGGGTAGAGGTCAGATGCATAGTAACGATAACATTATAGTGGAAACTTTCATAAATAAGCATAAACATTTAAGGAAATTTATAACTAAAACAAAAGCCTTTTAAACTAGAACATCAGCATATAAGGGAATGTTAAAATTAAATAATGCCATTTACTTATTCACATGGATATTTTACTAATCTAATAATCACATGCAATATCAATAACCACTTTTATAAAAAGGCAATTCATAATTCCAAAATATCATAACCACATTGTCAAGGCCTTATGCCAATAATAAAAATAAGATTTTGTCAAGGCCTTCTGCCAAAAAAATAGTTTTTCCCATGATACCTACGGATACATCAAGGAGCTATATCGGCCTCCACCCATCACTTACTAAGTCCAATGCATTCCTCATATGAACAGGTTTAAACATAACATAAATATTCATATTAAAACTAGCAAAAAAATGTCAATACTTTCTCCATAAACCATGAATGGTATGAAAATAACACATCCACAGTCAAAAATATCACAAAAACCTTCAATACAATTTGGATTTTTTGTATCATAATAAATCAACTTCAAATAATCTTAAAATCCATCAAAGTATGTTGACATAGATGAAATCAAAACTATTTGAGAGAAATATCTCTTTTTTTGAAATCATTTAAAAGTCACATTATTAAAAAATAAATCATTTACTTTGAAAATATTCTTATAATCTCGTAAGGGAAGATTAGATGATTTTATAATGGCAGAAAATAGCTGCACCTGTCGTATAAGTTAAAAAAAAGACATTCTTACCTTAATTTTGTCGAAAAGGTTAAAAAGGACCTTGTTTGGAAAACAACAGAAAGATTTCTTTCAAACCATTTTATAAAAAGTAAAACAAGGGTATAAATAACTTTTACATGTGTTCTAGTAAATTGTATGAATGTTTTGGAATACAATTTTATGAAACATGGATGTGGATGATAAAGAGGTCCCAGTAGATAATTACGTATAAATAAACCTCGGATAATGAAGAGATTGTGAAATTAACACTTACCTTTTACTTTTACTTAGTATATGGTATGTTAACCTATTGTATAATAGTTAAAACCTTTTTTATTAAATTATATAATAACCATATACAAAATTATGATATCATATATGATCTTCTAATAATGCTTTGTTCATAATATTTTAGTATTATCATCGTTTCAGGTGTTAACTTACTCATTTTCTTTTATATGTTTTGTTACATAAGTTGTGTTTGTTATGGATTGGTTGTCTAATATTCATATCCATATTGATATAGAGTCCATAAACATTATTTTCAATCATAAAATATGAATTAGTCTTGAATTGATACGATGGGGAATGAATCTCATCACGTTCGTGGATACGTTAGCCCGTACGAACAGATAAGCGACAATATCATTCTTTTGATATTAAAATAATATATAATTGGATGTTATATCATATATAAATAATAATAATCATGTTATATTTATTATTTACATCAATTACAAATCATTTTCATACCAATCCAAATAATAATGTTTTGAATAACAATTACACCACGACGTGGAGACGGTAAGTTGTATGTGCGCACGTATGGTGACATGTCATTCAAAGGATAGATAAAATACTGAATATGTTTGTACTATATTTATAATAACATAAATCTATATATAATATACTGGAGTTATTATTTTATAATGGAAATAACAGAGAAATAATAAGTGGGAGAAGAAAGGAACTTGAAAGAGGGTGGTGAAATCATTACCTCTTCTTCAGGTTCATCCTTTTGATTTGATCAAAAGGGATCCTTAGGTTGGATTTCTAATCAAAATAATGACTCTAGGTTAATTTTATGGAATCTTAGAGGATATTTGGGCAGGTTTTGGCTGAGAAAAATGGATTTTAAGGTGTGAATTAGAGAGAAGGGGGTTCCCTTTTATAAGAGGGGTGAGGGGCACGTTAGGAAATGCTAGAAATATTATTTTATGATAAATTCAAATTAGTTTTATAATGGGTCAAAAGTGAATTATTTCGAGGATAAGGTGGTTATGGGTGGAAATCCAGTCAACCAATGGGTTTTAGATAGGTTTGGGTCATTATATTAACCTTATATTTTAGTTTTAACTCTTAGTTAATTAGTTTAACATTTACCATGTCTCTTTGTATTTTTATATTATATGGTTAATAAACATACTATAAACTTCCAAGAGAACCCAAATTGGTTCATTAATGATACACCTATCATTATATAAGTCTCTTTTCTGAACCGTAGATTTTTAGGAAGATAATAACAATTAATAGTATAGTATTTGTTTTAAAAACAATTTTATGTCAATTTTGACACTATTTTGCAATTGATTTTTTTAGTCCTAAAAACATGATTAGTTTTAACTAAACTCATTTGATAAATCCTAAAATGTCATATTGACCTAGAAATTTTTTGGATGGCATAAAAACTTTCAAATAATATTTATTTTAACATTTATAATACCAATTATTTGAATGTTTCATTAATAATAAAAATATTGCATCATCATTGTGTCAAAAATAAATTTAATAATTCAATGTCTATAAATTATAAATAATATACCATTATTTAGGAAACCTTTTTCGATATTTAATTAATATTTCTAGTCTAAGAGATAACATATATAACCCTATGTAAAAATTGATTTACATAAATATATATGCTTATGTCATTTTTTGTATTTATCTTAACTTAATTATTATAAAGTGACATTTTCACTTACAAGTGGATACATGGGGTCCCAAATTCGACCCAAGGATTCCCATGGTTGGACATTTATCATCAAACCGGGTTAAGACATGTGTTAGGGTAATTTAGTATTATTATAATATTATTTATTTACCCTTATTTACCGGATTTACCCTATAACTATGTTAAATAAAATATTTACCGATGTAATTATTCAAAATGTATAAAAATAAAAGATACCTTTTTACACAATTTGGAAATCCTGATTCCAAATATGGAATCCATTTTTTGAAATTCAAAAAACAGAAGTGCTATAAATTATGTTAAAATTAATTTATGTTGTCAAAATAAGAAGCGTGTTTTAAGAAATAATAACTATCAAAATATTGACACTTGTTTATGTTTAGTTTTAATGTAAAATAATGTCAAATGACCAAAATTGGGTTAAATGGTAAAAATATAATCTAATTATACTTCTAAACTATTATAATTATTAATTTAACAATATAAATTATTTTGAATAAAAAAGTTGTTTTCAGTTAAAATATAGTATTTTTCACTCTTCACCCAAATATGAAAGTTATCAGAAAAATATCAAAACATTATTGAAACTAAATTATTATGTCTTGATTCTAAATAAGAAGTTTATTTTTTAAAATTAGATATATAATAGTTTCAAATGTTTTATTTAAAAAAGATTCACCATTAAAAGGTGGTAAAATTGCATTTTTTGTAACATACTTCTTTTATCTGAAAAAATTGAATTTGTTCTTACATTATGTCTAAGAAACTAATATAATGGATTCTATAATTATAAGGATTATATAAATTTAAATATTCAGTTATTACTATTCATAACTGCTTTTGAACGGCTAGTTTGGTAAGTCGGGGTTCGCTTGAACTCGGTGTTTCGTGTATTGCATGTTATTGAATTACTTTAAAGAAATAACGTACTATGAAATCTTGAGGTGTTACATTATCCCCTACTTCAATAAATTGCGTCCTCTCAATTTGAAATTTTTCTTTGAAAATAAAATGTTGAAAATAGAAAACACATTTGTAGAAAACCAACATCGGAAATTGGGTTAATAAAATTTAGTATTAACAAGAGGGAAAGAGAAATGAAAGGGTCACCACCAAATTATGATCTCTATTAGGATAACATTGGTGGAAATTAAATACACATAATTGGAGTTAAAACGTAAATATTTATAGGGAGTGATTGAGGTCACCAATCAGAAGCAAGTGTAAAATTGAGGGCCTCAAATCCATCAATCTATGATGATTTAAAATATCATCGGTTAAACATAAAGTATTAGAGTAACACATTTTTTGTTTTATGATTCCTTCCCTAAAGTTTAATAATATAATAAGAAAACAAATAAATATACCTGACAAGTATTGTTTTATCCTTCAACTAATTCTTACCACAAGTTCATCTTTCATTCCAAAAGTTTTCAAAAATATTCTATTTATCCTAATCATATAGGGTTTCAAAATAATGAATTTATAATTAATTTCTCAGAATATTAAAAAAACTACATTATAAAAACCAGGAAATCATGTAGGCCAGTGGTAGGTGATTCACCTTTGTCACCCTTCATTTGTCTGTTCATGTCTCGCAGCTTTTCCAGACGCGACGGGTTGTCGCCCGACCTCTGGGGTGTCCTCTTTATAACAATCCAAAAATAATCTTCCAAAATTCTTTAACCTTAACAATAATATCAAATTTCAAATATATTTCATTCCAACCTTTAGACATATCCAAATTACTTCCTTCCAAAATCACAATCTAAAATTTATAAGGAAGGTAAATATAATGAAGATCTTTTTTTCCACATAATAACTTGTGAATACCTTCATCATGTATTCTTTTAAAATATGGTAACACCCTAAATTAACATTAAACCATATTGATTACATTCGTACTCCCTTATTCCTTATAGAATAATAGATATATTCCTTATATCTGAAAAATTTTAATACATTAACAATTATGAAATAAACAGACCATTAATCAGTGCCAAGGTAGTCAAGAATATCCAATATAATTTATCCAAATCATCCAGATCTTATTCCAAAATTACTATCTCAGTATCAAGACCATATTAAGGATTACCTATCCTCCAACCATGTATTTTCAAAAAAATGGTTAACTTTTTGTTGAGTCACTTTTCATAGTGCCATATAATCTCAAATCCTCAATGAAATAGTATTGTAGTACAATCCTTATTTATCTCCATAATTCATATAACTAGTACATCATTGATACCACACTCAAATTAGATAATTCTTTAATAACAACATAAGAACACTAGTCATTCCTTTTCATCTATGGTAGTATAATAACTTTATTATTATCCAATATCATCATTTGGGGCATACTCTGATTATTTTAACATTGATTCATGTAGTATCCACATTCCTTGCAGATGAATCATTGTACATTCAAAAAAAAATTCTTACCCTCGCAATCATGAACGTGGTGTCCTTTTTCTGCACACTTATAACATACTCCAATTCCCTTCAATCATTTTACAAGGTGATTCTTTCCATAGTTATCACATATGGGAAAAAACTCTTTACCTTCTTCCCTTTATCTGCCCTTCTCTCTACCATCAATTTAGTTTATGGGTTTTCTTCAAAGCCACAAGACTCTGAGAATTCATTACATATCTTATCAACACGTGACTCTATTTCTTTATATGATTATAATACGCGGGAGACTATTTCCCTTATAAATTTTGTCTTAAGACCATGAAAGATATGATCCTTCTTTCTCTTTGGATCATGCGTATTGCTGGAGTTATCATTCCTTCTACTGGGTGCCATTTCTAATCAATGGAATACATTAGATTAGTTTATGAATCACAATACCTAATCCCAAAATTTTAAAACACTTAACATAAATTAAACTATTTATGGATATAATCCATAATGATAAAAATTTCTTCTTTGAGGAATTATATACTCATAAACCCATCATAATGGTTTGTAAAGAAAATGAGAATTATCCTAAGAATATCCCCTGGGAGTTTTGTGACCAAGAGTGCAACAAGGCCCATTTTCGTGCACCAGTTCCCATTCGAATCTAGCTCAAAGTGGTGTTTTTGGGTTTTACCCCTAGGTACATCCATGCCAGAGCCCCCTCTACCTGCTCTTATCTAGACTATGATGTATTACTCAGAAAACTCAAAAAATATCTACAATACCAAAATTATAGGATTTTATTCTATACTAATCCTCAATGTCTATCTTAGGGCTATGTTCCCTAATAATAGTTTATCTAAATATAGATTCCAAGTTTTTTACTAAACTTCCTCTGATACCAACTGCTATGCCCCGACCCTAGTTACCTAGAGTTGGTGCATTATTACATAACATTTTCATGATCACAAAAGATCAAGTCTCGAAAGACTGATTAGTTCAGTAGCCTTGGAATCACTAGATAAATTATTAAAGTTTTACATTACATCGTGAAATCAAAACACCAACAACATCTTGTCCCCTTTGAATACACTTATACCTTATAATATCCCACCAGGTTAGTCATAATATACATTTTCACATCCTGGGAAAAAGAAAACACAGAAAGGGGTGAGCTCAGATGCTCAGTAAGGATAACTATATATCAGAAACTTCCATAAATAAGCATAAACATTTAAGGCAATGTATAACTAAAACAAAAGCCTTTTAAACATGAATTTCAGAATAATATGGCAAGGAAAAAATGAAATAATGTCATTTACTTTTCACATGTATATTCTACTAATCGAATAACCACATACAATATCAATAACCACTTTCATAACAAGGGAATTAATAATGCTAGACTATCATAACCACATAGTCAAGGCCTTATGTCAAGACTAAAAATAATATTTTGTCAAGTACTTATTCCAGGACACTAGTTTTCCTTATGAGACCTACCGATTCATCGAAGAGCTATAGCAGGCTCCACCTGTATCTTACTAAGTCCAATCCATTCCTCATATGATCAGGTTTAAACATAACATAAACATTCGTATTAAAACTAGAATATGAAATGACAACACTTTTTCTATAAACAATGAATGGTATAAAAGTAACACATCCATAGTTAAACATATCACAAAAACCTTCATTACAATATCTAAGTTTTGTATCATAATAAATCAACTTCAAATAAACTTAAAATCCATCAAAGGATGTTGACATAGGTGAAATCAAAACTATTTGAGAGAAATATCTCTTTTTTGAAAGCATTTAAAAGTCACATAATTATAAAAGAAACCAATTACTTTGAAAATATTAATATAATCATGTATGGTAAGCTTAGATGATTTTATAATGGAGTAAAATATGCACACCCGCCGTATAAGTTAAAAAAAAAGATTCTAACCTTAATTTTGTCGAAAAGGTTAAAGAGGACCATGTTTGGAAAACGATGGAAATATTTCATTCAAACCATTTTATAAAAAGTAAAACAAGGGTATAAATTTATTTAACCCAAATTATAGTAAATATTAATAATTTTTTGGAATATATTTTTAAGAAACATGGATGTGGATGATAAAGAGGTCCCAGTATATAATTACGTATAAACAACCTCAGATAATGAATAGATTGTGAAATTAACTCTTACCGTGTACTTTTCCTTTGTTAATGGTATGTTAAACTCTTTTATGATAGTTAAAATATTGTTATTAAATTATAAAATAACCATATAAATAATTTTTATATCATATATGGTCTTCTAATAATGCTTTATTAATAATATTTTAGTATTATCGTCATTTCCGGTGTTAACTTACTTGTTTTCTTTTATATATTTTTTAAATAAGATGTGTTTGTTATGGATTGGTTGTATCTTATTAATTTCCACAATGATATAAATTCCTTAAAAATTATTTTTAATCATCAAATAAGAATTAGTCTTGATTGGATACGATGGTCAATGAATCTCATCACGTTCGTGGAGACGGTAGTCTGTATGTATGCACGAGTGACACTATCATTATTTTGATATTAAATTAATATATAATTATATATTATATCATATATACTGAATAATAATCATGTTATATTTATTATTTACATCAATTACACATCATTATCATACCCATTCAATTAATAATGTTTTAAATAACAATTACACCATGATGTGGAGACTGTAAGCCTTACATATAAACATATGGTGACATGTCATTCAAAAGATGGAAAAAATACTGAATTTGGTTGTATCATATTTATAATAACATAAAATAATATATAAAATACTATATTTATTATTTTAGAACGTAAATAACTATTAAAGAAGAAGTGGAAGAAGAAAGGAATTTGAAAGAGGGTGGTGAAATCATTACCTCTTCTTTGGGTTCTTCCTTTTGATTTGATCAAAAGGGATCCTTAGGGTGGCTTTTTGATCAAACTAAGGCCTCTAGGTTGATGTTATGGAATATGATAGGATATTTGGGTAGGTTTTGGCAGATCCAAATGGATTTTAATGTGTTAATTAGAGAGAAGGGGGTGCCCTTTTTAAAGAGGGTGAGGGGCACCTTAGGAAAATCTAGAAAACTTAATTTATAACAAAGTAATATTAAGTTTATAATTGATCCAAAGTGACATATTTCGGGGATAAGGTGATTATGGGTCTATATAAATTCAAAAAATTGGTTTTAGATAGGTTTGGGTCATTATATTAACCTTAATTTTTATTTTTAACTCGTAGTTAATTAGTTTTACATTTACCATGTCTCTTTGTATTTTTTATTATATGGTTATTAAAAATACTATAAACATTCAAGTGAACCCCAAGAGATTAATTAATGATACACATATCATTATATAATTCTCTTGTCCGAACAATATATTTTTAAGAATAGAATATCAATTAATAATGTAATATTATTTTAAAAAAATCTTTTATGAAAATTTTGAAACTATTTGGTAATTGATTTTTTTAAAGTCCTAAAAACATTATTAGTTCAAAAAAACTTATTTTATCAATAATAACATGTCATAATGACCTATAAAATTATTGTATGGCATAAAAACTTACAAATTATATTTATTTTAACATTTATAATACCATTTATTTGATTATTTCATTAATAATGAAAATACTACATCACCATCGTGTCACAAATAACTTTAATTATTAAAGGCATAAAAATAATAAATAAAATATGATTATATAGGAAATAGTTTTATATTTCTAATTAATATTTATAGTAGATGAGATAACATATAAAATCCTATGAAAAAATTCTTTTTCTAAAAGATACATGATTATGTCATTTTTTGTATTTATCTTAACTTAATTATTATAAAGTGTCATTTTCACGTACATGTGGCTCCATGGGGTCCCAAATTCAACCCGAGGATTCCCATGGTCGTACATGTATCATAAAATAGGGTTAGGACACATGTTAGGGTAATTTAGTATTATTATAATATTATTTCTTTACCCTTATTTACCGGATTTACACTTTAACTATCGTAAATAAAATATTTACCGAAGTAATTATTCAAAATGTCTAAAAATAAAAGTAACCTATTTACACAATTTGGAAATCCTGATTCCAAATATGGAATCCATTTTTCTAAATTAAAAATAAATAATTCGTAGAAATTAAGTTAAAATAAATTTCTGTTGTCAAAATAAAAATCGTGTTTTTAAGAAATAATAACTATCAAAAGATTGACACTTTTTTATGTCCATTTTAAATGTGAAATTATGTCCAATGACCAAAATTGGGTTAAATGGTAAAAATATAATCTAATTATACTTCCAAAACATTAAAATTAATAATTTAACACTATAAATTATTTTTAATAAAAAAAGTTGTTTTCAGTTAAAAAATAGTATTTTTCACTATTCACCCAAATATGAATGTTTTCAGAAAAATACAAAAACAATATTGAAAATAAATTTTTTTGTCTCAATTCTAAATAAGAAGTTTATTTTGTTAAATTAGATATATAAAAGTTTTAAATATTTTATTTAAAAAGGGTTCTCCATTAGATGGCGTTAAAATTGCATTCTTAAAAAAATACTTCTTTTATCTGAAAAAAATGAATTTGTTCTTACATTATGTCTAAGAAACTCATAATATAGATAATAAAATTATAAGGATTATATAAAGTTCAAAATTCAGTTAATAATATTCATAACCACTTTTGAACGGCTAGTTTGCTATGTCGTGATTGGCTTGAACTCAGTGTTTTGTGTAGTGCAAGTTATTTAATTACATTGAAGAAATAACGTACTATGAAATCTTGGGGAGTTACAAGGTCTCACAAAAAAACAACAAGGATAAACCATAAAGTATGAAATTAGCAGATAACCCTAATTAGGTATATGCCCATACATATACCTAAGTTATCAAGCAATCCATCTCAATCATTAAAAAAACATAGAGATACTGACTCAGCTCACAGTAGGATTTATTCTAGGGGTAGTAACAAGTAACATCCCCAGTCACATCATCGAACTCCTCCGTAGCTGGAGATCCCCTTCTCAATCAAGTATAGTGGGTCTGTCACATCATGCATAGGTGCTTCCTACAAACCTTGAACTGTTGAGGTACTCCTCCTGTCGAGTATCATGGGTCTACCACGTCACACAAAGGAGCTCCCCACCATGGGTATGCCGCGTCACACAGAAGCGCTCCCCCTAATGAAATGCTGAGGTACTCCTCCTATCATGTACCGTGGGTATACCACATCACACAGAGGCGCACCCCACTGTGGCATGCTAAGGTACTCTTCCTGTCATGTACCATGGGTCTACCACGTCACATAGATCCACTCCCCACCATGGGTCTACCACATCACATAGAGGCGCTCCCCACTGGGCCTGTCATGTCACTCTAAGTCGAAAAGGTCAACAGTCGTCGAGTCTCAGTTAGGTACTGAGTTCCCACATTACGCTCGCTCATCTCCAAGAGGAGACACTCCACAAGCTACTGGTCGATACTCCAATAGCCACTAAGTCCCACGAAGAAGAATCTCAATGGCCTGCCACGTCATAGGGGTCTCAACGCAATAGACGACGCGTTAATTGGTTTCCCAATTTGTGAGTTATTAGCCTTTTAGTCCCAAGGGCCCGGTTAGATTCATGATCAATCCAACCTGATAGTTCCCCATCTTAATCGAAAACTCCAGTTGGGTATACTCAAAGGGACTGTCTCGCTCCAAGATTTCCAGCGCCGCTAACGGTTCGTCAAACTGACGTCCAGTGCCAAAGCTATGTCCAATAGAAATTATATGGGTCGTAGTGGGCCTGGGTCCGGTCCAACCCAGTTGGACTGACCGAGCCCATCCTAGCCAGGGCTCACCCGTTTTGTGTCATCCCAGCCCGTGTTGGGAAGCCTAACCCATTGGGCGGCCTGGTAGGCCACGAGGGGCCGTGGGGGTTCAACCGCGAATGGCGTGATGCCGCAGGGTGACTCGACTGGGGAGGCATAACTAGGAGGGTAGATGTCACGGGGCTGCTTGACCCCAGCGGCACATGACTACAGGGTGGCTCGTCCAGTGTGGCTCTTCCATGGGGCGGTTTGGCCAAAGTAGCGTGGTGCTGCGGGGCGGCTCGGCCCTAGCGGCTCAGTGCCGTGGGGCGCCTTGGCCAAAGCGGCTCGGTGCCGCGGGGCGGCTCGGCTGAAGCAGCCTGGCGGCTGAGTGGCTTCGCCAGAGCAGCCCGACAATGCGGGATGGCGGCGGCTCGGTGGATAGCTCTGGTGGCTCAGCGGACGGTAGCAGCTGCTCGGTAGACTGCAGTGGTGGCTCAGCGAATGGCGGCGGTGGCTTGGCCCGTTCAGCGACGACTCGGAGGATGGCGGCATCAGCTTAGCCTGGACGGCAGTGGCCATGGGCCATGTGGCAAGGCCACTGCTGGGGGAGCCATGAGGAGCTGTATTTTCAAGGTGATGGTGTCTTTGTGCAATCGCCTTCATCACATTTAACAACACACATCATCACAAGATTTGCGAAGGGATCAGTCTATCATTGTCTGGCCTGTACCCTCTGTGTTAGGGTGGTAGCATATGGCTCAACAAAAAATTGAAGAAGAACGTCAAGATTTACAACCTCCCGCAACAATTTACTCCTAATCATGAAAAAAAAATTAAGGGGTGAACATGGGAAAAGTATTCGTACCCAAAAAAACCCCTACCTTGGATTAATTATTGAGGAAGAAGGGTGATGTCGAACTTGTCGACGTTCGTCGTGCCCATCACACAACTCCGATCCCAAGCTCGTTTGTCGGATTAACATTCTTCGATGGTGGTGATTCTTCATTGTTGAATATTTCCCCCGTTGGAGGATGTCTCGAGGAAGAAGGTCGAAGTGGAGGTCAGTGTTCTTCATGCAGATCTTTTCTTCCAAGGCTCCTTCCTTTGACAACGATTAATTTCTCCCAACCCACCAAAAAGAAGAGATAGCCAATATAATAAAATATGTTGGCAGAATTTCAAATTGCAACATTCAATTAATTCAGATGGCTTAATTAATTAAAGTGGGAGAGTTGTCATAATAAATGTTAGAGGAGATGAAGAGGATCCCCCATATTTAATCAGAAGATTAAGGGTTTCAAGCCTCGGGTGGTCCCCACCACCATAACCCCTCATGGGAGGTTTTACTAGCTCAGATGGTCCCCACCACCAAGCATTCAATTTGGAGAATAAAACTCTTGTGGTCCCCACCTCCAAAATGTACAAAAGAGTGTGGTTACAACAAAATAAAATAAAATTTCTGTTTATTTTAGTTTATTATTTCCACGAAAAACCCAAAAAATTATCTTTCATCCTTCACCAACTACCGCTGTGGTGAAATTCTCATTAATAGAAT
The DNA here is from genome assembly GCA_963277665.1 of Viscum album. Classification (NCBI taxonomy): domain Eukaryota; kingdom Viridiplantae; phylum Streptophyta; class Magnoliopsida; order Santalales; family Viscaceae; genus Viscum; species Viscum album. The sequence continues at coordinate 2,055,656,044 of OY728150.1, read as the reverse complement.
ACCGGCATGGTGAGTTCAACGGTGTCCTCAGATTTCAATTCCAAGCACCTGTTACAAAAGTTATAAAATCCCCCACGTACTTTTACTAAATTTACCTGATGAAAAGTTCATAAATTCATTTCGGGCACTCCGGGCCTCGGAATTATGCGCCGTCAATTTTCACAGACACAAAAAATTCCCATATATTTTAAAAAAAAATTAATTGAAATTCTGGATCTTAACATCATATATATAATAGTTTTATATGGAGTTTATTAGGTTTCATATTAACATATATTGATGATATATTAGTGATGGGAAATGAGGTTTTATACTTATAGAAGATTAAGTAAGACATAAATGAATTCTTCACCATTAAAGGTTTTGGTAATATATATATATATATATATATATATTATAGAGATCAAGATCCATCAAAATAGATATAAGAGGTTTCTTAGACTATTTCAAATTACAAAAATTGATATAGAATAAAATATATTAAATTATAGTATAATCAATGAGAGAATTGTTTATAATTTAATATTGTATTCATCTCTCTATGACAATGTGTCCTTAAACACGTTATAATAGAGAGAATGAATGATTAGAATCCCTTAATCATTAATGGTGGTATCTATCATCTATGACATGTTATACACTAGTAATGATGTTTAATATTCCATTAGCACGGTAAGAAGGTATCAAGATGACTGAGGAGATCCATATATTTCATTTTTATATTCTATAAAAATGTACCTAAGGTATAAAAATAACATGTTACTTGTTTATAGAGGATATAAGAAATTAATTGTTACTGGATGAACATATGGTAGTTTCAAAATATAATATAATGGTCTATAATCTAAATTTTGATTTTTATTTTTTATTAATAGAGGGTCCATGAGATATAATATTCTCAAGTAACCATTTTTCACTGATTAGATAAAACATTATGACTATATTTTCATTCTAATCTAGTTAATATAGTAATATAGATAAATAACTTTTTTCCATAACCCTAATATTTTACCAAATAGTACAGTTTCCATCACTGATTATTATCATTATATTGTACCCGTGATTCTATCTATGGATCACAGGTCACCTAAATGGATGATGAATATAATTCATAAGTATAAAATATTAAGGTATTTTTATCAATGTAGTTAAGTAACAATAAGAAGAGTTGTCTTAGAGGGGAATATGGAAGACCTACTAAATAAATCCTTATCATATCAGAACCATAAATACCATGTTAGATCAAGTGGATTAAAATTTAATATCAATTGGATTTATCGAATCATTGAGTTTATTAGAGATTTTCCACAGAACAAACTTGTTTAATACTTTTGATTAGAAAACTATTAATAATATATTATTACTGGATGATTGATTTCAATATTAAATTTATGTTATATTAACCTTGGTATATTTTTCATATAAAAAGGTTATTATATTTCTACACTATAATGAGATAATAAATATGGTATGTAAATTTTCTTAATGATCTATCTGATATTATATGTAACATATTTCTATTAGGACAAAGATAGTGTTTTTCAATTAGGTTATGGGGGATTATAATACAATAATACTTATTATTTTGAAGTTTACACTTAGTAATATCCATGAAAGGAGGTTATGATGATAGAACCACCAATAATAATTCAAATTATATACTTTTCATTAGAACTTTCTATCTAGTAATGTGTGTGTTGGCCCTTAGGTAATATAATTTTATTACTTTATATTATGAATCACGTATAATTATGTATAGATGAAAACTGTAAAGACATATACTCATGTTGAGGTAGTATATATTGGGTCTGTCATATGTAATATGAAACTAAATTAATAAAACAGTTAAGGGTGTGTTATATACATATTAACGAGTGAATATTTATGTTATCCATTCATTCAAATGATACTATCAGATTTAATCCTTTTCCATGGTAGTTCATTAATGAGTTCATTTTGGGAATTTAATGGACGATAAATCAACTATATAGAATTATGAAAAAATTATGCATCATGGTTGATGAGATATCAATGGAAATAAATTATATTAAATAGTTAAAATAAGAGGAAGATTATTTTGAATATTAATTATTTCTCTATAAATTCTGTGATTGGTTTTTGGACCCTAATATTGATCTTTTATTAATTTTAATTATCACAACCAAGAAAGACTCCTATAGGGATAAAAACTAATTATATCTATAATCCGATTAAATATTATTGAATTTTATATAATTATTAAATATTATTCTCAAATCCTATAAAAAATAGTATTCAATTATTTTTTATCCTTAAATTCAATATTTAGATATTTTCTTCTAGAATATGTGAGTTTAATTTTGTTCATTACATATTATTCACATGGTAATAAATACACAATCATTTATTCACCAGTTTAGTTAATATATTATTATAAATATTAATTCAATAATGTAACTATTAAAATTAATATTGATTTGTGATCTAAATGAATATAATATTTATTTGATTATTAATATTAAAATATATTAACTTGAGTAAATTAATAATTATTCATAGGATCAGTAAATTCTAGGGATGATTAACTGGTTGTCTTAATTGCCTTATAAAATTGATATATTTTATTTAATAAAATTTAAATAAATATAACGTTATTTTTTCTATAGATGATATCTATATAATCCCATGTCCTGGTATATTATGAAAATAATAATAATAATATTGTTATTATTATTATTATACACAAGGAATTACTTCAAATTAACATTTAATAAAGGGTTCTTTCTAAAATTGTCGAATATTAACTCTATGTGTATATTCTAAATTTTATATTTTTTACTATAGAGTTTTCAATAATGAAGAAACTCTAGAGAATTATCTCGACCCTTATTGATAATATCCTTTATCCTCACACTCATTAACAATGTGTGAACAATAATATCATGTGATATGATTAATGAAAAATAATGTGAAACACTAACTTCCATCATGCTACCAGACATAATATCAAGAATGTTTTCCAAAGATTCATATTGAATTAATGGTTATAATAAGTGGATTAATCACTTATATTAACTACTACAATGATAATTTGGCCATAGATTTATAAAAAATTTACCTATAAAAATTATCCATTTTAATGTAATTTTTGATTAATTTTATTTTTAAATTAATTATTAAAGATCATATACTCTAGATTTGTTGTTTTTTTCATAAATGTATTTATAGTTATATATTTAAATTGTTGAAAAAAAACAAGACCACTATTTATTATCCACCTCGTAAGATGCATATCTCACTGAAGGAGGAAACACATCCTCTATGAATAACATTTCTTTTGAGATATCATTTAGTTGGGTGATGTATGTATCTATTGGTTGTGTTGGAAACCTTTTATCATGGATCAAGAAATCATGTTTATTAAGATATTTATGTGTTTTATGTTTTAATATAGCTTTTTATAATATAAGAAAAATTATAGAAAAAAAATCGTTCTGTTAGAATGATGCACCATCAGAGTGTACTAACTATTAATGATGAGTAACCATTAGAAACATATCACCACAAAGATGATAATTTTTCTAATTATAGGAAATCTCACTCTTATAGATGATTCACCATCCAAGTAGATTTTTAGAAAGTATGGAAAGTACCCACTAATAGATATGTCTCATCGTTGAATGAAATAAAAATTGAAAAAGTTCTGAAAACACCTACCATATGAGATGAAGCACAACCAAGATTAAAATATTTATATATTTAAAAAAGATTGTTCTCCAAAATGAAGTCACCACGAATCCCATTCCACCAATGAAGATGAAATGCCGTCATATATTACCTTCCATTAACAAATTTGAAAAAATGATGGGATGAGTCATGATTGAGACCTATAACATTGATACAAGTCACCATTGAGATGAGTCACTATTATAATGGATCCCTACCAGCCTATGTCCTCACTAGTGTATCCTCATCATTTAAATGAGTAACCATCACTATTCATGTTTATCGTTAATTAACTATGTGTAATGGATATATTAATGAATATTATAATGGTAATTATTTTAATTATTATTCATAAACTATGATAGGGATTCATTAAATATTGTTTCAATCGATCAGTATGAGGTGTAGAGGATCCGAATGATAGCTTATGGGTGTTGCTAATTTAATAAGAATTATGATCCTTCATGCTTGGAAAGGGAAATGATCATTTGATGAGAACTAAAAGACACGATAAAGTGTGAGGCTAGATAAATATGTTTAAAAAATTCATTCATACATTCAATATACTATGGAATATAGAATAACATCTAACATTGAGAACATTTATCACAGTTGGAATAAGGATAGATTACAATGCTCTATTTTACTGCCATTTTATAAAGAATTACCTGATCTCTTATTCAAGCTCTCTCCAAAGAGAATCAATTTTAAAATCACATTAGATAGAGAATTGTGATATTTTATACATATTTAATTTCTTTATTGATCCATTGTATTTACATTTTGAGTAGTGTATGATTAGAATTGTATATTAGACAGGTAAAATATCTCATCTGAATTAACTAATAGATACATGATATCATCTTAAACACCCTTTGAACTAGTTTTTCCATCTGTTGTTTAAGAGGTCCATGTGTGGTCTGTTTTTATTTTATTCCTACAGTTGTTGGGGATGGAACATTGTATAGCTTGGATAGCTGGTTTACTATTGTAGAACCAATATAATTTGTGGATAATGATTATTTTTTACATTCTTCCTAGCATCAGGTGATTAATAAGTGGAGAAGATTAGGTCCCAGCTTGATACATAACCCTTTGTATTTATTGCATAGTTTTTTTAGCTTGAAAATTTATTTGGATTAAACTATTAAAACCACATACATTGATAGTTATTCTTAATTTGTGTCTATATAAGTTTTTTATTAAGTTAATTTTTTTCAATTGTTAATGTAATATATATATATATATATATTGATTTAACTAATATATAATTACTATTTGAGAAATCTCTTAAATGATCATAACTTATTTCAATATGTTGTTTTAATTGGATATGTTGTTTTTAATTAACTGGGGGATTTTATTTAAACTTTGTTAGAGAGAAAATTTTATTTGGTACGTAATTCACCTCCTATTTAGATACTCACTCCTACCATCATATTATATAGAAGGACATCCAAAATAAATTCAAATGTGATTTTATATGTGTTTTAAAGATATAAAATTTCTATCAATTCAATATTTAGTTCTTTAAATAGTTAATAAGCAAGAATGTACTTATACCTATAATCCTACTTTCTATATTGTAATTAACTATACTCATTTTAAAATAATTATGAAAGTGCATCCTAAAATCTTGGTGTTTGAAATATGTTCATCAATAAAGGAATAATATAAAATATATATGACTAATAAGACTATATGATAAGATGCTACTAAACATACTTATAACAATAATTAAATTCCTATCAATTCTATTTTTCATGCCTTATAAGATGAATAATTTAATAGGATATATGCGGGTGAAATTTCTTTTATGTTTGGGATAAATTGGTTATTACTAATGAAGGTTCTACTAATGTTTATATGATGAGATTGAATACTTTTACAATTAAATATGATACATTCATGATCACATCTATTGAAATTGTTTCTGATATTTATCTTGGGTTCAATTAGATGCTGAAAATAATGAGCTCATTTAGGAATCTAGTGTGAGACAAATAAAAAATTATGTGACTTCTATGTTGTATTCTAGATATATAGAGAAGGAAAATGTTTCAATAATAGAATCATGGGACATTAGTAAGGTACCATTCAAGGGATTTATTGTAAATTTTATGATATTCGATGTAGGGAAAAATTTTAATCATGATGTGGTTTATGAACCAATGATTCAATATTTTTCACTTCAAGTATAATTCCTCAAAATAGAAAGAAATGGAAAAAATTGAAGATGAAAGATCTAGTGATGGATAGTAACCAACCGATATTAATGAGGAAATGTCCCATATGGAAAGAAGGATAAAAAATATCTATAAGAAAAACAATTTATGAAACTATGATACATGGGAAATTATAACAATATATGGAATTAGAAGAAAGACAGGATATGCGATTAATATTGAAATGATAATACTTGTTATGTGTGTATGTGAAAAAGACATGTTATAGTGAGTTGTACCAAGTAGAATTACAATATTGAGTATTACGATAAGGATAGATTGTATAAAATGACTATGAAAGTCACATAGATTGCCTCTAAGAACAACTCCAGTGACTCACACTCAACTCATAAAGGGAATTATGGTAGATAAAATATGTTCTTCAATACATACATTTCTTAGGTACATACTATATCACCTATACATAAATATTATCATTTAAAAAATGAACAAAATCATATTGATATTTCAAAAGAGTAAATCTTTTATTATTTCAATATGCATAAAGATAGCTTAAATGAATTTATAAACAGAGAAAAAATTATGAAGAAACAAAATTCACTATCTTCAAATATTATAATTATCTTTTATATAAAAGAAGAGAATAATGTTAAATTATTAAAGGAAAATAATGAACAGAAATTGAAAAATGAAAAAAAATACATATAGATATTTAAAAATGAAAGAGATACCCTCACTCAAATTCTAGGGAAAACAAATTTCATCAAAATATATTACTAGTCAAGGGTATCAAAATAAATAGTGAAGTGTATTGAAGTGAACTTTTGTTCTGAGTTCCCCATTTTTAAATTCTTCTACACATTTGTTTTCAATTGGACCTAATAATGTTTTAATTTTAAAAATAATGCCATATTTTTATATGAATTCTCTCAAGGAAAAATACTTTCTTAAGTCCCTAATTACTCCCATATCTATACCCAAGAAAATATTTGTACCAAAAAAATATTCATATAAAATCTGTTTAATAGGTTTTTGATTGGAATGATCCCATTTAAATGTGTTGTACATGGTCATCGGTTTCTCCAAACATATAATGGGAGATTAAATGAGCTTAAGTATTCTGATAATTGTTGATGGCAGATATGTCACCATTGCAGACAATGATAAATACATATCATTGACTTTGTCGAAATCAATAAAACTAACTTAGTCTTAAATTTTAGAGTACATTTTGTTGATGGTAAAAAATAAAATCTGCTTAGCATCTCAGATATATGTGATAATAGTTTCTATGTAATGTTTGAAAAAAATATTGTAATTTTTATAATTCTAAAAATTAATTAGTATTTACTAATTTGAGAAATAATAATGTTTATGTACATAATCATGATTCTTTAAATTATAAAAAAAAATCATTCATAAGTTCTATTAACATTTAATCTTATAATTGGAATAGGATTTTAGGCTGATGTAACAATCACTGAGGTAGAAATCATAATATGAAACAGTTAGTCAGGGATGTACCCAAACATGATTTCCCAAATAAAAAATTTTGTAAGCCTATTCAAAAATTTAAACATCACAATATACCTTTTAAATTAATGAAATATGTATAAAATTATCATCCTCTTAACTTGGTTAGCAATGAATTTTTTGGACTATCATGAATTTTGGGTTTAATTGGGAAGAACTATGTCTATGTACTTTTCAATGATTTTTCTAGTTATACTTGGTTATTATTTTTAGCTCAATAGATTGAAGCATTATTTTTTTTAACTGGTATGCTAAATATATTTAAAACATATGTGGACATTGAATTTATACCTTAATAAGTGACCATGTTCGTGAGTATATAATCAAGATTTTGAATCCTTTTGGTCAAAAAATGGTTAAAACCCTAATTTCTCTTCTCTAAGGGCCCCTTTATAGAATAGAGTTGTAGAAAGAATAAATAGAACACTTTAAAAGATAGTATGGCCAATGCTTAATGAATGTGAGTTATCTTTCCACTGTTTGGAAGAGTCTATGAATACATCCTTCTATATAGATATTATATATTTAATTGGACCTATATTAATGAAAACCCTTATGTTATTTTGAGTAAAATGAATCCAAAGGTTATTTTCATTAGATTTTTTTGTTTCCAAATCATTATTCATAACACTATGGATAATATCTAAACATATTATTCCAAAAGTTATGAAGGAATTATCCCTGGTTAGTCAATATCAATTTAATCTTATATATTTTTTAAAAAATAAGCATGAAGGTAGAAGATCTTGTCCATGTAAATCATGATGATACATATCCGCATGAGAAAAAATCATTTATAATACCTGGAGGATTATTTATCCCCATTCATCATAAATTAAAAACTTATGATTATATAGTAAAATAAGCATAAAAATAATCTAGTTTTGAGGAACTCCTAGATCTTTAACCAATATATTATACTAATGTGACCAATCCATATTTTTCTAGAACCGTTAGGAATTTTAAATAACATATTTTGGATTTTTTGTGAAATACGTTGATTGAAAGAAAAAACATGAGATTCATTATGAAACCCAACTGAACATCAGGCATTTTTTTCATAGATTGAATTTAATAACATCAATTATGCAATAAATGACTAATTATGGGTAATGGATATCTAAGAATAACATAAACATGTTGAAATAAGTAATTATTTGGATGTTTTTGATTGAACAAAACACAATTTTACTATAAGAACTAAATGGTTGTTTAAAAACATGGTTAATTTATCTAGAAAAATAGTAAAGAAAAGGTATAAACTAGTCACACAAGGGTATAGTAAATACTAGGGTATATAATATGAATAATAATTTCACCAACATCCAAACATTAATCCATTTTAATACATCCAACTTATGTGACACATGTAGCTTTTGAACTACATAATGTGGTTGTCCAAAGATTATTTCTAAAAGGGTATATAATTGAGGATGTTTTTGTTGAAAACCCACCAAGATTTAGAAAAGTATATTTTTAGAATAATGTTTTCAAGTTAACAAAATCTCTATATGGTTTAAAATATGCTCATAGATCTTGGAATGACATTCTCATCTCTTTTATTATTTCAAAATGATTTTCAAAAGGTAAATCTAATCATATCCTATTTATCAAAATAATTTAAAATTTTGTTTCACCTTTTCAAATTTATATAGATGATATTATTTTTGGATCTTATAAAATTTATTTACGTTCCATATTTTAAAAAATATATATATAATGAATTTAAATTGAGTTTATTTGTTGAACTATAATTCTTTTTTGTTTTCTAGATTTTTCAAAATAAAGAATAAATAATTTTAAATCAATCGATGTACATAATTAACCAATTAAAATATTTTGATTTTGGTAGAAAAAAAAATTAATGACACTCTTATGAGTAACACTTGTAAATTGTATATTGATAAATTTGGAAAATTAGTGGAGCAAACAAGTTATAGAGGAATCATTGGATGACTTCTCTACTAAACAACTATCGAATACGATATTATGTTTTGTGTTTCTATGAGTTCTCATTTTCATGAAAATCCCAAAGAGACACACAATGATCCTATAAAAATGAATTTTAAATACCTCATTTATACAACCAATTTATGATTGTTCTAACATAGAGGACAATAATTTGGCTTAGTTAGTTATTTATATGTTGATATTAGTGGTAGCATGTTAGACAAAAATTAACCTCTAGAACATGTCTCATTTTTCGTATGTCACTAGTATATTGGTGTAGTAATAATCAAAATTAATTTGAAATTCCTACATCTTAATCTGAATACATAGTTGTATATATCTTTTGGGCACAAATTTTGTGAATAAAACCCACATTCCTAGACTATGGATATCAATTCTAACATGTACTTATAAATTGTTACAATACAAGTTCAATAAAAATTTATAATAAACCTATACCTCACTATATGACAAAACACAATGGTCTAAGACATCAATTATTGAGAGATAATTTTAAAATGGGGAATATAACATTGCAATACATTTCTACTGAACATCACCTTGTTTATATTTTCACTAAGACCATGGATTTGTAGATATTAAACAGCAAAAAATAATCCTAATTAAATTTGGTTAAATTTAATTTTCATGGACCCCCCATTTAGTTTTTACCCACCATTGGTGTTTTACCCACCATTGGTGATTTTTAAAACATTGGTTTTTTACTCATTGTTTGAGTTTTAAACATCATTGGTGTTTAAAACCCATTGATATTTTACCCATAATTGGTGTTTTACCTACCATTGGAGTTTACCTTACATTGTTATACATATCACTATTTTTTAGGTTGGGTTTTTTATTTATTCATTCATATTATTTGTCTAATCCTATTAAAATTTTATTTTTATTTTCAATTTATTAATCTTGGAATCCATAAATGATATAAATTGGGAAATTTTATAATTTCAACACTCACTCTCTTTTGCCTTAATCTAAATCATTTTTGGGAACCTTTCACTCTCATTCCTAGACCATTTATCACCTTAACCTATTCCATCAAAGTAGATCACCATGATTAGAGTGAAATTATCCATTGAATATTCTCTAGAAGTGTTTCATCCTTCAATGATGAAAATTTTAGAGTTGATCTATCCAGTATCTATTGATCCAGTGAACCTACTAATTTTGAATCTAATAGTTGTACCCAATAAAGAAGTTCACACGGACGAGTTTCATTTTATAAAGACTATGGTGCTAAATGTTTTTCAATATAAGGGATGTCTTTAGTGGTTATTAATAACAATAGACCCGACTATTACAGTTTCATGCATTAGTTCTATCAATCTATCAATTTATGTTTTGAAGAAGATGAAGGCTGGGTAAGAAGAAGAATGAATGGATAAAAAGTTTGTTTCTCTTCAATACATTAAAAAAATTGCCTAAAAGTAACACATGAAGGTTTGTAAAATAATTATAATGTAACTATTACTAGTGTAATTGAGGCAATTTTTTATAAGGATTCCTTGTAAAAGTATACTGGAGGTGAGATAGTAAGAACACCAGTTATTGCAAATCAAGATAGTGAATTTTGCATGTTTCTAATTTTTATCCAACATATTATACTCCCATGAAAATTTGATTTTACCATAATGAGGTATCATGATTAATATCTTATGTGTCTTATGAAAGTATGAGTAAAGATAAATCTATTTAGATACCTAATGGATCATATAATATAGATTAACAAACCATATTCTAGATCAAAGTCCATAATTTATCCCAAATTGTTTTTGGCTATGTTAGAGGAAAATTCATTAGTTAATGAAGGATAAAAATAATATTAAAATGTCGAGGCTTTTCAATTAAACCAGGAATATGAAAAATAATATAGATAAGATGGAACCTCTGGAAGAAACATTAGATTGTGGATGGTGATTGGATATATGATGATTTCAATCCATTTGATCACCCTTCCATATTGAAGAATATCATGGATTATAGATTAGTGCTAGATGAGGTGGTCGAGTATTCAGATGAAGAAGAGGATGAAGCTAATGCCTCTTGTGATAATGAACAAATGTTTTTAGTGGATAAAGGTATAAACTCGTAGATACCTCAGAGTTCTCCTACTATTTACTATAGTTCTTGTATCCCTCTTAGATCTATCATGCTAAATAGACACTATTAAATGATGGAATTAAGGAACAATAAACAAAATTTATCGGTGAAAAACAATTTTAATGAAATTGTTAATGTTCTAAAGAAAATAAACATGATGAGACTAATGAAAATGATGAATAAGAATAAAAATGAGAAGATAAAAAAATGATATGGAAACGATTATTAGGATGATGATAGGGATGGAAATAATGATGGTTCTGAACATGATGGTCATAGTGGAAGAATTGGTACTAAGGATGTGGAGATTCCTTATGAACATGTTTATTCTCTAGTTTTATTATAAGTCAACAGATTTTATGAGAGACCGAGTTTAGTTAAATATTTTTATATTTCTACTACAGATGATAAGGAGCCACATGTTAAGGGGGTAGAATACACATGCCTAGACAACCACCATTTGGTCCTATTGATGGAGATCATGTTGTGCCTGTAGATGATGTGAAACACTCTTTTGATTAGTTTAGTGTTATTCCTACTATTTTTGAGCCTACATTTTCTGAATCATATATTGGTGGGTATCATGGAATTACTTATACAAGATTAAAGTTTCTATCTCTTGAGGAATTGGATAAGTTTCCAGGGTATGTTATACATGGTATGAATAATCTAACTAGGATGACGGGGAACCTGCTATTTTAGAAGATATATATCTAATGGGATCATTGTTAGATCAAATATATGTGAAATAAGGGATACATAGATGTTCAATTGAGGTGAATTCTAAATCTGAGCTTACAGAGGAACCTACCACTAATAGAGTTTCTATATCCTTATCTTCACCTATTTTTGTATCTATTAGAGTCGATGATGTCTCCAAAGTAGACATGTAATCCATTAGAGAATGATTTCTGTATTTTTTTGTTTTACTAAAAAATAAACCTCCCTTGGTCTAAAAAAATTGTGAGAATGACACAATACATATGTCAGGTATTTTTATCCCTACATCTAGTCAAAAATGATTCTTTAAATTAATTATGTGGTGAATGAAATAGTAGGTTATAAAATGAGATGAATATTTGGAGATCTAAAGTGGATGATTTGATATATTTATTTGTGTATTCCTTGGATTCATTATTAGAGAGGGTGGAGAACCATTCTTCCATGGATTGTAATTAGTGTTCTCCTACTCCTATTGATATTGAGTTAATCTAGTAAACAGTTATGGAATATATTTGTGCTTCTTCGGGTGATTTACCTAACCTCTCTTAAAAAAGCATAAGGAATATACAGTATAACATTGATCATGTTCATATGATGGTTAGAGAAAATATTAAGGATAGGAAAGCCAACAGAGAAAATATTTTAATGACTATATTGCATTACCATTATAGAATTTATACTAAACACGAGCTAAAATATAATTCCAAGTTATTACTAAGAACCTATGGATGCCTCCAGTGACTCCATATTTTTATGAACAAGTAAATCAGTTGAATGTGATGACCCTAGTGGACAAGAAATTTATGGAGGAGAAAAAAAATTCAGCACTTTGTAAAGGGGAGGAAATATTATTTTGAACATCAGAAATTTGATGAAGCCCTTTATTAATATATTTGGAATCATAGTGGTGGATCAAGATTATATTATATTTACTAATCATAAATTTCCTCTAGCTATTGATCAAGGGTTTTTGAGACCAGGTATTAGAAGAGATCCAAATTCACCCTTACCTTCTTATTTCATTAACTTTAGTCTAACTCTTAAAGAATTTGTTTAACATATCAAGCCAATAATTATTCAAGAGACTTCTTCTTTACATTGTTTTCCCATATTCATCCCAATAGTTACCTATGTCAATAATTATAATCCTTCTACTTCTAATAAAGGGATGGGTATTGAACCACTTGTTCCAACTACACGTTATGGAAAGTATTGACATTCGATTCTTAGTCGATAATGGTGATATTTATATGAATTTATTTGTATCTTTTAGTTATACTTCAATTAATTTTCATAATATATATTATCTTATTATTATAATACATTTAATTTCATTTTCTATTATATATTTAATTTTTGACAATCTAAAAATGAGTAGATTGACAATATAGTGGTTTTTGTTGTTTCTTTGAGGACATTCAGATCGAATCCCTAAATGTTTAACTAATTCGTTTGATTCAATATTCTTTTTTGATACCTTCCACATTACATACCTTTAATAACGTTTTCCACTTAATATAAATGATATATTTTTGTTTTTTTATGTTTAATATGATCTATTCTAACACCGCAATATATTAAATTTATTCATTAAAAAACTCTATCAATTGTGATCATGAAATGTGGGATATTTTTGGAAATAATGTTCTAATGATCACAAAAACATGTTTCTTATGTTAGTAAATAATTTTATCTTTTATGGTCGAATTTCACAATATAAGGAAGATAACCAAAAATTTGGCTATGTGTTGGAATGACCAACCATCCGAATCTACTAATTATTGAAGATGAATAATTGTCAAAGATGACTCACTGTTAGGATGAGAATTTTCCAATTTATTGGAATAACTAATAATTATTGATGATCCACTATTAGAATGTTGTTTTGGATAAGTATGGGGAAGACCCACCATCAGATATGAATAACCCTTTAAAACATATAATTTGAAATAATGTTTAAAACACCAATTGTTATAGATGAGTAACTATCTTGATTAATATCTTGATAAAGGTTGGAAAAGCCTAATTCCATAATGTATTCATACTAAGACCTATGTCACCCTTGAATATGACATTCTGTCAAACATTACCATTAGAAAAAGAATTCATAAAAGTGTTGGGATGAAACACAATTTAGATGATTCACTATTGAGACAAATCACTACTAAGATGAGTTACCATCGACATGAATCACCACCTTTCCAAGTAACTTCCATGTTGTCGAACCATTCTATCAAATCACTGTGACTCTTTCTATTTATTCTGAATTCACATTTTCAAACTGCTATGTTATCAAATTTAAAAATTAGAATTATTTTATTATTATTCTCAAACTATTACTAGAATGGATTTAAATGTGTGATAGTCTATTGTTATGAGGTGTAGATGATCTTGATGTTTGATCAGGCATGCATCTGATATAATATGGAGAAAACACTATCGTACATAGAGAGGGAGATGCATGCTAGATGTGAAAAAAACATGATCATTCATGAGGTTATCTAAAGATATTTACATGAATCATTATTATCTGTAATCAACTATGAATGATTTAAGCACAACGGGCATCCGATACCATTTTTGCAGCCAATGAAATGAGAGCATATGACTCTCTTTTTTTACTTCCATTTTATGAAACATGACTCAAGGTCATATTCAATCTATATCAAAAGAGACTAATGCCCCAGATCACAAAAGATATTGAATATATATCTTGTCAAAAAAATTAATTTCTCTCTCAATATATTTTTGTTAAAAATTTAATGTAGCGTGGGATTTACTCTAAATATTAAACATGAAAACTATCTAATGTACTTTAACATCAAGATAGATTATATTTTATTAAACTCCATTTACATTTTTTCCCATGTGTTATATAAGAGGTCCCAATGTGGAATATGTTTTTTCCCACTTTCATTGTGGATGAGGTCATACATGTCTTGAGAATTTATTTTCATTGTACTCGATCCAGGTAGTGGATAAGGATTATTTTATATAATATTTTTAGACGTAGGTGATTTCCATTTGATGATTATTAGGTCTCATAACGATACGAGACAACTTTTATTTATTACACTTTTTTTTATTTTATTTTTATTCTTTAAACTGATTTTTTTAACTAATAACAAACCAACCATAATGATAAATAGTTATAATTATTATTATTTATATAAGGTTTTTATGGACCATATTGATTTAAAAATATAATTTAATCTTTATATATTGTCTTAACATAGACATAATCACTCTTTCATTGATCTCATAAAATATCAAGAACTTATTTCTATCTATTATTTTGATAAATTGGGATGTTTTAAATTATCTAGGGGTTTTATTAAAAAATTAATAGATTTTTTATTGGGTACTCAATTCAACCCCTATTTACATACCCACTCCTACTATTACGTTGGTTATAGGGGATATTGTAGACATTCTATTAAAAAATCCTTAAAATAACCAAATAATAAAAGTTATATAATTTCTACAGTTATTTAAAATATAAGAGAATAGTTATATTTATTGCTATCAATATAAATGTATCCTGATTTTATTATAAATTTAATATATATTTATCATTTATTCAGATGTGTTTTGTATAATATATCTTAAGTTCCCACAGATTTAGAGAATCACAGTTATTATTTATTTTCAATATAAATAATATTATAGTTGTCTATCTAATGACATATTTGTTTTCCATATATTCATTAGTTATGGATATGGATAGAAGTGTTTCTTTCATTTTAAATACTTATAAATACCACATTCAATTCCAATCCCGACATGTGATGATTTGGGATATAATCATAATTTTTATGAAATATATTTTTGAGATCTATAGTATTGTATCCACAATGTAAAATAAGTTGAGATATTGGGAAATGAGTTATATACTGAAACTATAATGGAATACATGTGTAACCAGTAATGAAATTGTTATAGATAGTGTCAAATTAGCAGAGAGATAAATAAATTTGGATAAACCATACAATAATTATTAATCTTGTAATCTTTTAAAATCAATTATTAATACACAATTTCATGATGTATTATAAGGGATGAGGTCATCTTTCAAGCATAGAGGAAACATAGTTTATTTTAACACTCTAAATTATGTACTTATATGTACCAATTTTCATGGATGGGTTTCATGATGCTAAAAATGATTTATATTTTACAAAATGTCATTTTATGATTATTTTATGTGATTTATAAGATAATGATTCACTTTGAAGAACCCCTGAAGTCATTTCAAGAAGTATGAAATTTGTAGCTGGAACTAAAATAAGGCATATTCTAGGATCATATGACTCTGATGATCATATCAATTTTGGTTGGAGCATATAAATTTGTATTATGACTTCAATGGGTGGTGTTGGATGCTCTATAATACAAATTTTCAAGATCCGATGACTTCATCGTAATACATTTAGTTGACTGAATGACTTTGAGTTCTAGAGTCTAACTTTATGGTATGAATTTGGCTGATTATAAAATATCAACATATGACTTTGATCTTATATATGAAATAGATATCGTATGACTTATAATACTTCACATGACATACTAGTTCATACAACATAGTGTTCATTTTGAGTGTATGATGTACATATTGAGTCTATAAATTCATTGTATGCCTCTAAGAATCCACACTTGACTACAATATTTAACATCAAATATTAAACAAGTATTTAAATTCTTATAAAATTAAAGTAATATGAAAATTTTACATCATAAGATATCAAATTCATATGATATATAATTTATTGGGTGTACAATTAATTTTTTCCATGTCATAATTTTATATTTTGTATGGAATTAATGAAATAAAAATTAAAAAAACAACACAAGAAAAACATTTTACTTCATACTTAAAAAAATTCCAGGTTTCTTCTGGGTTAAAATATTTCTTTCCCCAATTTTTTACTCTGAATAGTATAAAAATAATGTTATAAGTGTTTTTTGTGATGCTCCCTAGACCCACACTACTATGACCATTGAAAATGTTTTCCCATAACCACTAGTTTTTATATAAATTGAAATTATGATATCATTTATATCATAATCTAAACATTATATTTCATAATAATAACATAATACATACAATATAAGGTATAATTACTTTCATGACAAGTTACATAGGAAAATTATTTCATAAAACTTGTGAAATTTCTTTATAATTAAACCACACTAAAATCCATTATAGAATTATCGTAATTTATACTATTCTTCATACCCTGATGAATAAAAACATAAGAATTTTGTGAGATCATGTGACTAGTAAAAAAATCTAATCAATATGTATTCAATGATTATACCATTAAAATTTGAAAAAAATGAGCAGGGGAGAAATACCATAAAAATTGAACATGAAACCATAATATTTTTCAAATGTAATAATGTGTGACATGTAATATCAAATGAAAAGAAATGTGCTATATTAAAAGAGTTTGAAATATTAAACAATATCCAAATGGTATAACCATTGGAAAAAATATAGAAATTTCATTGAAACATAGAATAATGAACACTTATAGTACAAAAAAAATAATATAAAATCTTTTGAAAAAAGATTAATGCATCACATTCATCCTAAAACACATGTGAGAAAAGTATTCAACATCATGTTTAAAAAGAAAATATTTCAATACATACATTGTATGCATTTCAATAACATCTTATTATATGAATATTCACAATAGAACATATTCATACCCACCAAAGTTACATTGGTCTAGTATCGTAGAAAACATGGATACAAAAACAATTGGTTCCTAAGTGAACTACATCATCATCCACTTTTTTCAAGATAATTAAAAACCCACTCATACATATCATACTTAATACATTTCATCATAACCTAGGGAAATTAGACATAAGAAATTGTGAGTTCAGACTATCATTAAGGGTATTCTATAGAGATATCATATATCACTTAAACATTACTTGAGAATAATGGTATAAGAACATGATCATATCCTTTTAAATACATAACCTAAATATCATATATCATAATTTAGGATCATGGAATAAATCATAGTGGTTCATAAGACATGAATGGAGAACAAATCAAATAACATGATCTATGATATCATAACATGGGCATAAGACTTAGATTTATTCTCAAACACATATGCATTGAAAATTTATTCTATATTAATAAAGGATCCATCACAAGACTATTATAGTGTAATGGGTTCAATATTCAAACAATAAATGTAGTCATGGTTAACTCCCAATATGTTCATAGTTTAAATATTCTATTAGTGAACTCCGTTCTCTCCCTATTCCAGTCATTTTTATCTCATGAGATATCCATCTTTAGTTATGTCATTATTGGGATATATAATTATGGGCCCACATATCACAAATTTAACATCAAACATATGTGTTCTACAACATCATAAAACCTGAATCATATCATAACTCATAAAAAATAATTTGGTTCTATAAAAATATTAAAATGGATTCAGTCATGAAAAAGAAATTGATTTTTTAAACATTTCATCCATTAATCATAGAATAACCCATTAAAAATTTATGAGATTCTTAAAAATATTTTCATAACATTAATAACCCTCATATAAAAACTATAAGGATAGTAACACCAGATCATATACCTGATATAATTTAAGGAAACCTCATGAATAACGAATTATAAGGAAAATTATATTAAAATATCTGATGGAACATTTCTTGAGGAAAACAATATTTTTACATTGAAATTTCATATTAAAAATCTAAAAATTTTGAAAATATTCAAGAAAACTTATTGTTTTAAAATAACCATAGAATATTATAAATGTTGATTCAAGTAATTGAGTAGTTATTATGGTGGGAAATTTTGTTCATGTTGTATAATTTAAATCCATGATTTCATTTATATTTTCAGTAAAAAGTCAAAAATACCTCATTCAGAAAATGATAAGTAGATGAATTTTAAGAAAATTTTATGAATTCATAATTGGTTAAAAATAATTTAAAAAAATTATAATAGTAGACAAATTATTGAACATATTTTTATAAAAAGTGTACATACAAGAGAAAGTATTTTTTAATAAAAGGAGAAATAAAGTCAGTTCTCCTTAAAAAAATATTTTGGTAACTTCATTACATAAAGAGAGGAAAAAGAATGTAAAATTTTAATTTAAATAAATAACCATAGTATAATTAAATTCAGGTAATTATGGAAATATACATATATATGATATTATTTAATGTTATAACTTAACCATAAAAAATCATGGTAAACAATGAGATTGTAACACAAAACTGCTACCACTTTGGTAACATTCAAATAAAAACATCACGAAATAGTGAAAAGTCTATGGATATTTATATCTCCAATGTTTTCATGAGGATCACATAAATTACATTCATGGATATTGTATACCCCACCTTAAATAAATAAGGTTTGAATATGGCAAGTGTATCACAAAAGTAAAAGTTAAATGATTATCCCCTTCTTTGAGATCAATTTTCATTGAAAGTATTATAACATACTATATAGAATATGTAAATTAAATTTTATTTTATAAAATAATCATATACATATATAAAATATCATTAATAACCAACTTATAATATTTCAATATCCAATTTTCAATTATTCATTATTGAAATCGTTTATTCAAAGTGTTAACTGTTTTATTTTTCCTGAGAGTTTCGATCTGATGGTATTAATCCTCAAAATTTTACAGTGGTTCCATCATCATTAGATTTTTAATCATGATATATATATATATATATATTTATTATTTATTATTTATATATATATATATTAATAAATAAATTATAGATATGGATAAATTAGTTTCACCATTGATGGGGAAGTTATGAAATACGTATGCGTGAAAGAATATTCAATTTTTGCTGAATGGAATATAAGAATGCTAAATATTAATATATCATTAAATACTAAAAAATAAATATATACCATTTATATTCATTATATATAAATTAATTATCTTCGATATAGTGACGAAATAAGAAATAAATATAATATTCTCTTGGTGGCGGTAATCCACACTTACGCACGATCAACATTATCATTTTTCAAAGGATTTGAAGGTAAGAATTTAGATGTAATATTAAAATTAAAGAAGTATAATTATGTCCTGAATATTATATATATATATATATTAAATCCATCATTATATCTAGTTGTGAGAGGAGGTGATGGGTAATGAAACATATATGTTCATGTGGCGTTATTCCATTGTACATATGAGTGACAATTTCATTTAGAATTTGATTGAAGCGAAGATTTATATAGGTTATTAAATTGAAATAATTCAATATTAGTATATCATAGATACATATTATATTATATAATAAATTTTGAATAGTATTTGAGTGAATTTTAAGAAGAAATAAAAAAAACTTGATTAAGAATGATACCACTTCTTCAGGTATCCTTTTTAGTATTGCACCAAATGCCTTCTTAGAAGTTTTTTATAATCAAAACAATTATAAAGTAAAATTTAAGGTAATTATGTAAGTAATTAGAAATGGTAATTTCTTAAAAAAGTTATTTTGATGTGCAAATTAAAGAGAAGAAGATGTGCCATATTATTTGTGAGGGGAGGGGAAAATTTTGAATTTCATAGAAGATTAAAATATTAAAAGGTTACTCTATTGAAAATTAATAAAAAATAGGAAATTAATAAATTATAATGTATTTTAGGGTTTAAATTTCATCGACCAAAAAAAATTATAAGTTTCTATTGTGTTTCAAACATTTAATTTTTTATTTACCCTCTGTTAACATATTTTAACCATAATAATGGTAACAACTATTTCAATACCAAAGGGTTACTAATGTTATTATAATTGAAAAAATGACTCCTAAATAGAACATTTTATTATTTTAAATCCATATTTATTCTAAGTGACAAAATATAATATTTTTATAAAATCTATATCATTTCTAAAATTATTATCAAATAAAACATTTAATTAATGATTATTTTGGAACTATTCATCAAGTTTCACTTTAAAGAAACCAAGAGAAAGATTTAATTAAAATATAATATTTTTTAACATCTTTATTATTTTATATATATCTATAAAATTATAAAAACTGAATATATAAATCAAAATTATATTAATTTTTATATCTTTAAAATTATTTATTTTAATTTTCTATTATTTGAATAAATATTATATTGTTGTTACATAAAATTTTAATATAAATATATAATTACTATAAAATTCAAATAAATTTTTGTTATTGAGTAAAATATATATTTTAAATAAAAATAGTAATAATCAATAAAAACCTCATTTTTTCCTATGTGAACACATACAATATTTTTAAATGTAAGAGAGTGTCATTTTTCATTTTTCTATACATATTATAATATATAGGACACTTTGAAGGATATTTGTTCCATATGTAAATAAATATTAATTATAATTTTATAATAGTTGATATACTATTATACTATAATGTTGAGTATGAATAATGGTGGACTTCTAAATTAGTTTTAATATCTATTAACCCAATTTACCCCTTTTCCAAGGTGATGGTTTTTTGTTATATTTACTATAAATTATGATACAACAATTTGACATTATTAAATTAAATTAATTATTATTACTAAATTATGGAATCGATTTTACCGAATTCTACCTCTATAATTTTTCGAAATTTATTTTATAAATATCCCACATAGCATGGTGAAAATGGTTTTCTGATGAAAAAAATGTCATTTTATGTTCAAAAGTAATTTTATACCAATATCATGTTTAATGATGATTAAAATTTAAAATTTCATATTTTTTATTACTAAAGATACCATATATTAATTTTTCATCAAATGAAAATATTATTGGATTTTCCAATGAAAATAAATGAAAATTTTATAATAATCACTATTTTTTCTATTCATTGAAAAAAATTTAAAATACAATAATTCACCCAAAGTTAATTTTTATACTCTTACTTAAAACATGATGTAAATTTTATAAAATAATAATTTCCAAATTTATAAAAATTAATTATTATTTCAATGCACATAATTCTATAAAAATAACTTTTGAACAAGATACATTTTTGAAGCATAAAATGAATTTAATAATAAGTTTTGTAATTATTCTAAAATATTTAGTCGTATAAATTATTTATTTGTACCATTATATATTTCATAATGTGATAATTAATATTAATACAATTAAATATTAATATCGAGGTCATAACAGTCATTATAAAATAAACATATTTAACAGTATATTACAGTTCATTAATACATTGTTTTGCACGTAACAAAAGATTTATATGAAATAAAAAAATTATTTTAAAATGAGAATATTCTAAAATATTATGTTCTTACATCCCCCCTAATAAATTTCTTTCTTACAATATGTACTTGTTCTCAGAAAACTAGGGTTTTACATTTTATAATTCATTTATGGAAAATCCATATCTTAAAAGGGTCTCTAAAACATTATCCTAAAATGATATAAATGTAAATAATAATTTCATATTGGATAAAAAAACACCATGACTCCAAATAATATATTATTAGTTAAAGTGAAAAATGGACATACTGTAGAAATCTAACACCTATGATGAATAAATGGTCATATAAAATATTTCATAGAGAATCTTAACTAACAAAAAACAATATTTATCTGATAGTTAAAAATATTATCAATTCTTCTAAAATTTTTATAATATGATGAAATTTTGTATTCAATATCTTTTTCATAGATTTGGATAATTCAAAACTATATAAATGATTTATTTACACACTCCTATTGACATAGTTTTGTTATAGTTTAGAGATAGATAAATAGATAGCATGTTTTATTTAAAAATCATTGTAAAATTCTAGATATATCTAACTATCCCCCTTTCAATTCATTACCGACATACCTCCCACCCACCACATCCCTTCTTCACGATCGAGCCCTATCCCTTCTGCTAGAATTCCTCCTCAACCGATGTATCTAGACCACCTCCCTACTGATGTGTCTCCGACATAGCCTCTCCACATTCTTGTTGATGTGGCTCTGATGGTGGCATCCCCACCTCCCTGACAGTGGGGCTCTGATGGTGGAGTCCCCACCTCCCCACAATCCTCCTCCTTGGACATGGAAGATTGTGACTCTAACACATCAACCTCACCTCCCTAAGATCCTTCTCCTTCATTGTGGCCACCCCACCTCCCTGAACCATGGCCTTCACTCAACCCATGGATGCCATTTCAATGTAGTATGTTTCTTATTCCCTTCTATTCGACATCAAATTTATATTTAAATTATCATAATTTATATTCCTCTAGTTTACATGTCACGACCCGTCCTCGAGGACTGTGTTGTGACTACCCCAAGCTCGCCTTCTATATGCCAGGGGCTGGTGACTAACACCAAAAGTGTAATTCCTGATAAAAAGGGAAGGCATTGCCTTTATAAAGTAAAAAAATATGACAGAGTATGCAACTGAAAGTAAACACTAAGTAAAACTGTATACAAAAGATAGTGCTGAAAGGAATGGGGGACATAAATACAAGACCAACAGTAAAGTACAGTACAACTGAAAATCTAGTACAAATGCAGTAAATTACAATAGTAACTATTATGTCGTCCTCTGGGAATCCCACCTTAAGGGTGGGTACAAATGGCCTCCTCAATGCCCAGGTCTGTCTGCCAGCTCTGTGTACATCTCGCCAAGTGGTCCACCTCTAGGAACCGTCTAGATCTAAAACTCTCTACCTCGATCAGTGATGTCATTATTCTACAACCAACACAACATAGTGCAGGCATAGCCCGTGCAGGGGTGAGTATAACGATACTCAGTAGGGACCCTGAGACCCCTGAAGGTCTCCTAGAATCAACTAAGGATAAACCAAAAAAAGGAAAAATACAATCACAAAGTATCAACCAACCCTACTTAGGTATATGCCCATACATTTACCTAAGTTATCTACCATAGCCCAGCTCCAACTCTCGAGCTGAAACACAACCCAGTCCACAAATGAAGTAAAAACAATCACATCAATGATAATCATTGAAAGTCAAGACTCAAATCACACAGGTAAAAATATTTTTTATAGCGATAGAGATGATCAAGTGTAGTCACTGATTCATCTAACCTGTCGAACCCAGGGATGATCCCAGTAAAGTAGTCATCGCTACCGAACCCACGGAGGATCTATGTACAAAAGTCATCGTTGCCAAACCCACAGAGGATCCCAGTATAGTTTTCATCACTACTGAACACATGGAGGATACCAGTACAGTTTTCGTCACTGCTGAACCCACAGAAGATCCCAGTACAGTTGTCATTGTATTCATAGCTAGCTCTATCATTTCTTCACACAACACACTCGATTCCGGGAGGGTACGCTCCTCGAGAAAAGTGTTTAGATACATAAACTATAACAATGTCCATATTTTATGTATCCTGAAGTTCTGTCTCATCAAAAGTAACCCAATGCGACAAACGGCGTGTCAATCAGATGCTCGGTCTGATAGTTGTTGGCTTTTCCGTTCTAGGGGCTTGGTTGAATTACACTCGTTCCAAACCCAGCCATTTTCCAAATTTATCCAAAACTCACTTATGTTTTCTCAAAAGGACCGCCATATTGTGAGTATCCTAGTGCCGTAGACGGGGCATCGATTGGACGCGCGGTCTATAAGTTATTCACATTTAAGTGAAACGAGCCCGATCCATCTAGCATAGTGGGCTGGTGGGTCGGCCCGACCCAGTTCGGCGGGTCCGACCCGGCTGGGGATCGGCCCGGCCTGGTAGAGCGCATCCCACCCAGGGACCTGGCCCAATGGGTCCAACCCGGATAGGGGTTCGGCCCGGCCAGGTGGGGCGCGGCCCACCTGCGGACCTGGCCCACAGTTGCGGGCTGGTTCGGCTCGCCCGGAGGCACCGAGCGGCGCCGCAGTTTCTTCCTCCCGGACGGTAGGTATCCAAACGGTTCACCCATTGAGCGGCCGGCAATAGCGGGACACGGTTCATCTGTAGTGAGGAGCCTAGTGGCGCCATAGTTCCGCAACCCGACCGGCTTTAGCTGTCCTGTTCTTCTTCAGCCGAGCGGCCCGCTGTTGCAGGCCGCGGTTTCCCCGACGCGGCAGGCATGATGGCGCCGGTCCTCCATAACCGCGGCCGAGACTGGAAGTGGCCTCTTGTTTCTGCGGCCTTCGACTATCGATGACTCATGTCCGTGGCCTCATTCCTTCAGCACGGTGCGATGGCAGCGCACCCTTTCAGCTCCGCCTCTATCATCAACATAGACAATATTCAACAGAGGGACGTTGGGAAATGTTTTTTTGTCCTGCGCCCTCCGCATAAGTTGATAAAATGGCCATAGAACGTACCATAACACCCAACAAGAAAGAGGTTATAATTTTATTCAATTAAAATTATACAAAACTCTCTACCTCGATTCAATGTTCGTTCGTCGTCGATCGCATCGATTTTTTGGCGTTGGGGTGCATCCAAGGAGAAAGCGTCATTGTTGGCGACATTCTTCATGGGTGGCATCTTCTCCCTTGACGCAAAGAAAGAGGAAGTATGATGACATTCCTTGTGTGTGTTTCCTTACATTCTTTCCCCGTTTGAAGAAGTTAGAAGAAGACGTGTCGTTGTTCTTCGGTTTAATCAGTATTCTTCATTGGAGGAAGGCTCTTCCTATTTCACTAAGGCTCACCAATTCTCCCAACCAATAACATTATTCCCACCCAAACATAATAATATAACCCATATTATTATTCTCACTTAATGAATTAAAATTAATTCAAAATATATGAGCCAACTAATTAATTTCATGCTAGACAATTAATTGAGAGAGTTTTGGCACATTAAATGAGAGACAAAGGTGGAAGGTTTAACCCTCATCAATTGGGGGTTACAAGTGTTTCAAAGGGTATTTTATGAGTTGATGTTTGTGTGGGAACCACACACATAATCCTCCCATGGGAGGTTATGTGGGGGTGTGCGCCACCACCAACATCCCTTTGGATATAATAAACACCAACTAAATAAAAATGTGTTACTAAACATTTTTATTTAATTCCTAACTTTTAAGTAGAAACCCTAAAATATAACTTCCATCCTGTAATAAACACAACGGCGGTGAAGGTCCTCTAAATAGAATACTGGAGCTGTGGGTTAATTAGTGTCATTGGATTTCAATTCCGGACACTGGTTTAAAAGATAGAAAACACCGCACGTACGTTTACCAAATATACCCAAACAAAACTTCAAAAATTGATTCCAGGCACACCGGGCCACGGAATCAGGCACCATCAGAAACTATGGACTCGTAAAATTTAAAATAAATTATGAAAAAATATGCCTTGAAATTTCCGGGTCATTACATTACCCCCGTCTTAGGGATTTACATCCTCATAAAGCTACACCACACACTAGGGAAACAAATGTGGTTACTGAGCATGCATCTGAGCCTCCTGCTCCCATGTGCTCTCCTGGAGGTTCCCGTGCTTCTAGTGAATGCGTAACGGAGGAATCAACCACCCACGTAGGACCTTCTCATTTCGATCATCGATCTCCACTGGACCCTCTGTGAATGTTTCCTCATCATCGAAGTCTAGCTCCCTGTGGTCGATGATGTGGGATGGGTCGTGAACGTATATCTTTAGCTGAGATATGTGGAAGACTTCGTGCACCCGATGCAACTGAGGTGGAAGGGCTAGACGGTAAGACACCTCGCCTACTCTGCTGAGGCCCTGGAAAGGTCCGATGAATTATGGAGACAACTTGCCTCCTCGGCCAAATCTCTGTAGACGCTGTCGAGTTGAGACCCATAGGAAAAGGTGGTCACCATCCTCGAACTCCAGTGGTCTCAATATTCTATCATAATAGGACTTCTGTCTTCTCTGTGCAGTCTTCACCCGCTCCTGGATGATCTGCACCTTCTCCATCGTAGCATGAAGCATCTCTTGTTCTATAAGTGCTGACTCCCCTAGGTCAGTCCAACACAGAGGTGATCTGCAAGGTCTACCATACAGTGCCTCATAAGAGGCCATACCGATGGTGAAGTGGTAACTGTTGTTCTGTGAAAACTACCCCAAGGGTAAGAGATCCTTCCAGCTATGACCAAAGTTAAGAACACATGCATGGAGCATGTCCTCGAGAGTCTGAATGGTCCTCTCAGTCTGATCATTCGTCTTAGGATGGAAGGCAGTGCTCAAGCGAAGCTACGTGCCAAAATCCTCCTGTAACCCTTTTCATAGACAATAGTCGAATTGAGCATCTTGATCAGAGACAACGGTCGATGGAACATAATGAAGCCGTAAGATATCCTGAACGTAGAGGTGCTTCATGCTCTCCATTGATCCCTGCTATCTGATCGGTAGGAAGTGGGCTGACTTGGTGAGTGAGTCAATGATCACCCAGATAGAGTCGTTCCCTCTGGATGTACAAGGATTTCCTGTCACGAAATCCATTGATATTCCATCCCACTTCCACTCTGAGACCTATAAGGGTTGTACCAATCCTACTGGTACCTGGTGGTCTTCCTTTACTAGTTGAAAAGTGAGGCATCGTGAGACAAACTCTACTACTGCCTTCTTCATACATGGCCACCAATGTTTTCATCTAAGGTCCAGATACATCTTCGCCACTCATGGATTTACTACTAGAGGGGAAGTGTGTAACTCCCTCAACACCACCTCCTGTAGTGAAATTAGTACCATTGTACGTCCTTCGAAGAGGATGACGTGCTCCCCACCTTCAGAAAACCCATCAGGTGTCTGCGATGAGGATATCTGAGCACGTCGCACCTCACAGTCAACGTCCACATGCTGCACCTCTCTGACATGCTGAAGATGTGGAGGATTGACTGTGAGGGACTGCATAAAGGCTGCTCCATCTCTATCCACAAAGGATATCTGCAACGTGGCCAGCTGCTATGTCGCCTCTCCTAGTAGCTGAATGCCCGATTTCCTACTGAGAGGATCTACTTCAACGTTCCCCTTCTCTGGAGTATAGACATCTCAAAGTCATATTCCTGGACGAAATCGAGAAATCGTCGCTATCTCAGGTTTATATCCTTCTACAAGAATATGTACCTAAGACTCTGGTGGTCAGATTATACTGTAAAACGCTCGCCCATCAGATAGTGCCACCACATATTCAAGGAGAAGACCACAGCTTCTAACTCCAGGTCATGGGTAGTGTAGTTATGCTCGCGTAGTCTCAACTATCGTGAACCATACGCAATCACTAGTCACTCCTACATCAGGACACACCTGAGTCCGGTTCCGGATGCATCGTAGTAAACTACATACCCTACTCCCTCCTCCATTAGCCTCAAGATGGGCGCACTGGTCAACCTCTACCTCATCTCCTGAATGATCTGCTAGAATCTCTCTAACCACATGAAGGGTTTCCCCTTCTTCATCAAAGTTGAGAGTGGTGATGAAAGTATGGAGAAGTCTAGCAAAAATCTCCGATAGTACCCAGCCATACTGAGGAAACTCCGCAACTCCATCACACACTAGGGTGGCTCCCAGGCATGTACTACCTCGATCTTCACTGGGTCCACTACAAATCTAGCCTCTGAGATGATGTGTCCCCATAATTGAACCTCTCGAATCCCCAACTAGCACTTAAAGAACTCACCATAAAGCTGGTTCTCTCAGACTGTGTTCAGTACTACCCGCAAATGGTAGGCATGCTCCTCCTCAGTAGTCGATAAAATCAGTATGTCATCGATGAAGACTGTGACAAATCTATCGAGGTAAGGATGGAAGATCTGGTTCATGAGACTCATGAACACTGCTGGATTGTTGGTTACGCCGAAAGGCATAACAAGGAACTCGTATTGGCCATAATGAAACCTGAAGGTCATCTTTTGTACATCCTCGTCTATAACTCTGAGCTGGTGATAGCCTGGCCTGAGGTCTATCATTGAGAACCATCGTGCTCCCTTGAGCTGATCAAAGAGGTCATAAATCCTCAGTAGTGGGTACTTTTTTTCATGGACACATGATTTAGGCGACGGTAGTCGATACACAGTCACAAGATTCCATCCTCCTTCTTAGCGAACAAAATCAGAGATGCCCAGGGTGAAACAATTGGTCGAATAAATCACTTCCCCTACAAGTCCTCTAGCTGTACCTGTATCTCACGAAGCTCAGCGGGAGCCATCAAATATGCTGGAGTAGATATCGGTGATGTCATGGGGTATAGATTAATGTAGATTTATACCTTTCTATGAGGAGGTATTCCTGGAACGTTGTTAGGGAAAACATCAGCGTACTTATCCACCACAACAGAAAAACACGAACTCTGCGTAAGTCCATCATGCACTGTAAAGGCTCCCTTCTCACTGGTGAAGGTGAACCTGGTACCATCTAGGTGGATACACCGCACCGTGCGCCTAATACAATCAATCTGAGTATGAACCGTGGAAAATAAGTCCATACCCAAGATGACATCGTAAGGCCTCAAAGCCGCTACAAGAAGATCCCAACAGAAGATCTCGCCTCATAGAGTAAGCTCACACTTCCGGAACCTGTGCATAATCGTTGAGTCTGCTCCCGTTGGAGTCTCTATCCATAAGGATCGATCCAACGGTTCCGTCGGAATCTCTGAGATCCGAACAAAAGCAGTGGTAATAAAAGAATGACTCGCACCTGTGTCTATATGTACTGCAGTAGGGGTAGAGTAGACACAGATAGTACCTCGAATCATCTCAGTTGCACCATGATCATCGGCCTCGACTGCCTAGTGCTGAGCCCGCCTCTATCCTCCAGCTCCCTGTGGTCGGGGACGGCCTCCTGGTGGTGGTGGTGGTGGTAGAGTCTTTAAACGTCGTCCACAACCCACTTCTCTGCCAGCTCATATGCTTCGTCCACCTAATCCATGTGGACCACCACGGTCGAACATCGGCCTCTGTCTAGGAGGTCCCTCTACTATTTACTGCACGTCAGCATGGCGGTTCAGGCAGTCTCGAGCCATGTGACCCTGCCCGCTGCATGCATAGCACGGTCTGCCCCTCTTATGGTAAGCTCTATTTCGTGTTCCTCTCACAACCGAACCTGTATCCTGAGGTCGCCCACCTAATTACCTGGTCCGCTTGAACCTCTGCGTCATCTATCTACTGCCGGCTCCAGAATACTCCGTTATGTGTCGCCCTGCGGTGGGTCTCACCAATAGTGACTTCTTAGTGAGAAAACTCTCGACTATTAGGGCTCCCTTCAGAACCCCCGCCTACGTCGGGATGCTGATTGGAATCATCGAAGCCCGGATCTCATGCCTAATTCCTTTCAAGAAGGTACGTGACCTAAATAATGGATCTCGTACTATATCCATGGAGTAGCATGAGAGTTCGGTGAACCTCGATGAGTACTGAGCTACAGTCATGCTACCCTACTGCAGATGAAGTAATTCCTGTATCCCCACCGCATGAAGGGTTGCTGGAAAAAACTCTGAGTGGAAGAGACCCTCAAAGTCCTTCCAGAGAAATGATGCCTCGTCATGCACTTAGAGCATCAAGATCCACCATCTTCCTACTACTGCGTGTAAGAGACATACGATAAGGATCACCATAAGGTCGGCTGGTGTCCCTACCAATATAAAAACTCTCACGACAGCCTCCAACCAATCCTCAGCTGTGTGTGGGTACGTCTCTCCCTGGAACCTGGGCGGCCTCTATTACTATAACTCATGCAATTCACTCAGGCTATGTGCACACTCTTCTACTAGGGCTATTGGTATCAGTGGGTCAGCGAGTAGTGGAACCGCTGGGGCCTCTGTTGTGATGGGGCCCTGGACCGAGGCCTCCTCGCTCGGTGGTCTACCATCTCGTACAAAACTCGGATCCCTAGCTGGATGCCTTCATGGGTCCACCCTGAAATGAAATAGGTGAACCATGGATAGAACAGTATACCTGGTGAGTTGACATAAAGTAATCCCAAAGAAAACTTTTTCAAAGGAAACACACATGCAATCAGTGTTTTCGTGCACTGAGTCGGAGATTAGAGGTCAGGGTTCTGGTGTATGGATACGTTGGTCACCGTAGCAGCAATGGACTCCCTGGACAGAAAATCACACTCAATACTCTTAAAATTATTTCTTCACAGAAAAGAATGATCATATTCATGAGTTCTGCGGTAGAACTGACTCATCTGATACCAATTTGTTAGGACCCGTCCTTGGGGCCTGTGCCGCGACTACACCAAGCCCACCTTACATAGGCCAGTGGCTAGCGACCAGCACCAAAGGTGTAATTCTCAATAAAAAGGGAAGGCATTGCCTTTAGAAAGTAAAAAAATATGATAGATTACGCAACTGAAAGTAAACAAAAACTAAAACTATATACAAAAGATAGTGCTGAAAAGAAAGGTGGCCGGAAATACAATCCCAATAGTAAAGTTCATCACAACTAAAAAACTAGTACAACTGCATTAAAGTACAATAGCAACTACTGAGTTGTCCTCTAAGATTCCCACCTAAAGGGTGGGTACAAATGGCCTCCTCAATGAAAAAGTAATCTTGTCAGCTCTGTGTATGTCTCCCCATGTGGTCCACCTCTGGGTGCCATCCAGATCTACAACTCTCTACCTCGATATGTGTTGTCCATTGTCTGGAACCAAAACAATGTAGTGCGGGTATAGCCCATGCATGGGTGAGTATAACGATACTCAGTAGGGACCCCAAGACCCCCGAAGGTCTCCCAAAATCCATGACGGATAATCCATAAAAAGGAAAAATACAATCATGAAGTATCAACCAACCATACTTAGATATATGCCCATACATATACCTAAGCTATCAACCATAGCCCGACTCCAACTCTCGAGCCCAAACACAACCCAGTCCACACCGAAAGTAAAAACAATTACATCAATGATAATGATTAATATTCAAGACTTAGCTCACTCAGGTATACATATTTCGTATAGTTATAGAGATGATCAGATGTAGTCACTAATTCATCTAAGCTGTCAAACCCACAGCGGATCCCAGTACAGTAGTCGTCGCTGCCGAACCCACGGAGGATCCCAGCACAGTAGTCATCGCTACAAACCCCATGGAGGATCCCAGTAAAGTTTTCATCACTGTCGAACCCACAGAGGATTCAAGTACATTTGTCGTTGCTGCCGAACCCACGGAGGATCCCAGTACGGTTGTCGTCGCAGCCAGCTCTGGGGTTCCTGCACACAGCATGCTCGATTCTGGGAGGGTCCGCTCCTTGAGCAAAGGGGGTCAATACATCGACTATCATGAAGTAAAGAGTTGATGTATCCCGATGTTCCGTATCATCAAATGGAACCCAACGTGACAAACTACACGTCAATCGGACTCTCGGTCTGAGAGTTATTAGCTTTTCCGTTCCCAGGGCCCAGTTGAATTACGCTCGTTCCAAAACCGCAAATTTTCCAAAATTATCCAAAACTCACTTAGAGTATTTCAAAAGGACTGCCTCATCGTGGGGATCCCAGTGCCATAGAAAGTGTGTCGATCAGACGCGCGATCTAGAAGTTATTCACGTTTAAGTGAAACGGGCCCGGCCCGTCAAGCCCATTAGGCTAGCAGGACGACACGATCCAGTTCGGTGGGTCTGACCCAGCTGGGTTCAGCCCTGTCCGGTGGAGCATGGACCACCCAGGGACTCGGCCTGGTGAGTCCGACCCGGATAGGGGGTCGGCCCAGCCGGGTGGGGCGCAACCCACCCACAGACACGGCCTGCGGTTGCGGGCCGGTTCGGCTCGCCTGACAGTGTCGTGTGGCCAGAACAACGGGACGATGTCCTCCCACGTGGCGCCAAGCAGCTCCATGGTTTCTTCCACCAGTCTGGCAGGCGACCGGCCGGTTCGCTCGCTGAGCGGCCCGCAATTGCGGGCCGTGGTTTCTCCGCAGTACGACACCTAGTGGTACTGCAGTTCTCCAGCCATGCTGGTTTTAGCCGACCGGTTCATCTTCGGCCGAGCGGCCTGCGGTTTCCACCACACGGCTGGCACCATGGCACCGGTCCTCCACCGCCACGGTCCAGCCCGGCCGCGGCCTCCAGTTTCCGCCGCCTTCGGTCACCGCCACCTTATGGCTGTGGCCTCTTTCCTCCGGCGCGTTGTGACGATACCATGCCCATTTTGCTCCGCCTCCACCATCAACATAGACAAGGTTCAATGGAGGGACGTTGGGCTGTGTTTGTTCAGCCTGCGCCCTCTACGTAAGGTGATAAAAAATCCCCAAAGAACGAACCATAACACACAACAATAACTCTGGTATAATTTTATTCAATTAATATTATACAAAACTCCTATCCTTGATTCATGGTTCATTCTTCGTCGATGTCGTCGATTTATTGGCATCGGGGTGCGTCTGAGGAAAAAGCGTCGCTGTTGGCGATGCTCTTCATGGGCATCATCTTTTCCCTTGACTCGGAGAAAGATTAAGGATTACGGTATTCCTCATGTGCATCGTCTCGCATTCTTGCCCCGATTGAAGAAGGTAGAACAAGATGTGCCATCGTTCTTCGGTGGAATCAGCATTTTTCGTTGGAGGAAGGATCTTCCTATTTCACCGAGGCTCAACAAATTCTCCCAACCAAAAACATTATGCCCACCCCAACATAATAATATATCCCATATTGGTATGCCCACATAATGAATTCAAATTAATACAAAATAGATGATCCTACTAATTAATTGCATGCTAGACAATTAATTGAGAGAGTGTTGGCACGTTAAATGAGAGAGGAAGGTGGAAGGTTTAACCCTCATCAATGGGGGGTTTAAAGGGTTTTAAAGGGGAGTTGAAGAGTGGATTTTCATGTGGGCCCCAGACACATAATCCTCCCATGGAAGGTTATGTGGGGGTGGGCCCCACCACCAACCTCCCTTTGGAGATAATAACCACCAATTAAATAAAAATTTGTTACTACACATTTTTTTAATGACAAACTTTTATGTAGAACCCCAAAATATAACTTCCATCCTTTAATAAACACAACTGCGTTATAGGTCCTCTTAAGAGAATACTGGCGCTGCGAGTTCATCAGTTTCCTCGAATTTCAATTCCAAGAACCGATTCAAAAGAAAAACCCACTCGTACGTTTACTGAACGTACCCGAACAAAACTTCAGAAATTGATTCCAGACACACCAGGCCTTGGAATAAGGCACTGCCAAAAACTGCGGACTCATAAAACTCCAAAACAATTAAGAAAAAAATTTCCTTGAAATTTCCAGGTCTTCACAGTACATGTTCTATTAATTTATTATTTGTTTGGAAGTTGTAATTTTGTTGGATATCTACATCATTTGAGTTTCCATGTTTCGAATTTTAATGTAATTTCCATCAACTAATAGACTAATTATTTTAATAGAATTACTACTTCACACAAAATTGTTTATCATCAATTCATTATATATGATTGCATGTAACTTTAGTATAAATTGATTAGGATCCTTCTTTCAACCCTCCAGTGAAAATACTAATGATATTTTTTTGTTTATATATTCACTATAATACATATATATATTAAAATTTATATTTTTTACGTATATTATTTTGTTTTGATATTGTATTTATTATGTAATTAAATTTATAGATAGTAGTTATTAAAAATTTATGACTATGATGAAATTGGAATGAAATCAATATATGTTATATATTAAGGTTTTTATAATGTAGTTCAATAGTTACAACCATCTAATGATGGTTTGATGGTCAAAAATTAAAATTACTGATGAAAGTAAAATATAACATGGTTCTGTGTGTCAACATTTTTCTAATAATATAATGTTACTAAAAATATTAATAATGGTTTTAGTTATTATTTTTATATATTATTTGATGTTATTTATTATAATTATGAGTATATATTGAATTCATTCAAAATTACATTACAAATAACATCCATATGATTTTATTGTGATGAAATTAATCCTCCAACAGCAATAACATGATGATAAAACATATATATAGAATGATATTGATGGGTGATGTTTTAATAGAATTAATTTTTGATTCATTTTAATAGACATACATTTTTTTACCATTATGCTAAGAAGTAACAATAGTTGTTTTGAATAAAAATTCCACTGTAACCCTTGTGGTATTTGGGTGCACACAGTGCTGATTGCTGGAAAAGATAGGTTGTGTGGTGGAAGATCTAGGAGAGTAGTATTGAAATAAACAGTATCTGATTAAATGATCTATTAGTGATGTTGGTTCATGACATCCTCAAATGCATGATCATTTTTTATCAAACTATCACTATTATATTGATGCCTAGTTAAAACATAAAATCTTATTGATATACGCATTTTATTGATTGGAAAAAAATGAAATGGAATATTTAATGATGATCTAATTTTAGATTATGTTTTTTATTTGAAACTCTATGATAATGTTTACTCATCTCGATGCATAAATTGTAGGAATTATATTTTTTTAAAAAAATTATGACTAAGATACTAAATTCCCACAATCAATTTTTCCTCAATTTATATCCGACCCCCAATGTTGCACCGAAGATATCAATATATTTTTTTAAATAGTTCAATAAATATGATGATATATTGGCCTCACTATAAATGTGCCTCCATCGTAAATTTTAAATACATCATCTTTGAAGTGGCTCAGGGTCTGAAAGAAGAAATTTTCCCAGAAACATTTCACAGAATACCACTAGGTAGTCTAGTGATTTTATTTAAGGAATAATTTACCAAACCCACTCATTATAAAACCTTCTTCTAGGGTTGAAAATAGACACATAGAGCCGCATGAGTCTTGTGGATTTGTCCCATGACCATTTTATATGATGAAGATCCCAAATCAGGTGTTGAATGGAATATAAATGTAGGGACTAAGGTCCTTCTTCTAAATATATCTTTCTAATTGTAATATCCATATTTATATTAATGTATTTCTATATGTGATTCTCATGTAATGTATGGAAGGATAAACACATCATATATTTCCATGTATTTTTTCTGCATAGTTCATTGATACATCTTATAGGTTTATCCCAACATCACTATGCATCGAGTGAAATTTGATTGTGTGAAGGATGAAATGGATAGTCAATTAAATAATGATTTTTATATTGCGGTATGAAAATGATTTTCAAATATATACGATATCATAAATTCCTTATATTCTTTTCAATACATCAAACATATCCTGATTCTATAGGATTCCTAATGGAAACCATCTGTATCTACCAAAAACACCTCAGGGATGAAGCTCCCATTACTATTCCCCAGGTTATTGTCTTCATAGTCCCTCAACAAAATAGTTGATTAATTATGAATATATTTTTTATAGATTTGAGCACCCAATTCCTGATTTTTTATGTAATATACATGGACCTACACATATCAATGTTTATCCTATTAAATAAAAATCTCTAATGTCAATTGATTATGTGGAAAATATATTTATCTCTTAGATGAGATTAAATGATGGGTGCGTCAACTAGAAACCAAAATACATTATGATGAAGCCTTTCCAGTTACACGTAATTTATTTATATTGTAACTATCCACTCTTAATGAAGAAACATAGTTGGGAAAAAATATTTCCACTGGTTAAACTCAAGGTTGTTGTCCATATCAGTTCATCAAAAAGCCAAAGATTGAGCATATATATTAATATTTATGCTATTAAACGTATACTTAAAAGATTATATAGGTCATGTAAGTTAAAAAGATTTGAAAAGCAGAAAATAACAATTTTCTTCCAATGCATAATGTTCACATAAATCATAGGTAATGGTAATATCACATAGGTTTTATGTGATCACATGTAAATCAATGGAATAGGAAGTGGTTTTGGGAATGTTTTAATTTAGATACATATTTTATTTTGGAGTTCCTTCATAGTAAAATAATATACAGTGACACTATAAAACAATTTATGAATAAATAGAGAGAATTAAGTAAAATTATTCATTTAAAAAATTATAGAATAAAGAGACCCTCAACACTATATATTGGTGAAAATATAATTGTTCATCTTCCACATTATGATTTCAATGAAAGAATTAGGTAGAGTGACATGTTTTCATTAGTTTTCAAACATCTTTATTATAAGGGATAATGATAAAAACCTCATTCTATTACCACCCTGCTTTATGGCCTTTGTTTTGTGTCATTGATATAGCGATCCCTGTTGTCAGACATTAATTTTATATGGTATCAGTTTCATAAGTCCAAAAATAAATATATACTGACTTTTCTTATATATACACCCAAACACACTTTTTCAAAATTATGTTATTGTTGTATTAATCTTGATAATTGATATTATTTATGAGAATATACTTAGTGATAAATTATTTGGAGATTAAATTCCTCAGTTAGACATTTATTTTATTCAAATTTGAGTGGGAATCCTATTAAAAAATAATTCAGTCAACAAGGCTCCCATAATGGTTCCTTATAGGATGTAATATATAAAAAATCATGATAACCGCACATCTTTTTACCATTTATGAATCCTTTATTGTGGGATGACTCCATAATTCATATAAATTATCCAAAAATTAACCACTTTAATATTTCTGGGAAAATTCATTCTAAAAAACATAAATTTTATATGGTCCAAGAGTTTCACATGGTTTATGGGTTCCATTTCATAGTAGACCATGACTGCACACATTTTCCCCAGACATATTCCATTTTATAAAATATTCCATAAAGGATTATTTAAATCATTTTTTTGATTCAAAAGACCATTCTGGATTTCTTAATATAAAGTCAAAACCCCAAATGCCTACTCTTTCACGTGATCGTATAATTCCATATGGATTACATGATTAATCATCTTGTATTTTTTCATACTTATCTTCAATCATGTATTCCTTAGATAATGGAAACTGGGAAAATTGTAGCAGATGTCCCCTAGTTGTCCTCTATGACTAGTAGAAACCTAATAATATAATCAATAATTAATTCCCATGATAATGAGGGTCCCAATATTTATGAAATTTATGAAACCTCCATTTGATCAAAATAATACTCTTATCTATACTAAAGAAGTACTCATAGCTATTAAGTAGCATGTCATCCTCTATATCTTCACATATCAAGACAAATACTTATATGTGAATCCAATTTAGTTTATCTCCCCACCATTTTTCTTCTACATATCCATACCAATGAGTTTAATCATACTTTTCTATCCAATTAACAGTATAAAAGTGATGACTATAATTGGATTCTAATGCATAAGTTTCACAAGAACAATTTATAGGTTTGTTTCTCATAGATTTCCATTCTACATAACATTAAAATGCATAGAAATGGTCATAATTGTATGATAAAATATAAAAGGCATGTTTTTTCTAGTAACATGTCTTCAAATATAATAACTATTCAAATAACTGATATTAGTGATTCCACACCAAGAGGGTGGTGATTTAGTGTGGGTACAATTTACTGATTAAAATATTTATACCCTCAATGATTGAACATCTTCAAATAATGGATTTATCAGACTCTTATCACCTTTTGTTTATATTTAAATAATAAAATTAGTAACGAAAATTATCATGGAACATTGGTGTTCTTTACTTTGGTTAAACACTATGATGGATGACTACAACACCAATGTATGATGGTTATTATCCCCTTATAGGCACACATATATTATATTATTATCATTGTAATTCTTAATCAATGGTATATACATAATAAAGTTATAATAGAATCAACCAATTTATATGAATCCACAAAAATTTTAATTTAGTATTTGTAAATAGAAATTACGTTCAATATAATTTCAAGATTCAGCTATCTCCCCATTAATATTGATATATAAGAAAACCCAAGTCACTTTAGGGTTTTTTAACATATTTTATCCTCTTACTCTAATACAGTATACTCATGGTTTATTCCAATATAAAAATATAAACAGTTGTCTTAATTATACAAAAATCATTTAGGGTTACCAATAATTCACAAAAATCATATTTATTGTCTCATATTTCATTAATCTATACAACATAGAGAATAATAAACTAGACATGTCACTTATTATTCTTCATCCTATATGATAATGGGAAAATTAAATGCATTCCAATTCATTTATTCTCTTTTTCCTCCTCTTTAACATGTAATACTTCCTTCTTATATACAACATTGGATCACACTATCGCTCATTAACTCACAGAATATTCAAGATATCCATACTGTTGATTTCTTGAAAAAAAATTTGTATCATTATCTTAAAAACTTATCCTATAATTCATAACTAGAATATTATTGAAGATATTATTTAAATGATTAAATATAGATATCTTACTCCAATATCTTTCTAGTGACCTCTCATTCAAGAATTAATATTTCTTAGTCTATTCTATCCATTATTATTTTCCATATTAAATGCATGAATATATGACAACTATTTTTCCAAAATATCTCATTATTAATAAGATTTTAAATATTCAAACATAGATATAAAATAATATTAAATAATATT
This sequence comes from Viscum album, assembly GCA_963277665.1. NCBI lineage: Eukaryota > Viridiplantae > Streptophyta > Magnoliopsida > Santalales > Viscaceae > Viscum > Viscum album. The sequence goes on along the minus strand of OY728150.1, from coordinate 2,055,616,412 downwards.
AAAGTCTTTTGAATTTTATTTCTGATTATGATTGGGATCACATACTCTTTTCATCTACAATGAACCTTAGAAAATATATTATTCTTCATCAAATCTACATGACTAGAACATTTAGATTGAATCGTCATTTTAAAACTAATTATTCTATTTAAAAAATTGTAGAGTATAACATGCATCAACTGGTTTTTCTCATAAATATGAACTGATATTTATCATTATTAATACAATAATATTATATTAATATCAACCTGGTAAATATATCAACATGTTATATGCACTAATTAATTGTCAATCTATGATTCCTTATGTTTCTTAATCTCCTATTTAAGTATATGTGATATAGTTTAGTGGTTGGAAAGTATTGATTTGGAAAACACTCTAAGGAAATTAATAAAAGTGTTTTAAATAATCCGAAATAATATATTACTATATTTTTTTATACCAGGAATTAATTAATAATAATTATATCATTGTCCTTAAATTTAATTATATAATGGTGAAACTATAATGATATGAATTTTAAAGTGTTATATGTTTTATCAACTTCCAAGGTTTTTTAGAACCACTATGTAATTTATCTACTGAATCATGGAATATTTTTTATGTTTATTAGTGTGTCATAATAACTCTTAATGGGCATGCATCATAAGGATATAATATGTTATCTACTTTGTAATATTTCTTTTTAAGTGATTTTCTTATAAGTTATATATCATTATAAATTGTTTCATAATCTGGATATGGGTGTGCTCTAAGATATTTCATTGATGTGATATATGATATTTGAAATAAAAAATTTCGTTATTTTTAAAAGGAAAATGGTTTTTCAATTACGTTTGATTGTTTTCAATAGTATATCTTCCCCATAAAATTTAATATCACACAAAAAAGACCCTTATTCAACCTACAATGACCCATTTGACCCATTACGTATGTCAAATTGATAACATTGGGCCTATTTTGGACCCATATCCAATATGTATCTCGATTATACCATTATCTCCCTAAACAATATCAAATTACATGATAAATGAAATGAGATGATATAATAGACCTAGTTATTTCAAATAAAATTGTCATTTTTTGAATGATTGAAATTATAGGATATTTCATTGATCATTTACAATCACCACTAAATGGTTTCCTTTACCCATCTACAGAACAAAAAATTTCCACATAACTATTAAAACCTATTTGGATCAAACAAAGGATGAATCCATAGGGTCTTATAGAAAAATGATAGGGGCTAGTATGATCCTTATCTCATGTGAGTGAAATATTTGTCTTTTAACAATTATGATTAATGACTTGATCACCACTAGTAAGATTTTCCTATTTGAGTATTCTATATAAGGGCACTACTAGAATATCCAATTATATGAAAAAAACATTTTAACAAAGGAAATATCCCACAAACATTATGATAATATGTGTTAGTTTATAAGATATTTATTATACCTTATATCAGGTTAATACTTCTAAACAATAAAAATCTAGTGTATCAGGCCAACTTCAATCAACCTATTAGTACACATTATCAAATTGAGATTACCAAAATGAGGTGATAGTGACATTCATAGACATATCCTACCGTTATCTACTCCAACATCACAAATTCATCTACTATAAAATCACTTTTAATAGATACAAATCGAACAATAATAATTCCTCAGATCTCCAAAATTTCTTTAATATAATGGTCTATTTATGACACACCTCTATTTAAATACGGGGAAATAGAGACTAAATGTAATCTTCTCACCACATATAATAGAAAAAACATAACAACCTCTATGTTTTCAAAGTCTCCAATATAGATGGGATAATGTAGAAAGGAATAACCCCAACTCAAATATCATCGTAGTGGTCCCAATCAATCTTCCAAACATGAAAATAAACCATACAACTCATTACAAAGATGTACCAAATCATTACATGTAAACACGTGATTGTTCATTCTCTTTATACCTTAAAGGGTGTCAATTTATTTCAACACTCAACAATCATCAATAATGAAGAATTTTACGTATTAATAAAAATATCAACCTCTAAAAATAGTTGAGTTATACAATAAAAAGTTTCTGAAAATGTCAAAAAATGATTAACTAGATTGGAAAATAAAAATTATCTATATGACATGTTGTCATGTTAATTGATAGGAAAACCCGATGTTAAAAGAAGAATGTTTCACGTCAAGGAATCATCTCTCAACCATGGATTATTCATTAATTTTTCTCCTCTATATAATTAATTTAAATATCATATAGAACACAGTATCATTAGATGCTTATATATAGATAAGTGATAAATATCATCCCCAATAAAATAAAATCAGGGTTACTCACAAATATAATAGGATACGTGTTATTCATTAGAGGCAACAATAACACATAATTAGAATAAAAAAGTTAACTCCTTTTTTCTAAACATATTGGTTGACTGTTTCAAACATAGGTGTAGGAAAATTACATCCCCAATTTTAAATATGATTTGGTTGTTTTTCTGCAATATACACTATTTTATAGTATAATCCAATGATCCCTAGAGGTATATCAGAGAGATGACATATAATATATTGAATGATAATGAATTACCACTAAATGTTACATATGAAAATATACCTGAACCCTATAAATGATACATTTTATTTCTATGATAACTAATAGGTTATAATGGTCATCTAAAATTGAAATATCTTTCACCACATCTATACAATGTTTACTGGTAATATACTAACAATCATTAAAAACATAGCATTACTATAAATAATTATTATCCTCTTCATATAAAAAATTTAACTCTAAACATAATCATCTATTTTATAGGTATGAGAGCATCAAAACCACACCTCTAAATGTGAGTTTTTAGTTTGTCAGTAATATCAACTATTTTATAGGACAAATTCTTTTATCACTGGAGGTCTGTGAGTAATATAACATACAAATGGATTGACTGATAATGAATTACACAACATGTTACTCGGGAACACATAAATGAACCCCTAAAAATGATGAATTTGAAATTTTATTTATTTATTACATTATTATTTGTTATCATCATCGATGTTTGATTTACACCCACTTAAAGAATAGAAAAAGTTGTTTTGAATTTCTGAAGAAACATGTTGTCCCTATATAGTTTTATTTGTGTGGTGTTCCTCCATCTATCCCTAAATATATTTCATCCTTTGATTTATATTATTTTCCTCGATACTGATAATTTTTTGTGATATTTTTTTGATAATTTAATGTGTTTTTTTGGAAATACATATGTTCAATTTTATTAATGGAAAAATATGAGTACCACAAATCAGATTAGTAAAAGGTGTATATTCAATTTTCATTATTGTTTATCCTTAGTTACATCATGAAAAAATATTCATAAATTTTAGTATGGTGAACCTTTTCTAATGAGAAATACATTTATTATAGGATTATAGGATTTCTTTATGGGTTGTATTAATTATAATGTTTGTTTTTTCAAATGCATAATATGTTTTCTTGTCTGATTTTCAACATTCAATCAATTTTTTCATATGAAAACATCCTTTATATTTGAAAACCCATTTTAATTATGTTTATTTCATATAAAAAACCTATTTTTCTATATACATACCTATTATTAAGTTATAATTATATGATACCCTTTTATTTTACATTCCTATATTCTATTTTTTCACACCTTCTATCATGTTACTAGATTTATGAAAAACAAATCTGTATTATAAACATAACAATTAGTGAACATTATGTTTTATATATATGTTATTATGATAACTACCTTAGAATTATTTGGAAACATCTAATCCATTATGAAAATAGATTTAAATTATATAACACTACATTATTTAATTGGTATTATAAAAACCTTAATGATATATCATTATAAAAAATAATTATGTTTAACAGTGAATTATGTTACTTGTATTATGTATAACATTGAATTATGATAATATATGGTGTTCAATGATTTAAAATTCACTCAGAAAGGTTTAGTTTTATAATCAAAAATTATTTTTGGTAGTTGAATTAATATCCCACCAGTAATGGTAATTTTTTTTACAAGAAGATGATAATCATACATTGAAAAGAGATGACTGCTTTAGTGCCTAAATTGGGAAAGAATGCCCAGACATGGATTCTATGACCAATTGATATAAATCAAAACTCTGAATTATAGTGATTCTTTAAAATCCATTTTTCCTATTAAGTTTTATAAAAATGGAACAAAGAGGATTCACACCCCACTTGTACTCATCCAATGACCTAGTGAGGATGAAATGAATCCAATGAAGACTTGAAAGAGAGATTTCAACATACTTGTGGGTTTATCAGGTAAATGATGAATGGTGTGGTTCTATTTCTACTATGTGTTTGTGTATTTGGTATCACAAACATATTATTTATCCTACTATTTATTGGTTCAATAATTTGTGTGGTGTGTGAGTGTGTGTGGATTTAGGCATTTTGGTTGTGTGTGTATGTGGATTTAAGAATTTCAAGTTAAAACTAGTTATTTTTTTGTCTTCATTTAAATAATATTGATAATATTTTAACCATGGAATTATCCTAAAATTTATATCGTTAAACCACTGTGGTATCATTAAATATCCATGGTTATAAATATCGTTATAGAGGAAAAACTTCTAGGATTATAAGTATAGAAATATGTTCCATTTTCCATGGTTAAACTGTGGGGGTATCCTGAAACACCGATGGTTTTAAATAATGCTATACACAACCTATTTCCATTATTTAAATGTGGATATAGGTAAAATGTTACCAATGTTTAAACTATGTCTATATGTGACCAATTGTCAGGATTTAACCCTTGGAAATAGGTAAGACATATTGCAATAGCTATAGTTATAACAACTTTGGAAAACCATGTATATTGTTGAATTTTATAGTTTTGAATCATTTTTCATCTTGATTGATAACATACTTGAAGTATAAATACTTTTTAGGTAGAATCTCATGTTTTAATCATTTTTATTTGAAATCTCATATCTTCATACAAATGATGAATATTCAGGATGAATTATTTCATTCCTCAAGCATTAAAAGAAAATTATAATGGATCATAAAAAATATCAATAAATTCCTCCTATAAATACTAATTAAAAAAAATATTATCATAAGTAATCCAAATTCCCAAAATTAATAAACCTTCGTATAAAGAAAAAATACATTTCACTCCAAAATTTCCTTAATAAAAATGATGGTTTCACTTAGATCAATTCATTAATAATAAAACATATGAAATAATCTTAATGAACTCAATATTAATTAATGTTATATCTTTAATGGTGATCTTTTACCTTTCATCTTATAATCCCAAAAAATATATATTCCATACCTCCAAAATAATCATTCATGTCAAATCTCCAGTTAATACTATTGGATTTATATACCTCAACCAAAGTTCTCATCTCCACAAAAATCATTAATGTAAAAGATACATAACTACATAATATTATTATTTATTGAAATTAACAAAAAATTATCATGAATAAAATTTAACTTTTTACTTGAAAGGTAATACTTAGCTTGACCATAAATATCATGAAAATGTTTCCTCATAAATGGATTAATTTTATTCCATCATGTTTATCTATATCTCACTATCCAATAAACATAAAATGAAATCATATATTAACCAAATGTTTTATTTATTGTTATATAGATTATTCTTCTAAAACCTAATAAATTTATCAAATCACCAAAAAAATCTCGCCTATTAAAAAAGGGGGTATATAAACCTCTGAACTTATGATTAATCATAAGCATATAAACCCATAATTTTACTGATAATTAATAAGTAATACTATCATGAAAAGATATATTTTTCCAAAAAATACTATAATCCTTAGCGACTATTAAATATATTTGATAAATTCAAAAATTCAATTAACATCATAAAAGAATACCTACATAATTTTATCATCAAATAACTTACAATTCAACTTATATCACAAATATAAATAATATATTTATCCCCATCAAAACATTTTCACCTTACCAATATATCAATTATATTTTTTATCAATAAAATTCACATATTTTTTCAGGTATTGAATGAAATTAAATTCTTAAATAATCCTTACATTTATAATTATTATTATATTCATTATATGATTGATATTACTTTTTTAAAAGTTGAATCCCAAAACATAGAAACTATTATCTAATTAAATCAATGATTTATATAGAATATATCCCTTATTGGTCTAGGATTTAACCCTTGGGTTAGTTTATTTCCATGGATAATTTCTATATCCTCCACACTAAATACATTAAACTAGAAATGGTGGATATTGATTAAATTCATATCTCCCCATCTATTTATTCAATTTCATATGAAATTACTTTCTCTACAATTTTAATTTCTCCATATAAAACACCTTATAATTTTATTTATGTATTCCCTTGAGTGTTTCTCCCCTTATTCTCAACATGTGGAAAATATAATCCTCATTATTTTTTGGTCTTCATTAAATTTATTTATCTCTTAATATATGTTTCCAAAATAATTCTCATTTTTATATTGTCAATAATATAATGATATAATGGATTTGAAAAATTCAAATGTGTTTTCATTCTATATCCCATTTCAATTGGATTCCCATGAGTCTAATAATTCCATTACCCATCACATTCAACATTAACAATATTCCTCCTAGTTCTATCCATTGACTGAAACCAAAAAATATAGTGTGATAAACTATAATCATAATGGTAAACAATATAATCATGAAAATTTATTTATTTGATTTATAAATCATGGAAAATTCTTTTTAATATCTGATACCAAATTTTTGACATGGGTTATTCATCAAAATTATGAAAACATTAGGATTTCATCCAATAATTATTCATATCCTTTGGATTGTCAATAATGTTTTCTTGTCCTTGTTTCCAAATTAAACTAAAACTTTTTCTAATAACAACTATAACAACCTATAACTTTTATACATATATATTATAGATAATTAGTTTTAATATTCATTAAATAACAACATAATATATGTTATAATCATATATGTCCAGCGTTATTGGAAACATTGATACATAAATAAATGGTTCATAAGTGAACTACATAACCTCCCACTGAGTCATTATTAATTATAACCCTTATAAAAATATCATTCTTGATAACTATTTTCATAATGTGTGGAGGGGATAAAAAATAATGGCCGAGCACAGATTCATAGTAATGATATACAAGGGAGATATCAATGAACACATAAATATAACATAACCATAAGTGTATTATAACATGATAATAAAATTTGAAAACTATACTATGCATATCATATATCATAATATTGAGTGATGTAACTAATTTTTGTACATTATAAGACATAAATTACGAAGGAATCAATGAACATGAGCGATGGGATCATAACATTGGCATTAAACTTATATATGTGGCGTATAGAAAAATATATAAAATCACTTCCTTAGTATTCAAGGCTTATTTAAAATACTATAATAGGGGAATGGGTTCGCTCCGTAATCCATCATAGTATTCAAGGATCACACCGATGACTATTATAGTAGATACATACCCTTTCTGAACTAGGTTCACTACATATTCCACTCCTATTTATCTTATTACACATATTTCTTTACAAAATGCATTGTAGGGATATATAATAATTTTTCTACACGTCAAATAATAGAAATCATATATATTTTTAAGATAATATATTAGAATATTTATCATATAATAATCGGTGAAAAATAAACCCTTTTATAAACATTTTATGATGGAATAACTTTTTGAAACGTAATCAAATATATAAACATTTCATTAATTCATCATCGAATAATCCATGGAAATTGTATAGGATTAATAAAAATAATGTCCTCAAAATCATAAACCATAGTGAGAAATAAAATGGATTGTTTCATTGGATTATATCCCATTAAATGGTTAGGTAACATCAATTGATTTTATGTTAGACTAAAAATTATTTTAAAATATCAGATCAAACAATTCTTGAGTAAAACACCCCTTTCACATTAAAATCACTAATTTGAAATCTAAAAAATTACAAAATTCTAGAAAAAATATCTTTATTTAAAATATACATTGTACAATTGGGGAGGATTATTCGAATTATTGACTGTTAAATACATTGATAAAATGTTTTCACACCATATATGTTAAAACTTTGATTCTATTCACAGTTTATATATATAGTAAAAACTACCACTTTCAAGAAGTAATAAGAAGAATCATTTTAAACCATAGAAAAAAATTACAACATGGGTAAAAATAAAATTAAATAGTAATTTAATAATTATAAAAACATTCTTGATATACTTTTTAGAAACAATATATGTGGAAAACAAAAGGATTTTTGCTGAAGAGAGAAATAAATTCAGGTTTCCTTAAAAAATTTAATTTAGTTACCTGATTGTATAAAGAGTTGAAAATGAATGAAAAAAAATTAATTTCAATAAATAACTATATTATAATAAAATTAATGGTAATATAAAAATATTTTCAATAATATATCATCCTATGAACTTAATCATAAACATTCATGATAAATAATGAGATTGTAACATAAAACCCTCCCCACATTGGTAACATTTAAATGAAAATCGTAAAAAGAGATAAAAATATATGGAAAATTATGTCCCTATAAATTTCTTCAGGATAATAATAAAATACCGTAATGGATATTATATATATGACACGAAAGAAACTAGTGGTTATTATAGCATGTATCTTACAGAAGTAATAGTGAGACCAAAATCCCTAACAATTAATCTCCACTTTAATCAAAAAAAACATTAAATTAGCTTATAATAAATTTAAAATTTATATTATTCTATAAAATATTAATTTAAAAAATTATAATATCATAAATTATCCACATATAAAATTTAAACATACCATTATTAATAAATCCTTATTAAAATCATCGTTTCTATGTGTTAACTATTTCGCTTTTCATGAGATTTTCGATTCAGTTGTTCTGGTCCTTCTTCATTCATCATAGATCCATACTCTATATAATTATAATCATGATAAATATATAATATTATATATATATATATATTCATACATAAATTATTGAAATATATTTCATAATTTCACCATTTATAGAGACAACCATCTGTATGTTTGCATGATAGTTATTTTAATTTATCATCAAGCCGAATTAAAGAAAGATAAATTTTTATTTTCATTTAAAATATTTTTATCATATCATATATATTAATTATATCTATCTTTATTAACATCATAATCAATTGGAAATAAAAAAACATGTCTTTTCAAGGAGGTGGTAGTATACACATATGCGCAAGTGAAATTATAATTTTCCAAAGGATTCTAAGGTACCAAGTTAAAAGTGATAATATAATATAATTAGTATAAATATGTCAAAAATATAATATATACCTTAAACCCATCGTTTTATTTATTCTTTGGTTGTGTTGATTAAAAACAAATTACATAAATTTACAAGGAGGTTGTTAGTGATGCACACAAATGGATGATTCATTTACCCATTTGGTGGAAGAGGTAATGGATGTAGGATACTACATTATCATAATGAAATATAAATATATATTATATATGGATTTTATTATATAATAATGGTTTAATAAAAATATATTCATGTGGTGGAAGATATATATAAAAAAATCTCTTTTTTGAATGATACATATTCTTCATACAAACATTCATGGTTTGTAAAAAAGTATTCCTAAGATATTTTGATAATCAGAAAAAAATAGGACAAGGTAATATATTTAATTATGTTTATTTTGGGTGTTATTGGATGAAAAAATGATATTTATATGTGGATAAAATTGAAAAAAGGTTCCCAATTATATGTGATGGGAGAGAACATTTGGAATTTATTAAATTAACAAAATAGGAAATGATAATTCTCAAGAAAAATGCTTCAAAATTTTAGGATATTCAAATAAAATGTGGTATTTTGTTTAAAAATAATCATCCAAAAAAATATGTATAGGTTTTGGAGGTGTGAGAAACCTTATATTTTCATTTAACATCATAGTTAACAAATTTTTAGATTAATCACGGTAACAACTATTTAAATATTACATGGTTAAGAGTATTATCATAAATGAATAAATGACAAATTAATGGAAAAAAATTATATTTTCCACCATTTTTCTTTAAATTTCTAGATGTTATTTTTATGAATTTTAACATTTTTAATAATACCTTATTAATTAAAAAATATCTTTAATGTCGGATTTTGAACAAACTCTTTAATTTGACATTAAAGACAAAAAGACAAATATGTAATTTGAATATAATGTTTTATGTCATCCAAAATTCAAAATATGTATCTAATTTGTTTAACACAATAACTCACTAACATTACATTACTTTAAATATTTTTAAAATCATTTATTTTTTTTTTCTTTTAATTAAATAAATATTGTGTCAGTGTTACATAATACTTTACGTTTATTTTAAAATTACTATAAATTATAAATAACTGACCATTGTAGAAAATAATTTCAATAATCTAAAAATAACCATTAATAATCCTTAACAACACACATTTTTTCATATTTGAAAACATTAGATACTTTTAAAATTAAGAGATATATATTTTTCCTTTTTCATTACATAAAATATTATATTGGTCACTTTAATAGAAAACTATACCATACAAAAATAAATATAAATTATAATGTGATATTTTTATAAAAACATTCATCCAAAAATATAGAATTAAAAAATGGGGTCCTTATCACTTAATTATAACCTATGTTATCCTTATTTAATCATTAATCATGGTGACAAAATTATAGTGTTTTTTAATATTCATTATGACTTAGAATTGGTTAACCTTATTAAATAGTATTATTTGTTATAATTCCAAAGACGGACTATATTTTACCAAATTAAATATATATATATATATATATATGTGTGTTTCATCATAAATTTTATTAATATCCCATTGTCTAAAAAAACTATTTTCTGAAAATATAGATTTTTAAGTCTAAATTTATTTTTAAACCAATATCATTTATAACGTTGATTAATAAATAATTAATTTTATTATTTATAAATAAAAAATACTTGTATAAATTTGGGTTAAAATAAATAATATTATGTGGATTTTCAATGAAAATATATTATTGTTTTTAAAAAAAATTTAATTTCACCTTTCATTAAAATAATTAACACATTCATGTAAAACCAAAAATTCCACCCAAAGTAAAATTTTTATTTGAAAAAAATAACTACTAACCTTAAATTTTATCTATATATTTAAAATATATATCTTGAAAATATCATCTCTTCAATTAATCAATTTTCAACCATGATGTTTATATATATCTCACTATCAAAATATATTTACATAAAATAATATAATATAATAAAAATTCTTATTTAAACTTAAAAGAGTATTCTCTATAATAACAAGAAAAACATTCAAATCAACTAAAAATTAAATCACTTAAATTATAGAAAGTGGTATTTGTACATTTGAAATTAATATCAATCTTAAACATGTAACCCCTCAATGGTATCTCGAACTCTTATGTTATCCTCTCATAAAAAATTTTATGTTTCAAAAAATTTACACAATACCTAATGACTATTGAATATATACTATAAATTCAAAAATAGAATAAACACAATCAAATATGAGATAAATTATTTTGTCACTAAATAAAATAATATCACACGTACATTAGAAATGTCAGTCATCTATTTTTGAAAAACTAAAAAATATTATCTGTCTACTAACTAACTTTTAATTTTTAATGATTCCATTCACATATGCTTTAAAATCCTCCAATAAAAACCCATTGTGGAACAATCCATGGATGTTTCATTATTCTTATACCTATAATATCATTGATATAACTATTTCACAACTCAAATTCCAATACATAAAAACATTATTCCTTTCCTATAAAATATTTTCCTAGAATATGTCATTCCTTGGTCTAAGAGTTGACCATTGGATTAGAAAATTATCTCGAATAATTAAAATATTCTCCACACATAATACATTAAACTATAAATGTTACCTTATACTTAAATTCATTTCCCTCATTTGATATAATTATTTTTCATTGGTAATATATTTCTATATTCCCTTCATTTACAAATAAAAAACATATTACCCTTCCACAAAGGAATCCACTAGAGAACTTCATAATTCTCAAATAGTAGGAAAATGAATGTTATTTACTCTATAGTATTATTGAAAAATGAATTTTCTCTTATCAAATATGTATAGAGAATAACCCAAGTTTAAATTTTTAACAATATAATGAGAAATATGATTTTTATTAATCATAAGGTTTAATATTATAGATCATATCTCAATTGGTTCTTAATGAGGAAAATCATTCCACTACCAATCTTATTCAATGTTAACACAATTTATTTAGGTTCTATTCATTGAATAAAAAAATCATAGTTATATATATATTAATCATAATGGTAAAAAACATAAACATGAAAATTAATTTGTTTGATTTGAAAAATAAGACAATTTTGTTTCAATCATTGACACCATATTGTTAACCTAGGAAATCTGTGATCATTACGAAAAATTTCAGATTTCATTATATAATTAGATATATCCTCAACATTCTCAAAAAAAATTCATCCCAGTATCCAATGGTAACTAAACCATAATCTCGTATATACTATAGTAAACAATTATTTTCATACATAGATATGACATATTATTAGATGAATATTCATTATATAACATAGTGATCCATAATAGAATTTTATAGGTGCATTATCATTGGAAACATGGATAGATACACTAATTGTTCATTATTGAACTATATTTCTCATATTACATTCATCATAATCAATAACCCTCAAGATAATACCATAGAAAATACATTTTTTGAAATCATTGGGAATGAAACATATGAAATGGATTACTCAGATTCTCAATAAGGATAATCAAGGAAGATAATGATGATCACTTAAATATGACATGATCATAATGGTATGATAATACCAGTATTAAACTTGAATATAACACCCTAATTACATATATCACAATATCATGTTATGGAATAAATCATGGTAGTTCTTAAGACATGAATCTTGAAGAAGTAGAATAATATGATCCACGAGAATATAACATTATGAAAAGGCTTATATTTTTTTCATAAAGAGGGAATAGATATTAATTTCATTGTTAGTCACGAATAATTTTGAAGACTATCATAGTTGAATTTGTTTACTCCTGAGACCATCAAAGTAGTCTTTTTTCATTTCCAAGACTATCATATTGTACAGTGTCTCTTACTAAATAGGGTTGAATCCACATTCTAATTCTGTTTATCTTTTGAGATATCCATACATACATAACGAATTGAAAGAATATATCATTCAAGTCCCAACCATCAAAAAATTAAAATCATACAGGTGTGTTCCACAAGATCATAAAACATTCAGCATATCATGAATTTTGATAAAAAATAGGTTTCATACTCATTTATAATATAATAATACTTTGAAAATAAATGGATTTTATGAAAATTTCATCAATTCATCATAGAATAAAAATATTAGTGAATTAAATATCATAAAAACCTTTTCTTCATAGGCATAAACTATCCAGATAAAGGGTAATGATGGTATAATTGGATCATATCCTCTTTAATGTTTAGGAAACATAAAATATTTCATCTTTCATGGAAAATTATTTAAAAATGCTACATAGAACATTTCTTATGGAAATCACCCTATTCCCATTGAAATAAAATATTTTAAATAAAAAATTATCTCTAATATTTTTTTAAACATATTTTAATATAACATTGGGAAATTTTGGAGGAATCTCATATTTATTTTGGGGTCATAATTTTAGTAAATTCCACTCATAGAGTATATTTTAAAACATTGATTATATCCATGTTATTAGTAAAAATTAATAAATACCTCATTTAGAAAACAAAATAATATTCCATTTAAACCAATTTTAAAATGTAAAACATGGGCAAAATGAAATTAAAAATATAATTTTACAATACAAAAAAATTTATTGAATCCATTTTCATAAAACATTTACATGAAATATGAATGTTTTTTGAACGAAGAAAGAAATTATGTAGGCATTACATAAAAATATTCTTTCAGTATTTTGAGTGCATGAAGAGAGTAGAGTCAATAAAAATTAAAATATGATGAAAAAATGGTGGAAAATAAAATTCATGTGATTTTGGAGAGATATACTGCAATATTTCATCATTATAACTTAACTATGTTCAATCCAGATAAAAAATGAGACTGCAACATAAACCACTTACAAATTTGGAAAATTAAAAATCAAAATCCCAAGAAAGAGAAATCCATATACAGATATATATATATATCACCATTATTTTATTTATTATAATCACAAATTTTATTCATTCAAATTATATACAATATAAAAAAGAAACAAATATTCAATATGGCATGTATCATAGAAGTGAAATTGAGATGAAAATACCTTCCACTTAGTTCCACATGTATTGAAAGCACTCCACACATATGTATAATAAATATAATTTTATTAAAATTCTATACTAGAATCATGTACATATTTAAAATATCATAAATTATAGAGTTATAATATTTCAACATATATTTATTAATAATACTTTTTTAAAATATTCATTTATGTGTGATAACTATTTCATTTTTCATTAGAGTATTGATTTGGTAGTTCTTGTTCTTGTACATTTATCATTATTACATCATCCTCATAATTTTATTGTTAATATAAATATTATATATATTAAACATATATATATAATTTCATCCATAAATAATAGTGATATTGAAATCAATTACACTATTCATGGAGATGGTAAGTCGTATTTGATGGATGGAAATGAAGATAAGTAAATAATAAATAACATTTAAAGAATAAATTTTATATAAAATATATCATATATATTAATTTTATCAATCTTCATTACAATCTATGTAATTCAGGAATGAAAAACAAATCACATTGCCTCATGGATGATGTAGTCCACACATACACATTAACAACATTATCGTTTTCAAACAGATTGTTAAGTAAGAAGTTATATGTGATATTATAATTAGTGAATTATATTTATATAGAAATATTATATATATATATATAAACATCAAATCATTAATTATATTCATCAATGACTAAAGGTAATGGAAATGAATTACATTTGTTAACAAGGATGAAGTCTACCATTTACATGCATTATAGTTTCTTTTTCCATTTAATAGAATTTGTGATATACGTATTTTATTCCACTAATATAATAATTATACGGCCCCAGCCTTAGACCTTACTTAATCTTGAGTTATTACAAGATTACACATTGAGGATCTTTTCGGGTTTATAGTTTTAGAGAATTAGATCATAAAACTTGCATTACATTCCACATATAAAAAAAGTGGTTACATAAAGATAGTATTCTTAATTCCAATCAATGGAAACATATTTAAAATAAAACATGGATTATTTCTTGACAATTACTTGACACTATCATCATATCATTTACCCTTCCCTTGAACTGTGAAAAACATTTCAAAAAAAACTTGGGATGAGCATAAAAAGATCAGTAAGGGATATAAAAATATGGAAAGGAAACATGGGTACATATATACATAAGAATGAGATCATAATTTACCCATAAAACATATGCACTTTAACATACCTCATCAAATCTTGAATAAATCATAGAAATCATAAGACATAAAGGTAACTTTAGGCATTCATAACATCCTTACGTATGGAGTAACCATCTTGGTTGCGTTTGGAATAACCATCACAGTATATACCCTAAATATCTTCTGAGAAACCTTAACGTTTCACTCCTTCGCGTTACCCAATGCATTGGAGAGCTATATCGGGCTCACCCGCCCTTAGTTTATCACGGAACCACCCGTTTTCATAATAATGCCCAAGAACCTCAACATAATCATATCACATAAAACATGCATAAAGGAAACATAACTTTCCCACCTTTCAATCACAAGATATCAATACAACACATTTATATAAAAACATTATGAAAACCATTTTCGATACCAAAATAAATTAAAAGTAAAACATGGTATTTATTTTTCTTTTTAAAAAGAAGGTATGGCTTGTAGAGGAAGCTGAAACTCAAATAATGGTCACGACGGCGGAGAAGTCGTTGACGCTGCATACGTACGACAAAAGCATTCCCTTTTTTCGTTTAGTAAACGCTTCATATAAAAAATAATCCTTTTGAATAAACATAAAAGTCAATGTGGTTTATACACCGTATAAAAGAAGGTTGTGTATAAAACAAAATATGCCTCAAAGAAAAGAGATTGAGACGAAGTCCCATACCTCAGGTCCGGCTTGACTCGATCGTTCATTAATGTCCTGAATAATAAACTTGAGTTAATTTATACTTTCTTAATAACCTTTTTCAAGTTCATTATTCCTTTTATATCACTTATTACCATGTCATGAACACTATGTAATTATTTAAGTTAATATCGGTCATTTTAACGATCATTGGTACTTGAGTCAAAAATAAACCCTTTATAATTACAAGTTGTTCATGTATCCATTATATCCAGAATGGTATTAATGATTTATATATCATATATGTCATATATATCCCGTACATTCATGCATTTATAATATTACATAATAATTTAGATATAAGAAATGAAATGCACCGTTCATGGAAACGGTAAGCCGTACGTACGCATGAACGCTACTTTCATTTCTATTTCGTATTTTATAGAATGGAATAATAATGATATAAAGGTATATTATAATTTCAGTATAATATCATATATAATATCATAGTTCCATCCTTTATACGTCCCACATATGGTATTTAACAAATCAAATCACTTTGAGGGGGCGGTAGTCCGCACTTCATTAAATGAAGATATCGCATTCACCCATAATGGAAACCATAAAGGTATGACCAAAAAGTAAAATACAGAAGCTTAAGGAAAACATAAACATATTATATATCATATATAAATATAGTGACATATTAATGTCCACCTTTGAAGATGTCAAAAGAATGTTGTACAGTCATCGTTTCAGGAGGCACAAATTCACCATCCACAGAAACAGTATTTTCGTTAACCATTAGATGTAGGTGTGTGTAAGTGTATCTCAAATCCATATTATAAAAACATCCTAGTATATTTAGGATACTGGAGTTCTTACAAAAGAAAAGAATAAAAAGAGTTTAGGGGGATGGAGAAGCAAAATATAACAAATAGACACAAAAGAAGACATTACCTTAAAATCGGGTAACTCCCTTTGGTTTGAGTTCAAAGGCTTCCTTGGGAAGACTTCTTCCCAAAGTTAGGCTTCAAGGATTAAGAGAGGGAAGTGTAGAGACAAAATGGGAAGGGGTTGGCTGAGCCAAAGGCTTTGGGATTGTGGGTAAGGAGGTAGAGGTGGGGGCCTTTTATAAGAGGAGAGGAGGGGCACTCTTGGAAAGTAAAGCAATATTACATTATTTGAAAATGAGTTTCGGATTTAAATGGTCTCACATTGATATAATTCTAGGATAAGGTGATAAGGGTTATAAATCCACCCATCCAATAGGTTTTGGACATTTTAAAGTCATAGAGTTTACATTATCTTATCATTTTATTTAAATCCTTTATTAATGAGGTAATCGCTACATCATTATGATGTCATAAATACATTTATTTATTTAATGTCAAACAATTATAAAAAACATACTATGATGTAGGAAATCTTTTTATATTTCTAATGAATATTTATAGTAAAAAATCTGACTTTTATAACCCCATTTAAAAATTGACTTAGTAAAATAACTCATGTTTGTGTCATTTTTACTTTAACATTAAATAAAAAGTTATTTAGGTTATTTCCCAACCAAAGTGGCTCCATGGGGTCCCCAAGATGACCCATGGCTTGTCTTGGTCGGCCATGACACATCCAATGATGGTAGGACATGTGTCAATCTCATATCATACTATTAAAACATTATTTTGACCTTAAACTACACTAATAACCACTAATCGCGATTAAGAACTTAATAAGTTACTATTCACCAAAAAAATTATTTTAATCCCATTGAACCACATTTTAACTCTTAATGACAACCATATATGTCGGATTTTTGAAATTCAAAACACAATTATGGAAAAATTTCATTTAAACGGAAAAATCAGTTTTTATAAGTACCACTTAGTGGTTTCACTATTCATCCAAAATTGAAGTTTTTCAGAAAATTACCAAAAATTCACCCTAAGATGTATTTGATATTCCAAATTCAAAAATGAAGTCTATATTACAAAATTAAAATCATATAAGTTACATTAATTAATTTAATAAATAATTCTTGCTGTCATGACAAATAGCGGGTTTTTTTGAAACAATATCTATGAAAAGTTTTGCATTAGTTTATGACCAATTCCAAAGTGAAATTAATCATAATGACCACCATTGGATTAAATGGTAAAATTGTATTCATATTACACTTTAAGACCAATTAAAAATATAATCTAACCATATAATTAAATTAAATGAAAACGCAGTTTTGATGTAAAATTCAGTATTTTTCACCATTCATTAAAAAATGAACATTGTCAGAAAAATACCAAAAATTTGTCCAATGTAAAATTCAATGTCCCAATCATAATGAATATGTTTATTTTGACAAATATATATTATTAAATTTTCAAAATATTGATTTAAAAAGGGTTTTCTATCAAAAGGCATTAAAAAATCATTTAAGAATATTAGTGTATTCCATGCTTTAGATTGGATTTATTTTCATTTTAAGCCTCTAAAACACTATATAATTCATTAATAGACATAGATAAAAGTATCTATTATTCATTACTTACTTGGGATGTTACATCCTTCCCCCCTTTAGAAAATTGCGTCCCCGCAATTTATTTACTTATCAAATAAATGGGTGTACTTATCCCTCATTGTATTTTCAGATTACCATGTTGCCTCTTGCATCATGTGGTTTTTCCACAAAACCTTTACCTTCTTAATCACCTTATTCCGTAACACTTGTTCCCTGTGGTCATGAATCTGGACCGGTTGTTCCTCAAAAGATAGGTTCTCTTCCAGCTGAACTACCTCTGGACTCAAAACAGGAGATGGATCTGGCGTATACTTTCTCAACATAGAAACGTGAAAAACATTGTGTACCTGAGATAAACTCGGAGGTAAAGCCACTCGGTAAGCAACTGATCCAACTCTCTCCAGAATTTCATATGGTCCAATGAACCTTGGACTCAGATTTCCTTTATTACCAAATCGCATCACACTTTTCCATGGTGATACTTTGAGAAAAACATGATCACCTACCTCAAAAGAGAGATCCTTCCTCCTATTGTCCGCATAACTCCTCTGCCTACTCTGAGTTGTTCTCATGTGTTTCTGTATCAGCTGAACTTTTTCTGCCAACTCTTCTACCAATTCTTGTCCCATCAACTTCCTTTCACCCACTTCATCCCAGAAAGCTGGAATTCGACAATGCTTCCCATATAATTCCTGAAATGGTGCCATCTGTATACTCGAATGAAAACTGTTATTATTTGAAAATTAAGAAAAAGAAAGATGTTTGTCCCAACTTCCATGATAATCCATAGAGCTAGAATGTAGCATATCCTCCAATGTCTGAATTGTTCGTTATGACTTCCCATCCAATTGAGGATGAAAATCTGTACTAAAATTTAATTCAGTACCCAACAACTTCTGAAGGCCTTTCCAAAAGTTAGATGTGAACCTGGGATCACGATCAGATTTAATGGAGAGAGGAACTCCATGTAACCTGACTATCTATTTAAGATAAAAATGGGAAAGTTGATCTAGGGAAAAAGTATCTCATATAGCAAGGAAATGAGCAGATTTAGTCAAGCGATGAACAATAACCCAGATTGCATTATTACCTCGAGATGTCTTCGGTAATCCCACAACAAAGTAAACGGATATATTCTCCCATTTCCACTCTGGCACTGGTAAAGGCTGAAGCATCCCTTTCGGTAACTGCCACTCTGCTTTAACCTGCTGACAAGTCAAACACTTCACATTAAAATCAACAATATCTCTTTTCATTCCATCCCACCAGTAATACTCCCGCAGATCTCTATACATCATAGTACTGCCAGGATGAACTGAAAACGGAGAACTATGAGCTTCACATAACAACTCTCTCTTCAACTGTGAATCACAAGGCACACACAATCTCTTCCAAAATCTCAAAACAAAATCACAATCAATGTTGAATTCAGGCAACTTACCTTTCTAAACCATCTCTACCTTTTTCTGCAACTCACTGTCTTGCTTCTATGCTTTCTTGATTCTATCTGATAGAGATGATCTCACTGATACCTAAAACAAAATAGAAGAACTTACTGCACCCACAACTTCTATTCCAATGTTCATCAAATCCTTAACCAAAGGATCACGTTCCAAATGCAACATTGCTAATGTAGCATTACTTTTTCGACTCAAAGCATCAACCACTTTAATTGCTTTTCCCGGATGGTAATGAATTGTACAATCATAATTCTTGATTATTTCTATCCATCTCCTTTGTATCATGTTCAATTCTTTCTGAGTGAATATATACTTTAAACTTTTTTGATCGGTATATATTTCACACTTTACTCCATACAAATGATGCCTCCAAATTTTTAAAGCGAAAACAATATCAGCTAATTCCAGAACATGTTTAGGGTAATTTACATCATGAGTCTTAAACTATCGTGAAGCATAAGCAATTACCTTATCATTCTTCATTAGGACGCAACCAAGTCCATTCAATGAAGCATCACAGTATATAACAAACTCACTATTCCTAGAAGGTAGTGCCAAAACTGGAGCATTCACCAATCTTCTTTTCAATTCCTGAAAACAATCATCACATTCTTTTGACCAGATAAACTTAAAACTCTTCCGAGTTAGCTTAATCATTGGACTAGATAACCGTGAAAAATTTCTAACAAACCTTCGGTAATAGCCTGCCGAACCATGGAATCTACGAGTCTCAGTTACATTTGTGGGTCTTGGCCAGTCTTCGACAACTTTTTTTTTGCAGGATCAACAGTTATCCCATCATTAGAAACAATGTGACCAAGGAAAGAAATTTGATGCAACAAAAACCCACACTTGCTGAATTTCCCATACAATTTCTTTTCTTTTAAGGTTTTCAATATAATCATTAAATTTCTTTCATGCTCCTCTTTACTTTTATAAAACACCAAAATATCATCAATGAAAACCACCACAAACTTATCCGAGAACTCATGGAAAATTCTATTCATTATGTCCATGAATATAGCAGGTGCATTGGTTAGCCCAAAAAGCATTACTACAAATTCATAATGGCCATATCTTGTACGGAACGCGGTGTTCGGAACATCTTCTTCCTTTACCATCAGCTGATGGTACCCCGATCTCAAGTCAATCTTTGAAAAAAATTGAGCTCCCTGGAGCTGATCAAACAAATCATCGATATGAGGTAAAGGATATTTGTTCTTAACAGTGATATTATTCAAGGCCCTATAATCAATGAAAAGTCTCATAGAACCATCTTTCTTTTTAACAAATAAAACAGGAGAACCCCAAGGTGATGTGCTAGGTTGAATGAAACCTTTCTCTAATAAATCTTGAAATTGCTCCTTCAACTCTAAAAGTTCAATTTGATCCATTCGATAAGGGGGTATTGAAATTGTCTTAGCATCAGGAACTAAGTCAACAGTAAATTCAACTTCCCGATCTGGTATTATTCCAGGAAACTCATGAGGAAAAACATCAGGATACTCATTTACCACTACACATCATTAATCTGAACAGTTCCTTTATTTTTAATGATGTGTGAAAGGTAACATTCATTTCTATCTTTTAAAAGTTTCTTGGAATCTTGATAAGTTATCAACAGTAAGGGTTCATTCTTGTACACAAACTGAAAGTCTTTCTGAAAATAAACTTCTTTAGCTCTACAGTCAATCTTAGCATGGTAAATAGAGAGCCAATCCATACCCAGGATAACATCAAACTCTACTAGAGGTAGAACAATAAGGTTTTCAAGTAGGTTCTTTCCACAGATAAGGATATGAAGATTCTTATATATTATTTTTGCCTCAACATTCCCCCCAGGTGTTTTTACCAAATGTTCAGGAGTCATTTCTTGAGATAGTATTCCCATTTTACTAGAAAAGGTTTCAGAGATGAAAGAATGTGTAGACCCCGAATCAAACAACACACTAGAATAATCTGAAAAACAATCAAATTACCTGATACAACTTCATTTGATGGCCAGACATCTGCTAAAGTAGATGCAAAGGATTTCACCACCCCTTTCTGCTTGTAGTCTAACTGCTTCCCATCACTCAAGCTCTTTGTCGGACACTCATTTTCATAGTGACCCATCTCATTGCACTTATAACATTTCACTAACGGAAAATCAAATTTGGTCTTACCTTCACCATGATACTTTTCAGTGAAATCACGAGCCTTATGTCCCATCTTACCACATCGGTAGCACTTTCTAGAATTCAGAAGACATTCCCCAGCATGGCTTTTCCCACATTTCTCACAAAATGGAAACTTAGATTTCTTTCCGTCAGACTTTTTTGAAGAATTCTTACCTTTCTCCTGCCACCTCGGTCTCTTCTTCTGTTGGTTTTTATAAAACACTTGATCATCGGTAAACTCCATTTCCACCTTCTCAGAACATCGAACAAGCTTTTAATAACTTTTAAACTCACGAGAAGCTAATGCCCTTCGATATTTTGGCTTTAATCCTGAGTAAAAACGTTTGATTTTACTATCAAGGTCTTGGATAAAATTTGGAGCATACCTTGCCAATCGAGTGAACCTTTCTTCATAGGTATCCACTGAGTCTTCCTCTTGCCTCAATTCCAAGAATTGTTTTTCCATCCTAAGTCGAACAGCCTTAGGAAAATACTTCTCAAGAATCATACCTTTGAATTCATCCCAGTCAACAGCATCAATCTCATCGGCGTCCCTGATATTTTTAACCATAGACCACCACTGATCTGCCTCACCCTCCAAACGGTAAATAGAAAGACTAACCATTTGATTGTCTGAACACCCCATGACATCAAAAATCTTCACCAGTGCTTTAATCCACCCTTCAGCTAGCACAAGGTTAGATGGACCTCTGAATGATGGGGGATGTTGCCTCATGAAATGTTCCACCACTGACATGTTCCTCTGTGTTTGATCTGGCTGATCTCGTGCATGGATACCACCACCATTTATCGCTTGAGTCAACTGCGCCATTATTGCAACAAACTGTTCAGTTCCAATTCCGACCATCTCAGGATGCTATTTCGGAAGGTTATTTCCTTCAGTATGCCTTCCTAGCACTGCTTCCCTGTTTCCTCTGCGGAAAACCATTCTGAACCAACATGTCTTAGATGAAGCAACATGGTAATCTTCAAATACTATATCATTTCAAAAAATATACTTCTGGATAATCATTTAATAGAAGTCTAACTCCTAATGTTATCTAAACCGACCTTTGATACCAACTATAAGGCCCTAGCGTTAAACCTTACTTAATCTTGAGTTATTACAAGATTACACATTGAGGATCTTTTCGAGTTTAGAGTTTTAGAGAATTTATCATAAAACCTGCATTACATTCGACATATAAACAAAGTGGTTACATAAAGATAGTATTTTTCATTCCCATCAATGGAAACATATTTAAAATAAAACATGGATAATTTCTTGACACTTCCTTGACACTATTATCATATCATGTACCTTTCCCTTGGCCTGTGAAAAATATTTCAAAAAAACATGGGATGAGCATAAAAAGCTCAGTAAGGGATATAAAAATATGGAAAGGAAACATGGGTACATATATACATAAGAATGAAATCATACATTACCCATAAAACATATG
This sequence comes from Viscum album, assembly GCA_963277665.1. NCBI lineage: Eukaryota > Viridiplantae > Streptophyta > Magnoliopsida > Santalales > Viscaceae > Viscum > Viscum album. The sequence continues at coordinate 2,055,592,506 of OY728150.1, read as the reverse complement.
CACTCTAACATACCTCATCAAATCATGAATAAATCATAGAAATCATAAGTCATAAAGGTAACTTGAGACATTCATAACATCCTTACGTAGGGAGTAACCCTCTTGGTTACGTTTGGAATACCCATCACAGTATATTCCCTAAATCTCTTCGGAGAAAACTTAACGTTTCACTCCTTCGTGTTACCCAATGCATTAGAGAGCTATATCGGGCTCACCCGCCCTTAGTTTATCATGGAACCACCCGTTTTCATAATAATTCCCAAGAACCTCAACATAATAATATCACATAAAACATGGATAAAGGAAACATAACATTCCCACCTTTCAATCACAAGATATCAATACAACACATTGATATAAAAACATTATAAAAACCATTTTCGATACTAAAATAAAATAAAAGTAAAACATGGTATTTATTTTTATTTTAAAAAGAAGGTATTGCTTGTCTAGGAAGTCGAAACTCAAATAACGGTCACGACGGCGGAGAAGTCATTGACGCCGTATACGTATGACAAAAGCATTCCCTTTTGTCGTTTAGTAAACTCTTCGTATAAAAAAGATTCTTTTGAATAAACGTAAAAGTCAAAGGGGTTTATACGCCGTATAAAAGACGGTTGTGTATAAAACAAAATATGCCTCAACGAAAGGAGACTAAGACCAAGTCCCATACCTCGGGTCCGACTTGACTTGATCGTTATTTAATGTCCTGAATAATAAACATGAGTTAATTTCTACTTTCTTAAGAACCTTTTTCAAGTTCATTATTCCTTTTATATCACTTATTACCATGTCATGAACACTATGTAATTATTCAAGTCAATACCGGTCTTTTTAACGATCATTGGTACTTGAGTAAAAAATAAACCCTTTATAATTACAAGTTGTTCATGTATCCATTATATCCAGAATGGTATTCGTTATTTAGATATCATATATGTCATATATATCCAGTATATGCATGCATTTATAATATTACATAATCATTTATAGGTAAGAAATGAAATGCCTCGTTCATGGAGACGGTAAGCCGTACGTACGCATGAACGCTACTTTCATTTGTATTTTGTATTTTATAGAACGGAATCATAATGATATAAAGGAATATTATAATTCCAGTATAATATCATATATAATATCATAGTTCCATCCTTTATACATCCCACATATGGTATTTAACGAATCAAATCACTTTGAGGGGGTGGTAGTCCGCACTTCCTTAAATGAAGATATCACATTCACCCATAATGGAAACCATAAAGGTATGACCAAAAAGGAAAATACCGAAGCTTAAGGAAAACATAAACATATTATATATCATATATAAATATAGTGACATCTTAATGGCCACCTTTGAAGGTGTGAAAAGAATGTTGAACAATCATCGTTTCGGAAGGCATAAATTCACCATCCACAGAAAGAGTATGTTCATTAACCATTAGATGTAGGTGTGTGTAAGTTTAGCTCGAATAATTATTATAACATCATCCTAGTATATTGAGGATACTGGATTTGTTACAAAAGAAAAGAATAAAAAGAGTTTTGGGGGTTGGAGAAGCAAAATAAAACAAAAGGACTCAAAAGAAGACTTTACCTTAAAATCGGGTAACTCCCTTTGGTTTGAGCTCAAAGGCTTAGTTGGGTAGACTTCTGCCAAAAGTGAGGCTTCAAAGAGTATGAGAGGGAAGTGGAGAGACAAAATGGGCAGGGGTTGGCAGAGCCAAAGGCTTTGGGAGTGTGGGTAAGGAGGTAGAGGTGGGGGCCTTTTATAAGAGGAGAGGAGGTGCACTCTTGGAAAGTAAAGAAATATTACTTTATTTGAAAACGAGTTTCAGATTTAAATGGTCCCACATTGATATAATTCTAGGATAAGGTGATAAGGTTTCTAAATCCACCCATCCAATTGGTTTTTGACATTTTTAGGTCATATATATTATGTTATCTTATCATTTTATTTAAATCCTTTATTAATGAGGTAATCGCTACATCATTATGATGTCATAAATACATTTATTTATTTAATGTAAAAAAATTATAAAAAAAATACTATGATGTAGGAAATATTTTTATATTTCTAATGAATACTTATAGTCAAAAATCTGACTTGTTTATCCCCATGTAAAAATTGACTTAGTAAAATAACTCATGTTTGTGTCATTTTTACTTTAACATTAAATATAAAGTTATTTATGTCATTTCCCAAACAAAGTGGCTCCATGGGGTCCCCAAGTTGACCCATGGCTTGTCTTGGTCTGCCATGACACATCCAATGAGGCTAAAACATGTGTCAAGCGCATCTCATACTATTAAAACATTATTTTTACCTTAAACTACACTAATTACAACTAATCGCGATTAAGAACTTAATAAGTTACTATTCACCAAAAAAAATTATTTTTATCCCATTGAACCACATTTTACTTCTTAATGACAACCATGTATGTCGAATTTTTGAAATTTAAAACACAATGATGGCAAAATTTCATTTAAACGGAAAAATCAGTTTTTATAAGTACCACTTTGTGGTTTCACTATTAATCAAAAATTGAAGTTTTTCAGAAAATTACCAAAATTTCACCCTAAGATATATTTGATATTCCGAATTCAAAAATGAAGTATATTTTAAAAAATTCAAATCATATAAGTTACATTAATTAATTTAATAATTAATTTCCGCTGTCATGACAAATAGCGGGATTTTTTGAAACAATATCTATGAAAAGTTTGGCATTAGTTTATGACCAATTACAATGTGAAATTAATCCTAATGACCACCATTGGATTAAATGGTAAACTTTTATTCAGATTACACTTTAAGACCAATTAAAAATATAATCTGACCATATAATTAAATTAAATGAAAAAGCATTTTTGATGTAAAATGCAGTATTTTTCACTATTCATTAAAAATGAACATTGTCAGAAAAATACCAAAAATTTATCCAATGTAAAATTCAATGTCCCAATCATAATTAATATGTTTATTTTGACAAATATAGATTATTAAATTGTAAAAATATTGATTTAAAAAGGGGTTTCCATCAAAAGGTAGTAAAATAATCTTTTAAGAATATTAGTGTATTACATGCTTAAGATTGGATTTATTTTCATTTTAAGCCTCTAAAACACTATATAATTCATTAATATACATAGATAAAAGTATCTATTATTCATTACTTACTTGAGATGTAACAATAATTTCTCAGTATATATGAGATAATTATTTTATATAATAATTGTGTTTAAAAATTAATTGAATGATTTGGACGTTGAAATAAAACAAAAACATTTTGTTAAAAATTATAAAAATTCATTGAGAAATATATTTTCTATTGCACCAAAATCCATCATTTAGAGGTTTTTTAATAATAAAAATCCTATAGTACTATTTCATGGATGTAGTTAAGCTATATTGTTTTGTATTTCCCAAAAATTAGATGATTTTGATGTGTGAATGAAATTAATTAGGAGGATCCCTTTAAAAGTAATAGAAGGGACACTATTGAAATTTCATTAAATATAATAATATAAAAAGTCATTTCCTCAGAATATTTCTCCAAAATGGAAATAGATTAAAATATAAAGTTTTATATTATTTAAATCCCACTAAGAAATAATATTTTCATTGGTTTATGTGTTTTTTTTAAAACACTTTTGTTTTAACAACTTACTTAACAAGTATTAACCTTAACTACGTAAACAACTATTTCAATAAAAAATGTGTAATAATTTTATCACAAATGGAAAAAGACTCATAAATAGTATATATATTATATTTTAAACCTAATTATCTTCAATTTTATAATCATTAGGTTTTTAATTATTTTTAATCATTTAATAAAATAATATTTAATTGAAAATATCAAGAATGAAAATTTTGGAAATATTCATTTAATTTGAGTTCAAAAAAAATAAATAAAAATATTTAATTAGAATATAATATTTTCAAACATAATTGATACATTTTATTTATCTAAAAAATATTTTTAGCACTATAAATCACTCAAAATATATTAATATTAATATTTATAAGTAACTTATTTTATTTTTACCTTAGTTGAAGAAACATTTTCTTAGCTTTGTATTATCAATTAAAAAAATTATATAATTACTAAAAAATATATAAATTATGATAATGAAAATAATTATATTATATAAAAAATAAAAATTTATATTCATTTCAAATATTCTTTTTTCCAATGAGAACACATAAGCTATTTTGAAATGTAAGAGAATGACAGTTTGAATTTTGTTTTAATTGAAATATTATATTTCTCTCTTTCATTGAGAAGTGTCCAATAAAAAAATAAATATATCCCCCAATATGATACATGTATATATTAATTTATCAATCGGTATTTAATATTATCAATTCATGCCTTATCACTTATTTTTAACCAAATCTACCCCGATATAAAATTTTACTATGGTGATGAAATTTTACTGTTTTACTGTTCATTATGACATAAAATTAAGACCACATATTTAAATAGCATTACTATTTAGGATTTAAAATATAGAATATATTTTAAAAAATTCATTCTCTATAAGTGGTATGAATTCATTTTATATGTGTCCCGAGAAGAGTGATTAAAAACATTTTTATGAAGAAAAAATGTTTTTTATTTCTAAAATTATAATTAAACCAAGACCATTAATTACATTGATTCAAAGGTAATTAATGAGGTTATTACACAATAAATATTTATTTTAATAATTTCGGATAAAAAAATAAAGGGGTATTTTTCAATTAAATGATATGAGAGTTTTCCTAAATTTGTATTTTTCAATATTTATTAAAAGAATGTTTTTAGAAAAACCCAAAAAATTCACCATACGTAAGTTCTGGAATGCAGATTTAAAAAATAAATTGTATTTTTAAAAAAATATATCATCAGTTTGATAGGTATTTCTTATATTTTTTATTTACTAAATTCAGTAAAAATAATTTCTGAAAAAAGTCCCTTTTGACGCATAAAATAACTCCACTAAAAATAAATTTCATATTTCTTATAAAATAATAAAAATCATTATTGAGCTGGAAATTGATATACTTATTAATGTGTTTTTTCAATTTTGTACCACTAATTTTAATCTCTAGGTTATAATGGTCTTGTTTAAATAAAAATATTTTAATAATTTATTATTGTTTTCTAAAACTCTTTGTTTCCTGTAACACAATATATGAAAGAAATAAAAATTTATTTTAAAAAATAAATTCTAAATTATCATGGTGTTATATAAAAGTTGTCAAAAATTATTCCAAAATCACTTTCACTAAATAAACTTATAAAAAATAATCTTAAATCCCTTTTACACAACAAAAATGTGAACAAATATTAAAACATCATGTTCAATTAAACATTAGTTGGTAAATGTTTCATACATCGTGTAGATAGAAATAATTTGGTGGAAATACTTCCTGCATCATAATCATGTTTAATATTATCATCACATATGATATTAAATCTTAACCTGTTATTTTTATGATGATATATAGATCCACCCATCAATAATCAATACATAGGTAATCTATCTGAAAATAATTGTTCATCTCATTATAAAGAATACATGGAAAGGAAAATGTGTTTTTTAACAATTATAAATGGTATCACCAAAATTTACCAAAATAATGTAAAATTTTTATCCTAATATGAAATCACCCCATAATATTATTTTATATGAACATTTAGAGGGTTTTTTATGAAAAAAAATCTAATAAAACAAAACCTCTAAATGTAATGAAAAAAATATAAAAAATTGTAAAAGTTTTTTCAACAAATTATTTTATCATTGGAATAAAATATGAAGTTTCCATCACTTTTAAAATTTATTATTGAAACTAAGAAATGAAAAATAATTACATTTCTGAATAAATTACAATATTGGTTCCTTGAATAATATATACGTATTTCAGAATGGTTGGGTATAAACATGTCGAAAATTTAATATTTTAAAATATTAATTTAAATAATGGATACTTAAAAACTAGATAAAGGTTTCAAAAATATTATTTGAAAAACATTTTAAATAATTTGATTCTAAATGTAATCATAAATTGTGGAACTTTGAAATGTCATAATGGTTATCAAATAATTAATGTGTAGTGAAAGTTAAAATATTTTCTTTAGAAAGTGTTGAATACCTTTTCAATATTTTTAAATACTTTTTTTGATAACCCACAACATATATAGATATTGTAAATGATCTATTTAAAATTTGGTGATATAAAATAATAAGGTCACGTTATTGAACACATTTTAGTATATAAAAATACGAAATTATTTTTTTGGTAATAATGAACATAGAAATAGAGTAAAATCTGTTGTTATAGTATATGATATTTGTTTTATAAAATTTCGACTTTTTTCTGAGAAATAAATTTACAAAGAAATAATTTTTGAGATAAATTCATTATTTTCCCTATATATTAATGAGGAAATATCCTATATTATAGAAAATATAATAATTTATAAAACATATAAGAATTATTCATACTGAATAATATTATAAGAAAAAGAAAGAAAATTTGAGTTGACCAAATCCCATTGGGATTTCTTAATCCAATTGTTCTATTAAATTTATATTGTATCTTATGTGTTAGAAATGTAAATTCCAAAAAAAGATACAATTCCACATAAAAAAAATAAAATATTACAATTTTCTCAATTTATATGATTGAATTTCATAAAGAAAAATCATAACTCAATGAATGAGAAATGTGTTTCTAAACCCCCCTACAACATTTTTACCATTCTAATTGAAAAAATTAAATGGTATAAATTGGGTTATATTTATAAATCCCATATATTTAAAGGAAATTTTTTGATAAAATAAATTCATGGAAAATATATTCACCACAAAATAGGAAGAAATTGGTGAATAGACATCATATCTCATTGATGAAATATTGAGATCCCTAAACACTTATCATAATAGTAACGTAAGAGTCAAAAGAACCTAAGAGAGTAACATTAAAATGGATATTCTAATATCATTAAATTAAATAAAAAAATTTAAATTAAATTAGTAGTTTAATTAATACAACATATAAAATAGATTATGCTGTGTAATATCAAACATGTATCATGGAAAAGAAAAAATAGACAGAAACCCCTAAAATCGGGTCATGATTTGTTCTTTGTGCGTACTTAACACCTTAAATAATTAAAGTACGTTTCTTAAAAATAAATAAGAAATTTTTACCTCTATATTTTAAATTTTATGTCATGTTTATTATCACATGTTATTTATTTACTAAATAGTTTTCTCTAATTGTATTTAATTGAGGCGATTCGATCAATTTCCATTAAAAATCATTTGTATATTGACTACGGTCAAATATTTTATAAAATAAATTCATAATATCCATAATTATAAATTCTTTTATTTAATTTTTATATTAGAATAAAATTTATACAATTTTACAACTTTTCCAAAAATGGGCTAAAATTAAAAAATATACAAGTATAGGTTTATTTTAGGTTGTTATGTTTACTATGACCCTTTAGTATTAATATAAATTCTATATGTTATAATATTATTTTTAAAAAATATAAATAGTATGTAAAAAAATTTATAGATTAAAAATATTTTCAAAGCTATCCATGTTAAGTGGAAATGGAAAAATAGAATACACTAGTCAAGGAGGTGGTTGTTCACACATACAGATGACTACATCATCCTTTTTTGAATGGGTTTTGTGGGTGGTAGAAAATAAATATTCCCTTTGTAATTTTACCATTCATAATATTTAGTAAAATTATTTTATCATAGATTCATTTACTGGAATTTATATTAGGGAGTATATGATGATAAAAACGAAAAGACTATGGAGTAAGAAAAACTCATGTCGATAGATTGAGATTTCCTTTGGGAATATCCATAGAAATTAAGGCCATAAGATAAAAAAATTGTACTAAAGAATTCTTAATGTGGGAGGAGATTATAGGACAATAAAAATTTCATATTATTATGAATAAATTTTTAGATATAGGTATAACATTATGTCGTAGATTATATTCCCTTTTATATGTGATGATAATGGTAATTTTGGAAGTACTCATCACGTTTTAATAATTGTATGTCACTAAACAAGGTTATAAGGCTCAAATGGTTTCAAATAATAATTTAATTTTTTAAGTGATGTATATATGGAATCAATAAGTAATTTTAATATAGGTTTTAAACATTTATCAAGTGTATTTCCTCTATATTTTTATATTTTATTATTATTTTTTCTTCCGTAACTCATTTTTATCCTAACAATTTATATTCTAAAGGTGAATACAAAAGTAAAGTTCCTGATTTTTTATTAAAATATGAATGAAAAAGATAACAACATAATATAATAAGTCAAACAATGGAATTTTCCTCACATGGAAAACCATTTTATGAATCTTAAAATGAATGATCATTTTCATAACCATAGTTAAAGTCACTAGTATTTCCCACTATGCTTTTAAATTTCATTGATTAAGGGTCATAAGGATCAATTTGTTTGACATTTCAATCTCGAGAGTTATCTTGACCATTAATTCCATGTAATTTTATCTATAATTCACATTCCATGTTAAAGTAGAATAGTCTTTCGGAGGTCATATTTTAAGAGGAGTAGATCCTTCACTACAATTCATCTTTTACTTTATATTTATAACTAAATCCTTAAAGTAAAAAGATTCCACCACTACCTATAGGTTTAGTGGTGTACAATAAACTCATTTACAACTCTTTATAACATCCATAATCTGATATGTGACCATATTTTTTCAACTTTTGATTAATTGGAAAATTTCCATGAATTTGGAATGGCCTTGTGGAAATCCACAACCCTAGGTTAATGTTGAAACTCCTCACCTTACACAGCATTCTATGGAATAAAGGAAGAACTAAAGTCTATGTCAACCAGACAATAAACATTTCCCTGATGGCCGAATGCATCCCCTTCATGTGAAGACTCAATTAGTATATCTATAAAAGACCTAAACTTCAGCATCCGATGAGATCTCTCACACCCAGTTTCAATTCCATATACCCATTCGAACAAGACAACAGGACCCGAGTTAGTCTAGAAATTGGGAACCCCATTAGATGAATAATCCTCAACCAATTTAGTGAGGCCAAACTGATCCAAATAATCACCATGTTCATCAGTGTTAATTAGGACAATAAGATTATCCAGTACCACCTCAAAAAAATTAAATTAAATTAAATCATTACTCTAGGTTCATATGAGCCTAATGTAGGGATAGAATTCTCACCATTATGTGAGTTATGATCCCCTATAAGAGAAGATACAACTTTTATAACTATCTAAATTAGACATTTAACATTTTCTACAGATGTGGATTAAATACCTTTAGACCCAAATAGGGTACCTAGATCCACGTTATGCTAAACAACATTCAACATACCACCATCCAAACACTAAGAACCATGAATAGATAGATTATGTAGCATTTTACTCATAACAAAATTAATATCTAATTTCTCTTTCTTGGATCAAATTCCACATATAATATTTTTTCCGCAATTTTCCTTTGAGTGGATAATGAAATCACAAGCCAAAATATAAGTGGTCATTTTTTCAAAAACAATGTTTAACAGGAAAAAATCATTCCCAATTGAAAGAATAATCAAATCAATCGGAGTTTCACTTTAGTCAACCTGTACCATAATCAAAGGATAATAACTAAACCACACCAATTCAATTTCATTATCCATCTAGAATGGAACCCCAACTACCATAGCAATATCATGGAAGATATTGGGATTCCAAAGTACTCAATCAAAACCATAGATCTCAATCCAAACATGGACATAAGTGATTTTGATGGATGATGAATTTAAATAAATTAATCATTCATCAATATACAACGTTATGGGTATTAAGAATAAGGATCCAAAGGTATGTGAACTTTTTATACTCTCCCATAATGGAAATAGTAAATTAAATAATTAATTCCCATGAGAAATGAATCTATAATCCATAAGACTGGAAATTTTGGAAACAAAATAGACCAAATCGTCTAGCTACCATAGTTTTTACCCTTTTAGAATCATAATATAAGGAAAAAAATTTCCCATACCTATAGTGCCAAAAATATATTGGGAATCATTCATTACAAGGGCCTTGTAACCTTTCGTTAAAATGAAACTTATGGATGAGTCCTAAGAAGAGGCCATAGATCCACCCGCTTCCACTTACACACTCATCTTCACCTTACTATCTTGATCATAATTATAATAAAAATCCGATTTGGTTTGAAACCCTCCGGAGATAATCCATTCAATATCTAAAATAGTACCTTTAGTGAAATCCATTGATGAAGAGAAACCCTTTGGACAATGGGAATCGCTATCGAATCGACTTCTATCGCCGCTCTGAACTCACTTCATTCTTATTACCATACAAAATTTCGATTTAATTTAAAATAGAAAGTAAACATTATAGACTATTTTTTTATTATAAACATAGATATAATATCAATATATTCTAATTCAATTTCTAAATAAATAAAATTTACTTTTTATTTAAATCATTTAATATAAATAAAAAAAATCTCCATTTGAAAAATTGTGTTTTCAATATTATGTGTACCTAATATTATTTATTATTTTTTATTAGTTGAAAGGGTGATAATTTTATATATATATATATATAGTTAAAATTAGTTTCAAAGTTAGTGTATAAAATATATCAATATTATTTATTAGTAAAAATCACATAACATTAATAAAATAGATAATTGAAATTAATCATTTTACCAATATTGTTATTATTATTATTATTATTATTAGTAATCATAAATTTTCACCAAAAAATATAAACTAACAAAAAAATAATATGAACAAGTTTACATGAAAAATTATATCCATTTTGTTATAATAAATTTCTATAAGCGAAGAAAAAAAAATTTAATACATGTGATTAAAAATGGATTTCACAGTAAAATATTACCTAAGAATCTGAAATGTTAAACATGTCTGTTATCAATTTATCATGTTCTTTATAAATTATTTATTTCAATATATATATTTAATAATTAATTTGTTATAGATCATTCATGTAATATGAAAATTTTATAAAAGCGATCGTTTGAGAAAAATCGATACTTTTTCAGTATTCACATTAAATTATTTATTTTAGAAAAATATCAAAATTTACCTGAATGACAATTTTCACATGATGAATTAAAAAATTAAATCCATTTAAAAAAATTAAAATTCAATAATTTATAAATTTATCCTTCAAGGGAAAATAAAATTTTGATAAGAAAACTTTTTTTATAATAAAATTTCATTTTAATACATTTAGTGTCATAAACCATATTTTGTATGTGTTGAGTGTGTCTTGATTCAAAAATTTCATTAATTTAATTTTGGTTTTGATTCTCACAAGTACCCACATTTATGATACTAAGTAATTTTCATTCAATTGAATTTTAGAAATTTATTATTTCTCACAATATGTATTCTTGATTCATATTCCCGTAATTGGTTTTATGGGAATATTCATTGAAGTATGTAGGATGTGTAAAAATGTATTTTATAATAAGATTTCATACCATAATTGAGAAAAAATAATATACTAAAATAATGCTACATTTGAAACAACACGTATAGATTATATGACATACATTTTTGGGTATGTATGGGTGTGGAACCTTATGTTTTGGATCAACCCTACATTTGAGGAATTTAACAAATGATACATCAACACTAATTTTCTGATCAACCATAAGTTTTTTACACTACATTTTGTATTTTTCTATCATGTAAATGATCCCTATGTTTAACTATTCAATAATAGAGTTTTTAATTAGTGATATTTTCCATGTTTTATGCAACATCTTTGGAAGAAGTAAATACCTTTTGAAATTTCTTTTACAACCAATTAAAAGGATCATTGTTGTTGATTTTAAGGCGGTTATTCAATGGAATAGATCATTCTTATTTTTATCATAATTTATGACCTCTCTTTAATGTTTTATAATTAAAATATTCACAATTTATTGTGTGATATTTCTGAAGATGGTCTGACGAAGTGCTATTTGGAATACAATATAAATATTAAGACACTCTTATATAATATATTATGTAAAAATACACGAAAAGTGATATATATATATATATTTGTGCGTCTATTTATAAAACTAATTTTAATTTCCGTTAATGTTACACTTTGGAAATAATGTGTTTTTATCTATTTACTCACTATTGTTGATGTCATTTCCATAACACTTTGTCCTAATAACATCTTTGGGAAGAACAATGAATTATTTATTAGAGATAAACCATGAAGACATTATTGTTTAAAATGTGTATGGTGTTTTCTCTATCACAATTTGGATAAATCATATCATATATTGAAGATATATTTTATACTATTCATTATTTAACATATGAATATATCAATCAGTTGTCAATGTAACTGTGTTGTTTAAATTGTATCCTCAGTAAAACAGATCTCAATTTATTTGATCATGTTTAGACTACTCAGACTCATTCAAGGTTATGTTTCATCTTCTTTAACTATGTTGTGGATTTATGGTTTCTTGTAAACGAACCATAAGGCTCTATAATGTCTTATTAATAATGTTTCAACTTCATGAAGGTAATTTTCTGATTAATGGTGTGATGGTATGTGAATATAGTGAAAATCACAAAGCTCATGGATTTGAGAATTGGTAGAGTGGACTAAGCTACCATTATTCCATGAACGTATATGCATCATTGTGTTCATATAATTTATTTATTTTCACTACTCAATTGAATTTATTTGAAAAGGAAAGGTTCTACAAAAAACAAAATAGGTGTTATGAATCATTCAATGTTCCAAAAAATTCACCCCTCTTGTGTTTTTCTTATTATTTATTATCCCATTATTAAAATATTAATCAAATGAAGTTATATACTAGTATAATTTCACCTAGAAAATTTTATATCTGATATAACATATTGACATCATAAGAATTTTTATATTTCAATAATTCTATTTTTTAAAATCCTTAAATATTTTTTGAACTATTAGATACTTAAAATTAATAACAAAGGTTATAATTATTTTGGAATATTCTACTTGATCTATTAGAGATCAACAATATGTGTTATAAGAATATACTAAATATTTATTGGACATATCATTCATGAGTAAATGATTCAGAATAGGACATCGTGAAATGACTAATTCTAGAGAAGGTACATCCTTGATTCATAATCATTATTTTAATAATGATAATTATGGATGTTCGAAATCTCATATGACTATTTATTTATGAAATCATAGAATAAGAGTTTATATGAAGTCTATTACACCTTATAAGATTCTTATGAAAGTTATGGATGATTGGACTGATGAACAAGAATGATAATATAATCTCAATTCAAAAAACTATGAATGGTATTGTGTGTGGTTTAGGAACTAATGAATTCAATTGAGTTTCTTAATGTCCTACTACCTATGAAATGTGGAAAACTATTATTGTTTCTTATAAAGGAAATTAAAATATCAAAAAATTAAGTTACACTACTGTGAAATCAATTTTTAAAACATTCATTATGAAAGAAAGAAATTATATCACCCAAATGAATAGAAAATTGATAGATATTATCAACAATATTACTTATTTAGGAAATAAAATTTCACAACTAGAACATGAGTTAAACATACTCTGAGTACTACCCTCTATGTGAAATGTAAAATCATTATCTACTTTTCAATATAAACATATGAGTAATTTCATTGTGAGGGATTTGATTGGATCTTTAATAATGCATGAATCTGAGATATAGGATGAATCTGAAAGTCATTTAAAACATAAAGAAGCTACCCTAAAAAGTAGTAGGGATAAATTAACTGATTCAAATCATACAATTTATTATATATATTTATCAAATCATGATAAGAAATTTCAAAATCTATATAGAAATAACAAGAAAGAGACGGATGAATGTAGATATTGTCAAAGCTAGGGAAAATGTCATACAAAAGATATCATCAGATTAATCAATAAAAAATTGGAATACATTTTCATGAGAATAGATAAGGAATTTTTTAGGAAAATCAGCTGTAATAGTTTTTTCATTCATGATAAAACTTTTACATATTCTAATTCATAGTACTAAAAAATGGTATTTCATATGGCGCATACCGATCATGTGACACAATCTTTTTACTCTCAAAACTATAATTGTGATAAATTAATTTATGATTAATTAAATAAGTATTTCTTTACAATATTATAAAAAATTGATTCATTATATAAAGACCATATAATTATTATTAAATATTATGATATTGTTATATTAGATAATGATATTTTTTCAGAAATGGTTTTATATTTAAAATCTAATTCTACAAAAATAAATAATGACTTACATGATACTAATGTTAAATAACTATTGGATCATGTTTATGATTTAAAAATAACTAATAGTATGATAGAAATGGAAAAAAAATATTTAAATCAATTCGTTGGAAACAATGAAACACCAAAATAAATATTAGTTTCATGAAGCAATGGTGAATTACCAGAAATATAAAAAATTTATTTTTTATATGTCTAAATAGAATAAAATCGTATAATTATAATTTTTTTAATTTTTTAATTAATGGAAATATTGGAAATGACTACTATTTTTCAACACCTTAAATTTTTTGTTTTAAACTAATTTTATTTCCCAAATTAATTGTTTAACAAGAATAGTAAAATTATTTCTCAAAATAAACATGTTTGTTTACCTAAAAATTTAATTTATAACACTGCTAGACCCAATATTATAGGGTTACCAAAAATTATAGGATTTTTTTTTCTATAATACCCCACTAAACTTCATCTCAAAATCTATTAGTGGTTTATTTATTGGTATAAAACAATTATGTGAATAACTCTAAAGTAGTTTATTATCAAAAAATACTCAATAATAAAATATTTGATTCATAAAGTATTTCATTTTCATATATTTATGATTGTGTTTTAATAATTGTTTTATACAATGGGATAATAATAAAGACTCTTCTTTTCTCTTTAAATATAGTCTTAGTCTATGTTTTTATACTTAAATTACTAAAATATATCAATATATCTCTAAAAATGTTTAATTTAAAAATAATATAGTACATATTATGATTCATAAATTTTTTCTTCTTTTAGATTCTATTTTAAATTTTTATTCTTAGAATTACATTTTTTAGGAAAACTAGAATTATCATTTTATAGAATATGTAATTATTGTTCCATTTTTATTAACTAAATAAAATAAAATGTCATCTACATTATCTCAAAGCCTAAAATTTCATCTTCATATTTAACTTTTAAATTATGAATTCATCAAATTTGAATTATCTTGTTCAAATGTTTATAGAAAACCAAACACAATAAGACGAAGGAATAATGTTTTTCAGGTTCAAAAGAAAATAATTCGTCTAAAATGATGAAAGAAAATCATTCTGGTATTTTTTGCGTCATATGATTAAAATTATATTAAAAATCATCTATAATAAATGAGGGAGTTTAAATTCATGAATAACTAGAGGTATATTCTAGTAAAATGTCTTTTAAAAAGATTATGTTGAAATTCAACATTTTCAATAGAGAAAATTTGATGTTGTAAGATATTTGGATGAATTTAAAAAAGACATATGATTATTTCAAGAAGAAATCTATTTCAAAAATGGATTTTTATTCAATACAAATAGATTATCCAAATATGTAATATTTTTTTATCATGGAAGTTAACTTTGAATATATCAAAGAAAAAAGATTAAGTCAAATAATTTTTTAAAAAGATATGATGATTCCGAGATTGATCGTGATATGAGGAAGTTTTTTCTGGTTGATTATTGTTCGTCATCTATATATCAAAGAAAACCCGATTGTTGAAATAATTTATAATAAATGTTAAGTGTTTTAGTTTCATTATGTAATAAAATTCAATGTATTGAAAGTCCATAAGTATAGTCTACTCCTTTTTTGCCACAAATTTATATTATATAATTCCATTTAAATAAAAAATTAAATATTTTAAAAATATATTGTTTTTTAAAATAAAAAAATAATTATATTTTATTAGCCATTTCTTAATTTCTTTTTGATGACATCTTCTATGAGAATAAAAATAATATATAATCATCTCAAAAAATATTACTGAAAATAATAGTTTTATTATAATTTTTATTTTTTAAATATATATTTTGAAAAATTAGTCAAGTTTTTTAATTCATTTAATATCCTATATGCTATGTTTTAGGGGGAGTTTTAACCAATTTATCAGTTTAATTAAACAATTATTACGTTTTCTTACTTATTTATATTTTTTAATAAATTTATAGGATGTTTATTACACATAATCTAGAAAATTATATTTTTGATGTCACAAACATGGAAATAATTTTATTTAACAGTCTTTAGTTTAGAATTTATAATACTACATGGGAAAGTTTTATTCAATGAATTTCATAGATTTAGTTTAAATCCTTTTGTTTTAATCCCTAATAATATTTACATAGGAGAGAAGTTTTTATCCTTATAATAGAAGATATGTTTTTTTATATGGGATAATGGGGGAAATGTTTTATATTATAAATAAAATAAATATTTTATCAAAAATTTGTAAAATATTTTGTCTTTAAACTCCATTTCAACATGGTATTGTCACCATAATAGAGCGGGAGATTTCTTATCCTTTGTTGGTTCAATAATTTCAATCATTTCCTTTTGGTTTTTATACTCAAAACACTCCCATTTATGATAATAAATAATTTTAATTTAACTAAATTTCATGAAATTAGTCTCCATCAAGAATATTTATTCTATATTCAAATTTAAGTCAATTTTTTTCTTGGAATATTCATTGAAGTATTTAGGATGTTTTAAAACATATTCTATAAACATTTATCATAAAATATTTAAGTAAGTATAACATAATTTAGGAATCGTGAATTTGAAATAGAACATATGTATTATGTACCATATGTTGTTGGGAAAGTATTTTTTAGAAACCCTATGTTCTGAATCAACAATACATTTGACGAAGAAAATGAATTATACATAAATAATACATTAGTTATCAAATGAATTGTTTCGGCCCTATGTTTAGTATTTTTTTTCTTGTGAAGGAACAATACATTTTAATTTTCAATGATGGGGTTTTAAATCTGTGATATTATATTTGATTTATGTGATGGTCTTGGTAGAATTAAATATTTTAATTGATTTTTTATCAATGATTAAATGGATCATTTGATAACTTTCAGGGATTATATTCATTGGAGTAAATATTTTATATTTTTAAGGGATGTTATGACCACTCTTGAATGATTATAAAATCAAATATTCATGATTTATTCTATGATATTTCTAGAGATAATTTTACAGGGATTTATTCAACCTAAAGTATAATTATAATGATTTTGTGTATAAATTTTTTGATATGAATATACAAGAAAGGTGATATAATTAAAAATATATGTGTTTTTTAGAGTTAAACATTGGAGACTGATATGTTTTGATTTATTGCCTCATTTTTATTGCTATCATCACTACTACAATTTATCATTATATCAACTTTATAAATAATGGTTAATTATTTTTTAAAGATACACATTGGATAGATATATGTTTCAACATCTATTACATTATGTCGGAAATGATTATACCATTGATCTTAATTTCATTTATAGTAAAATTAAAATTAATAATTAATAATTCTAAAACTATTTATGCATATTTTATTTATTATACCATTATTATATTCATTTCTTTCTTTTTTTTATCAGTTAAGTGATTCAATTTCATAGATTGGGAGTGTTGGTTTCCATGGTTTTCTTGATCTGTTTACTTATATAATTGAATGTAAAATCATATATAATGAGTCTATTTTTCTATAAAATAACATAATGGTTATTAATGATATAATATATTATAAAAATAACATTTTGTTTCAGGATTTTATGATGATTCATTTGATAAATCCTTAATGATAATCGTTTAGATAAATTTAGCATTTTTTGATCATCGCAAACTAGTTTTGTTATATTGTTAAATATCATGAATATCATCTAGTTCAAGAAAATAAAATAGGTTTTAATACTTATATTATAATATGGATCAACCATAAAAATGGTTTTATGACCATACATGAAGGTGGATTTAAAGATGAAATCACATCATCCACGGATGTGGTAAATCAACTCCTCACGAATGATGTTTTAATTCAAAATATAAAATAGAAAAAGGAGATATTTGAAAATTAATTATTCTAATAAAATTATAAAAATCCATTATATGTATGATACTTTATATTTAATTCTATTTGGATGAGGGAGGTGAGAAGATAAAAATAAAATAATGGATCATTAAAATAAATTGAAAGAAAATGGAAAAGGGTTTTACCTCTTCATCCTTTCTTCTTGATAACACACTTAGGGAACTGGTTTTGGTCCTCTCTTATGGCCAAAATATCATATATGTGGTAGAGTTTTAGAAAGATTATTGGGTAGAATCCGGATAAGGATCAAGGATTGAGAGGTGTGAAGAGAAGATGTGGTGAGGGGTGGTATATATAGTGGACAAGAGCAGTGTTTTCTCATTATTTTACTCAGTATTTCAGTATTTTTCTCAAGAGAATCAATATTGAGAATTATTGAGAAGAAATATAGTATTAAGATCATTTGAGTTTGAACCAGTTCTACTTTCATTTTGAAGTACTCAATAAATAGTATTTTATACTTACAATGTATATATAGAGTAAATTAACGAATTTTTTTATTCACAAAAAATAAATGTATTTCGGAAAATTCCAAAATTCACCCTAATCATTATTGACATGTATAATTCAAAAAGAAACTCCATTTTATGAAAATAATTTTTTAAATATGTGAAATTTAACTTTCAATTAATATGATAATTTACTCAAAAAATACATATTTCAAATTATAAATAATATTATATCACAATGAAAAAATACCAAAGGGGTCCTTAAATTGTATTATAATAATACAGAATAAAATATCTAATTTATAAATACATTAAATGAAAGTATTTTTTCTTTTAATAATTAAATTATTCATGAAATTGTTATTAAATATTTATGACTTCTAAAAATACCAACACTTAATTATTAATTTTGAAAATATTTATTTACTAATACTATGATATAATTATATCATTTATTCAACTATAATATGGATAAATTTTATTTATAATTTTGTTGGTGATTTTACTATTCATTTTTTTGGTTTACTATTCATAAGGGTCACATTACTATTCCAATGGTCATGTTATTTTTCAGTGTTATAGGTACCTTATATTCTTGAAACGCTTCTTATTTAATTAATTCATCATTTATAAATCTGATATTGTGTTCTATTATGTGTTTATATCCAATGAAATATTTATATGAATGGAATTGACATTGATAAAACATTAGGTTGTTACATTCTTCCCCCCTTATGAAGTTTCTCCCAGAAAATTTCATTTTACATATTATTTTTGAAAAAGGTCATGTACTAATCATACATAGCTTCCTCAGACTCCTATATTGCCTCTTCTTATTTATGGTTCTGCCACTATACTTTGACTAGGATAGTAGTCTTGGTTGTGTATAAAATTATCTCTATGATCCAGGATCATCATTGGATTCTCCTCATATGAAATATTGTTCTCCAAATAGACCACCTATGAAGTCCGTACATATTAAAGATCTGATATGTACTTCCCTAGGAGGGATGCATGTGATACGTAATTTACTTTCGACGTGGATAGTGGAAGTGCTAGTCGATATTCCATTGCTATAACGGGATCAAGGATCTCAATGAGGCCAATGTACCTAAGAAATTGGATTCCTTTCATCCTGAATCTCATTATACTCCTCCATTGCTATATGAGGGGGAATACCATGTCCCAAACCTTAAACTCTAGGTCACATTAAATATTTACTTCATGGATCTCTTTTTTTGAATTTGGGATTCCTTGATTTTCTTTTAAATAGATTTCAACTTCTCCACTATTTCACTGATCATTAGATATCCTATTAGGTTATGTTCACTGACTTCATCCCAGAATTCGGGTGTTCTACACCTTTTCCCATAAATGAATTAATGTGGAGGGATCTGTATTCTTGATTTGAAACTATTATTGTAAGAGAATTTGACCAGTAGAAGATTTTTGTCCTATAATCCTTTCAATTTCATAGACTAATCTCTCAACATGTCTCCATTTTCTAAATAGTCTCTTTAATTGTCAATCAGTTTGAGGATGATAGGTCATACTAAAGATCAGGTAAGTTCATAGATCTTGTGGGAGACTTTTCTAGAACATGGAGGTGAATCATGGATCTTAGTCATATTCAATTTATATTTGTACCCCATAGACCCGTACCACTTCATTGATGTAGATCCGTTCAACTTGATCCAGTGTAAAGTCCTCTCGAAATGATATATAGTGAGATGTCATCATAATATCATCCACAATAACCCATATATTATTGTTTCTTATATATTTGTTTAGAAGTTTAGTGACAATGTTGATGGGGATGTTTTTTCATTATAATGTTGGTATGGGTAATGGTTTCAACAACCATTTATACTTTTTCCTTTTGACCTTCACTTGATTACAAACCAAGAACATTGATGTATATTAAGTGATCTTCTACTTCATATTGTCCCAAAAAAATTTATCATTGAGATCTCCATACATTTTTGTGATCCTTGGGTGAATATATAATGATGATTTATATGCTTCATTCAGAATCTCTTCGTTTATATCAGAATGGGATGTTACATATAGTTGTTACCCAAACCATATGACTCCATCCTCAATGATATCGAACATGGAGGATTTCCCATTTTATATAGCTTCCACACATTTTCATATTTATGAATCATTTCTTGGGGAATACTTTATCATGTGAGAAAACATTGATAATGATCCTTCATTAATGATCAGCATGACCATAATTTTTAATTCTAAGAAGATTGTATCATTATCTATTCTCCTCATTGATAATGATGCATGATACTTTCTACTTAGTGCATCTGCATCCTTATTTTCCTCACCAAGATAGTAATGGATTAATCAGTCATACTCCTTGATGAGCTCTGACCATCTTCACTGGTGAATTTTAAGCTCCTTATGTGTGAATATATATAGTAGACTCCTGTTATTAGTAAATATTTGAAAGATCTCCTCATAGAGATTATTTATCCATATTTTCATTGAAAAGATCACATCTTCTTGCTCTAGATCATGCATTGTATATTTTTGATCAAAGATATTAAACTGACATGAGGTGTAGGATATCATTTTTTCATTTTTCATTAGTACATTACCTAATAAATGTATCGATTAATTATTTTACTCCAAAATGATTTCTCTACTTTTCATGAGTGTGTGTATTGGCGTAGTGATGAACCTCTTTTTGAGCTCCTTAACGAATTCCTCACATTCTTGAGTCTATAAAAACATCACTCCATTCTATGTCATCTTTGTTATTGGGTTTTACATTTATAAAATACCTTAACAAATCATCTACAACACCCATCTAGAAGACAAAAGTTATGGATCTCTATTATTATCATTTTCCTCAGCCACACATAAATTTACTTTATCTTAGAAGGGTATATATGTATTATTATTTTGGTGATAACATCCCCTAAGAATGATAATTACTCAATCCAGAACACATATTTACATTAATTTTGATATAACATCTTTTTTACCAAAGTCTTCAGTACAGAATTCAAATTCTCCTTATTTTCCTCCTTGCTCTTGGAGTATATAAGAATATCATCGATAATGACTGCCAAAAAAATTTGGAGGTATTATATGAAGACAATATTCATTAAATCCTCGAAAATTTATAAGAAATTAGTGATTCCAAAGAGAATAAATTTAAAAATCATAGTGCACATACCTCATTATAAATGTTGTCTTATAAATATCTTCTTTTCTCATTATTAATCGATGATATCCTAACTGAAGGTCCAAATTAAAGAAATAACATGACCGATGTATCTGAATGAACAATTCATGTATCACTGGAAGGAGATACTTGTTTTTTATCATGATTTAATTAAGCTCATGATAATTGATGTGTAGTTTAATTGATCCATTTTTCATCTTCACGAATAGGACTGGCTCACCCCACTGTAATGCACTTGGGAATATGAAACCATTATCTACAATATCCTATATCAACTTCTTCATACCATCTAGCTCAATAGTGGATAGTCTATAAGGTTTATTTTATATAGAATTATATATAAGAATAATTTAAATTGGGAACTCTGCTTCTCGGTCAGTGGGAGGAATAAGAAACTATTAAGGGAATACATAAATGTAATCCATCGGGATGGGAATATCTTTAATCATGATCATATCCTTGGTCTCAGCCATTTTAACAATATATTTTTCATATAAGGGAGTAATTTCCACACTAGAGTTGATGATTCTGAAGGATATTCATCTTCCCCTTACACATTTATAGAATTGGTGGATGGTTCAGGATATGAATAGTTATATCTCTTTACTAACAGTTTTTGATGGATTTGTATAAAGATAGTCATTACATGCCTAATAGAGCATCAAAATCCACAAAAGGAAGTATGAAGAGATTTTATGGAGGGTTCAGTCCACAAAGAATAACTAGTAAGTAGTTATGTAATTTGGATGCAATAATTTCTCTATTATCTATTCTCATATATAACTTAAACTCCATATTTTAATGTGGTGGTTGGATAGATCTAAGAATCATGAAATACTGTATATAATGTGTAGAACCAAAAATACAATAGTGTGTTTACTATTTTTGAATGAATAACCACTGCACCTTTCACCACATCATTGTCCTACTCAACATTAGTATTACTAATTGCATAATCCCTTCCTTTTTCCCTTGAAGGTTTTTGTTGATTGCCTCTAAAAACCCTATGCTTAGGGTAATTATTTGAAAAATGCATATGTTACTTATAGTAGAAACACTACACTATAGGCTAAGTGTTGATCCGAAAAATCCATTATTCTTCCAAATTAAAGGAATCCATCATATCCCTTCAGTATTTCTTACCCAGATACCTTATTCTTTAACATTTGAAGCATTTCCTAGTTCCCTTTAGAAAATACCCAGGATACATCCCACAATTTTGACACATGGGATATTCATCCTTCTTTCCATCAATGGATTTAATTTTATATACAACCATATTAAACTCTATTTTATTCTTTTTTTCACCGGGCCCATGAAACCATTGAGTGTATCTGATCTCCATTTCACTATTCAGGGAATAGTAGAAAATCTCATCATAAATGTCATAGTCTCAAATCTCCAATGCATTTCATATATTCTTCATTATTCCACTAAAGAATTAATCCACATTTCTTTCAGTGTTTATTAAAAACTAACAAGAGTACATTTCAAGATGTGTAATTTTTTTCATCATACATCCTAATAAACTCATCTTACTTATGTTTCTATTCAAGGAACTCTAATTCTATATTATGATGGATGTATTGGGTAAAATAGTTATTGAACCAAATTTTCATTAATTCCTCACATTCCCTGGAATCAATTTCTTTGCTGGACTTTTTATTTTTGATTAGTCTCTACCACTGATCATCTTCACCATAAAAAAAGATAGACCATGATCATAAAATTCTCTTATTTCAATCACTGTAGTATTAAAAATATCATTTCAATGGAGTTAATTCAATATTCCATGAGGAGGGGATCAAAAGATTCACAAAACATGGGAGTCCATTCCATCACAACTTATTTCATGAGAAATTTCTCACTCTTAGGAGAAGCTGAAGTCCATAGGATTATTTTTATTATTAATAAATTGATCTTCTTGAATAATTACTTCCATGATGTTTTGAGCACCAATTCCTATCATTTTTTTCCATTTCATTAGGTAAATCATCACATTCCCTATCACATGGATATTCGGAACGCGTTCTTCTATTTTCCACCATTAAATATGAAACATTATGTGCAATTAGGGGTCTTGAATACATTTATAATAAGAATAAAGGGGAAACATTATACTTATTAGGATAAACTCATTAAGTAAAAGTATATCCTAACTTTTGATTCCCAAGGTTCTAATCTAGGTTATCCATGATCTATTTCCTAACATAAATTCTTTTGAGAATTTTAATTGTTCCCTTAATAATGGTTTGTAATGGACTTATGAATTTACAAAGGAATATCCCTTAGGAGGTTAAAACTATGTGTGCAGTAAGGCCCATTATCGTGTTCCAGGTTACCATGAGTTACTCCTGAAACACCATGTCAATGTTTTTACTATTAGGTACTTATATTCAAGAACAATGCTCACTTGTAGAATCTAGGTAGGTATTTATTTTCATAATAAACCACTTAATCTATACTTAACAAAATTTAGGGATGTTTTCTTACACATAATCATATCCATAAGGTTATTTGTAAAGTTATCTATTCATTATCACAAAAAATAACTAATATATTCCTTGGATACAAAATATATTGACCCTTTCATTTTACACATATCATTAGATTATTTTAAGTGTAATTAAGCATAAAACTTACAAGCAAATAATCATAATGTTTAGTGTCATGGAAGACTATGTACATAAAATAGAAATTAGGGGACTAAATAGAATATTTCATTATTTATTATCTATTATGATCTCCTATATTCCTTTGATCCCTTACATCTATAAAGGATATATCTTGGATAACATTAACAACCGGATATGGTTAAAATCCATGTAGGGGAATAGACATTAAAATAAATCATAGAAAATGGGTTAGAAGGAATAACATACTGATATATAAAAGAATGTAACATTATTAAACATGAGTAATAATAATATGGGATCATAAAATAATGGATTCATCGTAGATCGGTATAACCCAAAAAACGTGATTTTATCATGATTCAGGACATGTTGCTTATAGAGGATCACGAGTCAAGGCTCATTACACAAAAAGGGGCATGAGTCAAGGATAACCACCATGACCATTGAAAATAACATCTCATGTGGCTAAGAATTACCCAATGAATTGTAGAGATATCTGGGCGCACCCATCATAACATTTTAATGAATCTTTATTCCACATCCATAGTCATACAAAATAAATCAAACATAAACATAAGGGTTGTCCATTAAAAGAATTGGGTATCATAATTATGTCAAAATCCATATCAAAACGTAATATAATATTTTTTCCATGAGAATGTGGATATAAATAATTCATGGACATTAATAATTGAATATAGGCATAGATAATGATAATTAATATCAAAATGAAGTGAGATGAGTGTTTAAGAAACTTTATAAATAAAACATTTTAGTACGGTTTATAGGAAAACATTCAAGATTCAATAAAAAGGAAAATGAAAAATTGTTTGAATAAAACCATAACTAAACCAATATATTTTTTCATGATAAAATAAGTGATATTAGACAAATAAATGTGGATTAAAAAAGATTATATAGTTCACTTGAAATTGGGTATGAATTCTGGAAGATCCATAAACTGAGCATGCTAATCGAAAATAATTTATTAGGGAACCTTTTAAAAACATGTATATAACCAAAAGTGAAGGATAAATGGATCGTGTAAAGTTATTTGGGAAAATATTCAAAAAATATATTATATTTACATAAAAATAATAGATAATTTTGTTTGGATAAAAAGAGAGAAAGAGTAACCCGATGGTATAATAGTGGTTCGGGTGTAATCCTTTAACTTATGGTCCAATTAATTATGAAATTGGTTTTAATGTCCTTAATAATTAAATTATAAACATTACTTAATAATTAAAAAACAATTTATTCATGTATTTAATTTATTAAAACTTTATTAAGTTCAATTATGGCATTTTTATGGGTTAATAAATTCAATTTCATCATTTGGGAGCGTTGATTTCTTGGGATTTTAGGATTGGTTTTTGTGTATAAATGTATAGTAAATCATGTAGAATGAGGATAATTTTCCAAAACTGAATTTATATGTTTTTAATTAACATATGTAGTTTTAAAATTCTGTTTTCTTCAAAATTGAGGATTATTCATTAGATAAATCATTAATGATAACCATTTAGATTAATTTTTCATTTTTTGATCATCTCAAAATAGTTTTGTTATATTGTAAAATATAATTCATATCTACTAGTTATAGAAAATGAAATATGTTTTAATACATTCATTATAATTTAGACCAACCATAAATATGTTTTTATGAATAGACTTCAAGAAGAAATTTTATTATGAAATCTCGTCGTTTGTGAAGGTGATAAAACAGAACCTAACAGACAATATTTTAATTCTTGATGTAGAAGACGGAAGAGAAGATTTTTTATGAAGAGTATTTACATTATCATGATAAACATATATTATATTTAAGATACAATACTTTTTATTCCATTTGGATTAGGTTAGGTGAGGAGTTAAAAAGAAAAGGACTGAAACTGAAATGAAATTTAATGAAAATGGAAAAGGGTTTTACCTCTTAACCCCTTCATCATGAGAATCACCTTAGTGAATTTGTTTATATCTTTTGTTAAGACCAAATACTCCTAGAAGTGGGGGAGAGGTTTTGTAATAATATTTTACATAATTTAGATAAGGTTCTTGGATTGAGAGGTTTTCATACAATAGGTGGTGAGGGGTTGTATTTATAGTGGATGAGAGAGTGGTTTTCTCATTATTTTACTCAGTATTTTGTTATTTTTCTAAAGATAAGAAATAATTGCAAATTATTATAACAAAGTAAAATAATATTATCACATGAGTTTGAACCACTAATTATTATCACATTCATGACTCAATGAATAATGTATTTAAATTATAATGTATATATATCTTAAATTACCATATTTTACTATTCACAAAAAATTCATGTATTTTAGAAAAATTAATAAAATTCACCTTAAAATTTTTTGATGTGTATAATTGAAAAATAAAATCTATTTTATAAAAATAATTATATATATATATATGATAAATTTATATTTTAATTAAAATCATAATTTACTCAAAAAATATAGATTTTAAATTATAGATAATTTTATATAACCTTGAAAAAGTAACAATGGTACCATAAAATTTACTGATAATAATATTAAATCAAAATACTAATTTATAAATATATTTTATGAATATATATTTTCTATTAAATTGTATAACTTTTCATAAAATTGTATATAAACAATTTTTACTTATTAAAATTGAAACACTTATTTAATAATATTTAAAATTGTTATGTAAATATACTATGATATAATTATATAATATTAGGAATTACAAGATGGATAATTTTTTTTCATTCTTTGGTGAGGATACTATTGAATTTCTTATTTTACTATTCATAAGGATCACATTACTTTTCTAATGCTCATGTTACTTTTTCATTGGTATAGGCTTCTTAACTTCTAGAAACACTTCATATTTCATTAATTCCCCATTTAATAATCATGTATTTAGTTGTATTATGTGTTAATTCCATATGAAATTGTTATAATAAAGGAATTTATATTGATAAGACATTGGTTCGGTATATCCATCATCCGATAAATAATCACAGAGAACTCAATAGCTAATGTCCAAATGCACAAAAATGCATAGATAAGCCTCTGCCCGGTCAGAGAGGACTCGGTAGGTTCATCTAAGAGGCCTGAGATCAAATCTGGTTGGAGGCATATTTCCGGTACTATAGCAG
Organism: Viscum album; assembly: GCA_963277665.1. Lineage (NCBI taxonomy): Eukaryota > Viridiplantae > Streptophyta > Magnoliopsida > Santalales > Viscaceae > Viscum > Viscum album. Next base: position 2,055,564,801 of record OY728150.1, on the reverse strand, counting down.
ACTGTAGAAGGCATTGTAGCAGGCACTATAGACGGTATTGTAGAAGGTACTTTAACAGGTATTGTAGCAGACATACTATTCATCCATTTGGGCTTTTGGGCCCCAGTTTGGGCCTCGAGTCCTTTAAGGCTTTCAGGAAACCCAAGGCCTTCGGACCAGTTGATTCTCATGGCCTTCGGGCCACCTTAAAGCCATAGGGCCACCCCATGACCTTCGGGCCACTTGAATTCAGATGTACCAGTTTGACTATAAAGAACAAGGAATCAGATGAGGATTCAGGGTAGGCGCATTCACTAGAGCAGTGCTAACTGGATTTGGAAGAATGAGAGGGTATAGATTTACCGTATGTACTAGGCCTGTGTAGATTTTCATAGTATATCTAGACGACCAGTCCTGTGAAGGTGGAGTGCTGATATCATGACATATGCTGGGGAGGAGTAATTCCATGTTTCTTGTCTGGGTGATTCCCTCTAATACCTACAGGTCATGTAATTGTCTTTAAATCCATTGTGCCTTGTAAGTGTTCCACATCACCCCTTGAAAGGTGAAATATCCAAAAATATTAAAAAATGACGGCCTCCGGACATTCTAAAAAAAATGCACACCCTCTTGTAATATCACACCTCATCGTTAAGTGTAATTGTGAACATCATCCCCAACTGATGTACTTGACACCATCAACTTATGGTCCATCACCATCCATAAGAAATTTTACATTGGGAAACAACCACAAATATAATAGTCAACACCATCCCATGTGTGGTATAGCCAATGGGGGACTCCACCCACAATAATTGGTAAACAATACCTCTCCTATATCATATATGTGTGCACATGACTCTAATGGTGAATCATCCAATAATATTGTGAACAAATCACCAAAAAACCTAATATACATCATTATTACCTCATTCCCCATTGAATATGTCACTAGATCTAGATGGTGAACAAAATCTCAAATCACATGGTCCATGCCCTCATACTAATGACCTTTTCTCCTCCTCCTAGTGACCATCATCTCTCCATGTATCCTAGGACACTCCCTCAACATAATGACCATGTCACCACAACAATGGTGATCAATATCCCCTCAATTCCTAGGTCTAGTCTATCATATTCCCATGTAACCAAGTAATTAATAAATAAATAATTAAATTAAATTTAAATTGCAGCCTGCTGATTCTTCCTTGGTTGTTCTAAGCCCGTATCACGACTTAACCATTTTTTTGAGGCTAGATAATGGCCAAAGGCATGTAATGTCATAAATTAAAAAAAATTAGAAGGCTTGAATTAATAAACTAGAGTCTCACTAAGACTACCCACATGGGAATATTAAGATCACACCACAAAAACACCCATAAAATAAAAAATAATGCTAGGAACCAACTACCTAATAATCATAGGAAATCACCAATCTAATATCAACCTATAACTCATGCCAAATTGGAAGAAATGTATTTTTAAGATAATAATCCTAGAAATTATGAAAAATAGCTCACAAAAATGTAGAATTCCATTTGGAAAGATAAAAAATGAGTAAGTCAAGAGGACTGAAGATCATACCTATGTGCTTCCAATGAGACTAGCAGGTCAAGGAACAAATCATGGATTATTTAGTAAGCTTAAATTATTCAAATAGGGTATGGTGAAAGCTATCTCTTTCTTGTGTGTGCAGCTGAAAAATAAAAAGTTGTAAATGAACATAAAATAAAGTAGGGGAATCTTATAAAATTTTAAAAACTAAATTACCATCATGGTTTTTCAATAGGATTCAGATAACCAAGAAATAACAGTGCAGTGCCCACCTTCCTTGCACCACACATGCACAACCTAAAACATGGTTTTCCAAATCATCCATAGACTTTGTGGATCCCCTATTTTACAAAAAAATATAGGGTTCACAAGTTCATGAACCCATTAATACAATGTGTGTAAACCCATATACAATGACGTACGTGGGTTTTATGGTTATTCCTGGGAGTCCACACAGTTTGCTCAAATTATGCGCCTCTGTTTTTACTTTCTTAAAACCATGTTTTTGGGGTCTAACACACTCGACACTCTACATAAATTTTTAGTCAAATAACAATCCTTATAACCAATCTAAAAAGAATTCATTTGGTCAATCAAACTCCTAGAAATGTTCCAGTAACCTAAAAATAATGTTATCCTATCCACATAAGATAAAAATTAAAACATGGGGATTAAATTCAACCCACTCAAAAAAATGATGATACAGCCTCCACACCATAACATTGTTAATACATGAGCTGTAACAATTTACCTAGAGATGGTATAGAACATGCCCATCTAATTTATATCAACAAAGTATACCTTTTTCGATAATTCACATGTCAACTACCCTTAAGGAACTCACCACCTTAGGAGTTACCCACACAATTTATTCTTGACCCCAAAATTAAAAAATCCTGATGGTTCCACTAACAATGTCTAGACTCAAAATTCCTCCAGCAAAGGATCATGATTCATGATCCTCATCATGTTCTCAATTCATTGTCATGTTTTCTCACACCAATCATGTCTCGCATCACATTAGATGCCCAAAAGTCCTAGTGTTATACATGGAACCTATAATAACCCACATTTTATTAGATTCACATAATCCTCAATCTCAACAGATTTTCCCAAATAATCCCAAATAATAGATAAATATTTATGACCATCTAAATCATAATTTCCACTCACCTAAGACAAAACATTTATCCCATCAACTCGTACAATATGTCTCAGTGCTAACGCACCTCATATATATATATATACAACATCATAATACATGCCAACCTAATAACAAATGACTAGTTTGTCCAAATAAATTCACATGCACCTAATGCATCAAAGATGACCATATAAAAATAAAATGGGGTCTATTCAAATAATCGTTGTATACCTCTCACTAGCATTGGATCCCAATCTTAATTTTTCCCTAGCAGCTCCATAGGAAGAACCTGGCTGGAATTCTGACTATCTGAGGCCCAAACTCCATACGGAGTAACACCATCTATAGGCCACTAACCCCACTTCTAGGTGCCACAATATTTTCAATGACAATAGTGGAAAGTTGAATCTTGGTTACCACCTACTAGAACTAATCTCTATCCAACCATAGGTTACAATATCTAACTAGGTCCCTGGATCCTAGCTTCCCAAGAAGGCTTCACGTAGAACCTCCCAAAAGGACTCATCAAGATTAATTCTCTAAAATAATTCATAACCTGAGAACACTAGGTATAAACATTCATGGGCTTACCACAATAGGGGAACACTTCAGAAGACCCACTACTCGGTGGTTTTACTTAATATCTAGAGTAACTTCCCTATTAAGATTCTATATGGCCATGTTTTTGACTTCTTAATGCATCACCACTCAAATCACCTGAATCCATCACCTGGCCTGAATAAGAGTGATCTTCTAATATTCTGTTAGTTATAAATTCCTAGTCAATCACCTTTGAGAACATGTTCATCCAATAGATTTTTACCTGCACCATGATAGAATGTCACAAACCATCTATACATCTCCTCACCTAAGAAAATTTTTTCCCATCATAGCAGGTGAAAAATACTATAGATCTATGAACATTGACTCATAGTACATGATAGATATATCCCCTACTAGAGATTCATAAACTCATGGGATATTTCTTCCCCCAATATATTAGGAAATAAAATCTCAAAGAAAACTGGGCTAAAAATCCTTCAAATCCAATCCACCGTGCCTTTCTTCCTATACATGTATTTCCCACTAGCACTTTTCTGGTCCTATATGAATGTACATTGTCGGCTTCACCATCCATCCATGGGGTTTCGGAAGATATTAAAATATAGTTGGGATGGACTCAATCCATAAATCTATCACATGCAGTCCACCCTCACCCTGAATAAATTGTGGGTGTCTAGACCAGTTTACCTGATTCAAATAGGTCATAGACAGCTGATATCCTTGATCTCCCCTTAAAATACCATATTTGATGCATGCGAGACACAGCCTAAGCTTCTCATCAACAAATGGCCCAATTTATTCCATCCCATGTTTCTCTTCCTCCTATACCAATTCATTTACCTCTAGATCATGGTCATCTCAAACCTCTTGGGCCTCATCTCGACCCTCAATTGCCTTGTCTCGTGCTCACACATGCATCAACATATCACCAACCTCCTAAAACTCCACATGAATTTTTCTATGTGTTGTCACTATGAATACAAATAACTATGTTAAAACATCCATAATAGTATATATATATTCATATAGTACAAATTTGGAAAGCTATAATAGGATATGATTCTCACCACCTTTACACCCCCCACCACAGCATGTCCCACTACCTCATACATCATGGCTCCATTCCCACCCATATCTGATTTAAATATAATGTATCAACTTGCCTCATGGACCCATGGTTATAGATATCATATCTTGGCAACACATGTAATATAGTCTCATAGACAATTTCTTTCCATTAATAGGGCCATGAATCATATATAATGTGCATCAATATGAGGTAGATGACATGAAATTCGCCAAATAAGATATATAGGAAATAACTGTTTAACTTATTTTTTAAAACATTAAACAAATCAACACCTATAATGATTTCAACCTTATCATATTAGACAAAAAATCATATATTATGTTTCATTCACACTATAATCCATATACCTTGGATATTTGATTAGAATGTATCCAAATATTTTGTACATGATAACATTATATAGATTAAATTTCGATACAGGAAATATCCCATCCCCTCTTAGAATATTCCAGGTTACAATAAATAATTCACAAGAACACACATGTATCAAATCACTAAATCTACCTAAAATGATATTCAAACAATAATTCCTTCTATATCGATCCAATGGTCAAAATAATCCTATTAAATAACATCACACCCAAGTGAAACACCCGAGTACACAATCAATGAAATTGTAAAAGAACACCTAATAATATAATTTCCCCCCCAGTAAAATCAGGTTTCCCCCATGGCTGGGGATGAAGACAGCCAAACATGACCACTTTACCCTATTTAGAAAACATCACAGCATTAATCTACCATACCCCAAATAGTAATAAAAAAGGAAAATTTGATATCATTTGTGATCAATAAAAATAGGATTTTATTAAATATCTAGGTATTATGATGCTACATGGAAAAACTAACAACCACTCCTTATAAATCCATTTCAAGTTCCTCGACCCATTTTCCACTCAAATAGTTCCCTAGTACATTTATTCACTAGACCCTAGGTGCACCCCCTATACAAAAAAGGGGGTTTTATTAGAATATAGGTTTTGATAAGGTCACATTGGGGAGACTATATACTCAATTGGTTGTAATAAGAAAGGTATAGAAATAAATAAAACAGCCTAAGTAGAATCATAACATATTGGTAGCATAAAATAAAAGTAGAAGAAGAATGATAATAATGTAGAATAATAATAAATACCAATGGTATAAATACCATTTAAAGACATATAATTTCAATACATAAAAGTTTATACACAAAAAATAATTAGGGTCACATGTGGTCTACTAGAATGGAACATACATATATTAAAGATTCAAAAAGTTAAAAGGAGACTCCAACTCAAGGAAATAACCACCATGGTCCCTTTCTATCCATTCTATGATATGTTTTATAACACTGTCACTAATTTCCATCTCATATGCCTGAATCCTTACCTGATTTCAAATGAAAGATATCTACACATGTACCAAGGGACATGTGTGGGGTGTGAAAAGGAACTTAATAGTCCAACACAATATTTTGTTGTCTTGGAACCACTATTTTGATGGTGTATTCCAAATATACCAATTTTAGGAAACACTCCACCATTTATTTTTTAATAGATTCCCTTGTGATCAACAACCACAAGAAGGCATCTATCTGTTTTTTCCATTGTTGATATTTCTAGAAACACGTTCCTTGCAAATATATATATATATATATGGAATAAAGAACGTGTCTACATATATATATATATATATATTCAGTGTAAAGGATCCACATATTAACGTTGAAGGCATCCCCTGATGAAATAAAATATATAGTGAACCTTCAGAATCCACCAGTAATTATGTCACTGAAATATTGTTCCATCAATCAACTAACTAAAACAAAAAAATTATTCACAAGCATGTTCCCAATCCCAAAAACCTCTACACAATGAGTCATTGTTAGCTCAACCACCTAATTTTTCGAGGAACAGTGATATCCTTCCAATAATAAATAATCACCATCATCGCAAATAATTATGTCATAAGGGAAAATGATGTTATTCCTCCTATAATCCCATAACATCAACCTCAATTGCAACAAAAAGTAACATCCCCATCAAATGAACTCAAGACCAACAATCGATGGCCCATCACCATCCATGTGGAATTCTACAGTGATTGACCACAACATATATGATAGTCATCACCATTTTGTAATATGTATAGTTTATGGTGTCATCCACTAATAATGAGAGGCCAGACCACCTCAAATGAATCCTATTTGTGTGCACACAACCCCAATGGTATGAAATCCAACAACGATGAATAGAAATACAGAAAAAACTAATCCACGTCACCTGAAATATAATTCCTCTTTGACCATGTCACTAAATCCAAATGGTCAACACTATATCAAATCATATAATCCATGCCCTAATTTTCTATACCTATTTAGCTCAAGACAATGTTCACCTTCACCACATGTGCCTTATTCCACTCCCTTCACATGAATATCATGCCACCTCAGTCTATGGGTTCAACTCCATCTCAACTCTCAATCATAGCCTTTTCCCATTCTATGGGAACTAATCAATCTATATATGTAAATTCAATTTAATTTAAATCAAACACGCATCATATCCTTCCATTTTTAATCCAATCCCCAAACCCGAAAAAATCATTTAGAGTAAATGAAGAGAATTCCATTAAGAATCTCATATCATCAATTGAACAAAAAGTAACGCATGAATTTATTAACTAGAGTCTCACCCAAACAATCTTGATGGGTGTATTTAAAGGGAACCCCCAAAACACCCATATAATTATAGAAAAAGCATGACACAACAAATATTATTTGTTTAATAAATCACTCAACTAATATTAGCCTCTAAAACAAAAAGAACTAGAAGAAAATATATTTTCAGAAACACACCATATAAATAGTGAAAATATATCACACATTTTTAGAATTTCATGTGGTGAGATAAAAAAGGCAGAAGGAAAGATGACTGGGGGCCTTACTGATGTGAATCCAATGAAAATTTAAGATCAATGATTTGATCATGGATGATGGAATTGGATCAAATTCATCAAAGAGGGGAAGTAGAGGGATATTAAACTACTATTTCTGTGGGTGAACATGAATGAAGGGGAACAAGATAAAATAAATGAGGTTAAAATTAATTATTTTATCCAAATAAATGACCCCCATAGTTTGGCTGCACAGCATGGATAAATGTGTGCCAACTGTGCAGTTCCCACTATCCAAGCACCACACTCACATGGTCCAAGTGCACGACTTTACAAATTATACAATGTCCTTGTGAATACTCTATGTTATAAATTCAATGGTTTAATATGATCATGTTCCCCCAGCCTGGATGGTTTATAAAATTATTCCCAATATTGTAGGTGGGCCATGCGGTTACACATGGGAGGTTATAAAGATTGGTCAAATAATACGCCACTTTCTATACATTCTAAAAAATATTTTTTCTGGTCCCAATGCAATGGAAATATACCTACAATCCCAAGGCACATTCCCTGACTTAAAACCCATAAAAAACAAGTCCTTGGGTTAATCCAACTCCCAAAAATAGGTTCCATTTCTCAAAAAAATTGGTTCATCCAACAAACACAACAATTCAAATAGGTTGAGTAAATTTAACCCACTCAAAAACATAGGATGATACACATATTTTAAAGAATGTGACATGAAATTAATAAAATACTTTGAAAAATTACGATTGTGATACTCACCCCAATTATAAAATGTTACATCATTTTCTCACTTATGAAATCCTTTCAAGCCATTTTTCTCAACAAATATACAAATATATCACCCAAACATATTTATTCACATTCATGTGGATGTGTTCTCCCCAAAATACCAAACCTAGGGTCCTTTATAGGGGGATAGAAAGTAGGTTCTTCAATGAAAATGTTATTTTCATCAATAAGGTCTTTCGTTTTTACATATTCATTTCCACTTTAAATTTAGTATTAAGAACTCAAATATAACAATCCCAGAATCTGAAATATATTGATATTATATTATATTTAAGGAAAGGTATTTATTTAACTCGTTCTCTATCAAATAGAAAAAACTACTGCTCCTATGTGTGGAATACTACGACCTTATGAGCCTGTGTAATTTTTTTCTATCATAGACACATATGGATAGTAATAATGATGATAATAATGAATATATGTGATACTAATGACATGATATTGATTCTATAAAATTAATATTCCATCCACCACCTTACTCTTTCTCCAATTAAAGGAATTTTATAGTCACCCATTCATATTTAACGTCTGTCATCTCCACGAGGTGATGTGACTCATTTTCAATGTACAAATGTCATTAATGGATCTAAAAAAGATAACTAATAAATAAATTTTATATGTATATCATTATTATGCATTGTAATATGATAGATATATATATTTTTCATAATAACCCAAAATTCTGTGATAAAACAATCTCAAGGAAATGAAGGAGTTAACACTCAAAACAATGGTAATAAGGAAATATTTTTAACTAATGAGTTGTAAGATGTTATACGAGGATCATATATGACATTAAAAGTATGAATATAGTTTTATTATAAATAAATAACATGATTAAACCCACTATACAAGTGGTTTAATCATGTTCAACTAAATGGAAGCATGATTTAAGGGTCTTCATTTCAATATAAACTATATTGAAAAGTATTTGTTACTATTCTCCTATTCACTTTATTATGGTGTGCATATATCTCTATTGATGTGTTTAAACTGAATAAATATTTATTCATGACGAATAATTCTTCAATACAATTATATTATTTTAAGGGGTTAAAATTTAAAAGTTACCAAATAGGTAATAATCTATTTTACAATCTCATTTTTTTGGATTAATTTTTTTTTTCATTAATTAAATTTTATAATTTGTTCATAATAAGATCAAATAATTATATTATCCAAATGTTATTTACGTATGTTACTTATTTTACCCAAAATATTTACCTATTTTACTCATTATTCATCTGTGAAATGTTTAAATGAAATTCACATTTTATTTCCCTTTTTTTCAGGAATAGTTTTCTTCCATGTGCATATTTTTTAAAAAAATTAAAAAATTCATTTCATTTACTCAAAGGATTTATTAATGATATATTATGTTATCCTTGAAATTTAAAATGGTGTTAAAAATAGTATCATTCTGACCCTAGAAGCCTAGAGTTGGTGCATTATTACATATCATTGGCATGATCACAAAAGATCAAGTCCTAAAAGAGCGATTAGTTTTGTAGACTTGGAAATACTAGATTCATTCTTATGTTTTACATTACATTATAAAATGAAAAAATACAACAACATAGTCTCCATAGGACACACTCATATCCCATATACTATCCCTACAGGTTAGTCATAATATACTTTTTCGCATCCTAGATAAAAATAAAACATAGAAAGGGGTTAGCTCAGATGCTCAGTAAGGATAACAATATAGATAAAACATTCATAACTCAGAATAAAAATTTAAGTAAATGTATAAGAGTAAAAAAAATAATTTTAAACTTTATATTCAGTATAATATGGAAAATATTAAATCAACTAATTCTATTTAATTATTCACATGGATATTCTACTAGTCGAATAATCACATGCAATATCAATAGCCACATTCATAATGATGGAATGCATAATGTCAGACATCATAACCACATAGCCAGGGACTTGTTCCATGACTACAAATAATATTTTTTCAATGCATTGTGCCAAGACACTAGTTTGTCTGATGATACCTACCTATGCATCGAGGAGCTATAGCAGGCTCCACCCATCACTTACTAAGTCCAATGCATTCCTCATATGAAAATGTTCAAACATAACATAAACATTTTTTTAATAATAGCACACAAAATGTAAATACATTCTCCATAAACCATGAATGGTGTGAAAATAACACATCCATAGTCAAACATATCACAAAACCTTCAATACAATATGTAATTTTTGTATCATATTAATTCAACTTCCAATAAGCTTAAAATCAATCAATGGATATTTACATAGATGAAATAAAAAAAGAAAATATCTAGTTCTATTTTGAAATAATTTAAAATTATTATAATTATAAAATAAAACATTTATTTTGAAAATATTTTTATAATATTATAAAGTAATCTTTGATGGTGTTATAATAGTGGAAAATATCTGCACCCGCCATATAAGTTAAAAAAACATTCTTACCTTTATTTTGTCGAAAAGGTCATAAAGTACCTTGTTTGGAAAACGACGAAAAGATTCCTTTCAAAACATATAATGTCAAATAATGGTATAAATGATTCTAGTAAATAGTAAAAATGTTTTTAAAAACATTTTTGACAAACATGGATGTGGATGATAATGAGTTCCCAGTAGATACTTACATATAAATAACCTCAGAAAATAAAGAGATTGCGAAATTAACCCTTACCAAGTACTTTTCCTTAGTCGAGGGTACTTTAATCTCCAGTATAATAGTTAAATCATTCTTGTTAAATAATAAAATAACTATATACATAAATATGATATCATATATGATCTTCTAATATTTCTTGGTTAATGATATTTCAGTAGTATCATCTTTTTAGGTGTTAACTGATTTGTTTTCCTTTATTTTCATTGATATGTAAGTAATGTTTGTTATGGATAGGATGTATATTATTCATATTAATAATGATAATAATTATTTAAACATTTTTTAATCATTAAATGAAAATCTGTTTTGAGTGGATACGATAGGGAATGAATCTTGTTGCGTTCATAGAAACAGTAATCTGTACGTACGCACAAGTGACAATATCATTCTTTTGATAATAAAATCATATATAATTAGATGGTATATCATATATACCTAATAATTATCATGTTATATTTATTATTTAAATCATTTATACTCATTATTATACCCATCCAATTGATGAAGTGTTTGAATAACAAACTACACCACGACGTGGAGATAGTAATCTGTACATACGCACGTATGGTGACATTGTCATTTATAGGATGGATAGAATAATGAATATAGTAGTAAAATTTTTATAATAACATCATAGTATATAGAAGATACTGTATTTATTATTTTATAATGGAAACAATAAAGAAAGAATAGGTGGAAGAAGAAAATAACTTGAAAGAGGTGATGATATATTTACCTCTTTTTCGGGTTCTTCATTTTGATTTGATAAAAAGTGCTCCTTTGGTTAGCTTTATGAGTATAGGAAGTCCACTAATATGAAGTTAGTACAGTTTGGAGGATATTTGGGCATTTTTTGGCCAATCCAAATGGATTTGAAGGTGTGAATTTGAGAAAAGGGGATGTGCCCATTTACAAGAAGGGTGGGGGCACCATAGGAAAAGCTAGAAATATGATTTTATAATAAAATTATTTTCGATTTATAATGGATATAAATTAATTTATTTCAAGTATAAGGTGGTAATGGGTCTAAATTAACTCAACCAATAGGTTTTAGACATGTCTGTGTCACTATATTAACCTTGTCTTTTAAATTTTACTCTTAGTTAAATAGTTTGACATTTACCATGTCTCTTTGTATTTTTATATTATATTGTTAATAAACTAACTATAAACTTCAAAGAGAACCCCAAGAGGTTCATTAATGATAAACCTATCATTATATAAGTCTTTTGGTCAAACCATCGATTTTTAGGATTGTTATATCAACCACTAATACTGTATTTGTTTTAAAAACTCATCTATGACAATTTTGACATTATTTAATAATTGATTTTTTTTAAAGTCTTAAAAACATTATTACTTCACAATAAAAACATTTAATCATCCCAAACATGTCATATTAACCTATAAAATTCGGTCAATTCATTAAAAGTCTCAAATTAGATTTATTTGGATATTTATAATATCAATTATTTTAATCATTCATTAATATGGTAATTACTGCATCATCATTATGTCATAAATAAATTTAATTATTTAATGTCTAAAAATTATAAATAAAATACCATTTTTTATGAAATATATTTATATTTCTAATGAATATTTATAGTATAATTTATATTGTGTGTAACATTATTTTAAAAATGTTTGGGCTATTAAACATTGAATTTTAAACCTTTTAACTATAATTTAAATAAAATAATAATAAATTTCCTAATCTAATCCAACTGGACCAAAGAGGTTCATATTTTATTTATAAAGTTTTTTGTTAGAATAAAACTTATCCAATATAATTAGGACATGTATTAGGGTAATTAAAATAACATTTTTTTCTTTGATTACCCTATTTACTTTTAACCGTGGTAAATAAAAGTCAAAAGTTAATATTCACCAAATATTATTCTCATCTCATTGAACCAAATTTTACTTACTGATATCAACAATGTCTTTTTTTATTGAAATTCAGCTTACAGAGGTGGTAAAACTACGTTTTATGTAAATTTGAAAATGCTCCTAGGAGGTGGGTAAAAGACGGTAAAAAGTTCAATGAAATTTTTATATATCTAAAATTATTACAAAGTGACTCTAATGAATTACATTGAACATATATATCTATTATGTATCTATTTTTACATAAAATAAATTTAAATAAAATAAATAATTATTTAAATAAAAATTCAGTTTTAAACTATAACTCAGTGTTTTTCACTATTCATCAAAAATTGAAAGTTTTCCGAAAAATACAAAAAAATCACCCTAAGATAATTTCAGTATTCTAAATCCAAAAATAAATTCCATTCTGAAATATAAAATTTATATAATTTTAAAAAGTGGGTATTACTATTCATAACGGCTAGTTTGATTGGTTGTGGTGTGTTAGAACTCGAAGTTGTGTACTACACACACTATTGTATTATTCAAAAAGAAGCGTAAAGTGGAAGATTGGGGTTTCACATTCTCCCCTCCTTCATATAATTTCATTCTCAAAATTTCTTGAATATTACTACATAAAAAGACTCATGTGGTTATTCATCATATGTTCATCGGGATACCATGTTGCCTCTTCTATCTTTCGGTTTTTACCAGACGAGTCATCCAGTTCTCAGCACTTGTTCTCTTGTATTAAGAACCTTGACATGATCTTCACAATAAGACAGATTTGGTTCCAGTTGTAAAGACACAAATCTTGATGTACAAGGACATTACATTACTTTTTCGTAATACTTAATACATAACCAAAATAGACACCAAAGGACCGTAATAGTTTAGTGTCTTTGGAAACTTGGAATATAAACTTATAATCATGTTGAAAGATCTTCAACATCTCCCATAACAATCTTCCTCTTTTGTGTTCATACCTAAAACCTTTCTTTATATCCTGGGGAAATGAAAACATAAAAATAGTGAGCTCAAAAGATCAGCAAGGGCAAACATAGATAACATAAAACAATCCATAAACATATGAATGCAAAAACTTGAAAATAAATTCTAAACATCAAAATCATGAGCAACGGCATAAATATTGGAATTATACAAGGCATAGATCATAAAGGAAAATTAGTCATGATAAACTAGCATGGAAATAAAACATGTAATTGTGAAATCCATTAAGCACATGTTATGATTTCTATAGTAGACAAGGCATTGCTGCCAAGACCATCTTAGTGGACAAAGTCCCATTCTGAATCGAGTTCACTCCTCGTTCCAGCCCTGTAACACTGAACCAGATTAACTTATCATTCCAGCCATGTCTATCTCATGAAATATTAATCTTTAACCAATATATTGGAGGGAGATATAGGTCCCACCCACCTCATAATTAAATCATTCTTACTTGTGCCGCAAAATAAACTTAAAAAATTCATCATAACCCAAAAAAAATAAAATGGGTTTCATAAACATCATCCCATCATCACATAATCCATATAAAAAATGGATATATCATCATATGAAAAGTGAAACCATGTAAATCATAGAGAGATTATACTTGAAACATACACATTTGAAATAATGTCATCTTAAATGGAAAATGGTTTTGATAAAACACTAGAAATGAATTCTTGAGGAAAATATCCTTTCTTCATCAAAATCATTTTCTTTTCAAAAAATTCCATGCAATTTTAAAAGAAAAGTATTTTGTTGAAAATAGCCATAAAATATTGTAGAGTAAGATTCATGAAAAATAGGCGTTATGAAACAGTAAAAATCGGTTCACCCAATATAAGTTAAAAATAACATTCTTCTCGTACTTTTGTCCGAAAAGTCAAGAAGTACCTCGTATGGTAAACAGAAGAAAGATTTCTTCCATACGACGTGGTAAAAGAAAAAAAAGGTTAAGAATGACTTTAAACATACATGGATGAAAATTAAACATTTTATGAAAACATTTTGAAAACATATGGACATGGATAATAAACATAACCCCAGTAAATACTTACGAATAAACAATTTCGGATAAGAATGAGATTGGAATAATTATCCCTTACCTTAGGTCTGATATGTTTCGTAAATATAGGAACCTCCTGTATAATGATTTAAATAATGTCATTTACTTATTACAGAATCATATTCATTGTTATGATGTCATAAATGGTTCACTTATGTCTTTATATTACCCGTTCTTTTGTAAGTTCCTTGTTAAAGCAGCGTTTTGGGTAAAATCATTTCATTTATCGTACGTGTATCGACTTTTTGTTCTTGATATTATTACTTAAAAAATGATTTACTTAATTCCAGAATGTAAATCATGATTTATATATAATATATATATATGCCAGATCGATAAATGGAATGAAATACACCCTTCATGGAGACGGTAGGTCATATGTACGCATGAATGCTGTTTTCATTTCGTTATTGAATTGAATGGAATTAAGTAGATTACATACATATATATATATAAATAAATCCAGTATTATTATGTCATATATTTCATTATTACTTATTATATATACATTATAATCATTCATGAATGGTTACCATGGAGAATGAATCTCATCGCGTCATGGAGACGGTAGTCCATACGTACGCACGAGCGATGATACCATTCCCATGATTGTGGAGTTGTATTGAAGTGTATGTATAATATTTTAGAATCAATATCTCATTACAATAATCATATATAGTTATCTATTTACACGATTATACCCATCCAAGTAAGGTGGTGGTCGAAAACATATTACACCACGACATGGAGACAGGATTCTGTACCTATGCACGCACAGTGATTTTGTTTTCCGTAGGATGGATAGAAGGTGAAATAGGGTTGTTTAATATTTATAATAATATATCAGTATATAATAAATAATGATGTTATATCTTTATAATGAGAAAACTAAGGAATAAGAAGTTGAAGAATAAAGAAATTTGAGAGAATCGGAAGAAGAGATTACCTCTTCTTCGATGCACCTCCTTTAAGCCTTCTCTTAAGGAAGTAGAGTTGATATTTTGAGAAGACAAGAACCTCCAGAATGTTTCTAGGGAAGTTTATAAGAGAAATTTTCAGGGTTTTACCGAGATTCAAGGCTCAAAATGGTGTGAAGAGAAGAGGTAAGGGGTGCCCTTTTTATAAGGGAAGAGAGGGGCACCTTTGAAAAAACATAAAATATTATTTTATAATAAAGTCATATTCGGTTTTTAATAGCTCCAAATTGATTTATTTCGAAGCTAAGGTAGGTATGGGTCTAAATACTCTCAAAAAATAGAATTTAGACAAGTTTAGGTTTCTATTTTAACCTTATCATTTAGATTTAACTTTAAGATAAATAAATTTACTTTTACCTTGTCTTCTTGTTTTCTTACACTATAAGGTTAATAACCCTACTATAAAAAGCCAAAAGAACCCCAATTTGTTTATAATTATTATATATAACCTTATCTTAGTAATTTGGCTCAACATTATATTTTTTGAAATAAAATAACAATTAATAATATAATATTTGTTTTAAAAACTATTTTATGTCAATTTTGACACTATTTGGTAATTGATTTTTGTGAAAATTATAACAGAATTATTTGTTTGAAAAAAGTTATTAAATCAATAATAACATGGCATATTAACCAATAAAATTAGTTTAATTCATAAAAAGTCTCAAATTACATTTATTTGGGTATTTATAACATCAATTATGTCAATATTTCATTAATAAGATAATTACTGCATCATCAATGTGTCATAACTAAATTAAATTATTTAATGTCTAAAAATTATAAATAAAATACCATTATATAGGAAATGTTTTTATATTTCTAATTAATATTTATAGTGGAATTTATCTTATGAATAACCCTATATTTTAAATGTTCTATTTATTAAACTTTGATTATAACTATTTTAACTATTCTTTAAATAAAATAATATTAAATGTCCTAATCTAATCCAAGTGGGCCTAAATGGTCATATTTTATTCCTACAGATTTTTTTGGTTGAATTAAACTTATCCAATAGATTTAGGTCATGTGTTAGGGTAATAATAATATCATTTTTACCCTTAATTACCCTATTTACGTTTAACCGTGGTTAATAAAAGTAAAAAGCTACTATTCACAAAAAATTATTTTTATCTCATTAAACCTCATTTTTTTCCTTGATATTAACTTTTTCATTTCGAGTTTCTAAAATCCACTCATAGAAGCGATAAAATTATGTTTTATGTAAATTTTTAAACTCTCCTAGGAGGTGGGTAAAAGACGGTGAAAAGTTCAATAAAATTTTTATATGTCTAAAATTATTATAAAATGACTCCAATGAATTACATTGAACTCATATAGGTATTATGTATCAATTTTTACCTAAAATAAATTTAAATAAACTAAATATTTATTTAAATTAAAAGCCGGTTTTTAAATAGTAACCCAGTGTTTTCACTATTCATAAAAAATTCAACGTTTTCAGAAAAATAACAAAAAATCACCCTATGCTAATTTCCATATTACGAATCAAAAAATGAAGTCCATTTTGAAAGATAAAATTTATAAAATTTCAAAATTGGGTATTACTATTCATAACGACAAGTTCTTAAAAATATTATAATAATATCTCGTTTAGTGAAACTCGTTATTGCGTACTACACCCGCTATCAGGGAAGGTCGCGATTGCATGTAATGTAAGCCAAGTTAGGGTTACGTGTAGTGTAAGACTCCTTTGTTGTTGCGTATAAAATAATGCAACCATATTTTGTTTATACATTGAATATATATATATACACACACTCAATGTTGTGTATAACATAATCAAAACTTATTTCATTTATACATTAAACAAAATCTGTACATAATGTTGCGTAAAATAATTTCCACAAAACGAACTTGAAATTGTGTGTAACACGAGCCAAGAATAGTGTTGCGTATACTACAAGACAATACAGTGTTGCGTATAGCACAAGATAATCATGGCATAGCATAAAACAAAATAATTCAAATAAATTAAAAAGAATAATTCTCATAAAATATAGGGTTGTTACATTCTACCCCCCTTAAAATGAATTTCACCCTCAAAATTCATCGGGGTGATAAATGGTTTTCTACTTGAAAGTTTCTTTAATAGAAACCATCATCAAAAAAAGGAATACCTAAACGTATCTTTAAAAACTAAAGTATGAAACGTAACGGTTACCCAAATTAACTAATCAATGGATTTCCACATAGGAGAACATAGGTGAAAATATGGATATGGAAGAGAAATATAACCGTCATGTTCTGATGGAGAGTGGTAGAGAACATGGGTATCAAAAAGCCAACAATCACAAAGCCATAAATTTTGATGATCTAGGGTACCATCTGATTAATCGGATATAAGGGCAATACGACTACATTTTTGGTTTTCAAGATCAATTCCGTAATGTTGCAGAATTTGAATTAGAATAAATACTTAATTTATTTTGGTAAAATCTCACCGTTGTTCGTGCCTTGAACAATTTACACTTCATCTCTTTAAGGAATGAAGTTGAATTTGTCTTTCACGAAGTTTTAGCAGATCATGCGATAGAATGATAGGTCATTCCATCTATCTCAAACATATGTTAGCAAAAGATATATACATAAGTCCATCTATGGGGAGATTAATCAGATATAGTTCTAAAATGAAATTGTACTTCATCTATCATCCTGCATAATAAAATAAAAATAGTTTCTACTAACCAGGGACTTCCTGTAGGTCAGTGGTAGGAAATAAAGGCTTGTCGCACTTTTGTTGTGGGTTCAATTCCCATATCCTTATCTGACGTGACGGGTAGTCACCTGTCCTGTAGGTTTTCCTTTTTTCTAAAAATACATTTATATAACTTTCCATGAATAATATCAAAAAAAATTAATCCTTAAACAATACTAACTTATGTCAAACATAATCCATTCCAATCCTTAGGCTTATCCAAAATACTGCAGTCCAATCTCATATTATAGTGAAAACGATTACCAGAGAGTTCATATAAAAGGCATGTTAATACCATCGTTGATCCCCATATATCATAAGATATGTCTTTTTGGTCACTTTACAAACATTCAATGGCCTTAATCATGTATTCTCTTGAAAATCGAATACCCATTGAACCTTAGTGAAAACATGAGTGCTGTCAAAAGTAAACACTTTCCACATACCAAAATCCCAAAATTCTATATACTCAAACCATGATATCACTTAGTCCTTAATCAAATCATGAGCTCATGAATACTATCAAACATATTATTTCCTCTTTATCCATTCATTATTTGCATATCATCTTCTTTCCAAAAATATCTGAATAACCTTTCATGGTTACTAGTCCCATTCAACATATACTTTCAAATACTTTAGGAAAAACAATATTGTAACAATCCTTAGATGTTTCTTTATTCAATAGTACAATTAAATTACCTATACAACATAACTCTTGATGAACATACAATCATTCCACTACCTTATTAAACCATTGACCAAGCTTCAACACTTCTTTCATCTCATATATCATTTATAGTCTCCTCATCATCATCCACATAAATACTACCCAAATGACCATGCTGATTCTCTTCATGAGATTTTCCCTTAGGGAATTGGTATGCATAATTCCCATACATTCCACATTTAAAACATCTAATCATTTTTGATGTCGTAGCAATACCATTATCCTTATCCATGGTGTTAAATGAATATCTTCCATTGCACTTACTGGATTTGTGTCCTTCTTTTCTGCACCCAAAGCATCTTCCAGTTCCTTTGAAACATTCTCCTTGATGCCTCTTCCCACATGATTTACATGATAGAAATTGAACATTCCTTACTCTATGATCATCATGAAACTCCATATTTCACTTATTAGCTGAGTCGAGAAACTTACCAAAGTTAAGATTATTGATCATATAATGAGATTACTTATTAGGCATAATAATGATATGTGGGCCTCCAGATCCAATTTCATTCAGTTCCTCTTAAAGAATATCATTCCATTGTCTATCATATCCTCCATTATCGTGAATCTTCCTGTTCCCAGCCATTTTCTAAAAACCCAAAAATAATAGTGCGAGGGGCCAAAATCATAATCATGGGGGATTACCTTCAATATCTAACATTTTAGGTAAAATTCTAAGATCATTACCATATTTCTAGGACTATAACCTATACTTGTACTTAACCTTAGGGACATCCCTAGACATACCATAGAAATATCTCTAGGGATCTCACTAAATTTATCTCATCCTAGTTTCAAAAGGTTGACAAATATTTTCCTCTAGTACCAACTGTAAAGACCCAAAGCATGACGTACATGGACATTACATTACGTTTGCGGAATTCTTCATACATAAAAAAAATAGACACCAATGGACCGTTATAGTTTAATGTCTTTGGAAACTTGGAATATAAACTTCTAATCATGTTGAAAGATCTTCAACATCTCCCATAACAATTGTCCCCTTTTTGTTTCCATACCTAAAATCTTTCTTTATATCCAGGGGAAAGGAAAACATAAAAAGGTTGATCTCAAATTCTCAGTAAGGGAAAACATAGATAACATAAAACAATCCATAAACATTTGAATGCAAAAACATGAACATATAATCTAAACATCAAAATCATGAGTAACGACATAAATCTTGGAAGTACACAAGGCATAGATCATAAAGGATCATTACTCGTGATAAACTAGCATGGTAATAAAACATGTAATTGTGGAATCCATTATGTACATGTTATGATTTCCATAGTAGCCAAGGCATTGCTGCCAAGACCATCTTAGTGGACGAAGTCCCATTCTAAATCGAGTTCACTCCTCGTTTCAGTCCTGTAACACTGAACCAGATTAACTTACCGTTCCAGCCATGTCTATCTCATGAGATATAAATCTTTACCCAATGCATTGGAGGGTGATATAGGTCCCACCCATCTCATAATGAAATAATTCTAACTTGTGCCACAAAATAAACATAAAACAATCCTCATAACCCAAAAAAATAAAATGGGTTTCATAAACATCATCCCATCATCACATAATCCATATAAAACAAATTGATATTTAATCATAAAAAAAGTGAAACCATGTAAATCATATAGAAATTATACTTGAAACATACACATATGAAATAATGTCATATTATATGGAAAATGGTTTTGATAAAACACTTGAAATGAATTCTTGAGAAAAATATCCATTCTTCTTCAAAATCATTTTCTTTTCACAAAATTCCATGCAATTTTAAAAAAATAATTTTTTTGAAAATAGTCATAAAATATTGTAGTGTAAGCTTCATGAAAATGAGGCATTATGAAACCGTAAAAAACAATTCATTCCGTATAAGTTAAAAATAACATTCTTCTCGTACTTTTGTCAGAAAAGTCAAAAAGTACCTCGTATGGTAAAAAAAGAAATATTTCTTCCATACGATGTGGTAAAAGTCAAAAAAATGGTAACAATGACTTTAAAAATACATGGATGAAAAATAAACATTTTATGAAAACATTTTGAGAACATATGGACATGGATAATAAATATAACCCCAGTAAATACTTATGAATAAACAATCTGGGATAAGAATGAGATTGAAATAATTATCCCTTACCTTAGGTCTGATATGCTTCGTACATATCCTAAAATCCTGTACAATGATTTAAATAATGTAATTGACTTATTACAGAATCATATTCATTGTTATGATTTTATAAATGGTTCACTTATTAATTTATATTAAACATTCTTATGTAAATTCCATGTTAAAGCAGCATTTTGGGTAGAATCGTTTCATTTATCGTACGTGTTTAGACTTGTTGTTCTTGATATTATTAATTATATCCTTATTTACTTAATTACATAATGTAAATCATGATTTTTATATAATATATAATATATATATATGGAAGATCGATAAATGGAATGAAATACACCCTTCATGGAGACGGTAGGTCGTATGTACGCATGACTGCTGTTTTTGTTTCGTTATTGAATTGAATGGAATTAAGTAGATGACATACATATATATACAAATAAATCCAGTATTATTATGTCATATATTTCATGATTACTTATTATATATACATTATAATCATTCATGAATGGTTAACATGGAGAATGAATCTCATCGCGTCATGGAGACGGTTGTCCATGCGTACGCACGAGCGATGATACCATTCCCATGATCTTGGAGTTGTATTGAAGTGTATGTATAATATTTCAGAATCAATATCACATTACAATAATAATATATAGTTATCTATTTACACCATTATACCCATCCAAGTAAGGTGGTGGTCGAAAACAGATTACACCACGGAGTGGAGATGGTATTCTGTACGTACGCACGAGCGGTGATTTCGTTTTCTGTAGGATGGATATAAGGTGAAATAGGGTTGTTTCATATTTATAATAACATGTCAGTATATAATCAATACTGATGTTATTACTTTATAATGATACAACTAAATAAGAATAAGTTTAAGAATAAAGAAACTTGAGATAATCGGAAGAGGAGATTACCTCTTCTTCGACGCACCTCCTTTAAGCCTTCTCTTAAGGAAGTAGAGTTGATATTTTGTGAAGACCAGTACCTCTAGAAGTTTTCTAGGGAATTGGAGAAGAGAAATGGGAAGGGTTTGGCCGAGCTTCAAGGCTCAAAAGGGTGTGAAGAGAAGAGGGAAGGGGTTCCCTTTTTATAAGGGAGGAGAGGGGCACCTTTGAAAAAACTTAAAATATTATTTTATAATAAAGTCATATTCGGTTTTTAATAGCTCCAAATTGATTTATTTAGAAGATAAGGTGGGGATAGGTCTAAATCCTCTCAACCAATATAATTTATACATGTTTAGGTTTATATTTTAAACTTGTCATTTAGATTTAACTTTAAGTTAAATAATTTTACTTTCACCGTGTCTATCTTGTTTTCTTACACTATAAGGTTAATAAACTTACTATAACAAGACAAACTAACCCCAAGTTGTTTATTATTAATATATATAACTTTATCTAAGTCATTTGGCCGAACCTGAGATTTTTATGAATAAAATACAATTAATAATATAATATTTGTTTTAAAAAATATTTTATGTCAATTTTTACACTATATGGTAATTGATTTTTTTTGAAAATAATAACAGAATTATTAGTTAGAAAAAAGTTAATTAAATCAATACTAATATGTCATATTAACATATAAAAGTATTTTAATGCATAAATATTCTCAAATTAAATTTATTTGGGTATTTATATCATCAATTATGTCAATATTTCCTTAATAAGATAATTTATGCATCATCATTGTGTCATAAATAAATTACATTATTTAATGTCTAAAAATTATAAATAAAATACCATTATGTAGGAAAACTTTTTATCTTTCTAATTAATTTTTATAGTCGAATTTATTTTATGTATAGCCCTATATTAAAAATGTTTTAATTATTAAACATTTATTTTAACTATTTTAATTATTCTTTAAATAAAATAATATTAAATGTCCTAATCTAATCCAAGTGGGCCTAAATGATCATATTTTATTCCTATGGTTGTTTTTGACCGAATTAAACTTATCCAATAGAATTATTACATGTGTTAGGGTAATAATAATATCATTTTTACCATTAATTACCGTATTTACTTTTAACCGTGGTAAATAAAAATAAAGTTAATATTCACCAAAAAATATCTTCATCTAATTGAACCACATTTTAGTCCTTGATATTAACCGTGTCTATGGGATTTTTGATATTCCACTCACAAAAGAGGTAAAATTAAGTTTTATGTAAATTGTCAATCTCTCCTAGGAGGTGGGTAAAAGACTGTGAAATGTTCAATAAAAGTTTTATATATCTAAAATTATTATAAAATGACTCCAATGAATTACATTGAACTCATATAGGTATTATGTATCAATTTTCACCTAAAATAAATTTAAATAAACTAAATATTTATTTAAATTAAATTTCGGTTTTTAAATAGTAACCCAGTGTTTTCACTATTCATCAAAAATTGAATGTTTTCAAAAAAATACCAAAAATTCACCCTAGGCTAATTTCGATATTAAGAATCCAAAAATGAAGTCCATTTTGAATGATAAAATTTATAAAATTTAAAAAAGTGGGTATTACTATTCATAACGGATAGTTCATAATAATATTATAATAATATCTTGTTTAGTAAAACTCGGTATTGCGTACTACACACGCTATCGAGGAAGGTTGCGATTTCTTGTAATGTAAGCCAAGATAGGGTTGCGTGTAGTGAAAGAATCCTTTTTTGTTGCTAATAATAGAATCCAACCATATTTCATTTATACATTGAATATATATATATATATAAACTCAATGTTTCATATAACATAATCAAAACTTATTTCATTTATACATTAAACAAAATCTATACTTAATGTTGCGTAATATAATTTCCACAAAACGAACTTAAAATTGTGTGTAACACGAGCCAAGAATAGTGTTGCTTATACTACAATCTATTATGGTGTTGCATATAGCGCAAGATAATCATGGTGTAGTGTACAACAAAAGACATCAATGAAATTAAGAAGAATAATTCTCATAAAATATCGGGTTGTTACACCTGTTCTAATACCTCATAGGTGAGTACATGTGTTGGTTCATGCATGTATTTTCTCAAACAGTGATACGTGGAACACATCTGAACTTTGGAGATACTTGGTGGCATTGCCAAATGGTAAGCTACAACTCCAATTTATTCAATAATTTCGAAAGGTCTGATATACCTGGGACTTAGTTTTTCCTTCTTACCGAAATGTATAACACCCTTCCATAGAGATACCTTCATGAAAACATGATCTCCTACCTGAAATTACAAATCCTTCCTTTGGTTATCAGCATACTTCATCTTCCTACTTTGAGCTGCATTGATGTGGGTTTGCAGTACCTTCTCCTTTTCCATCATTACTTCCATAAGTTATGGGCCTACAAGTTTTTTTTCAACAAAATCATCCCAACATGTTGGTGTGTGGCATCTATTTTTGTATAATGCTTCTTATGGTGCCATCTAAATACATGAATGGAAGCTATTGTTATAGGAAAATTATACCAGAGGTAAATATTGATCCCATATAGCTTGAAAGTCTAGTTAGCATGATCTCAACATGTCTTCTAAGGTTTGAATAGTCTGTTCTGATTGTCCATCTGTTTGGGGGTGATAGGCAGTGTTCAAATAAAGTTCAGTATCCAGGTCTTTCTGGAGACTTTTCTATAATCTTGATGTAAAATGTGTATCACAATCAGAAAAAATCGATAAGGGTAATCCATGAATCCTCACAACATCATTAATATATAATATTGATTGACGTTCAAGTGGTAAATCATCTCTTATAGAATGAAAATGCGCTCACTTGGTAATACGATCAACAATGACCCATATTGCATCGTTCCTTCTAGGAGTTTTTAGTAGTCCCATGAAGAAGTCCATCCTAATATTATCCCATTTCCAGTCAGGTATGGGAAGAGGTTGCATGACTTATCCAGTCTGTTGCCTTCCAACTTTAACTTGTTGAAAAACCATACCTCTTAACACAAAATAATCAATCTTCCTATTCATGTTTCCCCACCAAAAATGTTCCTTCAAATCTCAATACATCATAGTGCAACCAGGGTGTACAGAGAAATTGGAACAATGAGCATCATGCAACAATTTTTTTTAGATCAGGTATATCGGGAACACAATGTCTCTTCCCAAATTTACAAATTTAATATTCATACACAAAGTCACTCAATCCCCAATAATTCACAACATTAATATTTTTTTAAACTATTCATCATCGGTGTGAGAACTCTTTATTCTTTCTAGTAAAGATTGTTTGGAAACCATTTGAAATTTTTTTGATGTTTCACCTTCCATGGTTATCCCCATGTCCAACTTTACTAGAGTCTTGTATATAGGATCATTTTCATCTCACATATTATTCAGAACTCCATGATCCTTTCTGCTAAAAGCATCTACCACCTTATTTTCCTTCCCTGGGTGGTAGTGTATAGTGAAATCATAATCTTTGAGTAGTTCAGGCCATTGTCTTTGATGCATCACTATAAATAACAAACCCATCATTCCCTGATGGTAGAGTCAAGATAAGAGAATTGACTAATCTTATCTTCAAATATTCAAAAAATTCTTCACACTCTTTTGTGGAAACAAATTTAACCCCTTTATGTGTGAGATTTTCTAATGGGTTAGCCAACCGGGAAAAATTCTAGAAGACTTATCGATAATAACCTGCTAACCCAAATAAATTGTGTACCTAGGTTATACTCTTTGGTGTGGGATATTCATAGATTTCCATGGTCTTAGAAATATCAATAGATATTCCATCCTTAGCGACAATTTGGCCAATAAAAGAAATATCCTGAAGCCAGAATTCACACTTTCTATACATCCCATATAATTGATGTCTTCTAAGAGTCTTTAGAATAATGCGCAAGTTATTTCCATGATCATCATAGATTTTTGAGTATACCAAGGTATCATCAATAAATACCACTACAATTTCGTCAAGATATTCTTTGAAAAATCTATTCATTAGATCCATGAAGAAAGAGGATGCATTAGTCAATCCAAAAGGCATTACTGTAAACTCGTAATGCATTTACCTGGTTTGAAATGCTGTTTTCAGAATGCCTTCTTTCTTCACACACAACTGATGATATCCAGATCAAAGGTCAATCTTTGAAAAGTATTGAGCTTCATGATGTTGGTTGAATAAATCATTAATGCGGTGTAGGGGGGTACTTTTTGTTTATTATTATAGCATTGATCTCCCTATAGTCAATTCAAAACCTTATATATCTATCTTTCTTCTTAATAAAAAGAACAGGGGCTCCCCATAGAGAAACACAATTGTGAATAAATCCCCAATTAATCAATTCCTCAAGATTTTTCTTTAGTTCCACTAATTCTACAGTGGCCATTCTATAAGTGGAATTCGATATGGGCCTTGAACCAGGAATTAAGTCAATGGAAAACTCAATTTCTCATTCTGGAGGATGTCCAGGTAAATCCTCCGGAAACACATCAACATATTCTTTCACAATATATACATCCTCTATTGGAAAATTCATTTCTTCACCCACATTTATTTAATTCTCTTCCTCCCCAATAATTGAATTTAGTTCAGCTAATGGGGGTGGATATAGATAAGAAGTAGGTGGTGAAGTTTATTCTCTAACAATAAGGTACTATTTCGCATGATAAAAAATTGTATCCTCATTTTTCTTATAATAAATTTTCACATCATGGTCTTTAAGTGAATCTATACTGAGGATTATATCAAGTTAAATTATGGGTATAACGATGGGATCAGTAGATAAATCATTTTTATATGCCTTAATGGGAACTGATTCACAAAACCATGTTACAATGATACTTCCCTTATGAGTTCTGACGGACAACTCCCTTGTTAAATCAAATTTTAAATATCTAATTTTCTTAACAAACTGAGAATATATGAAACAATGTGATGATCTAGAATCAAATAAAGCATTTTCTAAACTTGAGGAAACTATTAAATTAGTTTCCACTACATCTTTCAGAGCTTCAACCTCAACAGTAGTGATAACATAAGCATTTCCATGATCCCTTGTCCTTTTCGGATGTATGTTCCCCTAACGCTTAAGACATTCATTTTCATAATGTCCCCTTTATCTACAATTGTAGAATTCAACATTAATAGCCTATTTCTTCCCCTAACAATCATGATCTTGGTTTCCTTTTTCACCACACATGTAACAGACTACCATTCCCTTCCGACAAGTACCAGGGTGTTTCTTCCCACATTTACTACAGGATAGATATTCAACTTTTCTGTTATTCCCCTTATTTCCATTTCCCTAGTGTTTAGAAGATCTCTTCTTCTCTTTCAATTCTTTAAAATCGTAAGACATATAGATTTATTTTTCTATCTTGATAGCACATGAGACAATATCTTCATACGATGAGAAGGATTTTCAGACTAATGCTTTACGGATAAATGGTTTTAACCCATCAATGAAACGATCAATGTTACTTCTTGGGTTATGTGTATAATCCGTAGCATGCCTCACTAACCTTTTAATGTTAGCATCATACTTTGTGACATTCTCATCCTCCTTTGGCCTCAGACATGGTAATTGTCTTTCCATATCCGCTCGATGGTCATTAAGAAAGTATTTTTCTATGAAAACTTCTTTCAACTCCCTTCATTCTATATTGGATACATCATCTTCTTCCATTGTGTTTTGACTCAATGACCACCATTGATCAGCATCTCTAGTGAGGCGGTAAACTTCCCTGACAACTTTTTCCCTTTCACTACTCCCCATGGAATGGAATGTTATCTCTAAGGAATTTATCCATTGCTTAGCTACTAATGGTTTTTACCCCCATTAAATTTTGGTGATTTTTTCCTCATGAAGCGATCTGGCATTGATCCTCCACGCTTCAGATCATGGTGCTTCATACGGGTAAGGTTATTTTTAATAACCTGAGTGAGTATTCCCAGTATAGTGATAAGCTTATTAGCACCAGTAGTATCACTAGCTCCACTATAATTATCTAGATCAAGAGGTAAATCCCTGCATGGAGTTCATACATTGATACGATTTCCATTCAATCCACTAGGCACAATTTCTAAACAATGGCATACACTAGATTGGTTTATGAATCGCAATAAATAATTCCAAACTTATAACATACATAACATAAATTCAACCATTCATAGATATAATCCATAATCATAAAAAATATTTTCCTTGAGGAGGTATATAATCATAAATCCTTCATAATGGTTTGTAAAGAAAATGTGGATTATCCTAACCATATCGCCCGGGAGTTTTGTAACCAAGAGTGCAGCAAGGCCTGTTGTCATGCACCAGTTCTTGTTCGAGTCTAGCTCAAAATGATGTTTTCGAGTTTTACCCCTAGGTACATCTGTTCAGATCTACCTCTACTTTCTTGTATCCAGGCAGGGATGTATTGCTTTGGAAAACTCAAAAAATCTCTACAATACCAAAATTATAGGAAGTTCTTCTATACTAATCATCAAATACTATCTTAGTATAATGTGCTCTAATCATAGTTTTTCTAAATATAGTTTCCATTATTTGTAAAAAACATCCTCTGATACCAACTATAACACCCCAACCCCAAAATCCCAGAGTTTTTGCATTATTACGTATCATTGTCATGATCACAAGAGATCAAGTCTCGAATGACTGATTAGTTTAGTAGCCTTGGAAATACTAGATACATTCATAAGTATTACATTGCATTATAAAATGAAAAACTACAACAATATAGTCTCCATAGGACACACTAATATCCCATAGACTATCCCTACAGGTCAGTCATAATATACTTTGTCGAATCCTGGGAAAAAATAAAACATAGAAAGGGGTGATCTCAGATTCTCAGTAAGGATAAAAATATAGCGGAAACTTTCATAAATAAGCATAAACAATTAAGGACATGTATCAGGCTAAAACAAAATCCATTTAAACATTAAATTCAGCATAATATGGAAAAGATAAAATCAAATAATTCCATTTACATATTCACATGGATATTCTACTAGTTGAATAATCAGAAGCTATATCAATAACAACTTTCATAATGATGGAATGCATAATTTGAGACTTCATAATCACATAGTCAAGGCCTTGTGCCTAGTCTACAAATAAGATTTTTTCAAGGCCTTGTCCAAAGACACTAGTTTCTCTCATGAGACCTATTGATTCATAGAGGAGCTATAGTGGGCTCCATCCGTTGCTTACTATGTCTAATGCATTCCTCATAAGAAAAGGTTCAAAAAAAACATATACATTCATATTAAAACTAGCATACAAAATTTAAATACATTCTCTATAAACCATGAATGGTGTGAAAATAACATATCAATAGTCAAACATATCACAAAACCTTTAATAAAATATGAAAGTTTTGTATCATAATAAATCAAATTCAAATAAGCTTAAAATCCATCAAGGGTTGTTGACATAAATGAAATCAATTTTTTTTAGAGAAATATCTGTTTCTGTTTTGAAATCATTTAAATGTAATATAATTATGAAAGAAAAATTTTAATTTGAAAATATTCTTATAATCATGTAAGGGATGCTTCGATGATGTTATAACGGCATAAAATAGCTACACCCGCCTTATATGTTAAAAAAACACTCATACCATAATTTTGTCGAAAATGTCATAAAGTAACTTGTTTAGAAAATGAAGGAAAGATTCCTTTTAAAAAACATAAGTTCAAATAAGGGTATATCTGACATAACCCATTGTCTAGTAAATAGTTAAAATGTTTTGGAATACATTTTTAAGAAACATTTATGTGGATGATAATGAAGTCCCAGTAGATACTTAAAAAAACAACCTCGGATAATAAAGAGATTGTGAAATTAACCCTTACATTGTACTTTTCCTTGGTCGAGGCTACATTAACCTCCTTTATAATAGTTAAATCATTTTTACTAAATTATAACATAAGTATATACATAAATATGATATCATATATGATCTTCTACTATTAATTTGTTAATGATATTTCAGTAGTGTCATCGTTTTGGGTGTTAACTGATTCATTTTCCTTTATATTAATTGTTACATAAGTAATGTTTTGTTATGGATAAGATGTATAGTATTCTTATTTATAATTATATTAAGTCTTTAAAAATTATTTTTTATCATCAAATAAAATTTAGTCTTGAATGGATACGAAAGGGAATGAATCTCATCGCGTTCTTGGAGATGGTAATTCATACGTACGCATGAGCGACAATATCATTATTTTTTTATTAATATAATATATAATTGGATGGTTCATCATATATACAGAATCATTATCATGTTATATTTTTTATTTACATAATTTAAACTCATTATTATACCCATCCAAATGATAAAGTGTTTGAATAACAAACGACACCATGACGTGGAGATGGTAATCCATACGTACGCACGTATGGTAACTTTTTCATTTTTGGGATGGATAAAATAATGAAAATGAATGTACCATTTTTATAACAACATTATAGTATATATAATATAATGGATTTATTATTTTAGAATAGAAACAACAACGAATGCGGAAGTGGAAGAAGAAAATAACTTGAAAGAGGTGATTAAATATTTACCTCTACTTCGAGTTATTCTTTTTGATTTGATCAAAATGGCTCCATAGGATGGATTTATGACTAAAGTATGGCCTATATGATGATGGGAGGATAGTTGGGAGGATATTTGGGTAGGGTTTTTCTGAGCCAAATGGCACTGAAAGAGTGAATTTTAGAGAAGGGCAAGTGCCCTTTTATAAGAAGGGTGAGGGGCACCTTAGGAAAATCTAGAAATTTATTTTATAATAAAATATTTTTCGGTTTCTAGTGGATAAGAATTGATTTGTTTCAAAGAAATGGTGAGTATTGGTCAAAATACACTCAACCAATAGATTTTAGACAGGTTTGGGTGACTACATTAAATATATCTTCTAGATTGAACTCTTAGTTAAATAGTTTGACATTTACCGTGTCTCTTTGTATTTTTATATTATAGGGTTAATAAACATACTACAAACTTCCAAGAAAACCCAAAGTGGTTAACTAATGATAAAAATATCATTATATATGTCTTTGGGCCAAACCTTATTTTTAGTATAATTATACCAACCAATAGTATTGTATTTGTTTTAAAAAATCATTGATGTCAATTTTGACATTATTTAATAATTGATTTCTTTTAAGTCCTAAAAACTTTATTACGTGGAACTAAATACATTTAATCAAACATAACATGTCATTTTAACCTATAAAATTAGTGTAATTCATTAAAAGTCTCAAATTATATTTATCTTGATATTTATAATATCAATTATTATAATCGTTCATTAATATGGAAATTACTGCATCATCATTGTGCCATAAATAAATTTAATTATATAATGTATAAAAATATCATGTAAAATACCATTATGTTTCTAATATCTTTATCTTTATAATGATTATTTATAGTCTAATTTATATTGTTTGTAACCTTATATTAAAAATGTTTTAGTTATTATACTTTGAATTTTAAATCTTTTAACTCTTCTTTAAATAAAATAATAATAAATGACCTAATCTAATCCAAGTGGACCAAAGAGGTTAATATTATATTCCTAGGGTTGTTTTTTGGTCAAATATACCTTTTCCAAAAGAATTATGGCATGTGTTAAGGTAATTATAATATCATTTTTTCCTTTGATTACCCTATTTACTTTTAATCGCGGTAAATAAAAGTCACAAGTTACTATTCATCAACAATTATTTTCATCTCATTGAACCACATTTTACATACTAATATCAACTGTGTCTCTTGTGTTTTTTAAATTAAACTCACAAAATAGTAAAATTATGTTTTATGTAAATTTGAAAATGCTCCTAGGTGGTGGGTAAAAGACGGTAAAAAGTTCAACAAAATTTTTATATATCTAAAATTATTATAAACTGACTCCAATGAATTACATTAAACATATATAGGTATTATGTATATATTTTTACCTAAATTAAATTTAAATAAAATAAATAATTATTTAAATAAAAAATCAGTTTTAAATTATAACTGAATGCTTTTCACTATTCATCAAAAATTGAAAGTTTTTAGAAAAATACCTTAAAATCACCCTAAGCTAATTTCGATATTCTGAATCTGAAAATGAAGTGCATTTTGAATGATAAAATTTATAAAATTTTAAAAAGTAGGTATTACTATTCATAACGGCTAGTTTGATTGGTTGTGGTGTGTTAGAGCTCGAAGTTGCGTACAACACATGCTATTGTATTTTTCAAAGAGAAGCGTACTGTAAAATAATGGGGTGTTACAAAAAGAATATTTCTATTTTTTTTTAAATGGTTGTTTTTTAATTTATTTCTGAAAACACAAAAGGAATGTATTTTTTAAAATATCTAGAAATAAGGGACTTCTACAACCCCATAACTATTTTATGAAATGCAGAATCATCAAAACATTTTCTTTCGATTTAAAAATAAAAAAAAGATGTATGGTAACAATGAAACTTACCCTCTACCTTAACGAATTAATGAAAATATTTATATTATATATGTTCTCCATTGATTTATGATGAAAACTCATATATTAAATATTATTTTAAAATTTTATTTCCATTTTTTTATTTCTATAAAGAACATGATTTTGTTACAAATCTTATACTTTTAATGAATCTATGGTCAACTATTATCTCTAATTAAGTTTTTATTCATTACCTTACTCTTGAAACATTGAATTTTTTATCATCATTAGACATTATATTTACATTAAATATACCTAATTATTATCATGGATATGTTTAGTTCCAAAACCATATATCATTTTAATAAATTGTGTTTCACATTGAATGTTATTTGATTGATTGGGTAAATTTTGATAATTTCTACTTAATAAATATATTTATTTAAAAGACACATTGTTCATGAATTTAATCAATTATTTTTTAGATGAATAATGCTTTGAAAATACAGTTAGGATTAGGGATCATAATTATATTTCCCATCGAGGCAGAGGTAGGTCTCATGGAAAAAATTACATATCCAAAATAACTGGGGTTTTACCCATAGGATTAAACTATCCTGGATTAAGATATTAAATATATATATATCATGATTTATAATATCATGATTCTTAATAGAAATAATTATCTTCATTGAGGATTTAATAATTACTATCCATGTGCTTTTGACATTGATATTGACCATGGATGCATTTCATTCACATAATATTCATTAAATGGTATGTAGTTTTATTATTTTACCCTTCCAAATTTATTATTTCTTATTTAATGATAATTTCTTCTATTATACATATAAAATATTGAGTATTTATGATCCCCCTTATTTTTTTCCTTTCAATATGATATGTATAAGAATTGTTTGAATGAGTATCAAGTATGTTGGGAATTTGATTGTGTAATTTTTTAATTTTATTCCCAATATAAAATCGATAACTTTTATTTATCTAGTTCTTTATCTTTGATAAAATGATTAGTCCTTCAGTATGGGATTCCTTGAATTTATGATCATTTATATAAAGTGAAAACCATCTCTAGGTTACTCGATCTGTGGCTGTTATAGTTGCTATAAAATCTGAATTCACTATAAATATTCAAAACTCGATATTAGAAAATATATATTAGGGAACACATTTCTATGATAGACTTTTAGAATATTTCAAATTGCAGAATAACCACCTATTATTTTGGTAAGGTAGATATATAGGTTTTCTTAAAATTTAATCCATGTATGCAAATTATATGTGTATGTGATTATTAAAATTTGTACATAGTTATAACTCAGAAGAGGGCACATTGGGATTTGACTCAAGATTAACCTAGTACATAGTAATTCACCATACTACAAAAATTGTTTAACAATCTTGAGAGATATTATTTGGTGAATCCACATTTTTTTAGATAACTCTAAAAAGGATTTAAATATATTTTTATATTCCCAAGGAAACTAAACTTTTGATTCTGAGAAAATCAAAAAAAATAAATTTTAGTTTAGATTCTATGTTACATTATATTTAAATTTATATATTATGATTTGAGAATGATATTTTACGAGATAACTTTATATATAAATTTTTTTTTAAAAAGGTGCCTAGAAGAAATACATGTATCAACACTCATGGTTAATATATAAATATCCTTAATAATATATCCAATAAAACTATTGTTGGAAATTAGTATATCCTTACTATAGGAGGGAAGTCGACCTGTGTTTTGACTAAAAACCATCCATCAATAGATCTACCTATTGTTCCAAATTTTTATTCACCTATGTTGGATGGATTCATGGGATAAAATCCTCATAATTTAATGGGACTACTATTTTTATGGTAGTATCGGAATAGATTAACTCATTTGAAAAGATATTTTCTCCCTTAGAATGTGATTAAATGGAAATGGTTTTATTGGATGTATATTGTCTCAATGGTGATGTTGATCAATGGATATTGTTGATCTAGGATAATAGAGACAATGGGGAATTAGAACACATGACATTTATATCTTTTAATGAAAATTCATTAAAAAAATATTCTCTTCATGAGTAATGAATAGAAATGAAGATAATGTTCATTAGATAAAAGAAAAAGGAGAAAAATAAAGTTTTTCAGAGTATAAGTATACCATTAAAAGACAATATAATTATGTTATGGATTATTTATGATATATGGAATAAAATATTTACTATTTATATTTAGGGAAAAAAACCATGTCTCCAATGGGATATGGATTCTTAAAAAATTTCACAATATGATGAAATAGTTTTACACACCATCAAATTAGAGATGTAATTTTCAAGATATTATATATTTAATGGGAGTCATAAGAAGAAGTGGTAAGATTAATAACATGAAAAATGTAATTCATAAAATAGGATGAATAAAATTAATCAATTTTCATCATGTATAATTTTGAATGAAGCATCCTATAAAATGTTTAAATTCAATGGGAGTTCGTTAAAATTGTAGTCGTATGGTTCATATAGATAATTAATGTATGGGTAATAAATAAATAAATGATTTCTAGTTCTTAAACTATTAATAAATGGGCATTATACTCCCTAATTAACTAAATGTTAAGGGAATATACCGTAGAAGAGGCTGATGGAAAAATTCCATGCTTATGTGATCACTAAATATGAGGTTGGAGTTTCAAATGATGTGGAAAAAGATACATTAATCATATCATCAAATTTAGACAATGATTTTTTTTATCATCACACTCATATATGTTCTATATGTTTTCCATGGACAATATATATTTCCCTATCATCTTAAGATGTTAGTTGTTATTCAAATATCATAGTGTAAATATCATTATGATAAGTATTTGTTAGGAACTTCCAATTATGAAATAAAAACATGATCTACTTGCTAACATTTTTTTCATACGAATGGTTTACTTTGATATAATCATATTTATGGATTTTATTTCAAAATAGGATGTGGAAATTGAGTATACATAGAATAAAATTACAATTCATGATAGAGATATTGAAATACTTATCTATGGTGTGGAGATTTCATTATCTGGTTCATGTATACATGCATCCCAAATATCTCTCCGGAATGATATTATTAAGGAATAATAGAAAATAACCGATAGATATGAAAGGAAATATTCAAGATGAGGATGTACCTATTGCCTAAAAATATGTTGATTTATTTCTAACTAATTTAACTAGACATCCAAATGAGTGTGAAGATTGGTTTTCAATCTATTGAATCATCGATTAATGGACTATATCAAATAATCTCTCTAGAATAGCTACATTATAATTAATATAGTCAAAGAAATTATTATAGGAGTTCTGTGATAAGGGATTTATTCTCCCTAGTGATTCACCTAGGGGAGCTTATGATCTTTTTGTTAAGAACAAATATGGTTCCATGATGTTGTTTATTTATTATAGTGATATAAATTATATTATAACAGTTAAAAAGTATCTTATACCTCACATTAATTATTTATTTGATCAATGACACATGACTAAATATTTTTCAAAAATTTATCATCAGTCCTGGAATCATCTATTGTGAGAAAAGTATAAAACTATTCTAAAAATATAATTTTCTCTAAGGTATGGACATTAGGCATTTATAGTACCTCCATTTAAATTAACTAATGTAACCTTTTTTAATGAATCAAATGAATATTGTTTTCACATAATATATTGATAATTTCATTATATCGTTCATTGATGATATCTTATTGTATTCTAAAATCTATGAAGATCATGAGAATCATTTGCAGAAAATTATTGAGACTCTTAGGGAAAAATAGTTATATGGTAAATTTAAAAAGAGTGAATTTTTTCAATAATAATTATGTTTTCATTCACATATTATCTCCAAGGATGAAATTTGAGTTGATTATGAAACAGAAACGGTAATCAATGAATGGAATACACCAATGAACATAAACGAGGAATGTAGATCAATTTATTAATAGCTTACTGTCAGTGATTTATTCAAAACATTGTTTGATTGGAAAACTATTTATCCAATATTACTGGTAAATGAGTTATGTTAATATGGATAAAATAATGTGAAGATTATGTTGATGAATTAACGATGATATTTTTAAATTCTATTATTTGGACCCAACTATCCACAAATGATGGATTTTATTTATATATTGATGCATCAAATAAGTGAATTTGTTTTTCCATTATACAAAATGATAATGTATTTTCCTATGATCTGATGAGGTTAAAGATTCCTCAAAATTACTATCCAAACAATTATCTTGAGTGGGAATTTATAATATTTTCATTCAAGATATGGTATCATTATATCTATTGTGAAATATGTGAGATATAAACAAACCATACGAGCCTAAAATACATATTTTCACAAAAATGATCCCAATATAAAGAAAAGGTAATGTCTTCAGATATTTAGGGATTATAATTTCTAAATACACTACAACATTGTGAAGAAAAATAAGTAAGTGGATTCATTGAGTATGAATGATCATGGATTCATTATACAAAAGATGATTAACATGGATCTTATGATCATGTATCAAGTAATGATAGATATATGAATAATAAATTAAGGATAGATATCATTCATTGTGATAATATATTTATTGTAAAAGATAAAAAGTTCCCAATATGATGATGATATCTTTTAAAAGAATATTAAATCCATGAAAGATAGGAAATTTTCCGACATTGTTGGAAAAGATACAATTTTTAAATGTGTTAAGAGACTATGTGCTTCAACTATAACTGAGACAAAAATAGAATTATTAAGGTATTATCATAGCTATAATTAATCTATACAACATAGGAACACCGATATAGTTAGGTATTTTAGAGAATACTTTTTGTTGAAATCATGAATTGGGAAACTGTTGATTATATATCAAGATGTTTGGAATTTCAAAAGTTGATGCCTGAGAGAAAAAAATACTAGGGGATTTATGAAATCTCTACCTATAAATATGTAAAAAAACTTATATTTAAATTTACTTTTATACATGAATACCAAATATACATATAAATAATGATTTCATATTGGTTATTATTTAACAATTTTCCAAATCTATACATCTCCATGTTATAAAAGACGTTTTACAGTTTCATCACCTTTCATAACTTTGTATTAATAAAGATTTAATATTTCATGGTGAAACACTATAAATTTTTTTAAATCATAACCCATGAGTTATATTAATATTCTAGAATATTTTTCAAAAGCCTCTTGATAATGAGCATCAATAGTATACCACCCACCTTCCGCAAACTGATGGGTAGACAAAATGTAATATTAAAATATTGGAGTACAAGATAAGTTAAGGATAATTTTTATTTAGAGGTATATGGAATTTTTATCCACCTTTGGTATAGTTTTCATATAAAAAACATTCCATTCTAGTACTCAAATGGGACTGTAAGAAGATTTATTTTGAAGGATATTCCATACATCAGCTTGTTCAGATGAAATTTCGGAATGGATACTTGTAATCCCTGAACTCGTAAAGGGAAAAATAAAAAAAGAAAATAATATTTGGGATAATATTAAATAATATCAAATTAGGAAAAAATTATATTAAATTTGAAGTAATGATTTGAAATTTCTAGTGGTAGAACACATTTTCTTAAAATTGTCTCCATGGAAGTGTGCTACAATGATTTATATAAAAATGAAATTGAGCCCTAGGTACATGATACAATAATAATTCCACTAAATAATTATTTTATTTTCTTATATATTTTAATTTACAGTTATCATATCTTGAGTACATGATGTGTTCCATATATCATTGAAAATTAAGTACAAGCCAGACCATATGCATGTCCTCACCACTAAAGAAATAGAATTGGAGTGTGACCTGTCTTACAATAAATATCGCATACTAATTATTGAAACCTTCTATAAATTATTGGTAAATAAAATAAATCTAATTGTAATGGTTATTTTTATAATTCATAAAATATTGGAAGTAACATGGGAACTAAATGATGTTGTAAATAAGAACCACCAACATTTCATTAAAAATTAATAACAATTAAAATTTTGAGTAATTATTTTTGTTGGGCGAAAAAATGTAACATATGATATTTAATTATAGTAATTTAACATTCTATTTTAATGGAACTATAATATATTTCACATTTTAATATTTCATGGACCAACAATTCAAATCGGATATTGTAAATACAAATTTTTAACTTACATGGTGAAAATTATCCTAGAATTATATTTTGGAATTTTATATTAGAAATAAGATTTTATAAAATATTTTCACAGTTATTTATAATATTTTATTTTAATATGTGGAATTAAAAATTTATTGAACCTACATTTTATATAAATAATCATAAATTCATTTTTAGGAAAAAGGGGATAATTTTTATTATAACTATTTTTGTTTAAAATGGAATAATGACTATCCATTTTAATTAATTAAAATAATATTTAATGATGAATGATATAAATTAAATGTATATATTATATATATAAATACATGAATTTAATCCCATATATTTATGATTATAATACATATAGTTAATATAAGATCATCTTATGCTTCGAAAATTCATTTCTTGATAAAATTTATTTTTACAAGTTTTGTGTGTTTATTTTTAAATTAAAGACTAATACTTATATGATTTAAATTTAGAAAATGAATTCTATAATTTTATTTAGAATGATAAATATTAGGTAATATGATTCAAATAATTTTATATTAAATTTAATAGTAAAAACTAATTATCACAGTTAAGGATAAAATGTGTTTATCGGGGGTTAGTCTATAAATATAAGGGTCAAAATGTCATAATAGTATGTAAAATAGTACATAATCCCCTCACTTCTTATCACATATCATTATATATACCTCAACAAAAAAATATAAAACTCTATCCCAAAAATCCTTATCTATATTTATGAGTTTCTTATCTTCCAAAAAAACCAACCTTATGGTCCTTAATAAGATATCCCAATAAGTTTCTTCTAAGAATTAGTAATTTCCTTTAATAAGATCTTTCTTTTTATATTTTCTTTTTCCACCATCAGTAATGTCACAAAAATTAAAAAATAACAACACCAGTATATACCATATACTATGATTTTATTATATTCATTTAATATATTTATCCATTTCCATTTTCATCAAATGGAAAACAAAACCATCACTGATGTGTATGATGGACTACTGCCTCTTGAATCGATGTATTTTGTTTTCCATCACAGACTCATGGGGATAGTTATAATGATGAAAATATTTAATATCTATGATACCTAAGACATAATATTTATTTTGGTAAATTAATATATAATCTACTTCATTACCCTTTCTCCCATTAATGGAATGATATCCTCACTTGTGCATACGTACGACCTACCAGCTCTACAATGCGATGAGATTCTTTTTCCCTGTTCGACATTCAATAATGGATATAAAAAATAAACATAATGAATAAATGTAATTTTTATTAAATTAATATCATTATATAAATAATGGAAATATATCCTATAAAATGGAACCCGATATTCCAAAAAAACATGCAGCAGATAATAATGGAATTGACACCCGAAACAATTATAGTAATGAATTATTATTAATAAATGAGTTGTATGATATTATTAGAAGATCATATATGGTATTATAAATATATATATGGGTTACTTATGTAATAACTAATTTAAAACCATTATAATGGATGTTAAATAATTTTTATCTAAAGGTATGTTTGAGGTAATGTATTTCATCCCAATTTACACTTCATTAATACATATTTGTTATTATAGACAGATTCATATTTTTTGGTTTATATACAAATAATTTGATTACTTTTACATGAATTAATATTTATTAAGGATAATTAATGTTTAAATTAAATTATATTCTTTCAAGGGGTTACCAGTTATAATTTTCTAAAGAGGTATGAATCGGTCTTTTGATTCCCACTTTCTTTTGAGATTCGGTTAAATTTCATTAATAAAATATTATCATTTACCCTTCATAAGAAAAAATAAATTTATTATCCATTGAATATTTAAATATTTCCTATATTTTCCACTAAATTTTCCCCTTTTTTAACTTGAATCAATTAAATAAATGTTTCAATTAAAAACATATTTATTCCCTTTTAACGAGGTATATTTTTCTTTTATATACATATTTTTCATAATTGTTCTAAAATTTTAATTTTAATAACTAACAATATTAATTAAATAATTTTATGTTATCCTTGTTTTTTAAAAATAATTTTAATGTGACATTTATAATTTCTTTTTAAGATGAGTTTTTTTTACATTCTTTACAAAAAGTCAAAATGGATGTTTTTAACATATACCTCAATAACAGACATACCCACCACCATAACCACTTTAAATAATTTAAATTATTCTATATGTTTTAAAGGATTTTATAAAGAATACTCTTAAATGAATAAATATTTAAATATTTTTTGTCCATTTTATTTATTTCAATAATGTTCAAGATTTCTTTATAAAACATATACTTATGCCGAATCAATGGTCAACTATTATCCCTTATTAATGTTTTTTAAATATCTTCATCTTGAAGCATACACATCATTATCAAAATTAGACATTACATATAATTTATGTAGTCATATTTTTTATCATGGATATTCTTATTTGTTAAAAAATATATCATATATATATATGGTTTTTTAACATGAATTTTTTTTCATTGACTGTGGAAATATTGATAATAATTATTCTTTGCTCAATATATATATATTTTCATAAGAAATATTTATATTGATTTAAATTTTCCTTTAAAAATATAATAAATATAGTGATTTATGGGTTCAATAAATATATACACCCTCGATGCATGATCATTTCTCATAAGAGAAATAAATTATCTAAATTAAATGGGTTTTAATAATAATTTTAATCATTCAAAGTTCAATTTATAGATTTTAAAAATAACTTGATGTCTGAGATCATGACATATAATACTAGAATTTCCTTTATTGTGACTTCAGTTTCTATTTTTAATGTTATTTTTTCTATAATATTATCTATGGATACATTGTTTCCGCACGTTATTGATTAAATTGAAGGGTATTTCATTAATTAGCAATGTCATGTTGATTTTGAATTTTTTAATACCAATAGATTATATTGAATAAAAAACATAATATATATTTGAGATTAACCTTACTTTTATCTTTTCCTATAATATGTAAAAAAATTATTTGACTGAGTTTCATGGATGGTTAGTTTTTTCTACTGCAATATTTTTTAATAAATTTTCAATATAAAATTGGTATCATGTTTGTATCATGTTATCCAATATTACTAATATGATCATTACATTAGGATTAAAATCCTTGTATATATTCTAATTAAATAAAGAGAAAATTTTCTCTATTTTACAATATTTATGGTTTTAACAAAGTAGACCTACTTTATAGGGATCAAGATCATCTATAATGGATGCAAGAAGCATATTGGACTAGGTCAGATTATATACATTGACCAGATACTAAAGAGGTTAAAAGTGAAATAATCTGAGAGTTAAATGTGACACATAGTATAAATACTTCCAATAAAATATTTCCTCGGTCATAATAGGATATATGTAATTAGTAAGATCACCCAAA
The DNA here is from genome assembly GCA_963277665.1 of Viscum album. Classification (NCBI taxonomy): domain Eukaryota; kingdom Viridiplantae; phylum Streptophyta; class Magnoliopsida; order Santalales; family Viscaceae; genus Viscum; species Viscum album. The sequence goes on along the minus strand of OY728150.1, from coordinate 2,055,522,521 downwards.
AAATTGTGATAGGATCTTTCATATATATTATATATACAAGGACATATGTTACCTTTACTTTGAGAGTGGTATTTATATATCAAGAAGGTCTTGGTAAATAGAATTGAACTATTTTTATGGATATCCATAAGTATTATAGGTTATCTAAGGATACATTCCTAGTGTATGGAGTAGAATAAGATCTATCCATTAGTGGTTATATGTTTTCTTGATTTAAAATAGATATGAATGATCATAAGGTGTAGTCATGGTACACTTTTTAGTCATAATAAAAAACTCTGAGATATAACAGTTCAATGTAGACATTTTTTACCAATTCTATAGCTGATTCTGAGAATATTATCGATTTTGATATATATAATGAATTAGTATGGATTTATAATATGTTTCCTAGAATTAATGAACTCGTCACAGATTACATTGATAACACTATATTGGTGGATCTCCCAAAAAATATAGGGTCACATCCAAGGAAAAATAACATACATAAATAATTTTATCTATTAAGATATTTTTATTAATAAATTGAAGTTTCATTGAGTATAGTATCCACAATAAAAAATATGGAAGATTCTTGGATGAAAACGCTTTCTCGAAAAAATAATGAGTATCATGAGATAACAAGTGAACATAAAGATGTTATCAAATAGATTTAGTTCCAATGGGATTTTGTTAGATTTGGTTCCATAAAAATGACTTTCAATGTACCTGATTACATTTTTTTCATTATTAATAAACTTTATTATCAAATCATGGCAGTTCCATTGTATGAAATTTGTATGTGATAACTTCCTATGAATATATGTCCCAAAAAAGGCCATAGAATTTCTCCATTATAATTATAACATGAAGGATCAATAATAGTGTTCCTAAATATAGTTATATAGATGGATGAAACAATGTGATGGGATATATACAATATAGGCTATCATCAGTAGGATCCCCTTAAGACATTGATACACCTTCTCATGGTGTTCACCCTTGGTAATCTCCAATATAAGATGTTATAAGAATTGTTCTACCAAAATTAAATACACATTATCATGTTTCCTCAGATGATCATATCCATGGATGTATTTATTTATCCTTATAATATAATATATTCCATAATTTATATCACGAATCGATAATTTTGATGTAATTCTTGATAATTGTGTTCAAATATACACATGGGGAGGTATGATCCATTAGGTGCATCATGAGTGATATTAAATTAATGGATAAATCAAGAAATTATTTATCCATTATTTAACTTGATGGAAGTTGATATCATAAATCACATTGTTGGAAATAGTTATTCCTAAATAAATATATAGAGTTGGTGTTTAGATGGTGAGTTCATTTCCCTAAATTCAAGGAAAGATACATCAAGCACATAGGTTAATGGAACTAGCATGAAACATTATTAACTTTTGATATCATGATAAAGATATTATACTACATTTTAAACTTTCATTTGAGGTTTTATGTCAGTTCTACATTATCATTTTTCTCAATGGGTTACTTGGTGGGTTTCTAAGTGATAACTTTGGAATTTTGGTGGTTATGCATAATTACATTAAGAGTGAGGCCTATAAGGTCACACACTATGAGTATTCGTAATCTTAGTTAAATTACATCATTGAATTAGTAATGTTCAAATATATAGTATTTATTTATTTTTGGTTGATTATGATTATTTAATCCCAAGTTATTTGAAAGGATACGATTGTTTAATAATAATAAATATTTATATTCCTGTTTTGGTGAATATAATATTTATTATATTTATCAATGAATAATATTTTGATAATTATTTATTAAGGGATAATAAATTTTGATGAGGGAATGAAGACCGATCATAATGGTCAACATTTGAAATGGTATGAATAATATTTATTTATATTGTTGAATTGATACACATGTCAAGTGATTAATAATATTTTTATTGTTAATGTACCTGAGGTTAACTATTAATAATAAAGTGGGGAATTTATTTTTTATAGTTTTCCAACCCTAAACAATTAATAATATATATATATATATAATAATATCACATTATATAATAAGATATGTTGTGCACAAAAGATAGTGTGACACTTCATCAAGCCATAGAGAGATATATAGGGATCAAGAATATTATTTTTACTCTTCATCTCTAATCATATTAATAGATCCCCAAGATTTCATCCAACATTTAGAAGAATTCTGATTTGATCAACCACAATCAATTTTATCAAATATGATAGCCCATTCTAGGAACCATATGATTCTGCATTGATTTTTAGAGATATTAGGATATGTGTGGATCACCGCTAGAGGTATTATGCACTTATATACTATATATAAATGATGGTGCAATAATATAAGTATTGCAGATAATCTAAAAAGATGGAATTAGAATATAATCTTATAAATTAATTATAAATTTCAATAGAATATCTTCTTTCTTCTAGTTCTAATGTTTTCTCAACTCAAGTAATTTTCTATTTTCAAGCGAGATAATGTTATTTTTCATCTAAAATAATGATGATAAAAAAAATTAATTATGAAATATTCGTTGGACATTCCATAAAAGTGATTCCGCAGTACCAATAATCCACAACACTGTGGGACGATTTATTTATTGGGAGATAAGTCATCCCTATAAGGAATAATTAATCCTCTTAAAGAGAAGAATGAAAAAAAAGAATCTATCTGGTGGGATTCTATCTTAGAAAATTTTATTTATATTCTAGTATTTGTATGGACATTGGGATGTTTGGTTTGTGACTAATTCACCAGTGGGTTATGATAAAAAACATCCTAAACTACAATTGTATTGATAAAAGATTTTATTGTTGAATATATGACATAGTTAACCCATTAATGGAAAGGTGTAGGATTCTGAAGTGGGGTAAAATCATATAAAAACAATTATACCATTTAATTAATTATGTTTATTTCAAATATCGTTGTTCTATGTTAATCAACACAGGATCCAATATTTATAAATAAGATAATTTATTTAATCCCAAAGGGGTTGTAAAGGATTAAAGAACGGATTGAAATTTTTTAAAATTAGACAAAAAACTATTTACCTACCTCTCATGTGTGTTTGTATGATCCGCCATGAAATAACCTGAGTTTTAGAGCATACATTACATCTATTTTTTAATCAACCATTCTATTACAACTAAAATCATATCAAAAGGTTCCATAATTTATTTCACTAAAAATTATATTACCTAGGTTTTTTACATGTGTACATAGGTAGTATTACTTTGAAGTTAGGTCAGAATGGAATTTATAAGTTTCTTATATGGAAGAATCATTCTATATCCTCATTAATACAAATTTTAAGGGATCATATAAGATCTTAAAATACGATAGGAAATGAAACTATGATATATATAGAAGAACAAATAGGGCAAACGATTATATGAATTTCATCAGACTGGTTCAAGTCATTCCCAGTACACTGGGAATGAGTCCTCTAGGAAATCTAGTTCAAGAGGTGAGAAATATAGTTTTAGTCTGTTATATAGTTATTTTTACTCAATTTATAAGCACTAAATGAATAAATCCCTTACTGGTGTTTTCATTTACATTTTTTCTCTCATCAAGATGATACATGACCATGATTTCCTTATAGAAGAACATGTTGTTGACATAGAAGAGGTATCGACAAAGGATATGAACTCTTAATGTACTCTCAAAAAGAAAGTTACTTCCAATGAAGAATCTATTACCCATTTTAAGGAAATATTTTTCAAAATTTATGAAAAATTGAAAACATGTTTATTTGAAATATAATTATTTTAAAATAAGGTTGATGAGGTGTTCCATTCATTGGAGAAGTTTTGTCGAATCTATAGGAATATAAAGAATAACCAGTTTGGAGATAATTTTTCAAGTTTTATTGATATTCAGCGTTCATAAAAAAAATTAAAAAAATGAATGATGATGAATTCTAATTAATGAGAAATGATTTAGAAGAAGGATTGAACACATTTGAGGATGAGAAATATACTCTCAGCATGATGTTCCCATGGTAGTTAGTGAAATTGAAAAATCGAGATGTTATATATTCATGGTCTTCTTAATCGGATGAGAAAAAGTGAATTCACAAAAACAATAGAAAATATTCTTGATTTTAAGAATATTTAGAATGGTCGAACAATGAGTTCTACATCATCTCGATATGTATCTAGCTTCAGTTCTCACAAAATGGAAGTTAGATCAATTAGTAACATCCTAATTTTTTAATGATATAAAGAATTACCTATTTAGGGATTTATTAATATATAAAATGCTAACAAAATATATTATCATGGAAATGTTTTGTTTTTTTTAATGCATCTAAAAAGGATAAAATATCCAATTAATACTCTTCAATATTCAATTAAATATTTTTTGAGGTAAAACTGAGTAGGTATGAGTTTTTATGTTCTACAAAGGCTCAGTGAATATATAAAAAAACGATTTATTTATTATATTATTTGAGAAAGTTTTATTTAAAAAAATTGAATTACTCCTAAACTATGAACCTTATGATAAAATTTAGAACACCATGTGGCCCAGAATACAGTGTTTACCCTATGAAGGGCCTAACACTCGAGGTTGTTGGGAATTCGGATGACTCACTCAATAAAATAATTTATTTAATGATTTTTTATTTAGGTAATTTATGAAAATAGATTTTCATAATTTCAAAGGTGGATTTGGTGAGAAAATAGAGACCATTGTTGGATCTTTAATATGGTGTTTACATTAGTGGGAATATAACATTTGATGTTAATTTTAAATACCTAAAAATTTCATGTAATTTCTTAAAATTATTTGGGATTCTTACGAGTCTTTAAAAATTGATGGAGCACAATTCTAAGACCCAGTGTGCCCGGAATGAATTTTTTAACATCATTTAAAGGTAAGCTTATTAAACACGTGGGTGGAATTTTCAGTCTTTTGAACGGATGCTCAGATTAAAAATCTGAGGGCACCGTTGAATCTACAGCACTGGGATTTGCTTAAGGGAGATTTCACTTTAACCACAATATGTTGGGAGAAAAAGTTAGTTTCTGGTATTTTTAATGAAAAGTAAAATACATGTAATTGTTATTTTATTTCATTTTTTTCCAACGGATGAGTGGTGGTGGTGGTATCGATGAATTTTCAATCCATTTAATGGCTTGAATCATTAACTCTGTAACTCCACCGTTTTGAATTAAAATAGGATCATTGATTTATTTAATGAACCTCATTAATTCCTCAATGTGTTACTAACCGTTCCCCCTCCTATTTAAATGGATCTTGGTGTGGGGTTTTGGAACTCCTTATTTAAGTGAATAAACTCTGGAGATGTCCTTCGGAAACATCCACCTAGAAAAAAATACCAGATTTAGTGAATAGGGATGAGCACCACCAAATCACGAACTGAAAACAACAATGAATGAGGTTTCATCGATCGTCTCCAGTGGATGTCTCATCCAAGTAGGGTTTTTTTATTTTGAAATTCTCCTCCTTCCCCGTTCTTGAATTATATGAAGATTGCGGATCAACCGAATGATGGGTTGATCTGTGGATCTTTCATGAAACACATGAGGTTGATGCGGGGTTACATGTCAGGAGTTATTTCCAAATTCTCCAATTGTGGTTAACACCCATTGTAAAAACACTGACGTGGAGGGCATGGGCCAATCCGAACAAGACCCAGACCCTCAACTGATGATTTTATTCTTGTGTTTCTCGTGCGTAGCTAGGAAATGTGACATTAAGGTATAGATATGGGTCTTGTAGAGCCTGAAGGGGACTCGAGAGGCTTGTAGGTGTAGACGACACCAAGAATGGACAATCGAAGCACGTCTAGTGGCCAATGGAATGAACTGTTTGCACAGCATGCCAATGGTGGCCGGTTGTGTCTAGATGAGGCCCGTGATATCCAGCTTTGAGCGGTGGGAAGGTGGCCCACTTCCATGCACTACTGCGGCTAGAGTCGGTCGGCCTAAGCGGGACGTGCGAGAGAAGGGTGGTGCCCGTAGGTACCACTTGCAGCTCCAGTTGCGGCCAATGTGTTGTGACTGGAGTGGGAATGGGGGCCCGCACCATGCCGCATTGTCTAGAGACTGGTCAGCCATCTCACCGACAATACACATGGTGGGGAAGCACCCCAGCAGTCAGATGAATCTGTCCCACATTCGTAGGGCAAGCTAAAGAAACAGTCTTCCATCTGGCGGACTAGGAGGTACCCGCGGCCTAGTGGGCCTGGTCGGACCCGTGGCCTAGCGGGCCGGCACGGGTAGAACAAGCCCCACACAGCAGGTCGCACCAACTATGGCTCGTGCCCGTGAACCAGCCGGGCCGACACCGATGGGCCGAACCTAGTGAACCGGGCTGACCCTTAACTGTCTGAACCCAGGCGGGGTCAGGTAGACCCCCGGACCCGTTGCATTAGGCTGGCCTGACAGAGTCAGACTGGTCCCATACCCAACCATCCCATGAATAAAGAAGCACCCATAACTGATGAACCAGGTTTCCATTTAACACGTCATATGTGGTGTTTTGACCACTATTGGGAAGCGGTCCCTATGGTATATTTTAGTGGGCCCGATCGAGTTGGGTTGGACTGAGATACGATCACCCATTTTCACTAAAGGGGGTCTAATTAATAGACCAAAAGTTTGATCAACGTGTTTTCTGTGGCATAAGGACCCTTGTGAAATGTCTTTCCTTTGGAAATACTCTAAGTGAGTTTGGAAAAAATTTGACATGAGACTTGGGTTGGATTAGGATTGAATCCAACCGGACCCTTTTTACAAAAGTCCCCATATCTCACAGACCGGACATTCGATCGACGCATCGTCAGTCACATTGGGACCCCTATGATGGGGTGGTCCTTTGGGTATTATTTTTTCAGGACTTCATACCAGTTGAAATATCACCAATTGCTTGAGGAGCAGAGTCTTTTGATGATTAGGCATGCTTCGTGTAGGAATCATGTGGCTGACTGTGGCATGAAGAAGAAGAGTGACCAATATGGTTCAGCATCAGAAACTCCAGAGGTAGATGATCTAATTGCACGACTAACCATTCCTACCTCTGTACTAGTGACCAATACGGGTCAGCATCAGTGACCAATATAGGTCATCACCAGCGACCAATATGGTTCAGCACAAATGACCAATAGGGGTCCACACCAGTGACAAATATGGGTCTGCAACTAGCGTCCTTTATGGGTTTTCGTACAGTGACCTATACTTGTCAGCAGTAGAGTTACTATAGATAGGGTAATTTGGATTTATTACTAGTCATCCTTATCGAAGTAACCTTGATGTTACACTATTAAAGTGAGTTGTCACTTTTTCTTCTTGTTTCATGAATTAGATCATTCTTGTGATATTACCTCTGTGGTATTTCATGTGACGTTTTCCTTTATGGATTACAGATAGTACTTTGGGGATCTATAGGTCCCCTACTCAGTTGTTATACTCACCCAAGAATAGGCTATGCACGCACATGTGTGTCTGGTGCAGACTACTGACGCTCTGAGGCAAACATTGGAGGTTCGAGACTTGGTGGAGCTTGGTGTGACTGGAGCAATCGATATCCTCTTCTTCAAAATCAGACTTACCGAAAATACCCTCCAGGAAGATCTCCAAGGTAGATGCATTAGCTATTTACTTTTTTTTTTGTTTTTAGGGCTTGGAAAATGGCCCACTGGTTTCAGTTTACAATTTTTTGTGGGTTCACTTTACTATCGTGGTTATACCTTACTTTTGTTGGTTGTTTACTTCAGTTTACCTTTTTTTGTGTTTACAGATTTCTAAGGCAATGCCTTCCCTATTCGAGAAAATCCTTAATGTGTTAGTCCCAAAGCCTTGGCTTATGGAAGGCGAGCTTGGTATAGACACATCCGGGCCCTATGGGACAGGTTGTGACAACGTTGTATCACAGGGCGGTCGGTTCAACCAGAAGAACTAAGAGTCTACTTTTAATGAGGTAATGGTGTAATGTGTCTTCAGTTCAGTTTTCAGTATAGGGAGTCTAGTGTTTCTTTTGGGGCTGAAATATACATACACTAGGACCCTAAAATCTATTTTCTGACTCATTACATGAAAACATAGGTTGCTACTGTTTAGAAAAGTTTTCTTGCTCTTTCTAGAGTCAACTTGTCATGACCCACCTTCCCCAAGATGAGGGAAGGGACAACAGAATTCCAGACCCTTCCATCATCAAGTTGAATGAGAGATAATGACCCCCGAGACCCGCCTTCAATGGGTCTCAGAGTGGTTACTAGAAACAAGGGTATAGAATCATATAAAAAATGGAAAGATTTACCCTTTTTATTTAGTAGGATCTAGAGATAAGATAGTAAATCCCAAACAACCCCAAAGATGGAAGTAAAAGTAAGGCCAAAACAATCCATTCCCATATGCATGTTCCAATAATGAAGTTCTAAAAAGTACAGGAAAACTCCAAATAGAAGTTATAAAAGAATGAAAAATAGCAATTTAAATGGTCCCGACGACCGAGTTAATAGGGTATGGAACGATCCTAGATGTCCTACTGGAAACCTGAAAGTAGTTTTATATATGTAGGGTGAGTATACAGGTATACACGGTAGATAAATCCAAAAGCACTCATGCACAAGTGGGGATTCATTATAATGCCCCATGAGAAAGGAGACAACCGAAGCACCTAGTAAGGAAACAATCCAACCAACCCTCACCAAGGCACACTCCCCAAATAACACAAGTCTAGTCATGTAATAGTAATAACACAAGGATTTTTGGGTACCCTGCACCACTGTCCCACTAGATATTGGAGTCATCCTACGCTTCAGACCTCCCACACCATTCTCACCACAGTACCACTGCCATACCCCACCCACACACACTTGGTCTACCACAACCACATATCCCGCCCACAAACCCCTAAGTCACAACCACACGTAACCATGCCCACAGACACCTACGTCCGAAAAACTACCACTACACCCAATGAAACCTGGTCCCGAACAACTACTGCCATGACTGAAGACACATGGGGCTCATCTTGAAGACACGTGGGAAACAGCCTTCTATCACACACCTGTTCCATTTACCACAATGTTCCTTTCCCTAAGAATCATGGGCTATAATGAACATTAGTCCATCACAGCTATCCAGATGAGTCTTGGGCTACTCGTGAAAGGGAGCCGAAATGGATCTAATGACCAGCCACTCATAGTAGTGTTGGTAAAAACACCCTCCCCCATGAAATGGTGGTGTTCAGCACGAAGGTCTCAACTTGGTCTGTGCACGAATAAGAAGAATAAGAACTAAAAATATACATATAGGTAAAAAATCACTCATCCCAACCTAGGGGTTCCAACCCAGCTCATACACAGACACCCTTGTCACAATTCATTCATAAGAAGGAAAACAGACACAACCATGTCACAACTCATTCTTGGAAAACAATTCCCCATTGAACCCATTCTTGATTTTATATTCAAGTGATTTTATTTGGATAATTATTCACTACTGGGAAACTAACAGGCATAGCCACACGATAAGGAAGGAAAACAACCAAGTAAAAATTTAACATTTCACACACGGTTCTCATTTATGTCACTAAAAAAATGATCCACGAGATCCCTGAAAGTACTAGAACCAAACCAAGCCCTAAAATATGGCCCCACACAACCTCAGATCCAAAAACCTACAACTCAAACACACCAGGTGATCCCATCCCCATCCACGTCACCCCACAAGCATCAATCAGAACATCCACACATGTTACCAAGATAGAGTAAGGGAGTTTTCCAGATTCTAACACACCATTCATTATGTATCATCTTTCCGTTTTGTTAAACGGGGTGATCACACAAGGATTCTTTTTCCTTGGAAATCCATTTAATCAACCTACTTGACCTGAAAAACCAATTTCCATGTTACAGAAATTCAATCATCATAAGAGAAAAGGGTCCATTAGTAAGCAACGAAAGACCACCAGTATACATGATTTTTAGTGGACATAAGCCCATAGAATTCACAACATATAAGTAAGGGTAAAAGAGTACATCAACATCATCAAACACACCCCTTCATTCTTTAAAAGTCCATTTATTATCTTCATTATGGTTTGGATTCATCCATACTCGTAGAAATGTTATCATAACCACCATGAATGATATATAGTAAAGAGAGACAAATGACGAACCCTACTTGGATGATCAACGATTGAGTTTTTTCTCCATGCACCAAGAACTAGGGATGAAAAACATGTAGGGGTGGATCTCTGGGGGCTCCAAGACTGAGCAAGAAAGGCTCCAGCACCTACGCACCACTTGCCTCGGGAAGGGGAACTACAAATTCACCAAGGAATGAAAAGGGTACTAGCGAAGAAGAAAGAAGAATCCCCATGCGATAAAAGGTAATATCCTGGAGTTACAGGATATGAAATCTTGATTAGATTTAATGGCGGATTGCGGTTTCACCATGCGGTTGGATGGTTACACACAATGGAATTATTTTTCATTTAACAAATCATAGTGGAGAGGTGGACGTAATGGATATGAGTTAAAGGGTTTCCTTTAAAAAAAGGAAAACGTGTAATAGAGCTGGAACTGGAAGAAAGAAAAAAGGGTGTGGCAATGAGAAAAAATCAACACGTTTTGGTATGTCAAGGGTCGCCCAGCTCTTAAAAGATTTTAGATATAATTTATGGGATTCAAAATGCTTCGAATGGGGTATTAAAACACTTTTACGTCAAAATATATGATTCGATATTAGAACTGGAAATGAAACAAGGGTGGGACACCATTTGGTGAGACACTATAATCGGCGCCAATGTCATGGTGCCACTGTCATGGTGCCGTCATTTTAGTGTGCGGCCATGATGGTGCGATTTTCACGATGCCACCATCACAGTGCCACTGTCAGTAGTTCCATTGTTTCAGTGTGCGACTGTGATGGTGTGACCATCACGGTGCCACCCTCACGGTGCCATTGTTAGTAGTGCAATCGTTTGGTGTGAGACTATGATGGTTTGACTGCTACGGTGAAACTATTAAGATGCCACAGTAATGGATCCACCCTCATAGTGCCACTGTCGCAGTGTGACTAGCTCGATGCCACCAGTTTAGTGGGACACCATTAGTGGGGCCACCATTTTGGAATGCGACTGTAACCCGTGCCACCATTTTGGTGGAACAGTTTGATGGAACCGAGATTTTGGGAAAGTAGTCGACCAGGAGGGTCTGGGACGTTACATCAGAAACCTCTCAATGTATTCTCATCCTCAAGAATTCAAGGATAAAGTTAAAGATAATTGTTGGGTCCGAACAACCACCTTGAAAGATACCTCTCATGAGTAAACCTCCTCGACATATAATAAAACCTCTCCCTAAAGTATCAATATGAACCTGTAATGTTCATATCATCCAGTCATATTGATTAAAGAGTCCCTTCATCCATGTCAAGATATTATACTCATTGTGCGTCGTTGACTTGCATGCACTGGTTTAACCGCATCCACTTTAATGTATCTTAATTATGGATCAGGTCCTCCACTCCCCACAATCAAGACTCTTCACACACATCCAGAGAACAAGGAAAATAGTATATTTCATAGTTAACAAGGTCAAACACTACATAACAACCATATACAGAACAGAATAGGACAAAACTCAAAAAAAACTGGGTACTGAGTGTGCATATGTTCCTCCTATTCCAAGGTACTCTCCTCCATCCCCCCTTGCCTCCGTAACACACAAACCAATGGAATGGTTCTTCCAAGAAGCATCATCTCCTCACGATCTTTGATCCTCATTGGTCACTCTACAAATGTCTGATGATTCTAGATATCCCACTCCCCCTACTCAAAGACGTGTGAATCATCATGTAGATACCCACAGAGCTGAGACACATGGAAGATGTCTTGTACTCTCAGTAGCGACAATGCTAGATCTAGCTGATAAGACACTTTCCCGACCTTCTGCAACAGCTCCAAGGATCCGAAAAACATGCGAGAAAGGGTACTCCCCCTCCCAAACCATCATTTCCCAAGCCAAGGGGAGACCATCAAGAACACGTGGTCCCTAACCTCTAACTCCAAGGGTCACCTATGATGATTGGCATATGACTTCTGTCATTCCTGAGCTGTCTTCATCCTCTCTCGTATAAGCTGATCCTTCTCCGCCATGATCCGTACCACCTTTGGGCCAAGAAAACCTGCTTCCCTGACCTTTATCCAGCACACAGGTGAGGGACACGACCTCCTATAAAAGGCTTCGAACGGAGCCATTCCAATGGTAGAGTGATAGCAATTGTTGTTTAAAAACACTACCAGAGGCAAGTGTTGTACCCACGATCCTCCAATGTCTAAAACAAATTCCCTTAACATATCCTCCAATGTCTGGATGGTGCACTCTATTTTCCCATCTATCTGGGGGTGGAAAGTAGTGATGGGGCATAGTTGGGTGCCAAAGGAAAGTTGAAAACCTTTCCAGACCAATGTGGCAAACCGATTATACCTATTGGAGACTATGGATTTATGAACACCATGAAACTGCACCACCTCATCCACATACCACTTTTATTTGGAATCCACCGTGCTGGAATCCTTGATTGTCAGGAAGTGAGATGATTTCATCAGCCGGTATTCCACTACCTAGATAGCATCACGACCTCCTTGATCCCTGGGTTGTCCTATGATGAAATCCCTTAACATGTCATCCCACTTCCAATCAGGGACATATAAAGGCTGCAAAAAACCTCCCAGGACACGGTTTTCAGCCTTCACCTACTGACACACTAGGCACCTTGCCACAAACTCCATCGCTTTCTACATCACCCCAGGCCACTAAAACTGACCCCTCAAACATTGTAACATCTTGGAAACTCCTGGGTTTACCGTCTAGGGTGAGTTTTGGAACTCACTAAGATCTCTCTTACGCATTCCCATGAGAATGAACAACTTTCCATAAAACATCATCCTACTCTGGAGATCTTCCGACCATCCTTCTATAGCATTGCCCAGGATAACCCGATCACGCTTCACCTAACCCTCTAAGTCCCCACACTAAGCCTCCTCCACCTACCAAAACTGATAGGAATTCACCGTCATCAGGAACAAACAACCTCTTCCATCCTCCACCATTTCTCCTAGGTTTAGGGAAACCAACTCCTATATTTCCATCCAAGCATCTGGAGACTCTCAAACTGCATCCCTCCGCGACTTCCTACTCAAGACATCAGCCACATCATTCCCCTTACATTTCATTTAGAAGATTTAGATGTCGTTGTCCTATAGAACATTCATCCACCTCTGCTTCCACAAGTTCAGGTCTTTCTGGGAGAAGATATACCTTAATATCTTGTGATCTGTGAATACCAAAAAGCTCTCACCGATGAGGTTTTGCTGCCACAACATTTGTGCGAGCACAACCGCTGTGATATCCATGTCGTTTGTGTCATATTTACGCTCATGGGGTTGTAACTACCTTGTCCCATAAGAGATAACCCCCTGTTGTTGCATCATCACACTCCCCAAAACATGGCTTGAAGCATCACAGAACACCTTAAACGTCACTCCTTCATCTTTCAACCTCAATACTGGGGCACTAACCGGAATCCCATTCAGATAACTAATGCATGCCCGACACATCTCGCTCAATACAAAAACCTGGCCTTTCTTGGTCATAGTTTTCAAGGGTGCTGCAACTCTAGAGAAGTTTGGAATAAATCTTGGGTAGTAACCCACTAAACCTAGGAATCTACGATCATCTGCCACGTTCTTGGGTACTGCCCAAGAAAGAACCACCTCGAACTTTGATCGGTCCACTTTTATCCCTTATTCAGACACCACCTGTCCAAGGAAGTGTAATTCTCATGTAGAGAACATACACTAGGAAAACTTCCCATAGAGATTGTGTTGTCAGAGGACCTCTAAAACCATTCTCAAATTCTTCATGTGGTATTTCCCTGATCTTGAGTAGATCAATATTTTATTAATAAAAATGACTACAAACTGATCTAGATATTCCCAAAATAAGGAGTTCATGAGTCCAACGAACATGTATTGGGTGTTCGTAATGCCGAACGACATGACCATGTAGTCAAAGTGACCATATCTGCACCAAAAGTTAGCCTATGAGATGTCTCCCTCATTCACCCTCAACTGGTGATATATTGACCGCAGTTCGGTCTTGGAGAACCACACTACCCGCTTCAACTGGTCAAAAAGGACTTCTATCCTTGAGATAGGGTAATGGTTCTTGACCATTACCTGATTCAGTCTCTGGTAGTCTACGCACAACCTAAGACCACCATATTCCATCTTTGTGAACAAGAGAGGAGCACCCCATGGGGATGTGATTGGTCCGAAAAACCCTTCTTCATCAGATAATAAATCTAAATATGTAACTCCCACAATTCCGGATGATCTATCTTATAGGGAGCCATCAAAATTGGACTGGCACTGGGTTGGAAGACTTTCCCGAACTCTACTTCACATCAAGGGGGAAAATTCACCTCCATGTCAGAGAAGAAGTCCATGACCTCACTGAAAATCCCCAAGGCTAACACTATCTCTGTATCCCCTGACTCCACTGACAGCTCAGCTAACAATGAAAGGAGGGGATCTACTAGTCGGGTGCCCTCCTAGAACCCTGCTCGCCAAAAAAAGATGCATGCCAGCCCCCATATCTGAAAAGATGATCCTTCATTAGGAGAAATCGATAACGGAACATAGAGAGAATATCGAGTTGATGCCAAAAATGACATCATATGGCTGCATCTGTACAAAATGAAGGTCCCCTCTTGACTGATGTGGTCCCAACATCATTCTACATCCCTGAAAAACATGAGACAAGATGGTCTGGCCTCCGATTGGTGTACTCGAATCCAACGGTATAGATAGTCTCTCTGTTTCATGACCCAAATTATGGGCTACAATGGGTGAAACAAAGTAGTGTGAAGCTCTTGAATCAAACAAGGCATATGCATGAGTACAAAACAATCCGATCGTACCTCGTATGACCTCCTGCCCTAATGGAATAGCTGCCTCCAAAGTGTACAACTACTCATGTGCAGCTCCCCTACCCCTCTGTTGTCTATCACCTCTCTGACCATGCCCAGGTCAAGGTCCCTACGGAGAATCATAAGTTCGGCCTCCTACTGCAATGATTTCTTTCGAATGAGTGGGAGCTCACTTTCCCTGCTGCTGCTACTGAAAGGTCATGGCTAGAAATTGCTTCTGCTGAGGTGGGTGCTGAACCGGCCCACCCCCACTATTCTGCACTCAGTCTGGGCATTTATTCTGAAGCTGGCCACGACTTCCAAAATTGAAGAATCTCATCCCTGGGCCTGAAAAGAAAAGGCGAGGACCGAGAGATCGAAACATGAACTACTGGGCCTGCTCTACACTAGTCAATACCTAGAAGGTGTTGATGCTGGAGGCATAGTACTGATATCTGTCCCCTTTGATGAGCCTAATGAGATCTCCTCTCAGGGCACACCTCCCAGCATGTGCATCCCCTCCACCACTTCAGCCTACTTTTTGACCTCCAAGTATGTCGATAGAGTGAAGGGAGTAACAAAATACTATAAAAAAGGTTGGAGTGCCTCCTATAAATTTCTCGCCAGAGACACCTCATCTCGAAAAAGGTCCAGAGCAGAGTGATGGATATCTTTTAAAAAGATCCCTAAGTCTCTCACTAACATACTCCCCTACTGAAGGGAGAGTAACTCCAGCCTCTTTTGAGACTTCATCTTGTAAGAGAGTAATTCCGACCAGAACTCCCTCTCAAAGTCAGTCCATGAAACATGAGACTCCCTCTTCTCCCCATGATAGAGAGTCCACCACTGATGCGCTACTCCCCACATCTGGCATACAGTTAGAGGATCCTAGTACTCCATCGGAGCCACGATCATGCTTAAAGATATCACCAACTCCTTGAGCCAGCTCTCTGTCTCCATGTCCGAGACGCTGCCCTCGTACTTCTCGAATGTCTACCGCAGAAAGGCACAAAGCATATTTTGTCACTTCTCATTATCCTCCTCCCGATTAGCCCTCAACTGTTCATCCAAATCATAATCTTGGGGCTTGATTGACTACACTGACCGTGGTCACCGTCCGGGTGACATAGCTGCAATGTAAACAAGGAATTCATAAGCCTGAGTAGTGTAGAATATTTCTTTTCAATTTTTCATAGACTTTTTATTTATTTAAAAAATCCCAAAAAAACTCAAGACACACAATAACACAAGTCATTATGATGCATGTACCATTCCTAGGGTCTCTACCCTACAATCAGTGTAGCCTCACTTGGTCATTCAGTAGGTCCAGAGTCCATTCATCGGATCATGGGGGCCCCTAAAATCTCAGGTCTTAGTTGGTCTTCCCTATCTTATTTCATGCTCCAAAATTTCATAACACTATTTCCCTACCATCCCATGCAATACTCACTATTATTAATTCTGGAATCTATCATATTTCTCAACCTCTTCCTCTAATACCATTCTATCATGACTCACCTTCACCAAGATGAGGGATAGAATAGTAGAAAGCCATAACCTTCTTTCTTCAAGTTGAAGGAGAGATAATGACCCCTGAGATCCACCTTCAATGGGTCTCATAGTGGAAACAAGAACTAAGGGTATAGAGTCATATGAAAAATGAAAATCAATACCCTTTTTATTTAGTAGGATTGGGAGATAGGATAGTAAATCCCAAACAACACAAAACATGAAAGTAAAAGTAAGGCCAAAACAATCCATTCCCATACACATGTTCCGATAATGAAGTGAAACAAAGTACAAGAAGACTATAAAGGAAAGTACCAAAAGAATGAAAAATAGCAACGTCAACGGTCCAGATGCCTGGGATAATAGGGTTAGACACAGTCCTTGAAGTCCTCCTAGAAACATGAAATAAGTTTTATATATGTAGGGTGAGTATATAGGTATACACAATAGGGAAAACCAAAAGCTCTCACGCACAAGTGGGGTGTAATTCTAATGACTTGTGAGAAAAGAGACAACCAAAGTACCTAGTAAGGAAAATATTCACCCAAACCTCACCAAGGAACACTCCCCAAATAACAAAAATAAAGTAAATTAATAGTAATAACACATCGATGTTTGGGTACCATGCCCCCCCACTTTCCCACTAATTATTGAAGACATTCTACATGTCAGACCTCCACTACCATTCTCACTGTAGTCCCACTGCCATACCCTGCCCACACACACCTGGGCTACCACAACCAAACATCCCGCTCGCAAACACCTCGGCCACAACCCCACGTAACCATGCCCACAGACACCTGGTAAAGAACAACTACCAGCACGCCCGAAGACACCTGTGCCCAAATAACTACTTCTACACCCAAAGACACTTGGGACTCATCCTAAAGACACATTGGAAAAAACCAGGCGACACAAACCTCGGACAACCACCATAATGATTCCTGCCTAATGAAACTTGGGCTATAGTGGACCTTAGGACATTATAGCCTACCGAAGAGTCTTGGGATACTCATGAAAGGGATAATAAAAGGAGCTAATTACCATCCACTCATTTGTAGTGTTGGGAAAAAAACCTCCCCCATGAAATATGGGTGTTCAGAATGAAGTTCTCAACATGGGTGGGGCGTGAATAAGAAACGTAAAAACTAAAAAATAAATAGTGGTAAAGATAAAATCATCCCAAAATAGGGGTTCCAACATAGCTCAAAGACAAAAACACTCGTTACTATTCATTTATAAGAAGCACAATAGCTCAAACCATGTCACAACTCAATTTTGGAAAACCATTCCCCATTGAACTCATTCTTGTTTTTATATTCAGGTGATTCTATTTTGATAATTCTTTACTACCAGGAACCTAACAGGAATATCCACAAGCTAAGGAATGAAAAATAGTCAGGTATCAATTTAATAATTCACACCTGGTTCTCTTGTAAGTCATAACAACAAAGGGATATGTGAGATCACAGAAACTACTGGAACCAAACCAAGACCAAACATATGGCACCATGCGACCTCAGATCCAAAAACCTACAACTGCACCGCAACAGGGGATCCCATCTCCATCCACATCACCCCAAAAGCATCTATAATAACAACCATACATATTACCAAGATAGATAAAGGGAGTTTTATATATTCTAACACACCATTCATTAAGTATATTCTTTTTAGTTTGGTTAACCAAGGTGATCACACAAGGATTCTTGTTCACTAGACATCCATTTAATCAACCGACTTTACATGAAAACCCAATTTCTTTGTTACAGCCATTCAATAATCACAAGAGACAAGGGTCCATTAGTATGTAAGGAAAGTCCACCAACGGCCATGATTTTCAGTGGACATAAGCCCATAAAATTTATAACATATAAGAAAGGGTAAAAGAGTACAATAACCTCATCAAACACACCCCCTTCATTCCTTAAAAGCTCATTTATTATCTTCATTATGTTTTGGTATCATACATCCCCATAAGAACATTATCAAACCCACCTTTCATGATACACAGTAAAGAGATATAAAGGTAAAACCCTAATTGGATGATAAATTATTGATGTTTTTATCCACGCGCCAAGAACTGGGGATGCGCAACTTGCAGTGGAGGAACTCTGAGGGCTCCAATACTGATCAAGAAAGGCTCCAGCACTGGTGTACCACTATCCTGGGGATGTGGAGCTCCAAATGCCCCATCGAAAGGAAATGAATCTATAAAAGAAGAAGAAATAATCCTCGTCCGATAAAAGGTATGATCCTCATGTTAGGGGATATGAAATCTTGAACGGCTTTAAAGGAGGATCATTGTTTCACAATGCAGTTGGATGGTTACCCATGATGGAATTAATTATCATTTAATAATTCTCATCATAGAGGTGTCCACAATGGTTGTGAGTTAAAGGGTTTCCTTTAAATAAGGGAAAATGAGTTACCGGGGTGGAACTGGAAGTATGAGAAATAGGGTGTGGCACTGAGGAAAAAGCCACACATATTGATAAGTCGTGGGTCACCCGGATGTTGCAGAATTTTCGATATCATTTATGGGATTTTAATGGAATCTAATGGGGTATTAAAACACTTTTACATCAAAAGATACATTGTGAGAGAGGAACTAGAAAATAGACAAGAGTGGGACACCATTGGGTGAGACACCATAAGTGGTGCCATGGTCCTTGTGAGACCGTCACGGTGCCACCATTTCGGTGTGCGGTCATGAGGGTGCCACTATCACAGTGCCACTGTTAGCGGTGCCACCTTTTCGATGTGTGATTGTGATAGTGTCACCATCCTGGTGCCACTGTCATGGCGCCACCCTCATGATGCCACCCTCACAGTGCCACCCTCACGGTGCCACCCTCACCATTCCACCCTCATAGTGCCACCGTTTTGGTGTGCGACCATGACAGTGAGACCACTACTATGCCCCTGGTTCAGTGGGAAACCGTAAGTGGTGCCACTATTTGGGTGTGAGACCATGACTAGTGCCACATTTTTAGTAGAACTATTTGAAAGAACTGAGATTTTGGAAATTTACTAGACTAGGAGGGTCTTACCCATTACACAGCTCACCAGGTATAACATAGTGAACGTGGTGCATCTGTTTCTTATAGGATGCCTTCAAAAAGAGAGCCATCTAGGATTTCAGAAAGAGATTGTGACAGAGGCCCACCGAGTGAAGAGGCATTGGTACGAGGACCACTCATAGTGATGGAACCTTCTGGTGGTGTACCAGCAGTACCACCACCTATTGAGCAGCAGATCCTACTAGTGGATCATGCACGACGACTAAGCACGCTGTATGAGTTTTAGAGATAGAGGCCGCTGATGTTTTGAGGTTAGACGTGTATTGCACTAGCCCCATTTACCCAGAGTCAGTGCATTATTTAAATATATTGGAATTATTACAATGAATCAAGTCCCGAAGGACTGATCAGTTTAGTAGTCTTGGAAAATAGATTACATACATGAACGTTACATTACATTATGAAATGAAAAACAACAATAGCATTGTCTCAATTAACCACATTTATATTTCTTATAATATCCCTACAGGTCATTCATAATGTACTTATTCACATATTTGGAAATATAAAACATTGAAAAGGGTGAGCTCGGATGCACAGTAAGGATAACAATATAGTTGAAACATTCATAAATAAGTATAAACATTTTAAAAAATGTGAAAAACTAAAAACAAATCCTTTAAAAATTAAACTTTTCCATAATATAGAAAAGATAAATCCAATAATTTCATTTACATATTCACATGGATATTCTACTAGTAGAATAATCACATTTGATATCAATAGATAATTTCATAATGATAGAATGAAAAATGCCAGACATCATAACCACATATGCAAGGCCACATGACAAGACTAAAAATAAGATTTTTTCATGTACTTGTGCCACGAAATTATCTTTTCTAATGAGACATACCGATTCATCGATGAGTTATATTGGGCTCCACCCTTCACATACTTTGTACGATGCATTCCTCATATGAAAAGGATGAAACATAACATAAAAAATTGGTTTAAAAATAGTATGCAAAATGATAATACATTAACCATAAACCATGAATGGTATAAAAATAACACATACAAAGTCAAAAATATCACAAAAACATTAATAAAATATTGAATATTCTTATCATAATAAATCAACTTCAAACAAGTATAAAATCTATTAAAGGATGTTGATACAGATAAAATCCAACTATTTGAGAGAAATATATCTTTCTATTTTGAAATCATTTAAAAGTCCTATAATTATAAAAGAAAACATTTATTCTGAAAATATTTTTATAATCTTGTAAGGGAAGCTTCAAAGGTTTTATAATTGTGGAGAATAATTGCACCCTCCATGTAAAAAAATCATACCATAATTTGTTGAAAAGGTCACAAAGTACCTTGTTTGGAAAATGACATAATGATTCCCGTCAAACCATTTTATAAAATGTCAAACAAGGGTATGAATGACTTTAAACCATAGTCTAGTAAATAGTAAAAATGTTTTGATATTCATTTTTAAGAAACATAGATGTGGATGATAAAGAGGTCCCAGTATATACTTATGTAAAAACAACCTTGAATAATAAAGAGACTGTGAAATTAACCCTTACCATGTACTTTTCCTTGATAAAGGGTCTATTGACCTCCTTTATAATAGTTAAATATTATTTATAAAATTATAAATGAACCATATACATAAGTATGATATCATATATGATCTTATAATATTTCTTTGTTATTAATATTTTAGTAGTATCATTGTTTTGGGTGTTAACATATTCATTTTCCTTTATATATTTTGTTATGTAAGTCATATTGGTTATGGATATGATGTATTTGACTCATATCCAAATTATATAATGTTCTTTATTTTTAATAATAAAATAATAATTATTCTTGAATGTTAATGATGGGGAATGAATCTCATCGTATTCATGGAGACTGTAATCTGTACGTACACACGAACGCTACATCCATTTCATTTTTTATATTTTTAAAGGAAATAAAACCAAATGATACACAGGTATATTATTATTACAGTATAATATAGAATTTTATATACATTATGTATTTTCATTAACACCATCCTTTATAAGTTCCATGTATGGTATGAACGAGTCATATCACTTTGAGGGGGCGGTTATCTGCAATTCCTAAAAATAAAATTATCATATATATACAACATGAAAATAAAAAAGGTATGCTATAATAAAGAATTAGAGAAGATTATAGATAAGATAAATATCATAAATATCATATATAATTACAGTTCCATAATAATGGCTACCATAAGAGGTGGTAGTATAAGATTGAACAATCATTATTTCGTGAGGCAGTAGTTCACCGTCCACAAAAACATTGTGTTTTATACCCATTAGATAGAGGTGTGTATAATTTTAGTTCAAATACTTCTCATAAAAACAAACTAGTATGTTTAGGATACTTTTGTTGTTATAAAATAATGGAATAAAGATTGTTTTGGGGGTTGGAGAAGCAAAATAAAAGAAAAGAACTTAAGAGGAGATGTTATCTTTATATCGGGTAACTCCCTTTGGTTTGTAATAAAAGGCTTTCTTAAAGTGCCTTATGCCTATGGTAAGGCTTATATAAGGAAGGGAGGTATATAAGGAGCTTAATTGTGAAGAGTTTGGATGAGCCAAGTTTCTTGAGAGGTGTGAGAAATGAGTTAGAGGTGATGGAATTTTATAAGGGAGAGGGGCTCTTTAGGAATGTTTGAATTTATTATATTATTATATAATTATTTTCAGTTTTTAAAGGTCAAAAACTCATTATAGAAGAAGATAACATGACTCATGTTTGGAATAAAATTACCCAATAAAAATTGTACAGGTTTGGGATATTTTTTTAATTATTATAATCTCATTTATTTAAATCAATCTTTAATGAGGTAAACCATGCATCATTTTTGTGTCATAAGTAATTTTATTTATCTGATGCCTAAATATTTAAAAAAAATCCAAGATTTTTAAAATATTTTTATATTTCAAATGAGTTTTTATATTCAAAAATATCACATATATAACTCAATGTAAAAGTTATTTTACTAAAGTATATATGTTTGTGTCATTTTTGTCTTTACATTAAATTAATTAATATAAATTGTCACTATCACTATCATATGGATCCATCAGGTCCCAAAATAGACCCAAGGATGCCCATGGTCGGACATGTATCAACCAATACGAATAGGACACCAGTAAGTGTAATTTAATATTATTAAAATAATATTCGTTAACCTTTATTTACCATATTTACCTTTAAATCATGGTAAATAAAATATTTACTGAAGTAAATGTTCATAATGTCTAAAAATAAAACAGAATGATTTACACAATTAGGTCATCTTGATTCCAAATATGGAATTCATTTTTTCAAATTCAAAACACAGAAGTGGAAAAAATTAATTTAAAATTAATTCATTTTGTCAAAACAAAAAGCGTGTTTTTAAGAAATAATAACTATCAAAATATTGACACTTGTTTATATTCAGTTTAAATGTGAAATTACATTAAATGACCTAAATTATATTAAATGATAAAAAAATAATCGAATGATACTTTAAAACCATTATAATGTATAATTTCACACTATAAATTAATTTGATTAAAGAAGTTGTTTTTATTTAAAATTTAGAATTTTTTACTATTCAAAAAAATATGATAGTTCTCAGAAAAGCACCAGAAATTTATCCAAGCTAAATTTTTAAGTCTCAATTCTAAATATTAATTTCATTTAATTTAATTTAATATATTAAATTGTGCAATATTAGTTATATAAAAGGTTCTCAATTAAAAGGCGGTAAAATTATATTTTTTTAAATACTTCTTTTATTTATGAAAAATGAATTAATTCTTATATTATTTCTAAAAAGCACATAATGTGGATTATAAAATTATATTTAGTATATAAAATACAAAATTCAGTTAATACTATTCATAACCACTTTTTAATGGCTATTTTGGAAAGTCGTGGTGCGCTCAAACTTGGTGTTGCGTGTAATGCAAGTTATTGAATTTCATAGGAGAGTTAACATAATATGAAATATTGGGGTGTTACATTCTCCCCACATTCAATAAATTTCAACCTCTCAATTTGAAATTTTTATTTGAAAAATATTGTTAAAAATAGAAAAATAAATTTGTGGAAAACCCACATCAGAAATTGGGTTAACAAACTTTAGTCTTAATAAGATGAAAAGAGAAATGAAAAATTCACCACCAAACTATGATCTATATTAGGCGAAAATTGGTTCAAATTAAAGTCACATAATTAGTGGGAAAATGATAATATTTATATGGACTGATTGTGGTCATCAATCAAAAAAAAGTATAAAATTGAGGACCTCAAAGCCATCAATCTGTGATGATTTAAAATATTACTGCTTCATAAAAACATAAGTTATTGGGATAACACATTTTTTGGTTTTAATATCCCTTCCCTATAGTTGAAGAATTAATTTATTCATATAATAATAGAAAAATTTATACTTGACAAGTAGAGTTTCAACCTTCACTAGTTCCTACCACAAACTCATCTATTACTCTAAAAGATAACAGAATTAAAAAATATTTTATTTATCCTAATTGTATAGTGTTCCAAAAATAATGAATTTAAAATTAATTTTTCAGGCTATTTAAAAAAAACAAAATTATACAATCTGAGACATCACGTAATCCATTGTTAGGTGATTACCCTTGTCTCCCTTCGGTTGTGGGTTGAAGTCTCACTGCCTTGTTGGACACGACGTGTTGTCGCCAGACCTCTGGGTTTTCCATTTTATGACAATCCAAAAATAATCTCAAGAAATGATTTAACATTAAAAATAGTATCCAATATCATACATAATCTATTCCAACATTTATACTTATCTGCAATACTTATTTCCGAACTCACAGTACAAAAATTTAGAAGGAAGGTCGCATAATATACATGTGAACATCATCATTGTGTATTCTCTTAAAATGTGGTAATAAAATGAATTTCTAGAAAACCATAGGTATATACTTCCTTATTCCTTCTGTAAATCATAGAATACTAGATATACTCCTAAACTCCAAAAATCTTGTAATCACTAATAATGATGGAATAAAAAAAATTAATTAGTCACAATGTAGTCAATAATATCGAAAATAATAAATCCAAATAAATCATCTCTTATTCCAAAATCAATACCATAATATCAGGACAATATTAAAGTTTTTCTTTCCTTCAAACATGCATTTTCCAAAAAAAAATAACTATCTATTGTGTCACTTTTCTTGGAAACGCATAATCTCAAATTCTTTATGAAATAGTACTTCACTACAATCAATATATACTTCGTAGTTATTATAACTAGTACATCGTTGACACAATACTCAAATGATATAATTATTTAATATCAACATAATAAATCTCATCATTACTTATCATCTGTGTTAAATAATAACTTGATTATTATCCAATAGAATCATTTTTGGTATACTCTGATGATTGGGACATTGATTCGCATAGTGTCTCAACTCCTTGCAGATGATGAATTGTACAGTTGATACCATTTTCTTACCCTTGCAACCATGTACTTGGTGTCCTTTTTCTCCACAATTATAACAAACTCTCATTCCATTCATTAATTTACCAAGGTAATTATTTCCATTGTTATCACGAATGGGAAAATCCTTCTTTCCCTTATTCCATTTATTCACATTTCTCTCTAATATCTTTTTCTTCTCTAGATTCCCTTGAAATCCATAGGACTCGGAGAATTATTTACATATCTTATTAACACATGATACCATTTCTGCATATGATGATAATACACAGGAGACTATTTCCTTTCTAAATGATGGATTAATACCATGAAATATTTGATCCTTATTACTCTTTGGATCATGTGTATTGCTGGACTTTTCATTCCATCTATTGGGCGCCATTTCTAAAAAATGGCATACACTAGGTTAGTTTTATGAATTTCAATGCATAATTCCAAAATTGTAAAATACATAATGTAAATTGAAATAATTATGAATATAATGTATAATCAAAAAAATCTTTGATGAAATATTTACTCCCAAATCCTTCATAATGTCTTGTAATGAAAATGTACATTATCCTAAGCATATCACTCAGAAGTGTCTTAACCAAGAGTACAGAAAGGCCCATTTTCAAGTACCAGGATTCTCCGGGTCATGCTCGAAACTCCATGTCAGAGTTTTCACTACTATTTAAATTTGTACCAGAGCCTCCTCTACCTTCTCATATCTAGACAGGGTTGTATTTCTTGGAAAATTCACAAAATCATTACATTACCAAAATTCTAGGATGTTCTTCTATACTAATCCTCAAAGTCTATCTTAGGGTAATGTTCTCAAATCAGAGTTTTTCTAAATCTAGTTTCCAAAGATATTTCTAATCTTCCTCTGATACCAACTATAATTCCCCAACCCCAGTTACCCAGAGTCGGTGCATTATTTTAATACATTGGAATGATTACAATGAATCAAGTCCGTAAGGACTGATCGATTTAGCAGTCTTGGATAATAGATAACAAACATGAACGTTAAATTACATTATAAAATGAAAAAACAACAACTTTGTCTATATTGACCACATTCATATCCTGTAGACCATCCCTTCTGGTCAGTCATAATATACCTCTTTGAATCTTGAGAAAAATAAAACATAGAAAGGGGTGAGCTCAGATGCTCAGTAAGGATAACAATATAGGAGAATCTTTCATAAATAGGAATAAACATTTAAGGAAATGTATAAAACTAAAACAAAATCCATTTAAACATAAAAATAGTAATAATATGGCGCAGATAAATGAAATAATTCCATTTACTTATTCAAATGGATATTCTTCTAGTCAAATAATCACATGTTATATCAGTAGCTTATTTCATAATGATGGAATACATAATGTTGAACATCATAAATACATAGTCAAGGCCTCGTTCTAGGTCTATAAATAAGATTTTTTCAAGGCCTTATGCAAAGACACTTGCATTTCTCATGAGACCTATCGATGCATCGAGGATCTATAGCAGACTCCACCCGTCACTTAATAATTCCAATGCATTCCTCATATGAAAAGGTAGAAACATAACATACACATTCGTATTAAAACTAGCATACGAAATGTTAATACAATAACCATAAACCATTAATTGTATAAAAATAACATATCCAATGTCAAACATATCACAAAACCTTCAATACAATAAGGATGATTTGTATCATAATAAATCAACTTCAAACAACTATAAAATCCATTAAAGGATGTTGACATAGTTGATATCAAAACTATTTCAGATAAATATCACTTTCTATTTTGAAATCATTTAAAAGACATGTAATTATAAAATAAAACATTTATTTTGAAAATATTCTTATAATCTTGTAAAGGAAGCTTCAAAGGTGTTATAACGGTATAGAAAAACTACACCCACCGTATTAAAAACATTGCTACATTAATTTATCAAAAAGTTGAAAAAGTACCTTATTCTGAAAATGATGGAATGATTCATTTGAAACCATTTATTAAAAGAACAAAAAGTGAATAAATGGATTTAACTTATTGTCTATTAAATATTACAAATGATTTGAAATACATTTTTATGAAACACATCTGTGGATGATAAGATATCCTAGTACACACTTACGTAAAAACAACCTCGGATAATAAAGATATTGTAAAATTAACCCTTACCTTGTACTTTTAAATGGTTTAGGGTAAGTTAACCACATATATAATATTTAACTAATTTTTATTAAATTATAAAATAACCACATACAGAAATATGATATCATATATTGCTAATAATATTTTAGTAGTATCATTGATTCGGGTGTTAACTGATTCGTTTTCCTTTATATGTTTTTTTACGTAAGTCATGTTTGTTATGGATAGGATGTATTTGATTCATATACTGAATGATATAATGTTCTGAAATATTATTTTTTATAATCAAATGAAAATTATTCTTGAATGGTTATGATGGGGAATGAATCTCATCGCATTCATGGAGATGGTAATCCGTACACACGAACGAACGCCACATCTATTTAGTTTTTTATTTTAATAGGAAAGAAGGCCAAATGATACATAGGTATATTAATATTCCAGTATAATATAATATTTTATATATTTTATGTAATTTCATTAACAACATCCTTTATATGTTAAATGTATGGTATGAATGAGTCATATCACATTGAGGGGGCGGTAGTCTGCACATCCTCAAATGAAATTATTATATATATACAACATGAAAAGAATAAATTACTTCTATAAAAGAGTATTAGATAATATTATAGATAAAAAAATATCATAAATATAATATATAACTATAGTTCCATAATAATTTCTACCCTAAGAGGTTGTAGTAGAATATTGAAAAATCATCGTTTCGTGAGGCAATAGTTCGTCGTCCACAGAAACATTATGTTCTATACCCATTAGATGAAGGTGTGTGTAAGTGTAGTTCAAATATATATCATAAATAAACCTAGTATGTTGAGGATACTAGTTTTGTTATAAAATAAAGGAATAAAGATATTTTAGGGGGTTGGAGAAGTAAAATAAAAGAAAAGAACTTAAGAGGAGATGTTACCTTTAAATCAGGTAACTCCATTTGGTTCGAACCAAAAGGAATCCTTGAAGTTCCTTAAGCCTAATGTAAGGCTTATAAGAGGAAGAGAGGGATGTAAAGAGCTTAATTAGTTAGAGGTTGGAAAATCCAAAGTGCTTGTGAGGTGTGAGAAATGGGTTACAGGTGAGGAATTTTTATTTGGGGGAGGAGGGGCTCTTTAGCAATGTTTAAAATTATTATATTATTATATAAGTTTATTCTGTTCCTAAAGGTACACAACGCATTAAAGTAGATAATAATATGACTCATGTTTGAAATAAAATCATCCAATAATAATTGTATTGGTTTTGGATATTGTGTTAATCTTGATAATCTCATTTATTTAAATCATTCTTAAATGAGGTAAACACTGCATCAATATTGTGTCATAAATAATTTTATTTATCTGATCATTAAAAAGTATAAAAAAATTACTATAATGTAAGAATTTTTTTAATATTTCATATGAATATTTATAGTCCAAATTATAACTTATATTACCTCTTGTAAATATTATTTTACTAAAAGATATACATTTATTTCATTTTTCCTTTAATTTAAATTAATTAATATAAAGTGTCATTATCACTCTCAAGTGGCTACACGTGGTCCCAAAATCGACACAAGGATGACCATGGTCAGACATGTATCAACTAATATGAATAAAACAAATGTTAATAAAATATAATATTATTATAACAGTATTTGTTTATCCTAATTTACCATATTTACCCTTTAACCATAATAAATTAAATATTTACTGATGTAAATGTTCATAATGTCTAAAAATAAAACATATCTTTTTACATAATTTGTACCTAATGATTCCAATTATGGAATCTATTTCTTCAAATTTAAAACACAGAAATGACAGAAATTAATTTAATATTAATTCCCATTGTCAAAACAAAAAGCATGTTTCAAAAAAATATTAACTTTTAATAGATTGATACTTGTTTATGTTCTGTTTAAATATGAAATTACATCTAATGAACTAAATTATATTAAATGATAAAAATATAATTTAATGATACTTTAAAACCACTCAAAGGTATAATATTACTCTATAAATAATTTTGATTAAAAAAGTTGATTTTATTTAAAATTTAGAATTTTTCACTATTCATCAAAATATAAAAGTTATAAAAAAAGTAGAAAAATTTTATCAAAAATAAATTTTTATATTCTGATTCTTAAGAATAATTTAATTTAATTAAATTTAATATATAAAAGTGTCAAATATTATTTATAAAAAAGGTTCCCCATTAAAAGGCGGTAAAATTGCATTTTTTGAAAAATACTTCTTTTATATGAAAAAAATGAATTTTATCTTTTATTATGTCTAAGAATTACATAATATGGATTCTATAATTATATTGAGTATATAAAAAAAATTCAGTTATTACTATTCATATTCGCTTTTTGAACGACTAGTTTGGTAAGTCATGGTGCGCTCGAACTCAGTGTTGCGTGTAACACAAGTTATTGAATTTCTTTGAAAAGATATTGTACTATGAGATATTGGGGTGTTACAAGATAGACCCCCCAAGTAGTAGAGTATTGGATTTAGTTGGTTTATCTGATCTTTCACTTAGTAGAGACACCCACCGAGAAGATGGTGATCGTGTCTGCTAGCCTTCTTCAGGGCTCGACAGGACTACGGTAGAGCATGATGCTCCAGGTGCATGAAGAGACCAACCTCACCTGGAAAATATTCGAGAGCCTTTTCAAGGTATAATTCATGTCAGTGACACTACTCATTTTTCGTATTCAAGAGTTGTTACATCTTTAGTTGGGAAGCTCTTATGTGGCTCTGTACTCTGTGAGATTTACTAACCTCTCCCAATACTCCTCTGACATGGTACGATACCCTTACATCAGGGCCCAGACATTTGGGCATGGGTTCTAATGAGAGATCAGAGCTGCGACAGCTTCTCTGTACATCCCGACGCTAGATGGGGTTCTAGAGAGGTATTTTCTGATAGAGATATTCCTTGTCGAGTAGGCACCGATAGTGAGAGCCCCTATCGGATGACAGGTTGCAGAGTCCTTGGCAGCTGGCAGTAGACAGACGATGCAGAACCCCAAGCAGTCTAGACCTTCCGAAGGGTGAACCGAGGACACAGGTTCATATTTGCAAGGCTCAAGGGGCCGAGGGAGCCACCAGTGAAGCAAAATCATTTTTTTCCGAGGGGGACATGGTCAAAGAGCTTATAAGTATCAGATTCCTTGCACTGATAATCAGCATACGGTAGAGGGGCCATAGAGGCAGCGACAGCCGAAAGACAATGAGCATCAGTTAGGCAGTGGATGAGGCTGGGGATTAGGATTTACAGTGGGCAGTGATCTGGGTCACCATGAAATACCAACACCACCCCCTGGTAGTCCACCACAAGCTGAGGGAGTCGGTGGATGGGGACAGGCCCAGTTACAGGATGTACAAGCTCACAATTATGACATCCTTAAGATGATAAAGGGTATGATCTGTATCTTCTCTACTTTAGCCGTAGTGCTTATCTACTAAGGTGTTATCCATTCCATCCTTGCCACGGACTTAGTTCGGGACTCTAATATTCTGACTAAGATTTTATCTCTCCTTTGAATTTGGATAATCCTACGAGAGAAGATTCAGTGGTCACACATTAGTGCTAACTGTGTGATCTTACTCTCATATGAGAGAGTTTCAGATTTGATTTTATAGTAGTGACATTTAAGCCCTATGATATCATTCTAGGCATTGACTAGAAATTAGTAGTTCATGCACAGATTGACTACTTGAGATGTACAATGCGATGTACACGCAGAGATGGAGCCCAGTTTTCCTTTGTTGGTGAGAAGGAAAACCGAGGAGCATGAGATATACTTGCACTCAGAAGGGTGCAACCAATTACATATCATTTGGATTTCATGACCTTCGACACGGTGGAAGATGCGAGTCCATAATTCCTCGTGGTGGTGGAAAAGTATGAGGACAAATTTCAATAAGATTTCCTCGGACTACCTCCTCATTAGGAGGTAGACTTCTGCATCAACTTGTACACAAAAACAACCTCGATATCTACACCAGCATATCAGATGGCCCCTGTGGAGCTTTGGGATCTGAGGATATAGTTGAAGGATTTACAGAGGAAGGGATTCGTAAGGCCAATTGTTTCCCCATGGTCATCCCCAGTTTTTTTTCAAGAAGGCAAGCAGATGTTTGAGGCTATGCATAGACATCCAGCACCTAAAACAGGTGATTGTGAAGAATTGGAATCCTCTATCTTGGATTGATGATATGTTTGATAAGTTGAAAGCAGAGATGTGGTTCTCGAAGATAGACCTCATATCCTGATATCATCAGCTTCAGGTGTGGGATGATGACGTACCAAATATAGCCTTCAGATGTCAGTATGGCCATTAAAATTTTTTTGTTATGCCTTTTGGTGTGACCAATTCTCCAGTAGTGTTCATGGAGTCCATGAATATGATTTTTCAGCCATTCCTCGATCGCTTTGTGGTGGTCATCATCGACGACATCTTGGTGTACTCAGCATCTGTGGAAGAGAACGTTGTACACTTGAGGATAGTTCTGGATAGACTCTGGCAGCACCGGTTATAAGTGAGTCACTCAAGTGTGAGTTATAGATTCAAAAGATCCTCTTATTGGGAGACGTCATCTCAGAGGATGGATTTGAAGTAGATCTAGTGAAGACTGATGCAGTAAATTCTTTGGATCCACCCAGGAGTGTTACTAAGGTGTGGTGATTCCTTGAATTTGTAGTCTACTACTGGAGGTTCATACCTGATTTATCCAAATTATAATCACCTATTAATTCCTTTTTAAAGAATGGGAAACCCTTTTTATGGTCAGATACATGATAGAAATTCTTTCAACATCTGAGACAGGGCTTGACCAGTTCTCCCATCCAGAGGTTGTTGGAGGAGGTCACTAGCTTTGTGTTTTACTATGATGCATCAGAGACCAGACTCAGTTGTTCCCTGATGTTGGATGATTTAGTGATTTTGTATGGCTCATGACAGCTAAGGCTACATGTAACGCCCCGACCCCAGCTACCCAGAGTCGGTGCATTAATTACATAACATTGGCATGATCATGAGAAAGATCAAGTCTCGAAAGACCGATTAGTTTAGTATCCTTGGAATAACTAGATACATCCATAAATTTTTACATTATATCATAAAAAAACATCTTGTCTTCATATCCCCTCATACTATCCCTGCAGGTCATTCATAAATTACTTCTTCATAATCCTGGAAAAAAAAATAAAACATTGAAAGGGGTGAGCTCGGATGCTCAGTAAGGATAACATTATAGCAGAAGCTTTCATAAATAAGCATAAACACTTAAGGCAATTTATAACTAAAACAAAAGCCTTTTAAACTTGAACTTCAGCATAAAATGGCAAAGGTAAAATAAAATAATGACATTTACTTACTCACATGGATATTCTACTAGTCTAATGATCACATGCAATATCAATAACCACTTTCATAATGATGGAATGCATAATGCCGGACTATCATAACCACATAGCCAAGGCCTCGTGCCAAGACTACAAATTAGATTTTGCCAAGGCCTTGTGCCAAGACACTAGTTTGTCTCATGAGACCTACCGATGCATCGAGGAGCTATAGCGGGCTCCACCCGTCACTTATTAAGTCCAATGCATTCCCATATGAAAAGGTTTAAACATAACGTAAACATTCGTATTAAACTAGCATACGAAATGTCAATACTTTCACCACAAACCATGAATGGTATAAAAATAGCACATCCATAGTCAAACATAATTCATTCGATATAATATGGAAGATTGTATTGTATCACATTAACCTCAATCAATAATAATGAAGGATGTTGACATAGATGAAAATAATCATCAAA
The DNA here is from genome assembly GCA_963277665.1 of Viscum album. NCBI lineage: Eukaryota > Viridiplantae > Streptophyta > Magnoliopsida > Santalales > Viscaceae > Viscum > Viscum album. The sequence continues at coordinate 2,055,489,517 of OY728150.1, read as the reverse complement.
ACTATTTGAGAGAAATATCCCCCTTTTCTTGAAAACATTTAAAAGTCACACTATTTGTCAAGAAGCCATTTAAAAGTATATTTTTGAATCAAAGTGTCCCATACCACTTCGAAACTTTTAAAAGGAGTTTTAATTTTAAAACTTTAATGTCCATATAAATAAATCCTTAAAACCATTTTTAAAATATGAACATTAATGAGCATGATTTAGAAGAATAATTCTTTAAAACATTTTAAAATGGTATTTTGGTTAGAGTTTCTAACCAAAAGAGAGACACTTGAATACAAATAATTGAGGTAATCAAAAAATTGTAATATCATGAGAATAAAGGAATTCATGATATACTATGTCAAAGTACCTTATATACACCACATAAAAGTGATTTGGTGTATATCATCAAAGAAGTCTCAATGGAATGTAAATTGAGATGAAATTTCTCAAAAAGGTTGTATCCTTAGGTTAAGGATAAATCAATGACATAATTATGTGTGACAAATATAAATACACTAAATATGATTGGATATTCAGTGTAAAACAATCAAAGGACATTCACACATATTCTTGTAAAAACAATACCAACGAATTGGATGTTTAACTCAACAAATGGAGAATGAGTTAAAATTACTCTTATCAAATTCATATCAATGACTTGAGAATTTTAAATGGAGTGATTATGTGTATCAAAAGTATATCCATAGGAAGGGGAGTGGAAATTATGACATAATCAAATGAATAGTGATTCCACACATAATCTTGGGGTAATATAATCAATGAAATATGCGTAAAGCCAAATGAGTGGAAATTGAAATCTCAAATTCCCTTATTGATTAGGTAACTTAAGAAACAAACACCCATGAAAGAAGTATCATACCATGATGATGTAAATACCCATAAATTAAAGTATATTACACAATGAATACGATCATGGGCAGTACACATACACCACATGCAATAATTAAGTGGTGATCAATGGAATTCTCACGGAATTAAAAGTGAGATAAGAAAACCCTTACCATGTTAATCAACTGAGTTGTATGGCCAAAAGTTAATAACCAACAAATGATTTACAGAATAACATGAATATAAAGTGAATCATGGAAGTACACAATACACCACTTTCAATAATTTAGTAGCGAACAATGGAAATCTCACGGAATTGAAAGTGAGATAAGAGAATCCCTTACATTGTACTTTTTCCTTGGTCGATGGTAAATTTACCTCCTGTATAATGGTGAAATAATTGTTATTGAATAATAAAAGAATCATTTACTTTAATATGATATCATATATGATCTTTTATCATTGATTTGTTAATAATATTTTAGAATTATCGTCATTTCGGGTGTTAACGGGTTCATTTTATTTTATATTCTTTGTTATGTGAGACATATTCGTTATTAATGGGATGTATATTATTCATATCCAGAATGGTATCAAGTTCTTAAACATCATTTTTAAATCATCAAATGATAATTATACTTGAATGGATACGATGGAGAATGAATCTCATCGCGTTCGTGGAGACGGTAGTCCGTACGTACGCACGAACGCTACTTCCATTTAATTTTTATTTTAAAAGAATCGAATCCAAATTATACATAGGTATATTACTATTCCAGTATAATATGATATTTTATATATGTTACTTAAGTTCATTTACACCATCCTTTATACGTTCCATGTGTGGTATGAACGAGTCATATCATTTTAAGGGGGCGGTAGTCCGCACTTCCTCAAATGAAATTATCGTATGTATATACAACATGAAACGAATAATGGTATGAAGTAAAATGGAATTACAGAAGTTTATATATAAAATATATATCATTAATATCATATTTAATTACAGTGCCATCCTAATGGCCACCATGAGAGGCGGTAAGATGTATTTGAACAATCATCGTTTCGTGAGGCGTTAGTTTGCCATCCACAGAAACATTATGTTCATCATCCATTAGATGGAGTTGTGTGAATGTTTAGTTTGAATCCTTCTTATAACAACATCCTAGTATATTGAGGATACTGTTGTTGTTACAAAAGAAGGGAAATAAAAAGATTTTGGGGGTTGGAGAAGCAAAATAAATGAAAATACTTTAAGAGAAATTGTTACCTTTAATTTAGGTAACTCACTTTGGTTGGAACCAAAGGACTTCTTGAAATGCTTTCTGCCTAAGGGGAAGCTTCAAGGAGGAGGAGAGGGATGTGGGGAGCTTATTTGGTCAGAGTTTGGACGAGCCAAGTGGCTTGAGAGGTGTGAGGAATGAGTAGAAGTGGTCTCCTTTTATAAGGGAGAGGAGGGGCTCTTTAGGAAAGTGTGAAAGTATTACTTTATAATATATTTGTATTCGGTTTATAATGGTCCAAAAATCATTGAGGTCGAAGATAAGATGACTCATATTCTAAATAACATCAACCAATAAGAATTGGACAGGTTTTAGATAATATTCTATTCATTATAATCTTATTTATTTAAATGATTTATTATTGAGGTAAACGTTGCATCATTATTGTGTCATTAATAATTTAAATTATATGATGTCTAAAAATTATAAATAAAATATCATTATGTAGGAAATCTTTTTAGCTTTCTAATGAATATTTATAATCTAAAATCCAACATTTATAACCCTATGTAAAAATTGTTCTTCTAAAAGATGTAAGCTTATGCCATTTTTTTTTTATTTTTACTTTATTAATATGATGTGTCATTATCACTTACAAGTGGATCCATGGGGTCCCAAAACAGACCCAAAGATGCCCATGGTCGACCATGTATCAACCAATAGGGTTAAGACACGTTTTAGGGTAATTTAGTATTATTATAATATTATTTTTTAACCCTTATTTACCGGATTTACCCTTAACAATGGTAAATAAAATATTTACCGCAGTAATTATTCAAAATGTCTAAAAATAAAAGTTACCTATTTACACAATTTGAACATCCTGATTCCAAATATGGAATCCATTTTTCTAAATTCAAAACACAGAAGTGGCAGAAATTAATTTAAAATTAATTCCCGCTGTCAAAACAAAAAGCGTGTTTTTAAGAGATAATAACTATCAAAAGATTGACACTTGTTTATGTTCTGTTTAATTGTAAAATTATGTCCAATGACCAAAATTATATTAAATGGTAAAAATATATTCTAAATATACTTTAAAACCATTCAAATTCATAATTTATCACTATTAATTATTTTGATTAAAAAAGTTGTTTTTAATTAAAATTTAGTAATTTTTACTATTCATCAAAATATGAAAGTTATCCGAAAAGTACCAAAATTTCACCTTAGGCTAAATTTGATATTCCGAATCCAAAAATGAAGTCCATTTTGAAATATAAAATATATATAATTTCAAAAATTAAGTATTACTATTCATAACGGCTAGTTTGATCGGTTGTGGTGTGTGTTAAAACTCGAAGTTGCGTACTACACACGCTACTTTTTATTCAAAGGAAAGTGTACCGTGGAAGCTTGGAATGTTTTATTTTAAATTTTTTGATGTCCCCATTTAGTCAAAAGGTTTAAAATATTGTATCTAAAAAGGGTTCACTATTAAAATTTGGTAAAAGTGCAATATTGAAAATGAATTTGTTCTTACATTATGTCTAAGAAACTCATAATATGGATTCTAAAATTATAAGGATTTTATAAAGTTTAAAATTTAGTTAACACTATTCATAACCTCTTTTGAACAGCCTGTTTGGTAAGTCATGGTGAGATTGAACTTGGCGTTGCGTGTAGTGAAAGTTATTGAATTATTTTGAAGAAATAACACACTATAAAATCTTGGGGTGTTACATTCTCCCCTCCTTCAACAAATTGCGTCCTCGCAATTTGAAATTGTTCTTCAAAAATAAAAGGTTGAAAATAGAAAATATATTTGTGGGAAAACCCACATCGGAAATTGGTTTACTAAAATTTAGTCTTAATATGAGGAAAAGAGAAATGAAAGGGTCACCACCAAATTATGATCTCGATTAGGAGAACATTGGTGGAAATTAGAGACATATAATTGGAGGAAAACGTAAATATTTATAGGTAGTGGTTGAGGTCATCAATCACAAACAAGTATAAAATTGAGGTCCTTAAACTCATCAATCTATGATGATTTGAAGTACCATCGGTTCAACAAAATATAGGTTATTGGGATCACACATTTTTGACATTTCAAAATATCTTAGTTGAAATCCCACATCGAAAAATGAATTAATGAGGCCTCTATTTAAAATAAAGAGTGGAAAGTATGAAGATTACCGAAATTAACACATACTAGGGTTCCATGTAGGAAAATATGGATATGGAGGAGAAATCTAACCATCAATTATCTGATGGAGAGTGGTAGAGAACATGGCTATGAATAGGCCAACAATCCCAAAGCCATAAATTAGTGATGATTTAAGGTACCATCTAGGACAACATTTTTTTTAGAGTTACATTACATAAGGAAGAGGAATTCATTTATTATATTGACTAAGAACATTATGAGATATACTTAAATTTTAAGTAGATTTTCATTCGTTAATAAATTCCCACCACTAACTCAATTTTTTTTTTAAACGATGAGTATTCAAGAAGACTTGGTCACACTGGGAGAGCTAGAATAAACTTCTATAGAATCACATGATCCATGCAGGATAAACCATATATTTACATTGTCATTGAAGATTAATCAAAACCAAAATGGTTAGTGAATGATCTAATGATCCCCCAAAAGGATATTCATTGAGATAAATATGCACTAATCTTAATTTCTAAAATTAAACCAACAATACCCCAAAGTTAAATAGATACCATTCAATAACCAATTGTCCTTAAAATCCTTTAATATAATCCAAACTAATATTGAAACCCAAAACATAGAAGAATTTGATTATGTAGTCTCCCATGTTACATTGTATCTCCAAATTACATCAAATACTCTTAAAGTCACATACTTAAATGTAATCAACATCATCACATATTCTCTGTTATAGGTTAATCATTTCCATAAATAAACCAAATCACTATAAATCAACAATAAAAATGTAGATAAAAATCCACCATTACTCTACAAATGAAACCTCATTGTATTCTATTTTCCTTGGGCATATAGTGTTCCTAACAAAATGAACATCTTCCAAAATAACATTTATCACTTAATCACCAAATCATTTTCCTATACCAAGGGTATTCATTTGATAAGACATAAGAACCCAAATCATCTTATTATTGATCAATAAAATCATTTAACAAAAAAATAGTCATACTAACCAGGGACTTCACGTAGTCCAGTGGTAGGCGATAAATCCCAATCGCACATTGGTTGTGGGTTCGATTCCCACAGCTTTGTCCGACGCGACGGGTTGTCACACGGTCTACGTGTTGTCCTTTTTCAAAACTATATTTTATAATATTACCAAAATGAGATAAATTCCTAAAAATAACATAATTTAACCACAAATGTTATATCATACTTTGCATTTTCATCCCAAATTATAATAACTTATCATTTTCTCAAACCCCAATGATCATATAAAACCAAATGGTTATTTATACATATATCCACAAGAGAAGAGACAATTCTTCCTCAAATATCATTCTCACATGGCAAACTGCGGGGTTACAAATACAAGAGAAAATTATTCCAATGTAAACCCATCAACAAGTAGTGATAATTTTTCTCCAACCATTTATTTCCACATAGCTTCTTCTTTGACCAAGAAAATATCCTATAGAATAGGACATTCACTCGGGTAATGGCCAGGTCCCCTACATTTACGGAAAATGACTGTAAATGGACTCTTGGGACCATTTTTATCTTCTTCCATAGTACTCTTCATTTTTCTTCGGCAATTCTTCACTTTATGTCCTTCCTTCCCGCACGTAAAAAATTTCGTTGTCCCATTGAGACACTTTCCTGGGTGTCTCTTTCCACAATTCCTGCATGATGAAAATTGAGGTTTCTTTTCTCCATGGTCTCCATTGCTGGAGATCTTATCATTTATCACCTTTCTCTTCCTTGTTGAGTCTGGGAGTTGGTTAATATATATGTTGTTGATCATATTTTTGGAAAACTGATTTGGCATAAAGACGATATCTTTTACGCCTATCAACATTCCATTTTGTTGCTCATTGCCACCACTGTTCCCAACTTGTACATCATTCTCAAAGTCACTATGACTTCCTTGGAATCCAGCCATTGACTAAAACCAGAAAGCATTGTGTGAGTAATAATAGTCGTAAAATCATTTAGAGATTAAAATGTCACCATATTCTCAATTTGAAACATATTAGGATTAACCAAGGTCATTTACTCTCATCTTATGTATATATTACTTAAATCGGTTTGTAAAGAAAATGTAAATTATCCTAAGCATATCCCCCGGGAGTGTCGTAACCAAGAGTGCAGCAAGGCCCGTTGTCGTGCACCAGTTCCCGTTCGAGTCTAGCTCAAAGCGGTGTTTTCGGGTTTTACCCCTAGGTACATCTGTGCCAGAGCCGCCTCTACCTGCTCGTATCCAGACAGGGATGTATTGCTCGGAAAACTCACAAAATCTCTACAATACCAAAATTCTAGGAAGTTCTTTTATACTAATCCTCAAAGTTCATCTTAGGTCTACGTGCTCTAATCAGAGTTTATCTAAATCTAGCCACCAAGGTTTGTACTAAACTTCCTCTGATACCAACTGTAACGCCCCGACCCCAGCTACCCAGAGTCGGTGCATTAATTACATAACATTGGCATGATCATGAGAAAGATCAAGTCTCGAAATACCGATTAGTTTAGTAGCCTTGGAATAACTAGATACATCCATAAATTTTTACATTATATCATAAAAAAAACATCTTGTCTTCATATCCCCTCATACTATCCCTGCAGGTCATTCATAAATTACTTCTTCATAATCCTGGAAAAAAAAATAAAACATTGAAAGGGGTGAGCTCGGATGCTCAGTAAGGATAACATTATAGCAGAAGCTTTCATAAATAAGCATAAACACTTAAGGCAATTTATAACTAAAACAAAAGCCTTTTAAACTTGAACTTCAGCATAAAATGGCAAAGGTAAAATGAAATAATGCCATTTACTTACTCACATGGATATTCTACTAGTCTAATGATCACATGCAATATCAATAACCACTTTCATAATGATGGAATGCATAATGCCAGACTATCATAACCACATAGCCAAGGCCTCGTGCCAAGACTACAAATAAGATTTTGCCAAGGCCTTGTGCCAAGACACTAGTTTGTCTCATGAGACCTACCGATGCATCGAGGAGCTATAGCGGGCTCCACCCGTCACTTATTAAGTCCAATGCATTCCCATATGAAAAGGTTTAAACATAACGTAAACATTCGTATTAAACTAGCATACGAAATGTCAATACTTTCACCACAAACCATGAATGGTATAAAAATAGCACATCCACAGTCAAACATAATTCATTCGATATAATATGGAAGATTGTATTGTATCACATTAACCTCAATCAATAATAATGAAGGATGTTGACATAGATGAAAATAATCATCAAAACTATTTGAGAGAAATATCCCCCTTTTCTTGAAAACATTTAAAAGTCACACTATTTGTCAAGAAGCCATTTAAAAGTATATTTTTGAATCAAAGTGTCCCATACCACTTCGAAACTTTTAAAAGGAGTTTTAATTTTAAAACTTTAATGTCCATATAAATAAATCCTTAAAACCATTTTTAAAATATGGACATTAATGAGCATGATTTAGAAGAATAATTCTTTAAAACATTTTAAAATGGTATTTTGGTTAGAGTTTCTAACCAAAAGAGAGACACTTGAATACAAATAATTGAGGTAATCAAAAAATTGTAATATCATGAGAATAAAGGAATTCATGATATACTATGTCAAAGTACATTATATACACCACATAAAAGTGATTTGGTGTATATCATCAAAGAAGTCTCAATGGAATGTAAATTGAGATGAAATTTCTCAAAAAGGTTGTATCCTTAGGTTAAGGATAAATCAATGACATAATTATGTGTGACAAATATAAATACACTAAATATGATTGGATATTCAGTGTAAAACAATCAAAGGACATTCACACATATTCTTGTAAAAACAATACCAACGAATTGGATGTTTAACTCAACAAATGGAGAATGAGTTAAAATTACTCTTATCAAATTCATATCAATGACTTGAGAATTTTCAATGGAGTGATTATGTGTATCAAAAGTATATCCACAGGAAGGGGAGTGGAAATTATGACATAATCAAATGAATAGTTATTCCACACATAATCTTGGGGTAATATAATCAATGAAATATGCGTAAAGCCAAATGAGTGGAAATTGAAATCTCAAATTCCCTTATTGATTAGGTAACTTAAGAAACAAACACCCATGAAAGAAGTATCATACCATGATGATGTAAATACCCATAAATTAAAGTATATTACACAATGAATACGATCATGGGCAGTACACATACACCACATGCAATAATTAAGTGGTGATCAATGGAATTCTCACGGAATTAAAAGTGAGATAAGAAAACCCTTACCATGTTAATCAACTGAGTTGTATGGCCAAAAGTTAATAACCACCAAATGATTTACAGAATAACATGAATATAAAGTGAATCATGGAAGTACACAATACACCACTTTCAATAATTTAGTAGCGAACAATGGAAATCTCACGGAATTGAAAGTGAGATAAGAGAATCCCTTACATTGTACTTTTTCCTTGGTCGATGGTAGGTTTACCTCCTGTATAATGGTGAAATAATTGTTATTGAATAATAAAAGAATCATTTACTTTAATATGATATCATATATGATCTTTTATCTTTGATTTGTTAATAATATTTTAGAATTATCGTCATTTCGGGTGTTAACGGGTTCATTTTACTTTATATTCTTTGTTATGTGAGACATATTGGTTATTAATGGGATGTATATTATTCATATCCAGAATGGTATCAAGTTCTTAAACATCATTTTTAAATCATCAAATGATAATTATACTTGAATGGATACGATGGAGAATGAATCTCATCGCGTTCGTGGAGACGGTAGTCCGTACGTACGCACGAACGCTACTTCCATTTAATTTTTATTTTAAAAGAATCGAATCCAAATTATAAATAGGTATATTACTATTCCAGTATAATATAATATTTTATATATGTTACTTAAGTTCATTTACACCATCCTTTATACGTTCCATGTGTGGTATGAACGAGTCATATCATTTTAAGGGGGCGGTAGTCCGCACTTCCTCAAATGAAATTATCGTATGTATATACAACATGAAACGAATAATGGTATGAAGTAAAATGGAATTACAGAAGCTTATATATAAAATATATATCATTAATATCATATTTAATTACAGTGTCATCCTAATGGCCACCATGAGAGGCGGTAAGATGTATTTGAACAATCATCGTTTCGTGAGGCGTTAGTTTGCCATCCACAGAAACATTATGTTCATCATCCATTAGATGGAGTTGTGTGAATGTTTAGTTTGAATCCTTATTATAACAACATCCTAGTATATTGAGGATACTTTTGTTGTTACAAAAGAAGGGAAATAAAAATATTTTGGGGGTTGGAGAAGCAAAATAAATGAAAATACTTTAAGAGAAATTGTTACCTTTAATTTAGGTAACTCACTTTGGTTGGAACCAAAGGACTTCTTGAAATGCTTTCTGCCTAAGGGTAAGCTTCAAGGAGGAGGAGAGGGATGTGGGGAGCTTAGTTGGGCAGAGTTTGGAGGAGCCAAGTGGCTTGAGAGGTGTGAGGAATGAGTAGAAGTGGTCTCCTTTTATAAGGGAGAGGAGGGGCTCTTTAGGAAAGTGTGAAAGTATTACTTTATAATATATTTTTATTCGGTTTATAATGGTCCAAAAATCATTGAGGTCGAAGATAAGATGACTCATATTCTAAATAACATCAACCAATAAGAATTGGACAGGTTTTAGATAATATTTTAATCATTATAATCTTATTTATTTAAATGATTTATTAATGAGGTAAACGTTGCATCATTATTGTGTCATTAATAATTTAAATTATTTGATGTCTAAAAATTATAAATAAAATATAATTATGTAGGAAATCTTTTTATCTTTCTAATGAATATTTATAATCTAAAATCCAACATTTATAACCCTATGTAAAAATTGTTCTTCTAAAAGATGTAAGCTTATGCCATTTTTATTTTTATTTTAACTTTATTAATATAATGTGTCATTATCACTTACAAGTGGATCCATGGGGTCCCAAAACAGACCCAAAGATGCCCATGGTCGACCATGTATCAACCAATAGGGTTAAAACACGTTTTAGGGTAATTTAGTATTATTATAATATTATTTTTTAACCCTTATTTACCGGATTTACCCTTAACCATGGTAAATAAAATATTTACCGCAGTAATTATTCAAAATGTCTAAAAATAAAAGTTACCTATTTACACAATTTGAACATCCTGATTCCAAATATGGAATCCATTTTTCTAAATTCAAAACACAGAAGTGGCAGAAATTAATTTAAAATTAATTCCCGCTGTCAAAACAAAAAGCGTGTTTTTAAGAGATAATAACTATCAAAAGATTGACACTTGTTTATGTTCGGTTTAATTGTAAAATTATGTCCAATGACCAAACTTATATTAAATGGTAAAAATATATTCTAAATATACTTTAAAACCATTCAAATTCATAATTTATCACTATTAATTATTTTGATTAAAAAAGTTGTTTTTAATTAAAATTTAGTAATTTTTACTATTCATCAAAATATGAAAGTTATCCGAAAAGTACCAAAATTTCACCTTAGGCTAAATTTGATATTCCGAATCCAAAAATGAAGTCCATTTTGAAATATAAAATATATATAATTTCAAAAATTAAGTATTACTATTCATAACGGCTAGTTTGATCGGTTGTGGTGTGTGTTAAAACTCGAAGTTGCGTACAACACACGCTACTGTTTTATTCAAAGGAAAGCGTACCGTGGAAGCTTGGAATGTTTTATTTTAAATTTTTTGATGTCCCCATTTAGTCAAAAGGTTTAAAATATTGTATCTAAAAAGGTTTCACTATTAAAATTTGGTAAAAGTGCAATATTGAAAATGAATTTGTTCTTACATTATGTCTAAGAAACTCATAATATGGATTCTAAAATTATAAGGATTATATAAAGTTTAAAATTTAGTTAACACTATTCATAACCTCTTTTGAACAGCCTGTTTGGTAAGTCATGGTGTGATTGAACTTGGCGTTGCGTGTAGTGAAAGTTATTGAATTATTTTGAAGAAATAACACCCTATAAAATCTTGGGGTGTTACACTACATGAGAATAATTATGTGACTCATGAATTAGATTTAGCAGTAGTATTCTTTGCACTAAATATGTGGCGATGCTAATTTATGGGCGAACGGTTCATTATTTACTCAGACAACAAGAGTTTTAGTTATACCATCACACAAAAAGATCTAAATATGAGACAGTGATGTTTGATAGAGTTCCTCCAGGACTGTGAAATTGAGAGATTCTATACTCTTGGGAAGGGGAACATAGTGGCAGATGCACTTAGCCGAAGGTAGAGTTTTCTACTACCGAGAAAGGCTTCAGAGAATTTAGCCTCACTTTAGATATACTACGTGGATAGAGATGGTATAGTCTACCTCCAGTCAATGGTAGTTTCCCCTCCACTCATTTATTACATCAAGGAAGTGCAACTCGGAGACAGCAGCTGCGAGACTACACGTGCTCAGATATCCTTAGGCCATGTACCTAATAGATATTATGAAGGTGGGGACCACGCTATACTTTTCAAAGGACATATAGTTGTACCAATGGTGCTAATAGAGGATTTTCTGAGGTATTTTAATACATCCCCCTAGTATATACATCCAGTAGTGATGAATAGGTATCAAGACCTTCGGCGTCAGTACTAGTGGCCAGGGATGAAGAAATCTATGGAAATGTCTGTTTCTAGATGTCTCACTTTCTAGCAAGCGACAATTGACTAGTAGGTACCAGAAGGATTGACCCAACCCCTTGAGATACCAGAGTTGAAGTTGGAAGGGATATAGATATACTTCATGTTACGGTTACCACGTATGTCTATAGGGAATGATACCATTTGGGAGATCATTTTCCGACTCACCATGTCAGCCCACTTCTTTGCTATTTTAAAGAAGGGTTCGGTATAATTATTAGGACATCCCTATGTTTAGAATATCATGAAACACCACGGGGTACCTTATACGATAGTCTCAGACTATCACACAAGATTCACATACCTGTAGTGGAAAAGATTGCAGGAGGCTTTTGGGACTCAACTGTTCTTGGGCAGAGCTTTTCACCCACAGATAGATGGTTAGTTTTAGTGGACTATCAATACCATGGATGACATACTTTGAGCATGTGTCCTAGATTTTGGTCACAGTTGGGAGGACCAGCTACCCTTGGTGGTGTTTATGTACAACAACAGCTATCACTTCACTATTATTATGACCCATTTTGAGGCATTGTATGGGCGTCCGTGCAAATTGCCCTTATGCTGGACGGATCTAGGAGAGCCTGCACTCGTGGGCTTAGAGATGGTACAAGATACCTCTAAGAAGGTGCAGGTCATCCAAGAGCGGATAATGACTTCATAGATCTGATATTAGTATAATTATGATAGGCGAAGGAGACTGATGGTGTTTTAGGAGGGGGACCACATATTCTTGCGAGTCTCCCCTTGATGGGGACTACATAGATTTTTTCAAGGCAGAAAATTCTCACTGAGGTTTATCAGACCATCCTTGATACATAGGAGGATTGGCAAGGTGACGTACCGCTTGTAATTGCCACCACAATTGGAGAGGGAGGATGACGTCTTCCACATATCCCATCTAAGGAGATACGTGCATAACCCATCTCACATCATTGACCATGGCGAGCTGGAGATTGACAACAGGGTGAATTTTGTGGAGTACCTAGTGGAGATAGTGTATCGACAGGAGTAGATACTTTGTGGGAGTTCAATACCTCTGGTACGTGTTCTGTGGTAGCACATGAATTTCCAGGAGAGCACGTGAGAGCGATAGGTTCATATGTGTTCCCATTACCCATCTTTGTTTGTGTAGCCATGTTTGGATTTTGGGGACGTAAAGTCTTAAGTTGGGGAGAATATAAATACCTAAAATTACATATAAATTTTATCGAATTATTTGGGATTATTACAAGACGATGAAAATCGACGTCGTATGATTACGAGGCCCAATGGGCTTGGAATGGATTTTTAATTTTATTTGTTATGGTACGTTCAATAAAAGCACTGGCGGAATTTTATATCTTTTAAATAGTGCTCAGATTAAAAATATGAGGGCACCGTTGAATCCACATCACCGAGATTCACTTAAGAAGGGTTTCACTTCGACCGTATTAGGTTAGGAGAGAAATTTAGTTTTTGGAATTTTTAAGGAAAAGTAAAATAACATGTAATTTTTATATGATTTTCTTTTTCTCTAACGGATGAGCGGTGGTGGAGGGACTGGTGACTTTTCAAGAAATCTAATGGCTTGACTCATCAACTGCATAACACTACCATTGTGAATTAAAAGAGGATCACTAATTCATTTAATGAACCTCATTAATTCCTCAATAAGTTACTCACCTTTCCCCATCCTATTTAAATGGATCTCGGGGTGGGGTTATGGATCAACTTCTTCAAGCGAGGAACCTCTGGTGAAGTCCTATGCCCACTTCCACTTGGAAGACGGAATCCGATTCAGCGAGTGGTGAAAAGCCCCATTGAATCATGAACTGACTACAAAGATGAAGGGGGTTCCGTCAATCGTTGGCAATGGATGTCTCATCCAGGAAGGGGGTTTTACTGATATTGTAATATTACTCCTTCCCCGTTCTTGAATTATTCAAAGAACGTGGATCAACCGACCAACGGGTTGATCTGCGGATCATCCTTTAAACGTGAGATATTGATGCAGGGTGACATGTTGGGATTTATTTCTAAATTCTATAATTGTTGATAACACCCTTGTTAAAATGCTAGCACAGTGGGAACATGCCAATCCAAACAAGGCCCAGACCCTCTGCTGATCTTTTTGTTCTTATGTTTCTCGTGCGCGGCCGGGAAATGTGACGACAAGGCAGAGATAGGGGTCACACAAAGGAAGTGATGACCCGAGAGGATCATAGGCGTAGACAGCAGTAAGAACAGACCACCGGATCCTACCTGGTGGCTCGTGGAAAGAACCACTGATGCACCAAGTTGGAGGTAGCCGACAGTGGCTGGTGGAGGCCCGCGACAACTAGCCAAGGGTGGTGGGAAGGAGGCATGTCATCCCGAAACATGGTGTCTAAAGGTGGTCAGCCTGAGCCGGCCATGAGGGAGAAGTGTGGTGCCAATAAGCAGCACCAGTGGCTGAATCCGCGACTAGTGGGTCGCGATAGGAGGGGGTTGTCTGGCCCAGTGTCGTGCCGTGTTGGCTAGATACTGGTCAGCCATCTGGTCGACCGTTGCACGTGGTGGGGAAGTTCCCCAATAGTCGGACGAAATGGCCCCACGTCTGTGGGGCCAACTGCAGAAACATTTCACCATCAGGTGGACCGGGCCAGATACGAGCCGGTCGAACGGGCCAGACCCATGGCCAATGGGCCAGCACAGGTGGGACAAGCCTCACCTGGCGGGCTATGCCAAATGTGTCCCGGACCCACAAACCAGTCGGGCTGACCCTGATGGTCCGGACCCAGTGAACTAGGCCAACCCTTAATGTGTCAGACTCAGGCACGGTCAGGTAGACCCCAGGACCCGTTGTGTGGGGCCGGCCTGACCGAGTCGGACTCGGCCCAGACCCAACTGGCCCCTGAATAAAGTAACACTCATAACTGACAAATCGGGTGTCTGTTTGACACAACATTAGTGGATTTGGGACCCCTTTTGGGAAGTGGTCCCTTTGGCATATTCCGGGGGGCTCGACCGAGCCGGGCCAGACCAAGGTGCGATCACCCACGTTTCCCTGAAAGGTGTGTAATAGAAAAATCAGTCATCTAATCAACGCACCGTTTGTGGAATAAGGACCATTGTGACCAGGAGGTCCTTTGGAGATACTATAAGTGAGTTTTTATAGAGTTTTACAAGTGTATTAGTTTGGATTAGACTTGAACCCAACCTGTCCCTTTTAACAAAATTTCCATGATCACACAGACCAGGTGTCTGTTCGATGCGTCGTTTGTCACGTTGGGACCTCAATGATGGAATGGTCCCTTGGGTATGATTTTTGTGGGACTTTGTACATGTTGAAATATGAGTGATTGCTTTAGTAGAATAATCTTCTTGAGATCAGTCGTGCTTCGTGCGGGAATCTAGTGGCTTACGGTGGTGTGAAGAAGAAGAGATACCAATACGTGTCAGCATCAGAAACTCTAGAGTGGGATGATCTAGTTGTATGGATAATCATATCTACCTCTAAACCAGTGAGAAATATGGGTTAGTACCATCGACCAATATGGGTTAGCACCAGTGACCAGTATAGGTATGCAGGAGCGACCAATACAGGTTCGCACCAACGAACTATATAGGTCCTCATCTAGTGACCAATATGGGTCACCATACAGTGGCATGTACGGGTCATCTCTAGAGTTACTATAGATAGGATGATCTAGCATTACCACTAGTCATCCCTATCGTAGTATCCTTGATGTTATATTGTTAGAGTTAGCTGTCTCTTTTTCTTTGTGCTACATGATTTAGATCATGCTTGTGATATTACCTTTGTGGAATTTCTTGTGATGTTTTACAATGTAGATTACTGAGATACCATCAACCATCTCAGGGTCCCATAATAAGTTATTATACTCACCCCTACATGAGCTTTGTCCGCACGTGTGTGTATGGGGTAGACTACTAATGCTCCAAGGTAGACTTTGGATGTTCGGGACTTGGTGGAGCTTGGTGCGACGAGAGCAGTCGAGATCCTATTCTTAGACATCAGACATATAGGTACTACCCTCCTAGTAGATATCCAAGATAGATGAAGTAGCTATTTACTTTCTTTTCATTTTCTATGTCTTGTATTATTTCCCCCTGGTTTCAGTTAATAGTTGAACTTGTGGTTGCACTTTACTCTTGAGGTTATTCCTTACTATTTTTGGTTGTTTACTTCAGTTTACCTTTTTGAGTGTGTAGAAATCTTTATGGCGATCCCTTCCTTGTTTGGGAAAAGCTTTCAGGTGATAGTCATCATCCCATGACTTATGGAAGAAAATCTTGGGGTATTCATGTCTGGGCCTCGTGGTATGGGTCATGATCTCTATGAGCTTTTGGATTCCCCACTCACTAATTAATGTTTTTAAATCAAGCGTTTAATGTATTAAATTATTGTAAATAATTTTATATCTCAAAAAATGATGTGTCACATGGAAATTCGGACACTTCCATTATGTTTGGAATGGGTTGTTCACCTAAGGGGCTATATTATTTTTAATGCCCTAATATCGCCCAAAATTTAAATTGATTTTTTGTTTATAAAAATAATTAATCATATAATATAAAATAAAAAATGAATAGGGGGACGACATGCACTATTAGAAATTATCCCCTATGATTTTTTTCATTTATTAATGAATTCAATATTCTATAAATCTTCATTGAAGATACATTGTAGTTTTTTTACCGTAATAAAAGAAAAAAATGCATTTCTAGGTAAGATTAAATGACTTCACCACCATAATTTCGGTGATTAAGGGATCAAAATAGGTGTTTTAATTTCCCCTAGAAACTTGATTTAATGGCTAAAAATAGTCATCCATTCCCATGGAATGGACCCTATATATTAACAAAACCAAAACATAAATCCTCACTGCTTCACGATCAAATCAATCAGGGGAGAAGACAGTCACCAGATGAGGCTTCGATTGGGACTCCTCCTCTGTTGTGGCGCATGGTGACATTCTTCCAGGGAAATCTTCCTTATACATCTTTTATTTTTTTCTTTTATTTACAATTTTATTAATATAATTAGAGGATAATTTTTAATAAAAATTATCATTGAATAATTATAATAAAAATTTTATTTTATAATTATCAAATGCACATGAAAATTTAAAGATAAATTCAAAAAAAAATTAGCAACCCACACGATAATTTATTAATAATTAAAAGTTATTATTATAAATGTGTAAGATATTCTAATGATAATAATTTTAATTATCATTACACACGATGACATAAAGTATAATTTAAAAATTTTTAATTATCATTTTATGTGAGAAAATGAGAATTTAAATTATAAACTAATGTGATAGAACATTATATTTTTTATGAACATTTCAAAAAAATGATAAATTAATATTCTAAACTATCAACACTTGAGATAACATGTTTATCATTTCTTTTAATACTTTAGAATCGATAAGGTAATAATTTAATTTATCATAGAAAAAAATAAAATTAATTTCATTTTAATAAGCTATAATTTTATGTTACATTTTAGAAATGATAAATTAATATTTTAATTTATGTAACATGCAGTTAAATTAAATTAAAAGTAATAAAGTATCACTTAATGTTATATCTTAAAAATGATAAAATGATAATCTCATTTATCAGCTCATGTGATAAGTAAAATAAACATTCATGAGTCTTCATTTCATGTGACTTATTAAATTGTAATGTTCTAATTAAAATTTATCTACATGTGTGGAAAATGAATGGATAATTTTAAGACATTTCAAGAGATGGAATGAATCATCAAAGGTGATGTTTTATTTCATTTAAATAAAAATAAATGTTATGAATATAGGAAAACATCTTATAAACCTCATTCTTTGTCTTTCTGATAGGTTGAGACTTTGACGTGCCTCTCTTACATCCAAAAAAATTATGAGAGGGTTTCCCCAACGGTTTCTCTAGTAAGTTCCATAACCTTTTGGTCTTGTTTAAATATTATCCATTAATATTATTATTATAATATATATATGATGACAATGATAGATAGTGAATTCATTTGGGTATGTATGTAGCCTTAGCAACTCTATATAACACTTAATGTAAAGATTAATTATAGTTATTTAATCACATTATTGTGTGATTGTATGTACGTTGTGTGCTACTTTACTAATGGTGATGTGTTATTCTAACATATATATATATTTATCACTCCATGATATATATACCTTTGGTTTTGTTCTTAGAGTGAAGATAGGTGGACCGTCAACTTGTTTTATCCTTTGGATGTAGGATATGAATGACTGGTGGTGGGGGTCCGATTCATGAGGTAGGCACATGATGATGCCTATGAGATACCAGGTGGTAAACCACTATGAATTTTTTTATCCTTTGGAAGAGGTATGTGAAGGACTATAGATGATGGTCCAATACATGAGGAAGGCACACAATGATGCCTTGGGATTCACCCAATGAATAGGGGACACTTATTAGCTCTCATTCCGTAGTATGTTTCTCGATGGTGTTCTTCGATGACTAAAGGACATCGATTAGCTCTCAGTCCTTAGTATATCAACATGATGATTAAGAGAAAGTTATTAGCTCTCATTTTATAGAACATATAAGTAAACTTATCTTTTGTGAAACATTAATATCTTACCACACAAAGATGCTGGGAAATGTGATTCATTGCCCTAGTGGCTAATAATTGATTCATTTGACACCTTGGATATCCATCTGGATTAGATCCAAAGCAGGTATGACCAGTGTTTCAGTTTTATTAGTTATCTCACAAGCACTCAATTTTAAATTGTCTGTTTATTTTTCATTATTTATTATGGCATACACTTTTATTTTCATCACATTAGGTTGATGACATAATGGTGGTGTCCTATTGAGTCTTTTACTCCAACACTACATGAGAATTTTTGTGATCTTGTAGATTTAGTGACCGAAGATTTGATGAAGGGAAAGGTCCCTAGGATGGATGGTTGAGTAGTTGATCATAGAGAAAAGGAAAACCATGACATGATACAAAGCACTTTTTGGATGATTTTCATTTACTTCTGGATTTTAACTCTACTCCACTGTTTTTCTTGTCACTTTGGGGATTGATAGAATATTTGTAAGTCAATTTTAAATTTCCTCATTTTATTCTGATTATTTATATTTTTATTATTGACTATTGATCCAATAACTCGATATAGAGGGCATAGTCTCCCTAAAAAATTTACTTGAGAAAGTTGCGGATAGTCACAGTCTTCTTCTGTATAAGAAGGCACACATGAGGTCATCAAGATTTCCATATTAGACACGATGATTCATTTCAGGTTGTTAAAAAATGGTATCAAAGAATAGGAATTTAGTAACTTTTTTCTTCTTTTTATTGGGTTGGGATAGGTTAGATAGGAGATATGTTGTTTGATACTTGGGTGGGGGAAACTAGGTCAATGTATGGCCAGAAGTACATAGTCGACCTACAAGTTTCCACAAAGTGGATAATTTTATTTTTCTTTACTATTGATTAAATTCACCCAGTGTGATACACATGATATTAAATGTGTCTTATAAGATTTATTGTATTCTCATGCATCATGACTAAGTGATAAGGTTTACATTCCATATATATACATATTGCAGTGTTTAACAGTAGTTCCTTAATTAAATTCCTTGATTTGTACTATATGTTCGAGCTAGTTTATTTTGTGTGATATATCAATGTTGCCTTTTGATTTGACATATATATTTTTTCATTAATTAGTTGAACTGAGCATTCTTTTCTCTTAGTATATATATGATGATTGTGACAAACATGTAGTGATGGAAATATGGGTTAGTGATCTGAGGGGTATACCTTGTGTTATGGGTGGACTCCTTGGAAAACCATGTTGGATCCCATAGAATGGTTAAGTAAAACCATATGTGATCCCATAGACTAGATATTATTTATCATATCGGCTTCAATTTTTTCTTAATTGAGTTCCTTCATGTTAATAAATACATCTCATCTACAAAGTCTTATGGGACTTCTTGGGAAGCATGTAGGAATGCTTCCACAATAGATTATGTGTCTTTATTACCACAAAATTTCCAGGAGAATTACTTTGAGAATTATCCATCACATTTTATGTTTTTTAGGAATAATGGATTCATAAATCAAAATATTTTATTTATTTATTCCCTAGACATAATAGTTCACAAATATGGTTGATTTTTCCATGATTTTAAACTACAACATTATTTATAATTCTAGAGAACTGATGGTTCTCTAGATTCTCAATAACGGGATGAAATATTTTAGTAAATATTAGACCTAACAGATAATCTAAAGGATTAAAATGTTAAGATGATATAGAGATCATGTTGGGAGTGCAACCATTTCAATATATCATTATTATATAGCTCAAAACAAATTAAAGGAGCTCAATGTTCAACAAGAAGACACTGATAGAAAAGGATTTATTAGACCTACTACTTCACCATGGAGAGAACCTTTTTTATATTACAAAAAGGTGGATAATGGCCTTCAAATATACATTGATTATTAGAATCTAAACCAAGTTATGTTCAAGAACCAATATCATTTTCCAAGAATTGATGTTCTCTTAGATCAGTTGTGAGGATCCCAGTGTTTCTCAAAGATTGATTGTAGAATATGCTTCCACTACTTGTGAGTTTAGGGGGAGTATATTTAGAAGAAAAATTTTTAGGGAAGATATCGGATGTATGACTATTTGGTAATGACGTTCAGACTAATGAATGAACTAGTTGTGTTCATGTAATTCATAAACAAAATATTCCATCCATACCTGGACTATTTTATCACAGTGTTTTTTGATGATATCATCATCAACATACCAATGTCAGAACTACATGCTAGGAACCAAGAGATATTTCGGAGTATGCTCCCAGGTCACAGAATTTATGTTAAGATATAAAAATTTGAATTCATGATTAAAGAGTTAATGTTTCTTGGACATGTGGTGTCTGAAACTGGTATATCAATAAACCCATAGATGGTCAAAGTAGTCATGTCATCGACACATCCCATAAATGTGTTTGAGATCATGAGATTACTTATTTTATCCATATATTACAAAAAAAATTATAATGGACATAACCCTATTATTAGAACCAATGAAATCATTAATGAAGAAGGTAGTAATATTCCAGAGGTTGACCATTTTGATGAATCCTTCCAAGAGATGAAGAAAAAGCTTACGACATCTCATGTAATAACACTTCTAGAGCCTTGGATTGGTTATATTGTGTATTTTGATGCATCAAGAGTTGGTCTGGGAACCAAACTATTGAAATTAGAAATTTTAGTAATTTATACATCTCATCATATATGTCATAAGAGAATAACTACCTTGTGCATGATTTGGAGCTATCAGGAGTGGTCTACACATTGAAATTTTGGAAACATAATCTCTTTATTGAATCGTTTATTATTTAACATATCATAACAACCATCGTTATATATTCACATTGAAGGACATTAATATGAGGCAGAGATGTTAGGTCATGTATCTACAAACATTCCAATTCACGGTGACAAATCTCCATGGAATGGTAAATGACACAGCAGGTTCCCTTAGCCAAAAGACATATGACGAGATGGAATATGGAATTAAATCCTCATAAGAGTAGTGGTTTTAGATGTATTTATTGGCTAAATGGATGTTTGATGTTATGTAGGACCTCATATCTATGATTTTCTCTCCTTTTTTATTACATTTTCCCTTAAGAAAAGTGTAAGGACTGGTCATGACTCAAACACATAGTGTACTATAATGAGATAATGGATCACTAGAGGTGACCCAATACCCGAATGACCGATGGACAGTAATAACATGACCTTGGTCCATGGATGAGTCGTGGTATCTATGTCTATTTGAGTGGAACTAATGAGGGATTAATATAAATCTAGGTGGACTATACATCATGGTGTGATAAATAAGTACCATGACTTCATACAACTGTTTTTGTGGCCATGGATGAAGAGGGACACAGTAGGTTTTCCTCTCATTTCATTGTCTATCATAGGGTGAAGGCTAATCACTAGCATCTCAGAGGGTTATTAAATCCACTAATGATACCTACATGTAATTGGGAAGACATTATTATGTACTTTATGACATGGTTTCTAGGTCCCCAAGGATTTGTGGTGTAGTTTGGGTGATTTTCAATTGGTCAATGATGACTTTCCACTTATTACAAATCATAGAGACCCACTCAGTGGAGGAGTTGGAAAAACATTATGTCTTAGAGATTTTGTTACAATGTGGACATCCATTGATAATTTCTTGTAGCATAGATTCCAATTTCACGTCCCTCTTTTGGAAGGGATTTCACAAATCCCTAGGGACTTAGCTACAGTTGAGATCAATGTACCAATATTAGATAGAAGAATAGTCTGAGAGGCCTATACATATACTGTAGGATATGCTATGAGCTTGCGCACAAGACCATTATGGAGAATGGGATGATCACTTGGCTTTGAATGAGTTTTCATATAATAATAGTACTTATGTTTCGATTCAGGTGAAACCTTATGAGGAAATTTATAGAAGGTTGCGTCGCCCACCACTCTATTGGCATAATGTGGGAGAGGCAGTAGTTGTTGGCCCCAACATGGTTTAGTGTTCCTTTGAGAGAGTGAATATGGTATGGAATAGATTGATCACTTTATAGAGTAGACATAAATCTTATATTGACCATTAGAGGAGACCCTTGGAGTTTTTTGTGGGAGATCTGGTTTTATTGAGAGTGACTCCTCAGTTAGGACATAGATGAATGAGGAAACAAGGAAATATATTAGCTTATTTTATAGGACATGTTTCTTCCATAGAGATGATAGGGAATGTAGTGTATCATACAGAACTCCCTTCACTATATCGTTCTATGAATGACATTTTCCAAGTGTCACATCTTCATATGTATATAATTTATCCTACAGATGTTCTTCATAGTGAGGACATTGAGATAGAGACTGACGCATCTTTGGAGGAGCATCGAATATGGATCATCGAATGAAGTGATAAGGCATTAAAAGGGAAGATCATAACTCTATTTTTTGTTCAGTGGAAGAATGGGTCGATCTTGTAAAAGATGTGGGAATGTGAGTTTGATGTTTCATCCCAATGTCCTAACTTTTTTAGTCATGATTGCTAGTGATTATTCTTGAGGATGAGAAGTTAATAAGGGGGAGAATTGTAACATCATATTTCTTACGATATCAAAAAATACCTCTTTTTTAAATTATTAATATGTTAAATATGTAGAAATTGTTTATTAGTGAATGGTTTCATTTTTTTAAAATGCATCACAGATGTGTAAACCAACCAATTAATACACATGTACATTCAGGTAAATAGTTTTTAAGTTAAACACTGAGTATGTTTGAGTTTTTGAAGTCTCCAAAGACTCAGTGAAGATAGAATAAAAATATTAAATATACTATTTTAATAACAAAATATTTACTCAAAATAATTGAATAAATCCCAAACTATGGATTATACGATAAAAATAAGACCACCGATGAGTCTGGAACAAAATCTTTACCCTATGAATGGTTTAAAATTCGAGGATACTGGAGTTTTGGGGCCTCGCTCTCTAAAATAATTTATTTATTTATTTTTATTTAGTTAATTTAAAAAAATGAATTTATATCATCCAAATAGTGCATCATGTGATAATACAAAGACCACTATTTGATCTAGAATTTCGTTTTTACCTTAGTGGTTGTATAATACTGAAAGGAAGTTGGTTTTTGGATGCCCCGATCACAAATTAACTTTTTAAAATAAATTGTTTAATATATTAAATTTTTCGGTAAAATTTTATATCTCACAAATGACACGTTTCATGGAAATTCTAACCGCACGATTATTTCCAAAACGGGGGGTTTACCCTACAGGGTTAATTTTTTAACACACTATCAGACCTCCTTTTAATTTAAATAGATTGAATGTTTTTAAAAAATATAATTCATCATTAAAAATAAAAGAATAGAGCTGGGGGTGAAACAAACTCTTCGCGAGTCCCCCAGTAGCTTTTACCTCCAATGATGAACTCTATATTCCTGGATACTTCATGTATGATTCATAATAGTATATTTTGACGGTAATAAAATTTGAAAACGTGTTTCTAGGTAGGATTAAATGACTCCACCACCATAATTTGGGTGATTAACATATTGAAACATGTGTTTTAATTTCACCCGAAAAATTGATGTCGGTGTTAAATGTATCCAAAGATTCACACTCTGAATCCCATATATATACCTGAAACCCCGGCCTAGATCCCCACTACTTTATAATCAATGCACTCTAGAGAGAAAATAATCACCGAATATGGATCTGACTGGGGCACCTCCACTAATGTGGTAGGTGGCGATGGACTTCCATGGAAAGCTTCGTTATTCTTTTTTTAGTTTGGTTTGTAATTTTTTTAATAATAATAATAAAATAATATAGAATTTATTAATAAAAATTTTCATTGTATAATTGTAATAAAAATTTGAATTTATTATTATCAAACAGACATGATAATTTAATGATAAATTCCAAATTTTGATTATCAAGGCACATGATAATTTATTTATATTTTGATGTTATTAATATTAATGAAAAAGATATTCTGATGATAACAATTTTAATTATCATTACACATAATTTAATAATGGATAATTTGAAATGTTCAATTATCATTTCCTGTTACAAAATGATAATTTAAATTATCAATGAATGTGATAGAACATTATCTTTATATGTGACCTTTTAAGAAAAATGATATAGTAATATTTTAAACTATCAAAATTTGAGAACAAAAACATTATTATTTGATTAAATATTTTAGAATTGATAAGGTAAAAATTTATTTTATCAATGCATGTAATTAAATTAAAATAAAAGTACTAAAGTATCATTTCATTTTATATTTTAGAAATGATAAAGTTAAAATTTAATTTATCAGCATAAGAAATTAAATTAAATTAAAATTTATAAAGTATCATTTCATAATATATTTTAGAAATGATAAAATAATAATTTAATTTATCATTGCATGTGATAAATCAAATTAAATGTCATAAATCATCATTTCATGTGACTTATTAAAGGGTAAAGTGATTATTAAAATTTATAAACACATGCAATAAATTTATGGATAATTTTAGAATTATTAAAGAGTGAGAAATAAATATCACCTTTGATTTTTTATTTCTCTAAAATAAAATTAAATATTTTGACTATAGGAAAACCCTCTAATGAACATAAAGCGCTGACATGCCAACAGCTTAAGACTTTACTGTGCCACTCTGTCATCATAAAAAACAATGAGATTTTTTGCTATTTGTTGAGGTAGGATGTTCATTAACCTTTTTGTATTGTTTAAAAAATATTTCCAAAAATATTATTTTGCGTAGACATGTTTAACGATCATTATAGATAGTGAAGGCATGTGGGTATGTGTATAGATCCGTAAACTATATATTACACTAAATATTATGACTAATATTACCTCTTTATTCACATTACTATGTGATAGTCTGTAAATTGTGTGCTACTTTACTCATAATGATGTGTTATTCTTGAACCTATATATATATATATATATATATCCTTCCTTTCTACATACTCCTTGTGGTTTTGTTTCCACGATTCAAGCCAGTTGGACCGTCAAATTGTGTTATCCTTTAGATGAGTGATGCATATGACTGATGATGGGGGTCTGATGCATTGGGTAGGGACATGATGATTCTTAGGTTATTCCATGAAGTGGACCACCGTGACGTGTTTTATCCTATGGAGGAGGGATTAAAATGACTGATTATGATGGTCTAATTTATGATGAATACACATGATGATGTCTTGGGTTGCACCCAATGAATATAGGACATTGATTAGCTATTGTTCCCTAGTATTTTTTATCAATGGTGTGATTAGATGACTAAAAGAAATTTATTATCTCGTAGTCCTTAGTATGTCTACTCAATGATTTAGGAATTTTGATTAAATCTCATTTCCCTACACAAATATAGAAACATCTCTTCCTGCTTAGATTTAATATCGTGTCACAAGATGACCTTAAGAATCATTATTCATTAGCCCAGTGGATAGCCATTGATTCATTTCAACCATTGGTTATCCATACATCTAAATCCAAAGCCGATACAGTTGGGGGTTGTGGAATCTTGGATTGAACACAACCACTCTGGTTTGAATCGTGTGATTTTTTCGCATTATTTACTATGGTATACACTTGTATTTTAGGCACATTAGGTTGAGTATGAATTATTTCTGCCTTATTGATTCTAGTACTTTCACCCTAAATGGGTATTTTGATGATCTTATAGATTTCATTTCTAGGGATCTGGTGAAGTGAAAGGTCCATACGTCGGATAGTAGAGTGTTTGAGCATGGAGCGGAAGTCGACTGGGATGGGAACTGGATCAGTCTGTGGATGATTATAATTTACTTTCTGATATTCATTCTACTTTTTGGTTTCTCATTGAACTAGGGGGGAAGATACATTAAATGTTTTTCATATTTACATATAATCATTTTACCCTGATTTTATTTATTGTTTTTGTTGATTATTAACCCTTCAACTCAATACATAGGGTATAGCCAGCACAAAAATTTCACCTAATACGCTTGCTTCCAGTTAGAATCCTTTTGAGTATAGGGAGGTGTGAATTAGGTCATCTAGAATTCTGAATCAGACCCTATTATTCAGGTCGGGATGTTACAAAATTAGTGATGAATCTATATTTTCAATAAATATACAGAAAAAGTACAAAAAATATAAATATACCTAACCGTAAAAATTATTTAAAATCCCAAATAATTCAAGGGTGTAGGTGAGTATGTTTAAAAAAATTTAACTTTTAATAAGATCCCCAAATAGTTGTGTTCCACCCCAATATAAATAATGAGCATAGTTTTTATAGACTACACCTAATATGAAAATAAGTAGATTAATTAAAAGATATTGGTGTTTCTAGGGGTTTGAACATAGATCAATACATAACCAGAATAACAAGCCATTTTTTTAATGTGTAGATGGACTAAACAAATGGTGAAGTAGAAAAAACAAATAGGTAACATGTCGAAAGAGAATACAATCCGATGAAAATTCAAAAAAAATCAAATAAAAATTCATTTGAATTATTTGATAAATTTTGGAATTTCTGAAAAAATATATGGAATTCTTCGTAAAGAGTTTTGGTTTGTACATACCTATAACATCAGAATATTTTCTACAGTTTTTTATTAAAATTAATTAATTTTATTCAAAATTCTACAATACATGAAACACTATGTTGTGATAAATCGAAATATAATATTTATTATATTATTATTAAATCATCGTTGTTATATCGTATACATTAATGTTTAGGGGACTAATAGTATAAAAACATTTTAAAAGTAAATTATGATAGTTTTTCATAATGAAAATATTGTTATAAATAATTACTTAATTTTTGGTTAAATATTATTATTCTTTAAAAATAATATTTTCTCAAAAAATGGTTTTAATTTATATTAATGAAAAAATTATTAAATAAAATTTTACCAATATTATAAAATAAATTTGAAAAAATAAAACTATTTCTTGAATTCAAAATTTGAAAATTATCATAGAGTGACAATTTGATAGTTTCCAAAAAAGATTATTTTTCATTGATTATTGAAAAACATTGGCTTTATGAAAAAAATATTTTTCTTTAAAACATCTACAAGTTATATTTTTTATGATGGTTTTTAATGTAAAATTATTTCAATAATATTATTATTAATACAATATAGTTCATTTAAATCAATTTTATGTTCAAATTTATATAAAAACTTGTTATACATACTAAAATGTATTCTTTTAACACCCACATTTCATTGCTTCAATAGGTTTAATTTCACATTAAAATTTTCCATTAATTTGAATTGAATTTTATAAATTGGATTCCAAATTTAGAATCATAATAAATAATTTAATTTAATAATTCCATATTTATATTTGCTCATAATGGATAGAAAAAATAGTAAAAATAATAATTATTGTGGTTATGCTTAAAATGAGTTTATCGAGGTTCAAAAAAATGAAAAGGTTTAAAATAACAGAAAAACGTAACTAATTGCTATTTTATTTCAATATTTTTACCCTAAATATTATATATTAATGAATTAACTCTTTTTATCATTTTTTATTATGTAAAGCATGAATGTAATTCATTATTTTGAAAAATTCAAAGAATTCCATCTACCTCAGTAATAAATTGACACCCCCTTTCCTATCTTATCAACACTTAAAAAGCCTTTTGTTTTTTCTAATACCTACCAAATAACGTTTCTAATTAAATTAACAGTGAGTATAAGAATTTTTTATTTGAAAACGCTTCTAATAATGCATTCGGTGTAATCCTAAAGAGGTTCTCTGAAAGAGATGTATAATCATAAACCATATGTTTTTTATTTATTTCTTCTTCCACCTCATAGATTTTTTTTAAATTGTGATGAAATAATATTATAATTGCATACTATATAATGATATTTTATTATCATAGTATCACAACCTTCTTATATCCCCTTCCATCAAATGGGAAAAGAATCCATCTATCATGTGTACGGAGTACTACCTTCTCACGAACTGATGTAATTAGGTTTGCATCACGACCTATCATGAATGAATGTAATGATGTATTTAAATATTTTTATTAATTTTATGTTATAAATATACTTATATATTTAAAATATAACACCTAAATTCATAAATTCTAACTCAATGAAATATGATAATGTCACTCATGTGTACATGTGGACTACCACCTTAATGAGGTGGCGTGATATTTTGTATGATTATATTGAAATTGAAGGTAGAAATGATAAATATAATGAATATATATTATATATATTATATAAAAAATTCTTAATAAGTGAATTAATATTTACAATTCTTTTTTCTATGTTTTAGAAAATTAAAACAGCATCCATCCATATGTACGACCTACCATCTCCATGAACAATATAATTTATTTTTCTATATAAAAATTTAATGGATGAATATAAATATGTATATAAGGAATATATGTGATATTTTTATAATTAATAACATTATTCATTTTATATAACAATAATATAACTATATGATCCAAAACATCCAATTAAAATATACATGAAAAATGAAGCAGTTATCACCCAGAATAATGATTTTAATAATTAATTATTGATAAACAGGTGGTAAAAGGTTATAAGTATATA
The DNA here is from genome assembly GCA_963277665.1 of Viscum album. NCBI lineage: Eukaryota > Viridiplantae > Streptophyta > Magnoliopsida > Santalales > Viscaceae > Viscum > Viscum album. The sequence goes on along the minus strand of OY728150.1, from coordinate 2,055,460,304 downwards.
ATATATGTTACAATATATATGATCATGGTTATTTAAATGATTTATAATAATCATATATTTATTTTTCGTCACTTTATACTATATATGAAGACAGTCGAGACATGATGTAAGGGTTTATCATCTCAAATTGTCATCTTTGCGAAAAATGTTATATTATGAATCTATATTATTATATGATGTTCATTTACAACCTCATTTACATGTTATATAATTATATTACTTATTTTCATGATATTTAATGTTTCATTTTATTTTATTCTTTCTTGGGACTTGTGATTAAAAACATTTCCACAATATTAATGAATTTTCATCTCACTTTTATAGGAGTGAGTTACAAGTCCTATTAACCACTTGTTTCTATTATGTGGGGTGTATAAAAGCCCAGAATTTAATTTCCTTCTATTATTTTTAAAATAATTATGATTTATATATCCATATACGGTTCTTTTATTCATGGGTCTTTTGATTCAAAAGCTAGGAGATTAATAATGATTTTATGTTAAATCATAATTTTTATCAGGATTTTATGTTATTAAGATTTAAATTATCAAAAATTCTATTCTATTATTTTCATTTATTTAGAATAAATGTTTTCCTTTCATTTTTTTCTATATAATAACTAAATATGATTTTATAATTGTTTATAAAAACTTAATTTATTTCTCTTTTTTGACAAAATTCATTTCTCTTCAATGTCCATGTTTTTCTAAAAATGACGTCAAAAATGTTTTTCCCACTCTAATAATATTTAAATCCATTTTTTCCTTTTTTTTACTTTTAAAAAAATTAATTTAAATAGAAGCATTTCCCCTCATTTTTAGAATTCTTTCCTTTTGCATTTTAATGAAAATATGAAAGGAATCAATGTTTTAACATGTATTGCATGTGGTGTATTTTCTCTCATTATGGCTGCAAAATTATTTAATAATTAATTTATATGTTTCAATGTTTTTTTTCAATGAAATGTTTTATTTAATAATATTAAAATTTTGAGATTTAAAATTTTTGATTTCAAAATTTAAATTATATTATCCTCAAGAACATTTCAACCATCCTTTTATGGAGTTTATATTCATCATTGACTAAAAACATTGGTGTTTCTTGTGCTTTAATATAGATATAATCCCAATGGTACCATCCTAAAATATTATTTGGAAAATTTATGGTCATTATTAAAATATTTTTATGAAACCCATTCAATTTACATGTGTTATGCTATGATGGATTGACTCAAATTTGTTGAAACCCTTATTCTTTGCACTGGTTATGATATAATGAAATGGTGAATATTTACTAATTTTATTAAAAACATATGTATGATTTTAATTATGTAATATGTGTATTTGAAATTTTATATCCCTCTAATTAATTTGTAATAGTATTCTATATCAAGTGGATATTATGGGAAACATGTCAATGTTCTTAATATGAAAAGGGAAATAAGTTGTTTTTTAATACATTACGAGAAACAAGTCCGTGTGCTTGATCTTTTTAGGAAATAAGTCAATATATTTAATTTACTATGGGAAAATATTGTCAATTTATGATCTATTATGATTTTATTTTATCATTATTAAACCTATAAATGTGAATTGATTTCTAAAATTACGATGGTTCTACAATTATATGACATGAAGTTATGGTTCATGATTGATTTATGATTATTTTTCACATTAATGTTTAATGTATTTTAAAATGATAATTTTTTATGTGCTAAAACAACTGTATTATCCATGATAAATTTTGTATGAACTTTTTATTTTATATTGATGATCCCATACACTTATTCTTATCTTATTTTTTCACATGATCATCAATCAATATCTCCCATTTTACCCTTACAGAATATCTAAGCTCGCCCTTTCTTTTGATTCTTTTCCCCATTTTATAATGAAAGGTATTATGAATTATATGTCTTAAGAAGGGTTTTAGTTGTGAAGAACATAGTGGGAGGAGATGTAGTTCACTTATGAACTAGTTCATTATGTATACATGTTACCAAAGTCACTATACCCATATGATTATTGGTTGGAATATTTTGTAATGTACTAATATCCATATATTAGTTTTGATATACATGTATGAATATCGAGGATCACTATAGTTGGATTCATATAAATCTATATTTAACATTAGAAACTGGGATTAGAAATATTTAATTATAACCCTTTGGATAAGTGTATGTATAAGAAAATGTCATAGATTTTTAGATAAAGATAGAATAGTTGGATTTCTGATAAATTAAATCCATGTATAGAAAATATAATTGTACATGTATACGGGAAAATTTTACCTAGTGGTAATAAATATAAAATGGGCACATTGGGTTTTGACTCGATCATCACCCATTTCGGGAAAATAGGCCTTGATGCACACCTATTTTGAGACACTGAGGGGTTATGTTTTGAAAATTCACAAGCCCTTAATGTAAAATTATGAAGGATATGAATAGGCGATGACCGTAAATGGAATAGTTAAAACCTAAAGGGTGATATATTTTACATAATGTGTCATGGTTTAGAAAACCAATGAGTGATTTTCTATGATTGAATAACGTAGATTAAAAATGGCTGGTGACCAAGAATACCATTTTGGATTTAGTATTGGATTGAAAATATAATGATGAAGTTTGGGTGAAAATATGTATGGTCAAATACTCATGTACCCTATTAAAGATTAGTTATATGTAATCCTATGTATTAGGAAAATTATATAGTAATTTTAGTTCATATACCAAATGATTAGATGATGAATTAGTAATGAAAACCCCTAATTGTATGATGATCTCATCTCACAGCTATGACTCTTCTCTAGTAGATGTTTGGGGGAATGTGCTTCTGGAAAATCATTATTCTACCCACGGTTTAATTTAATGTCATCTTAGGCATGGAATTTATTTCTTTTCATATATACCACATTAATTTTAGAGGAATGAAAGTTGTATTTTAATTTTCAAACCAACTTCTTATTGTTAATCTATGTGATGATAAATATGAACTTATGTTAGAAATCGTTGTAACGACCCGAAATTTTGAATAAATCTTGTTTCCGAATTTTATGTGTTATTTTATTTTGTTTTTTATACTCAACAAAAATGTTTCAATTGATAACATGAGTATAATTAAAATGATACCATTGGGTTTTGACTGTTATATGACCATAGGTCAATATAACCCCTAGAAACTAAAAATTTTGATTATTGTCTCTAAATACTAGTAATCTTGGTTAATTATTATAGAAAGAAGATTCGATGGCCTCACCCAGTAGTCTTGGACCGATCGAAGCCCATCTAACAGAACTTGGGAAGGAGGTAGCACCACTGGGCTATGCTCTGGACCAAACCCTTGCCGAACTTCATCATGTGAAGCTAGAACGGAATCGCCTTTTTGAGAAGTTAAAACTAATAGAAATTACTACTTGTGCGATGTTAGCTGAGCCTCCCTCAGATTCTCTCACCTTAGCACACCTTACACTTAGGTCCTATGCTAGTCTGATAAGGGGCTATGCAAGGAGACCGTAACTGCCTTGTGTAATCCATTGTTTTAAATAAAAATTGGGATTTCTTCTTATAATGAAGTTTATTAAATTTCAAATGACCAGATAAATATAGTATGCATATTTTTTATGAATTTTAGAAAAAGGATATTTTAAAAATGTTTATTTAAACCTTAAAAAATTAAAAATGTGATATGATATTCAAAAAATGGTCTTCTACAATTATGCTCAGTACGAAATTTAGAGTCTAATAAGATCAACTTAATTTTTGATGAATAGTAAATTATGAATTGTGATTTTATGATTAGGATTAGTAATGTGTCCAAATGGATTAGTAATCTCACTTGAAGAAAGTGTTAATATAATCTAGGCACCTTGATTAAGTAATGTGATTCATCAAAATGGTTAAATAACAATTTCATAAATTATAATTCAAATATTAGTTTTTTCAAGTGAATAGTGTTTTTTAATTAAAAATTATATTAAAAATATTTTAAAAAATATTTTTATAAAATGGATTTCATTTTTGAACTCAGAGCACTGATATTATGTTATGGTAATTTTTGGGGTTTTTTCTGAAAAAAATGAATTTTCGGTGAATAGTGTATTTATTTAAAAAATAAATTAAAAATATTTAGAAAAATATTTTCATAAAATGCAGTTCATTTTTGAAATCAGAGCATTGATATTTAGTTAAGGTGAAATTTTGGGATTATTCTGAGAAAGTTGAATTTTTGATTAATAGTGAAAATACAGTTTTTAAGTTACGGGTGTTTAATGACATCATTAAATGATGTATTAAGTATCTAATAAATATGGTCGACTTATTAATAGTAATATAAGGTATGAGGTGTCCCAAGTGGCCAATACCATGGGTAAATACCATGGGAAAGCCCACGGTTTTTCCAAAACCACTAATGAGGTGTCCCTTAACCATTAATGCCTTGTCCCCTCACTTTCCCTATAAATACCAAGCCATACTCTCTTCCATTCCACTCCCCACTCCTCCCCAACGATTTTTTAGTCTCACTACCTCCTAAGGAGTCCTCTCAAGGTGCCCCCAAGCCCTCAAGGTCTCAACCTTTGAGTTTTAAGAGTTACGTTTTATGGTAAGGGATCCGACCTCTCTATTTCTTTTCAAGAAATATCTTTTATGCTCCATGTTATTATGTTAAAGGGTATTCTTTTATACTCCTATTAATTCCCTTTTCATGTTCACATAATGAGAGATCCCCTATTACTCTCATTATTTCGTTTTTTGAAGTTTTAAGTGGCGCCATTAGGCTGCCGAAAGTTTTGTCACAGATTCTTTCTCCCTTCTCATTTTTCAAGATCTATTTTCATGTAAAGTATTTATAGTTCCTTTTTTTATGTTGGGGTATGATCTATAAATTTATCATACTGATCTTTTATGATCATATTATGAGAGACCCCATTTTATCTCTTCAATTCAGTATTTATGATGTTTTAAGTGGCGCCGTTAGGCTGCCGAATTTTTAAGGGATTCTTTCACCCTTATCATTTTCAAGTTCTATTTTCTTGTCAAGTAATTCAAGTAACTTGATGTTGGGATATTATCTCTAAATTTATCATACTTATCTTTTATTATCATATGATGAGAGACCCCATTTGATCTCTTCAATTCAGTATTTTGATGTTTTAAGTGGCACCGTTAGGCTACCGAAATTTTAAGTGGTTCTTCACCCTTCTCGTTTTGAAGTTCTACTTTTATGTCAATTCGTTCAAGGTACTTTTTTTATATTGGTGTATGATCTCTATATCTATCATAATGATATTTTATGACCATATTATGAGAGACCCCATTTGATCTCTTCAATTCAGTATTTTGAAGTTTAAGTGGCGTCATTAGGCTGCTGAATTTTTAAGTGGTCCTTGCACCTTTCTCCCTTTTCAAAGTTCTAATTCCATGTCAAGTCTAGCAAGTTCGTTTTTATTATGTTGGGTTATGCTCTCTATATCTATCATACATATCTTTTATGTTCATATTTTTAGAGACCCTATTTGATCTCATCAATTCATTTTAGGTAGAAGTTTATGTAACGCTGTTAGGCTGCCGAATTTTCATAAGAGAAATCTTATTTTTGTCTTCCTTTCATGTTCTTCATTTCATATGGTATATTTTCAAATTTCATTACCAGGTTCATAAATCCCTTATATTCTGTCCCTCTACTGTTTTATGGGTCATTTATGAATGTTTGACCCATGTCCCCTCTCTTTTCAATGTTTTCTAAAAACCTTTTAACATAGCCGTTTTGCTGAAGAATTTTCGTCTCAAAATGTCTCTCTCATTTTTTCTATAGATATTTTATTTTATTAAGTGAATACTCAAAGCTCTTATTTCTATAGGGGTATTCACATATATATCAAAATGATCTATTTTAAATTCTGGTATTTACATACATGAATCCCGCTTTCCCTTTTCTGTGGGTTTAAAGTGACATAAAGATCATGTCTTTAAAGAATTTTTTAAAACGTTATGATTATGAAATTAAACCAATTTATTTTTGTAGGACCCCGGGACACCCTGAGAGGGGAGGGGTGAATCAGGGTGGCAACTTTTTCTTCTTAAAGTTGTGGATCTTGTTCCCACGTTGGTAGGAACTACTTAAACCTGTATGATGGATATGATCAGCAATTAAACATTCACATGCAGAGACAGATGACACAGCTATTTTTACTTGGTTCACCACTGAGGGCTACGTCCAAGGAGTATACGCCGACAGGTTGCCGGTCGTACCTAAATCCACTATGCTTCACTAGCTGCGGATACAAATGTTCGGGTACAGACACTCTGTCCCAGGCTCACTGCCTTTACAATTTCTTAGGGATAGCTCACTGCGTCCCTCGGGTCACTCCCGTTGACTCCCCCTGGCTCACTGCCGTTGGTGAAGTCTCACTCAGTTTATAGACGTGAAGGTCTTTTCAATAGATATGCATTGAAGTCTTTGTCTCCTGTTCAGCATGAGACTTTGCTTGCATCAGAGTCCTGAGTTGATGCTCTTTTGAAATCAATCTTCTACTTCAGTGCAATACCTGAATGCACTAAATCTCCTTCTCTTCCTTCAATTCCCAATTCTGAAACCTGAGTGTATCGATATATTTCTCTCTCTGTGCAGATCAGATTTTGGTTGCACGATCGTTCTTCTTCTCTTCGCAAAGCAGGTTTGAGAGTGCTAAGCACCTGTCAAAAAGCTTGCGGGACCCCCAAATTTTCCGCGCACCCTTCCCGGGGGCTTGCGCGTAAAATTCAAACCTTGCGCGTAAAAATAACTTTTGTCGCGTAAAAGGCTTTTCGCGCAACTCTTCTTTTTCGCGCAAAACTTCCCTTTTTCGCGCAACACCTTCTTTTTCGCGCAACCCACTGGACCTTAATTTTTCCGCGCGCCGGAGCTCAAGATTTGTCTAAGTGTCGAGCCTGTTTTAATGAGAGGGGTTCACCTCATATTTATAGACGTTTTTTATCCTGCGCGTAAAACCCCCTTTCTTGCGCGTAAAACTGTCTCTCAGTTCTGTGAATTACGCGCATCTTCCTTTTAATCTCGCGCAACACCTTGGTTTTTCGCGCATCTTATTACTTCTCTATTTATCATCATTTAGAACATGAATCCTCTCGTGCGCGTAAAACATCAAACCCACATTTCGCGCACAACCAACTTTACGCGCAGAAGTTTGATTTTTCCGCGCACATGGTGCGAACATCTCTGATTTTTCGCGCGCCTCTTGCCTTTGCCGATTTTCTGTATTTCCGATTCGATACGCTGATTGCGCGAAAAATTCACCCAGCTAGTCTGCGCACAAAATTTTTCGCGCACATTCCCATTTTGCCGCGCACAGCTCTGGTTTTTCGCGCAGCCCATGCCTTTACCATTTTTCAGCGTTCTGATTCTGAAACATTATTTGCGCGAAAAACTATTTCGCGCATCCCGCTGTTTTCCGCGCCCAACTTAAGTATTTCGCGCAACCCTCTTATATTTCGCGCACCACTTCCGCTTTGCGCGCACTACCTTTTGCAGACAATCTATGTCTTCAATTTCCGATTTTGAGGCCCAAAAATTTGGCAAACACTGGAAAACGGCGCCACCTTGTATCTGCTCTTTTAGCCGCCTCCAGATCATCCATTCCTTTGTCGACGTTCCTTGAATAAAAACATGGATCATTATTCCACAGTCCTCGAACTCGACCTGCCTCCATAGAAACTCTTTTCCCAACAAATTTGTATGTCGTTTGTTTGCTTTGTCGACAAGGACGATCACCTCAACAGTGCTTCATCTTGGTGATCTGTATACTTCAACAACTCTTATGCTTTTATCACAACCTCCACTATTTTGATATGTAGTCTTTGAAGGAACAGCTTTAGCATCATCATCTTCTATGACAATGTGATGTTCATGACTATCTCAGAAGTCCAATCATTGCACATTGTCTTCTTCATCAACTGGTATGATGTACTTCATGCAAACCGATTCAATTCGTCAGGAAGTCTCTTGCATGGTTCTCATGCAATCATGATTAATTGCATGGACTTCATCCAAAAACCTATTCGTCAGGAAGTCTCTTGCATGGTTCTCATGCAATCATGATTAATTGCATGGACTTCATCCAAAAACCTCATTCTTCTTTGATCATCCTTGGATGGATTATACCTTGGATAGATTATACCTCACATTCTGCATTGTTGTAAACAATGTATCACCTTTGACACATGTTCTTTGAACTTCCGATCAATACAACAATCGTCTGAATCACCACTCCTCTACTTCATCGGAGTACTTCATGATCTCGTTCATTTTGATCTGCATTGACAACTATTGACAACAAATACAACCTTATACACAAAGTGGTTCCAACAATTTTATGATATATGGGTTTTCTATGAAATAATTGATGATGATATATGTGGCTCACATTATAATAAAGTCATTTCAAGGGTGCTCCCAAATAGCGCTCCAATGCATTGGGTAAAGACTTAATCTCTAGAGATAACTTTTTAGAGTGATACCTTGGTGAATAACCTTGGTAATTTTTTTATGACACCTTGGGGATGGACCTTGGTGAAACGAAATGATTGTCAATATTAAATGTTGCAGCAACATCTTCATGTTATGAAACATTTTATTTTTATTATGATATGCCTCATGATTTCTTTCTCGTGCCTTAATGTTCCTTTCAAGACCTTATTGAAGTATCTCATGTTCACATGTAAAATGTTTCTTTTGTTTCCCTTACTGGGCCTTCTGCTAACCCTTTCTTTTGATGTATGTCCCCAGGTTATGAGATGTAGTAATGAACCTAGGATGAACATGAGGAGAATCTTTCCACGTGTTTAAGAAGAATCTTTTATGTTTTCATGTTTAAAGTTCTTGGTTTGCAAGACACTAAACCTTAAAGATCCTCGGTTTTGTAAAATGTAATGAAATTTTATGCGATAAAAAGGCGGGATGCTATAGTTGGTATCAAAGGATGGTTTAGTTATTTTTGGAAATTAGGATATGAAAACTCTAGGAAGAACCCTATAGAAAAGTTTAAATATAGTAAATCTTCCTGGTATTTTGGTGAGTATTGAGTAAAGGGTTGCCAAGAAAATACATCCCTGTCTGGATACGAGCAGGTAGAGGTGGCTCTGGCACAGATGTGCATAGGGGTAAAACCCGAAAACACCGCTTTGATCTATACTTGAATGGGAACTGGTAGATGACCACAGGCCTTGCTGCACTCTTGGTTACGACACTCCCGGGGGATATGCTTTGGTAAATTTATAAGCTTAGTATGAACCATTGTTAAAGGAACAGATATAAAATAAAATAAAGATTCACATAAGAATATATAATCATGGAAACCTAGATGGGAACCTAGGGGATCACAAGTTAGGGTATACTTTTCTTCTACAAGTTATCCTTATATGCTTTCAGTTCCTTTTCATGATTATTGGCTAAGAACATAATCCCCTAATTATGATTTCTCTTCTTAGTTAATGGTGGGAAATGGAAGAACATGTCCCAATAACCAATGTGATAGGAAATGTGATGATTTTCGTATTAATATGAGAGGGATGATTAGGGGATTAAAATATGATTATTATTTTTCAAGACGTTCACTATTTTGGGGACCCTATATGATCGAGGTAAATAGATTACTACGGTATTTTCATTGAGGAGTAAGGTTGACTTCTATTTTGAATAATCGATGAATTTAAGGTGGACATATAGTAATTTAGGTTACTTATGGGAATGATTAAACTATCTTGGGTAAAATATATTTAGGTTAGATACTTTTGTTATAAGATGTTAGGAGTGGTTGATGTTGTTTGGAGATGAACAATGAAGTTTATTTTGGAAGACTATGTTATCAAATCCTTCTTGTATTTGGGTTTCAATCTTAGTTTGTTTTATTTTGAGGAATTTTAAGGACCGTTATTTATGGAATGGACTATGATGAACATTGTGTAGTACCATGCAACTTTGAATATTTAAAAGTACTTTCCATTCCTATGGGATTATTTCTTTTTGAAGGGTTGTTTTACCGTACCCTTTCTGTTTTTGGGATGATGTTTAAAGATAGAAGAAATAGATAGTTAATCTTCTGTGGATTATGTGATTCTCTAGAAGATGATTCTTGTGTTTTAATGAGACCAAGTAGTTTTTAATGCTCATAGTTTGGAGAAAAGATTATTTTTGGGTGGAAAATTTTTAAAGGATGAAACTCTACATGAAGATAGGTATATTTTCTTATGTTTTTGTTTTATGTTGTAAATGAATTCCTCAAAATTATGAAAAGGAACGTAAAACAAAAACGTTGTTGGTTTACGTTTCCTATTGGGTAATCAAAGACCGTTTACACACATCATAAGTTTGGGATTTTCTTATGGTTAACTTTCTCCTAATCATGTTTTTTATCACTCTCCCTCAGAACTTGACCCTTTGTTTTCTCCTCAATTCCCATGTTTTCGTACATGGAATCCTAGTGTGGGCTAACTCGGGTGACCTTTGTACTTACATTTTCTCTTTTAAAGTAATAGTTTTACTGACTCCTTTTCCAATTTGGGACTTTCAATGAAATTTCAAAACCCAATTTTAAAAATTGCGAGGACACAATTTCTTCAGGGGGGAAGATTGTAATGACCCGAAATTTTGAATAAATCTTGTTTCCTAATTTTATGTGTTATTTTATTTTGTTTTTTTATACTCAACAAAAATGTTTCATTTGATAACATGAGTATAATTAAAATGAGACCATTGGGTTTTGACTGTTATATGACCATTGGTCAATATGACCCCTGGAAACTAAACATTTTGATTATTGTCTCTAAATACAAGTAATCTTGGTTAATTATTATTGAAAGAAGATTCGATGGCCTCACCGAGTAGTCTTGGACCGATCGAAGCCCATATAACAGAACTTGGGAAGGAGGTAGCACCACTGGGCTTTGCTATGGACCAAACCCAAGCCGAAATTCATCGTGTAAAGCTAGAACGGAATCGCCTTTGTGAGAAGTTCAAACTGATAGAAATTACTACTCATGCGATGTTAGCCGAGCCTCCCTCAAATTCTCTCTCCTTAGAACACCTTACACTTAGGTCCTATGCTGGTGTGATAAGGGGCTATGTAAGGAGACTGTAACTGCCTTGTGTAATCCTTTGTTTTAAATAAAAATTGGAATTTCTTCTTATGATGAAGTTTATGAATTTTCAAATTACCGGATAAATATATTATGCATATTTTTGATGAATTTTAGAAAAATGATATTTTAAAAATGTTTATGTAAACCTTGAATAATTAAAAATGTGTAATGATATTCAAAAAATAGTCTTATACAAGTATACACAGTACGAAATTTAGAGTTTAATAAGATCAACTTAATTTTTGATGAATAGTAAATTATGAATAGTGATTTTTTGATTAGGATTAGTAATGTGTCCAAATGGATTAGTAATCTCACTTAAAGAAAGTATTAATATAATCTAGGCAACTTGAGTAAGTAATGTGATTCAATAAAATGGTTAAATAACGATTTTATAAATTATTATTCAAGTATTAGTTTTTTCGAGTGAATAGTGTTTTTAATTTAAAATTAAATTAATAATATTAAAAATATTATTTTTATAAAATGGATTTCATTTTTGAACTCAGAGCACTGATATTATGTTATGGTAATTTTTGGGGTTTTTTCTGAATAAAACGAATTTTCGGTGAATAGTGTATTTATATAAAAAATAAATTAAAAATATTTAGAAAATTATTTTTATAAAATGGAATTAATTTTTGAAATAAGAGCATTGATATTTGGTTAAGGTGAAATTTTGGGATTATTCTGAGAAAGTTGAATTTTCGATGAATAGTGAAAATACAGTTTTTAAGTTACGGGTGTTTAATGACATCATTAAATGATGTATTAAGTATGTAATAAATATGTTCGACTTATGAATAGTAAGATATGGTATGAGGTGTCCCAAGTAGCCAATACCACGGGCAAATATCATGGGCAAGCCCATGGTTTTGCCAAAACCACTAATGAGTTGTCCCTTGACCATTAATGCCTTGTCCCCTCACTTTCCCTATAAATACCAAGCCATCCTCTCATCCATTCGACTCCCCACTCTTCCCCAACGAAGTTTTGGTCTCATTACCTCCCAAGTAGTCCTCCCAAGGTGCCCCCAAGCCCTCAAGGTCCCAACCATTGAGTTTTAAGAGTTACATTTTAAGGTAAGGGATCCAATCTCTCTCTTTCTTTTCAAGAAATCTCTTTTATGGTCCATGTTATTATGTTAAAGTGTGTTCTTTTATACTATTATTAATGCACTTTTCATGTTCACATAATGAGAGATCCCCTCTTACTCTCATTATTTCGTTTTATGATGTTTTATGTAGCGCCATTAGGCTGCCGAAATTTTTGTAACATATTCTTTCTCCCTTCTCATTTTCAAGATCTATTTTCATGTAAAGTGTTTCAAGTTCCTTTTTATTATGTTGGGGTATGGTCTATAAATTTATAATACTGATATTTTATGATAATATTATGAGAGACCCCATTTTATCTCTTCAATTCAGTATTTTGAAGTTTTAAGTGGCGTCGTTAGGCTGCCGAATTTTTAAGGGATTGTTTCACCCTTATCATTTTCAAGTTCTATTTTCTTGTCAAGTATTTCAAGTTACTTTATGTTGGGGTATGATCTCTAAATTTATCATACTGATCTTTTATGATCATATGATTAGAGACCCCATCTTATCTCTTCAATTCAGTATTTTGTAGTTTTAAGTGGCACTGTTAGGCTGCCGAATTTTTATGTGGTTCTTCACCCTTCTCGTTTTGAAGTTCTACTTTAATGTCAAATATTTCACGTTCATTTTTTTTATGTTGGGGTATGATCTCTATATCAATCATACAGATATTTTATGACCATATGATGAGAGACCCCATTTTATCTCTTCAATTCAGTATTTTGAAGTTTAAGTGGCGTCGTTAGGCTGCTGAATTTTTAAGTGGTCCTTGCACATTTCTCCCTTTTCAAAGTTCTGATTCCATGTCAAGTCTTACAAGTTCCTTTTTATTATGTTGGGGTATGATCTCTATATCTATCATAATGATCTTTTATATTCATATTATGAGAGACCCTATTTGATCTCATCAATTCATTTTTGGTTGAAGTTTATTTAACGCTATTAGGCTGCCGAATTTTCATAAGAGAAATCTTATTTTTGTCTTCCATTCATGTTCTTCATTTCATATGGTATATTTTCAAATTTAATTACCATGTTCTTAAATCCCCTATATTCTGTCCCTCTACTGTTTTATGGGTCATTTATGAATGTTTTACCCATGTCCCCTTTCTTTTCAATGTTTTCTAAATACCATGTAACATAGTCGTTATGCTGCAGAATTTTCGTCTCAAAATGTCTCTCTCTTTTTTTATAAAGATATATTATTTTATTAAGTGAATACTCAAAGCTCTTATTTCTATAGGGGTATTCAAATATATATCAAAATGTTCTATTTTAAATTCTGGTATTTATATACATGAAACCATCTTTCCCTTTTCTATGGGATTAAGGTGACATAAAGATCATGTCTTTAAATCAGTTTTTAAAACGTTATGATTATGAAATGAAACCCATTTATTTTATGCTATATGGGTTTTCTATGAAATGATTAATGATGATATATGTGGCTCACATGATAATAAATACATGTCAAGGGTGCGCTCAGATAGCGCTCCAATGCATTGGGTAAAGACTTAATCTCTATAGATGTCTTTTTAGACTGATACCTTGGTGAATAACCTTGGTAATTTTTTTATGAAACCTTGGGGATGGACCTTGGTGAAATGAAATGATTTTCAATATTAAATGTTTCAGCCACATATTCAAGTTATAAAAAATGTTATTTTTATTATGATATTCCTTATGATTTGTTTCTCATGCCGTAATGTTCTTTTCATGACCTTATTGAAGTATCTCAAGTTCACATGTAAAATGTTTCTCTTGTTTCCCTTACTGGGCCTTCTGCTCACCCTTTCTTTTAATGTATGTCCCCAGGTTATGAGATGCAGTAATGAACCTTGGATGAACATGAGGAGAAGCCTTATAAGTTTTGAATAAGAATCTACTATGTTTTTATGTTTAAAGTTCCTGGTTTCCAAGACACTAAACCTTAAAGATCCTCGGTTTTGTAAAATGTAATTAAAGTTTATGTGATAGAAAGGCGGGATGCTATAGTTGGTATCAAAGGATGGATTAGTTATTTGTGGAAAATAGGATTTGAAAACTCTAGGAAGAACCCTATAGAAAAGTTTAAATATAGGAAATCTTCTTGGTATTTTTGTGAGTATTGAGTAAGGGGTTGCCAAGAAAATACATCCCTGTCTGGATACGAGCAGGTAGAGGTGGCTCTGGCACAGATGTACATAGGGGTAAAAACCGAAAACACCACTTTGATCTAGACTCGAACGGGCACTGGTACACGACAACGGGCCTTGCTGCACTCTTGGTTACGGCACTCTCGGGGGATATGCTTTGTTAAATTCATAAGCTTAGTATGAACCATTGTAAAAGGAACAAAGATAAAATAAAATAATGATTCACATAAGAATATATGATCATGGATAACCTAGATGGGAACCTAGGGGATCACAAGTTAGGGCATACTTTTCTTTTACAAGTTATCCTTATATGCTTTCAGTTCCTTTTCATGATTATTGGCTAAGTACTTAAGCCCCTAATTATGCTTTCTCTTCTTAGTTAATGGTGGGAAATATAAGAACATGTCCCAACAACCAATGTGATAGAAAATGCGACGATTGTCATATTAATATGACAGGGATGATTAGGGGATTAAAATATGATTATTATTTTGGAAGACGTTCACTATTTTGGGGACCCTATATGATTGAGGTAAATATATTACTGTGGTATTTTCATTGAGGAGTAAGGTTGACTTATATTTTGAAGAATCGATGAATTTAAGGTGGACTTATAGTAATTTAGGTTACTTATGGGAATGATTAACCTGTCTTGGGTAAAATATATTTAGGTTAGATACTTTTGTTATAAGATGTTAGGAGTGGTTGATGTCATTTGGAGATGAACAATGAAGTTTATTTTGGAAGACTATGTTATCAAATCCTTCTTGTATTTGGGTTTTAATCTTAGTTTGGTTTATTTTGAGGAATTATAAGGACCGTTATTTATGGAATGGACTATGATGAACTTTGGGTAGTACCATGGAACATTGAATATTTAAAAGTAGTTTCCATTCCTATTGGATTATTTCTTTTTGAAGAGTTGTTTTACCTTACCCTTTCGGTTTTTGGGATGATGTTTAATGATAGAAGAAATAGATAGTTAATCTTTTGTGGATTATGTGATTCTCTAGAAGATGAATCTTGTGTTTTGATGAGACCAAGTAGTTTTTAATGCTCATAGTTTGGAGAAAAGATTAGTTTTAGGAAGAAACTTATTGAAGGATGAAACTCTACATGAAGATAGGTATATTTTCTTATGTTTTTGTTTTATGTTGTAAATGAATTCCTAAAAATTATGAAATGGAACGTAAAACAAAAACGTTGTTGGTTTACGTTTCCTACTGGGTAATCAAAGACCGTTTACACACATCATAAGTTTGGGATTTTCTTATGGTTAAATTTCTCCTAATCATGTTTTCTATCACTCTCACTTAGAACTTGACCCTTTGTTTTCTCCTCCATGTCCATGTTTTCGTACATGGAATCCTAGTGTGGGCTAACTCGGGTGACCTTTGTACTTACCTTTTTTTCTTTTAAAGAAATAGTTTTACTGACTCCTTTTCCGATGTGGGGCAATCAATGAAATTTCAAAACACAATTTTAAAAATAGCGAGGATGAAATTTATTAATGGGGGAAGATTGTAACGACCCGAAATTTTGAATAAATCTTGTTTCATAATTTTATGTGTTATTTTATTTTGTTTTTTTATACTCAACAAAAATGTTTCATTTGATAACATGAGTATAATTAAAATGAGACCATTGGATTTTGACTGTTATATGACCCCTGGAAACTAAATGTTTTGATTATTGTGTCTAAATACAAGTAATCTTGGTTAATTATTATAGAAAGAAGATTTGATGGCCTCACCCAGTAGTCTTGGACCGATTGAAGCCCATCTAACAGAATTTGGGAAAGAGGTAGCACCACTGGGCTTTGCTCTAGACCTAACCCAAGCCGAACTTCATCGTGTGAAGCTAGAATGGAATCACCTTTGCGAGAAGTTAAAACTGATAGAAATTACTACTCGTGCGATGTTAGTCGATCCTCCCTCAGATTCTCTCACCATAGCACACCTTACACTTAGTTCCTATGCTGGTGTGATAAGGGGCTATGTAAGGAGACTGTAACTGCATTGTGTAATCCTTTGTTTTAAATAAAAATTGGGATTTCATCTTATGATGAAGTTTATGAATTTTCAAATGACCGGATAAATATAGTATGCATATTTTTGATGAATTTTAGAAAAAGGATATTTTAAAAATGTTTATGTAAACCTTAAATAATTAAAAATGTGTAATGATATTCAAAAAATGGCCTTCTACAATTATGATCAGTACGAAATTTAGAGTCTAATAAGATCAACTTAATTTTTGATGAATAGTAAATTATGAATAGAGATTTTATGATTAGGATTAGTAATGTGTCCAAATGGATTAGTAATCTCACTAAAAGAAATTATTAATATAATCTAGGCACCTTGATTAAGTAATGCGATTCAATAAAATGGTTGAATAACGATTTCATAAATTGTTATTCAAGTATTAGTTTTTTCGAGTGAATAGTGTTTTTAATTAAAAATTAAATTAAAAATATTTAAAAAATTGTTTTTATAAAATGGATTTCATTTTTGAACTCAGTGCACCGATATTATGTTATGGTAATGTTAGGGGTTTTTTATGAAAAAATTAATTTTCAGTGAATGGTGTATTTATTTAAAAAATAAATTAAAAATATTTAGAAAATTATTTTTATAAAATGGAGTTCATTTTTGAAATCAGAGCATTGATATTTGGTTAAGGTGAAATTTTGGGATTATTATGAGAAAGTTGAATTTTTGATGAATAGTGAAAATACTGTTTTTAAGTTACTAGTGTTTAATGACGTCATTAAAGGATGTATTATGTAAGTATTCAATATGGTCGACTTATGAATAGTAAGATAAGGTATGAGGTGTCCCATGTGGCCAAAACCATGGGAAAATACCATGGGCAAGCCCATGGTTTTGCCAAACCCAATAATGAGGTGTCCCTTGACCATTAATGCCTTGTACCCTCACGTTCCCTATAAATATCAATCTATCCTCTCACCCATTCGACTCCCCACTCTTCCCCAATGAAGTTCTGGTCTCATTATCTCCCAAGGAGTCCTCCCAAGGTGCCCCCAAGCCCTCAAGGTCCCAACCTTTGAGTTTTAAGAGTTACATTTTAAGGTAAGGGATCTGATCTCTCTCTTTCTTTTCAAGAAATCTCTTTTATGCTCCATGTTCTTATGTTAAAGTGTGTTATTTTATACTCCTCTTAGTTCCCTTTTCATGTTCACATAATTAGAGATCCCATCTTACTCTCATTATTTCGTTTTATGATGTTTTAAGTGGCGCTGTTAGGCTGCCGAAATTTTTGTAACAGATTCTTTCTCCCTTCTCATTTTTCAAGATCTATTTTCATGTAAAGTATTTGAAGTTCCTTTTTATTATGTTGGGGTATGATCACTAAATTTATCATACTTATCTTTTATGATCATATTATGAGAGACCCCATTTTATCTCTTCAATTCAGTATTTTTATGTTTTAAGTGGCGTCGTTAGCCTGCCGAATTTTTAAGGGATTCTTTCACCCTTATCATTTTCATGTTCTATTTCCTTGTCAAGTCTTTCAAGTTACTTTATGTTGGGGTATGATATATAAATTTATCATACTGATATTTTAAGATCATATGATGAGAGACCCCATTTGATCTCTTCAATTCAGTATTTTGAAGTTTTAAGTGGCGCCGTTAGGCTGCCGAATTTTTAAGTGGTTCTTCACCCTTCTCGTTTTGAAGTTCTACTTTCATGTCAATTGTTTCAAGTTCATTTTTGTTATGTTGGGGTATGATATATATATCTATCATTTTGATCTTTTATGACCATATTATGAGATACCCCATTTGATCTATTCAATTCATTATTTTTACGTTTAAGTGGCGTCGTTAGGCTACTGAATTTTTAAGTGGTCCTTGCACCTTTCTCCCTTTTCAAAGTTCTAATTCCATGTCAAGTCTTTCAAATTCATTTTTAATATGGTGGGGTATGATCTCTATATCTATCATACTGATATTTTATGTTCATATGATGAGAGACCCCTATTTGATCTCATCAATTCATTTTTGGTTGAAGTTTATGTAACACTGTTAGGCTGCCGAATTTTCATAAAAGAAATCTTATTTTTGTCTTCCTTTCATGTTCTTCATTTCATATGGTATATTTTCAAATTTCATTACCATGTTCTTAAATCACTTATATTCTGTACCTCTACTGTTTTATGGGTCATTTATGATTGTTTGACCCATGTCCCCTCTCTTTTTAATGTTTTCTAAAAACCATGTGACATAGCCGTCATGCTGCCGAATTTTCGTCTCAAAATGTCTCTCTATTTTTTTCTAAAGATATTTTATTTTATTAAGTGAATACTAAAATATCTTATTTCTATAGGGGTATTCAAATATATATCAAAATTTTCTATTTTAAATTCTGGGATTTACATACATGAAACCCGCTTTCCCTTTTCTGTGGGTTTAAAGTGACGTAAAGATCATGTCTTTAAAGCAGTTTTTAAAATGTTATGATTATGAAATGAAACCCATTTATTTTATGCTATATGGGTTGTCTATGAAATGATTGATGATTATATATGTGTCTCACATGATAATAAAGACATGTCAAGGGTGCACCCAGATAGCACTCTAATGCATTGGGTAAAGAATTAATCTCTAGAGATGACTTTTTAGACTGATAACTTGGTGAATAACCTTGGTAATATTTTTATGACACCTTGGGGATGGACCTTGGTGAAAAGAAATGATTTTCAATAATAAATTTTGAATCCACATCTTCATGTTCTGAAAAATGTTATTTTTATTTTGATATTCCACATGATTTCTTTCTCGTGCCTTAATGTTCTTTTCATTACCTTATTGAAGTATCTCAAGTTCACATGTAAGATTTTTCTCTTGTTTCCCTTACTGGGCCTACTGCTCACCCTTTCTTTTGATGTATGTCCCCAGGTTATGAGATACAGTAATGAACCTAGGATGAACATGAGGATAAGCCTTCCAAGTGTTTAAGAAGAATCTTTTATTTTTTCATCTTTAAAGATCCTGGTTTCCAAGACACTAAACCTTAATGATCCATGGTTTTGTAAAATGTAATAAAATTTTATGTGACAAAAAGGCGGGATGTTATAGTTGGTATCAAAGGATGGTTTAGTTATTTGTTGAAATTAGGATATGAAAACTCTAGTAAGAACCCTATAGAGAAGTTTAAATATAGGAAATCTTCCTGGTATTTTGTTGAGTATTGAGTAAGGGGTTTCCAAGCAAATACATCCCTGTCTGGATACGTGCTGGTAGAGGTGGCTCTGGTACAGATGTACATAGGGGTAAAACCTGAAAACACCGCTTTTACCTAGACTCAAATGGGAACTGGTACACGACAACGGGCCTTGCTGCACTCTTGGTTACGACACTCCCAGGGGATATGCTTTGGTAAATTCATGATCTTTGTATGAACCATTGTTAAAGGAACAAAGATAAAATAAAATAAAGATTCACATAAGAATATATGATCATGGACAACCTAGATGGAAACCTAGGGGATCACAAGTTAGGGTATACTTTTCTTCTACAAGTTATCCTAATATGCTTTCAGTTCCATTTCATGATTATTGGCTAAGTACTTAAGCACCTAATTATTCTTTCTCTTCTTAGTCAATGGTGGGAAATGTAAGAACCTGTCCCAACAACCAATGTGATAGAAAATGTGATGATTGTCGTATTAATATGACATGGATGATTAGGGGATTAAAATGTGATTATTATTTTGGAAGACATTCACTATTTGGGGGACCCTATATGATCGAGGTAAATAGATTACTACGGTATTTTCATTGAAAAGTATGGTTGACTTATATTTTGAAGAATCGATGAATTTAAGGTGGACTTATAGTAATTTAGGTTACTTATGGGAATGATTAACCTATCTTGGGTAAAATATATTTAATTTAGATACTTTTTTTATAAGATGTTAGGAGTGGTTGATGTTGTTTGGAGATGAACAATGATCTTTATTTTAGAAGACTATGTTATCAAATCCTTCTTGTATTTGGGTTTAAATCTTAGTTTGGTTTATTTTGAGTAATTTTAAGCACCATTATTTATGGAATGTACTATGATGAACTTTTGGTAGTACCATAGAACTTTGAATATTTAAAAGTAGTTTCCATTCCTATGGGATTATTTCTTTTTGAAGAGTTGTTTTACCTTACCCTTTCTGTTTTTGGGATGATGTTTAAAGATAGAAGAAATAGATAGTTATTCTTTTGTGGATTATGTGATTCTCTAGAAGACGATTCCTGTGTTTTGATGAGACCAGGTAGTTTTGAATGCTCATAGTTTGGAGAAAAGATTATTTTTGGGTATAAACTTATTAAAGGATGAAACTATACATGAAGATCGGTATATTTTCGTATGTTTTTGTTTTATGTTGTAAATGAATTCCTCAAAATTATGAAAAGGAACCTAAAACAAAAACATTGTTGGTTTACGTTTCCTACTGGGTAATCAAAGACCGTTTACACACATCCTAAGTTTGAGATTTTCTTATGGTTAACTTTCTCTTAAGCATGTTTTCTATCACTCTCCCTCAGAACTTGACCCTTTGTTTTCTCCTCTATGTCCATGTTTTACTACATGGAATCCTAGTGTGGGGTAACCCGGGTGACCTTTGTACATACCTTTTTTTCTTTTAAAGTAATAGTTTTACTAACTCCTTTTCCGATGTGGGACTTTCAATGAAATTTCAAAACCCAATTTTAAAAATTTCGAGGATGCAATTCCTTAATGGGGGAAGATTGTAACGACCTGAAATTTTGAATAAATCTCGTTTCCTAATTTTATGTGTTATTTTATTTTTTTTTTATACTCAACAAAAATGATTCATATGATAACATGAGTATAATCAAAATGAGACCATTGGGTTTTGACTGTTATATGACCATTGGTCAATATGACCCCTGGAAACTAAACGTTTTGATTATTGTCTCTAAATAAAAGTAATCTTGGTTAATTATTATAGAAAGAAGATTCGATGGCCTCACCCAGTAGTCTTGGACCGATCGAAGCCCATCTAACAGAACTTGGGAAGGAAGTAGCATCACTGGGCTTTGCTCTGGACCAAACCCAAGTCGAACTTCATCGTGTGAAGCTAGAACGGAATCACCTTTGCGAGAAGTTCAAAGTGATAGAAATTACTACTCGTGCGATGTTAGCCGAGCCTCCCTCAGATTCTCTCACCTTAGCACACCTTACACTTAGGTCCTATGATGGTGTGATAAGGGGCTATGTAAGGAGACCGTAACTGTCTTGTGTAATCCTTTGTTTTAAATAAAAATTGGGATTTCTTCTTATGATGAAGTTTATGAATTTTTAAATGACAGGATAAATATAGTATGCATATTTTTTATTAATTTTAGAAAAAGGATATTTTAAAAATGTTTATGTAGACCTTAAATAATTAAAAATTTGTAATGATATTCAAAAAATAGTCTTCTACAATTATGCTCAGTACGAAATTTAGAGTCTAATAAGATCAACCGAATTCTTGATGAATAGTAAATTATGAATAGTGATTTTATGATTAGGATTAGTAATGTGTCCAAATGGATTAGTAATCTCACTTAAAGAAAGTATTAATATAATCTAGGCATCTTCATTAAGTAATGTGATTCAATAAAATGGTTAAATAACGATTTCATAAATTATTATTCAAGTATTAGTTTTTTCGGGTGAATAGTGTTTTTTAATTAAAAATAAAATTAAAAATATTTAAAAAATTATTTTTATAAAATGGATTTCATTTTTGAACTCAGAGCACCGATATTATGTTATGGTAATTTTTGGGGTTTATTCTGAAAAAAAAACGAATTTTCGGTGAATAGTGTATTTTTTTTAAAATAAATTAAAAATATTTATAAAATTATTTTTATAAAATGGTGTTCATTTTTGAAATAATAGCATTGATATTTGGTTAAGGTGAAATTTTGGGATTATTCTGAGAAAGTTGAATTTTCGATGAATAGTGAAAATATAGTTTTTAAGTTACGGGTGTTTAATGACATCATTAAATGATGTTTTAGGTATGTAATCAATATGGTCGACTTATGAATAGTAAAATAAGGTATGAGGTGTCCCAAGTGGCCAATACCATGGGCAAATACCATGGTCAAGCCCATGGTTTTGCCAAAACCACTAATGAGGTGTTCCTTGACCATTAATGCCTTGTCCCCTCACTCTCCCTATAAATACCAATCCCTCCTCTCATACATTCGACTCCCCACTCTTCCCCAACTAAGTTATGGTCTGATTATCTCACAAGGAGTCCTCCCAAGTTACCCCCAAGCCCTCAAGGTCCCAACCATTGATTTTTAAGAGTTACGTTTTAAGGTAAGGGATCCGATCTCTCTCTTTCTTTTCAAGAAATCTCTTTTATGCTACATTTTCTTATGTTAAATGGTGTTATTTTATACTCCTCTTAATTACCTTTTCATTTTCACATAATTATAGATCCCCTCTTACTCTCATTATTTTGTTTTATGAAGTTTTATGTGGCACCGTTAGGCTGCCGAAATATTTGTAACGGATTCTTTCTCCCTTCTCATTTTTCAAGATCTATTTTCATGTAAAGTATTTAACGTTCCTTTTTATTATGATGGGGTATGATCTATAAATTTATCATACTAATATTTTATGATCATATTATTAGAGACACCATTTGATCTCTTCAATTCATTATTTTTATGTTTTAAGTGGCGCCGTTAGGCTGCCGAATTTTTAAGGGATTTTTTCACCCTTATCATTTTCATGTTCTATTTTCTTGTCAAGTATTTCAAGTTACTTTATGTTGGGGTATGATCTATATATGTATCATACTGATAATTTTTGATCATATTATGAGAGACCCCATTTGATCTCTTCAATTCAGTATTTTTGATGTTTTAAGTGGCGCCGTTAGGCTGCCGAATTTTTAAGTGGTTCTTCACCCTTTTCGTTTTGAAGTTCTACTTTCATGTCAATTCTTTCAAGTTACTTTTTGTTATGTTGGGTTATGATATCTATATCTATAATACTGATATTTTATGACCATATGATTAGATACCCCATTTTATCACTTCAATTCAGTATTTTTAAATTTAAGTGGCGTTGTTAGGCTGCTGAATTTTTAAGTGGTCCTTGCACCTTTCTCCCTTTTCAATGTTCTAATTCCATGTCAAGTCTTGCAAGTTCCATTTTATTATGTCGGGGTATGATCTCTATATCTATCATAATGATATTTTATGTTCATATGAAGAGAGAACCTATTTGATCTCATCAATTCATTTTTGGTTGAAGTTTATGTAACGCTGTTAGGCTACCAAATTTTCATAAGAGAAATCTTATTTTTGTCTTCCTTTCATGTTCTTCATTTCATATGTTATATTTTCAAATTTAATTACCATGTTCTTAAATCCCTTATATTCTTCCCCTCTACTTTTTTATGGGTCATTTATGAACGTTTGACCCATGTCCCCTCTCTTTTCAATGTTTTCTAAAAACCTTGTAACATAGCCGTTATGCTGCAGAATTTTCGTCTCAAAATATCTCTCTCTTTTTTTCTAAAGATATTTTATTTTATTAAGTGAATACACAAAGCTCTTATTTATATAGGGGTATTCAAATATATATCAAAATGTTCTATTTTAAATTTTGGTATTTACATACATGAAACCCGCTTTCCCTTTTATGTGGGTATAAAGTGACGAAAAGATCATGTATTTAAAGTAGTTTTTAAAACGTTATGATTATGAAATGAAACCCATTTATTTTATGCTATATGGGTTGTCTATGAAATGATTTATGATGATATATGTAGATCACATGATAATAAAGACATGTCAAGGGTGTACCCAGATAGCGCTCTAATGCATTGGGTAAAGAATTAATCTCTAGAGATGACTTTTTAGACTGATACCTTGGTGAATAACCTTGGTAATTTTTTATGACACCTTGGGGATGGACCTTGGTGAAACGAAATGATTTTCAATATTAAATGTAGCATCCACATCTTCAAGTTATGAAAAATGTTATTTTTATTATGATATGCCTCATGATTTCTTTCTCATGCCTTAATGTTCTTTTCATGACCTTATTGAAGTATCTCAAGTTCACATGTAAAATGTTTCTCTTGTTTCCCTTACTGGGACTTCTGCTCACCCTTTTTTTTGATGTATGTCCCCAGGTTATGAGATTCAGTAATGAACCTAGGATGAACATGAGGAGAATCCTTCCAAGTGTTTAAGAAGAATCTTTTATGATTTAATGTTTAAAGTTCCAGGTTTCCAAGACACTAAACCTTAAAGATCCTCGGTTTTGTAAAATGTAATGAAATTTTATGTGATAAAAAGGAGGGATTCTATAGTTGGTATCAAAGGATGGTTTAGCTATTTTTGGAAATTAGGATATGAAAACTCTAGGAAGAACCCTATAGAGAAGTTTAAATATAGGAAATCTTACTAGTATTTTGGTGAGTGTTGAGTAAGGGGTTGCCAAGAAAATACATCCATGTATGGATACGAGCTGGTAGAGGTGGCTCTGGCACAGATGTACATAGGGGTAAAACCCGAAAACACTGCTTTGATCTAGAATCGAATGGGAACTGGTACACGACAATGGCCCTTGCTGCACTCTTGGTTACGACACTCCTGGGGGATATTCTTTGGTAAATTCATAAGCGTAGTACGAACCATTGTTAAAGGAACAAAGATAAAATAAAATAAAGATTCACAGAAGAATATATGATCATGGATAACCTAGATGGAAACCTCGGGGATCACAAGTTAGGGTATACTTTTCTTCTACAAGTTATCCTTATATGCTTTCAGTTCCTTTTCATGATTATCGGCTAAGTACTTAAGCCCCTAATTATTCTTTCTCTTCTTAGTTAACGGTGGGAAATGGAAGAACATGTCCCAACAACCAATGTGATAGGAAATGCGACGATTGTCATATTAATATGACAGGCATGATTAGGGGATTAAAATATGATTATTTTTTTGGAAGACGTTCACTATTTTGGGGACCCTATATGATCGAGATAAATAGATTACTACGGTATTTTCATTGAGGAGTAAAGTTCACGTATATTTTTGAAAAATCGATGAATTTAAGACGGACTTAGAGTAATTTAGGTTACTTATGGGAATGATTAACCTATCCTGGGTAAAATATATTTAAGTTAGATACTTTTTTTATAAGATGTTAGGAGTGGTTGATGTTGTTTGGAGATGAACAATGAAGTTTATTTTG
This sequence comes from Viscum album, assembly GCA_963277665.1. Taxonomy (NCBI): domain Eukaryota; kingdom Viridiplantae; phylum Streptophyta; class Magnoliopsida; order Santalales; family Viscaceae; genus Viscum; species Viscum album. The sequence continues at coordinate 2,055,434,675 of OY728150.1, read as the reverse complement.
GAAGACTATGTTATCAAATCCTTCTTGTATTTGGGTTTCAATCTTAGTTTGGTTTATTTTGAGGAATTTTAAGGACCGTTATTTATGGAATGTACTATGATGGACTTTGGGTAGTACCATGGAACATTGAATATTTAAAATTAGTTTCCATTCCTATGGGATTAATTCTTTTTGAAGAGTTGTTTTACCTTACCCTTTCTGTTTTTGGGATGATGTTTAAAGATAGAAGAAATAGATAGTTAATCTTTTGTGGATTATGTGATTCTCTAGAAGATGATTCTTGTGTTTTGATGAGACCTAGTAGTTTCGAATGCTTATAGTTTTGAGAAAAGATTAGTTTTGGGTAGAAACTTATTAAAGGATGAAACTATACATGAAGATAGGTATATTTTCTTATGTTTTTGTTTTTTGTTGGAAAATAATTCCTCAAAATTATGAAAAGGAACGTAAAACAAAAACGTTGTTGGTTTACGTTTCCTACAGGGTAATCAAAGACCGTTTACACACATCATAAGTTTGAGATTTTCTTATTGTTAACTTTCTCCTAATCATGTTTTCTATCACTCTCCCTCAGAACTTCACCCTTTGTTTTCTCCTCCATGTCCATGTTTTCCTACATGGAATCCTAGTGTGGGCAAACTCGGGTGACCTTTGTACTTACCTTTTTTTCTTTTAAAGTAATAGTTTTACTGACTCCTTTTCCGATGTGGTAATTTCAATGAAATTTCAAAACCCAATTTTAAAAATTGCGAGGATGCAATTTTTTAAGGAGGGAAGATGGTAACGACCCGAAATTTTGAATAAATCTTGTTTCCTAATTTTATGTGTTATTTTATTTTGTTTTTTTATACTCAATAAAAATGTTTCATTTGATAACATGAGTATAATTAAAATGAGACCATTGCGTTTTAACTGTTATATGACCATTGGTCAATATGACCCCTGGAAACTAAACGTTTCAATTATTGTCTCTAAATACAAGTAATCTTGGTTAATTATTATAGAAAGAAGATTCGATGGCCTCACCCAGTAGTCTTGGACCGATCGAAGCACATCTAACAGATCTTGGGAAGGAGGTAGCATCACTGGGCTTTGCTCTGGACCAAACCCAAGCCGAACTTCCTCGTGTGAAGCTAGAATGGAATCGCCTTTGCGAGAAGTTAAAAATGATAGAAATTACTACTCATGCGATGTTAGCTGAACCTCCCTCAGATTCTATCACCTTAGAAAACCTTACACTTAGGTCCTATGCTGGTGTGATAAGGGGCTATGTAAGGAGACCGTAACTGGCTTGTGTAATCCTTTGTTTTAAATAAAAATTGTGAATTCTTCTTATGATGAAGTTTATGAATTTTCAAACGTCCGGATAAATATAGTATGCATATTTTTGATGAATTTTAGAAAAAGGATATTTTAAAAAAATTTATGTAAACCTTAAATAATTAAATATGTTTAATGATATTCAGAAAATGGTCTTCTACAATTATGCTCAGTACGAAATTTAGAGTCTAATAAGATCAACTTAATTTTTGATGAATAGTAAATTATGAATAGTGATTTCATGATTAGGATTAGTAATGTGTTCAAATGGATTTGTAATCTCACTTAAAGAAAGTATTAATATAATCTAGGCACCTTCATTAAGTAATGTGATTCAATAAAATGGTTAAATAATGATTTCATAAATTATTAGTCAAGTTTTAGTTTTTTGGAGTGAATAGTGTTTTTTATTTAAAAATTAAATTAAAAATAATTAAAAAATTATTTTTATAAAATGGATTTCATTTTTGAACTCAGAGCACCGATATTATGTTATGGTAATTTTTGGGGTTTTTTCTAAAAAAAACGAATTTTCGGTGAATAATGTATTTATTTAAAAAATAAATTAAAAATATTTAGAAAATTATATTTATAAAATGGTGTTCATTTTTGAAATAAGGCCATTGATATTTGGTTAAGGTGAAATTTTGGGAATATTCTGAGAAAGTTGAATTTTCGATGAATAGTGAAAATCCAGTTTTTAAGTTACGGGTGTTTAATGACGTCATTAAATGATGTATTAAGTATGTAATCAATATGGTCGACTTATGAATAGTAAGATAAGTTATGAGGTGTCCCAAGTGGCCAATACCATGGGCAAATACCATGGGCAAGCCCATGGGTTTTCCAAAACCACTAATGAGGTGTTCCTTGACCATTAATGCCTTGTCCCCTCACTTTCCCTATAAATACAAAGACATCCTCTCATCCATTCGACTCCCCACTCTTCCCGAACGACGTTATGGTCTCATTACCTCCCAAGGAGTCCTCCCAAGGTGCCTCCAAGCCCTCTAGGTCCCAACCATTGTGTTTTAAGAGTTACGTTTTATGGTAAGGGATCTGATCTCTCTCTTTCTTTTCAAGAAATCTCTTTTATGCTCCATGTTATTATGTTAATGGGTGTTATTTTATACTCATATTAATGCCCCTTTAATTTTCACATCATTAGAGATCCCCTCTTACTCTCATTTTTTGGTTTTATGAAGTTTTAAGTGGCGCCGTTAGGCTGCCGAAATTTTGGTAACAGATTCTTTCTCCCTTCTCATTTTTCAAGATCTATTTTCATGTAAAGTATTTCAAGTTCCTTTTTATTATGTTGGGGTATGATCGATAAATTTATCATACTGATCTATTATGATCATTTTATGAGAGACCCTATTTGATCTCTTCAATTCAGTATTTTGAAGTATTAAGTGGCGCCGTTAGACTGCCAAATTTTTAAGGGATTCTTTCACACTTATCATTTTCAAGTTCTATTTTCTTGTCAAGTATTTCAAGTTACTTTATGTTGGGTTATGATATCTAAATTTATCATACTGATATTTAATGATCATATTATGAGTGACCCCATTTGATCTCTTCAATTCAGTATTTTGAAGTTTTAAGTGGCGCCATTAGGCTGCCGAATTTTTAAGTGGTTCTTCACCCTTCTCGTTTTGAAGTTCTACTTTCATGTCAATTCTTTCAAGTTCCTTTTTTTATATTGGGATATGATATCTATAGATATAATACTGATATTTAATGACCATATGATGAGAGACCCCATTTGATCTCTTTAATTCAGTATTTTGAAGTTTAAGTGGCGTCGTTAGGATGCTGAATTTTTAAGTGGTCCTTGCACCTTTCTCCCTTTTCAAAGTTCTAATTCCATGTCAAGTCTTGCAAGTTCCTTTTTATTATGTTGGGGTATGATCTCTATATCAATCATAATGATATTTTATGTTCATATGATGAGAGACCCTATTTGATCTCATCAATTCATTTTTGGTTGAAGTTTATGTAACGCTGTTAGGCTGCCGAATTTTAATAAGAGAAATCTTATTTTTGTCTTCCTTTCATGTTCTTCATTTCATATGGTATATTTTCAAATTTAATTACCATGTTCTTAAATCCCTTATATTCGGTCCCTCTACTTTTTTATGGGTCATTTATGAATGTTTGACCCATGTCCCCTCTCTTTTCAATGTTTTCTAAAAACCTTGTAACATAGTCGTTATGCTGCAGAATTTTCATCTCAAAATGTCTCTCTCTTTTATTCTAAAGATATTTTATTTTATTAAGTGAATACTCAAAGCTCTTATTTCTATAGGTGTATTCACATATATATCAAAATCTTATATTTTAAATTCTGGGATTTACATACATGAAACCCGCTTTCCCTTTTCTGTGGGTTTAAAGTGACATAAAGATCATGTCGTTAAAGCAGTTTTCAAAATGTTATGATTATGAAATGAAACCCATTTATTTTATTCTATATGGTTTTCCTATGAAATTATTGATGATGATATATGTGGCTCACATGATAATAAAGACATGTCAAGGGTTCACCCAGATAGCGCTCTAATGCATCGGGTAAAGATTTAATCTCTATAGATGACTTTTTAGACTGATACCTTGGTGAATAACCTTGGTAATTTTTTTATGACACCTTGGTGAAATGAAAATATTTTCAATATTAAATGTTGCAGCCACATCTTCAAGTTATGAAAAATGTTATTTTTATTATGATATGACTCATGATTTCTTTCTCATGCCTTAATGTTCTTTTCATGACCTTATTGAAGTATCTCAAGTTCACATGTAAAATGTTTCTCTTGTTTTTCTTACTGGGCCTTCTCCTCACCCTTTCTTTTGATGTATGTCCCCATGTTATGAGATGCAGTAATGAACCTAGGATTAACATGAGAAGAAGCCTTACAAGTGTTTAAGAAGAATCTTTTATCTGTTCATGTTTAAAGTTCCTGGTTTCCAAGACACTAAACCTTAAAGATCCTCGGTTTTGTAAGATGTAATGAAAGTTTATGTGATAAAAAGGCGGGATGTTATAGTTGGTATCAAAGGATGGCTCAGTTATTTGTGGAAATTTGGATATGAAAACTCTAGGAATAACCCTATAAAAATGTTTTAATATAGGAAATATTCCTGGTATTTTGGTGAGTATTGAGTAAGGGGTTGCCAAGAAAATGCATCCCCGTCTGGATACGAGCTGGTAGAGGTGGCTCTGGCACAGATGTACATAGGGGTAAAACCCGAAAACACCACTTTGAGCTAGACTCGAATGGGAACTGGTACACGACAACGGGCCTTGCTGCACTCTTTGTTACGACACTCCTGGGGGATATTCTTTGGTAAATTCCTAAGCTTAGTATGAACCATTGTTAAAGGAACAAAGATAAAATAAAATAAAGATTTACATCAGAATATATGATCATGGATATCCTAGATGGGAACCTAGGGGATCACAAGTTAGGTTATACTTTTCTTCTACAAGTTATCCTTATATGCTTTCAGTTCCTTTTCATTATTATTGGCTAAGTACTTAAGCACCTAACTATGCTTTCTCTTCTTAGTTAATGGTGGGAAATGGAAGAACATGTCCCAACAACCAATGTGATAGGAAATGCGACGATTGTCGTATTAATATGACATGGATGATTAGGGGATTAAAATATGATTATTATTTTGGAAGACGTTCACTATTTTGGGGACCCTATATGATCAATGTAAATATATTACTATGGTATTTTCATTGAGGAGTGAGGTTGACTTATATTTTGAAGAATAGATGAATTTAAGGTGGACTTATAGTAATTTAGGTTACTTATGGGAATGATTAACCTATCTTGGGTAAAATATATTTAGGTTAGATACTTTTGTTATAAGATGTTAGGAGTGGTTGATGTTGTTTGGAGATGAACAATGAAGTTTATTTTGGAAGACTATGTTATCAAATACTTCTTGTATTTGGGTTTAAATCTTAGTTTGGTTTATTTTGAGGAATTTTAAGGACCGTTATTTATGGAATGGACTATGATGAACTTTGGGTAGTACCATGGAACTTTGAAGATTTAAAAGTAGTTTTCTTTCCTATGGGATTATTTATTTTTGAAGAGTTGTTTTACCTTACCCTTTCTAATTTTGGGATGATTTTTAAAGATAGAAGAAATAGATAGTTAATCTTTTGTGGATTATGTGATTCTCTAGAAGATGATTCTTGTGTTTTGATAAGACCAAGTAGTTTTTAATGCTCATAGTTTGGAGAAAAGATTAGTTTTGGGTATAAACTTATTAAAGGATGAAGCTCTACATGAAGATAGGTATATTTTCTTATGTTTTTGTTTTATGTTGTAAATTAATTCCTCAAAATTATAAAAAGGAACGTAAAACAAAAAGGTTGTTGGTTTACGTTTCCTACTGGGTAATCAAAAACCGTTTACACACATCATAAGTTTGGGATTTTCTTATGGTTAACATTCTCCTAGTCATGTTTTCTATCACTCTCCCTCAGATCTTGACCCTTTGTTTTCTACTCCATGTCCATGTTTTCATATATGGAATCCTAGTGTGGGCTAACTCAGATGACCTTTGTACTTACCTTTTTTTAAAGTAATCGTTTTACTGACTCCATTTCCGATGTGGGAAGTTCAATGAAATTTCAAAACCCAATTTTAAAAATTGCGAGGACACAATTTCTTAAGGGGGGAAGATTGTAACAACGTGAAATTTTGAATAAATCATGTTTCCTAATTTTATGTGTTATTTTATTTTGTTTTTTTATACTCAACAAAAAAATTTCATTTGATAACATGAGTATAATTAAAATGAGAACATTGGGTTTTGAATGTTATATGACCATTGGTCAATATGACCCCTGGAAACTAAACATTTTGATTATTGTCTCTAAATATAAGTAATCTTGGTTATTTATTATAGAAAGAAGATTCGATGGCCTCACCCAGTATTATTGTACCGATCGAAGCCCATTTAACTGAACTTGGGAAGGAGGTAGCACCACTGAGCTTTGCTCTGGACCAAACCCAAGCCGAACTTCATCGTGTGAAGCTAGAATGGAATTACCCTTGCAGGAAGTTCAAACTGATAGAAATTACTACTCGTGTGATGTTAGTCAAGCCTCCCTCAGATTCTCTCACCTTAGCACACCTTACACTTACGTCCTATGCTGGTGTGATAAGGGGCTATGTAAGGAGACCGTAACTGCCTTGTGTAATCCTTTGTTTTAAATAAAAATTGGGATTTCTTATTATGATGAAGTTTATGAATTTTCAAATGACCGGATAAATATAGTATGCATATTTTTGATGAATATTAGAAAAATGATATTTTAAAAATGTTTATGTAAGCCTTAAATAATTAAATATGTGTAATGATATTCAAAAAATGGTCTTCTACAATTATCCTCAGTACGAAATTTAGAGTCTAATAAGATCAACTTAATTTTTTATGAATTGTAAATTATGAACAGTAATTTTATGATTAGGATTAGTAATGTGTCCAAATGGATTAGTAATCTCATTTAAAGAAAGTATTAATATAAACTAGGCACCTTGATTAAGTAATGTGATTCAATAAAATGGTTAAATAACGATTTCATAAATTATTATTCAACTATTAGTTTTTTCGAGTGAATAGTGTTTTTTAATTAAAAATTAAATTAAAAATATTTAAAAAATTATTTTTGTAAAATGAATTTCATTTTTGAAATCAGAGCAACGATATTATGTTATGGTAATTTTTGGTGTTTTTTCTGAAAAAAATGAATTTTGGGTGAATAGTGTATTTATTTAAAAAATATATTAAAAATATTTAGAAAATTATTTTTATAAAATGGATTCCATTTTTGAAATAATACCATTGATATTTGGTTAAGGTGAAATTTTGGGATTATTCTGAGAAAGTTGAATTTTTGATGAATTGTGAAAATACTGTTTTTAAGTTACTGGTGTTTAATGACGTCATTAAATGATGTATTTAGTATGTAATAAATATGGTCGACTTATGAATAGTAAGAAAAGGTATGAGGTTTCCAAAGTGGCCAATACCATGGGCAAATACCATGGGCAAGCCCATGGTTTTGCCAAAACCACTAATGAGGTGTCCCTTGACCATTAATGCCTTGTCCCCTCACTTTCCCTATAAATACCAAGCCATCCTCTCATCCATTCGACTCCCCACTCTTCCCCAACGATGTTCTGGTCTCATTACCTCCCAAGGAGTCCTCCCAAGGTTCCCCCAAGCCCTCATGTTCCCAACCTTTGAGTTTTAAGAGTTACGTTTTAAGGTAAGGGATTCGATCTCTCTCTTTCTTTTCAAGAAATCTCTTTTATGATCCATGTTCTTATGTGAAAGGGTGTTCTTTTATACTACTCTTAATTCCCTTTTCATGTTCACATAATGAGAGATCCCCTATTACTCTCATTATTTCGTTTTAAAATGTTTTAAGTGGCGCCGTTAGGCTGCCGAAAGTTTTGTAACGCATTCTTTCTCCCTTCTCATTTTTCAATATCTATTTTCATGTGAAGTATTTCAGGTTCCTTTTTATTATGTTGGGGTATGATCTCTAAATTTATCATACTGATATTTTATGATCATATTATGAGAGACCCCATTTTATCTCTTCAATTCGGTATTTTGAAGTTTTAAGCGGCACCGTTAGGCTGCCGAATTTTTAAGGGATTCTTTCACCCTTATCATTTTCAAGTTCTTTTTTCTTGTCAAGTCATTCAAGTTACTTTATTTTGGGGTATGATCTCTAAATTTATCATACTTATATTTTATTATCATATGATGAGAGACCCCATTTGATCTCTTCAATTCCGTTTTTTGGAGTTTTAAGTGGCGTCGTTAGGCTGCCGAATGTTTAAGTGGTTCTTCACCCTTCTCGTTTTGAAGTTCTACTTTCATGTCAATTCTATCAAGTTACTTTTTGTTATGTTGGGGTATTATCTATATATCTATCATACTGATCTTTTATGACCATATTATGAGAGACCCCATTTGATCTCTTCAATTCACTATTTTGAAGGTTAAGTTGCGTCGTTAGGCTGGTGAATTTTTAAGTGGTCCTTGCACCTTTCTCCCTTTTCAAAGTTCTAATTCCATGTCATGTCTTGCAAGTTCCTTTTTATTATGTTGGGGTATGATCTCTATATCTATCATAATGATCTTTTATGTTCATATGATGAGAGACCCTATTTGATCTCATCAATTCATTTTTGGTTGAAGTTTCTGTAACACTGTTAGGCTGCCGAATTTTCATAAGAGAAATTTTATTTTTGTCTTCCTTTCATGTTCTTCATTTCATATGGTATATTTTCAAATTTCATTACCATGTTCTTGAATCCCTTATATTCTATCCCTATACTGTTTTATGGGTCATTTATGAATGTTTGACCCATGTCCCCTCTCTTTTGAATGTTTTCTAAAAACCTTGTAACATAGCCGTTATGCAGCAGAATTTTCGTCTCAAAATGTATCTCTCTTTTTATCTAAAGATATTTTATTTTATTATATGAATACTCAAAACTATGATTTATATAGGGGTATTCACATATATATCATAATGTTCTATTTTAAATTCTGGGATTTACATACATGAAACCCGCTTTCCCTTTTCTGTGGGTTTAAAGTGACATAAAGATCATGTCTTTAAAGCAGTTTTTAAAACGTTATGATTATGAAATGAAACCCATTTATTTTATGCTATATGGGTTGTCTATGGAATGATTGATGATGATATATGTGGCTTTCATGATAATAAAGACATGTCAAGGGTGCGCCCAGATAGCGCTCCAATGCATTGGGTAAAGACTTTATCTCTAGAGATGACTTTTTAGACTGATACCTTGGTGAATAACCTTGGTAATTTTTTTATGACACCTTGGGGATGGACCATGGTGAAATGAAATGATTTTCAATATTAAATTTTGCAGCCACATCTTCATGTTATGAAAAATTTTATTTTTATTATGATATGCCTCATGATTTCTTTATCATGACTTAATGTTCTTTTCATGACCTTATTGAAGTATCTCAAGTTTACTTGTAAAATGTTTCTCTTGTTTCCCTTACTGGGCCTTCTGCTCACCCTTTCTTTTGATGTATGTCCCCATGTTATGAGATACAGTAATGAACCTAGGATGAACATGAGGAGAAGCCTTCCAAGTGTTTAAGAAGAATCTTTTATGTTTTCATGTTTAAAGTTCTTGGTTTCCAAGACACTAAACCTTAAAGATCCTCGGTTTTGTAAAACGTAATGAATGTTTATGTGATAAAAAGGTAGGATTCTATAATCGTAACAATTTTATATGTCTTTATTTTCATTGAAAAGGGGTTTGGGACTCATATTAATGGGGAAAAACTCAACATTAATTATATGCCTGTTGTTTTGGAGTTTGTTGATGTATTTATAAAACAGATGACTTGTCTTAGAAAACTTATTTAAGTTGAGTTCTAAATAGTATTAATTGATAGTTGAATATATATTTCAATGACTCCCTTTTGAAATTACTTGATTTTGTTTATGAAATTAAGGATGAATCTCTAGTGAAATTTGATAAGGGATTAATTTGTCCATGTGTATCACCATAGGTTGTACCTATTCTTTTTTTTCTTGAGATAGATATAGATAAATGTGAATCTTATTTGATAATTAGGAAATGAACAAGATCGTAATCAAGAAAAAATATCATATAACCCATATGGATGAAAATTTTAATCAAATGTTTGGTTATCAAAGATTTTCCAATATTAAACATCATTTTGGATATGCTATCATCATGGATTTAATGAATATATTCCATAGATATTGACATGATCAGTGTGTGGTAGTCATTATAGGTTTTATTTTTATCTATTCAAAGAGAGAGGAAGATAATAAAGATAACTTGAGAAATGTACTAAATATCAGCGGGAAAAAAATTATAGAAAAGTTTCCTATAAAAGGTATCATTTTTGGGACATATAATCACATATTAGGGTATATTGTGTAAGCTTTTGTGTGATAGAACCAAATTTTTGTACATTGATTGCCTGAATATTTGATATAATAAAATATTACACATCATATTACATATTGTTCCCAGTTCCTCATGACTATAGTGTAATAATGTCATGTAGTATTTTTTCCATTGAAAAGGTCACAGTAGTTCCCCTCAATGATAAGAACCTTGATGTCCTATGAAAATATTCTTAAATATAGATTTTTGGTTGGATGACATACTATAATGGGAAACATAGTATACATACCATCAAGTGTGAGTACTCAAAATCATATGAGACTTATTCACCTAAACATCTCACTTGGTAAACTCTGATACAGGAGATTATGAGAATAAATCTTCTGGTTGGAATTCCAAATGTTTTTCTGTAAATAGATATTCCTATAGGAAAGTGTATGTAATGATCTTTAGACTTTATTATTATCCTTAATATCTATCCTGAATCATGCACATGGACTTGATGATGAAAAATGTCATGTCATTTGATGGAAGGAAGTATAATACAATGGGTGCGTCATGATTGGCATATTATTAATGGATAATTTGAGGAAGGCTTTGTCCCCTCTATTTATAGAAGTCGGTATGCTGACCCTTTTATTGTAATAGAACCATCGTGTGAAATTCCATGTCCATGGTTTAATGATGAGTTTATTTTAGGTAGTCATAGAATGATATATCAAACACAAAGGTTGATAACACTATTATATAACCTGATTGATTAGATATTTGGATAAAGGTATTATATTACATAGTAAACATTTATATGTGGATGTCATTATTACGACATTAGGTTCTTTCTCTTTGGTGCCTTAACCCGTTGATAATTAGTACTCTTGAACTTTAGAAAAACACACTTAATGCTGACGAGAAATAATCCTAGAGGATCACACACTAAGTGGTTTCATTGGTCTCGGTTAAATTCAATTTGAAATTAATTAATGCAATAAATATTATTCTCAAGATTGTGGAATAATTTTATTCATGTTAAAATGATCTCAAGAATTAAAGAAATATTTATTAATCTTATTGTGAGTAAAATTTATTTATTTATTTTATTGAACATTTAAAAATGATGTATTTACTAGTTGTTAAATAAAATAATTATTTAAGAGAATAAATTACATATTTATTTATTCTAGTTCCCAATAAATTGATGTAGAGATCAAACGGACCAAGACTGATCCAGTTGTAAGATAATTATTTAGAAGACAATAAATAATTATTTAACTAGTTGGCACAATATAAAATAAAAATAACCCAACTATTATTTTGGGAGACAAAATTTTATTTATAATTCCATTCTGTGAAAGTTGGAGCACCACAATTAATGACATGTTATTATTATTAAGAGCGTGAGTTTTCTCTAAGATTGTTAATGTACTTAATTTTTATTAAGCAATTAAATATTGTAACTAAAGCGATATGTCGATAACTAGACATGTAAGTCTATTGTGTCATGTACCTGAATTTCATGCTTAGTGAATTGAAATTTTTTGAGCTAAAATTTTTCCTCTTGAATCCTCTCCCTACCCCTATCATGAATGAGATACTTTCTTCAAGACCAAAGAACATTCTATTAAGAGATACAGACACAAGAAACTTTCTTAACATGCTAGCACTCAGAGAACGAGTGGTGTCGAAAGAAGGCCATCAAAACATGTGTGGATCACAGCTATGTGGATTTTGGTTTGGATCCTCACAAGTGCGAGAAGAAAATCCGGAAAGGTCATTCTGGATGATCAAATTTATCAACAAATAAAGTACGGAAGATCACGGTATTCCTTTCATTATAAAATTAATTAAATTAATTATAAACATGATGTGAGAAATACTCTCTAATGATTTCGGGCCTCTACATTCTTCATCTAAATGTTTGACTATATTTTTTGGAAATTGGCATTCATCATTGTATTAATCCTAGAATAATCATCAATCATGGTATGAAATTAATGGTTGGCATTGGCTCAACCATGCATCCACTGCACCCAAAACCTATAAGTGGTATCAGATAAATTATATTATAGTTTATAATTATTTAAATAATTCTTTTATGATTTATATTTTAATAATTTAGTTTATCAATTCAAGGTTAATCATTCTTTTAATCATGATTTTGAGATCTGTTCTCCCACTTTTTGTTTCTCATAGATTTCATAGAAACAAATGGGTTTTTAATTAAAATTATGAACTCATAATGAGGAACTGCTGATTCTTCCTAAGTGACATGAAATCACACACTGTGTGTTCGGACATACAGGCATGTGTTCTTCAATACACGTCGTGTAATTTGGACTAAACATTGTGTTGTCATGTTCAGTGTATGAAGAATAATTCAGAAATTACTCAAGCTATGTGCCTTTATTGCACATGATGGAGTTGATTCTACACTGTGTGTTGATCAGGATAGATAGGAAGACGCTTAATGAATTACACGCTATGTGGACCACTTCACACAACATGTTATCCCTTTAGGTTAGGGGGCCAAACCATGTATCATATACATAGCTAAGCTGACCGGTAAATGTGTAATGTGGAGACAACACGATGTGAATCCCACTTTACCTGTCATGTACTCTAAAATTTATGATGTACCCTTCACACGCCGATCCCCTATTCATGTACATAGGGATATATGGTAAAGGTATAACATGTGGTGTAGTTAGAACAACACACCGTGTGATTTAACAGATTAAAAAAAATTAAAACATTACTGTTTTTGTAATTTTTGGAACTACATATCATGTATAAATCATACTACATGTCATTACTATATGCATTCAAACATAATGTATTCTATATGTCATAAGAGTAAGACAGAAATATAATATAAAACATGTTGGGTACATTTGAATTGGTAATCACTAGGATACCTTGAAGGTTCATTTATGTACAATGATAATAATCTCAAGGAAATTTAGAGAAGTATTATGATAAAAGTATTTATTAATTAAAGAAAAATTTTATTTTATTCAAGCAAAATTTATCTTAATAATTAATAATTAATGAATTGAAAACTATTTTTATTAAATGCGTAACTCATTACATGTAATGACCCAAACTTTTGAATAATATTTGTTTCCTAAGATTTTGTGTTATTTCATTTTATATTCCACAAACTATATCCTTTAATTAATTATGTGATACCATTGGGTTTTGACTGTTATATGATCATTGGTCAATAAGAACATTGGAAACAATACTCTTAAGGTTACAATTATAGTTTCTAAAAACAAGTGATCTTGGTTAATTATTACTGAAAGAAGAGTCGATGGCCTCATCCAGTAGACTCAGGATGCACGAAGCCCATCTGTCAGAGCTTGGGAAGGTGGTAGAAGCTCTGGGATTTTCTCTGGACCAATCCCATGCTAAGAATCAGCATGTGAAACATGAACGAAATCACCTAAGGTATAATTTATAGCTAATATAAATCAACACTCGGGAAATTTTGTCTGAGCCGCCCCAAGATTCTATCACCATAACGCACCTTACAATTAGGTCCAATGCAGGTGTTATATGGGGTTATGTAACAAGGCCTTAGATAATTTTTGTAATCCCTTGGTATAAATAAAATTTTTATTTCTTAATATGGTAAAATTTTTAATTTTCAAATGTCCGAATAAATATTGGATGAATGTTATTGATGAATTTTGGAAAAATTTTATTTTAATATATTCATGTAAACATTAAATAATTAATAATGTGAAATGGTATTCAAAAATGTGACAAGTAAGAAATTTAGAGTCCAATAAGATCAACTTAATGTTCAGTGAATAGTAAAGTATTAATAGTAATATACCCTTATGAATAGTAATGAATAGTGATGAATAGTAAATCGGCCAAAAAAATGAAACTTCACTCATGAATGTATAAATACAATTTAGACATCTTAAAAGTGAAAAAACGATCATAGTATAAGTTTTGGTGTTTTTGTATATCATAAATATTATATTTAAAATTTTGTAATAAATATAATATTTGAAATTTGAAATTTATTTTCATAAAATGTAATCATAATGTGTTACTTTGTTTCCTTATGGTTATACGATAATTTTATGGGACCTTGATTACATTTTCATGGTGTTACAAAATAATTTATATTTTTAGCGGTTTTTTAATAATGATTTTATATAAAATTAAAATTAAAAATATTTATAAAATTATATTCATAAAATAGAGTTTATTTTTGAATTCATAACATCAGTATTAGGTTGGGGTAAATTTTTGGGATTTTTCTAAAACAATTGAATTTTCGGTGAATTCTAAAAATACAGTTTTGAGTTTTAGGTGTTTAATGACATAATTAATGATGTAATAATGATGCAATCATTATGATAGAATTGTGAATAGTGATATATGATATTAGGTGTCCCAAGTGGCCAATACTATGGGAAAATAACTTGGTTATGCTCGTGGTTTTACTAATACCACCGATGAGGTGTCCCTTGGAAATTAATTAAATATTCCCTCACATTTCCTATAAATACCAAGTCATTACCTCATTAATTTCATTATAAATCCTCCTAAACTAATTTCTAGTATTTTTTCCTCTGAAGGAGTCTTCCCATGTTTTCCTCAAGCCCCCATGTTCCCTACATTCAATCTTTTGATGTTACTCTTCATGGTAAGGGAACCTTATTCCCTACTCTTTTAAGTCAGGACTTTTTTTGGTCTGTCTTATAGTTTCCATTTTATTATGTGGGGGAATGTTCTTATATATTTTTATTATATTCCATTTCATGTTCAAATGATTAGAGAAACTTTCTTCTCTCATAAATTTATTTTATGAATTTTTATGTGATGTCGTTAGGCTGCCGAATTTTCATAAAATAAATCCCATTTTCTATTTCCTTTCATGTTTCCTTTTCATGTGGTATGTCATTAAAATTTCGAAACCATGATGTTATTTTTTTATTATGTAGCTTTACTATAAAATTATTCATTTATTTATGGGATACCCTTGTCCCCTCTCTTTTTAATTTTTTTCCTAAAACTACGTTATATAGCCGTTATGCTGTAGAGATTTCGCCTCAAAATCTCTCTCTCTTTCTCTCAAGGAATTCTCTTGTTTTATTCATGTAAATTTCCAGAACTATTTCATTTATATGGGTGTTCATAAATACACAAAAATGATATATTTGATTCTAGAATTTACATACATATAACCCTCACTCCCATTCCTTGGGTTATAAATGACATAATGATCTTATTTTTAAAAACCATTTAACATCACGATTTTGAAATTGAAACCAATTTCATTTATTCTATATGGGTTATTTATGAAATGTTTTATTATGATCTATGTGGATCACAAGAAAATAAATACATATTAAGGTTGTGCCCTAATATATCTCCAAGGCATTGCTTAAAATTTTTAATCTCTAGAGATGAAAAGTTTCATGATGCCTTGGTGAATAACCTTGGTAATATATATGACACATTGGGGATGAACTTCAGTGATATGTTAATGAATGTATAAATTAAATGTTTTAGCCACATATTCATGTTATTATTCACATTATTTTCATTATGTTATACCTATACTTCCATTTCTCTTTTCTTTATGTTTTTCATCAAGTTCTTATTGATATCACAAGTATACTAATTCACTTGCTTCCCTTACTATGCCTTCTACTCACCCTTTCCCTTGATGTATGTCTCCAGGATATGAGATGCAGTAACTGTATATAGGATGAATTTTTCAAGAATATTTTCATGGTTATTTAGAAGGCTGTTTTACGTTTTCATGTTTTAATGTTCCGGATTTCAAATACACTAGACATTAAAGATCCTCTGTTTGTAAAATGTAACAAAAAGTTATGTAAAAAAAGGAGGGATTCTATATTTTGTATCAAATGATAGTTTTGTTATTTAGGTAAATTAGGCTAGGAAAACATTAAAAAGAATCCTATAGAAAATTTTAAATATAGGAAAACATCCTTGTTTTTTTGAGTATTTAGAAATTTGTCTATCAAGAAAATACATCTCTGTCTAGATATGAGTAGGTAGAGGATGCTCTGGAACAGATATACCTTGGAGTGAAAAATCTGACAAGGAGTTTTGGGGTTTACCCAGGGTATCTGGGTACACGACAATGGGTCATGAAACACTCTTGGATATGACACACCTGGGGGATATGTTTGGTTAATCATAATATTTTTATAAGTCATTATGAAGGATTAATAGATAAATTTAATTGTTTAAATCATAATGTTTTAAGACATAAAATCTTTTATAGTTAAAAGATTCATAAATAAAATAATCATCTCATGGAGGTTTTATTCTTTTATAAAATGATGAGTAATATATAGAACCGTCCAAATGGTGACTGCAATTGACCATGCATGGACAGCCCATCGATGGAAGCCGGAATGGAAAATTTCATGTGAATGATGAACCAACTGACTCATGTTATGGGAAATAACATAAATCAAGCTAAGAGACCGATCTCACCACAAAGGTAAAAACATTCTATTGAATCCTTTATGCATGAATGACCACCAAACATCAGTGGATCTACTAACCCATTGATTATTGAACAAGGGATTAGATCTATGTAGATGTTCTTTTCTATGCTCCGTTGTTATGAACAAGAGAAGATTACCATGGTGATTTATCACATAGAGGGAGAAGCTGATTAATGGTGGGAACAAATTAGAAAAACAAGGCCAATAGTGGAAGTTGAATCTATGGAGTGGGAAGAGTTCATAGGGATATTCTTCAACATTTATTTCCCTCAATCGATGAGAACATGAATGGAGAAGGAGTTTATCAATTTGAATTAGAAGGAGAATGAATCTGTTGGAAGCTACGAGATGAAATTCACCAAACATTCTCGATATTCCTCTATTATTATCATGGATCCAAATGGTAAGGATGATAGATTCTTCGTGGGACTGAGACCTCATCTTTAGAAGAATCTATCCAATCGAGAATATGATAGCTATGAGAAGATTGTGCGGAGTGTGATGAAAGTCGAAATAGAGATTAGTGAGACGTAGTGATCTCATAAATCCAATGACATGAACATATCGATGGAGAAAAGCTTAGGGAGGAGCTTCGATCAAGGAAGATGAGGCAAGAAAGTTCAACGTCCCATGTGTAATAAATGTGGGAAGAATCATTCGAAGAAATGCCTGCTTGGGAGTGCGAACTACTATGAGTGTGGTAGAGAAGGCCACATTACACAGAATTTTTATTGTGAGGTAAAGCCACAACATACCAAGACTAACGGAAATGGGAATTTGGTTCACACTCTACCTGATGCCCAATGTTATAAGTGTGGACAACATGGGCACTTTTCCCATCACTGTCTAAATCTGAGGGTAGTGGAGGGGACTCACCATCAGCCTCAGTAGAGGCCAAGGGAGAAGTTTATACTTTTTCTATCACTACGGTGAATGTTGAAGCGCCAAATGATGTGGTGGTAGGTACTCTTTTTGTTCTCTAAAATCTAGCATGAACTTTGTTTGATTCTGGTTCTAAGCATTCCATTATTTTCTCCATCTTTGCAAAGAATATAAAATCAACCCCTAATTTCCTAAAAGTGTAGTTTTTAGTCAATAATCTTAGTCGGATTATCCAAGAATCTTTATTTTTTAGATACTATAGTATTTACTTTAGTGAGCACAATATTATCATAAATCCAGTAGTCATTCCCATATTGTAATTCAATATTATACTACGGATGGTCTGGATCTCAATGTATAATTATAAGATCAAATGTAGAAGTAATGAAATCTCAGTAGTCTAGAATGGAAAACCAACAGTAATATTCCAAGGAGAGACATCTCAACCTGATCTTGTTCTAGAAGAACTTCCAATATCCTTTTTTATGGAGTTGATTAGTGAAAAAGAAGAAGGAAATGATAGTTTGAGGATAGAAATTGTCTCCATTCTCCAAGAATACGTTGATGTTTTTTCTAAGGAGTTACACAGACCTCCCCCCAGAAAGAGAGGTAATGTTCTCCATTGTACTCATAACTGGATCCCATCCTATATCAAAGACCCTATATAGGATGGAAAATGTAGAGTTGGAGGAGTTAAAAAACTACTCCAATAACTTTTGGAGAAGGGTTTTATTGGACCGAACGTGTCTCCATGGAAAGAACATGTTCTATTTGTGATGAATAAGGTTGGATCAATGTGGCTATGCATTGAATATAGATAACTAAATGAGAACATTGTGAAAAACAAATACCCTCTTCCAAGAATTGATGACATATTTGACTAACTCTGTGGGGTTCAATACTTCTCTATGATTTATCATTGATTTTGTTATCATCAACTGAGGGTGAAGAAAGAATATATTCTAAAAAAGGCCTTCCCATTAAGATATGGGAATTATGAGTTTTTGGTTCTTCCCTTCGAACTAACTAATGCACGAGTTATTTTTATGGATTTGATTAATTGTGTCCTTAAAGACTACCTTGATAACTTTTTGGTAGTTTTTATTGATGATATTTTGATATATAACAAAATTCATGAGGATCATGATGATCTTCTAAGGGTTATTTTGAAAACTCTATACAAAGAGAGGCTTTTTGGGAAGTTTAGAATATTTGAATTCTGGTTACTGAATGTTTCTTTCTCGAGGAACATTATTACCAATGATGGCATCACAATTGACCCTGCAGAATCAAAAGTTATAGAGGAGTGGCATTATCATACATCAATAACTGAGATTCATAGTTTCCTTGGATTAAAAGGATATTATAGGAGGGTTGTGAAAATGTTTTCACAAATTTCTAAACCCTTAACCAACTTAACATGAAAAGGGGTGAAGTTCATCTAGACAAAAAAGTGCGAGGAAAGATTCCAAGAGCTGAAGAAGAAATTGGTTACTACACCAGTGTCCAATATTCCCTCAATAGGTGAATGATTCATTATTTTTAGTGATACATCTCTGAAAGGTATTGGGTTCATTCTCATGAAAAATGACAATGTCATTTCATATGCATCTCGACTGTTGAAGACTCATGAGAAGAACTATCCTATGCATGATTTGGAGCTGACTACAGTAGTTTTTTCTTGGAATATATGGAGGCACTATCTTTATGGGGAGAAATGTGATATATACATAGACCATCATTGTATAAAGTATATTTTTACACAAATGGAATTGAACTTTAAATAGAAGAGATGGTTAGAACTTCTCAAAGTCTATTATTATTCATTTTATTATCATCCTGGAAGAGAAAACAAAGTCATTGATGCATTATTAAGCAAAGACAAAGTTGTTTGTTCCATGATGAGGATTCAAAGAGATCCTTTGATAAATGACCTAGTAAATCTGGACATGGGATTTATATGGCAAGGGACATCCTCAACCTTAACCCAAATGATTTCTCAACCATCATTACTAGAGATGATCAAGAATGCTCAGAAAGAAGATCCTTTGTTATAAAATAAGGTTGAGGATATGAAGTATGGGATGTTTCTTGAGTTCAATATTGATTAATAAGGTGTGCTGAAATTTTGTACAAGACTATGTGTTCTATCTATTCCATAAATAAAGAAGGAGCTTATGGATGAATCTCATAGCTCTACTTTCTCTATACATCTTGGAAGCACACAAATGTACAGGGACCTTCATGATCATTATTTGAGGGATAATATGAAAAGGGAGATTTCTGAATACACTTTAAGGTGTCTGTTATGTCAACAAGTGAAGGTAGAGTGACAATTTCATGAAGGGTTATTGCAACCCCTACCCATTCCAGAGTGGAAGTGGGACAATATCACTATGGACTTCATCACTGGTCTCATAAGAACTTCCAAAGGAAACAATGATATATGGGTTTTTGTCGACCGTCCCACAAAGGATACCCAGTTTATCTTCATTTGAGATGATTTCTCTCTTGATCAACTCAGCAATATTTATCTGAAATAAGTGGTAAGGATGCATGGAGTTCCACTTTCAATCCTATCTGATCAGGATCCAAAGTTCACAACAACATTTTGGAGAAGTATTAAACATGATTTGGGAACTGAATTGAATTTTAGTACGTCCTATCACCCCCAAACTAATGGCCAATCTGGAAGGACTATTCAAACACTCGAGGATATGTTTAGAACATGTTCAATTAAATATAAAGGTGTATGGGATCAAAAAATTCCTTTAGTTGAGTTCATTACTATAATAGCTTCCACTCGAGTATTCAAATGGCACTACACGAAGCTCTATATAGTAAGCTATTTAAAACTTTTACTTGTTGGCATGAAGCTAATGTGAGAAATATTTTGGGGCCTGATTTTGTGCTATAGATGACAGCAAAAATCCAGGCCATCCAACAACACATTAAGGCTTCTCAGAGTCCAAAAAATAGATATGCCAAAAATCTTCGAAGGGAAATGGAGTTTGGAATTGGTGAAAATGTCTTACTTCAAATTTCACCTTGGAAGAGAGTCATGAGGTTTGGAAAAAAGGGATACTCAGCCGATGGTACATTGGCCGTTATGGAATCCTTGATCACATAGAGCAGTGGCCTATCAGCTTTCACTTCTTCCAAATCTAGCACAAGATCATGATGTCTTCCTCATATCACACTTGAGGAAGTACATACCTAACCCTTTACATGTACTAAATCCCGAGGTGGTACAACTAGAACATGACCTCTATTATGAGGAGCAGCTAGTGGAGATCTTGGATCATAGAGACAAGCTTCTACGCAACAAGACTACCCACCCTGTCATGATTTTAGGAAGGAACCACAAATTCCAAGAAGCCACGTGGGAACCAGATGAGTCTGTGAGGAAAAAGTACCCATATCGTTTCTCTTCTTAGGTTGCGAATTTTCTTAAGGGGGAAAAATGTAACAACATAATCTTTTGAATAATATTTCATTCCTAAATTTTTATGTTATTTAATTTTATACTCCACAAACTATATCCTTTAATTAATGATGTGATCCAATTGGGTTTCGACTGTTATATGATGGATGGTCAATATGATTTTTGGAAACCAAACTCATAACATTAAAATTATTTTTTATAAATACAAGTTATCCTCGTTAATTATTACATAAAGAAGAGCTTATGGCCTCATCCTGTAGACTCGGGCCACACAAAACCCATCTGTCATATCTTGGGGATGAGGTAGCATCTCTGGGCTTTTCTCTGGACCAATCCCTTGTTGTGCTTCCACATGTGAAGAATGAACAAAATCACATAAGGTATAAGTTCAAGTTGATAGAAATCACCAATCGGGCATTGTTGTCTGAGCCTCCCCAAGATTCTATCACCATAGTATACCTTACACTTAGGTCTTATACATGTGTTATACAGGTCTATGTATTGAGGCCTTAGATATTTTTTATAATCCCTTGGTCTAAATAAAATTTTTATTTCTTAATATGGTAAATTTTTTGATTTTCAAATGTCTACATAAATATAGGATGAATATTATTGATGAATTTTGGGGAAAGGGTATTTTAAAAAATTCATGAAAATTTTTGAAAATTAATAATGTGAAATGATTTTCAAAAAATGGTATTCTCCAATTGTGACCAGTATGAAAATTGGTGTCTAATAAGACAAAATTAATTTTTAGTGAATAGTAAAGTATAAATAGAAATATACCCTTATGAATAGAAATGAATAGTAAATAATCCAAAAAATAGAAACTTCACCCAAGAATGTATAAATACTATTTAGACATCGTAAAAATGAAAAAATGATCATAGTATAAGTTTTGGTATTTATGTATGTCATAAATATTTAATTTACAATTTTGTAATTAATTTAATAATTTAAAATTGAAATTTATTTTCTTAAAATGTAATCATAAATTGTTACTTTATTGTCTTATGGTTATACGATAATCTTATGGGACATTGATTACTTCTTTATGGCGTTACAAAATATGTTATAGTTTTAGAGTTGGTTTATTTGAATAAATAATTTTTTTATTTAAAAATTTACATAAAACATTTAGAAAATTATTTTCATAATATGGAGTTGATTTCTGAAATCATATCATTGATTGTAGTATAGGGTAAATTTTTTGTATTTTTCTGAAATAGTTGAATTTTTTGTTAATAGAAAAAATACAGTTTTGAGTTTTGAGTGTTTAATAACATCATTAATTATCTAAAAATTAAGTAACAATTATGGTAGAAATTTTAATATTAATATATTCTATGAGGTTTCCCAATGGACCAATACTATGGGAAAATACCTTGGGCAATCTAATGGTTTTGCAAATACCACCAATGAGGTGTCCCTTGGAAATTAATTAAATATTCCCTCACTTTTTTTATAAATACCAAGCCATTCCATCATTCATTTCATTTTAAAATCCTGATCAATGTAGTTCTAGTCAATTTACCTTCCAAGGAGTCCTCCAAGGGTGCCCGCACTGCCCCAAGGTCCCAACCTTCAGGCAATCGAAGTTACTCTTCAAGGTAGGGGAACCTTTCTCCCTCCTCTTTTACATCATGACTTCCTTTTTGTTATGTCTTCTAGTTTCCAATTTATTATGTAGGGGTATATTCATATATATCCTAATTACTTTCTATTTCATATTGAAATTATTAGAGACCATTTCATCTCTCATAAATTTATTTTATGAATTGTTATGTGACATCATTAGGCTACCAAATTTTCATAAAATAAATCGCTTGTCTCATTTATTTATGGTATACCCTTGTCCCATATATTTTTAATATTTTCTAAAACAATGTTATATTTTCCTTCTACTGCAAAAATTTCGTCTCAAAATTTCTCTCTCTTTTTCTCAATAAATTCTCTTTTTTCATTCATGTGAATACCCAGACCTATTTATTTAATATGAGTGTTAATAAATACACAAAAATGATATATTCGATTCTGGAATTGACATACATATAATCATTTGTCCCATTCCATGAGTTATAAATGACATAATGATCTTATTTTTATGAACATTTAAAACATCATGATTTTGAAAGTGAAACCCATTTCTATTATTCTCTATGGGTTATTTATGAAATGTTTGAATTTTATCTATGTAGATAAAATGAATATAAATACATATTAATGGTGCGCCGTGATAGTTCTCCAATTCATTGGGTAAAGAATTTAATCTCTATAGATGACAACTTTCACTATAACTTGGTGAATAACCTGGGTAACTTTTGTGACACCATGGGGAGGAACCATAGTGATTTGTTAATTAATGTATAAATTAAATATTGTATCCAAATATTCAATTTATGGTTCAAGTTCTTTTCATTATGTTATTCCTCTACATCCAATGATCATGTATTTATGTTTTTCATCAAGTTCTTGTTAATATAACAAGTAAACCGATTCCCTTGCTTTCCTTACTGGGCCTTCTGCTCACCCTTTCCTTTGATGTATGCCTTCTGGTTATGAGATGCAGTAATTTTACATAGGATAAACATTTCATGAAGATTTTTAAGGGGATTTAAAAGTTTATTTTATAGTTTCATGTTTTAATGTTTCTGATTTCCAAGACACTAGTCTTTAGAGATGCTCTGTTTGTAAAATGTAATGAAAAGTTATGTAATAAAAAGGTGGGATGCCATATTGCATGAATATGGGTGATCATGAGCTATACCAAGACCTTTGTTTGTGATTGGTATCTTTTTAATCTATTAATTAAACTAATTATTGTCCTATGTTTCATCTCTCTTCATTAATATGTGGGGTCTATGTTCCCATGGTTTCTTTTATGTAAACCCCCCTTTTACCCCTCACCTACCTTTGAGTTAAAAAAGCATATATAATTTATTGAACTCTTGGTCTATTGGAGGCGGTTCAAGATGGATCTGAGATGATCCCAATCCTCGGAGATATAGAGGTAGGTAGGTGGAAAACTTTAATCATGAACCTAAAAGGTTCAAGGTATTTCTCTAATAGGTTAGGGTTTGTTTATCAATTTCTAGATAAACTAAACAATATAAATTCTCATGATCATTCCTTTTGATTTAATTTATTTCTATCAGTTTCATGGTATATCATTATGAATGTGTTTTCGCAATCACATAATTAACATATTAAACAATCATTCTATATGAAACTAAAATAAACGAGGATTGTACGTAAATATTATCAAGACAAGGTTAATCACTTAAGTAAGTTCCACTTAATATTAAGAGGCATGTGATAATGATAAAAAGAAATTCATTCTAAAGTGGTAAAAATCCCTCAAATAAAATATTAAGTCAGTCCAAGCCATCTGTTACATGATTAATGGAAATTCTCAATAAAACTATGTGTTTTTAAAACACTTGTTGGGACACATAATTTAATATAGGAAACGCTTATGAAAGGTTTCAGGTTGTCTTAAACATATTACATCAAGAGGATTAGCTCTTTTTTTACTTGGTGTAATTTTGGAGAAAATATTTGAGTAAATATAAATTCATTATTTCATTATTGGGGAGTCCCCTCAATAGATCAAGGAGCTAAAATCCCATAGTTGGTAGCCTACCTATATAAATTCAAATATCATGACCCACCCTTGTTGGGTTTATGTAACACCAAGATATTTTATGTGAATTTTTTTTTAATTTCTTTGATGTATTGTGTTTTATGCTATTCCAAGATTAGCTTGCACTATACACATCACATTATTTTCTTGTAGTATATACAAAAACTATTCTAGGCTTGTGTTGCACGCATGAGCGACCTTCCTTGATAGCGTGTGTTGTACGTAATACCGAGTATCACTTAACAACGATATATTGTTATGAACTAGCTGTTATGAATATTATTGACTACATTTTTAATTTTGTTACATAATAATTCATTTTACACATATTCTAGAACATGGTATG
Source organism: Viscum album (assembly GCA_963277665.1). Classification (NCBI taxonomy): domain Eukaryota; kingdom Viridiplantae; phylum Streptophyta; class Magnoliopsida; order Santalales; family Viscaceae; genus Viscum; species Viscum album. The sequence goes on along the minus strand of OY728150.1, from coordinate 2,055,409,558 downwards.
AGAACAAAATATATTTTTCGGGTAAAATAAGTATATTTAAAAAAAAGTAGTTTTGCCGCCTTTTTATAGAGAAGACAATTTAAATCAAGTTTTTGACACGTTTATAATTAAATTTTTTTAAAAGAAACTTATTCATTGCAATAAGTATATAAAAATTTACTTTGGATAAATTTATAATATTTTTTTGTTAACTGTCATATTTTGATGAATAGTAAAAAATAAGCTAAATTTTTATTAAAAAAAACTTTTTTCATCAAGATAATTTATATGGTTAAATTATAATATTGAATAGTTTTAAATTAAAAATATAATATATTTTTATCATTTAATATAATTTGTGTCATTATCATTAATTTTACATTGAATTCATAGTTAAAAACATTTCAATCTTTTGCAATGTTTTAACTTTTACAACCCATTTTTTCAACAGTGGGATTAATTATAAATTTAATACTGCAACTTCTATGTTTTTAATTTGGAAAAAATTATTCCATATTTGGAATCATTAGGTATAAATTATGTTAATAGGCTAATTTTTATTTTTAGGCATGATGAATAGTAACTATGGTAAATTTTATTTACCAGATTTAATGGTAAATCAGGAAATTAAGGGTAAAAATAATATAATAAAATTATCCTAACACCTACCAAATTTCTATTTAATGAATAGAAGTTTACTCATATCACATAAGGGCTGGAATATATTCATTTCATGGAATTTTGACCCTGAAAATGATGTAATTATTATTAAATCCCAAGAAAGTGACAACATGTCACTCTCTTATATCTTATAAGTGTAATAATTTTAATTTACTGATAAAATTCATAAATAATCAAACATAAATAGTCTCCAGATATCTAATAAAATTATCTACATCATGTGAATTTATTTATAATTTTTAGAGATTAAATATTTATCATTTATTTTGACACAATAGTGATGTAGAAATTATTTTATTGATTGAAATATCAAATAAATGGAATTAAATATATTAAAATAAATATTATATGAACTATTTAATGATCTCCAATAATTTTCAAGATACATATGTCATGTTATGAATCTATTAAATATTTTGGTTCTAATATATCTTCTGTTTGGATTTTATTTAAATTCAAATAAATGAATAGTGTCAAAATTGACAGTATTGTTATTTTACAAAAATAACATATTATTAAATAGTTTAAAAATAAAAAACATATTTAAAAATTATTAATTAAAATTTATATAGTGTTAAATTTCATAAAGTATTCAATTATAAAAAATTCAGAACACATATGTAATTATTTATAATGATTTAAAATTTACAATATTATTACCACAAATAAAATTAAATAGATTAAATAAGTATAAATCTAGTTGATAAGGTTTAAAATAAATTCCCAACATGTCTAAATTTTGTTTTTTGATGATATTACAACACTATATAATCTCATATTCTTATTTGAGTTATTTAGGAGGTTTTTAGGTGGGGTTTGAGTTTATTATATATTAATATTTTACAGGTTTCCCGAAATGCATCTCTCCTCTCTTATAAAAGGGAACCTCCTACATCTCTTATTCACAACATTTTGAGCCTTAAAGCTCAGAAAAAACATATACATTTATCTTCTCCACTTCCTTATAAATATATTAGTTAACCTGGTTTTCTTTCAAGACAATCATTAGTGCCCTAAGAGCAGTTTTATAAGAGGCACGTCGAAGAAGAGGTAGTATCCTTTACTGATTATTTCAAATTTATTTCTTCTTATACCTCCTCTTCTTTAGTTGTTTAATTATAAAGTAATAACATCAATATAAATATTATATAATTATATGTTATTATAAATATTAAACAACCCTATTTCACCTTTTATCCATCCTATGAAAAATGAAATCACCGTGCGTGCGTACGTACGGAATACCGTCTCCATGTTGTGGTGTAATCTGTTTTTCCACCACCACCTTACATGGATGGGTATAATGGTGGAAATAATAATTATATATGATTATTATAAGATAATAATAATTTTGAGATATTATATCGTCCACTTCAATTCCATTCAATAATTATGGGAACGATATCATCGCTCGTGCGTACGTACAGATTACAGTTTCCACAATGCGATGAGATTCATTATCCATGATAACCATTTAGGAATGATTATAAAGTATATATAATAAGTGTTCATTAAATATATGAAATAATAATGCTACTATACTTATGTATATATATATATATGTCATTTACTTCCATTCAATTTAATATGGAAACGAAAACAACGTTCATGCATACGCACGGCCTACCGTCTCTGTAAACGGTGTATTTCATTCCATTTATCGATCGATTATATATATATATATATTTGTAATATATGTTATATATAAATCATGTTTTACATTCTAGAAGTATATAATCATGATCTAAGAAATCATGTGAATAATTACAAGTCACAACACGTATAATGAATGAAACAATTTTACCCAAAACCCTACTTTAACATGGAATTGACAACTGAACGGGTAATATAAACTCGTAAGTTAGTCATATATGATATCATAAATATTATTATGGTACTGATAAAACTTAATAATATGTTTAAACCCACTATATAAGAGTCTCAGAGACATATGGAAGAAATTGGACAAAAGTTAAGAGATAATTGTTCCAATCTCGTTCTTATCCAAGATTGTTTATTCATAAGTATTTACTAGGGTTATAGTTATCATCCATGTCTGTGTTTTATAAAAATGATTTCCTAAAGTGTTTACTACTGTTCCATGTATTTCTAAAGTCATGTTTACCCCTTTTTTACTTTTACTATGTAGTATGGACGGAATCTTTCTTTTGATTACCATACGATGTACTTTTTGACTTTTCCGGAAAAAGTACAAGAAGAATGTTTTTTAACTTATATGGAATGAATGGAATTTTATTCTTTCATAAATATTTTTTTCATGAAGATTTTTCTACATGTTTTTATGATTATTATTTTAAATATCCTATTCTTTTAAAATTTCATGGCATTTTTTGAAAACAAAATGATTTTGAAGAAAAAAAGGAAATTTTCATCAAGAATTATTTTCAAGTGTTTTATCAAAAATATTTCCCATATAAGATGGAATTATTTAGTATGATTATGTTTCAAGTATAATGTCTCTATTATTTACATGTTTTGATTTTTATTATGATGAAATGATATCCATTTGTTTTATATGGATTATGTTTTGATGGGATGATGTTTATGAATCCCATTTTATTCATTGGGTTATAATGAATGATTTATGTTTATTTTGTGGCACACATAAGAATGATTTCATTATGAGATGGGTTATACCTATATCTCCCTCTAATTAATTGGGTAATGATTTATATATAATGAGATAAAAAAGGCTGGGACAATATGTAAATCTGGTTCAGTAATACAGGGTTGGAAGGAAAGTAAACCCGGTTCAGTTATGGACTTTGTCCACTGTGATGGTCTTGGACACAATACCTTGGCTACTATGGAAATGATATCATGTTGTTAATGGTTTGACAAAAATATATGTTTTATTCCCATGATATTTTATTATGATTGATGTTCCTTTTTGATCTATGCCTTATATACTTCCAAGATTTATGTCATTACTCATGTTTTATGTTCATGTTTTTAAGTTCAAATGTTTATGGATTATTTGATGTTCTCCATTTTTACTCTTACTGAGCATTTGAGCTCACCCTTTTTATTTTTTATTTTCCTTGGGATATAAATAAAGGTTTTAGGTAAGAAAAAGAGAGGAAGAACTTTATGGCAGATGTTGAAGATCTTTCAACATGATTACAATATTTTGTTCTGAGTTTCAAAAGACACTAAACTATTACCGTCCTCGAGTGTATATTTTTTTTTATGTATAGAGTTTTCCGTAAAATTAATTTAATATCCATGTATGTCAAGTTTTGGGTCTCTACAGTTGGTATCATAGGAAAGGTTAAGTTATCCTTTGGAAACTATGATGCGAAATCTTCAGAGAGATCCCTAGAAATATTTCTAATGGATGTCTAGGGATGTCCCTAAGGGTAAGTATAATTATAGGTCACAGTCCAAGAATTATGATAACGATAATGAATAACCTAGGATTAAACCTAATATTTTAGAGATTTAATGTACTCCCCCTTTATTATGTTGTTTTCCTATCAGGATTTTTTCCTCCCACAATATTCTTTTTGGGTTTTAGACGATGGCTGGAACCCAAAGGAACCGTGTTGATAAATGTAATGGAAAATGAAATGATTTTCCTCCTGATCAAACCAATTTTATGGTAGATGGATTGAAAAATATTATTTCTATAATTACACAAGCTACGAATTATTATAAACATTCAAATGAGCAGAGAAGGGAACACTATTCTTTTGAGTCCTTCAGGAGGGAAATTCCACCTTCTTTCAATGCGTATTCTGATCCACTTATCGCTGAACAATGGATCAGTACCATTGAAAAGATATTTTCTATAATACTTTGTTTAGAACATGAAAAATTCATTTTGGTTGTTTACCATTTAGAAGGTGAAGCAGACCAGTGGTGGATTCTAATTAAGAATACAAGGCCCCAAGACGAAATTGAATCTATAGAATGGGACGAGTTCAAGAACTTGTTTTTTCAATGAGTACTTCCCTCATATTCTACGAAAAAATATGGAAAGGAGTTCCATGAGATTAAGAACTAGGATGATTAATATGTTGGTATATTTGAGGAGAATTTTACAAGGCTTGAAATGTATGCATCTGGCTTCATCATCCAAACAGAAAGTAAAGATGATCAATTCATTAGTGGATTAGAACCAAGTCTTCTAAGGGAATTAGCTATAAAATACATCAGTAGCTATGAATAAATTGTGTGTTTTACTATCAAGGTAGAACTGGAAGTTGGTGTTACATATCCATCTCATGGTTTTGACAAGAAACAAAAGATGTAGTTCCAGGAAAATACTCAAAGCAATGGTGAAAATAAGACAAATATTTCTTTATGCGCAAAGTGTGGAATGAATCATGGTGGAGATTGTATTAAAGGGACTAGAAAATGTTTTAAATGTGGAAAGGAAGGACATAGGGTAGCTGAGTACCGAAGTAATGGAAAAAGGTAGTTAATTATGTGAATAGAGAAAATACTAGTGAAATCACACCACCAACACTTCAACACTACAAGTGCAAGGAAAAGGGGAATTATTCTAACCAATGCCCTGATATAAGGGTTAATGATGATTGACATCAATAACCTCTCAAAGAAAAAGAATAAAGGGAAGTCAGATGTGATCACATTTTTTAATATGACAAAAAAGTGGTGTAATGATTATGTATATAAGTAACGAGATTCCAAAATAGTGTTGTGGAATATCATTTATAGTATTATGGAATATTAGAAAATCTATGTATTGGTTTTCAATATTTGTATGGTACCAGTAACCATGATAAGTGATTGAAATATTTTTGGAAAGAACATGATATGAACAAAATGAAGGGATACAGAAGAAATAATATGTTTGATATAATTAATGAGCTCATGAATGATATAAGGACAAAGTTATATCATGGTTTGAGTATATAAGAAATTTCAGGATTTTTGTATGTGGAAAGAGTTAACTTTTGACAACATTCATGTTTTCACTAAGGTTCTATAGTAATAAATGTTTCAAGAGAATACATGATTAAGGTATTCACATGTTTTTAATGTGACCAACAAGATATATCTTATGATATACGGGGATAAATTAAGGTATTCACATGCCCGGTACATGAACTCTCTAGTAATATTTTTCATTATACTATAAGATTGGAGAAAAGTGTTTTGGATAAGCCTAATGAATGGAATGGATTAAGTGGTACATCAGACAGTATTGTTTAAGGATAAAACGTTTTTTCTAGAATATTATAATAGTATAGTTTTGGAAAAAGGACAACCTGTAGAACGGACGACAACCCATCGCGTCAGACAAGGATGTAATAATCCAACCCACAACAGAAGTGTGGCAGGCCTTTATCTCCTACCACTGGCCTACATGAAGTCCCTGGTTAGTAAAAAGTAGTCTTATTTAATTAAGTGGTATAATTCCATTTTTTGGAGCCATATATAATTAATATCACCATATATGGACTTATGTTTATATAATAACTTTTGCTAACCTTTTTTTTGAGATAGATGGAATGACCCATCATTTTGTCACATGATCTGCTAACACTTCACAAATGACAAATTCAACTACATTTTTTTATGATATGAAGTGGAAATTGTTCACGGAACGAACAACGGTGAGATTGTACCAAAATCAAGTAAGTATTTCTTCTAATTCAAAATTTATAAATTTATGGAACGGATCATGAAAACCAAAAATCTTGTCCTAGTACCCTCATATCTGATGAATCAGATAGTAAATTTGATCGTAATAAATTTATGGCTTTGTGATTATTGGATTTTTCATAGTCATGTTCTCTAGCACTCTCCATCAGAACATGATGGTTAGATTTCTCCTCCATATCCATGTTTTCACCTATGTTCTCCATTGTGGAAACCCCGTGATGAGTTAATTTGGGTAACCATTACATTTCTAACATTACTTTTCAAAACTATGTTTTAGTATTCCTAGTTTACGATGTGGGTTTCTATGAAAGAAACTTTCATGTATTAAAGGATTTATAACCCCAATGAATTTCGAGGGCGAAATTCATTTTAAGGTGGTCGAATGTAACACCCAGAGATTTTATGAGAAATATTATTTTTAATTTCAATTATGTATTTTTTTTTACATTAAACCATGATTATATTGTGCTATATGAAACTCTGTATTATCTTTTAGTATATGCAAACACTATTCTTGTCTTGTGTTGCACGCAAGAGCGACCTTCCTCGATAATGTGTGTTGTATGCAATACCGAGTTTCACTAAACAAAGATATATTATTATGAACTAGATGTTATGAATATTATTAAATAAATTTTTAATTTTATTACATAATAATTCATCTTACATATATTCTAGAACATGGTATGAGAACAAAATAAATGTTTTAGGTAAAATAAGTATTTTTCAAAAAAAATGTTGTTTTCCCGCCTTTTGATGGCGCACCCAATTTAAATATAGTTTTTGACATGTTTAAAAGTTTAATTTGAAAAAATATACTTATTCATTGAAATATTTATATAAAAATTTACTTTGGAAATTTTTTTAATATTTTTCTATTATCTTTCATATTTTGATGAATATAAAAAATAAGATAAGTTTAAATAAAAAACAACTTTTTTCATCAAGATAATTTATATGGTAAAATTATAATATTGAATGGTTTTAATATATAAATAGAATATATTTTTACCTTTTAATATAATGTATGTCATTATCATTAATTTTATATTTAATTCTTAGATAAAAACATTTCAATCTTTTGCAATGTTTTAACTTTTAAAACTCGTTTTCTGAACTGTAGGATTAATTTTAAATTAAAATCTGAAAATTATGTGTTTTGAATTGTGATAAATGGATTCCATATTTGGAATAAGTAGGTCTAAATTATGTTAATAGGATACTTTTTATTTTTAGGCATTATGAATAGTAACTACTGTAAATTTTATTTACCACACTTAATGGTAAATCAGGAAATTAAGAGTAAAAATATTATTATAAAATTATTCTGTCTCTATAAAAATTACATTGGATCACTAAAATTCGACACATATCACCTAAGGTCAGGAATAGATTCATTTCATGGACTTTTGACACTGAAAATGATGTAATTATTATTAAAACCAATGAAAGTTACAACATGTCACTCTCTTATATCTTATAAGTGTAATAATTTTAATTTAGTGATAAACTTCATAAAACATAGAAAATAAATATTCTCTAGAAATATAATAAAATTATCTACATCAGGGAAATTTATTTTGAATTTTTAGGGATTAAATAAGTATCATTAATGGTGACACAATAGTGATGTAGAAATTATTTTATTGATTGAAATATCAAATAAATGGTTTTAAAAATATTCAAATAAATTTTATATGAACAATTTAATATGATAAAAGAATTTTCTAGATAAATATGACATGTTATGAATCTATTAAATATTTTTTTGAATATATCTTTTGTGTTGATTTTATTTAAATTCAAATAAATGAATAGTGTCAAAATTGACACTATTTTCATTTTATAAAAATAACAAATTATTAAACTGTTTAAAAATCACAATAATATTTAAAAATTATAAATTTAAATTTATATGGTCTTAAAGGTCATAAATTATCCAATTATTAATAATTAACAACACATAAGTAATTATTTATAACAATTTAGAATTTAGAATTTTATTACCACAAATAAAATGAAATATGTTAAATAAGGATAAATCAAGTTGATTAGGTTTAAAGTAAATTCAAAAAATGGATAAATTTTATGGGATGATGATATATCAACCCCATATAATATAATATTTTAATTTGAGTCATTTTGGAAGTTTTTATGTGGGTTTTTAGTTTATTATAAATTAATATTTTAGAGGTTTCCAAAAGTGCCCTTCTCCTCTCTAATAAAAGGGCACCTCCTCCCTCTCCTCTTCAAAACATTTTGAGCCTTCAAGATCGGAAAAAACCTGTCCATTTATCTTCTCCACTTACCTATAAATATACTAGAGGTCCTGGATTTATTCCGAGACAAATATTGTTTCCCTAAGAGAAGGTTTAGAAGAGGCGCGTCGAAGAAGAGGTAATATCCTTTACCGATTCATTCAAATTTATTTCTTCTTCTACTTCCTATTCTTTAGTTGTTTCATTCTAAAGTAATAAAATATTTATAAATAACATAATTATATTTTATTATAAATATGAAACAACATTATTTCACCTTTTATACATCCCATGAATAATGAAATCACCGCGCATGCGTACGTACGGAATACCATCACCACACTGTGGTGTAATCTTTTTTTCCACCACCACCTTACTTGGATGGGTATAATGGTGGAAATAATAACTATATATGATTAGTATAACATAATAATAACTCTGAAATATTATATCATCCACTATATTTCCATTCAATAATTATGGGAACAATATCGTCGCTCGTGCGTACGTACGGATTACCGTCTCAACAATGCGATGAGATTCATTATCCATGTTAACAATTCAAGAATGATTATAGAGTATATATAATAAGTAATAATGAAATATATTACATAATAATTCTACTTGATTTATATATATATATATATATTTCATTTACTTCCATTCCATTTAATAATGAAATGAAAAGAGTGTTCATGTGTATGTACAACCTATTGTCTCCATGAACGGTGTATTTCATTCCATTTATCGATGTATTTTATATATATTATGAATATATATTATATATAAATCAAGTTATACATTCTGGAAGTAAGTAATCATGATCTAATAAATCATACGAATAATTAAATGTCAAAACATGTACGATGAATGAAGAAATTTACCCAAAACACTACTTTAACATGGAATTTACAATTGAACTGGTAATATAAACTCTTAAGTGAATCATATATGATATCATAAATATTATTATGGTTTTTATAAAAGTTAATATTATTTTTAAATCCATTATACATGAGTCTCAAACACATAAAAAAGAAATTGGACATATGGTAAGGGATAATTCTTCCAATCTCATTCGTATACGAGATTGTTTAATCGTAAGTATTTACTGGGGTTGTATTTATCAGCCATGTCCTTGTTTTATAATTTTCTTTTCATTAAGTGTTTACTATTATTCCATGTATGTTTAAATCCATTTTTACCCCTCTTTGTATTTTACTATGTAGTATGGAATGAATATTTCTTTTGTTTACCATATTAGGATATTTTTGACTTTTCCAGCAAAAGTACAAGAAGATTATTTTTTAATATATACGGAATGAAAGGATTTTTATGGTTTCATAACTCCTTATTTTCATGAATATTTTTCTACATTATTTCATTATTATTTTAAACAAAATCATATTCTTTTAAAATTACAAAAAAAAATTTGAAAAAAAATTGATTTTGAAGAAAAAAAGGAAATTTTCCTCAAGATTTCATTTTAAGTGTTTTATCAAAACTTTTTCCCATCTAAGATGAAATTATTTAGTATTATTATGTTTCAATTATAATGTCTCTATGATTTACATGGTTTGATTTTTCTTATGATTAAATGATATCCATTTGTTTTATATGGATTTTGAAATGATGGGATGATGTTTATGAAACCCATTTTATTCATTGGGTTATTATGAATGATTTCTGTTTATTTTGTGGAACATGTAACAATGATTTCATTATGAGATGGGTGGGACCTATATCTACCTCCAATTAATTGGGTAATGATTTATATCTAATGAGATATACATGGATGGAATGGAAAGTAAATCTAGTTCAATAATACAGGGTTGGAACAACAAGAAAACCCAGTTCAGTAATGGACTTCATCCACTATGATGGTCTTGGCAGCAATTCCTTGGCTACTATGGAAATCATATAATGTTCTTAATAGTTTTACATGACTAAATGTTTTATTTCGATGATATTTTTTCATGAATAATGTTCCTTTCTAATCTATTCTTTATGTACTACCAAGATTTATGTCATTACTCATGTTTTATGTACATGTTTTTACGTTCAAATGTTTTTGGATTATTTGATGTTCTCCATGTTTACCCTTACTAAGAATTTGAACACACCCTCTTTATTTTTTCTTTTCCGCATGATATAAATAAAGTTTTTAGGTAAGAAAAAAAGGATAATAACTTTATGGGAGATGTTGCAGATCATTCACCATGATTAGATGATTTTGTTCAGAGTTTTCAAAGACACCAAACTATTACGGTCCTTAGGTGTCTGTTTTTGTTATGTATTATGTTTTCCACAAAAGTAATTTAACATCCATGTATGTCAATCTTTGGGTCTCTAAAGTTTATGTGATAGAGAATATGGATCAGTGCCACTAAAATATCTTGGAAACTCAACATTCTTATTTTAATGGTGAGGGCCTTTGGTACTTGATAAAAAGTGGGAGACTTAATAAAATTAATTTATTATTTCTCATAAAATGTATTCAAGAATGTAATAAATATATTCTCATTTAATTGTAGAATAAAAACAAAAATCTTGTTGCCTACACTACCCATGTGATCAATTTTAGATAAATAAAATATCCCCACCATCAGTATCTTCGAGGAATGGTTTAGACGCCATCAAGTTATCTTACACCAGGAACAGAGTTCTGACAAACTAGATTCAAAATTACATGATCTTCCTACCAAAGAGGTGAGTGATGAGGATTTTCTAGTCTTTGAATAACATAAAAATGAAGAGGTCTATTTTCAATGTTGGATGATATAATCAATTTTTAGTGATCTCATGAAGTCTCAAGAAAACATGGATGCATATAGAAAAGTCGAGCACCTATATGGTCTTTACTAGGATAGAGAAAGATAAGAATGATTTGACATCTCCAAGGAACTATTTTAGAGTATTCCTATAGAGGGTTCCCTAGATGGGCCACATGTTGCCAAGATCGTTAGATACATTGAGCACTTGGAGGTTCTAGGGTTTAAACTCCCTGAATAACTGGGTATCGATCTCATTCTTCCATCACTCTCTTAGAGCTTCTCCAACGTTGTTGTAAATTCAATATGAAAAACACTAAGAAGTCTCTATCTGATATTCTTATCATCATTCTCCTAGTGGAAAAAGATTTCATATTTGAAGTGCTTTCTATACTTATGGTGAATAATAGGAAAGGGAATGAGATGGGATTTAAGCCCAAATTTTTTTCACAACCTTTATATAAAAGGAATATCAAAGTGGAGGAAAGGGAACATGAGGCTATTTTTTTGCATGTGGAAAGAAGGGCCACTAAAAGAAGAACTGCACCTAGCCTAATAATAAATGGAAAGCATCATGTGAATTTTTTATCGAATGAGATATATCTGTTTCTATAAATTGGGTATTAGATATAGATTTTGGTTCTCACATATGTATCCAAATACAGGAACTAAGTAGATTCATGATGATTGACCGAGGGAGGTAGATCTATGAGAATCCAACGAAGCCAGACTTGTTGTTGTAGCTGTCAGGAACTACCAACTCACATTTCCAACTGGAATGATCTTGGTGTTAATGTTTTGTTATAATGTGTCATATTTTACTAAAAACATTTTATTTGTATACAGATTAGATAAAAATGTATTTTTTCATGTTTGGAATAGTATGTTTCATCTTTTACAAAAAAAATTTTGGTAGGGCACATTTATACAACGGTCATTACATGTTGGATTACAGAAACCATGTAATAGAAATCATTTAAAAACATATTTTACAAGACTCATACCACACCCAAATCTAGTGTCACTGGCTAGGTCATGCAAATGAGACACTCTTGAAAAATTTACATCAAGATGTATATTTAGATTCATTCAAACTAAAACCACTTTGAGTATATCATGCATGTTTACAAGGAAAAAATGACCAAATCCTCATTTAATGGGAAAGGTGAACTGTATAAAGAGCTTTATGAATTGGTTAACACTGATGTGTGTGGACCACTTCTATTTTAAGCAAAGGGAGAGTAGCCACACATCATAACTTTTACTGATGGTTTTAGTATATATGGATATATCTATATAATGAGGAATAAGTCATATTATTTTGATAAGTTCAATGAATAGAAGAATGAAGTTGGGAACCATCTTGGTAACAAGATTAAGAAACTCTACTCAGATTGAGGTGGAGAATATCTTAATCAAGACTGCATTTACTACTTATGGGAGTTTGGTATCCTATCCCAACTCAAACCTTATTTCACGCCACTATGTAATGGTTTGACATAAAAGAGTAACCCAATATTATTGGAAATTGTGAGATCAATGATGATTCATGCAATTATTCCATTATTCTTTTGTGGATATGTGTTACAAATAGTGGAACACATTCTAAACCAAGTTCCAACTAAGTTGATAAATTGTATTCCATATGAGTTTTGGAGTGGAATGAAATCCATGTTATCAAATTTAAATGTTTTGGTAATTGATTCATTTTTTAAGACCCCTTAAAGTAAAAAACATGAAACCTGAGGCATAAATTGTACCTTTATAGGATACACTGAGGGAATAAGTGGATTTTACCTATACAACCCCTCAGACAGAAAAAATTAAACTGGAAAGACATTCCATATTCCATGAGTGGGATAAAATCTTCAAAAGAGATAGTGGGAGTGATATAGACTTCAATGAAGTTGAGGCTTAAGGTACATAAGTGTTTGTAGAGTATTAGATTCCATAAGGCCCTATGGAAGAATGAGCTGCTCTAGAGATTCAAGAAATATGTTGGAGTAAAAAAGAGGCTTGAGAATCAAAATGGTACGATATTCTAGTTATGAAGTATGTTGACTCATTTTTAGTTGATCATAATGATCATATAACCTATAAGTATGTAGTAAGTGGAGAAGACATTTCCATGTGGAAAGAAGCCATGAATTCTGAAATGGATTTAATGTACAAAAACCAAGTTATGATTTTTGTAGATCCTCTAGTTGATGTAATGCTTGTTGGTGGGAATTGTGTATTCAAAAAGAAACTGGACTTGAAAGGATAGGTCAGTACCTATAAGGGATGACTTGTTGAAAAAGGGTTCAAGGAGTGTCAATGCATTAACTACGACAAAACCTTTACACTAGTTTCAATATAGAAATCCATTATAATTCTATTAACCATTGCTTCATACCATGACTATGATATTTGTAAAATGGATGTCAAAATAGACATCGTTAATAAGAACCTTATGGAAAATGCCCGCATGACATAACCCGAAGAGTTTATTACTCCAAAGGATGCCTATAAAGTATGCATGTTTCAAAAATCCATTTATGGATTAAAGAAATATTCCAGGTCATGGAACATTTGTTTTGATGAAGCCATAATAGTATTTTGTTTTATCAGGAATGAATGTGAGCCTTATATCTACAAACAATTTAGTGGGAGTTCATTATTTTTCCTAATAGTATATGTTGATGACATACTACTTATTGGAAATGAGATACCAATTTTACAATCCGTTAAGGTGAGGTTGAATGAATATTTCTCTACGAAGGACTTTGGAGAGGCAGCATATATTCTTGGGATCAAGATACATCATGATAGATCCCTGATATTGTTGGGCCTACATAAAAGTACATATATTGATATGATACTAGACAGATTCAGTGTGGAACAATCCATGAAGGGATTGTCGCCATCCTCACATGACATTAATCATTTCATGAAAATGTGTCCTTAGACACCTGAGTAAATAATTGGAATGGAAAAGACTACATACGCATTAGTAATAGGGTTATTCATGTATGTCATGCTATGTACTAGGTTGGATGTCGCCTGTGCATTGAGTGTGGAAGGCTGATATCATGCTAAACTAGAATACTGCAATTGGATGGTAGTCAAGACTATCCTAAATTATCTAAGGTATACTAATGATTTATTTCTAGTTTAAGGGGGATATGAGGAACTAGTCATCATAGGATAGACATATGCTAGTTTCCATACTGATCAAGATGACATGAAATCACATATAGGATACATATTCACATTGACTGGAGGTGCAATGAGCTGGAAGTACTTAAAGAGGAGTGTGGTCATAGAATCTATAGTAGAGTCTGAGTATATCACAAATTTTGAGGAAACTAATGAAGAAATTTGGACTCTATGCTTCACTCAGGATCTGGATGTGATTCCCAGTAGAAAAAATCCCCTCACATTGTACTGGAAAAATACTGTAGTGGTGGTTCTTTCAAAAGATCCTAGTCCACATTAGCAGACGAAGCACATACATTGGAAGTATCATTTCATGAGGAATTTTTCTTATACATGTGAAGTTTCATTGATCATTATTTCCATGGAAGATGATGTGGTAGACCCCTTGACTAAAGAGTTGAGCTGGTAGAAACATGATCATCCTGTGATGTCTACCGGACTGAAAGTCCCAGGTAGTTGTGTAACATCCCATGTAAATAAAGAATTTAACATTTTAATATTTATTAATATTTTTGAATAAAATGTTAATATTACTTTAAAGGGAATTCTATGTTTGATGGCGTACCTAATACACAACAACGAGTTTCTTTGAAATCTTACGTTGCACACTAATAATATAATAATATTATTTTAAATGGTAGTTAACGCCTAGCCGTTGTAATGGAGAGAATGAACAAAAATAACTGAAAAATGATTAGATATTTTTCTTAAATATTTTAACAATTACCCAATAAATGTTAGAGGCTTAAAACGCGAATGATTCCAATTTTAAGCATAAATATTCTAATATTCTTTAAAGGGTCGACTAACCGCCTTTTGATGGAGAACCCTTTTTAAAACTACTTTTTATCAATTTTATATGTTATATTTGACAAAATAAAATCATTCTTTAAAATCAGTACATCAAAATGTTATTTGTGAAATTTTTTGGTATTTTTCCGATAAAATTCATTTTTTTTAATTAATAGTGAGAAATGTTGTATTTTAATTCAAAAAATCTTTTTAGTTTAATTTATTTATATGGTTATATTATCTATTTAATTTGGTTTAAAGTGTAGTTAAAATATATTTTTACCATTTAATCCAATGGTGGTCATTGGAATTAATTTCACTTTGAAATTGGACATAAGCAAGTGTCAATATTTTAATAGATATTGTTTCTTAAAAACACGCTATTTGTTTTGACAGCGGGAATTAATTGTAAAATTAATTAATACAACTTCTATGTTTTGAATTTGGTAAAAAGTAAATCATTTTTGAATTTGGAATATCAAATTTACTTTGTATAATTTTTTGGTATTTTTCTGACAAATGTTCATTTTTAATGAATACTGAAAAATACTGCATTTTACTTCAAAACTGCATTTTCATCTAATTTAATTATATAGTTATATTTTCATTTTAATTATTTTTAAAGTGTAATTGAAATATTTTTTTATCACTTAATATAATTCTGTTCATTAGAAGTAATTTCACTTTTCAATTGGATATAAAAGCAAGTCAATCTTTTGATAAATTTTACTTCTTAAAAACTTTTCTTTGGTTTTGACAGCGGGAATTATTTTTAAATTAATTATTGAAATTTATATGTTGGGAATTTTGTAAAATGGATTCCTTATTTTGAATCATAAGGTCCAAATTATTTAATTAAGAATCTTTTGTTTTTGGACATTATGAATAGTAACGACGCCAATTATCTTTAATTATCATGATTAATTAGTCATCGGGTAGTTAAGGATAATAAAATAATATCATTATAATATAAAATTACTCGTCCATGTATCTTAATACTATTTTTTGAGTCATGTCCAACCATGGTATTCCTTGTTCTAACATTGGAACCCCATGGAATTACTATTGTGTGATAATGTCCTTTTATCATATTATTTTCAATGAAACGAAAATATAACCAAAGTATGTATTACTTATGTAAAACAATTTCAGTTTTGTATATATAAATTAAATCTTAGACTATAAATATTAATTGGAAATTTAAATATATTTCCTACATCATTGTATTTTTTTATAATTTTTAGACATTAAATAAATAAATTTATTTATGACACTATGATGATGCAGTGATTACCTAATTAATGGAAGATCTAAATAAAATGAAACGATATAGTAAATATAAGACTTACACTTGTCAAAAACCTATTGGATAGGTAGATTTCGAACCCTTATCACCTTATACTCTAAATATATCATTTTGGGACCTTTAATTCCAAAAACCATTTTACAATAAAGTAACAATTCAAGACCATCCAAAAGTGACCCTCTTCCCTCTTATAAAAGGCTCCCACCTCTACCCCCTTATCCACAGCTCTAAAGCCATTGGATCATGCAACCTATGCTCATATTATCTCTCCAAATCCCTCTCTTAGTCTTAGAAACCTCACATTGTGTATAAGTCTTTCCAAGGAAGCCTTTGGCTCAAATCAAAATGAGTTACCCGATTTAAAGGTAATGTCTTCTCTTATGTTCTTATGTTTTATATTGCTTCTCCAACCCCCTAAATTATTTTTAATCATTAATTTTTTAACAAAAACAGTATCTTAAATACACTAGGATGTTGTTTATGTGATGTATTCTAGCTACACTTACCCACACTTCCATATAATGGGTGAAGAACATACTCTTTCGGTGGACAGCAAATAGCTACCTCACGAAATGATGATTGTTCAATTATCTCCTACCACCTCCCATGGTGGCCATTAAGATGTCACTGAATTTATATATGATATATATTATGTTTATGTTTTCCTTATTCCTCTGTATTTTTCTTTTATTTAATAACTTTATGGTTTCTATGTTAGGTAAACGCGATAATTTAATTTTAGGAAATGCGGATTACCGCCCCCTCAAGGTGATATGACTCGTTCAAGCCATACATGGAACGTATAAAGGATATAATCTATAAAAATATGTGACATATATAACATATATATTAGATGTAATTATAATATACCTATTTATTATTATTTTTTCATTCCATTAATGTTTTAAATAGAAATGAATGTTGTGTTCATGCGTACGTACGGTTTACCATCTCCATGAACGGTGCATTTCATTTCTTATCTCCAAATGTTATCTAATATTTTAAGTACATATATACAATGTATATATATTATATATATTATATATATTATATATAAATGATGAATATAATTCTGTAATTAATGAACTTTGAACCACATGAACATCGTGTAATTATAAGAAGTCCATTTTTTTGGCTCATGTACCGAACATCGACAAAAACGTCTTATATGAACTCACATAATTAACTAATTATTATAACATTATAATATGTGATATTAATTGAATAATAAACTTTAAATTAGGTCCCAAGAAATTATAAATTTACCAAAGTATATTATTCATGAATATAATGAAACGAACAAGACAAGTCGGACATGAGGTAAGGGATCCTACCTCTCTCTATCTTTTTAAGTTCTCTCTTTTATGTCATTCATTTTAGGCTCCTCTTTCTTATGTTGGGGGATGTTATTTTATATTCCTTTCACTGTAATTTTTATGTTCATATCATTAGAGACCCTATTTGATCTCATAAATCCATTTTTGGAAGTTTTAAGTGGCGCTGTTAGGTTGCCAAATTTTCGTAAGGGATTTTTTAGTCTCACATTTTATTCCCGTGAGATTCATGATAAATTTTACACTATTTACTTTTCTGTGGTGTATGTACTACCCATCACTATATTATTTGTTTAATATAATTTAATTAATGGGTATTTACATCTTCATATTATGACACTTCTTTCATGGGGTGTATGTTTCGAACGTTACCCAAATCGGTAAGGGAAACTTTCACCCTCCTCATTTTGGAAGACATATTTTTGTTAGGTCTTTTAATTTAAATTTTCTTATGTTGGGATATGTTCTTATATATCCTTATTTCTGTAAATGTTATGTACAAGTGATGAGATACCATTTTTATCTCTCATCATATCATTTTATAATGTTTAAAGTGATGCTTTTTGGATATCGAATTCTTGCAAGGGAACTTCTTAATCCAATTTCAATTCTTTGGGTTAAACCTCTACTTCTTGATTATGTCATTCTATGAATATGTGTGGATGAAATCTGATTGTTTTACACATCATATCCACTAATATTCGGTGTATTTATATTTTTCAAACATAATTATGTAATTGATTTATCCTTAATCTAAGGATATTGTCTTTGTAAGTGACTTCGTTTCAATCTCCTTTAATTGAGGCATTTTATTTAAAACAAGAATTTATTTTATACGTTGTATAAACACCTTTTACTTTTAGTTTCATTCAAAGGGAATGTTTTTCTAAAAATTATTTTACTAAACGATAAAAAGGAATGTTTTTTAACATACGTGGTGACAACGACCTTTCCACCGCCGTGAGTACTATTTGATCTTTGGCTTCCTCTACAAGCCATAATGTTTTAAAAGAAATTAAATACCATATACTCTATTATGTATTTTGGTATTCAAAATGGTTTTGATAATGGATTTGTTATTTGAATATATTTATGTGATATATTGTGATTGAAATGATGAAATATTTTCTTTCCTTTATATTTGTTTTATGTCTTATGATTTTATAACGGTACTTGAACATTTGACTGGTGGTTATGTGATAAACCAAATGATGGGTGATGTTGTGAATACCAGGATGGGTGGTTACGTTATAACCTCCATTTCATTGGGTACGGAATTCGTCCATATGGATATTCTATATTGTGACTTGAGTGGAAGTCGATCGTATGGTTATTACATTTAAGTATGTTTATGTCCCAAGTTATCTTTATATGTTATGTGTTCTTTATATGGGTTCTATGGAAACCTTTTGGTTAGAAAAGGGTAAGCAATTATCTTTTATTCAGTGAAGAGTATTTACTACTTCATAAAGGTGAAAAGTATTAGTTATGATAAAGTATTCATGATTTACTTATTATTTCGAAAAACTAATAGTTTTCCTTCTTAGTGTATCTCTTACTGAGCTTTTTCTGCTCGTCCTAAGATTTTGAAATGTTTTCCACAAGACTTAATGATGAATAGGGTTAAGGATGGGATCATGGAAAGACATGCTATCTAAAACCTGGAACCGGAAATGTTTATTTTTAAGAGTTTTTATTTTATGAAAAATATGGAAACTGAGTAGAAGTGTCTACTTTGTAATCTTAGAGATGTTATAGTTATGTATTAATTCTCTAAAATTCTAAACCCAAAAAGATCCTCAGTGTGAATTATTCATTTAATTCATGATTATGTAATGTTTTACATCTGGGTTCTTATAGTTGGTATCAATGGTCGGTTTAGATAACTTTAGAGGATATAGTGGTGTTTAAGCATAAGTGACAAGTTGTGTAAAACCACAATGGTTAGTATATCAGATGGATTCATTGTTAATTTTGAAGGTTGGAATGAGTTTTAGATAACTTAGATAAGTATATCTTAGTGTTAATCTTCCTCATTAGTACACGGTGATTTTACTGATATACCCACATTGACCTTTTTGGTCTTAGTAAATGGCTGGATCTAGCAAGCACCAATGTAACCGTGGATGTGAAAAAAACTGTGACAGTTTTCAAAAGGAATAACTGAATGATATGGGAGCTGCAATGAGAACTCTTGTGGGTATTCTCGACCAGCTATCAGAAGTCATGATTAACCACTTGAACCTTGGTGAGTTCTCTAATGCATCATGTATGAGAGAATCATCTTGATGTGGAAGTTCAGGTAATAATTATTAAGGTAACCATTATGGTTTATATGATCCTTACTTTTGATGTAATTATGGGTTACTATATGTTATTATGTAAAATGAAAGGCTTCAAGTAAACTTGAGGTTAAATTATGTTATGGTTATTTTTGAATATTTTATCTTTTTTTGGGGAATGTTTTAACAATTATATAGTTTTGGAAAAATGATAACATGCAGAATGTGTGACAACCCATCGTGTCAGACGAAACTGTGATAATCGAACCCACAACCAAAGTGAAACTGATATTTATCGCCTACCACTGGACTACGTGAAGTCCCTAGTTAGTTTGACTAATTATTTTTAGTTATATGATCTTATGAATCAGGAATAGGTTGATTTTGGGTTATCTATGGAAATTATAAACCTATCATGGAGGATATGTGATTAGGTTAATTACTTTTCATAATGAGACTTTAAGAGTAACTGATGTTATTTAGAGATAAATGTTAAGATTTACCTTGGAATATTACGTGATTAAATCCTTCAGATATTTGGGTTTCAATCTTAGTTTAGATTACTTTGACAAATTTTATGGATAGTTGTTTATTGAATGGTCTATGATGAACTTTGGGTTTTGTTGGACAAATTTTGGAGATTAAGAGTAGTTTTTAATTTTGTAAAAGATTATCCTTTTTGGGGATTATCTGATTGTGTACTAACCATTTTGGTTATGGTTAAGGTCTAAAGACATGAGAAATATAGAGTTCTCTTTTTTAGATTAGTTTATTTTCTAGATGTTGATTATAGAACTTTTAATGTGAACAAGTCTTCCTAAATACTCATCTTTTGGAGAAAATATGAGTTTGTGTTAGAAATCTTGTACGGGGTGAAAGTCTACATGACAAGTAAGTAGGTTTGCTTATGTTTTATTGAAGCTCTTAAATAAATCCATCAATTAAAAGTAACTTAAAACAAACAGGTTGCCTGTTAACTTATCCTACTGGGGAATCAAATACTGTTTAAGCCATCACAATTTTGTGATTTTCTGGTGATTAACATTCTCCTAAATCATGTTCTCTATCACTCTCCATCAGACCTAGATGGTTTTTTTCTCCTCCATATCCATTTTTTTATGAAATACTAGTATGGTTTATCTTTGGTGACCATTGTACATCACTTTCTTTCTATTAAAGTGACAGTTTAATTGACTTCTTTTCTGATGTAGGGCTTTCAATGAAGTTTTCGAGCCCAATTCTAAAATTGCGAGGATGAAATTCCTAAAAGGGTGAAAGATGTAACATCCCAAGTAAATAAATAATATAAAATTTTCATATTTATTAATATTTGTGAATAAAATGTTAATATAACTTTAAAAGGTAATTTTATGTTCGATGGCATACCCAATACGCAGCAACGAGTTTCTATGAAATCTTACGTTGCACACTAATAATATAATAATATTATTTTAAATGGTAGTTAATGCCTAGACATTGTAATGGATGGAATTAACATAACTAACTACAATATTATTATATATGTTTGTTAATTATTTTAATAATTACCCAACAAATTATAGAGGCTTAAAATGCGAATGAATCACATTTTAAGCATAAATATTCTAATATTCTTTAAAGGGTCGATTAACTTCCTTTTGATAGAGAACCCCTTTTAAATCTAATTTCTTTTAATTTTATATGTTATATTTCACAAATAATAATCATTCTTTAAAATCGAGACATCAAAATGTACTGTGTGTTAATTTTTTTTCCCATAAAATTCATTTTTTTAATGTATACTGCAAAATGTTGCATTTTAAATCAAAACCACCTTTTAATCTAATTTATTTATATGGATAGATTATATTTTAAATTGGTATTAATGTTTAGTTAAAATATATTTTGACCATTTAATCCAATGGTGGTCCTTGGAATTAATTTTACTTTGAAATTAGACATAAAAAAGTGTCAGTCTTTTGATAGATATTGTTTCTTAAAAAAACGCTATTTGTTCTGAATGTGGGAATTAATTATAAAATTAATTAATGAGACTTATATGTTTTGAATTTGGTAAATTGGAAATCATTTTTTATGTTGGAATATCAAATTTACTTTGGATAAATTTTTGGTATTTTTCAGACAAATGTTCATTTTTAATTAATAGTAAAAAATACTGCATTTTACTTCAAAACTGCTTTTTCATCTAATTTAATTTTATAGTTAGATTGTCCTTTTAATTGGTTTTAAAGTGTAATTTAATTATTTTTTTATCACATAGTACAATTTTGTTTATTGGAAGTAATTTCACTTTTCAATTTGATGTAAAAACAAGTCAATCTTTTGATAAATTTTACTTCTTAAAACCCGTCTTTAGTTTTGACAATGGGAATTATTTTTAAATTAATTAATGAAATTTCTGTGTTTGGAATTTGGTAAAATGGATTCCATATTTGGAATAAGAAGGTACAAATTATTTAATTAAGACTCTTTTGTTTTTGGACATTATGAATAGTAACAACGACAATTATCTTTAATTATCATGATTAATTAGTAATCAGGTAGTTAAGGGTAATAAAATAATATCATAATAATATAAAATTACCCATACATGTGTATTAATGCTATTTTATGAGTCATTTCCGACCATGGGATTCATTGTGCCATCTTTGGGAGGCCATGGAATCACTTAAGTGTGATTGTGACATTTTATCTTATTATTTTTAAAGAAAGGAAAATATAACCAATGTATGTATTACCTAAGTAAAACAATTTTAGTTTTGTTTATATAAATGATATCTTAGACTATAAATACTAATTGGAAAGATAAAAATATTTCCTACATCATTGTATTTTTATTATATTACTTAGACATTAAATAAATAAATTTATTTATGACACCATGATGATGCACTGATTACCTCATTAATTAACAATTTAAATAAAATGAAAAGGTAAGGTAAAATGTAATACTTACACTTGTAAAAAACATATTTTATGGGTGGATATAGAACCCTTATCACTTTATCCTCTAAATATATAATTTTGGGACCTTTAAATTCCGAAAATAATTTTATAATAAAGTAATATTTCAAGACCATCCAAAGTGACCCTCCTCCCTCTTATAAAAGGCCCCCACCTCTACCCCCTTACCCACATCTCTCAAGCCATTGGATTGTCCACACTACGGTCATATTATCTCTCCATATACCTCTCTTACTCATAGAATCCTAACATTGGGCAGAATTCTTTCCAAGGAATCCTTTGTCTCAAATCAAAAAGGGTTACGCGATTTAAAGGTAATGTCTTCTCCAATGTTCTTTTGTTATATTTTGCTTCTGAAACCCCCTAAACTCTTTGTATTCCATTTTTTTGTAACAAAACCAGTATATTCAATATACTAGGATGTTTTTATGAGAAGTATTCGAGCTACACTTACACACTCCTCCATCTATTGGGTGGAGAACTTACTGTTTCTGTGGACGACGAACTACTTCCTCATGAAACAATGATTATTCAATTATCTCATACCACCTCTCATGGTGGAAATTAATATGTCACTGTATTAATATATGATATATATTATTTTTATGTTTTCCTTATTCCTCTTTATTTTTCTATTATGTAATACCTTTATGGTTTCCCTGATAGGTAAAAACGATAATTTCAATTTAGGAAATGCGGACTATCGCCCCCTCAAAGTGATATGACTCGTTCATGCCCTACGTGGAACTTATAAAGGATAGAATTTATGAATATATGTAACATATATAACATATATATTATACTATAATTATAATATACCTATGTATCATTATGTTTTCATTCCATTAAATTATTAAATATAAATGAAATTAGCGTTCATGTATACGTACGTCTTACCGTCTCCATGAACTGTGCATTTCATTTCTTATCTCCAAATGATATGTACTATTATAATTTCATAAATATAATGGATATATATGATATATATTAAATATAAATTATGAATATAATTCTGGATTTAATGAACTTTGGACCACATGAACATCATGTAATTAAAAGAAGTCCATTTTTTGACTCTTGTACCGAACATCGACAAAAACATCTAATATGAACTCACATAATTAACTAATTATTATAATATTATAATATGTGATATGAAATTAATAATAAAATTTAAAATAGACACTTAAGAAATTATAAATTTACCAAAGTTTATTATTTAGGAATATAAAGAAACGAACACGACAAGTCGGACTTGGGGTAAGAGATCCTACCTCTCTCTTTCTTTTTAAGTACTCTATTTTTTGTAATTCCTTTGAAGATCTTATTTATTATTTGGGGTATGTTATTTTATATTACTCCTATGGTAATTTTTATGTTCATATGATGAGAGACCCTATTTGATCTCATCAATCCATTTTTTCTTGTTTTAAGTGGCGCTGTTAGGCTGCCGAATTTTCGCAAGGGATTTTTTTATTTCACTTTTTATTCCCGTGAGATTCATTCTACATTTTCCACTATTTAACTTTATTTGGTCTATGTACTACCCATGATTATATTATTTGTGAGATATAATTTAATTAATGGGTATTTACATATTCATTGTATGACTCTTCTTTCATGGGGTGTACGTTTGTAAAGTTACCCAAATCGATAAGGGAAACTTTCGCCCTCCTCTTTTTAAAAGACTTCTTTGTGTTAGGTATATAAATTTAAATCTTATTTTTTTGGGATATGTTCTTATATATCCTTATTTCTGTAAATTTTATGTCCAAGGGATGAGAAAAATTTTTATCTCTCATCATCTCATTTTCTGAAGTTTAAAGTGACGTCGTCAGGCTATCAAATTTTTACAAGGGAACTTCTTAATCCAATTTCAATTCTTTGGGTTAAACCTATACTTCTTGATTATGTCCTACTATGAATATGTGTGGATGACCTCTGATAGTTTTACACTTAATATCCACTTATATTGTGTGTATTTATATTTTCACACATAATTACGTAATTGATTTATCTTTAATCTATAGATACCTTCTTTTTAAGAGATTTCATCTCAATCTCCTTTCATTGAGGCATATTTTGTTTTAATACAAGACTTTATTTTATACGCTGTATAAACACATTTAAATTTGCATTTCATTAAAAGGGAATCTTTTTCTATGAAGCATTTTACTAAACAACAAAAAGGAATGTTTCTTTTAACGTACGTGGTGACAACGACTTTTCCACCACCGCGAGTATTATTTGATCTTTGAATTCCTCAACAAGCCATAATGTTTTTAAATGAAAATAAATATCATATACTCTATTATGTATTTTGGTATTGAAAATGGTTTTGATAATTGATTTTTTATGTCAATATATTTAAGTGATATATTATGATTGAAATGTGGAATTGTTTTCTTTCCTTTATATTTGTTTTATGTCATATGATTTAATAATGGTACTTGGAAATTTGATGGGTGGTTACATTATAAACCAAATGAAGGGTGGTTTCATTAATACCAGGATGTGTGGTCATGTTATAACCTCTAATGCATTGGGTATGGAAGTTGGCCGTATGGATATTCCATTTAGTGACTTGTGTGGAATTCGACCATATGGTTATTCCATTTAAGTATGTTTATATCTGAAGTAACCTTTATATGTTATGTGTTCATTATATGGGTTTTATGGTGATATTTTGGTTACCAAAGGGTAAGGAACGATCTTTTATTCAGTGAAGAGTATTTACTACTTCATAAAGGCGGAATGTATTACTTATGATAAAACATTCATGATTTACTTATTGTTTTGAAAAACTAACAGTTTTCCTCCTTTGATTATCTCTTACTGAGATTTTTATACTCATCCCATGTTTTTGAAATTTTTTCCAAGTGACTTAAAGATGAATAGGGTCAAGTATGGGATCATGGAAAGACATTCTATCAAAAACATGGAACTAAACATGTTTCTTTTTAAGAGTTTTTATTTTATGAAAAAAATGGAAACTGAGTAGAAGTGTCTACTTTGTAATCTTTGAGATGCAATAGCTATGTCCTAATTATCTAAAACTCTAAACCTGAAAAGATACTATATGTGAATTATTCATTTAATTCATGATTATGTAATGTTTTAATGTCTGGTTCTTATAATTTTTCACTAGTCCGAGTGCGAGTTTGTTAGATTTGGTGTCCTATAATGAACTATTTGTTCTTTTATTACAAGAATACATAATATATCTAAATATTTAATATCTTAATACAAATTATTATTGTTCTCCATGACTATAGTGTAATAATGTCTTGGAATATTTTTCTCATTGACAATGTCCGAATAGTTCCCTTCAATGATGATAACCTTGAAGTACTATGAAAATATTCTTAAATATAGTTTATGGTTTGATGAAATACTATAACGTGATATATAGTATACAGACTGGCAGGTGTGACCACTCGTAAGCAGATATTAATTCTTATCATAAAGATCTCACTTGGTAATCTCTGAGATGGGATATTATGATACCAAACCTGCCAGTAAGAATTTTGCATGTCTTGGAGTCAGTAGATATTCATATTTGAGAGTGAGTGTAATTATCCTTAGAATTTAATTTTATCACTAATACATGTAATGAATCACGCACTTTTATTTTCTGACAAAAATCCTCATGTCATATGTTGGTGAGAAGTAGGGTATGATTATTATGTCTTTAGTGGCACATTATTAATGTATAATTCGAGGAAGGATTTGTCCCTTCCATTTATAGAAGTTGATATCCAGGCCCTTTGATTGAAATAGAACTATTGCATGGATTTCTATATCCATGGTGTAATGAAGAGATTATTTTAGGACGTAAAAGAATGACGTATCAAGAACAAAGGTTGATGACACTATCATGAAACCTGCTTGACTAGATATTGAGATAAAGGTGTTATATTACATATTTAATGTCTGTATGTGGATAAAGTTGTTGCGAATTTAATTTATTTCTCTTGGGTCCCTTGAACAGTTTCTAGACATTATTCTAGGAGTTTCAGAAATCCCACCTAATGCCAATGAGAATGAATCCCAGAGAGTTTCACAATAAGTTTTTTGGTGTTCTCATTTAAATTCGATTTAAATTTCATTAATGAAATTAATATTATTATCAACACCAAGGAATAATTTTATTCATGTTAAAATAATTGAATAAATTAGAAAAATATTTATTCATCATATTCTGAGTAATATTTATTTTTATTTTGTTGAACATTTAATAATTATTTATTTACATGTGTTTATATAAATTATTTATTTAAGATAATAATTTATTTATTTATTTATTTGGGTGTTTAATAAATGGATGTAGAGTTAGAGCAGACCAAAGCCGATCTGATAGTAAAACAACTATTTTCAATACGATAAATAATTATTTAACTAGTTGGCGATGTTAAAATAATAATAACACTACTATTATTTTGTGACACATAATATTATTTATAATTCCATTTTGTGAAATTGTGTGTACCATAAATAATGATGTGGTATTATCATTAATATCATTGGTTTTCTATATGGTCATGAATGTATTTAATTGTTGTTACATAATTTAATATTGTTATTGAAGCCCTATGTCATTAAATAGTCATGTATGTCTATTGTTCAATGTACCCGAATTTCATTCCTGGTGATTTGAGAATTGATCAGCTAACTGATATCTCTCTCAAATCCTCTTCTTTCCCCTCTCAAAAATGAGAGATATTCTTCAATAAAGAAGAACATATGATAAAAAATGACTAACAGAAGGCACTCGCTTCATCACGCTAGCACCCAAAGAATGAGTAGTGTCGATCGGAGGCCATAAAAACATTTATGGATCACCGCTTGAGGTATTCTGGTTTGGATCTTCGCATGTGTAATGATAAAATCTAGAAGGGTCGTTCCAATGGATCAACATCAACAACAAATAATGTAACAAATATCCAGGTATTCTTTTCCTTATGAATTAATTAAAATTAATTATAAACATGATGTGCAATATCCTCTCTAATGGTTTCAGGCATCTTCCTTAATTATCTGAATCATTGATTCTATTCTATGGAAAAAGGTATTCAACGTCATATTGATCCTGAAATAGTCGTTGATCATGGTAAAAAATTAACATCGGGCACCGTCCAAACCTCACTTCTTCTACGACCAGAACCTAAATATCAGTGGATCTATAAACGACATATGTTATTGATAATTGATCTAGACAAACCATAGTGACATAGATCCACAGTTTTCTTATTTTGGATAGATATTATATATGATTTATGGAAGTGTTTCCATTGTTTGCCAATACCATCACCAAGTTAACATAAATGGGAGCCACATTCCTTTGGATAGACAAGCATAAATAAAATTTCATGGAACTAAAGAGAAGGTCTACCAGCACAGCTATTCTTACATTAACTTATAGTGAAGAGGGGTTTGTAAGCAATAATGATGAGTCAAAAAAGGATCAAGATTTAATTTGTTATAGATTATGATGGTATGAAAATTAATGTTTCCTGAGACAAATTACCCAACACACGATTTGGAGTTAGATCTGGTAATTTATGCATTACATATATAGAAGCATTTTATTTACAGAGAATGATATGATATAAATACCAGTCATAAAATTTTAATATAAATATTCAAAAAATATGAGTTTATTATAAACTATTAATGTTAGTTAGAATGGATTAATGATTATGATTGCTCAATACAATGCAACCTCATTAAAGAGAATAGGTTGGCTAATGATTTGGGTTCAAATAACTATGCTATAACATCTATGGTGTGGATCTCAAAATATCAAATATTTATATTTTTTCAAATGATATATATTTAAATATTAACGTAAGGGGAGATATATTATCTTTCTCATTTGAATTATCAACAATCGACCCATGTAATGATTAAAGAGGTACATAAGGAAGTTGTAGAGATGCAAAAGAAGGACAAAAATATTCCTTATTTTATCCTCGGTTAGAATAGAATGATAAGGTTTATAAACCGCGTGTGTGTTACATTTATATCATATTTGAATAAGGAGCTATTAGAGGAGGCTCATAATTCTTCATTCACTATTTTTTATGACTTATAAAGATATATAGAGATTTGAAATATCATTTATTATTGGACAATATGAATAGAGATATTGCAGAGCATGTTTCTTGAATTTTCGCATATCACCAAGATAAGGGTGAGAGAGAAAACTGAAAGGGGATATTACAATAATTACATATACTATACATAAAATTGGAAAACATCACAATGGTTTTTTAACATACTCTATATAACATATAAAAAGAATAATTCTATATGGGTTTTAGTTGATCTCATTACAAATTCTACACACTTCATTACTGTATGAGAATATTATCCCTAGATTACCATGATAGGATATTCATTATGAAAGTGGTATGGTTACATTATGTACTATAATATACTGTATCTGATCAGTATTTGAGGTTTACATCAATTTTCTAGTAAATCCTTTTATATGATTTTGATATATAATTGAATTATAGAACTACATATCATTATTATATAGATAATTAGTCTAAGAGAGTAATAAAACCATTATAGATTATGCTATGATATTTTTATGTGTATTTCAAATGTGATTTGGTCAACACCTTCCTCTCATCAAATTTTCTTACAACAATAACTTTCAGTCGAGCAATCAAATGGATCCTTATGATTACCTCTATAGAAAGAAGGGTAGAGATCTAATGTGATGGGATAAAGTTGGATAAATAATTAAATTGGGGCTTGAACTTCCTAATATAATGGTTGATAAAGTCAGATCTATTTGACATCGCATAATAGTTACACAGAATCATTAAATAAGTTATGTTGGTAGAAATCAGTGTGATCAACAGATTGAAGTTGGTGAGAGGCAGTTCCTAGGAATGTTTTTATGGAATATTTTTATGAGATTAGGAAATAATGTAAATCTAATACATAAGGTTATTTTGCCCATTAATTATTATATATGTTGTAGGGATAGTGGCCTACTTATTGGTACTTCCACCTAACCTCTCAAAAGTTCACAATCTGTTCCATGTATTTATACTGATGAAGTACATGCCTAAATATTCACATGTGTTGAACTAAGAAGTTTAACAACTAGAGAAAGATATTTCTTATGTATAATAATAGGTGGAGATTCAATATCGTAGAGATAATTTTATATAAAACATGTTCAGTCACCTGGTCATGGTTTTGTGGAAAAACCTTCAATTTTGGGAAGATATATAGAAACCATATGATATGATGAGTCATCAGTATAATTAGTTGTTTTTATAATAGTAAAATTTTTTAGGGAGAAATTAATTTTAATAGGGGTATAATGTAACACACTAGTACTTTAGACATTTTTTTCAAATAATTTAAAATTATTTGTTTTCTAGAGTTACACTCAACATCGAGTTGTGACAAATGATAATATACAATTAAAAATATTTTTATTTAAACTTGATTTTTGTAATGTATCCATTAAATATAGTTGTATTAATAGGATAAATACATTTTTAAAATCAATTTTCTAATTTTAAGATAAAAAATATCTATTGATAAATAAGTAATTATTCTTTGTCGGGGCCTTTATATGTTTCAAAAATAATTTTTCCTTAACAAATAATTTTTTGTAATTATAAAAATAATAATATTAAATTGTTGATGTTTTGAATTTTTTTTTTAAAATTAAACTAATTTTTTAAACCAACATGTCTAAATTTTGGTATATTTAATTTTTGAATAATTTCGGAAAAATATAATTTTTTTGATAAATAGTGAAAAATTAATATTTTTATTCAAAAAACATCTTTTTATTTTAAATAATTTAAAAGATTAAATTTTTGTAGGATGGTTTTAAAAGTTAAATTAGTTAAATTAAATTATTATTAAACCAATTTTTGACAACAAAATAAATTTATTTTTAATTTTTCAGTAAAAACCTTATATACATATGAAATCTTTTTCTTTAAAAGAACTCATTTTCATTGTGTATGTGAGTTTAATTTTAAATTAAATTCATCCAAATAAGTGAATATAGTTTGGTAAAATGTATTATATACATTAAGGTATAATTTTTTATAATGATCTATTTTTGAGCCTTGTGGCATGTGTAAAACATGGGTTTATTTTATTCCATTCAGAAATTGAAATCCTCTCATCTCCCCTTATAAATGGGCACCCCTATCCTATCATATTCACACATTCAAAGACATTAGGTTAATAAAATACCTATCCAAATTTCTATATTTACATCCCTTAAAAATTCTAGATTCTGTTTTTTATTAATAATTCACTATAAGAAGGATTTAGATGTAAACCTAAAGATGTTCTTCAAACAAGAGGTATATTCTTAAACCATGTGTATTTATTTTATTTAATCTTCATATTCCATAAAATAATTTTCAATTATGATGATATAATAACATAATTATCTCCCATATATTGATATATTATTTTTTTAGTGTAATAAACTTTATTCATATCCTATTCAATCAAATGGGAAACAAAACCATCAGTTTGTGTGTATATAAGACTACCGCCTCACGAACAAATGTAATTTATTATCCATAACAACCTATTAAGGATAGATATAATGATTGATTTGTAATATTTATGTTATAGTGATGAAATAATTATACTCTTTTATTTATAATATTACTCCTACCTCCTCACCTTACAACCCATTAAAAAATGATAACGCCTCTCATCCAAACATGTGGACTACTTCCTCCATGGAGCGATGTGATACATTTTTTATTTTATTTTGATATGGATGATAATATGGATAAATTTAATTAATATATAATTAACATATGATAAAAAAATAATTCTATAAATATGAATTAATATTTTATTTTATTTTATTCCATCCATTGAAAACTGAAAACATCATTTTTTTCATACGTACAACCTACTGTCTTTATGAACAGAGTAATTCATTTCTCTATCAATAAATTTTAGGGATGAATATTAATATTTAAATAATAAATTTATGTTATATTTATATAATTGTTAAAATTATTGATATTATGTAACCATAATAAATGTATGGGGACCCAAACTACTAAATAAAAACATACATTAAAAAAGTAGCTATCACCAAGAACATGGATTTTATTAATTAATTTTTAATAAATAGGTGCTAAAAGGATATAATTAAATAATATATGTTATTATAGATATTATTTTTGTAATTTATGAACCTATATTTATTTTGATTTAACATCTAATGTATATGAATATAAATGAGATATGAGATAAGGGTTTATTGTTTCAAATTGTCCTATTTGGGATATTTGTTCTTTTATATAGAAATATTATATTAAGAGGTATATTTACAAGCCCAATTTAAATTGTATATAATTATTGTCATTATTTTAAATATATTTAATGTTTCATTTAACTTTATTATTTCATGGTAATTACAATTCAAAAGATTACTAGAGTGGAAAAGGGGTTTTCTCAAATTTTATTTCTATGAGAAACATGCTATATTCACCACTTTTTTCTTTTAGTTGGTGTATATAATTCACATCAATGTATTTTTTATAGGTTATTCTTAATGTTATAGGAATTTAAATGTCCATCTAAGGTTATTTCGTTCATGGGTCTTATGATTCAAAAGTTACCAATGTTGTAAGTATTTTATATTATAGTCTCATTTTTTATCATGATCATTTATGGTTAGGTTTCCTATGATGAAATCCTCTGACCTATATCTCAATAAACTCATTAATTTTATTCTCCTCATGTTATTTATTTATAATAGATGTTTTTCTTTAATTTTACTCTCTTCATTAACTAAATATACAGATGTAATTTTTTATGTAAAATGAAATTATTTCACTCTTCGGTCAAATATATTTTTTCTTCCATGTCCATGTTTTCTAAATAATATTTAATTAATTATTTTACTATTATATAAATATTTTTTAAATTCATTTTTTCCAATGTAATATTTTTTAAAAAATTATAAAATTAATCTTTTTTAAACAATGACGTTAATTTTAACTATTATAAAAAACATGACTTGAATATTTATTTCATTATATATTTCATTACAGGTATTTTCAACTATAATGACCACTAAATTATTTAATAATTACTTTAAAAGATTAAATATTAATTTAAAAAGAATTTCTTTCTTAATTGTTTTAGAAAGAAATATATTTCAAAGAAGTGGTTTTTAAATGGAAAGGATATTTTCCATGATAATGTTTTAAATATAGTTATGTGTAATTAATATTCATAAACAATAATATACTTTGGTATTACATATGTTTAAATTGGGATATGATCCAATGGTACCAAACTCATTAATTATTTGGATGTTTATTGATATAATGATGGCATTTTTTTAAACACATTCATTTTAAAAGGGATTTGCATTTATGGAGTTATGAAATGTTTATGAAACCAAATTTAATTATATAGGTTATGATATGATGATATGAGAAATAATTAATGATTTTATGGTACAAATATGTATGATTTTAATTATGTGATGGATGGGTCTAGAATTATATATCTCCTTAAATCATTAGATATAGTGTTATATCTCATGAAATAATTATTTGTTAGAATAAAATGTTCTTGATCCTCTATGGGAAATAATTCAATGTGTTTATTCATAATGGGAAACAAGTTAATTTGTATAACATGATATGGAAAACTAGTTTTGTGCTTGAATAATTATGGGATAAAAGTTCATTTTTTTGATCCACTATGGGAAACTGGTGTGTATTCTTGGTCTTTTATGATTAGATGGTCTCAATAGTAAACTGTATCATATGAAATGGTTTCTACTCATAAATTGGTGAAAAACATATATGTAATAAACATATGTTTCATAATTTATTTATAATTATTTACCATATTAATGATTAATATATTTTTAAGTGAACATTTTTTATTTCATGAAATAAGTTTACTATCGATGATAGAATGGTTATGAACTTTTTAAGTAATATTCATTACCTCATACCCTTATGATTATATTATTATTTAATATGATCATCCATTGATATCTCTCATGATTACCCATACAACGTATCTTGCCTCACCCTTTCTTATGTTTTCATTTCCAACGGTTGTATAAAAAGGTATTATATATTAAATGCCTATAAATGTGCTAGTTGTAAAGAACATAAGGGGAGATTATATAGTTCAATTATGAACCAATTGCTTATATATCCATGTTTCCAAAGGCACTAGACCCATATGATTATAGCATATATCTTTAAATATATAATAAATTTTCATCTATTACGATATGATATATATGTATAAAGACTTAAATCCATTATAAAATCCAATAGAACAATCATGATTATGTAAAGGAAAGTTCATACTAGAATCTAAGGTAGATGATGAGGAATATTTTTCCTCACAACACAATCAAAAGATGGATATGTAATAGACAACCCAATTAATACAATTAAAAACGACCAAAAGGATGTAAACGATATAGAGAAAAACTGAATTTGTTGTGGAATAATTGGATACATCATAGACCATTCCACAATATAGATGAATTTTAGAGTTTGAAGGGAGAAATTTAGATGTTATAAAAGATTCAATCTAAGAGTTAGAAAACATGATTGGTATGGTGGTTGACACTCCTTGTGATGATATTGAGAGAATACCTAAAAACTATAATTTTGAATTTTATGATGGAGTGCGTGTAAGGTGAAAACATGCATGACACATGAATATCAGATGTTTAAATATTATTCCAAGAAAAATTAGAAATAAATATAAAATGAAAGTCACTTTTAATGATACAATTGTTACTGATAAAAAGGAATCAATAACCAAATAGAATATTCCACATAATACCAATGATCTATTAATCCTAATGGTAGATAAAATAGTAGTTTCTAGGATGATGGTGAATGAGAAAAATATGAAAATACGCTAATATATAAATAATATAATCCCATTATAGATTGGAAAAATAATAAAAACATCAGGAAATTCCCATGATATTCAAAAGTTATTAGATTTTTAAATATGGGTATAATGTAATCACAAATATATCTAGACACTTTTTAGCTTCATATATATAAATGTTTATATCGAGAAGCAATTATCGTCCATGGAACTATCAATGGGGAACCCATATAAGTCCAATGTATTCATAATCCTTAATATTTTACATTCCAAAATTTCTAATTATATATATATAATAGTGGAGATCATCCTATAATTGAGTATTTTCCCATTATGACAAGCTTCCAAATATATATGATTTCTATTAAATTTAAAAAAAATTATAAACTAATTTAAATTGATAGATGTGGTATCATTATCAATCTTGTATCCCTATTTTATCTCATATACATTATGTTTATGAAGGAGGGATAGCTATCTTCCCAAATTTGAACGATATACTGAGAACAATAATGTATTTTTTGTGTATGTTCATGTGAGTTTAACGTCTTGAATCTTCTAGAAAACCCATTTGGTAAGAAGAAAATAAATGATTTTTTGTGTTTTGGTCACATAACATCTTATTAGTAGGCATCTTTGTTGTATAAAATAACCACTATTGTTTTTTACACAGGGTTAACCAATGTAGCCATAGAGTTTCCTATTCGAGGGAACATTGATAAGAATAATGTTCTGTCACCCTTCTCTCACTGAATTAATGGATAATTTCCAAAAAAATTGAATAGTTGCGGATAATGGGAGTTTTGTAAAATTGAAAGAGTTTAGTGAAGATCATAAAAATCATCCATATAATGTCAATAAGGTGTGTAATACCTCCCCAACATTAATTTCAACAGTGGTGATAATGAAATGAAATTGGATTTGGATGTAAATGGTGTTAGAAACAAATCTAATGTGGAAGAAATAACCAACATTAGATTTGCAGAATCATAAATTTTATTTTTTCAAATATGATGAAATTCAATGTTTGATATATGACAATGAAATTTCTACCTATACGAATATGTGTTGAGTAAATGAACGGAACAGTTGTATCCCCTTGAAGAAATTTATTAGTTATCTTCCAATGGAATCCCAAAAATATTTTATTTTTTATGTGGTACTAGATTTTATGAAAATTTTTTTAGGGTCTATAAAATTATCTTCATGATGTACCTGAATTTTAGAGATTAATAGAAGAGTTATTTACTAAAACCTTAACCTAAAAATAGCATATGTTTTATTCAAATTTTTTCAAAAAGTGTTAATAAATAGAGATATAACTGATTTTTAAGAAACCATCCTTGAGTTATTAGTAATTTTGGATGATTTAATTTTTGATAAATGCACTTTTGAAAATTGATTTAATTGTTGAAGTGAAGTTGTAATATTAGTGGGAGTGGTTTTTTTAAATACTCGTCCTTGGATATTTATATTCATCTTGTATAGTGAAATATATCTAAATATGTTTAAAAATGTTTCATATATTACTAATGGTATTCCAATGTGATTTCAATTGATTGGGAAGGGATACAGTCTCATTGAAGAACACCTGAATTCAAGTAAATAAGCCTGCAATTTTGAGCAAAATCTGCAAAAATTGAAAGGTCACAAAGCATATGAATTTTCTAATTAATACTTGGAAATATAGATAAAGTGTTTGAATTTTTTAAATGATACAAACTTGTAACTTTTTAAGTCCCAATGTATGAATTTTCTAGATCATATGACGTCATCATTATACTTTGATCCAACCATATGACTATGAGTTCTAGTTTTATATATCATCATAAAAATTTGGATGATCATAATACATTAATGTAATACTTTGATCCATAATAAACCATTGATACTATATAAATTGAATGAATATATTTTACTTTCCAAGCCATACTAAATAGTGTTTCCTCTAAGTTCATGACTTACATATTGGGCATGTGACTTCATCGTATGACTCTAATAGGTCATGTTAGACTCCATCATTTGACTTTATCAATTTTTTATGACTTACAAGAATTTTAAACTGAAATTAATTTTAATTTTTTTAATTCATATGAAATAAAATCATTATGAGTTGAAATTATCTTGGGTTTATTAATATTAGTTCATGTTCCATGATTTAGAATTAAAAATGAATTTAAAGTCACACAATGACATAAAACCATATAACTGAATCATATGACTTCATATTGTTGAAATTTTGAGAAACTACTAGGGGAGAAATACACATTGAATTTTTTTATTCTAAATAGAAAATAAAACGTGTTTATGAAATATATATTCATTCACAGTAAATAAATATCATGAAGTATTATTTATTCATGATACATGTGAGAAATAATAATGAGAATGATATCTTAATTAAAGACATGTAAAAGATAAAATATAGAATCAATTTTCAAGAATAATGAATGTTTTAATTAGTTAAATATTAAACTTCTTATTAGATCTAAATTAATTTATGAATATAGATATTAGAGAAATAGTATGAAGGTATTGGGCTACTATTTTTTTATACAAACCCGAAAATAAACCATAAATATTATCATGTGAAAGTATCATATAGAAAGATAAGTTATATTCTAGATATTGTGTGTTGTATAACATTTATATAACAAAACACTATTAGAAAATGACTGTATAACCAAGGTTCTGGAAAAAACCAGGGGTATATGACACCCCTATACCCACAGTTTTTCAAACCCATGGTTATAGGTATTGTATGGGAACCTATACCCTGAGTTTTTTAAACCCATGGGTATAGGTTGTAAATTATCACCTACACCCATGGTTTTTGAAAAACTATGGGTATACGGTATTTTTCAGGACCTATACCCTTAGTTATTTTAAAAAAAATTGGTATATGGTTTTTATGAATCCCTATACAATTTTTATTTGAAAACAGTTAGTATAGTTCATTCCAATACCAAATATTTTTAAAATTTTTCGGTATAGATATCCCGTGTTAAGGTAGAAAATATATTTCTATGGGGAACTTTTTTTTGAAGGAACAATTATTTCAATGGTATTCCACTTATATCCATTGTTTAGATATGTATATATGTAAATATATATTTATATTCCAATAAGTCAATGTGGCATAGTGTTTGGGTGTGATAATTTTAAACGTGTGGTTCTATGATTAAAACCTACAGCCGGCGATTTTTTAAAACCTATAACAACGGTTTTAAAACCATAGGCATAAGTTGAAATGCATGGTGGCATACACCTATACCCATGGTTTTGAAACCATGGGAATATATTTTTTAAACTTTTGGTATAGCTTAGATCTGTACCAATGTCTAAACTCACCATGATTCCCAAAACCGTGGGTATAGCATATACCGATGGTTTTGGGGGATATACCCAAGTTTCAAAACTATTGGTAGAGGTTCCTTTTTGTAGTGAGTGATATTTAAGTCTGTATTTTGTATAGATATTTTGAAGATTATGAAGTACATGTTGTGCATGAATCATAGAAAATAATTTTTTCCATGTCATATGTATTTAATTAACTGTATTTCTATGTTAAAAATAACATCATAGGAGCCAATAACAAGGAATTCTATATTGGTTATTTTGTTTGGATGTGAAAAAATCCTCCAGGTATTCAATTTTTGGACATTTAAAATTAATGTAGACATTTTATACATCCACCCTAGAATTTTATAAAATGATAATGTGGGGGAATAATAATATAAAGATAGAATTTGATACCACTACATAGAGTGACTAAATTGAGATGAAGAATATATATCTCTTGAAATAGGAAGATATTAATAGTGGTTGAGTTTTCCAATACAACTATATAATGATAATCTCAATGGAAAATATGTATGAGATTCGTTATTTTGTATGGAGGAAGATGGGAGAATATCAAGATTTACCAAAGCCTTATGCTTTATTGGATTAAAGAATGAAAATAAGAAGAGGTGAGTGAGCCAACATTTTTACTAGAAATTCTTAGATCATGATGAAAATGAACATAATAATACTCATGAACAAGAAGAAAAAAATATATTTCATAAATATTTTATCAATGTTTTATTCTATATAATTAGAGTTTGGAAAATCCATCACATATTTTTATAAAGATAACATGGAATGTAGGTAGTGAATAGATGATGAGTTTCATGAGATATTTTTAAACACATAAAAGAAGATAAAAGACTCACTATATTGAGGAATGAGATCAGTTTGCGAGAGAATATTAATACCTGTATAGAATTTTTTTTACATTAAGAGGAGAAACTAAGAGTATAATCACTTTGGTAGTATGACTACTTGAATAAGAGTAATGGTATGATTGTAGATGTAAACACAGTGGGATATTATGATAGTGTGGGATACACTAGTGTTTTAGGATAAAAAATATAAAATGTCTAATTTTATTGATAAAAATATTTTAGTGGAGAATCCATTACATGGACATCCAAATCATGGAAAGTTGTATGATTCCCATAAGGGGATGAACCATACAGAAACACTTGTTCCATTTAATTTTTTAATATATATTACATATTAGTGAATGCTGTCATAGAAAACATGTGATCTAGTAGTCATAAACAACACAATAGGTTCAAATCCCACGTGTTTATAAATTATTAAATAAATCATTTAATGTTATTGAAATTAGAGAATCCTTAATTCGAACAAATATCGAGTGTATCTGCATAATCTATTAGGACTTATAATATTAATAATGAAATTATAGCTCTTAAGAGTAAAAAATTTAAAAAAATCCATGATTGATTGCCATCATTTTGTATTATTGTTTGTGGTTATATATTAAGAATAATGTGAGTATAATCATGCTTATTACAAAGAGAATGATCCTGAGATAACAAGTAATGACTTATTATCAAGAACAAACCACCAAAAAATATCACATGAAATACTATAATGTCATTGATATACATAAAAATTAATTATTTATATAAATCCCCATTTAAAATTGTTAAAATGATACCTAGTATCTGAGCCATTATACTTTTATACCATTCTTATGACAACTATATGGATAGGCAAATCAAGGGTTTTTGGGTACATTTATGATCAGGTCATCAGTTGAATTTAACCTAAATGAAATTTATTATCTTATAAATCAAATATAAAATCATGTAAGTTGATTGAAAAAATACTTATTAAATATATGTACATTCTTATTTTAGTGAATTATGATGTGTTTAACTATTTAGATAAAATACATTTCATGTCTTCAATTAAAATAATCAGTATTTATTAGAAAACCATGAATAGTTGAATTCAAATGTACTAGATTGAATTTCATGTCATGTGTTACAAAGTTTCTTGGATAATAGGGTTATATAATAATTAATATGATGTATTGAGATAAATCTTTGGTAAGTACATGTTTATATGGAGATATTAGATTTCTTGACAAAAATCATGTCATCCACTATTGTTGTTTAATAATAATAATAACATTTTTAGGGTCCATTTATTTCAATCAATAATTTATTGGAAGATTTATTGTTTATTTTGATGTTATAATCCTTTATAGGTTCATATAGTTGGAAATTAAAAAATTATTAATTTTTGTGTAAAGAATTTATCATGAATTTTAAGATGGATATACGCTAATGATATCTATAACAGTTTTTATTGATTTAAAACATTTTGTATATAGTCTTTGGGACTTTAGTAAAAGTCAGAAAATATTAATATTATGCACTAATGTATAACTACTGGTTTGATGAAAGTAAAAATGTCACAGTTTGTGTTATCAAGAATATTTTTATACCACATCATAGTGTATGTGATGAATAATGTTGGATTTCATTTAGTTTACTCTATTATAATGATTTTCTTATTTCATTTATTGCTGAGACATCATATGATGAAATGTATATGAATTATTGATTTTTAAAGGAGTATAAAAATTAAATAAATAGATGAGGAATATTTTAAATGTTTAATGCTGAAGAGACAAGAATTTTACCTTTTCAAAATTTACGAAACAACAATATATAACATTATCTTTCATTAAATGATTATTTTCTATATAATGGAGTTTATGGGAATAATTTTTTCATGAAACATAATAAAAAAAAGATTCTTCTATAAATAAAAACCTTCCTCTAAATAATCCATTTATTTTCATTCAAGAATAATATGTTCACAATCCATTAAAATAGAATTAGACAGACCATATAACTATGTGATTTTAGAAGATTATGGTTACATTTGTGGGTAGGAACCCATTGGGTTCTACTAAGATATATTAATCAAACCAACTATTATATAGAATTGTAAATAGATAGTTATGTATAATATTATTTATGTTTTATATTTATTTTTTTATTCCTCACATGATAAATATTGTTTTTATTTTTTTATTTTCTAACACAATATTTGGTTATAAATATATACCACAAAACCCTTCACAAGTAATGGAAAAAATAATAAAAATAGACAAAATCAAACTCAATAATTTTTTTAAAATAATGATTTATTAGTTATGCCTTCTTATTTAATTCTTATATCATTAATAATAAATATCCATACTATGTGAAATATACATATAATTATTAGGTGATCTCTCCCTTCGGAATAATGTATACATATTCTCTATTTAGCCTCTACAACTGTAAGAATGTATATTACATAAATAGGTAACTTCATCCTAAAACAAAGAATGCATTCTTCATAAATAGGTAAATTTTCCCTCTTGATGACCTTATATACCATCAATAAGTAAAATACACCTCGTGTAGAATGTGTTGATAATCAATAGAAAGCCTCATCCTTTAGAAAAAATTACAATATTTATCAAATAGACTCACTATGTATTGGGAATCATAATGACATATGTGGATGATATACTTCTCTAGGTGATTCATCATATCATCAATTTCATTCCACTTTATTCACGTAATATAGATATAAATAATATATCAACCATTAAAAGAAAAAAATCACTCATATGAATGGTATCATATATACCATGGAATGAAAAACACCCAATCACATTTCATATTACAGAAATATATCACATATTTTTCATTCATAGTATCATTCTTAACCCTTGCATCATATATAATTATAATGCATTACTCATCATAGAATTTATTAGCTCCGATGAAACCCCATGTGTTATAATATCAATTTATTAACATATCAACACCCTAATTAATCATCCATCATTTAGAAACTACTTACCCAACATATTTATTTCATTAATATAAAAACAATTAATATGTGCAAGTTTTAATTTTAATAACTAGCTGAATACTCAGATTATAAACCCTTTATATGTTTAATACATGTTATGACGTTTCACATGTGACCACAATTAATTTAATTTTTCTATAATGATAAAATTAAATAATTTAAAATAAATTAATTTTATATAGTATAACTACCCATTCATAATTTGTTGGTTTATTCTTGAAACCATTAACAATTTAACTACAGTGAAATATGAATTTATCATTAGAAACTATCTAACCCATACCACAATATATTTATTTTTTTATGATATATAATATTCCACAACCTCCCTAATTAGTTTAATATATTCCTAATCATTTATAAAAAATAAAAAAATAAAATAACTATATGAACATATAATTTTTTTAATAAAATTACTCTAATAATATGTCATGACCTTTCCCTGACCACCCTCCCAACAAGGCTCTGAACCAGGATATGAAAACCCTCAGGGTGTTCCAAAACCCCATGGGAAGTTGACTAGAACCGAAGAAGTTAAAAATGAAAAGAGAGAATTATTTTACCAAACCTGAAACCAGATACACGTTATATATATATATATGGAGAACCTTAAATAAATATTCTTAAAAGGGTACCAAAAGTAGGAAAAATATCCCAATGTGGAAAGATAAACGCTAATGTACATATCAATAAAAAAAGTAAAAGTACAACTAATAGTAACCAAAAACTAGTCCATGTGACATGCATGAAATATCCCACAATCTCACCACCATCTACCCATATCCATCTAATAAGAACATCACCACCTCACTTTGGTTCCCTAACCTTTCATACATAAGGTATAATATGAGTCTAGACAACCCCATGGGAGTGTGTGGGGTGTGAGATAAATAGGCTCAGTAAAATCCATCCCATGAGTTCTATAACATGTATATATACAATAATTCTAATATCCCCAATTTTATGAAAACGTGGGATGATATGTAGTTACCCAATTTTATATAAAAATCATGCAATAAAGTTTCCATTTTTCTAATTATTTCATGAACGGGGTGATACAATTTCAAAGTATAATTTCCAAAAAATAATATACATTTATCAATGAATGTATTATATAATATCATATCTATAATTGTATAAATCCAAATTAAAATGGTAATCACCACGAGGATAACAATGTTCAGGATAGCTCGGTCACTCATACCTCAAAAACTAGTCATATACTAGTGTATACTCAAGTCCCTATAGTCATATAATCTATAAACTATAGATAAATTAAGACCCAATATTGTGAAACCACTATAATGTAAATCATTTTCATGGGATAATTTGTTA
Source organism: Viscum album (assembly GCA_963277665.1). NCBI lineage: Eukaryota > Viridiplantae > Streptophyta > Magnoliopsida > Santalales > Viscaceae > Viscum > Viscum album. The sequence continues at coordinate 2,055,365,866 of OY728150.1, read as the reverse complement.
ATGATATAGAAATGAAATAACACCCTATAATAAGAACCCCCTAATAATATCAATAGGAAATTCCCAATATTATTCCATCCACCTAGGTACCTAAAGATTCAATGTGAAACATATATTAATCAGTTCCAAGAGGGATTATCAAAATTCACATGTCATTCCAAACATCCCTATGTATAAAAAGATCACTTTGAAAATCAGTTTCATATTCCATTTAACAAAGAATTAAAAAACACCATAATTTTAACAAAATGATTTGAAAATAGTATTTCTTAAAACCCCAATTTACACACCCAAATATATTTACTAATGGACCATTACAATTAACATATATAACCACTTATTAAACAAAAATCATTAACATTTCATTGAGGATTGTCTAGAGAAGAAACCACCTACCATAAACTTGGGTTGCACACCCCCATGATGGGATCCCCATACACCGAAAGGGAAGGAACATGAGAACAAATAAATGAGGACCTATACCCAATTACAACATGTTATAATAAAGTTTCTTTAATAAAATTGGTTGTTAAAGTAGTTATTTTGTCACATACCTTGAGATTCTTACATTCCACAACACAATAAACATGAGATACAACCCTCAAAAGACAAGAACACAAAAGAACTATTAAAAGTAGATAATGAAACATTAATTGATAAATATATCCAATGAATCAAAAATAAAATCACATTCATAATATAATATAATGAGAATAATATGCAAAGAATGAGATTAATGTAATCAAACTTACCTGTAATGTCACAAACTTATTAACCTAGGATCGAATCACTAAGAGGAGAGGAGTGTAGGAGACCAAAATGCCAACGAAGAGCCTATCTAGGAGATCTTAATATATTGGGTTTGATAATATATATTTATATTATAAATTATGTTTTTTTGGTGCTAAAAATACATTTGGGAGCATCCCTATTCACACCATCCTGATGTCACCTGCTAGTCAGTGGATACTACAACCATGAAATAATTTCAAGATAACCACCTAACTAGCTGATGGAATCACACCGGTTGGATAGTGAAACCCAAATCTATAAGGTTTTCAATAAAAATAAACATAAAGGCTAGTGGCTTCCCACTAGTTATTTGTGGACACCTTAAAGCAACTATTTAGCCTTAATTCTATTTATAACCAACAAAAATTCCTTAAACACCTCTTAAACAAAAAAATCAACCTATTAAACATTGAAAGAGAATAAAAAACAAGGATGTTATAATTCTCCCCACCATTGTACATTTTATACCCCAAAAGTAATGTGAATGAAGGATGTTCTGGAATGTGGTGAGGATAGTACTCCATAATTTTTTATTCATGCCCCAATTCTTATGATATTCTGATATGTTTCACCACAAAATTTTGACAAATTTAACATAAATTCCATAAAATAATTGAATTTAACTATTAATGATATCCACTTAAACCTCTAAAACACTAACATCTATCTCAAAATCAATGCATTACTTACAAAGAACATTTCAAGGATCATGGTGTTACTTATTGATCTACGATCTGTGGAAAATATTATGAATCATTATCAAATGTGTTGGTAACAGAAATTGATAATCCACATATCAAACCCACTCAATGATCTCAAATGGTCCAATGATTCTCATAGAATGCTTCCCATATTTCTCAATAAGATGGTGACCCAAACAAGTAAAAAAATTCAATAATATGCAGTCACCAAACGAAAACATCAATAGAACGCATAGATAATTCATATATGATTTATAAAGACTCAAATATATAAAAAAACATTGATATATATCCCATATCCATTTTAATATTTCCTAAATGAGACTTAGTCCCATGAGAGAGGACTCACCAACCTCTACCCAATATTAATGTAACTTGAATTAGTGACAACATAAATCCTCGATGGGGTCCATTATAATAAATAAATTTTAACTATTATTATATGTAGACTTTTTGAGTATTAGATGGATATTACATGATCCAAAAAAATACAAGAAGCAGAATCATAGAACATCTTATGTAATCTGTATTGTACACTCTTTATAACCACACATTTGTAGATGGTAGGTTGCAATCAATCTTACCCAATTCCCTATCAACCCTTGGATACTCTTATAAAACATGGATGTAAAATTAGGATTACTATTCGATCCAGTGGCATAAGGGACTCTATGAAACCTCACAATCTCATTCTCATATATCATACCATGATTATAAATCATGGATGTTTTCTGATTAGAATAAAATGAGTTAATTTCATAAAATTATTAGTCATCACCCATATATCATTCTTTTCTCAGGATTCCCATGGTAATCCAATATTAAATTCAATGGAAATCTCATCCTATTTAAAAAAAATTAATAGTAAGAGGATATATCAAACTTAAAGGCATCAAGTGATCTTTATTTATCTTATATTAGGTGAAATAATAGGATATATAATCAGTGATGTCGTGCTTCATTCATGACCACCAAAACATTGTCTCTTGTCATAGTATATCATCATAGTTCTAGGGTGAATAACGCATGGAAAAATATGAAAACCATGAAACACTTAGTTCTTAATAGATATGTCATGAAAAATAGATTCCATAAATGAAAAAAAACAACCAAAAGGGTGAGACCAACTAGAAATGAACTCCCTACTATATTATTTTTCCCGGATTCCTATGAAAATTTCATCTTGTTGTTTGTCCAATATAATAGACTCAATGAGAAATGCTGACTATATGAAAATAATCAGATCCATGAATAAATCACACTCATTCACATCTATAGGTAACAAAGAAAAAATCTCCAATATTTCCTACTCCTTTTTGATTTTAATATAGCCAAAGATGGGTATTTTATACTAAGAGCATCAATAATGAATTACCCTTCCCCAATGTATATGATATGTCATAATCAAATGATATGATGTTTTCCACCCATATTCTTTATCCCATGTTTAGGTCTTTTAGATAAATGATGTAACTTAGGATCTTATTATTATAAAAGAAAATGAAACCCTCCCTAAAGAGATAGTTTTACCAACATTTCAGTGAATGCATAACTATGGTGAGATATAAGTCATGAGTGGGGTAAATCGTCTCATATATCTGGAGATGAAGATTGATGTGTTACATGAAATGATCAGCTTATATAAGCACACCACCTATACTAGAACAAAATAAATCATAGAATTCCACATAACCCATCCCAGGTTCAAACAATATTAGAATATGAAGAGACAAAAGAATACCTTTCAATTCTTCAAAATAACATTGACATTTATCATCTAAATTAAATTTCACACATTTCCTTGTAAGAGTTTTCAAATGTGATCCTATCATTGAGAAATAATTGATAATGCTCCAATAATATTGTTACTTACATAAGAAGATCCATATATAAAATATTTTATTGGTTCTTCCCATGAAAAGACATCCATCACCTTCTCAAGAACGACTAAAAAACCATGTTTTGAAATTCCATTTCCAAAGAATTTCACTTCATGGATCAAAAAAATTACATTTCATTAGCTTCTTATAAATTTATAGAATCCTAAAGATTTACAAATACAAATTTATATGGTTCTTATAATCACACTCAATTAAAAAAAATATATCATCAATAAACACAATAAAAAAGATATCAAGATATAGATTTCCTATCTAGTTCATCAATGACATAAAAAATAAATCAGTTTCAGTTAGAAAAAAAGTATTAAAATATATATATAATTTATATACCTACTATTTAATGTGTTCTTTAGAAAAAACTGACTGTATAACTCTAAGCTAGTGATATCCCGATTAAAGATCAATCATCAAAAACCACTCCGCACCCTTTAATTGGTCAAGCATGTCATCAACATGGGAAAATGGTATTAACTCTTAATATTCACCATATTAAACATTTGATAGTCTATATAGAGATTCTAATAACCATTTTCTATCAAGATAAAGAGAATGGGGAATCCCATAGTGAAACACTAGAATGAATAAATCTCTTCTCAAGAAGATTTTTTACATGAATCCCTAGATATTTCAGCTCAGTTGGTTCCATGTGATAAGTGGGTAAAAATATTGATTTCATGCCCAGTACCAAATCCATTGAGAACTATACCTCCCTCTATAGAGAAATATTGGAGGTGTCATCTAGGAAAACCTCTATAAATTCTTGAATAACCAAGAGAATATTACCCAAAAAAAGGAACACAATCCAGATTAATAGTAATAGTAGAAAACAAGCATCTCATTTATAAGAGATAAGGTCGCACATGACTGCACCTAAAATCCCACTCTATTGGTAACTTTTAATATTTCCATAATAAGGGATTAATATGACATGGTGGTAATAAAAATCAATACCAGCTTGATGATTGATAAAAGAATCTATCCCAATGATGGTATTAAAAAGACCAAATCCAGAACCAATAAACCATAGACTAAATCCATATCATCTATTGAAAAATAAAAAGAAGGAAATCAAAACGCCTTCCCTTTACTCATTCCCTAAGGCATCACTAGCTTCATAATAATGGACATGGGTTTAAGCAAATGTTTCAGCCCATCAAAAAAATTGTATATTTAAAATATTTTGAGGTACCTATATCAAATAGAGTTGTTTATAGAATATTCTACAAATATGGTATATCTCACTATTTCCAATTCCACATCAACCTCCTTTTAAAACACATACACTGTGTGAGGGTGCCTCAATCATAAGGGCGGTGGCTAGAGCCTAGAAAACTTTGATTATTATGAGTACATCATAGTGCCCTTTGTAGGTAAGGATATGTGACTGTAACTTGGTGTATAAAATACTTTTTAGAATCTCTATAGATATTATCAATGATAACAAAAACAAAATACGTCATGGGGTGAGATAAGAATTTCTTATGAAACCAGAAATTACACACTAATAGAATGTTATGTGACATCCATTGGCTTGTTTTGATGGTGATAATTAGTCTTGCTAGTAAGCACCAAATCAAGCACCCATATGATTATAAATCTACTTACTATTTGTCTCTATTCTCTTGTAAATCTACTATTGGGAGTAATATAATATCCTAAGAGTCAAATTATTCTTACCATATTCTTATTTCCATCATCTCGCTATCAACAATATCATAATATGTGCTAAAATGTGGCATTTATAATTTTAATCAGATATCAGTATGATAACCATACAAGTATTTTTAATCCTTCGGCTAATCAACTATCACCACCTCTAGAGAAAAATGAACCGACTCCAAAAAATAGTTGGTGTACTCCAAAGCTAAATTTTTAACCAACTAAAAGGAGAGGAACTCTAATATATTCTCAATCATCACATATTCTATATGAAACTCATAAAATAAAAGTGTCTTGATACCCTTCAACTCCAAGACCTCATACATTCTTTCTTAAACATTGGAATCCCTCTATCACTTTTTAGGGTCCTCAATTTTGAAGACTAAGTATTTCTCATTAACATATTCATGAGTCTCCTAGAAATAGAAGACCAAATTGATCTTTTACATCTATTCCTCCATCTATAGGGGTTTATTCAAACCATTAATGTATGGGGAATGTAGACATAGAAAATCTAAAAACAAATCTATAATGACCCAAATTGCTATAAATAAAATTTCCACTGGATTTAATAAAATGACTTATTGTGTAACTTGTCTATAGCAAAAACATATACATATTTTCTTATTATATACTATCATATTTAAAATATGGTAAATAATATTTAGTGTAGATAATATATTCTTTGAAAAATGATAACATGAGTAGTATAAATATACAGTTTTAATAAATCTAATTAACAGAGAAAATGAATGTGATGACCTCAACTTGGAGGATCATACCCTATGATGCCAATTTATCAAAGCTTCTAAGTGATATAACAACAAAGGTATATTCCCTTCACCAAGCCCCTGATTAGAACCAATATCTTATTATTGAGTGAAATAACATATGGGGCAATTTAAAGATCATCGAGATCACTCCCCAAACCATTTAGGCTAAACCAGCCCATAAAAGTATCATCATCACACAACATACTCTTTGGGTTCTTGTTGGTGTATTTAAGAGACATGTTTTAAGACCCTATAAATATGAGTATATAAATTTATTTTACAGAATAATGAATATATTTTTATCATATTTTGATTACATTATAAATTATTATTTTTTTGATAAAATAAAACAGAAAGAATATTTATGGGTAATATTAAAATTCAATTAAGGAATTTATGATGATGAATTATTGTATTTTTTAAATAAAAATGATTTAATAGATAAATTATTATTAAATAATTTTTATTAAATATAAATTATCTTATAATTTTTATGGAGTCAGATGAAATTTTTAAAAGGGTTTTAAAAATATATTTGTTAAAAAAACCATCAGTTTTTAATAATTATATATTTTATTTTCAAAGTGAAAAGGTAAATATTTATAAAATTAGATATATAAAATGAATATTTTTTAATCAGAATTTATAAATTATACAATGGTGAATTTTTCAAAATGTTTTTGATATAGTCAAATTTATGGGTAAAAATTTAATATCATATAAATATACTTGGTGTATTATGACATCATAGTGACTGAAACGTGATATAATAAATACTATAATGGGAATACATGAAAAATATCTATCTTAAATTTAAAATAATTTGATTTTAATATTTTATTAATTCATTTTGAATCCTCAAAAACATATAATATATTTTAGGGTTTTAAAATCCTTTCTTTAAGAGTATAACTCCCCCTCAACATAAGAAAGAATTTTATTGAATTAATTTCTTTCCTATTCCTTCTAAAATAATTAAATCCACTCCCATGTGGTAGAATCCATGTGAAAAACCATGGTAAGGTTTTTCGTTTGGCATATTTTCATATATAGGGTCCAAAACCAATGATTGATAAATAATAAAGAAATAGCCACTCATTTACAATATAAAACCACCCAAGGACCCATCCACTTCACTAAAAATCCATATAGAAGGTCCTTAATTATCCTACCCTATCTAGAGTCCTCCAATGTTTTCCCCAGACTCACTAGAAGATCCTCCTAAGAATTTAAACTCACACACTCAAGTAAGAGATATTTTTCTTTGTGTTTTTATTCAAGTGTAATCTTTACCTTATATATTTTATCCTAATTTATTTATAATCGGAAATTCTATTCCATATCCCATTACTGTAAAAATGATTCAAAAATAATTTTAAATCCTTTTCACACTCATTAACCCATTTATGAATTTTTATGTGATGTTGTTATGTTTCCAAAATTTAACTATGATTTTCTATGCCAAAACAATTGTGTATTGAATACCATACCCATTTAATATCAATGTTATTATTCATTACAAACTTATAATTATTTTTATTTTTACATACGTGTATGTATTCCAAACTTCATTATTGTGTAATAAAAAACTGATGATGAAAAATCCATATCATATAGTCTATGTGGCACAATATAAATTGATAACTAAATGAAAGTGATAAGTTCTCCATGAATTATAAAACGTTCCAATGATTGGTAAATGATTAGAATCATGAGATTTCATGTTTCTATATAAAGTAAATATAATTCATCTCTGGTAATTTTCCATCCTGACATCTTTGATGTTATTTTTGAATAATGTTTATGATGTAGTGTTTTAGGTTGCTTCCACATTTCTCGTGTTATCATTATGTTATAATTCTATATGAAGTCTCATTTATCATATTATTAATTTTCATTCCTTTCATTACCCATTGATATGCCAATGTTTTAACATCTGTTACATTATTCCATGTTTATCCCATCACTATGCTTTATATCCCACTAATTTCTTATGAGGTTCCCCAGGTTATCCCATGTAGTTTTTAGTGTAATCGTGTTAATGATGTTTTCAATAAAAATGATGTTTTCCTCTTATAAATATTTCTGTAATGTAAAAAATTCCAAAAAGAAATAGAATTTTCAATAATATTAGTTTTATTATGTTTAATATCAAGTAATATATCTAGAATTAATATATAATAAATAGAAGAGTTTTATTGCAGATATCAAAGGAAAAGATTAGTAATTTTTGGGATATGGATATGAAAAATTTGGAGAAAGGATTAGGGAAAACATGAGCATATGATTTATCACTAATTTTTGGTAAGTAAATAGTAATTGGTTAATCATGAAAACACATCCCTATATAGATAATATAAGTGGATGTGGTTCTGGAATAGAAGTACATAGGGGTAACAACTCCGACAACATTCATTATGCCTGAATTTGCATAACCAGGTACCAAAAAATGGGCCTTACTGCGCCCATGGTTTGATAATCCATAGTGATATTATGTAGTGAAATAAAAATATCATTATACACCATTATAAAGGGAACAAAAAAATTCACAAAATAATGTCTCTTAGGTAACAGATTGTGGATAATATAGATTGAATTCTAGAAATTCATAAGATAAGAAATAAATAAAATTTCTGTGTTATCCATTTAATGTATGTTAATTCCCCATTGCGTGTTTAATATTTTAAAATAATCATCCCTTATTTTTATTTTGTAATATATAATAGTCTAAAATAAAAGGTATCAGGTAAAAAATCAATGATACATTCAACGTGATGATTTCACCCCATGCAATGCCTAACCTAATATGAGAAGGAATCACAAAAGATATGACGATACTCTATCATCAGGCTATGGTTTTGAATAGAAACCTATAGTAGGAGGAATACCCAAATCCCCCTATGAATTAAAAATATCCAATTGGGAGATTTATGTGATAAAGGTCTCTGAATTGCAATGTATCTTTTGATCCATTGATAACAGATCAATAGATCACCTCCATTGAGAAGATCTTCACCATCCATCAATGTCCTTAACAAGAGAAGGTTCTAAAACATTTTTATTTTATGGATGGTACTCTGATTAGTGTTTCACCATTATCAAGAATAGAAATATTGTTGGAGAGATCAAAGCTATGGGGTGGAAGGAATTTTTTTAAATGTTTCTTTATAAATATTTTCCTCACACTCTATATCTAAAAATGGAAAGGGATTTCCTTTCCCTAAAGAAAAAATATGATGAATATATCGGGGAATAGGATGACTACATTTCGAGACATGCACAATTTTACTTTATCTTTTTCATTATCCTAGAGTAAAATGTTTTCCACTTAATAGATGGGATGAAACATTGTCTACAAAAAGCTTATGTTGATCCATGAATTTTATATCTAAGAATGAATTGTTTGATGTTCCCTCAAATTTGATATGGAAGTCAAAAAATTTCTATTGTTATTTGGGGATATGAAGCCAAATTTTTAGTTTAGTTATAGTGGTCTTATGGAGATTTATAATGGTTCTATTAAATTTAGACATCCCACTTGTCAATGGTGTAGAAAGAATCACCCCAGAAATTGCCTAAGGGGGTCGTGGAAATGCATTAAGAGTGGGAAAAAAGGAAACATAGCTAATTATTTCCGAAAATAGAAAATCACTAATGTGATTAATGAAAGTATTTCTCAATTCAACCCTTAGTACTTTTTTCATTGCTACAACTGCAAAAATCCATTGCACTTTTCAAATAAATGAACTTATAGATGGGTTTTTTGATACAACCAAGAACCTACACAGAAGAAAGGGTGAGATTTGTCTATCACAACCATCAAGGTTCATCCTAACAAAGAAGTGGTGATAGGTAATCTTGTAAATAATTCATTAATAGTGAGCATACATTTTTCTTATGTTTCTTCACATTAATTCATATATCAAAAGTTCACTATAACTATTCAAACACCACCACAATGCATGAAAGTAGTGTTTTTGGTAAAATGGAAAATGGGGCAATTATTTCCTCCCAAGTATATAAATCCTCCCATGTCACTATTTATGTTCAAAAAATCCTAGTGAACCTTTTCATACTCTCATTGGTGGAATTTTAGGGAATTTTGGGTATAGATTTTCTTTCCCTATATAATTGTAACAAATATAGTTGTGCTAAGAAAAACACTCTCTTTATTTCTAATGGACCCCTGATTCATTTCAAGTGTAAGGAGAAGGATGAATCTTATTTATAACTAACATCTTAAGAATGGATATCATTTCCCTATGAGAAAGTGTGTCTTTATGAAATTATTGAGTTTAAAGAAATAATCACCCTTAAATACATGTTTATTCTGAGGGAATACATTGATGTGTTTCTTGAGGAATTTCATAGTCTTTCTCCAAGCTAAGAGGATGAATTTTTAATATAATTTATACTTGGGGTATTACCATTATCTAAGACTCCACATAGAATGGGTACTATGTAACTTGAGGAGATGAAGAAAAAACTAAATGTGAATCTATTTAATGGTTTCATATACCCATGTTCTTGACCATGGGGTGCAGTAGTCCTCATCATCCAGAACAAGGATGGGTCCATATGCCTTTTCATTGATAATCTTGATCTAAAGGAGAACATGATAATAAACATGTATCATATTCCCGATATTGATGAATTTTTTGATCAGTTACATGGTAAAACATACTTTACTAAGGTCGAACTAGAGTAGGTATATTACCAAGTTAGGTTTATGAATGATCATTTTCCTAATACTTCTTTTCATAGAAGGTATGGTCATTGTGAGTTCATAGTGATTCCATTCATAATCACTAATTCAGCAAATATAATCATGGAATTGATTAATAGAGTCTTAATATATTACGTCAACAATTTTATGGCAGTATTTATGAAAGAAATTATAATATACTCTCAATGTATGGAGGATCCTGATGAACATATTAGTATTTTTATAATGACCTTAAAACTTTAGAATATTTGTTCCAGGTATAGGAAATGTGTGTTATGGTTGAAGGATGTATCATTCGTCACTAATATCTTCACAGTCAATAGGATATAATTTACCATTTAAATATAGAATCAATTGAAGGATTCATAAGTCCAAAAACAATGACATATTTCCATAGATTCAATGACTTTTTTGGGTATTATCATCGATTAGTTGGAACTTCATCATGATTGCCATACACACTAACTATGATAACTCTTATGGGATTCAAGTTTTCTTGAAATGATGAATGAAAATAGATATTCAAGGAGTTTAAAAGGATGTATATCACTACCTATGATCCCAAACTATACATAAGTGGAGTACTTTTCATGGTATTCAGGTATGCTTTGATGAACGTGTTGGGTTGTGTGTTAATGTAGAATAAAAAATTCATAGTCTTTACATCAAGGAAGTTGAATGTTCATGAATAGAACTACACAACACATGATATGGATATTTCTAGAATAATATTCATATTGAAAATATGGTATCATTATCTATTTGGTGACAAGTGTAAAATATACACTGTTCAAGAAATTCATAAATATATATTCACAAAGAAATAGAAAAATATATTCCAATGAAGATGATTTTAGCTGATCAAGTAATAAGATTTCTCAAAAAAATATCATTATATTAAATTTAATATATTGGAGGATTATATAAGTAAAAAAGGATCCATAAATTTTATCATTGATGAGAATTTATAGGGATCCAATTTTATTATATTTGGAATGGATGGATGTGGGATACATAAACAAAGGAACATCATCAATCTATTCAAAAAGGATTGCTCAACCATCACTTCTATAAAAGATAATGGATGCTCAAGGAAAATATGTGGGAATTAATAACAATGTGAAAACTATATGGAATGGTAAATCATAGGAGTTCAATGCTAATGAAAAGGAGTTGTGAGATTTAGATCAAGACTATGTGTACCATAAAATCCTGAGTTAAATAAGGTTTAATTGGAGGATGCTCATAGATAAACCTTCTCCATCCACCCAAAAAGCACAAAGATATATCGAGATATAATTCAACAATATTAGTTGGAAAATATTAATAATGCTATTGTGGAATATACATAAAGATGTATTATATGTCCGTAAGTGAAAAGGGAAAGGAAAAAATCTAAGCGGATGAATAAAACATTACCCATACCTACATGTAATTGGGAAAACACCACCATGGACATTGTTACTGGTCTTATAAAGACATAAATAGGGAATACTTAAATATTGGTTGTGGTGGATCTTCTCATAAACATAGACCACAATATTTATATTCGAGAATACGTCACAATGGATATACATGCAATGATATACATTAGAGATGTTGTGTGGATCCAAAGGACAACACTATCTATTATATCTTATGAATGTTTGGGTATCACCTCAAAGTTCTAGAGAAGTCTCTATCATGCTCTAATGACTGAGTTTAACATTAACATATCTTAATACCATCATACTAATGGAAAATATTATTGAAAAATATAAATGCTTAAGGACATATTGGGAGCTTTCTTAGTTGACATTACATGAGGATGGTGCTAACATCTTCCTCTGGTGGAATCCTATTACAACAAAACATTCCATTCGAGCATCCAAATGGATCCATATGAATCCTTTTATTGGAATAGGTTTATAAAACATGAATTCTAGGATGTAGTTGGGGAATAAAAACATATAGTTCCATAAATGGTCGAGGAAATGGGGGATATGGTTAAGACCATTCAGCGGTACATCAAGGCTGCTCATAGATGAAAGAAGAGTTATATTGACAATCATCAATGATAACTAAATATTGATGTTGGAGATATGGTATTCCAATACATATCTCCTTGGAATAAAGTCACGATATTTGGGAATAAGTGATATCCCAATCCAAGATACACTGGCCCCTTTTAGATCCTTGATCACATCAAAATGGTGGCCTACTAACTTCCAGTCTTATCAAGCATGTTTCAAGTACATGATGTATGACATGTATCATTATTGAAAAAGTACACAACAGACCCTCACATGTACTCAATACATAGTTTTTAGCACTATATAATGAACATTCCTTTGAAGAGTATCTAATAATGATATTATATTGTACAAAAAAGTACTAAGAAATAAGACAATGCACTTTGTCAAAGTGTTACTGAGAAACCAAACATTTCAAGAAGTAATGTGGGAACCCGTGGAAGTGATAAAATATAGTTATCTTAATTATTTTTAATGTGAAAAATGAAAATTTCATGGGTAAAAATTTTTAAGGTTTGAATATTGTGATGAAACAAAGTGTTATAAATAAAATGTCCCTTGTGATTTAATTAAATTTATTATTATGTAATATGGTTATAGAAAACACATGTGATTCCTTGGTTTTATTATATACTATTGAATTTTAATGAATATTAAGAATATTTAAGTATGATAATATATATTTTGAATATTGATCACATGATGAGTATAAATATAGAGTTTTAATAAATAAAATAGATATAGAAAATATAAGTGATAGCCTCAACTAGTTGGATCGTACATTATAAAGCCCATCTATCTGAGCATCCACAAGAGATAACATCACTGGGATTTCTACTTGACCAAGCCCAAGATTATATCCAAAAACTTAATCAAGAGATAAAATATCTACGAGATAAGTTCAAGATCATCAATATCATGTCCCAAACCATGTATATCGATCAACCCCGTGATTGTATCACTATCACACACCTTACTCTTGGGGTTTTTATTGGTGTATTAAAATGTATATGTAATGAACCCTAAAAAATATGAGTATTTACATTATTTATTATAGAATAATGAATAGATTTTCACTATATTATATTTACTTTATAAATGAATTTTATTTTGATACCACAAAACACAAACAATATTATTGTATAATATTCAAATTTAATTAAGAAATTTATTTTAATGATTTATTGTATTTTTTAAATAAATAATATTTTCATAAAATATTATAATAAAAAAATATATGAACTATAAATGGTCATTTAATTTTTATAAAGTCAAATGTAATCTTTATAAGTGTTCAAAGAATATATTTTTCAAAAAAACCACAGTATTTCTTAAAAAAATATTGATTTTATTTCATAAGTAAAAATTAAAAAATTAATTAAAAAATTTTACTAAATGAATATAATTTTTGTAATAAAAACATCAAAATTATCCATTGGTGAATTTTTTTTATATAATTTAGAGGGATCTGAATATTTTGGTAATAATTAAATATCGTATAAACATACTCTGTGTATTATTATATAATAATGAACCAAAAGTGATATAAAAAATATATAAAAGGTATCAACGACAAAATATATTATCCACTTTAATATAATGAGTTTTATGTTTATTTTATTTATTTAATAAATCCATTATAAATACTCTAAAACTAATAATATATTTTATGGTTTCAAAATTCTCTCTTTTAGAGCATGAATCATATCTACATAATCAAGGTTATTATTTTATTATGTTTGCCCATTCAGTTATCAAATATTTGGAAAAAAATCTCATTTGGTAGAAAATATGGTAAAAAACATGGTACTGTTTTTGGTTTTGGATATTTTTTATATAGAGTCCAAAATAGAAGTTTGATAAATAATTATGAAATCCCAACTAATTCCCTATATAAACCCAAACGAGAACTCATTCATCTTCAGTAAAAATATATAGAGAGTGTTATTACACTATACTCCCATTCCTATAGTCCTCCCAAGGAACCCTCAAGATCTCATGAATCTCCTCCCATGCATTTGAAGTCACACACTCAAGTAAGGGATCTTTTTCTTTATCATTTTTTTCGTTTATCTTATTTACCTTATGTATTTTATCATTATTTCATTATAATGGAACATGTTATTAAATTTCCCCATTACATTATGATTTATTTGAAAATGTTTATAGACCCCATTCTCTCCCATCAACCCATTTTATTAATTTTTAAGTGTTGTCGTTATAATGGTGAAATTTCTGCATGATTTTCCATGCCCAAACAATTGTGCAGTGAATACCATACCCATTTTTTATCGAGGGTATCCAACAATATACACATATACCTATTTGACATGGAACTTACATGTATATGTTTCCTACTCGATGAATAGTGAGTAAAATATGATTCTGAATAAATTCTTATCATATGATCTATGCGGAACACATAAGCATTAGAACTAAATTAATGTGACGGGGGCACACACAATTATGTTGCACTTGAATGCATTGGGTAATGTTTAGTCTAATGAGACATAATGTTGGGAAAAAGAGTAAACCTGATCCATTTATCATAATTTTTCCATCATGATGTATTGAAATTTATCATTGAAATATGTTTATGATTCATTATTTTATGTTGTTTCCACATTTCCCATGTTTCCTTTTTCTTATCATGTTATATCAAGCCTCATTGTTAATGTTTATGATTCTCACTAATTTTATTACCTATTGATATTCCAATTGTGTAACATGTATTACCTTATTCCAGGTTCATTCCCTTATTGGGATTTATAACTCAACCATTTCTTATGTATATCCCTAGGTTATCCCACATAGTTTTATGTGAAATAATATTAAAGTTGTTTTCAATAAATAGGTTTTTCTCGATTAAAAATTTTATATAATGTACCTAATTATAAAATATAGAATAATTATTGATCAACCAGGTTTTATTTATTGTAATATTATGTAATAAATAATGTATTAATATGTAATAATGTAAATGGTTGTTATATAATCTTTGTCTCTTCCATCTCCTGGTTATGCATTAGTAGATTGTTTCCAGGGCTATAGTAATTTTTCTAAAGAATGAAATGCTCATACAATATCCTCTAACAAATTTTGATCCAAATGAGGAATCCCTTGAGGAGAATCTCCCATTACACTATCCTTTGGAAATTAAATAACACATCTCAGAGGCATGTCTCTGTATATGAAAAGTATAAATAAATTCCTAGACATCAAAAAATAACATTTTAAACTAGAAGAACTTAAATAGAAACTAAGATCAAGGATAAAACCTAACATAGGAGACACAAATCTGAACATCCAAAGGCGACTTAAGGATTATCATGACAATATGTGGCCATGTACACATAAAAAAAAACCACAGAGTCCCATAAATCCTACCTCTAATCTACCAACATCCCAATAATTAGAAACAACATACCTTTGATATGAAACTATCATGGCCTATCCTGGACCACCAACAAAATTGTTCTTCAAATAGGACTACAAAAAGAAATAAAGGGCATTCTAAATCCCTTATTCTAGATACTAGAACTTAGGAAAGAAACAATGAACAAATAGAAAAATATTTCAATCATTAAACTATATACATGGAATATATATATATATATAAACATAGAGATCACTGGATATCAATATTCCATATAAATAGTGTAAATGGTAGAAAAATAACCTTAGGTGTGAAGATAAATCCCAAAGTACATATCCATAAAACAACCGGAAGGAAACCCCAAACCCAAAAATAGATATTATATGTCACATATGGTAATCATATCACCATACCATTACGCGTAACCCATACCCAAATGACATTATCATACTTGCCTCACTATGTGGAATTTCACTTTCTTTCATTTGATAAAACATGGTCTACACACCCCACAAGTGTTTTCAGGGTGTGAGCTAAATAGGATTACTGGGATCCCACCAAAGTGATCTATAAAAAAACTCTATATAATAATCATTGTATGCTCAATTATATGATAATATTTCCTAATAAATAGTTATATAGTTTAATATCAAAGGAATACTAAATAGTTCCACATTTTAAAAAAATTTACAAACTCGGTGATAATGTTTTATAGACAAATTTCTATAAAACATATACATTCATCAATGCATATATCATATCAAATGAAATATATAATATTATAATGATATAACGCAATGTTAATGTAACCTTATATAACAATGGTCAGGACAATTTGGTTTCTTGTACCTAAATAATAATGTAATGACTAGTGAAATATAATGCAACAAGAGTAAATGAATCCGTTAATAATGGATAGAGAAATACTCCAAATTTAGAACTCCCTAAAATTTCAATCATATTCCAAGAGACAATAAAACTATGATCTGTAAATAGTTGAACATACTTAAATGTGAACACCCATAAAATTTTAATAGAAAAGGTTCAATATTAAACCCTCCAAATATTTACCCAAGGCATCTCATATTAAGCTTATATCAATAAATTTCAGAATGGTTAACACATTCCAAAAAAAATCAAAACCACCTTTTTTATCAAAAAAAAATCTATAGAAACAAGTTTCATAATATATTTCACAATTAATTGAGAAGAACAATTATCTTACCAAAATATTGGAAAAATAATCATTTTTGAAAACCCATGTCATGACCCTTCCCGGTGGGACCTGAGCCACAACTCTTCAAGCCCATCGCTAATAGGCCAGGGGCTGGTGACTATCACTGAGTAGGCATGCTACTAACATGGGAGGCATTTCCTATAAACCCATAGACACGCACGCACATCTCTATGCCCACATATCTGAAAAGTAAAAACTACTAAAGATGGAAAAGATGCATGAATACACTAAAACCCAACCACAGAGTATGACAGGGAAGTAAAGTACAGTAAAGTAAAACCCTCTGCCAAAAGTACAAGCCCACCAAAAAAAGTATGCAACAAATTCCAACCTATAGAGAAAGGTACTGGGACTGCAACTTATCACCGAAGGAATACACCTCGGCCTATTTGATCTCACTGGGAACCGTCCGGTCCTGGTCCACCTAGAATCTTGTTAAAGGATCGCTCATCTGCACAAGACACGACACGTGCGGGAAAGCCCGTGCAGGGGTGAGTATAACAATACCCAGTAAGACACCCTGAAAACCATAAAGGAAATACAAACAAGGAAAATACCACAATGAAAGGTACAGTAATCTCTACATAGTATATGTCTATGGAACATATAACAAGAATATCCAGATATACTAATACACAAATGACCTTCGCGATACCGCCACTAGGATACAGCTCGAATATTTCACTAAGCATACCATTGGGAGAACACACTCCTAGGTCTGGAGAGAGACACACGAAGTACTTATTTCAGATGAACACACTCCACAAGTACCTTGGGAACATGATTCTCAGATGAGGATCACAGCCAAGTCATGGATTGATTCCGATAACTCATTCTGAGCTAATCCGCAAGGTAGAGGATCGGCGCCTGGGTAAAGTAGGTCTTGTCGATACCAAGAACTCTACCTAGGGTATCAGGAAGGTCATTTGTGTATGAGTATATTTGGATATTCTTGTTATATGTTCCGTAGACATATACTATGTAGAGATGACTGTACCTTTATTTGTGGTATTTTCCTTGTTTGTATTTCCTTTATGGTTTTCGGGGTGTCCTACTGGGTATTGTTATACTCACCCCTACACGGGCTTGCCCGCACGTGTCGTGTCTTGTGTAGACGAGCGAGCCTTTGACAGGATTCTAGGCGGACCAGGGCTGGATGGTGCCCATTGAGATCAGACAGGCCGAGGTGTGTTCCTTTGGCGACAAGTTGTAGTCCCAGTACCATTCTCTACAGGTTGGACTTTTTTGCAGACTTTCTTTTGTTGGGATTGTACTTTTGGCCTAGGGTTTTACTTTACTGTACTTTACATCCCTGTCGTACTCTGTGGGTGGGTATTAGTGTATGCATGAATCTTTTCCATCTTTATTAGTTTTTACTTTTCAGATTTGTGGGCTTAGAGATGTGTGTGCGTGTGTATGAGTTTATAGGCAATGCCTCTCATGTTAGTAGCATGCCTACTCGGTGCTAGTCACCATCCCCTAGCCTATTGGAGGCGGGCTTGGGGAGTTGTGGCTCGGGCCCCACCGGGACGGGTCGTGACAGAGTGGTGTCAGAGGACCTCGGTTCTACCTTAGGACCAAGAGTCTGTGAGTTGGTTTGGGGCAATAGTGTTAAGTATTTCGAGTTCAGCTCTCAGGCGAGGGACCCCAGTGTTGGTGCGGTGGCCGACGTATCCATACACCAGGGATCTGATAACTTGTTTTTCGACTCAAAACATGAAAACACTAGTTGTATGGTGGGAAAATAATGTTACATGAATCATATATGAATGGGTTGTGGTTTCCATGTCCTTCTTAAGTCAGCTCTCCAAATATACTCACTGACTATGATACATCTTGTTTCTTAAACAGGATAACTCTGCGACGCACACCCGCTAGGATCCAACAGCCCGATCACGAGAATGACCCCCTCAGTGATGATGCTTCGATACATGGTCCATATCCCCCAGTTCTACCACCAGGTGGCATGCCAGTTATCCTGCCACCTGTGGAGAAGTGTTTGGCGCCTGTTGTACCAGTGGAGGAGGAGCGTAGGCTGAGCGCACTCCACAAGTTTCAAAGATAGATACCCCTCAGGTTTCGAGGTGAGCCTAACCCTCAGGCAGTAGAGGACTGGCATGAGGCAGTGGCCAGAGTCTTCCGGTTGGTCAGGACACCAGCAGAGCGGATGGTGATCCTGGCAGTGAGCCTTCTGTAGGGCTCAGCAGGGCGATGGTGGAGTTTGGTCATCCAAACTCACGACGAGGTGACTCTTGCATGGTCGGAATTTGAGAATCTCTTCATAGAGGAGTTTCCATCAGTTACCCGGAGAGAAGTACGCATACATGAGCTTCTTC
The DNA here is from genome assembly GCA_963277665.1 of Viscum album. Classification (NCBI taxonomy): domain Eukaryota; kingdom Viridiplantae; phylum Streptophyta; class Magnoliopsida; order Santalales; family Viscaceae; genus Viscum; species Viscum album. Next base: position 2,055,346,353 of record OY728150.1, on the reverse strand, counting down.
AGCTCCAGCATGGAACCATGTCGGTGGCTGACTATTCAATGAGGGTTACCGACATCTTGCGGTACTAGATGGATATGATCAGAGATCAGTACTTCAGAGCTCAGACTTTTGAGCGGGTCTTGTGTAGAGATATACGAGCTAGCATCATCCCTATGACCATTCCTACTTATGATGGGGTGTTCGAGCGGGATTTGGTGGTTGAGAGCTTCCTAGCATAGCAGGGACAACTGGCAGTTGTCAGTAGTGGGCAAGCTGAAGTAGAGACCTCAGCGGCAGGGATCCGACATCAGGGACCCAGGCGTGGGAGACGTTTCCAAATGAGATCCCAGAATAGGGGATCGGCCATACAGGGTCCACAGGGTGCATCCAGCTAGCCTCGAGAGAGGTGATGTTACTCCTGTGACGGTAGGGGACATCTCGCTCAAGATTGTCTGACCCGCCATACTACTGACACGAGAGCAGTGGATGGACCACCGAGGCAGAGGCAACGTGTGGAGCAGGCAGATCCGTGAGGCGTCAGATGTGGTAGAGGAGCTGGGAGAGTAGCTGGAGGTGGTCGGCATTTCAAACCATTACCACCACCACCCCCAGGAGGTCCGCCCCAGGCTCAGGGAGCTGGTGTTCAGAAGCAGGGGCAGCTGCAGGCGGTAGAGGCTTATGACCCAGGTACTCCCGGAATCATTAGAGGTACTATCTATGTCTTTTCTACTTTGGTTCCGTATTGATAAAAACCAGTGCTAGTCATTCCTTTTTGGCTGCATATCTTGTTTGAGTCCTTGAGATTACAATTGAGCCGTTGACTCGACCCTTACGATTAGAAACACCGACTGTAGAAGATTCAGAGATCACACACCTTTGCAGGCAGTGTGACCTAACCCTTGGAGGCGAGAGTTTTGGCTGGAACCTCTTGGTGGTAGCGTCGAGGCCTTACAATGTCATTCTTAGTATGGATTGGCTATCCACATTTCATGCCCAGATTGATTGTTTTAGGCGAATGGTGCGGTGTGTCTGCAGTGATGTGACGAGGTTCTCTTTTGTTGGTGAAAGAGAGACCCAGGCAGTGCAGGATGGACTCGTGCATAGGAGGGTAAAACTGATTTCACATCAGTTGGATAGCCTATCCCTTGGCGTGGTAAATGTTACGAGTTTCCAGTTTTCAGTAGTAGTGGCTAAGTACGAGGATGTCTCTCCGGATGATGTCCCCAGGCTACCTCCCCGTCGAGAGATAGATTTCTACATTGAGTTGCAACCCGGGAGGACCATGATATCAGCATCGGCTTATCAGATGGCTTCTGCGGAGCTTCGTGAGCTGAGGATGCTGCTGGATGACTTGTAGAAGAAGGGCATTGTGAGACCCAGCATTTCACCCTGGGTATCCCCAGTGCTGTTTTCCAAGAAGGCAGACGGGATCTTGAGGCTATGTGTGGATTACTGACGATTAAATCAAATGATAGTGATGAACCGTTATCCACTACCGAGGATCGATGACCTCTTCGACCATTTGAGAGGGGCACGATGGTTCTCGAAGGTTGATCTATGATCAGGTTATCACCAGTTGCGAGTACGGGATGAGGATATACTGAATACTGCTTTCAGATGTTGCTACGGTCACTATGAGTACTTGGTGATTCCCTTTGGTGTGACGAACGCCATGGCAGTGTTCATGGGACTCATGAACCGGATCTTTCAGCCCTATCTAGACCGGTTTTTAGTGGTCTTCATTGATGTTATCCTTGTGTACTCTGCCTCTAAAGAGGAGCACGCGAGACACCTAAGGATGGTTCTACACACACTCTGAGAGCACTAGTTTTATGGGAACTCTCGAAGTTTCAGTTTTGGTTATAGGATTTCCACTTTCTGGGGCAAGTTATCTCAGCGGATGGTGTAGCAGTGGACCTAGAAAAGGTGGAGGCAGTGCTAGCATGGGAGCCGCCCCAGAGCGTGACAGAGGTGTGGAGTTTCCTTGGGTTGGAAGGCTACTATCGTAGATTCATCCATGATTTCTCAAGTATTGCAGCACCCATGACAGCTTTGACCCAAAAGGGACAGCCTTTCGTGTGGAAAGAGAGATGCCAGCAGGCTTTCCAGTAGTTGAGACAGAGTCTGACGAGTGCCCTGATCATGAGATTACCGGAGGAGGGTGTTGAGTAAGTAGTGTTCTTCGACTCATCAGGAACCGGGCTTGGTTGTGTCCTGATGTAGAGGAAAGCGGTGTTTGCCTATGGCTCATGTTAGTTGAGGCCACATGAGCAGAACTACGTGACCCATGATCTTGAGTTGGCAGCGGTAGTCTTCGCATTGAAGATGTGGTGGAACTACCTGATGGGCGAACGGTTTACCGTCTGCTCTGATCACAAGAGTCTCAGATATATCTTTTCTCAGAAGGATCTGAATTTGAGACAGAGGTGATGGCTTGAGTTCCTCCAAGACTACGACTTTGAAATCGTTTATACTCCTGGGAAGGGGACCGTGGTGGCTGATGCTCTCAGTAGGAAATCCAGTTCATAGTTGCTGGATGAGGTGACAAGTCAGTTGGACTCTTTGCAGTTGTCCTTCGTGGATGGAGATGAGGGAGATTGCCTTCAGTCGATGGTTGTTACCCCTCCACTCTTGCACTGAGTTAGGGAAGCACAACGCGAGGATGCTAGCTGTGAGACTCTACGTGCTCAGATATCCACAGGTGATGCTGCCGATGGATATTTAGATGGTGGGGAGCACGTTGTCCTTTTAAGAGGGTGCACAGTAGTACTAGTGATGTTTCAGGAGGAGGTTTTGAGGGAGTTTCATACATCCCCTTTGGCAGTACATCCAGGAATGAAAAAGATGTATCAGGACCTCCAATGTCAGTTCTGGTGGCCAGGAATGAAGAAGAGTGTGGCAGAGTTTGTTTCTCGATGCCTTACTTGTCAGCAAGTAAAGGTTTGGCACCAGGTTCCAGCAGGTTTGGCTCAGCCCCTTGAGGTTCCAGAGTGGAACTGGGATGGAATATCCATGGACTTCGTGATGGGTTTACCGCATACGTCTAGGGGACACGATTCCATATGGGTGATTATTGATCGACTCATCAAGTCAGCCCACTTCCTAGCCCTACGGGAGAAGAGTTCAGTAGAGATCTTTGGACGCCTCTACATGAAGTAGATAGTTCGACTTCATGGAGTACCATCCATGATCGTCTTAGATCATGATTCTCATTTCATATCTCGGTTGTGGAAGTGATTGCAGGAAGGTTTGTGGGACCCAGTTACGCTTGAGCACAACGTTTCATCCCAAGACTGATGGTTAGACATAGTGGACCATCCATGTCCTTGAGGATTTGCTACGAGCTTGAATACTTGACTTCGGTCTTAGCTGGGTGGATCACCTAACACTAGTGGAATTTTCTTATAACAGCAGTTATCATTCCACTATTGGTATGGCACCAATCGAGGCTCTATACGGGAGACCTTTCAGGTCGCCACATTGTTGGACTGACCTGAGAGAGTCAGCAATCATGAGCCCAGAGATGGTGAGAGATACTAATGAGAAGTTGAAGGTCATCTAGGAGCGAATGAAGACTGCACAGAGTTGGAAAGTCTTATACCGACCGGAGACGGAGGCCCTTGTATTTCGAGGAAGGAGACCATGTGTTCATTCGAGTCTCACCTCGACGGGGATTGCAGAGATTTGGCTGAGGCGGCAAGCTATCTTCGAGGTTCATTGGCCCTTTTCAGATTATGAGTAGAGTTGGCGAGGTGGCGTATCTCTTAGCTCTACCTCCTCAGATGGACCGGGTACACAACATCTTCTATGTGTTGCAGCTGTCGAGGTACGTGCATGATCCATCGCAAGTCATCGACTGGGGTGAGCTGGACATCGACGATGGAGCGACCTTTGATGAGTACCTAGTAGAGATCGAGTATTGGTAGGAGAATGTCCTTCGTTGATGAGAAATTCCCTTGGTGTGTGTCCAGTGTCAGCATGGGAATTTCTCAGAGATCACGTGGGAGCGAGAGGCTCAAATTCGAGTGCAGTACCCACATATTTTTGAGTAACCCTTGTTTTGTATTTTCGGGGATGTAAAAGCCCTAATGTGGGTGTGATGTAAGGTCCATGATTTTTCCATGTATTATTTTAATATTATATTAGGATTAATTCGAGACCAGGCTCTGAGACGACGTGTAGTTCCGAGGCCCAGTGAGCTCGGAACAAATGTTTGAATTTAATTTAATAATTAAATTGCGCATGTGTGTGGTTTTCCATAAAAAGTGGATTGAATCCCGAACGGGTGCTCAGATCAGAAATTTGAGGGCACTGTTGCATTCATAACATCGATTTTACATAAGGCGAGGCCTAACATCGGCCGGCATAGGTCGGTGGTGAAATCTGGTTTTTGGATGCAACAGTAATAAAATATTTTATTAAAATATTTTATTTAAACCACGTTACGTCAAATATCTCGTATCTTTTAAATAGAGATTACGCAGGGTATCAGGGTTACAATCCCCATAACCTTGATTTTCCCCTAGAGGCTCTGGGAAAACTCTGGAGGAAACCCCCAATGTGGCGGCGACATTCTTGACGGATTTCATCGGCGACGATGATGTGGTGACCGGATCTTCGCCAACGAATGCCGGGATCTAGGTAGGATGTCTTTGTGATTTTTATTCTTCCTTGTTTTTTATTTTTATTTTAAACTCGGACTAATCCACAAACAGATCAGCCCGTGGATCTATCGTTCTTGTGGGATGGGATTTTACGGGGATTTTGGGGATTTGATTCTTGTTATTGTTTGGTTTCGTTCAACCTTCTAACGATGACGGACCAAGATCAACACGATCATCGATTGAGGTTTTTCCCTCTCGATTTGTGTGTGTCTCATACCCAATTTTTTTGCATTATTCATGAGTGTTCTTCATGTTCTTCGCTGGACGAGGAACAATGGATCGTTGTGAACCCGTTGTGCGATGCAATGGTCCCAAATTGAATATCTAGCACTGGCACGACGCTACGGAGGTGTAGTTGTGGTAGAGACGGACAGATCAAAGCGGATTGAAAGAAATAGTTCTTAGAACGATTTCCGCACGGGTGACTGGAATCAGATTTTGAAGTCGAATAAAGGCCCGAAACCCATGGTTTCGGAATCACGATGAAGAGGTGATCCAGAATCTTGAGTTTCACGACAAACAGACGGCTGAATAAAAGTTCTGAAGATCAGCCGAGGCGTGCGGGGGAAGATGGAGTTTCTGGAAAAATCACAACTACACGCCGTGTAGTATGGGATACACGGTGTGTGTTCAGTGGCTAACAACCTGGCATGTACTCCAGGAGAACACGGGCACCGGAAGGGTACACAGCCAAGTACACGCTGTGTATACCTCCCTCCTCGGCCAAACCTGTCCAGATACAAGGGATACCCTTTGTATTGGTACACGGGCAGGCGACACGGACACGGGCAAAGGCTGTGTACGGGCACATGGCCAGTGTACACGGAGCGAGCCCAGGTGCTCGAACACGGCGTGTGATTTTCTTCTACACGACGTATAGTTGTGTTTCTATCTGACAAGATGAAGGACACGAGCTGTTTACACGGGCAGTACCCAGTGTCAAGGAACACGGCGTGTACATTACTAAATGCCATGTAGTTTGGTTTTTCATGGCTTGAACGAAGGACACGGGCCGTTTACATGGGAAGCACCCGGGGTCAAGGAACACGGTGTGTAACCATAATACACACCGTGTTACATTTTCTTCATGGCTTGGGCCACTTGTCTTCCGTGACTTGGACTAGCCTTCTTAGGGTTCGTACCCTTGGTCTTTCTCCTGAAGGTTTTTCGGTATCATTTCCTAATATACAAGAGTATGATCCCTTCAGCAGGACTCCCTGAATAGAGTTGTTGGAATCCCCTCTGTGAGAATTGGAGCCAGATCCTATATTCATTCCTGATAACCTAGGTAAAGTTCTTGGTATCGATGTGACCTACCTTACCTGGGTGTCGATCCTCTACCTAGCAGATTAGCTCAGACTGAGTTGTCGGAATCACCCCATGACTTGGATGTGATCCTCATCTAAGAATCCTATTCCCAAGGTACTTGTGGAGTGTGTTTTCCCGGAATAAGTACTTCGTGTCTCTCTCTCCAGACCTAGGAGTGTGTTCTATCGATGGTATGCTTAGTGGAATCTTCAATCTGGATCCTAGTGGCGGTATCACGAAGGTCATTTGTGTATGAGTATATCTGGATATTATTGTAATATGTTCCATAGACATATACTATGTAGATCTGACTGTAACTTTCTTTATGGTATTTTCCTTGTTTGTATTTCCTTTGTGGTTTTTGGGGTGTCCTACTGGGTATTGTTATACTCACCCTTGCACGGGCTTGCCTGCACGTGTCATGTCTTGTGCAGACGAGCGAGCCTTTGACAAGATTCTAGGCGGACCAGGACCGGACAGTGCCCAGTGAGATCAGACAGGCCGAGGTGTGTTCCTTCGGCGACAGGTTGCAGTCCTAGTACCTTTCTCTACAGGTTGGACTTTTTTGCAGACATTCTTTTGGAGGGCTTGTACTTTTGGCCTAGGGTTTTACATTACTGTACATTACTTACCTGTTGAAATATGTGGTTGGGTTTTAGTGTATGCATGAATCTTTTCCATCTTTAGTAGTTTTTACTTTTCAGATTTGTGGGCTTAGAGATGTGTGTGCGAGTGTACAATTTTATAGGCAATGCCTCCCTTGTTAGTAGCATGCCTACTCAGTGCTAGTCACCATCCCCTGGCCTATTGGAGGCAGGCTTGGGGAGTTGCGGCTCGGGCCCCACCGGTACGGGTCGTGACAACCCACTTAGACACCCAAATCAACAAATTTAAGCATTATTATATTTTGTTAATTAAACAATTTGTAATGAAAATAACATTAATTGTTCATAGAACATAGTTAATAGATTGTTCTACCCACTTCAAAATTAGGTTACACATTTACCATAATGGGATCAGTACACATTGAAATTTAAATAACTAAAGTCCAACGAAAATTGGACCATGAATCAATACTCACATATTAGAATTAATTTTATATAATAAAAAATATTAGTAGAGAGTTACATCACTACATACCTTGATATTCATACACCCTGCCCCACATCCAACATGGTATTCATCATCAAGAACACATTCCCATAATGGATCTATGATAAGTTGAGGAGAAAAAAAAATGATTCATATATCCAAATAACGGGGCATATTAGAATTGGAAAAATTCAGAAGAAGAAGGGGTATAAGAGGAGAATGTGATAGAATTAATCACACATAACCTTAATGATGACAACACATAAAATTTTGATTGAATCACCATAATGATTAGATAAAGGAGTCCATAATATCATAAAAGACTCTCTATATGAGACCCAAACATAATAGGTTTGAAAAAAATAGTATTATATTGTTATGTAATGTTTTTAGTGGAAAAATATCAATTATAACCTTCCTTGTTCAGCCTAGACTGATGCCACCGGCCACCTAGGGGACACTACCATCATCATCATATTTATTTATGTTTCCGTAGGAGTCTAAAAGAAAAGAAAACACAAGAAAAGAAAATTTTTGGATAGTAAGGATAATGATTAAGGGGGACTGATATAATGGAGGATGAGAGTGTCCCCTCTCACAAGGATTTTCCCCTATGGAGTCAAGTCATGCATGTTGGTAAAACATGTAATCTGAGTGCGTTGATCCACCATCGAAGCGAGAATGTATGCTACTTTGTTACCCGTCTTCCAGGTATGCAGAATACTTATCTGACTACTAATGAGACCCCTACACCATCTAATGATATAAGTAATAGACAAAGGAGTAGTTCCTAAACCAAGCAAGGATTTGTAGAGCTTATTGGATTTTATTTCAACTACCACCAGGTTGATGTTAGCATGATTGCAAAGAATAAAGCACGTATTCAAAGCTCTAGCTTTAGCCTCAAGTGAATCACCTCTTCCATATAAAGTACGGAAATAAAAAATAATGTAGCCCTAAGATTCTCTAACCACCCCACCACCACTCATAACATCTAATGAAAGTGAGACATCCGTATTCAGTTTTGGGCCCAAGCCATGAGGGTACCATCTTACCCAGCGACCTTGGAAAATATGTGAGCTCTACTGTGCTTGGGAAAATAAAGTAGCGACAGGATTGAGGGAAGTCTCCTCTAACCTATTCCAGAGAGGATGCACCAGGTCTGCCAAAAGGTTACATGTTCTAAAAACAAGAATCCTTTTAGAGCATACAATACCTTTGAAATGAACTTTGTTTCGATAATACCAGATACACCAACATCCACCAGAGAGAACCACTTCCCTTGCTTTGAATTCCATACTAGTATTACTAGCACCAATGAACCATTTATCGGGGAAGGAAAACACCAACAACTTTTGGGTAGAAAACCCCATGAAATCCCTAAATGCAGAACATAGTTCATGAGCACATCACCCTTCAAAGAAAATATGATTTAGACTCTCCTCCTGGGGATCAGTACAACATGCACACCTGGAAACTGTAGGGATTCATGTGCACCTAAAAATATCATCCTTAGGCAGTGCTTTATTGAGGATCCTCCATACAAGGAAATTGTGATTTGTAGGGAGATCCTTGCACCACATAACGTTCACTAGTAATCCATAAACATAGCAAAAGGAATAATTTTGTAAAAATCCTTCACGGAGAAGATTCCTGATGAAAACCTAGTAAAGACACATTTGTTAAGGTCACTATTTGGTTCAATACACTAAATGGATTATAGTTCCATATATCCACCTTTCAGGCCCAATTCTTTTCATATGCATCCAAAAAAACTCAACCACGTTGTGAACCTGAAAAAGTCCTCTCAAACATAACAAGATATTATGCCTCAACGATAATGATATAGAATAACCCACTACTAACTGACCAAAATATTCCCTATCTAATTAACTCACCATAGTCAACAATTTTCATTCATCTTTAAATATTACATAGATAAATTCATTTTACAGAAGACCAGTAACTATCTAGGAACCTCAAAATAACCTAATCAAAAATTATATAATTTATATTAATGTAAGGAACGCAAAAATATTTTAAATTGAATATATAATTGTCCAGCGTTGTAAGAAATGTAATTCCATGTCACATTCTAACCTTAATTATTTAATATCACTCTATAAATGGAATTCCAAGGACCCAAGGAACATTCATGATTATTGTGAGATAGAAAACGTTCCAGGGGCATCACATATAATCAATGAGAATGATTTTCCATTTAAAACTGCAAAAAATAATTCATGATTTATAAAGAAACTTGTAAATAAAATACATTCAACCATAAATGGTTCAATATGAATGTCAACTCATAGAGGAAAATTATAAAATACTAATATAAAATTCTATACACAAATTAAATAAATTTCATTACTATATCTATATTGAAAATTATCACTATTATTTTACAACTACCATTATAGTAATACCATATTTTCTATCCTCCACACCTAAGAAACAAGATTAAATATCATACTTTTGTGAAAAAATAATTGAATATGATACCAAATACATACCAATGGGGTTTCTACTGGGTGTCAGTGAACACCCAGTATGATATTTCATAACTTAATTATTTCATATATTTTTTAGTTTTTAGGTGTTCTTTTTGTATATATATAGTTTTGTTTTATTAAATAAGATTTATTATGGTTTTTGAAGTTAATTATTCCATTTAGATATATATTGTTAAATTTAATTAAAAACATAATTAAATAATTATGTCATGGTTTTTTCTGTTGACTAATATAAATGTCATGGATTGTGAAATGAAATTGATGAAATAAGTTATTGTTGTAAACTCACATAAGAAAACATGATACTATTTTGAGAGTCCAACATAACATCTATTTGAGGATGAGACTATGATAATTTGTCAGTATAATCTTATGTTTTAAAACTCACATGGTGCTCATATAACAAGGGTATCTATGAAAACCCCTAAAATGTGATAACTATCAATGAATCCTATAAGAAACCCCCATGAATACTATAGAACCTTAATATTAATCCATAGAGACTCATATCGTTGTATTATATACTCAAATTTGCACCCATATATTAGCCTGAGACTATGTTATGGAGGTAATAGATCCTCATAGAAAATCCTTCAATATGAGTCAACATACCAAAATAGTCTCATGGTGCATTTCAAAGTTACATTACATCACCAACTTATATAGTGTTGACTACCCAAGATTGTTGGAGTTGGGGACCTAAAACCAACTATATTTTTCATAGAGACCACCTATATATTATAACAAATAAATTTATATATATATATATAATAAGGGTTATTTTATTTAAAAATAATCAAAAAATGAACATACAATATGTTTTTATCAAAATTTCATAATAATTACTCACTATAGTGAGTTCCTTTTAGTGAAACCATGATATTTGAAAATTATTTTCTTATGGTCTAAATGATATTTCCATATAAAAAAATAATTATTTTTTTACTCTAATGATTTGGATGTTTTTAAGTGCATGAGGTTCTATATAATGAAGTTTCACAATTAGTAATCTCCTCATAATGAGATTATGAGTATAGAATTCCCAATAGGAATTGCAACATCCCATAATTATATTAGTGAAATTTACCTTATTATAATTATTTAATATTATATAAATCATGTAAAATCTCTTATAGAACACAATTCAAACCTTATAAATGATAAATCAATGAAATTAGAGTTATTTCTAGAATCTAACAAACATATACCAATGGAATAATAACTTGACTTTCAAAATATTAATATGACCCATAGGAAATGTAAACTGGACAATATAATAGTAAACTAACCTATGAACGTATATACAAAAATTGGATATCTTATAAATACAAATATGATCTATTTATATCTTAGAATAAGTAAATATATATTTTAAAAAATGATAAATAAAGTGTTGGTATTTTAGTAAGTTATAAATAATTAATTACAATTTTATAAATAAAATTATGATTTAAAAGAAAATGTTTTTTTATAATATAGATTTATAGATTTATATTTTTTTGTATTATGATTAAAAGATAATTTTATGAGTCCTCATCAAAATTTTAAAAGCGTCATAAAATCTGTTATAAATTTAAAATTGGTATTTCTAAATAAATGATCATTTAAATAAAAAATAAATTTAGAAAATTTAGAAAATTATTTTCATAAAATGGAGCCCAATTTTTTGTTCTACACCTTAAAAAGTGTTTATGGGTATTTTGTGGGATTTTTCTAAAATAATTGAACTTTTGGTGAATAGTAAAATTTGATAATTTTTTATAAATACTAAATACATGAATTATTGACTCATTGATGATGTATGGCTGATATAATAACATAATATCAAACTAAAAATCATTATATAAAAATATTTAGTGATAATTTTTAATCTATTTAAATTATTGATCCAAAATTATAATCTAATGAATAAAATATTCAAAACTACCCCTATCATGCACTATAAACACCACCCTCACCACACTTTCTCCTCACACATTTCATGTTTTGATAATTTCCCAATTTATTTACAATCCTCATCCTAATATCATATCCCACGTTTATGAGACATTGGTTTAATAAAAATAAAAAACCCTTTTCCCTAATTAGGTTCTCAAAGAGGAGAAAATCATGATGTATAAACATCTTTTTTTCCTTTTAATTTCTTTTCATTTTCTTTTCTTTTCTTGTCTTCTAATCACCTCACTATCTCGAATTTACATTATATCTATATTATCTTATATATACTATAATTTGATTATGTTTATGGAATAATCCATTATCAATTATCTTCCATCTTTTTTTCTTCTAGAAATGATAATATTGTCAGTGGTTTGTTGAATTACCGCCACTTTGGACGATGCATTTTTATTTTTCACTAATGCATTCAGGTATGGTCATAAATCCATGATTATGTTTAAATAATATAGTATTAAACTTATTATAATAAATTTATTGTTCTATAACTACTATATATACATGATACTAATTTATGAAACAGAACTAGTTTGTGATGATTGAAAAATCAACAAAAAAAATTAAATGATTATCAGTATTGTCTTATCAAATGATTCATTAACACCCCTTATATAAAAAATACATATATAAAAAATTAATCTTATGAATGAACATTAATAATATATATTTTATTTTTTTATAAATATTCTCATTTTATATGAACCTCTATACTCTTATACAAGTAAACCAATCATGAAAACCAAGGAAATGTTCGCTCCCCTACTACGGAATTTAAATTAATGCTAATGAAAAGACTATAAATGAGCTTCATAAAATCATTATGAATAAAATATGTGTAGAAAAAGTTATGAATTAATTAATTAATGTAATTAATTTCATTATCCATGAAATTATGTTCAACTGTAGAACATTTTCGGACGTAAGGTAAGGGTTTCTTCTCGAGCATCCATTTTCATTCAGGGTATGATTTCTCCCTATATAAACCAAATTAATTATTCATAATCTTTATATAATTATCAAAAATTCTATTTTTTTGTTTAAAAAACATGTATCCTGATTATTGCATCTTTCTTTTTTGGGGAAATTCTTTTTTACAAGTTTCCCTTCCCACTTATTTCTGATATGCAAGCTTGATGAAAATAAACATCCTGATTTAATACCCATTTTTCAGGTTCCATCCATAAACTATTTTAAGAAAACATTATTTTTATAAAATCACAAATTTTGACATGAAAACATTATTTTTTCACTGTAGGTTTTATACATAAAATTATAAAAAATAACATTTCTTTTCAAAAGAATTATTCTTTGCAATATAAAGAGGTACTTCCATCAAGAAATTATCGATTAATTTACTAGAGTATTTTCAATTATTTTGAATCATGTATTTAATATTATAATTTACATAGATTTTTATACTATAAATATCTACTACCATATTTTAATAATTGTTTTATGATAAGTTTGAATTTGGTTGTGTTATCTTAATACCTTGAACTGTACTACTTAGAATGGTTTGTGATTATTTTACCTATTGGGGAAATATATTTAAATATAATTTGTATATTTAGTTCAGGTTTAACCCCATTCATATAATGAATTCATTGGACATAGTATGTGATAATTGGGGAAAAATATATCCCCTTGATTCATTGGTATGTCTAATGAGACAAAATAGATATGGTATTGGAAAATGCCTTAACCTTATATTTATAGATGTCTTGATCAAGGACTTAATGGTATATTTTAGAAGGTAAATATTATGAATTCACTCATTATGATATTTTTAATTTATAAAACATTCTATTATTCAACTAGTATAATATCCATAGTTAATAATCATTCTTATGTTATTATTTACATCACATTATTTATTTATCTTTAATTCTTGAAATATTATGTTGATTATTTTGTTCTGATGGAATGTGTTTTTAGTCATTCATAATGGAATATTATTTATATAATCTTCCAATGTATTAAATACCCTTATATAGAATCTAATATCTCCCCATTATTATGTTTTATTATTCCCCAGGATGAAAATATGTATATTATTAATGACTTTCTTGGATAATCTGGTTGTTATGGTTGTTTCTAATGGATTTTATATATGGTTTTTCATTTCATGTTCTAATGTAATGTTCATAAATGTAATATTTATTACTAAACTACTAAAATAATTGGTCCTATGGGATAAGACTTTCTTGTTTATCATACCAATGAAATAATGTACGACACCATCTCTAGGAAATTGGGTTCTAGGTCTTCACAGTTAATATTATAGGAAGTTTAGTATAAATTGTGGAATTTAGATTTAAAAAACATGGATTAGGGAACAAAACCCTATTATAGACATTGATGATAAGAATAGAATAACATCCTATAATTTTTCTAAGATTGATATTATAATGGTATTCCTAGAAATATATCAATATATGCAAACTACATGTGGACGTGGAACAAGTACATATGTACGTAGGGGTAACAACTTAGATAAAGTGTCTTAGGCCTAAATCAAGGTAACCTAGTACAATGACATGGGCCTTACTACACAACTATTTTTATAGTCCTATTGGATATTCTTATGATAATTTAAATTTTATTTACATACTATTATTAAGGATTTAAAAAAATTATACCAAAAGAAACCATGTGTATGATTATGAGACAAGGTAAGCATAAATTTCCAATTTATGTTATGTATATTTCTTGTTTGAAAATTATTCATTATGATTCATAACCCAATTTAGTGTGATCCATTGTTTAGAAATGGTTTCTAGTATAAGTAATTAAAACTATATCAATGTGTGTATCCCATGTAAGTATTTACCTCAAATGTAAGATAATTATATCGGTACTAAATCTACAACTGGTGCTGAGAAACATAAAATTATACACGAAACTCTAAATTAGATTATAAACAATAACGCTACCTTTATGGATCCCCATGATTCACAACCTGGAGAAGAAATGTTTGACCTCTTTATGTGATAACAACCTCCATCATTAAATGGAACTACAACCCCATTTTTAGCATAGATGTGGATAAGATCCCTAGAAACAATATTTATTGATTTGAGAAGTTGTGAAAGGAAAAAGGTTATCACAACAGTTTATCATCTTTTAGGATATTGTGGTAATTGATTCAAACCACAAAGGAGGAGTAAGAAATATTAAATATATATAGGAAATATTATAATAAAATTTTCCTAGAAAAATATTTCACTAATGAAAAGAGAGAAAATAGGAATATTTATTTATTTTTTATGAAACAAAAAATATGATGAAAAATTTGTGAAGTTTGAAGACAAATTTACCTGGTCCAAAAGGCATGTTTTAAACTACATACATAATCCAAAGAGTAATATTTATTGATTCCTTGATTTTTTAAAACCATCTCATTAAATGTAACAGGTCTCCCAAAATTTTCTATAATATGAAGATATCGTTCCATGTTCTATGAAGGAAAAAATAAATAATTCTCCAAGGCTTGTGAATTTAAGAAAAAATAATGGAAGTTGATGGTAGGAGATGAATGAATGGATAAAGGAATGAAAAAAGTTAATATACCTATGTTTCATACATGTGCAAGGAAACACGCTCATGTATGAAAAAATCGAAGATGAGTCTATTACAAGTGTGGATAAAAAGGCCACCAAACACATGATTGAAAGGGAATGAATGAAGCTACCAATGTTTAATGCTACAGTTTTAGGGATATGGGACACTATGAAAAATTATTTTATTAAGATATAAATATACCTTAACTTGAAAAGGTGGAGGGAGAAATTACAAGGTTATGATATCACAATTACAGATGTTGATGTTCTTAATGATGTGGTTCCATGTACTTTAAATATTTCCTCAAACATTCCCAATGATTTATTTTATTCAGGATCATCACACACTTTTACATCTTCCCAGTTTGTGAATAAACTTATACATTTACAATTAAATTTGCCTTCGTATTTGTCACTAAATATTATTAAGGGAAGGATCATTGTAACAAATATGTGTTTGTCAGTCCCTTTTATGACACATAAACTAGATCTAGTTGTAAACCATGTCATCATACCAGTGGTTTATTTTTATATAACCCTTAGTATTAACTATCTTTAAAAAGTTTATTTGAAAATATATTTCAAGAGGAAGAAAGTTACAATTTTTTATAAATATGTAAAATTCCTTATATTTAGAGAATATATATATCATGATCTGGTTCTTATCCATATCCACCTTAAGTAGATCTTATAAATGACATTCTTGGGGTGGAAGAGAAAAAATCATCTATGGACAAGGAAATAAATCATCACATTCAATATGTACCTTTTATGAATGAATACATTAATTTATTTTCATAGTATTTACATAGTAATTATATATAGTGGGAATTTGAGTTCTTTATTATTCTAGTTCCTGGTGCAAGACCTGTATCAAAGATTTATCATAGAATGAACACTATAGAAATAGTATAGTTAAAAAATAACTAGACGATTTTTGTGATAAGGGATTTATTCACCATATTGTTTCTCTATGGGGATCCCATGCACCCCTTTTCAATACAAAATAATGATTTGTGAGGTAGTTCAATGAATATAAAAAAATCAATGTTATTACGATAAAAAAAGTATCCTCTCCCTCATATTGACAATTAATTTGATCAAATTCATATAGATGAATATTTTTAAAATATTTACCATCATTTGGGATATCATAAATTTAATATGGATAAGGAGGGTATTTTGAAGATAAAAATTTGAACCAGGTATAGAAATTATGAGTTTACAGTATTGTCATTTGGACTGAAAAATATAACCTCTATTTTTGTGGATATAATGAAGAGAGTTTTCAAGGAATATCTTGACTAATTTTGTGTTATTTATTAATGATATATTTATATATTATGAAATCTATGAGGACAATGAGAACCACTTATGGGTTGTTCTATAAACTCTTAAATGAAAAGAGTTATATTGGATGTTTAAAAAAATGTGAACTCTAGCTTCAAATAGTTTATTTTCTTGTCCATATTGTCTCTATGTATAGAATCTCAGTTGATCATATAAAGACAAAGGTAGTTCAATAATATCCCTCAACACTAAACATAACATAGGTACACTATTTCATTGGTTTAGCAGGTTCCTATAGGCGTTTCATTCTAAATTTCACTTGATTAGATAACCCATCAAAAAACATAGTTGGAAAAGTAATGTGAGGAATGTTTGGAATAAATGAGGAGGATATTATTGAATTATTTAATCTTGAATCTATCATCAAGAAAGGGTGTATTTTGATCTATAGTGATGCATCAAAGAAAAGACTTGGTTGTGTCCTTAGTTATTACCTAGGAATCAAGGTAGTTAAAAACTCATGAACAGAACTACCCAACTCATTATCCTGATTTAGTAGTTGTAATATTTACTCTAATGATATGGAGACACTATTTGTATGTGAAATGATTTTAGATATATAAATATCATAATAGTTTGAAATGTATCTTCTTAATGAAATAATTGAACATGATTCAAATGTGATGGTCCGAGCTATTAAAGGATGTTGATTATTCAATACACTACCACCTGGGAAAGGTATATAAGGTAGTTATTGAATTATCTTGGAAGGATCAAGGATTTACAAACAAAATGCATATTGATAAGGATCCAATATTCATGGATCTAGTAAATATGGATATGGGAATTATCAAGGGAGCTGAAGGATCCTGAAT
The DNA here is from genome assembly GCA_963277665.1 of Viscum album. NCBI lineage: Eukaryota > Viridiplantae > Streptophyta > Magnoliopsida > Santalales > Viscaceae > Viscum > Viscum album. The sequence goes on along the minus strand of OY728150.1, from coordinate 2,055,329,113 downwards.
TTTTTAATTGGTTTCCCAACCATAATTATTGTAATTTATTAAATGTTCTTAGTTTAATGATGAAAGTTTTCAAATGAAAATTAAGGATGTGAAGAATGGGAAGTTGATAAACATCATGTATTAGGATAGAATTATGAAATTTGGGATGAGACGTTGTCTTCCATCTATACCCGAGCTAAAAAGGTAATTATTGGATGATGATTAGAATTAAAATTTTATTATACAAACTGGTAGAACTATGACCTTTTTATATTTTGATGGAACATTTATGGTGGGATAATATGAAGTGGTAAACTACTTATTATATATCAAGATGTTTTTTTCTGAACAGGTGATGGCTGAAAGAGAACAACCAAGAGGATTCATGAAACCTCTTTCTCTAATTACATGGATATGGGATGACATTACCATGTATATTGTCACTATATTACAAACAAATCTATGAAATATTATTTCAGTATGGGAACTTGTAGAACAACTTAACTAATCTACACATTTTTACTATATAAAATAGGATTTTCCACTGGAGGGGCATTAGAAAATCTATATTAATGAAGTTGTATAATTCATGGAGAACATATATCTTTTTTTTTCTAACCCGGATCTAGGAATTACATTGAAATTTTGTAAAATTATTTATAAAAATTTGGATACTAAACTTTATTTTAGTACATCATATAACCCTCAAACTAACTGGCAGTTATAAAGGACAATCCAAACATTGTAATACATATTGAGATCATTCTCACTTGAAATTAAAGGAATCATGGATCTATATTTACCTTTGATAGTATTTTCATGCATTAATAGTTTTTATTAAGGTGTTCATGAGGCACCATATGAAGCATTTTATGGAAAGATAAGTTGTACACTGTCTTGTTTGGATGAAGTTCACGAAAGTAAGCTTGTAGGCCCATAACATGTGAAGGACAGAATAAAAAGGGTTATGACTATTAAATCCAATATAAAATAATTGAAATATAGGTAAATTTTTTTATTATAATAAGTATAGGTAATTTTTTGAGTTTTAAGTGGGATATCATGTTTTTATGAAAATATCTCTATAGAAGGGTGTCATAAGGATTGATAAGAAATGGAAACGATGCCCTAGGTATAATAGACCTTTTGAAATTTTATAGATAATTAGACCTATGCATTATCATATTCAAATTCCACCTAGCCTTTATAATGTTCATAATGTGTTTCACATGTCTCTATTATGGATGTTCATCCTAAACCCAACACATGTTCTCACTTCTGATGAAATAGAATTGAAACCTGATTTAGCATACTATAGGAGCTTATCTGGATCCTAGACACTAGAGTACAAGTGTTGAGGAATCAAAAGGCTTAGTGGGAAAAGGTAGTTTCAAAAAATCATAAAATTGAATAGGTTACATGAGAACCAGATAATTTTATGATGAAAACTACCCAAATATTTTTATGAGGTTAAATTTTAGAAATTTCCATGATGAACTTTTTGTAGGATGGTAAAATGCAATGACGTAGAATTCTATAAATTAAATTTTCCTTCTTGAAATAGTTTCATATAATATAAATAAAATAAAATCTCTTTGAGAAAAAATTATATACTTTATAAATGAAAAATGAATGAAATAAGTGGTATCTCTAGAAGTTAAGGAACCTATACCAATGAAATTGTAACATGGACTTTGGAATACTAATTTATTACTTAGGAATAAAAAATAATCCAATAGATCAGTAACCTCGATATGAAAGTATAAATAATATTTTGGTATATAATGAATACAATTATGATATATCTAGATTATGGAATAATTTAATAAATATTTTAAAAATGATTAATTAATTGTTGGTATATTTTATGTTTAAAATATGTAAATAAATTTTTTACTTAATATAATGATTTAAATATACTTTATTTTTATAACATATATTCATATATTAATATTTTTCTCTCTTATGATTTTATGATTATTTTATGAGACTTTAAATAATTTTTGAATGTTCTATAAAATCTGTTATAATATTAAAATATCAATTTTTTGAATAAATGATGATTTTAATTAAAAATTAAATTTCACATATTTATAAAAATATTTTCATTAAATGCATTCTAACTTTTAATTCTACATGATGAAAAATTTTTATGTTTCATTTTTTTTATTTTTCTAATGTACTTTATTTTTTGGTGAATAATAAAATATTGTAATTTAAGATAAATGAAAAATATATGAATTGTAGAGTCATATAAGATGTATGGATTATATAAGAAAATAATATAGAAATAAACATCATTAATTTAACATATTTTTTAATAATTCAAAAAATATTCATAGTCTTTAACCAAAATAATAAAATAATGACTAAAATATTTAAAAAACAACCCTCTCCTAGACTATAAATATCTTCCCTATATACCCCATCTCCTCACATATTCGAAGATTTGACACATTTAAAATTTCATTCCAATAATAATAATAATCCTCTACCCTTCATATGTGATCCCTTGGTCACATTAAAATACCAAACCCTTTTCTCTAAGTGGTTATCAAGGAGGACAAAGTCAAGAGGTAAAAACCTCTTTCTTTTTCATTTAATTTCATATCATGTTTTTTTAATTTCTTATATTATCATCACCTAATAATACCAGAGAAACATTATATATCTATTATATTCAATATAATATAATTTTTTTGTGATTAAAGAATAATCAATCATTAATTCTATTCACTGTCATTTTTTACTAAAAATGAATATATAGTCTGTAGTTTGTCGATTTACTCCAACTGTTGATGATGCATTATCATTTTTCACTAACACCATAAAAGATATTCATAAAACAAAAGTTATGTTTAAATTAGTTTTTAATATAAATATTATAATTCATTTAGTGTTCTAGAACATGTATGGATACATGATATTAAAATCTAAAACAAAACTAGTTTCTGATGATCGATAAATAGTGAAAAAAATATAAACGCTTATCACTACGGTCTTATAAAATGATTCATCCTCACCCTATATAACTAAAATACATATATAAAATATTTATATTTTTTATGATCATTAATAACATATAATATTAGTTCTTGAAAAATATTTAAATTTCATATGATCCTTTATACTATTATATAAGTAAACCAATCATGAAAACCGAGGAAAAGAACACTCTCAAATGACATAATTAAATATTATAACTAATAAAAAGACCAAAATTGATCATAATAAAATTATAAAAAAAACAAATAATTTAAGTAATGGTTCTTTATTAATTAATTACTGGATTCAATTTCATTATCTATGGAATTTTGTACGAGTGGATAACATTTTTAGACGTATGGCAAGGATTTAGTCCTAAACATAAATTTTCATTTATGTTTTTCTTTCTCCATCATTACACGAATTTAATTCTTCATTATCATTATATAATTTTCTAAAATTGTTTCTATATGTTTCATAATCATGTATTTATAACATTTAATAAATATTTTTTTTGAAAATACATGTTTTATAAGTTCCTCTCCTCAATTTATCCTGACACCCAAGCCTGATTAAATGGAAGTTCTCGATTTCTACCCATTATTCAAGTACCGTGTATAATCTATTTTAAGGAAAAATTATTTTCCTAAAATCAGTAATTTTTTATTGAAAAACTATATTTTTTTCATTTCTAGTTTTATATAAATGATTATGATAAATAAAAATGTTTCTTACAAAATAAATCTACCATACAAAGCAAAAAAAGGGAATTTCATTCATAAATTCCTCAACAATTTTATTAGAGTATTTTCATCTATTTCCACACCAATATTGAATTTTATTATTTATTTATATTTATACATTTTTATTATCATATAACATAATTTATTAAATTTTTTATGATAATTTTGATTTTTGATGTGCTATCTTTATACAGTTCATTATACTACTCAAAATGGTTACTAATTATTTTTATAGATCGGCGTAACTTATTTATATTTTATTTGAATATGTATTTTATTATTAACTCCACTAATATTAAAAATCAATTATAATTATTAAGTAAATTGTTGGGCCATAAATAGCCCCTATAAGCCTTGTTAGGTCTCATGAGACAAAACCTATATGTGATTGGTTGAGGCCTTAACCATGTATTTTTGGATGTCTTAGTCGTGGACTCGATTATATGTTTAGAAAGTCCAAAATTACGCATTCTATCATTATGATAGTAGTAATATTTAATGCATGTTATTTTTCTACTAGTTGAATATTCGTGCTTATGATTCATTCTAATTTTATTATTTATATAAAATTATTTATACATATTTTTTTCTTTCCATATTATTCTCAAGATTATGTTCTAATGCCATGTTTTTTAGTCATTTAACATGCCTTATTATTTATATTATCCTCTTATATGTTACTTCCCCTTACTGATCATATGATATCACCCCTTTCATATGATTTATTTTTTCCTAGGATGTTAATTTGTATATTAAGAATGAATTGTAAAGATTATATGGGAGTTATGGATGTTTTCAGTGGAGTTATCGTATTGTTTTTCATTTAAAGTTGTAATATAAGATTCACTTATGTAATCTATTTGAAAAAAACTACTAAAGTATTTGGTCCATCTAGATGTGAATTTATTATTAATTATACCTGTTTAATAATATATGGCACCAACTCCATGCAATTGGGGTTAGGGTCTTTATAGTAATTCGACATGTCATGTATGTTCTGTTGGATATTCTTATCTACATACTTGTGTATTGGTCCTTATATTTGATATTGTTTTTTATGTATATCATAAATATCATAATTTTATTTCATTTAATACATGTGATCACATATGCTCATAGTGAATTAGGTTATATGGTTTGCATCACAATATATGTGATATTAATAAATAAGTCAATATAGGATTTCTCCATTCCCTAACCAAAAGATTATATCTTAGGAACATGGATTGAAATATAGATGTAATATTAATTCCATGGACATAGAAGCTTATAAGAACGTTTATATCATTGTTTTAGAGAAATAAATTCATGTATATAGGTTGATTACATCGGTATAAAACATTCATTATGAGATATTGAGACAAAAGGATTAGAATACACACTATTAAATTGTATGAGTTTGTTTTCACAATGAGTTTGACATCTTTTTTTATAAGTTTCATTATATGCTTCTAAATATTGATCTTTTAATTTTGAAATGTCATCTTAATGTCACTAAAAAATAGGCATAAGGGATCACACAATATGTTTATTTAGAATAAATGTTTCAACATTAATTTAATATTGAATAAATTTTATTCTCAAGTAAAAGGGATAATAATTATCGAGGTTATATAGATTTAAATAATTGAATAAGTAATTATTTCAATTTGAAATATATGTGAGTAAATTATTATATAAATTTTTATTCAATAGTTAGTAAATTTATTATTTGTTAATTTATTTGGAAAATGACATAAAGATATATATATTTATTAAAATATAAAAAATTATTCAATGTTTCATATATGTCAAGGAGTATTGATGTTCTTGCTTAATTTCATTTATGGAAATTATATATTTGATTTAATATAATTTAAAAAATATAATTTTATTTATTTTATAGAAAATATTTTTAACTAATTTATTTATTAGAACATACTGATGAATTATTATTATTATTATTATTATTAGTTATAGGGACAAATTATAACAGATATATTAGTTAATCCATATTGTGAAATAAATAATTCTATAATCCCCAATATATAACCCATCTTATAGACATTCCTTGTTTAAGTATGTTATTACATGTAATAATTCTCCCAACTTAATTTTATCCTGATCAAGGATAATTTCTTCTGAAATATATCAATAATGAGTGATTTCACTTCTCCTTCTCCCTCTAAATATTGGTATAATTGGAAATAATCCATCAGGACTAATGGGATTCTTATTGCAACTGATGGAATATTTAGAAAGTGGATCAGATCATCTATTTTAGAACCAAGAGTTACATCAATGAGATTCTAAATATCATGATGTATATATGGATGCCACTAAATGGATTCTTACATTTGATCATTTATAATTGTATGATAGTATGCTAAGTCAAATTGAGAATGAAAAAATTATACCATGAAAATTTTATTGTTATATAAATAAATTAATTATAAATATTATTTGAAAGGATCATCTATATGAATATTATGGGGTTGTTTTCATCTAATTATGAAGATTTAATCTAAATAAACCATAAAAACCATTTTTGGGAAGGGTCCCAACTATTTCTGTGGTTCCCTCCAAACCTCAATTGATATCCAATTGAGTTTACATAGTATCTTATTTTATATATATATTAATTTATAATTATTTAATAATTAATGACCAATTAAACATTCTATTATTGTTTTTTCATTTCTATATCTTTATTTTTTAATTAGAAAGATGAGAAATTATAATCTTTCAAATTAATATGATTGAGAATAAAATAAGAAAAAGTCAATATTTCTTGAATATCATATCTGTACATTCCAAATATTATAGAAACGTGACATGGATACATGGAATGTAATAAAAAATTAAACATCATGTACCCATGTTCAGAAACACAAGGAAAATCTATGAAAATCACCACACGTAATATATGGTTGCATATTTTTAATTATTACAAAACTTGAACTGATCGTTGAATTATAAAAAAAATTGAAAATAGTACACATCATGTAGTAGGCATACACACCATGATACCCCGCACGATTTATCCCCACGTAAATCATAGAGATGTGGTCAAATTATGTATATTCTATTAAATATACATTGTTTAATGATTTCTAACTGAGTGACATGATAATATGTGAATTAAATAGCTCTTATCATGTTTTAAATGTCATTTAATGTATAATATCTAAGTAATAATACATTTTAGATCCATATTCTTGTATTAGCATTTACCTGTAATGAATGACATGTTGTTTAGTAGTAAATACACTCTATGTCATCTAGGGAAGCCAATTCTAAGAACATGTTGATACTGTAATATTATCTATGTCATGTTGGATACTTAATTTTGGTTACTATGTTGATGATCATTCCTACTTAGGATGAATCTGAACGCTAGAAGGGTGAAAAATACATGAATCTCAAATCAAGAGCTGGATATGATACATGAACAATGTCTGATGCTAGAGTTAATTTATTATGAAACCATGGTGGGATAGGACAGAAGATGGTGATGATGGTATGTATTGGTCATGGGAGTCCTTACTCATTGGCACAGAAATATAATTGTGTTTGGTGACGGTCTGGAAGGCACATAATGTTCCTAAAGAAGAAAAGTGAGTCTTCTTAGAGTTTTCTGATGGTGAAATTAGGGAAAATTTAGTATCTCGGGAGAATTATAGGGCCCAAGGGATGAAAGTTGAATTTATATTGATCTATTATAGGGATCCCACAATCGACCAGGATGTGTTGGTTAAAGAGATTCCTAAATTGATTTCTGGATGGAGTGGGTGGCCACAGGACTAAAACGGGATTCAAATAATAGGGGTGCAAATAGTTCCTAATTAGAGTGTTGAGGATGTCATGTTATTGATAGTGATCAGTGATGCATTGAATGGTTTCATGGAACTAGTTAGATACAATTTCATCAAGTTTCTTGGAGCCTAAAGAGATTGATGCAAGTGGGAGTGGGATGGGGAATACCTTCGGTGATCGAAGGTGGAGACCTTGGGTTGGGATGTGGTGGCCACCTAGGGATACTGATATGTGAATATAATGGCTTGGTTTGTGGTGTGGGTAGGCTAGAGATAGGCTTGACATTAGGTCTCTTTTGGAATGGTGATTATGATGATGGTCTTGGGTATGAGGGTGGGGCCAAGACAGGTTTAAAATTGGAATACTAATAGAATTAATAATTTATGGGATCTTGTTCGTAATTGTTGGGACATTTTATTTTATTTCATCATTCGGTCAGGGTGGTGATTAGTGTGCCACATGCTATGTATTTTTTTTATATTTACATTTATTAATAAATTTTTACGTCCAAGTATGAATTGTTCATAAACATTCATGGTAATTACAATTTTATTCAACATTTACATGAGATATATGGTTGATGTACATGTCATGTACATCACAGGAATTTGGAGTGGTACACACTTTGTATAGTCGATGTGTATTGTGTAGTTAGAAATTCCACATGGACTGAACAACTTGACTATTGGAACACACTATGTATATCATGATATGTTGTGAATCTATAAATTTTTTGTAAGAATAATATACATGAAAAATACCATACATAATGTTAGTAACATTTCATGTATTATTATAGAACACACCATATAAAAATTAATCTTTAAAAATGGGTTACATGTCCAAGAATAATGATACACATCAAGACACATCTAGTACATGTTTTATAATTATTTAGTTTTAAATAAAAATAATAATTCATTTTATTCATATAAAATTATATTGGATATGAATCTCAAGGACTTTTTGGATAGATATTTAAGATTTATTAATTTATCAATTTGAGGAATTTATATTAATAACGAACAAATTGATATTATTTTTACATTGTTTATTTAAATTCATAATAATTGCATGCATGGATGACCACAAGAATGATCCAAATATGAATGTATGGAATTTAATTATAATAACACGTGTTTTTTGATTATTTAGTGTTATCGAAAATATGTTGATTTCTTTATCATTACATCATCTTTATTATGTATAGGACTACATGTCCACATTTTTTTTATGACCCCAATACCCTATTTCCATCACTTATGAGTGAGTATGAATTTTGAATAGAAGGAACTATATTACAAGAGGAGGTGGTTCCATAATGACCTAAGGTGAAACCAACCAAGGAGATACATAGTTTAGAAGGTGTAATATTGGAACTTGATCCCTAAAAAGGATCAAGGAGTTTTTTCCCAAGTGTCAATGGTTATTTCTTTCATATTATCAGTAGTCCAATGAGTTATAAAATATCCTGATCATGCAAGATATTTATTTTATAATTTAGAGTTTAGGATTGGATATTTATTTTTGTGATTATTTTTTATCTAATATTTAAATTTTATCATATTATTTAAATAAATTAATAAAAATAAAATATGGAATACCATAAATTGATTATGAATAAAGTATTTTATCAAAAAAATTACTTACTTCTGTAAGATGAACATAAGATTTAAAATTATTTATATAATAAAATAAATAATAATTATAAAAATTATAAGAAACCCCTTCAAGAAAATATTTTGTATTATATTTCTTCCATTAATTATTTTAAATACAATCGTATTATTGTTTGTTTTCTAGCCCTCATCCTAATTCATTCTTTTTTTATGGAGTTTTAATGAAATTTTAGTGTTAACATATCCAGATATACATCAGGATTAGTTTTCCTCACAAGATATTGTTTTATTTAACTGTCAATATTGTGGAATAATAATTCTTAAATTTTAGGACAGGAGATTCCACCCAAAGGATCATGGTAATATGAGATTTTTAGTTTTCCATACTATATAGCTATATACCTTTTAGTAGTTTGACAACACCTCCATATGGGTTATGATCAGGAACATATATATTCATTCCACTAGATTTTACATATGTTAGGATATCTATAATCCAATAATTATGTCTAATGGGATTTGATAAATAAGTGGGAGACTAAAAAATTAAATTTACTACATCATGTTCGATTTCAAAATGAGAATATAAAAATGGTCAATAGGGGAAAAATATCTTATAAAATTATATTTTTGGAATTATTATCAATGATAAATATTAATGTAGTATAGAAAAGTATGAACACATTGATTTTTATAGTACTTTAGATCTAATGAATCTTACACTACTCTTCACTAAAATCAAAAGTAGTGATAAATAGAACACACAATATTAGGATTACTGTCTTTTTATGGGGAGTTATTACCCTTAAAATTCCATTAATTTGGAGGAACAAACTAAGAAATGTTTTCATTCACATAGAGCCATAACCTATATAACATATTTTTGAGGTGGTAAAAGAAACCATATAATTCATTTTCAAACCAATGAACCATAAAAACTCATTACCTTTTCACAATCAAGGACAACATACATGAAACATCTGTATGGGGTGGTATGAACTAATATTCCTATTTTTAAGGGTAGTATACCCAATAAAATCACACAAATAGAAATACAACTCGAATAATTGAGTTCCACATAATCATGTTGTACAAATCGAGCGGGATTGATTTTTGATGACTCAAAGGATAAAAATGAGGTGACATTATCCAAGAGTAGTAATTGGTCAAAAAAAATTGTCACAGAGTACTACATCAATATATCCTTACCCATTAATATCAAACTATTTATGTCTAACACAATATATTGACTTCTCATATAAACAATATATTAAAAATTAAAATTCATTTCATTTCTTATTTTACAATGAATAACATGCATATAAATTCAATGAACTAATTTAGAATTTTTTGGTGTTGGATATTATAAATCTCAACATTATAATTCCTTAATTAATACATATGAAAAATATACCCCTATCGGAAAACTTTAATAATCTATAAAACATAACTGGCTATAAAAATGAGTAGTTAGTGGTAAAATAAAAAACCTATAAAATAGTCCATAATGATGAAAATTAATGTTCTCTAAATACTCATTGAATATATATGAGACACAATTTTCATACTCTAACCATTTAAACATGAAACTCATGATTTACAAGAATGTAGTGTTAGTATTCATCTCATGTTATGATCATTTAAACATGTATAATGTAACGTCCCGGCCCGACTTACCACTAAACTTTTATACGGTTGAGTTGCTACATGAACTCAAGTATGACTCCCCATACACTGAAGTCTATTGACTAGCATCAAGGGTGTACATTTAGTCAGTGGTGAGAATATACCCTCATGTTTAGAGTGCCCAATGGTATATAGAAAACAATATTCAGATAACAGCGGAAGTATTATAAATCAATAATTAAAGAAGCAAAAGAAAATTATATTAAAACTAAATATAGATATGGAAAATTCCAGTTTTACCATGTATGCATGTTATATGTTGGTACATGTCAACATTAGTAAATAATACAACATGATTTGAATTTTAGTACAAGAATTAATTAATGAAAACTAAGCCTAAATGAAATCTCCAACAGCATCCCGAGCTCCAGCTTGGCCCATTACTCCAAACATCCAGAAACAAGTAGTACTGCAATAGCAAGGTCAAAAACCCTGAAAACATAATGGTCTAATTGATAACCCAAGGTACCCTAGGAAGGTGTCAGATGATCAGATCAGTAGGCCGACACCCATGGTGTCAAATACAATACCCCATGTGCAAATCAAACAAGCATTATAAGTAGATATAAATATAACATGTAAGTACCAAAAAGTAACATCCTTAATATATATGCACTCAGTTAATATCCATTTCTTTTAACAAAATGTTATATAATTCAAAACACTACCTTTATAAGTCTCAATATCTGACTCAAACCTGTCATTCTCTATATAAATGTTAGCATAATTGATGCATTAGAAGGCAATCTAGGAAAGTATAGGAAATGGATGAATCCAAGATTATTCTTTGGATTGGAAGATGCATCATAAACTATTTAATATACAAATAACATCTGTAGCTTCCATGAAATCCATAATGTGGAATTCAAGTATCACTCTTGGTGAATATCCACCAACACCCTACAGCCCGTCCCTGGAAAACTTAATAGGGGAAAATCTAGTATCACTGTAGGTGTGGTATAACCTATGTTACAAAGCACATCCTTAGTGGTACTATAGGGAGACCAAGTCTCACTCATGATATTAACCATGCCTATATAGCTCATCCATGGAATCCTATAAGGACCTATGATTTACTCGGTATTTACATATCCTTTGTGAACTCGTTCATGGTATCCATGGTTCACTCGCAACATTACATTAATTAACAAAACCATTGAGATTTTCCAAGGCATTCCAAAGAATATAAGGTTCACTAAAGGGACCGTGGTATAATAGACATATGATCGTGTCCATGTAATTTCAACTGAATCCATGATCCACTCATTTATATTCACCATTTTACTATAAAAGTTTCATTTAACAATTTCATTAGACATACTATGGTCAATACCAGAATCAACTAATATTCATTTACCACTAAGGGTGTCTCAAGAAAGGACAAACCACATATGTATTGGCCTCTCATTTACTTCCATAGGCCTAAATATTATAAAAATTAGCACATGAAAATTAATCTATTGCACGGCTTAAACATTTTTCAACTCACATGGGAACATTATTAACAGGAGTAATTCATTCCTATTATGGAAAATGAAAAACAAGGCCATGCTCAATAGAATTACTTCAAATAATCACATGATCATTTCAATAATAACAATCCTAATAATCCAAACATGAATTTGATGTGATTAAGTATGACATATCCCACATGGGAAATTTTGTATAACAATTTTCTCAAGCGGAAAAACCTACTACAAAACATGGCGATATCTAACTTACATGGGAGAATCCATACAATTAAGAACATGAGTAATCAAGCAATGGAATAATAAGGGTCAAGGGTATTAGTTACTCATCCCATCAGAATTAATTCATTTAAATCAACAATTGATATACATATCAATTACATATTTAATGTCCCATGATATGGGGTAGAAAGTCACAAATAATGGGTTTCCAAGGCCAAGTCATCCATGTTTCATTTAAAACAAAAACCCAAGGGGTGATACTTGTTTAGGAAAGTATCATTCATGGCATAGACATGACATACCTCCCATGGGAAATAAGCATTATAATAGGCATTACATGCTATATAGAAACTACATGGAAGAGTCTTTATTTACCTCACATGGAAAACATCATTTAAAAACATCAAAGGACCATGAATAAACATATTGGATATCAGTTCTAATAGAGACATATATAGAGATCTGGAACTACAAGGAAGCATGATATAACACTACCACTGCTTTTTGGTTGAACACAACACACAACCGTTGGAATTTTTTTATCATAAAATCATGAATTTATTAAATATGAAGTAATTTGTTATCTAATAACATTTAATTCAAGAGATCCAGTTTTATTAGGCAAGGAAAATCATAAGAACAGATTATTTAGAGAAAAAGCTAATGAATTTTTAAACAAAGGGTCAAGGATAGGGATCCAACCTCAAGAAGACCAAGCCAACGCTTGGCACTAGGTGCATTCAAACTCATGTAGTCATCCACACATGTGTACATACTTCCATATATATATATTTATATCCCTCACCCAATTAATTTATTCCCCATGCAATTAGGTAATAAAAAATAGAGGATATATATATATGCATACCTTTATATATTCCCATGAGTCATCTGATGTCACAAGACTCACTACACGTGATTCATGTGACCCATAACCACCTTAAGATACTCAAGTTGGAGGTGAAAATTAAAATAAGGGTTTAAATGCTTACCCAAAAATGACTGTGGTTGATCCAATGGACATAATATGCATCACCTTCTATAGATATTTCCCAAACCTGAACCAACACAACCTGGGAGGCCCTTTGCACAACCCTGGATTCAATGAATCAAAGAAAACTTATTTCACATAACACTAAGGTTTCATCTGTACACCGTAGGGTGACAGACAGCTTTAGAACTAGCTGGAAAAGGATAGGAGAAGGATGAGAATCCATTTTTTTAGGGTTTGAACCATGATCTCATGGAAATAAGGGAGAAATTGGTGAGGAAGAGGGTAGTTTGAAGAGGGGGTCGCATACTCTAGGGGAGCCCCATACCAGTGCATCCTATGGGTGATGGAGAGGGGTGAGATGAGTGTATTGTTTTTTTTAATTTAATTTAATTTAATTAAAAAATATAAAATTTAAAAACTGGGTGTCGTGCATGGTTCATGCTTCATAGTTCGGGAAACCATGCACCAACCATGCATCACCCATTTATTAAGAGACTCATATCACAAGGTCTATCTAGCCAAATTATCCTAACTATTCATAGACTGTGTGATTTCCTATATCCCCTAGAAATAAGGTTCATGTTTTTCAACAGCTGAAAGCATGGTTTGACAGACCCTGTGACAACATTCCACCCTTTACAGGTCCTTAAAAACATGCCTTACTCAGTCCGGTGCTCTTGAAACTCCTTGATATTCCCGAAAAAAATTTCTTAGCGCTTTACCAAAAGTCCAAAAACACAACCATTAAACACTACAACTATCATAATATAATTCTGATATTCTATTTTTCAAATGACATGTTTGGTAATTATAAAAAAATCAAACTCCCACAAAAAATTTTCCATTATAATAATGGGTTCTTACATATGAAATACTTTCAATATAAATTCATTAGCATCCAAAACACAATTAATTTGTTAATAAACAATAAGAACAATAAATAAGGTTATAAAAAATCAATATAAATACAATTTAGGAATATAAAAAATATTGAAAAGGAATTGTATGTCACATTATATATTGTCACTTGTTATTATGGTCAACCATAAGCAATTTGATCAATTCCTTATAGATTATCATCAACTTTACAGTTGATTTATCGTCCCTATGATTAATTTTCACAATAAATGAAATTAAATGTATGGTTTATTAGTTTTAAACATTTAGTATATCTATTCATGTGGTTGATCCAGTCATGTGGTCAATAGGTTTTCACCATGTGGTTGATATACAACAATTTAGAAATTTTAGTCATAATCGATTGATTGATATGGTTTGATGATAATCAATGTGTGTTTGATTCAACACTTGAAAAAATTTATCTTATCTACAATGGATGATTATTTTTCATAGCAGATTGAAGAATTATGGTCTATGAATTGTTTATGTTGTCAATTTATTTAATTAGTTGATATATTTTTTCATGTGGTCAATTAAGAATACATTTATCATGGTTAATCTTGTGTACATGCGTGAAGTCAAATAAAGGCATAGACAAATTTTTCATTACAAAAAAACAACATATAATATATCAACCCATATTGTGATGGGTATTTCTCCAAAATCTGTCATATACATGAAGACATAATAATATAACTCATTTTTAGTTAATAAATGATTTAAAAAATATATGATAGGTTATTATTATACAATAAATATGTATTGTAATTATATAAACATAAATGAACAAATTTGTTAGGATCCACTTCAACATTATCCCTCTTTTTGAAATTATTCAAAATGATTATATTAGTAAATTTATCCCCATCTAATATATGAAATGTTTATATTAAAATACCCCCCTCCTAATATAGAAAAACACTACTGTGAAAGAATCTAACTCTTCTAATGTTATCAACAACAACTAATTTAGACTCCCTTTAATGATTACTGGGAAATAGACAAACTTTTCCAAAATATTATTCAAAAAAATTAAGCTCCACATAAATATAATTATTTTAGAATTCCATAAATAGTTTGAATAATGATAATCTATAATAGGTTATGATAATATTTTACATGATAAACCTATGATAAAAAAATTATAAAAATTATAAAAATGAATAAATATGCCATAGAAAACTTTTCTAAACAAGTTACTTTCAAAAAATATATTCATGGATCTAAAAATAATGTAATAATATATTTAAATAGTGAAATATATAGAATCTATTTATATAATATTTGAATTTTAAGATTCATGAATCCTAGATTAAAATTTTAAACTCCCTCTAAACACCTTTAAATTAAAAGATAATTATATTTCCATCCGGACAAGCTCAAATTTAATTTTATCAAATAATGGGTAATCCAAATTCTTATTAAATATGTTTGAATATTGGCATTGTTTAGAAATAGATTCTAGTTTTATATTCCCATTTTGAATATTATCTATATGAATGTGAAATTTAAAATTAATATACATAGTTTTTGGAATGTTGTAAAAGATTCTTAGAAATAAATATTTTAGGGGTATTATCAAAATAAATAGGGTTATTTTCCAAATTAAAACTAAAATAAAAATGTTTCAACATAATCTATAAATAATGTGATTAATAATATGAAACAAAAATAATAATAAATTTAAGTATTTAATAAAGAAACTAAATTTATTTATTTAAACTCCATGAAAATAATAATTTAATAATAAAGATGCATATAAATAATATTCATTTTCTATCTATAATTAATATACTAGAATCAGAGTAACTAAAACTGGTCAAATAAATAGACAATATAGTTAGGTAAAATTGACCATGATTCAAATATACTTTTTAATATTTTTTTAATGCTGTTAACATCCATTAAAATCCATTTTAAGGGTTTTATTGGAAATTATCACACTTGAAAACACTTTACATTATATCTATTCAAAAAACATTTATGAATAATAATACACCAATCATACCTTTAAATGTTTTAACAAAAATAAATTTTCAATATTAATCTTTCTTATATTTATACGAAATACTAATTTGAGAATTTCTAATTTTATAAGTGTAAAAACTAAATCACATTACAAACTATTTATTAAACATAGATTGACTTATAAAAATAATATAATTCCTTCGAAAAAATTAATCTCCCCCGATAAACTCATATCAAGTCCATTTTTCATTATGTCTAAAATGTTTTAATAAAATCAATATTAGAGGATCTTTAAATAATATCACCTATATATATTTAGACAATTAAGTATCATTATAATTATTTTTAATAAACATGGTAGGAATAAAGTTTCCCGTTTTAAAATTGTTTTCTCCAGAAAAATTTGATAACCTATTATAAAAAACTCAAGGGGCATGTCTCAATAAATATAATGCTTTAAATAATTTTAAAACTGTATTTTGAAACCTTTAATTTTCAAATATTAGTGGATTTATTACAAAAAAATCATTCCAAAATATATCAATTTGAAAATTAAATTTTTTTTCCATATAAAAAACATTATTCTAAATATATAATCATATCTTAAAATAGTGGTTATATATTTCAATCATTCATCTGGGGAAAATCATTCTTAAAAATAACCATTTTCTTATTAATTCTAACCATGAGCCACTAATATTGCCTTGCTAAATCTTCATTGACTAAATTCATGAAATTTAATTCTAAAATCCATTTAGTAACAATAATTTTATTTCATAAGGTTTTCAATGAAGGATTATAATTTATTTAGATTAAAAATACGTAACTCTGCATTAATTTCCAAAATCTAGTATTATGTAGTTAATTCATTATCTATATTTTGAGGTGTAAAATCTTAAATAAAATCATTATAAGTGAAAATAATTTTAATTTATTTTTCTATATTAACATCAATTGTTGCATCACAAAATACATTGTAAACCAAAATATATTTATGTGATTTTATTGTTTACTCCTGAGAGAGACTCTCCACCTGATTTGGTGAATTAAAATATAAATGTATTGGTTATATAATGTTAAAAGCTAAAAATTCTTCCCCAACCTAGTCTAAATCAAAATTTCATTCATTTGAATCCATTTTTAAAAATTTTACATGAACCAATTCTTCAATCATTAATGTTATATTATTTTAAAAAATATTTCACATACTAAATAACAAATATCCTAAGAGTATCCATTATTTATATTTTGAATAATATTTTTTCAATGAATACTTGGTATCATGAATATAAAAATTAAAAATAAATAATATAATTTATCCCATTATTGGATTAATTCCTTTTTGGAGTCTAGATGATATTTTATTTAAAAATTTAAAACAAATCATATTCTAAATGACATTATAATTTGTATTAACTAATTTAAACAAATGAATTAAAAACCTGACAATCTGTATTAACTAATTTTACCAAAATGTATTTTTGAAAATTATACTCATCTATAATTGTCCTAACCATTTATTGTAAGGTATTATTTTTTATTTCTTCTATAAAATATTGTTATGATGTTCTAGGATATGAAAAATTATTATTCTATCCATTATCTTAATGAATTTATAAAATTCGTGATTTTAAACTACAATAACTCTCACAGATATTATTGATAAATGTTATGTTTGTTTTGAACTAATTTTAAATAAATAGTAATTTTAGATGGCCTAAAATTTAAGTCCAATAAAATAAGCCCATGTAAATACACTAAATTTGTCTACAGTAATAAATACTTAACTTTTTTCATTTTGACATTAATTTTTTATGGGTCTAAAAGGACTGAAATGTAAATTTTGAAGGGGTATTGAATAACATGCCTTATGAACTGATTTACAAGAATTTATATATTTACTTCATTTCATGCATAAATCACATGCATAATTGGTTCCCAAATTTAACTAGGGGGGTTTTACCACATTTCATTTTTAGATAGATTATGAAAAAATATAAAATTTACCTGATCAAATATTTTATGCCATTAAATATTATATATTATAAAATTTCTAAACATCTGAAATTTTTCTTATTTAAATCATCATACTTAATTGAAAAATTGTTATCATTTTTTCATAAAATAAGATATATTTATCTTTAAAAAATATACATGTAATTTTCAAATTTTACATTCACAATACTACAAAAAATCATTGATATTATAATAAAATTATTTTTTAAACATTCAATAATTAAACATGTTCAAATTATAAAAGAATTTAAAATTCTAAATTATATAAAACCCATTAATTTCCCCTTTTATTTATCACTTAATATAACATTAATAATATCAAAATTATTAAAAGATATAAATTTAGTGATCGTCTTTATAAAAAATCAATTCTTTTTCTCTTATTCTTGTAATAATTTTTAGGATAATACTCTCTAAATATTCAAAAACATTATTTTTATTTGTATATCCCCCCCATTAATACACCTAAAACACTATTTATTTTACTGCACTATAGATTTTATTCAACATAGTAAGTTGTAATTTTTTATTTAGATGTAATTAATTTAATTTTCAAAAACACTTCTTCAGAAATATTTTTGAATTTGGAATCACATTGTAAAAAAGATCCAATAAGATCATCTAATGTATATTCTATAAAGTTTATTCCTTCATGAATTTATCTTTCCAGTCATTCCTTTTGTTAGGTAAATATCTGAAAACAATTTCAACAATAATTTATTTATCTTAGTTTTTTTCCCAAATAACTCATTCCGTTTAAAAACCTTTTTATTCTATGTAAAATTTTATTAACTGTTTAATTTAATACCATTTTTATTTCTTGATACTCATTGCTACATATAACAAGATTTATTCTAATGAGATTACCTTAACTAAGATGAGTGACATGATATATTTTCTTTGTATCATGTATTGTTTTAAATGAAGATACATAATTGTAGATATTTCATCTAAATCAATAGTAAAAAAAGGATAATTACCATATAATTCTAAACATATTTCATTGAATCATTACCAATCAATGTATCATGATCAATTTCAATTACTTTGAAATTATTAATAGTGATATTCCATCTATAACACATTGTTTCCTTATATAAGATTCTATATATGACTAAAAATATCTATATTCTTTTTCATCAAATAATTATAGCTTTTGAGGTGTTCAACAATCAATTTTATATTCTATTACCATCTTAAATTAAATTATTTACCCTTTATTATTAAGTTAGAATTTTATTAGCACAAATAAATATAATCATAATAAAGGAAAAATTCTAGCTCTAATACAAATTATTAGGTCCAAATGTGTGACTGGAAAACGGTTTAATGCGGGTGAAATTAGAATTTATAACATATTTTATAAATTATTATTAATAATAAATATTAATGTAGTGGGAATAAAAATAATATAAAAAAAATTATTTTTATAATAGTTTAGATATAATAAATTGTAACACCACTAGATTTTGTGAAATATGTTTTTTCAAATAAATTTATTTTCTTAGATATTTTTATTTTAGGAAACACCGAGTCTATATTTTGAAACACTCAAAAATTATTTTTTCATGTATTATACTCAATAATAATTATATCTTCCAATACATGGAACATTGAGTTTAAATGGGACGTAACAGACTATTTAAATATTAATGTTTAGTATAATAATTATCACCTAGCTATTGGAATGGAGGGTATGAATAGGATTAACTAAATTATTAAAATATTGTTTAAACATGTATATATAACTAATTTTTTTATGACTAAAT
The DNA here is from genome assembly GCA_963277665.1 of Viscum album. NCBI lineage: Eukaryota > Viridiplantae > Streptophyta > Magnoliopsida > Santalales > Viscaceae > Viscum > Viscum album. The sequence continues at coordinate 2,055,308,968 of OY728150.1, read as the reverse complement.
AATTAGAAATTAATATTAAATCCTTTTAGAAATGAAGGATATCTTTTTCTAAATTATTCTTATGCACACAAATGTATTTTACATCAATAAATTAACCCAATTATATATTTTGCATAATTTTCTTTATATTTAATTATCATATATATTCAATTAATAATTTTACATTCATATTATGTTTTTTATATACAATTGATAATATTAAATCATATTTTATGCTTATAAATGTATTTTTCTAAAAAATGGTTGGTCGCCTTTTGGGAACTAAAAAAATATAATTTTTGATACTTTTATTGAAATTATATTAAAATATAAAATTAGTCAAAGAAATATTCACATCAAAATTATATTAGGATTAATTGTTGAGAACTCTCAAAAATGATTAATTATTTGATTAATGATGAATAATACTATATTTTAATTGAAAACAATCATTCTACTTAAAATTTTTATATTCTTAAATTATATTTTAAAAAAAATTAATGGTAAATTAGTTCAATGATATACATATTAACCCGTTTTATGTCATTTTAAATATTATTTTTTAAATTGGATATAAAAACATTGTAATATTTTGAGTATTTTCTCTTTGAAAATTCATTCTCTCATTTCGCCTCTATGATTAATTTCAAATTAAAAATTTTCAAATATTTTAATGGAAATTGAAAAAATGGATTGGATATTTTGAATCAGAATAATTTATATTATATAATATGGTAGAATTAATTTCTAAACATAATTATTATTTAAAATGGTATAAATTATTTATTGCACTCTAGGTAAAAATGGGTTTACCTGTGGTTTAAGTAAAACGATAATGGATAAAATGGCCCAAATACTTGTATAAATATTTTTATAGAAATATTTACACTCTGTTATGTATAATTATTTATTATACTCCCTTTTAGATCATTTTTCATGAGAAAAACTTGGGTACAACATTTTAATTCCATAAAAATACAAGGGTGCAACTCACCTCGCTTATAAAAGGCCACCCTAATCTTATATTATTCAAACCTTAAAACCCTATATTAGATAATACAAGCCTAAATATATTTCAAAATACCCTCATCTCATCCTATAGTATTTTTTTTACAATAAACCAAACCTCTGAATTATTTAGGTGAAAACTTGAAGAGGTTACACGAATAAGAGGTATTATTATTGAACTAGTGCTTGCATTTTATTTATTCTTAAATACATTTAAATAATTAATAAACCATGATGATAAAATAAAAAAGAATCTAAAATATATTGATATTTTCTTATTTTATATAAGTTACCCTAAACCATTTATACTACCATCGAATTGGTCACAAAATCATCGTTCGTGTGTACTGCGGACTACTGCCTCGGAAGCCAATGTCATCTGTTTTTCCATTACCACCTTTCACGGCTGTGTATTATGACCTATATAAAGTATATATATTAAATTTATAAATTCATTATATATATTTTTTAATTATATCATATAAATATTTTTAATTTATATTTTTTAGGGGATACAATAATTCTGTTGTTATATTTGGTGGACTACTGCCTCACGAAATGATGTGAATCGTTTTCACTAAATATTTATATATAAGATAGTAAGGATAATGTAAATAAATATATAAGATTTTAATGATATAAATAAGATATTAATTATATATTTACAATTAATAAATCATAATATATAATTTTATTTCCAACCTTTTCACTCACTAAAATATGATAACATCGTTTGTGTACATGTTGACAACTGCCTTCATGAAGCGAGGTGACTTTATCTTTTCACAACCACACCATAAGGATAATATTTATAATTATATTCAAAAATAATAATATTGTTTTTATTATATTATTATAATTATTTATGTGAAAAATATTACTTATTTTTTTCTATAGTGATCGTTGAAAAATTGGATCTTTAATACTCTGTATGTACGACCTACCATCTCTGAGATCATAACCTTCTTAATTTATAAAAACTGTCCTTCATGATTAGTCATAAAATTATTATTGATTTATAAATTTGATAATTATTTCATTATTATTTCATTTTAAATCTATGAAACCATATTAAATAAATATTACCAATAAAATAACAAATCAAAAGATACACATAAAATAAAGAAGTAATTACCCGAAACATAGTTTAGAGAAGGAATTATTAATAAACTTGTAATAAAATGAAATAATTAAATAATATATAATATTTTTTATATATATACATGGTTGTTGAGTATATTTATAATAAACTTATATTTATTACTTAATATTTTCGAACGTGTACGATGGAAATCGAAACAAAAGTTAAGGGATTTTTGTCTCACAATTTACATCTATGAGACACATGAAAATTTTACGACCAATTTATTTTATTTGGTATATATAATTACCATATATGTATTTTATTATTCTTCTAATTGAAATTATTTAGACTTACATAACCATTTTATGATATATCTTTTTTGGGGTTTACGGTTTAAAAGTTACCAAACCAGTAAGGTATTTTTGTCTCAATTTCCCTTCTTTAAGACATAGAGTTATGTTGTAAACCTATATTCTTTTAGGAGGTGTATATATAACCCATTTTACATGTAATATAATGAAATTTATTATACCTAGGATATTTTATGTTTCTTTTAATGATATTTTATCATGGTTCTTACATTTCAAAGTTAATAAAAAGTGATAACGATTTTTATGATACAATATCGTCATTTATTGCTACTATTTATAACAATGTTTCTGATGATGAAATATTATGATCCATATATAAAGAAAATCATGACACATACTCTCCTCTCTTTATTTCATGAGAATGAATTCTCCCTATCTTTTTGTTTATTCATGTACTCAAGAGTTGAGAAAGAATTCTTTTGAGAAAAATCATCTTTTCAATCAAAAATCATTTTCATTCCAAAAACCATATATTCCAAAAATGTTTTCAAAAAAGTTTTAAAATTATTTAAAATGATTAATAAGATATAATTTGACCCATGTTTTACTTCTTATGAAAAATTATAATGTAATATTCTCATCATTTTCCCAACAATAGATTTTTATATATTACAAAAAATGTGAAAGGAATATTTTTTTAACATGTATGACACCAATAGATTTCCCATCATCCAGAAAAATATTTTTTTTAATATTCCATTATATTTTATCAAAGATATCATAAAATAATAGTATCATAAAAAAATTTAGGTTTTAAAATGTGTTTTCCAAATCAAAAAGTATAATTTCCTCAAGAAATGTTTTAAAGGTTTTTATACATTCCTTTATATTTATGAAGATTATTTTAAAATTAATGAATATTAAAAATATTTCTAGTTTTAATATTTTCATTTAAAATTTGAATGAATATTTTGCATAATAATTTTTTATAAGATTTTTTGATTATTTCGTTTAATGTTTCATGATTATTTTCAAAGAAATTGATTTTCAAAATGATTAATGTTTTAAAAAGTGTTTTTAAATGGGGAAATAATATTTTCCTCAATATATATTTTAAATTTTTTTATTTTTTTTTATTTTTTTTCAATGTTATATTCAATGAAATAAATTTCCAATTTTTTCTGAGTTTTTAATTTTAGAAATGTGATTTTCAATGAGAAGTTATTTTACACAATTAATGTCCCATGTGCCTCTGCAAAATCATTTTCTATATAATACCACAGCCATTTATGTTACCTATACCTTAAAAGGATATAATCCAAGGATATAATTCTTATTATTTCTCCAAATAGTTTATTTTTAGGATGGAATGATGTTTGTGAAAGCAATATCTATTCCACCGGTTATACAATTAGGAAATACTTGTAAATCCATCTTCTTTTCATGGGATATTCTATGATGGAATTATTAAATTACTATAAAACCTATCTCTTCACTATAATTTAGGATATGATGAAATATTTATGAAACTAATTTCATTTCATGAGTTATGGTAAAATAAATGTTTTATTTTCTTATAAAACATATACATATGAGTTCCAATATGAATATTGGAACCTATACCTCCATCCAATTCCTTGGGTAATGATTTTTATCTCATGTGATAGACATAATTGGAATGGGGATTGAACCCATTTTAGTAATGTAATTTTTCAACTATGATAGTCATGGGAGTGAAACTTGACTACTGTGATCGTTTGCGGAGTGAGAAAGTTCCTTATGATAACATTGGAAGTGAGGATTTTCTAATATATAAATGACTTTATATTCTTATGTGTATTCCCCAATTCCATGCCTTATGAAAATTTTATACTCTCATGGATCATGTTATTTTATTTCCTTGTGATTCATGTATTATGACCTTCCAATATTTATTACATGACTCAAGATTATGCTATTTGATATATATGGTACAATTTTAAAATTTTATACTCATGTTGTCTTACCTTTATGTTCATGTTATTCCTATGTATCTATTATATTTACCCTTATTGAACATCGATCTAACCCTTTCTTATTTTCCTTCACCTAGGATGTAAAGAAAGATTCTATGTTGGGTATGTTTTTGAAGATTCCCAAATGAGATAATCATTATGGGATATATGGATGATATTTCAATAAATTAGAGTATTTTATACTTACTCTCCAAATAAACTAAAATATTATGGTCAGATGACATATTTTTTGTAAGTTATTTAATATTCATATAATTTGATATAATATCTATGTAAAAAAATCGGTGTTCATTATAAATGTTATCTGAGGAAATGTATAGTTACCCGTTGGAAACTGGGATGAAAAAACATTATTTATATCCCTAGGGATATTTATAAGGATATGTATAATGATGTCTCTAAGGATAAGAATAAGGATGATTCAAAGTATAAGAAAATGTCCTATAATTTTTCTAAATAAAAGATAAAGTGGTTTCTATGAAATTAGATCACTATTTGGATGCTTCAATTGGATGTGGATCTGGTACAATTCTACCTATGGGAAATAAATCTAAAAAGGTTTAATTGTGATGTTATCTTTAATTACCTAGATCATTAAAATGGGCCATTTTTTCAAACCTTTTTTTAATACTATTTAATATTCTTTGTAAATTCACAATCATTATACTAACACCACAGATGATTTAAATAGATGATAATGATTAAGAACCTATGATAAACCTAGGTTTCATAGATTAAAAAAATTGGGATTATTTCGACATAATGTAAGTAATTTTCATGATTATTTAGTCTCTAATTATGATTAGTATTTTTCAAACCATGATATTTGGTTTTAGTCAATGGAAGGAACAAGAAGGAAATGAGTTAACAATGAATGTGATGGATAAATTTATATGAGAAAACAAATTGGATGATAACTAGTGTAAAGTAAGTTATTATTAATACTAATTAGTTTTCATGATATATAAATTATCAATATACAACTTAACCAACTCTTTATTTAACTAAATAATACAAGGATAGACATTGGTGAGTTTTCTATTGGCATGTACCATAGAGGAAAAAAGATTTAGTTTCCTATATGATGATAATGTGGGAATAATCACTCCAGATAATTTATCTAAGGATCAAGAAGATATTTTAAGTGTAGAAAAAGTCATACAAAATTAATTACATAGAAAAAATTAAATTTTTTAACAAAATAGATTGGAATAATGGTCCCTAAGATAACATTGAGGGTTGAATGATTCAACTGTTTAATGTATAATAATTATGAAAATTGATATCTTAATGAGAAATATTGTGAAGATAATCAACAACGTTGTACATGAAATGGGGTTTCTATTGTCTATGAAGTGACTATGAATGATAACTGAAATTAATGGTGTATTAAGAAATAATATGATTAATCTTTTTTAATGGCTTCATAATGTATTATAATTAATGAAGTATTTATGTATTGTAATTATATAATTTTAATATATATAATGATTTTTCATTATATTTTTTTGAATAATTATTTGAAATAATATTTTGAATATTTCTATTAAACTAGAAATGTTATTTAATTGTGGGATTATATTAATGGAAAACACATAATGAAGGGAAAGTAACCCATAATATAACCCTAATGTTTAGAAAATAGTTTTTAGTTTGGATAGAGAGATGATTTTTATGGATAAATAAATTAGATAGTATTGATTACCATGGAACTTATTAATGATTTATGGAAAAATAATTTTATCTTATCGTTGATAGAGTGAACATAATTATTTTATTTAGGGAATATATTCAACAATATATGGTTTCATTAATGTAATAAGGTAGAATATATGTTTTCAAAAAGGTTAATGGTAATTCGGGTTAAGATCAAATTTTAATAGAATATATGATAAGATATTCACATGTTTCATAAGTTACAATTGATAGGTAATTCTTATTTTTTTCATATTAATGAAAAAATAATTTTGATAAATTTAGTGACCTTAATTATAAATTTTTAATTTTGGACTATTTATAAGGTTAAAAATTTATGGAATAGTTTAATTTGAATTTTGGTTGATGTTTTTGAGATTAATTAATTATTTAACGATATGAATATCTATTCATAACCTATTTTAACCATTTTTTATGATGATAACTAAAGATATACATAATTATTTGTTATTTTATTTATGGATATTATGATCCTTTAGTTCTTCAGGAATAAAGAAATTGTTTTTTTTCTTGAATAAAAGGATGAAGTGGAAATTTAACCAGGACAAACCAAAGGGTATGATTTTTATTATAAAATTAAATGAAATAATGTAAATATATTTTCTCAAAATACTTATTTATTTTTTGGAAAAGGTTATTCAAATAAAATGTTATACTATTATCATCATTTTTGTCGATATTAATGACCCCTTTCACAACTCTTTGGATTATCATTTTTTATCTCTAATCTTATCTATATGACAGACTTTCTTTTAATCAATTATCTTTATCACTCTCTATAATTATTTTTCATTTATTGAATGTCCAAAGCATCGTGACCAACCAATTTTCTCTTATATGGAAACATATTTACGATTTACTTTCAAAAACTATTATGTTTCCAACAATCCAATTTTAATAGAAGTTTAATTATTAATTTATCATATGCGTGTTTTTATAAAAGTGTTTTTAAATGTTAATCATTTTATGACTAAGATGAATTTTGAGGGTGAAATTAATTTGAATGGGGGTAGAATGAAACTCTATGAGATTTTGAGAAATGAATTGTTTTCAAATAATTTTAATCACTTAAATAATTTGTGGTATATGAAAGACTTATTTTATCTTGAATTACACCTTGCACTAAGTTTATCTTATGTTATATACAATACCGAGTATATCATGCATTATATAAAACATTAAGTTTAAAAAAACTGTTACATACATTTTAATATCATTATATAATATTATAGTTATCACCGTCCCATTAGAATAGATAGTATGAATATGAATAAAAAGATTATGAAAATATGATTTAAAAATTTATATAAAATTAATTCTTCAATGACCAATATATTAGAAATGAAAATTAAAACCTTTTTAAAAAAAATAAAATCTTTTTCAAAAAAACTGTTTTTATTAAAAATAATGTTTTTTAAAATATATTAAAAAACTTTTTTTTTGAATCATTTTAATGAAATTTATATATAATATATTCAATGAAATATCTAAAATTAATTGCATTAGTTTTCTATACAAAAGATAAGAATAAATCTAATTTTATAGTTAAAATGTATTTCTCTAAAAGTAGTTTTTCACTTTTTTAAACATTTATTTTATAACTAATTATTGAAAATTTTAGCAAATTTAATTTATAAAATTTAATTTTTAAAAATATTAGTATAAAAATTATATTTGGGTGATTTTTTTTGTAATTTTTTAAAAACATTAATTCATTGATTAGTGCTTAAAAATACATAATTTTTATTGAAAACTAACATTCTGTTTAAATTATTTATTAAGTTAAATTATATTTTCAATTGGGTTTAAAGTGAAATGAGTTTATATATGTATATATTAATATAATTTTCTTCATTTCAAACAACTTCATATTTGAATTCCATATAATAACTTTGAAAAATTTTGTACACTTTCGCTTTTAAAACCATCATTCTCATCACACTTGTGAGATTAATTGTAAATTAAAATTTTCCTCTTCTGTAAATGGACTTTGTAAAAATATTTTGAATATTTTGAATCATATTAATTAATACTAACTCACAGGGTAAACATAATTTTATTTCATAATGAATAGGGAAATAGTAAAAATTAATTACTAGAGTTAAGGTAAAAATGGGTTAACCTGTGGGTCAAACTAATACGATAATGTAAAAAATTACCTTAAACATGTATAAATCAATTTTCAAGTCATATTCTTACCCTATAATTTATATTACTCAAGAATAAACTATTTTTTTATCCTTTCGGAATGAGGGAAACATGGGCACACCTTTTTATTTTAAAAAATTACACGTGTGCCACTCACCTCACATATATAGGGCACCCCCTGTCTGCTCTTCATTAATGTATTCAAACCATTTAGGATCAACCAATAACTTCCCAAATAACTTACATAAATCCATAATATCATTATAAAAGCCTTATTGTTGTCATAAATCCAATACTATGTGGATTTTGATGCAATCCTAAGGAGGTTACTTGATAAAGAGGTAGCATTCATCAAAGATGGATTTTATTTTATTTCTTCCTCCACCTCATAAAAGTTTTATTAAAACAAGATAATATAATTACCATATTACCTTAAATATAATTATATGTATTTATTTTAAGAAAATTACCTAAACAATCTCCACTTCCATAAAAAGGGTTATGAAATCATTATTTGTGTATACGAATGACAACTGCCTCACAAACTGATGTCATGTATTTTCAATTGCCAAATCCACAATTGGGTATGATTTTTAATATAAAATATATGTATGGAATTTATATCATTATTATAAAACTATAGTAATTATATCAGATATACTGTTTTAACAATCCATTCCATAGTGGATATGATTACTTCATTCATGTGTATAGTGGGACACCACCTCAGAAAGCGATGAGGCTCATTTTCCCTTACGCTTTACATGGATGATTCTAAGGATAAAGTTAATTAATATATATTATTTAATGAAAATGATTATTATATTCAAGAAATATTATTCATTATGAAATGATATTATATCATTTTATGTAAAACTTTTTTCACTCATTGAATGATGATAACACCATTCATGTACATGTGGACTAACTCCTTCATGAAGCGATGTGACTCTCTCTTTTCATCAACAAACCAAATGAATGATATTTTTAAGTATATTTATAAAAATAATATTTTATTTATGATATTATTATCGTTATATAATTATAAAATATTAATTACCACCTTTCCATAAAGATCATTGAAAAACTGAAATGTTACTCATGTGTATGTATGGCCTACCATCTCCATGATCGTCACATACATCATTTTTCATACCCAAATTTCAAGAGTTTTATGAATAGTATAATTTATTTATATATATAATTATTATTTAATTTTTATTATTTTGTATGTTATGGATCGATGATCAATGTAATAGGACCAAAAAAATAACATATCAAAACATACATGAAATACAATATTATTATTACATGAAACATGATTTTAAGAAGGAATTGTTAATAAATAGGTACCAAAAACATAATTAATTCATTTATGATAAGCTATAAATAAGCAGGAATTTTTAATATATTTATAATACAATTATGTTATTATACAGCATGATTGAATGTTTAAAATGGTTGTAGATACATAAGGTAAAGGATATCTATCTCACATTTTTCTTATGTGAGACACATACCATATTCACAACCTATTTCATTCATGGGGTTTATGGTCCAAAAGATTGAAATGTTTTAATGATTTTTTGTCTCAATATTTCTTATTTGAGACATAAATTTATTTTATATACCTTTCTTATTTTATTAAGTGTATATACGTCCCATTTGATATGTAATAACATATTTTTTTATCCTCATTATATTTTTCTGTTTATTTAATGATTTTCATTCATGGGGGCTTGGTTTAAAACTTACCGCAGTGGTAAATATTTTATGTTGCAGTCTAATAAACTATAAAGATTTTTTATTTCTATGTTTCTGATGATAAAATATTATAATCGAACTCTCAAGAAACTCGTGAATTTTAATCACCCTAGGTTATTTCATGTGAATAAATTTTCTCCCTTCTTTTTCATCAACTCGCATTCTTATGATTTCAAAATTATTTTTTTAGAAAAAACATCTTTTCAGTCAAAATACCTTTTTTCTAGAAAATATTGCTTTAAAAAACTATTTTATAATATTTGTATAATGATTTATTAATTATAATCTTACCAATGATTTAATTTTGGATTTTTTAAATGAATCTTATAATCATTTTACAAAAAATACCCTTTTGGATTTTACGAAAATGTAAAAGGAATCATCGTTTTTACTTGTAAGGAAGATATTGAATTTCCCAACATAATTACCATTATTTTCAAGGAAAATAATTTTAAAACATTTTTTTAGGATAAAATTTCAAAGAAAAACTTATATTTTCAAAATGAAATGAGTTTAATGATTTTTAAATATTTCATTATATGTTTTCTGGATTATTTTTATCGAAAAATATTTTCATACAATTATATGTTTTAGATAATGTCTTTAAAATTGGAAATATTTTTTTTCATGAAATATTAAAATTATTTTGGAAAGCATCCATTATAATTTTTTTAGAATATTTTTAATGAAAATTATTTTAAAAATGATTTCTCTTTTAAAAAGTTTTCTTAAAAAATATATTTCCCTCAATACATGTTTTAAATTATTTTTTAAATATTTATTTATATGTTTTCAGGGATATTTTTAATTAAAAGTTTTTAAAAAAAATTTTATGAAATTTTTTAAAATATATTTTCATTTAAATTTTATTTACCTCAATAAAGGTACTATGAGGCTTTTCAAAATCATTTTCCCTCTAATATAACTTATTTTGATGTTACATATTATTTATAAGTGATACAATCCAAGTATACCATTATTATTCTTTCCCTAAATGATTTTTTTTTCTAGTATGATGTTTATGAAACCTATTTCTCATCCACGAGTAATACAGTGATGGAATTATTATTAAAAACCATTATTTTCATGGTTTACAATTTTATATAATGATTAAATGATTATAAAACTTGTCAGTTTTATATAGGTTATGATATTATGAAATGTTTATGAACCCATTTCATTTCATTGGATATGATATGATGAATATTTTATGATCTTGTATCATAATTACGTAAAGGTTTCTTTATGTGATGGGTGATACCTAAATCTCAATCTAATGAATTATGTAATGATTTATATCTCATGATATAGATAGGACCAGAATAGGGAGTTTCCCTACTTTAGTATGTGACTTTTTCTATTATGATAGTAATGGGAGTGAACCTTGCCTATTATGACGGTTTGGGGTGTGAAATCATTCAACTATGATTGCATTAATAGTGACCCTTAAATACGATGGAAATTATTTTATATTCTTATGTTTATGACATGATTCCATTTATTATTCTATTTTTATTCTCTAATGGAATATGTTATTGGTTTTTCTTATTATTCATGCCTTATGGTAATACAATATTTATGCTATATATCAAGATTGTGATGTTTGATATGAAAGGTATGCTTTTAAAATTTTATTCTTATGTTATCATAACTATAATTTGAAGTTATTATTATGTATCTACCTTGGTTAACATTATTTAAAATCCAAGATCACCCTTTATTCTTTTTTACTTCCTCTGGAAATGATGACATGTATTTAGAAGAGAATGATTTTAAGAGAACTAAATGGGAATATCCTTATGGGATATGTTAGTGATCTTTTAGCAAATTAGAATATTGTTTACATAGTATCCAAAGACACTAAACGATTATCGTCCTTAGGTGTGTGTTTGTGTAATATATTGAATATTCATATAAAAAGATGTCATATGTATTTATGAATATTATGGGTAATTATATTGATCCAAATATTTTATTCACTATTTTCAAATACGGATAGGAATGAAACTTTCTATATTAGAAACACTAACTTTTGATGGGAATGTACCACCGTTACATTTCCTTTTAAAAACCTAGGGATACAAAAAATACTAAATTTTTTCCTCTAAGATGTATATCCAATTAATAATCTTTTTAGTGAGAGAAAAAAACCAATCATTGCTTAATCTGAACCACGCAGAATCAGTAGACCCTACCTTATTCTGTTTGGGCACAATCCCAATATACCATTATATTGAGTAGATATTACATGATAGTACTAAATTTTAAGGGTAATATATTCCAAAATAGTTACACACACATAAAAGAATATGTATAATTAAGGACCACATAAACCATTAGAATAATTTTATAAGGATTTCTGAGTTATTATTGTTCTCTTGAGGAACAAAATGATATGAATGATGTAGATTTGGACAAGAATACTCTAGTGATTAATCTAAAAATATGTTTCACATAGTGTAGCTTGAATGAATCTTAAATAACTAGTATTTAAATAGTTCTATAAAACACATTATATAGACTTCACGTAAACATATATGATTGAAAATTAAAACATTTCACATTTCCTCTTTTATAATGGAGAACCGAAAAGAATCTTACTTTGTATTACCTTTTTAGTTGAATACCTAAATATTTAAAAATAATATTATCATAGAATGTGTGTTATTCTATTTAACATAAATATGATATTTTACTTAACTCATTTTTCTCATTAAAATATCATAATTTTGCCCCACAATAATGAGAGCCTGGAAGTAATAATATAATATTCTAAAGCATATTCCCTATAGTCATGATGAAATATTCTGATAATAAACTGATGTTATTTTCAATATTTTATATTAATTCTTATAAGATGATGAGTTTACTTCTTATTAAGTGTCAAAATTTGTAATATCTGATATGAAAGGTTTTGGGGATAGACCCACCAAAAGGAAATATATATGTTTTGTACATGTTATTGGTTGTTTCTATAAGTGAATGTGTCTATTGGTATTTAGATTTAATATTATTATTAATGTATATAATGAATAATGTTATATGATTTATTATCAAAAACATGGAGGCTATATGGTCTACAAAAATTCTGATATATTGGTTGATTCATAAGTAATATGATATTAATAGAAATATCCAGAATGTTTTTCACTATCCCTTACTAGAAGATGATATATAATTGATTGAAATTGATGTATTTTAGTGAGTCATATTTCATGATGTTTTAACCAAATGATCATGTATAATATTCATGGAATGAAATTCATATCTATATTTTTATGCACAAGTACACAACAAACTTGATGATATATTGTATCAAATGGATTATATTACACAATATGTGTTTGTATGAGGTTCTTGTCATTTGGATATTTATAAATTTCTTTATAGTTATATTCTTGTGGTTTTAGTTAGAAGTCATGAAATTTAGTTAATAACACCTAATGAGACAAAGAATGTTTTCTGGAGGGTTAAAAACACTATATCTTTATAATTATATATACAGTCTAATATAAATTAATATGAAATAAATACTATTCTTATAATTAGAGAATAATAATTATTTGTGTTATGATAATTTCAAAAATTAAATCACCAATTATTTTATGTTGAATTATATGTGTGACAAATATTAAATTAATATTTATTCCCTGATTATTGGATATGTTATTTATTTATTCTTTTATAAATTATATAATTATATTTTTCTATTTAAATATATGGTTAGAATTCAAGGTTTGATAAATACTAATGAGGGTTTATGGGATGAATTAATGGCATGAAATGAAATTTTATATTTTAAATAACTTCATTTAAATAAATACAAATTTAATTATTTAATAAAAATGATATTTAAGTAATCTATTAATTAGCACTCACAATATAAATAATAATATAATTTTTATCTATCTTGGGGTATAAATTGAATATTAATAATTGTTAATGTCCATAATGAAATATCTAATTCTACAATAATTAGTATATAATCCATATCATATCATCTAGGGTAAAAGAAATTACCCTTTAAAACAATTATTTCTAGATAATTTTCTCAATATAGTGGCGAATTTACACTAGAACACTCCCTTCAATGAGGGATTCATATCCAATTCCTCCCACTCAAGATTTAGATAACTACAAATAATCATTCAAGATAGAAGATATTATTTCAATAATAAATGATGAATGGTGTATGATGATCAGATCATACATTCTAGAACTTAGAAATCCATATGTTATATTTGTAGGATTTTATAATATGTATGGATACCGCTAGATGGATTCTACCATTTGATCAACAAAATATACCAAGATGAAGGTATTAAATGAAAATGTAATTCTCTTCTAAATATGCTAATTATATATTATGTGTAAAAATATATCTAATATGAATATTTTTGTGATCCGTTCATCATCTTCCTAGTATTTAATCTGAAGAAAGAGATAAAAATAATAATCGAGAATGAGCTCAACAATTTTTGATGTACAGAAGAATATTCATAGGAAAAATTTTGTTGAAAATTAAACCTAAAGGACCAATGAGTGATATACGTTCCCCCTAAATAATTCTATTTTGTTATGTATTTAATTTGGGGAACTTCAAATTCCTAATTTACACAACCTTAATAAATTCTAACACAACCTCAAGATATAAGGAAACACCCGTAAACTTTCAAATTAAACCTACGCCTTCACCAGAAATTTATGGATATCTAACAGAAATATCTCAATATATTACATTAATTATGTTAAGGAAAAAATATATTATAAAACTAAAAATATCTAGACTAATTAAATTATGTTTATTGAGATGACGGTGAACACATGGCTTACATTCACTGATCTAGGGGATGAATCATATTCTAGCATAATAATAATTTTACAAAATCTGGAGAGAGTTCAAAAAACATTATACATATACCTCAATCAACTAATTAGTAAGAGTTTGATCATGTAAACTGATTTCCACTAATAGATACATGCCATGGAAGAAAACAAATAACTATGTAGAAGAATCATATTGAGTACCTAGCTGCATGATATAATCTAAGAACAAGAACCTTGTAGTTATTCATATAAATTATATAATGGGATGAGGAATAAGATATTACATGATGGTATTTAAACTATGAAATATAGGTTTCACTATAAGTATTTTATATTTTTTTATTAAATATCCATGAATATATCATCTATATATTAAAAGACGGATAAAATCATTTAGTTTGTTCAATGGAGATCACGAGTGCTGTTATTATGTAATATTTTAAATATTTTCATACTAAATTATTATGTCTTATTACTCACACTAATATTTAATAGTTTTTAGTGATATGGGTGAGTTAAAATTTCCCATCCTTTACCGTGTCTATGATTTTTTATAGAAACTATGAAATATAAAATATTTATTCCATATTAAAACCATAAATGTAATAAATGAATGAGGTAGGATTTATAGACTTTGAGATCATCCAAGTGGTCTATAGTATCCATTTCTCTCTCAATGCTCCAAGCATACCTTTATAATGGACGTGGTCGAGTGAGGATAATGTATCAATACAGACCTAATCCATGTTGAATATATTTCCTACAGATGTTCTAGGATACGATGATGTGATATGATGAATGAGAATAATATTATCATTACTTAATTTTTACAATTTACTTTTCAAATTGAGTTCTATTACATGTTAGAGTCTATATTGGATCACCTATAAATCATTTGATAATTAATACCCATATAAAATAAAAAAATAACAAAACAAAAATAATTTTAATGATGTTTTCCCTTGATATATAAGAATACATACTTTTTATGCCCAATTATAATTAATTAAAAAATCAATAATATGACTTTGTGATTACATGAAGGGATGGTATAATCATTAACCCCTATTGTTTCCAAAAAATATTAATGTTCTGATATAAATATAAATTAGATCCCTATATTTCTCATATTAATACCCATAATAGAATGAGAATACCCCCTTTAAAATTTAAATGTTTCTAAACCAAAAAATAGATCTTTTATTTAAGCCCTTATATTATTCCATAGGAATGATAGGTCCCTCCAACTTCAAGAACATCAATATTAAGATTATCAAACATGAAGTGGTTTATTATTGGTATTAAAAATCAATATTTTTATCCTTATGTTCATAATTAATTATCATTATTTTATACAATGGTTATTCCACCTCCTTTTTAATATTCTTATAGGTTAATTATTTATGGATTTAAATTTTAATGTCATTTTAAGAAAATTTATCTTCATCTTCCTTTTACTACTTTTGAAATATTTTTGCATAAAATATTCCATCTTTAATCATAATTAATTTCATTATAATTAATTAGATTTAAAAATTTAAAAATTATTTCTTATTGATATTATAAAAATAATTTTTTAAATTCTTATTTAATTATCTCGTTTTCTTCTTGGAGTTATAATATTGCCTCTTCAAACATACAGTTCCAGCATAGTACTTTTACTAGGTTGTTTTTAAAGGATGGGGCTGAAGCCTAAATATATTATAAAATCAAATTCCCCTTTTTTATCTGCGTAGAGGGAGACCCATTACATAGCCCGAAGGCCCAAGTCCAATTGGCCGGAATACAAGGCTTGAAAGACCAATTTTGGCCCAAAGGACCCCTCGGTGAACAGTACTGTTTCAGTACCTGCACTGCTGCAGTACCACTGCCACTGTAGTACCTGGTAAAGTGCATTTTCCGCTATAGTGTCACCGATGTAACAGTTCCCCCACTGCTATAGTCCCACCACTACTACAGTACTACTACATACTAATACAATACCCACAAATCCACCCCTACCCGGATTTGATCTTTGGTATTTTGGATGACATGCAACAGCATGTACCACTTGGGTATAGGCTTGTTGGAATTAAATCATCTCTTTATATTTCAATGTTTTTTTCCTCCATTTAATTCATGGATGGTCTCTAGTTTTTCTTCTAAAACCAACTAAAAATATATATATATGATTATATTTAATTTTTGAATAATAAAATGCATGACATTATTTCATCTTGAATGTAAATAATCATAAATATCATGAGATTTTAATCTATAATAAACAAATAATGAATACTAGGATTGTATGATCATATTATTTATCATGAAAAAAATTATTAATCTTATGTGACACCAAAAAAATATTATATATCCATTAGAAAAATAAAATTAATAAATAGTAGAATTAGTGCTACCTTATATGACATAGTGAAGCTTCTAATTACTCCGACGTAGCTTACCTATTAAACATACACATCCTTTAGAATCATTGAGTTATTCTAGAATGTTAGTGTAACATTTCAATTTTATATTATGAAATTTCATTTTAGGCTTCTAAAGTATTTATCTATAACAAAACATCATACTATTTTTTTGGTTATTCTTATGAAATGTGATTTTATATATATATAGAAATATTTTCATGCAATATCTCTTTTACAAAAAAAATCATTTATATGTGAGTCATGTTCTTTCTTGAGTTACTTTTACAGATTAAAAAAATATAGTTATTCCTATATTTCCTATATTTATCAATTTTATTGACATTGAAAAATACAAACCCATTAAAATTAAATATCATCCTTAAAAATAATTTTCAAATAATCGTAGATGATTTAATTCCAATCCAAAATCTTTGAATTAATTGTAAAAACCCATTAAACCTCCTTCAATTGTTTTTATATAATTATTAATGAACATAAAACATGAATTATTTATAAAATTTAAAATAATACAAGAATTTTTTGAACATAACATCAACAAAATCTAATCATATTTTCTTATCCTCAACATCTTTATTTCGTCTCAGAAATATTATAAATAACATCCAACAATCCTCATTCATAGTTTACTACAAATAATACATAGCATTAATGATTCTAAGGGAGATTTAATTTATCTCTTTAGATTTCTTATCACCGCCAATAACATTCAAATTTTCATAAAATGAATTCATTTATTAAATAAAAATATCATGATATCACACTATTATAAAAAATATTTTTAGATAATTCGATCTCTTGGTGGAAATAAATTAATGGATTGTGACATTGATGCTCACTACCATAATAAAACCATTCATCCCTCTCCATTTAAAAAAATAATCTATATTTTTATTTTTTAAATATTCATAATTTTTATTTTTTATTACTTTTTTTTCTATTTAAAAATAGAATAAAAAATAATAAAAGAAATTTTGGAAATTTCTCAAGTTAGAGGGAAATAGTAAACATGATTGTTCATCCTCAAAAAAATTATTTTTATTCCACGAAATTTCATTTAAGAAAATATAAACAGTATGATACATTTTTGACAAATATTCTGGCCTTTCATATCTATTATAAATGTTCCCTTTGACTGAATTATATATTCTCTCAATGTTCTTGTATCTATAGTGGTTTACTATATTTTTCTAAACATTAATTATAATTTCATTATAACATGAAATTATCATTGGATTCTAAACTCTATCATTCAAGTATTTTAATTTCACTATCACCAAATCATATATGTGAATGAATTTTTAGTAGCTAAATAAATATCCTATCCAATGATCAAATTTAGAGAATTCTATTTTTTTCAATACTAACACATTAAAATTTTAATTAAAAAGAATTTAATGTAATATGTTGATATCCTGTCAATATAACTTCCATCATAGTTTGAATTAGTGTACTTATATAATATTTAATCATTATATATTCTATAGTCCGATCTAAATTTATGGTTACATTGTTATTTCTATGAAAACGTTTTATTTCCTCCATATGGGGTTCATTTTGATCACTACAATATATTTCAGATAGTGTTACTCAATAAAATACCTACAGACAGTATGCAGTGAGATAAACAAGGCTTTCAATTAGTATCATAAATTAATTTTGAAATACACTTTTCCATGGATCATCCCTCTCAACGTCGCACTACATTTTATTTGAATATCAATTTATCAAAATTATTTCATTAACAATTTATTCAATAATTCTTTTTAATATTTCACCCTTTATGAAAAAACTTATTTATCTTCATACACAACATGTAATTCTAAAACGAAACTCCTTTATATGAGAATTTAAATTTCTAAATGTTACTTCATTTTTAATAAAAAAAATATTCACAAGAGTACTCCATGTAACATTAAAATACTATATAATAAAGAAAAAAAATAAATAATAGTGTTTGTTTTCAACACTTTAACATAAATTTCATTATCCACATTCTCTTTGATAAAATACATTCCTTTAAAATAGTTGTTCATCTTGAAATACTAGGCTGTTGAGGTATGTTTGAACCCATTAAATGCCTTCTTCAACCTATACACCATCATTCCAACATTTTAAATGCTAAATATTTTGTGACTATTAATAAATTATTTTCTTCAATATACCTATTAAAAATTAATACATCAAATTTAGTTTACAAGTCATGTACATATGAGATGTTGTTGTTTATAAAAGTTACATTATATTATTACATTCAATAAAGGAAAATATCTCTTCAAAATTAACTCCTTCAGGAAGAGAATATCTTATTACAAATAATATCTCTAGATTTCTTTAAATCTCACCAATATAAATGAGTATGTTTATTGTCACACCCAAATTTTCCATTTCCATCTTTTGTTTCAAAACCGATTTCTGTTCCTGGAATTCTCTTGGTCTTCGAGTGTTCCGAGATTAGATTTGGTGTCGCAGGTGTTCTTTATATAAGTAATTATCCTTGAATGTATTAAATTTTAGTTGGAATTTTTTTCTTAAAGGGAAGGTATGTGGATGAGGTGTTTCGGAAACTAATTTTTGACACTCCTAGTGGCACCTCTTGTGGGGTATGTCATTGGGGTGGTTTATAACCTTATGTTGGAAGATTATTGGGGTGAAATGGTGGTTTTATTTTCGGTATTTTCCCCCTATCATTTTCCTATCATTCCCCCTATGTTTCCACATGGTTCTGCATGAAATTATAGGAGAATGGATTGGTTTTGGGTGGCCAAAACATGTCTTACGGTTTGGTCGCACAGTTTACTAAATCATGCAGCAAAACAGTGCAAGGTTTATAGGTCACTAATAATATTTTTTATCTTCCAATTTTTTCCTCCCATAAATAAACCTAATCTATCCTGGTTTTCCCCCATTTGACCCTATCATCAATGGGAGGCCTCATATCTCCCTCAAGTTCCAATGGAACTCATTTTTTATGGAGGATTTTATGGAGAAACCTCAACATCTTTCACGTAAGTAAATTCAGTCTTGGATTCTTCCATCTGTCATTCTCTTTCGTTATTATTTAATGAAGTTATAAACTTTTCAAGATATAGGTTTCGTACCTAGGTTTTATCCTTGAGTCTTTTTGGTGAAATTTTGTGGTCTAGGGCTCGATTTATCTTTCGTGTGGTGTGGTGGTGGTGCAGTTGATGTTTTGCACCAAGATTCAAGGGTTTTGACACTTCTGTTTGGTGATTCAATGGGTAATCAATTATATATGAGTTATATTTTCTGAATTTATGTTTTTAGAACATTTATAATCCATTTACATTTCTACTAAATCTGGTTTTGGTGATTTTTTTGAGGAACTGATTTTAGATACCAATTCGGTGTTAAATAGGGTATTTTACATGTCTATTTTATGTTATGCCAAATGGGGTTGTTTTATAACTCCTGTAATGGGTTTAAAGAAATTTTTTGGGTGGTGAAAATTCTATTTTTTTGAATATGGGTATTCCCATGGCTTTCAAAGTGGGACTTTAAAGGGATTTTGTGTGTAAATCATTGCTATATTTTCTGAAGTTATTTTATTGAAATTATAAAGGTTTTATTGGGTGGTGTAAGTGGTTAAAAACATGGGTACCTAATATTTTCAGTTTATTATAAAGCATAAATGATTTTTTATGTGATAATGGATTTTATTATCATGAGATAATGTTTTTATAACAAATGGGGAAGCCCTGGTATCTAGGAGGGAGGATATGTACTATTACGCTAGTGTTCCGGATGGGTTTCGTCCTTGTCTCACTGAAAAAAATAGATAATGTCAACACTAAAAAAACTATATTGACGATGATTTTGGACCACTAGGTTATGGGTATGTTCTATACTTGTGGCTCGTGCATGAGAATTTATGTTTCAATGGTTACTTTACACAGAGGTATGAGGTACATGGGGCCCAAGACTAACTACATCCTAGAAGTCTTCCCGAGATTGGTTTTTTGTTGAATCTTGTGTATTTATCTTTGTAATATGGTGGTTTTTGTTTGAAAATACAATATCTTACATGTTTTATTCAAATTTTATCATTCATGGAATGTTTCATTTGAAAATGTTTTTCATTAAAAAGTTTCATTCATTATAAATTATTTTAAATACCTCTTGTAAATCATAAATTGCATTCTTTTTATCTTGTAATATTTACTCTATGGAATATCATGGTGTAATATTATTTGGTTTAGGATCACACCCTACATAAACCCCTTGGGTGTAATTATACTTGGTCATGTTTGACACAGGAAAAGGAAAGGCTTTGGGTGATGGCGGTTCATGGTGTTAGTTCTCATCCCTGGTACAGAGTTGTGGAGAAAGCTTGTGGGTCATGACCCATTATCATGTGGAGTACATGGGGATATCTTTGTGACGTTTATAAGTGTCTTTGGACCTTTTTATACGGTTTAGACCTATGTATTTAGTTCTAGATATTGTATAAACAATGTTTGGAATGAAATTTTTCAGGTTTTTTTTATCAAATTTTTTTGTGTATTATGTATCCATATTCGAATATATAATTCCCAAACCCAAATAATTGATACCTAGGAAATTTTTCCTGCTCTTGTTGATATGAAATTCCCTTCGGTCCGTGTCATGGGATGGTTTTGGTATTGTCTTTAATGGTGATGAAATTTGATTCGTGAAAAAATGGTATTAGAGTGAGGTTCACTCTGTGGGTCATATTATTTGGGGAAGATTCGGGATAGTCTAGAGCTAGGATTTTCGGTACTTTACATTCTAATTATGGGTAGTGTTCATGGCCAGCACACCTTGTGACAGTATTCATGTCACCATGGGATGTTGGGTTTTATCTGAGTTCATTATTTCTCATGGTTCATTGATGATTTGGGGGAATGACAAAATAGTAGGGTAAATGATCTCAGTGAGCTCGTAGGGCCTAGAAAGCCATGTGGAGTCATGGATATATCCCAAAAACAATCTCTGTGATAGTGAAGTGATTGGAATATGTCTAACAACCATATTTCCAAGTCACCCACCGACACTTGTTTCCTCTCAAATTGTCATGTGTCTGTTTGTTTTGGAATCATGGAAACATGGGTTTTTAAAAAAATAACTTGATTTTAAGAAGTGTGTGTATTTGTGAGATGATTTTATAGTAAAGAGAAAATGGTTTTGTTTCTGAAATAATAGAAATGATATTTGAGAATTATTTTGACCAGATAAATTATGTGTTTACACCTCTTTTGAATGTATTAATTATGTTAAAGAGGGTTTTGAAAATGTGTTTCCATTAAAATTTTCTAAACAATGGAAAAAAAGTTTTGAATAGAATTATTTGTTGCAGAAGTTAATTTTGGGGGTTAAAGATGGTTTTTTATTTGGTAACAACTGATCATTTGAAAAGTTTTATGAAATTTTAGTATTTTTTTGGAAAATATTAGAGATGTGTTCTTAATTATATTGACATTTATGAAATTGTGTTTTTCATGAATTTAGAAGTGTTTTGAAATGAGTTGAAATGTTTAGAAACGGTTGTGCATTTCTAGAAAATGAGTATTGTTTGAATTATGGGTGATTTTATAATTTTGGTTTTATGATTTAAATTGGGTTTTGATTTTATGTTTAGTGGTTTTTAGAAAGGCAAGTGTGGTTAAAAAGGTTTTTATTTTGAATAGAGGAAAGGTTTTGATTTGGTCTTTGGTGTTATCAAGGGTGACCATATGCATGGGTTTATTTGTGAATATGTATGGTTAATGGCAGGACTGGATGAGTGTCAGGATGGATATGGGGTGGGTGTCTATTGTGGAATGTTAACAAGCATGTGTGAGGCTCATGAGATACCCTTGGTAAATGCACAACCCACCAACACTATTTTTTAGGAATGATATTGATAGAAGGTGTTGTGTTTTGATAAGTTGTGGTTGGGAGGTGTAGTTTATATTTTTTTAAAATTGTTATTGTAGGATGTTTTGAGTTCATGTTCCCCTACTGTTTAAACAATGTTTTAGGTAGGAGTTTTGTTGACAAGTTTAAATGAAGAATTGTCTAGTGGTCTCTTTTGAGGAAATGTTTGGGAGGCCAATTTGGTGAATGACCTCATGTGTTTGGTTCAGGT
Source organism: Viscum album (assembly GCA_963277665.1). Taxonomy (NCBI): domain Eukaryota; kingdom Viridiplantae; phylum Streptophyta; class Magnoliopsida; order Santalales; family Viscaceae; genus Viscum; species Viscum album. The sequence continues at coordinate 2,055,285,584 of OY728150.1, read as the reverse complement.
TTGGGGTATGTTGTGATCCAATGACCATATTGGTTGGGTCCTTGGTTTTTCTTTTAGGCTAGGGTACGCCTCCAAGATGAGTTAAAGTGTTATTCATGTGAGGCCTATGGTGTATCTTTGTTGGATGATCCTCCATTTGATCAAATTAAGGACGTTATTCTTGAGCTATGGAGATTGGGTTTACCCCACTTCTTTTTTGATTATTTTGGTCCCCTTGTAGAGGAAGAGTGTTTGTGGGATGTTGAAATAGGCCTTAGTTTCATATATTTCCTGAGTCATCGAATGTGAAAGTAGTTCAGGGATGTTAGTGGAGAATGATGACTTAATGGGCCTTTGTTTATTTTTTTGTATCATTGAGGTAAGAGATCATGTTAGGCCACCAGTGTGGATAATATGGGTAGATTGACTATTATGGACACTTAATAGAAATGAGTTCTGTTTGGTAATCCACACAAGGTTCTTCTCCTTGTTTTTTTATCCACAATGGTCATGTTTGATGAATCCTTGCAATGTTGTATGTTTGTTTTACTTTCAGGGTTATGGTTTTTCAATCTTATCAGAGTATCTATTTGTTCATATATTTCTCCCTTCAGGGAATTTTGAATTTTTATATTCTAGAGGAAGGTGTTTCTATGTGTCCATTCATTCTGATGTTTCCCATATGAGGAAACGAGGGGTGATGTGTGTGCATCCTCTAAGACCTTGTTCTGGTAAAATGATGGGTTGTGGTAAACTAGTTTTTATGTGTGACATGTCTCATTAAGACTATTTGATATCATAGTGTAATTTTTTTTGGTACTAGAAGAATATGTTTCATTTAAGGGTTTGTAAAGCCTGACTGTGAGGTAGCATTTGTTTTAATCAACTGATCTCCAGCGATAGGTCCCAGTGTGATTCTAGTGCATAGTCATGGGAAATCCTAGAGTCGTTAAAACATTTGGTCAAAGTCCTTTCCTTAGTATGAAAGATGGGAATAGCTAAATCTCTGGTTTCGTCATCTTATTCCCTTTTTCCCGTTTAGTGGTAAAAGTTGGAGGACCTCATTTCCTTGTTATATCATGAGTTCATTTTGTTCACTTGGGTTTCTATTGAATTTTTCGAGAAAGTGATGAAATTTGGGCTAGGAATTTTAAAGATCACAGTTTACTAATGGTTAGTAGTAATCGTGCACCAACCTAGGAAATTATGAAATAAAAGACATAAGCTACCACATGGTCTCTTCATGGCCGTGTTCCTTGGCCCATGTAACCATTGGAAGATTCTCATTTTGAAATAATGATTTAAACGGTTAGCGCATGGTTTCTAGAACTATGCGTTCTAACTGTTTGGTCATGCAAACTGTTTAAATTTTGGGGTTCTTTTCATGTCGGCCTGTGTAGATCAGTTAAAAGTTTTGGTCCTTATAGTGGGGAGACCCATCATGGGTATCACGTATGTTCTCTTGGAAAATCTCTAATGTTATTTTAACCCTTATGCTAAGGAGACCATTCTGGCCTACCCCAATTAGTGTGCTGATTCTGTATTGAAAATTATGTTTTCCCTTGTGGTTGGACATCCGTTTGGGTCACCCCATATTCGTGGATCAATTTTCTACTTGGTGTTTTCTTGGTAAGAGGTAGTCTCATTCAACGATATTGATCCCCCAAAGTCATATGTGGGTAAACATGGGATTGGATCATGTCCAACGATTTTTTTTAATTATGTTTGTGGTAGTGTTATTCAGGTTTGTTGTTTGTTTCAAGTGGATTTTTTGAACTTCATCTGGTATTGTATAATTTTTTTGTGTTTTGGTATGTAGTTTGAATAAGTATAATCATATATGGTATGTGAGTTATTTTTTGGTTGGCGAGAGCATTCTCTTCCTTTGTTTGATCAACTGGATGTGTTTGGCCTTTTTGAGGCGGGTGAAAACATGGAAAGGGATTTTGTTTTGTTCTATAGTTTGGGATTTGTTTTTTTATATGGTGTCATTAAGGATTTCTATGGGAGGAAATATTTATGTTAGGGAGAATTTTCACACATAGATTTTCAATTTCCATCCTCCGTTTCCATAAAAATTTTAGTTCTTGTTTTTCACTTGGACTCTTGGTGTTTTGGGATTATATTTTGTGTCACAGGTGTTCATGATCTAGAGAAATAAATATTGTAAATATTAGAAGGTATTTAGAATTTTATTTTCTTAAAGGGAAGGTATGAGGATGTGGTGTTTTGGAAATGAATTTCTGACACTCTTAATGTTACCTCGTGTGGTGTATGTTGTTGGGGTGGTTTATACCCTTGAGTTAAGGGGGTATTGGGGTTAAAGGGTGGATTTCATTTGGTTATTTTTCCCCTATACATGGTTTTATATTTACCCCTATTTTCCCCCTTATATAACCATGAAATTGGAGGATAATGGAATGGTTTTTAGTTTCCAAAACAGGCTGCACGGGTTGTCCATACAGTATACTAAACACTTCTGCCAAATCATGCAAGGTGTCTAATTCATTAAAAATATTTTCGAAATTCCAATTTTCCCCTCCCAAAAATAAACCTCATATGCCCCATTATTCCCCCATTAGACCCTTTGAGCCATGGGAGGCCTCAAATCTCTCTCAAGATCCCATGGAACTCGTTTTTTGATGGGGGATTTGGTTTAGAAGCCTCAAGATCTTTCACATAAGTAAATTCCTTCTTAGTTTTCTTCATCTTCCTCTGGTTTTATTTTTTCTTTAATGACGTTATAAAGTGTATATAATAATTTTTTCATACCTAGGGTTATACTAGAGTATTTTAGGTGAACTTTTGTGGGTAGGGATCGATTTATCTTTCTTGTGGTGTGGCGGTGGTGCGGTTGGAGTTTCGCACCAAGATTCAAGGGTTTTGACAATTGTGGTAGGTGATTCCATGGATAATAAGTGCTAGATGAGTTATATTTTATGAATTTATTAGCACACTTATAGTCCATTATAATTGCAACAAAATTTTTTTTTGGTGATGTTTGTTGAGGAAGTGATTTTTAGATACCAATTTGGTGTTAAATAGGGTGTTTTACATGACTATTTTATGTTATGCCAAATGGGGTTGCTTTATAACTCATGTAATGGGTTTATTGAAAATTTTTGGTTGATTAAGATTTTGTCTTGATGAATATGGGTATGTCCATGGTTTTCAAAGTGGTACTTTAAATGGATTTTGTGTGTAAAGTATTTCTAAATTTTGTGAAATTGTTTTATTTAAATTCTAATGGTTTTATTGGGTGGAGTAAGTGGTGAAAAACATGTGTAGATGCTGTTTTGAGTTTATTATTACTAGAAATAATTTGTTAATGTTATAATGTATTTTATTATCATGAAATAATGTTTTGATCACAAAGGGGGAAGCTCAGGTATCTAGGAGGGAAGATATTTACTAGTATGCTAGTGATCTAGATAGGTTTTGTCCCTGTTTCACTGGCAAAAATAGATAATGACAACACAAAAAAATCTATATTGATGATTATTGGGGACAACTAGGTTATAGATATGTTTCCTACTAGTGGCCTATGCATGAGAACTGATTTTTCTATGGTAACTTTTTCACCAAGGTATGAGGTACATGGGGCCTGAGACCAACATGTTCCGAGTAGTGTTCCCGAGATTGGTTATCATTGACTCTTGTGTATTTATGTTAGGAATATGGTGGTTTTTGTTTTAAAATAAAGTATCATACTTTTTTATTGAAATATTCTCATTAATACAATGTTTCCTTTAAAAAATATTTTCATTGAAAAGTTTCATTCTTTAGAAATTATTTCCACTACCTCTTGTTTATAAAAAACGACCTGATTTTTATCTTGTATTGTTTACTCTATGTAATATTGTGGTGGTATCCTATTGGGATTAGTCTCACACCCTACTTAGACCCCTTGGGTGTATATAGACTTGGTCATGTTTGGCACAGGAAAAGGAAAGGCTTTGGGTGATGGTTGTTTGGGCTGTTAGTTCCCATCCATGGTGCAGAGTTGTGGAGACGACTTGTGGGTGATGACACCTTATCATGTGGAGTCCTTGGGGTAGTTAATTCTATGTTTTATATGTGTCTTTAAAAGTATTTTATCATGTGTAAACCTATGTATTATTTTCTAGATTTTGTATAAACCATGTTTGGTATGAATTTTTTTGATTCAGTTTATCAAATGTTTTTTGTGTTTTATGTATCCATATTCGGGTAAATCATTTCCAACGAAAAATAAATGATACTCAGGCACTTATGCTAGCCCATGGGGATATGGAATTCCTTTTGGGCCTTGTCATAGGCTGTTTTTGGCCCCTTATTTGAGGTCGACCAGATTTGGTTTGTGACATTTATAAAAACGCACTTGGGTCCAATAACGTCATTCCATTTGGGTGTTGGAATAATATACCATGTGAAATTATTTTCAATCTAATTCATCTCCTCAATTATATAATTTTTTAATATTTAATTTTAATGTCCATAATAATTTATCATGACTCCATATGTGATACACGGTCTCTTTGTTTAATGTTGCATAGTTTTGCACTGATATAAACTAGTTTCTTATTATTTAAAATTATATTTTTTGGTTGAATATGATTTTTTTCCTTTGATACTTGAGTTTACCATTCCTTATATAACCATAAATATATATTTTCTAATTTATAAAAATATCAAAAATATTTTATTCATTTTCACATTCTTATTTACTTTTTTTTCTCAAATAATCCATGCATTATTCTTCAAAAAATAAAAAACCATATATCATGTATCTCAGTCAAATTATTATTTTCTCCAATAATACTTACATAATATCAATATAAAAACATTAGTATAATTTTTATAGAAATTTTAGCCACTTATATAGTATAAATATCCCTTGAACACTCTTTTATATATTTTTATCAAAATTTCCCAAATAAGAATCCATGCCCTTTATTAAGCATTAACTACCAGACACATTGATGTACTACATAGTTTTTTGTTCTAATAGCACATTTTTAAGTTATCTTGTTATTTTTTTTTTCATATTTAGACTATTTATTTAATTTTTACAACTATAATTAAATATTTTCTCTAAATAATATTAATATTTTGACTTCAGTAAGCATAGTTCCTTCTATTTTTATAATGAATATATCCAATCATTCAAATAGACTATTTTTTAGGGTGTATATGGTGAAATATATTTTTTTATCCCATTTAATAGTAATATTTTTTTAAAATTATTTTTTACTGAACTACCTTCTGTATTTTTTTCTTCTTGTAATAAATTTGTAGATTTTTCTCACCTTCTAATCTAAAATTTTTGATCAACTTTAAGACATCATACACAGGCTTCTGGAACATCACATTAGTCATCCTAGAGGAAAAATAAATGAATTAATGAAATAAATATCACATATAGTTTATCAATTACTTATTGGACCACATCAAATTTATTTATTAATTAAAGTGGATTGGTGGATTGAATTTACACCCTCTTGTGAATTTCATTCACCATTTAACCTTTTTACATGTTTCACAAATAACATCCATTTATTTATTTAATTTTAGTAGGTCTCTAACCACTTTAACTTTTGATATTTTTTATAATTATTGAACTAAAATGGACATCATTTCTCTAGAAAATAATTTTATCATCTCTTCAACTCCAAAAAAAGTGTTACTTGAAATTCTCATTTATAATAGGTTACTGTTGTTTTATTTTCCATTATTGATAAATCTTACATATTTTAAGAATATTATGTTTCAGTAATTCCTTCTGGAAATAAATTCAGTTAAATAATAAAAAAACTAACTAAAACTCAATATATTATTTTGTTTTTATTAATAAACAAAAACTCAGTAGATTTCAAATCATGAATTTTAATCTCAAATGTGACAAAAAATTTAGTCTTTAGGGAAATACCATATCCAAGCATAACTAATTCTCTTTCATGATATTATATATAATTGAAGTGCTTAGTTTCTCCAGTCATGTTAGAGGAACAACAACTATCTATACTATATGGATTTTTTTGTTTTTAAAATTTCATTTTCACTTTAACAAGATGTATGTTTTATACATTCCATGTTTTTTGAAATATCTCAATCTTGATAGAATATTGGGATTTTACTGGTAGCGTAGTCAAACATTCATCAATATAATTCATTTTCTAGTAATATATTCCATATATTTTTTCTATAAATCTAAATATATTTCAAGTTTACACACTTTATGATTTTTTATAAACATATATTTTATTCCCAATATTACATCTTATCTTCATAGAATTTATCCAAATAAATTATTTTTTTCTGTTACTATAAGTAACTGATTTGTTCTAATAGTAAAATAAAATTTATAATTATCAAATCCACATCACCAACAATCTACCTTTTTATCCATATTTTCCAATGCATAACATAAAAATGTAGTGAATTGTGATTTTTTTATATTAATTCTTTTATCAAACTCAAATGAATCATGTCCTTGAGTTTTCAAACACACATTGAATCTAGCACAATAATCGAACAAATTCTCATCCAAATACAGAAATCTATAGATTATATACATTGTTATTTTACATGTTTCACCCACAGTAAGCTGTATATAACGTAAAAATACCAATAATGTGTTGATATACATAAATATATCTAAGCCAATGATTTTTTATTATAATATAGAGGAAGATATCACTACTCAAACAATTTACACAACCTATTTTTTGCCTTCATAATGATTTCCTAGAAGGTTGCAAGAAATTTTTGTATCGACAAGAATGTTAAACTCAAGGGAATACTAACAAGGTAAATAAAAGAAAATGTTTTTCTACATAATGATATGATGACCACCTGATATTTACATGTATGTTTAAAAACACTATACTTTAATGACTGATTTTCTATGATATATAATTCAATAAAAACTCAATCATTGAATTATATATTTTTCAACTAAAAAATCATTATCATAATCTATTATGCTTGATTGTTTATGCATATTATCTTTCATATATTTCCATTCACAAAAAATTCTTATTATAACTCTAAAAAAATTATAATTTTAAATTCATTTTTGGATACCTAACTAATTTTACCTTCATATACTTTAAATTCTTATCTTGGATCTCCTCAAGGTAAATATCCACCATTAATATCATTTCTTATAGTTAATGGTCATCCTAAAAAATAAATAATACATATTACTTATGTAAAATGATAAATTTTATTTGAATTATATATTATTAACCAATCATGATGTCAAAACATATATTATAGTGTGATGTATTTATTTTTTTACATTTGTTACTTCAAACTAAGAAATATATTTCATAATGATGAGATACTTCATAGAATAATACTGACTTTTTTAAAAGACTATGATTTGTTTCTTCATTGAATTACCACTATAGAATAAATTTTACTATAAATAAACATTTTATTGTGTGACATTTGACATTATAGTGAAATTTATATAGTTTATATAAATATATTTCAAACAAATTTTCATGTTCTGTTATTTGGGGAGAAATTGATTCAATCATGGTAAAATCAATGTATTAAAACATAAAAATATCCCCTGATTTTAGATGAAACATTTAATATCTCACACCACATTAGGTTACACATATTCAACAGACCATATTTAATCTCATATAATTATTATCTAGTGTGAAATATGATGTAACAACCAAACCCAACTCATTACTTTTAGATGATATAGAGTTCAACTCGAATTAGGTGAAATCCCCAAGATATCAAAGGCTGATAATAAATGAAAAGGTCTTAACAGAAATAATGGGAGATGATTTTCCCAGAAGAAAAAAACCTATAAAAATATTAAATAGTAAAATAATATATTAAAAGTTGTTACTTATATGATATATAATTTTCTTCCATCAATCATAAGTCTTTAAAATAAAAGATGATTTATTTTTTATGATGACTATTCATAATTTTCTAGTTGAACTCATAATTTTACCTACTCTACCTTAAACCATGTAAATTTTATTAAATTGGATGAACAAGAAAACACATTAATATGAATTAAATAATGAAATCCATTACTCAAGTGAAAACCAATAATGAAAATTCCGTAAAAACATACCTTTTTAAACCAAAAAAAGAATCAACTTTTCAAAAAGGACATTATATTACCTTTTTAAAATCAAATTATTTGCATGAAAACTCATTAGAAATAACATAAATGTTAAGTAGGTAAATAAGAAAATAATTTCCTATATCACTCTTATAAATTTAATATCTAATACGGTCGACATCTATATATGTATTACCCGTTTTAGTGGAGGTTATAACGTAAGCCCTTTGTCTTCCTATTCCTTTGACAATATCCTTTTTCTATATTAATAGAAATAAGGTTGATTTTCAGCCTAAATAAAGACTTTTAAAATGTGGGGATAGATATAGGAAGGGATTTGGGTAGGTCTGGGTCTAACTAGATGGTTTTTTAAATATAAAGAAAATAGAAGAAGAGGTTCCCTTTTCATTTGGGAATCAATTATTTTTTTTAGAAAACATTCACACATGTAAAAGAATAAAACTTATACGAAATGATTCATGTATACATATATAAAAGCTTCTATGAATTAACGCATCATTGATGTGGGAAAATCTATTCATTCAATAGATGTTAAAAATACATTCCATTTTTACATTTTTTTAAAAAAATTAATGTTAAATTTCTATATATAATTTTTAATATGGACACTTACCTCGAGATAGATTCATCATGTAATCCCTTTGTTTTTATCTTCCTTTGACAATATCCTTTTCCTATATTAAGAGAACTAGGGTTGATTTTCAGTATAAATAAAGACTTTTAAAATGTGGGGATAGATTTCTGGAATGGATTGGGGTAGGTATGGGTCAAACTAGATGGTTTTTATATGTGATGAAAATAGAAGAATTGGTTCCCTTTTATTAGTTATAGTAGGGGAAATCATAGAATTTTCTAGCATATTAAATTAATATAAATTGAAATTCAATTAAAAATGAATTCAATGTGAGTAATTTAAAATATATGATGATGATGCATCTAAATTTACTCAATAAAATTAGACATGTTTTTAATGTATTTATACATATATATTTTGGTTTTAACCCCTACTTAACCCCCTTAACTATTACCATAACTTCATGAATTCTAACTCATTGAGGGTTAATATAGATTCTATAAACTGAAAATCAACCCATAAAAATACCATGGTTGATATTTAATAGTTTATCATAATCACAAGGAAAAATTTAAAATTTTTAGGAATATTATATCATTTATTAAAATATTTTCAATTATAAAATATCAAGAATGTCAATTTCTAGAAATATTCATTAAATTGAATTTTATAATATCATGAAACCCATTATAATTCATGGAAATTATTTTCATACATCCCTAGGATGTTTATGTACTCTATAAATTTTGTTTATCACATTAAGTGTCTAAAATTATATTTATTTAAATATTTTTAATATCACATATTTTTTTTTAATAATTGAATAAATATTGCATCTGTATTGTGAAATCCTTTAATGTAATTATTAATAACCTAATAAGTTAATATAAATTACTAAAATAAAGAAAAATATATTATAATTAAAATACTATTTATCTTCAAATATATCCTCTACACAATACCGTATTAAAATATTATACTTTTAAAAAAACTTTTGTGATATGTTTGGCATTTCTTTGAATAAAATAATATAATGGTCATGACTCCTACAAGATGCCCAAAAATATTGTATATTAAAATATTCAATGGTTTTGGTTGATATATAATCATTAAATAAAATTTAATCAAGGTTTATGGTAATGTTATAGATCATATAATTTTATTTATATCAATTATTTACACAATTTTCCCATTACCGTGGTAAAAAATATTACTAAGTTTAATATTCATATTATCCAAATATAAAATGGACCGATAGAATACATTTTTCACCCACTAATAGCAAATACTGAATCCATTTCTCAAAATTAAAAATAAATTAGTTTTATAGTATCATTTATAATTAAAAATCCATAATTCGAAATAAAAAAAGTTTTTCAATAGAACATCAGTTTTTTATATAAAAAGTATTTATACTACATTTAAGTATATTATACATTAAAAAACAAGAATTTGATTAAAATAATTCAAAATGAAATATTGAAAATTTATAAAAAATAAAGACAATAATTAGACCTTGAAAATACAATGAGTGAAAATAATGATCCTAATAAAAATATACATTTTCACTATTGATTAAGAAGTGAATATTCTAAAAAATTCAAAAAATTCATTCTAATATTATTTTCAAAAGATGGATTCAAAAATAAAATTCCTTTATGTATATTAGAAATAAAAAATTTTTAAAATTTATCTTTTAAATATATCCTTAGATTAAATGATCTTAATAAAACTATTTCCTTCATGATTTTATACATATAAAAAATTATTTTATGAATTATAAAAAAAATATACTCAATAAGTTCTTGGGATGTAACATTATACCCCTTCTAAAAATACATCATCATAATTTCATTCACTTATTAAAAAAATTTGGAGACCTTAACCTCCTAGCATTTTTAGATTCCCATGGTGATTCTTTAATAATATGGTTTCTTCACAAAACCATAACCAGGTGAACTACATAGTTATACAATACTTACAATTTATGGTCACAAATTGGAATAGTATTTTCCTCAAAAGGAAGGTTATCTTCCAATTAAAATATATCCAAGATCAAATAAAGATATGAATCCATCACATAATTTCATAACATCTAAACATGAAATATATTGTGTAATTGGGATGAACTCATGGGAAATTCCACTCATTATTCAATTGATCCAACTTTATAAATGAATTCATATGGTTAAACTAACAATTTAAGAAATATTCATTTATTAAAATACCAAAAAAATAAAAATAGATGTTTAAAAAACATGATCACCTAGCTTTAATGAAATGTATTTCCTCTTTTTATATTCAAAACATTTCTTCCTGCTTTGAGTTTTTTTCGTATATGATTGAATTATTTTAACTTTATTAGCCACTTCCTCTACCAATTATCATTTGATCAACTACCTTTAAGATACCGCATCCTAAAAATATTGATTTCAATATCCCTATCAACATAATTCCTCAAAAATATCCATATATATACTATAATAAAGAATGTTATCATATGAAATCTCAACAAATGAAATATATTAATCCCAACTTACCTGGTAAACCATTAAACAATAATGACGAATAAAATTTAATATATCATTTTTCTCCGAAAAACTCATCAAATTGAATATAAAATCATTTTTTGAAATTTGATTGAGTTCCCATAAACTTATAAAGGACTTTCCAAGAATTATAAGTGAACTGAGGATCATGATTAGAAACAATAGGGAGAGAAACTCTATATAAACTGACTATCTCTTTAAGATAAAATCATGAAATTTTATCTAAGGACATATTATATCCAATGGGAAGGAAATTATCATATTATGTTAGTCAATCAATAATAACCCAAATTTCATTATTACCTCTATAATTATAAAAAATAACTACCATTAAATTTGATGATATATTTTTCTATTTCTACTTAGGAACTAGAAAGGGATAAAGAATCCCCTTTTGTAATTTTTTTCTTCTTTAACTTGATGACAATTGAATCATTTCATAATAAAGTACAAAATATTTTTTTCATTCTATCCAACCAATAATATTTATGAATGCCTCTATAAATCATAGTTATTCCAATATAAATGGATAAAGGATAATTATGAGCATCTATTACAAATTACTACTTTATCTGGGAATCACAAGGCACACAAATTCTATTTTCTATTATACAAACTCCTTCATTATTAATTCTAAATTATGGAAACTTACCCATCCTAACCAATTATACCTTTCCAATAAAACATGATCCCCTTTATAGGCCTTCTCAACTCTTTCTGAGTGAGATAACTATACTGTCACATAAAAAAAATATCGGGTTACTATACCCAAAATTTGTTGGAAAAAAATTATCAAATCATTAAATAATGGTTCATGTTCCAAACATAACATGGTTAATGTAGGTTTATTTTCCCATGTCAATTAATCAAGTACGTATTTTATTTTCTAGGATGTTAATTGATCAGGATATCAAATTCCTTAATCAGTTTCAATCATCATATCTACCTCATATTAAACTATTTTTGAGTGAATGTATACTTTAATAAATTATTATTATTATAATATATTTCGCACATTAGTGCCAATAAATTATTTCTCTATATTTTCAAATAAAAACGACAACAATTAATTCCAAATCATGTGTAGGATAATTTTCCTTATGTTTCTTTAATTAATGTGAAGCATACTCAATTTCCATATCATTTTTCACCATTACACAAAAAAATAACTTTCAATGAAGCGCCATAGTAGATAAAAAATCCAAATTTCATTAGAAAAATTCCAAAACAATATCATTCACCAGCTTTCATTTTAATTCTTAAAAACAATAATCACGTTATTTTTTCTAGATAAAATTAGCTTCTTTAAGAGTAAAATTATTTATTAGGATAGAAAACCAATCAATGATATTTAAAAAACTCATTAATAATCCTCTAATCCATGAAAACTAAAACTATATATGACATTTTCTATACTTTTCTATTCTTAAACAACCTTTATTTTATAAGAGTCAACAGTAATACCATCTCTAGAAATAATGTTCCCATGTAAATAAATCTATTATAACCAAAATTATATCATAACAAATTTTTGATATATTCTTTTCTTATAGGGGATAAAAAAACACTTAGGTGTATTTCTTGTTCCTCATGACAGTTAAAATATACAAGAATATAATCAATAAAAACAACCCTAAAGTTATCCAAAAACACAAAAAAAAAACTATTTTCATTATATCTATAAATAAATCTCATGGATGTGACAACCCAAATGGAATAACTAAAAACTACTACTTTTCATATCCAGTCCAAAAAATTTTCATTGAAATATGTTCATCCCTCACCTTCATCCGACAGTTTTTCAACAAATATAGATCTTTGAAAAGTATTATGCTCCATGGAGATGAACAAACTAATCATTGAAACAAAGAAAATTGTATGTGTTTATTACAACACTGTTATTCAATTTTCTATAATCAATAAAAATTCTCATGTAATTATCTATATTTTCACATAAAAAATAGGATCACCCAATGGTGAAGTGTGAGGTTGAATAGATCTATTTTTTCGAAACTCTGAATATTTATTTTCTAGTTCCAAATGATATAATTGATCTATTAAATAAGGGGTTTCTGAAGTAGTCCCAGTATCAAGAACTATGTAAAAAATTAAAAAAGATCCATATCAGGAATAACACTAAGAAATTATTTAGTCAAAACATCCATATAATCATTAACTACTAGAACATATCTAATTTGAATAGTTTATTTTTTTAAATCAACATGATCATGGTAACGTTCACTACCATATCTAATCATTTTATCATCTTTTTGTAAGGTTTTCATGATTCATAAATCATTGAATAAATCATTCCTAGATCTAAAATAAATTTTTTAATGATATAATAAAAGAAAATATTTATGCAATAAAATTTCAAACTCTATTATTGGTAGTTCAATAAGATTTTCAAGAATGTTTATTTTACCAATTACAGTATGAAGATTCTTATAAACCATGGTTTCTATAATACTGGCACCTATATTTTATTAACCAAAACTTATACCATAATTATATACATTGATATTCCCATAATTCTAGTAATTATATTAGAAATTAAAAAAAACTAATAAACCAAAATTAAATTTGGCATTGGAATAAATTGAATAAACTACTAACAAACCTTCCGACAATTCAATTTATAGACCAACATTGACTGTAATAGTGGAAAATTATTTTTCTATAACTTTTTTATTTTGATCCTAATTATTTCCATCCTGAGTTACCAACATTTGGCACACATTACAAAAATTTCCAAAATCAATGAAATTAAATCATATTACCACAAACTTTTAATTATTTTTCTTCTCATTTACATAAAATAATTACACTTGTTACCAAACCATCCAAATTAATGGCGTTTCGCAAATTTTTTGAGGCATTCCGTTGGGTTATTTTTACCACACATATCACCAGATAATAATTTCATATTCCTATAATTAAATTTATTTCAAAAAAGCTTCTCTAAATGGTTCCATCCTAACCAATTCTGACTCTTGACATCATATGGCACATACATGTCTACAATATTATTTAAACATTTTCATAATAATGATGACATTTTTCAATGCTTTTAAATTCTTGTGAAGATAATATGCTATATAAAATTAGTTTCATACCATTTTTAAATATATTAATTTTACTATTAATGTCCAAATTATAATCTTGAATGTACTAATCAATCCAGGTAACATTGGGTTCATAGAAAACCACAAATCTCTATGATTTTTCTTCAGTTCCATGAATTTTCCCTCTATTATTAGTTGAAATATCTTTGAAAATTATTTTTCTTGAAAAATATTTTTCAAATTATCCCATTTCATGGAATCAAGATCATAATTATCTATTATATTCTTAAATAAATACCACCATTAAATAGATTCCCCTTTAAAATGATAAATATAAAAGTTTTATTTTGACCCTTTGAACTCTAAATGACTTTATACATATTTTCCAAAGCATTGATCTAACCTTCATCTACCACTATATTTGATGTTCCATTGAATTCTAAAGGATTTTGTCACGTAAAATTTTCTACTATAATCTTGTTCCATTGAACTATATTTAGATACTCACTAGCATGCATTCCACCACCATTTATAGATTGTCTTAATAAATAAATTATTTTAGGAAAATATTATATACAAAATCTAACAAATCTAGGTTACTTATTTGAAATGATATATACTTCACAATTACTTCCCACATCATCTCTCCCATTCCCTACAAATATAACATTCTGAACATACATATACTAGATAGGGCAACATGGTAATCCTCAAATTATATATTATTTTAAATTTACCATTATGTAAAATCTTTTTAGGGTATTCCAAAATTTTATCATGTCCTATAATGTGATCTAAACCTTACACTGATAATAACAGTAAGGACCTGAATTTGATCATTAAATATTCTACTGATTTTGGCCTAGAATTCACATTATTATATTCTTGAGTATATGTTTGGTTTAGAGTTTTAAAGAATTAGGAAAATATAATATATAGTAAGCTCATACAATACAAGTGTATACTTCTACAAAGTATCCTTTTTTTCAATAAGAACAAATTTCATAAAATAAAATATGATTTATTTCAATGATAAGTCATCACAATTTTCATTTGGAACTCACCATTATACCTAATCCCTCTTAAAACATGTAAAAAAATTAAAATTTTGAATGATAAAAAAACCTAAAAAAGGAAAATAAAACAAAGAAAATAATTAGTCCAATGAAAACTTATAAAAATATTTTCATATAAACGTACCTTTTAACTCAGATAAAAGAATCATATTTTCAAAAAGATCATTATAATACCTTTAGAAAATAAAAAATATATTTTAAAACTCATTAGAAAAGACCTAAAATTTTCCTGGGTAACATGGGAAATCATTTTCCATACTACTCTTATAAATATAATATCCATTATTGTCAACATTTATCTTCAGAGTACCCAATGCATTGAAAATTATAATGTAAAAACTCTTATTTGGTTAATGACCTCTATAGATGTTGTTTGTTATAATGTAACCATCCATAATTTGTTAATAAAATACCACCAATCAACATAATCAATTCCCATAGACAATACCGTAAAAATAAATAATGAAATATTACATTGTAAGAAAATATATTATAGAAAATAACCTTTTTATTTTGAAATCATAAATTTTTATAGATAAACTACACAAAAACAAAGGAAAAAATTTTATTTGAAAAAAAACACATAAAATTCTAAAGTAAGATTCAAATAATTAAAGCATCATGATGGAGAAAAATACCACTCATTATGTATAAGTTAAAAAAAATTAATTTTTTTAAAATTTCAAAGTGGGAATTTAAAAGGGGTTTTAATGAAATTCCCTTCTCTTGAGTTTGATTCATAATGTATGTCATTTATATTACTCTTCCAGGGAAAATATACTTTTCCTAACACCTTAAGACCACTATGTTCAGGGTTATGCATAAACCATTACCTCTATAATGAAAGGAGGGATTCTAGGAACGGATTTGGTGAGGGATTCACCATAAAAATGAGTTAATATAGTTACTCTAAACTGTAATATGACATATATATAAACCATGGTCGACAATTTAAACCATATCCTAATGTATTAGATGAATACATGTTTTTTTGGTAATCTTATATAATTTAATAAAATATTATTTACTACAATATATTCATAATGCTAATTTTTTGGACTATGCATTACATTGAATTTAATCATATCAACATAAGCCTTGTAATTTGAGAAAAATATTTTAATAAATCCATGTCATATAAATTCCATCTATAAAGTTCTTTCATTAGATTAATTATTTAAAATTAAATTAATATTAATATTTTTAATATCATAAATTGACTGTTTCAATAATTGAATAATTAATGCATTAGCATTGGGAGGAAATTAAATGAAATTATTTCTTATATAATAATTAAATATAAATTACCATGATAAAGAAAAATATTTTATATTTTAAATTAATATTTATACTATATGATACCCTCTAGATAATATCATATTAAAATATTTCACTTATAAAAAGTATTAGTCTGACAAGTTTGACATTTCATTAAATAAAATATTATAAAGTTCATAATCTCAACCTAGTTCCCCAAAAGGTTGTAAATTTGACCCATGGATGATTATGGTTGAGATAGAAGAATTGAATAAAAATTATGAAAATATTATGGTTATTATATAGTCATTATCATTTTATTTTTAAACATTATTTACTTGATATACGTGTTACCATTGTAAAAAAATTAATAAACTTAACTATTCTTATTGACAAAAAATAAAAGGTTCATTTTTAATAAATTTTGAAACATTGATTCAAAATATGGAATCCATTTTTCAAAATTAAAAAAAAAATTATGTTACAATTTAATATAAAATTAAAAAGGAAAAACATAATGAAAGAAAAAATTAAAAATTCATACTTTAAATGTAAAACGTTTTTATACTAAATACAATTATAATATTAAATTGAAAAACAAAAATTTTATTAAATTAAATAATAATAAATTATTTAAATTTTAAAACTAACCCAAATCATAATTTTACGTTGTAAATACATTGTAAGAAAATATAGTTTCCAATAAAAATATTTATTTTAACTATTCATTCAAAAATTTATATTTCATTAAATTCTCAAAATTTCATTAAAAAGTTATTTTTCCAAAGATAAATTCAAAAACGAAAATTATTTTATAAAATTGAAATTCATTAATTTTAAAATTTTTAATTTATATATATTATTATATGAAATGTTCTGAATAAAACTATTTCATTTTTGATATTATATTTATAACTATTTCACTCAAGATACTGGTTAAAAATATCTATTAGTACCTAGGTTGTTATAGACACACATCCATTACTATTATCTCCATATAAAATATCTGAAAACACACCAAATCTCCGAATAAGGGGGTGTATAAACATAGTAACCATTCTTCAAATACTTCCCAACACATGCCACTAGGACAAAAAAAGATAGTATAATTTTATATAAAATTTAAGGGAAGAAGATAAAATTTGTCTTAATAATCCATAAATATTTTTCATTTAAAAAATTTAACAAAACCCACAATCCATTTATTAAAACTTTTCATGACCACCCCATGTTCACACCCACGCACATACAGATGCATTTGTACTATGAACCTACCCATACTCATTAGTGGTGAGTATTCCTTTCACCAATCCTTTTCTTAGTGAAACATTTTGATTGTGGGATGTATGATAATGATCTATCATGTGTTTTCATTATTTATGGTGGAACTTCTATCCATAACATATCCTCTAATTCACATGAACACAAGCCACTATGTAATCCATGTTCTCATATAAATTTTTTTTATAAAATATATAATTTAAAAAATAAATATATTTCCATTATCTTATCATATAGATTTTTAAGATCCTCCCAAATAAAAGAATTTTGGTACTAAAAAAAATAGATTTTTAAAAAATTAAAATATTAATGGATTTTAAAATCATTACTTCTTGTTCTAGAATGAGTTAAATTAGAGACATACCACCTACCTCTCTAAAGATTGGGAAATTTAAGACTGTAACTGAGAGCCTATAGATTTGACCTCAAATACATTCTTGTAAATAGATTCAAAAAGATCTCATCAATATCCACATCATCGTAGATAGATTATTCTATAAAAAAAGATTTAGGGGTTGGAAAGTGGGAAAATATTAGATCTATAGAGAAAGGAATAGCATGGAATTATCATTAATTCTATAACTCCAACACACTTAGATTTTATAATGGGTTTTTATAGATTAATTTGAACACCAAAGGATCCAAGGAGAGGATATGTGGTTGATCACCTAAGATAGAATAAGAAATAAAATGTTTTTCATGCCTTAATCTAGATTTAAACATAATTTTTAGAGGATTAAATGCATGTTTTGTAGTTAGTTAATTTTTTTTTACAAATTTCATGTCTACTAGTAGTGTGCTATTGGACTTCATTGAGGTAGGAACATGGTTTGGTAAATCATACACTAATTATATAGATAAATTATCCTAAGTCCATCTCCTCACACATTTTTATTGTTGGATTTGAAAAACTATATACCAACCTTATTTTCTCCACTTTTTACACTTTTTTTGTTTCTCTGGGTAACCTTTAAAATTTAACCAAATTGTATATCCATGTAGTGAATCCTTAAAACCTGTATGGTTTCTTGGATATAGTGAATGGTTTCTCATAATTGTACTCAAGCCATGAATCATTTAAAATACTTTAAAAACATTTAAAATCCATCTAAAAACTCATGAAACATAACCCTAGAATTATATAATTTAAAAATACTAAATAAAAATGTAAAATATCTCAAATAGGAGGTTTTAAATTCTCCATGTAAATAGTATTTCTTTCCATGTAATGTCAGATACTGACAATGTTTTGGAAGATCTAGGTCCACTACTCCAACATTTTCTTTCAAATTATCATTTCTATTTCAGTATCTGAACATGCTACCATAAAAAATATTCCAAAATGATATTTTTCTCTTACAAGAGATTGTATTTCCATTCAATAATTAGTATCAGCAAATTAATCATGGTATCATCTTGTTCAAGATCAACATTGTCCCATCAAATGACATTATGAGGATCTGTTTTGTACTTTGTAAATTGAGATACAAGAAATACATTATGCAATAAATAGAACCTTTTTAGTATAGAAATCTAATGTTCCACATCACAAAATCACTAAATTTTATGAAAGGGGATACTGTACCATGGAGAGAACATTTATTTCATACGAAAATGATGATTTTTTTCCTTAGAATGATTCTACAGAAAACATGATTGACCGCATAAATTGATAATGGTCATCAATAAGGATCTGAATTTTAATATTGATGAATCTAAGCTGTGAAAATCTTCATTATGATCACCTAAACCATTTTCATTGTCTCTTGATTAATTTTTGGTGAAAAAAGTGATCTTTCACAGGTTTTCACTAAAAATGGTGGTGAATTAAATTGATAACCATACAAATATTCAAATTGATTCATATATACATATAGGTCTGATAACTTTTATTTTATGAGAATTTCATTAATGTTATAATCACCTCCCATGACATTCCAAAATATATCACACAATATACATGAATGTTTTTCAATTTTTTGATAGTCTATTTAGATTTTTTGCATGTTTGGTGATTATAATTTGTTCTCATGTCCAATTAGTCAACATTGCTATGTTTTTACTTTGATAATGTAATGATAGGTAGTAGATTAAGGAAACCTATAAGATCTAGAACATACATCAAGTACTCATTGTACAATTTCAATGGAACACATTTTCATTTTAGTGCATTCATTATTTTTTCTTGTGATGAAAAATAATGAATAAACAATTATTAATATCTTTGTAAGACAAGGAAACTATGAATGTCAAAATCATTATTCAATGGTTTCCAAGAGATAACTATTTCATCCTTTTCAGAATATACCGAGACTCCTTCCAAAATGTCATGTAAAATTAAACATAATTATTGTATCGAAAAATAAAACAGTGAAATATTAACATAAAGGCGATGTTCTATTATAGTATGCAACATTATAGTCAAGTGTTTTTCATTATCAGCCTTAGTCCTAGAATACACCCGGATAACATCAATGAACAACACTACAAATGAGTTAAGATAACTTTATAAATACCAATTAATAAATGTTGTAAACACTATTATGAATTTGTAATACCAAATGAAATAACCACATATTTATAAGGACCAAAATGGAAACTGATGATTTTTTATAGAATTTACTCTCTATGATCTCAATGTTAGAGATACCCTTATCATAAATAAATTTTATAGTACCATTGGGTACCTCTAGGTTTATCAAACCTATTATCAACTCATGGAAGATGATATCAGTTCTTCATATAGACCTATTTTTTGGTGGTGGAATGAAAACGTGTCCATAAGTTCAAGTATCTTCTACTGACAACGAAAAATGTTACAAGAGTCTGAAGTGGGGTCTTTAAAAAATATCTTGGAAATATATAGAAGAACACAATGGGTAAATCATTTTACTAGAACATTTTAGAAGGTTTCATATATTATTTTCCAAGTCGAAATAAAAATAAATTTGATTCAAAATATGTTTGATTTATAAAATTTTTCATAAATAAAATATTTTAAATATATTTAATCCATATAGTAGTTATATTTAATGAAATGTGAATAGTATCATTTCTGATTTCACGCATAATAGTAGAAGAATCACATTCTATCCTTATGTTTTACCTATATATTTTCATTATTTATTTAACCACATTTATCATACTAATAATTTTAGAAATAAAATAGTTAGTGATACCGCATGTCTCATAGAGACATCCCATTATATTATGGTTGTGTTTTCTAAAAATAGAATCAATGCTCGAAGGTACTATATTTTTCTTGGATTCCCCATCCATATTTCATTTAATTATCCCAAGAATAAAGTAATCCACCATGAATCATGCGATCCATAAGGATGGTGATAATTTCTAGTAATAACATGCGTCTAGAGGACCATTAAATCATGGATATCAACATTACAATAGATATTTATATGGGGATTATAAACAAGAATTATAAAAAAAATTAATTTCTTATTAAATTTAATTTTCTCATTCATTTATTTGTTGAATCTTTTCTAAATTATGTGAACCAACTCTACATTGGAAACCAGAAATAGATTGTAAATCTTCTAAGAAATTTTATGCTTAGAGTACTCTTTAACGTTAACATGGATAATATACATTAATGTAATTTTCAAAATAAAAAGATCTTTAATGGTATTTCATGTAATATTGTTTTATTGTAAATGAAAAAATATTTCTGAGATATTATATATGTTTATTGTAAATAAAATACTTTGTGTATAGAGAATTACTGAATGATTCTTGACATGTATATATTAGAAGTTTTTAATGTGTTAGTTTTGGGACAAAGATGGATAGAGAAGTTTCCTAGAAGTATGAAGTGGTAGTTTTCATAGTATTGCCTTTTGTTGTCAAGGATGTTTGAGAAGAAAGGAAATCACTTCACTTTGTATAATTGGATGATTGGAATGATATTTGTACATATAAATTCAGATTTACAATTCTAAAAAATACCATTTTATTTGGAATGAATGATGTTACAAGAAGACAAAGAAGTTATATTAAATTTCGTGGTAAATCTGATGATTCATTGCAGGTTTGTATTTCAAAAATATCAAAAAAAAATTGGAAAAATTATGATGCAATCCATATGATATTAAGGGGGAGGAAAGATGTTTTTAGATGACTATGAATCAGCATGGTTGGTTTTTTCAAAGAATATTTTAAGGTGGCTTATTTTTCAATGTTTTCTAAATTTTTGGGGTCTAAAATTTGGAGTCTGTATAGCATTGGAAAATGTGGTTGTCAGTGAAGGGAAAATGAAAATATGGAAAAGGAATAAGATTGGGGAATATGGGGTCGCAATGTGTGTTTTATGATGTCAGGAATATTTTGATTGTGATCTTCATGATTTTGAGAAATGAAGCATTGCAAGAGCATAATGATTTAACAGGAGGCTTCATGATAGTGTCGAGCATCATGAAAATTGAAGGTGAGGGCCATATTTAGTGGATCATAGTGGCGTCGAGAAGTTTTGATGGAATGGTTTATTATTATAATAAGCATCGTGAATGGGAAATTTAGTTGAAGCTTCACGAAAAAGGTAGAATCACAAAATAAATACAAGATCTTCATGAAATGGTGATGATGTGGAACAGATGGTTTTGGAATAGGTGGAATTTCAAATAAATAGGCCTCTAACCCCTTCAAAAGATTAGTGAGACTTAACGATAATTTTAATGATCCAAATTCCCGATGGTTGGATGTGAAGGTGGTATGTGAAGAATTTCAAGAAGACTATAAGTTAACTGACATTTTTGAGAATTACCAAGAGTAGTGAAGTTCACAAAGTCTAACTGAGCTTCACAAAGGTAGTAGGTTATGTGGAGATATTTTTCTTCATGAAGGGTGTCAGCTTCGTTAAGTTATATTTTTGGATGATCCTTACAAAAAAGCAGTTTTGAATACCAACTTCATGTGAAAAGAATATTCATATATCATCAAAAATAGATTAAGGTGTTGTACTAATTATCATTACAAAGTCCATGAGTTTCTTACAATCTTATGGGTAAGAAAAAAAATAATTTTTTTTAAAGATAAAAATTGTGGAAGTGGATCAAGAAGTACCATAATATTGAATTACATCATTTTGTGCTAGAAAAAACAAAGACACATTTGGATTATTTTCATAATTCTAAATGAGTGTAATGGTACATCCTACTCATTATATTCTACATCAAAGGATTGTTTTCTAGTGGTTTTAGTGTTATTGGATTTCTTTCAAACCATACAAAGGACATAGCTACTCTTATTGTGTAGTGAACCTTTTAAATTATTATGTTCTTGTGGATGTGTGTTTGGATGTTGTTTAGCAGGGGAAGAAATCTATAATCGGAGGAAAAGGTTGTTTTCAAATAAAGGATACATAAAAGATAAAAGATATCCCCGATTCACCCCTCTCCCTATCAGTGATACATGAATAATAACAGGTAAAATTCAGTTAGACTGTACAAAAGGATGAATTTGGAGGGAATAACTTATTTTATATTCATAATTACAATCCAAATACACAAATGACCAACTAATTCATTATATAAGTGAATATGGGGGTAATTTGTCTTATAGAATAGGTTCCCATATGAGCACGTCATCCTCAATAATGAAACAATAATTTGATACCAATGATATAACCTTGGAAGGGAGGGTATCCAAAATAATATCTATTTGGATCTTAATTGATACATTTATTTCCAAAAATTCCCATAAGAGGTTAAATGATTAATGATAGTAGTACGAGTTTTATTTGCCATCAACAAACCGAAAGAGTATTTTTAACTGACTGGCTAGTCTTACTAAGATGATATGTTTGATATGGATTATCTAAGAGTATTACAGTTTGTGGAATCTATATAATTTGAGCTTCAGGATTTTATCATGTAAAGAAATATACCACCAATAAATCAAAGAACCTCTGATTTCTCATTAACTGTCCTTTATGAAAAATTTACATATAAATAGTGATTTAAATTGTATATATTATTAATACCAATACCACCATGATCAATTAATTGGCCATAATTCATCTAGGGGATAGTAATAATTTTATTTTGTATGATTATACTACTGCAAATAATGTTTTTGATAGACATTTTAATTCTCTTGAGATTGGAAGTATTCCATTTATAGAACATGAAGGGTCATGTTTCAGAAAATCGACCCTTCTAGCTATTTATAATGTTTTTCATTCAGAGAACCCAAATGACTTCTAACCTATCCTGCAATATGAGAAAACTAAAAATGTACAGGGTAGTTCACAAAACATCATAATAATAATATAGGTGAAATGAAATAAACCTTCTTTGATTCCATGATCATTAATTATGTAAACTTTTCGAGCTATAGGAATTATATTTCCAATGTAAATAATAGATTTTTTTGAATTGATTTATTTTCCTGATTCTTTTTCATATTGAAATAGAATATCCTTTATTTTTTTATTTTTCACTTTTCTCTTTGAGTGAATTGAATGTAATCATCATAATACAATAATGTAATGGTGGAAGCTAAGCCTATGGAAACTCAGATAAGATTAATCCTGAGAATCTATACCATTTTAAGATTGATTGTATTTAAATATTCTTCATCAATGGAAGGGATGAAATATGAAATTAGATTACCTTTACATTAACCCATATAGAATGTGGAATACCCCTTAAAAACATTGACATACACAAAAACATGATCGAATCTCCAAATTTTTCATATACAATTGATTAAAGACTCATAAAATTAAAATTTATGGTGGACTATACAAATAAATCTATAATCCATCACATCAAAATATTTTTTTAAACCATGTTAAAATGTTATATTTCAAGCCATGGTTTTTATCCTAATTGATTAAACACATTTAGAACTAGTGATGGGGTAGTCTTGAATGGTTCCACCAATAACAAATCTATAATTATTATATGAAACTATCTTGTTAGTAAAGATGGAAATCTTATTTGAACGATCATTCCAAATTATTTTTTTAAAAGCGCTGATTACAAAAACAAACCTAATGACAAGAATTTAATTTTCATTATATACATTAGTAATGATTGAAAGGAATTGAAAATTGATATACGGAGTGAGCTGAACACCATTAAAAATGAATCAAAATTCTAAAAACAAAAAAATAGATAAATTATAAAAAAGGATTAGAGAAAGAATTTTGTGAATCCATCTACTTTAGTGGAATTCCAAGAATTTATAAAAAAATATGTATTCTTTGAACATTCAATTAAAAGGAATCGAGGTGAGCATGGTATTTTCTTTAAAATTGGCAAGCCTGGGAATATTATATTCCAAAATATTAGAACTAGTTGAGGTTCCATTGAAGAGTCTCTTATAATAGGATACAACTTCATTATCCATATCATTCCTTTTTCAAATAGTTTCCATTTATAATTTAGAGTGGCCATGGTTATTATTACTTTTAAAATCCACTAAATAGATTTAATAAACATAGAATTTATGTAACCATCAATAAGACATATCACATTAAAATATTTTATCTTAATCTGATCCTTATGGATTAAAATACTATTAAAATCATGAGATATCACAGTTTCTTAGTCAACACCTAATGAAAAAACAATGTCGCTATTTTTTTCTTCATTTATATGATGATATTATTAGAGTTTATTGATATTATTGTCATGATAATTGAATAAATATCTCATCCAATCCTTTATCTTCTTTTTTAGTCATTTTATCTTCAAAAAACAAGATAAGGAATCATATTTATTGTTTAAATATCTCTTTGTATCTTGAACCACAATTTAAAATTTTGGATGTGAGCCCTAGGAATTGATAAAACCAAATAAAAAATATGTTTTCCCATCACTTGCTATAATTTTTTATAAGATTAAATGATGACATGATTATTTTATTGTACATTTTGTGCTAGAAATATAGGCCCTCATATCAACAAATGATTCATGGATAACATTTCTTTTCAGTTTTCTCCCCACAATTTTATTTTTGTGTTTTCTACACCTAGTATATTTAGAACCCACTAATTTCACCTCAAATACATTACTATCTTCAATACAATCCTTGAATTATCTTGTTGAGAAAGAATCATTCACCAAGAATACATTTTATAATATATGGCGTATTGCATTGAAATATCCAAAAATAAACTATAGACCATTGATTGTGACACCCATAGTTTGTATGTTCTTTTATAATTCCCACTTATCATGAAATCTATTTCACTCATTAGTAAAATAATAATTGTTTGGAATTATTATATATTTATAGCTGATTGTAACCATTAAATCAGTCAAATTAATTAAATAGGGCCATTCGAAGTAGACTTCTAATATGTTCTATTTATAACATCAGTATTAACATGATTTATTTGGACACTTTATTTGAACATAGACCACATATAGGTCATATTTTTATCATTTTCCATTACCTATCAGATTTGATCTTGAAAAACTCTATTGAATGTTCTTGTGGAAATAAAGAATACCTAGAGAGGGGAAATTATCCACATAATTTATGGATTCTCAAGGGTCTCAAGGGTACACTATTATTATCTGTATTAGTGTTATATCACTTTATAATTATTTTATAAATATTATTAGAGAACATTCTTTGGGGATTCACCTTTTTTGATAGCCTGGATTCCTAAGATGTGGTATTTTCCTACTAAAGTACTTCTATTTGTTTGGTTATTTAGATCATTTTGTGAAAATACTAAGGGATATAAATATTTTAGGGTCATCCTAGCCTTGATAGTTACAAAATAAGATCCTAATTAATGCTTCTGTTGGGGGTTGGATCCCCAATTTCTCTTTTTAGATGGATTGTTCTTCTAAGTTGACTTTCTGAAGATAAAATAATTTTTACATTAGTTTCTTGTTTTTCATATTTTCCCTTCTGAATAATGTTTATGATTCTATAGTCTATTGTGTTATTTGAACTAGAAGTTATAATAGAATAAGGACAATATTTTTCTACTGAATAACCCTTGGGAATTCCATCATATTTCAAAGTTCCATGTGCGTTTTTCTACTTTAGAGTAATTTCATTAGGACGATTCAAGATATATGATTCTAATTTAGTGGGTGTCTGAGCTATATTAATGGAATTCATAGCCTTTTTAAGTCTATATTTTTAATTATCTGTGAGAATCCTAATTATATTAGCATATTTCTTTCTAAAACATCCATTGTCCACCAATGATTTCTAGGCATGAAATTTTTCAATAATGCTAGTACTTTGAGTAGTTCTCTAACAAATTTATATATGATCGTTCATAGTACTTCCCCAAAACTGATATAATTATTATTTGACATTTTCATTTCACTTATGGAGATGTTTTCAAGTGGGGAGGTGGGTTCATGGATCATATCATACTAATAAGGTGCGACATTTA
This sequence comes from Viscum album, assembly GCA_963277665.1. Lineage (NCBI taxonomy): Eukaryota > Viridiplantae > Streptophyta > Magnoliopsida > Santalales > Viscaceae > Viscum > Viscum album. The sequence goes on along the minus strand of OY728150.1, from coordinate 2,055,258,317 downwards.
TAATATTTTCCCAAATTTCAGTGATGGCCTCATTTTAAGAGATTTAAAAAGGCTCTTAATATATTAATAAATTTAAATTAAGGCATTATAATCTTCATTTTCCACTGTTTTATTTTCTCCATTATCATTAACAATGTGAACATTTACATTTCTACAATATGTTGGTGGAACATATAGATAATTCTCCATTTCAAATTCTTTAATAAAAACAAGGCATGATATTCTATATGTGACCCTTGAATTAAAGGTATACGATTGATTCTTCACCCATTTAACTGTTTTCCTTAAGGGCTCACCTTTATTAATATAAATTAATTGTAATTTTTTATTTGTATTGTCATATTTCTATGAATTTATATCTATAGGTGTCTTCACTAATTTCTGAATCACTATTAAATTTTCAATTAAATGCGCTATAATTATATAAATATCACTGAAAGGTGGATTATAATCATAATATTCTAAAAAAATCATATTTCAGGTTCTTTCTAGTGAATTAGATAATATCAAAAAAAAATGAATCAATATTGGAATCAATTAAGTCATCGACATGAAAACACATTTCTCTATTTAGAGGATGTTGGTCTAGCTTCAGAGGAATACCAATATAAGAAGTAAGATCATTATGCATTTTGGGTGCTAGAAAACCCAATTCAAATAGTTTATCCTAAGTGAAATTTTGGTAATAAAATTACTTTTAATAAATAAATGAATTTTTATATACCATTCATAAATTCACGGGACTCTATGTTTCAATTTCAAATTCCTAATAGTTCACACTAAGTCAAGATCCACTTTTATTTCTATAAAAACATTGTAGACCCCACATTCAATTGGGATAAATATCTAGTCACTTAAACCCCATGAATTCATGATAATGGGGTTGTGACCTAGAATGGATCAGGTTTTTTCACCCTTGGAATAAGTGGAAAATAAAATAATAGAAATTTTTCTCATGTCAAGTCTTTACGAAATGGATTTTGGATTAGTGATGACTGAGATGCCCCTATAGTTAATTTTCTTAAATATATAAGGCTTGGGAAAAACATATTTGGATATATCCACACCACAGTTATAATCTATATTTATTCCCATCATATTTATTTAAAAAAAGAAATATTTATTCCCTTGGAGATGTATTAGGTCAGATAAAACCATTGCATTTTGTCTCTTCCATATAGAATTTTAATTCCGTAAATTCTAATTTTTCTAGCCTATAAGATAAAATAATAAAATAACTGGTCCTTGTTAGGATATCAATCATAAATTATACTCCTCTTCCATGTGGACCCCCATGAAACTGTTAGGAAAAATATTAGGGAATTGGTCATTGAGGGTTCAAATATCTCCATATATGATTTCATGAATAGATTCCAGAGTAACTACTTCCATCTAATAAGACATAATTCTAACTAGTAGTACCAATGGTTCTGATCAATATTCATTGACATTCCAATCTCATTTATGTATATGATTAACGCCATCACAAGATGTTAAGGTCACTTGTTTTTCATAATAGTTAATAAGGTCCATGAAGGGTGTCAAGAAATCTTTTCCCTAAATTAGGTCCTTCATATCTATCTCATGAATTGAGATAACACAACCTGTTCATTTCCATCAATAGATAAAGAAAACATTTTACCTAAAAAGTCATTATACACTCATTCATTGAGAGGTTTCTAAAGATTAAAGATGATATTCATAACCATAAAATGTAAATCCATATGAATAAAAATGTGAGATGAGATGAAAGAGTGGGATGAACCCGTATTAAACAAGGCTTGAATGAGAGAAATTTTTTAAATAATCATACCTTGCACTATTGAATAATAATATTGATCATCAATTATCCCATACTCAGCATAATATAATTTCTTACATGCCCCTTTGATCCTTACATCCTTGTTGTGATTTCACTGGATGAGGAGTTGTGGTGTTCTTAGAATCACTCTGGAATTCTTGGTTCTATTGAGAGAGTTACTCTTGTGATTTCTTCAAGTAAAAGCCTTAGATGTATTCGATATCTTAGATACATCATCAATAAAAAACCTTGGAGGTAATTAAAATAACAGGGGATTTTCTTCATATGATTATGGTTCTCACAAAATTGAGGTGGTTTCACATAGGCCAAGATCATATAACTGAAAGAACAACACTAGAAGTAGCCATGATTTTCATTTGGTGTCAGAGGAATGTTTACCAATTCAATATTATTAATCTAAGGTGTTATTCCTCCTTCAGAATAGGTTTCCATATTCTGATTATTCCTATAATTTAAGTTCCCATTCGTTCCCATATAGAGAAAACAAACTTCATCCACTTGAGATTCCTATTGAGATATATTTCTTCCATATTAATAATATTTTCCATGTCTATATAATTCATAATATATAAGATGACTATTATGTATCATATTTTTATCTTTAAACCTAATACCATGAGTAATTAATTCACTGATTTACTATAATTGACCTACAAAGAAAAAAACTATGTTCATATATATAGCCACATACACTATTACAAATTGGATATTTTTTAATGGTTATATAAATAAATTTATATATCATCCTGAATGTGTGAGGATAAAATTGTTTGTTGATATTTTCTAAATTTCCACCTATATAATATCGTGGTTCAATCTAGCTGGGTCTGTTAATTACCAATAATATCATTCAAGATCCTCAATCATATACACCACTAACTTGACTTTTATCTCGGTCGGTGTACTGAGGTAATCAAATATTAAATGAATTATTTTCAACTGAACTTCCACGTTTTCAAGAATAGATCCCCCCAAATAAATTGGTTATTTTTATTTCTAAAACTATATGGAGTGCTCCACTTATCTGGGATCACCATTAAAAATTATTCCATCAATGGTTTAAAGAGACTAAATGAAGGATTTTTTATGTTATTCATTTACAAATGCCTCATGTGAAACCACATTTTATGCAGAATCTTTTTTATGGTCTCGAAGACATCTACCTAGTCCCATTTTTGATATCTTGAGCAAGAGAGTCCACAGTTATTACTATGTAGAAAATAAAGAGTTAAAAAATTCAAAATTACTTTAAGAATCAATTATTTCGGACATTCTTTTACAAATAATACTATTAGAACGTTTTATACCATTTTCATAAGAATGTAAAATAAAGAATTAATATTGTAGTCCTTATGGGGTGTATCTTTATCAATGCATGATATGAAATAGTCATCATCCAAACCAACAATGTTGGGATGATAAAACAACTAATTATGTATTAGAACACTTATGTATCAAAACCACCCTAGTAACATGATGTTAATTGTAAAATGGATAGTTACATAATTTTATACTATAAATTACATGGTTTTAATTTCTTATATCATCGATAACATCCCGAAATATTGATGGACCAACCAAGACTGATACCATTTATAACATCTCACCCCAACTAATTTTCATGAGAAGAGGCGGGGTTCCACAAATATTAGTTGAAATTACCATGAAAACATAGGGATAGAAATAAATTCTAATGACTTCATAGAAGTAAGGGGGGATGATTTTTGATGTATAACAAAGACACCTTAATGAAACAAAATACAAATAACCATCCAACTATATAATGCATGAGTAATAATAAAAAACAAATAAAAAGAGAAAAAAGCATATGAGTAGCAGTTTCAAATAAAAAATACAATACATATTACCCAAGAATATTCAAAAATAGTAACAAAAAAATTTAATCACACCAATAACACAAAGATAAATATCAGTATGATTTGAACACCAATTTAAGAGGAAACATAATGATGCACCACTCAAGATTTGTGACACCTTTTCTTTACCTATATCCCAGTATAAAATATTTTTAAACAAAAAAATGTTTCAAGTAAGAGGATAGAATAATCTCAGTAGGAATTCCCCAAACAATATCCAACATATTAAAATAGAAACTGAACATGTTAGTAAAATTTTATGCATAATTGAAGTGAATAAGATAAAATAGTTTTTAATAATCTATAAAAATGTTTCATGGAAAAAAAGGAGAACCCCTTAATTTTTTTTTTAATAATTGGTATTACCCCCCCCCCCCATGATCACACAAACGCACACATTAATGTCAGCTCTAGATATACCTATATTCATGAGTGAGAAGTCATACTTTCATGAAGCCATTTCTTAGTGAAACATTTTCTTGGTAGAATAATCAACAATGATATGTACCATGTTTTTTTAATTTTTTTGGAACTTCTAATCATAACCCATTCCTAAATGTACATGAACACATGCCACCATGTATTACAAGTTCTCATATCAAAATATTCCACAAAAGAAACTCATTTTGGAAACCAGTTTCTTGTATGAAATTTATCATACACCTTTGGAGAATCATAAAAAAACCGTGGATATTACTACTAAACAGAAGATAGTTTTCAAAAAAATAAAATAGAAATGAATTTAAATATATATCCTTGAACATTTATAATTATTAGAATGAGAGATAAGCCACCCACCTCTAAAAATATTATGAATGTGAAGAATGAAACTATGGGATTAAATATTCATGATCACATCACCATTCCTTGAATAGATTCAACATGATCTCATCGTGATCCAAATCATAGAACATATATCTATGTATAAAATATTAAATATATGGACCAAAAATATAGGATAAGAGTATATATAGAGAGATAATGGAAGAATGGGAAATTATTGTTTATTCCATAACTCCAACACACTTAGATTCACAGAAACCTCCTTCCATATAATAGGGTACTTCCAAAGTAGTCTAAGTGAGGAGTTCAAGAGCCTGCTATAGAATGTAAAAAATGAGGATTCTGAAACATAATCCAGATTTAAACATACTTTTTTATGATTTAATTTCACACTACATGACTATGTTTCATGTTTAAAAAACCATGTGCATGCTACTAAACATAATCAAGGTAGTCACATGGTTGTGATGTGTGGTTTGGAAAATAATTTTCCAACTACATAGTCCTATTTTATCATGGTTTATCCCTTTAATAGTTGACTCACATTTTTCGAAAATTCTTCTCCCAACCCTGTTTTACCTAATCATTCCATATTTATGGTTCATCATGGTCACCCACATGGTTTGAAAGAATGGTATGTTAACCTTGCACCTAACTACAGACTCCCAAAACATCCTTCATAGTTTCCTTAAAATACTTCAAGTTTTTCATTAATCATTCTCTATCCATCAATCCTTAAAAAACCCAAAACATTCCAAAACTATCCAATTAATTTAAAAAAATTATACCATGGATTATATAATATAAATATACATAATATAAGGGTAAATTAACTAAATATAGTTCTGTTGAAAATTTATTTTTTCATGAATCACTCTTATATAAATTAAAAATAAATAGATAATTCCGACATATTGGTTGAGTTAATCAAATATATAAATGGAATTTCTTATTTAATATTAAAATTCTAGACCTTAATAGGGTGATACAAAATCGTTCACAATGATTAAATCCTCAAAAAAATAATCTTCAAACATCTACTATACAGCTCTAGCCTCCATTATATAAACCAATAACTCTAAATGACATCCATTCACAATAAATATAACATTACAAATTTTGTTGAAACATTCACCCCATTTTGATTTTTTTTTTTTGAATTTATTCATAAATATTCAATAGCACATATTCAAACTATACTAGCTACACCCACCCAATGGTATTATTTATTTTCATTTACTATCCATCTATGATAATAAAATTAAAAATATCTTCACTACAAGAGTTTATCATTCAACATAATCCTTAATGATCCCTCTTGGATAGATAATTCAGATAATTCAAGACATACTGTTAAAATACACATTAATTCTCTTCTCACCCAGTTCATTAACATATCATATATTTACCAAGATAATTATATGTTTAAGTGTGTTAAATATGATTGTATAAAATAAGAGAAAATATTAATTCAGATATTGATATATAGATATTTAGTCCATATTATTCTTAACATCACTTTATTTTACATGACCCAAGAGATCATATCCAAATTTATCCATAAATTCATCAAAATGTAATCCCCTAAACAACATGTATTGAAAGATAATCTAATATTTACATTGAGGAGGTGTTTATTTTCGAAACCTTATTATTTTGAGAATTTTTTGTGAACATAGAGATTCAACCAATTCCTCATGAACACTTAAAAATTGTGGAGGTTTATAATTATATTATCAAATTGATAATTTTTATAGAAAAACATAAATTTATTATTATATGCTAAAATTTCTCATTTATAAAATTATAATAGATTTCAATGTGTTAAGTGTGAGAATACCATACTTTTTCCTTTGTTAACTCAAGATACATATTATTATAACATTGATTCAACATTGGTTTCTGTACAACTTATTTGAGATCTTATAATTACAAATTTATCCACATTAAATGTGTATCAGATTTGGTGATTGAATTTTACTCTTCCTACTCTGTGAATAAATATTTTCTCTCCTAATATTTTACTTATACATATAATATAATTTATTCTAGGAAAAACTTATCCCCCTCTATTTGATTTTCAATCGACAATATCATTAGAATAATCTTTATCCATGTACACCACCATAACTTTATATTCTTTTAATTTGAAGAAAAATCCATTTTTAATGTTACCTGAATGTGTCTCGTTATTATTTTCTCCACTTAAAAATTTTCCTACTTTGGATAAATCTAAAAACATACTATCATACATATAGCATAAAAATATCCAGTCATTTATATAGTGATATTTAATAAAATATGATTATTTATAAATATGGTGTTTAGTAAACTTATTTTTTATCCTCTTTCTTTCAATTATTAATTTTAAAAAAATTATATGAGTTGAAACTGGTTTTTTATCTTATATTACATATGTTATTAACAATTATCATGTCTATATCGTCTATTATATGAATGTGCTTCCATTAGATTGATGTACATGAAACCAATTAAAGTATGTTAACCCAATAATTGTTGAAATCTAAAAATTTTAATGTATATAATTTTTAAGTATTTAAATAAAATAATTTCTATTTAAACTAAATATTATATCATTTATATACACTATTATTGTAATTTTTAATTATTCTGTGATTGTTAAATAATGGTTTTAATCAAGAACCCCTCGTTAAAACTATATTATTATCAATTATTGTTCCATTCACATATACCGAGCACATGAAGATTTATTCAACCCCTATATTACAATTTTTAACTTTCATAATTCTGTATCATCATTTCAAATAAGATATCTTATCAGTCATTCGATATAGATTTATTCCTCAAAAACACTATTTAGAATTTTAATCTTCATATCCTTTTGATAGAATATAAAAATTATTTATCCCAACACTACTATGAAGAATATTATTGACTCCATCCTTGTCACTAGATTAGTTATGGATTTTACCTAGGATTACTTCTTTTCACCACTATAAATTTTACTTGTTTTACCTCTGATAATATAGTAGTATGGCCAAATTTTTCATTTTTTTATTCTTTATTGGATTATGTTTTATTAAATTAAAGGTATGTTCTATATAATTTCACATAAAATTATAATAAATATTATATTGGGCATATGATAACATTATGAGTTTTCATGTTCTATTAATATAAGTTTTATAACATTTCATTTACATAAATTTTGTTAAGTTAATGCAATACACATAGGTTTTCAATATTAATGAAGATATACTAAATTCATCTAGAGGAAGATAGTGCCACTTTCATGTGATTTTAAATTTACTCAAATAAAATAGATGAATGAAATATAATGATTTAATTAAACTCGGGTAATGGTTTTATGAATGATATAGGTAATGTTTTATAAAGATATGATATTATTTTGAGCATAAAGTTTACATGAAGAATATAGTATCCAAAGTTCCCATTGGAAGAACTGTGTTTTACATATTTGAAAAACTACCTTGATGTTGTAAAAGTTGTCAATATGCTTTGAGTTGTCATAAAAAATTAACCAAGGATCCACCCTGGTTATTGGTAAAGTGTTTTGAGTTCATCAAATGGAAATATTCTGTGGATAGATTCAACATGAAGAATTAATTTTCAAGTGATGATTGTTCAACTATGATTCATGTTTACGAATAATGTCAATGATGAGGGTTATGTTTACAATTTTTAATATATTCCTGATGTTTTCATCTTGTTTGGGAGTTATAATATTATGTCAATCTTGATAAAGTGTATGATAAATAAATTTGAGATATTATCTAAGAAATAAGTGATAGTTTGGATGGGATTTCAGGTTCATTTGTGTTGATTAAGAAGGTTTGAGGATGGAGTAAAGGTGAATTGGTTTGAATTGTGTGAAATATATAAAAATACTCATTTCCATATCTATGAAGCAGTGATCTTGTAAGAGGATTTATGAATAGAGAATCTTATAAAGGATCTCATGGATTGAAATATAAAAAGAGTTATTTGATGTATAAATATACTTGTAAGGTGTTCAATATTAACATAATAAATATAAGGGGATCCACAGATATAGATATTTATATATGATGATAGAATTTTAGAGATCCATGTGTGAGGATCCAGTTATGGAGATTTATGTAAGAAGATCCACGTTAGGGGATTAATTATCATTACATGCATATTAATGATTCCAAATATATTTTTGATTCAGAGTTTAAAAAACAATATGATTCATATTTCTGTTTCTTTAAGGATTAAAACATCAAGGTCATTTTTAATGGATGATGATTCATGATAAAATAAAATAGGAATCCAATTAAAGAAATAGTTGGTTTTGAGAAGATCTCAACACCAAAAGTTGTTATTAACTCATGTTGATACAATGACCTCAGTAAATTTAATATACTGGTATATTTTTATAACATTATCATGACCTAAAACCATATACATTTAAATCAAATTGGTTAAAAAATAATTATTATGTGTATAGTGGTCTACCCTCTCATGAACTAATGTCCTTCATTTTTTCTTTTACCAGCTCCCATGGTTAGAAATAATGATGGATCTAAATTATATGAATGAAATTTAAAAAATATATACGTATGGAGTAATTATATAATATATACCTAGTTTAACCTCCATTATTTAGGGGATATAATATTATCACTCATGTTAATGGAAGACTACAACATCGTGAAGCTCTGTGATTCCTTTTTCAAAAACACTTTACATAAAAGGTAATAAGAAAAATAATTGTGAATATATGTGATATATATTACATAATAATGATATCCCTGACATATTTATAATTTCTCAAATATAATATATAATTTTTTTACCTTTTTACATCATTAAAGATGATAAAATCATTCCTGTATGTGTGGACTACCGCCTTCCCAAATTGATGTGATATTATTTTCATCACCACACCACATGGGTGATATATATATATATATATAATTTGTTTCTTCTGAAATCATTATCACTCTATTATGATAATATATTACTTATATTATTTTAATAATTGTCTTTCAAAATTTTATGTGTTACTCATACATATGTACGACTTACCATCACTATGATCGTATTGTACTAAATTTCTCAAAACCATATTTCAGGTTTTGTATTAAAATTGTAATTGATGTATAAGTATGACAATAATATCATTATTATAATTCTATATATGATTAAACTATTTAATATGTTATAGATCATGCTCTGTTAATGAAAAAATACACATGGGAAAATAAAGTAATTAATACTAGAAAGAATGAATATAACGAATGATTATTGTTGAATACAAAAAAATGATTCTATAAAAGGATCATATATGATATGATAAATATTAATACGGTTCTTTAATAAGTTAAAAAATGTTTTTAAACACTATAAAAGAGATCAAATCACATTCAACCAAATGGAAGTTTGACGTAATGGATTATGTCTCAATTTCCATTAATTGAGGAATATTTCTATATTGTGTGCTAATTTATATTATATGGTGTATAAAAATCTCATTTCACTTATAATATCATGAATAATTCATAAATAATTATATTTTAAGTTATAATATTAATTATTTCACTAAACGGGATTTTAATTGAAAATTACCATGTGGTATGAATTTCATAAAACAATTTCATTACATTGGGTTATATTACATATTCGTTATCCTTGGTATTCTAAGACTATGTGTATAATTAAATTTTATTATTTTATGTTTTTTACACTTCTCATATGTAGATTTAAATTTTACACAAATAATTTGTTCAATGATTAATTCCCACAACTATGTTATGAAATTTGTAAGGGTTTATTTCCCAATCTAATTTTATTCTAGATTGTTTATACATTAGTTTAAATTGAAGGAAATTATTTAATAATTATTTAATAATACATTTAGTTTTATTCTACTCTATTTATCAATTAACCATTTCATGTAATATTACCATTTTCCTACACTTTGCTACATCAAATTATTTATAAAATATTTTTAAGAAAATAAAACTTTATTTCTTTTTTTGTTCATAATTCATTTTTCATTCAAAACAAATTTATAAAAAAATTAATTTTTTTTAACATTATAAAATGATTTATCAATGAAATTATTACCTAATTTGACTATTTACAAAAAAATAAAAAAAATACTGATTTCATTTTCAAAACAGGCCATGTTTGGATTTTACCCAAATATTGAAGGTAACCTTTATTTAACGTACTAGGCATGTCTGGAATTTATTACCATAATAAACACTAATTTATTTAAATTTTTCATTATATGAAATCAGTATTATTTTAATATAAAATAATCTTCAAAAATATATATTATTTTATGAAAAAAAAATAAAATGAAAATGATATTTTCTTCAAGAATGTTTTTAAGAATAATTTTATCGAATTTCTATTCAAAAACAACAACAAAATGTAATTAATTCTAAAATGGGTATATATTGTATTAATACAATAATTATTCATTATATAGATGGTTTAGGATCATTTTGATCAAGGAATGTGTTGAAATTAACTTTCATTTTTCATTTCAATAATAATTAATTTCTCCTTTAAATATTCACTTTCCAATTATCATTAGACATTAAATTTCCCCTAAATATCTATATTATTTATCATGGGTATGTTTATTTGTTGAAACATATATCATTTATAAATATTGTGTTTTTATTGAATTTTATTTGTTTATCACTTGAAATATTGATAAATCTATATTCCTTACTCAATGTAGATATTTTATAATAGGGCATATTATTTGTGAATTAAATCAATTATTCAATATGTGAGGAATTATTTTGACATTAAAGATAAGAGTAGGGTCTAGTTATATATAGAAACTAGAAGCATTGATAGTGTCATGGGATGAATCTGTTGTCCAGACATAGATAAGTATGTTTATACCAATCAGTTTTAAACTTCCTTGAGGATAGAAAAAGATAGTATAGGTATCATATTCCAGGGAAACAAGACATCTAATAGTTAAGAATTACATTCACTCAGAATTCATTTTTATTATCCATGTGAATTTTTTATGATATTATCTATAGATGAATTTCATTAAAATTTCTTTTATTAAATGGAATATGTTTTATGTTATTTACATTTCTATATTGATTATGCCTTATCCAGTTATTATAGTCATTTTATTGACCAAATGATATCTATTATTAGTTATTTATGTTGAATATTTATTAATCTAGTAAAATTCTTTAAATTAAATTTGTGTTAAATTACATATCTTTCCATGTTTATTATGCTAATTTATTAATGATAGCTTCAGTTTTACTTAACAATTATTGTGAATTTGATATCCCCCGTATTGTTTCGCATTCCAATGAATCTATGAAGTGTACATTGAATGATATACATTAATTTTCTTTAGGGAATATATTTATTCTAAAAAATATATGTTATCATTTTTTATTCAAGTTCAATATTGGAATTTTATATCTATCTATATTACTATAAATATTCAAATATTTATTCTTTTAGGAAACAATCCCTTTTACCTTATTCCAATGTACTAAACCAGGAATGGACTCTAAACTACTGGGTTTAGGGTCCATAAAGTTGGTATCATACGAATTTTAGTAGAAAACATGGGAAATATATTTAGTAAAAAATATATTATGTATTATAAAACTATGATATACTTTGAGAATAATTATAGAAGAACATCCTAAAATTTTGGCAAGGTAGATATTATGTGGTTTTATATGGAAATACATACCTTTATGGAAACTAAAATTAGATCCAGTTCTTGAACATATATACCTTGGGGTAATAACTCTAATAAGGGTTCACTGGGGTTGACACTATCAGCACCTAGTGCATAATAATGGCCCGTTAATGTGAACCTAATTTGACACACTTGGGGGATATTCTTAGGATAATTTACATTTTATTTACAAATCATTATAAACGATTTGAATAGATGATGAAGATAAATGAGCAAGGATAAACCTAATATACCTTAGACTAAAGATAATGATTCTAATAAGAATTAGAAAATTGTTTATATATCTAAAATATGGTCATACATAAATGAATTGTGAAAAAAAATGTGGAGTGTGATGGATGAAATAAATCTCATCTAAGGGATCCATTTATAGCTTAGTTAGTTAAACGTGAAGAATCTGGGCAATAATAGAGTTGATCCGATCATATAAAATTTAAACACTATACTAATTATAGAATTATTTGGAAATAAAATGTTTGAATTATTTATGAATTGGGAATCAAGAATTAAATTGTAGAAGTATTTTTTATATGGTATTTTTTTTATAATAATCATGAAACTTATGATTACTGTGTTATATTTTTGAATATTATGTGTCCTCATTATTTTAATATTTATGGATACCATCATAGGTGTATGAGTTTAAATTTTACCATACATTATAATTATAAAAAAATACTTTTTGGGTTTTATATATTGGGGTCTACCATGATTAAGAATATTTTATGATAAATTTATGGAAAGTATACGTTTTAATAAAATAAATTTTAATGAAATAAATTATTTAATTTTTAAGGACATAAGTTTCATGTTATTAATATCATTTAGGGTTTATATTATCATTAATGGAATTTGAATAATATTTAAATAATATTATTAAAATTCTTTTAGAAAATAATTTTTAGTTATAAACATATTAGAATAGTTATTTTATGACAAATTAGTTTTCAAGGATTTCATTATATTTTTTTGGTAACATTATATGAATTAAATTAATATAGTTTTGAAAACTGAAAACCTACATAACTATTGACAGCCCATCACATCTAATAAGGTTTTGAGTCTTCCACCCATAATTGAAGGACGATAAGGGTTTTACACCGACCATATGCCTATATAATGTCTTGGTTAATTTTTCATTGGTCTAACGTATACAATTTGATGAAAAAATATTAATAATGAATAGGTGGTGATACTATTTAGGTATAAATATTAATGTATTATACTAGATAACATTTTCTAACTATACTGATTTTTTAAAATAGTACCTATTATATGGAAAGACTTTCCACTATTTTGTGGAACTTATGATCCTTTAAAAGTAATTTTTTGTTCTTCCATCATAAAAAATTCAATTTTTGTTATTTATTTCTAATAGTAAGTAATGAATTTTAAATTTATTGAATCAAAACCAAAGGATGAAATTGTTCTTAGAAAATAGAAATATATAAAGTAATTATATTTTTTAATATTCTAAAACAGTAAAATATTTTTCGTCTTTTGAAAAAGTATCTTGAAAAAAAAATTATCCTTTTATATTCTTAACCATTTAATAATATAGTCCCTTTAATCATCAAATTTTTTTCGTTTTTAGGCCCTTTAACCTTTATTTAATAATTCAATTTCTTCTGATTAATAAACATGACCACTCTTTATAACTATTTAAGCTTTTTATCTATGTCTATATATTCACTTTTCCCCATTGTTATCCAACATAGAAACCTACTTTTGTGTTATTACATATGACCTCTATAATTCACTTTAACTCTTGTTTAGTGGAATATTTATTTTCCTTTTTACTATGTGAGTTTTTCAATAATGGTATTTCCAAATTCCAAACCCTTGATTACCCATATCAAGTTTAAAGTGTGTGCATGCAATTTATTTAATGTGTGGAGAATGTAACAACAAAATATTATAAAATAAAATTATTTCAATTGATATCATATGTGACATAAAACACTAATATTCAATAACCCACAGAATATATTTCTTTAAATTTAATCCTTTCAATAGCTTGTGGAACAAACAACCCTGACCTGAAATGACCTGTAATTTATTAAGTCATTATAAACTGATAGTTAATTTTTTGGTATGAATAAAAGTAACTAATTTATAAAAAAAATATTTTACACAATTTCATTGATAATATATGGATTATAAATAAATTTTTGAGACATTTGAAAATAAAAGAAATACTTTTTAAGAAACTCTATTTTTCGTAAAATTTGATTTAATCGTGCATTGTGCACATATTTTAAAAATTATTTTTACCAATTTTAGAACGTTTATTTGAAAAAATAGAATTATTTTTTAAAATAAAAAAAAGTATTTTAGGTTTATTTTTTGGTATTCTTTTGAAATATTTCATTTTTCAATGAATTATGATACATGATAAATTTTAATTGATAATTAAATTTTTGTTTAAATAATTTATAATGGTAGATTATATAATGTATAGTTTTTTTATGTAATATTAGTTATATTTTATATAAATATATCTAATTTAGATCATTCGAATAATTTTTTTATTTAATTTTTACATATAAAATTTGAAGTTTTTTAAAAAAATTCTTTTTAAAACCCCATATTCTTAATACATCTATGGGATAAATTTTAAACTAAAATTTTCAACATATATAAATTAAATTAAATATTAGAATTTATATTAAGTTATAATGTATAAAAATTTAAATATAATTTTTTACTAATATTAATAGTGAAAATAATGAACATTAATTTCTGCGGTAAAGGTAAAAGGGTTTACTGGGGAGTTAAATTAAAAAGATAAGGGTTAAATTGAACAAAAAACATGTATAAGATGTATTTTATGAAGTTATTTAGACCGTATAATTTATAATTATTTGTAATTGTCTATTTTTTATAATTTTTAATGTTAATAACATGGGTAAGCATTTTTTGTTTCAAATATTACAATTGTGCCACTCAGCTCACTTACAATACTTCATCCCCCTCTCCTCTCTTCATCAAACCATCAAAAAAAATTTATTTTTCCAAGACCTGACCAAATCACTTCCCAAATTCCATTCCCTGATAATATAATCCTTGTATTATGTATTAATCAACCTTTGATGTTTTTTTTGAAAACCTAAGGATGATACCTCGAAAAAGAGTTAACATTCTTCAATGATCATTTTTAGATTATTTCTTCCTCCACCACATTAAATTATTATTAAAACAATATGATACTATAAACATTGTCTCATACATATAATGAGATGTTTTTATAATAATTTAATAATGGGAATTAATATCCACTTCCATCAAATCGGTTAAAAAATAATCATTCATGCGTACAAAGAACTACTTCCACTTGAACTCATGTCCTTTGTTTTTCCAATACCACCATTCATTGTTGGGTATAATAATTAAAAAAAATTATATAGATTATTTTTTAAAATAATTAAATATTTTTATTCATTATATAATATATATATATATATTACATTCTATTCTTTAAGGGATACTATAATGTGTCTCATGTGTATGGCAGAATACCACCTTGTGATTTAATGTGCTTTTTTTTCCAATAATGCTTAAGAGGGATGGTAATAAAGATAATGTTAAAGAATATATGTGATATAAAATAGAAAATTATGAAATTAATGAAATATTTATCATTATGTAAATATAATACATCATTTTATTTTCATTAACTTTTCACTCACTTAAAGATGATAACATCATTCGTGTATGTGTGGACTGTCATCTTCAAGAAGGGGTGTGACTTTATTTTCATCACCCCACCACAAGGATTATATATATATATATATGTTTAAAGAAATAATATGGTATTAATTATATCATAATAATTCATAAAATATAATATATTACTTAACATCTTTATATAATATTCATTGAATAATAGAAATCTTTCTCATGTGTACGAATCACCTACCATCTCCAAGATCATTACATACTTAATTTCCAAAAACCATATTTCATGATTGGTATTAAAAGTATTATTTTTGTATAAGAATTATAATAATTTCATTATTACTAATATTTATATTTTAAAACTATATAATACTCAAAAGAACCAAATCATTCGTTACAAAATACGCTTGAGAAATCAAGGCAATTAGCATTGAAAATAATAAAAAAAGGAATTATTATTAATGAATGGGTCATAAGATGTTAAAAAAGGATAATATATGATATTGTAATTATTAATATATTTTTATTAATTTTATAACATTTTTAAAACCACTGCACATGATGTTAAGTCATCATCAACCAAAAGGAAGCATGAGATATGGATTATGTCTCTGTTTCCTTTCATTGGGGAACATTTGTATGTTATGCAACGATTTATCTTATATGGTATTTAAAATTTCAATTTCACTTGTAATATAAATAAATATTCATAATTAAGTGTATTATATGTTTTAATTTGAATTATTTCACTAAAGGTAATTGACATAAAATTACAAAGTGGTAATGAATTTAATAATTCAATTTATTTTCATTGGGTAATATTACATCTTCATTGTTTTTCATATTATAAAATTATTTTTGTAATTAATTTTTTTATATTATTTTATATTTTCACTTTTTATAGGATGATTTAAATTTTACAAAAATATTTTTTTCATTGATTAATTCTCACTTATACATAATCATCTTTGCAAGGGTTTATTTCACAATCTGATTTTTGCTGGATTTTTTTAAATAAATTTACAATGAAGGAAATTATTTTATAAATTTTTAATAATCCCATTAATATTAGTCTACGATGGTAATTAATGATTCTTTTAAAGTAATAATACCATTTTTTGTATTTTTTTGTCACGGACCGTCCCCCAAGGCCCGTACTGTAACTACCCCAAGCCCGCCTTCCAAAGGCCAGGGGCTGGCGACTAGCACCGAAAGGTGTATTGTCTAAAACTAGGAAGGTGTTGCCTTTATAACCTGTAAACAAACACAACCAATCATATAGCAATATACGAACTCAAGTAAACGGAATAGTAAACATTGTGAGTACAGTAAGTAAAAGGGGCCAGAATACAAGACCAAATGGAAAGTACAAGGAAAATTTGAATGTACAAGATGGGTAATAGGTGAAAAGAATCTCCTGGACCGTACACCAAGAATCCTACCTAAAGGGTAGGTACAGCTCAAGAATTTCCATATTTGCAGTTGACATCGTCAAACACCCACCTCTGTGCTACCTCTAGTCCTAATACTCTCGTCCTCAGTCAGCGTTGTCCGTCGTCTACACCAAACACAACAGCGTGTGGGCATAGCCCAAGCACGGGTGAGTATATTGATACTCAGTAGGGACCCCAAGACCCTCAAGGTCTTACAAAATCCAAAAAGGATAAAACAAAGGGCGAGAAATCAACATACAATCCTACTTAATTATATGCACATATATATACCTAAGTCATCCCGTATACCCATCTCAATCATGAGGAAATACAGAGCCAACTCAAAATCCCAATGCTCAACTGTTCCAAAAAGGAAGGAATACCACATAGGTAAGTATCACACAAGTATGCCACATAGAATAATACCACCAAGGTATTACCACAATTGAATATACCACATATGTAAGGACTCATCTCACACCAGGTATAACTTAAGTGCAAAAGTACAGATGATTATTCTATGGCTAGATCATCATATTCTGTTAAGAGGCTCTACTACTGACCCACACAAGATCACTCGATGCTGACCCATAGAGGATCTCCTGGTGCTGACCCACACAGGATCGCTTAGTGCTGACCCACATAGGATCGATCGGTTCTAACCCACACAATATCACTCGGTTCTGACACATACAGGATCACTAGGTGTTGACCCATAAAGGATCTCTAGTCATTCTTCACGTCACAGCCAGCTTCTGGGTTACCACACTAAGCTTTCTCATCTCCGGTAGAGTCCACTTCTCAAACCACTGGTGGATACTCTAACTTCCACATAGTCTCATGAAGAAGTATCAAAAAGGACCACCACTTCATAGGGGTCTCAACGCAGTAAACGGTGCGTCAATCGGACGCTCGATCTGTAAGTTATTTTCTTTTTAGTTCTGAGATCCCGGATGGATTTGTGCTCGATCAAACCTGAATATATCCCAAATTTATCCAAATATCAATTGTGGTATACCAAAGGGACTATATCGATCCACGGTTTACAGCTCCATTGACGGTTTGTCAAACGGATACCTGGTGCCAAAGTTATCAATGATAGAGAGAAAAGATCACAGTTGGTCTGGGTCCGGTTCGACCTGGCCAACTGGGTCCGGTCCGGCCCACACTGGGTCAGGCTCGGACCATGCTGGGCGGTGCAGGGTCTTCAGAGAGGCGC
The DNA here is from genome assembly GCA_963277665.1 of Viscum album. Classification (NCBI taxonomy): domain Eukaryota; kingdom Viridiplantae; phylum Streptophyta; class Magnoliopsida; order Santalales; family Viscaceae; genus Viscum; species Viscum album. Next base: position 2,055,239,773 of record OY728150.1, on the reverse strand, counting down.
GAGGCCGTGACGGCCATGGAGATCTATGAGGCGACGAAGGCCGCAGGGGCCGTGAAAGGCCGCGGGGCAACGGGCGGTGCGCGGCCGCAGGGCGGTGGAGGGCCATCCCACACTAGGACCAGCCCCACCCACGCTGGGCAGTGCGGAGACTGTGGAGAATCACAAGGTCACAAGGGTCGCATAGGGCCACGAGGCGGAAAAGGCCGCATGGGCCACGGGGCTGCGGGTGGCGTGCGGCAGCGAGGCAGCGGAAGCCACAGGGTGGCACGAGGCCGCGGGCGGTGGGAGGCCACGGGTGGAGTGGAGGGCTACAGGGTCGTGCGGAGGGTCGCGTGACGGCGAGGTCACGGGGGTATGGGAGGAATTTGGGCGGTGAGGTCGCATGGCCGCCGAGGGCTTCGAGGTGGCGAGGTGGTGGGGGCCACGAGGCCATAAGACGGCGAGGCCACGTGGCTGCAGAGGGCCGCGAGGCGGTGAGGTCGCGGGGCCATGGAGGGTTGCGGGGAAGCGAGGCCGCAGGGCGCCACGGAGGCTGTGGGGCTGCGAGGAGCCACAGGGCGGTAGCTTTTGTTGCGGCCGGTGGTGTGTTGGCCACCATATCCATTCGTCATCGTGGCACAAAGTTTCCTTCTTCCATCATGAAGAACACACCATTCAAGAAGAACATCGGAGGGGTCGGGCCATGTTTATGTGGCCCACACTCTCTGTGCTAGAGCGGAAGCAAGCGGCTCAACAAAATATTGAATGAAAAACATCAAACCCTACAACCTCTCACAAATATTATTCCCAAACCCACAAAGGAAAACATCTTTAGATCAACTAATTAGAGTGTTGATCTATTTTCATTGTTTTATAATGGAATAACATAGTAATATATAATCATGCCCAACTAAACCCTTACCTCGGTGGATCGGTTGAAGATTGTCCATGGTTGATACGGATTGGAATTTGTCAATCCCGAAACAAGTCTCCTCCAACAACATCGGTGAGGAGAGGGAAAACAAGGTGATGACGGTGTTTCCTCAATCATTGGTTCGTTTTTCATTGCAAATCCTTCAATGGAGTTTGGAGAAAGATTCGTCAAAGGATAAGAGTTCTTCGTTGGCATTCTTCATTGGAGAACCTCTTCCACAAGTTCTCCTCTCTCCGTTTACAACAGAAAAATCCACTCTCAATGGATTATGTGCCAACATAAAATATGATTTAATATTTTAATTGTTGGCACCATTAAGTTTACATCAATTAATTGGCATAAATAATCAGAGGGTGTGACACAATTAAAGTGGGGGATGTTCAAGAGACTTCCCCATATTTAAGTGGGAGGTTTAAGGGTTGGGTGGTCCCGGACTTTTAATTCAAATTTGGGGGGTTTAGGCTCGGGTGGTACCCACCACCATAACCCATGTGGTAGACTTTATTTCAGGTGGTCCCCACCTTTATAACATCCACATGGGAGGTTTCAACAAAAATAAAAATGTTAAACATTTTTTATTTTATATTATTCTTCCATGAAAAACCCAAAATCTAACTTTCACCCTCGACCTACTGTGGTCGAGGTGATGGTATTCTTAAGTGAGAACCAGTTATGTGAGTTCATTGGTGCTGTCGGATTTCAATTCTAATCACCTATTCAAAAGTTAAAAAAACTCTCTCACACGTTTACTGAACATACCCGAAAAAAAGTTACGAAATTCATTCCCGGAAAAGCGGCCCTCTTAATCACGCATCGTAAATTTTCACAAACTCGTAAAATTACCATATAATTAAAAAAAATACATGTAATTTTTGGGGCTCCAAATTCTCACCACCTTAGGTATTTGTGTCCCCAAAAGCCACATCAAAAAAACTATGAAAACAAGTGGGGGTACTGAGCATGAATCTGAGCCTCCCACTCCCATGTTCTCTCTTAGACGGTCATGTGCTGCAAGCAAACGCTCACCAAGGGTATTGACCAACCACAAAGGACCCTCTCTTATCGATCCTAAATATCTACTATAACCATCATAAAATTCTCCCCATCGTCGACGTCCATCACTCTGTGGTCGATGATGTGGGAAGGGTCGTGTGTGTATCTCCTCAGTTGGGATACGTGGAAGGTGTCATGCACCCGATGCAACTGAGGTGGAATAGCTAAGTGGTAAACCACCTCGCCAACTCTGCTAAGGACTTGAGAGGGTCCAATGAATCTTGGAGATAACTTTCTTCCTTGGAAAAATATCATTAAACCTTTTCGGGATGAGACCAGTAAAATGAAGTGGTCACCATCTTTGAACTCTAGAGGTCTCCGTCTCTTATCCACATTTAACATCTGCCTGCTCTATGCAGTCATCATTTGCTCCTGGATGATCTGCACTTTCTCTATGATAGATCGTACCATCTCTTGTCCCACTAGTGCTGACTCCCCTAGGTCAGTCAAGCACAAGGTGATCTGCAAGGTCACATGTACAACGTCTCAAAAGGTGTCATCCCAATGGTGGTGTGATATCTATTGTTGTATGAAAACTCCACCAAAGTCAAGTGATCCTCCCAACTGTGACCAATGTCAAGGATGCAACCACGTTTAATTTCCTCGAGGGTCTGAATAGTCTACTCAATCTGGCCATCCTTCTGTGGATGGAAGGCGGTGCTCAAAAAAAGTTGTGTCCCGAAAGCCTCCTACAACTCCTTCCATAGCCGAGAAGTAAAACATGTATCATGATCAGAGACAATCGTCGAGGGTACTCCATGTAGTTGTAAAATATCCTACACATAGAGGCATCTCATGCTCTCTACTCAACACTGATCTCTGATCGGTTGAAAGTGGGATGACTTGGTGAGTCAGTCGATGATCACCCAGATAAATTCATTACCTATGGATGTACGTGGAAGACCTATCACGATGTCCATGGATATCCCATACCACTTCCTCAATGGAACATTTGAGCGCTAAACCAAGCCTATTGGGACCTGATGATTTTCCTTCACTTGAAGACAAGTGAGGAACTGAGAGACAAACTCTGCTACTACTTCCTTCATTCCCAACCTCTAGTGCTGTCGACGGATATCTTGGTACATCTTCTCCACTTCTGGATGTACCGCTAGGGGGGATGTGTGGAACTCCCTCAACACTTCCTCCCGATGTGACACGGGTACCGTGGTACGTCCTCTGAAGAGGATGACATGCTCCCCACCTTCAGAAAATCAACCAGGTGCTTGTCCCATGGATATTTGAGAACGTCGAGTCTCTCAGTCAATGTCCCCATGCAGCGCCTCTCTGACTTTCTGAAGAAGTGGGGGAGTGATTGTAAGAGACTGAAGGAAATCTACTCTATCCCGATCCAAAAAGGATATCTTCAAAGCGGCCAGCTGCCCCGTTGCCTCACCTAGTAGTTGTATACCAAACCTACTGCTGAGTGCATCTGCTACAGTGTTCCTCTTCCCAAGAATATAGACTATCTCGAAGTAATTTTCAAGGAGGAACTCATCCCAATTTCATTGACTTAGGTTTAGGTCCTTCTGGGAGAACATATACCTGAGACGCTTGTGATCCAAGTAAACTGTAAAACACTCACCCATCAAGTAATGTCACCACATCTTCAAGGATAAGACCATTGCTGCTAACTCCAGGTCATGGGTAGTGTAGTTCGTCTCATTTTGTCTTAGCTGTCGAGAAATATATAGATCACTGCTCACTCTTGCATCAGTACACATCTATTCTCGGTCCCTAATGCATCATAGTAGACGACGTACCCTACTCCCTCCTCCGAAAACCTCAAGATAGGGGTACTAGTCAGCCTCTACCTCAGCTCCTGAAAACACCGCTAGCATCTCTCTGACCACAAGAAGGGTTTCCCCTTCTTCTTCAATGCTAATAGTGGTGTTGAAACTCTGGAAAAATATGGCAAAAATATCTGGTAATATTCAGCCAAACCAATGAAACTTTGTAACCTTGTCACACTCCTGGGTGGATCCCAAGCATGTGCCACCTCAATATTTGCTGGATCCACTACAAATCCAGCCTCTAAGATGACATGTCCCAAAAATTGAACCTCTCAGATCCAGAACTGTCACTTCAAGAGCATACCATAAATTTGGGGCTCTCAGAGTGTGTCTAGTACTACCTGCAAATGGTAGGCATGCTTCTCCTCAGTAGTCGAGTAGGTCAAAATATCGTTGATGAAGACTACTACAAAGCAATTAAGTTATAGATGAAATATCATGTTCATGAGTCCCATGAACACTATTGGGTCATTGGTTATGCAAAATGGCTTGAAAAAAACATATAATGGTCATACCGACATCTGAAAACCATCTTCCGCACATCCTCATCTCGTACTCTGAGCTGGTTATATCCTGATCTGAGGTCTATCTTTTAGAACCACCGTTCTCCCTTCAGCTTATCAAAGTGGTCATAAAACCTTGGGAGTGGGTACTTGTTCTTCACGGTCACTTGCTTTAGGCACCGATAGTTAACAAAAAGTCTCAAGCTCCCATCCGCCTCCTTGGAAAACAAAATCAGGGCTGCCCAAGGAGAAACACTGGACCTAATGAACCCTTTCCCCTGTTAGTCCTCCAGCTGTACCCGTAGCTCACAAAGCTCCACGAGAGACATCTGATACACTGGTGTAGATATCGGTTCGTCACGGGGTACAAGTCAATGTAAAAGTCCACCTCTCTATGAGGAGGTAGACCCAAAACATCATCAGGGAAGACATATGTGTACTGGTCCACCACTATAGGATAACTTAGATTATCCACATCAATTTCTCTGAGGGTAAGGCTATCCAACTAATGAGTGATTAGCTGTACTATCCTCCGGGCAAGTCTTTCATATGCTACAAAGGCTCCATTCTCTCTAGTGAAGGAAAACCTGGTCCCATCCGTGCAGACACACTGCACTTTGTGCCTAATACAATAAATCTGAGCATGGAATGTAGATAACAAGTCCAAACCCAAGATGACATCATAAGGACTCAACTCCACTACTAGGATATCACAATCGAAGCTCTCACCTCCTAGAGTAATCTTACACTACCGGCACTAGTGTGTAATCATCGAATCTGATCTCGTAGGAGTCTATAGCCGTAAGGATCAAGACAATGGCTCCATCGGAATCTCTGAGCTAAGAATGAAGGAAGGGGTAATAAAATAATGAATGGAACCTATGTATACAAGTACTACAGGTAAGGTGGATTAGATATAGATCGTACCTCATATCATCTCCAGAGAGTCGTGATCGTAGGCCTCAGCTGCCTGGAGCTGAGCTCACCCTTGTCCTCCTACTCCCTGCGGACCTCCACGGTCGAACCTTTGTCTCTGTCTGGCTAGTCCTCCGACCGTATGTATATCATCCATATAGCAGGACAGATAGTCAAGATCCATGGGACCATGCCCGCCACATGCGTAACACTGCCCCCTCTTGGCATGACTGGCTCTACCTTGGGTGCCTTGCACAACCGACCCTGAATCCTGTGGTATTCCACCTATATGTCTGGTCCTCTTGGACCTCTATGTCAAATTTCTGTTGTTAGCTATTGAGGACTCTGATACGTGATGATTAGTAGTGGGTCAAACTGCAAGTGACTGCTCATCAAGAAAACTATCCACTAAGAGGTCTCTCTCTAACACCCTCGCCTACGTCGTGATGCTGAGTGAGATCATCGTATCCCTAATGTCTCATCTGAGCCCCTTATCATCGGTATGGGACCTGAAGAATGGGTCCCTCGCCATATTAGTGGAGTAGCATGAGATTTCAGTGAACCTTGCTGAGTAATGAGCCACAGTCATGCTGCCCAGATGCAGATGAAGTAGCTCCTAAATGCGCACTGTGGGAAGAGTCACTAGGACAAACTCTGCCTGAAATAGGATCTCAAAGTCTACCTAGAGAAGTGTAACCATATCATGAGCCTGGAGTATCAACCTCCACCATATTCTTTCTGCTTCCTGTGGTAGACCGGTCGGAAAGATCATCATGAGATCAGGTGGTGTCCCTACCAGTCGGAAGACTCTCACCACGGCCTCCACCCAATCCTCAACCGCATGTGGGTCCATCTCTCTCCTGAACATGGGTGGCCTATGATACTGGAACTCGTGAAATACAATCAAGTGGCATGCATTATCTTATGCTATGACCGGTGGCATCAGTGGCCCAATGGGTGATGGTACCGCTGGTACCTCTGCTGGTGCCTCTACTGCAACAGGTCCTTGCACCGAGGCCTCATCCCTCAGTGGTATTTTAATGTGTACTATATCTAGAACCCTAGATGGTTGTATCTGTGGAGGCATCCTGAAAAGAAACAGTTTCTCCACAATTAATAATTTATACCTGGTGAGTTAAATCAAAGAGATCACAAAGAGGACACTTGAAAACACACTCGCAATTAGTGTTTTCAGGCACTGAGTTGGAAATCAGAGGTCAGGGTCCTGGTGTATGGATGCGTCGACCGCTGCACCAACACTGGATTCCCTAAACTGATAACCAAACTCACTACACATAACACTACTATCATTAAAATAAGATCGGAGATTAATGTTCTACGGTATAACTGACCCCTCTGATACCAATTTTTCATGACCCATCCCCCATGGAACATTCCGTGACTACCCCAAGCCCGCCTTCCATAGGCCAGGGGCTGGTGACTAGCACCGAAAGGCATATTCCCGAAAACCTGGAAGCCATTTACTTTATAACCTAAAAACACATGCAACTAATCACAAAGCAAGATACGAACTAAAGTAAACAGTATAGTGAACAGGGTGAGTAAAGTATGTAAAAGGGGTCAGAATACAAGCTCAACTAGAAAGTACAAGGAAAACTGGAATTTACAAGACGACTGATAGGTGAAAAGAAGCTCTTGGATCGTCCACCACACATCCTACCTGAAGGGTAGGTACAGCACATGAACGGCCGTCTCTACGGTTCGCCTCGTCTAACGCCCAACTTCGTGATACCTCCAGTCCTGGTACTCTTGTCCTCAGTCAGTGCTATCCGGCATCTGCACCGAACACAACATGGTGCAGTAAAAACCCGTGCAGGGGTGAGTATGAAGATACTCAATAGGGATGTTGAGACCCTGAAGGACTCATAAAATCCACCAAGGATAAAACACAAGTCATTAAATTAACTTACAACCCTTCTTAGGTATATTCAAATATATTTACCGAAGTTATCTAGTATACCCATCTCAATCATGATGAAACACATAGTCCAACTCAAAATCCCAAAGCTCAATTGTTCCACATAGGAAAGAATACCACGTACGTAAGTACAACATAGGTATTCCACGGAGAAGAATACAACCAAGGTATTAACACAAAGGAAAGTACCACACAGGTTTAGACTCATCACACACCTTTTATAACTTATGTACAGAAGTACAGATGATTAGTCAAAGACTGGATCATCTTATTTTGTTAAGAGGATATGCTACTGACCCACACAGGATCACTCGGTGCTATCCCACATAGGATCGCTAGGTGCTGAGACACACAGGATCGCTCGGTGCTGACCCACACAGGATCGCTTGGTGTTGAAATACATAAGATCTCTCAGTGCTGACCCACATAGGATCACTAGGTGCTAACTTACACAGGATCTCTATTCATTCTTCATGTCACGACCAGCTTCTGGGTTCTCGCACTAATCTTGCTCATCTCCGGGAGAGTCCACTCCTCAAACCACTGGCCAATAATCCAACTGCCACAAAGTCTCATGAAGAAGTATTACAAAGTGCCACCACGTCATAGGGGTCTCAACACAATAGACGGTGCATCAATCGGACGCCCAGTCCTTATGTTAGTAGCCTTTTAATTCAGAGGGCCCAGTTGGATTTGTGCTTGATCCATCCCAATTGTATCCCAACATTATTCAAACATGAATTGGGGTATACCAAAGGAACCATCTCACTCCAAGGTTTACAGCGCCGTTGATGGTTTGTCAAACGGAACCCTGGTTCCAAACTTATGGATGATAGAGAGAAAATCTCGTAGCTGGTCTGGGTCCTGTCCGACCCGGTCAGACCGACCCGGCCCATGATAGGAGGCGTGGGGGCCGCAGAGTGGCACGAGGACACGGAGCGGTGCAAGTTCATGAGGGCTGCGGATGGCCTGGAGGTGGCGAAGGCCACGCGGGTCGCGGCAGGCTGCGGGGCATCGAGGCCATAGGGCCACGGAGGGGTGATGGCGGCGCGAGGATGCGGGGCGGCGGAGGCCGCGGGCGGCTCCAGGCCGCAGGGTGACAGAGGTCGTGGGCGGCGCAAGGCCACAAGGCCACAGAGACCGCAGACTGCATGGAGGGACAAGGGGCGTCGAGGCCACGGGGTGGCAAGCGGGGTCGCGCGGTGGTGAGGCCGTGAGGGCCTCAAGGGCCGCCGGGCAGTGAGGCCACGGAGGGGCGTGAGGCTGCGAGGCTATGGGGGCCACGAGGCCTCGTGGCCATGGAGGTCCGCTAGTTGGCAAAGCCACGTGGCCGCGGAGGGCCTCAAGGTGGCGAGGCTGCGTGGGGTCATGGAGGGCCGTGGGGCAACGATGCCGCCGGGCGCCGTGGAGGCTACGAGTTGTCAAAAAGCATTGGGGCCATCGCCTTCGTCACAACAAGCAGTTGGCTGGCCGCCGCATCCATTCGTCACCATGGTCAAAAGCTACCTTATTTCATAGTGAAGAAAACACCATTCGAGAAGAACGGTGGAGAGTGTGGGCCATGTTTTTTTCGCCCACACCCTCCACGTTAGAGCGGTAGCAAGCGGCTCAACAAAATCTTGAATGAAGAACATCAAACCCTACAACCGACCTCAATGATTATTCCCAAACCCGCCAAAGAAAGCATCTGCGGATCAACTAATTAGAGTGTTGATCCGTGTTCTTTGATTTAGAATGGAAGAACATGGGAATATAGAATCATACAAAACTAAACCCCTACATTGATGATTCGGTTGAAGATTGTTCGCGGTTGAGACGAATTGGTGTTTGTCAATCCCAAAACAACTCTCCTCCAACAACGTCATTGAGGACTAGAAAAATACAGTGATGATGGTGTTTCGTTGATCATGGGTTTGTTGATCATTGGATATCCTTCGATGGAGTTTCGAGAGATATTCGTCGAAGGATAAGAGTTCTTCATTGGCATTCTTCGTTGCAGAAGATCTTCCACAAGTCCTCCCCTCTCCTTTTCCAATACCAAAATCCTCTCTCAAAGGATGAGGTACCAATATAAAATGTGATTTAATATCTTAATTGTTGTCACCATTAAGTTGGAATAATTTAATTGGAATAATTAATCAGAGGTTGTGGCATAATTAAAGTGGGGGATGTTCAAGAGACCCCCACACAATTAAGTGGGAGGTTCAAGGGTCGGGTAGTCCCCACCTTTGAATTCAAATTTGGGGGATTTAGGCTCGAGTGGTCCCCACAACCATAACCCATGTGTGAGGCTTTAGTTCAGGTTCTCCCCACCTTTATAACATTCACATGGGAGGTTTCAACAAAAATAAAAATGATAAAAAAATTTATTTTATTATATTCCTCCATGAAAAACCCAAAATCTTACTTTCACCTGCGACCTAATGTGGTCGAAGTGAAGGTATCCTTAAGCAAAAAATGAGGCTGCGAGTTCATCAGTGCCCTCAAATTTCAATTCCAAGCCCCGGTTCAAAAGTTACAAAAACCTGCTCAAACATTTACTGAACGTACCAGAAAAAAAGTTCAGAAATTCATTCTGGGTACACCGGGTCTCGGAATCACGCGTCGTCAATTTTCACGGACTCGTAAAATTACCATATAATTAAAAAAATTACATGGAATTTTTGGATATTTACATTTTTACTTAAAATTATTGAGGAATTATTTCTAGTAAAATCCGACTTCATTTCTCACTTCGGTTAGAAATTAATTTTCTTTAAAAACCTAGATTCAAAAAAAATTAAAACATGTTTGTAACATTTTAAATTTTTTTATTATTACAATTATTTTCCAAATTTAATTTTTACAGTAAAATTTTAAATAAATAATCATTTTTTTCAATAAAAGGCTTATTTGGATTTTATAGAAAAAGTGAATGGAATATTTGATTTAATATAGTCAAAATGTATAGAATTTATTGTAATTATAACCCATAAATATTATAAAAATTTATTTATAATATTAAAATTTTATTTTAAAATATTTTTTTTTCAAAAAAAATTAAACTTTTATTTTAAAAAAGTTATTTTTTAAATGAAAATGATGTTTTCTTCAACAAAAATTAATCCATTTTTTATGGTATTTATATTCATAAATTAAAATAAACCCTTTATTATTACTAAAAATGTTATATGTTTTATTGATACCATAAATATTCTTCATCTATATTGTTTATAGTCATTTGGCCATGGAAATTACAGAAATTTACGTTCTTGAAAAAAAAAATTACTCATTAACTTCCCCTTAAAATATTTACTTTTATGTGATCATTAGAAATTAAATTTACCCTAAATAGCCATATTATTTATCATGTATATATTTATTACATAAATAATATATCATTTATATATATGGTATTCTATAAGAATTTTCATTTGTTCTTATGGGTAAATATTAATAAATGATTATTACTTAGGCAATACTGGTATTTGGAAAGAATGTGAATTTTTTATGAATTATATCTATAATTTGATATGTGAGGAATGAATTTGAAATATAACACATTGGTGGGTCCAATTTATATATAACCCCTAGATGAATCATTATTCTCATGGGAAGAATCAGTTGTCCACCCTTAGTTAAATGGGTTTCTACCCATCGTTTTTATGATTTTTTATAGAAAGATCTTAATGATTGAGGTACCATGTACCTTGAAAACAAGAAATTCGACAATTAAGAATTTCCTTCGTAAATAATTAATTTTTTTATAAATGGTATTTTCTCTATGATATGGAATCATTATGAATTTTATTTCCCATTTAATTGTTAAATGGAATATGTTTTCAGTTAATTATATTTCCATATTGATTATTCCTTATTCAATTATTATAGTCATGTAATTAATTAAATGGAATGTGTTTTAAGTTATTTACCATTTAATATTTATTATTCTAGTAAACTTATTTATATTCCATCTATTTAAGTTATTTATCGTTTCATGTTTATTATGCTCATTGATACATAATAGCTTCCACTATATTTAACCCTTACTGAGAATTTGAGCCCACCTTTCTTTTTCTTCCCTTCCATGGAATCAATGAATTTTACTAAAAATTATATGAAAGAATATTCTATGGGGAATATTTTTATTCTAGAAAAATTTATGTTGATATTTAAGTATTGAAATGTAATATGATAATCATGAATGTATCCATTTTAACAATACTACTAAACAATATTGTCCATTAGGATTCGATTTGTTATATCTTATTCCAATATATTAATGTAGGCACCATCTCTAGGCTTCTGGTATTGGGATCACTATAACTAATATTAATGGAATGTCCCTTGTTATAACAACTTGGTAATATAGTTGATAAAACAGTGATTAGGGAATAAATTGATGATTTCAATAAGTGGGATTTTCAAGATGAACCCTATAAATTCCTATGTATTGATCGTTATTTATTTGTTGCATAAATGGTGTTGTTGATTAAATTATATTGAGTGTATTGGTACTTTAAACAACTCAATAGTTTTAATTTAAAAAATCATAAATTGAGACCACTGATTGACCCCCCCCCCCCCCCCGACTACTTTGTTTCCAATTGAACTTGGTCAGAAAAAGAGGTATCATAGAAAATCCAAGTTACACCTAAATCTATAACATGGTATTAGGTATTATGTATCAAAATTATATGAATAGTCATGGTTTCCCTAATTTTTATGAATATAAGTATCGTAGTTGCAGTAATAAGATGTTACTCTACCTTCAATCACATGGTCTTAAGGTATAGGATATTACCAAAATTTGTTTTCCAACTATTCTTAAGGTATCCAAAAATTACTTTCTTAATAGGAGAAAATTTGATGTTGATGAAAAATAAATATATTCTATTTTAATTTCTGTCGTAGAAAATATATACATAAAATTAATGGGACATTAAACTTCTATAGAGATTTTTGGAAAAATTAAAACTTAGTTATGAAGTTAAAAAAATCAAGGAAGATAAACTAGAAGTTAGGAGGAGTAAATTTAATGATATAAATGTGGTTAACGATGAGAAAATTGAATACATTTTTATAATATTCAATGATATTGTGAAACATGTCTGGTGTTTGGTGAGATGTTTGATGGTTACACTATTTTGAAAAAGGTGATGATATGTTATCTCGATATATTTTATCCATGTATTTTTGCATTGAAAGATATTAAATATATATCATTTTTATTATTTAAAATATTCTAATTTCTTATGAAATTATAAATCCTCCATCATTCAAAAAGATAAAAATATTATATAACTTTTGACTCCATGATAAATGGAAATAAAAAAATAATGAAGTTGAAAAATCAGAGGATAAAAAATATAAGGAATATTATAAATATTTTCAATAAAATTTAATTTTATCTATAATATTTAATAAGGTAAAATAGAAAAGAAAAACAAAATAAACTTTTGATCTGTTTTAATGTCAATTGAGTTTTGAATTTTCAAAAAAAAATCATTGAAGAATGATTCCAAATTGGAGTCAGATGAGAAGGATGAGAAACCTAAAATTTAATGTGGTGTAAAAAAAGAAGTATTAGTCTAGTAGAATGAGGAGGAGTTCGATGAGAAAATGTAAAAAGATAAATCAAGAAGTTAATAGAGGAATAAGTTGATTTTTTCTCTTTTTTATACAGGATTTGATACCTCTTATAGTGATGATAAAGAATATCATATATATCCTAAATATAGGCTGTCGTATGAGTTACAAATTTGTCTTTTGTAAGGTACACAACTCAATATTGTGGAACAAAAGTTATAAAAATAAATTTAGAAATACCGATGTCGATATAGATGTTAATAAAAAGAAATAAGGATCTTGTGTTTATTGGATTAAGATGAATAAATTTAAGGTAGATGAGTATGCGAATAATCTTAGAGATCTTGAAGAAAATCTAGTCATGAGAAAATGAACTACACAATTCATAGTCCATGTGTCTAGATTACGAGGTGAGTTAAATATGTGTAGATAACACTTATTAAAGGCTATTTATGAAGTGACACAATCATTACATGAATAAGTACTAATTTTTTTAATGAATATTAATTATATATCTCAAAAAAAATGAATGAGTGCAATAATATATTAGCACGAATAGAGACCAAACACATAAAAATTTTATTTATTTACAATATTTATCATCTAAAATATTTTCATATTTATTATATACCCTTCTAGACTCAACATAAACAGATTCATTTTAATAACCTAGGTAAAACTTAAAACATAAGATAGATTCACCTCAAATTCCTAGTAATGGTATTCATGGGACATAAAAATTAATGATCACATTTCATAATATCATGATCATAAATGAATTATAATAGGAGAAAAGCATTTGAAAAAATAGAACCATCAACTTATAAATCCAAATCATGATTTATTTGATAAAAATGTAGTATGTCAAAAGATTGGGGTATCATTTAAAAACTAAATCATGATCCAAGTGTCCAAATCAAATGTATACCGACATTTTATAAGATTATATCACCATTATTGGAATAGAAACCATATCATACATAATATTTAACTATTTATACCATCATATCACAATGGATCAAGAATCATGGCATGTTTCCCATATCACTATGGACCTAGAATCCCAACCTATTTCTCATAGAGGATCGAGCACATCAACTCATTTTTTATAATTATCTCAAAATACATAATGTTTTACAAAATTAATAAAATGGATATAAATTTCATATACCACTCATAAAATCATGGAAACCATATAGATATGAGCCATAATATCATAAAAATTTTATCATATCATCATATCATAATTCATGGAAATAAAACGGGTTTTATAAAAAATTTACCATTTCATTATAAACAATTCTACTAAATAAAATGTGGTTTTTTGATATTTAAACAGTATAATCATAAATCAGCCTAATAAATAATGATGATGATATCATAGATATATATACCTAGTGAACCATAAGTGACATAAAGGATGTTATCATAGATGAAAGATTCCTTTAAAATATCAATAGAATATCCCTTGAGAAAAATTACATTTTCATTTTGAATGAACATTTTAACAATATAAAAATTACAATATTTTAAAGAAAAAATTTCTATAAAAATAATCGTGGAAACTTATAAATGAATATTAAAATAATTCATCAGTCATAATGGTGGGAAAATTCAATCGTATAGTGTGTGTTAAAAAAAATTCATTCACTCCTTTGGTAAAATCTATATAATTCAAAAAATGAAGAGAGTTATTCTGAAACCATTTCATAGAAATCCAAAATGGGTAAAAATAACATTAAAATTTATTATTCAATAATCAAAACATTTTTGAAAACATTTTAATGAAAATTTGATCACACAAGAAAAAAATTTTGGACCAAGATGAAATAAGGTCATGTTTTTGTTAAAAACATTTTCTTAGAAATTTTAAATAACAAAGAGATAAAATATAGTATTAATAATTTTAATATATTGGAATAAAAATATTATAATGAAATATATGTGGCGTAAAACCTATGATCCATAACATCTCAAATCAAGTCAATTTTTTAGGGACAATTCATAAAAATGAGATTGTAACATAAATACTTACCTCAAGCCTCAACATTCTACATATTCATTTCATCATCCTATAAAATAAATATAGATTTATTTAATTCATTTAAATAACCATAATCATACATATCATACCATTTATTATTTACTTATAATATATTATCACCTATTTATTTTTAATTCATTTCTAGAATTGTATTCCAAATGATAAAAGCTTCATTTTTCATGCCTGTTTCTGTTCTCCAATCTTGATCCTTATACATTAATCATGTTTAAAAAATCTCTATAATTTTATTAATGATAGTAGTAACATATGTAACCATTATAAAATCTTTTATAATGTCACATACTTCCCTAGATATCCTAGTAATCTAATAATTTTTCTACTGTTTACATAGCTTGTTTGACATTTTAGATCTCCACAGGTCAATGACATGCACCTGGAATCAAACTATTTGAAAGTATGAATGAATTTTCAAAAAACACAATGAAATAAAGAGATAAAATTAATTATTCATACAATAAAAATATATAGGGATAACTATAGAAAGATTCATGTAGGTATAAGCAACCCAAAGTACATCTCAATGTACCTAAAAATAGGGTAGATAACCTGATCTGAAACAGACACGACTCTCCATGCCCATGGATCAACAACATGAACAACCTCCTAGTGGTTAATTTCTCTTTCTCAAACCTGGAATACAATAGTCTAAAAATACCTAAGGGAAATGGTAAGGTTTGTGCTAAAATAATATGAGGGTCTCACCATGTATTCTGTAATATAATTCCATAAGTAATTAACAAAATAATGCTTTCAATTTTTTTAAAAAATAAATGATAGATTGAAATCGTATTTAAAAATAATATGATTTACATTTCAATTAATGGAAACATTTCTAAATAATGTCTTAAAATTTATTTTAAATAATTTTTTATATATAAAATCATAAGGAATGTGAAAAATATTTTACAAAAAATGGCATATATATGTCAAACAAATCACAAGTGAGAAACCTGGTAATCTTCCAAGTTGTATGATAGTTATAAGATTCTGGATCCACACACAATTGAAGGACAATAATTTAAATATGTGTATACACATGTCCCCTAGAAACTAGTCAAAGTGTACTCATCACTGTCCCATCGGAGATGTGACCTGCTACCCTGGGTTTTTATTCAATTTTAAAGCATCCAATGAGTATTATCCAAATAACTCACAAACTTCCTATTCTTTAAGTGTTTTATCATCAATCAGTAATGGGTAATTTATTTTATATATGTTCAAAATAAAATTCAACCACATTTTCCATTTTCATATTCAAATATCTCTTTAAAACCAATACATTTTTTTTAATAAAATCATTAATTTTTTTGATATTAAACCACTAGTATTCTATGAAAACCTTTTTAAGTCCATTTTATCAAATACCAATTTGAAATCAATTTCACAATTCAATTTTGAAATTCTATTTAATAATTTAAATTACACAATTGAAATTTTACAATTCTCTATCAATTTTATCCAATACAAATAAAAATTTAATTAAAAAATTAAATTTCTCAAAATTTCAATCAAATCATAAAATCACACCCGAATTTAATAGAATTGGGAGGGTTTTTAAAAGTTTATGAAAAAATAAAATAAAATTTTCAATTCAATGAAATTTTAGTTTTAATAAACCAATTTAAATTAGTTATATTTAAATCAAACAATTTAATTTAAATCAATAAATTTTGGGCTAATCAAATTGGCCATCATAAACAGAACCACCTACCTCTGGATCAGGGGATCAGGAAACAAAAATCCTTAATCAGGAAACTCTAATGAAGAATGTTCGCAATAAGGATGTAAAAATCAAACCTAGAATCAGGATTAGAAAAAATAGTTATTATATCCTCCAACAATATAGAGATCTATTAAACCCTAGAGAGGAGAGAAGATACAGTGGAAGAAATATAAAGGGTATAGGAAACTTTCCAAGAATAGATTGAACATTGTTTATCTATGATTGATTTGATTTTATAGGGGTCTATAAGAGCCAAAATTAACTCTTGGGAGTCGCTAATTAATATTAAATCATGTTAGGATTATACAAGCCTATTGGAAACATAAACTAATGATTTTAAAAATTATTTTTAGATTAATTAAATCATGTCGAAACTGTTATCTAAACAAGGACGCATGGTTATAAAAACCATGCACCCTAACTATGCACCACTAGTTTTTATGCTATATGGTTTCTACAAGATGAGTTTCTTTTTTTAAAATAATTCATACACCATTAAAAACCCCACTCTTTGGGTTTTAATATTTTCCACTTAAAGGGTGAAAGGTTTGGAAAAACATGCGCCAACGATGCACATCCTAGAAACATCCAAAAAATTTAACTTCTTTTTAGAAGCAACCAATGAAAATCCCTAACCACATATTGAACAAAAGTAAATATTTTAGAGTTCCTGAATATTGTAATAAGATGTTACAGCCTCCCCCATTATATAAATTTTTTTCCATAGATATATTATTATTACGATTTCTTATCAAAATTATGAGCCCACTCCTCTCTCATTAGTGCCTCTCACTCTCACGTCTCATGGGAATCAGAACAGTGCTACTATATCACTGAAACCAGAGGTATATTCAACCTAAAATGTACCTTGGTTTATGAATCAATTATATAGACTGGATGCGTAGTCACGGATAAATCAAATTCTACCACAAGATCACTCTTGCTCATAAAATATGATAGACCACATAGATACATACGTAGCTGGGATACATGGAATACATTTACTATCAATGCTAGTTGTGGATGATTTTCTAAATGGTATGAATAATTCCCCACTTTTAATAAATCCTCAAAATGTCCCACAAAATATGGAGAATGTTTTCCTTTCATCCAAAACCATTAATAACCCAACCAAGATGAAACATTCAAGAACACCAATCCAGAAACTAAAAATTAAAATGGTCTACAACAAAGATCCACTTAAGATATATAATATCTCTATACTGTCATCATTATCTAAAAAATTAATTGAATTTTTTTCCTCAACTCTTGGTCTGATCTCATTACAACAATGTAAAATTCAAAACTCATCGACCAACATAGAAGATATTTACAAGGCCAACCATACAAGGCCTCAGAAGAAGCTATTCTGATAGAGTTCTAGTCACTATTGTTATAAGTAAAATCATATAGACTTTGATGGTCATCACAATCCCCACCAATGTCGAGGACACGGGTTTGAAGCATATCCTCAAGAATCTATATATATGTTTCTATCTTACCATCCATTTGTTGATGGTTTGACATTCCCAAAAAGATAAAACTAAATAAATATACTCTCTCATACATAATAGAAAATTAGATTACTTTTAAAATATTATATTGAATATATAATATATATATTTCAATAGATTTATTCACAAATAAATATTAATTTAATTTATTCAGATAAAAATACATTTCCAACATAAATAATGTTTTCCAAAAAAACAAATATTTTGTTTTAAAATGTTTTTTATTTTATTAATAATTAAATGATAACCAATGAATTCATTTTATAAAAATTTAATACATGTTATTTTAATAAATTATTTATTCTCATTCATTCCCATTAATCCAATGGTTATTTGATAGTTGTTATATTATATAATAATATTTTAATAGTATATCACGCATTTTTTAAACTCGGTGTTGTGTGTAAAACAAGCTATCAATGAAATAAAAATTATTTATAGATAAATATATCCTAAAATATTGTTATTCCACATTCTACCCCCTTAAATTGAATTTCTCCCTCAAAATTATGTTACTATGATTCAATAATAATGTTGATAACATTATTTCATCACATCCACTTGTTCACAAGTAGCTTCTTAGGATTTTTTATTCCTATATAGATCATTATCTAAGTGTGTAGTCTTTATTCATATAACTTTATCTCTATGATCCATGAGTTATATAATTTATTATTTATATAAAATATGATACTCTATTGTTATGTACTATGAGTTCATTACTTGTGATGAATCAGGTATAAACATCCTTATGAGATATATATATAACACATTGTGACGTTGAGAGAGGTTTGGTGGAAGAATTGAGTGAAAAGCTCCCATCCATAGTCAATCAAGAATCACGAAGGAACCAATATACCTAGGGCTCACTTTTCCTTCATTTATTTATCTTAAGACCGTCTTACATTAGGAAATTCTTAGAAATACATTCTAATAAGCCTTAAAATCGAGATTTCATTGACAATTATGATCATAACTTTTCTATCAACACTTAACTTCCTTAATTTATTATTTAATGAATATGAATTTCTATGTTATTTCCTAAGGTAGCTCAGGTACCAATAGCTTTATTTCTCTGACTTTATCCAAGAATGATAGATTTATACACTTTATTCTATAGAGGGCTTCATAAGGATCCTTTTAAATGTGTAAGTAAAATATGTTTTTGAAAGAAAACAGAAATAGTAGAATGAATTGATCACAACCCACTTTAAAATACATATAACAAGAAATCCACATTTCTTATAGGGTTGTAATGGTTCTCTAAAACTAAACATATATCTAAGAATGATAAATGGAATTAAAACACAACTCAGAATCAAGATCTTGATGGAGACTTATCCTGAACATTGAGTTAAACCATTGATCACGACCAAATACAATAAAATGTAGTACTCCATGAAACCATAAAACATCCTTATTTTATATCATATAAATATGAACGAGAAATAAATATTAAATAATTGTAATAATGTGGGCTAAGATTGTAAGGGGATTTACTACAAACCAAATAGCATTACGACCTTTAGATTTTTTAGGGAGTTGAATGAAAAAAATACATGGTGATGATTTCCTTCTTCTATTATTGTAGGGTCACTGTTTGTAACATCCCATTAGTCTTATAGCTCTCATAATTAACATGATTATATACCTGGTATTAAGATAAATTCTCTATAATATCTCTCTTTATGTTGTCCTACAATAAACTCTTTTATATCTCTATACATCATCATACTTCCAGGATGAATAGAGATTGATAGACTTCAATATTTATACAATATATCCATCTTCAAGTATGGTATAGATAAAACACATTTACTTTTCATAAAACTTATCTTTATATCACAATCAAGGTTTAAATTATGAACATTTCTCACATTCTTTTCTATCTCTTTATCTTCATTGTTATATTATTTAATCATCACTTGGATATATTCTTGAACACGTATTAATGAAAGATAATATTTATCCCTTTCCATCAATTTTTTCATATTAATCATTTTCAAATCTAGAAATATTAGATATTTTTCAATCCTACACATGGATTTACTATCATGGTGCTTCTTCATATGGTCATCATCTACCTTGTTCTCTCTCCAAGTGTGGTTATGTATTGAGAAGTAATAATATTTAATCAACTCCAACCACCTTATCTTGATCATATAAACTTCATTATAATTTAATATATACTTTAAACATTTATGATCATTATATAAATCACACCTTTTTTATAAAGATAATTCCTCCATATCAGTGATAAAAAATTTACTACAGCTAACCCCAAATCAAGATTTGAGTAATTTTTCTCATGAACCTTCAATTTTCATGTGGCATAAGTTATAACTATATCATTTTTCATGAGTGTTCATCCCAATCCATTATTTGATGCATCACAATAAATTTAAAATAATTCTACACTATAGGGTAGTGTAAGAATAGGTTCACAAACTAATATTATCTTTAGTCACATTAAATTTTCCTCACATTCATCTATCTAAATGTTCTTAGAACCCTTCATATTTAACTTGGTTATTTGTTTGGATAGTAGGGATAAATTATCCATAATGCATCAATAATATTTATCCAAACTAATATAACTATGCAACATAGTTAAAGTGGATGTTCTATGCCA
Organism: Viscum album; assembly: GCA_963277665.1. Taxonomy (NCBI): domain Eukaryota; kingdom Viridiplantae; phylum Streptophyta; class Magnoliopsida; order Santalales; family Viscaceae; genus Viscum; species Viscum album. The sequence goes on along the minus strand of OY728150.1, from coordinate 2,055,219,155 downwards.
ATGTTCGATAACATAATTCTTTGATGGATCCACCAATATACCTTTGCATGAGATTATATAACCCAAAAATAAAAATTTACAACCAAAATTAATAATTAATAAATATTTCATAAAACATCTCCTTCTATATTGTCTTTAATATAATTATCAAATGATATTAATTCTCTTTCATTCCCTTTGAATTTATAATTATACCATCTAAAAATACAAACTTAAACTAATCCAGGTAACCTCTAAATAATCTATTCATTAAACCTATGATGATAGTAGTGGAATTTTTAATTCCATATGGAATTACTAAAAAATCATAATGGAAATACCTTATATGATATTTTTTCTTGGATATAAAATCAGTATTAACCTTCAATAGACAATATCGGAAACAGTTATCGATCTTAGAAAAGTATTGATATCATCACAATTGATCAAATAAATCACTGATATTAGGAAGAGGATATATTTTCTTGATAGTTATTAACCACACACTTTGTTGAGTATGTGAAAATTTAATAGTTATTTTACCTAATTACTATAGGTACTATGGAAATATTGGTGTCAAACCATAGGTGAGGACTAATTATGTGCTAAAACAAAACAAACTAAAAAAAATAAAAAAAACAATAACAAAAACTAAAAGAAAATAATAAATATGAAAAGTCAAAAGAGTTAGTGAAATGGGGCATGGAAATAGTGAGAAATATGAAAGATGGAGATAGAGACATATAGTGGATGAGATTTTGAAGATTGGGCTGTCATGAATTGATTAAAATAATTTTTGTTCACGCTCTAGTTAACAATAATTGAATTGGTGCAAAAAAATGGTGTCGTTCTATGAGCTCTCGCTTCAGTAGATCAACATTACTCTTCGATCAATAGATAGAAATAATCTTTCAATCACATCTTCAGAATTAAAATGATTTTTAATGAAAAATTGAATTTTATCCTCTTCCGATTTTCATTTCTTCGGTTAAGATTCAAAGAAAATGTGTTCTTTATTGTCTCTTCTCGTTATGTAGCATAACGGAGAAACTGTTTCTCAATAAGAATGAAATGAGATTGTTGAGATTAAAGTACACAAACACAATTACGAAAATTAAGAGTAAAACAAAATAATTATTTAAATATTGTACAATTTGATTCCCCCTACATAATTTAACAACTCATACAAACATAAAAACAAATATGGAAAACATGAAGAAGAAAATAGAAAACACCTTTTCTGAGATGAATTCCTTCCTTGGAATCTACTCCAATGATTTGTTCTCTAATCGGTCACATTCATGCTATGATATTCGGTGAATGGAGTAGAATGTATGAGTGGATAATTCAGAGGAATGGATGAGAATAGAATGAAAGACAGGAAGAACGAGAGGTGATGGGTGATCTCGGAGTGTAAATGGATCTAGGATTGTGTATGTGTCTCTCTCTGGTCTCAGGTGGTCACCTCATATTCTTCATAGGTTTTCCACCTGTGGAACTCTATAAAATCCCTTTCCCAGTCCTACTTCCCTTCATTGGACTTTGTATTACTCCTTCTTGTGCAATCTCTTTTCTTAAGTATCACCAGAGAAAAAACTCCCTCAACCGAATAAATTTGGAAAACCTGCCATATGCAGTACGACCCCCCTTGAAACAGAAAAAAAAGATAATAAAATTAAAAACTAATTATAACTAAAAATCGATATTTTAATCTATATGTTATAAATAAAATAATTAATTATTATAATATATTTATTAATCAATGGTTAAATTAATAAATTTGGTAAAATATTTAAATAAATACTATATATGTTATTATTATTATTAAATATATGTATATATTATTATATATTTATATAAATATTATATATATTATATAATTTAATATTTATGTATAGTGAAACTAAAAAATAATATATAAAAATGTTTCTAAAAAATTACTTTTATAAATATATTTATTATGTAATTCATTATATTATATTAGTTATATTAATTAATAAATATGTTGTTATTATAATTTTTATTATATGTAATATTATATATTACTATATTATATTATATATTATATAAATAAAATAAAATATTAAAAAATTAAAAATGGGAAGAGGAAGGGGAAGAGGGTCGGTGCATAGAAAGAGATGTGAGGAAAGGGTGGTGGTTGCGACAGAGTAAAGGGGGGTGGGTTAGCAGGGGGTTTGGTTGCTAGCGAGGTAGGATTCGAGGGTCATTCTAGTGTCTTGAGGGGTGTGGCGAACGAAGGTGGGGGTAAAGTAGAGAAGGCAGGATGAGGTGCGGGTTTACGGATAGGGGACGACACCGGAAAAAGTGAGACACGACTCACCGCTAGGAAGAGATAAGGGCAACAATGACTGGGATCTACCATTGGTAGATTGGTGGTATAGTGAGACAAGTCACCGATGGATGGTAAAAGTGACTCAAAAAAATGAAAAAGGGAAGGAAGGGTGTCTCGAGTCACTGATGAAAACATTGACGGTGACTTGGAAACACCTATACAACAAAAAATAAATTAAAAAATTAAATTTATATAAAAATTAAGAACTAGATATGAATTAAACAATTTTAAAAAAAAAATTAATTACACATTATTCTGAAGAATGAATTTTTTTATGATTAATAATTATTTAAAAAAATAAAATAATTAAAAATATATAATGATTTTTTCTTAAATTAATTAAATAGTTATTTAATGAAAGGGATTAATGAAATTAAATATTTAAATTAAAATAAAAGTAATAAATGAATAGAAATAATTAGCTAAAACTAGTTTAATTATTTAATGAACTAAAAAATATAGATAATTAATTAATTACAATTTTATAATAAATAAATAATTTTATTAATTAATCAAATATTATAAAATTTAAAATAAATAAATAATTTATTAAATTATTAATTGAAATTTTTATTTAGGAAAACTATAAAATACTGAAATAAATAAATGAATTAAAAAATGTAATTTGAAAAAAATTGATTAAAAATTTAATCTTAATCGAGAAATTATAAATTAATTTTATTATAGAAATATATTAAAAATAAATACTAATAACAAGATTGTAATATAGAAACACATTATTTAATAATTTAATCTACAAAATTTAATAATGATTAATTATTTGACAAAATACATTATTTTAAAAATAAAATGAGAATACAAATTGAATAATGATGTTGGAAAAAGAAATGAAATTAATCCACATCAAACTCCCTCCACACTTAAATCATTGTTTGTCCTCAAACAAATATATGCTTATTTAATTTTTAAAACAGAAACTAGGATTTGTGAGATTTGTTTCAAATAGTGCATGTCAAGACTTTAATATAATGTAATAGAATCAGGACTGGCTAAGAAAGAGTGCTCAATGAAATGGTATGGACTGGTTTTAATAACAAGCTGGAAACCAAAGGCAACAAAGATTAATCCACTACTAATGATTTCATGACTTCTACATGAACTTCACTAACTATCCTACTTCCATTTCAATCCGCATTCCAAATCAAAAAGTGGTGATGTGTTAGAAAAAAGATGAATTAAAACCTTAACCAAAGGAACCTTCAACTTTCACGTTCTATTAGGTTCCAAAAATGTTTATTTTTTTAATCACTTAACTGATACAACTAAAATGATATTTAATTAAATCAGTTGATCCCTTCTTCATTTGGTTTAAAAATTCACCTCAACATAATGAGTACATTTATTACAAGGCAATTTATTCTAATTTTTTCCTTCCATATTTCATATGCAAGGAACTGTTCATAGCACTTATTGAAATCACAATTGGATTTTATCTATTGAACAAAAATGAACCCACTGCACTTTGTCTCATAGATTATCCATGGGATCCCATTTTCCCATTTTACTGTAGTTATAAAGTAAATAAAAAGTAGAATTTGAGTATGATCCATTAGGTGATTCTTTGTTTATGTTTTATTAAAATATGATACCTAGAGGATCTAGTTAAAATTTTATTTTTCAAAATGTAATGCTCCTAGTTCTACAAAAAAAATATCTAATACTACTCTTTAACTCAGTTCCTAAATATAACATCTATAATGAAATTGTACAACTCACTCATAAATCACTCATCTCTAACAACATTAGACTCAGTTCAACCCTTAACAGCCAACCGGCTGGTTTTACAAAGAAGGACATAATTGATGTGAAATGTAAACCCAGATGACCCTTGTGGTGTGAAATAAAAATTGATAAAATTTCAAGGAACATAAAAAATTTTGAAAACATTTGACCATTTTTTGACAAATAATTTAGGGGGAAATTTAATGTTGTAAAATGAAACATCTACCCCACAAATAAAACTCAACAATGTCTCCATTGTGAATTTTCAAGGTGGGATACATATTAGTTCAAAAAGAGATGAGAAACTCAGCACATAAAAAATTTAAGAGGGGTAGTAGTGAAGTTCAAAAATTTACTCCCACAAAAAAATAAAATGAATAAACAAAAAAAAAAAATAACTGAAAGGGAAAGAAACCACCACAAGTGACCAACAACAGTCAAGTTGAATGTTTGTAAAATTTCATGATTTAAATTAATATAATAAGAAAAAATATTTATCAATGAATTTAAAAATTTATCATGATAACCAATAAAGCACACCAGAAGAATAATCCTAGTGAAAACAATGGGATAAAACAAGTTTTATAATGGAGTGTAAATAAACATGCAAGTAACTAGATTGAAGCATCTAACACCCAATGTAATAAATATATTCATAATTATTCACAATAAATCAGAGGACTCACCCACACATAATTCACAACAATAATAAAAATTGATGACTTAAAATGGAATAAATTAAATAAACACTCCCCTAAAGTGGATGTTTTTTTTTCATCCATTTAATGGGGTCTCCCCATGCTTTCTTTGTGTTTGGACTCTAGTTCCTCCATTCAAGTATATAAAAGTTGAAAAAAATATCACATTATAATTCAATAATTTAATGACCAGATTATAAAATGAAACTGTAGTATGTGTTAGGGGGTTTTATTTAGTGTTCTTCAAATAACAGCTTCTTTACAGCTTGAAGGTTCCAAATGAGACTGCCATTAGAATAAAATTCTCATAGATAACTCATACTAGTAGACTACCTAAACCACATGAGATTTGAAAATAAGTAACCAATAATCAACAATCAAGATCAAAAATATTTCCATGAAATTCAAAAATTATTGGTCACTGAATAATTTTTTCAAACTAAAAAGTAATGTGGGAAATAAGGAAAAAAATTGGTTTCCTCCCATGGAGTTCTAGATTTAATGTCCCCATCCAAACTTTATTTTCCTTAAAATATAAAACCATGACCATTCAAGGGGTATTATTCAGTAGTACTTTACCCCTCGGTGTGACTTTTGGAAAATTTAGTAAGTTCACACAACACCTCATGCTACTCATCATCTTGATGAAGTCTTTTCAAAAATTCCATAACTTGAGGACAAAACCACCTCCCACAACTAGCTTCAAAACTCAGACCATCACTCAAATAATATGTCAACCAATGAAAAATAGCAGTATAAAATTTAAGGTGATCTAGTACACTCTTAAAAGGATACTTCACAACCTCCCCACACTTATGTCATGTATAGGTTCTGAAAAATAAACATAAGTTTGTGTAAGTGGGTCATTGTCAATAACATAGTGAATTTTAGATGAAGTTTCCTTAGGTGTAGTAAGGGGATAAGAATCATGCTTTTCTATGAAGATTTCAAACTCATGAAAAAAATTATCATATAGTTAGTGCAATGATGTGGGGGTGGGACTCTTATCCATGATTGGTAAAAATTATAGAAACTCCTCCAGCTCATTCTCGACAGATTTAGAAGACTCAACATCAACTTCAGGCTTAACAGGGTTGATTCCAGAATTATCCATAGCTCTAACACTTTTTCCTTCATTAGACATTGTACTAACAATAGAATAAACGTCCTCAGGATGTACAGAACATGAAGCAACATCAGGGTTGGGAACATGGGTGGGAAGAAGATCATGAATAGTTTGAGAAATGCAATCAACAAGATAACTTAGAGTAGAAAGGATTACTTCAAGGTTTTGAGTAATGTATTTCCTAATTTATTTTTCTTATGTTCCCAAGCTTTATAGATCCTTTTTGTATTAATACTCAAAAAAAATTATCTTGAAAATGTTCACTGATAGATTAACTAATAAAATCATCGAAGGGGTAATGATTTTCACTATTTCATCTCAACTATAGAAATTTCATCAGGAACATCTATCAACATGCTGCTCACCTCAAGTGGAGTATCTTTGTAGCCTTGAAAACCCTCTTGACTCTCACCAACCCGAAGGGTCAGCTTACCCTTAGATGCATTAATGATATCCCCAGTAGTTTCCAAGAACAGCCTACCCATAATGAGTGGAACAGTTTTATCACACTCCATGTGAACAATCATAATGTCGGTGGGTAAATAAATTTTCCCTACATCAACCAACAATTCATCTACCCTTCATAAGTGTAGTAAAGTGACCTATCATCTAGCTATACGATAACTAAAGTTCGTTTTAGCTACTTAAGGCTCGTATTTTTATATAGGGGATAGATAATATGATTTATGCACACACCTAGTTCACAAAATCACATAATCTCCTCACTTTGAGTGACTTAAAAAATGATAAATCTTCATGGGTCTTTCAATTTGGGAGGAATTATTTTATTCCAATTTCACTACACTACTCATTCAATCTCTCTATTGATATCTCACCACAATCTATCTTGTTATCTGATTACCTCTTATAAAATTTTAATTAAGACAATATTTTGTTCAAATCATTATGAAATGGCATGTTAACATTAAAGACCCTAAACAACAGAAGAAACATGAGATAGTTAGGTTTATTTGTGTCTTTCAGCCGTTGTGGGAAAGGGATGGTTGGGGTAATTCTTAAAAATATGTGGGTTATCCTTCTCATCCAAAAAACTTACCTCACACTTTTCAACTTTTACTAGATCCCACTTAATCTTTCTTTGTTACTAGGATTTTTCTTGTGAATTTTCATCACATTTCTCAGTTTCTTTAAATTTTTCCAGATTTACAGAACTGGTTTTTTCTAATCTTTTTGTTCTTGATTAAGCTTGAAAATCAATTTCCCCTTTCATAGTTTATTCCTTAACTAGTTCTTGATGTTTTAGGCTAGTCATGGTTATTACATACATGAAATTTTCTCTTGGGCTTGACTCTGTTGTACATGGAAGCTTTCCCTTTTCCCCTACCACCTTGATCTCTAGACAGTTGACCCATTTGAAGTTATAAACTATTAATTCTAAAGTCTATTTATTTTTTCATAGAAATAATTTAACCTATAATTTGTTTCATAATTCCCTTAAGTTCCCCTTTAAAATCTGAAGATTCATCCCCAAATTGGTTTAAGTTATAAGTTTTCGATTGTGGTTGGTTGTCAGGGGTAGTCGGATGCATGATTGTACCTTTTACTCTCCTTAATAGGTTAGGATACTTTTTATCCAGAGTTGTATAGATCTTAGAATGGATCATGGACACATTTATTATTAACCCCGTAGTCAACAAACAAGTGACTCATATCTAATTGTGTAGGGAGTTAAAAATTAACAAAACAACTCTGAGTGTGACCGATCATCCCACAGTGAAAGCAATGCTCCCTAAGAACTTGTTTATTGATGAAAGAACCATGGGTATTGGTTTCAGCCCAATGGATGACTCTCTTCCTCGTGAAATTATGTTGGGTCATTTGATCTGAATTATCAAAAAGAAATTTTAGTTTATCTGATGTGAAATCATAGAAGTCACTACCACATAATTGGTCAACTATGTTATGATTGTAGGGGTGAGGGCATTATAAAAGGTATCCTTGATATAATTGGGAGATAACTGATGTTTGGGAATTTTCCTAATAAGGCCTCTAACGCAATCCCTTGCTTCATGAAAGAGATCTCTATTATCCTAGACAAAGACAATGATTTTTTCCTAACCTCAGTAGTTGTGTTACTAGGGTAAAATTTAGAAACAAAGGAATTGAATACCTCATACTAGGTTTGAAAGAATTCATCTTCAGTAATATGGAACCAATTCCAATCCCTACCCTTCAAAAAAATGGGAACAACCTCAACCTCAACCCATCCTCACTCTGATCTCATAGAGGTGTCTACTAGATAGAACCATGAAACTCTAGAATGAATTCAAATGAGTCCTCTATTGGTAGAACATTCAAAGGAGGGAGTTGAGAGAGATGATATTTTTTGATCTCATAGTTCCTCGACTTAGTGGGCAATCTTATGAAAGAATGTTTAATTGAAAATATTGGAATTTGGAAATCTCTAAACTTAGATCTCCCAGGGAAAGGAACAAGAATCTTTAGTACATTCATATGTTGTTTATTATCAATGTTTTCAAGATTTCCCATTTTTTTCATTTTATTATTATGGTTACAATAGTTTTTGTTGATATCAGCAATTGAGGATTCATGTTTTACCATATATGACCTAGTGTGAATCTAGTTTTAGAAAAATAATTGAAAAAAATTGTACATTTTTATTGACTTTTTTATTTTTTTATTTTATGTTTTTTTTCTATATCATTTTTTTGTGTTTATTTAAATCGTTCATATGTTCCATCCCCAGAAACGGCAACAAAATATGACAACACACGTCATTGAGTACGTACAAATTTAATATTTATATAACCTACTGACTACTAGTATTGTGGAAAGATATGTTTCAAACCATAGGGATTGACTAATGTTGTGCTAAACCAAATCAAACTAAAACAATAAAAAAAATAACAAAAACTAAAAGAAATTATTGGAAGTGAATAGTGAGATAAAGTGTGAAATGGGTCAGGTAGGTATTGAGAAAAATGGAAGATAGAGAAATAGATAAGAAATTTATGATATTAGGTAGATTAGACTATCATGAATTTTTTAAGATTCTTTCAGTTTAAGATCTACTTTACTATAATTGAGTTGGTGGAAAAAAATGGTGTTTGTCCACTGAGCACTTTCTTTAGTACATTAATACAACTCTTTATTATTTCCATAGAAATTATATTTCAATCATCACATAGGAATTAAAATGGTTCTCAATGGAAAAGAGAATACAAAACTTTTTTATTTTCATTACATCAGTTTAAGATACAAAGGAAATGTGTTTATTATCATTTCTTGTTAGTACATAGCATAGTGGAGAAATTTTTGCTCATTAAGAATGAATTAAGATTATTGAGCTTAAAGTACAAAAAATCGATTGTAGAAATTAGTTATAGAACATAATAAGAATTTAAAATTTTCAAAATATGATTCACCATATAAAATTCAATAAATCATATTGAAAAAGAAAAATAGATATGGAAAACATGAAAAAGAAAATAGAAAACCTCTCTTCCAAGATGACATTATTCTTCAGCTCCTGCTCTAATACTCCATTCTCTACTCAATCCCCTTCATTCTCTTCTCTCTAGTGAATGGAGTAGAATGGATGAGAAGATGGTCGGGAGGAATGGATGAGAATGGAATGAAGGATGGGGAGCACAAGTGGTGATGGATGATCGGGCAGAGTAAATAGACGTGTGTGTGTGTGTGTGTATGTGTCTCTCTACCATCTCATGTGGTCAGTTGCTTCTTATTCATCACCAATTTCCTATCGGTGGAAGTCTCTTGAATTCATTTCTTACACCTGTCTCTCTCCTTTGGCCTCCACATTGCACCTTTATATGCACTAATGTTTTATAAATTTCACCAGAGAACGAACTCCCTCAACAAAATGAAAGTGAAAACCCACCCATCTTCAGTACGATCCCCCTTGAAACAGAAAACCAACAAAATAAAAAAAATTAAAAATTAAAATTAAATATAGATATTTTAATCTACATGTTATTAATAAGAGAATTAATTATTATAATATATTTACGAATAATTGTTAAAATTAATAAATTAGATAAACAATTTATATAAATATTATATTTATTATTATTATAATTATTATTAAATATATATATTTATATATATATATTACTTTTATATACAATATTTAATTAAATAAATATGTAAATTGAATGAAAAAAGTTTATAAAAAATTAGTTATTACACATATATTTATTAGGTATATCATTATATTATATTAGTTATAGTAATTATAAAATATGTAATAATTATTATTATAATATATATTATTTATAGAAATTAAAATAATAATGAAAATTAAAATGAGAAGAGGAGTGTGAAGTGGGTCGTTACATAGAGAGAGAAAGAGGCGAGGGCAGGGAGGTGGTGACGATGGAGAAAAGGGCAATGGGTTAGCATGGGGTTTAGCTGGTGGTGAGGTAGGTTCGGTGAACGAAGGTCGAGGTGGTGTTAATATGCGAGGAGATGTGGAAGTGTATGGATAGGAGACGATGCCGATAGCGGATTAGGGAATCGCTGCAGTGAGGTAGTGACTTGGGGTCGGTTACCGGTTCAGTTTGGCACATGGTAGTGCAGAAGCTGAGGTTTTAATCAGGCCTTCAGCGGTGATGGTTAGTGGTGAAGTGGGTGTATGAAATCTCCTCAGGTGAGCATATCTATGGTGGAGGTCTGGATCTAGTTCTGAATTTTGGGGTTTTCAAGTTTCACAGTGGTTCGGGTATTGAATTCTTCAGATCTGGAATGTTATATTTCTGTATAACTCTGTTTCTATTTCGATTACATATAGTTATTTATTTCATTATTTCATTGTTTAAATTAATGAATCAAAAAAAAATAAAATTAAAAAAAATATTCATAAAACATTAATTAACTTAATAACATTTTTATTTTGGAAAAATATAAAATAATGAAATAATGAAATAAATATAAGAATAAAAAAATAATTTAAACAAAAAAAATAATAATAAATGAATATTTATAAGATAATGAATAAATTAATTTTTATTATTGAAACACACAAAAAATAAACACTAAAAACACACTTTTAACATAGAAACAAATTTATTAACAATTTAATCTAAAAAATACCATAATTAATAATCATTACACAATATATATAATTTTAATAATATAAATAGAATAAAAAGTCAAAAATGATGTGGAAAAAAACAATGAAATTAAGCCACAACAGTTATCTTTTTGAGCTCCTGGTAATCAATTAAATGAGGCATTGGACCATATTTATTTTTAACAAAAAGAATAGGTGATGTCAAACCCCGACCACAGACACCCATGTTTTTATTCTTTTCTCGGTCCCGCAACTCTGGGTAGAGTCAGGTTTGGGCCCAGGTTTGATTTTTTTAAGCTTTGATGTTTTTGGTGGGTCTCGGGCCACTGCGCAGTCACCGCACTACTAGCGGTCACCACGCATTCGGTCCGGGTGGGTCCATGGTCACTGCGCATTTGGTCTGATCGTGTGTTCGGACATGGTGAGTGCGCAGTTTCCCAATTTTTTAGATAAATAATAAAATTACATGAACAAATTAAATTAAAAAGAATTTAATAAAATATTTAATAATAATAACAACAATAATTTATAATATTGTTCTTATTATTATTATTATTATTATCATTATTTATATTGTTAATATTATTATTATTATCTTTTACTTTTATTTTATTTTTATTTTTTATTCTTTCTTTCTCTTTCTTCCACTTTATTCTTCTCTTTAATTTTTTTTCTTCTCTCTTTTGTTGTTCCACGCGGCATCTCCCCCCCCCATACGGATCTGATTTCCCTCTCCACCTATATGCGCTTCTTCTTCCCGAGCAGGCCGTACTGCCTGCATCCCCTGTGTCCCGTCCTTTGTGCCTGCAGCCTGCCTACTCCGCTAGCTGCCCTCCATGCTCGCTCGGCTCCCCGTCTGGCTCGCCCTCCTACCTTGTGCACATCAACCCAATGGTTCTACCTCGCCGACTCCCACCTCCTGCTCGCCTGCAGCCCGCTTCCACAGTATCTCGCACGTGCAGCCCTCTACCAACACCTCCCTGCTTTCCTCCTGCTGCATCGGTGCAACACCACCCCTGCTTCCGCGTCCTACTTGCCTGCTACCCGTCCCCTTGTTGCGTTCGAGCAGCCTACCGACAACCTTCCCACCTCGGACCTCCATGCTCCACCCAATCGGCAGCCAGCATCCCTCCCCCTTGTAGAGCCGCCATGCACCGCAGCTTCTCGGCACCTCGGCTCTTATTCACCTCACCAGCGTGCTACCCGCACGTTGTCTGCCATTGTCCGGAGGCCCTCACCCACTTCCCATGTCGGACCACATCCATCTGCGCAAACGCCTTCTGCTTCTCCAGTACGATGCCCTCCGGTAGTCTGTTTCTAGTTTCCACCCCCCATTGGTACATATTTATTTTATGCTTCATTTGATATTTTCCTTTGATATATATATATATTTATCCTTGGGTTGATTAATTTTTTTTTATTAATTAAATTTTTTTTGGTTTGGTTTGACTTTCTAGGACCTGTGCGGGCATTTCCGAGTGAGTGCTATCACCGCTCTTTGTTTCTGAGTTTGTGTCATCATCACGCTTTAGTTTCAAGGTGAGGGTTTCTTCCCACCACTTGGTTTCATATACTTTAATTGGGGTTTTTGGTTGTGTTTTGAGTTCTTAGGGTTTTGTTTGCAGTACGTTGGACCGTACTGTGTGGTGTCGGAAATGAGTCTTTTTTTTCATCTCAATCTCGAGGTTGGTCCCCCACTGCACTCACCATTAAATTTAGAATTTATTAATTGCTTGATGTTTTATTAATTTTAATAAATGAGAAATAATATAATATAATTAATTTTTAAACAGTTATTTGGTGTAAAAAAGAGATGTTTAATTTATACCGAACACTGTAAATATTTTCTCGATGAATGGACACCTAGTAGTGAAAAAATGCCCCTTTGTATTTTAAACATAATTCATGGAATTTTAAATGTACTTTTGGTTTAAATGATAAATGATTTCTTCTAAAGTGTGAACGAGTGTTTTGGGCTTTTCTGAGAAATGAGGTTTTTCTTTAATATTGGTGAAGACTCGTTTGGCACTTTAATAAAATAATTTTTTTTAGAAAACCCGCTCATGGGTGATATTTGGTGTGCATTGATTGCATGAGCTATATGTGATGTTTATACATCGTGACTGATTGATTTACATTGTGGGCGCACCACTTTTTATTGGTTGTGTTGACATGGCAATCTGGCATAGTGAGTTAATCTTCTGAGAACGATTGCTGCACTAGTTTAGATTAGGCATTGGCTCATGGCCCCATGGTAGGGGAATACTGAGTTATTGCTGCTATGGGTATTGGGCCCCTCAGTTAGGCCATAAATATCCATACCGAGAGTTAGGTTGTTATGATGTCATCAAGATAGAGCATTCTTTTAGGATGAGTCACATGTATAATACGATCTGGAATGATCACAGTCTCCTAGTTTCGTCCATTGTTTCCTTTGGTGTTTATTTGTATATGGCAGATGGTTGAGAGGAATAGTTCAGTTTCTAGCCCCTGTGTGCCACATTTTCCCTTTCCATTGGTGTGTGTTGTGTGATATGTGTGGTTTTCCTTATTTTTTCTAACAATTTAAATTTGAATTTCTAAACTGTTCACAAAAATATTTTAAAATGCAAGGCACCTGTTCCTTTCAAATATTAAACATTTTTTTATTATAAATGGAAATGGACTGTTATTTGTTTTATAAATCAAAGTGTGTGTGGAAACTAATAATTTATATAATTTAGTTCACACCTTGAATTAATAAATTTCTTTATTGAAAGGTAGTGCATTGGGAATAGATATCGGGCTAGCCTATAATGTTTTAATACTCACACATATAGTTCTTTTTGTTTTTTAGTGTTTGTGTAGGCTACAGCTTGGGTACATTCGCCTTGGGTGATGTTTGGTCAGGAGTTGGAGAGCGACACACGATGTCACACAGAGATAGTGGTTCTCTTTTGGTTAGTTTTATTTTTTTTGTTCCTGTTTAGTCTTTTTATTTAGTTTATTTATTTTTCACTGCTCTATATTATTTCTGATTCTTTATTTACTCATACTAGGCGAAATCATTCCCACAGCCTTTTTTGATGCCCTGGCACTTGTCGCTAGCCCGTGGGGATCGAGAACACCCTTCGGGTCATGTCACAGACCGGCTCGGGTGATCGGTTGAGGGTCGACTAGGGTCGGTTCGTGACAAAACCCGAAGGGCATTCCCGATTCCCAGGGGCTGGCGACAAGCGCCAGAGCATCAATAGAGGTTGTGGGAACAATTTCTCCCAGTATAAGTAAATAAAGCATTAGAAATAAAATAGATCAGTGCAAAATAAATAAACTAAATAAAAATACTAAATAGGAACAAAAGAAAATAAAACTTGCCAAAAGAGAACCATTATCTCCATGTGACCTCGTGGGTCGCTCTCCAACTCACGACCAAACGTCGCCCAAGGAAAACACACCCAACCTTTAGCCTACACAAACACCAAAAATAGAAAAGAACTATAGGTGTGAGGATTAAAACTCAGTAGGCTAGTCCGATATCTATTCCCAATGAACTATCTTTATTATTATCATTTATATTATATTATTTATTTACTTTTCATTTTATTTTATTTTATCTTTTTCCTTCTTTCTTTCTCTCTTTCCTTCTTCTTTCTTAGCTTTTTTTTCTCTCCACGCATTGTCCCCTTTTCCCCATGTCCTGTGCGCGACCCTCTCTTCTACCTCTCTTCTATTTTTTTTCTTTTGCACACTGGTGCACGTAGCTAGCACCCCACCATCCCTACAGCTCCTGGCCTACCAACCTCACACCAACCATGTGCTAGTCGCCCGATAGCGCTCCGCCAGCTTTGGCTCACCCTAGATGGCGCATCTAGCTCCAAAACACCTGCGTTGTCCGGCCTCCCTGTCCATCTCCTGTCGCTGCTCTATTCTCCCCAGCAACCGCCATCCCTCATGCAGCCCTCCTCCATTCCCCAGTCAGGCCAACCTGTAGCAACACCCAACCTGGGAGGATCAGGAATGCCTCTCGGGCCATGTTGTGGACCGGCTTGGGTTGGTTCATGAAAAAAAGGTATCAGAGGAGGATGGACTTTAGCGGATCTCTCTTTTCATAGCACCCTGTATTATTTGGGATGTCTAGTAGATGGAGATTAGGACTATTGGGGCTCAGGATGTAGGTTTCGAGTCGGTTCCGGATCTCCACCGCTCGTGACGAGACCTGAGTTACCAGGGTTAGTCCAGTATTTGAGTCACTTGTCCTCGGTCGTTTTGGATTGAGATATGACAATGGAGGCAAATCGGTTCACTTTGTGACCTCACATGGGGTAGTGACCCAGGTGAAGTCCATGTTTCTGGCTCATGGTCCACTTTCTGTTATGATTTACTTGGGGCACGGCTCACAACCATGTTGCTGGGTCAGACATATGCACTAGTTCCTCATTCTAGTGGGTTATTACTACATCTGTTTTGTTTTAATCTTAGTATATTTGAGTGAGTTATAAGTGAAATTGGTTTTTAAGTGGAAAAGTGTTTCTTCCAGATTGTTTTTGAGATTACTAAAGTGGGGTTTGAAATAGAAGGTGCATTGGTTTGTAAAAACATGGTCTATGTTTGGATTTGGTAAGGAAAGGAAGGGTTTGAACCATGTCAGTCATGATAGAGGGTCACATGTGTGTGGGTATGTGGGGAAGTGCGTGGGGGAACTTGTTCACAGATGATGTGAGCAGGATTGAATAAACTCACATGTGACGGTTCATAATCTTCCATAGGCGAGTTTTTAAAAATTTTAAAGAAATAATGGTTTTGTAAAAGTGATTTCTCCTTGTGTTGTATATGTTTGGATTATGGGCCTATTTCCCTTTGCTTGTTTTTTTTTTGTCTTGGTTGCGTTTTGTCTTGATGCCCGTTTTGATGGTGTCTTTCGTGTTGTCATGATTATACCTCCCAGAAAGCCTCCAAAAGTCGTTAATGAGTTATGCTCAGTTCTTATTTCGATTCGTCTGATGCTTGATTTTTGTGGTAATCGATGTCTTTTAGAGGCTGTTGTATATTTCAGAAACATAGTGTGTCTTTGGGTTGTTGGGAACTCCCAGGGTAGTTAAGGTTCGTACTGTCCCAGAGTTATTTGAGAGTTCAGTTCTAGACGAGTAAATGAGGGATGTATCATCATCGTGAGAGTCTCAGGTGTAGTTGGTGGGAGTAGTCTCTTCTGAAGATTTCCCCGTCTAGCAAGGATCTCTATCTGTACCGACTCCTAGTTTGTTGAAGCGTTCTATCGCCTACCACTATTATGGAATGTCTGGACATTTTAAGTCATCATGTTGTATCCCTTTGAAAATGTACGACCATCACGGTTGTTTGAAACATCGAACAGAATGAGTTAGGGGCTGGAGGATGAAAATTCCTGACTGTGAGGCATAAGATGCTTCAGTCAATAGGGCCCCAGCCACAGGTCTCGGGGTGAAGCTCGTTCACAGTCAAGAGTTTCCGAGGGTGTGTGGAACCTCGGTCTAAATAATGTTTTCAGTATTGGGATGAAAATATCTGAAATTTCCTTGTTCTATTCTCGTAGCAGACGTAATCTTATCCTTATTGTAGTGGCGTGATGAGCGCGTTATCCCACAATCCAGGCGGTCTTATCTGGTCTCGGGGTGGTTTTTAGTTGTTTGGTCTCTCTAAATGGTGTGGTCCCATGAATAAACGGACATGTTCTAATTTTGAGATTGTCCTAGCTGTGTTCGATAGGGGAATGTTTGTTTCGTGAACTAATGGAAGGTGTTGAGTTAATTTCTCATCCAAAAGTTGCTGGATTGTTCCATATCGAGATTTTCATCAATTATCTGGTGTTTTGTTTGGGAAATGTGGGAAAAATGAGTGAGATTGGTTTGGGAGTTCCCGTGTTCCCCCTTGAGGGTGGTTTGTTCAGGTTTCAAGGGTTTTTGTATTAGTAAATTCTTGTGGTGGGGAGAACCCTCTCATGTTCTCCCACAAATCACAGGTAGTGGTTTTCTTGAATTGGTCGGGTGTGACATTTTTTGAGAGTGGTTACCCCGAAGCTCTTGGTTCTCTATGATTTTGTAATGACACGAAATTTTGAATAAATCTTGTTTCCTAATTTTGTGAGTTATATTATTTTTTATACTTAACAAAACTGTTTCATTAGATAACATGAGTATAATTAAAATGAGACCGTTGGGTTTTGACTATTATATGACCATTGGTCAATATGACCACTGGAATCGCCTTCGTGAGAAGTTAGAATGGAATCGCCTTCGTGAGAAGTTCAAACTGATAGAAATTACTACTCGTACGATGTTGGCCGAGCCTCCCTCAGATTCTCTCACCATAGAACACCTTACACTTACGTCCTATGCTGGTGCGATAAGGGGCTATGTAATGAGACCATAACTTCCTTGTGTAATCCTTTGTTTTATATAAAAATTGGGATTTCTTCTTATGATGAAGTTTATGAATTTTCAAATAACCGGATAAATATAGTATGCATATTTTTTATGAATTTTAGAAAAAGGATATTTTAAAAATGTTTATGTAAACCATAAATAATTAAAAATGTGTAATGATATTCAAAAAAGGGTCTTCTACAACTATGTTCAGCACGAAATTTAGAGTCTAATAAGATCACCTTGATTTTTGATGAATAGTAAATTATGAATAGTTATTTTATGCTTAGGATTAGTAATGTGACCAAATGGATTATTAATCTCACTTAAAGAAAGTATTAATATAATCTAGGCACCTTGATTATGTAATGAGATTCAATAAAAAGGTTAAATAATGGATTCATAAATTATTAGTCAAGTATTAGTTTTTTCGAGTGAATAGTGTTTTTTAATTAAAAATTAAATTAAAAAAATTTAGAAAATTATTTTTATAAAATGGATTTCATTTTTGAACTCAGAGCATCGATATTATGTTAAGGTAATTTTTGGGGATTTTTCTAGAAAAAATGAATTTTCGTTGAATAGTGTATTTATTTAAAAATTAAATTAAAAATATTTAGAAGGTTATTTTTATAAAATGGAGATAATTTTTGAAATCATAGCATCTATATTTGTTTACGGTGAAATTTTGGGATTTTTTCTGAGAAAGTTGAATTTTTGATGAATAGTGAAAATACAGTTTTTAAGTTACGGGTGTTTAATGACATAATTAAATGATGTATTAAGTAAGTAATAAATATGGTCGACTTATGAATAGTAATATAAGGTATGAGGTGTCCCAAGTGGCCAATGCCATGGGAAAATACCATGGGAACCCCATGGTTTTGCCAAAACCACCAATGACGTGTCTCTTGGCCCTTAATGCCTTGTCCCCTCACTTTCCCTATAAATACCAAGCCATCATCTCATCCATTCGATACCCAACTCTTCCCCAAAAAATCTCTAGTCTCATTACCTCCCAAGGAGTCCTCCCACGGTGCCCCCAATCCCTCATGGTCACAACCTTTGAGTTTTAAGAGTTATGTTTTAAGGTTAGGGATCTGACCCCTCTCTTTCTTTTCAAGTGATCTCTTTTATGTCATTTCTTTTATGCTCCATGTTATTATGTTTTAGGATGTTATTTTATATTAATTATACTATTATTTTTTATGTTCATATGATGAGAGACCCCCTCTTACTCTCATCATTTCTTTTTATGAATGTTTAAGTGGCGCCGTTAGGCTGCCGAATTTTTAAGGGATTCTTTCACCTTTCTCATTTTTCAAAGTTCTACTTTCAGGTCAAGTATTTCAAGTTCCTTTTTATTATGTTGGGGAATGATATCTATATCTATCATACAGAACTTTTATTTTCATATGATGAGAGACCCTATTTGATCTTTTCAATTCATTTTTTTTGATGTTTAAGTGACGCCGTTAGGCTGCCGAATTTTTAAGGGATTCTTTCACCTTTCTCATTTTTCAAAGTTCTACTTTCCTGTCAAGTCTTTCAAGTTACTTTTTATTATGATGGGGTATTATCTCTATATATATCATACTGAACTTTTATTTTCATATGATGAGAGACCCTATTTGATCTTGTCAATTCATTTTTGTTGAAGTTTAAGTGACGCCGTTAGGCTGTCGAATTTTCATAAGAGAAATCTTAGTTTTGTCTTCCTTTCATGTTCTTAATTTCATATGGTATATCTTTCAAATTTCATTACCATGTTATAAAATCCTTTATATTCTATCCCCCTACTGTTTTATGGATCATTTATGAATTTTTGACCCATGTACCCTCTCTTTTCAAATGTTTTCTAAAACCCCAAAACATAGCTGTTATGCTGCAGAATTTCCGTCTCAAAATGTCTCTCTCTTTTTCTAAAGTTATTTTATTTTATTAAGTGAATACTAAAATCTATCTCTTATATATGAGTATTCACATATATACCAAATGTTTTATTTTAAATTCTGGGATTTACATACATGAAACCCGCTTTCCCTTTCCGTGGGTTTAAAGTGACATAAAGATCATGACTTTACAGTTTTTAAAACGTTATGATTATGAAATGAAACCCATTTCTTTTATGCTATATGGGTTGTTTATGAAATGATTGATGATGATATATGTGGCTCCCATGATAATAAAGACATGTTAAGGGTGATCCCAGATAGCACTCTAATGCATTGGGTAATGACTTATTCTCTAGAGATGACCATTTAGACCGATACCTTGGTGAATAACCATGGTAATTTTTAATGACACCTTGGGGATGGACCTTGGTGAAACGAAGTGATTTTCAATATTAAATGTTTCAGCCACATCATCAAGTTATGAAAAATTTTATTTTTATTATGATATGCCTCACAATTTGTTTCCCATTCCTTAAAGTTCTATTTCATGACATTGTTGATGTATCCCATGTTCACATGTTAAATGTTTCCCCTTGTTTCCCTTACTGGGTCTTCTGCTCACCCTTTCTTTTGATATATGTCCCCAGGTTATTAGATGCAGTAATGAACCTATGATGAACATGAGGATAATCCTTTCAAGTGTTTAAGAATAATGTTTTATGTTTTCATGTTTTAACTTCCTGGTTTCCAAGACACTAAACCTTATAGATCCTCGGTTTTTGTAAAATGTAATGAATGCTTATGTGATAAAAAGGCGGGATGCTATAGTTGGTATCAAATTATGGTTTAGTTATTTGTGGAAATTAGGATATGAGAACTCTAATAAGAACCTTATAGAAAAGTTTAAATATAGTAAATCTTCCTGGTATTTTGGTGATTATTGAGTAAGGGGTTTCCTAGCAAATACATCCCTGTCTGGATACGAGCAGGTAGAGGTGGCTCTAGAACAGATGTACATAGGGGTAAAATAGGAAAACACCGCTTTAAGCTAGACTCGAACGGCAACTGGTACACGACAACGGACCTTGCTACACTCTTGGTTACGACACTCCTGGGGGATATGCTTTGGTAAATTCATAAGCTTAGTATGAAACATTATTAAAGGAACAAAGATAAAATAAAATAAATATTAACATAAGAATATATGATCATGGATGACCTAGATTGAAACCTACGGGATCACAAGTTAGGGTATAATTTTCT
Source organism: Viscum album (assembly GCA_963277665.1). Classification (NCBI taxonomy): domain Eukaryota; kingdom Viridiplantae; phylum Streptophyta; class Magnoliopsida; order Santalales; family Viscaceae; genus Viscum; species Viscum album. The sequence continues at coordinate 2,055,198,647 of OY728150.1, read as the reverse complement.
TCTAAAAGTTATGCTTATAAGCTTTAAGTTCCTTTTCATGATTATTGGCTAAGTATTTAAGCCCCTAATTATACTTTATCTTCTTAGTTAATGCTGGGAAATGGAAGAACATGTCCCAACAACCAATGTGATTGGAAATGCGATGATTTCCGTATTAATATGACAAAGATGATTAGGGGATTAAAAGATGATTATTACTTTGGAAGACGTTCACTATTTTGGGAACCCTATATGATCGAGGTAAATAGATTAATACGGTATTTTTATTGAGAAGTAAGTTTGACTTATATTTTGAAGAATCGATGAATTTAAGGTGGACTTATAGTAATTTAGGTTACTTATGGAAATGATTAAACTATCCTGGGGAAAATTTGATTAGGTTAGTTACTTCTATTATAAGATGATAAGAGTGGTTGATGTTGTTTGAAGATGAACGATAAAGTCTATCTTGGAAGACTATGTTATGAGATTGTTATTATATTTAGGTTTCAATCTTAGTTTGGATTATTTTGAGGAATTTTAAGGACCGTTATTTATGTAATGGTCTATGATAAACATTGGGTAGTACCATGGAACTTTGAAGATTTAAAATTAGTTTCCATTCCTATGGGATTCTTTCTTTTTGAAGAGTTGTTTTACCTTACCCTTTCTATTTTTGGGTTAATGTTTAAAGATAGAAGAAATAGATAGTTAATCTTTTTTTGGATTATGTGATTCTCTAGAAGATGATTCTTGTGCTTTTGATGAGACCAAGTGTTTTTGAATTCTCATCGTTTGGAGAAAAGATTAGTTTTGGTAGAGACTTATTAAAGGATGAAACTCTACTTGAAGGTAGGTATATTTCCTTATGTTTTTGTTCTATGTAGTAAATGAATTCATCAAAATTATGAAAAGGAATGTAAAACAAAAACGTTTTTGGTTTACCTTTCCTACTAGGTAATCAAAGACCATTTACACACATTATAAATTTAGGATTTTCTCGTGGTTAAATTTCTCCTAATCATGTTTTATATCACTCTCCCTCAGAACTTGAACCTTTTTTTTCCTTCCATATCCATGTTTTCCTACATCGAATCCTAGTATGGGTTAACTCGGATGGCCTTTGTACTTCCCTTTCATTCTTTTAAAGTAATAGTTTTACTGACTCTTTTTTCGATGTGGGACATTCAATGAAATTTCAAAACCCAATTTTAGAAATTGCGAGGACGCAATTTCTTAAGGGGGGAAGATTGTAACAACCCGAAATTTTGAATAAATCTTGTTTCCTAATTTTGTGTGTTATTTTATTTTTTATACTCAACAAAACTGTTTCATTTGATAACATGAGTATAATTAAAATGAGACTATTGGGTTTTGCCTGTTATATGACCATTGGTCAATATGACCGCTGGAAACTAAACATTTCAATTATTGTCTCTAAATACAAGTAATCTTGGTTAATTAATATAGAAAGAAGATTTGATGGCCTCACCCAATAGTCTTGGACCGATCGAAGGCCATCTAACAGAACTTGGGAAGGAGGTTGCGCCACCGGGATTTGCTCTGGACCAAAACCAATCCAAACTTCATCGTGTGAAGCTATAACGGAATCGCCTTCGCGAGAAGTTCAAACTGATAGAAATTACTACTCGTGCGAAGTTGGTCGAGACTCCCTCGGATTCTCTCACCTTAGAACACCTTACACTTAGGTCCTATACTGGCGTGATAAGGGGCTATGTAAGGAGACTGTAACTACCTTGTGTAATCCATTATTTCAAATAAAAATTGGGATTTCTTCTTATGATGAAGTTTATGAATTTTCAAATGACCGGATAAATATGGTATGCATATTTTTGATGAATTTTAGAAAAAGGATATTTTAAAATTGTTTATGTAAACCTTAAATAATTAAAAATATGTAATTATATTCAAAAAATGGTCTTCTACAATTATGAACAGTATGAAATTTAGATTCTAATAAGATCAACTTGATTTTTGATGAATAGTAAATTATGAATAGTGATTTTATGCTTAGGATTAGTAATGTGTCCAAATGGATTAGTAATCTCACTTAAAGAAAGTATTAATATAATCTAGGCACCTTGATTAAGTAATGAGATTCAATAAAATGGTTAAATAATGGTTTCATAAAATATTGGTCAAGTATTAGTTTTTTCGAGTGAATAGTGTTTTTTTAATTAAAAAATAAATTAAAAAAATTTAGAAAATTATTTTTATAAAATGGATTTCATTTTTGAACTCAGAGCAGCGATATTATGTTAAGGTAATTTTTGGGGATTTTTCTGGAAAAAATGAATTTTCAGTGAATAGTGTTTTTATTTAAAAATTAAATTAAAAATATTTAGAAAATTATTTTTATAAAATGGAGTTCATTTTTGAAATCAGAGAATCTATATTTGGTTAGGGTGAAATTTTGGGATTTTTTCTGAGAAAGTTGAATTTTCGATGAATAGTGAAAATACAGTTTTTATGTTACGGGTGTTTGATGACATCATTAAATGATGTATTAAGTAAGTAATCAATATTGTCGACTTATGAATAGTAATATAAGGTATGAGGTGTACCAAGTGGCCAATACCATGGGCAAATACCATGGGCAAGCCCATTGTTTTGCCAAAACCACCAATGAGGTGTCCCTTGGCCATTAATGTTGTGTCCCCTCACTTTCCCTATAAATACAAAGCCATCCTCTCATCCATTCGACTCCCAACTCTTCCCCCAACGAATATCAGGTCTCATTACCTCTCAAGTAGTCCTCCCAAGGTGCCCCAAGCCCTTAAGGTCCCAAACAATGAGTTTTAAGAGTTACGTTTTAAGGTAAGGGATCCGACCCCTCTCTTTCTTTTCAAGTGATCTCTTTTATGTCATTTCATTTATGCTCCGTGTTCTTGTGTTGTAGGATGTTGTTTTATATTCGTTTTACTGTCCTTTTTTATGTTCATATGATGAGAGACCCCCTCTTACTCTCATCATTTCGTTTTATGAATGTTTAAGTGGCGCCGTTAGGCTGCCGAATTTTTAAGGGATTCTTTCACTTTTCTCATTTTTCAAAGTTCTACTTTCATGTCACATATTTCAAGTTCCTTTTTATTATGTTGGGGTATGATATATATATCTATAATACTTAAATTTTATGTTCATATGATTATAGAACCTATTTGATCTTGTCAATGCTTTTTTGTTAATGTTTAACTGACGTCGTTAGGCTGTCAAATTTTTAAGGGATTCTTTGACCTTTCTCATTTTTCAAAGTTCTACTTTCCTGTAAAGTCTTTCAAGTTCCTTTTTATTATGTTGATGTATGATATCTACATCTATCATACTGAACTTTTATGTTCATATGATTAGAGATCCTATTTTATCTTGTCAATTCATTTTTTTTTTTGAAATTTATGTGACGCCGTTAGGCTGCCGAATTTTCATAAGAGAAATCTTATATTTGTCTTCCTTTCATGTTCTTAATTTCATATGGGATATCTTTAAAATTTCATTAAAATGTTATAAAATCATTTATATTCTGTGCCCCTACTATTTTATGGATTATTTATGACTGTTTTACCCATGTCCCCCCTCTTTTCAATGTTTTCTAAAACCCCGAAACATAACCATTATGCAGCAGAATTTCGGTCTCAAAATGTCTCTCTCTTTTTCTAAAGTTCTTTTATTTTATTAAGTGAATACTCAAAGATATCTCTTCTATAGGGGTTATTCACATATATACCAAATGCTCTATTTTATATTTTTTTATTTACATACATGAAACCCACTTTCCCATTACGTGGGTTTAAAGTGACATAAAGATCATGTCTTTAAAGCAGTTTTTAAAATGTTATGATTATGAAATGAAAACAATTTCTTTTATGCTATATGGGTTGTTTATTAAATGATTGGTGATGATATATGTGGCTCACATGATAATAAATACATGTCAAGGGTGCGCCCAGATAGCTCTCCAATGCATTGGGTAAAGACTTAATCTCTAGAGATGACTATTTAGACTGATACCTTGGTGAATAACCTTGGTAAATTTTAATGACACCTTGGGGATGGACCTTGGTGAAACGAAATGATTTTCAATATTAAATGTTTCAGCCACATATTCAAGTTATGAAAAATGTTATTTTTATTATGATATGCCTCACGATTTCTTTCTCATGCCTTAAAGTTCTTTTTCATGACATTGTTGATGTATCCCAAGTTCACATGTTAAATGTTTCGCCTTGTTTCCCCTACTGGGCCTTCTGATCACCCTTTATTTTGATGTATGTCCCTAGGTTATGAGATAAAGTAATGAACCTAGGATGAACATGAGGATAATCCTTTCAAGTGTTTAAGAAGAATGTTTTATGTTTTCTTGTTTTAAGTTCCTTTTTTCCAAGACACTAATCCTTAAAGATCCTCAGTTTTTGTAAAAAATAATGAAAGTTTATGTTATAAAAAGGAGGGATGCTATAGATTTTTTCTGGGAATGAACTCTAGTTGTGTCAACTATTGTTTTGGTGACTTTCTGGTGGTAGAAAGTATATGTGGTGGGGAGAATTGTCACACCCTGATCACGGATGACCATGTTTTTATTCTTTTCTCAGTCCTGACACACTAGGTAGAGTTGGGTTTGGGCTCGGGTTTGATTTTTTGAAGCTTTGAAGTTTTCTGTGGGTCTCGGGCTAGTGCGCAGTCACCGCACTACAAGCGGTCATGACACATTTAGTCCGGGTGGGTGCATGGTCACCGCGCATTTGGTCCGATCGTGCATTCAGACTTGGTGAGTGGGCGGTTGCCCAACTATTTAGATAAATAATACAATTAAATGAATAAATTAAATTGATAAGAATTTTATAAAATATTTAATAATAATAATAACAATAATTTATAATAATAATATTATTATTATTATTATCATCATTATAAATATTAATATTAATAATAATATTATTATCTTTTAATTTATTTTTATTTTTATTTTTATTTATTCTTTCTCTTTCCTCCCCTTTCTTCTTCTCTTATCTTTTTTTTCATCTCTATTTATCTGTTCCACGCGGCATCTCCCCCCCATCCGGATCTGGATCCCCTCTCTGCCTGTATGCGCTTCTTCTTCCCAAGCAGCCCGCACAACCTTCCTTCCCCGCGTCCAGCCCTCTGTGCCTATAGCCTGAACACTCCGCCAGCCGCCCTCCCTGTTCGCTCGGCTCCTCATCTTGCTCACCCTCCTGCCTTGTGCACACCATCCCAGTGGCGCTGCCTCACCGGCTCCCACCTCCTACGCACCTGCAGCCCGCTCCCACAGTAGCTCGTAGGTGCAGCCCTTTGCCAGCACCTCCCTGCTTGCCTCATGCGGCATCGGCGCAACACCACCCCTTCTTCCACGTCCTTCTTTCCTGCTACTCGTCACCTTGCTGCGTTTGAGCATCCTACCGACGACCTTCCCTATTCGGACCTCCTTGCTCCAACCGATCAGCAGCCAGCAGCCCCTCCCCCTTATAGCATCATCTTGCACCACAGCTGCCTGACACCTCGGCTCCCATCTGCCTCACCCCGCGTGCTGCATGCATGCTTCCTGCCGCTGTCCAGAGGCCCTCACCCACTGCCCCTGTCGGACCACATCCAGTCACGCGGACGCCTTCCGCTGTTCTGGCACGACGCCCAATGGCAGTCTGTATCCAGTCGCAACCCCCCGTTGGTACCTATTTATTTTATGCTTCATTTTATATTTTTATTTGATATATATATATATATTACCCTGGTTTGATTAGATTTTTTTTATTAATTAAATTTTGATTGGGTCAGTTTGACTTTCTAGGACATGTGCGGGCGTTTCCGAGTGATCAAAATCGCCGCGCTTTGTTTATGAGTTTGTGTCGTCATCACGCTTTAGTTTTTAGGTGAGGGTTTTTTCATGCCTCTTGGTTTCATATAATTTAACTGGGGTTTTTGGTTGTGTTTTGAATTCTTAGTGTTTTTTTGTATTACTTTGGACCTTACTGTGTGGTGTTGGGTGTGAATCATCCTTTTCATCTCAGTCTCGAGGTAGTTCCCCCACTGAACTCACCTTTAAATTTAGAATTTATTAATTGCATGATGTTTTGTTAATTTTAATAAACGAGAATTCATATATGATAATTAATTTTTTAATGGTTATTTGCTGTAAAAATGATCCCTTTATTTTATACTGAACACTTGAAATATTTTCTCGATGAAAGAATAACCAATAGTAAAAGAATGCCCCTTTTTCTTTTAAACACAATTCACGGAATTTCAAATGTAGTTTTGGTTTAAATGATAAGTGATTTCTTCAGAAGCAGGAATGGGTGTTTTGGGTTTTTCTGAGAAATGAGGTTTTTCTTTAAAATTGGTGAAGGCCCGTTTGGAAATTTAATAAAATAAATAATTTTGGAAATCTCACTCAGGGGTGATCTTTGGTATGCGTTGATTGTGTGAGCTGTATGTAAAATTTGTGCATCGTGACTGATTGATTTACATTGTGGACACACCCCTATTTATTGCTTCTATTGACATGAGAACATGGCATAGTGAGTGAATCTTCTGAGAATGATTATTGTGCTAGTTTAGATTACACACTCTCTAGTGGCCCCATAGTTGTGGAATATTGAGTTATTGCTACTATGGGGATTGGGCCACTCGGGTAGGCCATAAAGGGAAATACCGGGTGTTAGGGAGTTATGAACTCATCGAGTTAGAGCATACTTTTAGGATGAGTCACATGTATAGTACGTTCTGGATTATTCACGATATCCTATGTTAGACCCATGTTTCCTTTGGTATGTATTTGTATGTGGCAGACGGTTGAGAGGACTAGTTCAGTTGCTGGCCCCTGGGTGCCAATTTTTCTATAGCCGTTGGTGTGTGTTGTTTGAAATGTGTGGTTTTAATTATTTTAGCTAACAACTGAAATTTCGATTTCTAAAATGTTCACAAAAATATTTTAAAATTCAATGCACTTGTTACATTAAAATATTAAACATGTTTTTTTATTATAAATGGAAATAGATTGTTATTTGTTTTATAAATGAAAGTGTGTGTGGAAACTAAAATTTTATATAATTTAGTTCAAAAAAGGATTTAATAAATTTCTTTATTTAAATGTAGTGCATTGGGAATAGATATTAGGCTAGCCTACTGAGTTTTAATACTCACGCCTATAGTTATTTTTTCTTTTTAGTGTTTGTGCAGGCTACATCTTGGGTGTTCTCGCCTTGGGCAATGTTTTCTTAGGAGTTGTAGAGCGACCCATGAGGTCACACCAAGATAGTGGTTCTCTTTCAGTTAGTTTTATTTTATTTTGTTCCAATTTAGTCTTTTTATTTAGTTTATTTATTTCCACTGATCTATTTTATTTCTGTTTCTTTATTTACTTATACTAGGTGAAATCATTCCCATAGCCTCTCTTGATGCCCTAGAACTTGTCGCCAGCCCATGAGGATCGGGAACGCCCTTTGGGTCATGTCGTGGACCAGCTCGGGTGATCGGTGGAGGGTCGACCCGGGTTGGTTCGTGACAGGTGAACTTCATGGTTATGACCTAGGGCATATGAATCTATTATATAGGCTCTCTTGAAGTTCCTTCATTAATTCATACAACTCAATTGGGTTTATTATATAAGGAGTATTTGAAATGGGTTTAGCACAATGTATGAGTTCTATTAGAAACTCGACTTCATGATCTGAAGGAAGACTATGAAACACATTTGAAAAGACAATAAAAATTCCCATACATTGAAAAATCTATAATGATGGTTTTCTCCCCAAAAATCTGAAATATATACCCTTCATCGATACGAATTAATACTCACAAGATAGATGTAATTTTCATTATAAGATCATATTCATCCTTTCACTGATTAATGATCATAGTTTCATTTGGAATATGAAATGCGACTTTTCTTCCCTGGAAATTGATATGGTCTCTATATAGAGGGTGGTAATTCATGCCCAAAATCACATCAAGTTCAACGAGAGGGGGAATCATAGGTTTTGAATATTTAAACTTCCAAAAACATGTATCAAAGAGTAGAAATAAACATTTGATGCAATAATCATACCTTTATGAGTATTCACTACTAACTCAATGTATAACTATTGAGGTCATTATGTAATTCATTTATAAAATTCTTCTGATATAAAATAGTGGGTAGATATTAAATCAAATAAAACCTTAGTAGTTCTATAGTGGATATCAATAATAACATTCATCACATCATTCTCATGTCCCCTTTTAGTTTTGATATCAAAGTCATTTCCATAATCCCTTTTAGAGGATTGTTGAGGCCCTCCAACCTCATTAGATCTTGGACTAGGGAATTGATTAACATAATGAACAATTTCCCTATGTCTAAATCATTTTACTTCTTTGGTTAAATTCTTAATTTTATTTTTTTAATTTAAATAAATTTTCATCCCTCGTCATAAATAACTAGCTCTATGGATGTCCTTTACATAATTGAACAATTTCATAGTTCCGTTTAGACAAAATCATGGATTCATTCCCATAAATTCATAGCATGAAGGTGGATGGGATATCTTTACTCCTTGATATTTCCCATTTATGTTTCCATAAAGATCAATTTTTCATTTATTGTCACTAATATGAAAAAATAAATCGATTTAAAACTCTTCATTTATGCCTTTAGTGCACATTGGGAAATTTCTTCATAATCACCAAAGTCTCTTATGGTTAACGCACATTGAATACTTGGCTCCATGACACTAAAGAATTGATCAATTTTTCATATAAGTATGTTTATAAATCTAGTAGGATATCCTGATTTTATTTTAATGTTTTATTAATAGTTATTAATGGATTTATCGTCCCTCTATTTCATCTCTAAAATGTTCCATTCCATCTTACTATGATGAATTTGAGGTAATTATTTGTTGATAAATACCCTGTTAAACTCCCCCCATTCCATGGATTTTATTTCCTCCTCTTACCTCATGTTCTTTATAAGAGTCCACCATTTATCAGCTTCACTTCCCAAGTGATATACTGGTAAGAAAACTATATCATGGTTAGAGAAATTAAGAATATAAAATATCTTTTCCATCACATTTATCCATTTCTCAGTAAATACCACATCAGAAGACCCAATAAAGGAGGGCAGATTTTGTCACATAAAATACTCAATGGAATGCATCCCTCATTTTGGAGAATTTATAATCTAAACATGATCCATGTTACCATTCATTTTGTGAGAGAGTTTATGGATCATATTCACAAGATATTGTATCCCATATCCCATTCCATTTGGTTTCACTTGAAGACAATCATTACATTATTTACATAATAGCTTCTTGTTTCATTTATTGAAAAATACCAATAAAATAGTGAAATAATAGAGATATAATAATCAGACTAACTTATCATATAATCATGAAATATCATTAATAAGATTTCTAAATCATGTCACCTTATTTTTAATTAATATAATCATAGGTTTAACCCTTGTTATCTGTTGTCATTACCAAATTTTTAGGATTTTATCCTTTTCAAAGACATATCCCAATGTTTGAACTAATGTTTTATAACCCTAATACATAAATATTAACAAAAATAACCTTTGATACCAACCTAAACACCCCAAGAACAACATATAATAATATTCCATCATTTTAGATGAATATTCAATTAATTTCAAAATAATACACACCCAAGAACCATAAATGTTTAATTTAATTGGAGACTAGATACATAATCATCTAATTTCATGAAATATCTTGAAAATATAATACTCTCTAATAGTACTCTATATAAGAACTCCCTACATAGAATATTTATTTATAACCGAGGGTAAACAAATGATAACAAAGGGTAATCTTAGATGCTTATTATGGGTAAATATGGGAGATATCTATCATTGGAGGATAAGATGGTCACAATGGTATAATAAAATATTTATGTTCATGTTCTCATCATAAAATATTCATATATAAAAACATAGATCATAATTTTACAAATCAATTCATATCTAGAAGCGTGATTGATAAGGTCATTAAAGCATTAATCATCATCCCAGAGTTAAAATATAGGCATGTGGAATCATAAGCATAAGAAATAATAATCTTGTGAACATAGATATATTTTATCACATCCATGCATAATGTTTTTAGAATATATATAAAGTGATCAAATCACACATCATAATGTAAAAAATTCTATTTTTGTATCATGTCCCTATATTTTCATTTGAGCATATCTCGAATGAAATCATACCCCGAGACCAATATGTAAAAAATTATATTCTCAATCATGTATATTCTTATCATAATCATCTCATGAGATATAAATATCAATTTACTGAATAAATTGGATGGACATAACTAAACTAGCCATCACATAATAATAATTTATTGATAAAATGTCTCAAGATCATAAAACATCATTCATGTCATTATATCATTACCCATGGAAAATTTGATTTTACAAACATATCATCATCCTTATCATAGTCCATATAAAGTAATAATACAGATAGTATAATTGGATCCTAAACTCTTTAAGGAGTAATTAATATCAAATTATGTTATCATAGTTGATAAATTTCAATAAAATATCTCTAGAAAATTTATTGAGGAAAACACCTTTTCACATTGAAATAAATTATTTAAAATAAAAAACCATCCAAAATATTATAGAATGATACTTCTTTGAAAATAACATTGAAAAAATATAAATTAATCTTCAATATATTTTGTGTTCATAATGGTGGTAAATTGAATTCATGGAGTATAAGATAAAATAAAACATTCCTTTATACTTTTTTAAAATGTCAAAATGTACCTCATTTGAAAAATGAAGAGAGGTTTACTTTCGAACCATTAGGTGAAAATCGAAACATTGGTAATTTTTAATTTAAAAACCATAAAATAATATTAAAACTATTATTTAAAAAAATTAAAAAACATGTAAATAGAACAAATACAATTTTTGACTGAATAGAGAAATACATTCATTTTTACTTAAAGACAATATATTGTTATATTTAATATTTAATGAGATTGGAATTAAATGAAAACATGTAAAATATATAAATAATAATAGTACGATAAAAATAATGATAATTATAGATATCTATATCATGAAATTTTTTCATCATAATCTTAATCATAAACAATCCCATTAAGAAATGACATTGAAATATTGAATCCTTTTCATCAATTCCTGACATTATTCATAATAATTAGAACTCCTATATAATAAGAATAGATTTATTATTAATTTATTCCAAAACTATAATAATTTATATCATACTATATATTATTTTCTTATAACATCTTATCATCTATTTATTAACACTACTTTATTAAAATCATTGTTCTAGGTGATAACTGCTCTGTTTCTCAGACATGATTCAGTTCTGAAGTCTCAGAATTTATTCATTGATAATTAGTCTATAATATCCATAATGTTAACCATGATATTAATTTAATGTAATGTAATTATACATATATATATGCATCCATAATATTATATATATAGAAGTGAATTACATTGTCCTTGGAGATGGTGGGTCATACATACTTATAAATTTTTCTTTCACTTTTTCAAGGATAAATAAAAATACTTTTAAATAATAATTAACCTTTTGACTCATTATTATATCATATAAATCATATATATTCCAAAAATCCATCCTTAATACCATCAATTTAAGTGGAAATGAAAAATGAATCGCATCACTTCTTGGAGGTGGTTGGCCACACGTATGCGTGAGCGGTATTATCATTTTCTAGTGGCTTGTAAGATAATATTATTTTTATGATATTATAATTATAGAACAAAAATTGGGTAATAAATATCATATATAAACATTAAAACTATCATAGTTCCCATTAAAAAAATATAGTGATGAAAAATGAATTGTATTACGATTTGATATGAAAGAGGGTTGGTAATGGTGGTTTCATATTCATAATAACATTTAATTATATTTATATTAATTTATTTATTTTTTTATGACAAATTATATGTATTTAGATTAGGTAAAAGGAGAAGTAGAAAAAAAAGATATCAGTTAAGGCGATTACCTCTCCTTTCAAAGATCTCCTTTTGATATCTTCTTAAAGACCCTAGGGTTGGTATTTTTTTAATAAAATAATCTATAGAATTTGTATTCGTTTTTTTTATAATATAACTGGGTATGGTATTTCCAATATATATGTCTCAATGTGGTGTAAATATAAAGTAGAGATAATGTACTTTTATAAGGGAGGGAAAGGATAAACTTGAAATTATTAAAGTGTTATAATATAATTAAGTCATTCTCAAGAAAAATGATTCCAAATGGCCATATATTTGATTAAAAATGGTATAATTTTTAACTATAATCAACTAATTACAATTTATACATTTTTGGTTTCATTTTATACAATATATTTTTTATTAACCCCTTGGTAAACTAATTTTAACCTTGACCACAGTAATGACTTCGTCAATGATAATGGGTTATAATTTTACTTATAAGGTGATAGCAGGTTCATAAATTGAAAAGGTATTAAATGTAAGTCAATATATTATGCCCCTTTTCCTGTTTCAAAATTTTTATTATTTTTAAATAATTTAATGAAATATTATTTTCAGAAAATATTATTAATGTCATTTTTATACTATTTATTTAAGTTTAAATTGAAATAAACATGGAAGAAAATTAATTCAAACCTAAACCTTCAAAGTTTCCCTAATTAGTTATATTTTACTAAAAAATCATGTGACACAATAATTCCACATAATTATATTACTTTCAATATTTTAAAACCATTTATTTTATTTTTATATTAGTTTTATAAATAATGTGCTGACATTGTGTAAGAATTTAACATAATATTAAGTTATTAATGATATGGATATACTAATAAGGTGAAAAAAATTAATTTATCTTTCAAATAAACATTTAATTATTTAATTATCCTCTATTTATTTCTTTAAAAAAATTTAGACTTATTAAAATCTAGAGAGTGAAATTTTGTATTTATCTGTTTCATAGAATAATATAAGTGTCATAATCAAATAATTATGGTACCAAGGGCCAATATATAATTGTATAGAAGCTTCTAAACACCACTAATATAATAGGATAACATTATGTGTTTGTAAATTTTTAAAGCCTAGTCTAAATGTTTTAACCTTATTTTACATGTTTTATGCTTACCGGTGTAATAAAATTTTATTATGGTTACTATTCAAATTTACCCAAAATAAAAGTGATATACATACCATATTTTATCATCATGATTCAAAATATATAACCCATTTTTCAAGATTAAATTTCTACAAGTGGTAGAAATTAATTTTAAAATTATTTTAAAAAAATTGATTTTTTAAAAAAAACTACATTTTTAATCATAAAAAGAAATAAATAAATTTACATATATATAAATATTCTAATATCATGAATGAAAAAACAATATATGAATGTTAAAAATTTTATACATAAAATATAATATATAAATTTCATTAAAAATATTGAAAAATTGTGATTAATTAAATTTTTTATGATAAAAACATATTGTGGGCATAAAAATAATTTTTCAGAAAAACATCTCCTTTATTATCATTTTTTTTCATTTACAATTAATTGATAAACCTTGAATTCATTTTATAAATTAATAAAAAATATTTTTTTCATAATTTATCTAGTACAATTCATATATGTCAATAAAATGGCGTGGAGATAACTATCACATTAAATATTAATATTGTAATAGTAAATTGTGGTTTGTTTAAACTGTGTGTTGTTTTTAAAGAAAGAAATAATATAATTGAGCTTTATTTATAGATAAATATATAATGAAATCATTGGGTGTTAGAATTAATGGTTCATATATAGAAAATAAATTACAAATTATAGAGAATATATATAGTCCCATAAAAGTTTTTACTAGATCTCTAGAGATCTCATGATTAAGATTCCTACTCAACAGATCCTGGTAAAGGATAAATATGTTTTGAGAGAGGGTATTTCTTTGATAGAACCCCTAAATGGACTTAAAATAACTAAGTATTTTTCCAATTATGGATTTTATAAATCAAGATAATGGGTATCTATAAAAGATGAAGTCACAAACGCACTCTATAAATCCACACCAATTTTATAATTTCTATTAAAATCACTACTCTATTCTATCATAATCCTTTTATATATCAATATTAACCATAATATTGGATTTTACCAATTTCATATCTATATTTCTGATCATTTCATGAGAAAGTAAAATCACACCCTGTATGATTCTACCTCTGAGAAACCAATTTTTTATCATATGATATTTAACATGGTATATTTTTATAAATACCTTTGTTGATAAGAGAAACGAGTACATTTTAAGAAAAAAATAAACTTGTTGATATGAAAAAAGATGTCCAAAGACCCTTAGTTCACCTTGGTGATTAATATAACAATTTTAGTTATACCAAACCATAGGATTGGTCTTATTTTATTGTATGCATATACTAATTCAATAAAAATTTCATAGAGCCCCATCAAAAAATATAAAAGGATCTTTGGAAGTCATCTGGACTTGGGGAACAATTAATATTCAGATTATTGATATCCTAGAATATCTTTGACACCTTTAAAATGAATTTGATCATGTTTTTATCCCCTTATTCTTCTAATCATAATATTTTCAAAAGTAATTAATCATTATCATATACCAATAATATTTATTCTCTCAAACCTTCATAGGGGCCTGATAGTAACGTCACAAAGTGAAAAACTGCATGCATCCCTATAGTATCCATATCGTTGGAATAATTTCTATCTTAAAGAAGAAAATTGACTTAAATAATAAACTTATTATCCCTTATAAAATAATGAAATTATTCTGTATTCATATCATCCTATCTTAGATACTTAATCATGGATCTTTAGCTCATAATTATCTCCCCATCGTGACGTTTTCCTTAATATAGTTCATTTTATTAGAGAGAAGAAGAAATATATTATCATCACACCAGTCCTATTACTAACCATCTAAATGACTAGTATCCAACTACAGATCTTCTTAAAGTGTAAAAATAGTTTTATCAGTTATTTTTCATTAAGAAATATATCCACTTTGTATTCTATGTTTTTTTGAAGTGATTCCCCTGCATGGACTATCATAGGGGAATTCCATAAGTACAAAACCAAGTCCTTGAAAATTCCATCTTTCTTCCATCGTTTTTTGAAAAAATTATGTGTCAAGAGTCCATAGATATTTGATCCTATATAATCATAGGTAAGTGGTTTTATAAGGGCAAAACCAAATGGGTGATGGTGTAACATCCTGACCCATAATACACTTAACCTGTGCCCCGAACCGGTGGGTCACACTGACTCAAGCACTCCTCCCCATATGAAATAGGATACAGACTATAAGTGAGGCTTTAAACGTGGTATAATGGGGATACTATACCTTCATATCATAATTTAAAATCAAATATTAAATTTAAAAAACAACAGTGGAATCATATATATATATATAAGTAGGAACAATGTTGTTTGAACCAGTAACCCACTATAGTGAAAAGAAAAATATAAAAATTATAGTAAACAAGTGTGGAAACATGACTAACTTAACCATGGTATATTAACATCAAAATCCACAAGGCAATTTCATATACATGAATCCATGGCATAATTATATAAAAAAGGATAATATGGGATAAGAATACACAACATTCTATACTAAAATACAAAAGAACAAAATTTGTATCCACTAGAATCTCAAGAATATGCTCGGACCACTACTCCTATGATTTATATATAATTAATCATATAATAAATCTATAATAGGGAACATAACCTTATCCATACCTATAGAATATTAATTTACTTAGGTACCAAATTCAACCCTAGTAGGGTGTGAGATAAGATCCTAGTAGGCCACCACCAATTTTGTATAGATGTAATACAAGAGTTTTACAAATAAAAAACAATGTTTAAAAATAAATGAGATAATAGAGAAAGATAAATAAATAAATACCAGCTCGTTCAGGTTCCTAAAGGGCACCAGGAGGCTCTATTGTCTTCAACTCATAGCCCGAATGAGTTTCTGATCAGTAACTATATATATATATAATATGTATTTTAGTTATATATTACATCCAAATATATGGAATAAGTACGTGTGGATGTAAGAAAAAATATACCTAGAATAATAGGTTCTTTCTATACTGAGGCATAGTTTATTCATCCATAACTAGTCTAAATGATCCTATATGCTACAGAAAAAGGGTTCATAATCTATATCTCAATATGAGTGACAGACTTCGTTATTATCACTTCATATGGTGGGTGTGTCTTCTTTATAACACCCAAAACAAGGTATGTGGTGTGTCATTCACGCTTTTGAAATAGACTCAATGGTGTTAGATGTCATGCTCAACACCCGATGTAAGGGAGCATGAATCTTCATACCCAACAGAACCCATATCATCGTTCCATATCCTATTTCAAAGGCATAATGATATTTATAATAATATCCATGATGCATTACTTTTCATGCTATAGGTTCATCAATACCAAATACATCCAAGGGCATTAAATTTCATATAACCCTGATCATTATTATAATAAATGAGGCATGGCCTTTCCATGTGATTATATTTAATTCATTTAAGCACAGAAACCCATCTAAAAGTTAATATTCTTAATATAAAAAATCCATTTAAAAAATAAAAGAATTTAAATTTTATTCCAAGGTTCAATGAGGCAACTAGAATGTGTCATTATCAATTAAGAAATTACCTAAAAGGGAAATTCTATTCATATGACAAGACAATCACTTATGTAGTTCTTTGGTTTAATAGAAAATTATAAAAATAGGTTAAATTCTAATTACAATGTAATAATAATACATAAGAGGCGTTTTATGAATTTATTCAATTAAATTATAAAGGTGGATTCATTCTAGTGCACCCAATGTGTGTCCATGGTCGAGGTTAGCATCTGTTAATTACTATAAAATAGTCCTCAATAGTATAACAAGGTGAATATATCAAGACATAATAAAAAAAATTGTTTTTAGGAAATGCATGGAAAATGATAATATGTGGAAAAATGTAATGGCTATGAAAACACAAAACAATTTTGGAAAATGATGAGACCACTTACCTTAGGATCATTTATGACTCTTCATTTGATGGAGGCCTTAGATTCGAAGCAGGTTGAGATACATCTAAGAAATGATCTAACACCTTCAAAATAGTGAAAAATAACATTCACCTAAATAGCACAATAGATATAAATATAATCATAGAATCTAAGGGATAGAACTCGATATCATGCTTCTAACTATTCCATACCATCAATAGATCTTGATTTTGACATCAAATTGAAAATTTATCTCAATACCTAGTATGAGAAGCATGAGAGTACAATAGGAGAGGCATGAGTTCATCTAGTGGAGAAGAAAGAAATTATGTTTATTTTTTAATGATGATTTTTGTATTTCACCCTCAAATATAAGGGTGCATGGTTTGGCCACAAGGATGTCCAAAGTGTTCACCATCATTGTGAATCCTACTACCCATGGAGACACCCTTCACAGTTAAGGTTCACAGTTTCACTAAATATGTGAAAACAATGAAAAAATACATTTTCAAAAACTACAAATGGACTGTAAGGGAATGTGACTTGGGTTACGTAGTATTAGACAAACTGTGTGGCCCCTTCATCTCACAAGGAACCCTACACAGTTACCCCACATGGTTTTCTACTAACCACATTGTAATTGTGTAACCTACCATATTTTCCCATTATCTGAAACTCTAGGCTCCGAACAAGCCATGGACAAACCTAGGACATTACAAAGGCCATATTTCATGTTTACAAAGATTAATAAAGGGAATCAATTCTAAAAACAAATGATCCATACCTTCAAAAATGATGGTTGGTTATATCCCCCACTCCTTAAAGTAACTCATCCCCGATTAGGAATTATAATTTGAAAGAGATACCATTAGAAAATGGTTGTTTCCATTGAGCTCATATATTTTCTTCCCACTCCAATGTCTCATCCTATTCTTGGCCATGAAACTATAGAACTCATACCAAACAAAATATACCTTCTTTAGAGTGTCTTCATGCTATAATCAAAAATATGAAAGGGATAATTCTTGAAGGAAGCATCCATATTCAACTAAGCCTCATATGGATGAAAGAAATGTGAAGGTTCAGGATAATACCAGTGAAGCTGATATGCACAATTGATATCATGCATAGACCGGTATTTTTGAGTAAGTGTTATCTGGTAAGTCATTGGTCTGATCTGTTTTACAACATCAATGTGATCCAAAAACCATGCGATAGAACTTATCTGGCCTTCGAATATATCTATGTCCCAACCTTGGTGAGACTTGAAAGATATGTAAATCTCTAAACATAAACTAATAAGGATGTTGGTGTTGGTGGCATATAATTTCTATCTTCACTAATCTTCCATTATGCGCTTTCTAGTCAATTTTACCTTCTCTATACTATCCTAAATGAGACATGGTTGAAGACATGTTTCCCCCATACCTCTAGCTAGCATAGTGGTGAATGTAAAGGCCTACCATATAAGGATCCATTTGGATCCATCTCCACGGTAGCATGAAAGATGTTATTATAATAAAACTTTATTAGTGGAATGGGTGTCTTCTAGGAACCCCCGATCTCAATGACATATTTACGGAGATTTTCATCTAATATATAAGTCATACACTCCATCAATCCATTAGTTTGAGGAATATATATCTTTCTAATAAGTACCTATATACCTAAGGCCTTATAAAACCCCTTCAAAAGCATTGATGTAAAGAGATATTCTCTATTAGAAATGATAGATTGAGGGGTTCCATAAAGATGTATGACCTACTTGATGTATAGACTACCTAGAGCATATACCATGGATGTCTCTCACACAGGTAAGACATGTTATACCATCATAAAATGATCAAAAACAGCCCATAATAAATCATTATGATGAATTGATCTGAGTAAACTACTCAAAATATCCATAAAAATATCATCCAACTTCAACATTGGAATGTAAAATGGATATAAAATCCCTTCCAGCCACTGATGTTCCACCTTCACCTACAGATAGGTGACGTACATACTGATAAAGCTATAAAACTCGTGTTTCATACCAAGTCACCAATATTTTCATTGTAGATTCTCATTAATCTAGGTGACATGTGGATAAACTACCCATGTCGAATCATGAAAATCCCAAATCAACTCCTCTTTAATGATAGTTGGGACCCATAAACTACCATGGAATAGTAAATTATCATCAACATCCATGGTACAACTTGAACATGTGTCATCATTCAAGTCATTTTCCATTAATTATAAGCCATCACGATCCTATAGTTTCCTCATTGTTGCCCATTCTAGAATAGTACAAGTCACCACTAAGGTCGATGATAGTCTATCCTTGATCCTCTTGAACCTAAATTTTCATATTTGAGAATAAGGCCATGATCTTCCATCATTCACTAGCCTCCTACCAATGTCTCAGTATTTTGGCTTTGACCATTGGATACGACATTTCCCTTACCATCCAGGTAATAAATCTCAAAATAAAATTCATTTTAGGTACTCAAACCACCTACGCTACCTATGATTGAGATCATGCTATATAAATATGTACATAAGGATTTTGTGACCATTAAAAACCAAATAAATTTTCACCAAGTTAATAGCTCCACCAACAACAAAAGGCATAAACTAAAATATCTATCTCAAGGTCATGAGTTGGGTAATTCTTCTTGTCAGACCTAAAATGAAGAGACCTATAAAATACATCTCACTCAACCTAAATCAGAAAAACACCATGAAAGATACATGACATGTCATAGTGGACTATAAAACACTTACCTAGATCTGGTATAATCAGTATCGGTGCTAGAGTCATATGTCCCATCAAATCTTAAAATAATTCTTCGTAGGATTCTGACAATAAGAATTTCACAGCCCTGCTGGTCAATCTTGTAAGAAGTGCTAAAAGAAGTGAGAAATCTTGGATGAAGCTTCTATAATATCAAACTATCTCCAAGAATCTTGAAATGTCAAAAAAATCTTGTGTTTCTCCTAGAAAACTATGGCTCTCACTTTATCTGGGTATAATGAAACTCTTGAATCTGAGATAATGTAACCCATGAAGTGGTATTTTTATCCAAAATTTCCATTTACTAAGCTTAAACTAGTGCTAATGCCCTATTAGTGTATTCCTCAATATCTAATTATATTGGGAATGGCCATGTGTAGAGCATGAATACACTAACATATCATAAAAAAGGATACCTTGAATGAATATAGATATGGATAGAAAAAATGATTTATAAGAGCTATAAAGATAAAAGAACATTCATATGACCAAATGGTAAGACTAGGAACTCGTATATACCATTATAGCTCAAGAATACTATGTGAGTAATGTCTAAAGGCCTGACACACACCTCATGGTAGCCTGACCTCAAGTCGATCATGGAAAATACTCCCACACTGTGGAGCTAATTAAATAGGTCTTCCATTTAAGGTAGTGGATACAAATGTTTTTCCACAAGCTGGTTCAATCGATGATAGTAAACATAAAGTTTGAGGGTACCATATTCCTTCTTATAAAACATGATTCATGAACCCCATGAAGATGTAATGGTTAATATAAAACCATTACCCTCTAGATCCTCCAACTGATTCTTGAGCTCTAGATTCCCCATAATTGAGTGCTCCGATCGAGGACATAATCTATCCCTGGTTTCACATTCAGCTCTCTTAGAGAGGGTGGCTTGCACTATGACAGATGGCAATGGTGGTGAGGTACTAGCGTTGGCGTTCTGCTTCTCTCAAAGGTTCTCGGCTCCGACATGGGTTGACATCAGCTGCTCACTTCTAGTTTTGATCTAGTGAAGCAATATCAGGATGAAGCTTCCGAGAGAAGCTTGATTTCAAGTTGAAATGAGCAAAAAGTGATTCGTTTTTAGGGTCTCTCCTATGATTTCATGGTTTCATGGAGTCCCAATGTCGGTGTGGCCCTTCCCTTGGTCCCTAATATCTTCCCACTATCCCACTCCAAATCCACCTCGATTTGGCCTCCAGTTCATCTTTCCAGTTCTTCAAATTGGATATGCGATTGCAGTTTCAGGGGGTGGAGCATGGGATCATTGTAGAGGGGCTCCAGTGATGTCCAGCTTCTTGGTTGCAGTCAAAGTCAGTGAGGTTGTTTATCCATTTTTGCAATGACGGATCCAAATTTCTCAGATTTGGGTTGTTTCTGGGTTTTTGATTTGATCTGCTCCATGTTGTGGCGGCAGTGTGGATGAGATGAAACAAGATCCTTAGAAATTAGTGAAATTTTTGTGTTTTATTTTGCGGAGTTGATTTTGTGAAGAGGTGAACTAATGTTCATGATTCGGTTTTTGTGATGATGATCTTGTGGTGATCTGTTCTACTTTTCATTGATGTGAGGATGTTCGTGCTTTGGTTTTGGGTGATCTGCATATTTTGAATTTGGATCTACTATTTATGATGGATCTTTGTATTTTGGGTGAATTTACAGTTGATGTCTTGAATTTTGGGGATCATATGGTTTTTTCTAATCCTTTGGTAAAGGGAGTTGACATCGCCCTGTTGAATATATCCGTCCATTCTAGTCCCCTCTCTTCCTATTGATTTGTCAACTCGGACTCTAGGGAGGGTGTGTCTGTGGTTTTGTTCTGATTGGATCCTTTCCTAGAGAGGCATTTCTGGTTCAGGGCGCCCCAGATTCCCTCATCGGTGACATTCCCTCGGTGTGGTGTTGGTCCATCGAGTCTAAGGTGATAATATCTTGAATCTGCAATCATTCAATCATCTTTCGGTTCAATCTAAGAGTACGGTGGCAGTGAGAGTCATGTGGAGTGTTGTAGTTCTGTTCGAGATGTCTTTAATTAAGGTTAAAATGACTCATGTGATGGTTTTTAGTGTTTTTTTTGTGATTTTAATTGCTTTGTGGTCTTGCGGTTCGCTATTAAGGGTCTTGAAACTAGTTCTTCTACAATGGTATAATACCTATGAGGTCCAGAGCTACAGTTCTTAATCTGGTCATCGCTATCCATATTTTTAAGTTTGATTGGGTATGTTATTTGCATCAGTACCTGACATGTGCATTCATGCACGAGATAGCTAGCTGAGTAGTGGTGAGAAGGTGGAAGCTGGTCTTATTATTTTCAATGCCAGGAAAGGGCTCTTATTTGTAGTCTGGAATGTGTTGTTTTTCCTTGAATATTGGAATGTGGAGGCTTGATTATTTTATGTCTTTGATGTAATGTTGGGTTCCCCCACAACACTTAAAAGGGGGTTCATGCTAACTAAAAAATTTAATTTCCAGTCAGTACTGCCCATCTTCTATTGCTTGGGTCCATCTCGAGTCGCATAAACATCCCATTCTCTATTATTCATTTTTCTACCATCCTCTAGTCATATAAAATTCATCCTAAATTGATATAAATCAATATGAGATCAATATGGAACTAACTAGTCCAACCTGATGATTACATCAAAGCTCGTCATGTTGAGAATGAAATAATTCCACGTCCATAGGTATTCCCCAGTCCCCATGGGATAAGAATTACACTGGCTTACACTCAATGATTCTATTCCTAATCGGGTATCGTGCTTCATAATTCTACAAAAGTGTTCTATTTTGAGGCCCAAAATCTCCATGATTACCTTATATATAAAAGACTGATACAGACATATCTCAAATAATATAGACACAAAATTAGAGGATACTTGAATAGTAGCTATAACTATCGAATTTCTGGAACTCTTCTCCATTGAAAATGGATAGAATGCATGTAAATATTAGGTACCACATCCTTGTTTCACCACCTGACTACCATGGGAATTCCCGCTCTGCTTGCACTAAGTATCCTGAGCCTGACAGCAACTGCCTCAACCATTGCCTTATCCTAAATGGTGGGTGGTATTTAATCTACCTTACTAGTGTAATCATACTAGACCTATGCCAGAATTTGGGGTAGAAGTATATCCATTCTCACTTGTTTCTAATAGAAAAGTTATACATAATCACTATATATGGAAAATCCTACCATAACTTCTATATTCCACTAGATCTTGTAAGCAATGAGGTTTCATGTGTCACAACGTCCTGCATTGATAAAATATCATAACTATGACATCATAATAATCCTAACTACTGATACATCCATTAGTATGATCAAAATTTCCCTTTATACTAAAAAAATAAACCCTGATATATCTAGGTGCTGAACCACACTTACTCACACCATCTGGTTCCCTCAATTTTTTCTCAATAATAAGGGATTGGATGAATATCTATGATATGGATGTCAACCAAAATTCATTGACCTATGACCAGAAGAAATAGATGATCACATCCTTAAATTTCAAAATTTTCATAGTATCATTAGCTTCTAGAGTAGGAGAAAACAACTAAAGCTCAGTAAAATGAATAGAGTATTATGTAAGAGACATACCTCCCTGCTGCAAGTTGATGAATTCTCTAGCTCTATCATCCCTCAAAGTCTTGGAAAATAAATAGTCATATAATATAGTCTATAAATTTATCCAAACCATATCCTTATGTTGATCTTCTTGCATAATAACATCCCACCATATCTTGGTAGGATCACATATCATATAAGAAGAAAAATTCATGACATATTAGATCTATTATGCCTATAATAAATAATGTAATGAAATAATCTCATTTCAATAGTCTAAGTTAATATAAATACCATTTGAATAACTAAAATATCAATAACATCATACTACATGTGTTCCACCTAATAGTGATGTCCTATAATCTATAAATAGCATAATCAATAACTTTAATTTCCCATCCCAGATAATTTGGGTTTCCTCTTTACATGGTTTAGCTACGTTTAGCCGCAGGGTCAATTCCTAATCCCATTTTCTCTTGGTCTCTTTTATATTCCCAAAAATTAAGTTAAAGGAAAAAAATAATGCTCACATACCACTTTGTAACATCCCAACATGGGATCCACTTAACCTATTCCCAAATCTTGTTGATCACATGGCCCCAAAAGTGCCTCCTCATATAACAGTGGATTATGGCTAGTGGTGGGGGTGTATAGGTGGTACAGTGGGGATACTATACTCCCATTTCAGAGTGTAAGAATTGATATAATAAATAACAACATCTGTAGAAGGATATATATTCAAGTAGCCACATTGATGACAAGACGAGTAACCTATCATAGATGAAATAAGAATATAAAAAATATAGTAAACAAGTTTGAAAGCATAAATAACTAAACTATATATTAATATAATAATCCATATGGTAGTTTCATATACGTGAATTCATGTAATTCTGATGTAAAATGGGGGAACAGGGGATATGCATATACAACATGCTATAGAAAAATACAAAAATAATAATAGGATTCACCAATATAATCTTGAGAATATGTTCAGTCCTCTATTCCTATGATCAATCTATAATAAATAATATCAAATATCTATGGTAGGGATATTTCCCTAACCCATACCTATAGAAAATTAATCTACTAGAGTACCAAAGGTGGTCTGAGTAGGATGTGAGAAAAAAATCCAGCGGGCCGCCACCAACGGCGTCTAGATATAATCCAATCAGTGGAAATGGGATAAAAGTGTGTATGCATAAATAAAATAATATACAAAGTTGAATAAATAAATACCATTATTCTAATGTTCTTAACAGAAACCCGGTGGCTCTACCTGCTTCGATTTATGGCTAAAATAAGTGTCTAAATGGAAACTATATAAATAGTAATAATATATATAGATCGGTTATATATTGAATCCACCTAAATGGACTAAGTACATGTGAATCTAATTAACCATATACCTAAAATACTATGTGTTGGTTGGACTAGAGAATAACTCTATCATCAATAACAAGTCTAAATGGGCATATAAGATAATGAAAAAGGTTATATTCTATAAATATCAAGATGAGTGAGATACATATTTATCATCACTCGATATGGTGGGTGTTTCGTCATGCCAATACCATAAATAAGAGACATGGTGAATAATTCCCATATTTTAAATTGAGTCAGTGGTGTGAGATGCCATAATCAAAACACAAAGTAAGTGAGTGGGAATCTCTATTCCCAATAGAACACTTATCATCATTCCACAACCTATTTCAAAAGAATACTCATATTTATAATAGTTTTCACGAGGAATCACCGCTCATTCATTAGATTCATCAAGATAAAATTTTGCCAAGGGAATTAAAATTCTTGTAATAAATTTAATTATTATAAAAGATGACGTGTGGCCCTTCAAAACAATTACATTTCATCCATTTAAGCATAGAAAATAATCTAAAATCTATGAAGTTCAATATAAAAAATCCATTTAACAATGAAAAGTATAAAAAAAATTTGATTCCAAGTTTTAATTAGGCACTTAGAATTTGTGATTATCAATTATGAAATAACCTATACTGGAAATTTTATTTACATGATAAGCCATGAACTTTTGAGTTGCCTTGTTTTGATAAAAAATATATAAAAGGGGTAATAAAAATTATAAACCATGAAAAACACTTATTAAAAGTTATAGTAATTTAATTAACTAAATAATAAAAGTGAAATTCAAGCTGGAACACCCAAGGTTTATCTATGTTCGAGGATGGGATCTAGTAATTACTATAAATTAATCCTAGAGAGTATTCCAAGGTGTATATATCATGTTAGACTAAAATAACTCTATTTAAATGAACACACGTCAATGGTAGGTATGTGGCACAATGAAGTTCCTATGAAAACACCAAAAAATTAGGGAGGAAATGATCAGACCACCTACCTTAGGACTGTTTATGACTCTTTGTCTAATGGTGGCCTCAGATTCAAAGTACGTTGGGAGAAATAAAAGAAATACTCCAACGCCCTAAAAAATATGGAAAAGATAATGAAACTAAATAGTAAAACAGAATAAAATATTAACATTGAACATAATGTATGAGACTCAATATAATACCTCTATTTATCCAATACCATTAATGGATCTTAATTCGAACATTGGATTGAGAACTTATCTCTATAACATTGAGGAGAATCTTGGGACCTCAATGAGATAGGGAAGACTTCATCTACTAGATAAATGATATAGATGAGAAAGAAATTGTGTTTAATGTTTAATAATGGGAAAATTTTGAATTTCACCCTACAATATAAGGTCATACTATTTTTCAACATGGTTAGCCAAATCATGCACCAACCGTGTAAAGACCATTACCCAAGGAGAGACCCCTCATGGTTAAAGTCCATAGTTTTTTTAACTGTACGTAAACCATGAAAAAATCCTCTATAAAAAACAATAGATGGATCACATGATTAAACACCTTAGGTCACATATTTTTAGAAAAAACGTACATACCATGCTTCTCAAAAGGTACCCTACATGGTTTCTACTAACCATGCAGCCTACCCTATTTACTCATCATATATATATTTCGTCTTTAAATAAGCCCCATACACTATTAGGGCCTTCCTTAATACATAGTTCACGTTTACCAAGACTAAATCAGAGACTCAATTCAAAGAAACCACTAATTCATAACTTTGTGAATAGATGAGTCATTACAGATAGATTCCTAGGATAAGTTTGATATAGTTTGTGGTTTTCATAGACACCTATCCATCCAACTACAGGTTATGTTACTGCACCACTTTTTGTTACACCTTCTAATAAAGTGTCTAATTAAACCAAAGTCAAGAATATTTTTGAGATCAATGAATGATAACAAGTCATCCATTTCCATGTGTGAGTATAAACCTCCTCCCTTTTGTGAATATTTTATAATAGTATTAAAATATTCTCTTATGAAATAGGCAATGTATATAAGGTTAAAGGAGGATATTTATTTCCATAACTATTTCCTTTCATATATGTCACATTTAATATAAAAAATTGAAATTTAATTAGGGAAGGATATGTTACTATTCATAAAAATAATTTATTTTAGTGAATAATTTATGTGATCAAATTGAATTTGACTTGTCCAGAAAAAATACGGGTGTCAACTAGACCCCATGCATTCAGTTAGTTGGATAAACTTTTATACCAAACACTTGTATAAATTAATCAATATTCCTAGGTCCTATAATTCGTAATAATGAGATGTGATATAACCACATCAATTTGGATAAAATATCACATTGGTTTTGTGAGCCAATTCCCTTGGCACTCTATGTAAATAAGTAAGTCATAAAGAATATGAGGGGGAGGCCCTGTGGACTAAAGATAGATTGAATCATGGAGATTGATTACCCTTTCTTGATCTATACAATGATTTTATAACAACACTAATTAGGGAGGATATTTTTTGTTTAGAATTCACTCGATAACAATGAATTGGGGGAGGAAACTGAATATCTTCACCTACTAGAGCCAAAATTACAAACTATTTTGGAGAGTATATTGTCTCTCTACGTGTATCAAAATAAAATTCCTTATCAGTGACCCTTTGGGAAGTTGGGTGACCCCAAATACCCGTATGAGGAGAACATGAATAAGAGAGTTGGGAATCATTATTATGCATAAAAAAAAGAATTTGATGTCACTCAGAAGTGATCACATGGTTCTATATGGGGGGAAAATATAGATAATAAACTGATGAATCCATGTTAGAGGAATATGAGTAGAAACTGGGTGAACTATGTAGTCACCCTCTTAGGAGGGAATTAGTAGAACACAGTAATGGTATGCTGTCTATACAGCCCGAGCCTCCAAGTCAGTTGTAGTCTAATCTGACATTACTTCAAGTACCATAATCGATGAAGATGGGTCAGAATTTGGAAATGCCTCTAAATCAAACCACAATTATCTAAAAAACATCCATTGGGATATGAAATTATAGTTTTTAAGTGACTAAAGAAAAAAATGGGGGTGGCATCCTTTTGTGAGGGTCTCTTAATGCATCCATCGTAGGATTTTTTCTCTCCTTTAAGGTGATAAAGTGGAAAACCCCTACAGGCTTGGAGAAGAAAATATTATAACAAAAATAAATCTCTGAACTTGTTTGTAGAAGAATTCAATCCATAAGAGGAGTTTCCAAATACAACTCAACATAGGTGCAGTCTACCATGGTCTGTTCTATCAACACAGTGTCTTTATAGGTACAAATAAATTGAATAATGGTGTTTCTAAAACCCATAAGGATCATTGGATTATGGAATAGGAGGGGAGTCCCAAGATCCCTAGTAATATCATCACCATTGAAAATTCACGTCCCCTATAAAATCCCAAATACCAATATGGTAGTAGAAATATTCTTCTTTTATATGAATGAAACTATGTATACCAAGCCTTGATGATGTAAAACTCAGAGAAGAGATGAATACAAAATAATTTTTGATAATGAAGGGAGATTATTTTTTGGCCGGTGAGGTTCCATGAATGAATAAAGTGAGAAAAACCATAAATGATAGATAGTTTTTACAAATGTTGTTAATGAGATACCACATATTATAGTTAGGTACTAATTCAAGATCTTATAAGGATAAATAAAGCATTGAATGACATCCACAATATCTCACTACTTTACCTTCGGATAAATTAGTGGAATAAGTGGGAGGGGATCCCTATATAGAAAAATGTTACTATCATAATGTACCAATTTAAATGTTCTGATAGGGACTAAGTCTAGGTCAAAAAGTAAGGAGAGAGCTGGCAGAGTTTGTGGGCCTAAGGGAAACTTATTATGAATAATTGCGACAAATGCATCCATATCATGCCTCAATACCACTAAAATTTTACAATTTCATCTCCCAATGGATAATATCTCCTCCAAAAAATAAAACATGTCAATAAAAATTATTGAATTTAATTATATGATTATAGAGGAACTTATAATTTCTTAAATTTGAGGAAGATTGTGTGTCGCAATAGACCGTTGATTTTACATTAGCCTTCAACATAGAATTCATCTTATGATCTAAATTTTTTATGGAATCTAGCTTATCTTCATATTCCTTGGGCATAATATCTTCCTCATCAACTAATTTGATAGTTTTTTCCCTTGGGTTTTTTTACCAATAATTGTCTATTTATATGTTATCACTTGGACCTATTTTAAAATAATAAATTGGCTTCTTGACACATACCATTTCCAGATATACATATTTTACATGTGATTTATCGGCTTCAATATCATGCTAATTTACTTATCTTTTCCAAATACTCACCTAACCTTTGAAAAAATGTTTATTCAAAATAATTTTTGTAACTCTAATTGAAACCACATTCTAGATGGTGAACCTCTCCAATAATCCCATGAAATACATTTATAGAAACAATAGATTTTTTATTTAATTTTCATTGATTATATCATGTCATTCAAACATCGTGTTTCCTTTGATATCTTCTAGAGTCATTAGTAGCATGTAAGGAATTATTAAAATATAATCCAAACCATTATTTGATTAGTAACCTCATTTTGAATTTTTTCCAACAACTTTAAAGAATGATATATATTATAATACATTATAGAAAAACATATGTGTATTTACATACATTCCATAGTAAATTATCTTGTCTCTATACATTATTTTTTAACTCATCCATTGTTCCTTAATTGTTATAGGTAATTCTGGGAGTGGGTTTTCTTTACCTCTATTATTTTATAATTTCTTTATATTGTTCACAATTATCTTATTATTTGGATTTAGAGGGATTATATCATAGATAAATCTAGTTTTTTCCATGGAACATGGTTTATTTTAATATAAAAATTAATTCATGATTATCCTCTAACATGGAATGCTTTTCATTCATCTTACTATCACCAACCAAAGTATAATCAAATAAGAAGTGTAAAAAATATTTTAAAATTACATTACCCATAGCATTGGATGGTTTGAATTTTTTACACCCACTATCAATATAGATCTTTATTTCCTCTATTTTATGTTATCTTGTTTACTTCCTAGTTTTAGTAAAAATTTTATCATAATTTTGTTGTTTTTAACGATTTTTTGGTGTAGTGTAGGTTACCCGCGTGGTTATGGGTAACCATATAGTTCTCTTTTAGAGGGAGGTATCATGGATAAATATACATTTTGAATTGATTCCATGAAATTTAAAATACCATGAACATAACCCCCCATATATTCTATATTTGGTTCTTTTCTAAGGATTTTTCAATGCACATTTGGTACAATGATTAATAAACCCTGCATCCAAACCATGTACATTTCCCAAAATCACTTAAAGAGTTATTTTACCAATATAGATATTCAAAATTAAAATTTTTTACCCCTTACCCCCCATATGTTTAATAAAACATTAATAATCCCAAGAATGATTTAAAACCTCTTTCTCATTTGATTCTTGGATCTCCATTAGTGTTTTAAAAATATTTTTCAAGGTAAATCATCCCAAACTTCATAATTTATTCCCTTAATCCCCCTTTTCTCTTCGTTCTAGCTTCTTACATGAACACAATAACTATTGTAGTCAACTTTAGGGTCCTAGGTAGATGTAATTTTGTGTTTTTAGAATCTTCAATTTATATAAAACATATTTATCCTTTTTCTGGTGCTCGTCATTGATGGAGATGAGTTATGACTTGTTTCTGATTTTTTTCAACATTTTTATGGTAGGAATTTCTATGAAATTGTTTCATTTTGTAATTTACAGTGATCTTGGGTGTTCTGCATTCATTTTTATTGAAATTATGAATATATATTGATATCCCTATGATTATATAAAATCTTTGAAATGTGCTTTGATCATGTAATAAAGGGGTTCGCTTTTAAATTATATGTTTTCATGTTTCAAAAGGAGTGTTTTTATGCATTAATAATATGTGAAATATTTTTTAGTGGTTTTAATTGTGTGTGTTGTATTTTTATATAATTTTGGTTTTAAATTAGTGAAAACTATGTTTTAAAATCAAAATTTTTTAAAAGTGAGGCATTGGCCACAAAATATTAAAAAACAGGGATCTCTAGGGAATTTTAAATGTTTATATGAAATGAGTGTGTGGTTTAACCACTATGAAAATTCATTAATGGATATTTTAAAAAAAATTGATGGAAATGGATGGTTCTTGGCCTTTTTTTTATTTAAAAGAGGATTAACCAAGTTTTAAAGGGTATATTTAAAAATATTTAAAAGGTGTGGTAGATTACTATTGGTTTCAAATGATTATTTGGAGTTGTGTTTAATGAAACAATAATTTTCTTGGAAATTAGATTCATATCTTATATTAAAGGATTTTTTTGAACTATATTTTTAAAATTTTGGTTTTGAAATAACCCTATTGATTCCCCCCCCCCCCAGAGTTATTTACCCCTTACGTCGGTCATTTATCACTATGTGATGCTTGTTACTTCACATAAGTAGGAATTTTCTTATTTATGTTTCTAATTCATGATATATGTGGGCATATTCATTGTTAGGTTGTTGGGGGTGAGTGATATTTATTTCTTGTGTGTTTTGTGTTACAATTGGATTTCATATTCTTTTACCCCACTTATTTATTTGTCATGGGAACCCAATTACTAAGTGGGAGATATATATTTATGTTACTCTTGTTGGTTTTCACACTAATATTTACCCTCAAATCATTCTAAGAACCATGGATATCTGGGGGTTTCATAAGAATTCGGCTTTTTTCGATTATGGGATGACTTGTGGTTCAGATATGGAAATATTCTAGAAGTTGGTATGTGAGTGTAAACTCTTAATGTATTAGTTACATCTCACATTAGGGACCCTAGGGAAGTTACCATGTAACATTGTATTCCTTGTTTGGTATTTGAGATTATAGGATTTGATCTAGTGTTTGATTTTATATTTTCTCTTGAAATTATTGTTATAGAACCCATGTTTTTCTCATATTTATTTAAATTAATTGTGACTTGTCGTGCATGTTTTTTATGACATACCTATGTGTGTTGGGTTGTTTCCTTTTAAAATGGATTTTAAAGATGTTTCAAAAACTAGTTTTAAATTTAAAGACACTTTTTCTCATTCTTAAGGAAAATTCGAAAATGGTTATTTTGATTTAAATTAGTCTTTGGGTGGTGAAATTTTTATAAATTAAATGTTTTCATTTTAAGAAAGTAAATGGGTTGTTTTTTAGAAAGGTAAATGGGTGTGTGGTTTTGAAATATCTTAGGCTAGTGGACATATTTTCAAAGCATTTGTTTTAATTTGGAGAAACAAATAGTGTGCTTTGATATGTGGTTATTGAATTTTTTTTAGTTTTCAACTGTTTATATTCATAAATTATATTTTTTAATTATATTTTCAAACTAGAATTTATGAATTACTTTTTGAAATGAATTGCATAGTCTCAATGGGTGGAGACCTAGTAGGTTTTTTAACTCATGCTTGTATATTTCAGGTTTTAGGTTTCTATCTCGATTCATATTTTTTTCATAGAGGTCATCATGGTGTGATTTCGGTGGTGGTGAGAAATCAAAGGATTCATAGATATAGTTTTTTAATTGAATTGGGTTTGTTGAGGTTGGTTGTAGTTTTAGTTAGTGTCATATCAGCCATCATGGTCTTTCTGATAGCTTTTTCCAATCGTTTATTTTGTATCTGATTTTGAAATTTTTTATCATTCCAGTTTTGGATGATGTTTTATCTTTATAAAAATGGATTGTATAATTTTTATTAATTGTATCCTTTTTTTAATGTTTCTTTACTATTATTTTCATATACTTATATTGTGTTAATATACAATGTAAGGATGGTTTATGTTGGACTATTAATAAATGTTATTTTAAATTTTATATTTATTTTTTATAATAATTCATAAAGGGGTTCTTGTGATGCCTATGAACTAGTTTTAAACCTGTTGGGATTTAAAATTCCCTTCAGGCCACATGGATATCTAATTAAGGTTCTATATAGATGGAATCCTAGGTTGGTTCCCTAGAAAATTCTATATTTGATTTTGGTTATTTGGTAAGAGCATAAGTTATATGATTAGACATTATTTATCTTGGGGTACCCTAGTATTAGGATATTAAGGTTTTTGGGGATTGATAGGTATGGGTGTGGAGAGTCTAAATTTCTCTCGCTCTCATCTTGAACCTTGAGCTTTCAAGGGAAGTTGGGTTTTGGATTGTGAATTTTTGTTTTTTAGTTGTTTCTAATGGATTTTGGTGTATATTTTTGTTATTTTTTGTCCCATTTAAGTATTAATGGTATTTTGGGGATCATTGTTTTATTTTTGAGTGAAAATGGGGGATAAATTGAGAAGCATGGTTAGCATCCATAACATAGTAAAATGTGTAGTTCCTATGTGATTGATTCATCCTTCTGAAAATAGATTTTTTTTCATAGATTGTGCATGATTTCCCAACCCATTAATCCAAACCATGAACAACGTTTTTTCTCCCCTAATTTAGTAATTTCAAAACCTATTGATTTTTTAATTTCTCCTAAATAGATTTTCACTTCTTAGAGGTGGATTTAGGGGTTTTAAGGTTTCTTTGATATAGTTCTTGTGAATATTGTTTGATGTTTTTATAATGATTAGGTTTTTTCTAATTTTAAA
Organism: Viscum album; assembly: GCA_963277665.1. NCBI lineage: Eukaryota > Viridiplantae > Streptophyta > Magnoliopsida > Santalales > Viscaceae > Viscum > Viscum album. Next base: position 2,055,165,108 of record OY728150.1, on the reverse strand, counting down.
TCCTTTTTTTAAAAATAATTGACTTTTGTAATATGTATAATTTTAAATATCAGTTTTTGGAATTATTTGAAAGAGTGGATTCCCTTAGTTTTCATGTAATGTTTTATAAAATTGTTTTTTCCTTATGGTGTTTGTATGATTTTTAAAGGGGAAGTGGGACACATTAAATTTATTTCTTCTAATATTTTGGAATTAATTATTTTAAATTAGGGAATTTTGAAATTGGATTGTATTTTTAAAATGGTATTTTATTTTTGGAAAAAAAAATTGGAAGGTATTTTCAAAGGAAATTGAATTTTTATTACCATTCTTCGGATGCATTGGTTTTCAAAATGTGATGAAATTTTGAAATATTTTTGTTCTAACAAGGTTGATTTATCTTAAAATAGTTTATTTGGTTTAGTTTTCAAGCATACTCCTTGCTGGAGTATGTTTACAAAATTCCTTGATAAAAAATGGTGATTCAGAATGCAAATTTTATTTTCTAGGAACTTTTGTTTGTGCCATGTTTCTATGGTTAGTATTATGAGGCATCAATTTATGTTTTTCATGTATCATTTTTTTTATAATGCCTCCCATAATGGTTGAAATATTTTCTTCAGTTCCAAAATCTACCAAGAATCATAGTGTATTGGTTGAAGTAGAAGATTCCTTACTTTTAGACCTTGTTTTAGGATTCTGGAATCAATGTATTCTTTAATTTTTGGATGATAAAGGGTAGGTAGAAGTAATGATTTAGTTAGAAATGATTTATGGCATCATGAATTCTCTCATGAAACATAAATCATTGTGGGTTAGAGAAGTTGAATGAAAATCATTAGTTTTAGATGGGTTTGGTTGGAGTCTGTGGAACCTTCTCAACTACATGAAGGTGTTTCTTATGAGGTCATTATGATTGTTTTCATATAGTAGTTTTATACAGATGTAATAATTCTAGAGGGAGGGCTTGTGCTTGTGAACCTTTATGAGGGTAACATATTTTTAATGGAGAATGTTGATCACTTCACAATTTTGTTTTTCTTCTATCGAGTTTTAGAAATCAATGGTTTTGAGAAAGATCTTTTCTTCAGAGGTGGTATCCACCAAGATTTTATTCTATCTATACCTGTATCTGGTGTGTCATACTTTCATAAGATTGGAAAAGGTACCATTTGTTGGAAGGTGACTGGTCTAGAAAACTAGTGGTGGGTGATGTATTTTTTCTGTGTATTTTGTATTATTATTTATTTTATTGCTTTTTTAAATTATCACCCCTTATTTAAAAAATATTTATTAAAAATCAGTTAATTTTAAGAAATATTGTATTTTTTTATTCTTAGTTTTATTATTTACATTTACTTAAAAACAATTTGACTAAACATTTATATTTTCATAATGTTAGGTGATAAATTTCAGTATATTAAAATGTTTTATCACAAATCACATTGATTTTATTTTAAATTATATAAACATTTTTTACTTGTTTTAATATTTCATATACATTAATTATTGTCATTTGACCCATGGAAATTATTTTTATATTCCTTATTTTATTAATATTTTCTATTAAGGTTTTATATCATCTATTTAAGTTTTAATTTAGGTGTTTAAATATCTTTAATACATTTTAGATTTTTTATATTGTTATATATATATATATATATATTTCTATATACATATAATATATATATATATTATCATCTTCGTCTCCTATGGGTTTCCATATGTATGTGCCATCAATCTTTAACACCTCCACAACTCGACTGTACCCACTGGTAGTACAGCGACACCATGGAAACTCATCTCCATTATTCCTCTACTCATCCACACATCACTAAGACCAAAAACAATAGAATCATAGTACCCAACCCTAGCCTCTCTTTATTTGGTTCCATAGAAGAAACACATCACCAACTTCATCATGCATCATCTCCCTAGAAGATATTAAAGCATTAAGGCTCTTCATCATTCAAGATTGTACACCATCATAGATCATCTGGTTTTACTCTCTTCTCATCACGATAAATCCCATCACCTTTTGTGGTATTCAAAAATTTGTACTCATATAAATTAGTATATTGACCATCCTCTAGTGCCATCACATGACAAAACATGTTTTGTATATTGTACCTTATGTAGCAGCTCAATCGAATTTCTCCTCTTCTTATCTACATTGGTGTTCATAACTATATTAAGAAAAAATTAAGTTACCATGTGTTTTTCAACATATAATGAGTTTCATTTTAGAATTGATCAAAAGGGGTATTCCAAATAAACATTAATGGGTATTCAACCAATCATGCATTAATTTTTTTAGTAACCATGGGTTTAATGAAGTTATAATGAAGAGGAATTTTAAGTGATTATGATAGAGAACACAAAGTCACCATGAGGCACATAGAAACATACCTCAAAGCCACTTAGAGATACTATGAAGGTATTGTCAAACAAATGTGAAGGTAATATTCAATTTACCATGAATTTATTACATTAGTATTTCAATGTGACCGTAAGACCAACCAACCCCTAACAAATGATAGCACGAACATTTTGTTTCTGCATTCAACAAACTGATCATGGGCTTTGATGGAATTTTAATTTTACTAACTGAAAGGCTTATAGATAAATTAAAGTTCATTAATTTGTTAATTTTTTTAAAAACATATATTATTTTGTATGCTCTATTTTAGTGAAATTTTTTTATTTCAATTAACTGCATGTTTAATTAATTTTATTTAATTGTTCTATTTCATTATAAAATAAATATATATTATATTGAATATTTAGTAAACTATTGTTTATAAAAATATCATAAAATAATTATAGATATATTAAAATTTATATTATTTATTTTAAACTCTATATTTTATACATTTTGAATTATAAAATTACTACAAGTTAGTGGGAGAAGTTTTCATTATTTTAAATTTTTTGAAGGATCTTATTTATCTGAAAGGTTATATTCACTATTTTATAAAGACATATCATACAAGAATAATAAATAATGTTAAATCCTTGATTAAAAGTACAATTATTCAAATTACTGGTCACAAATATATTATTCTGTTTATTGTATTCTGTCATGAAATTCTATGATTAGTTATATATACACTCTTTCATAACTCAATAAAATATTGTATGATTAAGAACACATTATTATCTGTTGAAATTTTATTGATTAATGTGGTCAAATAAGCATGATATAATTTATTCATAGATAATGATTACATGTTCCTAGAGGGATAGAAGTATACAATATTTATACAATAATTGTGAAGTGAAAAATTTCAACTATGACGATTGTTCCGATGGTGATATCATGATGTACATTATCATTATGATCCTCTACTATTGAAGTGATCAAATTTTTTATGTTTCATTGATATTAATCATCATCTTCTTAACTACTATATCTTAATTATTTTGGGCTTTACATTATTATATATTTCTAAGTTTTTTTTTCTGATACCTGTATTGGTTTAATATTTTCCCATAAAAAATATATTTAGCTTATTTAATTCTCTTATCTAAAAGGAAGGTTAGGTTATGACTCATAGATAAAATTTAGGTGGGATTTTTATCCTATAAAAGTTATTTAGGGTTATACTAACATGTGAGAAAAAGGTATTTCTATAAGTAGGTTATCACTCCCTATCAAATTTGTAGAATTAGTGAATATAGGTCTTCTCATTGAGTTGATAATTTTGAACAGTGTTCTGGGATACTGGTGATATGAACCACTATAAAAATAATCTCATCATATTTTTAATTTCTACAATATTATTTATTTCATTGATAATTATACATTGTTTGATTAATTTTAAAAAAGTATTATTCACCCTATCCCACCACACCCTCTTGTCAATCTTTACATATCACTGGGACCTAACTATTGGTATCAGAGTGGGGTTATTTTAAGGATTTGAATAGTTTTTTTTCATTGTATTTTTAAACTAACCATTATCCTACACCATTCAATTTAATTAAATATCCCCTACATTGTTATGGAAAGTTGAAAATTTTAGTTCTTTAATCCAATCATACCATTCCATTTCAATGGAAGTGAATATGTAATATGTAAGGATTATATTAATGTATTTAAAAAAAATTAGTCATCAATTTTGGGCTATCATGTTAAAATTATATAAATTTATACTTGTGGATTTAGAAACTCTTACGGGAAATGATGCTTCAAAATGTGTTCTAAAAAGGTTATGAAGTGCCAATATTTTTCTTCAAGTAGAAATATGTATAGGAATATTTCTTCATGTAAAATTACATCCACCAACAAGAGGACTTCAAAATTAAATCATCAAGGAATTGATAAGTTGCAGAAAACAACGTTTAGTATTCACAAGGTTGAGTTTTAAGAATTCAATTTGAATATTCAAGTAAGAATCAATTGTATGTATAATAGATTCAATAAAATTTTAAATAGAATTTTTGGTAATCATGTAGACCATGATTAATAAATCTCCTATTTAAATAATTAATTAATTAATACATATGATAAAGTTGGCACTCAAATATGGTTTCAATTGAAAAAAGATTGGATTTCACTAAGTATTCAACAGATGAACTGATTGGATCACTTATTCAATATGAGATAGAGATAAAGAATTATAATGGTTAATATCATGATAATAGTAAAGGTATATCATTCAAATATAATATAAATGTTTCTTCCAATACTTCTGATTTTGAGTTGCAGTAAAGTGAGAAAGATGAAATAGAAAATTCTACTAAAATATTATCTAAGTACATGAACAGAAAGATAGGATTTTAGAAGAATCTCAAAAGAGGTCCTAAAAAGGATGATATAGAGGTAAGTAAGAAATTTAATAGTTGTAAATAAAATGTTTAAAAATTAATATTATATGACTACAATAAAAAGGGAAATATAAAATCAAACTATACAAAATTGAAAAAGGTAGGGAATGAAAAAAATAGAAGTTGTTAAAATGTACACGTTAGCTGGATGGAGTTTTATAGAGTATTCATACTTGAGTAGTGATAATTCTAAGATTTCCAAAAAATAGATAATTTATGCTTGCTGGAAACAACAATGAATGAGCTTGACATTGATTCTGATTATAGTTTATGTTATGATTTTTATATTGAAATTTAATTCAACAAATTAAATAAAAAAATGAAATGTTTCAAAGTGATATTTTGATATTTTATTAACATTATAAATAAAAATAATGATAAAATGTTAATGTTAAAGAATAAAATTAGAAACTAAAATTTTCTTATCTATGAAATATAGATTTGAAAAGGGTTTCATATTCGGAACTGATAAAGATAAAAGATGAGAATGAAATAATTAATGATATTTTTTATATAACTGAATATCAAGATATGATATTTTAGTTATTTTTTATTTATTTAGATAATGATTAAAAGGAAAATAAGAAACTCAAACAGGAAACTAATAAATTAAAAAATACAAGATCATTTTTAAATATGAAAGTTTGTGATGGTGTAGATGTTAATAAAAATAGAATTGAAATATTAAAAGGGGAATTACTGTATTATAATAAAAATTATCTTCATTTTTATGTGGTAATAAAATTTTGACAAGATAATGGATATGAAAACCCTAATAAATATATAAATTTATTTTGTTATAATAGTAATATTCCTGTGATATAAATAACTACTTTTGTTAATAGAAGTAAAGGGAATGTCTTAATTTCACATGATTTAGATGCAATATGAAAGGGTATTGTGATAAAAAAATCATCCTTAATATTTAATCAATTACTATGACACACTAAAAATTTTATTTCTATGAATATATATTCTAGATTACCCTAAAGTAAATTTCATAAATTATTATTAGTGACTAAAACTTTTATCTCTAATCTAGTTGGTTCCAAAATATATTAGGTACCAAAACAATTATCTGCTTAATATATTTTATATGAAATATATCTAGAGATGTCTAAAGTTACATGATTTAGGGACAAAAGGTGATCCAAGCACATGATTGATGATATTTCTACCTTTTTATATTTTTATTCATGTGATAAAGGCACTATCAATTTCTATGATTACTCTAAAGGAATGTTCATGGGTTTTGGAGAAGTAGGATTGTTTAAATATGATATAATTTCAAAAGTATATTATGTATAGAGAATAAATCATAATTTAATTAGTATCTCTCAACATTTTGAAGATGTAATTAGGTTGAATTTTGAAGGCAATGAATCGATTTTTTATAAGATAATACTATTTTTATGATTATGGAAAATTGAAAATATTATATATAAATTTTCCAACACTAACCCACTAAAATTTAATGTTTTGAAATTGTATAGAAATACACCATATTCTATAGCATAAAAAATTGGGACATTTTCATCTTCTAATGTTGTACAACTTGGAAATACATGGACAAATTCTGAAACATCCAAAATTTAAAGAGAGTAAGTATTTTTGGTATGATTATTATCTAAAGGGTTTGTAATATAAAGAGACATTTATATTTTTTAACAAAATAAATACTACTAAATTTTTATAACTGCTTCATGTTGATTTATTTATACCCATTAGAAATACTAGTTAAGGTAGAAATATATATGTGATTTTAATTGTAGATTATTTTCGTAGATTGAGTTACAATAATTTCTTATCTCATAAAACTAAAACCTAAAACTTTTTTATTGTTTTTTTTAAATAGATTAAAACCCAAAAAATCATTTTATAACATAAATTAAAAGTTATAAAGGACAAGAATTTTTTAAATAAATTTTTGATTAATTTTTTAAATATAATGTATTTTTATATGATTTTAATTCCCATAGAACACCACAATAAAAATAGTGTTGTAGAGAGGAAAAAAGTACCATTCAAGAAATGGATTGGACTATACATAATAAATTCAACTTACCAATAAACTTTTGGGGTGAATAATTTGATACAGGTTGATATATATTAAATAGAGTTTACATTATACTTTTATTAAGTAAAACCCCTTATAAATTGTTTAATGAAAATAATCCAATGAAAAGTTACATTAATATTTATTGTTTTATAGTTGATAATTTAAATAATAAAGATAATTTGGACATGTATGATGATAAAAGTGAGGATGTTATATTTTTATAATATTTAAATAATTATATATCATATAGAGCTTATAATAGAGGGAAACATGTAAATAGAAGAATATGTTCACGTAAAGCTCATTGAAAATAATGAAATACTGATTATAAATATTGATTGTATTTTTGAATAATTTAAAGAGGTAAAATTTTATGAAGATAAACCAGATATTAATAATGAACCATTTGAGGGGGAGAACATAACTTATCAATAAAATATTATTAATTAAGAAATATATAGATATCATTCATTGGTAAATTTAATTTGAAACATTGAATTTGGAATAAGAACTAAAAAATAAGATATGAATTTTTGTTCTAATTATTCTATTGTTACTAATTTTTTCTTATTAATGTTAAAAAATATTTGAATTATTAAAATTGGATAAATTCAATTCATGATGACCTTAATTAGTTTAATGAAAATAAATTTTGGAATCTAGTTGATCTTTCTAAAGATACACAGTCCATTTGAACAAAATGGATATCTCAAAATAAAAATGATGAGTCTAGTAATATAATTAGAAATAATCCTAGATTAGTTTCAAAATTATATCTATCAGAATAATGTACTAATTTTGAAGATTCATTTTTACCGGTTACTAGAATATAAACCATTCGGATTCAATTATCTTTATCATGTTGTCAAAATGTTAAATTGTTTTGAATTCATGTAAAAAGTTTATTTTCAAATATTATACTTTCTAAAAAGGTTTATGTTAATCAAACAAATGGTTTCAAAAATAAATAATTTTGTAGTTATTTTTTCAAACTATTTAATGATTTTTTTTGTTGTAAATAATGATCTAAGAGTTATGTATGATAGAATAACTATATTTCTGTGACAAAATATTTAAAAAGGAAATATTGATCTAACTTTATTTATAAAGTATAATTATAATTATATTTTAAATGTAAAAATATATATTAATGATAAGGTATTTGTCTCTAAAAATTATATAATTAGAAATGAATATTTTAAATTAATGAAAATTGATTTTGATTTGAGTTTAATGGGTAAATTAAAATTTCTCCTTGGTCGTCAAATGTTACTAAGAAAGGATATAATTTTTTAAAAACATAGAAAATATGATAAATATTTGGTAAAAAATTAAATATTGATTCATGTAGGACTATGAGATCCCAATGAGCACTATGTCATAACTAGATGTGGAAGAACATATAAAATCAATGAATGAAAAAAATGTAATATTGAATGATAGGTATCCCACTTTATTTAACTACATCAAGGCATGCTATTATGTTTTTAGTATATATGTGTCCAACATATCGGTCTAATCCAAAAGAAATTCATTTAATGGATATTAAAAGAATAATAACATATGTTAAAGGAACTATTAGAACTATTTTATTTTACTACAAATTTATATCTCTTATTTTTGAGGCTACAAACATGATAGGAAAATAACATCATGTATGTTCTACTTACTTAGTAAATATTTAATATCATGGATTCTAGGAAGTATTTTTTAGTTTCATTTCCATAACTTAGATAGAGTACATTTCTCGTGTAAAATATTTTTCACATATTCTTTGTATAAAACAAAATATATATAATTTTATGTTTCATTTAGAGAAACTGCCTATGTTTTGTGAAACTACATCTGCTATATCAATGTCTAGAAAATAATTAAATCATTCTAGGGTAGATTATATTGATGTTATTTTCCATTTTTTATGATACCATGTTAATAAAGTGAATATAATTTTCAAATACATTCCAACTGAAAATAAACTTTTATATATATTTACTAATGAATTTTATTCTATGAGGTTTGAGAAATTACATTATGGACAGGGGATGATAGAGATTTTTTTTGAGATCATGTTAAAATTTGTTTTATTATTCCTATATATATGTTAGTAAAGCATGAATTTAGAGGGATTTAACCATTGATTGATATTTTTTACAATGTTCTTATTAGTAATATTTTTTTAAGGAATTTTGGATTTTTGATAAACATAAAAAAGGAGAATAATTTTCGGATATTTTAAAATTAAAAGTTTGGTTTTGGTATTTAAATTTACAAAAAAGGGAGATGTTGTTTTTACTAAAATATTATGCATATTTTTTTTATTTTTTTTGTTAAATATAAGTCCCTTCATTTTAATATCATTAATACAAATAATTTAAATTTTTATATTATTTTATTTTATTATTCTTATTTTTATTATTTTCATTTATATAAATTCAAATTGTCTAAATGATTATATTTTACTAATGTTAATTGGTAAATTTTAATTGATTAAATATTTTTATTACACATCACTTTTATTTTATTAAAAAATTAGATAAATTTTTTTTACATGTTTTAATATTTTATATTATTTAATTGTTATTATCTTATGAAAAGAATTATAGTTATATTCATTTTTTCATTAATATATTATATTATTGTTTTATATCATGTGTCAGCTTTTTAATTTTGGTGTTTAAATATTTTAAATTTTTTTCAGAACATGTTTAAATAGTTATATATATAAATATATATATATATCAGCTCATATATATATATAATATACAATATATGTATATATTATTACATCTTCATCTTCCTCCAGCTTCCATGCATTCATGAACTTCATGCTTCAGTGACTCCATAACATGACCACATCCACTAGTAGTACAATGGTGTCATGCAAGCTTATCGCTGTTTGTACTATGCTCATCTATATACTACCATCACCGAAAGCATTTGGATCACCTCACCCAGCCCCAGCCTCTCCCTATTTGGTTCCATAAGAGTAATGAACCACCATCATTATCATGTATAATATACCTAACAACACATCAAGAATGATAGATCTTCATCATCAGAGATAGTAAACTATCATAGTTCCTCCAGTCCGACTTATATATTTATTGTGAGAAAGATTATAACTCGTTGTGGAATTAAATCATCTGTCCTCAGCTACATCAGTCGTTTGACCATTATCTACTGCCACCACATAACAGAACAAACATGGAACAATGAACTTCTTTCAGTAGCTTAACTGGATTTCCAATATTATTATCCATAGTGGATTTTGAACATACCATGATAAAAAATAATGCTACCATGATTATTTTTATGTTACCTTGAGTTTTATTTTCTTTGTGACTAAAAAAAACATCACAGCCTACTGTGAGTGGGTATTCAACCTATTGTGAATTCATTTTAATACTAACCATGAGTTTCATGAAGTTTCTATCAAGATAATTATCAGTTGATCATGAAGGATAACTTCATGATACCACAAAGGATAGAGAAACTTACCAAAAAGCCACTTAGAGTTATCATGAATGTATACCTATCCTAAAGGTAATATTCAAGTTACTAAGAATTGATAATGTGAGTATTTATAAGTGACTTCAAGACTAACCTACCACAAGTATGTTCCCATTCAACCATTTTCTTCAAACAATCAATATATCTATTGTTCACTTTGGATCTACGGTATGTCAACTGACCACAAGTCTTATTCCTCACATGATTAGTTCTCTACATTATTTTTTTGAAATTTTACATTTTCTTGTATCCTCTATTATATATATATATTGATATTTTAATTAACTACATGTTAAATTAATTAGTTTTAATTATTATGTTACTTTATAAAAAATATATAATTTATAAATACTATGATTTAAACTATTGTGTAAAAAAATATCATTGAAATAAATATAGAAATAATAATTTTCATCTTATTTATTTTATAATCACCCTTTTTTAGTTTTTGAACTATTAAATTACATCGATTTAGGTGGAGAGTTTTAAATTTTTTTAATTATTTTAAAATCGCCAATTTTTCTAAATGATCACATTGAAAGTGTTTTTAATCTATTTCATGCAGGGATAAAATATTTAGTGACTCTGTGATTATGAGTGAGGTAATTCAAATTACATGTAATAGTTATATTCTCAATTGTAATATTTTATAATTTGAAATTCTGTAATTAGATTTTCATACTCTCTATTATAAATATAGAATATCATGGAATATTAATCACATAAGATTAGATATTTTAATTTCATCAAAGAATTTGATAAAATAAACATCAAATGGTTTATTCATATATGATTATTATAGGATATTATAGATAGATAAGAATAAAATATTTTTACTAGAATTGTGAAGTTTTGAATTTCTACTATTATTTTTTTTCATCGATGTGATTATGATTTATTTCATTATTCTGATCATTTACTACAGATTTGATCGATGTTCTGCATCTAAATTGTAATTCATCATCAACTTCTCAAATATTTTTTGTCGTTATTTGAGGTTTTACATTGTTTTTTATTTTTATCTTCTATTTATGTCTCTATAGATATTTTAAACTATTCCAATAAAAACTTTTTTTAACTAGGTTATAACTTCTATTTAAAAGGATGGTTGGGTTGTGAATCCTAAAAAAATTAGGTGGGTTGTGAATCTTGAAAAAGATAGAAAACGTTATACTACCTAGTGAGAGAAACATATATCTAAAACTAGGATATCAATCTATATTAAAAGTGAGGAATTAGTGAACACCAATATTCTTGTTTAGTAATGACGATTGAAGATCAGAGTAGGATATTAAAGATCTGAACCACTATAAAAGTATTATGTTTATATTTTTAATTTAAAATGTATTATTTATAACTTTTATATTTATAATTTTTTTATTATTTATTAAAAAGGACTATTCAACCCCCCTCTAGTAAATATATCCATATCACTAGGACCTAACATCCATGGTTTGATCGGATTGGAATGAGGGTAACCAGATGTGTAAGGAGAAAATGATTGATGAGCTAGGGTAATAATAAAAGTCTCAATCTCATAGGAATAGAATATATCTCATTTTTTCTAGTGTGGGGGTCTATGGAATTATAATCACACCTAAGGCTCCGTGAGTTTTTGATGCATTCCTATCATGGGACATGGAAAAAAATTAATATCCTAGTGCAACATAGTGGCTGACCAGAGTCATCTCATTTGAGGAGCTTTTCAGTTGGTCCACCTAATTATTCTAAATCACATAAACTATTTTTTTGGTTAATTAAGAAAATAAATCATAATATATCTTGTTTTTTATTTATATGACATGAAATATTACAATATTATGTTAAACTCCCATGAAATTATAAACAGAATGAGTAATGGAATAAAGGAGTTTGTCTTTCTTTCTATTTTGGGTTAAATAACTATTCTCCTTTATAGATTTTTTCTTTGATAATCCAAAAATGAAATCACATGTTTTAAAAATTATGATTGATTTTTAAATTATGTAAATAATTTAATTCCTAAGAAATATCAATTCAACCTTATCCTTCAAACAAGGTTGATGACACACCTTCGTTTAGGGTGCACGATCTTTTAAAACCAAGATCAATTAATGATGTTTCATCGATTGATTAGTTGAACTCTATCATGTGAAGAACTAACCAATGGAAAGAGGGAAATGTTTTTTAACAAAATAATAGAATAGATTGAGATGCCTATTATTGGGGGAAGTCACCACATCCGAGAAATTCTCTTTACCCATAAATGTTACTCAATTATATTACATTATTTAAATATAAACTAAATAAAATTCATGAACACTATTCCACCCCATGGCTCAAGGCTTGGGCCAGCCCCTCATTTATGAGATTTAGATGTCACCGGGTGGAGGGGTAGAAAAAATAATAAAATAAAATAGAAAAGAAATTACTAGAATAAAATAAGAATAATGAGGGTGAGAAAAATAATGGAAAAGGAAGTATGTAAAAATAATTGGGATGAATGGGAGAGAGGGAGAGAGAATAAAATTAAAGAATAAAACTAAAATAAGACAAATAAATAAAGAAAATACAAGAAAGTAAAATTTATAATAATAATAATAATAATAATTAGTAGAAAAATAATTGACAAAGGGGTGGGTTTAAAAACAAAAAACAAAAACATGTATGAATTTATAAAATTAACTAATATGGAATTTAAATTAGAATTTTATTTGAAACAAAAACCAAATAAATAACAGAAAATAAAAATGAAAAATACATAGTATAGTAGCCCCTTCAACTGGGATCTCCTTAGGGTGTTTAAGGATACCTTTGGCATGAAGAATGACCCTCTATTATAAGAAAGGGTGAGATTTTTCAGAGTTCAAATTCAAGATCTCCTTAATGTACCTTTAAGAATATTTGAATTCCAAAAATCAGATTCCCTTGGCATTTATGGATTTAAAATCAGCTGAATCAAGTGAGACTATAGTTATAAAATTTGTTCCTATACATCTTTTATTTATCGGTGTCAAATTTCTACTCAATTTTATCATACATTTATAATTTATAGGCTCATATTAAAAAATCTCTAAATTTGTACAAAAATTTTTATGCCTAACATGTGAGAATATTTTGAGCCATAAAATGATAGATTTAGATTTGGGTATTATAAAATGTATAGAATCCAGGATGTATTAAATCAAAAAAAAATTCATAAATTAAATCAGTTTATAAAAATTTATGGTTAAAATACATAAATAACATAAATGAGTTAAATTCCAAAATTATTCTATTTTTTCAATTAATCCAAAAAAACATCTAAAACCATAAAATGTGACAATCAACAATTAAATATAACCTTTTGGGATTAAAAACATTGAAATATGTTTAAAAATATGCATGATAATTGAGTGTTTAAATATCCCCAAGCATAAACCATGATTTTCCTCGATCATAAAATCTCAACATCAAAAATCAAAGTAATCCCATGATATAATTATTCAATTTTCAAGGAAATATAATTAAAAACACATAAATTTCAAATAAAATTTTCAAATTTCATATAAAATATCAATTCAATTTCACAATTTTCAAAGAAAGAATAGATTTCTGTATTTTAATTTTTTACTTTGTAAAAATGAAATAACTTCTACTTTCTTTCATTCTAGTTAGTCAATTCATTACTATTAAATATAGAAATCATGATCTACCTCTGTTTTGAATATTTTATCTCATCACTCATGATAACATTCATGTTGAGTAACTCTCATATCATGAGAACATTCTCCTTATCCATAGGCTTGTAAATGAACTACTTTCTTTACTTTGTAAAGACAAAAGTCATATAAAATCATGGAGGTGTTCATTAAAGGTTCAAATGAAATTGAGGCTTATGGTTTATAACATTTGATTCCCAAAAAATAAGGATTAAGGAGTATTTTTATCTCTTAATAAAAGTACCTTATATCAAAAATTAAATTTCATTGAAATTTTCCCCATCAATGTATCAACCCCCACTTCCACATAAATTCAATGAAAAGGTCATTAATAATGAAATAATAATGAATGATGTGCACCTTCATGAATTTTTATCTACTTTGATACTTTTTTCCTTTTTCAAAGTATCATTTTTTTCTTTCTATAAATTCATTCTTATAGTAAACCTCACATCCACCACCTAACCATATATGAAAAAAATATCAACCTAGTGATGGTTATTTTTTATTCTTCTAAGTCACAACCCATTCCTTTTTATCATTTATTTTGTTTTCAAGATGGGAAAATAATTAAGTACATTGAATGATTCAAAAACCATTCTTTATTCTAATAATATCGCCCTCACACTTCTTCCATATAATATATATCATCCTTTAAACCGATAATCCTTTAACCCACACACTTCAACATTAAAATATTATTAAAATACTAAAACTATAGTAAGAATGGATAAAAAAGGATTGAAACATGTATCATACCTAACATGCTCATTAATGGTCATTAAGGGATAAACAAGAGTTGACACAAAGGTGTTATTTCTAGGATATGTGGTTTAATAAAACGTGACTCAATCATTTGAAATATATTTTTTATAGTCATAGCATTGAAAAGTTCAAATGAAAGTTCTAGGAGGGGAGGTTTCCCAAGATAACTCAAGAAATATTCTCGAGATAAAATAGATCGTACTTGGTCTATAAATCCACTTTGAAATGGTATTATAATATTATAAAATCACTTAAAGAATGATTAATAATGAAAACCCAATTCACATAAATTTCTTAATTTCAAAAAAAATGGGAAATTTCATTTACATGAATCAATTAATTCCTTCAATTCATGAGTCCACATATTAATATCCCAGATTCAATTTAGTCATCCAATTATAAATTTTAATCATTCAATCAATTTAACATTGAAATATAAAACATGGAATCAATAGATTCCTTAGAAACTCATGTCTCCTAGATCGGTCAAGTAAAGTAAAAATACAAATATGGGAATGAAATTTATATTTAAAGCTCAAAAAATAGTTTGTAAATAAATATGATAGTTTAAATGATAGAAATTCAAGGTGAAATCCCTTTACCATGATGCTTAGTAATCTTCCATCATTTTTTATGGATTCATTTTCATTAATGAACATATGAAATAATAAAATTCTCAATTTAGTACAAGGATTGTGTCATTTATGCTCAAGGAAAGATAAGAGAGAGTGGGGTACATGCTAGACTATTTCTTTAAAGAAAAAGTGAAATATAAATTAAAAGAAAGAAAATGAAAGTGATAAGTCTTGGTTTGATCCCTCAATTGGGACTAGAATTTATATTACCTCTAGAGGGTAGTAAGAGATGTTTTCCAAAGTAGATTAGTGGATGAAGATTTTTTTTATTTGAAACACCACATTTCAAATTTCTTAGACATTTCATCATTCTTATCGATGAGAAATTAACCATGGATAGAGCATACCATATCCTCTACCATCAAAATTAAGTATAGATTTCCTGACAGGGGTAGGATAAAGTATGGATCATCCTCTTTCATAGTTTCTACTTTTGAAACCTTCTTATTTTCTTCTAGTTCTGTATTTATATGTAATTCAATAAAAGAAATTTATTTTTTTTGTTTCCTCTATCTCAGATATTGGATTCCCTGATTGGTATCATCAAATTTATGTTCATCAAAATTAGGGAGGGCCATGTTTTCTATACCAGGTGCATTTACAGTTTTCCTAATCTTCCTCCAAGGCCTAGAAAAGATTATCTGATTTTTTATAATCAAAATAGGATGAATTTATCCATAATTAAAGTTCAATAAAAACAGAACATATATACATAAATAGTGGTTCAACTCCCTATGTTGTATTTGTTTCAATATCTTCCTCAGTGGTGAGTTCCTCTTGGAGTAGATTCTTAGTGGATAAAGGAAGGATGTTGGGCTTCTCCAGTTTTACTAAAAATTCCTCCACTTAAAAGTTGTGTTCCTTTGATCATGATGAATATTCTAATTTGTAATGATTAAGAAGATCAATTAGTTCTTCATATTCATTCCATGATTCATCTAGTTTTTGTTGATCTCCCACATATAGCTCATCTGACATGTCTCCCCCATCAAGGACCTCTAGGATCTAGTTCTCATAATAGTTGGGTTGTGGATACTCCTCAAGAATGTCCCAATCTTTATGGATGTCCTTAGAAAAATCAGGAAGTACAAGAGGATCATCATTTGATTCAGGTTCTATTTTCTTGAGGGATACTTTTAAGTGCTCAGTTATCCAATCTATTATGCCCTTTATATCTTGCACCATATCCTTTAGGTCTTTAATTTAATTTGTTAGTTTGTGCATAGGTACTTGATCCTGAAATTTCATGCGGTGAACTTCTTCAATATTTTTGTGAGAAATCAACGGTGGATCTATTTTATTCTTATCCAATTATTGATAAAATTCCATAAACTGTTCTAATAATTTAGTCTACTCTTTGGTCAATCATTCAACCAATTGTTGAATTCAAGCCTCTTTGAGATCCTTGAAGAGGACCTCAAATTTATCTTATGTTATGATTTATATTTTGGCTCCATGGATCTATTTGGAAAATGGGGAAACACTTTATCCAATGGACCATGGTTTTTCAATAATAGGATCATGAACTAATGATTAATTATATGTTAATTTAGAATAATAGTTATTTGAATTCATCATATAAAGTATTTTTTTGGTTTTTTATGAAAAAATAATTTCTAATTAAAATGTGAAAATAGAAAATGTAAATAAACAACAGATAAACTCTCCATTAATGGTTTCCATTTTGGTTCATGATTATCATGGGGCATGGAGAAATAATATTAATATCCTAGTGCAACACAGTTGATGACCAGGTTTATCTCAGTTAAAGAGATTTTCATTTATATCACCTACTTATTCTAAATCACATAAACTATTTATTTATTTTTTGTTTTGGTTAATTTAGAAATGAAATCATAATGCTTTTATGTTATTGATTTATATGACAATCAATAAAAAAATATAAACTTATACTAGCATGAAATGATAAACAGAATTAGTTAAAGAATAATGGACTTGGTCTTGGGTTTTTTTTCAGTTTTTATCATTATTCTCCATTATATGTATTTTTTTATAATCCAAAAATGAAATATAATATTTGGAATACTATTATTGATTTAGAAATTGTGGAAATAATTAAATACCTATGAAATCTCAATTCAACATCCTTATTTAATCATGGTTTATGAAACACATTAGATAAGGGTGTTCCATCATCTAGGACCTAGCTCTATCAGTTTTGTTTCATCCATTTATTAGTGTAACTCTATCTTATGAATAACTAACCAATGGATAGAGGGAAAGTCATTAACTAAAATAATATAATAGACTGAGTTTCATTTCATTAAGGTAAATTCACCACATTGGAGGCATTCTCCTCAACCATGTATGCAACTCAAATATATTATAAACATAGAACTAGACTTTAAATAAATTTCATGAACGCCTTAACCCCCCCCCCCCCCCCAGCCCAATCCTCATAGCTACCCTCTCATATTCGATAGTAAGATATCACTTTGTGGAGGTATAGTAGAAGTTAAGAAAATAAAATAAAAAATAATTAGGGAGAGAAAATAAAGGAAGACAAAGAAAGTAAAAAATTGGGATGAGATGGGGAGATATACATAGAGAGAAAGAGAGAAACAGAGAATAAAATAGAAGAATAAATACAAAACAATAAAAAGAAATAAATAAAATATAAGAATGCCAAAATAATATTAATAATAATTAAATGAAAAATAATTTATAAAGGGGTGTGGGGAAAACAAAAAAAATTAAAATATGCATGAATTTATTTAATTAACTAAGAAATAATTTTAATTACAATTTAAATTAAAACTAAAACAAAGAAAAAGAAAAGAAAATAAAAAATGAAACAAAAATATTGCAGCAGACTCCTCTATTGGTGGGATCACCTTTGGGCCTCGACCAATACCTTTTTCATGGGGCATGGTACACCTTTTATAGAAAAGAGTGTGATTTTTATTTATTTTAATTCATGATCTTCAATGTATCCCTTTATATCTCTTGTAGAATCATCCCACCAAAATATTTCTCATTATAGACCCATTTAATGACCTCATTTTAAAAATATTTGTTCTATAATTTTTTTAAAAAACATTTTACTCTCTACCTAAATTTTTTTGCTTCATCCTTTTTTTTTAGAAAAAAAAATTATATCTAATTAATTCTGAAAATTTATTCTGTCCAATTAGAATCATTGAATTTCAAAATTTTGATCTCCCATGGATTTATGGATCTCAAATCAACTGAATAATGTGGATAAATAGTTAATAATGTTCGTCATATATATCATATGTTTATCATAGTTGAATTTTGACTCCATTGTTTCATCCATTTAAGAGATATAAACCCATATTCAAAAATATCCAAATCTGTACACATATTATTAGGCCTGAATTTTGAGTTTCCCTTGGGCCTTCATATGATTTATTTATCATTGGGTCACAAAAAATAAAATGAATACAAGGATGTACCAAATCCTTAAAAATATTAATTTCAAAAAATAAATTAGTTTATAAAATTTTATTTCCAAAATAATGAAATAATTTAAAATAGTTAAATTTCAAAACTAGAAAACTTTTTCAATTAATACCAACAAGCTTCTAAAACCATAAAATGTTACCATTTAAATTATAATATATTTTTTTTAAATATTTTTTTGATATGTATTTAAAAATATTAATAAAAATTTATTTTTCCTTTTTTCTTCTATATTGGCCACATATGTCATATTCAAAAGTTTTATAAGATGTGTTTTCATAAGAGGTCATAGGTGTAATACTATTGTAGATGGGGTTTTTGGGTAAAAATTGTTCTTGGTTGTAATTTGGGTTGTTATTTTGGATCTTCATCTATGTTTTTTTGAATATTAGGGATCATTCCTTTTCAGGATGTTTCTTCATGGTTTTGAGCATAGAAGAAGCACTCAATGGGGCATGCCCATCTCAACTTTTTTTTCTAATCAATGATTAATATGAAAATTACATGATAATAAATTTCATGATCAATGTAATTTAATGAAATATTATATTAAAATTGAATTATGGAACAAAAATGTATGATCATCACAAATTATGTATAATTAATTTAAATAACTAATGAATTACCTTCTGATGAACTCATTATTCATTGATGGATATAACAAATAGACTAGGTGATACCATCATTTTGTTGTAGAAATAAATAGTATATTTCATTAAAGGGTGATCCACAAGTGTCCCAAAAACCTAGGAATGTTGTCATTGGAATATATGGGTGCTAGCATAGTAGATCTAGACACTTGCTTCATTCAACTTTGATCTCCCTAACAATCTCTTCTAGGAATGGTTCTGTTCAATTAATATAGACATCAGATTAGTGGTGGAAGATGATCTCTCTCTATTCTAGGGGGATTTTTCAATATCGATCTCTCTAGGGATATGGGAAAATTATCACATGATTTTAATATCCCTAATTAAATATATTGTAAAAATATAGTGCATTAAATTAAATATGATTTAATTAAATAATATTTAATATATATTATTTCTCATCATAAAATTAAAACCAGTCTTCCATTCAACAACAATATTTATTGGGCCATTAAGAATTACTATTTATTTATTAAATAAATATCACTTAATTATTATCCAATAAATAAATAAATATTATATTCACTACATTTAAAATAAATATTAATTAAATATTTTTCTCACAAAATATTCTCTCAAATAACAAGTGATATAATATATGTGATAAAATAAACATGAGTAATTATTAAACCACATGTGGGAATAATATTTATTCAAATTTTAAAATAATAAAAAATATTATTATTTCACTGAAGTTTTGTATAACTTAGTGTGTGACCCTCAAGGACACTTTTTTAATATTGTTACTAGAAGTATCAAAAGTCTAAGGTTTGCGTCTAGAAACATTCCATGGTTCCCATAGAGAATGAATTTAACATCTCAATGACAAAAAAACCTCATATGAACGCTTAACTTATTATATAATCCCTTTATCATGATATCTATGATCAAATAGGTTGGATGGTGGATTCATCATCCTATATTCTCAATGTATCTTTCTTTAGATATATATAAATTGAACTTTCCTACATAACACCATGTCCATAGATTTATATAGGCTACTCCATTTCTATCAAAGGTCCGGAGATATCATATTCTATTAAATAACATAAGGTAAAAATTATTAATATCATTATTCATTAATGAATCATTACCTGTGATGAACCCAATATATCCTTCTTTCCTGCAAAAATATTTAATCATGATAACATCAATCCATCAAATTCGTGACTCATAATATCCATTAATATCAATATGAAATTATAATGACTAACAAACAAAACCATAGTTATTAATATCCAATTTCACATATAAATATATATTTACAATCAGTGTTTCTTTTCACAGAATCTTCTATATTTGGAAATTGACAAGAACGTGCACCATTAGAAGGTTCATCAACGTCTTATGAGCCTCCACTCCTGATAACCTATGTCATTTGTATCCCTTAAATGATATCTTCTAGATATAGAATATATATTTAATAATATTATTGTGTCACTTATAGGTACTCATCATAACAAGCAACTGTTATGATATTTCAGTGTGACGAGAAGTCTTATGAAATTATACCTTGTTATGTTACACAAATGAAAATCCACGATATAGTATGGATTTTATTATTATTCAAAAATATAAATAAAGGAAATCATAAAGTTCAAAGAAGCCTTTTCTTGGGCACCAACTCCAACCGAAGTCCACTTGCACTAGAGCTAACTGCTAATAACCTTTAATCTGCAATCTATTACATGATAGTTATGCTTCTACTGAGATAATGATCTAGTAAAGGGTCCCAACATGTTTTATTCCATGGAATCTCTACATACTACATATTTACCCCCTCTGATAAAAATACCTCAATAGATGATACATTCGTAGTATGTGATTTTTCATTGGTGTGACCATGGATCTATTTCAAAATAGGGTCTTTACTACAATGTATCACATCATAATATTGGAGAACGTTTCTTATAAAAATGGATTCATTCATTAAATAAAAAAAATCCTATGTACTCATACTCCACTATCCAATCAATGACAACTCGATTGTTTGAATGTTTCCTGCTCATAGATCCTCCATTAATTCTGAAAACACAACTGAAATCTTACTTTAGATCGTTCTTATATATTTTAAAACATACATCAGCAAAACCCTTGATGACCATCTCCTCATCTCCCCCATACACCAGTAACACATCCTTAGTTAATTCTTATATGCATAAGGATTTGCTTAATAGTAAACCAATGTTGTTCACCTTGTTCATATTGGTATCTTCCTACCATGATAAATTCACACACAACATCAAGTCTAGTACATAAGAGGACATACATGACTAATCCTATAAATTATGTTTATAGGATCCTATTCATTCTATATTTCTCCTGTTGTCTCTGATGACATATTATCTTAGATAGATGTATACCTTGTGTTAATAGAACCAATCCCATCTTGGAAAATTCTATACTAAATCTCTTTATAATCTGGTCTTTGTATAATCCTTGACATAGTCCATGATTCCTCTTGAAATGTTCAAAAAATATATTTAACCCTAGAATGTAGGTTAGTTCACCTATTTTAGTTATGTAGAAACACTTTTTTAACTAGTCCTTAAAACAATAAAACCGGTATGAAGTTTCTAATAAGTAATATGGCATCAATATGTACTACTAGGCTAATGATCGTATTCCCACTAAATCACTTGTAAACAAATAGATCACATTCATTATTATTGAAACCAAATTATTTTATAGTTTTATCAAACTGAATGTTCTAGGACTTAAAATCTTGATTAAATCCATCATCCAAATTTCAGATTCATGGTATCCTACTATAAGAAGTAGAATTTTGATAAATTTAAACATGTGTATGGGAGAAACATTTTCTGTATAGTAAAATTTAAGGATGTTTTTAGACCATTTTACCTCTATCCTTTATTTATAGGTTCTTAATTTACCCTTCATGTCACATTTTCTCTTTCATACCCATTTTCACAAAAAAATATTTACATGAACTAGAATATTGACCAGATCCAAAACATGGTTCTGATACATGGATTCCATTTCAAAATGAAAGGATTCCTTCCATATTGTGGATTTTAGGCTCTCTACTACCTCTTTATAGGATATAGGTACATTATTATATACCAATAATGAGTCAGAAACATTAGTGACTATAAAGACAATATCTCTCCGGTTATATTACTTCCCTTGTGCTCCTACATAGTACATGTGTTTCAAGAACAACTTCTTTCATAGAGACCTATGCAATGTTTTCCTCTACAAACTTCTAGGTATCTCAAGAATCAACATTATCAAAATCATTCTTACAACCTCATTCCTATTTAAATTTAATCTACCTCTCAAGAATAATTTATTTCTTGGTGACAGTCACATTCTTGCATGAGGGATTTTAGAGTTGGCATCCATATGATTCTTCACGATACCTTGTAAAGATACACTTTATTCCCTGGGGTGCTTATTTGTTTCCTTTTCTAGCCTTTACATATGCCTCAAAAAGCAACAAATATATATGCAAAAAAATGTTTCTTTTCACTCCATAGATCAAAGAGAATTCTTTTATTTTATTTAGGTGGTACTCAGTTTAGTATGTATGCCACAATTTTTAATACATATCACTAAAATGTTAATGTAATATCTTTATGAATATTCATCAACCATACCATGCATAGTAAGGTAGAATTTCTCCTTTCACTAACACTATTCCAATGTGGTGAGTAATGATGAATGAGTTAAAATATAATCCCAAAATCTCATAGAAAGGTCATAAAATAAATGTTAAGATATTAACCACCTCAGTCTAATCAAATCTTATTTTTCTTTTTCCATGATTATTCTCTACATCATTCATTAATTATATGAATTTATCAAAGGAATCCTAATTATATCACATCAAGTTCATATATCCATATCTACCAAAGTAAACAATAAAATTTAATATGTAACAATTGACACATTTATGTTCTACTAGAAATGTTTCACACACATCATTGTGTACCAATCCCAGAATCTATGTTCCCATTTCACCATGTCCACTGAATGGTGGTTTGGAAATTTTGTTTTATAAAAAACCATCAGATATTTCAAGTGGTTTAATATTAAAATAGACTAAATAACCCTCTAAAAATATATTTTTCAAATGTTTCTAATTTAAATAACCAATATTGTGAAGTTATAGTTAGATATTATATAATTCATGAAAACATTATTCATCATAAATTTCAATACTTTATTTCATTATTTTTTTACATTAGGATCATTATTTAAAAGTGGCATACCATTATATATGTTGTCTTTATAAAATAAACAAAATTTATTTAAAAATTTAAAAATAAAACCATTTGTTTCTATGGAAGATACAAAAAATTATTTTCTTATTGATAGTTGATATATAATAAAAATTACTTAAAATAGATATCATTAATGTTGGAAATGAAATTTTCTAGTCCCCACTTTCTAGAGTATCTATACTTACACCATTAGTAGCCAGTAAATCTACATAACCTATAAAAATATATTGGAATATATACGGTTCCTGCATTTAGATATAGATGTGTGCACCATAAGATATATTTACGACCCAATGTGTAGATATTGAAAGATTAAAATTGACAATAAACATACCTTTAGCTTCCCTTTTTTTTGGGTAGTTCCTCTTCCAGTGGCCTTGGTTGCCACATACAAAACACAATTCCTATTTTTTTCCTTTATTTACCTCTAGATAATCCTCTTCATGTAATTATGGTGATTAGGATATTTATAATTTTTATGATTCTTGGTCCCCTTTAACTTCATCATCGTTTTCTTATTCACTATAAGGATGGTGGTTTTTTTACTCCCCATGTCCTTGTTAACTTATGGAATACAAACAAGAAGTTCTCAGTGATTGTTATGATTATTGATCATATTATAATTAGTAATAATACTAGAAATTGTATTGGGTAATTAGGAAAGTATGAGATTTATATGCAATTAATTTGGGAAATTAATCCATAAGATTTAAAAGTATTCAATGTAGCTAATAATATTAAATACATGAGGCTCATCTAGGGTGGACTCCCAATTATAGGTTGTAAAAAGTGAATTGGTGATATTTTATCTCTCTTGTATCACCTTCTCTTAATGGTGATCCCAAATGTGATACATCATTCTATATGAATCCATGTCCTCATGTTGCTTTAGAATCTCATTTTATAGGAGGATAACATGAAACTTGAATATATGTGGCATAATTATAGGGTTTCTTATAGAGATAAAACTCTTCACCACTATTCTCTTTACCAGGAACATCAGAAATTAGTTCTTCCAGTACTTAAAATTTTCCTTCACGGAATAGGATATTTCATAGCTAAATTTTCCTCTCATAGAAATTTATACCAGTGACAATGTTAACCTTGTTATGTATCAATCATAGTGATGTGTTTGAAGTCCACTTTATTTCATGTTTTATAAATAAGATGATAATAATTTTAGAACTTTATCTGATAATGATAGATAAATAAATATTAAATTATATTCATTAATCACCCTCTATTTTATCAATGCCTTACATCCATCACCATTAGATTTGGACTATACTATTGCTTGGAAATTTTAGTGTCAAGGATCTGTATTCACCTTCTCATCACCCCGTCATTAGCTGAAAAAAACATTTTAATGGTTTTAGATTGGAATTTAAAATTACAACTACATTAACTCACAATTATAAGATCTATTGAGTGTAATCCTCAATCATGAAATACATAAATTTGGATTCTTCAACCTTGGCCTCAATGGTTCAGTAGTGTTTTTTGGCATTCAAACATTGATGTAAACATAGTTATGTCAAACCAAAACATAAAGATATAATTTCTTGATAAATAAATGCACCTCAATTTTATCATGTGAGGAAATTTGATATATGGTTCAATTTTATCTTATGTAGGGGAAGAAAATAACAAATTAGTATATAAAATAGAGGGTTTTTATCTCTATTTGTTAATTTAACATTACAGATTTATTAAATTATTTTTAATATTGATTGGATTTTCATAACTGATTAACCATGTCTTACATAATGTTTTCACATAATCTAATTTTTTTTATTTCCCTATTGCATGCTTTTTAATTCGTCAATTCATGTGATCACGATAAAGAATATATAATGAAATAATCATGCACTTGATAGGAATAAAACTATAAAGTGGTATAGTCATTATCTTTTTCTAATAGTTAGATTATATAGTGTATGATAAAATAATTTTTGACCTTGGGGAGAACACCTTGAACAAATAAATAATTCGTGTTAATGTATTCCACCTTCCCACCTTTGAATCTCTCTTAGATTGGTTTCAGCTCAGCTTAAAACATGAACCAACTACATAAGATTGGGATCTCCATCCATTACATATGATTTAAATAACATGAAGGGGAGGGGAACCAAAGGATTGGTTATGGGTTTTACATAAAAGAAACCATGGGATCAGTGACCCTTAAATAATGAGAGGAGAGTTGAAATGTAGCCCATAAATTTAATTTAATAATAAATTAAAATAAACCAATAAAATATAAAGGGTAGATATATTATCATGATAATCAACATACATATAATGAATTATGAATTTAATAAAATAACATTAAATTTTAATAATTATTATTAAAATAATTAATTCATGAATCAATTAATTATCTTCTTTAATTACTCAATTGTTTTATCATAATTCTCATCCATATTTTCTATATATTCTCATCCATTATAATTTTAAACCAATGTAAAAATTTTATTTAAAATTAATTGTGTACAAAAATGTTCCTTATAGGTATTACTTTGAGTAGAAGTCCATACTACCCAATGTGTATTATATTCATATATTGTTTTCCCATGTGACATGTGGCACACACTATTTAAAATGTAATTTATTAGTGTAAACTATCAACTTAATGACCACATAAAACACATGGTGTTTATATAGCAGATTATTTTTCAATGGGAATAGAGTGGTGACTGTATTATGAATTATACAAAATATGATGTTTCAAACATTAGAAAAAAATTAACTATAATTTTCTTATATATATATATATATATAAATATAACCTATTGCATGGGATGTATTATCAACTAATTGACCACACAGAACACATTTGGATATGTATTAAGTAGCGTAATAAATTTATTAATCTCTCTCCATAATAAATTTATTTCATCTCTCACACATAGGGGGGAGCGCGATGCAAGGTGGGGTGCTTCGACAAGAAAAGAATGTTACTTACGCACTGGGATTGGGTTCTGATTCTGGTGATTCATCATCTTCTCATTAAACTAGGGTTTCTCATCCTATGGATCCTGGTCGATTATATTCTGGTTCTAGATTTCCTAGGTCTGATGAAGGTACTCTTTCTTCTGGTTTGATTAAATCATTAAGAGAGGCTCTTCATGGATCATCTTTGGATTTGGGGTTGCATGTTTTCCCAAAGATCCATTTGTTTTCATAATCAAGTTGTAGAAATGAATCTGGAATGACTATGGAATTTCCTACAGAGGTTTATGATGAGGATTTGGATGGTTTATGATGGACTCTCATTACGAAAATTGGGGTAGCAATACTTTTGATTGCGATTTTCAATAAATTTGTTGAATCTTGGGGTCTTTCATCACCGGTCTAGGTTTCACCTCTTCATCGATCATCTTTTTTTTTTGTCCTTTGATTTTGAAGAGGATTTTTTGAATTCTTGGTATAACTCATCTGGTAACATGGGATGTTAGAGATTTAATCTCTCACGGTGGCCTCTTGATGTTCACAGGGGAAAGTAAAGTTCTTTTGCAGCAATGTGGATCTCTTTACTAGGTTTTCCTTTACCCATGCATAACATTTATTTTCTCAAAGCTATTTAAGATTCCCTTCGGAGATTTTAATGTGTAGACAATAGTCCTAGGGGCCGCGTGAGTGTATCTAATGTGCGGATCTATGTTGAATTAGATCTATCCTTGTCGATTTTCGAAATGGTCTCCTTGAAGGTGAGGGGGTTTCTTTCATGGAATCAGAGAATCATTTATCCGGTCATTCCCATGTTTTGTTCTTATTGTTGTATTCAAGCGAATTCGGTTCACGTTTAAAATAAATCTAAACGTGATGGGTTGTGATTTTCAGAAATTTGGTAAAAAGGGTGAGGTTTCAGATGATGATATAAATGATAAGGGTGTTTTGTCGGATGTTGCTAGCAGTGATTCAGGATAGCTATTCTTATCTAATATTGATTCATTTGTTAGTAATATTTACATGTTATCTTTGGATAGATTTAATGAGTATTCTATGAAATCTGAATTTGTATTTATTCATCCTACTTTACCAGATGCAGATTCTTCTGAATTTCATATATCTATGTTGAGTATTGATAGTCTTCTGAACACACCAATACATAGTATGTATTTCAAGGGTTTGGTCAAATGGTGTTTTCCCTTTGTTGGTCTGTTGAGATGTTTAAATCTGGTCCTTTTGCTGGAATCCTCAATAGCAGTTAAATTTGGTAAGGTCGATAGGCCTTTAGTTAATTCTAATGATATGAATAAAAACCCTTTGAAGTTAGTTTAAGAGGTCAGATATGAGACATCAACTCATGGGGACATGGGTGTATACAAGGGAAGTGATTTTATTTTGAAGGCTAGTTTCAAACCTTTGTATAATAGAATATGGGATTTTGATCGAGGTGGTCAGATTTTGGACTTTCCTATTGAGGATAATATGTCTGTAGATATTGGAGTGGTTACTAGGGAAAAACATCATCATATTACGAAGTTTTTGGAATCTCGTCCCAGTCCAACCAAGATTCCTTGGGCCAAGGCAAGGCTTAGATTGTTTCAATGATTCCAATTATCATATGGAATGCTCGTGGAATGGTTGCATAAGTAAAATCCAAAAATTTAGTAACAAAAATTAATAAACAAAAGGTGTGTGTTATTGAGATTCTAGATCACAAGAAGAATTCAAATAGAATTGGTGAGTTCACTTGTAGAAGAAATAAGAAATCTGGGATGCATGCAGAACTGGATAATCAACATATATGGGGCTTCTGGACCAAAACAGCGGATATTGATTTAGTTAATGTGGTTGATCAATACCTTAGTGTGACAATTAACAATGGCATTGATGTGTTTTTTATGTCTGTTGTTTATAGGAGTTGTGATTCTCAGAGGAAGGAGGTTCTATAGAAAAATTTGGAATGTTTTGATTCAGAGGATCTTCCTTGGTTTGTTGGCAAAGACGTTAATATTATTTCTGAACCTAGTGAGAAGAAGGGTTGAGGTCTTTTTCCTCGTGCGGTTAGTATAATATTTGTTCAATTTATTTCTAGGAGAGGTCTTAGTGATATTGGTTTCTCTAGGGATTGTTTCACATGGTTTAATAATTAGAAAGTTAATGCGTGCTCCTGGAGTCGTCTTGATAGGTGTTTGGAAAATTTTCATGCCATTCCAGTTTCCCTAATAAAAAAGTTCAGCACCTTGTCTATGGGATCTAAGATAATTCTCTTCACCTTTTTTCTTTATCTCCCAGGTAGATTTATGTGAAACATTTTCGTTTCTATGATCATTGGGAGGAGAAGTCTGATTATCATCATCTTGTTAAGGATTGTTGGGAGGAAACAGTTCAGGGTTATGCTTGTGTTGCCTTTCATAATAAATTGAGATGGATTAAGCATAACCTTCATTCTTGGGTGAAAAAGTTTCCTACTGTGGATCAGGATTTAGAGTTTCTAAAATAGGTGTTTGATAATATATAAAAATCCTTGGAAGATAGTTGGAGTGATAGGGCTTGTGAGGACCTTGTGGATAAGAAAAATGTCTTGAAAGATTTTATTCAGATACAGGAGAGTATTGCCCATGATATTGCTAGAGTTAAATGGATTTGTGAATGTGATAAAAACACTTCCTATTTCCATGAGTGTATTATGGAAAGAACGAGGTGGGTTAATCCGAATTTTTTTTGGAGGATTGATCCTTCTCAGGTGATATGGACTTGATTGGTTCCATGGAAGTTTCTTTCTTTAAAAATATTCTTACTGACCCTAACCCATCTATGGATAATGGATATCCTGGTGGGAATGCAGAGTTGTTTGATGAGATTTCGAACATGATGTCTATCTTGGATAATGATATGCTAGAATCTATCCCTGATGAGAATGAGATTTATAATTCTATGATGAAGCTTAACCCAAAGAGTGCTCCGGGTCCTGATGGTTTTCTAATGGCATTCTATAGAGGGTCATGGGTGGTGATCAAAGCTGATTTGATTTTAACTATTCAAGATTTCTTTTTGGCTGGTCCTATTCCTAGGGTGGGTGGTGCTACCATCCTGGTTATGATTCCCAAAATTAAAAATCCTTCTTCTATTCGTGATTATAGACCAGTGAGTATGTGTAAATTTTCACACAATGTTATTTCTAGCATCATTAACTTGTGTGTGTTCGGTCATGTTTCTCGATGTATTTCTCTTGAGTAGCATGGTTTTGATAGAGGTCGATCGGTTCTGGGTGTGGTTGCATTGGCTCATGAGATGATCTATGATATTAACATAAAATTCCATGGGTCAAATATGGCTTTGAAGCTGGATAAGAACAAATCCTACGACAGGATGGAGTGGGTGTTCATCATCAGAGTCCTTAGAGGTATGGGTTTCTCTTCATGGGTTGTTGACCATCTGTTTCATTATTTTAGTTTTTCCTGGATATCAGTTTCATATATTGGCAAAACACATGGTTTCGTCAAGAAATAGCGTGGTATTAGTTAAGGTGACCTTATTTATCCAACCTTGTTTATTCTCATATAGGATTCTCTGAGTCTCCTTATCAATAAGAAGATATCCATCTGTAATATTTTACCGTTTCAATGAAGAATGAGACAAAAACCGATATCTCATTTGATGATTGCAGATGATTCTATATTTTTCATTAATTCTTGTGATAGATTGGTTGGTGGTCTGATTAATGTGCTACATGAGTACTTATTATGGAGTGGGCAATCAATTAAATGAGAGAA
This sequence comes from Viscum album, assembly GCA_963277665.1. Lineage (NCBI taxonomy): Eukaryota > Viridiplantae > Streptophyta > Magnoliopsida > Santalales > Viscaceae > Viscum > Viscum album. The sequence goes on along the minus strand of OY728150.1, from coordinate 2,055,134,587 downwards.
GAGAAGCTTTTACATTTCCAATATATGTGGTGACAATCATGTTCTTTATATTTCTAGATTATTGAATATGTAGAAATGTTTATTTCCTCTAACCTATCATGGTTCTCCTTTATCTCTTGGACTTATTCATATTAGCAAATTTGACAATATTGTTTGTAGAATCTTGAGCCGTTTTCTTTATTAGAAAAACCGCTTTTTATCTTTTTGTGGAAGGATTTCATTAATCAATAGCGTGTTAACAGCTATTCTGACCCATGCTATTTCGATGTGCAATGTGAAAAAGGGGGTTATTTCATCTATTGATAAGGTCCTGGATGATTTTATTTGGGATGCACATTTTGAGGGGAAATGTCATTGGGCTTCATGGGAGAAAGTGTCTAGGCTAATTCAGGAAGGTGGTGCTAACTTCATAAGTCTAGGGAATACATTTTGTAGTTTACATGCGAAGCTGGAATGGGATGTTTTGGAGGGCTGTACTCTTTAGGGTAGAATTATGAACTTTCAGGATGAAATCTTTATGGAGGATAAAAGAAATTTTTCATCTTTTTGGGCTTTAATTTGGAATTTGTTTCCTGTTATTTGATAACAGGCGTGCTGGATTTTATGAAGGGTTGATTTATCTTTTTGGAATTGCAATTGGATTGGATCTATTATTGGATTTCTTGGTTGCCCTGCTCCAATGATTTCTTTTAGAGAAGCTTGTAGTTATCTCCATTTTATCAATGATGTTCTTGATGAGGAAAAAAGGAAGACTTTTGATGTTATTGAGATGAACATGGATCCCGATAGATGTGTTTTTACTGCTTCAAAGCCTGGTATGTTTTCTTCAAAAGGGTTTTGGAATATTTCTATTTTCCTAGGCTCAACATGATTTTTGGAATGATATAGTATGGTGTAGGAACATTCCCACAAAATTAAATTTCCTTGTATGGAGAATTAGTAATTAGGCTATTCTAATAGATGAGATTGTGAAAAGGATGAGCATTTACTTGGCTCCTAAATGTCAATGTTGAAGTAATCATGAGGAAGATTCCAACCACCTGTTTTTTGGGAGTGATTGGGTCTTAGCTGTATGTAATTTTTTGGGTGAATTCACTAAGGTTTTAGATCATTTTCCTGCTAGAACCTCTTTTCTAGATAGGTGGTTCCATGGTCTAGATATTGTGGGTTTGGAAAAAATAGATAGATCTTTGATCCTTAGTGCAGGGTCTTGGTGCATTTGGAAACCAAGGAATAAAGCTCGTTTTGAGGATATTCATTCCTCAAAAAAGATCGATTGTTATCAGGACTATAATTCTTCTTCTAGACTTGGTTATGTATTACGAAATTTCAAGTGATGCTCTTTCCTTGAGGTATATATGTCCAGTATTGCCTCATCCAGATCTTATGAGGAAAGTAAATTGGGTGATTTGGTGTCCTCCTAACATGGTTCTTATGCATAACATTGATGTCTCCTGTGTTGAAGGCGGTATTTGGGGTGGTGGTGTTGTACATGATAGAAGTGGAAGCATTTCGCTTGCCTTTTCTAAATTTTATGGGAGAGGAAGTTCCATTCAAGTTGAAGCTGAGGCAATGAATATGGGGGACATGTTGTGTGCTTGGAGGAACATATCTTTTTCTCATATTGAAACTGATTTAATTATTATACTCAAATCGATGAATGGAAAGATTTATACACCCTAGTAGATTGCTTATCTTATCATAAAATGCAGGAGGGTGATCGATAACAATAATAATCATATTTATCATGCATGGCATGAAGGTAATAAAGTAGCGGACTATTTTTCATCCTTGATGTTGGTGGATCAAGGTAATAATGTTGTTTGTTTTCATAATATTCATCAAATTGAACCGGAAGGGGTGGGGTTGATTAGGGGATATCAACTTGGTCTCCAATATTTTAGACCACCTTAAAATGTTTGTGTATCTTTCCAAAAGACATGTTTGGTTTAGGTTTTATCCTCCTTTAATAAAAATATAGATTGTGCAAATCTCTCACTATAATCCATATTTTTATATTTTCAAATGAAACTTTAAAATTCTATGTTTTAACCCACCACAAATCCAACCAATTAAAAAATCATAACCCGCCACTAAAAACACCCAATGAACCACTCCCAAAATTTTTATATTTCAAATTTCAACATTCAAAATGAAAATATCCCCAAATTTAGGCCACGCGTAACCCACTTTATATACCCTAACACTTCCACCACCAACGATCTTCGTCGCCATCAAAGAAAACTGATGCCCAAGACTCTACAATCATCACACCACCAACCTTATTATTACACCAATGAACCTCTGTCACATCGATCATTCTCCATCAAATACATCATCCATGTCGGCCACTTCACCACCGATCACCACCAGTATCAAACATCATCTCTAAATCTGATTCGTAAGAACATCATTATCACTATTCAGACATCCCACCAAAACTATGAATCCCATAGCCACTATCTTAATATCTCGACACCAATGACCAACTCTACAACAAAAAACCACCATCGGAGAGCACAAACCACCAGTGAGGATGAAAAGAATAAGATAAATGAAAACCTATTTATAACCCAACTGAAACCAAAACAAGAGGAAGGGTAGTTGATACTCAAAAGGAAGAATAACTGAGGTTAAATCCCTAAAGGAAGCTGGGGTTGAAACCCTACAATGGAAGCTCTTCGAGCGAAGATCTGTAGACCCAAAACCCCTTTGTATCCATCGCTCAAAAAATGAACTGGAGTGGAGTTGTCAAATGCTACATCAATGAAATGAGGGTTTTTAGAGAAAGGAAACCTGATATATTAAACCAAGGAAGAATCCCTAAAATGAAATGAATGAAACTCGAAATGAAACCCAAGTAATAATAACAGACTCCAAAGGACCCTAGAAATCTGTTGTCTACTAAACTACTTTCCCAAATCATTAGAGTATCCCTTGCTCGAAATCTAACATGGACAGAAGTGGAGGAACTCGAGGTCAGAGAATAGTATATGTATACGATGGGAAACCAAAATTTCTTCATGAAGTAGGAAGCCAGAGTGAGAAGGAGAAACCCTAAGTGGAAGAGTGAAGGAGGATAAGAAACATGGAGAAAGTAGAGTAGGTGGGGGTGGAACAGGGAACCTAAAATGGCCAGGAAAATGGAGTCATCGCCTCTATTTGTGTTGAAACTCTAAGAGGCGGAAGTCTTAAGGTGAGTCGGGAGCTCAAAATTTTCAAGGACTCCATGTGTAAACATTTATTAAAATAATAGACTAATAAAAATTTAAATGGGATATATGATGTGTTTTATCTAAGTTACATAGTCACTGGTCATGTGAGTAGTGAAGAATAATGCTGAGAATGCCTTTGACTAATGTATCACACGTCGTGTAGGGATGTTACAGAATGTGTAGTCCATTTGAACATGGGCCATCCAAAAACAATCAACACTTGGTGTATTAAAATACACACCATAAAGGCACACCAATAGAATTAATTCTAAGCTAATTTTTGGTTAATTGATCAAGGGTACATAGAATGTACCGATGGGAGACATAGATTGTACTCTTGTGTTAACTGATTAGAATCCTCAAAACCACTAGATGAGTTTTCCAAATGTATTTAATTTTTAAAATTAATCAATTTTATTATATTTTAGATATTGAAGACGAAGAAGAGAAGATATCAAGATTCAAATTAAAAAAACTAATTGGAATTGAAAACAAATGATAAATTCTTAAATCAATCAACAATACTTAAATAATTAAAAATTATTATGTGTAACACTCCAATACCACATGATAGTTCTTGGTACAATAGATGTTCATGGTAGATAATTACCAACATTTTTTTTCATAATCAATGATTAATATGAGATTTACATGATGATAAATAATGGGATCAATGGAATTGAATCAAATATTAATTGGAAGTTGAATGCCATAACTAAGATGCTAGATCATTGTATATTATTAAGAAAAAATTTAAATAAATAAATAATTACCTTGAAATGATTAATTTCTTAGTTGATTGATCTGATAAAAAATATATATTGTACCATCCTTTTGTTGTAGGAATCAAGAGTAAATTCCCCCTAGTAGTGATCCACATGTGTTCCACGAACCACCATATGATGTCGTGGGAATTTCTGGGTGCTAGCATGGTAGATCTTGATGATTTCATTGTTCGATGTTGATCACCCTGAGAATATTGTCAAGGAAATTTTCATTAAATATCTATATACTTGAGTTTCATAGAGGATAAGGATTTCTCTTGGAACTTTAGAGTGTTCTTGGAAAGGGATCTCTTTAGGGTTTTTGAGATAATTCTATCTGTATGTCATTATGAAAAACCTGAGGAAATAGAATCCCATAAAAACAATAATATAATTATGTTTATCTACTACTGGGTTAGAAAATAATAATTAAACATGTACCCCTTTATTAGTTGTTTAATATCTATGGAAATTCATGTCTATAATAGTAATGATATTATTAATATATCATGACATGTGAAAAACCATATATTTAAATTAATTATTTTTTTTATAATGATATTTAATATATAATATTTATCATCAAAACATTAAAATCAGTCCACCATTCCACCATGATATGTATCAGTGATTGAATAATGACTATTTATTTATTTGATAAATATCCCTAAATTATTCACTAATAAATAAACAAATATTGTATTCACTAAATAAAAAATTAATAGTTATTAAATATTTTTATAAAAATATATTATCTTCGATAACTGATTATAAAATATATGGGATCATGAAGACATAAATTGTAATTAAACCATATGTGGGAATAAAATTTATTCAACTTATTAAATAATAAATAATATTATTATTTAACTGAAGTTTTGGACACACTTAGTGTTTGACCCCTACGCCTCATTCTCAATGGAATTAGGTGAAGGAGTCCAAATTCAAAAGTTAGCATCCTGGAAAACAACAAGGCACCAATAGAGAAATAATTTAATATTTCAGTAAAAATAAAATCTCTTATGAGGGACCATGATATCAATATTCAAGTAGGTTTCATGTTGGTGTCATCAACCTTTGTATTTGATTTCTCTTTCTTTGAATTTTTATAAATTGAACTTTCCAATCTAAAACCATGTCCATGGATTTTTTTTGGGTATACCATTTCATTCATAAGACCTAAGATATCAACAATTGTTAAATTATATACAGAAAAAAATTATATCATTATTCATTAAAAAAGTATTACTCGTGAGATGTCAAATATGTCCTAATTCATCATTAAAATATTTCATCATTATTTATAGAGTGAAATCATAGTACAAAGATCATAATATGGATTAATAATAATCATAAAATCTAAGGACCAATACATACATCTAAGGACCGTAACATCCAATTACACATATAAATGAGGATTTCCGACTGGCGGGTCTTGTTATTATAATCTCTTACAATATAAATTATCAATGTACTACACCATTATATGGAGACTCAAAGTACTATGAGACACCACCTATGATATCATGTATCATTTGTGTCCCTGAAATGATTTATTTTAGCTATAAAACATATATTTAAGAATATAATCAACGAAATTCTGGGTTCTAATCATAGTGGGGAACTATTATGGTAGTATAGTGTAGTAGCTACTCTTAGGATATTTTCATAGGATTTGTTACACAAAATAATAATCATTAACATATAGGGAGTTTATTATTATAAAAACTATAAATACATGTAATCAAAAAGTACATAGAAGTCTCTTCTAGGGAACTAACTCTAACATTTCTTGTAGATGGATTTAAATTTCATTTTCTAGAATACCTTGATCCTTCTTGGATGGTTATAAATATTATTTTATTTTTCATCATTGTTTGGGTAATTATTCATAAGATTTAATTTTTCTACCTTTGTATCCATTGACCCTTTTAGGTTCTTGTTATTTGAACCTAAAAAATGACTTCGGTACATGATTAGATAATGAGGGTTGGTAATTCACCAGGTGAGTTTATATGATACCTGGTGTCTGGATTTGACCATTTTATATCTACTGTGTGACGATGATCTTGGTCATGACCCAAGGTTATATTTTTTTGATGTGAACCAAGGTGAGAGATCATGTATTTCATTTGAGGCTTCTTTTGTTTTTTCCATTTTATTTTCTATTTGTGTGCTCTTTTGGTTTGAGAGTGGATTTATCTCATGGTGACCCAAGTTTTTTGAGGTTGAAAATCCATGTAATTTCCTTTTGTTCCACCATGCTTTCATAATTATCAATGATGGGGAGACCATTTTAGGTCTACATTTCTTTTTAGGGACTCTGTTTTGAGGTTCTTGTTTTTGTAATTCTTGGAGTCATATTGAAATCTTGTGGTTGATTTATTCAATCATTTATTAGTATTTTTTGATGTTTGAACTATAGGACAAGTTATGATAAATGTTTCTATCTAGTTAGTTCATTTAGGTTTATTTCATTCTCCTTCAACTTATCTTTTATACCACGAACATTCTGGGAGGAAAATTGTCATGGTGTAGAGACTTGTCACACCCACCTATTAATATAGAGAATAATTCTCCCTATTTTATATTATTTTAGGTTATTCTATGGTCTATAAATTTCTGGGTCTAAATTTTTGAGTTCTAGAAATTTTTTATAGTATAGTTAACCCATGTGATTTGAAGTGACCATGTGGTGGCAGTGTAGTGAGGGTGTCATGGAGATAGAGTTGTTTTTCATCAATTATGCATGGTTGATCAAATCATGTAGAACACCCCATAATTTGTATGGTTAGTTTTAGATGAGGTGGTGGACAACAAATGGTAGGAACATGGTTTAGAAAAATATGTGGCTTGACCAGAATAAATTAAATTGCGATTTTTCAAAAAAAAAACATTTCAAATTAAATATATTTCCCCAATTTCTTCACATATACACATCAGACGACTATTGGGAGCCGAAGGATGAGCTCTTACCTCATTCTCCTTATATACATGGATTCCTTTTAGTGTTTTCAAAATACATTCATGAAAAATATCCCTCTCTTTCCATGTATTCCAATTTTTTATTCTTGGTTTCAGCTTCTCCCATGAACTCTAAAACTCCTGTAGATGATTTTAGGGTTATGAGTTGATCTAATGTTAGGATATTTTGAGATTCTGTTTTATGTAAGTTATCTATATAATCATTTTGGTGCCTGCAATTGTAGGAGATGAGATCTTTTTTGTTTCATCTCTTTACCACCTCTTTAAGGTAGTTTTTTTTTCAATAAATTGTATCATTTTTTGAATTTCAAATCTTCTTATTCTTTCTAAATTCCTTATTATTCAATATATGAATATATGAGATATGCATGTGATAATTTGAACCCCTATAAATGTTTTTTGTTCTTGGAAAAAAGGTTTTACTTTAAATTCCTTGTTTTAGGTTTCAAATGTATTTTTTTTGTGATAACAATATGTGAAATTCTTCTCAACACACATGAAATTACTTTAATGGTGTGTGTTATATTTTTATACATTCTCTATTTTCAATGATTGAAGATTATGTTTTCAAGTGTAAATTGTTTTAAAGTGTCATTTTGACTTAAAAATGATATAATAAGGGGTTTTTGATGAATTTAAAATTTTTATTTGAAATAAATATGTGATTTAACCCTTATTAAAATTCATTAATGTACCATTTAAAAAATGGCTCGAAATTGATTTCCCATGTCCTTATTTTAGATTTCAAAGAGGAATACTCATGTTTTAAATGTTTTCTTTGAAATTTTATAGAAGGTGTGTGAGTTTTCCCTAGATTTCCAAAGAGCTTTTGGAGTGTTGTTTTATGAAATGATAATTTTTTTTGGAAATTAAATCCATGTTTTTTGAGCAAGGGATCTTTGACATTGGGTTTTAAAAGATCAGTTGTGAAAGATCCCTCTTGATTTACCTATTTAGTTGTTTACCACTTTCGTGGGTACCTTACCACTTTTTGGTTCTTTTTACTCACTTTGAATGGGAATTTTCTTTTTCTTATTGGAAATTCATGATATATATTGGAATATTCACTGTGAGGGTGGTGGGGGTGAGAAATAGCCATTACTTGCTCCTTTCATGTTAATAATGACATAAAAGTTATTTCCAATCACTTATTTATTATTCATGTGAGCTGAGATACTTACTATGAGAACTATATTTATAATATTATAGATACTGTACACAGTGCTAGTGGCCCTACTAGGAGGGGGTGTCACCACGATGAGGCTTGTGTGGGCTAGTTGGATGACTTGTGGTTTAGATTTCAACATATCTCAACAGTTGGTCTATGAGTGGGAACTCAAAAAATATTATAGGTTTACCACATTATGAATATTATAGTAGATCCCATGAAAAATATAAATACATTTTTGGTAGTTGATATTATAGGTTTTGATATAGTGTTCAATCGTATCATTTCCAATCCTTATATTGTCGGGGAACCCATATCTTGCTCATATTTATTCATATAACATGTGAATTGTGGTTCCTATTTTGTTATTCGTGAACCGTGTGTGTTGGGTCATTTCTTTTTAAAATTGATTTTAATGATTTTTTGAAAAACTTTTCTGAATTTTAAGAATCTTATATAAGTTTTTAAAGTGTATTCCAAAAAGGGTGATTTTATTGGAAAGAGGGTTCAACCTATAAAATGTTCATAAAGTTATTGTTTACTTTTTAAAAAAATGAATTTTTTTAGAAATGTCAATAGTCTTATTATATGAAATGGATTAGTTCAATTGACATGTTTTTACAGCATTTGTATTCAGTTTACAAAAACAAAGTGGAATTTTTTGAAAGGTGTATATGGACATTTTAGTTGTTATATATACCAATTCATTGATGTTATATTTGTTTCAACTAAGGTTTTTCATGGATAAATGAAATTACGGATTGTTAAGGTCATTTACCATGATGTATGTGATCATATAAATGAAACAATTTTTATTTTTTTATAATATAATTATTGAAAACAAATAATGAAGATGACCGAAGGGTTAATGTGCTTCTTGGTAGATTGATAGTTCTCAATGATTGAGGCCAAGGTATGTTATTAACATAAAGAGATATGGATGTTATTATTTTATGTGTTAAAAAATTTATTTTTGGTCATGTGGAAAATTTATGGAGGCATGCTAGAAGTGAAGTTCATGGAGTGTGTTTCTCAAGTACATAAGAGGGTCGAAGAGGGAAATACCATGCTATAGTGGTAGTCATGGTAGGTATATTGAGAAGGAATCTTTTTCAAATATTTCATATATTCAACTTCAAACAATAAAATGTTTTATAGAAGAGAAACCTACACTATAGTGACTCCAACTATATTGTAGAGGAGAGGTTAGAGGATAAATCCAAAGTGTTTCCATTCCATTATCATAGTGACTACACCATGGGGTTGATGGTTTCAACCTAATGTAGGATATAGTATATGAAAAAGAAAGGAAATATAAGTTTTATAGCCAATCCAATCCAACCTTGAATGTGTGGGGGAAATCCCAACTATAGTGGGGAACAAGTAATTCCAACCTTCCATAGTGCACCAGAGTAGGTGAGCATGCATACAAGATGTTGTGAAAATGTGGATGTAGTGGTCTGTTTCACATGGTGGAAATGAAAAGTTTGTGGTCCACATTGTAGGATGGAAGCATTGAGGAGGACGATAGTGGACTTTGTTATTTTCATATGGTTATAGGAGGAAGCAAATATGACTATATTCCCTAGGAAATTTAGATGATTTTTCCATGTGGGATGTGGAGTTCTCAGGCTACACCATATAAAGGTACACCATGGAGTAAGACCCTATGAAAAAGGGTAAATCACCCACTACATAAGATTACATAGCTAGAGACCCCTATTATATGAATATTTATTCCCTTTTGATTATTGATTTATTTTTGTATAATACCTTTTTTAACCGGGGTGAAAGGAAACCCTTAAATGACCCATTTTCCAAGAGTCACAAGGCCAAATACATGAACTTAATGTCCAGAGACCTAACTAAAATGGAACTGAACCTCCCCATCATATGATTCATTGATGGTTCCCAGATCCACACCATACATGTATCATCAACTAGAATTTCCCGGTGTAAATAAACATGATGTTTGATATCGATAGTGGCTGTAATACAATCTCATTCATATAATCTAATTATCATATCTAGTGGCTACTACTTACTCTGATTCCTCTTCTAAGGCCTTCTCTTATGTGATTTAACCTGAATGTTTCTTTCCCTAAAGGACTTCTGGAATGAAATCTCACCCATCATAGCTTAGATTCCTTATGGCCCGAATGACTTGGATGGCTTGAAGGCCCTATTGAAGGTAGGACCATTTTTTGTGCTCGAGAAGACCATTCAGGATGAATATTACTATTTGTACAGTACTCGAACTACTACTATTATGTTATAGTACCTACTATAGTATTGTTATAGTTCATATGGAAATTGTCTCCTACCAGGTTTGGAACCCGAGTCTAATGCAGAATTACAGGGAGTCCATTCCACTCAGGTAAGCCAACTAACCCAATCCCCATGTACATAAATGTAATTTCTCTCTCGCATAAATTAATTCCAACATTTTTTCTCATGTAAGGTTATGCAAGAGCTCACGTAAGGGTATCCTCTATTAAATATTTCGAGGTGACCATAACACAACAGAGAAGGTTGTGATACAAACCCCCTAGAGTAGAAGAGGTCAATGTTACAATAATTTAGTTCATAATAAAGAGTCAAAATTAATCATAACTAAAGAATTAAAAGGTATCCATTCCCACATCAGACCACACTGCAATCATATTACCACATCATAACCAATTCAGTGAGAGAAGAGGTTTGAGGATATCATACTGGAGACTGTTCAAGAGTGATGGAGGATTTATTGGCCTTGTTTATTGAATTTGGTCAAAAAAAAAGATAACCACTCCATAACAGTCTAGACCACACGATAGTGAATTATTAAAAGTAAAGAATATATCATGGTAGACCTTCCCAAAACCAAAAAATAATCAAAATGGGAGTTTTTACACCAGAGTACTTTAGACCATATCATATCCATGATGTATTTAATAAGGCAGATGTTTTTTCAGAAATTGAAGGAAGCATAATTATTTTCTTCATTCCAGGGTGTCCAAATAATATTTAAATTCAAATTAGGATCCTATTAAGTACATGGTTCACAAAGAATTATCCTAGGTAATAGGATATTCAATCTCAACGATTTGATTGAAGATATATAGAGTAATTATATATAAATCAACCTATAATAGTTCAATAAAATGATTTTTGAAATATGATCATATTGAATATCAAAATTTTAGACGAAGAAGAATGTGTTGTACCACTAAGGAGATGGAAAATTCATGAATTAATAATTATTGATGATCCCACCAAATTCATGTAATGATATTTTCATGATAATAGAAAAAATATGTATTTGATATATCGGTATTCTAAAAATAAGATGTTTATTTCAAGATTATTTTTCACAAGTTGGGAAAGAGAATTGAAAGGGACTTCAATAGAGTATATATCTACAATGAAGGAAATATTTCATGATAGTGATGAAGGATAAAGGACCTACATATCCCAAATATTTGAAATTGATCCTTCCCATCAATTTTGAGCTAACAAATGAATGTTCAAGGGATTGGCCCCTAAAAAGTATTAAGTTATCCCAATAACCTATAATGTTCTGAGCTTGGGAATAAGAGTGACATGGCTTGAACCTTTGTATTAATTGATATTAATAGTTATTTTTGTTCATGGAACAATAATTATGATTACTCCTTGGATATATCCTTGTAACAGGGAACTAACTAAATACTCATTTCAATGATTACATTATACATTCAGACTAATGTATATCAAGAAACCTAAAGTACAACTAGTTAAAGAGAATCCTATGTGACCCTCAAGATTGAGAGGATAAGATCTTATAAGGTAAGTGATATTTCTAAGCAAGAAATATTTTTAATTATCATTTATATTGAATTCCCAGATTCACCCCCCCCCCCCCCCTCACGTTAATCTCACACTAAGTCCCCTGTATAAGTTGAAAAGTGGTATTTGAGGTATATGTTCAATTTTGGATTTGTTTTTACTCTAACTTGATCTGATGTTGTTTTAAAAAATTTATCCACCGTAAAGGATCCTTTCATTAAAAGAAATAATTTTATCACATGGAAAAATGAGTTTATCCAGTTTATGTATATTTCTCTTAGAGCATCTCAAGAAGTGTTATAGGATGGATATGTTGTGTTGATTTGAAAAAAAACTTATCTTAGAAGTATATCAATGAAAAAGTTTAATTGCTTAATTGATCTAAATTCCATTAAAAGAGGATATCAGGGAATAATTTCCTAAGAATATGAATCATTGAAAGATATCTAAAATAAAGTGGATTCAATTATAAGAGTGTTCTAGAAAATAATAAAGTCTAGATGAGGGATACCTTATGAAAAAGGTAAAAATGAGAAAAGGAGAAATAAGTTCATGAAATTTTTATCTCCAAAAGATGTAAAATTTTACCCGGATAATTCTTATTCTATCCCTCCTGTGGAGAAATGATGTGAAATTTTAGACTCTCTCTAGGAGACTAAAACATGTGATTTTGGTGATGAAATTTCTATAACATCGAGTTGTGATTTAACGGAAATCACCAGAAATGACAACAAAGATCTATGAAGTTTCATTTATGAAGTATATTATTTTATGATTAAATATTTTTCCCATGAATCCAAAATATTGAAAAGAGAATAGGTGTCATTGAATATCATCATGAAGAAAATGGGAACTGAGATGACGGAGAACAGTGATATGATTTAATATATTTCCAAATATATTTTAAGTGAAATGGACATGGAAAAGGATTTTAAAGCTAGAATCATACCTCTAATAACCCAGCTTTAATAAAAGAAAATATCATGTTTAGATGCTTTTTTAATTATTAATGGAATTGATGCTCCGCTGAAAGTGAAATATGAGAAAATAATATATCATGGGGATAGGATGAACACATCAATTATGAAGATGAAGAACCCAATGAAAGATACCTCACCATGTGAATCAATGAAGAGGAATAGATATATTAAATATATAAGTAAATTTTCTTTCTATTATTCTTATTTTCCCAAAATATGAAGGAAACAATGTTTTTTTATTTTGAAATATTGGGGCACATCATTATTAAATGTTTCAAAGACAACAAGCATAAAGTTGTTATGATAACTCCAGTACTTCCAACATCTCAATCTAGGATAGACCAAATTAGATATTATTTTTATGGTAAATGTTCTATTTACTCTAACCTTAGTCTTAAGTCAAGGTATTTTAGTTTTAGAACTTCATGGAAGGGTAAATAAGACATATGGAGACACTCTACTCTAATGATTTACGAGGATAATTTCTACCCTGTAAGAGTGCTTATTAATCAAGATAATAGGTTTAATGTTCTAGAGAAAAAAATGAGTCCCAAAAAAGTGTGTATTAAGAACCAAATTAGAAGAACTCACAATAACACTCTTAGAGAATAAAAGAGAAATCTTGAAGGAAAAAATAATAGGTTTTTTCAACTATGGAGAATGTGGAAGAGTATATCAAGTTGTCTCCATGATGGAATGTATATTACAATATGGGTATTTTAGACCTCAGGTACGTTGTTTTTCAATGTTGTCATACACAATCAACAATGAGGAAAAATAGGAAGATGTTATGGTGAAGAAATCTCGAGGTGAGATCCACCAATGATGAAACCCAAGAATATATTTTTTCAACTGTGATTGATTCTACAATTGTGGAAAATCTCAATCCAAATAACTATTACAATGTTCATATTCATGAAAAATGGAATGATGTTGGGTTTTATGGCTACACATGATGAATAATAACGTGAAGAGTTGATTACATTCCTTTAACAAATCTAAAAAGGGAAAAGGATAGATGGAAAGTGGTGGATTTTTTCTTCTTGACCAGACCTATTCCTAAACAGAAATAATATCAAGGTACCCTTCTCTAGTATAATTTATTATGACTAATTTTTTTGGAGAATTTTATAATTAAAGGGGATATATATTCCATGGGGTTATTTTTTCTGAAGATAATATAATTGATTATTCTAGAGAAGCACAAGTAAATTGTTATTATTGCAAATATAGTTCAATAAATGATGTGTCCCCATTTTTTACACAATTAATATATATGAAAAATGGTTTTTAGATAAAAGGTATGAGGTATATGTTTACAAAAAATAAAATACTATTAATCCATAAAAAAAATTTCTTACCCTATGAGGATCTGAAATGCTTGGTGGTCAAATGATATAATTTGTTTAACTTAAAGAACTATTGAAGAAAAAAATAGTGTCAAAAATATATAAAGTGGTATCAATTATATCATCAAGTTGTATTATAATAACAAACAAGTCATTTAATTTTATATACTAATAATTCACTGTGATTTGATGGAGATCACAGGTTTTCATTTGAAAGTGGAAGAGCTAAATATATTATGTGTGTTTCTTGGTATTTAGGTGTGACATGGGCAACCTTGTTGTTGTGTATAAAAACACTTGTTTCCTAACCCATGATTTGGTTTAGTATTATTAGAGTATTTATTAACATCTCAAATATATTGTGGTAAATTCACTTAGTAATTCTCTTGATAAAATATAGTAGGAATATATATTGTCTTCCATAACATATTTTCAAAGGACATGTATAATCAAAAAGTGTATGATGAAAAATAATTATAGCTTTTTTTAAATAGGTGGAAAAAATATACCCAATGGGGGTCGAATAAGATATCCAAAAGGGGGTGTTGATATTTTTCGGAATATTTTCCTATGTTAAAGAGGAGTTGATGTGAAGATGATGTCCTTATAATAAGGAGGATAATAATTAAAAGTGTATTCCAATATTTATAGAAGGATTTTCGGAAAGTACCATTGAATTTGAAAGATCATTTTTATTTCATTGAAAATAATATGTTTAATAATATATATTATTAGGTAAGAAGAATATATCATTAGGGGAGTTACTTAAAGGGGTGTATTTAATAAGGGTATGTACATGTATGTTGCGTATTGTCAATAAAATTCAAAGGGGGAGAATGTTATAAATCCTAAAGGATTGAAGTTGGATTTATTAACAATAATTTTTTTCAATGTTTATTAAAATTATGGATTTTCATGGTTAATGAACAAGATGTGTGTTTGTGTCACAATGTATCACGTTAGATTTTTTGTTAATAGCATTGTTGACAACATGCGATGAAGATGACCAAAGAGTTGAAGTGCTACATAGGAGATTGATAGCTCCCAAATATGATGGGAATGATATGTCATTGACATAAATTTTTCTATTTATTCTTATTATAAGTTCCAAAAAATTAGTGTTTGGACAAATAGAATATTTTTGGAGGTATTCCGAAAGTGAATTTCATGATGTGTGTCTCACAAGAGTGTATGGTGAACAAAATAGGAATAACCACACACTAATGGTGGCCATGATAGCCATGTTTAAAAGGTATATTATCCAAATACACAGATAATTCTACTCCATATCATAGAATAATTTTTATAAGTGAGGTAACACCCCAAGATTTTCAGATATGTTTTTTTCGAATTAATTTATTTTTATGATATTTTGTTTCATTTCACATGAAACTGGAAATAGTTCATTATATATATATATATATATATTAAAACACTAAGTAAAATATTCCTTTCACACAAAATACCAACTTGTCTTACGCTACACACAACATTGACATAGTGTACGTTCTACTCAACACCGACTTGACGTTCAACCCATGCAACACTGAGTTTCTATGAAATATCTCTTTTAATTTTATTAATTATTTAAATATGATAATTAAAACAGAATAGATAAACTTAGTAATATTAATAGTAATAATATATTTTCTAATATATTTTATAATTGTATAATATAATTAAAACAGTTGATTTTTGGTAAATTCCTTTTTATGTTTTAAAACATCATTTTCTAGAATGAAATGCTTCTAATAATAAATGAAATTTTGAACACATTTATAAATTAAATAAGATAAAATAAAATTCATTTTTTAATTAATAACGTGAATATTATCTTAAGGTAAATTTTTGAGATTCTCTGAGAAATTTATTTTTTTGATAAATAGTGAAAAATACCGCTTTTTAGTTAAAAACTAAATTTTTTTTAATTAATTATTAACTATAAATTATGTTATATAATATTTATTAAGGTCAAATTAGAATAATATTACATATAATACTTCATTATAATCACTTCCATTTTGATACTGTATATAAAATCTTAACAAATGTTTTAAGTTTTTGCTACTTTAAAACCCCTTTATATCGTCCCGCCTATGGGATCATCACTAATTTTAATATATGTGATTTGAGTTTTAAAAATATAACATAAATCATTAAATTATGATTAATATTTAGTTTCTAATAAGACCATGATTTAATTTTTTTACCAAAACAATTAATAAAAGTGATTAAAATTAATCACAGTGTTTAAGGCCATATTAAGCTTAACTAGGGATTATACCTTAAAATTAAGTGCCGAAATGACCTAGAAACTTGTCTAAAATCTATTTTATGTCCATATTTAATATATAAAACTTCCATTATTTAGTTGTTTTTGTTTTTTTTAAAATTTAATTATGTAAGAACATGTTCACACCTAATTTGATTCTAAAAATTTCATTAGAGTCCTTTTTCTTCCCTATAAAGGCCACCAAATCTAACCATTCCCCACCCCTATCGAGAATCATATGTTCAGCCAAAACCTATCCAAATGGACTCATAAAAGTCCTCCATTTGACCTTTAATCTTTACTTTGGGCATAAATCTTCTCAATAAATCCTTTTGGAACAAACCAAAGGAGTTAATCTATTAAGATGTAATGTCTTCTATCAAGCTCCTTTCCTTTGTTTTCCTTGTCTACCCAGCCCAATCTCTTTATACACTTATTTTGTGATGAAAACAGTATAATTAATATAATAGGAATTTTTTTCTATGGATATGACCTACACTTACTCACTCCTCCATCTAATGGATGTTGAACAAACTGTTTCTATGTTCGACAAACTACTGTTTCACGAAACAATATTTCTCATTTACCACCAATCGTAGTGGCCATTATGATGGAAAATATATTTATATATATAATATATTATAATTATTATGTAATTAAGCTTATTTATTACTTTTAAAATTCACATATATTTAATTTTCATTTGGTTTTAATACAATAATCTCATTTTAGGAAGTGTGGACTACCTCCCCACAAAGCGATGTGATTCGTTCACACACCACATGGAATGTATTAAGGATGGGTTTAATGAACTTATATTATATAAATGATATATTAATTATAATATAATAATTATATATATATACAAATATATATATCCATATCTAATTTACATACTTTCTTTCAATACGATAATAAAAACATAACCAACATTCATGTGTAGGTAAGAATTACCGTCTCCAAGAATAGTGTATTATATTTCATACTCCAATACTCTATAGATTATTATATTATAGATATAATTTATATAACTGATATTTATATCATGTTTTATATTCTGGAATCATTATATAAGTATAAAGACAAAAAATGTAAAAAATTCAGACACATGCGAAGAATAAAGTGAATATTACCTGAAGTGAAACCTTAAAATAGGATCATTAACATGCCGGTAATATGAGGTTAAAATAAAACCATATATGTAAATATATATAATAATATTCTTCTGTAAAATATTTATAGTAAACTTATATTTATTATATAGGAATATTGTATGAGTACGGAGAGAGTTAAGACACAATGTAAGTGGATTTCATCTCACATTTAATTTCCATGACATACATGTTATGTTCACTACACTATCATTTCATGTGATATATGTACTACCCCTGATTGTATTCTATGTTTATTATTCATAAATTTAGGGGTATTAACATATCCATGTTATTATTCTTCTTTAATAGGGTTTATGTTTCAAAAGTTACCAAAGTGGTAAAACATTTTTGTCTCAATTAGTCTTCTTTAAGACACATGCTTTTATTATACACCTATTTTTTAGGTGCATATATTTTCATTTTATGTGATATATCATGAATCTATATATTTTCATGATATTCTATACTTCTTGTAATTTCGTTTCATTATATTAAGAGTTTGATCCCATGTAACCAAGTTATAAGTATTTATTGAGACAATCTCATCGCTTTTCGAGATTGTTTAATTTTATGCTTCTTTTGATGAATTTTTATGGTACATCTATCAAGAAAATCCATGAATTTAATTCACCTATGGTTATTCATGGTATAATCATGTATTGGTACCACATTGCTACTCATTGGTACATAATATAGTTCAGAAAGTGCCTTATGTAATCCAGAATTTACCCTCTCTTTGGTCGGAAATCATTATTCCTTCAACTCCATGTTTTCTAAACATGGGTTTCCAAGAATAATTTATTAAAATTTTATGGTCATTAAAATAATTTTTTTGAATATTTTATTTTAAAAATATATCAAAATCGAACTTCTTATCATGTTCTAAACAAATAATTTATTTTAACCTATTTACCATGCAAAAGTAATGTTGTTTTTACCTCATATGACATGTATGGATTTACCCATTGTCATTCCTCTTAAGATTACATTGCATTTGTAAACGATTAATCTTTATGAAATTGTTTTTAAAAGTAATTTTCAATTAGAAATATTTTTAAATTGATTTCAAGTCATCTTTATATGTTTTCAATGTATTTTCGAGGAAAATTATTTTCAAATGGTTTTATGTATTAAAAAAGTATTTCAAATATAAAAGTTTATTTTCTTCAATAAACGTTTTAAATGATATTTAAAAATTATTTTCGATCTATGATTAAATCTGTTGATGTTACTCCAGACTTTATAGGAAATTATCTAATGTTTCTATTCACATTCGTTCAATGAATAGGTTATACTTAATGCCATTGTCTTTATGACGGTTGTTTCCCTTTACAGAGTTACATATTTATAAAACCCACTAATTTTTAGGGTTTATTCTTTGATTAAATGGTTATGAAACCTATCTATTTTCGATAAGTTATTATGTGAAGACATTTTAATGATACCCCTTTAATTTATAGAGTTATGATTTGATTTTTGGAAAACTTATGTATTTTTATGGGTCAAGATATGATGAATGTTTTATTATCTTGCACCACATGTATGAATAATTTCATTATGAGATGGGTGGGGCCTATATCACCCTCCATTGAATTGGGTAATGATGTATGAATCATGAGTATTAATGTAATTTATGAACCTGATTACATGTTCACAATGTTATGGATGGACCTGATTGCATGCACATAACTTTATATGTGAACCTGATTACATGTTCACAATGTAATGTGTGAACCTGATTACATGTTTACAATGTTATTCATAGAATTCTTTTTACATCCATATTTTTGTGCATGAACCGGATTATATGTTCACAATGTTATGTGAGAACATGATTACATGTTCACAATGTTATGCATGGACCTATATTCACATCCATAATTTTATGTGTGAACATGATTACATGTTCACAATGTTATGTGTGAACCTAATTAAATGTTCACAATGTTATGCATGGACTTTGTTTCATGTCCATAAGGTTATGCATGAACCCGATTACATGTTCATAATGTAATTCATGGACCTGGTTTCATATCCACATGTTGGTGATGGGTTTTGATTTCATGTCCTTAACTCAATGAGTGAACCCATTTCTACTTATTCATGTTCAAAACCTTATAAAGAAATATACATGCCACAAATTATATGTTTTATTACTATGTTATTCTTTAATCACTTACACATTTATTTCTTTATGATTCATGCCTTATGAAATTACAATATATATCCCATAACAAATGTTTATGACCTTTTATATTCATGGTATGATCTTGGAATCTTAATATCATATTATCATACTACTATGTTCTTATTTATGCTTACATGTCTCCCTTGTTAACCCTTATTGAGAATCTATGCTCACCCCATTCTTATGTTTTACTTTCTCTAGGTTATGCTGAAAGGTTTTAGGTAGAATTTATAAAGGTGAATATCTTTATGATAGATATTGAAGATCTTTCACTAGGATGGAAGATTATGTTTCTACGTTTCCAAATACACAAAACTATTATGGTCCTCTAGAATGTATTTTTGTAATGTAATCAATATTCATCTAAAATAATGTAATATCCATGTATGTTAAGCCTGGGTCAATATAGTTGGTATCAAAGTAAAGGTTTAGTCAACCTTTGGAAACTAGGATGAAAAAACCCTAGTGATATCTCTAGGTTTATTTCGAATGATATTTCTAGGGATGTCTATAAGGAAAAGTATGAGAACAAGTTAATATTTTGGAAAATTTTCGTGAATTTTGGAAATGGATAGTGTGAGTGGTTACCAAGAAATACATCCCTTTCTTGATACTATAACTGTATGTGGATCTACCACAAATGTACCTAGGGGTAACAACTCTAACAAGATGTTCTAGGCATGAGTTGGGGTAATCTGGTATACAACAACGTGCCTTGGTACACACCTAGTTTGACACTCCCAGGTGATATGATTTGGGAATTCACAAAATCTTTACAAACCATTATAAAAAAGTTATAAATAAGTTTTCTATGAAAAAAATAGGATAAACATAAGTTTTCATAGATTAACAATGTTTTTATACTTTAGAAATCATATAGGTGACTTTTCATGATTATTTTGTTCCTCTCTATGATAATTCATTATTACTCTATACTTTTTGGTTTTAGTCAATGGATAGAACCCAAAGGAATCATGTTATTGGTGATTGTGACAGACAATGAAATGAATTCCCTTCTGAATTTCCAAATAGTATGGTGGATAGAATACAATCCCATGTTGGCATACTATCACACCTTTCTCAATCTATTAATCTTACCCATTTTCCATACGAGAAAAAGAGGGAAAACATTCTTTGGAGTTCTTCATGAGACATCGTCCGCCTTCATTCAGTGGGTTATCTGATCCACTTATTATTGATCATTGGATCAGTACCATTGAAAATATATTCTTTGTTCTCAAGTATTCAGATAATGAGAAAGTAATCCTGGATATTTATTCTTTAGAAGGTGAAGTAGACTAGTGGTGGACTCTAATAAAAAATACGAGTAATAAATATGAGATTGAATCCATGAATTGGGGTGATTTCAATAATTTATTCTTTAATAAGTATATTCCTAGTATTTTTTATACGAAGATGAAAATAGAGTTCCTTGAGTTGATGTATAAGAAAGATGAATTTGTTATTACCTATGTGTCTAATTTAAAAAGACTTCTGAGGTATTCTTCTTGTATTATCATCCAACCGGAATGTATGTTTGGAAGGTTCTTCAATGGATTAAATCCATGCCTCATATGGGAATTGTCTATAAGATACATTAGAAGCTATGAATTTATTGTGCATTGTGAGATCAAAGTTTAAATAGAGCTTGGAGTTACATATCAATCTATTGGTTTTAAAAAGAAGAGGAATATGGAGTTCAAAGGGGAATCTAAAAACCAGGGATATAAGAAAAAGTATCAAATAACTACTTACCAACGTTGTGAGACATAGAACTTATGAGAGTTCTTGAAAGAAAAAATAAGGTTTTTCAATTTTGGGAATCCTAGACACTGAGAAAAATAATATAGAAGTGATGATAAGAGAATATTCAATGAAATGAGTAGAGAAAATCTCAATAGATTGAACCACCGACAATTCAGTTTTTCATGTTCATGGAGTTTGGTCATTATGAAAATTATTTCCCTAATCCAAGGGTTGATATGGATAATACTACACATCAACCACTAAGGAACAAAGACAAATGGAATTGTTTTTCAATCACAATGGATGATGTGAATAATGAAAAATATGGGATAATTTAACCCCCCCCCCCTAGTTGGGATATTCAAGTTTGATTTTTTATGAATAATACCTATGATAATATTTTTGTTCATCCTTTAGTGATGTTTCATGTGATTGTATCCCTCTATGTAGAATTTGATTAATAAAATCACATTTAATGTTCTAACAGTGCAAGGATTAACCCAAGTATCCAATAAAAATCATTTTTTTAAGATAAGGTCCTATTTAGGGAATAAATGATGAATTAAATTTTGTAAGGGGTATAATGATAACCATTTATGGAATAATTAATTTAAATATTGGATGATGTTTTTAGAATAATTTATTATCTTACCATATGATGACTTGTGCATATTGGATAACCTAGGTTGTATTGATAATTGATGCCAAATGAGATGGCATATCTTGGGTATCATGATATGTTAGTACATTAGGAATGAAAGAGTCACCTTCCTTTTTAGATAAATAGGTATTGTAGATAAATGAAAAATAAAGGGTAATTTTTTCTTAAAATAATTCAATTATATATTTTAATGAAAATTATTTAACTTTTGAAAAAAGGGATCTTGGAACCAAAAATGTTTTCATATACCTATGTTTTCGATGAATCTGAAGGTCCCTTAGGTCATTATAGATTTATGGCTTTCTCGATGTTAAATTTATCCTAACCATGTTCTCTATCACTCTCCATTAGAAAATTATGGTTAGGTCTTTCTTCAATATCCATGTTTTCACTTGAATCCTATGTTCTCTTATATGGAAACCCTATTTTATGTTACTTTGGGTAACTATTATGGTTCCAAATTTCCATTTCTAATGGATGTTTTAGTACCTATTTTTAAAATGTGGGTTTTTATTAATGAAACATTGAAGTATTAAAACTCTGATAACCTAGAAAATTTTTGAAGGAGAAGTTCATTTAAAAAGGGGTAGAATGTAACAAACTAATATTTTGAGATATATATTTTCTAAATTAATTTATCTTTTTGATATATTTTTTCATTTCACCTGACACTATGAATATATATATATATATATATATTAAAACATTAAGTCAAATATTCCATTCAAACAAAATACCAACTTGGCGTGGGCTACACACAACACTGACATGGTGTACGTTCTATACAACACTGACCTGGCGTACAATGCACACAACACTAAGTTGGCGTACAATACACACAATATAGAATTTCTACTAAAAATCACTTTTATTATTTTAATTATTTAAATAATATAATTATATCCTATAGGTTAAATTTAGTAATATTAATAGTAATAACTACTTTTCCAAAATCGTTTATATTTGTTTTATAATAATAAAACATATGATTTTTGGTAAATTCCTTCTTATGTATAAAAACATAATTTTATAGAATAAACTGATTCTAATAATGAATGTAATTTTAGACCCATTTATAAATTTAATTTGATTAAACAAACATCATTTTTTAATTCATAATATCAAAATTATTATAGGTTTAATTTTGGGGATTTTTCTGAGAAACATCATTTTTTGATGAATAGTAAAAAAAATCTTTTTAGTTAAAACTACCTTTTGTATAATTATTTTTTAATGATAAATGATATTATAAATATTGTTTAAGGTAAAATTATATGAATATTATATCTAATAATTTATTAGAATCAATTCCACTTTGATACAGAATATAAAATGTTAACAAACAATTGAACTTTTTCCTACATTAAAACCCCGTTATTTCGTCACGTCTTTGAGATTAGCACTAATCTTATTTTTTCCTATTCTATGATTGGAATTTCAAAAATAAACCATGAAAAATTGTATTCATTATGATATTTATATTCTAATAATCCCACGCTAATTTTTCACCAAAAATTTCTACTAAAAATGATTAAAATTAATCATAGTGGTCAAGGCTAAACAAAGCTTAATTAGGGACTAAACATTAAAATTAAGGGACCAATGACCTATAATAATTAATAAAACCCATTTTAATTCTAAATTTCATCCACAAAACTTCAATTATTGGGTTTTTTAATACTTTTTTAGTTATAAACTTGTGCACACCTAATTTGTTTCTAAAAATTCAAGGTGAGTCTTTTTCCTTCCCTATAAAAGGCCACCACCTCTTTCCATACTTCACACCTCTCAATACTCATATGTTAGGCCAAGAACATCCAAAATTGCCTCCAAATATTCCTACCTTATACCTAAAATCCTCCCTTTTTGAAGAAATATTCTCATGGAAGCCTTTTTCCACAAACCAAAAGGATCTACCTGATTAAGAGGTAATGGCTTCTCTCAAGCTCCTTGCTTTATCTTCCTTCAGAACCCCATCTACAATATTTATACACTTATTGTATGATTAAACCAGTATAATTAATATACTAGGATTTTTTTATGAAAAATTTATGACCTAAAATTACACACACCTCCATCTTATTGATGTTTAACATATTGTTTCTGTGTACGGCGAACTAGAGCAAAAACAAATGATGATTATTCATTTCTTCATTACCACCTATAATGGTGGCCATTATGAGGGAAAATATATTTATATTGGTAATATATTATATTTATCATGTATTTAATATTATTTATTGCTTTTGGAACGCACATCTATTTACTTTTCATTTTGTGTTCATATGATAATCTTTTTTATTATGCACCTAAACTCTTTTTTGTGTTATATATATTTCAATTTTACATGATATTTCATGAATATCTATATTTTAATTATATTATATGGATCATTTAATTTCCTTTCATTACATTGATAGTATTATCACAATTTAGCAAGTTATAATTGTTTACTAATACAATATCATCGCATTTCAAGATTGTTTATGTTTATTCTCCCTTCAATGTTGTTACAATTTTCTGATTATGGATGTTGAATTATATTTAGTGGTTCTGTTCTGAATTCTCAATAGAAAGGAATATCCTCCTTGGTATTTGACTTACCTTATCAGAAGATGAAAAATTAAAATTCATTTAGGCAGCCATGTGGGACACTATTGGAGGGAAGGGAACTTTAAGGCAGATTCTCTCGCCAAGGGTGGAAGTCCTGATGAGAAGTTAATTTTATAAACCATCACTGGGTCATATCCGTTTTACTAAAAGGACTTCATTTAGGGTAATTCTCATGACCTTATTCAGTTTTTTCCCCAATGAATTGGCTCTCTTATTTGTTTTGTGTTGTTTTGATTCGTATATTTTGATTTCCCTTTAATAAAAAT
This sequence comes from Viscum album, assembly GCA_963277665.1. Lineage (NCBI taxonomy): Eukaryota > Viridiplantae > Streptophyta > Magnoliopsida > Santalales > Viscaceae > Viscum > Viscum album. The sequence continues at coordinate 2,055,109,419 of OY728150.1, read as the reverse complement.
TCAATTTATAGTCAGACACTCTTAAGTAAGTCATAATTTACCCTCTCTTTGGTTAGAAATATATGTTCCTTAAAAAAAATTCTAAATAAGGGTTACCATGAATAATTTATTAATATTATATGATAATTTAATCACATTTTTACCCTTTTTGTCTTTTAAAAATCTATTAAAATGGATCTTTTTTTCACTTTCTAAATAAGTTGTTCCTTTTAAAAAATCTATCATGCAAAAGTAATTTTATTTTTACCACATATTACATGTTTTTATTTACCCACATCCCTTCCTTTTAGGATTACTTGTAATTTGTAAAAGTTTAATCTTTTAGAAATTGTTTTCAAAAGTACTTTTCAATGAAAATGGTTTTGAAAATAATTTAAAGACTTCATTATATGTTTTCAATTTATTTTCTATGAAAATAACTTTTAAAGAGTTTTATCTATTAAAAATATTCTTTCAATTAAGAAAGGATATATTCCTCAATAAACATTTTTGATATATATTTAAAAATTATATTCCACCTGAGATGACAACTACTGTTATTACTCATGACACTCTAGTAAATTGTCTAAATGTTTCATTTATGTTATTTATATTAATGGGTTATGCATAATGTAATTTTCATTATGAATCCCATTTCCCTTTCACATGTTACATGTTTTTAAGACCCACTTTTTTCATGTGTTATGATTTGATAAAAATTTTATGAAACCTATCTCTTTTTCATAAGTTATTATGTGATGACATGTTAATGATACCCATTTTATTTCAAGGGTTTTGATTTGATTTTTATGAAACCAACATATTTTTATGGGTCAAGATATGATGAATGTATTATTATCTTGCACCAAATGTATGAATGATTTTTTTATGATATTGGAGGGACCTATATCTCCCTCAAATGCATTGGGTAATGATGGATGGCTCATAAAAAAATGTTATCTATGAACCTGGTTACATGTCCACAATGTTATGCGTGGACCAGATTGCATGTCCCTAAGTTTATGCATGAACCTAATTACATGTTCACAAGGTTTTGTGTGAACCAGATTACTTGTTCAAAATTTTATACAAGGACTTGGTTTCACATCCATAATTTTAAGCGTGAAACTAATTACAAGTTGACAATTTTTTTTGTGAACCTGATTACATGTTCACAATGTTATGAATGGACCTGGTTTCACATCCATAAATTTATGCGTGAACCTGATTACATGATCACAATGTTATGTGTGAATCAGATAACATGTTCAAATTTTTTTGAACAGACTTGGTTTCACAACCATAATGATATGTGTTAACCTCATTACACATTCATTATGTTATACATGGACCTTGTTTCATGTCCACAAGTTGATAATGGGTCCTTATTTCATGTCCTTAATCTAATGATTGATCTTGTTTCTACATATACATGTTCATAACATTATAAAATAATATTCATACCAAAAATTACATGTATTATTCCTATTTTATAATTTCATGACATTGAATTTATTTTTTTATGATTCATGTCTTATGAATTGTCTTGCTTTATCCCATAACTCATGTTTATAACCTTCGATATGCAATGTATGATCTCAAAATGTTACAATCATGTTATCATACTACTATGTTCATTATTATGAATACATGTCTTCCTTGTTTACCATTAATGAGAATCTAATATAACACCTTACATATGATTTCCTTTTTCAAGGATATGAAGAAATGTTTTAGGTAGAAGTACTAATGGTGCAAATCTTTATGGGAGATGCAGAACATCTTTCACCAGGATGGAAGATTTTGATTCCATGATTCCAAATACACTAAATTATTATGATCTTATTGAATTTATTTTTGTAATGCACTGAATATTCATCTATAAATATGTAATGTCCATGTATGTTGAGCTCGGGTCGCTATTTGAGAAGCATATGCCTTAGTGAATATAATTGTGTTATAGATGATATGTCGTTGGACAACTCCATATTTTGTACATGTCCTAGTCACCATGACTACATCGCATTGTTAATGGTTTCTAGAAAATAAAGGATAGAGTATATGAAAAAAACGGTTGCTACCTACCCATGAAAGAATGACCCTATATATGTGGGAGCAATTTTTACCATGGAGGGGAACCAGCAAGGACATCCATCCACTATAGCACTAGATATTATGAGAGCACATACACAGTAAGGCATACATGCATGGAATTATTGGTCTATGATAATGTTTTGTAGCACAATGGTAATGGTCCACATCACATGATAGAAATATATAGGAGACCGAGAGTATTCCATGTTACTCGTATCTGGAAAGTGGAGGAAGCAAAGAGACTTATATTTTTACGGAGGATTTCACTATTTGGGATACACATATCATTGTCTATGTCACATGATAGCACACGATAGAATATGATAATATGTGTAAGGTATGATCACCCGTTATGTAAGGGTACACAACCCGATCCCTCTTTGGGTAAATGTAAACTAGCCATCACATAAAGGTAAGCCACCAACACTCTTCTCATATAAGGGTAAAATTAATATCATGTAAGGGTATAAACCACTATATATTTCAAGGTGACCATGCCATCGAAAATAAGGCTATCCCTCTATCCCATTTGATAAGAAGAGGACTGTACTACAGCTATTCCTCATATCCTGGAGGGTTAAAATTCAACAAAATTATAGAAATTTGAGGTATTATTTCTTATATGATACTAATCATGAGTGATATTTTCACATCATTTCTAGTTCAGCATAATAAGTGATTAGAGAATATCATGTTGTAGATCAAACAAGTGTGGTAGAGTGACTAGGTTAGTTTTGTAGATATAGTCAACATTAGAGGAACATGTTTTAGTACCTTTGGCCACAACGCAATAAATTAAAAAAAGTAATTATTGCACCATGGTAGACCTGGCCACACAGAAGAAGATGTAAAATGGGAGATTTTATGCTATAGTACCTTAGACTACACTGCATCCAGGGTGTTTTTAGTAAATTGGTAGTTTTTCAAGAAACTAAAGGAAGGGTAATTATTTCATTCACTCTAGAGTTTCCAACATGAATTCAAAGGTACAATATGATCCCATTATGTAAATGTGACACATGGAATAATCTCAATTAAGTGGTGATTCAATTCCAACAATTTTATTTAATTTAGAGAGAGGAATTAAATTTTTCTATAGTAGTTATAGATAAAGGAACATAAATGAAGATAATATTAAAGATCTAAATTTCAAAATAATATGAAGGTTTTGTTATACTGAAGGGTGGAAATATTAATGAATCAAGACCTATTGAATATCTTACAAAATTTGAATAAGTATATTATTGTTCCTACAACAAAGAAGATTTTTTTCTATAAAGATTATATAAATATGTAGGTATTTCCCTGGTGTTTTTCAAAGGTTGTGAAGGGGAAGTAAAAAAGAATTCAATAGAGAATTTTCTATATAGAAGGATGTGTTTATTTCTACTCATGCAAGATAATGGACCTACATTTACATAAACTATGATGATATTCTTTTCCAGTAATAGTGAGATGAAGAAGTATTGTTTGACGAAGTGACCCTTGTAAAGAAATAAACTATCACTAAATTTTGTAAGGTAGTGATCTTGGGAATAAGTGTAGCCTGGCTTGAACCATTGTAATCACGAGCATTCATAGTGATTTTGGATCAAGAAACAATGTTGATGCATGCTCATTAGATGTATCATAGTGATGATGATCCAATTAAATACTTGTGTCTATTTTTACACAATGAATGCACACTAAAATAGATTTACAACATTAATTATATCTAATTAAAGAGAATTCCAAGTGACGCTGCAATGTTGAAAGGTTAAGATCCTAAAGGGTAAGTGAGAAAGTTAAAGGATAATTATTTTTAATTATCTTTTACTGTGCATATCCTGATTCCCCCCACCCCTCTCAAGGTAATCTTAGGCTAATTCTTGTGTATATGTCTAATAGTTTTTAACATATTTACATCTTCAAAGGATATTTTATAGTTATACATTTAAACTTGAATTTAAAATTTTTCTTACAAATTTTTTTTCATAATCTTGGATAGAGGATATTTCATAGTATATTTACCTCACACCTATATATTTATTATTCTACATTTTCCATTAAATTCGTTTTTTATGATTCCAACATGGGATGAGTTGGATGGTAGTGATAAACATGATTTTTCATGGAGAGGGTTTTTGTAAAGACCCATAATTTCTATGTAAATGTTTTTTTAAATATATAGGAATTTTACGAGTCTGAAAAAATTAGCGGCGCGTGATTCCAAATCCCGGAGTGCCCAGAATGATTTTCTGAACATTATTTTTGGTACATTTACTAAACGTGCGAGCGGGTTTTTTTTAAATTTTGATCCAGTGCTCAGAATTGAAATCTGAGGGCACTATTGAACCTACAGTGTCAGTATTTGCTTAAGAAGACTTTCACCTTGACGATAAATGGTTGAGAGTGAAAGATAGTTTTTGGAGTTTTTGTGGACTTAATAAAATAAAATAAGCACATGTTTTATTTTATTGTGTTGGAACCACCTGCCATGTGGATGTTCAGGGGTGGGGTCCACCAGAACTATACCTCATCTCCTTGGTTTGTTGTGGTGGGGACCACTCTACCCCCTATTAATGGGAGGAGAGGAAAACCTCTCAAAACCCCTCATAAATGTGGGGGGAGCCTCTTCAACACCCCCACAATTTTAATTGTCCCAATTCACCATATTAATTGCACCAAATCCTTCCCATTAATTAATTGAGCTAACACGTCAATTAATTATTTAAACCTTTTTGAATATCATGCCAATGACTTAATAGATATTTCAATCTATTATTTTGGCTATGAATTAACTTGGGTGGAATTACGGAGAGGAGGAACTTGAGAGAAAGCTCCCAATGAAGAACGCTCCACCGACGAGGAATGCCTTGGACTACGAAGAATGACCTCGACTTTGACTTTCTTTCTTGTAACTTCCTCTTATGTGGGAAATGTTCGTCTACAACGAATCGACGCCCGCCTTCTCATGCCAACATTAACCAACAATGAAAAATGTAGTGGATTCTTATGAAATATTTTATATACCCTTGTTCTTCCCTTCTAGAAGAAGTAACATGAATCAACTTCATAACTAGTTGATCCACATATGTTTCTTTTTTGTGGGTTTTGGGATTAATCATTGTGGGAGGGTTTGATGTAATTCGTTCTTGTAAACCTCTTGCAACAAAACTAATGTAGAGAGTGGATGGAAAACTAACATGCCCCGATATCTCCAAAACCCTTCTATTGTATTGCGGTGTTCTTTGAAACTGAGGAAGGCGATCACAGTGATGAAGGCAACGGTGTCTCCACCCGCAGCCTCCCTGACCAGCACCACCCCTATGGCACTCCGGCCTCCCATGCAAACCAGCCTCATGATACTGTCAGCCGAACCGGTCCCGGCCATCCCGCGCCCTGGCCGAACCGCACCCCAACCACCCCGGCCTCCTAGCCGAGCCACCCTGGCTGCTCCGGCCTCCCAGCCGAACCGGCCCCGGTCGCGCCCCCTGCTGGTCGAACCAGCTCCAGCCTAGCCACCCCTGTTTTCGGGCCGAGCTTCCCTGAGCCGTGCCCCCGCGGCCTTCGAGCCAAACCGGCTCCGCGCCTCTGAGCCAAGCCTCCCATGTGGCACCCTATGGGACGAACCTCCCTCGCACTGACCCACGGCCGGTCCGCGCCCTCGTGGTTCTCGACGGCCCCTCGCGGCTTCCTTGGTTTGGACCAGTAGGCCAAGCCAAAGCCAATGGGCTGGTCTACTCAACAGGCTGACCCAAACCCAACGGTTCAGGTCGGGTCGACTCATACGAGGTTGGGTTGGGTTGGTCCGACCGGGTCAGACCAGACCAAAGCCCACGACGACCCATTTACTTTCCTTAGGCAATATCTTTGGCACCAGACGTCCGTTTGACGAACCCTCAACGGCGCTGGTAATCATGGAGCATGATGGTCCCATTGAATATACCCCACTAGAGTTTGGGGTATAGTTGAGATAGATTTAGGTTGGATCACGTATGAATCCAACCAAGCCCCCAGGACAAAAATACTAATAACTCACAGACCATGAACCCTATTGATGCACGATCTGTTGCGTTGAGACCCCATATGACATGGACGAACATTTAGATACTTCTTCATGGGGATTCGTGGATGATGGAGTATCGACTAGTAGATCATGGATCAGATCATCCTGAAGACGAGCGATCGTAGTGTGAAGACCTCGTGGCTGGCTGAGACCTAATGACTGCTGACTATTTGACTTGGAGTGACTCTACTAGCCCAGTGGGGAGTGCCTTGGTGTCTCCGTGGACCCACGGTGGAGGAGCGTGGTTGGTGATGCGGCAGACCCACTGTACTCGACATGAGGATTACCTCAGCATGCTGTGAGGGGGAGTGCGCTTGGTGACGCGACAGACCCATGGTGGGTAGTGCCTCAATGTGACATGGCAGACCCATGGTACTCGATAGGAGCAATACCTCAGCAGTCCAAGGTTATTGGGAAGCACGCTTGGTGTCACGGTAGTCCCATTGTACTCTATTGAGAAAGAGTTCCCCAGTAGCTGAGGTGTCGATAATGTGACTAGGGATGTTACATGATATTACCCCTAGAATAAAATCCCGGTTGAGCTGAGCCAGTTTTTCTGTGGTTTCCTCATGATTGAGATGGATCACTTGATAACATAGTTATATGTATGGGCATATAAATAAGTACGGTTATCTATTGATTTCATACTTTTTGGTTTATCCTTGTTGGATTTTGTGAGAATTTTAGGGTCTCAGGGTCCCTACTGAGTATCGTTATACTAACCCCTGCACGGGATATTCCTTCACTTCGATATGATGGATGCAGAGGACAGACAGCGCTGACGGAGAATGAGAGTACCTGGACTCAACGGTACCCAGAGGTGGACCATACGGCGTGTCGGTACCCAGAGGAGACAGATAGACGTGGAGTGCTGAGGAGACGATCTCTAACTAACCTTTAGGTAGTAACCTTGGAGGACGATACAGCAGTTGTGTTTTATTTTTCATTAGTTGTATTGAATTCTAGTTGTACTTTTACTTTCTATTTGAACTTATATTTTGGCCCCTTATTACTTTAAGCACTCTTTTGTTATACAGCTTACTTGGTGTTTTTTCCAGCCGTGTTCTTGCTTGTGTGTGTGTTATAGTTTATAAAGTCAATTACTTCCCACCTTTAGGTAATTATGCCTTAGGTGCTATTCGCCAGCCCCTGGCCAATGGAAGGCAGGATTGGGATAGTCATGGAATAGGCCCCGGGGTACAGTTTGTGACAAATTGGTATGAGAGGAGTTTGATCTACTCTAGAACTTAGGACTTTGTTCATTTTTGTGAAGCAATAGTGTTATGTGTAGTCAGTGTGGTTTTCAGTTTAGGGAGTCTAGTGTTGGTGCGGCGGTCGATGTATCCATACACCAGGACCCTGACTATAGATTTCCAACTTAGTGCACGAAAACATTGATTGCACGTGTGTTTTAAAAAGTTTTCTTTAAGTCAGCTCACCAGGTCAGCTAACTAGGTATAACTTTTGACAGTGTCGTATCTGATTCCTTTCAGGATTCCCCCACACAGACTTCCAATTAGATTTCCTAGACTTGTATGCACTGATATCCCACTAACCGACGAGGTCTCGATCTATGACCCTTTTATAGTAGATGAACCAACGGGCGCACCAGCGGTACCACTCCCCATTGGCCCACCAATGGCACCAGCCCAAGAAGTAGACAGTTCACACCGCTTGAGAGCATTTCATGATTTCCAGCACCGGAGGCCACCCATGTTCAATGAAGAGGCGGTCCTGCAGGCTGATGAGGATTGGCTGGAGGTTGTGGTGAGAGTTTTCAGAGTCGTAGGGACATCGACCGATCTCATGGTGATTCTTGTGGCCATCCTTTTACTCGCAGCAATAGGGAAATGGTGGATCTTGATGGTCTGGGTCCACAATGAGGTTACACTTCTCTTGGTAGACTTCGAGAGCCTATTCCGGGTAGAGTTTGTTCCAGCAACTCTTCGCACAATGCACATACAGAAGCTAATTCATCTGTATTAGGGCAACATGACTGTAGCTGAGTACTCAGTGAGGTTCACTGACCTCCCATGGTACTCCATAGATATGAAGCATGACCCATTCTTCATGGCCCGGACCTTCGAGCAGGGACTCAGGCAGGAGATCAGGGCTTCAGTGGTCTCACTCAGCATCCCGACGCAGGCGGGGGTGATAAAGAGAGCCCTCTTGGTAGAGAGTTTTCTTGCAGAGAAGACACCAGCAGCGAGACCCACTACCAGTCATCATGTAGTAGAGTCTTCTATAGTTGGCAGTAGACAGATGTCACAAAGGTCCAAGAGGACCAAACCTAAAGGTGGGCGACCGCATGACTCAGGATCTATTGTGCAGGGCACCCAAACTAGAGATAGAAATACTAGGAGTGGGCAGTGTAACTCATGTAGCAGGCAGGGTCACATGTCTCGTGACTGTCAAGCCCTCTATACAGATGATCAGCAGATAGTTGAAGGACCTCCCAGGAAGAGAAAGAGATTCGATCGAGGTGGTCCATAGGGAGCAGGCAGACGTGGAAGATGAGCAGGTCATGCAGCTAGTGGTGTGTGACTATACAAGATGTTACTACCACCACCACCAGGAGGTCCATCCCTACTGCAGGGAGGTGGTGGACATGGGAGGTCTCAGCTCCATGAAGTTGAGGCTTACAATCACGGTGCTCCAAAGATGATACAAGGTAAGGTCTGTGTCTATTCCACCGTAGTATAAGTACTTATAGAGATTGGTTCCAGTAATTCTTTTATTTCCACTACCCTCGTTCAAATATTTGAGATTCCAATGGAGCTGTTGGATAGATCCTTAGAGATAGAGACTCCTATGGGTGAAGATTTGATGATTACTCATAGGTTATGGTAGTGTGAGATTAGTCTAGGAGGTAAGAACTTCGGCTGTGATCTCCTAATAGCAGTGTCGAGGCCTTACGACATCATCTTGGTTATGGACTAGTTATCTACAGTCCATGATCAAATAGACTGTATTAGGCGCAAAGTGAGGTTTGTCTGCACAGATGAGACATGGTTTACCTTCACCATCAAGAAAGGATCCTTTTCAGTACATGATGGTCTTTCTCGAAGGAGATTGCAATGGATCGCTCATCAGTTGGCTAACCTTACCCTCGAAGTTGTTGAAGTGAAGAGTCTGAGTTATCATGTAGTGGTGGACCAGTACACAGATGTTTTCCATGATGATGTCCCAGGTCTACCTCCTTGTAGAGAGGTGGACTTTTACATTGACTTTTACCCCAGGACGACATCGATATCTACACCAGTATATCGGATGGCTCCCTCGGAGCTTCGTGAGCTATGGATACAGCTGGAGGACTTGCAGGGGAAGGGATTCATTCAGCCCAGTGTTTCACCTTAGGCAGCCCTAATTCAATTCGCCAAGAAGGAGGATGGAATCTTGAGGCTTTGTGTTGATTACTGGTGCCTCAACCGGGTGACCGTGAAAAAACATTACTCACTCCCGAGGATTGATGACCTCTTTGATCAGCTGAAGGGAGCACGGTGGTTCTTAAAGATAGAACTCATATCTGGCTATCACCAGCTCAGAGTTTGAGACGAGGATGTGTAGAAGAAGACCTTCAGATATCGGTACAACCACTAAGAGTTATTGTTTATGCCATTCGGAAAGAACAATTCTCCAGCAGTGTTCATGGGACTCATGAACATGGTATTTCAGTCATTCCTCGATCACTTTTTAGTGGTCTTCATCGAAGACATTCTGATCTACTCGACTACTGATGAGGAGTATGCCTATCATTTTCAAGTATTACTGGACACTCTCTGGGAGAACCAGATTTTTGGTAAGCTCTCAAAGTGAAAGTACTGGATCCGAGAGGTTCACTTTCTTGGACATGTCATCTCAAAGGTTGTATTTGTAGTGGATCCATAAATGATTGAGGTGGTACTTTCTTGGGATCCACCCAGGAGTGTGACAGAAGTATAGCGTTTCTTGGGTTTGGCTGGATACTACCAGAGATATGTTCCAGATTTCTCTAGAGTTGCAGCACCACTATCAGCCTTAGAGAAGAAGGGGAAACACTTTTTGTGGTTGGAGAGATACTAGTAGAGCGTTAAAGAGCTAAGGTAGAGGCTGACTAGTGCCCCCATCTTGAGGATTTCAGAGGAGGGAGTAGGGTACATAGTCTACTATGATGCATCAGAGACTATACTTGGATGTGTCCTGATGTAAGAGCGAGCAGTGATTGTTTATGGTTCTCGACAGCTGAGACAACATGAGTAGAACTACGCAACCCATGACTTGGAGTTAGAAACACTGGTATTCTCTTTGAATATGTGGCAGAACTATCTAATGGGTGAACGTTTTATAGTGCACTTTGATCACAAGAGTATCAGGTATATCTTCTTCTTGAAAGAGATGTACCTGAGACAACAATGTTGGATTGAGTTCTTCCAAGACTATGGCTTCGACATAGTCTATGATCCTAGGAAGGGGAACATTATTTCAGGTGAACTCAGCAGGAGATCTAGTATATAGCTGCTAGGCGAGGCGACGGAGTAGCTGGCTGCTTTGCTGATATCCTTTGTGGATCAGGATAGAGCACCTTTTCTTCAGTCTGTTACAGTCACTCCCCCACTTCTTTAGTGAGTCAGGGGGTGCAGCATGGGGACGCTGACTTCGAGACACAACGTGATCAGATATCCACAAGACAGGTACCCGATGGTTTTCTTGAATGTGGGGATCACGTCATCCTCTTCAGAGGATGTACCATGGTACCAGTGTCACTTCAAGAGGAAGTGTTAAGGGAGTTCCACACATCCCCTCTAGTGGTACATCAAAGAATGGTGAAGATGTACTGGGATCTCTGAAAACATCACTAGTGGTCGGGAATGATGAAAGCAGTTACATAGTTTGTTTCTCAGTGCCACACTTGTCAGCATGTGAAGGTGGAGAATCCGGTACTATTAGGCTTGGTTCAGCCTTTAGAGGTCCCAAAGATGAAGTGGAATGGGATATCGATGGACTTCGTGACAGAACTTCCACGTACATCTAGGGGACATCACTCTATTGGGTTGATCGTTGACCGACTCACCATGTCAGCCCACTTCCTATCGATCAGAGCGCAGGGTTTAATAAAGTTCTTGGGACGCCTCTATTTGTAAGAGATTGTACGGCTACATGGAGTAACATTGACGATTTTCTCCGATTGTGACCCATGTTTTACTTCCTAGCTATGGAAGGGGTTTCAGGAGGCTTTTGAAACATAGCTTCGTTTGAGCACCGCCTTCCATCCTCAGACGGATGGTCAGGCTGAGTGGACAATTCAGACCCTCGAAGACATGCTATGTACTTGTTTCCTCAACTTCGGTCGTAGCTTGGGGGTTCACTTACCTTTGGTGACTTTCCATACAACAACATTTAAAACCCAACCATAGGGATGGCACCGTTTGAGGTGTTGTACGGGAAACCATGCAGATCACTTTTGTGATGGACATACCCAGGGGAGACAGCACTCATGGGACCAAAGATGTTACTTGCTACCACAAAGAAGGTTCAGGTCATCCAGGAGAAGATAAAGACTATACAAAGTAAGAATAAGTTGTATATCGATAGGATACAAAGACCTCTATAGTTCAAGGATGGAGACCATGTCTTTTATGGGTCTCACCTTGACGAGGTTTGCGGAGATTTGGTCAAGGCGGTAAGTTATCTCTGAGGTTCATCGGACCTTTTCAAGTCCTCAGTAGAGTTGGCGAGGTAGCATAACGCTTAGCCCTTCCACCTCAGTTACACCGGGTGCATGACATCTTCCATGTATCCCAGCTAAGGAGATACATGTACGACCCTTCTCACATCATCAACCATGGGGAGCTGTATGTCGATGATGGGGAGACTTTTATAGAGGTTATAGTGGAGATTGAGGATCAACAAGAGTGGGTCCTTTATGGTCGGTTGATACCTTTGCTGCACGTTCCCTGGCAGGACGGGAACTTTCAGGAGAGCATATGGGAGCAGGAGGCTCAAATGAGTGCTCAGTACCCCCACTTGTTCCATTAGTTTGAGTTGTGGCTTACGAGGACGTAAAGCCTGAGGTAGGGATAATGTCAAGCCCTAGAATTTATATTTATCTTTCTTAAATATATTGGAATTTTACAAGTCCACAAAAATTGACTTTGCGTGATTCTTAGGCCCGGAGTTCCCATAATGATTTTCTGAACATTCTTTCTGGTACGTTCAGTAAACGTGCGAGCACGTTTTTTTAACTTTTGAAACGGTGCTTTGAATTGAAATCAGAGGGCACGGTTGAACTCGCAACAAAGGTATTCTCTTAAGAATACTTTCTCCTCGACGACAAATGGATGAGAGTGAAAGATAGTTTTTGGGTTTTTTGATGACTTAATAAAATAAAATAAGCTCATATTTTATTTTATTTTGTCGTAACCACCCACCATGTGGATGTTCAGGGGTGGGGTCCCCCAGAAATAAACCTCCTCTTCTTGATTTATAGTGGTGGGGACCACCTGACCCCCTGTTAATGGGAGGAGAGGAAAACCTCTCAACCCCCTCATAAATGTGGGGGGATCCTCTTCAACACCTCCACAATTTTAACTGTGCCAATGCGGATTATTAATTGTGCCAAATCCTTCCCATTAATTAATTGAGCCAACAAATAAATTAATTATTTAAACCATTTTGAATATTATACCAATGACTTAATAGATATTTCAATATAATATTTTGGCTACGAATTCACTTGGGTGGAATTTGGGAGAGGAGGAACTTGGGAGAAATCTCCCAATGAAGAACGCTCCACCAATGAGGAACACCTTTGACTTCAAATAATGACCTCAACTTCGAATTTCTTTCTTGGAACTTCCTCCGACGTAGGATGTGTTCATTTACAATGAATCGAAATCCTCCTTCTCATGCCAACATCAACAAACAATGAAAAATGTAGGGTATTTTTGTGAATGATCGTATATATCCATGTTCTTCCCTTATAGAACAAGGAATGTGGATCAACATCCAATCTAGTTGATCAGTATATGTTTCCTTTTTGTGGGTTTTGGGATTAATCATTGAGGGATGGTTTGATGTGCTTTGTTCTTGTGAACTTTTTTCTACCACACTAATGTGGAGAGTACATGTCAAATTAACATAGCCCGACCTCTCTTTAACCCTTGTGTTGTATTGCAGTTTTCATTGAAACAGAGGAAGGTGATGAGGGTGACGAGGGCAACGACACCACCACTCGTGGCCTCCATGACCGGCACCGCCCTCGTGGTGCACCAGACTCCTGGCCAAAACGTCCCTGCACCACCACCGCTGAACTGGTCCCGGCTGCGCTGCACCCTGGCCGCACCATCCGCCGGCCGAGCCACCCCAGCTGCTCTGGCCTTCCGGCCGAACCGGCCTCGGTCGCACCACCCACTGGCCAAAATGGCTCTTGCCACACCGCCCCGACTCCTCGGTCGAGCTACCCCGAGACGCACCCCCGCGGCCTCTAAGCCGAACCGACCCCAAGCCTCTAGGCCGAACCACCCATGCAGCACCCTTCGGACCGAACCGACCTCACGACGACCCATAGGTGGTCCGCACCCTCGCGGCTGTTCCGTGCCCTCGAGGCCGGTCTGTGCCCTCATGACACCTAATGGCCCCTCACGACCTGCTCGGCTGGGCCCAGCGGGCCGGACTATCCCGCCCAATAGGCCAGGCCATACCCAATGGGTCAAGCCGGGTCGACCCAAACCAGTTAGGCCCAGACTGGGTTGGGTCGGGTCAGTTTGACCGGGTAGGACAGGACCCGGGCCGACTAAGACACATTTACGCTCTTTCGGACATATCATTGGCATCAGACGTCTGTTTGACGAACCGTCAGCGGTGCTGGTAATCTTGGAGCATGACTGTCCCTTTGAGTATACCCCACTGATGTTTGGGGTACAGTAGGGATACATTAAGGTTGGATCATGCATGAATTTAATAGGGACCCCAAGACTAAAAGACTAATAACTCACAGATCGGGCACTCGATTGACGCGCCATCTATTGCGTTGAAAGCCCTATGACATGGAGGACCTTTGGGATACTTATTTTTGTGAATTCGTGATAGATGGAGTGTCGACCAATAGCTTGTGGAGCGGATCCTCCTAGAGACGAGCGAGCATAGTGCGGAGACCTAGTAGCTTGCTGAGACCTGACGACTACTAACTGTTTGACTCAGATTGATTCTACTATCCTAGTGGGGAGCTCCTTGGTGAAGCGGCAGACACACAGTGGAGGAGCGCGCTTGGTGACGCGGCAGACCCACGGTACTCGACAGGAGAAGTACCTCAGCAGGCTATGAGGGTGAGCACTCTTTGTGGCGTGGCAGACCCACGGTGGGGAGTGCCTCGGTGTGACACGGCTGACCCACGGTACTCGACAGGTGGAATACATTAGCCGTCCAAGGTTAGTGGGAAGCGCGTTTGGTGTAGCGGTAGGTCCACTATACTCAATTAAGTATGAGTTCTCTAGCCGCCGAGGTTTCGATAATGTGATTGGGGATGTTACTTGATACTACCTTTAGAATAAAATCCCAGTTGAGCTAAGCCAGTTTTTCATTGTTTTTCTCAGGATTGAGATGGATCACTTGATAACTTAGGTATATTTATGGTCATATACCTAAGTAAATTTATCTATTGATTTTATACTTTTTTTTATCCTTGTTGGATTTTGTGAGACCATTAGGATCTCAGAGACCCTACTGAGTATCGTTATACTCAACCCTGCACAGGGTATGCCTACACTTCGATGTGTTGGATGTAGATGACAGATAGCACTGACAGAGACAGAGAGTACCAGGACTGGACGGTACCTGATGGTGGACCATACGGCGTGTCGGTACCTGGAGGAGACGGATAGACATGGAGTGCTGAGGAGATGATCTATACCTACCCTTTAGGTAGGAACCTCAGAGGATGATCCAGTAGCTGTCTTTTCTTTTTCTTCAGTTGTAATGAATTTCAGTTGTACTTGTAATTTCTTGTTAGGCTTGTATTCTGGCCCCTTATAACTTTCAACACTCTTTTGTTATACAGTTTACTTGGTGTTTCATCTAGAAGTGTTCTTGATTTCATGTGTGTTATAGGTTATAAAGGCAATTCCTTCCTAGTTTTGGGGAATTACGCCTTTGGTGCTAGTCGCTAGCCCCTGGCCTATGGAAGGCAGGATTGGGGTAGTCATGGCACGGGCCTCGGGGGATGGGTGGTGACAGTTTTGATCATGGATCAAGTTTGTTGAGGATGTTTTTAGTCTAGGTAAATGTTTTATTAACCAATAAGGGATTTCATGTAGATTGTTTTAGTAATTAATTTCTATCTTACTATTCTATATTATATCATAGAACTTTTGGATGATGTTTTATATTAATATGAATGGAATGTATTAGTGTTATTTATTATGTCATGTTTGGTATGTTCTTTTATTTTGGTTTCTTTTATGGTGATATTTCATCGATATCCAATGTAAGAATAGTCTCAGTCAGACTCTCAATAGAATATATGTCTCCTTTTATCACTACTTTATAGAGAAATAATTCCCAAAATGATTTATTTGATTCCTACGCATTATTTTTCATCCCGTGGGGATCAAGAATTCGTTTCGGGCATTGTGAGAATATTTTATGGGTTCCATGTTGATATCCACTAGGGGTTTGATTGATACAAAATTTAGTTTTGACCATGATTAATTCTTCTTGATGTTTCTCAACCCTTTTTATCCTTTCCTAAATATGACAATTCATGTTTTCTTTAAGTTATTTAATTTATATCATTTCATCCCCCATTTCATGGGAAATATAATATAGTAGGTCATATTGTTCGTCAATCTTGGTACTCATTCAAGTAACATAATTTTTAACATTTTTGTCTTTTTTTAACTAGGGTTTCTTCGAAAAAATATTCTAGGTGTGTAGAAAGTTCATCCTTCATTGATGTTAATTTTGAAAATTATTTTCATTCAAGGCCCTTCTCCTTAGAACTAGCTTTGTGATTATGTAATTTTGATGAAATATCTTCTAATTACTCATCTTGGAGATATTATTTTCCATTATTATAGTATCTAATTCAATAAACCTATTTTTAGGGTTTTCAATTTTTCAATATCAATTTTTTTCGCTAATTTGAAACATTTAATTCATTTTTCCATATCTAAATTTTAAGAATTATTCTTTAATAATCTAGATGATATCCTCTAATATGTTGATAGATTTATGCTTTTTACTTTTTATTATCACATAATTATCATAAATAGTTTTAGTTTTTCTCACGAAATCATACTACTAAGGTAATTCAATAGATTAATTTAAAGAATTAATAGTTTAATTGCCATAATAATTCATAAATCTCATTTGAGACATGTTTAAATACTTTATTTGAGTCACACTTTTCCAAAATAAAAGGTTTATTATGTGGAATTCAATTTCAATTGTTCTTTCTCTTTTAATTATTTCTATTTTCTTTGTCACCAAGAATAATGTATGGGAGGAAAATAACATAAATCCTAAAACCAATTTGATAAATTTTATATAAAACAAATCCTATTAAAATAACCAATCATTTGATAACATTTTCCATGACGAAAAGGGTATTTAGTGAGAGATACTTTAAGAATTGAGTAGTTAATATGGATCTAAAAATCCTTCCAACATAAGAACTTATTCCTCAATATCGCACCACCATAATTGATACTGAACTCATAGTTAATAGGGGAATTCATATATTCATGCAATGTTATTTTGATTTGTATACCTATTTTTTTATCCCTTAATTAGATTGTCAATATTTACTTTACCTAGATGTACAGATCAAGATTTTTCAGATAGAGATCATTATCCTAAGAGCCTGAGTTCTAGAGGGAGTAGAAGGATTTGATCTCTTGTTATATTTATTGTAGAAATTTCTTGTTTTGTAGGCCCTCTCCTTTCCTTGTATGACGTACTTTACATTTTTTTAATAAATTTTGGGGGTGTGGGTTCACAACTCATACCAATCCCACATTATATTATTACTATTATTATTATTAGTAATATTATTATTACTACTACTATTATTATTATTACTATTATTATTAGTAGTAGTACTAAACTATTATTATTATTATTATTTTAGAGTTGGGGTTTTCCTCAATGGTTGAGGTGCTCTGTAACACTACATCTCTGTTGGGATGCTAGGGTTCAAATTTCAAATATTAATTTATTTTCCCACAACTTATTAGGGTGATATTTGGTGGCTGGAAATTCCTGAATTGATGAAATACCCACATCAGACATGTGTTGGTAGAAAGGGTGCATCTATGGTGAAATTGATCGTCGATGGTCGATGTTGTCATTGATGATAGGGGAGCTACGAACTGGTCTAGATGGAAATGAGGATCTGGGATGAAGGATTAGGGAACAACTAGTCCCTATGGTGACAGAGTAGATGTTGGACATCTACGGGATGTGATAGTGTTGACCGAGGGTTGGTCTCTAAAGTACCTCCATGGTGGCTATATCATGACCTGGAATAGAGGCTAATGGTAGAGGGGTGTTAAGGAGGTGATAGTGTGTGGGCTTGGTGTGGTGGTTGATATCAATGCATTAAATAGGTGGTAGCATACGAACATGGGGTAGTGATTGTAGGAAGGATAGGCGGTGGAGTGTGGCTTGTCGATTGATTAAATTACTTCACAAACAATTGGCCACTTATAGTCTATGACACAAAGTCCAATGGGCCATAGGTATATTAGTGGTCTACATAGCAATATATAACATATAAATAAATATACTAGGCTGATAGGTTATCCCATTGGGGGTGCTATGACCTGCGCTTTGGGCTATGGGTGTGGGTGTGGGTGTTTTATTGTAATTTTACCCCCAATACCTAATAATTAATTATTACTAATGTTATTATTATCAAAATTATTATTACTAATATTATTATCATAACTACTATTGTTTTTTTAATATTATTATTATTATTATTACTAATATTATTTTTATTACTGTTAGTATTATTAATAATATTATTATTATTTCTATTATTATTATTATTTATATTACTATCATTATTTCTATTATTATTATTATTACTATTATTATTATTATTACTATAATTATTATTATTAGTATTATTATTATTATTATTACTACTACTATTATTATTACTATTATTATTATTACAATTATTATTATTTCTATTATTATTAGAAGTATTATTATTATTATTATTATTTGTATTATTGTTGGTGTTCTTGATATTATAATTGTTAATATTATTATTGTTATTAATGTTATTTTTATTGTCCTTATTTTAATTTTTAATTTTTTTATTTTTTTATTTTTTATTTTTATTATTGTTACTCTAATTATTATTATTTAATTATATTTATTATTGTTAGTATTATTATTATTATTATTATATCTATTATTAATATTATTAATATTATTAATATTTTTATTCTTATTATTGTTATTACTATTATTATTGTTAATACTTTTATTGTTCTGACTTATGGTGGATGAATGTGAGAATATAGTGTTGGTGGTCCATGGAGATCGCGTCATCCATGGTCATACAAGAAGCCTGAATCTATTCCCCTATGTTTCAAATAATTATATTGTGTATTAGGGATTGGACTTCATTGATTGTAATGGGGAAGTTTTGAATGTCTTTTATCCTTTCACTGGACTTTAGAGAAGCTATTTTTCATTACTCGAGGATCATGTTTCATAAAAGATCCTCATAAAAGGAAACACTACCGATGTCTTGACCTCCAATGGTGCTATTTCAAAGTGGATTGGGCTAGTAAGTACTATTTCATTTCCCATATTCTCTTTGTTGAAATGTATGAAACCATGGAAAGTCACAATACTAATTTATCATTTAGCCTCAAATTAGAGTTTTTATGATTTTTAATTTTTTCTCCCTTGGTCGAAATTTTTTCCACATTCTTTTCCCCTCCAAAGAACATAAAGGTATTGCATGGATTGTGGGATTGGTCCATCTAAGGTTGGGAACCATGAGGACTCATGATTAGAATTTTAAATTCAATCTAAACAATTTTAAGGGAAGTAGCATGTAGGTTTGGGTTAAAACCGTTTTTTAAATTGGTTTCTTTGGCATCCAAAAATCCTCATTGACATGACCCCCATGGTTGGAATTTTAATTAGGAAGGAAAATGCTAGAGAACTTGTTATTTTTGGCCATTTTGAAATGGTTTTGGTTGAGATTGATTTATGCTTCACTAAAGTCGACAAAGTGGTGATCTATATTCCATAAGAAAGATTTTCCTTGGAATTTAATATGAAAGGGTTCCCCTCTTCTATGATCCATGTGGGATTATATGAAATTTGAATTCGGTTTGTATGTGTAATATTTTTCAATCTATCTATCATCTAAAAGGTCATGACCATCCTCATCATCGATGAATAAAGAGTAATGGGAATATGAATATTTATAAAAATCTACCCAATGACTATTCGAAGGATATTTATGTGATTAATTGTTTTATTTGAATAATAAATCCTTCAATGTTACCATCTCATGTTAATGGTTATATCCGTTCTCAAGAGAGGATAGGGATTGACTCTGAGTGTTTACATTAGAAGACTATGAGTGTCCCTAATCATAGGATTTGTTCCCCATCCCCTCATGATGATGATATGTTTGTTAATTATAATTCTTTGATGGAATCAATTAATCCCGATATGTCCTAGGATGACCATAGAGATGAGACTCACTTGAATAATGTTGTAGTTTATTTTATATATGCTTTGTATGAAGGTTTAGTGGATGATCATGCTGAAGGAAATTCTGATTGTAGTTATGCATCCATGGTACTTTCTGAGAAGGCTCGTGTATATTTCAATATGTGGTAGGAGAAGAGGATAATTTCTACCAAGGGTTTCAAAGGTAAGGGGAAAATTGAGGCATTCAACTCATTAAAATTCAAAAAAGAATGAACTCTTCCCCCACTTGTATAGGGGAAATCTGGAAAATTTATTTTTGGAACTGGAAAAGGAAATATTGTTTCAAAACCTCTAACCTAGTCCACTTCCTCTCATAATTTAAATATTGTAGATAATAGAAAGGAACAAAATGGTAAATCACTAACTAATACTACAAAAAGGAGCTTCTATGAATTATGATGGTGTCTTATTCTAATCATGGAAGGGAGAGCTCTCATTCCACTGATATATCATATTTGATATCTATTCTATATGTCTTTGAAAGGGATAATGAAAATGTGGTGGGTTCAAAATTTCCAATTACCTTAGATCATGTAAATAATGGTGAGAAATTATAATATCTTAAACTTATTGTTTCTAGAAAACGTGACTCTAGATACGATAAAGGTGAGGAGGTCTTAAGACCTCTCAATTTTTCCACTAAATCCTAATCTATTGAATCCTATATAGGTTTTTCAGGTAGAATTTTTCCTTCTATATATTTAAAATCTATATTGGTAATTAACATGTAAGGGAAGAACATATAGACTCTACAAAAAGAGACCTTCCAAGAGCCATGATGGTAATAGAAACTACACATGGAAGGTACAGATCTCAAACCATTTATGTATCAACTATGTAATCAAGGTTGAATTTATATGAAAGTAATAGGGAAAAGTTCTGGGTCTCAAAACTCCTATGAGCTTTGTTCATGTAATTGATTGTGAAGAAAATTCACCAAATTCCATTAATTATTTTCATAAATTTTGTTCTAGATAAATATGAAAATAAGGTAAACATAAAGGTAAATATGAATAATTATTTTCAGTTTCTTTCTTCTGGAATAAGTGAAGAAGATGATCAAAAAAGTGATAGTGTAGCAGATGATATGAGGATTGAAATGATGTTGATCCCCTAAATGGTGGAGGTGCGCCTTAGAAATGGGTGAAGATATGGAGGAGGGGGAAACATCCTTGGGTTAGGAATGGATTCCCCATAATAATAATATGGATACTACTTCTCAATATTAATTATGTTTTCAATATTTCTTCTTGTTGTGAAAACAAATTATTATATATTATTCCTTTATTTTTCGTTCTATTTAGTATTTTATTAAAAGGTCATCTAAGTCCCATCATTTTCAAAAAAATACTATTATTATTCTTATTATTTTTATTATTTTTATTTTTATTATTATTATAGTTATTTTTATTATCATCATTATTATTATTGTTTTTATTATTATCGTTATTAGTACTATTCTTATTAAAATAATAATTATTATTACTACTAGTATTATTATTAACATTACTATTATTATTATTATTACTATTAATGTTATTTTTACTTTTCTAAAGGTAGGGACAACACCATATTATTAAAATATAAAATCATAAAACATGATGGAAGGCGTAAAACATACCAATATTTCCCTCATCATTTAAAAATGTCGTAGTTCCAACCTTTTAACAATCTCATGTCCAGCCTTACATTCCTCATCGTGTAGATCTGTATAATTCATTTCTTCATGATCACATCTATTAATTCTTGGATGTCGATCTCTCTTACATGATTTTACTTATTTCCAAGTTCCATTAGGATCATCTAAGTCTCTTGAGTTTTTTTAATGACTTTATCCCAGTTCAAAACCTCACTACCATTTCCCTATTCACCAAGCATTTGAAAATCATCAGTCTAAAATTACACACTAGGGAGGTATCTCTCTTCACCCAATGAGTCAATGAAAGTTACCTCCGTGATAACATCTATAGGGAGATCCTCCTTGGATAAAATATCACCTACACCAAAAGCAACTCTTTATTTGACACTCTCCTCAACATGCACCATGGTAACAACCACATGGCCTTGTTTATTCACCCACGCATTGGCTAAGATAGCCTATCACCTATCCTATAGAACCGTAGTAGTCGCACCACTAAAAATATATTTTGAGATTTGGATTGTTAATTGAATCCAAGATTGAAATTAGTTTCACCAAGATATAAACATTTGACCTTGTTTAAAAGAACATGTAGGCCACATCAATCCATGTCATCGAGAGAATTAGCTAATGTGATTATTCCCTCATATTGACACATGATATGAGTTGGAGGACACACTTGAGTAGGGTATACATACATATCCTAGTTTAAAATAGGATTTAATTACATATTTAGAGATGCATCAACCTTATTATCCACCATTTTTACATGGTCTTCTTGTTTCCCATGCAAGCTAACACATTTTCCCTTAGTTACCCGAGGGAGATTTCCTTGGGTTTCTCCTTTATTTCCACAAGACATAATGATCTTTTCATACAAAAATACTCTTTTTAGATCATTTTATCCCTTGAAATCCTTTGAACCGTTAGAATAAGGTTCAAATTGTTCCAAATATTGAATGTTCAAGGCCCATTCCTTACCATGATCCATCTAAAACATTAAATCTATTGCTTTTTGATCTGACTGGTCCACTCTAGATGGATCAACTCTCAAGGGTTGTGTGTATTAACCCTTTATTTTAGAAGAATTGTTTCTCCATTAATTTTCATTATTTTATATTTTCATCCCACAATAAGTGAAAATTAACATCTTTCGACAGCTAGAATACATGTATCCTATTTTATGACATCCCAAGAAATAATCTTGTTTTTTAAAATCATCAAGCAATTAAAACTAAAAATTACTGGTAGTTAGACCCATTTTTTTGATCAATTGAGTGATAAGATCAACCTAAACTAATATATATTCAAATTTTATTTATTAAGCCTTTTATATTCTCCCTATCTATTTAAATTGGGACTCTAGTTTCCAAAGCAATTTACCAAGAAATTTGTGGGTGTCATAGAAACCAATTATATTCCCTCTGATTCTTAGCCTATGATGGTTCTATATTTAAAAGGATTATTCTATGTAATTACTCCATTATTGGCATCATTTATCTGTCATAAGTTATAAAACCCTAGAAAATAGTTGACCTCATCTCTCGATTAATTGCTTCTTGAGGATTTTCGAACATCCAATGGGTTACCCTTCATCAAGGTTTCTTCCACATATTATTCCCATATTTAGAAATAAAAATAAAAATCCTAGATTATAGGATTGATTAAAATAAGGCTATAAACATTTACAATTCATGATTAGAATATGAATTTTAACATTCCTGATTTTGTGGAAAATTGTGCGCAGTTATAGATTAAAATATATGGGTTAAACTACACCTTATGGAATCTGGAAATTTTAATGAAATTTTCTCTGTGATGAGAATTCCAATTAGGTTGGATAATTCCATAGAAATGGTTTGTTTTTGTCACATTACAAGGTTTTTGGTCAAAATAGATCTACATCTTCCTTTATTGATAAGTTTTTTCTATCCACAATGTATGATAAAATTAATCTTATAATTTAGTTTGAAAAAACTCTACCTTTCTATAATTCATGTCAAATTTTCAGACACTCTATATATCAATCACTTATCTACATAATATTTCATGGATTTCATGTAGGTGAAGTCCAATATTTTGTGATTTCTTGAAAATGAATACAAAAATTCAAATGTGGGTAGGAAATATCCAATCTGAGGATGTTTTGTATAATATCCTTTAGTAACCTTGTACATCAAAAATATGAATGTTTCAACCTCTATCCCACTGGGAATATAAAACATATTCTCTTATGACATGTTCACATATTCTGAGTATTTAAAGATCATAAGATATGCCATCATTTATGAAACCTATAGACTATGGTCCCTCACTCTATTGTACATATTTGACAATGGTGTAGGGAATCCCACCTATTCTCGAGAAGTTGGTGGTTTTTTGCTATGTGTTTTTCACCCATTTTCCCAATGACAACCTCCAATAATATCTAACTACATTTCACACCAAATAGGTTAGGTTAATCTATTTTCTCCTCTTCACCCTCACACATTTCAATTTCAACTTTACACTGATATTTTGATTCTGGATTTGGTTGATTTATATAGATATGACACTTTATGATAATTTTTTATGTTCTACTTCTCACAAAAGAAGATTATTTGGATAGAAAGTCAATTGAATCTCCTTTCTTAACAAACACAATTGGTATGAATTTATCTTCATCGTCTGAATTAGATATAACCATATTCACCCAAATTATTATTGTTTTTTAATATTCCATTCAAATGAGGAAGAAATTTTCAAATTTATTTGGCTTCCCACCCTCACCGTTCCACAACCTATAATGTTGAACATCCTATAAAAGTGCAGTGAAACCCCTTGTATACTTATAGATTGATATATAGTAGATGTTGGAAGTATCAATATGATATATTTCTTTCATTTTTCACATAATTATCTATTTTTTAGAATTTAATCATTTCAAATTTGTTTTTATAACATAGTATTAGCATGAAACATCAATAAGAAAGAAAGATATGTTTTTTTATAATTTTAAGAAATATTTTCACCACCTAGATGGATAATTATAATAATTTATAGAATATTATATATTTACCACTCAGTTGGATGGTTTATGTGGTCTACATAATTACCACCATAAAGGTCAGTTTTCTTCATGTTCGTTCTGTTTTAATTTATTTATATTACAACATTTGATTGAATGGTTTAATTAATAAATCAGTATATGAATGAAAGTTTTACATATTTAATGTAATGTATTGATCTATTTATTTTAAACCCCATGTGAAATATTTATTAATCAACTATGGTGTTATATATATATATATATATTTAAATATAATATTAAATTATATTATCAACAAGATTTTAATTTTTTGACAATGTTGTATTTGATTTAACCCAAATATTAATTATCATTGTATTATTATTTTTTATAATAATAAACTTTTTCCCTTCTCTACTATTTGTCATCAATTAATATCTTGTGAAGCTAAAATTCACCACTCTTGAAATTACCCAAACTATTTATATTTCATTGAAAAATGATGTCAAAATGAATCATAAATTGATGGATCGCATGGATTCAATTAATGAAAATCTTTCAAATACCCTCCAAAAATAAATCAATGAAGATGATATTAACTAGAAGAAATCTCCCTGAGGAATTCAAATGTGAATACCTCACAAAAAGAAATCCAAGTAAGATCTGCAAATATTTGAAGGAAAGTTGTGATCATAAAAAGGAGGGTTTTCATCTTGTGACCCATGATGAATGGAATGGTTTAAGCATCCAATACTATAAAATGTTCATTTATTACTATTATTCCATGTAAATAATTGTGTCACAGTTAAAGCACTCTGGTATTATGATTATGGATTAAAATATGCTTGGAAAAACATATATGAAATTTCATTCTTCTCACAACATCCTATAGTAGAAATATCACTTGTAAGGGTATATAAAAAATTCTCATCTAATACCATCATTATTTATAGTAGACAAGAATATTGATATTTGGATAAAAAATCATCAGTCATAACCTATTGGTTATACAGTATCATTTCCTAAAACAAATGCTTTATCACATTACAATAATTATGGAAGATGCCAGAGATGTGATTATCATTGTGAAAGTGGTTTTGGTGGTAAATGTGACTGAGGTTATGGTAATATCCATGGATATGATCAAAGTGAATATCAAAATCAATGAAATAATAGGTTACGAACTTAGAGGAATCTGGATGATTCCTGCTATAGGAGTGGTTCTATGGGAAATTGGTCTTGTTTTTTTTGAACCTCATGGAATCTTTATAAGATCTATAAATAGTCTCCTGATTTAAATAATAATAAACCATTTTTTGTTGATACATCATATAAAGGTAAATAAAATGAGGTGAATTTTACTAAGAATCACGATCCATCAAATGAAGATTTCACTTACCATGAAGTGGGTGATTTTACTTGTGATTTTGATCAGATGATAGAAATAAATTATTTATAAAATTTACACCATTTATCATGTGTGATATATTATTTTGTTTTTTTTATTCATATTTTTTATTATGTATTATTTTTATTTCACAAGGTTTTTTATTATAATATTATTATATTTAATTTGAAGAATTGAAATGGAATGTATAAAAAGGATTGATATTATCATAACCGATAGTGGAACAACACACACAATTCTTAAGAAAAAAATATTTTTCTAAACCTAAAATAACAAGACCAATTGTGAATAGTATATGAGGTCCTATAGATCTAATATAAAACACTGGTAATGTGTGTTTTTCATTACCTATTGAATTTATTTTATAATGTATGTGATGTTATTCCCAAAATCCAAAAGAAACATGTTATGTTTCAATGATATATAATAGTATGGTTATAATACCCAAATAATAACAAATATAAATGAAATGTACATGTGAATTTTCATTCATAAATCTGATGAGAGTAATGTACTAGTTAAACTACAAAAATTATCATCTGGTTTTCATTATACATTTAAGTGCAGCTGAAAACATATGGTAGTAAATAATGGACCAAAAATCGTTAATTTTTTGCTTCATCAGTTACTTCATCCTGGTCTAGGAATGATGAAAATAGAAATTGAACGTTATTATGGACATTCAATAATGGTCAAGAAGAGATATCCATAAATAAAAATTCCATGGAAGACTTATTCTCTTAAGAAACTGATTGTGTGACCATCACCAACTAAAATTGAGAGTGAAATGCCAGCCTTTCTTAAACAAAATTTTTGTGATATATGTGGGCTAATTAATCCATCGTGTGGTCCATTTAGATATTTTATCGAATTAATTAATTCATCTAGTATATTGTCACATTTTTTTCTCTCAATACAAAATGTATCATTTTCATGATTTCATGCTCAAATAATTAAATTGACAGAACAATTCTTGGATTAGTCATAAAAAATAAAAGTATTGATAATGATGGATAATTTACCTATCAATGTTTCAATAAATATTGTGTAGTAATGGGGATTACTATAGAGAATCCAAGAACCAATGTGAAACAGAAAATGATTTTGTTGAATCACTAATTAAACACCTCAAACATATTTTTAGGCCATTAATAAAAATAATAAAGATGTTGAGATTTGTTTGGGGTTATGAAATATCACATGCATCGTCATTAATTTGTATATGTCTATGTGGATATCATAAAAAATCTCCACACCAACTAGAATTTATCCAATATCCTTGAATCACCCATATAAGAATCATTGGATGTGTAGTATATGTATGAATTTATCCCTCACAACGTAAAAAATGGTACATAAAAGGAATTTGGAATATATGTTGGATATGGAACATCATCCATCATTGGATATCACTAACCACAAACTGTTGATGTATTTCAAACACATTTTATATATTTTTTCTTCAATTAAAAGTTATACCCAATGTCAGGGGAAAAGAAAAGGGAGAGGATTTCTTGTAGTGTGAAAAAATTATCTTTTTTATCCCCCAATCGGTACTATGAGATGATAGTGAAATGTTTTTTTTATATTCAAGATCTAGAAAATAAATTTCATGACATATTTATTGATTCAAAGTGGTGACTAAATCACACACACCAGTTGCAAATTCACTAGGTATAATTGATTTCCCAATGATATAATTTAATAATGATTTTATAGAAATATCAAAAACACACATGAAGCATAGAAGACCAATTGGATCTAAGGATCAAAATCCCCACTAAAGAAAAGGAATGGGTATACTTGAAACCCTGTTTGTGGAGATGTGTGTTCCAGAAGAAACATTTAATTTAAGTGTTCTTAAAGAAACACATAATGAGAATCATATAGAGAAATCACATAATATGAAAAACCTTAAATGATTTTAAAATAATGAAATATCTCTTTGCTATTCAACTACATGTGATATACTGAATTGATGTTATTTGGAAAAATTTGATGAAATATTTTCATATTATGTGTCACATGATATAGAAAATGAAATACCTAAACTAAGGCATAATAGAGAATTTTAAAAATGACCCCACTGGAATAAATTGAAAGACATGATGAAAGTTGAATTAAATTCAGTAAATTGGTTAAGGGTTTTGAATATATTATGCTCACACTATAATATTTCAAAACTATTGGATAGAAATAGGTTTTTTGTGTAAGAATAATGAAAAAAATAAGATTATAAGATTAAAATATTATCTTGTCTCACAAGGTTTTTCATGGTAACCCGAAATGGATTTTGAGGAGAAATATTCTTCTATATTCGATGATATTACTTTTTAAAATATAATTGGCCTTGTAGTTTCTAAAAATGTTAATATGTGTCTTATGGATGTTGTTACAACTTATTTGTATGGGTTACTTGATAGTTGTATATATATGAGAATTCTCAATGGATTCAAAATACCCAAAGTCTTGAAATAAATACCCAATGACCTTTATTCGATTAAATATCCTAAATCCCTATATAGAATAAAAAATTCTAGTTGAATGTGGTATAATCATTTGAGTGAATATTTATTAAATAAAGGGTATGTAAATAACCACATATGATCTATTTTTATTATTAAGAAAATAATATATTGATATGAAATCATTGTTGTCGATGTTAATGATTTAAATATCATCGGAAATACAGAATAAAAAAATAAATTATTGAGAATCTAAATGGATGAATTTGAAATGAAATACCTATAAAAAATCAATTATTTTTCTTGGATTTCAATTTGACCATATTCCTAGTGTAATATTTTTTCCTCAGTAAAATTACACATAAACAGTCTTAAAAACATTAATATGATAGTAGAAAATCCTTTAAGTATACTAATGTTAATTCGGTCATTAAATACCAATAAATATTAATTTCGACCTTATAAAAAAATGAAGAGTTGTTTGTTCTAGAAGTTTCATCTCGCAGTATTGTCGGAGAACTATTATATCTTGATAATCATACCCATACTAAAATATCATTTTTACTAATTTATTATAAGGATTTAGTTGATCCCCTACATGAATACATTGGAACATAATTTAATATATTTTACATTATCTTTTTGGTATTTTTGATTAAGGTTTATTTTATTATATCAAATTAGAAGAAAAAAAGATAGCTTGTTTCTCAGATTCAAGTTATTTATCTGATTCTCAAAGTGTGTGATCAAAAACATGTTATGTGTTTATAGTTTTAGGTACCTATATATCAGGGATGTAACAAAATAAAACAATCATTGTAAAATATTCAATTCATGAATAAGTAACATAATTACATTAAGTATGTCAATAATTTGTTTGGTTGTAATCTATGAGTCAACACATTTAAGCTGTAAGTGGATTGCCTAATTAATTTATCCCCAAAATATTATTCAAAGATAATACTATATACATCACACAGTTAAAGGAAATATTCATCATGAATTATCGAAAAAACACATACCATTGATATTTTTCTCTTTCACATAAGAGTTAATGAGGAACAAAGATATCTACATGAAATATGTTTGATCTAGTGAAAACATTGAAGATTTATTTACAAAGGACATACCAACTAATATCATTATAAATATTTTACACTATAAAAGGATGCATATATTGAAAAACTTTTAATGAATATAACATTTTGTGGGAGTCTGGGTGACTATAATCCTTTCCTTATTACAGTTTTTATCCCACTAGGTATTTCCAAAAAATATTTTTAATGAGGTAGTATCAAAACATGTCTAACATTAGTGTCTTTCGAATCTCAATGGAGTGTTATAAAACCAATAAAATGTGTCTATAATCATTAATTAGGGTTGGATTCCCATCCCCACCAATTCCCCCACAACTATCATGTTGCACAACCTATGAATGGGTAGGGCAGCCTCCATGGATACTTACTGATATATATATAAAGAAGATGTCAAATGTATAAATCAAATATATATCTGTATTTATACCCATATTTTTCTTTTGTTTAAAATTTACTTGTTTCAATTTTTTTCATAACATTATTATTATAATAATTATCATCATAGCAGTTATTATTATTATTATCATCATCATCATCATTATTATTATCATAATTATAATTATCATTATTATTATGATGATTGTTATTTTGATCATAATTATTATCATTATCATTATTATTCCTATCATTTTTATTATCATCATTATTGTGATCATTATTATTTTTATCATTATTATTATGATCATTTTTTATTATTATCATTATTATTATCATTTTTTTATTATCATTATTATTATTATGCTAATGGGATTCAGATCAATTTTTGATCTAGATTATACCCCAAGGAATCAAATAAGATTGATGAGGGATCAAATCACCATCCTCATTAATGCCTGATTAAATTTGAGAATCATGGTTCCATCTCTAGGAAGCCTTTTTGTAGGGTCTCTTAATACAGACATCTCATGGAGGATATCAATAGTGGTGAATCAGGGTACAATGAGAAATTGAATATGGTGTGTAGAAAAGTATATGGGGAGTAACCTAGAGGTGTGTCGATGAATAGCATTGGTTGGTGCTGTCTTTAGTGTTGGCAATAAGGCATAGGGAGAGACCTTGTCTGTAGAACTCTAGTGGGGAAGAGGGACTATCTAGAGGCACTGATGAAAGTGGGTGTTGTGGGTTAGTGATGAAGGTGATCAAATGATACTTTGGACCTCTTTATGTTCTATAAAAAATATGTAATGGGCCTTTGGTTCTGATATATATGGGGGTTTCAGGACAATATATATAGAAAATAAAAATGGGATTTATGGGTTTGTTATCCCTAGGGGCGATTTGGGTGTGTGGTGTGTGTGTGTTTTGTTGTAATGTTATCACAAGAACCTAAAATATTATCATTATTATCATTGTCACTTTTATCATCATCATCATCATCATCATCATCATCATCATTTTTACTATTCAAATTTTTATTATTATTTTAATTTTGGGATGAAGCCCTTTTTTATTATGATTGAAAATACCTCTTTATATCTGGATAGAGAGAGTACCATTACATAAACTGTGTGTCAAATTCCGAGTGGCCCATGAACATGGCCTGGAGGACCTAGGGTGTGAAATCCCTAATCCTTCACCTGGAAGTCCTATTTTTTTTTCTTGAAGGCCCCTCATTGAATGGTACTGCTACCATACACATGTTTTTATATTACAACTACTACTACACTTCCCTACCACAATGCTGATTTAGTATCTCAAGAAATAACCTCTATCTAATTTTGAACATGGGTCTTTTGAAAGTAGGCTCACATGGTTTTCCACATAGGCACCACCCCAGAAAAAATTATTAGTATCATCATCATCATCATCATCATTATTATTATTATTATTATTTGGATGACTGACAATCCCCTATATTTTTCATTAATAAAATTAATCCTAATTAGAATACAAGGCAAAGAAGTAACCCATTGCATGAAATGTAGTAATAGAATCCTTAATGAAACATGACATGAAGGTATAAAAATGGACATGAATGTCCAATGGGAAGAAAACATGAACACAACCACCATAAAAATTCTCATCAGACCCACCCCCACCATACAATTCAATTGTGAAACTGGTCGATGATGATGTGCCCCCCAAAAGAACTTGTGTCATGTAGATTCATCACAAAATGATAGATCACCCCTCCATCCCACACTGACATGAGGTGTGGGACTGAAGTAAATGTTATAGCACACCTTTCTATCTTTTGAGATGCCCACCAAAAAAATCATGTGAGGAACTCACCATAATGTCATCCTGATGTAACACAAAACCAGACTAAATAAAACATAAAATATTTGATGACAATGTTTTCATTTGTTTATATAAAATCATGATAGATGGAATAATAATAGGTGTCATGAGTCAAATTACAAATGAAATGGATACCCAAAACGTGGCCCAAAGGACCAATAACATGAAATTTGAAGAAAGAGACCCGAAGGACCATGTTGAGCATCCATGTATTACATTATGATCCTGATCATCACACTATGACCCCCCCCCCATTAGAAACCATTGAAAAAGAAAACAACAACATGAAATCAAGAAAGAGAACCCATATTTAACCCATTTCATAGAAGTCATAAAAATCTATTATTATTATTACTATTAATACTATTATAATTATTTTTTTGGTTGTTGTTGTTTTTTATGTTATTATTATTATTATTATTATTATTATTATTTTCAATATCATCATCAAAATTACTATTATTATTTTCCTAGGCCATAGTTGAGCGGTAGTCAACAAAGATACCACATCTGGAAGGTCTGGGGTTCAAATCCCAGCCATCTTGATTTGACCAACAGAGTGGTTATTTTATGTGGATCATTATTACAGTGTGATAAAAATTCATTCATAATAAGGGATAGGTACGAGAAAGGCCAACCCATGATTTACAGTGTGGGTTCTCTAAGGTTTGGGTTGTTCCACAGCCAGAGTCAGGTGGTCCCCCACTAGATGGTGGGGGTGTTGGTGGATTACGACAACCAACAATATTTAATATTGCTGATTGATGTTAGAACACAAGGAATGTGGATGAGTAAGACTCACCTAAAGGTGAGGTCAAGGAATGAGGGGGTGTGACACAATTCTATGATGATGATGATGACAATGCTTGGGCGGTCATTGAATAAGGATGGTGTTCAATCAGATTCAGCTGCTATGATACGAGGTGGTGGATCTAATAGCGATGAAAATGGAGGTTATCATAACCTCAGGTATCATTTTGATGACCCTTGAGTGGCTTCTTATATAGGTTCCTCCATGGTTGTGTGAGCCTTGGCTATGGGACTTCACGGTGGATTACCACCCCTGGTGATATAGGACGACTGGTCTAATGGTGGAGAGTGGTCATGTGGATGGCCCATATCCATGTGTGAGAAAAATCAACCTATGCCTAAGTGAGCCTATTTTGACTATAAGGTAGAATAATGAGAGGTGAATTTCATCATTATTTGGTGATTTTCTAGATAAAATGTGGGTGGTCGGTTGATGGTTACAATTTTCACTCAAATTCAGCAATTGTGGTATGAGGTGGTGGATCTTGTAGAAATGATGATTGAGGTTAGTGAAACCTCGATTAGTGTTCTGATGACCTTAGAGAGGCTGCTTATACGTGTTTCGTCCATGGTAGTGTGAGCCTTGTTTGTTGGATTTTCTAGTTCCTACAAAACAAATCCATCATGATGGATGAAAAATTTCAATGAAAAGCGGTGCACTTGGCTTCAAGGTGCTTCTACTGTGAAAATCCACATATTGAATCCACTGTGCATATATTTATTAATGGTGAATGGGAAAGAAGATTATGGTCTCCATTGGGTCTTAATATGGACATAAGAACTGTGGGTTCTTTTCACTAGTAACTCGCTATTTGGTTTCAGGGAATGGAAAATTAGAATCACATACAGGAGACTCATAGCCTCATTTTTCATCTATATGTTGGAACCTATGGGAGGATCGTAACTAGAATAGATAAGGATCAAATAGGTCGCATAATTTCCTCGATTTGTGTATGAGGGTGATGGTTTTAGAGATAGGTTCTACTATTAGAGGTGGGTGGAATTCACCCACACTGTGTAGATTTCCTTCTAGACCAGAAATGTGTGTATAACCATGTGGAAACAGTCTTGGTAGATGGGTTAGATGGACCCAACCAAGTAGAGGCCTCAAACTCAACATATATGTTTTGTACATGGATGGGGATATGAGGGGTGGAGGGCTAGTCAGAGATATCTGGGGTTTAGTTATTCTTGGATTCAGTGGGTTATATGGGTCTGATAGTTTTATTGGTGCTGAAATTAGAGACTTGTATTCTAGAAAATTCATGTTCTAGAGGTTTTATATCATTGTGGATTATATTGAGTCGGATTTTAAATCTAGGGTCTGAATACATATAGGGAAATAAGATCCTCCTTGTGAGTTTTTATACTACGTTATATTATGCAGGCAGTAAATTAACTTGGGATGTGTTGCTGGAAATGTTTAGAGAGAACAAAATTTTGCGGCTGATGGGTTATCTCGTGAAGGGATGGATGAGGAAATCCTTATTATTTACAGCATAGTTGGATCTTGAATCATTTTATGTAAACAAATTATCAATGGCTATTCTCTCACTCTCTTGAATTTCAGACCTCCTTGATTTGGGTTTTTCTTTTATTCTGCTTCCTTATTTTCATTATTTAATTTTCAATAAAAATTTAAATTTCAATTTGTACGGTTGATGAACAACTCATGTAATGAATTATGGATGACCTAAAGGTAGAGTCTAGTTACATGGATGGTTCGTAGTAATAGACTGCATGAGAAATTTTCAAGAGTAACCGCACTTGTCTTTGAGGGATTAAAAAATAGAGGTGATGCATCGAGTGGGTTGGCAGACTCTAAACCAGGAGGTAGCGGTGTGATCCTTGCACAATGGTTAATGGTGGAAGAGGGTTTCATGGAGGCTATTATGTATATGTCCTATTGTAGCATCTCCCAATATCTACGGAGGTGATTGACCCATTGATGAATTGTTGAGGGGTACCAATCCTTTTCTAGATGTGGAGTCTCATGTGAAACATCATGAGGAGGAACTCATTCTTTCTTTTTAGTATTCCGTTACTCCTTTTACATTTCCAGCAGATCTGGATGTTTTGAAGAAGGTGTATGTGATCGATCAGTTATACTAGTGAAGAGGTTTACCACGATAGGGGAATTATCAATGTTTCTAAAGGAGTATGGTTTTTAGAGGTAGGTCTCAAAAAACTAGGATATCAAGGTTTTGACCTACAAAGAGTTAACCTTAGAAGCATCATTTTCATCCTTCTTGGGCTCTTGGTTTAAATGATTTTCCTAGAGAAATCAGTTAATAGTGTTTTTTCTATGTGTTTCATTTATGTCTCAATAATTAGTTCCTAGTGGTTCTTCAAGATTAGTTTGGTTGAGGAGGATAGGTTCAATGTCAACCACAGTAGAATTTTTTAATAATACCGCTTTAGTAGTTGGGGCATCAAGATATTTATCCAATTAGGGAAGAAGAAGTGGGTAGAAGTTGACCCTGGTATTTTTTTTTTCTAGGGACCTCGACCCAAGCATGTTCAAGGACGTGGACATCGGTTGAGAAGTAGCTGAACTGGGTGGGGTTAGTTTCACACAGTGGAGGCAGTTGTGTAAGAGGGTGCATAGATTTTTTGAGGTGCACTCATCTTATTATCTATCATTTTTAATGAAATTTTGGTTCATAAGATTCACACTCTTTTTTTAAACAAAATCTACTTCTTTATGTATTAATATATGTATAGAGGATTTTCATTCCCCTAGTGTTGAATACATCAGTTGGAGCACAGAACATCTTGTATGATGTGTACTAGGGATGTAGAATGATGATGGGCCCATATCACTCCTATATGGATATTTTATTGATATATATGTATTCATAATATTTGATCATAGACATCTATTGGTTTTATTTTATACATTATCTTATCTACTACTTCTAGGGGATATTTATGCTCTCGAATGTGGATATCCAACATGTGGCTTAATTAGTGATAAGTGTTTTAGGTAGACAGTTGGTGTGTAGAACCCATTCTTTATTTGATGCATGAATTTGGGATATACTTTTATCCCAATGCTTCTATGATTTTGATGGATCCTTATTGGATGAAACATTATGAGTTACATAATTTGAGGATTTGGATATATGATTTGATGCAGAAGGGTTTTGTCTAGCCCATTGTGTCGTTATGGGGTTCTCTAGTGTTGTTCTCCATGAAGGTGGATGGTAGTTTGAGGTTTTGAATATAATACTAAAGGTTGAATCAGGTAACATTCAAGAACCATTACCATCGTAAAAGTATATATGATCATTTCAACTAGATGGGAGATGTGGGTTAGTTTTATAAGATCGATCTTCCACTTGGATATCACCATTTGAGGGTAAAATAGGGTGGTATCCCAAAGAATAAACTCATATGTAGGTTTGGGGACTTCAAGTTTTTAACTTATTCTATTAAATATTATGAATGCAGAATCCATGTTCATGGGGATTATGAACTCTGTGTTATGTGTGTTCCCATATTGGTTCATCATCGTATTAATCGATGATTTCATAATCTACTCAAAGACGGAGGGGGTGGAGATTATCTCATAGTTGTATTACAGGTTCTTTGATGGAACGAAATCTATGGAAATTTATCCAAGTGTAATTTTTGTACATGATAGGTTCATTTCCTTGAGCATGTGGTATTTCAGTAGGGTGTTGTAGTAGAACCTTTGAAATTTGATGCATTTATTTCATGGGAAGCACCCAAGAATATGGAAGTGGTTTATAGTTTTCTTGGTCTTGCAGACTATTATCAGAGTTTTATTCCTAATTTTTCTTGAGTTTCATCCCAATTGACAGTGTGGACAATGAAATACCATAATTTTGTGTGGATTTTTATGTTCTATATGACATTCTATAACCTGAAGGTGGTGTTTTTTAGAGTTCTAGATATTTAGTTTCCAAAGGAGGGTGTGATGTTTGATGTGTTTTTTGATACATCCCATTTGGGATTGGGATGCCTGTTGAAGAATAAGTGGTAAGTGATCTCTTATGAATATATTAATTTAAATACCTTTGATCATAAATATTCTACCCATGATTTAGAGTTAGTAGGGTTTGTGTTCCAACTGAAGTTTTGAAGAAATTACCTCATTTGGGAGGCCTTGTGGTCTTCACAGATCATTAGACCTTGAAGCATATCTTTTCTCAGTGTGATGTAAATTTATGAAAGTGGAGGTGGATGGAG
This sequence comes from Viscum album, assembly GCA_963277665.1. Lineage (NCBI taxonomy): Eukaryota > Viridiplantae > Streptophyta > Magnoliopsida > Santalales > Viscaceae > Viscum > Viscum album. The sequence continues at coordinate 2,055,072,691 of OY728150.1, read as the reverse complement.
TTTTTTTAGAATTATAATTTTTAGATATCCTAAAAAACTAGAAAAGATAATTTTTTGGCCAATTATTTGAGAATAAAATTATAGAAGGAAGTTGTTCCGGATTTTGGAAATGTTTGGAAAGGAATAGATGAGTTGGAAGCCTTACACTTAGATTCAATGTTGGTTGATGATAGAGGAAATTTATTTTTTTAATGATTAAGTATTATATAATATGATAGGTATAGAAGTATCATTTTGGAGACTCAAAAGTAGACATGATGTGTGATCTTGTTAGTCATGGTGATGTTATGGAGGGATGTTGGAGGATTGATGGAATATTATTTTTTTTCATGGGAGACTTTTTATTCTAGTGGTGAAGCATTAGGTATTCCTTTATGAGTTTCATAAATCAAATTTGTAAGTACACCCAGGAGTATCCAAGATTTTACATGGATTTATAATTTTGTTTTGTTGAAAGGGGATGAAACAGGAAATGTTATAGTTTATGGAGAGGTGTTTGCTTTTCCTGTAGGTAAAGGTAGAGCATCATGTTCTGTGATATTTTTATATACTATAGATGTTTTTGAGTGGAAACTGGATGGTTCTAGATGGATTTAATCAAATTTTTACCCAAATCAAGTAGTTATTTTGATTATATCTAAGTTATCATGGATTGGTCGATAAAATCATCCCACATGTTAGTGATCAAGGAGTTGGGTATAGTGAATTTTTTGGAAAAGAGGTATATGGATGAGGTGGTGTAGTTTCATGGAGTTTCAAGGTATATTGTCTTGGATTAGGGATTTTTTTCTACCTTGTGAGTCTGGAGGGTATTACAATATTCTTTTGTCACTCATTTAAACCTTAACACTTCTTTCCACCCATAAACATATGGGAAGATAGAAAAAAACCATCTAAAAATTGGAGGAAATTGTACAAGTGTGAATCTTAGATTTTATTGGATCTTGGTAATAACAAATTCCCTTGGTCAGGTTTTATTATAATAACCTCTATCACTCATCCATCAACACGACCCCATTTGAGGCTTTGTGCACGATATTGTGTCCATCTCTGTTGTGCTGGATAATGGTTGGGGAGGAAAAAGTTCTTGGTCACGATGTAGTGAAAATCATGACAAATAAGGTTTATCTTGTTTGTGATATAATAAAATAAGCATAGGTCTAGAAGATGTCTTATTCTGATTGTAGTAGGAGTCCCTTGGTGTTTGAGGTTGGAGAAAACGTGTTTATATAGGTTTCCTCTTAACATAGTTTGTGATGGTTTGAAAGGGGGAGTAATCCCATGTATGTTGGGAATGTTGATTGTTGGTGTGAGTTGAATAGGTGGTGTATTGGTTGGTGTTTCCATCATTCTTAGAGAGGTTCTATAACTTATTTCATATCACTATACTCTATCAGTTTGTTCATGAAGAATATCCTGCCATTTAATGGGGAGAGATGGGAATCAAGGATTATATGAAATTGTTCGACTATCTACTAGATATCTAGTATCTACAATAAAAGTCATTGTGTGTATAAGTTTCCCTTGGTTTTCATTTTTTGTAAGTATAGTGGACTGGAAGAGAGTATTTTGGAACATGATTCATATATGCAATCATAGTACCTAGAGCTATTTTGAAATTTTCCTTACTCTATTTATCTTATAATGTGATGTCTGGATCTTCCTATGTTATGAGTTTTTCTATTTTAATTATGTATGATGTGAAATAAAGTTTTCATATATGGAAAGAGGAATAATTTAATCCTAATAGAGACACATTAACTATGATTCGATTAAACCCATGAAACTAAGATAGTTTCACATAGAGAAAATAATATCTTAACATGGAGGATGGAATTCCATTATTCATGTATTTAGGGTGTTGTAGTTTGACAGTTGTAGCAGTTGTGGAATTGAGCTATATGGAGGATGAGTTAGTTATGTAGTGGTAGTGGGGTGCTATGGTTCTATGAAAGGTTCTAGTTTTTGGAAGTGCAGTGTCGTTGGTGTATTTTAAAAGTGGTAACCTTGTGAACGAACGATATTCATAAGAGGTATCTTCTAGGGTGGTTCTTCAGATCCCTCTTCCTTTTAAATTTGGATTTTTATTCTCAATAGAGTGAACCATTTGATAAGTATATAATTTAATGGTCCATAAAATTATATATCATTACATTGATGGTTTTTGGCCTCATATGTGATTCATATGAGGCTTGAGTAGGTTTTATGTTTTTTGGGGGTGCATTAGAGATACTGAAAGAAATTCACATCATGAAAGGTTTACACGATGTGAACTGGTGTTTCACAGCTTGTATAGTCAGCTTGATTCGTTGAATGTGTATGACTAAGGGGGAAACAATGAAATGAATTTATGTCATGAAAGGAGAATTCATGATTTCTAATTAAATAAGTTCACAGAAACATTATTTGCAGAGAAATTTGGAGTTTTTGGGAAACCCATGGATTTCATATTGTGAATGGGTTACATGACATGAAATCAATGGGATCTAGGATTTTGACCCTTTTTTGGGCAATTTTAATAATTATATCATGGATTTTTCCTCTCATTTATGGAGGACCCTAGAAAATATTTAGGTATATTCTAACCCTCTTTCCCTCGCTTTGATCTATTGGATTCAATGGTTGCTTGTTGGTGATCCACGGTGAGTTCTTCTCCTTTACTTAGGGTTTTATTTCATTTTTATCTTGGGGATTTTATGCAGTTATGTTTCTTTATTTCAGATTTTTAGTTGGGATTTGTTTTGTATATCCCTTAGTTTGGTGTAGGTTTATAAAGAAATTTCTATGTTCATTTATGTTTTGTGGGTGACACTTCTTCACTCTATGATGCACAGTGAGTTGGAAAAAATTCATTGAGGTCATTAATCCACTATTTATCACTTTTTTAGTATCATGTTGGAGGGTTTCAATCATTGTTTTATCTAAGATAGAAGTTTTTCAATGTCTTAATCGACATAAATTAATTGGTCAATTAAAATTGATGGGGAAGGATAAATGTTCACAATCTTTTACGTCTTTAATATTATTGTAAAGATGTATTTTTAGGGGTGGAATGACCCACTGAAAATCATGGTTTTGGGAGTCTTTTGTCACACTACAGTTATTGTTATATGAAAACCTTGTTACAGGTTGTTGTGATATCACACCAAAATTAAAAATTTCTAGCCACTTATATTTTTTTAAAAAAATAGTTTCTCATAGTTTTATGGATTATTTGATAACACCCCTAAAATAAAGTGAAATTAATTAAAATCCCCATTGGTAAATATTTAAAAACAATTGATGTGTTTTTATGTGTGGACATGCTTCTAGTTTAGTGATTTCTGGTTTTGATGTTGTGTGGAGTGAGGTACAGTCTGTTGAACCATTATTTTATAGTGACAGGTTTATGGTTGTTTGGTTGTGCTTCTATAGAAGTAAGGTGATGTTTGTTTATCATGGTTTTGGAGCGTTGAGTTGATGGTTTGTTTATCCAAGAATTTGGGTAGTGAGATGATGGTTTTTTCCATTATTTTGGGATGTAAATTTTATGTTTGTTTGGTTTTTCTTTTGGGTGGTGAGGTGATGGTTAGTTTGGCTATACTTTTGGGGAAGCAAGATGATTTCTTTTTTGCCACTATTTTTGGGTTGTGATTTTATGGTTGTTTGGTCATAATTTTAGGTTGGTGAGTTGATGGGTTTTTATGCTCTTTTACAGCGGTGAGATGATGTTTTGTTTGGTCGTGAATTCGGGGTGGTGTGGTAATAGTTCGATGGGAATGATGAGCTTCTTGTGAGGTATGTTTTGTTGTCCTAGATGCTTGGGTATTGAAATAATAATTATTTAATAATTAGGGTTTGGTTTTGTTAATGGGACGGAAATTATTAATGATAAAATTAAATGATGGGTTGTATGGTTAAATGCAGTTGTTAGTAAATAAAGAAACAAATGGGATAGATAATGGATTTTTTTGGAATGAGAAATGTGGATTGGGGCATATGTGGTGTTATGTATTTAGAGGTGGAAGAAATTGTAGGAATGTTTTGATTTTGATAGTGTTTTTTTGTGAACCCATAGGTTGTTATTGTTTTTTTGCTATAAGTATATACTTTTATATTCCATGTTATTTTTATACTCACCCCACCCACATCGAGCACTATGTGTCGACACCCATATTTTCACATAGGGGGTGTCTTAACAACATCCCAGTGATGAGGATGGATGGATGGATACATTTTATTTCCCTCTCTCTCTTCTAGGTTAGTAGAAATGCACTATATTTGAGGGTTTGAGTGCTATTAGTGCACTAGGTGAAATCCCAAGTGTCTTTAGGTGGGGTGTGATATGACTGAGATGTGGGGTGGTGGTCTAGGTGTTTTTGGGTGAGATGTGATATGTCTGTATTGTGTGGAAGCATATGGTGGTGGTCATTCCTGATAGGATGAGGGTACGAGTTTTATTTCCTTCATGTTCATGATACCCTACAAACCTAGAAATTGTGGTGATGTGATGGACCAGGTGTCTGTAGGCGAGATGATATGTGATCACGCTGTGGGGCGGTGGCCTTGGTGTCTTCGGGCATGATATGTTGTGACCATGTTGTGGGGAAATGTTATATGCTATTTAGAATATATGGAATTTCTAGGACATATTGCATTGGTTTGTGAGAGTGAAAAATTAGTGGGAAAATTGTGTGGGGTACCATTTATCAATATGCATCTAATAATTTTATTATAACTGCATTGCATTATTTGGGGATCATTCCTTGATGAGGTTTTGATAGATAGGTTACCTACTAATGTGATGTTGGTTCTTCTATTTTCTCACAGGTGAATTAGTATGCTTCTTTCACATCATAATGATATACTTTTCTTTTCCTAGTTAGTATACTTGTATGCTCACCCTATGTATATAAATTGATTTTTAGGTTTCTAATATGGTTAAATAGATCATACCAGCTAGTAATAGCTCATATTTATTTAGCCTATTCTTGTGTTGTTTCATTAGATTTTCCTTCCAGTATTTAGTTTTGGAGACTTTTATCTATACCTATTTTATTTTTACATGCATTATGGAATGGTTTTGGTTTATTTTTATATTATTTAATGGAGTTTGATGGGGATGATTCATCTTATATCTCAATTCTATATTATTATAGAGGGTATTGAGGACCATTTCATTAAAATTTTATATCCCCAATTCTAGTCACCAACCAGGGGCCTACTAGAGGTGGGACTGAAGGGCCATTATTACTCTCCCCTCATTGAAGTATCTTTGGTAGGAGTGGGTTGTGACAAAGTGGTATCAGAGGATGATGGTTGAGGGATATAATGAATTATATAGTTTGCAAAAGATATGATTGTCTGGGATGGTATGGAAACTATTCTAGAGGACCATGGTGCATGAAATAGGATTTGAATACTGGCTAAGAAGTGAGATTTTAGGGGCCCTTGTGATAAAGTGCATGTACTCTATGGTTATCAAATGACCTAGTGAGGAAGATCAAATTTTCAAGGTAGAGACCTAGGAGAGGACCATTCAACATGATACCCTATGTTCCAGTTTGAGTTGGGTTTTTTTGGAAAGTTTAAAATTAATAATGTGAATATAAATAAAATTACATACTACAGAGCATAAAATATTCTTGTTTAGTTTTTAGTTGTGGCTCTTGGATGTCATCCTCATGTGACTCATATAATTGAGGTTTAGCTGGACTATTAGGGTGATTTTCATAGGGCGGGTCTAGTAGAGGATGATGAGTCTTGGTAGTATTCATTGTGCACTTTTTAGTGGTAGATATAGGGGAATTATGAGGGCATTGTTTAAGATGTGGAGACAGAGAGTTGGCTGCGTGATATGAAGATCACTTTCATTTTGATCCATGCCCTAGTGGGATATTGGGTCCCTTTGTGTTTAGTTAGATGTGGGGAGATGTGCATCTATGGTGGATGATCATTATATTTGTCATTATTATTATTATTATAACTATAATTATAATTATTATCATTATCATTAATATTATCATTATCATTATTATTATTATTATCATCAACATATTCACTATCATTAGCATCATCATCATTATTATAATTATCATTATCATGATTATTATCCTTATCATTATTATTATTATTATCAATATCATTATTATCATTATTATTATCATTATCATTATTTTCATCATTATAATTAGTATTTTCATTATCACTATTTTTATTATTACTATTATCATTATCATTATTATTATTATCGTCATTATTATTATTATTATCCTTATCATTATTACCGTTATTATTATTACCATTATTATTATTGGTATTATCATTGTTATTATCATTGTTATTATTACCATTATAATTAATACCATAATCTATTATTATTGTTACTATTATTCGTATTAACGATATCATTATTACCATTATTATTACAATTACTATTAATATTACTATTACTATTACTATTACTATTACTATTAATATTATTTTTACTATTACTATTAATATTAATAAAAATATCAATATTAGTATTAGTATTAATATTTGTATTAGAAGTTTTATTAGAATTAATATTAGTATTTTAATTTTAATTTTTATTATTCTAGGTATTGTTGTTAGTATTATTGTTAGTATTGTTGCATGAATTATTTTTATTATTATCATTTTTCTATTTTCATTACTATTATTATTATTATTATTACTATTATTATTGTTCTTATTATAATTATTATTATTTAACAGGTAGGGGGAAAACAATTTTTTTGTAAAGATAGCCCTCTTTTCAATAGGGTTTATATGTAACTCTTATGTGACCCGAAGGCCGAGAGGCTAGAAGAACCATTACAATTTTTAAAATTCCAAATTCCTTGTGACCCTGAAAGAATAAGTTAAGAATCCAATGTTCACATCATGATCCCATTATTCTCACTACAATTCCCCCTATTACTGTGAGCCATTACATTTCACTACTACACCGTGAGAAGCTGGAAGAGAATCCCTATTTATCCCACATTTGGGTAGAGGAAAAAATGATAGATATTGGCATACCTATCACTCTTTTGATCTTCCCACACATCAATGATTGTATGTCTCCATGGAATGCAACCTCAAGGATGCATCACTTCTCCTTTTTGGTCTTCACCATTCACATGATATGTTACCCCCTCTACCAAAAACAAACATTATGTGTATACTATTGAAATACCATGGAAGAGAACCACTATATCCCAAGAATTCAGAGGTCCAAATAATAGGTTCTAATACACCTTTCTCTCTTTTGAGTTTCCCACCTGACGATTTTTCCTAAAGCCAAGATGTACTGCCAACCTAATTCACTACATAGATCGGTTGTTCACTTTTTGCATCACCCATTACTCAGTAGTGGCCCAAAGTACTTTAGTGGCCCAAAGTCCCCAATCAGCTAGAATTTCATCTTCTATTGTGCCTTTAATCATAACTGCTATAGTTACTTGGAAATCCCACCGCTAATTAGATTTGATCCTAGGTCATTTGGATGCCATGTAGGAGCCTTTACAACTCGGGTATAGGATCTTTGGTATATTATTATTACTTTTCATATTGATATTATTATTTCTATTGTTATTTTTTTAGTATTGTTATTAATAATAAGTTTTAGGATCCAAAGAAAGATTGTCCTAAAAATTTATAAATAAAAAATAAAGTTATATCATACATTTCACAGGGTTTTCAATGGGGGTAGTGAATTTTATCCCACATGTCAGCATCCACCATTGGTATACAATATCTCGAGATTTTGAAGAACCACATCATACACATTACAAATATTTCCATTTTCGAAAATTTATTTACAACATGATTATCCTCACAATAAACAAGTTAAACAATCAGGTTGATATGGTTGTAATTTTTAAGGCATGTTATCCAATGAGGTAATATACTCCATGGGATAATCTAAGTTCAATTCTCAAGGGAATCAACACAAAGATTAGAATCAGATTTTATCTAAAGAAAATTCCAACTATAATTTAATACATGTTTAATTTCATCTATTAATTTCTATATTTTAGGTTAATATATGATTAAAAATACTATAACATGATGAATAAAACCTTTGATAGAGCCCTGTTGAGTGGCGAAAAAACATTCAAAACCTAAATATATTTGTTTATCATAGGATGCACCATCCATATTAACCTTAATCCATGATGGGAATAGTGGGATCCAATGGATTTATTTTAGAACCACTGGTTCTCTGAGCCAACCCTAAACACCATATATGTAGAGACCTGAAGCTTGACGTACATGGACATTACATTACATTTGCGGAAAACTTAGTACATAACAAAAACACACACACAAGGATCATAATAGTTTAGTGTCTTTGGAAACTCGGAATATAATCTTCTAATCGTGGTGAAAGATCTTCAACATCTCCCATAAAGATCTTCCTTTTTTACCAAAAACCTTTCTTTATATCCTGGGGAAAATAAAACATAAAAGGGTGAGCTCAAATGATCAGTAAGGGTAAACAAAAGAAATATTAATCACATCATATTCATAAGAACATAACATTTTGGAAATCTTAACCTGCAAAAGAGAGCAAAATTTCATAACATGGGATAAATCATAGTAGTGAAATGAAATCCCAATAATCATAACTTAAAACATGAAACTTTTTGGAATACACACATAATCACAGAGAATCATATCTTATTAGTCAAGACTCATTACCAAGACTATCTTAGTGGTCAAAGTCCATTTCTGAACCGAGTTCATTCCTCGTTTCAGTCATGTTTCACTGAACTAGTATAACCTACCGTTTCAGCCATGTCTATCTCATGAGATATAAAATCTTTACCCAATTCATTGGAGGGAGATATAGGTCCCACCCATCTCATAATGATACCATTCTTATGTGTGCCACAAAAACATAAACCATACATCATAGCATAACCCATGTAATAAAAATGGGAATCTTAAACATCATGACATCATAAAACAATTCATATAAGATAAAGGAATTCATAAAAATAATTTCATCACAACATAATAATATCTATGTAATAATAGGGATTGAAACAGAACCCTATATTATCTTAGATGGAAAATAATTTTGATAAAACACTTGAACTTCATTCTTGAGGAAAATATCCTTTCTACTTCAAAAACACTTTTCCTTTCCTAACATGTCATACAATTTTAAACTAAAAGAAGTTGATTAAAAATAAACTTGAAAACTTGTAAAGGAATCTTTTTGGAAATAATGTTTTAAAAATCCATTCATGTCGTATAAGTTAAAAAAACATTCTTCTCATACTTTTTTCGGAAATGTCAAAAAAAAGTACCTCATAACGTAAACAAAAGAAAGATTCCTTACATACCATGTAGTAAAAGTCAAAAGTTAGTTAAAAGGACTTTAAACATACATGAAACCATTTTTATGAAACATGGACATGGATGATAACAATAACCAGAGTAAATAATTACGAATAAGCAATCTCAAATAAAAATGAGATTTGCAAAATTATCCCTTACCTTATGTCTGATATGCTTTGTACGTATCCGAACCTCCTGTATAATGATTTAAATAATGTAATTAACTTATTAAAGAATCATATCCATTGTTATGATATCATATATGGTTCACTTATGACTTTATATTACCCGTTCTTTTGTAAATTCCATGTTAGAGAAGCGTTTTGGGTAAAATCGTTTCATTTATCGTAGGTGTTTGGACTTGTTGTTCTTGACATTATTATTTCATATATCATGATTTACTTACATCCAGAATATATAACATGATTTGTATATAATATATATTCAGTATATATATATATAATAGATAGACAAATGAAATGAAACACACCGTTCATGGAGACAGTAGTCCATACGTACGCATGAACGCTGTTTTGCTTTCCTTATTGTCTTGAATGGAAGTAAGTAGATGACATACATATATATATATATACATAAATCCAGTAGATTTAACATGTCATATATTTCATTATTATTCATTATATATACTTTATAATCATTCATTAATGGTTAATGTGGAGAATGAATCTCATCGCGTCGTGGAGATAGTAGTCCGTACGTACGCACGAGCAATGATATCGTTCTCATGATCGTGAACTTGTGTTTAAGTGTATGTATACTATTTCAGTATCAATATCACTTTATAATAATCATATATAGTTACTAATTACACCATTATACCCATCCAATTAAGGTGGTGGTGGAAAATAGATTACACCACGGCGTGGAGACGGTATTCTGTACGTAAGCACGCGCAGTGATTTCCTTTTTCCGTAGGATGGATAGAAGGTTAATTAGAGTGGTTTCATATTTATAATAACATATCAGTATATAAGAAATACTGATGTTATTACTTTATCATGAAACAACTAAAGAAGAAGAAGTTGAAGAAGAAAGAAATTGAAAAAGATCGGTAATGGATATTACCTTTTTTTGACGCGTCTTTTCTTAACCTCCACATAAAGAACTAAGGATGGTCTTTGAAGAAGACCAGGACCTCTAGGATGATACTAGGGAAGTGGAGAAGTGTTTTTTGCAGGGGTTGGCCGAGCTTGAATGCTCAAATTGGTGTGAGGAGGAGAGGGAGGAGATGCCCTTTTATAAGGGAGGAGAGGGGCACCTTAGGAAAATCTCAAAATATTATTTTATATTAAGGTCAAATTAGGTTTATAATGGTTCCAAAGGGTCTTATTTAGAAGATAAAGTGGGGTTGGGTCTAAATCCTCTCATCCAATAGGATTTAGACAAGTTTAGGTTATTATTTTAACCTTATCAATTAGATTTAACTCTATGTTAAATAATTTAACTTTTACCGTGTCTTTTTGTTTTCTTACACTATATGGTTAATAAACTTACCATATCAAGCCAAAAGAACCCTAAGTTGTTTATAATTATTATATATAACCTTATCTATGTCATTTGGCCTAACCTTAGATTTTTAGAAATAAAATAACAATTAATAATATAATATTTGTTTTAAAAACTAATTTATGTCAATTTTGACACTATTTGGTACATGATTTTTATGAAATTAATAACAGAATGATAAGTTGGAACAAAGTTACTTATATCAACAATAACATGTCATATTGACCTAAAAAATTAATTTAAGTCATAAAAAGTCTCAAATTACATTTATTTGGGCATTTATAACATCAATTATGTCAATATTTCATTAATAAGACAATTATTGCATCATCTTTGTGTCATAATAAATGATAATTATTTAATCCCTAAAAGTTCTAAATAAATTCCTATGATGTAGATAATTTTTTCAGATTTCTGGAGACTATTCATGTTCAAAGTTTCATAAACTGTATCAGTAAATTAAAATTATTATACTTATAAGATTTAAGAAAGTGACATGTTGTCACATTCTTTGGTTTTAATAATAATTAAATTATTTTCATGGACAAGAGCCCATAAAATGAATCTAATAAGACAATTAGGTTACATGGGTATACCTTTATCCATCCAATAGTATTTTTTCTAAGTGTTAGGGTAATTTTATAATCTTATATTTACCCTTAATTACACGATTTACCTTTAACTATAGTAAATAAAATTTACCGTAGTTACTATTCACAATGCCCAAAAATAAAATGTAGCTTATTAACATAATTTGGACCCAATGATTACAAATATGGAATCCATTTTTCCAAATTCAATACACAAAATATTCAGAAATTAAATTAAAATTAATCCTGTTGTTGAAAGAAAACGGGTTTTTCTTTAAAACATTGCAAAAGATTGAATTGATTTAACCTACGAATTCAAGGTAAAATCAATGCTAATGACATAAATTTTATTAAATGGTAAAAATATATTCTATATATACTTTAAAACCATTCAATATTATAATTTAACCACATAAGATATTACGACAAAAAAGTTGTTTTTAATTAAAATATAGCATGTTTTTGCTATTCATTAAAATATGAAAGTTATCAAAATAATATCAAAACATTATCTAATGTAAATTTTTATATCCTGATTCAAAATCAGAATTTTATTTTTTCAAATTGAACTTATAAACATGTCAAAAACTATATTTAAAGTGGGTGCACCATCAAAAGGCGGCAAAACTGCATTTTTTGAAAAATACTTATTTTACACGAAAAATTTATTTTGTTCTTATACCATGTTTTAGAAAATGTGTAAGACAAATAATAATGTTATAAGATTCAAAATTTAGTTAATACTATTCATAACGGCTAGTTCATAATATTATTATAATAATATATCGTTGTTTAGTAAAACCCGGTATTGCGTACAACACACGCTATCGAGGAAGGTCGTGATTGTGTGTAATGCAAGCCAAGTCAGAGTTGTGTGATGTGAAAGAATCCTTTATTGTTTCGTATATCATAATCCAACCATATTTCATTTATACATTGAATATATATATATATATACTCAATGTTGCGTAGAATAACTATTATCAAAATTTTGTCTGACACGATCCAGGAATAGTGTTGCGTATACTGCAAGCTAATACGGTGTCGCGTATAGCACAAGGTAATCTTGGTGTTGCATACAACACAAGACATTAATGAAATTAAAAGAATACTTTTCATAAAATCTCAGGGTGTTACATTCTACCCCCCTTAAAATAAATTTCTCCCTTGAAATTCGTCGGGGTTATAAATTGTTTACTATTCGAAAGTTTCTTTAATAAAAACCCACATCGTAAAAAGGAATACCAAAACCAATCTTTAAAAACAAAAGTATGAAACGTAAAAGTTACCCAAATAAACTAATCACTGGGTTTCCACATAGGTGAAAATATGGATATGGAAAAGAAATCTAACCATCATGTTCTGATGGAGAGTGGTAGAGAACATGGCTATGGAAAAGCCAGCAATCACAAAGCCATAAATTTGTGACGATCTAGGGTACCATCTGATTCATCGGATATAAGTCGATTTATAGTGATATTAATCATATATGGTTCTAAAATGGACTTATACTTCATATATCATACTGCTTAAAATAATAAAACTAGTTTCTACTAAACAGGGACTTCCTGTAGGCCAGTGGTAGGCGATAAAGGCCAGTCGCACTTCGGTTGTGGGTTCGATTCCCAGAGCCTTGTCCGACGCGATGGGATGTCACCCGTCCTGCAGGTTGTCCTTTTTCTAAAACTATATTACTATAACATCCCATCAATAATATCAAAAAAACAAACAATACTATCTTATGTCCAACATAATCCATTCCAATCTTTAGGCTTATCCATAATACGGCAGTCCACTCTCAGAGATTTAATACCATCGTTGATCCCTATATATCATAAGATATATCTTGTTGGTCACATTCCAAACATTCAAAAGCCTTAATCATGTACTCTCTTGAATACCCATTGAACCTCATTGAAAACATGAGTGCTATTAAAAGTTAACTCTTTCCACATATCAAAATCCACAAAATTCTATATACTCAAGCCATGATATCACTTAGTCCTTATATAAATCATGAGCTCATGAATACTTTGAAATATTTCATTTTTTCATTTTCCCTTCATTATGTGCATATCATCTTTTTTCCAAAAATATCTCAATCACTTTCCATGGTTACGGGTACCATAAAATTATTGAAAACTACAGTAGACCAATACATAAATATTCCAATATTCCATGATACTATATACAACATTATTTTGTACTCCCATTACATATACACTTAATCATTCCACCACATCGTTATCATATTGAACATCGCCAATGGTGATCGCATGTGACTTCCCTTTGTCCTTTGCCTTATGGGGTTGCTCATGTCGATCATCACTAACCCTTGGATTAGGGCATTTATTAGCATAATGCCCCATTTCTTGCACTTGACGCATTGAAGTGTAGTAGGTTCATTCTGTGTATCCCTTCCTTTGATTGCATCATTAGACATCTTCTTCCCATCATTGCGGCATTTAAATGCCCGATGACCTTCCTTTCCACATTTGAAACATTTACTTGTCCCTTTAAAACAATCTCCACCATGCTTCTTTCCACACTTTGAGCATAAGGAAACATTCAACTCCTTTTCACCATTATTCTGAGATTTCTTCTTGAACTCCATCTTTCGTTCCTTGTCAAAACTATGAGATGGATAAGTAACACCAAATTCCATTTCTACCTTGATAGCACAACTCACAATTTCTTCATAGCTACTGAAGTCTCTTATAGCTAATTCCCTTCGAAGACTTGGTTTTAAGCCACTGAAAAATCGATCAACTTTACTTTCAAGTTGGATGATAATTCCAGATGCATACCTTGCAAGTCTTGTAAATTTCACTTCATATATACGAACAGATTCATCATCCTTCTACTTCAGCTCAAGAAATTCCTTTTCCATCTTTGTTCGAAGAATACGAGGGAAGTACTTATTGAAAAATAAGTTCTTGAACTCGTCCCATTCCATGGACTCAATTTCATCTCTTGACCTCGTATTCTTGATAAGATTCCACCATTGATCAGCTTCACCTTCCAAACGATATACTTCTAAGATGAATTTATCATGTTCAGAACATTGAAGAACTGAAAATAACTTTTCAGTAGTACTGATCCATTGTTCAGCAACAAGTGGATCAGAAGATCCACTGAAATAAGGTGGACGTTGCCTCATGAAGGACTCAATAGAATATTGTTCCCTTCTCTGCTCATTTGGAAGTCCAGAATGATTCATAGCTTGTGTAAGTATAGCAATAAGATTATGCACTCCATCTCCCATAACATTTGTTTGTTCAGGAGGACAATCATTGCATTTTCCATTACATTGATCAACACGGTTCCTTCGGGCTCCATCCATCGTCTAAAACCCAAAAATAATAGTGTGAGAGGCAAAAATCATGCTTGGGAAAACAACATAATAAAGTGGGAGTATCCTCAATATCTAACATCTTAGGTTAAATTCGATGATCGTTAAAGTAGTTCTAGGATTGTATCCTATACGTATACTTATCCTTAGGGACATCCCTAGACATACCTTAGAAATATCTCTAGGGATCTCACTAACGTTTTTGCATCCTAGTTTCCAAAGGTTGACTAAACCTTTCCTCTGATACCAACTGTAGAGACCCGAAGCTTGACGTACATGGACATTACATTACTTTTGCGGAATACATAGTACATAACAAAAACACACACACAAGGATCATAATAGTTTAGTGTCTTTGGAAACTCAGAATATAATCTTCTAATCGTGGTGAAAGATCGTCAACATCTCCCATAATGATCTTCCTTTTTTTTACCTAAAACCTTTCTTTATATCCTGGGGAAAATAAAACTTAAAAGGGTGAGCTCAAATGCTCAGTAAGGGTAAACAAAAGAAATATCAATCACATCATATTCATAAGAACATAACATTTTGGAAATCTTAACCTGCGAAAGAGAGAAAAATTTCATAACATGGGACAAATCATAGTAATGAAATGAAATCCCAATAATCATAACATAAAACATGAAACTTTGTGGCATACACACATAATCATAGAGAATCATATCTTATTAGTCAAGACTCATTTCCAAGACTATCTTAGTGGACAAAGTCTATTTCTGAACCGAGTCCATTCCTCATTTCAGTCCTGTTTCACTGAACCGGTAAAACCTACCGTTCCATCCAAGTCTATCTCATGAGATATAAAATCATTACCCAATGCATTGGAGGGAGATATAGGTCCCACCCATCTCATAATGATACCATTATTATGTGTGCCACAAAATCATAAACCATACATCATAGCATAACCCATGTAATAAAAATGGGAATCTTAAACATCATGACTTCATAACACAATTCATATAAGATAAAGGAATTCATAAAAATAATTTCATCACAACATAGTAATATCGATGTAATAATACGGATAGAAACCAAACCCTATATTATCTTATATGGAAAATAATTTTGATAAAACACTTGAGCTTCATTCTTGAGAAAAATATCCTTTCTACTTCAAAAACACTTTTCCTTTCTTAACATGTCATACAATTTTAAACTAAAAGAAGTTGATTAAAAATAAACTTGAAAACTTGTAAAGGAATCTTTTTGGAAATAATGTTTTAAAAATCCATTCATGCCATATAAGTTAAAAAAAGATTCTTCTCATTCTTTTGTTGGAAAAGTCAAAAAAAGTACCTCGTAACATAAACAAAAGAAATATTCCTTACATACCATGTAGTAAAAGTCAAAAGTGGTTTAAAAGGACTTTAAACATACATGAAACCATTTTTAGGAAATATGGACATGGATGATAACAATAACCCCAGTAAATAATTATGAATAAGCAATCTCGGATAAAAATGAGATTTGAAAAATTATCCCTTACCTTATGTCCGATATGCTTTGTACGTATCCGAACCTCCTGTATAATGATTTAAATAATGTCATTAACTTATTACAGAATCACATTCATTGTAATGATATCATATATGGTTCACTTATGACTTTATATTACCCGTTCTTTTGTAAATTCCATGTTAAATAAGCGTTTTGGGTAAATCGTTTCATTTATCGTAGGTGTTTGGACTTGTTGTTCTTGACATTATTATTACATATATCATGATTTACATACTTCCAGAACATAAAACATGATTTATATATCATATATATTCATTATATATATATATATAATAGATAGATAAATGAAATGAAACACACCGTTCATGGAGACGGTAGTCCGTACGTACACATGAACGTTGTTTTCCTTTCCTTATTGTCTTGAATGGAAGTAAGTAGATGACATACATATATATATATACATAAATCCAGTATATTTTAAATGTCATATATTTCATTATTATTCATTATATATACTTTATAATCATTCATGAATGGTTAATGTGGAGAATGAATCTCATCGCGTCGTGGAGACGGTAGTCCGTACGTACGCATGAGCGATCATATCGTTCTCATGATCGTGAACGTGCGTTGAAGTGTATGTATACTATTTTAGTATCGATATCATTTTATAATAATAATATATCGTTACTCATTACACCATTATACCCATCCAATTAAGGTGGTGGCGGAAAATAGATTACACCACGGCGTGGAGACGGTATTCCGTACGTACGCACGCGCGGTGATTTCTTTTTTCCGTAGGATGGATAGAAGGTTAATTAGAGTTGTTTCATATTTATAATAACATATAAGTATATAACAAATACTGATGTTATTACTTTATCATGAAAAAACTAATGAAGAAGAAGTTGAAGAAGAATGAAATTGAAAAAGATCAGTAATGGATATTACCTCTTTTGACGTGCCTTTTCTTAACCTCCACTTAAAGAACTCAGGATGGTCTTTGAAGAAGACCAGGACCTCTAGGATGATACTATGGAAGTGGATAAGAGGTCATGGCAGGGGTTTTCCGAGCTTGAATGCTCAAATTGGTGTGAGGAGGAGAGGGAGGAGATGCCCTTTTATAAGGGAGGAGAGGGGCACCTTAGGAAAATCTCAAAATATTATTTTATATTAAGGTCAAATTCCATTTATAATGGTACCAAAGGGTCTTATTTCGAAGATAAAGTGAGGATGGGTCTAAATCCTCTCGTCCAATAGGATTTAGAAAAGTTTAGGTTATTATTTTAACCTTATCAATTATATTTTACTCAAAGTTAAATAATTTAACTTTTACCGTGTCTTTTTGTTTTCTTACACTATATGGTTAATAAACTTACCATTTCAAGCCAAAAGAACCCCAAGTTGTTTATTATTAATATATATAACCTTATTTAAGTCATTTTCCCGAACCTTAGATTTTTAGGAATAAAATAACAATTAATAATATAATATTTTTTAAAAAAAACTAATTTATGTCAATTTTGACACTATTTGGTACATGATTTTTATGAAATTCATAACAGAATGATTAGTTCGAAAAAAGTTACTTATATCAACAATAGAATGTCATATTAATCTAGAAAATTAATTTAAGTCATAAAAAGTCTCAAATTACATTTATTTGGGCATTTATAACATCAATTATGTCAATATTTCATTAATAAGACAATTACTGCATCATCATTGTGTCATAATAAATGATAATTATTTAATCCCTAAAAATTCTAAATAAATTCCTATGATGTAGATAATTGTTTTAGATTTATGGAGACTATTCATGTTCGATGTTTCATGAATTTTATCACTAAATTAAAATAATTATACTTATAAGATTTAAGAAAGTGAAATGTTGTCACATTCTTTGGTTTTAATAATAATTAAATTATTTTCATGGAAAAAATCCCATAAAATGAATCTAATCAGACCCTTAGGTTACATGGGTCTACTTTTAGCCATCCAATAGGATTTTTTCTAAGTGTTAGGGTAATTTTATAATCTTATATTTACCCTTAATTACCCGATTTACCTTTAACTATAGTAAATAAAATTTACTGTAGTTACAATTCACAATGCCCAAAAATAAAATGTAGCTTATTAACATAATTTGGACCCACTGATTCCAAATATGGAATCCATTTTTCCAAATTCAATACACAAAATATGAATAAATTAAATTAAAATTAATCCCGTTGTCGAAAGAAAATGGGTTTTTCTTTAAAACATTGCAAAAGATTGAATTGATTTAACCTACGAATTCAAGGTAAAATCAATGCTAATGACATACATTATATTAAATGGTAAAAAATTCTATTTATAATTTAAAACCATTAAATATTATAATTTAACCACATAAGATATTACGGAGAAAAATGTTGTTTTTAATTAAAATATAGCATGTTTTTACTATTCATTAAAATATGAATGTTATCGGAAAAATATCAAAACTTTATCTAATGTAAATTTTTATATCCCGATTCAAAAGAATAATTTTATTTTGTTAAATTGAACTTATAAACATGTTAAAAACTATATTTTATGTGGGTGCGCCATCAAAAGGCGGCAAAACTTTATTTTTTGAAAAATACTTATTTTACCCGAAAAATTTATTTTGTTCTTATACCATGTTTTATAAAATGTGTAAGATGAATAATAATGTTATAAAATTCAAAATTTAGTCAATACTATTCATAACGGATAGTTCTTAATAATATTATAATAATATATCGTTGTTTAGTAGAACCCGGTATTGCGTACAACACACGCAATCGAGGAAGGTCGTGATTGTGTGTAATGCAAGCCAAGTCAGAGTTGTGTGCTGTGCAAGAATCCTTCGTTTTTTCGTATATCATAATCCAACCATATTTAATTTATTCATTGAATATATATATATATATACACTCAATGTTGCGTAGAATAACTATTATCAAAATTGTGTGTAACACGATCCAAGAATAGTATTGCATATACTGCAAGCTAATACGGTGTCGCGTATAGCGCAAGGTAATCATGGGGTAGCATACAACACAAGACATTAATGAAATTAAAATAATATTTTCCATAAAATCTCGGGGTGTTACAATATATCATAAGGATGTTAATATCGATAAGGAAATTTCTCATAGCACATATCCCCACCTTTATGGAAGAATTCACCTCCCTATGTATGGATTAAATAGATGCACATATTGAAGGGAGCTTGTTCTCAATAGCATAGAATTATTAGAAGTCCAAACATAAGAAATAATAAATTATGTAACCGCCCAAAGAAAGATATGCACATTCTCACCCATACCATCCCTATTGATTGAGTCCATAAGATCATTCAGCTGATCGAAAGTGTAGATGTTGATAGAAAATATATTCCCAACATAATTCCAAGTAATTTGAACAAAAATAAATCCTTTAAAAGTATGATACACATTTTTCTCATCCCTAAAACACAAGTGACACTATGAAACAAAAATCTAGTCATTTTTAATGAAATGATCATGAGTGGGCATCCGATTTTTCCAGATTCTACAAATCAGCAGAAATCATAATGGATGGATAAAGTGAGTCTTGAACTTTAGAAACCAAAGTGGTGTCATATATAATCCATCACATCTAATCTTATTGTATTATTTATTATTGAACTAACTATTCCTATTTTTTATCCAAACAAGAGTATCATTATGCATAAATTCATACCTCTGAATATATTGGATTTTTTGTGTAGGTAAAATGGAATTATAATTTTTGTAATAGTCCATAAAATCTATAATAGAAATAATATTTCTTCTAGTAGGAACATCCATGGTTTCTTATAGAGGTATTTTCATCCAGGTTGAGGCCAATTAGTTGAGATTAGAATGCCATCTTTCCAAAAATTTTGATTTGATAATGATTTCATTAAATGGGGACTTTATTTTCTGACAAAAAGATGATGTAATATGATAATAGTTTACATCAATATAACTTGTTTTTTTGTTATTATTTAATTATTGTTATTGTTATTGTTTTATTATTATTATTTTTTATTTTTGTTATAATTTTTTTATTTTTGTAATAATTTTTATTTTATTTTTGTTTTTATTATTATTTGTGATGTTTTTGTTGATGTTTTTGTTGTTGTTATTTTTTGTGTTGTTATGGTTTTTTTATTTTTTTATTGTTACACCTCAAGATTTTTTGAAATATTTTTTTCAGTTAATTTAATATTTTTGATATTCAGTATTTCATGAAACACTGAATATAGATTGTGTTATATGAATGGACCATGTTATTCTTGAATTTCAGGAAACACCAATTCAAGGTTGTGATACACACGACACTGAAATTATCTTTTGGTACATGAAACACTATGTTTTTCATGTGTTACACACATCACCAAATTCTTTTGATAGCTTGTGTTACACGCAAGACCTAGTTTTACCAAACTAGAATGTATTATTAATAATATTCTTATATGGTGATGACTGGTAACGGTACTTGGACAATGGTGGAGGTGATGATGATCTTACAACGACAGACTCTAGTGGAAGAGCTCACAGGCGATTGGGTTTGACGTGATGATGGGGCTGTGAGATGACAAGATGCACAAATAATGGACTAAGTGAAGTTAGGTGGCACATAGACCAAGATGAAATGGTGAAGTTTGAATTTTTAATTTTGCATTTTTTCATGTAAGACGGTATTTGAACATTGGATTTGTAGTGGGTGGGACTCTAACAGTGGGTGGATTTTGAGGTTAAATTGGTTGGTTTTGTAACTAGGTCACACTTACCCATAAAAGTGTTATTAGAAAATAAAAAAAATATGGATTGGAATATTATTCTTATATATTATAGTTTCCACCTAGTTGTTGGAATAGAAATTAAAAATAATATAAATTATATTATGAAAACCTGAATTGAATCCTTCGGTTATCAATTAACTAGAAATAAAATTAATAACTATTTTAAGATAAAGAAATTTCTTTTCTATGAAAAGTATTTTTCTATGTACAAACACAATTTAATGTTGAAACCTTTTTAAATTTAGTTTTTGACACTTTTATAACTTTTTTGGTAATCATAATTATTAAAATCATAAAATGAAAATTTAATTTGGTGAAATTTTGTTATTTTTTGAAAATTTTCATGCTTTGATGATTATTGAAAAAAAACAAATTTTAATTAAAAATTACTTTTTAGTCTAACATATTTATATTGTTAGATTATATTTTGAATATTATTTAAAGTAAAATTGGTAAAATTGTACATTAATTAGTCAAATTCAGTTAATTGAAATAAATTTTACATTGAAATTGTTTATAAAAACATTTCAAACATTTGGACCTTTTCACTTTAAAACATATCATCTCATCCCATCTATAGGATTAGTTTTTAAATTAAATTCTGCAACTTATGTAAATAGATTTTTGATAAATTAATTCCATATTTTGAATCAAAAGGTACAAATTTATTAAATATTTCTATTTTATTTAGGATAATATGAACATTAACTTTAGAATTTTTTGTTACCATGGTTACAAGTAATTCAGTTAATTAATGGTAAAAATAATATTATATATAATATAAAACTTCCATACAAGTTTACTAAATGTTATTGGATTAATCTAATTCTATAATTCACGTCTAGTTTTTTAAATTAAATTATATAATGCACCCTTTACCAGGAAAATGAATTAGATATTATTAAAATCAAAGAGAGTCAAAAAATGTCACACTCTTACTTTTAATAAGTATATATTATTTAATATTTTGTTAAATAGTGTATATGATAGAATATAAATAGTGTTATAAAATAATAATGTTTATATTGAACATGGAAATTTATTTTAAATTATAGTGAAGAAATAATTGTCTTATATAATTAAACAATGATGATGTAGTAATTATTAAATTAATGACAAGTTCAATTATGTGATGTTAAACATATTAAAATAAATATAATTTGAATTACTTAAGGTGATGCACGAATTTTATAGATAAATATGACATATTAGGGGTGTATTAAATAAATTGTTTTGAATTTATTTTTCTTTATTGATTTTCATAAAGTCAATATACTAAATTGTTTCAAAATTTGTACTAATGATTTTCTAGGTAAATAATATTTTATTAAATTACATAAATATTAAAAATATCACAAGTAAGAAAAAGGGGGGTAAATTATGCTCTAAAATATCCAGAATTTTCCATTTATGGTTCAATTTACACCTTATTGGTAAAAATATATACCTTTTAATAAAGACAACATTGTTACCACAGTTAACATTAAAATAGGTTAACTAAGGGTTAATCCAATGATAAGAACTAAAATTACACCAAAACATATCTAAAATATATTGGTTGATGGGATTACAACACTATCCCACATTATATTATAATTACATTCAATTTTTAGTTACTTGGATTGAGATTTAATTTATCATTATTTTTTGGTTTGTGAAATCCCAAAAGTGCCCCTCACCTTTATTATAAAAGGACACGTCCTACCTCATTTCATTTAACCACATTGAGTCCACTAGCTCAACCAAATTATAAAAAAATTATATTCTACAATTTTTTATCCACATTATTAATAGTTGTTCCTTCCTAAAGGACGACCTATATAGTACATTAGAAGAAATCTAAAGGATTTGTTTTGAAAAAAGATGTAACCACTCTAACCAATCACTCTCTTTTTCTAATTATCTATACCATTTATAAATCTAAAAAATAAATATCATAAAGTAATAATGTAAGAATCCAAAATATTCTTAAATTTTATTATGATTATGAACACATCATCATACATACCTTTTCCCATCAAACAATAAGTGAAAGTATTTCTCGTACGTACATACGGTTTGCCATCTCTAAATATTGATAAGATTCATTATCCATCAACATATTTTATGAATGAGAATTATTATTGGTTTAATGTTTATATATGATATTTATGACATAATTATAATACTGTAATGATAATATCATATCTACCTTATACCACCTAATATATTGGTAAATGATAACACCGCTCATATGTACGTATGGCTTATCATCCCCATAATGCGATGTTATTTGTATTCATATATATTTCAGATGAATGGTAATAAGATGAATTATATGAATATATATTATATATATGACATAAAAAATACACTTTAATGATAGTATATCATGTAATTTGTTTCTTTTAATATGAAAAGTAAATTGAGACAACGTTCATGTGTACGTACGTCTCGTCGTCTCCATGAACGGTGTATTTTATTTTCTACCATTAAATTTCATGAATCACCATAAATACATATATGATAAATAACTATTATATTTATATCATTTTTATTATTTTTTATATTATTAAATCATGGTTTACATAAGATTTCTAATAATAACATGTCAAATCTATGAAAAACAACAAAGTGATTATTACACAAAACATAACTTTAACATGGAATTGTTAATAAGAGAGTAATATAAAGTCATACGTAACTAATATATGGTATTAAAAATATTTTTATGATTATTTGGTATATTTGTAATAAAATTATTTTTATTATATAGTAGGATTGAATATATGCGAAGGAATTCTAGACTTAAGATAAGGAATTTTTATCTCACTTTTATTTCTGTGGAACACATGCCTTATACACTACTTCTTTCTTCAGCATGGTGTATAAGATGATTATGAATTTATTTATGAGTCATATACTAAATAATATGGTATTTTAATAACCATATAATTTTCTTTCTTTTATGGGGAATACGATTCAACTAATTATAATGTTTTGAATGATTATTTCACAATCTCATAAATATTCGGGATTGTTTCATTTTAAATACCTATTTGGGATTATTTTTATTCTATGTATATGTTTTATAAAATTGTTTTCAAAACTTTTTTCACTATTATCCTGTGAATATTAAATGTTATTTTTACCCATGTTTTAATTTTTTTAAATGTTTTGAAAATGGTTTTTTGTCATTTTCTAAACAAGTCATTTTGTGACTATTTAGAAAAAAATATTCTAAAGAAATGTTTTCTAAACATATATATAATGAAATAAATTTCCTTCAGTTTTGAATCCTTAATTCCTTGAATATTATCATACAAAAAAACAATGTTATCTTTAAAAAAATCCTTCGTAATTGTGTGTCTCTTTAAAAAATTTATTTCATTTGGGAAAGGATATTTACCCAATAATTATTTCAAGTGATCTCTAAAAACAAATTTTTATATCTAAGATTATTTATGTTTATGTATCATGTGATTTACTTGGGATATGACCCAAGGATATTATTCTAATTATTTATCTTAATAGTTTATGTATTTTATGGAATGATATTTATAAAACCCGTCACTTTCCCATGAGTTAGGTTATGATGAGTTGTTTATGAAACTCATTTCTTTACAAGGGTTCTGATGAGATTATTGATTTATTGTCCTATGGAACTCATATAAATATTTTTCCATAAGTTATGGGTGGGACATATATATCCATCCAATTTATTGGGTAATGGATTATATCTCATGAGATAGTGAGGAGAAACAAGTTGATGTGCTTGACCCGTGATGGAAAATAAGTCGATGTTCTTGTTCTGTGATAGGAAAAAAGTCGATGTACTTTATCTATTCAGGGAAATAGGAGATAAATCATGATACTAGATTCATTTTAGTTATCATTGAAATATAATATGGTTTTCCATACTTATGATGATGACACACACATTCATGATATGAACATATATTTCATGATTTAGTTATGGAGAAGTTTCATTCTTATGATTTGTGACTTTGGAAATATTATTGTTTTATTACATGACTCATGTTTTTGATCCATGATAGGTTGGGTAAGAAATTTTCACATGATTACATACCCATATTTATTATATTATTATTTCATAAGATAATAAAATGATATATTCCATGATTACCCTAACTAAGAATCTGAGCTCACCCATTTCTTATGTTTCATTTCAATATGTTATGAAGAAAGGATTTAAGTAAGGGTATTAAAGGGGAATATATTTATGGGAGATGCTAAATATATTTCACCAAATTATAATATTGTGTTCCATATTTCCAAGGTAACGAAACTATTACAGTCTTTGAGAACATGTTTGTGTGTTTTGAAAAAATTATGTAAGGTCTTTGTATGTTAACACTAGGATGATATAGTTGGTATCTGAGAAAATTTTTAGTTAGTATTTGGGAACATGGATACGAAAAAATTAGATAGATAACTAGGGATATTTAAATGAATATTTCTAGGTATTTATCTAAGTATAAGCCTAATGTTTCATGGATTTAAATGTTTGTGTCCTGATTAAGGCATCCTATAACAATTTTTTCATGATTATGTGTTCTTCAGCTATGATAATTATTTCTCACACTATGTTTTCTAGTATTACTAAATAGTGATAAATAGAATGAATATTATTGAAATTATGTGTTTCAAATGTGGAAAGTGTGGGAATTATGAAAATTTATGTCCAAAGTGGAAAACACCTGAATAGAATCGGTAAGGTGGTATGAGTATTGTTTATACAATTGATGATAAGGATACCACAAATATTATGTTAATGGTATATAATATTCTAATATTAGTGTTTACATTAAACATAAGAATCATGATTGGATTGATTTTTAGGAGCCATAAGACATGATTAATATTTCATTATCTAGTAAATAATAATATGATGAATCTTGAGTAATGGTTTAAGAATAAATTTAGATGATTGAAGTGTATATGTTTTGTAATTAAAAGATTATGTTATATGAATCATGAAATATATATGTTTTTTAGTATAAGTTTTTTTTAATGATTGAAAAGGATATGTTTAATGGTGCTGATGACTTAGAAAGGTGACTTAATTTCACGGTGATATTCATGGGAAACATAAGATTGAGGGAAATATAACCATTAATATGTTTCTAATGTAGAGATGATGATATCAGGATAGAGATATGTTTCATATGAATAATTAAATCGGGTATTACAGACTACCTTGGAACTGATAAAGGATTTATTGATAACGTGGTTAATGCTATCCCAGACAGGGTTTATCACATATTTTTAATTAATGAATATATCCAATAAACATTGGAATAATAAAGAATACATGTTTTCAATAATGTTTTTTTTATAATTACCATGTTTCAAGAGAAAAAATTATTAAGGTATTCACATGTTTGGTATGTGATAAAAAATAGGTACTTTATGATATATAGGGGGTCAATGCTAAAAAAATTTAAAGAAAATTAGTGATCTTATTTCTAAATTTTTGGACTTTAATATTTCATAAGGGCTAAAAAGTTAACCATTTATGATATGGTTTTTGGTAAAAATTGAATGAGGTTTTAGAGATTAAAGTATTATATCATCATATGCAGATTTATTCATATTGGATAACTTGTGCTAAACATTTTGTTGTGATAAAGACTGATTGAATGACCTGATATTTTATTTATGGATCTCATGATCTACTAATGCTTCAGGAATGAAAAATTATCCATAATTTCTTGGAATAAGATATGAAGTGGAAATTGATAAATTTACAACAAAGGGTGACAATTTCCTAAAATCAAGTAAGTATATATTCTCCTAAAAATTATTCATCTTTAGGGAAAACATCTTGAAATAAAAAATTTCCCACTTATTGTCATTTTTTATAACAATGACCTTTTTCAAGCCTCTTTGGGTTATGGATATATGATTGTTAACATTATCCTAGCCATGGTATATCTCACTCTGCATTCGAACATGATATTTAGTTTTCTCTTCCATTTACATGTTATCACTTTCCACTTATGTTCTGGTATATGTGAACCTAGTTATGAGTTACTTTGATTAATCATTAGGTTTAAAACATTCCCTTTTTAAAGAGTTTTTTTATTTATTTTTATAATGTGGGTTTCTATGAATGGAAATTTCAATTCTTAAACTTTTGATAACCCTAATTAGTTTCAATAGAGTAATTCATTTTAATTGCGTTAGAATGTAACATCATTTGATTTTTGGAAATATTTTTTTTGGAATTAATTTAATATTTTTGGTATTAAAATTTTCACCCAAAACTAAATATATCTTATGTTATATAATTGAACCATGTTATTATTATATTTTATGAAATAAAAATCTATGTTTCACTACATGCGACACTAAGATTATATTTTTGTATAAGAAATTCTATGTTTTTCTTATGTTACACACAATGTCAAATTCTTTAGGTAGCTTTTGTTAGATGGAAGACCTAGTTTGATAAGAAAACAATGTACTATTAATATTATTATAATATTATTTTTGTTACCACCTGAAAATTGGAATAGAAATTACAAATATGATTAACTAAATTATTAAAAATTATTTGAATCCTTCAGTTATCAATTACATAGAAATGAAATTTAGAACTATTTAAAAATAATGAATTTCCTTTTCTAAGAAAATTAATTTTTATATGAAAAAATATATATCAGAATATATTTAAAAAACAATATTTATTAATGTTTTTAAAAACATTTACAAAATAATTATCTTTTTTGGCACTCATCCAATATATTTTGTAGGCATAAGATAATAATAAATCCAACATCATAATTAAAAATTTATATTTCCAGAAGGGTAATTTTACAAAATTTTTATGGTGAACCCATTTTAAATATAATTTTTGACTCATTTATATTTTTTTATATGAAAAAATAAAATTCATTATTTAAAGAATAATATTAAAATTTACATTGGGTGAACTTTTGGTATATTTCTAAGAAATCTCATGTTTTGATGAATAGGGAAAAATACTAAATTTGAAATTAAAACTGCTTTTTTGTTTAACATATTTATATTTTCAAATTATGTTTTGAATTTTTATAAAGTTTAATTATTAAAATTTTACATAAATTAATGAAATTTAGTTCATTGGATACAATTTCACATTGAAATTGGAGATAGAAACATTTCAATGTTTTGGACCTTTTCACTTTAAAACCAATCCTCTCATCTCATTTGCAGGATTAATTTTAAATTAATTTCTAAAACTCATGTGATTATTATTTTGAAAATTTTATTAAATATTTTTAAATAGGACCTATTTTTTTTTAAATGGTCCCCCTTAATTTTAGGAAAATATGAATAGTAACTATAGAAATTTTCGATACCACGGTTAAGGGTAAATCGTGTAATTAGGGGTAAAAATAATATTATAAATTTTATAATACTACCCTAACACTTTCCCAAATGTTATTGTATGAATTTAATTCAACACTTAACCCATATTTTTTAGAAATTAGTTATTTAATATCCAAATTTATATGAGAATTATTGAGAAATTATTAAAATCAAAGAGAGTGAAAAATGTCACATTCTTAATTTTAATAAGTACAATATTTTTTAATATGGGATTAAATATAAGGTTTTTCAGAATATATATATTATTATGAAAGCTAAAATTTTCATCTACATCATGGAAATTTATTTTTTATTTTAGAAAATAAATAATTATCATAAAAAATTACACAATTCTTATGGAGTAACTATTCAATTAATGAAGAGCTTAATTAAGTGATATTACAATTATTAAAACAATTAATATTTGAATTACATATGGTGATCCATTAATTTTATAGGTTATTATTACATATTAGGGTTTATTAAAATAATTTTTTAAAGTTATCTTTATGTATTTATTTTCTTAAAGTCAATGTAATGAATAGTGTCAAAATTGACACTAATCATATTAAATGAAAATAGTATTTCATTATATTCAAAATAAAAATAATAAATAATAAATAAGAACAAATAGGATAAATTATGATATAAAATATCATAAATTTACCATTTATGGTTCAATTAACACCTTATAATTATAAATAAACATATTTTAATATTGAAAAAACTATTACCACAATTAAAATTATAATAGGTTAACTAAGGATTAATCAAAATGATAATGTTTATAATTACCCAAGAACATATATAAAATATTATGTATGATCTTATTAATACCATATCCAACATAATATTGTAATAAAATTTCCATTTGGAGGTATTTTTTTTAGATTTAATTTATTATAATTTAATCTTTTGAGAAATTCTAAAAGAATGACTCACCTTCATTATAAAAGGACACCTCATCCCTCATCTCATTTCACCACATTGTGTATTATTTCATGACCATATGTAACAAAATTATCTTCTATCGTTACTTGGGAACATGACATAGGTTCTGGTCTTCCAAATTGACTAACTCTAGAGTCCTTTATAGAATATCTATAGGAGTCGTTTCGAAGAAGAGGTAATCAGTCTACCTGATCACTCTCTTTTTATACTCTTCTATAATACCTATAAATCTATTATATATATCATAAAATAAAAAACTATGCATCATAAATATTATTATGATGATGAATACACCATTATACATCCCTTTTCCCATCGAACAAGATGTGCAAGTATCATTGGGGTATGGCTTACCATCTCCACATAGTGATACAATTCATTATCCATAACCATATTTTATTAATGAGAATTATTATGGGCTTAACATTTACATATTATATTTATGACATATTATTTATCATATAATGATAATATCATATATGTCCTTTACCACCAAATCTGTTGGTAAATGATAACGCCGTCTGTGCGTATGTATGACTTACCATCTCCACGATGAAAATTGATTATTTATCATCTATATTTCAAATATATTGTAAAAATAATTAATTTTATTAATATATATGATATATATAACATAAAAATTATTCTTTAATAACAATATATTATATACTTTTCATTATTTTAATATTCCAATAAAATGGGAACATCATTCACGTGTATGTATGGCCTACCGTCTCCTTGAAGGATGTATTTTATTTTCTATCATTAAATTTTATAAATCACCATAAATATACATATTATGAATATATATGATATTTATTTTATTTTTATAATCATGGATACTATGAAATCATTATCAAATTAAGATGGACAAGATTAACTTGTCAAAACAAGTAAAAATAAGCGGCTATCACACAAAACATAAACATAACAAGGAATTGTTAATAAGAGATTAATATAAAGTCATAATTAAATAATATATGGATTCATATATATTAATATGGTTCTATGTTAGATTTATAATAAACAAATATTTATTATGCATGGGTTTTTAATTTATATATAGGAAGTCATGGGTATAAGATAAGGAATTTTTATCTCACTGTTATTTTTGTGGGACATATGCCTTATACACTACTTGTTTTTTCTGTGTGGTGTATAAACTACACATGAATGTCTTTTATAAGTCTTATCATGATTATTATGGAATTTTCATATCCATATAATTTTCTTTCTTTTATGGGGAATACAATTCAACTGATTATGTAGTTTTAAGAGATTATTTTACAATCTCATAATTATTTGGGATTGTTTCATTTTAAATCCCCATTAGGGAATATTTATATTCCATGTCCATGTTTTCAAAAACTGTTTTCAAATTTTTTTACTATTATCTTATAAATATTTAAATTTATTTTTACCGATTTTTTCTTTTTTATTTAAGTGTTTGAAAATATATTTTTTCATTTTATAAACAAGGATCTTGGTGACTTTTCCAACAAAAAATACATAATTAAGGTGTTTTCTAACTTATAAAAAATGAATTGAATTTCCCACCATCATGACTCCTTAATTCATTAAAGCTTATTTTATATACATAGAAGTTTATTTTAAAAGAAAATTTTTTCCTTTATAATTTTATAACTATTTAAAATAATGATTTCATAGTGTAAGATATATTTTCCTCAAAAACTATTTTAAGTTATTATTGAAAAAACATTTCTATCTAAGGTGAACACTAGTGATGTTACTTATGATTTAGATATAATATTACCTAAGGATATCATTCATGTTCCTTCACTGAATGTATTATTATTTTTTGGGTTGATATTTAAGAAACCTATTTCTTTTCCATGAGTTAAGTTATGATGATGTGTTTATGAAACACATTGATTTACATGGGTTCCGATGTGATGAATGATTTATGGTCATATGGAACACATATGTACTGTTTCATTAAGTGGATAGTGGGATATTTATCTCCCTCTAATTCATTTGGTAATGAATTATATACCATGGGACAGTCAAGGGAAACAATTTTAGGTTTTTGATCTATGATGGGAAACAAGTTGATGTTCTTAATTCGTGATGGGAAACTAGTCGATGTGCTTGATCCATAATGGAAAACAAGTTAATATTCTTGATCTATTATGGTAAATAGGTGATAAGTCTTGATCTGAGAGTCATGTTATTTATATTGACATATGAAATTGTTTTATATACTTATGATGATTCTACCCACATTTATGATATGAAATTATATTTCATGATTAAGTTGTAGAGAACATTCATTATTATGATTCTTGTTATTTTAAATTTTAATATTTTATGTCATGACTCATCTTTATGATCCATTAAATGTTGGGTATGAACTATTCTCATGATCACATACCCATATTTCTTATCTTATGATTTCATAAGATAATAAATTTATATATTCCATGTTTACCCTTACTGAACATATACGCTCACCGTTTTATTCTGTATCCTTTATATAGGTTATGAATAATGGTTTTATATTTGGTTACGAAAGGGAAATGTCTTTATGGTTGATGTTGGGGATCTTTCACTAAATTAGAAGAATGTGTTCCATGTTTCTGATAACACTAAACTATTACGGTCTTTGGGTATGTTTTTGTGTATTCCAAAAAAATGATGTAGTCTCTATGTATGTTATGACTGGTCACTATAGTTATTTCTGAAGTTATTTTTATTATTATTATTGTTTCTATTAATATTTTATTATTGTTGTTATCATTGTTTTTATTGTAGTTATTATTTTTGTTATTATTGTTGTCATTTTTGTTTTTGTTGTTGTTTTATTATTGTTATTATTATTGTTTTCATTGTTATTGTAATTATAATAGTTATTATTATTGTTATTATTCTAGTTATTAATGTTCTTGTTATCATTGTTGTTATTATTTTTATTATTAGCATTATTATTATTGTTTTTGTTGATGTTGTTGTCATTTTTGTTATTATTATTGTTGTTGTTTTTGTTGTTGTTTTTGTTG
The DNA here is from genome assembly GCA_963277665.1 of Viscum album. NCBI lineage: Eukaryota > Viridiplantae > Streptophyta > Magnoliopsida > Santalales > Viscaceae > Viscum > Viscum album. Next base: position 2,055,040,264 of record OY728150.1, on the reverse strand, counting down.
TTGTTATTTTTATTGTTTTTATAATCGTTTTTATTGTTGTTATTATTTTCATTATTAAGGTTATTATTGTAGAAATTGTTGTTACTGTTTCTTTTGAATAATCTATGGTCTTAGCCTTTTTATTAAATAAAACCATAACATAGATAGGTGAGGTCATATAAGGCAAAAATTCCCCAATAAAAAATAAAAGGACCAGAAAAATTATAACTATAAATGCTAAAAAAGCATAATAGCATATGTCAAACACCAAATAATTATTTGATCTACATCTAGGAGTGAAGAAGAATGTTGTGTCATGCTCCCCAATCGATTCAAAAACACTTACAACCCTAATTGTAAGGATAATGACCCCTCCCTTATGTATTGGGCTACTAGCATGGCCTAACTCCATAATCTATAATCTTATCATTAAATTAATCCTTAACATTAGTTAATTTAGGTACATCCTTGCTTCTTTTATCATCATCCTAACTAATTTCGAAGGAAAGAAATTAAAAATTATTGTGATTGTGAATCCAAAAACTATCCTATGGTTGTAATTTTCTATGTTGGACTTGAATACCTACTATGGTGATAGATCAAAGCGAACTACCACTATTAAATATGTTTTTACAATGTTCTTTTCAGTTTCCAATTCAGTTTTCTGCTCTGAATATGACCCTTAAAACATATGGAATTTAATGCTCTAGTGAGACTATTCACCATTATATTAAATGTTTGTTGTCCTACATCCACTTTATAAAGGGGAGTATGAACCACAGAACTTGGATTATCAGTATTAATCATCTTCTCAATAGCTTGACTCTAAATCATGCTATATGATATAAGTGTTTCTGAAAATTCCATTGAATTAGTATTGCTCAACTTTTATACAGGGGAATCCTCTTTTTTTAATGAACAAACAGATATTACAAATAGTACCTACATGGTGTTACTTAGAATTTGGTATGGGGTAGTGATAACATTGCTTAGCCCAATAGAACTAAACCTTGAATCCTTTTCTTGAACATCATAATTACTAATTTTGTTAGCAAATTCCTTAATAATAGGTGAGGACAACCCCAAATCCACACTTACCTTATATTATGCACATTTCTTTATCTCTAAAAATTAGTTATATTACATAAATCTTACATATTTAGAGGTCTCTTCATGGGCTTTAACCTTAACAAAACCTCCACAATCATTTTTCCCTAGTGAGACCTAGATGAGGCAATCCTTTGTCCTTTACACAACTTTTGATCAAAATTTTTCTTTTGAACAACTTATTAAAAATAAAATTTTCTATCCTTTTCAACATCATTTTTTTCCTTATCCTACAGATATGTCATAAAAATTATCAAACCAGGATCCATGAACTCTTCCCAACAACATGCCTAAGTATATTGTTTTCTTCTCTAATTACACTAATCCAGAATGAAACTCTTTCATATGTAACTAATCATGTACCCAAATAAAGGAGGAATACATATGGACAACTACAATTTCATCATCCTAATTATACACCATCATTCATAGGTTTTATAGTAGCAGCCCTATAAAAAAATCTTGTCTCCCGATGTATTATATTCTTACAATCTATGGATAGAGGTTTGGACCTCTTTCAACCATTATCCTTCCTATCCATCCGTATAAAATCATGGTATAAATTTTATTTCCTGGAGAATATAGCTCAATATGGATATTTGAGGCAAATATCAGTGGAATAGCCTATTACAAGATAAGATTCACATAACAAAGGCCTCATATCACATTCTATTCTCAGATTAATGTCTTTATTGTTCATAGATGAAATGACTTTTTCAGTTGGTGTGATGTTTATATCCCCTTATACCATGATCCTAAAATAATTCCCACACCTGAATTATTAAGTTTTCATATCCACTATAATGGGGGATCCTACCATCACTACATGTCATAAATGATTTTTTGTATTCAAAATAACCTATGATAGTCTATAGATCCTTATCCACAACTGAGAAAAGTAATTTCCTATGGAAAATGGGACAAATTATATCATCCATTCATGAATATAATATAAACCCAGCTTCATAAATAAATATCCAAAGACCCATTCCTTATATAACAAATCATCTGATGAAAACAGAAAATTAAAGAAACCATGTTCTATTGAAATGAATTTACAATTATAAATACCCCAAATCAAGGATAATTGGCATAAAATATCATACAATTAACTAGGTTTAGTTTGATTTGGAAGGTAAAGATAATAAATAAGGTAGAACTTACACATTATTAACCTTTCTGAAATGGCATCTGGGTTCACCACCACTTCCACAATTGAGCCTTTCTTGATGATTCTACCCCTTGATAAGTCTCTAAATGAAGCCAAAGGCTAGGATCCATTAGCCTAACTTCCATTTCATCTTCCCCAATTTCATTTTAGAACGGGGAGTTGAACCCTTTCATGTTTTGAGATAAACCTTATTTAAATCCCCATCCAAAGAAATTCCCTCCTAATAGATCGAATTAGCACTTAGAGGTGTAGTGGCAGCATTAACAGACCGAGACACCTCAAATGATGCCCTCACCAGAAGAAGATGAGATCCAAAGTAGTCAAATAGGGGCATGACCACAAAAACCCTAATCACCTCATGAATCTATAGGGAGAAACTCTCGAACCTGCACCCACTTCAATTATTTTCATTATTATTGTTTTTATTATTGTTCTTTTTATTTTTATTATTATTTTTATTATTATTATTATTATTTTATTTTTTTAATAGTTATAGTTATTATTATTTTTATTGTTATTTTTTTGTTAATATTATTATTGTTATTATTGTTATTACTATTATTTTTATTATTATTACAATTAATTTTATTTTAATTTTTATAATTATTTTTACTATTATTATCATTATTATTTTTATTCTTTTTTATTATTATTGTTATTATTTTTTTTATTTTTATTGTTATTATTATTGTCATGCTTATTGTTATTGTTATTATTATTGTTGTTGTTATTTTTATTGTTATTGTTATTTTTATTTTTATTTATATTATTATTGTTATTGTTATTGTTATTGTTATTGTTATTGTTATTGATACCATTTTGTAATGGTTATTATTATTATTATTTTTATAGTTATTGTTATTGTTATTGTTATTGTTATTGTTATTTTTTTTTTGGTTTTTTTACTGTTATTGTTATTGATATTGTTATTGTTATTGTTACTGTTATTATTATTGTCATTGTCATTTTTATTGTTATTATTATTGTTATTGTTATTTTTTTTATTTTTTTGGTTTTTGTTTTTATTTTTGTTTTTGTTTTTGTTTTTGTTTTCGTTTTTGTTTTTGTTTTTGTTTTTGTTTTTGTTTTTGTTTTTGTTTTTTTTTTTGTTATTGTTATTGTTATTGTTATTGTTATTTTGATTGTTATTATTATTCTTATTGATATTCTTATTTTTATTCTTATTGTTATTATTATTATTATTATCAGTATTATTGTTATTCATATTATTATTTGTGTTTTTATTCTTACTATTATGCATATTTTTATTCTTACTTTTATTTTTATTTTTATTTTAATTATCATTGTTATTGTTATTATTATTGTTATTATTATTTTTATGGATATTTGTGTTGTTAATTTTTATTGTTATTTTAATTATTATTTTTATTGTTATTTTTATTGATATTATTATTATAATTATAATTATTTTATTTATTATCACTCTTCTTGATGTTCTTCTTAATGTTCTTCTTATTTTTCATATTTTTCTTCTTAGTATTAATATTATTTTTCTTCTTCTTCTTGTTATTATTATTATTGTGCTAGTTATTATTCTTCTTATAATTATTATTCTTATTATTATTACTTTTATTTTTGTTATCATTCATATTATTATTATTCATACAAAGTTGGTGTATTGGCGTAGTGATAAGGGAGCCCCGTAATACAAAATCTAAGAAGGTTTCAAATGTTGTTCATCTCCATTTATATGGAAATTTTTATGGTAGTATGTTTAGGGGGTGGAATGCACGGAGGTTTCTCTTTCTAGTAAATGGTTGTTCTTAGCAGGAGGAGGGAAGCGTATGACACAACCAATAACAGATCTATCTGTTGATGGTAGGGGTGGTAAGACCTTTGAAAATGATGGAGTGAAAGGCATTATGTTACCAATGTTGACCCTATATGGTTGGATGATGATTATTGAAGATTTACCATGAAAAGAAACGATATAAGATCGACTGTGGCGATGGATGTCGATCGTAATGTTGTCAGGGATGAGGCTCGAGAGGTTGGTGCTAATGGTTAGTAAGTGGAATTAGGTTTAATTATTGAAAGGTGATGTAATATTATCTATGTGGTGGTGGATGAGGACATATCTAGATGTTTATGGTGGGATCCATGCCTTTGTGTTCACACAGACCCTACGGTGGTCAATGTAGGGTGTGAACATGTGTCGTTGACTGCGATGGAGAAATGATGCTACCACGAATGGGGTTCCTTCATCAGGTTTCAAGAGGTTGTTACTGTAGTGACCCATCCCCAAATAGATCAAATATGATGACTTATACTAAATACATTGATATGATTACAAGGAATCAAGCCCCGAAGGACCAATAAATTCAATAGTCTTGGTAAAATAGTTACATAAATTAGTATTGTATTACAAATGAATACACTAATTACAACATAAATTTTTTTCTTTTAAAATAAATAATTAAATAACTTCGAGTCAAACACTAATCTAACTAGTAAAATCCATGCATATCTATCATAGTATCCTTATTGGATTCCAAATGAAAATAACATAATAAGGGTGAGCTCAAATTCTCAGTAATGGAAAAATATTGCGGGATAAATAACGAATCAATGAAAATAGTCAATATGGAAAGGTGAATAACTAAACACACATGCCATGTAATCAATATATTTAATGGAATTATGTAAGAAATATGGGAAGGTAATAACTGGAAGCACATGCCACTCAAATAACTAGATAAGGAAATATCAATATGGAAGGTTAAGAAATTGAAACACATTCCATTTATTCAATGAGATAAAAATGAAATGTATTCACAAATATTTCAATGCATTATCTCATGGATGAATAATAACTGAATCCTAAAAATGTGACGCATCCGTGGATATGTCGATGAAAAATCTCTTGCATGAGAAATATTATAATAAAAATTATGGAAATTCTTAATTATCGGACATCATGTTTCCTAGGAACATGGTACCTTTACCGTCAAGACCATCTATAAGAAGGTTTAAAAATGTAGGGTAAAAAACCATCTAAGGAATCTGGATAAATGACTCATCCCATGAGACTATTGATTCATCAAGTGGCTATATATAACCAGGCCCCACCCATGTCCTACCAGTCCAAAACATTACTCATATATCAAATAATTGATTTAATAATGTTCCTTATCAAATATCTATATGAAGTAAGAGATATGGATTTATCAATATTAACCCAAATAGTCAAATAACTGTCAAAGTAGACACCATATGAAAAATGGTATAAGGTTTAGGCAATAATAATATCCATGATAAATAAAATGGATAATTTTGGGAAAATTCAATGTTCAATGACCATAAGAGATTGAATATTTAAAGGGGACTAATAAATAAATCAAGGAAGTGAATGTGAATACTATCCTTATACAAAAAAATCATAAACCATCTAGAGAATGATTAAGTATAGTATCAATACAACAAATCCCATGTAGAGTAAAAATAGAGGGTTATTGTTATTTGTGAACTAAAATAATAGATTTTAAAAATATTATTGAGAAAAATATACATTTATATTGAAAAAACTGTTGAAAATATTTTTCTTTAAAAAATAAACCTTTTAAAATTGATAATTAAACTTCAAAGAAATGGTGGTGGATGAATCCTTACAAGTCATAAGAGGTAAAAAAGAATATTCATTTCGTACAACAAAAGGTTAAAAAATGCCTCATTTGTAAGGCGAAAAGAATATTACTTTGAAAGAATAGTAAAAGAAAAAAGGGTAAATATTTATTTACCAAATCATGTTTGAAAAAAAATTAAAACCTTTTAATAGAACAAGTTATTTATATTAAAATAGGTTCTATCACTAAAGAGAGATATAAACTCATATTTTCTTATTTTCTTTTCTAAAACACTTGTGTATCGAAGAGTGAACAAATTGTACTAATAATTTAAAATATTTATGAATAAATATAGAATAATGAAACGGTATATTTAAAAACTATTATATAAATTCCTCAATTTCAAATACCATTGAAATATCATTAAAGTTATTTTTGAGGAAATTAATCTTTAAACATCACAAAGTGTCCCATGCCATGATGAAATATTTTAAAACATAATTTTCATAAAAGAATAAAATTTTATGAATGCCTAAAATATCATTACATTAAGAATACTCATGGTATATCATGTAAATGGAAGTACATACACCATGTAGAAGAAAATTTGTTCTTTACAACAATTAATCCTCAATGGAATGTAAATTGAGATGAAAATCCTTTACCAGTGTGGTAACAAATGAATTGGAAAACCCAAAGGTATTAATCATTAAATAAAACATTTAAATACCATAAAAATAATAGGTTTCATGATATTATATTTCAATGTGGTATTAGGTACACAATAAATAAGAAATTAGGTTTAAAAAAATTAAGTATGCCTCACGTAATGAAAATGAGACAAGAATCCCTTACTAATGTAGTAACAAATGTATTTGAAAACCAAAAGCTAATAATCCTTATATAATACATTTAAATACCATTAATATGATGGAATTCATGTTATTATATGTCAATGTGTAAGTAGGTAAACCATATATAATAAATTAGGTGCACAATAATTAAGTATTCCTCACAGACTGAAAATGAGACAAGAATCCCTTACATTGAATTTCCTTTAGGGTGAAAATAATTTAAATTACTGTATAATAAACATATGTTAATTTTATAATTTTTTATAACCTATTTCATGTTTATAATTACATTTAATTTACTTATAACCATGTTTTGTAAAACTACTTAAACAATTATGGTTTCATCTCTTGTTTCTGACCAAATTCGGTTTACATGTCCAAACAACTATTGTTGGTCAACTATGGTCATTGGGTTAATTATATAACATCTAAAAAATAATAACCATGAAATAATTATCATATTTATACATAAATTATATTTTAATAATCCTTTATTAAATATGGTTAGGAAAATGATAATATGTCACAATCACGGAGACGGTAGGCCGTATGTATACATGAGTAAAATTATCATTTTTAAGTGAATATTGTGGAAAGAAGGTATGTAACACCATATAATTCCAGAGTGATCATTATATAATAAATAAAATATTTTTTAATCATAAACACTTATATAAATAATTATTTGGTATAAAAGAAATCACATCATGTCGAGGAGGCGGTAGTCCACACGTCCAAGAAAAATGTTATCACTTTTTAAGTGTGTGAAATGGTAATAAAGAATATATATATAATTTTTATAGAAATATAATTATTTCATAAATATAATATAGATTTTTTTTTATTTTACTCATGTTTAATTATTTCCATTCATTTATATATTCCATGTATCATGCGAATGAATCACATCGCTTTGAGCTGGCGGTAGTCTCTCTTCCCCAAACGAGATTATCATATTTATACAACTTTGAATGCATAGATTCATGTTATAAATAAAACTTCTAGAAGTTTTAAAAAAATATAAAAAACATATATATCATATATAAATATATTTTATGTCACACCCCAGAATGATGAAGGGTTAAATGACTAAATGATATGACTCATGTCAACAAGGTGCACCTTCCTTTTCGGGAGCCTATCTGATTAGAACTCCACAGTTAAGCATGCTTGGCATTGAGTTGTGATCAGGATGGGTGACCTTCTGGAAAGTTTTCCATGGTTTGTGCGAGTTAGGACAGAGCACACTAGAAAGGACATGTGTTGGCATGTGGGGACAGTCAGTAGTCGGATGACCCGTTCGGGCATGATGGTGGACCCTTGGGTGGGGCACACGTGTCAGCGGGGCAACTGGTGGGCGGGGCCCAGTTGTTAAATTTGGTATCATAGGAGGAACCCAGCCTTAAGTGCAGTGCACTGCCTCGGTGGATATGTAGGGCCCACAAGGAGGACGTTGTGCTCTAAGGGGGGGGGGTGATTGTCACACCACAGAATGATGAAGGGTTAAATGACTAAATGATATGACTCATGTCAACAAGGTGCACCTTCCTTTTCGGGAGCCTATCTGATTTGAACTCCATAGTTAAGTATTATTGGCTTGGAGTAGTGATCAGGATGGTTGACCTTCTGGGAAGTTTCTCACCGTCTGTTCAAGTGGGGACAACGCATACTATAAAGGACATGTGTTGGTCTGTGGGTATAGTTATTAGTCAGATGACCCGTTTGAGAATGTGGGTAGACCCTTAGGTGGGTTCCACATATCTGTAGGGCAACTGGTGGGCGGGGCCCAATTGTTACATTTTACATCATAATGGCCATAATGAGAGGTAGTACAGAAAAAGAGAACAGTCATCATTTCGTGTGGTAGTAGTTACCCATACAAAGAAACATTATGTTCATTACCAATTAGATGGTGGTGTGTATAAGATTAGATGTAACTCTCATCATAAAAACAACAATGTATATTTAGGATACTTTTTTTGCTACTCAATAATATAATGAAGATATTTTATGGGTTGGATAATGGAAATAAAACACGAGAGACTGAGAGAAGACATTAACTTTTAATCGGGTTACTTCTTTATTGTTTAACAAAAAGGCATAAATGGAAGGTATTGTCCCCAAAATAGGATTACTGGTTGAGGTAAGGTATTTTGGGAGGCCATTAGGATAGATCTTGGCAGAAAATATGAGGTTGGAGAGGTCTGAGGAATGGGTAGATGTGGTTTCCTTTTATTGGGAAAGAAAATGACTCACATGGTATTGTTGAAAAGAAGTTAGGTTCACATTAGTTATTACATAAAAATGTCATAACATCTTACCCAACCTCATTAATTGAAGGTTCATGGATGAAATATGGCCCGAAAATTGATGTAGGATAAGTGAATAGGTCATTTGGGGCATTAAACATAGGTTTTTAGTCAATCTGATTAGAAATCCGTAGTTAAGTGTGCTTTGATTGGAGTAGTGATCAGGATGGGTGACCTTCTGGGAAGTTTCTCAGGGTGTGTGCGAGTGGGGACAAGGCACACTTGAAAGGAAATGCATTGGTCTGTGGGTATAGTCATTAGTCAGATGACCCGTTCGGGTATATTGGTGGAACCTTGGGTGGGTCCCACATGTTGGCGGGGCAACTGGTGGGTGGGGCCCAGTTATTACATTTTACATCATAATGGCCAAAATGAGAGGTAGTAGAGAAAAATTGAACAATCATCGTTTTGTGAGGTAGTAGTTACCCATACAAAGAAACATTATGTTCATTACCAATAAAATAGTGGTGTGTATAAGAGTAGATGTAACTCTCATCGTAAAAATAAAAAAGTATATTTAGGATACTTTTGTTGCTACTCAATAATATAATAAAGATATTTTATGGGTTGGATAATGGAAATGAAACTAGAGATACTGAGAGAAGACATTACCTTGTAATTGGTCAACTTCTTCCTGTTTAACAAAAAGGCATAAATGGAAGGTATTGTCCCCAAAATAGAATTACTGGTTGAGGGAAGGGATTTTGGGAGGCCATTTGGATAGATCTTGGCTGAAAATATGAGGTTGGAGAGGTCTGAGGAATGGGTAGAGGTGGTGTCCTTTTATTGGGAAAGAAAATTACTCACATGGTATTGTTGAAAAGAAGTTAGGTTTACATTAGTTATTACATAAAAATGTCATAACATCTTACCCAACCTCATTAATGGAAGGTTCATGAACGAAATATGGCCTGAAAATTGGTGGTGGATAAGTGAATAGGTTATTTGGGCATTAAATATAGGGTTGTAGTCAATTTTTAAGCTTAATTACACCTTAAGAACTATAATTAATCTTAATTACTTTTAATAAGAATTTATGTAACAAAATTAATTTGATCTTGGTAGGAATCCTCCTGTTTTAATTCTCATAATTCATGTTTGGATATTTTTGTACTCCTCATGTTTTCATTCTCACAATCATGTTTATGTTTGAATCTTGTAAAATATGTTAGATCTAGTTCTATTATATTCACTATGATTAGGTTTAATCATAATCCTTTCTATGAATATTACTTCATAAGATAGCTTACATATATTTTCATAAGTCTATGAATACATAAGTTTGTTAATGGTTCCAAATTTTTACAAAGGACCTGACACCATTTCCAAGACACTATAACAGGACACTGTTTAGAATTTTGACAAAGGACTAGACACCGTAACAGTCTCACCGTGACTTTCTCACAGTGATTGTATCACCATCCATATCTCATCGTCATCGTCTCACTATGACTATCTCATCATGACTGTCTCATCTTAAAAGTGACATTGTTCCATAATTAACCATTTTTTCTGTCTTTTTCAATTTAATTTAAAGGTTGTTTCTAACGGTCATATGTGAGTCATTTAATGACCCTGATATAATTAATGTAATTTTATAGTTGTGTCAGCAGACAGTAAGGGGTACGAGGTGTAGAGATAGCGCATCTTGTAATATATAACACAAATAACACAAGATACAAATAAAATCATGGCACTGGAGAAAATATACGAGTTAGTGGATTGCATGAAAAAAGATAAGAACACCTATACATTCATGAAAAAAATGAAAGAAAAATATACAATTACTATTGGATGTAAAAAAAGAAGAACCTATAATGAAACATATTTATAGATTCCTTGTAGCTACTTGAAGTAGAATAGGAACATCTCACTACACTAAAAAACCGATCAATTAACTCATGACTATCTATTTATAGAAGAGGACTGGAACTTTGCATCTTCTATATCCAACGAGTCCAAAGCTACATTTCATGACACTCATAGCCTTCTAAACACAATCTAATTAACTTTTTCTCTATTCTGTGATGTTTTATTACTTTTCAAGAAGTGTGTGTATCTGTATTAAAACACAGATAATCTCCTACATCAAACTAGAGGATAAAAGATATCCTCACTCAAATATCTTTCTACAGATTGTTTCACCCATGTATAATTGTGGAAGATGTCTTGTGTGACCTGGTTGTTAGTTTTCCCATATAGAATAGTGGAAGTGGTCTTGTGTCTTGGATAGTCACATGTATGTTTTTTAACCCCAATCCAAGGTGTGGAAAAAATATATATATATATATATATATTTCATGATGTTAGGTGATCACCATGTGAAGTGGATTAGGTCTCATATTGAGACTGAACCACTTGTTTTATTCGGTGTGTCTTTCAATTTAGTCTTCCTCTGTTTTAACTCATAGTTCATAAAACTAAATTTTACTTTGATAATTAGTCTTGGATAGTATCTATAACTATATTTCCTTATTATAATAGTTTAAAAAGTTGTATCAATATCTTATATTGCTATTACTGAGAATAAATCAATTTTCTGAAAAACTATTTGAACAGTCAGCCTATTATAATTTTACTACAATGGATAACATGCTTTCTTTAGTTTTAATTGGTGTAATATTTTACATAAACTTTTTACCATACATTTTTATAGGAACTAAATTCACCCCTATTGACTATCCTACTCCAAAAAACATTGGGTATCAAATGTTATTGTTTTCAAGTTACAGTTTTCAAAGTACTAAATCTGTTTTAAAAATATTTTTCAATTGTGATTTTACTTGTGTTTTAAATATCTTTAAATATTTGTTAGTTCAAAATTTATAGTTCTTTAAAAGACTATTTAATTATCATGGATAATATATTGGAAGGTGTTGCTATGATAAGGCCTCCTTCCTTTAATGAAACAAATTATGCACAACGAATAATTAAAATGAAAATATAGTTATATAATATGGGTTTTGAGATTTAATATTCAATTATTGATGAATATAAGATTCTTTATACTGATCATCATACATGGGATGGCCTTGATAAGGCTTCTTATAATAATTATTTCAAATCTGTGAATTATTTTTACTGTTTTTCAGGAGATGAAGAGTTTAACAGTATTTATGCATGTAAAACATCCCATGAAATTTGGAATATTTTATCTATTTCACATGAAGGAACCTCTAGTACTATGTGAATGATACTTAAAACATATAATATTTAATATTATAACTTTAACATGAAGCCTGATGAGCCTAATTCTGACATGTATCACAGGTTTAATGAAATTGTGATCATTGTGGCCTCTCTTTGAAGATATGTTATAGTCAAGAAGAAAATTATGAGAATACTTAGATTCTTATCAGATAGATGGAGAGGGACCTCTGTCCCAATTATAGAATCTAGTGATATTATCAAGCTTCCAATCAAGGAGCTCATAGTCAAGTTTATGATCTGTGAGGAAGAATTAAAAGTCAAAAAATAAGAGGAAGATGAACTGAAGAGAAATTCAGTGGCCTTCAAAACCACTACTCCCAAAACTAAAGAAAATGAAAGGGTATAACATCCTTTAAATAGTTTATGTAATGAAGATTCACCATATGATAGTGATTAATAAATTGATCAATTAGCTAAATTATTTAAGAAGTTTTATAAAAGAAATAAATTCTTTATGATTTCTAATTAAAAAAGAAAATATAATAACAACGGAATCTTGAAAAAGTATTTGAAGAAAGTTGATACTTCTAGAGAAATAATCTGGTATGAATTTCAGAGAAAGGGACATGTAAAGGATGATTTTCCCAAGTTATAATATAATAATTCATATGAGGATAAATATAAAAATTATAAAAATTCCATCAAGGAAATATGGAGTCCTTTTGAGAACATCTCATGTGTCTTAGGGTCTTTACATAATGAAAAGTATGAAAAAGACAATGTGTGTTTTATGACAAACACATCTTAGCTAAACCTTTAGTCTCCTATAAATAATTACTATTATTATAGAGATGAAAGTGATTCAAAAAATATGACAATTGATGAAAATGATTTAATATTTCCCAATGATAAAAGACATTTGTTATTAGCTAAAAGATAAGAACAATTATTTAATGAAATATAATTCCTTCACTACTACTATAAAATCTAATCTTTCAGTAGAGAGAGAGAAAAATTTTCAATTAATTAAAGAGAATAGTGAACGTAAGTTATCTTATGTGAAATTGAAAAAAGGACTGAGAGAAATTTACCAACGGAAAAATACTCTTACACGGATTCTTGGTAAAAAAATTTCCCCTAGAAACACTAATGGTATAGGATATAATCCTTGAAAAAGGTACTTTGTTGAAAAATCTTGAAAAACTGTTTTTGTTCATAAAATTGTAAAATATTCTGTAAGTTCTATTATTGGGAACTATTTTACTGCTTCTAGTCTCTCTATACCAAATAGAGTTTGCTTTTCAAATGCTTTGTCATTTTCATATAGGAAACCTATGAAGCAAGTATTGGTTCCCAAATAATTTATTAATAATGTTTCTTGACCTAAACAAATCCGGGTACCAACATCTTCTCTTGTTTGACAATTATGTTGGAAAATTGCATGAAAAGAACCTGAAAAAGATTATGGTACCTAGAGAGTGGATGTTCAATACACATGACATCAAATCACTCATGATTCAAGATCCTAATAAATATTGATGTTGGGCATGTCACCTTTGGTGAAAATGATAACGGAATAATAATTTTCCTCATCCAGATTAGTAACTATAACTCAGTTTTAATGTCTAAAGTACTTTTTCTTGATGGATTATAATATAAGCTTCTTAGTATCTCAAAACTATGTGATAATTAATTCATGTTACATTTGAAAAGGATGACTGTAATGTTTTTAACTCTAAAAATAAACTAATATTCTATTCATTTTGAAATAACAATGTCGGTTCAGTTAATATAGATTCTTTAATCTCTCAAAATGTTTCTTTCATGAGTGTTTTTTATAAAGAATTGTGGATATGGTATAGAATATTAGGACACTATAATATGCACTCACATATAAAACATATTAGAAAATTATTATAAAAGGACCTAACGACACATGAGTTTCCAAATAATAGAGTATGTAATCCTTGTCAAAAGATTGAACAAAAAAATATCTTTCAATCTAAATAATGAAGTTTGCACTTATCAACATCTTGAGTTAGTTCACATGGATTTGTTTGGACAATATAGAGTTTCTAGAGTAAATAGGAAGCATTGTGTCTATGTTCTTGTAGATGACTACTATAGATATACTTGGTACTTCTTCATGGCTCACAAAAGTGAATCTTTATCTCATTTTACCATGTATGCTAAGACTATAGAAAATCATAGTGGTATTATAATTAAAACCCTAAGAAGTGACCATGGTCGTATGTTTAAAAGCCAACATTTTGAATCCTTTTTCTCACAAAATGTCTATAGTCATATATTATCTACCCCTCAGAAACATCAAAAAAATAGTGTAGTAGAGAGAATAAATAGAACCCTATAAGAAATTTATGGAGCCATTATTAGTGAGTATGACCTACCGATATACATTGGGGTAGAAACAATAAATACAGCTTCATATATAATCAATATAGTCTGGATTAGACCTATCCTCAAAAGAAATCCTTTGGAGTTTTGGAACAACAGAAACCCCAAGGATAACTACATCAATGTTTTTGGTTGTAGTGTCAATATCCATTACACTAAAGATAATCTAGAAAAATTTGCCTCCAAGAGTGATGAATAAAATTTTCAAGGTTATTCAATTTCTAGTAAATCTTATAGAGTGTTCTATAAGAGAACCAAATGTTTGGAAGAATATGTACATGTCAAATTTAGTGAAATAGATCCACGTGAACCTAAGACCTCACTAGAAGTTCTTGAGGATGATATGTCAAATCTGGATATCAATGAAAAATCTTCTGACCATCCTATGAAAGAATCTGTTAAAGTTTCCAGTTTTGAAAATTCTCTAGATTTGAGCCCTAATGAACCTGAACCTATTAAAGAATCTAAAAATACTAGTCCTCATTTTCTAGATCTATTATAACCCTTAATAACCACCATTTATATGTTTTAGTAGGAGACTTAGATAATGGAACACATAATGGAGCTTCTCTTAGAAATATGGTTGAACATCAAGCCTCTCTATCAAATATTGATCCTAAAACATCAATAATTCTATCAATGCTGAATTATGGGTGATGGTTAAGTAAAATGAGGTAAATTACTTTTAAATGAATAAATTTTGGAAACATTTGTATATAACCAAAGAAATATTGACCATAGGAAAGAAATGGGTGTTCAAGAATCAACTAGATGAAGCTGGTAACAAAGTTACAAACAAAGCTAGATTGGTTTCTCAAGGTTGTAGTCAAGAAGAAGGGATTTAGTATAAGGAAAAAAATTTACCAATTGCTAGACTTGAATCCATTAGAATATTTCTTCCATATGCAGCACAACTAAATTTCAAATTATATCAAATGAATGTCAATAGTGCATTCCTAAATGGGTATATAGTTCATGATGTTTTTGTTGAACAACCCATGTTTTTACAAACCCTCATTTTACAAATAATTTATTTAAATTAGAAAAATATTTATATGGTTTAAATAAAGATAAAAGATCATGGTATGATAGATTAAGTAGTTTTTTTATTTCAAAAGTTTTTACAAAAGGTATAGTTGATCCTACTCTTTTTATAAAATGAAATTCTAAATATGTTTTAGTAGTTCAAATCTATATAGATGACAATATTTTTTGATCTTCAAGGAATTATTTACGTACTTATTTTTCAAAAATCAAGAAAAATTAATTTGAAATTAGTTTAATGGGAGGACTCAAATTGTTCCATCGATTTCAAATTTTTCAAAACAAAGAAGTTATTATCTTAAATAAAAGAAAATATAAAAAAGATCACATAAAAGATTTCGTATTGGATAGAACTAAATTATTGATACTCCAATGTGTACTACCTATATGTTGGATCTTGATGAAAATGGAAAATATATTGATCAAACCACTTATAGATGAATGATTGGATGTCTACTCTACTTAAATTCTAGTTGGATTTATATTATGTTTATAGTTTTCATTTATGTGAGTTTTCAAAAAAACCTCAAATAGTCTCATTAAAATTATTTTAAAATCACTTTCAAATACCTGAAACATAAAACCAATTTTGGACTATTCTATTACAGAGGGAAACCTTTTGATTTTGTAATTTATTCTCATACTGATTTTTGTGTTTGTAAACTAGATAGAAAATGCACCTCTAGATCATGTCACTTTTTGAGAAAGGCACTTGTTTCATGGTGTAGTAAAAAGAAAAATTTTATTGCATTATCTACTGCTGAAGAAAAATTCATAGTTCTTGGTGGTTATTGTGCTCAAATTTTGTAGATGAAACATACCTTTCTAGAATATAGATATCCGTTCAGACATGTCCCTATAAATGGGGAAAATACTAGTGATATTATCATTTTAAATAATCATATTTCACATTCCAGGAATAAACATATTGATGTAAGACATCAATTATTGATATATCATTATGAAAAAGATGATATCACTTTGGAATTAATTATCACTGAACATTATATTGCTGATATATTTACTGAGCCATTAAATTCTTAAAGGAAAATTTATGTTATACATGATTTAGGGATGATAAAACTTAAGTGAACAGTTTATTGTTTCACAATTTACAGTTTCATGATTCACACTTTCACAAGTTACTACCTTATAGAAATTGTCTCTCAGTTACAGTATCATACTTTCTGTCTCAATGATATAGTCGCACCATTTAGTGTCACACTATAATGCTGAAACCATGAATTCTGGTTCCGGTCTCACCATAATGAATTTGGCTTCTATTTTTATAATTTTTTTCTCTTTGTTTCATTTTATTGATTATTTTATTGATTTTTACCACATATTTATGTTTTGCGACATTTGAAATCCCTAATGTTAAAAACCCAATATATTTACTCCTCTATTCACTCAATCTCCCTTATCTTAAAATTGAAACCATTATCTCTCAAACATTTATCCTTATTTCAAATTTTCATTCTTCTCAAACCCACATTGAATATCTAGGATGAAGCGTCTATACTTGTCGAATCCTAAAAAGTGAAGGTCTCATAAGAAACAATATAAAGATCCTATTGTAATGCCCAAGAAGCCACTGAAACCAGGTCTTGAGGATCGCAAAGTTGTACGAGAAAAGGAAATATGTGAAAAGTGGATCCTGACTAGTAAGTGTCTAGTTCTAGGATTTATAAGAGAACAATTTTGGTTGGATTGTTTTACCAAGGATAAAATTTCCATATACCCAAGGTTTGTTTTTGAGTTTTATCAGTATGTTCAGTTTTCCATTAACTCCTATAATGATTTAGTCGTAAGAATCTATGTAAATAGTCTATAATGTACATTTTCTTCGAGGTTGTGGGTTGACTTCCTAGGAATACCTCATAAAGTAATTTTTGGGTAATTCTAAAGAGGTCCTCCTCCTACATGTGATGATTTTATCACGGAAGTGTATCTCGAATGTTTAACCGGAAACAAAAAAAAAAAGATAAGGTTGATTGAAGCTGAGTTGGATGGTGATACAAGACTGTTGTTTAAGTTTATTCAACATATTATTTGTCCATGGAATGGGGACTTCACCACCCTTAATTATCAAGATGTGTTCTTGATACATATTATGAATAATAGGAAGAAGATTAATATGTGTAAGTATATTATACTTTACATGTGTAATATGATCAAAACTACATTAAAGTACACCAAAATTTTCTATTCAAGGTTAATATCTACAATGTTATTAACCAAGGGAGTAGTTGGGATGAATGAAGAATTAGTTGAAGGTTATGAGTTTTGTATCTCAATGGATATCGATAGAAGGATGAAAATTGGCTGGAACCCATGGAAGAAATATTGAATGGAAGATAAGGAAATAATTTATAAAAGTTTAAACCTAGTTGAAAACCCTTCAAGAGCAAAGAATGTATTTAAACCTAGCCTAGAAACTGATGAATTTGTTGAATACTAAAATGAAGAGGTAGAATATGCAGTAGTTGCACCTGAGGGGGGAAATATCTTAGAAGAAGAAGACATTGGCCAACCTATTCCACAAGAAGTAACTGAAAAATATATATTTGATGAAGTTACGAAAGAATGTGTTGTTAAAGAAGCAATAGTTACTATTCTAGAAGAAAAAGATATTCCTGAGGAAAATTTAGAATAACTTGTGGAGCCTAAAGTTATCTTATCTGCTAAGGAAAAAATAGAATAGGAATTTCAGCGAGCTGAGTAGATATGGGTGAATCTTAAAAAGATGAGAATTTAGGAATGAATAAATAGGATGAATCTTTTATTCCTAGAAAAGATGCACTTATTGAGGGGGAGCAGCACCCCATCTTATAAAGTATTCAACTTCCAAATCCTATTTACCAATGTTACTGTGGATAAATGGTACAGGTTTCCTAGATATTTTTATGTGGATAACACCCAATAGGCCTTAGAAAAAGGAATATATCTTTACACATTGTTTCAAATGAAGCCAAATTTCTTCCATAGAAGCAACCTCTGTTAAGGAGTCTGAACCTGTTTCAGTTCATGTTCTTGAACCTACTCAATAATCATATGATTTTGTGAGTCATGGTGATCTAAATGTATTTTGAGACAACTTTTTGTCTAGTTTTGGGAATTTGTTAGAGTCTCATCCTTCACTAGTGAAAACTCTCAATGAAAGAGATGGTACACTACTGTTATTGAAAATTATTTGGCAGATTCAACTGAATATGCTCCATGAAATTCAAGAAGTTCGAATGGAGAACTTTTTTTTTGAGTTATGAGGTGAAATTTCTAAAATCTATAGTTGAAGATATGAATAAATTCGTGCCTACTACCCAAGATCTTGTTTCTCATCTTATTAATGATTATGATGATGATATTCCACATAAGTTTGTATCTCTAATTCAACCAAACCTGATCAATGTACATGAAAAAGTGGTTGTGAACAATAGTAATATTTCCAATGAGATGTATGTACTTGTTGTTAGACTCAATAATATGATCGATGAATATAAAGGATTCATAAAAAAGGTTCTAAATCAACTTAATCCTCTCACATCAGTTGTTATAGCTTCATATGCCTCTGGAAATCTCTCTTATCCTATATAAAATGACATAATTAGAATTGTTTTTAAAGAAGAGCTCCAGTCAGTGTTTAATGGTGTTTATAAGTATAGTCTCTCTGTTGTCATCAATAACAGTAACCCCATACTTTATTTGGTGAGGATCCATTCAATGATCCCCAATGATTCTCAAAAGAAATCTTTAATAAGGTGAACTTCTAATTTAAGAGAATTTATTATAAGGATGAGCTGACAAATCACTTCAAGTATCTTAGAGAGAATTTGAAAATTCCTCCAGTCACTAAATACGTTAAGGATCAAGTGAAGAAGATCCAAGAATTCACACCCACATTGGAGACATTTTTGGAAAACAATGATGACTTTGATAAGACTATGTTGTATTGAGGTGAGGTCATCACTGATTTCATTAAGTTGTTAAAGCCCTATCTACACGAGAAAAGTAACACCATTGTGGCCCTTGTAGCTGCCCCTTTGTGGCATGGTCTAACTCCTTCATCCTCATCTACCTTTTCCCCTGCTACCACATCTATATCTCAGGATCTGAGCCAGATAACACTTGTTATTATTGAGAAAACATTACCTCGGTCTTCAACTAGATCATCTATTGCACCCACTCTCTTTGAAGGAGTGAATTTTCCTTCTATAAAAATTGGATCAATCCCTTCTACAACTTATACTTCCGCTCTTGTGACTCCTAGTGATATCTCTACCAATGGAAAATAAATAACTGATGGATCTAAATTGAAGTGAAGGATATATTTTGATACGTATGTATTGTATTTTTTTTTCTCATACTTGTAGTGAACTCTCTCACTATTTTCAATACATTAATAACTGTTGTTATTTATACTCATAATTTCATTCATTCACTATTTATTTTTCTTATAAATTTTTTTCTAATAATACTAAAATGGGGAGAAATATGGCAGAGCATTTATGGAAGGATTTATGGAAAAAATGATCTTCATGCACTACCAAAAAACAGGGCAAGGGAAGCGCTTCCCTTTATCAGTACTAAACAAAAATCACTAATAAAAGAGTATGCCTTTATCAGTGCTAGTAAAAAGCGCTGATAAATCAATCCTTTTTCAGCGCTAAAATAAGCACCGATAAAGGTGTACCCTTTATCAGCGTGTTTTTTAGCACTGATAAAAGGTAACATTTATCAGTGCTTATTTTAGTGCTAATAAACGTTTTTATTCAAAATTTATATAAAATTATAATAAAAATTAATGTTTTTTGTATATATTAACAATTATATACCAATATTTATAAAAATATACTCTTTATTGTTATAATTATTAATAAATAGATATATATTTATCTTATATGCCATTTTAAATAAATATATAAGAACATAAATAAATTATTAAAGAAAAACCGATGGAAACTTTATCAGCACTCATTGAAAGCACTGATAAAGGTATGTTTAATCAGTGCTAAAATAAAAGTGCTGATAAAACATACATTTATCAGTGCTTTTTTAGCGATGATAAAGGTTTCTCTTTATCCGCACTAAAAAAATCACTGATAAATGTATGTTTTATCAACGCTTTTATTTTAGCATCGATAAAACATAACTTTATCAGCGATTTCAACGAGCGCTGATAAAGGTTCCAGTGGTTTTTATTTAATAACCCTAATAGGCCCATCTCTCTCGCACATGGTCAAACTTTCGCAGAAGCTGAACTAGGCCCCTCTTCTACTGCAATCTCTCCTCCTCCTCCTCCTCCTCCTACTCCTCCGCCGCCGCTACTGTTTTTTCCTCCTCCACTGCGACCGCTGCTACCTTCGCTGCCACTGCCTCAGCCACCGCTGGTCAGTGTAAGAGTATTTTTATTCTCTTGGGTTATTATATTCTTTTAGAGAGTCCTTACTTTTATTAATGTCCTTGTGGAAGATTGGTGACCCTAGCTAATGTGAGTGTTTATGGATGAATCACATGCCATTGATAGAGCTAACTGATGGGATTCTTAGCAAGGGATATGAATATGGGATTGTACCTTATTTTTTACTAAAAATTTCTAAAGGATCCCTTCAATCCAAAATGGATTATTTTCCTACCTTTTAGTAGTTGTTGAGTTATGTCATCATCCTTCTTTAGGTTGGAGGGGAGCAGGAATGTGTGATTAATTCAAAGATTCAATTAGGATTTACTTGTTCTTATTCAAGACATATGTGAGAATATGAATCCAATCCTATGTTTTTTGGGATATGCTAAAATTCCTCTTGAAGGGTTGTGGGCATATCGGCCCGGTATCATATGGAAATTGGGGTATGATGTTACCTGTATCAACATTTATAGAAGCATGAATATGGGATTACCCCTCTCTGATATTTGAGATATTTTGATTACCACATTATACTAATTCTTCCAATATATGTTGACTAATATTTAAGACATGGGTGGGGATATAGGTCTGTTTTCATATTTCCACCAAGTGTTATTGATGGGATTCTATAATTGCAATAGGATTATGAGCCTGTTTGATTGTAAGAGTGGGGATATATACCTAAACTTTCCCCTCATCCACTTCTATAAGAAACTGGTGGAATTTATGAATGGGTGTGGAGATATGTGTGTTCCCCCTAATTTTTGTCAAGATGTAAGGGTAGGCTCACTGAGTATGAATAGGGATATGATCCTACTCACTAGATACCACATGTTGTGTAGGAAAACTTATTAGGGGGAAGTGGGGATATAAACCTTCTCCCTATGATCTATAGATCTTAATTCCTAGAGAGACCGCATAGCTTCTTGGATATAAGTGATTAGGGAAGGGGTCTGTATTGTAGTGCCCTCAACATGATTCTTAGGGTTAGTGGTCACATGATGTTGGTGATAGTGGTGATTGTTAGGAGCCTTACTAGGTGACCCCTGAATTGAGTTGAGGTCATGGATGACTTCTTGATCAACCTTCCTAATATAAGGAATATAATGATTATCATTCTCTAGGGATATAATTTTGAATTAATTAATGGTGGTGGTAGGTGCCACATGATTTATTGTAGTTTCCCTACAATGGGGTTGGTTGTGAGGCTTCAACACGTGAAGACCCTCAAATGAAACTTCCAGAGTATGGATGGTACTATGTTAGTGGTACCCCTATACCATCATGTCATCCACCTAGTTTTGGAGTCTCTGAATAGGTGATGTATTTCTTTGGATTATGGGGGTCGTAGACTTGGTATAAATTGAAGCATGGGAACATCTATTGGATGCAGAGACCATCACATTTGATTTAATGGAGCTCATAAGGAGTACCTATATACAAAAACTACCAAAAATAGAGTACTAATTAGTGAATTATTACAAACAAGTATATTCTATTAATCATTTTAACAAGTAAAGGATTAATGTTATATTAAAAAAATTGTTTACATGGAAAAAATGAAAAAAAAAATATTCCGACATCCTTGGAAGACCATTATATTCTCATTGAAGAATTCAAATTGGGTTCATTATTTTTTTGTATGTGACACGCAAATAAAATGTCCTGACATGTGGGGAACCTAATTTATTTGTTATTGAATAATTTCATGTTAGTTTCATCATTTGTTTAAAATCAAAACAATATAGCCCGATTCTTGGTTGTGAGGGGGACTGATTATAGTAGAACAATATTTGTGTCAGGTTATGATTCTTTTCCAGAAAATTTCTAATTGGGTTATACATATAACTAGAAACACCTAATGTCTCACACATTCATAAGATAGGAAACGGTAGGATGTGGATGATCTCATGAAGAAGATGGATTCATGAGGATAGGTATGAAATATGAAGATAGTTTTAGAACTCAAGAAGGAATATTACATATCCTATCGAAATTGGATTCAAAGTGTACATATTTTAAGGGAAATAGTTTATGGTTGTTGAAAATATTATACTATAAAGTTTAAAGTAATGTAATTAGGATGTATGTGTCATGAAAGGTGTGATAACAGAGGATTGATCAAGGCTTACTCATTTGGGATATACTATCTAGAATAAACGTGGAGATTATACCTTGTAAGGATGACTTATTGGTCAGGTCTTACCCATGGTATGTTCATCTTTTATATTTTAAAAAGTATGTTGAACTCGTTCTATCGAAGGTGGGTTCTATAATTTCTTGTTATCTTAAGGTGTGTTTAACCATGGTGTGGGTTCATTTCGGTTATAGTGGGTTCTTGGGGTTTTTGGGATGTGGTAAATAGTATACTTAGTTTTAGATTATTTTATTCTCATGTGTTTACCCTATTTTATGTTTTCTTTTCAGTTAGAAATCTCCTCTATTGTATGCATCTCCTCTGCCATGAACGCACCTCTACCGTGTGGTTAACGACACCTTCACATTGAGTTTTCTCCTATCACTCATTGGTTTCCCCTTGTTTTCATGTTATTACTTTTTGATATTGATGGTTATAATGTGAAATGTATGGGCTAACAGCCTCACTGAAAATCATGGCCGTTGGTGCTCCTTGTATGCGCTCTAAATGAATTTCATGTTGGTTGGTTCTTGTTGAACATTTGAATATAAAAATTTGTAATTTATGTAAACATGACTTATGAAAGAACTCCCAAAGATGATAAAACTTCCATGATAACCCTTGAATTAACAGACACAATTGAATAAGAGACGCTTTGTAAAATCAAAAATTGTGAATGTTTGGTTTGTATGGTGCTGCGATTGTGAGAATGATTGTGTTTTTGTATGGTTTTGTAGTTGTTGGCATGATTGATTTTCCATTTTTTTTCCATGTTTTAGTTCTTCCACTATTTAATATCAATCCAAAAATTACCCATTTTAATGGTACCACCACATTGTTACTAGTGAAATTCCACTGAATCCTAGAAAACCACTTCTAGAGGACTTCATGATTCACATTATGGTGTGAAGATGATGTTTTTCAGATTCTATATATATTTTAAAATAAATTGTATGTAGTCTTGTTAAATGTAACATGCTTCACCATACATGTATTTCATATAGATTTTAATGCCACACAACATTTATCTCCCAAATATACACAACATGACTCATCTTCTGACTCAAACTTCGAATAAGTTTCATTTTAAATCTTACATGTCATGTGAACCTAGGTCCCAAACATTGTATCTCCATGACATATACTTCAGCATGAAACCATGTACATGCCATGAAATAATGGTAGAACCACATGATATGTGTTTTACTTTACTCACCCCATGTATAGATACCATAGTTACTTGATGTGTATAGACTATACACCCCTAGTGGTCATGTAAGGACTATACACCGTGTATTTCAAAAAAATGTGATCCATACCTAGTGAGGTGACTCATTATATATCTAAAGTGCATGCCTTTAGATCAATTTGATCTATATGTCATGTATTTTTAAATTCATCATGCATTCTTTGTAAGACTAACTTGGAATTAATTTGATATATGTCAAATTAAATCAGGTATCTTATCCAGACACAATGTTAACCCAACTAGACACACTATGTATATGGATTTCACATGAGTTTAGAAATGGTAGTATACAACCAACCTTGACTAAGAACCCTAAACATTTTGTATCCATGGATGAAATTGTGTGCTATGTTATTTTCATTATTATTAATTATTTTTCACTTGGATGATAGTATTTCATGTATGAGTATCCCATTATAAATATCTTATCATGTAGATCACAATAGTATGATTCCCTCATTCATTGGGAATTGAACACGATGTGGTTTGGATATTCTAATTATCTTCACTATTCTTGAGAGTTGACAAGTTACAAGTGAGAGGTTTGGAAAAAAATTGGAGTATGGTACTCCCGCATGTTTCGGTGAAGAGTCCTCCATGTATAGGTTTTAGGTACTCCATGGAGATATAAAAAAGACAGGGCACAATCCTTCACATATATATAGAGTTCAGGTACTTTCACATGTTTTGGGGTAGGTTCCTCTATTTTATTGTAGAGGCATTTGACCATGATTTTTTTATAAAACTAAAACAATGCAACTTGATTAATTAAAACATAACATTAGGCAAGTTCAAGATCGAAACCATAAAGACGATGAATATTAATAAATAATGGATGAATGCCAATCGGTTGACAAAAGAGTATGATGATGGCGTGAAAGATTTTATCATGTTTGCAGAAGATCATGCATGTGACCCTTCTCAAATCCTTTTTCCATGTTTACGCTGTTGTTATTCAAGAAAAATTAGTCCAGAGGAGTTAGAAGAACACCTGATATGTCACGGAATAGATCGAAGATATAAATGTTGGAATAAACACAAGTAAAAAATGAATGTAGGTAGTGTCTAAGATAACATGACATTTTATGGCTCATCTGATATGATTACATGTGTGGACAGTGAAGACGATCGTATGGAGGGTGTGATTACAGATGTGAATAATGATAAAGATCGTATTGAAGAAATGACAAGGACAGTTGAAGATGAACTTCGTGATTGACTAAAATTGTTTAAGAAGTTAAAGAGTTGTGCAAAAACACCATTGTATGCTAGTTTCACTAAATATACAGCATTGTCAGCCATACTGAAGCTGTTTAATTTGAAAGCAGGCAACGGGTGGAGTGACGCCAGTTTTACGGAACTACTTGCTCTCTTGAATGACATGCTCCCAAAAGATAATGAACTCCCAAGACGAACATATGATGCCAAAAGAATGCTATGATCGATGGGTATGATCTTTGAAAGAATACACGCCTGCCATAATGATTGTATATTGTTTTTCAAGGACCAAAAATCACTTAAATAATGCCCAATGTGTGGTGATTCTCGATACAAGAAAGATGATTCTAGTCCTATGAATGTTTTATGGTACATTCCAATCATTCCATGTTTTAAGTGCCTATATGGAAGCGAGGAGACTGCAGGACAATTGACATGACATGCAGATACAAGAATTAAAGATGGGAAACTATATCACCGAGCATACTCTCCTCAATGGAAGAGAATTTATCCCAAGTATCCTAAAT
The DNA here is from genome assembly GCA_963277665.1 of Viscum album. NCBI lineage: Eukaryota > Viridiplantae > Streptophyta > Magnoliopsida > Santalales > Viscaceae > Viscum > Viscum album. The sequence goes on along the minus strand of OY728150.1, from coordinate 2,055,014,119 downwards.
TTGGAAACGAGCCGAGAATCCTTCGTCTGGCATTATCTATAGATGGGGTGAATCCTTTTGGTTCTCAAAGTAGAAATCACAGTACATGGAAAGTTATGTTCGTAAATTATAACTTACCACTGTGGTTATGCATGAAACAAAAATAAACCATGTTATCTATGCTTATATCAGGACCAAAACAACTCGGTAATGATATTGATGTTTATTTGGCTCCATTGATCGAGGATTTGAAAATATTGTGGGATTCAGGTGTTAAGTTGTATGATGCTTACAAAAATGATGATTTCAATTAGAATTCCATGTTGTATGGGATGATAAATGACTTTCCTGCTTATGGAAATTTTTCAGGATATAGCATTAAAGGAACTCAAGGGTGTCCCATTTTCAAACAAGGTATATAGTCAATTAGGTTGAAACATTCCTCGAAAACGGTGATTAGAGGACATCGTAGATTTCTACCCCAACGGCATAAGTACCGATATTGGACGACATCATTCGATGGAAGTTCAAAAGAATTTATATCATTGTCTCCACTAACCGGAGATCAATTGTTTGAGAAAGAAAAAAATTTGGACACTACTTTTGGTAAACCATTTTCGAAAAACCTTATGAAAACTTGTTAGAAAAAGAGATCAGTTTTTTTTAAATTACCATACTGGAATTGTCTATATGTCAGACATTTTTATGATGTTATGTATGTTGAAAAAAAAAATGTATGTGATAGTATCATCAGCATGTTGCTAAATGCACCCGGCAAAACAAATGATGGAATTAAGGCAAGATTGGACGTGGTTGAGATGAGAATACGAGAAGAGTTGGCACCAGTGAAGGGTGAAAAACTAACATTTCTTCCTTATGCTTCTTATACTCTTTCCAGGCAGGAGATATATTAGTTTAACAACATCTTGAATGGCGTGAGGGTTCTAGATGGGTATTCATCAAATATAAATAACATTGTGTCAATGAGTGATTTAAAATTAAAGGGTGTGAAATCACATGACTGCAATGTTTTGATGCAAGATCTAATTCCTATAGCTTTACGTTTCATTTTTCCCAAGAATTTCCAACATACATTAACGAATCTCTGTTTCTTCCTCAAAGATATATGCAGCAATGTTATAGACCCGGTGAAATTTCCAACTATGTAAAGTGAAATTGTCGTCATATTATGTGAATTCGAAATGTTCTTCCCACCTACATTTTTCGATATGATGGTTCATTTTATGGTTCATTTGGTGAGAGAGATTTAACTATCTAGTCCTGTACATTACAGATGGATGTACCCCATTGAATGGTATATAAAGATTTTTAAAGGGTATGTCAAAAATCAAAGTTGTCCAGATGGTTGTATTATGGAGAAATATATTATTGAGTGAGACATTGAATTTTTTATCAAATACCTGTCTGGTGTGGAAAACGTTGGCCTACCGAAATCTTGTCACACTGAGCAACATGAGGGTGAATGAATTTCTTGAAGAGAGGTTTTCACAATCAATATTACAGATCAGGAGCAGACTCACTTTTACATTTTGTATAATAGTTTCGACGTTGACCCATATGTTCAAACCCACAAAGAAATTATTAGGCATTTAAATCCTTCTAGTGCTGAAAAATGGATATCAGATACACATAATTGATAGTTTATAGGATTGTTTTGGGACCATATTATTATGCAGTTAGATAAAAATCCGGACTCAATTTCAGAACGACTTTGATGGCTAGCCGTAGGAGAAAGTGTGTATTTATTATCTTACAATGCTTATACAGTTAATGGTTATACATTCTATACTAATAAACATGATGAAGACAGTACCATGCAGAATAATAGGGTTACACTTGTGGCTGAGGAAATGCATGTTTCTGGTGCTAAGGACAGAAATCCAATTTAAGTGAATATGTCATACTTTGGCATCATCAAACGAATATGGGAGTTGGATTATACGAAATTCACAGTTCCAATTTTTCAATGCAAGTGGGTTGATAATAGGAGTGTTGTTAAAATAGATGAATTAGGATTCGTGAAAGTTTATTTTAGTAGAGAAGGGGAGAATGAAAAACCATTTATAATGGCATCACAGGCAGTAAAAGTATTTTATGTTCCGGACCCCGCAAACGGAAATAGGACAATTGTTTATTATCAACCAAAACAACTAAAGGGTCTGATTAAAGTTCAATAGAGGATGACACTTTTATAGAGACTTCAAAATTATTTTTCAAGTGTCCCAATGTAGATGGAATTTTTTATGTCACAGGAGACCACAATGAAGGGATTTACATAATCGATAGAGGAGTAAAATCTCTTCAGCCTTTAATGAAAAAAAGAGAGTACAATAGTCAGGTAATTTGTTTATTGTAATATACATTTTGTTATGTTATGTTATTATCTTTACATTGATGCTTTTATGTAATATAATTAAATTTTAAACCACATCTACAGATAATGACTTATGTACCTGCTGATGCGCCCAATCCCGAGGCACAAAAGGTCTCTCAACCAACTATTGGTGGTCCCAGTGCAGAGAAACAACATGTTTCTCAACCAGCTGGTGGTGGTCCTAGTTTAGAGCAACAACAAGTTTCTCAACCATTTGTTGCTGGTCCCAGTGCTAAGGCACAACATGTTTCTCAACCTGTTACTGCTGGTCCCAGGGCCGATGTTAGCACTCCAGATGAACATATTGATGATACTTCTGAGGAAATGGTAGGAAATGAAACTATGAAAGCGCAAAAAAAACAAGAGCACCATAGTTTGATAGTGTCCACCAAAATCCTTAAGGTAAAAGCAAAATGCATCAAATTTGAGGTGGGATGAAATAAGAGAGGCCAAAATGTTAACCCCAACAGAGCCATATTTAGTATCTACTTTGGAATCGTCACTTCGCAATGCATGCTGATTGATGTACAGTCATGGCACCATGTTGTCATCAGACTAAAGACAATAATGTGGGATGAGATTACGGTAAAATTATGATATCATTTTTTAAATTTATTAAAATAAAATACCAAAACATTGACTTACTTTTCATTATCCATTGCAGAGTGAATTTATAGTACATGCCTCGTAAAATGAATATGTATTAAGAGTTTCATGAAGGATTCATAGATGTTTCTGCACAATTTTAACAAAATATCATCTTAAAGATGGTGAAGGGAAAATCAAGCCGCACCAACCTCCTCTTTATGCACACTTGATATCCCAAGGAGCATGAGATGCGTTTAGAAACCGTTGTGGGGAGCAGACTTTTGAGGTACATTGTGTGGGGTAATACATTGTTTGACATTTCTTGTATTCAATACTTTGATTGATAGTGTTTTATTTATGAAATAGCTACTGAGTGCAGAAAATAAAAAATGTGCAACAGAACTAGTGTACCCTTACCATAAAGTACGTATGGGGTACACTTCACTTGAGAAAAAATTCGTACGTCTTTTAAATCTACCGTACTATTTGTATGTGACATAAAACAACACCATAACCATGTTTCTCTATTTATATATAGATTGATGAATCAAAATCAAAATCCATATCCATCCCACGCCATGTGCTATAGAAGGATGCTTGTGTAAATAAATAGGGGATAATGATAGATTAAAACACACAAAAAGTGTGGGAAACATGTGTAAGTATGACATAATATAAATTTTATTTTCATTAGATCACTATTACAATACAACAACTACTTATTTTTCGATATTTTATATCTTACATAGTCACAGGAATCAACAAAAACCGCACCAGATGCAGACATACATTCAGTAGCCTTGAATCATCCAGAACAGTATGGCCACATTAGAGGTGCAGGTTTTGGGGTGACATCCTGAACATATTTTCAAAAACAAAAACAATCGGAGGATAAAAATGAAAAAATAGAAAAGCTGCAAGAAAAATTATCTATTTTTCAAGAAGAATTACAATACCATAGAGATATGATAGAAAAATTTATGGGGGAGATGCAAAGAGAAGAAACAACTCAACAACAACACGTGTGTAACGATCCCGCCCCACCCCCACCAGCTTTGAGGCAAGCCATTACCCAAAAATCATAACTTAACTGAGGTAATCAACGTTTTCGTAATTGTTTTTGTGAAATGTGATTCACGTAGACACTGATACCTTTCCAGTACTAATATTCTACATGTTGAAAATGACTGTGATTTATATCTATCAAATCCCACCAATCGCCTTGTAGTGAAGGCTATGTTGATCAATATGCAGAACGACATGCTACACAATATACAGCTTCCAACAGATCATCTCAGAGTGTCAATTAACGTAGCTAATGAGCCGAGTGTCGAGCTACCTGTTCCAAATGATAATTAAGACGTTCATACAGTTGAACAAGATGTTGGATCATTCATCACATGACCGGTAATTCTTGTAAGAAACATGTCGACAAGGAGGTATCCTTTTCCAATTTACTTTTCAAGATGGACCTTTAAAATTTAATAAAAAAAGGTCTAAACTGATGAATGTTATTGAAGAATGACAAAGAGAAGAGGGTGAAATGAAATATCAGCTCAAAATATCTCAAGGATTAACCAACTGACTGAAACGGTCTACTAAGAGCACCTTTACCCTGCCCGTTCTAGATCCACAGTTAATATCATTACAGGCTCATGTTGATACAAAGTTGATAGACGGAAATGCTCAAATGGTTGATTTTGAAAAAAAAAATATGTACAGAGAGGAAACATCATATTTCATTAGTGCTAAAAATTTAAATGAAGTACTCAAGTCTGAATGGAAAGGTTCCTTGGTTATAAATGTATATATGAGGTATGTTTTAATGATTTGATTTTACAAAAGCCGATATACTCTGATAATTATGACAAAATACATTTTATATTTTTTGTAGGAATATATATATGAAAAACAATTGAAGGTATTTCCCCATGAAAAAAATTTGGACTCGTTAGGCCCCACACCGCCTCTTCAAAAGATGCAATAGATTCTGATAAAGAGGCTGCAATAATTTCATCCCTCCTCAAATCGTTTGAAATAAAAATTACAAATGACAGACAATTTTTAATACCAACGATGTAGGGGTAAAACTCTACAATTTAATCATATCAGCTATATTTTTATTTCATTCTTCACTTATTCCTTTTTTTATTTTTAGGCATAATTTGATTCTGATTGCAGTCAATTTAGATACTCCAAAGATTTATTTTCTGGATTCAATGCATGGATATCCAACAAACTGACCATGCATGATGGCATTTGTTAATTTGTAATACACTAGATCAAATATTTTAAAACTTAACATCTTGTTGTATAATTTATGTTATCTTTTAATGAGGATTCTGTTATGAAATGGATGTGCCTCAATATCATCTAATGCATGGAATGAATCCAGTGCCTAAGGATTAGAACACCTACAAGATCTACAACTGGAAAAGTATCCTAGTATATATAATAACATTTCACTATCCAAACAAATATCAAAACAAAATACTTATTTTTTCAATGTTTCTATAGTGTCCAAAACAAAAAAACGGAAAGGATTGTCATTATTATGTTTGTAAATTTATTAAATAGATTTTATTTCATCAACATACTAGCATGCCTAACGAGGTATTTTTTAAAATAATTACGTGTTCATTTAAAATCTTTATTAATCCATTGTGTATTTATATTTTTTTAGTACTACCATGACTATAGAAAAAAATCATATTCAGAAGATGATATAGTTGTGTTTAGAAATGAATGGGCAACATACCTGATGGAAGATTGTACAAAAATAGGATAAAGGTAAATTCCTACAGCTTATTTTATCCATATATGATCATTAATATCTCTCTTTTTACACCTATTGATCATATATGATCACCCTTTATTATGTTTTATATCCTTAGGATATGAAAAATAGTTTTAGAAATGATTTGTCTTTATAGTAAAGCATAACTCATTGGACTACATTGGTCGATAGTGTGGAAGTCGACTGATGCATAGTCATTCAGTCCACTCACGAGCATCTTAAAAGCTTGATGGGAACCAATATCTTGGATTTTCAATTTTTTAATTTTAGTTTCCCTTATATGTGGGTGGGGGTGTCCAAGATAGAGGGGGTGTCTAGGAGTGGGGGTGTCTAGGAGGGGGTGTGTCCAAGAGGGAGGGGTGTCCAATGTGAGGGTGTCTAGGAGGGGATGGAGGGAGTGTGTCTGGGGGTTGTCCATGAGTGGGGTGTCCAAGAGGGGAGGGAGGGGTGTGTTTAGAAGAGAGGGGGTGTCCAGACCAAGATCCATTCAATTCCATTCAATAATTATAATTTACAATGGATAGATCACTTATAGCGTAGCCTAATGTGGGTCTGTAGTGATGCATCAAAAGTTCCAACCAACCAAACCAATTAGAAGCCCATGTAAAGGCCCAAGAATTATATTCCAGTTCAATTTGAGGCCCAATATATCTTATTTAATGTTCTAAAGACACAAAATATGCATCATTTACCTTTCTCACATTATATTTATGTGAAATTTCATTCGTATTCCTCCAATATATTTTTTGTTTGGTGTTTTTCCTTGACTTGTTGAACTTTATCTCTTAAAAATATATATGATTTTATAATTAATATTATTAAATGATGGTGTATGATTAATATTTATTCAATTATCTAATAGATGATGAAAATGTAGTTAGATAAAGATGGTTATTAATTGGTATACACTAAAGAACTAAGAGGGAGGGGGTGTCCAGGAGGCAGGGGTGTCCATGTGGGAGGGTGGGTGGGGGTGTCCAGGAGGGGAGGAGGGGATATCCAGGAGGGGAGGGGGCTATCCAGGGGGGATGGGGCTATCCTGTGAGAGAGAGAGGGGATGCAAAGGGAGGGAGGGGGTTTTCCAGGAGGAGGGAGGGGGTTGTAGGTAGAGTGGTGGGAGGGAGGGGGTTGCAAGGGGAGGGGATGGGGTTGTCCAGGTGTAGAGAGGGGATTGTCTAGGGGGGGTTGTCTCGGGGAGGGGAGGGAGGGGTTCTCTAGGAAGAGGGGGTGTCCAGTAGGGGAGGGGGTTTTCTAGGAGAGGAGGGGGCTGTCTAGGTGGTGGAAAGGGGGATGTCCAGGGAATGGGAGGGCTGCAAGGGGAGAGAGGGGGTGTCGTCCAGAGGAGTGGGGGTGCTGTCCAAGGAAGTATGGACATGTAAAGGTTGTAACAAGTAAAAATTGATGTTTTATTAATGTATTCTTTCACATTAATGTTTAATTTATTTCATTATTCTATTACTAACATAATATTTGTTTTCTTATATAGGTGAAAAGTTTTTCCTGAGTTTGAATGCTTTGTTTGGCAACTAATACCATGGACAACAATTTTTTAGAGTGGATCATGGATTCCAAAAGGATGAAACATCAATGTTTTTTAACTTTTTTTTGGATAATTGTAATTGTTACCAAATTAAACAATTATTGAAATGTATATAGCAGTTTTTTGTTTTATATTCATGATTTCAAGTATATGTAAATAGATTTTTTGTTCTTCTGTGCTTTGTGTGTGGGTGTTGTTTATGTTGTGTGCAGGTGCTGTCATATGTGTGCTGGTGTTGTATAGGTGCTGTGTAGGTTCTGGGTTGGCATAGGAAATTTGGCCTTTATCAGTGCTGATTAAGCGCTAATAAATGGATAATATATCAGTGCTCAAAATAGCTCTGATAAAGGTAGTATTTATCAGTGCTATGTTCAGCACTGATATATTATCCATTTAACTGTTCTGAAAATAATGCTAATAAATACTACCTTTATCAGTGTTAAGCAAGTGCTGATAAAGGCCCACCTTTATCAGTGCTTTTTTAGCGCTGATAAAGGGGACCTCCTTTCTTCGCTGAGATTAATAGCACTTTTTAGTGCTGTTAAAGACGGTTTTTAGCACTATTATAAGCCCTATTTGTAGTAGTGATGGGAGAAGAACAGTTTGTATACATCCTATCACATATATATTCAAATATCATGTATTTACTAAAATATATATCCTAAAAACTCCATGATTTGTGATCATAAAAATGGGGAGATTATTGGACTCCTCTTTTTTAATTCTCAGAAATCATGTTTGGAGATTGTTGGACTCCTCGTGTTTTAAAGACCACAAATCATTTATATGTTTGAATCTTGTAAACTATGTTTAATATTATTCGATTATGTTTCAATATGATTATGATTAATCTTAATCTATTCTATGAATTTTGGTTCTTATGATAGATTATAGATATTTGGATAAATCTATTAAACTTTAAGTTTTATACCGGTTCCAGATTTTCACAAAGGACCTAACACAATTTCCTTGCTACCGTTTCTAATACAGTATAAGAAGACACCATTCAAAATTTTGAAAAAGTAATAGACAGTCTGATGATCTCACCATGACCGTATCACCATGAATGTCTCACCATGACTCTCTCACCATGACTCTCTCACCCTGACTTCCTCACTACAAATGTGACACAATTCAATACTTAACCATTTTTCTGTCTTTTTAAATTTAATTTACAATTTGTTTCTAATTGTTATAGGTGAGTCATTTAATAACACTGATATAATTATTATTCTTTTTCATTCATATCAGTAGATAGTATGACGTTCGGGGTTTGGAGATAGTTCATCTTATTATCCCCACCACAAAGTATCCAAAATACAAATAAAAGAGCGGCACAGGAGAAAACATTTGAGCGAGTAGATTTCATGAAAAAAAGAAGAATACCCATACATGAAAGAACAAACCAAAGGATGAATATAAAAATCCTACTAGTTGTAAACAAATAAGAACATGTTGTGAACCATCTTGAATGTGTCCTTTCAGAAAATCAAAGGAGAAGAGTAAAATCTCACTACAATGAAAAAAATAACACTCAACTCACGACACTCTATTTTCAGAAGAAGACTGGAACTTTTCATCTGCTACATCCAAAGAGTCCAAAGCTATATTTCATGACATATAGAGCCTTCTAAACTCTATATCATTAATTTTTTTCTATTGTGTACTATTTTATTACTTTTTTAGATGTGTTTATAACTGTAATAAAACAAACACTTTCACCTGCACCGAACTGAAGAATACAAGATATCCTCACACAAATATGTTTCTAAACCTTATTTCACACATGTATAATTTTGAAAGAGGTCTAGTGTGTTCTGGTGGTTAGTTTTCCAATGAAAAACATTGGAAGATCTCTTGTAACCTGGACAGTGTCATTTACTATTGTCAACCTCGATCCAGGGTGTGAATCAAAGATTTTTATATATATTGCTTGGTGGCAGGTGATCACCTAGTGGAGTGGATTATGTATTGTATTAATACTAAAAAACATTTTTTATTTATTTTTTCTTTCAATTTATTCTTTCTATGTTTTAACTCATATTTTAGAAAACTAAATTTGACTTTGATAGTTAGTCTTTGATAGTAGCTATAGCTATTTTACCTTATAAAAATAGTTTACATAAGTTATATTAATATATTATATTGATATTACTGAAAATTAACCAATATTTTGAGAAACTATTTGAAAATTCAATCTATTATAATCTTACTACATTTTTTAAGTGGCTTATTTTATTTTCAATTGGGGAAAACTTTTAAATAAACTTTTTAACAGAAATTTTTATCAGAACTCAATTAACCACTCTTCTTGAGTGTCCTTTTCTGACCAACAATATAAATAGAACACAAATTTTATATTTATTACAATTCTTTATGTTATATTTTTAAAATTCAAATCACAAAATAGGAAATATTAAGATTAATTATAATCTCACAGACATACGGATTAACTAGTTTTAGGTGAAAAATGTTCAAATGATTGTTATGTTTTGATATTAAATTTAGAAAGGTAAATTAATTATAATGAACTACATTGTATTAATAGATGTATAATTGATCCAATGTGACTTGAAAACAAATTTATAAAATAATTTAACATAAATAATTATTTAAATGAAAATGTTGTTTTTAACTAAAATGTAGTATTCTTCACTATTCACTAAAAAAATTATGTTTCTCAAAAAAATCCCAAAAAACCATCCTATGTTAATTATGACATTAGGAATTCAAAAATTATGTTTATTTTATCATATTAAATTGATAAAAGTGTCAAAATTATGATTTAAAATAGCTTCTTCATTAAAAGGTGATTAAAATGCCTTAATAAATATATATGTTTTTATGTGAAATATTGGGTGTGTTCCTACCTTATGCTTAACAAATCTATTGTATGAATATAAAAAATAATTGAATGGATATTTAACATATTTATTACATTAATATCACTCACTAACTGAAACTAATTTAATTTATTAGGGTAAACCAACTTGATGAGCATAAAAACTGTTCTCTATAAAAATATCTAATTATTATTATATTGGTTCTTATATTCATTTATAATATATTTGTAACCAATGAATTATTTTTCTAAACATATATTTTCATAATTTTGTTAATACTATTCATAAGGTCTAGTTTATATCTTCTTATATTAAATAATATTGTTTTAATTACAGGTTGATTCTTAGTAAGACTTCATATTGTGTATAGAGAAATTCATTGAAGAAGGTCTCTTTTGCATGTAACACATGATATAGAGGAATTTCTTTATTGTGTATTATGTATGGTAACTTAGTGTTTCATGAGTTGAAATATATAGAATATATTTTATATAGTAAATATATTATAAAGTATACGAAAATTATATTACCTTACATGGTTTTTGTCGTGTGTCATATAAACTATAGAATACAAGGTTCTTACATTAGTTTTCCAGGGCTTCATAGTTACGTAGATTTCGTCCATAGGTACACACCATTGATGGTAAGACTTATGTTATAGAGGTTCACCTCATTTATAATGACGGAAAAATTCCCAAATAGTGGAGGTTGTTCACAATGGGAACTCTAGCTAAATGGTTTGTTGATATATACATATTGTCTTAGAAAGGACCATTTAGAGTCATTAGGCCAAATAATTATGGGCTTTAGGGCCTTTTAATAATATAAGTAGTCTTTATGGTCCATTTAATATAGGCTATATAGGGTGGGTTACTTCTTATAGGGTCTAGGACGTGCTCATTCGGCATGTGTGTGTGTGGTCTGTGTGTGTGTTTGTTTGTAATTGTACCCCCCAAATATCGAATATTTATTATTTTTATAATAATTGTTTGTTGTTGTTGTTGTTGTTGTTATTTAATATTCTATCTGATTTTGGTATAAGTACAATGAAACTAACACACATCACACCCAACCAAAGACACAATTGGTTAGGTTATGAACCACCAAGGGATAAACTCCCACTCAAGCCCTTACTTTTAACCAAATAGATGGAATGAAAACACCATTAATATCAGAACAAGAATCACATAACATATATGACCCATTCCCCTACATTACCCATAGTCACTATGCCCTTTCCTTTTTCACCGCACTATGCCTTCTATCACCACTACCATGGTATCCTGCCTTCTCATCAACCATCAACATGTAGCACTATAAGCCAAGAACCACTAAGTGGGCCTCCCATATAGGCCAACACTGTATGGGACCCCTCCAACCATCATCTCTAAAGTTGCAGTGGTAGTGCCACATACAATCGTTGGACTGCAACCCCATCATCGAGGGGTGGTTCACTGTTCCCATTCACTGGTTCCATAACCAGAATGATTAGTCATCTATTGTGCCTAGCCTTGATGTCATCAAATCCATATATGGTTCATATTCCATCATCGTCATCTTCTTGTACTCAAAAATTCTATCGACAATAAATTTCTGATCATCTTCGCCTTTGTGGTCCTTTTCTGCATAACACTCACCATCGAGATAATTATTTCTATGCCTAGCCTTGGAGACATCAAATCTAGTCCCAAACACAGTCCCCCATATTGTACCATAACATCATGCATTCTATCCACACCTGATTTTATGTTGTCATTGTCGAACCATATCAACTTCCACCAAGAACCATCCATAAACCTTTTATTGAGTGGGACCTAACCACAAATCCACATGGAGTGGCCCCCCATGAAACAGATTCACCAAATCATTGATAAAATACCTAAATAGGGTCATACTAGATGAAAACCCTCCTCGGATGCAATCTAATAAGGAACCATTACCACTAGGCCACACCCATGATACATTCTTATTATTATTATTCATATTCATATTATTATTATTGTTATTATTATTATTCATCTTATTGTTATTATTTTTATTACTATTATCCTTATCCTTATCCTTATTATTATTATTATTATTATTCTTATTCTTATTTTTATTCTTATTTTTATTGTTACTCTTATTATTATTATTATTTTGGTTGTTGTTATTATTATAATTATTATTATTATTATTTTGTTATTATACTTATTATTTTTATTTTTATTTCACATATTAATATTATATTTTTATTATTATTCTTGATATTATTATTATCGTTGATGTTGTTATTATACATTTGGGGACTTACCTGAGTGATAAAGACTCACTCTGTTCATGTATCAAGAATGGGTTCAAATCGAGGTGGGAGAAAATTTATGTGGGTACTCTAGCACTATTGTAAGGCAGGTACTATAATAAGTACAATAGATGTGGTATCATAGTGATAGTACTATTCATCCAAAATGGGCCTTAGGTCAATCAAGGTGGGATGGGCAGGTGACCTTCAGTGGTAGGATCATGAGTAGGCAAACATGATCATGGGGCCTATGGGTCTTTGGTTTATGGGTTATGTAATGGGTCCCCCACTACCTATGAAGAAAGTTGTTACTTTTATAATAATAAAAAGTGGATTTGAACCCAACATTAAAAAAATTTGTTGTTATTTTTGTTATTATTATTATTATTATTATTTCTATTTTTTTTCTTATATGGATTATTATTCTTAATATTTTTTTTATTTTTTTATTTTTATTTTTTTTTTATTTTTTTCTTATTATTTTTCTTATTATTTTATTATAATTTTTCTTTTTATTATTATTGTAATTATTATTTTTATTATTATAGTTATTATTATTACTATTATTATTATCATTATTATTATCCTTATTATTATTGTTCTTACTATTATTCTTATTATTTTTCTTAGTTTTATTCTTACTATTTTTCTTACTATTGTTCTTATTATTGGTTGTGAGTGTAGGCGCATATGTTCCTCCCTTGAAGGACACACAGGTTGATTCTAGTGATTCTCAATTAGCTCTTAAGGATATTGGAGACAATAGATCTGACTCTAACGAGGTAAGGAATATATGGGGTTTCATAGGTCATAATTCTTCCTCTTCTACTGCTCATGAGAAACTGAGCATGGATCTAAATCGATCCTCATCAGCTAATGATATGAGGTCTATTGAAGCTAATGATCCATTTATTACTATTATAACTAATAGTAATGATGCTCAATAAAATATATCAATGATTCTAAGAGTATGGGATTCTTCTAGTTTGGACTCGGGTTCAACTAGAAATGTCGCACATGGATCATCAACTAGTGTTCCTGTTTCCAAGGAGTCACCTTATGTGATAGTTAATATGGATGTGGTTGAGCCTACTGATGGATCTGATCCTCAGTCCATGGAAACCCCATTTATTATTATCTCATGTCATACTATGTATCCTGGGAGTAATAGGGGAAAGTTTAATTTTAGTTTACATGTAAATTTAGGTATAAACACTACCATGAAAAATTTCTTGAAGTTAGGTGACAAGGAATAGCCCACTGATATTGTAAGGTCGTGTACAAGGTAATCAAAGGGTTTAGGTATGGATGGAGTGCATGTTCCTCAAGCCATTATGGGTTCTTCAACACTAGATGATGATAATTATCCTCAATTTTATGATTAAAAGTCATTGAAAAATCCCAAAATATGGAATAGGGGTTGTCACCTAAGAGGTAGGAGTAGTGGTTGCTATGATTCTCATTGATATTTTTTTGTTCCTTAGAAATTTGTCTGATTTTCTCATTATTTTCTATTTATGGTATCTTTTTTCACTTTTTCCAAAATGTCATATCCCCTTCTATTTTTCATTTATTTATTTTTCATAATATTTTGGGATCATGGGAGAAAACACATGGTTCATCCCATAATGGATTATTGCTATTATTATTTATATTGTTTTTTATATTGTTTTTTATATTGTAATTTTTATTATCATTACTATTGTTATTTCTATTATTATTTTTATTTTTATTTCTATTTTTATTCTTATTAGTATTTTTATTCTTTTTTAATTCTTATTTTTATTCACTTTCATATTTTTTTTATTCTTGTTGTTATTATTATTTTATTCTAATTATTGTTGTTTTTATTATTCTTATTATTATTACTATTATTATTATAATAATTCAAATTGATATTCTTATTATTATTCTTATATTTGTTCAAATTTTTTATTATTTTTATGATTATTGTTATTAATAATGTTATTATTATTATTACTATTATAGAGATGATATAGGAAAGAGTCTAAAAATACTAGGTGATTTTTTGGAAATATTGATTTAAGGTTCATGATTTCATTGGATCTCTTGTATAATATGTAATTAAATATATAAGAGACTAAAATAATTGATCTTTGTGATCCCTTGACTGCACTCAACTTAGATTGGGAGAAATCATATATGAACGCATTGGATCCAACTCTATCAATGGAATCGTATGTCATTCCTTGTATGAACCATGCTTCATATGATTAGGTTCTGGTGGGTATATCTATTCCTCTTTATACTCAAGGAGACTATACACAAATGCTTTCTCCATTAGTTGATAATATTATACGAGTTCCTCCTGGTGTCTAAAATTCCAAAAAAAAATGGTGGCCTCAAGAAAAAGGCCAACTCTTTGATTTATATAATCATGAATTAATGTGATACAGTATATGTGGAGGTGAATCAGGGTCCTCTATTTGAATAACTTATAGAATGTATGAATTAAATTGTTGTTCATTTTTCATTGAGATTTATTGGGTATAAATTGAGCATAAATAGTCTCGGGAAGTTACTCTTAGATTATTTGGGTTTTGATGGCAATAGAATTACATCGCCAAGAAGGGATATTTTTCATATTAATTTCCTTATGTGGATATAAAATATAAATCATGGGGATACGTTTTTTTGAATCATAATCCATGTATTTTAAGGATTTAGAAATGGGACCCACATTTCAATCCCCATAATTCTAAAAACTCAATTAAAGAGTCCTCAATTAAAATTGAGGGTTTTTTTTGATCCAAAAATTCTTTTGGAGATAGGTTGTATAGTGGGTGTACCGATAAAAATTTATTTTGAAACCAAGAGATCAAGATATAGGAACTTTTAATGTGTTATTTTTTAGTTTTATCTTTCTAATCCTTTGGTAAATTTATTATTCTCAAGGACGATGAATTTAGTTTTTTATTTTTAGTGGAATATGAAACTATATTCCCCTTTTTTCAAAGGTTAAATAATATTGAAAATGATTTAAAGAAATGCCACAATATTTTGGTCTATGGGAAATGTGGAATGGTATTCTGCTCTATGGTATAATGTTATAAACTTTAGGGTCCTTAAAATTCCACTGAAGAACTAGTGCAGAATGATGTAGTGCCTACTGTGAAGGGGGGGACACATAGTGTGAGGGCTTGTCCTCTAGTAGTAATTACATTGGATGGAGGTCAGGTTTCTCCTAATCCAGTATATAATGTTTATTTTGTTCCTTCCATTTTGGTTAATACAACACATTGCATTGGTATCAATACTCTTACAGTAGACACTCTAGGTCAAGATGTGGTTTCAAGAAAGAGTCATCAATGCTCTTATGTATTGGAAAATGAAGTGAAATTGGAAGTACTTTATGAAGATTTTTTTATGATTTTGTGAAATACAAAGGTAAAACGAAATATTATTGTAGGTTCTATCTATCTACTTGTTAATGTGATGAATTTAAAAGTTTATTTGTCCACTAATTGTTCTAAATCATATGTTGAGCTAGTTATCTTCTCAACAATATTTACATAATAGCAGGTGGTGTATTCTACCACTCAAATAGAACCTAATATTTATTCTAAAAAGGATGATACATTGGCTATAGGTGTGGAAACATAATTCCTTCCATTGAAGGGAACATATGTTGATTCAAGATATTATAAATCAACTCCTAACAAGATGGGAGATAGTGGATCATACTCTACTTTTTTCAAGAAGACAAGTGTTGTTAAGGGTCATAGTGTCTCCTCTTCTAGTATTGATGAGCATTAGATTAGGGCCCTAAAGCAGTACTTAACAACTAATGATATGAGATATCCTGAAGATTATGAGTCTATTATTACTACATATAATAATAATGATTCCATGAAGCATTTATTAATTACTAATAAGGTATGTTATTCTTCTGGTATGGACCCATGTTCAGCTAGCAGTGTTTCACAACTCTCATACACTAGTGTTGAAATCTCTAAGAAGTTACCATGTGCGGTAGTGAATATATATGTGGTTAAGGATATTGTGAAATAAGATGATTATTCTATGGAAACCCCACGGATTATGAGAATAAGTCATACTATGGATCTTGGGAGTACTAGGGGAAATATTATTTTTAGTTTACATGATAATTTAGGTTGAGTGAGTACCAGGGAAAATTTCTTAAATGAAACTGAAAAGTAATATGACTCAGATGTGGTCATGTCAGGTGTAGAAAATATTATCGATCTTATATCTGGATGGGGGATAAGTTCCTTGGTCTAATGTGATTTTTAGCCACTAGATGATATTAATGATCCTTAATTTTGTTATAAAAATTCATGAAAAATTTCCCAAACATGGAAGAGTTGTCTTCACCCATGAGTTAGGGTGGTGGTCACTCTCATTCTGATAGATTTTTTTTTCTTGGGTAGTTGTCTATTTCCCTATTGATTTTCTCTTTATGGATGTTTTTGTTACTATTTCCCAACTATCATCTCCCCTTTTACTTTTTTTTACTTTAACATCAATAATGTTTTGGGACCATGGGCTAAAACCCATGGTTTAAGCCATCATGGATTATTATTATTATTATTGTTATTATTATTAATATTACTAATAATATTGTTACTATTATTATTATTATTATTACTTGTATTATTATTATTAATATTATTATTATTACTAGGATTATTTCTACCTGTATTTTTATTACTATTATTACTACTATTATTATGGTTAATATAATTATTACTACTACTATTATTATTAATACTATTATTATTATTACTACTATTATTATTATTACTAATATTATTATTATTACTACTCTTTTCGTTGGTTGGTGCTCGATCCTTCAATCTTTCAATTTTCTAAGGCTAGTTCTGATTCAGAGGTCCATTCTAATACTCCCTCCAATGATCTTAAAATGTGGGATTCTATTCATGTGATAAATCCTTATTTCGTTAAAGGGATATGAGTAGAGTCATTTTTGTTCTCCCAAAGGATTACGAAGAAAGGTGATATGACATTTGTCATATCATCTCATTGAATTATTGAAGACTGACTCAACAATTATAAGAAGGCACTTATTATGAAAATATATTTGAATGATAAATATCACAAATTTAGTCTCTTTAATATTAGGAAGAAACTCATGGAGTTTTGGGAATTTGATGACTGGAAAAAGACTTCTCTAGGATAGGTTTCTTCCATATTGTATTTCCCACTGCAAATCAGAAATTCAAATCTTGGGGACATGGATTCATCAAACTGAATTTAAATTTTCTTAAAATCTAGGATTGGGAAACCTATTTCAAACCTCTAAATGTCAATAATTATTTTACCCAGCTATGGATTCAAATCCATGGCTTGAGTTGGCTTTTTTGGAACCCCAAGATACTTTGGTAAATTTCCTCAGTAGTAAGTGTTCCAATCAAGATGTGTAAAGGGTCCAAAAAGGATAGATATGGTCAGTTTTTTAGGTTTCTAGTTGAATTTGATCTTAGCTCTCCTATTATCATGATAATTTTTCTATTAGTCACTAATTTTTTATTCAATCTTCATGTTTAGTTCAAAAATGTTTATAACTTTTTCATGGGATGTATAAACATTAGGAATTTTTATGCAAATTTTTTTGGAAAATTACATGTTGCCATCATAGGATGAATGGAAATCCAATTTACAGGTACACGAAGAAGGATCTAATAAAAAATTGTATATTTTCATATGGAAATTCAGTCAGTAGGAAGACAGATAGGTAGTCCCATGTAGTGGAAACTCGCTGTCGTGGCACTATTGGGAATATCGATCTAACACTACAACATTAGATAAGAGGTGAACTAATGGTTCACAAAATAAATAATTCTGGAATTTCTAGAGCTAAACAGGATGCTTAGGATGAGTTTTTCCATCCCTATAGTATTGAAAAGTAGGTCTATATTTCACTTATAATTTGTCACTCAGGGAATGTTGAAGAGTCCAGTTCTAGGAAGGAAATAAATAAAAAACATGGACATTACTCTTAGGAATATTTTGGTTGACAGTATAATGGACAATATTGTTGGTAGGATTCGTGAAATGCTATGAAAACTTCCACATTGTAATACACTGGTGTTGTAGGGTTTGTTTTAGGAATCAGTTAATGCTCAATGGTAGGGGTTGTTATTTTCAGTCTGTTGGTATGAAGACTTCACTGGTTTGGAAGACTAGTCCTCAGTTGGTTGGGAAAGTGACTGAGTAGCAATAGGTATATTCACATAAATCATTATTGTCCAATGGAAAAAAAAAGTGGTGGATTATGAGGGATTCCAAATGGTATTACACATAAAACCCATATATAAAGAACTTTTCCTTAGTTCTCAACACGTGCAGCATACTTTTGAGTCATCTATGAGTTCAAACTACCAGAAGAATGTGTTCATGGGAAATTATACTTAGAAGGGAGAACCAACTGATATGTCTATTTCATTCTCTATAGATCCAATAAATAGAGAAGGTTATAAGGAACTCTAGTTATATACTTGGAAATCCAAATAATCTGAGTCTCAGACTCAGTCTATGTAGTCTTCACCCAATCTGATCCAGATGCCTCTCTTAAGTGGGTATGGGAAGGACCTGTTTCCCAACACTATTTCTCGGAATGAATTTAAATATATGTTGGATAAGAAAAACTTTATAGGTGAGAAATCTCTATATGTTTCCATACATCATGTGGACCATCATTAATATCCTTGTAGTATTAGAAATGTGGAAATTAGGAATGTGGATTGGACATATCCATATAAATTTAAGATTTAATGAAAATTATTATTAAATTTTTTGTAAGGCCTCTAACATTGAATGTGATAATACAATGGTCAAAAACCCCAATATTAAAACTCCTCCACATGACCATGAAATTGAAAGTCTTCCCCAGGGTCTTAGTAAATACATTGAATATTAGGTTGAATTATAGGATGAAGTTGTATTTTCATAATGGAACTGTATTTCTTTAGTTATAGGGACTGCATAATTATCTAGAAAACATTCTCAGTCAACATTGAAGAAAACTTCTAATCCAACTCTGAGATGTTATTTCAACACTTATCTTGGAAATATAGGATTTTTACTCAGGTACTGGATTCATCTGACTCTTAATCATATCAGCAGTTTAATCTTCCACATATTATTAGTTCATAGTGTGGAGGTCAATAACAAAAGATAATAGTTTTTAATCGTATAATATTTGTATCTAGAGGGAATTTTCGGAATTGACTTCCTATTTTAGTTATTTTATTTTATGACTGTATGTTTTTCTATTTTTTACACTTCCTTGTTTTTTATATCTTTTTTAAGTGAACTTTGTGGTTAAGGGTTTGGATCTCCATGTTTGTCAAGGATCCATATTGATTATTTCTACCATTATTATTATTACTACTACTATTATTACTATTAACAATACTACTAGTATTATTATTATTAATATTATTATTATTATTACTACTATTATTATTACTACTATTATTATTACTAATACTTTTAATATTTTTATTAATATTACTATTATTAGTTTTATTTTTTGAATAATATTAGTATTATTAGTATACTACTATTAGTATTATTATTATTAATATTACTACAACTATTATAATTATTATCATTTTCATTTGAAAGTTGGGACATAACCCCTTTATTAAAATAAAGAAAACAAAATAATGAAAAATAATATGGTTAGAAATATCCACTATCCACATTAGTTATAGTTTTCAAATTTAGTCTTTTAATAATATCATTTTGAAAATCAGCATTCTTATTGCGTCAAGCCCACCCATTAATTCGACCATGATCATGGATATGAATAATTCTGTGAAGACCTCTCCTCAATGTCTTCACATATTCCTAGAGTCTATCTATAGAATTCTCTAAGTCACTCCCCTTATCATATCTCATAATCTATTACTTATTTTAGAATACATCTATCAAGGTATCATTTCTTCTTCTACACCCCTCTATGGGGATCTAAGCCTCATGATGGACTTCTTTACATCCTTTCTCTTTCAGATTCAGCAAGTTAGGTGCTACAAAAAAATTGGATGTAGTCACCTATGCCTTAGTTGAATTCATATGTGATGTATCATTAGATGTGATCTATATCACACATTCCAAAGTTCCCACTCCTATCATAATCATTAGCATTGGAGGTCCCCGGGTGTCAACCTTTTTGTTAATACCCATAGAGGATACCAATGGAGTTTACAACTCTTTTTCAATAATTCTAATGTCCTAAATGATGATAATTTTCTCGTCACATATTCTGAGAGTAGTATATTTAGTGGAAATTTGGATATTTTGGATTTGGGTAGATCATGTGCGAGATAAATTCCTATTTTTTGAAACTATAGAGACTATTTTTTTTAAAAAAATCTTTCAATAGTGAAAATCTTGTTCTCTTACTACATTTACTGATCAAGTTTAGTATGAACATCCAGTTACTAATCATATTTCCCATCAGAAATAGTAGAATTATCACCCTCAATGTCCTTGAGATGTTCATACCTAAAATAATACTCCATAATCAGCCTTGACTCTTCAACTATAATATATTCCCAAGAAGCTTTGGAATGAACCTTCATAATAGGAATCAAACCAGTATCCTGCATACCCTAATGATTGGTAAATTTCACTTTAGGTAGGTTCACTAAGGTGTGAAATGACGAATAATCATGGGCCCACAAAGCACTTATGCATTCTTAGAGTACATGTTCTTATACACCCTAATAATTAGTGGTTGCTAAAGGTTTCCCCTACCCCCTTATTGGATATGAATCAAGAAAAATACACCCCTTGGAATGATGTTTTTCCTTCCATGCATCAGTGATTGGACTGGCTATAATGATAGAATTAGAAGATTAATTCATCCCTTTAACTAAATTGTGATTTTCATAAACCACCACAGGGTCGGGAAAACCTCCATTCACAATAGCAGTAAAGTAAGGAGTTCCCTATTTTCTAAATATGTGAGTTCAAAAAAAATGAGTAGGTCTAATAGGGTAAACACTATTTTTCAATCCTTGGAAGAAATATCTGCTACATTTAGTTGCCTTTTAAATTTACAGTAGTCAATCATGTGACCCATAATTTTAAAAAAAATTCCATTCAAACCCCTAAAAAAATTATCAATGATATTCAAAATATTTTCAAACCCATGGAAAAATTCATGAAGCTTCATCTGAGTAATTGTGATCTAAATTATAAACTCATCGACTTACAAAATAATTATCTTAATAAGGGGATAAAAAAGATCAACCGCAGACAATTATCCTAGAAAAGTGACCAAACCTTGTTTTCATTGTTTATTTTTCAAATTTTATAGGGATACCCACTACCAATTTTCTATATACGACTGTGAAGACCCACAATCATCCATAGCCTATTAAGAAGGATATGAGTAATCTGGGTGATGATCGAATGTTGATGTGTCATTAGCCGTTCATCAAGAATTGCACGATCAGTCTCAAAGAAGGATAAGGTTCCATTTTTTGTGAACATTATTGAAACATTATTAACATCAAATAAGAATCTACCCTTCTCAACCTTTGTGGTTATGGAGATTTGTGCTTTCTCTCTTAGGTGAGAGACATTGTCTATAGGGTTTCTAATGGTCTTATTATCCTTTTTTGATTTAATTACTTCTTCCAACTACTTCAGATTAAAAATGATAACATCATATGGATTAATGTAGAAATCCACATCAAAAACCGTCATCATGTAGACCTAGTCACCATTAGAAGAAATAGAGAGAATCTCCTGATTAGCATCCATCGACCACTAGTATTATTATTAATTTTATGATTACTACTACTACTATTATTATTATTACTTCTACTACTACTATTATTATATTTATTAATATTATTATTATTTTATTATTATCATTATTTTCACCATTATTATTATTATTATTACTACTACTACTCTTATTATTACTACTACTAATATTGTTTTTATTTTTACCAATATTATTATTATTAAAATTATTATTATTATTATTATTATTTCTACTACTACTATTATTAATATTATTACTACTATTATTTTTAATACTACTACCACTACTACTATTATTATTATCAATATCATTAACATTAACATTATTATTATTATTATTATACATATTATTATAATTATATTTTTTATTTTTATTCTTATTATTGTTATTATTATTAGTTTTATCGTTATTAGTTTCGTTATTATTATCCTTATTATTATTGTTATTACAATCATTATTATTATGATTATCATTAGGATTATTATTATGATAATTGTTTTTTTTTTGTTATTATTATTTTTATGATTATTATTATCATTATTATTATCACTATCATTATCATTATTCTTTTATTATCATAATTATTGTCAATATTATTGTAATTATTATGATCATTATTGTTTTCATTATCACAATAATCATCATTTTTATTGTTATTATTATTTATATTGGGTTGTTGGGGTTTGGCTTAGTGGTAAGTATCTATTAATGTTACATCCATGGTTTGGGGGTCAATTCCATGGAGTGCAAGTCACTATAGAATAGAACTTGTAGCAGGATTATAGTAGCAGTGGATGACACTATAGTAGTTGTGGGTACTATAGCTTGTATTTTAGTGGGTGGTGGGATTGTAGCAGCCTGAGTACTATAGTAGAACTATTAAAAATGATCCTTTATCCAAAAAAAGGGCCTTCATGCCCAAAAATTAGGGATTCATAGCCCCTGTGCCTATGAGTTGTGTAATTGGTCTCCCTTTACCCAGTATAAAAAAGAGTTCTTACCTTTTTTAAATAAAAATATGAATCGTCCCCAACATTAAAATTATTATTATCATTATTATTATCACTATTCTTATCATTATACTTATATATTTTGTTTGGGGGTATAATTATAATCAAACACACACACAGACATGCCTCAAGAGCATAACCCTGTCTATTTACCCTCCCGTAGGGATAGTCCAAATTATATTCATGTCTTCTTTATATTATTATAATTATTATATATAAATATATTGGGTAGATCATAGGAAACCCATTCTTCAGTCACCCCCACCGTTGAGCGGGGCTCTCCCTCACACTGTCATTGGATGATGTCAGTCACTTACATTACCCCCATCTCGGGGGGGGGGGTGCTTTCTATATCATTAGTAGAGGATTTCCCCACATACCCACTCCTCTGTGATCAACTACACCGACAACCCCCACCCTGAGTCACCACAATCCAATTCTCACGTGTGGTTTCTCATCAGAGACTACATACTCGTGCATCACCTTTTCCCTTCTTAAGATCATCATCCCACATATGCACCTAAAATTTCCACCCTTGGAATTCCTCTGACCATCCCATCATCAATGAACATCATTGATCATCCACACATGCCACATTAGAGATCTTCATCCAACTTGACCTCATGGGGACCAATGTCTACAGCTGGTCACCACCCCCATTAAGCCACTATTGTCCATCGAATCTCTTGACCCTACTCATCAAATGTGATATCCCCACTATCGATCAGGGGCCCTCGTTAACTACCCACAGAACATGCGAACATCATATCTATTTTCATATCTAGCCAACATAATTTAATTGGGTTTCCAAATCTATGTGGAGGCTAGGATTTGAACGCCGACTTACTATATGTAGTATGGAGGGGTGTACCACAACCCTCGGCTAACACCCCATCCTTATTATCATTATTCTTATTCTAATTATTATTATTATTATTATTATTATTTCAAAAAGTTTGTGACTTAGTGGCACCCTTATTAAAATTATATAAATAAACAGAAATATAGGAGGAAAAAACATGAAAATTTTTTCCCACAACATGAAAAAATACAAAAAACATCTTTAATCTCGAGATCGAGTATTCATATTGTGATGAGGGGCGTCCACCCCTACCCAAAGGATATCATCCTCTCATACATGTCTTAATAAGATATCAAAGTCTGCCTCTATAATCTAGTGTCTCAAAATCAGTACCATACCTCATATAATCTACCACACCATCACCTTTTGAAAATTTTCCTCACTTCTTCTAGAAGCAAGAAACTTGGAGGAATTATACATTTGTACCTTCATGCTCACCTTCATTCCATGTTTGGTTGGAAAAATCCTTAATGAAGGAAAAAAATTGGTGAAGCTTCCTCATCATCAATTACATGAACTATGTTCATGGGTATTTTGAGACTCATTGCATCTTCTCTATTCCTTTTATATATATTTGGCAATGATTCCAGAGTTGATACAACAAAAACATGAGATCTCTCGCTTCTATGAGCAGTGGGTGTCACTATTCACATACCCTTTCTAGTACATGGACTATAGGCCCAGTATTGGGTGGCCTGAAGTCCCTTTCATTTGATGGCCCAAGGCCCTGTTGCATCATCATGTACAAGGGTCTTCACCACTTGCATGTATCATGCCTGCATCACTGCCTTCTCTCATCATGTCTATTCCATCGCATGCTCACATCATACCCACATCACTGCCCATGTGTTAGCACTAGTGATGGTTTTTACATCATAAATCCCCCAAGGGGCATGCTATGATTCGAAATTTGGTCTTTTAGATGTAGGACTTTGGGGTTTAACACCCAAGTTCCACCCCAACTATATTACTATTACTAATACTATTACTATTACTATTACTATTACTCTTACTATTACTTTTACTATTACTATTACTATTACTATTAATATTACTATTACTCTAACTATTACTATTACTATTACTATTAGTATTACTATTACTATTACTATTACTATTACTATTACTATTACTATTACTATTACTATTACTATTACTATTACTATTATTATAACTATTACTATTACTATTACTATTACTATTACTATTACTATTAGTATTAGTATTATTATTACTATTATAATTACTATTATTATTACTATTACAATTACTATTACTGTTACTATTATAATTACTTTTAATGTTACGATTTGTTATTATTATTATTGTTATTTTAATAATTATTATAACTATTATTATTATTATTTTTTATTATTATGCCAACGAGCCCGTAACTGAATGGTATGGGCTCCAGCTTTGCATCCAAGATACTCGGGTTTGAAACTGGGTGGAGGCGAATTTCGTGGGGGCACTATAACAATACTGTAGTTGGTACTGCATCATTTTAGTAGTTACTAAAGTAGTACTATAGAAAATAACATTCGGTACTATAGTAGCCAAAAATATTCACTTGATTTGGGCCTTTTGGTCCACCAATTTGGGACTACAGAACTCAGGGCCTTCAATCCATAAAAGGCCTTAGGGCCTCAGGGACGTCAAGCCATAGAGACCATGGAGTAGCCTAGTTCAAATAGAGCAGGCCTAGGAAGGGGATCAATGTAAAGAGTAGCAGCCACCAGAGTAGAGCTAACCGGAATGGAAGAATGTGAGGGTATAGAAACTACCATCGGCACCAGGCACCATGAAGATTTTAATGGGGAAATGTCTTTCGATCATCAGTGAAAGGTGGGGATCTAGTCAATCAATGATGTAGAAGCTAGGGAGGGGTAGTTCTAGTGGTATTGGCATATGGGTCATTTTTTGGACACAATATGATTATGGACCTTCAGGTCATGTAATCAGCCTTCGGGCCGTGTTGGGCCTTATGCCTTGGGCCTACGGGTCATGTAAGGGATCCCCTTAAACCCTTAAAATTGGAATTATCCATAATAAAATAAAAATAAGGCCTACAGGCCATTCGGTTTGTTATTAATATTTTTATTATTATCATTATTTTTATTATCATTATCATTGTTATCATTTTCATTATTATTATTATCATTATTATTATTATAATCATTATTATTATTATCATTATTTTTTTATCATTATTAATATTATCATCGTTATTATTATCATTATAATTATTATCTTTAGTTTCATCATCATTATTATTATAATAATTGTTATTATTATCATAATTATTATTATTATGTTAATGAGATGATACATGAGTGGTAAAGGCTCCTACTTGGCATCCATAAGACCGAGATCAACTCTGGGTATGGGTGTAATTTTTCAGTTTCTGTAGCTATCACTATAGTGGGAACTATATTAGTTACTATAGTAGGGGAACTATTCACCTAATTTGGGCCTACAAGCCCCTGATTTGGGACTTTGGGCCATATAGCCTTCAGGACACCATAGGCCTTAAAGACACTGGTACTTTGGTCCACCACAAAGAAATAGGTGATGCAAAGTGACCGACTGATCAATAAATAACATCAATATGGCAGTGCATCTTGGCTTTAAGAAGCATTGTCGGGTGGGCATCTTGAAAGATCAATAGGTGAATTAGCACCTGTGAACTGGCCCTCTAACCATTTGGGATAGAGGGGTGCTCTTCCATGACATTTCAAGGTGAATCATATCATGATGCTTCATGGTAGATGGTAAATGCATCATGTGAATGGTGATGATCAGACATGAGAAGTGATGTATCTTGGTAGACTATGTTGCATATAGACATGTAGGCATTATTGGGTGGGAATATCAAAAGGGAGATGGGTGTGCCAGAACCTATCATCTATCCCTCTACCCAAACGTGGGTTTAAGCGGGGTTCACATCCATGACTTCATGGTGGGAAGTGAAATACAATGACATATGGTTAGGGGTGTCTCAATGAGATTAATGGGATCATGATATGAATCTTGGATGATTATCTTGGGACTTTGGTTCATTTCCTTTAGGTTTCAAGCCTCAGGGACTTTGGACCATCAAATTATAGTGGGACTTTGTGCCACTGGGCCTTCGGGTCATGTTAGGGTTTTATATAAACCTAGGTAAAAAGTGGGTTATTTATTATCAATAAAAAGGGGGTGTTAACCCCAACCATTTAGAAAAAATATTATTATTATTCTTTTTATAATTATCATCATTATTATTATGATCATTCTTATTATGATCATTATTATTATTATTATTATTATTATCATTATTATAATTATCATTATTAATATTAACATTTTTATAAAAATTAATATTTTTATCATTATTATTATCATCATTATTATAATTATCATCATCATTTTCATCATCATCATCATCATCATCGTCATCATTGTTATTATTCTATGTGAGGTGGAAAATGAAGTTACCTACCCAATCCTGAGTAGGATGTACCTAGAGCCCCTCCAATTGTTAATTCTAGGACTTATGGTGTCTTGGTCAACCCTCAAATATCCATGAAATCTATGAATATTAGAGAAAAAAGGTATGCAGTTAGTTAAGACATCCCTTGCTGCCTTCGCTGATTCTTTACAAAATATATCCTCTCTTATTGGTCTATATTTCTATAAGGATTGAACAATTTTGGAACCTTGGATGGTTTTGGAGGAGGATTATACCCATTATGGATCCGCCACATATGCTGGGTATCCCACAGCGATCAGGGACCCTTCCCCCATCGAACCTAACTCTCTTGATATAGACCCGGGAACCAGTGCCAAGGTGGATGTTCGGCTTTAACCTTTAACAGATCCCACGTTAGCTATTATTTATAAATAGGGAAAGGTGAATAACCCTATTTCAAATAAAATTATATATGGGGATACTAGAATTAATTTTGTGGATGCTAATTTATCCTCTGGGAATGATGCAACAGATGATATTCGTAGGTATAATTCTTCAAAGGAACCCTTTGTAAATCCTTCCAATCAACAGAATACTACTAATTGTGGTGATTATGATAAGGGGCTTGAGGATTAGAGAAGTCCCCAATGGATAGCTACTAATGGTGTTTATCACCAAGGATTTATCGATGGTTGTAATGAGCATGAATATGGATACACCTTTATAGTAACCATCGATGAAGTAAATGTTGAGGCCCTTAGATATGAATCTATGTCAACTTTTAGAGACACCAAGAGTACTGGGGGAAAGATTAATTTTATTATAGTATAAATTTATGTAGATCTAATATCAAGGATTATTTCTTAGAGGATGTTATAAAAATATGGTTCTCAGAGGTTCTCAAGGCAGCTGTAGGGAAATTTACATGCCAACCTTCAAGGGGTAGTGAAACTATTGAAATTGGTTTCGATATGAATGAGTACTACATCACTCTTCAATATTTAGGGTATGACGATGACAATTAAAATTCATGGAAAATAACATAAATCCTAGAGGTGAGGCCATCACCCAAGAATTTTGGGTGGTGTTCGATCTTATTCTGATATAAAAATAATATTCTTGTGTTTCCTCAGTAGTAGTCTGTTTTGTTTTCTTCAGGAATAGTTTGTAATTATTTTTCGTTCCTTTTTTAATTCGTACTTTAATATATTATTTTCAATAATTTTTGTGACAATTCTCTAAAACCCATGGTTCGGGCCATCTTAGATTATTATTATTATTATTATTACTATTATTATTATTATTACTATTATTTCTATTATTATATAGTTATAATTTATATTATTTTTACTTTTATTATTATTATTATTATTCTTATTCTTATTACTATTTGATATAGTTAGAATTATATATATATATAATAAATTAATTAGTACTATTATATAAAATTAAAATTATTTGAACGTAATTAGTTATAATTAGGAAAAATTTTACTAGGAATACTCTACACATATGTGAGTGAGACTAGGGTTGTTGGTCTAGACTGGTAATGACACTCTAATCAGTGTCGGTGTGGGAATATATAGCATCCACCAGTACCTTACTATAATTCTCATATAATAATTTCTATTTTTCCATGATAAACATGTTCCATTTTATGGATTTGTATTGTTTCCTTTCCATTTTCCACTTTCTTAGGTTTAAATAGGAGAGACTTTACTAATTAGACCATTCTTTTCCATGATACTATTATAAGGATACAACTAATTCAATATTCAATGGTTATGTATGGAATCTGATAGTTGTTCATGTATTTATTAATGTCTCAATGATACTTCATCATAATCACTTTGGGAATAAAGGTAAATTTTATTTATCGTATTCTAGCCTATTTGAGATTCTGTAAAGTATTTTCAATGTCACATATTGGCCTTACTATTGAGATTATGTGTAATGAATAAGTTCTTTCATGTATTCCAACTGAAGAAGTATTAATTGGATTATTTTTATGTGAATAATTTTGATCATATTTCGTTTAAGTCGGGTCTCATGTTTATCTATGAAATGATCCAAATTATTAACAGAATATAGAATACTTTTCAAGGGATGTATATTTGTTTTTTTATAGTATTATTGAAGCATAGAAAAATTTAAGAATAGACTTTGGAATAAGATAATTTTATGTGAGACCAATGTGTGAACTTATTATAGCTTTCCAAGGATGAATATTCTAATGTTTGAGCGAATATAACACCCATAGTTTAAGTGATTTCACTATTTTTATTTAATATCTAAAGTTGTATAATGTTTATGTTAAGGATAAAGAAGTTTCTAAAATATCTTAAAAGGTTTTTAGAGAATGTTCTATGGTTTGGGACTTGAGAAAAGTTAGTTGAAATCCTGATCATGTATCCAAAAAATTGTGAATGGTGTTTTTTGGTCACTTGGAAGGTGTATAGTTGGAGAATGGTTTGGAAAAACTATGTGGATAACTATGTGACTAAGAATTTTTCGAGACAATATTGATTCACATGAATAATTCATGGTTTTTCGAATCTTGTAGCCTAATCATGAAACAAGAATTTAATTCAATAAAAATTAACTTTATACCAAAAATGTTCTTAGAAATACTCAATATAACCTTGGTAGCATAGGAACTTTATTTACAAGGTTTTTCTTGGTGACTATCAATGATTTAGGATAAATAAACTTTGATTATAATGAATATTTGAGCATTTGATTATGGAAATCAATTGTTAGAACTTTGTTCTATCTTTCCATATTGGATATTTTGGTGTCTTCTTAGATGGAAACTTAGATTAATGTTTTTAAACCCATATCATTGGGATCATATAAGTTTTGATGAATTTGTCTAGGGATTTTAAAGAGATATATAAGTAAAGGGTCAAATATGATAGATCGTCTAAAAAATAATCATGCTGGATAGATATGTGGTAGTATATTTCTCACACATTTTAATTTTCTTGTAATTTGAAGGATATCTGGTATATAAAGGTTTTATTTATAGTTGAAAAAATTCATTTTCCAAAATATGATGAAACATTGCTATAATTTTCTCTGGTTGTTCTTTTTCCTGGTCTTGAGAGGTGGCTGAAAACACTTGGTATTTAAAAATGGTCAGTTTTAAAGTCGAATGCTTTTATTAAAAAAATGGATTAATGGTTGTTCTTATCATGGTTTGGTTTTAAAGAATTATTTTTAATAAGAAATATTGATCATGTATAGAATTTACAATGATCACAAGACCATTTTAGGAGGTCTAGGGCATGCATGCATGCATGTGTTTGTGTGTGTGTGGATAAGTGAAATTTTCATTACAAGATGTTATAAAACATAATTATGAATAAATCATAGATAAATGTAAACATGATTATATGTCTATATTGGGAGTTATTGGTTTTTATAGGTGGGTAAGTAGGATCAAGGAATGGTTATGTTAAGATTTTTGGATAAAATTTTCAACAATTAATTTAAAAAAACATTGGGAAAAACTATTTTGATCACATGATTTTTGGGGAACTACATTGGTAATATCTAATAATTGATTAATATTTTTATAAACATTCTTTAAATTACCATTGATATTCCACCTTCCATTTTATAAAAATGTGAGATAACATGATCTTCATCTTAGTGGCACGTGGGAAAAGTCTCTTGGGGCTTCCTATATAGTTATTATACTCAACCTCACATATTAACCATGATACATATTTAGACATTGTATTCCATGATAATGAAAAAGGATATGTTCCATACTTCACTAGTAGAACCCATTGGTAGTGGATGTTCAAAGATAGGGCATTGGCACATGGTTCTGTCATAGAGTCTAGAGTGAAAAAACCGTGGTGTCTGAGGAATGTCACCAACAGTCAGTATCAACTCCAACCTATCCCAAACCAATGGGTTGGGAGGGGATGTTATAATAAGTTATAACCCAATGTACATGGTGTTATTTCACCACCTACATGGGTTCAACCTAAACTCTTACTATAATTTACTTGCTCTAAAATTGACATCAACCATAAATAAGCATGTTTGTTGGGGGTAAACATTCACATCATGATATTTAGCACATTTTTCAACTCATTATTTTCATCTATCAAAATTCAATGAAATATATCTGGTCAGTCATTCTTAATCAATTAGGTGGGATAACTATTTTAATTTTTCTTTTTCATTATTCTAGGTATATAAACTACCCGTGGGATTGTAAATATCAGGAACCAAAGTAAAAAAATATACAACTAAGAATAAAAAGACGCTCATTCTAAATTCACACATGAGATTAACATAATCCTGGTGAATTTAAGGTAGATTAAAAAATTCTTTGATAAGATTACCAAAAAAATGTAATAATCTTCTTAAGAATATTTTGAAAAATCTATAATCCAATATATGAATTTTTTAAGCTTTCCAATCCTACTTTGAAGAGAGGCATATAAGATTGGGTGGGAGATTAAAGAGAAGATCTATTTTCCAAATTAACTCAATAATGTATACCCAAAGGCACTCTATAAGGAGTAATTAAAACAATATGAGATACATAAGGGGATATGTATTTTTATGAATTAATTTATTTCTAATTTAATTACACAACAACTATTTTATAATACCCCTATATTTATTTTATTGTATAAACGCTGAGGATTATTTCCTTGAAGTATTTTATGGAGGATGTAGCGTAATAGGTGGATGAAGAAGATGAGAGGATCAAGAATACACTCTATACCAACATTGATGAAGAGGGATATAATACCTAGAATACAAACATGAAACCAATCATTGGTCAATGCATATCGGATGAGCTATTCCCCAATCCCATTATAAAAAATTGAATACACCATTGTTCATAAAACACTAGAATAATAGGACCCATGCTACCCTCTACCCAAACCATTTGAGTTATTTTTTATTTATTATGGGATGGAAATAAAAAACTATGATGAAGGGTACCCTAATTGCTAGTGAAACAGTAATATTAAATGTAGGACCATCACGTGCCTCACAAGAAATAAAAAATTATAACTCCTATAATGTAGTTATTGAATTTTTCTGGGTTCATCTCATGATGTGCCAATGAAAACACTCATTATTCACCAAAATTTTTAATTTTTTTAGAGTTTTAAATTTTTAATAAAAAAAGAAATATTGTTAAGAAGTGTTTATGTGATAAATAAATGAAATAAACATGAAATAGAGACTCATAGAATGTGATATTATGAAAAATATATATATTTCTCCTAGAATCAGTGTTGTGAGTACCCTCACTATCTTATTCTTGTTAAAAACAATCTTACTCAACATTTATGCACCACCGTATATATGAATTTTACTCACTAAATCACTGAAAGTGTTAATACAAAACTCATCCATGACCCTCGAGTGATCTGAACACCCACCTACTTCATTTGAAGGGAAAAATCAAATCAAAAATAATACTCTTTCAGTACACATAGAATAATCTAGTATCTAGTCATAACTTATTCAGTAAGGATCCCCCAAAATAATATTATGAAGCAATTGAAAATTATGAACCAATTATAACACATGAGCCTAGATTATAGTATTGAACATTATTTTTTAATAAAACTGTAATAAAATTCACATTGTAATATTTCAGGGAAAAAATATTAATTTTGTAGGATGAATATTGATTTTTAACTTACTTGGTCAAAATAAGACTAGAATGATTTTTCAAAAGTTTCCTTTAAAAACAATCTTTTATGAAAAATAAAAATGTAGTGTTTAAATATTCACTCTTTAATTTATAATAATGATAAATAATATTTTTAATTAATAATTTATTAATAATAAAATTAATATAAATAAATATAATAAAATTTGGATGTAAAATGAAATATTTTTTATGAAATTATATTTTTTGTAAATAACTTTTTAAAAAAAAGGAATAATGTATATCCATTTTAATTAATTGAAATAGTTTTTAATGATTTATTAGATAAGTTAATTTATATATTATATATCAAAATATATCAATTTAAATATATATAATTATGATTACTAGTTATATAGTTAATATAATATAATCTTATGAATTTCATGAAAAAACATTTTTTGACATGAATTGTGAGTTTGTTTTTAGACAAACTTATTCCAATTATTTGCATTTAATTTAATAAAATAGATTACATATTTTTAGTCATGATAA
This sequence comes from Viscum album, assembly GCA_963277665.1. Lineage (NCBI taxonomy): Eukaryota > Viridiplantae > Streptophyta > Magnoliopsida > Santalales > Viscaceae > Viscum > Viscum album. The sequence continues at coordinate 2,054,980,396 of OY728150.1, read as the reverse complement.
ATAATATTGTTTAATAAGGTGAAATTAATTTTTGATTATAATGAATAGTAAAAACAATAAAAATTAATAAATATGGTTAAGGTCAAAATGAGGTTTTCTGTGTGACATATAATTCTGTTAAAATTAATTTTCCACAAACATTTAATTTTTATTTTATAATTAATATTTCAAATTTATAATCGTTACGTCCAAATTTTCCAATAAGTCTAATTTTATTTTTTGCTTAATAGATTAATTACCTAGGTGAAAAAACTAGTTAGCATCGTGAAAACTAAAATAATAAAAGTAAAATTAGAGGATAAGGGGGTAACATGTTTGAAACTTTTTTTAGCTATGTTTCAACCTTAAAATCCTTAAAATAAATTAAGTATCATTATTGGAGGCACTTTTGGTGATAGTTACTTCTCATTATTGAATAGTTTTGGTTATTTATAAAAATTTTACTCCTCCACAATTATAAAAGGGGAACTCCGTCCCCAAATTTATTCACACCTATAAAGCCATTAGGATCAACAAAAACCTAAAAAATATCTCCCAAAAACCCATATTAATATTAAATAAATTACATTATTCCAATTAGTCCATCTCTAGGATCATTTGGAAGAGATTCAAATTAGGTTTCTCTAAGAGAATGTAATTTTCTTAAGCAAGCTATTTTTCATTTTCTTATTTCACAACCATAAATTACATATCAATATTTATAATATAATAACAACATTATATACCATATAATGAGATGTTATTATATTTATGGAATAATATTTCTACATCTCCTTCTCCATCAAATGGGAAACAATGAAATTTCTTGTATATACGGCATGCTACAACATCGCGAACTGATGAATGTTTTTTTAATCACTAACCAACATGTATATCATAAGGATTTAAATAATTAATAAATATAATATCTATGATATTATATTTATTTTTTAAAATTAATATGTCATCCAATTCCATAACCTTTTACCCATTAAAGGAATGATATCATCACTCGTGCGTGTGTACAACCTTCAGTCTCTACGAAGCAATGTGATTCATTTTATATATAAAACATAAAAAATGGTTAAAATATATATTTAGTGATTAAATATTATTTATATAATATTAATATAATTCTATAGATAATGGATCTAAATTATATATAGATTAATGGTAACTTTCAAGACAAAACATGCATGATAAAACAGGGAAACTAACACGTGAAACAAAGAAAATAATGAAATATTCTTAAGAAACAGGTTTTAAGATATTATAGGACGATCGTATTTTATATTATAATTATGAATATGGTTCTTTTATAAATTAATTAAATGAATTAAACCATTATATATGTGGTTAAATACCATTCAACTAAATGGAAGCATGGGGTAATGTATATCATCTCAATTTCCATTTCAATGAGACATATTTATTAATATTCACTTATTCACATTTATATGTTTTTTATACTGCCCAATTGATATATTTCACATGAATACATATTCATTCATGATGGTTAATTTTTTAATTCGTGTTTATTTTTCAGTGGGTTAAAATTGGAATGTTTCCAAAGAGGTAAGAATCTAATTTACAATCTCAATTTATTTTTATATTTCTTTTACTATCAATGATGGGATCTTATAATTTATTTATCACAAGCCCCAATAATTTCCTTATCCACTGGATATTAAATTATTTTCCATATTTTCTACAAATTTTTCTCTCTTTGTTACTTGAATTATGTAATAAATGTTTAAATGAAAACTGATTTTATATCTCTTTAAATAAGGTATAATATCCTTATATGTCCATGATCTTAATAATTATTTTCCAAAAGGACTATTATTTAATAATATTATTTATCAAGTAAATTTTATGTTAGACATGAATTTTAAAATGATTTTAAAATGAATATTTATTCAATTTTTCAAAAGGAATATTTTCAACAAAAGGTTAAAAGGACTATTTTTTACATATACACTTATAATTGAATTCCACACCATCATAACCATTTTAAAAAAATGAATATTATTATACATGTTTTAAATGGTTTAAAAAAATTATTTTATTAATTTTTATTTTATTATTTCAATTCCATTCCCTTTATTCTTCTAAGATTCGTGATTTTATTGGAAATAAATATATTCCCAATTAACAGATGGTAACCTCTTATTTATTTGTTAATTTTCAGATTGTTATCAGTCTCTGGATATAATAACTTTATTACAATAATTTTTCATTTGAAATTACATTTCTCTTAAATATCAATATTCTTTTTTTCATGGATAAAATTATTTCTTGAACCATATACCATTTAAACATATGGTGTTTACTTTTAAAGTTTTTTAATTAATTGGGGAAATATTGTTAAATTTAGTATTCTTTATTTAATATATATATTTATTGATGATGAATATTTTTATGAATTAAATAAATCATTTGATTTATGAGGAATTATTTGGATTTTTAGTGATGGGTGGGTCCTAGTATTATATTTCTCTTCGATCGATAAGTCTCATGATGAAAATTTGTTAGAAAAATTAAATGGGATTTTCCCCATAGTTTTTGAATATCTCAAGAAAGGTCTTTACTTTATAGATATCTTGATTGATGAGATAATTATGTCCAAAATTAATAATTTTCTCCCATTGATAATTCAGTTATTCTTATCAATGAGATTATTTTATTAATATAATACATGCAGTCATTTTTCTCTCAAGTTATTGATTAAATTGAATTTATGTTTAGATATTTGCCTCAAAATATTGACCATTCCTTGTCAAATTATTATACTAAATTTATGGATTAAATGTGATGTTTGATTAGTTATTTAACTTTATATATTGATTACACATTATTGATTCATGATAGATTCTTCTATAAGTAAACCTTACTGGGCATTTTAGCTCAATGTTATTTTTTTACTTTATTCAGGACATGTAGAAGATTTATTTGAATGAGTTCAAGGATAATAAATGTTTTCTGTTACTATGTTTTATATTTTATCCCTGATGTAAAATGGGTATCATGTATTTCTCATTATCCCCAAGACTAAAAAGTTTATCGGACATTCAGGTCCCCCCCTTGTATCTACACTAATGTAATAAGTAACCACCAACTATAGGCTACTGGGGTTGGGGTCATTACATAAGTGAGAGGATGAAATGGGTAATATTATATGGGGATTCATTATCACCAAACTCTAGTCTGTTTAATTATTTGAATTCTCATAGTTATAATTAAATATTTAAAATATGAAACCAAAAGTATTCAAGTAAACCTAACATCACCTTTCTTATAGAAACACATATGTAAGCTCTCAATTATCATTCATATTAAGTTCATAACATAAAAAAGGGAAAAATGAACATAAACATGATATACATAAAATATAAATTATACAAAAATTTCTAATTAAAATTTCGATAAATATAAACTACATCAAATCATGTTTGAAGTCCAAAGGTATTAATACTTAAAAATGGAATATAGAAATGAATTTATAGACTTTTATGGCTTCTTCTTTGTCCTTGTAAACTTTAGTGTCACAAAAATCCTCACATGGATCCCCTCTACATGGGATATATGGTAATTCTTTGAGATAGTTAATGATTCAAGTAGATTAGTTGAATTTTAAAATTATTTTTTCAAATAAATAATCCCTTCTATGTTTAATTTAAATTTAATCCCACCAAGAAATGAATTTATACTTTTTAATATGATATTCAGGGCTTGTCTTGGCTATAAAGCATAATTGGGAACACAAGATTCACCTTGGGTTCACTTTAGATATGTATTGGGGAAGGTATGAGAATCTTATGTGAGAGGGTATCAGAGGTAATGATTCTAATAAAAGTTTTTTAATTATATATTCAAACACATGTGATCAATGTGGAATGAATTTTTATCCAACATAGGTTCTAATTGATCCCAAATAACCTTACGTAGCTTGTTCATGACATAAAGACTCTTATGAAGGGGGTATTTAATCTGACAAGAGATCATTTGGTTCTCATTTATTTTGATGCATCATAACATTCATTTGAATTATTCTTATATAGTATTTAAATATAGGGGTTCATTCTAACATGTGACATGTTATAGATAGATGATTCATATGTGAGGTTGTAGTAGCAGCTATTTCATATGACACATAGCAACATTCATTCTAACATGAGTTTTGTATCATACTAATCATTCATCAAAAGTTACTCTCACAGACATTTAAATACTACATAGTAAATTGACTTCTCCATAAAAAACTAATATTTTAATATATGAATTCTTCTAAATGATCCAAATATGATTGATAGTTTTTTCCAAACACAAAATCTAACTAAAATGAAACTATGATATATATAGATAAAATATAAGAATTCAATTATGTATATTAAAACCTAGACCTATATTTATAATTAATTAATGTGAGAAATGACTTTATGAACTCTTTATAGAAATAAAATAATGTCCACTATTAATATGATTTCAATTCAATTATTATAGCTAAAAGAACTAATAAAATTATTTAATGATTAAAAATATTTTTTAAAAAAATTTATGTATTATTTAAAGAAAATAAGTATACTATCATTATATAATAATAAAATATATTTCACAATATGAATAAAATAATACAAATAAATTAAATAGTAATTAATATGAAATAAAAATAAATAATAGTTAACATTTTAAAAGGTTATTTTCTAATGTAAATAGGTTTCCACTATATTTTATGATTTCATATAAATATTCAATTATAAAATTTTATAAATTTCATTCAAATAAATTAACACCAATTTTTGATTAATCATAATAATATAATCTTATGGTGTATTTTTGAGAATTTTCTAATGAGAATTATTTTTCGGTAAAATTATTATTTTGACGAATAACATGAATTTAATAACTATATAAGTATAAATTGAAAATTCAGGCATAATTTTTTAATAAAAAACATGTATTATAAGTTTTAAATTATAATTTTAACAAAATACGAACCCAAATTTCGTATTTTAGAACTTTAGAAATATTTTCTCAAAAACTGTTCTAAATACAATATTAACTTTTATTTTAATATTCATTTTATCATTTTTATAAATTGAATAATATTTAATGTATTTAAAATTTATAATAATTGGGTCAAAATTATCTAAAAATTATGACTTTATTTATTGGCATAAATATTAATTTACCTTAGGTAAAAACTAGTTACCGTGGTAAAAGTTAAAATGGTAAATGTAATAATTCAATGGGTAAAGGGCTTGAAATATGATAAAAACAAGTCTAAAAATGAGTATAAGAGGTTTTTGATGACCTTATCACTTCTAAAATCCATTATTTTAAATTTTTGATCCAGTTTACATGTTTAACATGTTCCCCTTTAATATCAAGTTGAACTATTTATAAAAATATCCTTCTGACCACTTATAAATTGGGCCTCTTGTCACCTCTTCATGAAACTCCTAAAAATTGGGTTTTGTTTAGAAAACAATACATTTATTCTATTCCCTATAATAATATTTCTCTCTCTTGAGATTCTGGTTACAAGATATTTTCTTATGTCTTCCATTTTTAGGGGATCTTCTAATGAAATATCAATGTGCTCAACATGAGTAATCGTTTTTATCAAACATATTTCTTTTCTATTTTTATTTTCCAAGTATAATTTTTAAATAAATATGTAATTAAATAATTTATTTTCATATAATTAATGTTATTATTATATTTTAATAATTATTAATCAAATTTTTTCATTTATATTAAGAAGAATAAAAGCATCATTCATGCATTGTGTGAACTACCATCTGCATGACCCAAATTTTTTCACTTTCCTTAACCACCATAAACATATAGTATGAAAGTAAAATTTAATAAATAATTAAAATATTTATATCATGTCTATTATTATTAAACAATAAGACATTTTACTAATTTCTCCCATTATATAGAAAACAAAATCATCAACTATGTGTAAGTGTGGACTACCGCCTCCATGGAACAATTGATTTTTGTCTTTCTTTTCATAATTTCTTTAAATATATGGTCATTGGGATGGTTTTAAAGGATAAATGTGATTTTTATTATTTAATAAAGTTTCTAGAATGATAAATTTGAGAACCTATTTATGATATTATTAACAAACAACCATCATTAATTTAAATAGATAAAACAAACATGCTAAGAGGATATTATTTTATTCAAATTCGGAAATATTTTAATATCCTATAATTATTTTTATAATTACATAAAATTATAAAACACCACACATATAAACACTAAAAATATCATTATTCTTCTATTATAATAATATTACAACTAAGCCACCTCATAATCATCTATTAATCATGGAAGGTTCATGTTTGGGTGGGTTTAACCACCTAATTTAAAAATACTATGAGTTTATATCATGAATTAATATAAGAAATAAATTAATGGTATAATATGATATAAATATGTAAATAATATTTTCTAATATTTTTATATCAACATTTAACTCATTAATTAAGAAATCATCATTCGATAATTAAGAATCACCAAAACATGATCATCATCGATTCCATCTTATGGTTTGTAACCAAAACAGCCAGGGAATGAAAGTATAACTTTATAAATATCATGCAACATATATTATTATATATTTCATTATCATGGAATAACTTATTTTTTTAATAATGATGAATAAAAACACTGTTTTTATTATACTAGTTCAATGCGATAAATATTACTTACACCTTGGGTTCTAAATGGATAAAAACAATCTAATATTTTTATCTGTAGAATGAATTTAAATGAGGATTATAAAAGGTTTATAGTTAGGAATATTCTTCTTGTTAATTTATTTAATTAACATAATTTAATTCTTGAGGATTTTTGGTGCATGTTCTCAATGAATCCGGATCGATGTAAGGGTTTTTATCTCAATTTATTTACTTTTAGACATGTTCGGTATTATAAAATTAATTTCATTTATATGGTGTGTTTACAACATATTTAAGATATCATATCATGAATTATATTTTTATAATGGAATTTTAATTTCAATTACAAACCCTCCATTTCAATGTATTTTTATTAAATTGTTACTCAAGCTGTAAGGTTTTTTAGTCTCAATTATGATATTTCGAGACATGTTACATGTTATAAACCTTGTTTTATTTACATGGTGTTCAATTGATTTACTATCCAATTAATGTTGTATAATTAATTTCCTTATAATTAATGAGATAAAATAATCAAAATCATTTTCTTTTTTTTTCAAATTTATTTTTACTCAAGTGTTACCTCAGTCATAATATTTTTTAGAAACTACATTTTCATTCACCGAGTTATGATCGTTCACATGACCTTATTGAATATATGTTGGGTACATTCTACCATTTTATTTTATTATGTCGTTTTATATCATTTTTATCATTTTAAAAAAAACACCTTTTCAATTGTTTCATTCTTTAAGATTATTCTTCTCATGAGGGATTTTAATAGCTGAAATACATTTTCATTGAGTGATATTACTTCATCTTGAGCTTTTCTTTTCCGTGTTTGGGTTCTCCAAAAATAATTTTCATTATATATTATTTTATTTACTTTAATGGATACAAATAAATTTTAATACCAAATAATTTTTTGTTAATCAGTTTATAATGTGATTTATGAACAAAGGTATTTTTTAAATAATAAAAAGGGAGTTTCCGTTAATTTTTAAATGTTTTGTCTTCCTCTTCTATTTCTTATAAGATTGAGCATATGGATTCTCAAGGATCCATTTTTGGAGATTCATTTTTAAATTAATGGTTTCTAAAATATTCCACGTAAATATATCAAAATTTACCTTTGAAATCAACATGTAAATTTTTATTTTACAATAATATAAAAAATGATTTCTAAAATATAGTTTTTGTTTTTACTTCAGTTTCCCTTATAATTTGCTGAATTATTAAATATAATATTGTTTATGTTTCATAATATATCCTCATATATATATATATATATTTATTTATTTATTTATATTAAAATTTTTGGGATTGAACTCATGGTATCAAATAATTCAATTCTGGATCACCTCTTTTGTGATATTGGTCGAAGAATTATTTTTGCAAGGGTGTTTTTCATTTATGTTAACACACTTATATGTTTTCTTCATCAAACTGGGGCATATTTATTTTGAATCCATCCACATTCTTTCTATGTATGGGTTATTATCATGTTATCCATTTTATTAACATGGGGAAAACTATTAGCATTTTGTATATTGTTATTCTAATATGAATGATTATTGGAAAGTTGATTATTTATTGCTTAAACATCCCCCTTATTTATGTGGATAGGTTATGTTCATGTAATATGTATTATTAACATTAAGAAAATTATTTATATTCTTTATTATTATTTACTACTAACATATTTATATTATGTATTGAATTTTTTTACTTTTCATTGTAAGTATTTTCATGCTTTTATTCAGTATGAGGTTTCTTATGGAATGATATTAAAATTCTTGTTGACCCCTTTGGTGAATTCGTTATACAAAATTAGGTGATGGGTGGGGTATATAATTATATATCCCATCAAGGAATCAATACTTAATATGAAAAAATATTTTTTGGTTTTTGGTGAATACTTATTCCCAAAACAAAATAATGTCTTTTTATAAGGCCTTGAAAACATATTTTTGATGTCTTCAATTGTGCATTCCATTAATATGATATTAGTATTATTAATACCAATAAATTCATTTATTATAATGGATATGTTGTTTTTTAATTTTTATTTGATTATAAATTCATGTTGTTTACAAATTCCCTCCATAATATTTATTTCAGGTATATTCCATGGTTACCTTAGTTATATTTTCCCTTACTGATCATTTGAGCTCACCCTTTCATATATTTTCATTTCCTCAGGTCAGGAAGAAACACAATATATTTCTAAATGGAAATATTATGTGGGGAATTTGTGGGGTATATTAAAGAATCCATATAGATTTAGTGGTTTCTTATATAGAGGATAAATATCCATTATTTGAGAAGGATATGGGTCTTCCTTGTTAATTTTTTCCCTAATTCTCTAAATCTCTAAACCTAAAATATATTTAGATTTTATATTATACAATATTTAAATTAAATCATGTAATTATTAGAAAATTATGTCTATAAATTTATATTTCTTATCAAATCCAATATGTCATGTATGTGTTTATGAGCATCAGATATGGGAGTGCGGGTCTGGGGTGTTATATTCTCAATTTCATCACACCTATCCCTTTTCATGACAAAATATATTTTCACTTTATCAAACCTTAGTAATTTTATTACATATAGATTTTATAAAAGTATAATTAATTCTATATAGCTATCTAGAGACTCTTAATATTCCATGGATTTGAAAATTACTTCTTAATCACAATTATCTATAGTTTATACTTAAAATTTAGATTACAAAATAGAATCAAAGTATGATTTTTTCAACATTAATCTAACAAATAAATATATAAATTTAAATACATGATTTTAAAAATATGTTAAATTATATTTTGGATTATCCTCAATGTATCAAAAAATATATTATTTTCTCACAATTAATATTAACTATAGGGTTAATTAACATAGAAATATCATAAAAATTATTAGAAAAATTATCTCTCATTAATCCCCCAAACTGAAACTATTGCACTCTTGAAAATGTTTCAAGGAATTAAAAAACAAAAAATCAAAAATAAAACTATAATTATAAAAACTATAAAATAGAAATTAAGATATTCATAAACCATTGATACTATATGACTCATAAAAAATTCAAGCTCACTAATTACTTCATCTCCCTCAGGTTTTGGTTTTTACAATCTATTGGAAGCCAGTACATGAAGTAACACACATTTAATATATCCCTCAGCACTCAAAGAATATATGAAATAGAGTTGTGGTAATTTTAAAAGTGAATGTGATATATTATTTCCTTTTAGAGGTCCTAATTTTTCCATTGAAAATTTTAAATTTTCTACCCATTTAGAGATTCACTAAGAAATTATGTGGTTAAGTAGCGAGTAGCATTTAAATGAGACAAATCAGAGGAATAATTAGAGTTTTTATCTCTAAAAACAATTAACGTTAAATTTTTCCTAGTATAGGAATAGTTTACGTAAACCTTCCCATATCCTCCAAAATTTTTCACTCCCAAAATCTTTTCCCCTTTTTCTTTTTTTATTTCATGGATATATTAATGAATAATGATGAGAAATTCATCCTATTATCTCATTTTTCTTGTATATGTTATTCTTTTATTACATTTTTATATGTATAGTTTTTTTTCATATACACACTTTTCATTGAATAATGAGGGAAATAAGTGTTATACTAGTATATTTTATAACATGATTACACTACTCAAAATAGATTTTATAGATCATCCCACTCAACTCAAAATAAATTAACTTCTTCCCTATAATCTCCATGAACACACCCTCTACCCTAAAATTAGATGGAATTCTAACAAGAAATGTGCTAAGAGATGTTGGGTAAGGATATATATGGATTATAATGTATCTTACCGAATATGTATGTCATGATTCCTGAGTCTTAATGTGCTAAATATGTTAATGTTTCTTGAAAAATAGATTTTGAAGGGATTTTCAAAAATAATGATAGCCTCAATCATTTATAACAAACATGAATATTAAATTTTTAAAAAATAATAAAGGAAAGTTATTATTTTAATAAATAACCATATACACTTAATAAGTGGGTTATGAGGAAGAATACAGAAATTCAGTTTACAATGTCAATTAGGTTGAGGATAAAAAATATATAAATAATTTCATGGATTGGGAATTAATTTATATATTATTAAAAATATTTAAAGTTCATTATATTGGTGAAAAACTAACATGAGTAATCATTTAAAACAAAAAATTCAAAAATAGCGAAATATTCAAAATAAGAAAGATGTTTTCACATTACAAGATAACATTAGGTGAAAATTTCTTAAATAAAAAATCACCAAAAATTACAACAAAAATCATACCATTTATATCAAATATAGGATGAGATTTTATACCAAACACATCTGATAATCCACTACATAATTTCCATAAGTTTCACACAATATAGGTATCTACTAAACAAGTGTTAAAGAGTAATATAATATAGTTATTTTTGGTAAAACCTTGAGTTAGTTTGAAAATGTATTTCTACTATAGTCTTATAAGAAAATTTGAAAAAACAAAATGATACATTTATTTAGAAAAAAAAATTGAGAAATGGGGTAGGGAATGAAATCTTGGAAAACTTCCCAAGTAGGTGGTGTGTTTTTATTACCCAAATCTAAGAAGTTATAGTATAAAACCCCAATTTGGACGGTGGGATGTATTTATTTAATAAAAACTAAAAACAATTCCAATATATATGAGTGGAAACTATACTTGGACTACATCATGAATATATTTCCTTAAAATAAACCTTAGATTATTTGAAAAGAAAATAATAAGTGAGAGTAAGAACTAAGGGGATTCATATTTAGATATAAAACCCCCAACTTGTTGTTTCGTTTGATTTTGAGGGAGTAGTGGATTCACCACAATTCATATGGAAGCTTCTTAATCTTAATATGCAGTAGTGATGTTATTTTGATTTTAAAATATATTTAGTTATATAAGTAAAACATTTACATTTAAAACATGGGTGGAACCATTAAAAAGTTCTCTTTATAAAAGTTTAAACTATCTATAATCAAATATACATGATCCCCCTAATTATTTTTGGCTTGTAGTTTTGTTTTCGCTTTCAAAACCACAAGAAGTTATTAGTTTAATTTTAATTATAGAACTATTTTCTCCTCAATGGAAGGATTTTTTTCAAAATATTTACTTTCTAGGGATGTTTTAATCAAGAATATATCTAAAATAGAAAATAAATAATTTCAAATAGAAGTTAAGTTAATGAAAAAATAAAATTAAATGGGTACTATTAAATATTCAAATCCCTTTAGTGGTTACTCCATTTTCTCAAGATCTTTAGTGAATTCCTTTGGAAGGATTTATATACGAGAGAAAGGTGGATACAAAATTATTTATTTAACTAAAACTATATCATTTTCTTCATATTCATTAATGTAATACACATAAATGTGTGGAATTTTTATTTTCAAAATAGAGAGGGTGATTTTTAAAATGGGTTATAGAAGTGATAAAAATAATAAAATCAATAGTTTGAGAACCTCTCACTAAAGTTTCAACAAAAATATATTGTTTTATATAGAGTGAATCTGGAATAATTATTGAAATGTGTGGGTGAGAATGAATTTTAACTATTTCTTCCACCTCTTCTATGTCTTATGATGTAATTAACATGGGGAACTTTTTATTGTTTTAATTATTTTTATTCTTTTATTCGTTAATTCATGGATAGTGGTAGCCATGTTTGTTATAATTTCCTTCAATTCTACAAAATAACTTTGTTTTTGATGTTTTTTATTTCAGTATAAATTATCTAGTTACTTCATTTTTAATTTCCTTTATTGTTGGTTCTTATATATCTTGTTTGTATAGGGGAATGTTTAGTTGTTTATGAATCATCCCATAGGTGTAAAATGATTCATCTTTCCATCCATTGGTGAAAACCTTTGGTTTATTATGATCTTTCCATTGATTTTACCTTTATGAACCTATGGTAGGAGAGATTAATTAGCTCTAAATTGATTAATTAGGTGTGAATACATGACCTTTATAGGGATTTTATCAATCTCTTAGAATTAGTGAAATAAATTTTAACCCATTGTTTAATAATTCTCACCCCTTCAGTTTTATCTTAGATTTAAATTAAGAAATAAATAAGTAAACAAAACAAACAAACAAAAGATAAAAAAGAAAGAAATAATTCACAGATGTGGAGGAATAATATAGTGATCATATGGTTTTCCGTTAATTAATTCAAGTTATACATGGATATTACAAACCCTATAAGAAATATAATATATTATAACTCCTAGAATATATCCTGGGAATCTAACCAGGGTATTATCATGAAAATTCAATCAAAACACTAACTATTCAACACCGTTATTAATGTTTATGTTATTTTTAATATTTAAATAAGAATAAAATGGGGAATATTTGTGTGATGTAATGTATACATAAAGAGAAACATGTAATGCAGACTCAAAATGAGATTCTATATAGAATTATGATACTCATAAGGTCATTTATTGGAAACCACATATTATATCTCACTAGTTAGTATCATTACTACTCAATATTCACAATACAGCATATTTATTGATGCCTCAAAATGAATCATTGAATGTGTGACACAAATATCTTCCAATGACCCTTGAGTGAACATCACACCCACCTCCTTCAAAAAAAACTAAAAATATACTAATCTTCTAACAAGTACTCTACTTATTTTCCTATAATTATCCAGCATCCATTTATCACTTAGTCAAAAAAGATTTCCAAGGATAACTGAGTGAAGGAATGTAAAATTATGAATCAACTAGAGAAGAAATAAATTAAATTAAATGTAAAGTCACTATCACCTACATATCCTCCTTGTAAATCATTTACTTCTTTAAGTTAACATTAAACATATAAAATATAAAAATAAATGGACTCATGTAAACCTTGCAACATAATTCTTGGAAAAACCCACAGGTTATCTCCCCATGGTAGTGTAGGTAAATATCACAACAAGAATATATAATAAAATAAAATGGTAGAATAACATGGAAAAAGGGTAAATACAATAAAAATTATATTAAAAATAAATATATAAAATATATAAAATTCTATAATATATTAATCCAAGGCCAAAGGCCAATGGTCTGAATCTATCCAAATGGTACAGGGAACTATTATTATATTCATTATAGAGATTATTATTTATTATGTTAATCATAAATTTTGTGAAGGTAATCTCCTAGATCATTTTCATGTGGAAAATTCTAGGGTATAAATTTCTTCACGGAGAAAATTTCATGAATCTTACCTAGTGTGAGAAACTCCATTAATTCCTCACATGATCATAATCTTCTCTTTCAATGGATGATGTCCAAATATAAGTTCATATGAATATTTCCTAATTTTGGTAGGCCAGTTGAATATGAATTTTATTTACTAAAAATTCACAATCCCTCAATTTTTTCTGTAATTATTATTTTATAGAATATAGATTTTTTGTTTTGTTTTAAATATCATGTCAGGGGCTTGGATGAGTAACAAAGTGTGATATAAAAAAATCTTCACTTTGGTTATAACTTACAAAAAAATAGAGGGACTGGGTAACAAATCTTACATGAGAATATGTTAGAGGTAATTATTCTCAAATGATTTGATTAACTATAAAGTAAAAAATATTTTATCCATTGAGTGTGTATTTGAATCCGACATCAATATAGATTTGGCCTATCTCAACTTATGTAACATGTGGAAGGCATAGTGATTCATACAAGAGGGAGTATTTAATCTAACATAACTTACTTTTATTCATGTTTTATTTGATTTAGTTTTATATTCATTTGAATTATTCATGAAAAATATAAATATACAGGATTTTATTCTAATGTTTGACATGTTTTATCCAGATGACTAATATCTAAGGTCATATATGTGGTTGTTTTACCAAATTTTATGTAGCATTAATTCTTATGTGACCATTGTGTCACACTAATCATTCACACCTAGTGATTTATGTAGCCAGTTTGATGAAATAAAATTACTTGGTTTATTTATTTAATCTCACGTACACCTTTATCATCTAGTACACCATGGAGGTTCTAGGCAGAGTGGAAATTCGTGATGGGTCATGACCAACTTTTCATTTTGTCATGATTGAAGATTAATCCTAGATTTACATGATGATGAATGCCATGATAAATATAATTAAATCAAAGAATATTGACAATGTATAAACTCTTGAACAAAAGCACACAATTTTCACATATTATTTTTAATTTATTTATAAAATTAAAGAATTACCTTGAGAGAAATTCTTTTTTTGTTGATGGGTCTAAAAACAGATCTATGTCATACCATCAATGCATTATAGGAATCAAGATTAAATTCCCTCTAGCGTAGATCCATACATGTTCCTAACATATCTCAACATTGTTGTAGGAATCTAAGAGTTCTAGCATGGTAGATCATATCACTTGCATTGTTCATCTTTGATCTCCTTGAGAATCAATTATAAAATATTCTCCTTATTCTTTCTTGGATCAAGAGGGGATGTTGGGGACAGATCACTCTCCATTCTTGAGAATGTTCTTAGAGAAGTGAACTCTTTAAGGCTTAGATAGGATTATCTAAATTTCATTACGTAGGACAAAATAATTGAATTGGATCTCCTAAAAAATAAAATAATTGTTTTTATATACTACTAGGGTTGGAGATAAATAATCTCACAAGTTTCCTTTATTATTTATTTAATATCTACTAAACCCCATTTTTATAATAATAATAATATTATTTACTAAAATTCATTAAACTCGCGAATTAAATTTAATATTATTTTTCAAAAATAATTTTCAATACATATTAGTTATCATCAGTACTTTAAACATGCCCCACCTTTCCTCCACAATATTTATTTGTCCTTAAATAATGACTATTTATTTAATAAATATCATTAAATTATTATTCAATAAATAAAGAAATATTATAGACATGAAATTCAAAATAAATATTTACTAAATATTTTTTTCAAAAAATATTATATTGAATAATCAGTGAAAGAATATATAGGGGAAAGAAAACATGAATAATTATTAAACAACATGCTAGAATAATATTTATTCAAATTTTTAGATAATTAATAATAATATATTATTTAACTTATATTTTGGATACACTTACTATGTGACCCTCTAGGACTATTTATTACTGGCATTAGGTGAAGTAGCCTAAATTCCAAGGATATTATCTAGAAACATTCCAATGAACCAATAGTGAAAGAAGTTAGTAATTCAATGACATAATTCCTAATATGGGTCCTTAAAATATAATATAATCACTTTATTGTGATATATAAAATCAAGAAGATTCCATGGCAATTATATAACCCTATGTGTGTGATGTCCCTTTCTTTGAATTTTCATAAATTGAACTTGCCTATAGAAAACCATGGCTAGTGATTTATTTAGGATGTATAATTTCTATAATAGGGAATGAGATATAATCTTTTATTAAATAACTAAAGGGATAAATCCTTTCTCTCAATAATCATAAATGAAATATTACTCATGATTCACCTAATGAAATATACCTCACCGTGAACAAATGTTTTCCCGGTTTTTAGAAATACATAAAAATATAAAATTTCTCATTATCATTAATGATAATCTTAATGTCTAAGGAACAATACACACATCCATATATAGGTTCATCCAATGAAACATATAAATGTTCATTTCCTACTGGAATGTCTAGTTCTCATTATGTCATACAATATATATTTACTAGGGCATGCAACATGATAAGGTTCCAAAAAGTCATATGATTCTCCACCACTAATAGATTTTATCATTTGAGTCCCTCAAAAAGATATTGTTTAGTTATAAAACATATATTTAAGAATATTTTCATTGAACCTCTCAGTTATAATCAAAGTGTAGAACTAATATACCATTTAAGTGCGATAACTACTCTTATGACATTATCACATGATATGTTATGTAGAAGAGTAATCATGATGTGGTAAGGAATTTATTAATATTCAAAAAAATGAATATAGTTTACCATAATGTGCATAGAAGTTGGTTCTAGGGAACCAAATCCAATAGAATCGTGGTTCCACTAGATCTAACTACTAACAACCATTAGTCTATTATCTCTCATAGTGTACTCATTCTTCTATTGATATAGGTCATTATTCAAGGGGAATTCTACGTTTTATTTGTTTGGGAACTTTTCTTACTAAAAATTCACCCTTTTGATAAAAATACATCAAGAGATGATACTTAATATAACAACCCATACTTTACATACATTGTTATTACTTAAAAATTTAAGCACACTTACTACTACATATAATAAACCATGAAAGGACAGTATAGGTATAGTGTCTTTAGAAACTGGGAAACATAAAAAACTATTTCATAAATCATCTACATTGTCTCCCTTTTATTTTATCATATCTATAGTACCTTTTGGAATATCTTACTTAATGCCCTTCTTCCTGACCTGGGGAAAATAAAACATACAAAAGGGTGAGCTCAAATACTCAGTAAGGGTAAACAAAAGAAATATCAATCACATCATATTCATAAGTACATAACATATTGGAAATCTTAACCTGCAAAAGAGATCATAATTTCATAACATGGGATAAATAATAGTAGTGAAATGTAATCCCAATAATCGTAACATGAAACTTTGTTACATAAACACATAATCATAAAGAATCATTTCTTTTTAGTCAAGAATCATTGCCAAGACTATCTTAGCGGACAAAGTCTATTTCTGAACCGAGTTCACTCCTCATTTCAGTCCTGTATCACGGAACCGGATTAACCTGCCATTCAAGCCATGTATATATCATGAGATATAAATATTTACCCAATGCATTTGAGGGAGATATAGGTCCCACTCATCTCATAATGATACCAATCTTATGTGTTCCACAAGATCATAAATCATACATCATAGCATAACCCATGTAATAAAAATGGGATTCTTAAACATCATTCCATCATAACATAAATCATATAAGATAAAATGACTTCATAAAAATAATTCCATCATAACATAATCAAATAAATTTAAAAATAGGGATAGAAACATAACCCTATATTATCTTAGATGGAAAATAATTTTGATAAAATGCTTCAACTCCATTCTTGAGGAAAATATCCTTTCTACTTAAAAAATATTTTTCCTTTCTTAACATGTCATAAAATTTTAAACTAAAAGAAGTTGATTAAAAATAAATTCCAAAACATATAAAGGAATCTTAATGGAAATAATGCTCTATGAAATCATAAAAATCCATTCAGGTCGTATAAGTTAAAAACCTTCTTCTCGTACTTTGGCCGGAAAAGTCAAAAAGTGCCTCTTACTAAAAATGAAAAAAGATTCCTTTCATATCTTTTAATAAAAACTCACCAATGGATAAAATTGGATTTAAACAATTTTAGCAGGATAGAAATAATATTACATATGGACAAAACATGGATGTGGATGATAAATATTCCCCAGTAAATTATGAAGTATAAACAATCTCGGATAAAAATAAGATTGTGATATTTTCCCTTACCTTAGGTCCGATTTGCTTCGTACGTGTCCAAAACTCCTGTATAATGATTTAAATAATGTTATTGACTTATTCCGTAATCGTAATCCTTGTTATGATATCATATATGGTCATATTCTTAGCTTTGTATTAGTAATATTTCATTGCTACTTGTTATTCGGGTGTTTATTGCTTTCTGTTCTTATGCGTGTTTTGTTGAATAAATTCTTATTGTTATTTTTAGATTATAGATACCTCATTTATAGAGTGGTATTAGTGTAAAAATGTCATATTTATTCATTAAATTCATTTATATATTCCTTATGCATTGAAGATCACGTAGAACGAGTCACATCACATCATGGAGACGGTAAGCCGTACGTACGCACAAGCGATGATATCGTTCCCATGATTGTGAAATTGTATTTAAGTGTATGTATACTTTTTAAGAATCAAAATAACTTTACAATAATCATATATAGTTATTATTTACACCATTATACCCATACAAGTAAGGTGGTGGTGGAAAACATATTACACCACGGCGTGGAGACGGTATTCCGAACGTACGCACGCGCGGTGATTTCGTTTTCCGTAGGATGGATAGAAGGTGAAATAGGGTTGTTTAAAAATTATAATAACATATCAGTATATCAGTGATACTGATTTTATTACTTTATAATGAAACAACTAAATAATAGGAAGTAGAAGAAGAAATAAATTTGAAAGAATCGGTAACGGATATTACCACTTCTTCGACAAGCCTCTTTGAAACCTCCTCTTAGGGCACTAAATATGGTCTTTGAAGAAGACCAGGACCTGTAGGATGTTTCTAGGGAAGTTGAGAAGAAAAATTGTCAGGGTTTGGCCGATCGTGAAGTCTCAATGTAGTGTGAGGAGGAGAGGTAGGAGGTGTCCTTTTATAAGGGAGGAGAGGGGCACTTTAGGAAAAATTTAAAATATTATTTTATAATAAAGTCATATTCATTTTTTAATAGCTCCAAACAGATTTATTTTTAAGATAATGTGGGTATGGGTCGAAATACTCTCAAACAATAGATTTTAGACAAGTTTAGGTTACTATTTTAACCTTATCATTTACATTTAACTCTAAGTTAAATAATTTAACTTTTGCCTTGTCTTCTTGTTTTCTTACACAATATGGTTAATAAACATACTATAACAAGCCAAATGGACCCCAGGTGTTTCATTATCAATATATATAACCTTATCTAAGTCATTTGGCCGAACCATAGATTTTTAGGAATAAAATAATAATTAATAATATAATATTTGTTTTAAAAACTATTTTATGTCAATTTTGACACTATTTGGTAATTAATTTTTTTGAAAATCATAACAGCATGATTAGTACTAAAAAAGTTAATTAAATCAGTACTAATATGTCATATCAACCTAAAAAATTATTTTAATTCATGAAAAGTCTCAAATTATATTTATTTGGGTATTTATAATATCAATTATGTTAACATTTCCATAATAAGGTAATTACTACATCATCATTGTGTCATAAATAAATTAAATTATTTAAAGTATAAAAATTATAAAGTAAACACCATTATGTATGAAATCTTTTTTAATTTCTAATGAATATTTATAGTCAAATTTATCTTATTTATAACCCTATATTAAAAATGTTTTTGTTATTAAACGTTGATTTTAACTATTTTAACTCTTCATTAAATAAAATAACATTAAACGTCCTAATCTAATCCAAGTGGACCTAAATGGTAATATATTATCCCTATGGTTGTTTTTGGTCGAATTAAACTTATCCAATAGAATTAGGACATGTGTTAGGGTAATAATAATACCATTTTTACCCTTAATTTCCCTATTTACTTTTAACCGTGGTAAATAAAAGTAAAAAGTTACTATTCACCAAAACTATTTTTATCTTATTGAACCAAATTTTACTCCTTGATGTTAACTATGTCTCTAAGAGTTTGGAAATTCCACTAACTGAAGCGATAAAATTATGTTTTATGTAATTTTCAAACTCTCCTAGGATGTGGGTAAAAGACGGTGAAAAATTCAATTAAGTTTTAATATATCTAAAATAATTATAAAATGACTATAATGAATTAATTTGAACTTATATATGTATTATGTATCAATTTTGACCTAAAATATATTTAAATAAAATAAATATTTATTTAAATAAAAAGTTGGTTTTTAAATAGTAACCTAGTGTTTTTACTATTCATCAAAAGTTGAATGTTTTCATAAAAATACCAAAAATTCACCCTAGGCTAATTTCAATAGTCCGAATCCAAAAATGAAGTCCATTTTGAAAGATAAAATTTATAAAATTTCAAAAAGTTGGTATTACTATTCATAACAGCTAGTTTTAATAATATTTTAATTGCATATCGTTGTTTAGTGAAACTCGGTATTGCGTACAACGCAAGCTATCGAGGAAGGACTTGATTTCATGTAAAGCAAGCCAAGCTAGTGTTGTGTGTAGTGAAAGATTCCTTTGATGATGTATATAACATAAAAATAAAAATATTTCTCATAAAATTCTCAAATGTTAAATTCTAGCCCCCTTAAAATGAATTTCGCCCTCGAAAGTCGTAACTTTGTAACAAACAGATGAGGATACCTCTCCCTCATCATATCCTCAAGATCCCATGTAGATTATTCTAAATGGTGGTTCCTCTATACAACTTTCACCAAGCATGTGGTCCTGTTCCGTAGGACTTTTTCGCTACGATCCAGAATCTCTATCAGCTATTCTTCATAAGAAATATCTTACTCCATCGGTACAACTTCTGAGCTGAGTACATGCGAAGGATCGAGTATGAACATTCTCAGGAAAGATACATGGAACACATCATGAACTTGAGAGGGATTTGGTGGAAGCGCCAATCGGTAAGCTTATAAGGCCCCAGCCGTAAACCTTACTTAATCTTGAGTTATTACAAGATTACACATTGAGGATCTTTTCGGGTTTAGAGTTTTAGAGAATTAGATCATAAAACTTGCATTACATTCCACATATAAACAAAGTGGTTACATAAAGATAGTATTCTTCATTCCCATCAATGGAAACACATTTAAAATAAAACATGGATTATTTCTTGACACTTCCTTGACACTATCATCATATCATGTACCATTCCCTTGACCTGTGAAAAACATTTCAAAAAAACTTGGGATGAGAATAAAAAGCTCATTATGGGTTATAAAAACATGGAAAGGAAACATGAGTTCATATATACAAAAGACATAAATCATACTTTAACCGTAAAACATAGGCACTTTAACATACCTCATAAAATCATGAATAAATCATAGAAATCATAAGACATAAAGGTAACTTGAGGAATTCATAACATTCTTACGTAGGGAGTAACCCTCTTGGTTACGTTTGGAATACCCATCACAGTATATTCCCTAAATCTCTTCGGAGAAACCTTAACATTTCACTCCTTCGCGTTACCCAATGCATTGGAGAGCTATATCGGGCTCACCCGCCCTTAGTTTATCACGGAACCACCCGTTTTCATAATAATGCCCAAGAACCTCAACATAATCATATAACATAAAACATGCATAAAGGAAACATAACATTCCCACCTTTAAATCACAAGATATCAATACAACACATTGATATAAAAACATTATGAAAACCATTTTCGATACCCAAAATAAAAGAAAAGTAAAACATGGTATTTATTTTTCTTTTAAAAAAAGGTATGGCTTGTAGAGGAAGTCGAAACTCAAATAACGGTCACGACGGCGGAGAAGTCATTGTCGCCACATACATATGACAAAAACATTCCCTTTTTTCGTTTAGTAAACTCTTCGTATAAAAAAGATGCCTTTTGAATAAATGTAAAAGTCAAAGGGGTTTATACACCGTATAAAAAAAGTTGTGTATAAAATAAAATATGCCTCAATGAAAGAAGATTGAGACGAAGTCCCATACCTCGTATCCGACTTGACCCGACCATTCTTTAATCTCCTGAATAATAAACTTGAGTTAATCTCTACTTTCTTATGAATCTTTTTCAAGTTCATTATTCCTTTTATACCATGTTATGAACATCATGTAATCAGTTAATTTAATAATGTTCATTTTGTCGGTATTTGGTTCTTAAGTCAAAAATAGACTTCTTACAATTACATGTTGTTAATTTGGTCAAAGGTTCATTATATCCAGAATGATATTAATGATTTGGATAACATATATATCATATATATTCATCATATACATGTATTTATAATATTACATCACATTTAGAGGTAAGAAATGAAATGCACCGTTCATGGAGACGGTAAGCCGTACGTACGCATGAACTCTACTTCCATTTCTCTTTAGTATTTTATGGAATGGAATCATAATGATATAAGAGTATATTATAATTCCAGTATAATAACATATATAATATCATTAACTTTATCCTTTACACATCCCACATATGGTATTAACGAATCAAATCACTTTCAGGGGGCGGTAGTCCTCACTTCCTAAAATGAAGATATCGTGTTTACCCATAATGGAAACCATAAAGGTATACCCAAAATGAAAAAAACAGAAGCTTAAGGAAAACATAAACATATTATATATCATATATAAAAATAGTGACAGCATAATGTCCACCTTTGAAGGTGTTAAATGAGTATTGAACAATCATCGTTTTGGGAGGCAGAATTTCGCCATCCACGGAAACCGTATGTTCTTTAACCATTTGATTTAGTTGTGTGAGAGTGTAGCTCAAATAAATATTATAACAACATCCTTGTATATTGAAGATACTGGTGTTGTTACAAAATAAGTAAATAAAAAGAGTTTAGGGGGTTGGAGAAGAAAAATAAAACAAATGAACATGAGAGAATGAATTACCTTTAAAAGTGTAACTCCTTTTTATTTGAGCCTAAAGACTTCCTTTGAAAAAATTCTGCCCAAAGGGAATCCTCTAGGATGAGGAGAGGGATGTGGAGAGCTTAAATGGGCTGGGTTTGGCCGAGCCAAAGGCTTGAGGGGTGTGTGAAATGAGGTAGAGGTGGGGGCCTTTTATAAGAGGAGAGGAGGGGCACTTTTGGAAAGTAAAGAAATATTACTTTATTTGAAAATGTGTTTCGGTTTCAAAAGGTCCCACATTGATATAATTCCTGGATAAGGTGATATGGGTTCGAAATCCACTCATCCAATTGGTTTTGGCCATGTGTAGTTCATAGATTTTACATTATCTTTCCATTTTATTTTAATCGTCAAATAATGATGTCATCGCTACATCATTATTATGTCAAAAATAATTTAATTTATTTAATGTCTAAATATCATAAAAAAATTACTATGATGTAGGAAATCTTTTTAGCTTCCCAATTACTATTTATAATCAAATATCTGATCTTTATAACCCCATGTGAAAATTGTTTTCGTAAAACGTATTATGTTTGTGTCTTTTTTACTTTAACATTTAATAAAAAGTTATTTATGTCATTTCCCAACCAAAATGTCTCCATGGGGTCCCCAAGTTGACCCATGGCTTTTCTTGGTCGGCCATGACACAACCAATAAGTTTGGGACATGTTTCTAGGTCATTTCATATTATTAAAGCATTATTTATACCTTAAACTACACTAATTACCACTAATCGCGATTAAAAACTTAATAAGTTACTATTCACCAAAAAATTATTTTAATCTCATTGAACCACATTTTACTTCTTAATGACAACCATGTATGTCGGATTTTCAAAATTCAATACACATTAGTGGTAAACTTTCATTTAACTGAAAAATCAGTTTGCTTGATTACCACTTAGTGGTTTCACTATTCATCAAAAATTGAAGTTTTTCAGAAAATTACCAAAAATTCACCCTAAGCTATATTTGATATTCTGAATTCAAAAATGAAGTCTATTTTACAAAATTCAAATCATATATGTCACATTAATTAATTTAATAATTAATTCCCGCTGCCAGAGCAAATAGCGTGTTTTTACAATACAATAAGTATCAAAAGATTGACACCAGTTTAAGTCTAATTTCAAAGTGAAATTGATTCCAATGACCACCATTGGATAAAATGGTAAAAATATATTATAATTTCACTTCAAAACCAATTCAAAACCTAATCTAATCATATAAATAAATTATATTAAAAAGCAGTTTTGATGTAAAATGCAGTATTTTTCACTATTCATTAAAAAATGAACATTGTCAGAAAAATACCAAAAATTCACACAAGGTAAATTTTGATGTCCCAATCAAAAAGAATAAGTTTATTTTGACAAACATAGTTTATAAAATTGTCAAAAGATAGATTCAAAAATGGTTTGCCATCAAAAGGCAGTAAAACAATCTTTTAAGAATATTAGTTTATTCCATGCATAAGATTGTATTTATTTTCATTTTAAGCCTATAAAACACTATCTTAATCATTAATAGACATGGATAAAAATATCTATTATTCATTACTTACTTGGGATGTTACATCCTTCCCCCCTTTAGAAAATTTCATCCCCGCAATTTATTTACTTATCGAATAAATGGGGGTACTTATCCCTCATTGCATTTTTAGATTCCCACGTTGCCTCTTCAATCATGTGGTTTTTCCACAAAACCTTTACCTGGTGAATCACCTTATTCCGTAACACGTGCTCCCTGTGGTCAAGAATCTGGACCGGTTGTTCCTCATAAGATAGGTTCTCTTCCAGATGAACTACCTCTGGACTCAAAACATGAGATGGATCTGGCATATACTTTCTCAACATTGAAACGTGAAAAACATTGTGTACCTGCGATAAAATCGGAGGTAAAGGCACTCGGTATGCAACTGATCCAACTCTCTCCAGAATTTCGTATGGTCCAATGAACCTTGGACTCAACTTTTCTTTCTTACCAAATCTCATCACACTTTTCCAAGGAGAAACCTTGAGAAAAACATGATCACCTACCTCGAAAGATAGATCCTTCCTCTGGTTATCCGCATAACTCTTCTGCCTGCTCTGAGCTGTTCTCATGTGTTTCTGAATCTGCTGAACTTTTTCTGCCATCTCTTCAACCAATTATGGTCCCATCAACTTCCTTTCATCCACTTCATCCCAGAAAGCTGGAGTTCGACACCGATTCCCATATAATGCCTGAAATGGTGCCATCTGTATATTGGAATGAAAAATGTTATTATATGAAAATTCAACCAAAGAAAGATGTTGGTCCCAACTTCCCTGATAATCCATAGAACAAGCTCGTAGCATATCCTCCAATGTCTGTATTGTTCGTTCTGACAGCCCATCTGATTGAGGATGAAAATTTGTACTAAAATTTAATTTAGTACCCAACGACTTCTGAAGGCCTTTCCAAAAGTTAGAAGTAAACCTGGGATCACGATCCGATACAATGAAGAGAGGAACTCCATGTAACCTGACTATCTCTTTAATATACAAACGGTAAAGTTGATCAAGAGAGAAAGTATCTCGTATAGCAAGGAAATGAGAAGATTTGGTCAAGCGATCAACAATAACCCAGATTACATTATTACCTCGAGATTTCTTCGGTAATCCAACAACAAAGTCCATGGATATATTCTCCCATTTCCACTCTGGCACTGGTAAAGGCTGAAGCATCCCTTTCGGTAACTGTCGCTCGGCTTTAACCTTCTGACAAGTCAAACACATCATAATAAAATCAGCAATATCTCTTTTCATTCCATCCCACCAGTAATACTCCCGCAGATCTCTATACATCTTAGTACTGCCCAGATGAACTGAAAACGGAGAACTATGAGCTTCACATAACAACTCTCTCTTCAACTGTGAATCACAAGGCACACACAATCTCTTCCCAAATCTCAAAACACAATCATTATCAAAGTTTAATTCAGGAAACTTACCTTTCTGAACCAGCTCTACCTTTTTCTGCAACTCACTATCTTGCTTATGTGCTTGCTTGATTCTATCTGATAGAGAAGATCTCACTGATACCTGAAACAAAACAGAAGGACTTCCTGCACCAACCACTTATATGCCAAAGTTCATCAAATCGTTAACCAAAGGATCACGTTCCAACCGCAACATTGTTAATGAAGCATTACTTTTTCGACTCAAAGCATCAGCCACTTTATTTTCTTTTCCCGGATGGTAATGAATTGTACAATCATAATCCTTGATTAATTCCATCCATCTCCTTTGTCTCATGTTTAACTCTTTCTGAGTGAATATATACTTTAAACTTTTGTGATCGGTATATATTTCACACTTTACTCCATACAAATGATGCCTCCAAATTTTTAAAGCAAAAACAACAGCAGCTAGTTCCAAATCATGTGTAGGGTAATTTACCTCATGAGTTTTCAACTGTCGTGAAGCATAAGCAATTACCTGATCATTCTGCATTAGGACGCAACCAAGTCCTTTCAATGAAGCATCACTGTATATAACAAACTCACCATTCCTGGAAGGTAGTGCCAAAACTGTAGCATTCACCAATCTTCTTTTCAATTCCTGAAAACAATCATCACATTCTTTTGTCCAGATAAACTTAACACCCTTCCGAGTTAGCTTAGTCATTGGACTAGATAACTGTGAAAAATTTCTAACAAACCTTCGGTAATAGCCCGCCAAACCAAGGAAGCTACGAATCTCGGTTACATTTGTGGGTCTTGGCCATTCTTCCACAACTTTCGTTTTTGCAGGATCAACAGTTATTCCATCTTTAGAAACAATGTGACCAAGGAACGAAATTTGTTGCAACCAAAACTCACACTTGCTGAATTTCCCATACCGTTTCTTTTCTTTTAAGGTTTGCAAGATAACCCTTAAATGTTTTTCATGCTCCTCTTTACTTTTAGAAAACACCAAAATATCATCAATGAAAACCACCACAAACTTATCCAAGAACTCATGGAAAATTCTATTCATTAAGTCCATGAATACAGCAGGTGCATTGGTTAGCCCAAAAGGCATTACTACAAATTCATAATGGCCATATCTCATACGGAACGCGGTCTTCGGAATATCTGCCTCCTTTACCTTCAGCTGATGGTACCCCGATCTCAAGTCAATATTTGAAAAAAACTGAGCTCCCTGGATCTGATCAAACAAATCATCGATATGAGGCAAATGATATTTGTTCTTAACAGTGATATTATTCAAGGATCTATAATCAATGCAAAGTCTCATAGAACCATCTTTCTTTTTAACAAATAAAACAGGAGCACCCCATGGTGATGTGCTAGGTCTAATGAAACCTTTCTCTAATAAATCTTTCAATTGCTCCTTCAACTCTAAAAGTTCAATTTGTGCCATTCGATAAGGGGGTTTTGAAATTGGATTAGCATCAGGAACTAAGTCAACAGTAAACTCAACTTCCTGATCTGGTATTATTCCAGGCAACTCATCAGGAAAAACATCAGGATACTCATTTACCACTGGCACATCATTAATCTGAACAGTTCCTTTATTTTCAACGACGTGTGCAAGGTAACATTCATTTCCATCTTTTACAAGTTTCTCGGCCTCTTGATATGTTATCAAAAGTAAGGGTTCATTCTTGTAAACAAACTGAAATTCTTTCTGAAAAGAAACTTCTTTAGCTCTACAGTCAATCTTAGCATGGTAAATAGAGAGCCAATCCATACCCAGGATAACATCAAACTCTACTAGAGGTAGAAAAATAAGGTTTGCAAGTAGCTTCTTTCCACAGATAAGGATAGGAAGATTCTTATAAATTCTTTTTGCCTCAACATTTCCCCCAGGTTTTTTTACCAAAAGTTCAGGAGTCATTTCTTGAGATGGTATTCCCATTTTACTGGAAAATGTTTCAGAGCTGAATGAATGTGTATACCCCGAATCAAACAACACACTGGTATAATCTGAAAAAACAAACAAAGTACCTGATACAACTTCATTTGATGGCCCAACATCTGCTGAAGTAGTTGCAAAGGATTTCACCACCCCTTTCTACTTGTAGTCTAACTGCTTCCCATCACTCAAGCTCCTTGTCGGACACTCGTTTGCATAGTGACCCATCTCATTGCACTTATAACATTTCATAAACTGTAAATCAAATTTGTTCTTACCTTCAGCTTGATCCTTTTCAGTGCAATCACGAGCCTTATGTCCCATCTTACCACATCGGTAGCACTTCCCAGAATTCAGAAGACATTCCCCAGCATGCTTTTTTCCACATTTATCACAAACTGGAAACTTAGTTCTCTTACCATCAGACTTTTTTGAAGGATTCTTACCTTTCTCCTGCCACCTCGGTCGCTTCTTCTGCTGGTTGCTATAGAACACTTGGTCATCGGCAAACTCCATTTCCACCTTATCAGCACATCGAACAAGCTTTTCATAACTTTTAAACTCACGAGAAGCTAATTCCCTTTGATATTTTGGCTTTAATCCTGAGTAAAAACGATTGATTTTACTATCAAGGTCTCGGATAAAATTTGGAGCATACCTTGCCTATCGAGTGAACCTTTCTTCATAGGTAGCCATTGAGTCTTCCTCTTACCTCGATTCCAAGAATTGTTTTTCCATCCTAAGTCAAACAGCCTTAGGAAAATACTTCTCAAGAAACATACCTTTGAATTCTTCCCAGTCGAGAGCATCAATCTCATCAGCGTCCCTGATATTTTTAACCGTCGACCACCACTGATCTGTCTCACCCTCCAAACGGTAAATAGCAAGACTAACCTTTTGATTGTCTGAACATCCCATGACATCAAAAATATTCTCCAGTACTTTAATCCACCCTTCAGCTAACACAGGGTCAGATGATCCTCTAAATGATGGGGGATGTTTCCTCATGAAATGTTCCACCACTGACATGTTCCTCTATGGTTGATCTGGCTGATCTCGTGCATGGATACCACCGCCATTTATCGCTTGAGTCAACTGCGCCATTACTGCAACAAACTGTTCAGTTCCAATTCCAACCATCTCAGGATGCTGATTCGGAAGGTTATTTCCTTCTGTTTTACTTCCTAGCACTGCTTCCCTGTTTCCTCTGCGGAAAACCATTCTGAACAAACATGTCTTAGATGAAGCAACATGGTAATATTCAAATGCTATATCACTTCAATTTGACCATAAAAAAAATATTTTTGGATAATCATTTAATAGAATTCTAACTCCTAATGTTTTCTAAACCGACCTTTGATACCAACTATAAGGCCCCAGCCTTAAACCTTACTTAATCTTGAGTTATTACAAGATTACACATTGAGGATCTTTTCGGGTTTAGAGTTTTAGAGAATTAGATCATAAAACATGCATTACATTCCACATATAAACAAAGTGGTTACATAAAGATAGTATTATTCATTCCCATCAATGGAAACACATTTAAAATAAAACATGGATTATTTCTTGACACTTCCTTGACACTATCATCATATCATGTACCTTTCCCTTGACCTGTGAAAAACATTTCAAAAAAACTTGGGATGAGCATAAAAAGCTCAGTATGGGTTATAAAAACATGGAAAGGAAATATGAGTTCATATATACATAAAAATGAAATCATACTTTACCCCTAAAACATAGGCACTTTAACATACCTCATAAAATCGTGAATAAATCATAGAAATCAAAAGACATAAAGGTAACTTGAGGCATTCATAACATTCTTACGTAGGGAGTAACCCTCTTGGTTACGTTTGGAATACCCATCACAGTATATTCCCTAAATCTCTTCGGAGAAACCTTAACATTTCACTCCTTCGTGTTACCCAATGCATTGGAGAGCTATATCGGGCTCACCCGCCCTTAGTTTATCACGGAACCACCCGTTTTCATAACAATGCCCAAGAACCTCAACATAATCATATAACATAAAACACGCATAAAGGAAACATAACATTCCCACCTTTCAATCACAAGATATAAATACAACACATTGATATAAAAACATTATGAAAACCATTTTTGATACCCAAAATAAAAGAAAAGTAAAACATGGTATTTATTTTTCTTTTAAAAAGAAGGTATGGCTTGTAGAGGAAGCCGAAACTCAAATAACGGTCACGACGGCGGAGAAGTCATTGTCGCCGCATACATACGACAAAAACATTACCTTTTTTCATTTAGTAAATGCTTCATATAAAAAAGATTCCTTTTGAATAATCGTAATATTCAAAGGGGTTTATACACCGTATAAAAAAAAGTTGTGTATAAAATAAAATATGCCTCAATGAAAGAAGATTGAGACGAAGTCCCATACCTCGTATCCGACTTGACCTGACCGTTCTGTAATCTCTTGAATAATAAACTTGAGTTAATCTCTACTTTCTTATGAATCTTTTTCAAGTTAATTATTCCTTTTATACCATGTTATGAACATCATGTAATCAGTTATGTTAATAATGTTCATTTTGTTGGTATTTGGTTCTTAAGTCAAAAATAGACTTCTTACACATACATGTTGTTAATTTGGTCAAAGGTTCATTATATCCAGAATGATATTAATGACTTGGATAACATATATATCATATATATTCATCATATAAATGTATTTATAATATTACATCACATTTAGAGGTAAGAAATGAAATGCACCGTTCATGGAGACGGTAAGCCGTACGTACGCAAGAACGCTACTTCCATTTCTATTTCGTATTTTCTGGAATGGAATCATAATGATATAAGAGTATATTATAATTCTAGTATAATAACATATATAATATCATTAACTTTATCCTTTACACATCCCACATATGGTATTAACGAATCAAATCACTTTCAGGGGGCGGTAGTCCGCACTTCCTAAAATGAAGATATCGTGTTTACCCATAATGGAAACCATAAAGGTATGCCAAAAATGAAAAAAACATAAGCTTAAGGAAAATATAAACATATTATATATCATATATAAAAATAGTGACATCATAATGGCCACCTTTTAAGGTGTTAAATGAGTATTGAACAATCATCGTTTCGGGAGGCAGAATTTCGCCATCCACGGAAACCGTATGTTATTTAACCATTTGATGTAGTTGTGTGAGAGTGTAGCTCAAATAAATATTATAACAACATCCTTGTATATTGAAGATACTTTTTTTGTTACAAAATAAGTAAATAAAAATATTTTAGGGGGTTGGAGAAGCAAAATAAAACAAATGAACATGAGAGAATGAATTACCTTTAAAAGTGTAACTCATTTTGATTTGAGCCTAAAGGCTTCCTTTGAAAGGATTCTGCCCAAAGGGAATCTTCTAGGATGAGGAGAGGGATGTGGAGAGAGTAAATGGGCAGGGTTTTGCCGATACAAAGGCTTGAAGAGTGTGTGAAATGAGGTAGAGGTGGGGGCCTTTTATAAGAGGAGAGGAGGGGCACTTTTGGAAAGTAAAGAAATATTACTTTATTTGAAAATGTTTTTCGGTTTAAAAAGGTCCCACATTGATATAATTCGTGGATAAGGTGATAAGGGTTCGAAATTCACTCATCCAATTGGTTTTGTCCATGTGTAGTTCATAGATTTTACATTATCTTTCCATTTTATTTAAAT
This sequence comes from Viscum album, assembly GCA_963277665.1. Classification (NCBI taxonomy): domain Eukaryota; kingdom Viridiplantae; phylum Streptophyta; class Magnoliopsida; order Santalales; family Viscaceae; genus Viscum; species Viscum album. The sequence continues at coordinate 2,054,948,720 of OY728150.1, read as the reverse complement.
CGTCAAATAATGATGTCATCGCTGCATCATTATTATGTCATAAATAATTTAATTTATTTAATGTCTAAAAAACATAAAAAAAATACTATGATGTAGGAACTCTTTTTATCTTTCCAATGACTATTTATAATCAAATATCTGATCTTTATAACCCCATGTGAAAATTGTTTTTGTAAAACGTATTATGTTTGTGTCATTTTTACTTTAACATTTAATAAAAAGTTATTTATGTCATTTCCCAACCAAAATGTCTCCATGGGGTCCCCAAGTTGACCCATGGCTTGTCTTGGTCGGCCATGACACAACAAATAAGGTTGGGAAATGTATCTAGGTCATTTCATATTATTAAATCATTATTTATACCTTAAACTACACTAATTACCACTAATCGCGATTAAAAACTTAATAAGTTACTATTCACCAAAAAATTATTTTAATCTCATTGAACCACATTTTACTTCTTAATGACAAACATGTATGTCGGATTTTCAAAATTCAATACACATTATAGGTAAACTTTCATTTAACTGAAAAATCAGTTTGCTTGATTACCACTTAGTGGTTTCACTATTCATCAAAAATTGAAGTTTTTCAGAAAATTACCAAAAATTCACCCTAAGCTATATTTGATATTCCGAATTCAAAAATGAAGTCTATTTTACAAAATTCAAATCATATAAGTCAAATTAATTAATTTAATAATTAATTCCCGCTGCCAGAGCAAATAGCGTGTTTTTACAAAACAATAAGTATCAAAAGATTGACACCAGTTTAAGTCTAATTTCAAAGTGAAATTGATTCCAATGACCACCATTGGATAAAATGGTAAAAATATATTCTAATTTCACTTAAAAATAAATTCAAAACATAATCTAATCATATAAATAAATTAGATTAAAAAGCAGTTTTGATGTAAAATGCAGTATTTTTCACTATTCATTAAAAAATGAACATTGTCAGAAAAATACCAAAAAATCACACAAGGTAAATTTTGATGTCCCAATCATAAAGAATAAGTTTATTTTGACAAACATAGTTTATAAAATTGTCAAAATATAGATTCAAAAATGGTTTGCCATCAAAAGGCAGTAAAACAATCTTTTAAGAATATTAGTTTATTCCATGCATAAGTTTGTATTTATTTTCATTTTAAGCCTCTAAAACACTATCTTAATCATTAATAGACATGGATAAAAATATCTATTATTCATTAATTACTTGGTATGTTACAAAGCTACCCTCCCAACACGATCCAATATTTCAAAAGGACTGATATACCTAAGGCTCTACTTTCCCTTCTTTCCAAATCTCATTACTCTCTTCCAAGGAGATATTCGTAAGAACACTTTATCACCCATTTCAAACAATAGGTCTTTTATTTGGTTATCGACATAACATTTTTGTCAACTCTGAGCTAGTGTTATGTGTTTTTGAATAGATCTGGCCTTTTCTGCCATCTCATCAACAAGATCAGGTCCTAATAGCTTTCTTTCCCCAACTTCATCCCAGCAAGTTGGAGTCCTGCATTTCCTTCCATAGAGATCTTCATAAAGAGCCATATGAATACTGGAGTGAAAGATATTATTATATTAAAATTACACTAAAGGTAGGTGTTGATCCCAACCACCATTGAAATCCATAGAGAAATATCTTAACATATCTTCTAGAGTTTGAATTGTCCTCTCAGATTAACCGTCTGTCTGAGGATGATAAGCAGTGCTGAAACTCAACTCTCTATCCATAGTATGTTGAAGACTTCACCAAACCTTTGAGGTAAACCTCAAATCCCAATCAGATATAATGGAAAGTGGTACTCCATGAAATATTACCACTTCCTTCACATATATCCTGGCAAGCTGATCTAGAGTGAAATCTCCTCTAATAGCAATGAAGTGTGCCGACTTTGTAAGACGAGCAACTGTGACCCATATAGCATTATTTCCTTTGGATGTTTTAGGAAGTTAGCTGACAATGTCCATAGTGATGTTTTCCCAATTCTATTCGGGTATGGGTAATTGTTGTAACATCCCATTAGACTTCTGTCTCTCAGCTTTAACTTGCTGACAAACCAAGCATCGAGAGACATATTTAGTAGCATCTCTTTTCACGCCATCCCACTAGAAGTACTCTATCAGGTACCTATACATCTTCGTGCTTCCAGGATGAATAGAGAATGAAGAACTATGAGCCTCATCCAGCAGCTCCTTCTTTAATTCTGGGATAGGAGGAACACAAACCCTATTCCTAAACATTATTATCCCATCACAATCAAGGTTGAATTCTGGAACATTTTACACCTTCTTTTGAAACTCTACATCTTCTTTTTGTGCCTCTTTAATCCTCACAAGTATAGATGGTTGAACATTCCTTTGAGAAAGATAATATTTTTCCCATTCCATTATAATTCCAAGATCCATCATTTGTAAATCCATAAATATTGGATCTTTTGTGATCCTCATCATGGATAAGCTAGCATGGTCTTGTCGACTTAATGCATCTTTCACCTTGTTTACTTTCCCAGGGTGATAATGAATTGAGCAGTCATAACCCTTAATCAGCTCCAACCATCTTCTTTGGTGCATATTCATCTCATTTTGTGTGAAAATATACTTTAAACTTTTATGATCAGTATAAATATCACACCTTTCACAATAAAGACAATGCCTCCAAATCTTTAATGTAAATATTACCGCAGCTAATTCCATATCATGAGTTGGGAAATTTTCGCATGGATTTTCAACTGCTGTGATGCATAAGCTATCACCATATTATTTTTCATGAGAACACACCCCAATCCCTTCTTGGATGCATCACTGTAGATCACAAAACTTTCTCCACTATAAGGCAGTGTGAGCATAGGTGCACTGGATAATCTTCTTTTTAACTCCTTGAAATTCTCTTCATATTCCTCTATCCAAACAAACTTAACTCCTTTCCAAGTCAATTTGGTGAGTGGGTTAGATAATCGTTAAAAAGCTTTCACAAAACATCGATAATATCCAGCAAAACCAAGAAAAATTCAGATCTCAGTTACAGTTGTTGGTCTCAACCATCTTTCAATAACCTCTATTTTGTTGGATCCATAGATATCCCCTCTTTTGAGATTATGTGACCCAAAGGTGCAACCTTTTGAAGCCAAAATTCACACTTGGAAAATTCGGAATAAAGCTTCTCCTTTCTCAGGGTCTTCAATACAATTCTCAAGTGATCTTCATGTTTTTCCTTTCTCTTTGAATAGACAAGAATATCGTCTATAAATACTACCAAAAACTGATCAAGATAGTCTCTAAAGACTCTTTTCATTAGATCCATGAAGATAGCAGGGGAATTAGTAAGACCAAATGGCATCAATATAAATTTATAGTGTCCATACCTTGTACGGAAAGTTGTCTTTGGTATATCCTCCCTTTTGAACCTTAATTGATGATACCCTAAACAAATATTAATCTTGGAAAATTATTGAGCTCCGTGTAGTTGGTCAAATAAGTCATCAATGCGTGAGAGAGGATATTTTTTCTTGATAGTTATCTTGTTAAGTTCTTGATAATCAATGTAGAGTCTCATTGATCCATATTTCTTCTTAACAAATAGAACACGTTCTCCCCAAGGTGACACACTAGGGTGTATGAATCCCTTATCAATATTCTCTTGGAGTTGCTTCTTCAATTCATGCAACTCAATTGGGGCCATTCTATAAGGTGTCTTTGAAATAGGTAAAGAAACCGGTATGAGTTCTATTGAAAACTCAACTTCACGAATTGGTAGAAGACCAAGAAATTATTCTGGAAATACATCATCAAACTCCCGTAGAATGGGAATATTCTTAATCATGAGTTTCTATCCAACCATTTGAGATAAATAACCTTCATTTAGTGGAATCAAATCCCATAAGATGGAAGAAATTTCCACTGGAATGTTATGTTCATCCTTGCATCGATAGACGATCATAGATTGATCTGGAATATGAAATGTGACTTACCTTATTTGAAAATTGATATGAGATCCATATAAAGAAATCCAATACAAGACAAGAATCACAACAAATTCCATTATAGGAAGGAGAACAAGATTTGGAGGAAGCACTTTCCCAAAAACTTTAATCAGAGAAGAATTGTAAACTTTTTATGTGAATGTTGTTCCATTAGGGGTTGTCACAGCTAACTCAATATCTAACTGCTGAGGTAATATGTCGATACCCTTAGAAAATTCTTCAGAAATAAATGAGTGGGTGGATCCAGAATCAAATAAAACATTTTCTACTTTAGAGTGGATGGTATGTGTACCTTTTACCACTTCGTTATCATACTCCACATCGCTGATAAAAATTGCATATGACTTTCATTTGTCTTTAGCCTTAAGAGTTTGTTAACGTCGATCATCATAAAAAACCCTTGGATTAGGGTCTTTATTGGCATAATGCCTCATTTACATGCACTTGTAACATTGAAGTGTATGAGGTGCACTCTGGGTATCATTTTCTTTGTTCGCATCACTAGACATCTTATTCCAATCATTGCGGCATTCAAATGCCCGATGACCTTCTTTTCCACATTTAAAACATTTACTTGTCCCACTAAGAAAACTCCCTCCATGTTTATTTCCACACATTGAGAATAAGGGAAAACTAATCCTCTTTTCAGTGTGCTCTTTAGATTTCCCCTTGAATTCCATTTTCCTTTTCTTATCAAACACATATGACTGATGGGTTACTTCAATCTCCATCTCAACCTTGAGAGCACATCGAACGATTTCCTCATAGATATTGAAGTCCCTTGTGGCTAATGCCCTTCAAAGACTTGGTTTTAAGCCACTAAAGAATTGATAGATCTTACTCTTAGGTTGGATAATAATCCCAGAAGCATACCTTGCAAGTCTTTTAAAATTTTCTTCATAGGTACCAACAGATTCATCATCCTTTTGCTTCAGTTCAAGAAACTCCTTCTCCATCTTTTTTTGAAGAATGTGTGGGAAGTACTTATTGAAAAATAAGTTCTTGAACTTGCCCCATTCCATGGATTCAATTTCATCCATTTGACTCGTATTCTTGATAATATTCCACCATTGATTAGCTTCACCTTCCAAACGATATAATGCTAAGATGACTTTATCATGTTCAGAACATTGAAGAACTAAAAATATCATTTCAGTAGTATCGATCTATTGTTTAGCAAATAATAGATCAGTAGACCCGCTGAATAAGGCTGGGCGCTACCTCATGAAGGATTAAACAGAATTTTGCTCCTTCCTTTGCTCGTTTGGAAGCCCTTTATGATTCATAACGTGAGAAAGTTGAGTGAGAATGGATGCAAGATTTTTCATTCCAGATCCCAAAACATTTGGTTGCTCAGGGGGATAATCATTGCATTGTTCGTCGCATTCTGCATTAACATAGTTCCGTCGGGTTCCAGCCATTGACTAAAACCAAGAACAATAGTGTGAGAAACACTAATTATAATAGGAAAACACATAATCAAAAATAAAATTTCACACTTAAGGTATTATCATAGGTTATTCATGGCCATTTCTAAAACACTGATATTGTGTTCTATTCTTATATATGTCCTTAGGGTACTTACTAAGGCTTTCACATCGTAGTTTCCAAAGGTTGACTATACACTTCCTCTGATACCAACTATAACGACTCATACTTTATATAAATTGTTATTACTTTAAAATTAAAGCACATTTATTACAACATATAACAAACCATTAAAGGACCATATAGGTATAGTGTCTTTAAAAACTGGGAAACATAAACAACTTGCTCATAAATCATCTACATTGTCTCCCTTTTATTTTATCATATCTAGAGTCCCTTTTGGAATATCTTACTTAATACCCTTCTTCTTGTCCTAGGGAAATGAAAACATACAAAAGGGTGAGCTCAAATGATCAGTAAGGGTAAACAGAAGAAATATTAATCACATCATATTCATAAGAACATAACATTTTGGAAATCTTAACCTGTAAAAGAAATCATAATTTCATAACATGGGATAAATCATAGTAGTGAAATTTAATCACAATAATCATAACATGAAACTTTGTAGCATACACAAATAATCATAGAGAATCATTTTTTAGTAGTCAAGACTAATTTCCCAGACTATCTTAGTGAACAAAGTCCATTTCTGAACCGAGTTCACTCCTCGTTTTAGTCCTATATCACTGAACTGGATTAACCTTCCGTTCAAGCCATGTCTATCTCCTGAGATATAAATCTTTACCTAATGCATTCGAGGGAGATATAGGTCCCACCCATCTCATAATGATTCCATTCTTATGTGTTCAACAAAATCATAAATCATATACCTTAGCCTAACCCATGTAATAAAAATGGGATTCTTAAACATCATGACATCATAACATAAATCATATAGGATAAAAAGACTTCATAAAAATAATTCCATCATAACATAATTAAATCAATGTAAAAATAGAGATAGAAACATAACCTTATATTATCTTAGATGTAAAATAATTTTGATAAAAATTTTGAACTCTATTCTTGAGGAAAATATCCTTTCTACATCAAAAACATTTTTCCTTTCTTAACATGTCATAAAATTTTAAACTAGAAGAAGTTTATTAAAAATAAACTTGAAAACATATAAAGGAATCTTCATGGAAATAATGTTCTATGAAATCATAAAAATCCATTCAAGCAGTATAAGTTAAAAAAACATTCTTCTCGTACTTTGGCCGGAACAGTCAAAAGTACCTCGTACTAAAAACGATAAAAGATTCCATTCATATTTTTTACTAAAAACTCACCAATGGGTAAAATTGGATTTAAACAGTTTTAGGAGGATAGAAATAATATTACATATTGACAAAACATGTATGTGGATGATAAATATTCCCCAGTAGATTCTGAAGTATAAAATATATCGGATAAAAATGATATTGCGATATTTTCCCTTACCTTAGGTCCGATTTTCATCATACGTGTCTGAACCTCCTATATAATGATTTAAATAATTTTATTGACTTATTACATAATAGTACTCATTGTTATGATATCATATATGGTCATATTCTTAGATTCGTATTAGTAATATTTCATTGCTACTTGTTATTCGGGTGTTTATTGCTTTTTATTCTTATACACGTTTTGTCGAATAAATTATTATTCTTCTTTTTAGGTTATAGATACCTAATTTCCAGAATTCTATTAGTGTAATATATATCATATTTATTCATTCAATTAATTTATATATTCCTTATGCATTGATGATCATGTAGAATGAGTCGCATCACATCGTGGAGACGGTAGGCCTTACGTACGCACGAGCGATGATATCGTTCCCATGATCGTGGAATTGTATTGAAGTGTATGTATAATATTTCAGAATCAAAATCACATTAAAATAATCATATATAGTGATTATTTACACCATTATACCCATCCAAGTAAGGTGGTGGTGGAAAACAGATTACACCACGGCGTGGAGACGTTATTCCGTACGTACGCACACGTGGTGATTTCATTTTCCGTAGAATGGATAGAATGTGAGATAGGGTTATTTAATATTTATAATAACATATAAGTATATGAGTGACACTGATTTTATTATTTTATAATGAAACAACTAAATAAGAGGAAGTAGAAGAAGAAATAAATTCGAAAGAATCGGTAATGGATATTACCTCTTCTTCGACAAGCCTCTTTGAAAACTCCTCTTAGGGAACTAAATATGGTCTTTGAAGAAGACCAAGACCTATATGATGTTTCTAGGTAAGTTTAGAAGAGACATTATCATGTTTAGGCCGAAATTTATGGCTGAAAGTGGTGTGAGGACGAGAGGGAGGAGGTGTCATTTTATAAGGGAGGAGAGTGGAACTTTTGGAAAAACTTAAAATATTATTTTATAATAAAGTCCTATTTGGTTTTTAATTCCTCCAAACAGATTTGTTTCTAAGTTAATGTGGGGATGGGTCGAAATCCTCTCAACCAATAGATTTTAGACAAGTGTAGGTCATTATTTTAACCTTATCATTTAGATTTAACTCTAAGTTAAATAATTTAACTTTTAACGTGTCTTCTTGTTTTCTTACACTATATGGTTAATAAACTTACTATAACAAGCCAAACGAACTCCAAGTGGTTCATTATAAATATATATAATCTTATCTAAGTCATTGGCCAAACCTTATATTTTTAGGAATAAAATAAAAATTAAAATATAATATTTTTTTTAAAAACTATTTTATGTCAATTTTGACACTATTTGGGAATTGATTTTTTTGAAAATTATAACAGCATGATTAGTTAAAAAACCATTAATCAAATCAATACTAACATGTTATATTAACCTATAAAATCAGTTTAATTCATTAAAAGTCTAAAATTATATTTATTTGGGTATTTATAATATCAATTATGTTAATATTTCCTTAGTTAGGTAATTACTGCATCATCATTGTGTCATAAATAAGTTAAATTATTTACAGTCTAAAAATTATAAATAAAATACCATTATGTAGGAAATCCTTTTATCTTTTTAATGAATATTTATAGTCGGATTTATCTTATTTATATCCCTATATTAAATTTTTTTAGTTATAAAATTTTGATTTTAACTATTTTAACTCTTCTTTAAATAAAATAATATTAAATGTCCTAATCTAATCCAAGTGGACCTAAAGGGTAATATTTTATCCCTCAGGTTGTTTTTGGTCTAATTAAGCTTATCCAATAGAATTAGGACTTGTGTTACGGTAATAATAATACCATTTTTACGCTTAATTACCCTATTTACTTTTAACCATGGTAAATAAAAGTAAAAGGTTACTATTCACCAAAAATTATTTTTATCTTATTGAACCACATTTTAATCCTTGATGTTAACTATGTCTCTCAGATTTTCGAAATTCCACTCACAGAAGTGATAAAATTATGTTTTATTTATTTTTTAAACTCTCCTAGGAGGTGGGTAAAAGACGCTGAAAAGTTCAATAAAATTTTAATAAATCTAAAATAATTATAAAATGACTCTAATGAATTAATTTGAACTTATATAGGTATTTTGTATCAATTTTGACCTAAAATAAATTTAAATAAAATAAATAATTATTTAACTAAAAAGTTGGTTTTTAAATAGTAACCATGTGTTTTCACTATTCATCAAAAATTAAATGTTTTCAGAAAAATACCGCAAATTCACCCTAGGCTAATTTCTATAGTCCGAATCCAAAAATGAAGTCCATTTTGAAAGATAAAATTTATAAAATTTCAAAAATTGTGTATTAATATTCATAACGGCTAGTTTTAATTATACTTTAATAGCAAATCGTTGTTTAGTTAAACTCGGTATTACGTACAACGCAAGCTATCGAGGAAGGTCGTTATTGCGTGTAAAGTAAGCCAAGATAGTGTTGTGTGTAGTGAGAGATTCCTCTGATGATGTATATAATATAAAAACAAAATATTTCTCGTAAAAATCTCGGCTATTACATTCTACCCCCCTTAAAATGAATTTCTCCCTCGAAAATCGTCACTTTGTAACAAAAAGATGAGGATACCTCTTCCTTGTCATATCCTCAAGCTCCCATGTAGCTTCTTCTAATTGGTGGTTCCTCCATAAAACATTCACCAAGAAAGTGGTCTTGTTCCGTAGGACTTTTTTGCTACGATCCAGAATCTCTATCAGTAAATCTTCATAAGAAAGATCTTTCTCCAGCGGTACAACTTCTGAACTGAGTACATGTGAAGTATCGGGTATTTACTTTCTCAGGAAAGATACATGGAACACATCATGAACTTGAGGGAGATTCGGTGGAAGCACCAATCAGTAAGCTACCTTCCCAACACAATCCAGTATTTCGAAAGGACTGATATACCTAGGGCACTACATTCCCTTCATTCCAAATCTCATTAATCTCTTCCAAGGAGATATTCTTAAGAACACATTATCACCCACTTAAAACATTAGGTCTTTTATTCATTTGTCGGCATAACTTTTTTGTCAACTCTGAGCTGCTCTTGTGTGTTTTTGAATAGATCAGACCTTTTCTGCCATGTCATCAACAAGATCAGGTCCTAATAGCTTTCTTTCCCCATATTCATCCCAACAAGTTGGAGTCCTACATTTCATTGCATAGAGAACATCATAACGATCCATATGAATACTAGAGTGAAAGCTATTATTATATGAAAAGTCCACCAAAGTAGGTGTTGATCCCAAAAACCTGTGAAATCCATAGAGCAAGCTCTTAACATATCTTCTAGAGTTTGAATTCTCCTCTAAGACTGACCATCTATCTGAAGATGATAAGAAGTGCTGAAACTCAACTCTGTATCTAGAGTGTGCTGAAGACTTCACCATAACATCGAGGTAAACCTCGAATCCCGATCAGATATAATGGAATGTGGTATTCCATGAAATCTTACCACTTCTTTCACATATATCCTAGAAATCTGATCTAGAGAGAAATCCTCTCCAATAGCAATAAAGTGTTTCGACTTTGTAAGACGATCAAATATGACCTAGATAGCATTATTTCCTTTGGATGTTTTAGGAATTCTGGTGACAAAGTCCATAGTGATGTTTTCCCAATTCCATTCGGGTATGGGTAGTTGTTGTAACATCCCCTTAGACTTTTGTCTCTCAGCTATAACTTACTGACAAACCAACCATCGAGAGACATATTCAACAACATCTCTTTTCATTCCATCCCACCAGAAGTACTATTTCAGGTCCCCAGACATCTTCATGCTTCCAGGATGAATAGAGAATGAATAACTATGAGCCTCATCCAGAAGCTCCTTCTTTAATTCTAGGATTGGAGGAACACAAACCTGATTCCGGAACCTTATTATCCCAACACAATCAAGGTTGAATTCCAGAACATTTCTCACCTTCTTCTGAAATTCTACATCTTCTTTTTATGCCTATTTAATATTCAAATGTATAGATGGTTGAACATTCATTTGAGAAAGATAATATTTTTCCCCTTCCATTATAATTCCAAGATCCATCATTTGTAAATCGATAAATATTGGATCTTTTATGATCCTCATCATGGATAATCTAGCATGGTGTTGTCAACTTAATGTATCTTCCACCTTGTTTTCTTTCCCAGTGTGATAATTAATTGAGCAGTCATAATCCTTAATCAGCTCCAACCATCTTCTTTGGCGCATATTCATCTCCTTTTGTGTGAAAATATACTTTAAATTTTTATGATCAGTATAAATATCACACCTTTCACCATAAATATAATGCCTCCAAATCTTTAATACAAAGATTACCACAGCTAATTCAAAATCAAGAGTTGGGTAATTTTACTCATGGATTTTCAAATGTTGTGAGGTATAAGCTATCACCATATTGTTTAGCATGAGAACACACTCCAACACATTCTTGGATGCATCACTATAGATCACAAACCTTTCTCCACTACAAGGCAGTGTGAGCACAGGTGTACTGGATAATCTTATTTTTAACTCCTTGAAATTCTCTTCACATTCCTCTGTCCAAACAAAATTAACTCCTTTATGATTCAATTTGGTGTGTGGGTTAGATAATCGTGAAAAATCTTTCAAAAAACATCGATAATATCCAGCAAAACCAAGAAAACTTCGGATCTCAGTTACTACTGTTGGTCTTGACCATCTTTCAAAAACCTATGTTTTTGATAGATCCATAGATATCCCCTCTTTTGAGATTATGTGACCCAAAATTGCAACCTTTTGAATCCAAAATTCACACTTGGTAAATTTGGCATAAAGCTTCTCCTTTCTCAGGGTCTTCAATGCAATTATCAAGTGATCTGCATGTTCTTCCTTGGTCTTTGAATAGACAAGAATATCATCTACAAAGACTACCACAAACTGATCAAGATAGTCTCTAAAGACTCTATTCTTTAGCTCCATGAAGATAGCAGGGGCATTAGTAAGACCAAATGGCATCACTAGAAATTCATAGTGTCCATACCTTGTACAGAAAGCCTTCTTTGGTATATCCTCCCTTTTGACCCTTAATTTTTGATACCCTAAACAAAGATCAATCTTGTAAAAGTATTGAGCTCGGTGTAGTTTGTCAAATAAGTCATCAATGCATGGGAGAGGATATTTTTTCTTGATAGTGATCTTGTTAAGTTCTCGATAATCAATGCAGAGTCTCACTGATCCATCTTTCTTCTTAACAAACAGAACAAGTTCTCCCCAAGGTGGCGCACTAGGGCGTATGAATCCCTTATTAACATTCTCTTGGATATTATTTTTCAATTCATGAAACTCAATTGGGGCCATTCTATAAGGTGTCTTTGAAATAGGTAAAGCACTTGGTATGAGTTATATTGAAAACTCAACTTCACGATTTGGTGGTAAACCAGGCAATTCCTTCTGAAATCCATCATCAAACTCCCGTACAATGGGAATATTCTTAATCGTGAGACTCTCTCCAACCATTTGAGATAAATAACCTTCATTTAGTGGAATCAAGACCCATAAGATGGAAGAAATTTCTACTGGAAGGTTATGTTCATCCTTGCATCGATAGACGATCATAGATTGATCTGGAATATGAAATGTGACTTCCCTTATCTGGAAATTGATATTAGCTCCATATAAAGAAATCCAATACAAGCCAAGAATCACATCAAATTCCACTATAGGAAGGATCATAATATTTACAAGAAGCAATTTCCCACAAACATTAATCGGAGAATAATAGTAAACATTTGATGCGACTGTTGTGCCATTAGGGGCTGTCACAGCTAACTCAATATCTAACTGCTAAGGTAATATGGAGATACCCTTAGAAAATTCTTCAGAAATAAAAGAGTGGGTGGATCCAGAATCAAATAAAACATTTTCTACTTTAGTGTGGATGGTAAATGTACCTTTTACAACTTCGTTATCATAATCCACATCACTGATAAAAATTGCATCTGACCTTCCTTTTTCATTAGCCTTAAGAGTGTGTTAATGTCGATCATCATCAACAACCCTTAGATTAGGGAATTTATTGGCATAATGCCCCATTTCCATACACTTGTAACATTGAAGTGTAGGAGGTGCACTCTGTGTAGCCTTTTCTTTGTTCGCATCACTAGACATCTTCTTCCAATAATTGCGGCATTCAAATGCATGATGACCTTCTTTTCCATATTTGAAACATTTACATGTCCCTTTAAGACAAATCCCTCCAATTTTCTTTTCACACTTTGAGTATAAGTGAAAACTCGTCTTCTTTTTAGTGTGCTCTTTAGATTTCCATTTGAATTCCATTTTTCTCTTCTTATCAAATGCATATGACTGATGGGTTACTTCAATCTCCATCTCAACCTTGACAGCACATCAAACGATTTCCTCGTACCTATTGAAGTCCCTTATGGCTAACACCCTTTGAATACTTGGTTTTAAGCCACTAAAGAATCGATCAATCTTACTCTCAGGTTGGATAATATTCCTAGAAGCGTACCTTGAAAGTCTTTTAAAATTTTCTTCATAGGTACCAACAGATTCATCATCCTTTTGTTTCAGTTCAAGAAAATTTTTCTCCATCTTTGTTTGTAGAATGCGAGGGAAATACTTATTGAAAATAAGATCTTGAACTCGTCCCATTCCATTGATTCAATTTCATCCCTTTTACTCATATTTTTGATAATATTCCACCATTGATCATCTTCACCTTCCAAATAATATTCTACTAAGATGACTTTATCATGTTCAGAACATTGAAGAACTAAAAATAACTTTTCAGTAGTACTGATCCATTGTTCAGCAACTAATGGATCAGTAGACCCACTGAATAAGGGTGGGCACTGCCTCATGAAGGATTCAACAGAATGTTTCTCCTTTTATTTATCGTTTGGAAGTGTTGCATGATTCATATCTTGAGCAAGTTGTGTGAGCATGGCTGCAAGATTTTTCATTCCAGATCCCATAACATTTGGTTTCTCAGGGGGAAAATCATTACATTGTTCGCCGCATTCCGCATTAACATGGTTCCCTTGGGTTCCATCCATTGACTAAAACCAAGAAGAATAGTGTGAGCAACACTAATTATAATAGTAAAAACACATAATCAAAAATAAAATTTCACACTTAAGGTCTTATCATAGTTTATTCATGGCCATTTCTAAAACACTAAGATTGGGTTCTATGCTTAGATATATCCTTAGGGTTTTTACTGAGGCTTTCACATCCAAGTTTCCAAAGGATGACTATACCCTTCCTCTGATACCAAATATAACGACACATAATCTACATACATTGTTATTACATTAAAATTGAAGCACACTTATTACAACATATAACAAACCATGAAAGGACTATATAGGTATAGTGTCTTTAGAAACTGGGAAACATAAACAACTGGTTCATAAATCATCTACACTATCTCCCTTTTATTTTATCATATCCAGAGCCTCTTTTGGTATATCTTACTTAATACCCTTCAACCTGACCTCGGGAAAAGAAAAAAAAGGGTGAGCTCAAATGGTCAGTACGGGTAAACAAAAGAAATATCAATCACATCTTATTCATAAGAACATAACATTTTTGAAATCTTAACCTGCAAAAGAGATCATAATTTCATAACATATAGTAGTGAAATGTAATACCAATAATCATAACATGAATAGTTGTGGCATATATAGAGAATCATAGAGAATCATTTCATAGTATTGAATACTCATTTCCAAGACTATCTTAGTGGACAAAGTCCATTTCTGAACCGAGTTCACTCCTCGTTTCAGTCCTGTATCACTAAACCTAATTGAACTGTTGTTCCAGCCATGTCTATCTCATGATATATAAATCGTTACCCAATGCATTGGAGGGAGATATAGGTCCCACCCATCTCATAATGATACCATTATTATGTGTGCCACAAGATCATAAATCATACATCATTGCATAACCCATGTAATAAAAATGGGATTCTTAAACATCATACCATCATTACATAAATCATATAAGATAAGAGGACTTTGTAAAAATAATCCTATCATAACATAATCAAATAAATGTAAAAATAGGGATTGAAATAGAACCCTATATTATCTTATATGTAAAATAATTTTGATAAAATGCTTGAACTCCATTTTTGAGGAAAATATCCATTCTACTTCAAAAACATTTTTCCTTTCGTAAAATGTCATAAAATTTTAAACTAAAATAAGTTGATTAAAAATAAACATGAAAACATATAAAGTAATATTCATGGAAATAATGTTCTAGGAAATCATAAAAATCCATTCAATCCATATAATTTAAAAAACATTCTTCTCATACTTTGGCCGGAAAAGTCAAAAAGTACCTCGTACTAAATACGACAAAAGATTCCATTCAAATTTTTTTACTAAAAACTCAACAATGTGTAAAATTGGATTTAAAAAATTGTAGGAGGAAAGAAATAATATTACATATTGAAAAAACATGGATGTGGATGATAAATATTCCCTAGTAAATTCGGAAGTATAAACAATCTCGGATAAAAATGAGATTGCGATTTTCCCTTACCTTAGGTTTGATTTTCTTCGTACGTGTCCGAACATCCTGTATAATTTTTTAAATAATGTTATTGCCTTATTCCATAATCTTACTAATTTTTATGATATCATATATTGTCATATTCTTAACTTCGTATTAGTAATATTTCATTGCTACTTGTTATTCGGGCGTTTAATGCTTTTTGTTCTTATGCGTGTTTTGTCGAATAAATTATTATTCTTATTTTTAGGTTATAGATACCTCATTTCCAGAATTATATTAGTTTAATATATATCATATTTATTCATTCAATTCATTTATATAGTCCTTATTAATTTAAGATCATGTAGAACGAGTCGCATCACATCGTGGAGACGGTAGGCCGTACATACGCCCGAGCAATGATATCGTTCCCCTGATCATGGAATTGTATTGAATTGTATGTATATAGTTTCAGAATAAAAATAACTTTACAATAATAATATATAGTTATTACACCATTATACCCATCCAATTAAGGTGGTGGTGGAAAACATATTACACCACGTCGTGGAGACGGTATTCCGTACGTACACATGCGCGATAATTTCGTTTTCCGTAGAATGGATAGAAGGTGAAATAGGGTTATTTAATATTTATAATAACATATCATTATATGAGTGATACTGATTTTATTACTTTATAATGAAAAAACTAAAGAAGGGGAAGTAGAAAAAGAAATAAATTTGAAGGAATCGGTAACGGATATTACCTCTTCTTCGACAAGCCTCTTTGAAATCTCCTCTTAGGGCACTAAAGATGGTCTTTGAAGAATACCAATACCTATAGGATGTTTCTAGGGAATCTGAGAAGATAAATTTTCAGGGTTTTTCTGAGATTTATTGCTCAAAGTGGTGTGTGGAGGAGAGGTAGGAAGTGTCCTTTTATAAGGGAGGAGAGGGGCACTTTAGGAAAAACTTAAAATATTATTTTATAATAAAGTCATATTCAGTTTTTAATACCTCCTAACTGATTTATTTCTAAGGTAAGGTTGGGATGGGTATAAATCCTCTCAACAAATAGATTTTAGACAAGTTTAGGTTACTATTCTAACCTTATCATTTATGATTTAACTCTAAGTTAAATAATTTAACTTTTACCGTGTCTTCTTGTTTTCTTACACTATATGGTTAATAAACTTACTATAACAAGCCAAAAGAACCCCAAGTGGTTCATTATTAATATATATAACCTTATCTAAGTAATTCGGCCGAAACGTATATTTTTAGGAATAAAATACCAATTAATAATATAATATTTTTTTTAAAAACTATTTTTTGTCAATTTTGACACTATTTGGTAATTGATTTTTGTGAAAATCATAACAGCATGATTAGTTATAAAACAGTTAATTAAATTAATAATAATACGTTATATTAACCTATAAAATTATTGTAATTCATGAAAAGTCTCAAATTATATTTATTTGGGTATTTATAATATCAATTATGTTAATATTTCCTTAATAAGGTAATTACTCCATCATCGTTGTGTCATAAATAAACTAAATTATTTAAAGTCTTAAAATTATAAATAAAATACTATTATGTAGGAAATATTTTTATCTTTCTAATGAATATTTATAGTCTAATTTATCTAATTTATAACCCTATGTTAAAAATGTTTTAGTTATTAAACTTTGATTTTAACTATTTTAACTCTTCTTTAAATAAAATAATATTAAATGTTTTAATCTAATCCAAGTTGACCTAAAGGGTAATATTTTTTTCATTAAGGTTTGTTTTGGTCGAATTACACTTATCCAATAGAATTAGAACATGTGTTATGGTAATAATAATACCATTTTTACCCTTAATTACCCTATTTACTTTTAATCGTGGTAAATAAAAGTAAAAAGTTACTATTCACCAAAAGTTATTTTTATCTTATTGAACCACATTTTACTCCTTGATGTTAACCATGTGTCTCAGATTTTCGAAATTCCACTCACAGAAGTGGTAAAATTATGTTTTATGGAAATTTTCAAACACTCCTAGGAGTTGGGTAAAAGATGGTGAAAAGTTCAATAAAATTTTATTATATCTAATGTTATTATAAAATGACTCCAATGAATTACTTTAAACCTATATAGGAATTATGTATCAATTTTTACCTAAAATAAATTTAAATAAAATAAGTAATTATTTAAATAAAAAGTCGGTTTTTAAATAGTAACCTAGTGTTTTCACTATTCATCAAAAATTGAATGTTTTTAGAAAAACACCAAAAATTAACCCTAGGCTTATTTCGATATTCCAAATCCAAAAATGAAGTCAATTTTGAAAGATAAAATTTATAAAATTTCATAAAGTGGTTTTTACTATTCATAACGGCTAGTTTTAATAATATTTTAATAGCATATCATTGTTTAGTGAAAATCGGTATTACGTACAATGAAAGCTATCAAGAAAGGTTGTGATTGCGTGTAAAGAAAGCCAATATAGTGTTGTGTGAAGTGAATGATTCCTTTGATGATTTATATAACATAAAAACAAAATATTTCTCATAAAAATCTCGGGTGTTATACTTACAGAGTATGTTCATTTCCATTAGTGTGACCTTAGATCTTTTGAAAGATCCACCACTATAGTATTATCACAATACAATGTGATATATCTTTTATTTCTAGGTACCACATAAATATATTAGAAAAAAATTTATATCCAAATAACTTCTTTGGCTGCATAATTAGATACTTTATACTTATACTCCACTCTAGAATCAGAAATAACTGGAATCCTTGAACTCTTCCATCTTGCTACTCCTCCGTTAAGAGAGAAAAAATATCCTTTCTATTACATTAGATCATTATAATATGTCTGAAAACTAGAATCAATATAATCACTAATTAATATCTCTATATCTCATATATAAACCAAAAAAATATCCTTATCCGTTATCAGATACTTGATGATAGTCTTAATAGAAAACCAATGTTTTTTTACTCAATCTACTTGATATCTTCATAACATGCTCAATTTATAGGAAAAATAAAGTTTATTAAATAATATGGCATATATTATGGATCCTATCACCGAATCATATGGGATTTTACTAATTCTATCCTTCTCTCTGTTTTTGGGGACAAATTTTCTTAGAAATATGTATATCATGTGACATTGGAACTAATACCATCTTATATTGTTCTATAATAAATCAATTTTTATTTGGTCAATGTATATACTTTGAATTAATCTAATTAGACTCTTGTATCTATCAAAAAGGATCTTTATCCCTAAATATAATCTTCTTCACCCAAGTCCTTCGTGGAGAAAAACGTGTCTGACCAATCCTTAATAGACTGTAAGACCGGTATGTAATGTCTAATAAGTAGTAGTCCATTAACATATAATAATATGATAATTTACGCTTTCCCACTAAAACCATTGTAATTTTAGGACTCACATTCATTCATAATGAAACCAAATTCTTTTATAGATTCATCAAATCAAATGTTCCATGACATAGATTATTTCTTCAATCCATAAATAGATCTCTACAACTTGAAAATTATTTTTGGCATAAACTAGAGTCATAAACCCTTATTTTTATGTCATGTAGACATATATATGATGGTTCCCATTAAAAAAATATATTTTTACATAAATCCACAAAATTTCATAATAATGGTAAGCTTTTATAGCAAGTATATTACTGATTAATTTAAACATGGAAACTGGTGAAAAGGATTCATCATATTCAATTTATTGATGTTTTTTAAATTATTTTGCCACTATCCTTGCTTAATAGATAATTAATTTACCTTACATGTCATGTTTTCTCTTTAATTTTCATTTTCAACCTTTAGGCCTTTAATCAACTACTCTATCAACCAAAATCCAATATTGGTACAGATACATGTAAACTATTTTAAAATTCATTTCTTCTTTCCATGTTGCAGATTTTGATCAATTTACTAATTATTTATAAGACATAAGTTCATCAACGTCAACCAATAATGAGTCACCATATTTAGTAACTAAAAACTATATGTCTCTAGTTTTATTACCTCTCTAGTACTCTTATGTAGTACTTTTGTTTCAGGAACTACTTCTTCCATGGGGTCTTATAGAATCTATTTCTTTACAAAATTTTGTTTATTTTGAGAATCAACTTTATGAAAGTCAATATCTCTCCCACTATTATTTTTACAGATTTTCTCCCTCTCAACAAATATGGATTATCTAATGATAGTAACTTTCTTGTCTGAGGAGTTTTATATGTAATGTCCCATTGTTTCATTGGGATAACCTATAAAGTTACTTCTTATACCTGGAGGTGCTAGTTTGATTCTTGTGGGGTCTTTAAAAAATTCCTCTCATCCACGTATACTTGTATCATAAAAATAGGTTTACTTCCACTCTATAATCAGACAGGAATTCCTTTTTCCCCATTAGTTGGTATTGAGTTTTTTTTATGTTGTAGTTTTTAATTATTATCCACTAAAGTATGATGGTAGATTTGTTTGAGTCATCATAATCTTTACAATGTCTACCAATGTATAGTTCCTCCTTTCCCTAACAATAGTCCACTATTGTGTGTAAGGTCTAGTGGATTAAGATAGAATCCCAAAATCCTATATAAAGTTGATAAACTCTTGGTTAATTTATTCAATACATTTATCTAATTGAATCTTCTTTATCTTCTTTCCAATTTAATTATCTAATTAATTATTTAATTATTTGAATTTATCAAATTACTCTGACTTATACCTCATCAAGTAGAAATAGTCATATCTACTCAAATCATCCGTAAAATTTATAAAGTAAGAATACCCATATTTAGATTTTACTAGAAATGGTGCACACGCATTAGTTTGTACCAATACTAAAATATCTATTTCCCTTTAAACCCATCCACTAAATTGTGGTTTGGTCACTTTTACTTATAAACATGTATTAAATATTTCAATTTTTTTATCTTAGGAGAGACTAAATAAATATCTTGAAAAATCTTTGTCAAACACTTCTTGTTTATCTGAACAAGAGAGTGATGTCATAGTTGGGTGTTATATAAGTAGTGTAAATATGATTTTCTATCTATCTACAAAACATTTTTTTCATAATTTAATACATAAGTACCATTATTTAAATGTTTCATACCATAACATATGCTTTCTTTATAAAATAAGTAAATTTTATTACCAAACATAAAAAAACTATCTTCATATCAACATGATATAAAAATTAGATTCCTTGTAACCATTGGTACATAATAAAAATCTATTAAAACCAATATCTTCTTTATTGGAAATTAAATTTGGTAGTCAGCAAGGGATAGAGCATATAGCCTATCACGATTCACAGTTCACAAATCCGCCTATCCTCTAGAAATATTTTGGATTTTACTTGGTACCTAAATTTGGATACAAATTTGTGCCCCAAAAGCTGTTTCTAATAGCCAATGCCTAGATATTGAAAGATTATACTTCATAAAAAATTCACCTTTATCATCCTGTTACTTCTGGTTATAGTTGTTCTTCCATTGGCCTTTCATAACACATGTAAAACAATGTGCATCCTTTTCCATTCCCTACCTTTGGATATTCTTCTTCTTGGAAATATTGTACTCAAGAGATTTACACTTTTTTTTGAGTCTTTGGAATCATTTCCTTGTTGTTAATTTTATTAGTCACGATAAGGACCAAGGGTTTTTCATGCCACATGTTTTTATCCACTTGGTGAATCAGAGTAGGATGTTTTGAAAGACTCTTCTCATTATTTATCATGTTATAATTAATAATAAAACTTTCGAATGTCTTGGGTAGTAATGAAATTTTAAGATATGTATAGAAAATCATCTTGGAATTTAATCCCTATGATGTATAATCATTCAATAAATCCAATAATCATGACTAAATGAGTCCTTTATGGCACTGAATCTCCAAGATTAATTGGAAATTGTGAATTGGATATCTCATATATCTCTTGTCTCACCTTCTCTTGATTGATATCCCAAAGGTGAGACATCTTGGAATATGCATCCCTATCCCCATGTTTTATTAGAAGGACATTAGTCATGGATCATAACATGAAACATTGAACATATTTGGAATCCTTAAAATGTTTCTACGTAGATTTATAACTCTTCCACAATAGCCTTGTAACTAGGAACATCTAGAATAGGTTCTTCCACCACATATAATTTCCCTTCATGGAATATGATAATGTTTATACACCTTTTCCATTATTTGAAATTTGTTCCATTGATAAGGTTAGCCTTATAAAGTTATAGATTGAAGAGATATGTTTGATGTAATTATTTATATTATTTTAAAAATTAATATTAGAAGAGTTTTAGTACATTATATTGAAAAATTTAAACAAATAATAAAATATTATATTTATTAATCTCCCACTATTTATCGAAAACCAATGTCTCTCACCATTGACTTTAGAATATCAAGTTTCTTGGAAATTTTAGTAGAAAGGGTTCATATTCCCATTCTCATCACACCAAATTTGGCTGGTCAAGAAATTTTAAGGGTTTTAAGTAGGCATTCCAAATTCCAACTGCATTAACTCATAGTTCACAGATCTATTGAATAGACTCCACAATCCTGAAATCCTAAAATTATATTTCCTCAACCTTTTCCTTTTCAGTTTTCCCATGTCCTAATTTAGTATTAAACGATTGATGTGAACTAAGTGAAGTCAACCAAAAACATAAAGTTAAAATTACACAATAACTGAAATCTCCCCAACATTGGCTAGTTAAGCACTTTGAACTATGTTTGTATTTTAACTAATGTAGTGGAAGGCTATACCTATTATATATATATATGGGGGATTTTATCTTTATGAAAAAAATTCCCAATTATTATCGTTAATACATGATTTTTTAATATTAATTGGATTAATATAATTTATTAACAATGTATTAAATAACATTTACATGTAATCTAATTTATTTTAGTTTTATATTTCATTCTTATTAATTCATTAATTCCTGTGATCATGAAAAGACATTGATAATGAAATAACCATGAAACTTGATAGAAATAAAATAATAAAGTTTTGTGATAATTATATTTTACTAAGTGTTAGTATATAAAATGAATGATAAACTAGTTTTCAACCTATTTGTAAACACCTTGAACCATTTATGTTTCGTATTTTAGTTTTACACCTTTCCACATATGTATCTCTCTAGGATTGGTTTCTCCTTGGATCCAAACTTGAACCACCTACATTAGCATAGAAGCTCCAAAAATTACATATGATTTTACTCATATGAAGGCTAGGGGAACCAAATTATTGGTTAAAGTGTAACACCTCAAGATTTAATAGTATGTTATCTCTTCAAAGTAATTCAATAACTTGCGCTACACGCAACATTGAGTTTGAGCACACCACGACTTTCAAAACGTGCTGTTCAAAAAGCGTTTATGAATATTATTAACTGAATTTTGAATTTTATACACTCCATATAATTTTATAATCCATATTATGTTTTTCATAGACATAATATAAGAATAAATTCATTTTTTAGATAAAAGAAGTATTTTTTAAAATATGAAATTTTACAGCCTTTTAATGGAGAACTATTTTTAAAAACAATATTTTACACTTTTATATATTCATTTTAATGAATTTAAATTCTTCTTTATAAGTGGAACAAAAAAATTATGTTTTGATAAATTTTTGGTACTTCTCTGATAACTTTCATATATTGATGAATAATGAAAAATGCAAAATTTTAGTTGAAAACAACTTTTTTAATCAAAATAATTTATAGTGTTAAATTATATATTTGAATAGTTTGGAAGCATAATAAGATTATATTTTTATCATTTAATACATTTTATTTCATTATAAGTAATTTCACCTTTAAATTAAATATAAACACATATCAGTATATTGATAGATTACTTTAAAAAAACCCACTTTTTGGTTTTGAAAACAGAAATTAATTTTAAATTATTTAACGAAAATTATATGTTTTGAATTTGGTAAAATAGAATTTGTTTTTAATTTAGAATGTCAAAATCATCTTAGGTTGAATTGTTGGTATTTTTCTGAAAACATTCCATTTTTGATGAATAGTGAAAAACACTACATTATTGTTTAAAACCAAATTTTTATTTAAATAATTATTTATTTTATTTAAATTTATTTTAAGTAAAAAATAGATATATAATACCTATATAAGTTCATTGAAATTAATTTGAGTCATTTTATAATAAAATTAGATGTATAAAATTTTATTGAACTTTTTAATGTCTTTTACCCACCTTCTAGGCACATTTGAAAATTTGTATAAAATGTAATTTTAATACTTCTGTGAATTGAATTTTAAAAATATGAGAGAAACTGTTGACATTAGTAAGTAAAATGTGGTTCAATAAGATTAAACAATTGTTGGTGAATAGTAACTTTGGACTTTTTTTTACAACGGTTAAAAGTAAATAGGGTAATTAAAGGTCAAAATGTTATTATAATTACCATAACACATGTCCTAATTCTATTGGATATGTATATTTCGACCAAAAAACCCTTAGGAATAAATTATTATCCTTTTCGTCCACTTGGATTAGATTTGGACATTTATTATTATTTTATTTAAAGAAGAGTTAAATGTGATAAATTCGAAGATTAATAACTAAATCATTTTTAATATAAATATATACATAAGATAAATTCAACAATAAATATTAATTAGAAATATGAAAAGATATCCTAAATAATGGTATTTTATTTATAATTTTAGAGATTAAATAATTAAATTTATTTATGACACAATAATGAGGCACAAATTACTTTATTAATGAAAGATTAAAATAATTGACATTATAAATATAAAAATAAATGTAAATTGAGGATTTTGAGGGCATCCACGAATTTTTAGGTTAATATGACATGTTAGGGTTTAACAAAAAATTACCAAATAGTGTCAAAATTGACAAAAAAAAAGTTTTTTATAAAATACTATATTATTAATTGATATAATATTTCTAAAAATATATATGGATCGGCCAAAGGATGTATATAAGGATATATATATCAATAATTTACCAGATGGGGTTATCTTTACTTTTTATAGTCTATTAATTAACCATTTATTTTAATAATACAAGACGACATGGTAAAAGTTAAAAAAAATTCTAAGAGTTAAATCTATAAGATAGAGTAATATGGTGACCTAAACTTGTCTAAAACCTATTGTTTGAGAGTATTTAGAACAATACCCACCATATCTTTGAAATAAGTCAATTTTTATCCGTTAGAAACCGAATATGATTTTATAATAAAATAATATTTCAAACTTTTCCTAAAGTGACCTGCACCTCTCTTATAAAGGGTACTTCCCCTTCTCTCAAAATCGCACATCCAAACCCATTTGATTCATCCAACCACTACATGAATCTCCTCCCAACTTCCCTAACTTCAACCTAGATTCCTTACCTGGAGAATAAATACAACCTATTGAGCTCTTTTGTTCAAACCAAAATGAAACACCCAAAGAAGAGGTAATTATTTTATCACCTCTTTCAAAGTCCTTTTCTTCTTCAACTTTCTCTTTCTTTTTTATTTCCATACCAAAATAATAACTCCAGTACCTTCTACATAATGTGATTTTATTATAAATATGGTACAACCATACTCATTATTCTATCCATCCTATGAATGATAATTTCACCATGAGTGCATACGTACGGCTTACTGTCTCCACGTCATGGTGTAATTTGATATTCAACACTATATTTTTTGGATAGATATATTGATGAGTTATTTCTACATAAATAATTAAAATAACATGATAATTTCTATGTACCATTAATATACCATACAATTCAACACATTTTAATCATTAAGGAAATGATATTGTCGCTCGTGTGTAGGTACGACTTATCGTCTCCACGATGCGATGAGATTCATTTCTAGGTTAACCATTCAACGAGGACTGTAAAAATATATATTATTAATAAGTGTGTAATATATGACATAATAATTTTATTGGAGATATATATATATATCTCTGTGTGTGTGTGTGTGTGTACTTACATATATCTTATTCACTTCTGTTCAATACGATATAAAAACAGAAACAACGTTTATGCGTACGTGCGGCCTACCGTCTCCATAAACGGTGTTTTCTATTTCATATATATATCTATTATACATATTTATATTCGAATTATATATTATATATAAATCATGATTTATATTCTGGAATTATTTAAATCGTTATTGGAATGATACGATCAAGAATAACAAGTTAAAACATGTATGGTAAAGAAAACGATTATTACCCAAAATGTTAATTTAACATTTAAATCATTATTAAATGGGTAGTATAAAGTCATAAATGAATCACGTATGATATAATAAATATTAATATGGTTTTGATATAATTTAATTCATACTATGGTCATTATACATGAGGTTAAAGGTACCCTCAACCAAAGGAAAGTGCCTGGTAAGGGTTAATTCCTCAATCTCATTATTATCTGAGATGGTCTATGTGTAAGTATTTTTTGGGTAATATTTATTATCCATGTCCATGTTTCATAAAAGACATTTCAGAATGACCAGTTTAAGGTACTATTTAACTAAAATATCATTATAAATGTTTTAAATTTTTATACTTCTAAATCTTCCTCATTAATGTCCATGTTTTCAAAATGGTTTTAATGATTTATTTATATGGACATGATTATTTGAAAATGTTAATTATTTTAAAACGTTTCAAAGTGGTATTGGAAAATTTGATTAAAATATATCTTTTAAATGAATTCCATTATAAATTTGTGACTTTTAAATGATTTCAAAAAAAGGATATTTCTTTCAAAAAGTTTTACAGATCATTTTCAACTATGTCAACATCCATTACTAGATATTATTCTTGATTAAGGTTGATTTATTATAATACAATATTCCATATTGTATTGAATGAGATTTGATATGTTTGACTATTTATGTGCAATTTTAATACCCTTCATGGTTTATTGTTGAATTATTGACATTTTGTATTCTAGTTTTAATACGAATGTTTATGTTTTGTTTCTACATTTTCATACGAGGAATGAAATAGACATAGTAGGTGACTGGTGGGGCCCGATATAGCCCCTTGATGCATCATTAGGTCTCATGAGACAAACTATTGTCTTGGAACAATCCCTTGACAAAAAAATTATTTGTAGTTTTGGCACGACACCTTGACTATGTGGTAATGATGTCCGGCGTTAGGCGTTCCCTCATTATAAAATTAATTATTACATGTGATTATTCAACTTATGGAATATCCTTGTGCATGTTTATGTGGTTATGATTTAATTATTTTCTCCATATTATGTTCATGTTTATAATTAAAATGTATTTTTTATATTACACATCTTGCCTTAAAATTTCATAGCTTCCTCAAAATTACTTACCCCTATTCAGCATCTGAGCTCACCCATTTCTTATGTTTTGTTTTTCCCAGGATTCTAAGAAGTGTATTATGTTTGATATGCAGGGTTAAAATAGGGGAATAACAAAATTATCAATGGATTATTTATGTTGTGTTTTATGTTTGATTGTGTAATGTAACGTTCATTTATGTAATCTATTTTCCATGACTGCTAAAGGGATCAGTCCTTCTGGGATTGATTCCTTGTAATCATGCCATAGTATTAAAATAATACACTGGCTCTATAATTTTGGGGTCGGGGTATTATATTTTGTATCAGAGGAAGTTTAATACCAACCATAGAAACTATATTTAGAAAAAATAATATTTTAGAACATTACCCTAAGATAGAATTTTAGGATTAGTATAGAAGAACTTCCTAGAATTTTGGTAATGTAAAAGTTTTATGTATTTTCTAATCAATGCATCCCTGTTTGGATAAGAGAAGGTAGAGGTGGCCCTAGAACATATGTACATAGGAGTGAAAATTATAACAAGGAGTTTTGGGCTTGACCCGGGGTATCCTGGTACATGACAACGGGTCTTGCTGCACTCTTGGTTACGACACTCTTATGTGATATGCTTAGGATAATTCACATTTTCATTAAAATCCATCATGAAGGATTTAGGAGTACATACTTCCTCAAAAAACATTTTTTATGATTATAGATTATATGCATAATATTTTCAATTTAAGTTAGGTATTTTACAAGTTTAGAATTATACATTGGTATTCATTAACTAACCTAGTGTAAGTTATTGTTCAAAAATGGCACCCAGTAGATGGAATGAGAACTCCAGCAATACGCGTGATCCAAAGAGTACGAAAGATCATATTTTTCATGGTATTAAGCAAACATTTAGAAGGGAAATATTCTTCCATGTATTCTCATCATATGAATAAATATTATCATCTGTTAATAAGATACGTAGTGAATTCTCCGAGTCCCGTGGATTTGAAGGGAAACAAGAGAAGAAAAGGATGGTAGAGATAAATATGGATAAAAGGAAGAGGGGAAATAAGGATTTTCCCATATGTTATAACTGTGGAAAGAATCACATTGGTAAATTCTTTAAGGGAATGTGATTTTGTTATAAGTGTGGAGAAAAAGGACACCAAATATGTGATTGAAATAGTATGAAAAAGGATTCAAATGTACAATTCTTCATCTGCAAGGAGTTGGGACACTACGCAAATCAATGTCCAAATCACCATGCCCCAAATGATGTTATTGGATAATAATAAAATTATGATACTAATACATATGAATAGGAATGACTAGTGTTCTTATGTTGTTATTAACGAATTATTTCATTTTAGTGTTATATCAATGATGTACTGGTTATATGAATTATGGAAATAAATAAGGATTGTACTGCAGTACTATTTCATTGAGGATTTGAGATTATATGGTTCAAAGAAAAGTTACTGAATAACAAGTTAAACTTTTTGGAAAATAAATGGTTGAAGGAACGATAAACCTCAATATAGTTCTGATACTGAGGTAGTGATTTAGGAATAAAATATTATTGATTTTTATAAATTATATTTGATATTCTTGGCTACTTTGATACTTATTAATTGTTTGTTTATTCCATTATTAATAGAGTTGACAACATTTTTGGATATAAGGAGTATATCTAGTATTCTATAAGGAATAATGGGGAATGAATGTAATCAATAAGGTTTGATGGTAATTCATGGTGTTACCATGTTTTAAAAGAATACTTGATGAAGGTATTCACATGTTATTACATGAAATAAAGATCATCATTGTGATTACCTTCCTTATAAATTTTGGAATGTGACTTTGGACAGAAGTATTTTAGATAAGTTTAAAGGTTATAATGGATTAAGTTTGACATTGGATACTATTGTTAAGGTTAAATCATTTATTAATATTATTTTTGGATTGTTATAAAAACGTCAACCCGAAGGTTGGGCGACAACCCATCGTGTACAACCAGGTTCCAAGACTTGAACCCGCAACCGTTGGGCGGCATGTGGGCATCACCTACCACTGGACTATGTGATGTCCCGGTTTGAATAATTTAATTTTTATAAATAGTAAGAAAAATTAATTATAAATTCATTATTTTTGGAACCCTATATGATTAGGTTAAATAGAGTATTTTTAATTTCTATTATCTTTTGGAGTGAAAGATGAGTTTGTGGTAGGAATTAGTTAAAGGATGAAACTCTACTTGTCAAGTATATTTTTTCCACTTATTTTATGAATAAATAAATTCTTAAACTTTAGGGAAGGGATATTAATACCAAAAATTTGTTATCCTAATACCTTATGTTTTTTTGAACAAATGATATTTTAAATGATCGTACATTGATATCTTTGAGGCCCTCAATTTTACACTTGTTTGTGATTGATAACCTCAATCAAACCCTATAAATATTTATGTTTTCCCTATAATTATGTATCCGAAATTTCCACCAACTTTATCCTAATCAAGATCGTAATTTGGTGTTAACTTTTTCATTTCCCTTTACCTCTTTATAAAACTAAATTTTATTAACCCAATTTCCGATGTGGGTTTTTCCACAATGGTATTTTTCTATTTCTAACCTTTTATTTTTTAAGAACAATTTCAAATTCTGAGGACGCAATTTATTAAAGGATGGGAGAATGTAAAACCCCATGATTCCATAGTACATTATCTCTTCAAAGTAATTAAATAACTTGCGCTACACGCAATACCGAGTTCGAGCGCACCACGACTTACAAAAGTAGCCGTTCAAAAAGCAGTTATGATTATTATTAACTGAATTTTGAATTTTATATACTTCATATAATTTTATAATCCATATTATGTGTTTCTTAGACATAATATAAGATCAAATTCATTTCTTTTAGATAAAACAAGTATTTTTTTAAAAAAATTTCAATTTTACAGCCTTGTAATAGAGAACCATTTTAAAACCAATACCTGACACTTTAATATATTCAATTTAATTAAATTAAATTATTTTTTAGAATTTATACATAAAAATTAATTTGGGATTAATTTTTGGTAATTTTATGATTACTTTCATATTTTGATAATAGTGACAAATACTAATTTTAATTGAAAACAACTTTTTTAATCAAAAGAATTTATGGTTTTAAATTATAAATTTTAATGGCTTGGAAGTATAATTATATTATATTTTCATCATTTAATAAAATTTAGGTAATTATATGTAATTTCCCATTTAAATTTGAAATAAACACATGTCAATATTTTGATAGTTTTTACTTTTTAAAAAAAACCCGGTTTTTGGTTTTGACAACAGAAATTAATTTTAAATTAATTAATACCACTTCAATGTTTTGAATATAAAAAAATAGAATTCATTTTATAATTCGAAATATCAAAATTATCTTTGGGTGAATTTGTGGTATTTTTCTAAAAACTTTCAATTTTTGACAAATAGTGAAAAACACAACGTTATTGTTTAAAATCGACTTTTTATTTAAATAATTATTTATTTTATTTAAATTTATTTTAAGTCAATATATATATATAATACCTATATAAGTTCAATTTAATTAATTAGAGTCATTTTATAATAAAATTAGATATAAAAAATTTTATTGACGTTTTTAACGTCTTTTACCCATCTTCTAGGCACATTTGAAAATTTGTAAAAAAGATAATTTTACAGCTACTGTGGATTGAATTTAAAAAATCTGAGAGACACGTTTTAAATCAGTAAGTAAAATGTGGTTCAATAAAATGAATTTTTTTTTGGTGAACAGTAACTTTTGACATTTATTTACCACGATTAAAAGTAAATAGGGTAATTAAAGGTCAAAATGATATTATAATTACCCTAACACATGTCATAATTCTATTGTATAAGTGTATTTCGACAAAACCAAACCATAGGATTAAAATATGATCCTTTTAATCCACTTTTATTAGATTATGACATTTATTATTATTTTATTTATAGAAGAGTTAACAGTATTAAATTTAATGTTTAATAACTAATCCATTTTTAATATAGGGTTATACATAAGATAAATTAGACTATAAATATGATTTTAAAGTTAAAATGATTTCCTACATAATGGTATTTTATATATAATTTTTATAGATTAAATAATTAAATTTATTTATGACACAATGATGATTCATTAATTACATTATCAATTAAAGATTAAAATAATTGATATTATAAATATAGAAATAAATGTACATTGAGGATTTTTATTCCATAAAAGAATTTTATAGGTAATATTACATGTTCGGGTTGATTGAATTATTTTTTTAAGTGATAATTGTTTTACGATTTTATCAAAAACAAAATACCAAATACTATGAAAATTGACAAAAATGAGTTTTTAAATAAAATACTATATTATTAATTGATATAATATTTATAAATAATCTAAGGTTCATCCAAAGGACTTATAAAATGTTATATATATCAATAATTAACTACTTGGGGTTCTATTTACTTTTCATTCTAATTTTATTAACCATTTATTATAATAATACAAGAGGACATGGTAAAAGTTTAACTACTTAACGAAGAGTTAAATCTATAAGATAGGGTTGATATTGTGACCTAAACTTGTCTAAAACCTATTGGTTGAGAGGATTTAGACCCATAAACACCTTATATTATAAATAAATCAATTTATAGCTATTATAAATCGAATATGATTTTATAATAAATTAATATTTCAAACTTTTCCTAAAGTGACCCTCACCTCTCTTATAAAAGGTTACTGGACCTTCTCCAAAAATCACACCTCCATAGCCATTTGCCTCATCCAACCCCTAACAAAATATCCTATAAAATTCCCTCAATTCATCCTATATGACTTTCCATGAGTATAAAGGCAACCTAAAGAGCCCTTTTGTTCAACCCAAAAGAAAACACCTAAAGAAGAGGTAATTATTTTATCACCTCTTTCAATGTTATTTTCTTCTTCCACTTTATCATTCATTGTTATTTCTATACCAAAATAATAACTCTAGTACCTTCTAAATAATATGATGTTATTACAAATATGGTAAAACCATACTCATTATTCTATCTATCCTATGAATGATAATGTCACCATACATGTGTACGTACGACTTGCCGTCTCCACGTCGTGGTGTAATTTGTTATTCAACACAATGTTATTCAGATGGATATAATTATTTGTAATATGTATATAAATAATGAAAATAACATGATAATTTCTATTTAGAATTAATATACCATACAATTCCTTACATTTTAATCATTAAGTAAATGATATCATCGCTCGTGTGTGGGTAGAGATTACAATCTCCACGACATGATGAGATTCATTTCCAGGTTCACCATTCAACGATAATTATAAAAATATATATTATTAATATGTATGTAATATATTAAATAATAATTCTAATGAATACATATATGTGTGTGTTTTTTTGTGTGTGTGTTTACTTATATATATCATATTCACTTACTTCCGTTCAATACGATATGAAAATGGAAAAAAATATTTATGCGTACGTACGACCTACCGTCTACTTAAATGGTGTTTTACATTTCATTTATCTATATATTATACATATTTATAATCTAAATATTTATTATATATAAATCATATTTCAGATTCTTGAAGTATTAAAATCATGATCAAAATGACCCGATCAAGAATAACAAGTAAAAACATGTACGATAAAGAAAGCGATTATTACCCAAAATGTTAATTTATCATTGAAATAATTATTAAATGGGTAGTATAAAGTCATAAATGAATCATGTATGATATAATAAATATGAATATGGTTCTATTATATTTTAATAACAAACAATGGTCATTATACAGAAGGTTAAATGTACCCATGACCAAAGGAAAGTGCAAGGTAAGGGTAAATTATTCAATCTCATTATTACCTGAGATTGTTTATGTTAAAGTATTTTCTGGGACATATTTATTATCCATGTCCATGTTTTATGAAATACATTTAAAAATTATTTTTTAAGGTACTCTTTAACTAAAACATCATTTTAAATGTTTTAATTATTTATTTTTCTAAATCATCCTCATTAATGATCATGTTTTCAAAATGGTTTTAAGGATTTACTTATATGGACATGATTGTTTTAAAATGTTAAACCCTTTCAAAAGATTCAAAGTGTTATGGGACACTTTTATTCAAAAATCTCTTTTAAATGACTTCTTTTATAAATTTGTGACTTTTAAATGATTTCATAAAAAGTGGTATTTCACTCAAAAAGTTATACTGTTCATTTTCAACTATGTCAACATAATTTATTGGATATTATTCTTGATTAAGGTTGATTTATTATAATACAATATTCCATATTGTATAGAATGTGTTATCATATATTTTACTGTGGATGTGCCATTTTCATACCCTTCATGGTTTATGGTTGATGTATTGACATATCTTATGCTTGTTTTAATATGAATATTTATGTTATGTTTCAACATTTTCATATGAGGAATGTAGTGGACTTAGTAAATGATGGGTGGGGCCCTCTATAGACCCCTGATGCATCGGTAGGTTTCGTGAGACAAACTCGGGTCTTGGCATAAGGCCTTGACAAAACTTTTATTTGTAGTCTTGGCACGAGGCCTTGACTATGTGGTAATGATGTCTGACGTTAGACATTCCCTCATTAGGAAATTAATTATTACATGTGATTATTCAACTAGTAGAATATCCATGTGCACGTTTATGTGGTAATGTTTTAATTATTTTATCCTTATTATGTTCAAGTTTATGTTTAAAAGGCTATTGTTTTTATTACACATCTTGACTTTAAAGTTTATAGCTTCTGCTAAATTACTTACCCTTACTGAGCATCTGAGGTCACCCCTTTCTTATGTTTTGTTTTTTCCAGGATTCCACGAAGTGTATTATGTTTGATATGCAGGGTTAAGATAGGGGAATTATGACGTTGTCAACGAATTATTTATGTTGTGTTTTATGTTTTAATGTGTAATGTAACATTCATGTATGTAATCTATTTTCCAAGACTTCTAAACTGGTCGGTCCTTCGGGACTTGATTCCTTATAATCACGTCAATGTATTAAAATAATGCACCGGCTATGGGCTTTTGGGGTCGGGGTGTCATATAAGGGGTTTAAATAAAATAAACCATGGTCAAACAAGCCTTTACAAAACTAGATGATATATGACATGCATTACAATAATTTAATTTAATAATAAATCAAATGAAACAAATCACATACAATCATCTGGTCTATGCTCATGATCATCCTCATACATGCAATGAATTATGAATTTAATAAAATTTTCTGTCAATTATAATTATTCTTAATTAAGAAAAATAATACTATAAATAATTAATTACATTATTTAATTAAAAAATTGTTTTATATTAATTCTCATGTGAATTTTCTTAATATTCTCATCCATCAAAATTTTAAGAATATTAAATAAATTTATTTGAAATAAATTATTTTCAAAGAAAATTACCTTGGAGGAAACTCTGTAAGTACATGTCTGAACTAACCAATGTGTATTATACTCATATTATATTTACTCTTCATATATGTGTAATACATGACTTATCATGTAATATCAAGAAATTTATTATCAACTTAATAATCATATGTTTTGCATGATTTTTTTTATTTTTACATATTGTGTAATTCTTCAATTCGTGTAGAGTAATGATTATAATAAAAATTATACCTGATATATATATCATAATGTTATGTAGAAATTAATTATATATATATATATACATATTTGTATATACCATCACATGGTGTGTCCTATAAGTATAGTGACTAAACACAAGTATATGTTAATAAGGTTTGAATAATATCATAAATTAATTTTAATTATATTGAATTTGGTAAAATTACATGGTGTGTACATTTAAGATTCACGGTGTTTATTATTCTCAATATCTTTCCATAGAAAATGCCTAGGAAATCAGCATGTAACCATTCCATAGAAAACTCTAGAATACATGGCATGTACATATGTTACATCGAATGTGGTCTCTGAGTTACACGGTAACTAGTTAGGTAGGCCATGTAAAATGGTACATGACCTATCTATAACTAAAAGATTTCATATCATGTAAGGATCTTACACAACATGAACTCTGACTGACCGTGTGGCAGGATAGCCCAATCAACTCATGGTGTAAAATTATATTCATAGTGTGTGATAAATTCACATGCCTTAAACAAATTAAAAAAATAATATTTAGTGAATCTAACAATATTATAGGGAGTTAACATATATATTACAAGATTTTTACACTTCTGTTATCCATCCAGACTCCTTGGAAAAACCAGATGATATATTTTAATTTATTTCACTCATAAAATTAATCTAGTTGATTATATTTGTGAGAAACAAATAGGAATAAAGAATATCCCATAATTCATATAAAGGAATGATTAAAATTAAATTAAAACCCAATAACAAATGAAAAAATCAATCAACCATATTTAAATAATTATAAATAAGTACATGTCAAATCTAATACCACTCGAAGTTTCCGGGTATAGAGAATCATGTCATAGGTTGTGCCCAACTTTTCATTTATTCATTTTTTATGATTAATCAATGATTTATACAATGATGAATATTTTGAATAATATAATTAAATAAAAGATTATAGATGACTGATAAACACTAGAACCAAAGCATGGGATCATCATATTTGATTTATAATAAATTTAAGTTATTAAAGAATTTTCTTGCAATAAATTTTTTCTTTGTTGATGGATATGACAATAGATATAAATTTTATCATCATTTCACTGTATGAATCAAAATTATATTCCCTCTAGTGGTGATCCACACATGTTCGCAAAATCTCTGAACATTTTTATAGGAAACTATATGTACTATCACAGCAGATCTTGTCACATTGTTCTCCTTTGATCACCTTGAGAATAACTTCCAAATTATTCTCTTTGATCTATCTAGACTCAATATTGGAAGGTGGAGTAATATTATCTATGTTCTTGATATCGTTCTTGGATAAGGGAGCTCTCTAGGGCTCTGAGATGATTCTCTGTATTTCATGCTGCTGGAAAAAAAATGAATTTGATATTTTAAAAAATATTATAATTGGGTTTATATGCCTCTAGGGTTTGAAATAAATAATTGCACAAGTTTTATTTGTTTTTTATTTAATCCATGAGGACCAAAATGTCTATAATAATAATATTATTATTATTTTCTAACATGCACTAAACTGGTGAATTAATTAAAAAAATATTTATTCAAATAATATTCAAGATATATTATTCCTCACCAGACCATGGTCCTCAATTCATCTAATATACTTATGGGACTTTCAATAATGACTACTTATTTAATAAAGATCACCACATTATTCACTAATAAATAAATAAATATTATATTCATGAAATTGAAAATAAAATTTTCTTAAATATTCTACTCACATAATATTCTCTTTAATTACTAGTGATAGACTATATGTGATCTAGAAAACTTGAAAAATTATTAAACCACATTCTAGAATAATATTTATTAAATTTTTTAAATAATAAATAATAATATACAATTTAATTGAGATTTTATATACACTTAGTGTGTGACTCTCAAGGAATCCTTCTCAGTAGCATTAGACGAAGCAATCTAAAGTCTATGATAAGTGTATATCAATATTCTGGGAACCCATAAATAAAACATTAATGTATCAATTAGATAATACCTCATAAGGTTTCTTAATATTTAATATAATCCCTTTATTGTGATATCTATAATCAAATAGGTTGCATGACACTACCACCAACCAATATGATTTATGTCTATTTCTTTGACTTTCTAGAAGTCGGTCTTTCCAATAGAACATTATTTCCATGAATTTATTTTGGATATATAATTTTCATCAAAGAAACTAAGATATCAACATTTTTTAAATAATATGAGGGGAAAATCCATTCTCTAATTATTTATTATTAAAATATTTATTGTGATGCAGCCAATGCATCTTACCGCACCACGAACATATGATGTCATGTTTTTTCTTAAATACATAAAATTAAATTATTTATAACACTCATTAATAATAATATTAACTTTTATAGACCGACACACACATCCACATATATTAACATTAAATGACACATATAAATATGGATTTCCTGTTGGAAGGTCTCATTCTCATAATATCATACACTAGAAATTACCAAGGGAGTACACCATGAGAAGGTTCCACAAAGTCCTATGAGACCTTGCCCTTGATAGACTGTATCA
Source organism: Viscum album (assembly GCA_963277665.1). Classification (NCBI taxonomy): domain Eukaryota; kingdom Viridiplantae; phylum Streptophyta; class Magnoliopsida; order Santalales; family Viscaceae; genus Viscum; species Viscum album. The sequence continues at coordinate 2,054,911,611 of OY728150.1, read as the reverse complement.
TGTGTGTCACTCAAATAATATCATCCAGTTATAGAACATATATTTAAGAATATTTTTGTGGTACTTGGTTATCATCATAGTGGGGAACTACTATGAGCTTTTATTATGACATTTACTCTTATGATAGTATGTTATGTAGAAGAACAATCATTATGTGATAAAGTGTTTATTAATATTTCAAACAATGAATATACATTATAATAAATTCAATAGAAGTTGGTTCTAGGACACCAACTCAAACACTCCTTACACAGCACCTTCCCCTTCAAAATTTATCACACACAACATTTGAAAATGTGGAATTAATAAAATATAGGAACTTGAAGAGAATTTTAATATTTTATGCCTCTGAAAATTCCTTCATAATCTCATGTAGATACACCATATACCTGAAATTAATTAAAAAAAATAGAAAAAAAAAGAAAATTAATTCTGTAATTAATCAAAAAAAAATCATTTTTAAACCATGATTTTAAATCATTTTTTAATTTAATTACATATTATTCCCAAAGTATTAAAAATTATTTATTTACCTAGGCTTCATAATAATTATAAGAATAATTAAAATTTAAATATTATAAAACAAATTTTACAATAATTATCAATCATCAAGAGTGTTGAGAAAACTAGGATGTTGTGTTTTATATCACAAATACACATCATTTAATGAATTAGTGATAAACCATGACCATTTTTTAGTTTGATAAATTATAAAAACCCCACTTATTAGGGGTTTCACCCAAGAGTATCTCCCCTGTCACTTTTTCATTTCTTTGAATATATTTCTCGTGATTTTTTATTTCCTTTATAAAATTACAGAAGGTAGACGTAAGATCTTAACTCAAGGCTTCCATTGACAAAGAATAATGTTGTTTCTATCATACCTACTAGTTTCATTATTATCCTAATTTTTATTAAAGGTTACTTAATGTTTATTTCTAAAGGGATATTATAATACAAGTGTGAGAGTGGAGTTTCATCCTATTGTACGTCTATATATCACACCACTTGTGTGAAATTTTTTTAAAAGTTTTCTAGGAGAAATGTTCACCATAAAACTATTAAATATCACCTTGTGGAACATGGGAAGTGAGAACTAATAGTGTTGGAATAAATCTCTCATGGTGGTGCTTTTGTTTTGATTGTGTTTGTTGAAAAGGTTTGAGGTTGTTGATTAAGGTTGGTTATCAAAAGAGGTATGAAGAGTGGGCACAAATGTATGAATTGATCTCATAGAGAATTAGAGTTATGATATCTTCTAGGGTGATATGTTTGATCTCATAGATCATCATATATCTGATCTTGTGTGGGGGAATATGTCAATCTCATGGATGGTGGGAGGAAGGATCTCGTAGAGTGTAATATGTCTGATATTGTGGAGTATGAGATGACTAATCTCACAGAGAATGAGATTTCTAATATTAAAGAAAATGAGATGTAATATCTCATGGAGAACGAATATCTAATATTGTAGAGTGAGAATGTATGATCTCACAATGTGTTCATTTAAAGCACCACATGATTGTTAAAATATGTCACATTGAGATCGTGTATAACACCTTGAAGAAAAGCCGTGATTTTTTGTGGATCTCACAGAGTGATAATGGGAAGCACATGAAGATACCACAAGATTTTCATAGGATCTCAGAATGATATAATGTGAAGCACTTGAAGAAACCACATGATTGTTAGTGGATCTCATAGAGTGATCGTGTGAAGATCTATAAGAAAATGGTGTTTTCCATGTGATTGCCTATGGTTTATGCAATTGGATTATGCGATGGGCATAATTTTTTGTGGATATCGTGATGGGATCTAACAATGTGCTGGAAGACAATGTCCCTAACTATATGATTTTCATTGGATCTCATGATGGGATCATGTGATACACTCAACAATGATGTTGATGATCATGAGAATCCCTTGCGACATCCGTAAGGTGATCATGTGAAATTATAATGACATGTGGAAGGTGATCATATGTAATGATCATGTGAGGGGCAGTTGTAGATTCTTAGGGTGGTGGAATGGATGGTTGTTCATGATTTGTGCAATTATGGAGGAGAACATTTTCCTATAATAACCCAGTGGCCCATACATAATTGGTCAAAAAGTTTTTCTTAAAATATTCATTGGATGAAAATTCTATATAAGGGGTTTCACATGAAGAAAATGAGTATACATGTCTAAAACCATGTAAGTGTTTCGCATGAGTAGAATGAAGTATTATTTTGAAATCTTAATATCTATATAATCTATACAGGGACTTGTGAAAGGATATCATGAAGTTAATTATTTGTTGGGTGGCTGAATGAATAAGTAGACCAATTTCCATATCACGATCCCCATTAACTAAATAAGATCTCATGATCCACATGAATAGAGTAAGTTCTCATGATCCACATGATATGAATAATGTCTCGAGATCCACATGATCTGAAAAGGATGTCATAAAATGGGTCTCACACCAAGATCTCATGCATGGGGTCTCGTGATAAAATCTCATGAAATTGGTCTCATTCCAAGATTTCTCATATGGGTTCTCATGCTAGGATCTTGCACAAGGGGTCTCATACCAAGATCTCGTGAAAGGGGTTGCGTGATAGGATCTCACTCAAGTGTTACATGACAAGATTTTATGAAATGGGTTATATTCTAGGATCTCACGCAAGGGGTCACTCTCCAGGGTCACTCATATGGGTAACATTCTAGTGTGTTGTGAAAGGATATACACACATGAATTAACCAATGAGAAATATCATTATCATATCTGAATTAAGAATAATAATAATTCATATGATCTACACCATTATAAAATACTTAAAAAGGTGTTTATTCACTAAAACATCCAATCTTGTGAAAAGAATAATCGGAATCCATTGGATATCCCTCCAAAATAATGAGTTTGTAATTTCTTTTCTATAGAAAAGAAATGTTGGTTATAAGTGTCTGGAAAGTGAAAGTTCTATATAAATTTTCTTTCAAATAGGTGAAGGAGAATCCTAGAAATAACTTCAATAGATAATCTACCTACAATTTAAGATGCATTCAATACTCAAAATGAAGGGACCTTAAATAACATACACTATGTTCTAGTCCTTTTCAGATAAATAATTAATAGAAGTCCAAGAAGGTGATCCTTTCCATATGTAGTGATCCACTAAAGAAAATATTGATGGGGTGATTCTTGGGAAGTAATGAGCTATCCCAAAATTTTATAATGTAGTAAAACTAGGCATAGAAGTGATCTATCATGAACCTTGTATTAGTAGTAAGATTTAGTGGTTTTGGTAATTCAATGAAATTTTAATGTATTCTCCTTGGATGTAGCCCAGTGAGAATGAACCAAGTAAAAATATATGTATCCTGATGCTTGATTTCTATCTTACTTTATATAAATCATCATCAGATAAAGTTGAAAATAAAAATAACAACATAAAAACTAATGATAAAATGAAGTGATCATTTTAATAAATAGTTCAAGATCTAGTGGTGTGGGAAGAATTTCAAAATGAATATACAAACCCTAATTCACCTCCCCCTAGATTATCTAATCCCCTTTTGTGCCAAACAATTTGTATTAAATGGAATGTTTATATAGTCAGATTTTTTATCTAGCTAGTTTGTTCGATTATTGAAATTTTGGTTTAATCTGATCTTATTTTTTGAGTCAGGAAAAAGGGAAAAAACATTAAATAAGAGGCAGAGGTCTGGTGGAATTCATCAGTGTGTAAGTGTCTTTGGAAAGGAGGTATGTCGTTGGTGATGGCAGTGATTTTTTAGTGAACAGTAGTGTTGTCTTAGTGAAAGAAGAGTTGTGATGAAGGTGGTGACATAGTGGTTGATGACGGTCTCATCTCATTGTAGGGTTCAGGGCTTGAGGCATTGATGTGGATATATTGTTAGAAATTTGAACAAGGTGTGTGTTGACGGCTTGAGGCACATCGAGTTAGTGTTGTTTTAATTTTCTAAATTTTTACATCTATAGTGAATGTTTGTTTTGGAGGGTCCAAATTTGTTGATGCTATGAATTTTTCTACATGGTTCCATATTTTCCATAAATTGTTCTTTAAAAAATTATTTGGGGTAAATGTCTATGGAAATAGAATTATTTAGTTGAAGATAACAATTAATGTACTCAAAAATGGTTTTTGATAAATCAGACAGTGAAATTATTTACTTATTCAATGGTATTGGTGAAATGATTGAAGAACCAAATATTCCTAGTGATTCTAGAAAAAATAATGATGATGAAATTACAAGAATGCCAAAAGTGAAATTTTTTTATGCAACAAACAGATTAGATCATAAGTTTAAATAAGAAAATGATTCTAATGATATTCAGATCCAAGTGTATGAAATTTAAGTTGATAAGATGAAAGGTATAAATAAAATACTTATTGAAGTGGGCATATATCTATTGGAGAAGAATGATTCCCAATATTATGAACTATAAAACTCAAATATGATGAAAATGTAGGAATTTTAATTGAAAATAAATGTAGAATTTAGATTCTAGAAATTATGATCTTTGTACACACTTGTCAGAACTGCTAAGTGATAATCAATTGATGCAATAAGAGAATGGATTATTTAAATATTCATTTACTTAAATGAATTTTAAGATAAATGAGAGAACTGGTCTGGTGGAATATCTCTCCCAACAATTGTAAGATGAGATAACTAATGGGAAGACTCTCCTGAGAAAACATAATGCTCAACATGAATCTAGGGAAAAGAAGATTCAACAATTGGGATAAGTGGTTCAATCCATTATGAAATAAGTGGAGAGATATAATTCCTATGGAAATCCCAAATCTAATGGTGATTTACATTTATTATATTATTATCTTTTATATGGTAATTATGAAATGATATTATTGTCTGTAAGGCCATGTAATATTTAGAAAAACTATTATTGGATATTATGAACCCTACCCAATGTATGAGAGGAAAAGATCCTTGAATAGTTCCAAAAATATGAAAATATTATTGGTTTGTGAATATATCTATAAATACTTATACAAAAAAGTGATGAAAACAAGTTCTATTTATATAAGATTCATTGTCGTATTTTATGTTTTTATTTTGAAGATTTGGAATATATTTCATATTATAGATACATAAATATTCTCATACTGAGAATAAGAAAAAGAATCTTGAAATGTTTAAAATAAAAATATCTAATAATAATGTATCCATAAAATTCTCTTATTGTGGAAGATAAGGACACACTATGAGTATGTGTGAAGAATCTGGAACTCTCACTGATGTAAGAAGAACTCTAGTTGCATCTATATCTCAGCTAAGAAGAGATTATATAAGGAATTTTTTTAATGGGATTTGTTTTATATATTCTAATCATGGGAATTTATCAAGATATTATTACTACCAGAAAGTAGGGAAGGAAAAGGAACTATAAAGGAGATCCCCAACTCTAGTGGTGTAGGATGAAAATTCTTATACAAGAAGACAACCAGCGAATTTGAAAAATGAGTTTCATCCTTGTAGGAAACACGAGGATCTCAAAAAAATAATACCAAGGACATAATATATTACACTCACATAAATATGGTTGGAAATAATTTAAATGAACTTGGAAGAAAAATAGAAAAGATACTCTAATATAAATTAAAAATTATATACGTTCAACAAAAGAATATCTCCCATCACAATAGGGCGAGTTGAATTAGATAACTAATAAAATAAAAATGTTCAAATAATTCCTCAAAAAATTTATGTGTTATACCAAAATTTTATAAGTGAAGTGAAGTTAAATAGACAGATAATGTAGGAATAATCAATATGATATGATCAGTGTAAATATTCTTTCTCAGAAAAAGCATCATGAAAAATGGCATATAAGTAGAGAAACAAATAAATAAGTTTTTACCATTATAATTAAAACCCAAATTTTGAAGATGTTCGAGCCTAAAAAACTGACATATCGGAATAATATTGATCATGTGGGTAATGAATGTCATGTTATATGGCCAGATCAGTTGAAGTTGACTGGGTAGTTGGAATATGCATAAAAATAGTACAATGTTATTCAAGAAAACATTGAAGGGCTGGTCAAAAAAAATCTACAACAATCCTATTCTTTATGATTCAAGAGGTAACCCTCTCCATATGAATTAACTATTCTAATATGTGTGATAATTTGTATAGGATGAAGGGAGAGATACACTTCATGGGGGTGTGTGTGGTGAAAGTAAATGGGTAAATAAGTTGAATAGAGATACATGTGACAAGAAGAATCTGAACTCTTGAAATTCACATACGATATCAAATTTAATAAGTGGTGTTACAATATAACTTTATTTTCAAAATCTATGTTTGAAAGTTATGTTCTATAGAAATGGATATTATAAGATTAATAGACTTATGTGAATCTAGATAGCTATCAATGATATATTTGAATGATCCAATGGTTCCAAGTTTCACTGAATATTTAGTCATTTGTATCATGTTCCAGTTCAAGTTTTTTTTGTACAGTGAGAAGACTAATTTGGGTGTAAGAATAAATATTCTTGTATTTCATGATTATCTATTTTTTTCTTATAATTTGGTATAAATTGAATATTTTTTGGATAAAAAGAATCTATGAGATAAAATCAAGTATATTTCTAACATGTGGTATCCCTGTTTTGAAGAGTAATTCAACATCTAAATTTAACTCAATAATTGGAATTATATATATATTATAGTCCAAATATGGAGTTTTTTAGTGAGAAGTGCTGAAAAACACTCTAGGAGATATATCCTTATCTAGAAAGAGAGTTCTCTGACGAATTGAGGAAATCCATACTTCTAGAATCCATTGAAGTAAGGGAGTGACATAGAGATCATTGGAATTTATTGTATTAAAATCTTGTTTCCTATAAATAGTTCTAACTCAATAGGATCAGAGTTTCTTTAAATGACTCAATTCCAAGTGGTAATTTTACTTCATGAAAATCTTTCAGTACTGTGAAGTTATGGAGAATAATATGAAACTTATATTTAAAAGATAAAAAAGATTCCAAGATTCAATCTGAAGTTGATTAATATAGTCAAGTGTGAAATTTAAAATAGTTTAAATAGCCTTGTATTCATGAGATATTAACCAATGGTGTCTCATATGCCAAGCTGAAGTTCATGACCAAAGACTGAAATTAATTTTTCTTTATCAGGATTTAGTGTGAACTCTCATCATTTTGTAGATTAGTGAAAATATAATGCAAAAATATCATTTTATATATTTGTGTAAATATATAAATGAATTAATACACTATTGAATGCTATGATAAAGGCAGAAATTGAAGTGAAGTCTTTGATCAGTATCCATTGTGATAATTCATGTTTTATAACTCTTAGTAAAAAAACATGTCCATCCTTCAAGGAAAAAGTACATTGAAATAAAATATCACTTAATCAACAAGAATTTGTGTCTTGGGATTGAGAAGTTAGAGTATGTGCTAACTGAACTAAAGGTTATAGGCATTCTAATTAAGGCCTTACCCAATGAAGTGTTTGAGTGGCATCGATAGGATCTTGGAGTTCAGTCAACTCCACACACATGAATAGTGTGCATAAGGAACCCCCTCCCCCTATGTATGTTGTGTTTTCCCATATATGTTGATATGTGTTCATTATCATGTTGAAAACCAAAAAGGAGTGACATTTTGGTTCATTGACAATGGGGTATAAAATGTATTAATCAGGATAAGGGGAGAAGTAGATAGAGGTATCAATAAAACAGGGGGAGTTTTAAATTTTATGATGTTAATATTATTCTATCAATAATGATTAATAATCAAAAAGAGTTTTCTTTGTGGTAATTATGTATGTAGTATACATGTACAAGTAACGAAGTGATCTTGAAGGATGATCTTGTTCAGTATTTTGGTATTGAGAATCTTTATAGAGGCAGGTTTGAGATTAAAGTGACGCATAGATAAAATTTTCATGATAATTTTATTTCTCACACTAAGAATAAAAATGGTGGGCTTAGAGTATCTGTTAAGTAATTCTTTCATCACTAACTAGATTTTTATAAGGAATATAGTGTCCTATACACAAGATTTGTCAATAAGTTGGTTCTTGAAGATTATAAGTGTTGTCAAATACCCAAAGGGGAGATTTTTAGAATATTCCCACTTTTTAGTGATTTTACTTTGATTGTGATTATTGAAAAGGTTTCAGGTTGTTGATCAAGGCGATATTTCAAAGGAGGAATGAAAAGTGGGCATGAAAGATTGAATTGATCTCATGGAGAATGAGATGTCTGACCATGAAGAGGGTGATATTTCTAATATTGTGAAGCGTGATATGTATGATCTCATAGAGTGAGAGATGTCTAATCTTGTATAGGTTGAGATTACTAATCACACGGAGGATGAGAAGTATGATCTTGAAGAGCGTGAGTTTTCTGTTCTCTTGGAGCGTGAGATGTCTAATCTAACGGAGGGTGAGATATCTGATCTTACCAAAGGAAAGATGTCTAATATGATAGAGCATGATATTTCTGATCTCAAAAAGCCTGAATATCATATATCACAGAGTGTGAATGTATAATAACATGGAGAATGAATATCTGATCTCGTGATAAATTCATGATAATCAGAACATGATTTTCAGAAGATCTCGTATGGAGATCATGTGAATCACCTTGATGACACTTCATGGTTGTCATATGATCTCATGGATTGATGATGTTAAGCACTTCAAGACAACTCATGATTATCATAGGATCTCATAGAGAGTTCATGAGAATCACTTGAATACACCACATGATTATCATAGGATCTCGTAGGGAGATCACATGAAGTGCTGGAAGATAATGGCACTAGACACATGATTCTCTTAGTATCCCATATTGGATCATGCAAAGCGCATGATTGTCAGAGGGATATCACGATGGGATATTATGAAGAATTGGAAGACCGTGTCATTGAATAAATTATTATCATTGGATCTCAATATGGGATCATGTTCCACACTCAAATACAATCATTATGATCATATAAAGATCTTGCAGCATGTTCTAGGTGATCATGAAAAGTGCTTATGACACTTAGTGGGTGATCATGCAAAGTGATCATAGAAATCACGTAATTCCCATTGTTGAGGTGGGGGAACTAATGACTGCCCAAAAATTTTGGACTTAAGGTGTTCTAATTTTTCATATAAATACCCAATAACCCATCCATAATAGGTCAAAAAATTTTACAAAAAATATCCATCTAAAAAAAATTTAAAGAGAAGGGGTTTCCCATGATGTGAAGAATTATACATGATTGACATCATGTAAGTGTGTTTCATGATAAAAATTAAGTCATTCACAAGAATCTTGTGACCCACATAATCTAAATAAGGTCTTATAAAAGGATCTCATGAAGGAATCTCATGAAGTAAAGTATGTGTTGGGTGGTTTAATGCATATATAGACAAAGATATTTTAGAATATATTCATATTTAACTTAATTATAGATGTTTGATAGCTTCCTTGACACTTATCATATAATATAAAATGAGTTGAGAAATACTATAAACTGGCCATTATCTTGTTTTTTTTGAATCATAAAATGAAAATATGCAGGATTTATATAAATACTATATACCACAATTTTTTTAATTGATTTATAATAAATAAATATATTTTTTTATTAATTTCTTTTTACACGTAAAAAATGTTTTCATAAAAATAGTTTCATATAATTTTATATCTACAAATTATTATTACATTATAATAATATTTTAGAAATTATATTTTATTAAATGATTACCATTTTTTGAAACCAGGTGTGATTAATATTTTATGGTAAATTTCTGGGTTATATCTATGCTGATTTAATTTTATTTGAATAGTGAAAAATACCAATTTTTGTAAAATTTTCATTTCATGCCCTAGTGCCTAGAGTTTATTTCATACATCATTCAAACAAACATCATGGTGAAATTTAATTCCTATAGTTATAGTAAAATTTTCTTTGACCTAGTGATCACTATCAAAACATCACACAATAAGAATGATCATCTTCTTGTAATCACGGAGAACACAATGATCATTTGAAATGCTTCACGTAATTGTTACATTTAACAATGTTATCTAAACACACATTAATTTACCATATTTAGGAGAAGATTATTCCATAAAAAATCCCTTTCAGTTGATAAAATATCCACAAGATATTGAGCCTAAAAATATTTCAATAACTGTAAAATTATGACTCCATATAAACTATTTTAAGCATGCATTGTAAGATCACGTGTCTTTAAATATCCATGATAAACCAAGTATATATTAACAAAAAACACAAACGAAACTCTATTTCTATCATCTAACATCTTTAGTTCCAATACTATTTAATGTTTATAAATGATATTTAATAAATAATTATATTTAATTAATTTTAATATCTTATTTATCATTGTACAATTGTATATGTTGGAAAATGATAATGTTGTATGTGTGTATGCATTGATTACCACCTACATGAAGCGATGTGGTTTAGTTTTCATTTATTTTTTACATGGACTGTAATAAGGATACATTTATTGATTATGTATTATATTTATAGTAATAGTTTTACAATCATGTATAATTATTAATTAATTTTCTTTGATTTTGTCCTTGAAATAGTAGAATTATCACTCACAAGTATGTCTAGATTAACATATACATAGTGTGATGTAATTAATTTTTTGACAACAATTTATATGAATAGCTATAAATGTGTATATTTTGATTAAGTAATAATATTATGAAATTGTTAAAACTTCCAATATTGTGAATCAATGATCAATGTTCATATATAAAAATTTTTTATCAAAAAAATGCTTTCAAAATTAAATAATTATCACCCAAAATAGCTATTTTATTAAAAAAAATAATAAGAAATTGATAAGATGTTACTATAAAATCATACATTCTATTTTATGTATTAATATAAATCTAAATGATATTTTTAATAAACCAGTTTTTAATGCCAAATCGTTTATATTCCAAATGAAGTAATAAATTACATGAGGTAAGGGAATATTATCTCACATTGATTTACATGACACATGTGTCTTATTTCCCACATGTTTTTTTATTTTTATATATTACACATAAATTTTAATTTTAATTTTTGTCATAATTTATTTGTATTTACTAATCCATATGTGATTCTATCTATCACAATTATTTAGTTTGGATATTTCCATGTGGGGATGGATTTATGTTATAATATCACTTCTTTCTTGTATTGAGTATGATAAATTATTAATGACGAAAAATATATAAATAATAACTTATAAACACATTATATGTTCATATTATTTTATTATTAATTTAATATTTAATTGATAATACAGTTTTTATATCTTTTTTAGAAAAAAAATAATTTAAACTATATTGTTAAGATAAAAACATTAATTCTACTTTAGTATGAAATCTATTTCATTCATGTATGTAGTTTCTCAAAAATATTTCCAAGAATATTTATTTAATATTATAAAATTATTAATTATTGTAATTATTATTCACGTTTGAAAATATATTTATGACTTTAAAAGGGAACCATCATTCCATTAATGGAATGAAGAAATTTTTCCAAATGTCTGAATGAATTTCAACATTTTAACATATTACATGTGATAAAATTTTAAGGCCATCATGACTAGTCATGGTTTTGTTGTTTCCATTAAAATGGTCAATGGTTTACTAAAATATTGTTTTTTAAAATATTTTTGAAATTTAATCTTTTACATATTTTATTTTCATAATAAAAACTAACTTTCCCTCCAAACATTTTCCTTTGATTATTAATGTAATTTTCGTTTATAAAAACATAATTTAATATTTTTTATTATTATAGGGTATTTGAAATTGTGAAACAATATTTATTCATTCTTTGGAATGATTAGGTTTATTATAGTGATATATTTATGAAACCTATTTTCTTTTATATCTGTTCTTCTAGGATGAAATGATATATTTTTTAATTATATTTCCAATTATATATGAATGGATTCTCTGATGGGTGGTGTTGTTATATCCATATAATTCATTGGCTAAATCTAATAAACTCATGAGACAAATTCATTATGAGTGAAAGTAATATTATCCAGACAATATGATGCATGAACCTTTTTTGTGTCTGTAAGTTTCTATGTTGACCTATTTTCATGTCCAAAAGTATATAGGTGGAATAAATTTCATTCCAATTACATAAAGAGAGATCATGTTATTGTTTATGCATTTCACATTATTATAATATTATTATTGCGATATATTCTAATGAACATGTCATTATCTCTTGGATCAGGATTAATTTTGAATGATTACACATTCATTGGATGTTTTTCAGTTTTCAAGATAATTCTATATTCTATGAATCATGATTAATTATATTTAATTTATTGGGTAAGATTTTCTTATGTCAGGATTATGTTCTTATAACCTTATTCTCGATTACAATCTTTGATTAGAATATATATGATGAACCTTACTATGTATTTGAGCTAACACTTCCATATAGCTTCATTCCCAATGTTTTATGGATGTTTCAATATATAATATGAATATAAAAGTAATAATATGAATAAAATTGTGAGATATTTTGAATATCCATTAAGATATAAAATTTGTATTTTCATATATTATAAAACATGATCATTTAATTTTATGCGGAAATGTCAAACCATTATATGTATTAAATATTCATATCAAATGTTGTAATACATTTGTATGTGATGATCATGTCAGTTCACACATGATGATCATGGTCCCTTAGTATATACCAAATCCCAAGCCTAATACATATTAATTCTATGCATATTGAGACACTAATCCCATCTTGGGCCATGTGTTATCCTATATCTATTTTCATGGAAACACTAACAAATATTTACTCCAAATATATCACAGAACTAGAAGACATGCACTAAATCATTTCTCCCACTTGAGATGTTCATATCCTATTAATGATTCCAATTCACTATGAGTACACAAAGAAATAACCAGGTGTAATTAAGTTCAACCAAATTTGTTCACCTTTCAACTATAAACTGTAAAAAATTATCAAATTATCTATCCATACTATGAATAAATTTCATTACTTACCTCCATAAAAATAGAAAACTATACTCAAGAGATCCCATGACACCTTTTTGAGTCGTCATGATTCACTTGAATGTCACAACCCATCCTAGAGGGGGGCATGCTGTAACTCCCAAACTCCACCTCCAATTGGCCAGGGGCTAGTGACTAATGCCTAATAGTCATCTCACTAATATAGGAGGAATTTCATTAGAACATGTACACATGTACACAACTCCATCCAAAAAATGATGATATGTAAAAACTCACTATGTATGAAAGGAATGAAATCCACTATAACCCATATCTATAGTACAATATTGAATGCGAAGGAATAAAAATTTGGCCAGAATACAAGCCCACCAAAAATTATGTCATGAAACAATTTTCTGAACTCATCAGACCCCCCCCCCCCCATGATGTCATGGTATAAGGGATATTTTCTAAATTTGTAGTAAAACCATGGTATCTCTTATCTCACAAGGATCTGTCGGGTTATGGTCTACCCTGAACTCTTTCAGAATTCCACCAATCTACACAAGACATGAGCAGTGTGGGAAAAGCCCATACAAGGGAGAGTATAACAATACTAAGTAGGGAACCTCATATCCATAATGAAATACACGATGGATAAATTAATGTCGGGTAAAAGATTTATATGGCTACTACATATAACAAGAATATCTTGATATATACTCAAATCATTCAATACACACTAGGGTAAGTCATAACCATTGCATACAATACTAGGGATTGAAGATTCTAGAATGAACACATCTAGGAGAATGAAATCCTTAGTCTATTAATACTGATGTTTTTTTTCAAGATGCATTGTTCATTAAGAATCTATCAGGAGAATGATACACCGAATGATATGAAGATAGATATTATACAACAATTTAGGATCACACAATAGTCCATGGGATGAAACATAAAACTCAATAAGGATAAACCTTCTATTTAGATGTTAAATGCTTAGTGATGTTGGTCATGTCAATATTAAAGATGATACATAGGGATCAAAGAAGGAATATAGAATCCTCTTCAGGCCTCTTTGGGTATTTTGATAACTCTTTCCAGTATGCCTTAAATAAGAGATCATAATCATGTGAGTAGGAAATTATGTTGAAATAATATTAGAAAAGTGATCAAGGTAAAGAAACATTATGGTCACATTATGTTTCACATTATCCTTAATGGTCATCCAATTGTTCCAACATTCCCTATTCACTCCATTTTCTTATGGCCTCACTGCCACTGTGGTCTCCCTCACGGCCCCCCCATCAGGTCGTGTTCGGCCACATCTGGCTGCCCCAACATCATCTCACAGTCCTTCTCTCCATCATAATATTTCGACAACCTGGACCTATACCATCGCTCTCCTAGAAAGATAGGATCTATGACCCTGGACACTACCATTCACCACCTCATTCTCCATAGTTTTCCTCCATCCTAACCAAAATGTTCCGCACAATCACCGCCACACCTCTTCTAACCCATCACATGGATTGATCTTTAATTTCAGATAATTGTACAATGAATTGAGGTTGTAATGATCGTCCTTTCATAAAGCATGAAGAATGTGAAAAATCCAAATAATTTTACGGGATAATAGAAAAATAAAAACTCCATGAATTTTTCTCAACTATTTTTCATTTCATTCTCGATCCATACTGTAATAATGGTCAGGAAATCAAAAGAAAATCTCCTCTAACAAACCCCAATAATAAACCCATAATCCAAACCCATCATGAAATGATGATCAAAATATAGTTATGAATGTTTGTTGATTGATAATTTTTATAATTTATTCTATAAATAGAGATTGAATTAATTAATTATCAAAACACCCAACCATAGGTTGGAACAATCTTTGATGAATAGAAAAGATGTGTGATTGTTGTTCGTCGATCCTTCATCCAGCGAATCTATAGTAATCAATCTCACATATTTTTCCAATGTTTTATCTAGAGGCCCATCTCTATGTCTCAGAATAATGACAGGTTTATGGTGATAACACTAAATTCCTGACTAGGCATTAACAAAAAAAAATTAAATTTGAATAAATATACTTTTATTATAATATTTTTATTCTTATTACATCCAAAATAAAATTTTCATATTTGACCATTGTCAGCCAATGTCTAACCTAATCTGGGGAAGTTTCGATGCCCTAAACACAATGGTTCCCTATGATTTCTTATATGGAAATATAGTAGAAGTGATTCTGAATATTTTAGTAAAACAGGTCATGTTTACTATTTAATATTAACTATTTTTCATCAATTTATTCCAGAAACATCGAGCCATGAAAACACATGTATTTTTAGTGAATAGTAATGAAAGAATAATATAAAATATATAAAATAATACACTAAAAATATGGTACGTTACTTTCCTCATCCTTAGGGATTTGCATTCCCAAAACGACAAAAACAAGGATAATCAAAATGTTGTCGGTACAGCCCATAAATCTGAGCCTCCTAATACCACCTGATTTAATGAAGATTCATGTACTTACACTAGAAAAACACTAAGGAAATCATTCTACCATGTATTATCTGATCCTACTGATCCTAAATCTATTCTAAGTTCTCTAAAAATAATGTTCTAACATCAATTTCAGTTATCCTCATTCAATTTCGTGAATTGGGTCATTCACGTACTTCATTAGCTATGAAAAATGGAAAACATTATTCCCCGTATGCATAATCATGGTAGATTTTGGTGGTAAACCACATCACCCACTCTATCATGTATCTATAAATGGGTGACAACTATCATAGAAATCATGTCTCCTTAATCAAATATCTATAACCAACGTCATGGTGAGTCTTAAAGAACACATTGTTTCCTTCCTAAAACACCAGGGGTCTTCATATCCTGTAAAAATAATTCTTTCTCTAGATCTACATAGTCTTCATCCTCACATGGATTATCTGGGCCATCTTAATAGTAGCTGTCACCAACACTGATTCCAAAATTGCTGACTCTCTTTAGCTAGTTTATCACTGTGGTGACCTACAGGGTATCCTTTACAAATCCTCGAATGGTACCATACCAATGGTGTAGTGGAATCTTTTTTTAAGAAAAATCCACCAGTAGTTAGTGATCCAATCAACTATGACCAAATAACAAGATGTTGTCCTAAAACATGTCCTCCATAATCTTAATGGTCCTCTTAGTGTGGTCATCCATCTAGGGATGAAACATCATGATCAAGCGTAACTGAGTCCAAAATGCATCCAACAATCCCTTCTAAAATTGTGAGGTAAAACAAGCATCAAAATCTATTTCAATCCTCGATGGAACTCTATAAAGTTGATATACCTCCATCTCAAAGATTCATCCCAATATCTCAACAGAAGTTTTCTCTTAGATATATAGGAAGTGGTTTGACATGGTGAATCTATCATTGATCACACATATGGTATAGTGTCTCCATGATGTGAATAATAAACCTATTACCGCATCCATAGGTATCCCATCCCATTTCCACTCTATCACATCTATGGGAAGAGCCAATCCTATTGGAACATGGTGCTCAGTCTTCACTTGATTGCATGTAAGACATCAAAAAATGTTCACTATCACTGAATTCTTCTTCCCTGGACACCAAAACAGACACCAGATACTACCAAAGGGGATGTGTTAAACTCCCTCAAAACCTCATCCCAAAACACCTCTAGTAATACTATGTGTCCTATGAAAAGTAAAATTTTCTCCCCAAATTTCATAGATTTATTAGGAGCATTAATTAGAGATAACTAAGTAAGTAGAGTCTCACAATGGGTATCAGAAAGAGGTGTCTATCTTAATCATTATATGTGCGTAGGGGTAAAAACAATAAACAATAATTAAGATCCCCCATATCAAAACACATGGGATAACTACACTGAGGCCAAATGCTATGTCACCTCATCCAGCAACAACGAAGCCAATCTCTTGTTGAAAGCATCTACAACTACATTCCTCTTACAGGAATTACAAATGATCTCAATGTTATATTCATTTAGGATCATTAGTGTATTCTTTTATCTCATGATCATATCCATCAATGATAATATATAATTGTGACTCTTGAGATCAGACTAGAAGATATACTACTCCCCCATTACGTAATATTGCATCATATACAACGTGAATACCACCAATGCCCACATAAGATTATGGATTTCATAGTTCTTCTCATGTCTCCAAAACTAGAATGAACCATAGAAAATCCCTACCTTCATTAACATTAGAACAAAAACATGTTTATTCCCTAATAAACCACATCAAACTATGTAATCGACACCCTCCTTTGGCATTCTGATGATCTAAGTGCTCATCAAACACTGTATCAACTACTTGAAAGCATGTCCAAACATCACTATCCAGAAAAATGTTTCCCATTTTAAGAAATTGATGTCATAGTTGATTATATTCTAGAGAAATCTGCAATTAATCTCTAGAAATAATCAACCAACCTAAGGATGTTTGGTACCTTGGTCATGCTCCCAGGTGGATCCTATTCTAACATTACCTTGACCATTTCCATGTCTACATCCAATCTATGTACTATGATATCATGTCCCAGAATGTGGGACATCAATATAAACAATTGGTACTTTGAGAGATTCCCATAAAGCTATCCCTCTCTATGTAGGTCACGATCAATCCTTAACTTTCCCATGTGCTCCTTAGTGGACACTGAGTACAAAAGGATATCATTAATGAACACTACTATGAACTACTCTATGTATAGTTTTATGATTCATTTCATGAGTATCATTAACACTGTTGGGGTGTTCTTTATAATATAATAGGATCACCATGTACTCTTAATGACCTTAAAGATATTTAAAATATGTATTTAGTATATCCTCATCTCTTTCTCAGAACTGTTATAACCTGGTTGAATTTCAACATTATAGAACCATCATGCCACACTCAACTGGTCGAAAAGTTAATTTATCCTTGATAGAAGATACATGTTCTTCACATTCATCTAGATCTAGAGCCGGTAATCGATACACAACCCAAGATCCCATGTATGTTTTTGGAAATCAATATTGGAAAGCCTAGGGTGAGACACTAGGTCTCATGAAGTCAATCATATTAAAATGATCGTAGATTGATATCTTTGAGGCCCTCAATTTTACACTTGTTTGTTATTGATGACCTCAATCAATCCCTATAAATATTTATGTTTTCCCTCTAATTATGTATCTGTAATTTCCACCAACTTTCTCCTAATCAAGATCGTAATTTGGTGTTGACTTTTTCATTTCCCTTTACCTCTTTATAAGACTAAATTTTATTAACCCAATTTCCGATGTGGGTTTTTCCACAATGGTATTTTTCTATTTCTAACCTTTTATTTTTTAAGAACAATTTCAAATTCTGAGGACGCAATTTATTAAAGTATGGGAGAATGTAAAACCCCAAGATTCCATAGTACATTATCTCTTCAAAGTAATTAAATAACTTGCGCTACACGCAATACCGAGTTCGAGCGCACCACGACTTACAAAACTAGCCGTTCAAAAAGCAGTTATGAATATTATTAACTGAATTTTGAATTTTATATACTTCATATAATTTTATAATCCATATTATGTGTTTCTTAGACATAATATAAGATCAAATTCATTTTTTTAGATAAAACAAGTATTTTTAAAAAAAAATTGCAATTTTACAGCCTTTTAATAGAGAACCATTTTTAAAACCAATATCTGACACTTTAATATATTCAATTTAATGAAATTAAATTCTTTTTTACAATTGAGACATAAAAATTATTTTGGGATTAATTTTTGGTAATTTTATGATTACTTTCATATTTTGATAATAGTGACAAATACTAATTTTAATTGAAAACAACTTTTTTAATCAAAAGAATTTATGGTTTTAAATTATAAATTTTAATGGTTTGGAAGTATAATTAGATTATATTTTCATCATTTAATAAAATTTAGGTAATTATATGTAATTTCACATTTAAATTTAAAATAAACACTTGTCAATATTTTGATAGTTTTTTTTTAAACCCGGTTTTTGGTTTTGACAACAGAAATTAATTTTAAATTAATTAATACCACTTCAATGTTTTGAATATAAAAAAATATAATTCATTTTATAATTCGAAATATCAAAATTATCTTTGGGTGAATTTGTGGTATTTTTCTAAAAACTTTCAATTTTTGAAGAATAGTGAAAAACACAACGTTATTGTTTAAAATCGACTTTTTATTTAAATAATTATTTATTTTATTTGAATTTATTTTAAGTTAATATATATATATATATATATAATACCTATATAAGTTCAATTTAATTAATTAGAGCCATTTTATAATAAAATTAGATATATAAAATTTTATTGACATTTTTAACGTCTTTTACCCACCTTCTAGGCACATTTGAAAATTTGTATAAAAGCTAATTTTACTGCTACTATGGATTGAATTTCAAAAATCTGAGAGACACGTTTTAAATCAGTAAGTAAAATGTGGTTCAATAAAATGAAATTTTTTTGGTGAACAGTAACTTTTGACATTTATTTACCACGATTAAAAGTAAATAGGGTAATTAAAGGTCAAAATGATATTATAATTACCCTAACACATGTCATAATTCTATTTTATAAGTGTATTTCGACAAAACCAAACCATAGGATTAAAATATGATCCTTTTGGTCCACTTTTATTAGATTATGACATTTATTATTATTTTATTTAAAGAAGAGTTAACAGTATTAAATTTAATGTTTAATAACTAATCCATTTTTAATATAGGGTTATACATAAGATAAATTAGACTATAAATATGAATTATAAATTTAAAATGACTTACTACATAATGGTATTTTATATATAATTTTTATAGATTAAATAATTAAATTTATTTATGACACAATGATGATTCATTAATTACATTATCAATTAAAGATTAAAATAATTGATATTATAAATATAGAAATAAATGTACATTGAGGAGTTTTACTCCATCCAAGATTTTTATAGGTAATATTACATGTTAGGGTTGATTGAATTATTTTTTTAAGTGATAATTGTTTTACGATTTTATCAAAAACAAAATACCAAATACTGTCAAAATTGACAAAAATGAGTTTTTAAATCAAATACAATATTATTAATTGATATAATATTTATAAATAATCTAAGGTTCATCCAAAGGACTTATAAATTGTTATATATATCAATAATTAACTACTTGGGGTTCTATTTACTTTTTATTCTAATTTTATTAACCATTTATTATAATAATACAAGAGGACATGGTAAAAGTTTAACTACTTAACTAAGAGTTAAATCTATAAGATAGGGTTGATATTGTGACCTAAACTTGTCTAAAACCTATTGGTTGAGAGGATTTAGACCCATAAACACCTTATATTAGAAATAAATCATTTTATAGCTATTATAAATCGAATATGATTTTATAATAAATTAATATTTCAAACTTTTCCTAAAGTGACCCTCACATCTCTTATAAAAGGTTACTGGACCTTCTCCAAAAATCACACCTCCATAGCCATTTGCCTCATCCAACCCCTAACAAAATATCCTCTAAAATTCCCTCAATTCATCCTATATGACTTTCCATGAGTAGAAAGGCAACCTAAAGAGCCCTTTTGTTCAACCCAAAAGAAAACACCTAAAGAAGAGGTAATTATTTTATCACCTCTTTCAATGTTATTTTCTTCTTCCACTTTATCATTCATTGTTCTTTCTATACCAAAATAATAACTCTAGTACCTTCTAAATAATATGATGTTATTATAAATATGGTAAAACCATACTCATTATTCTATCCATCCTATGAATGATAATGTCACCATACATGTGTACGTACGACTTGCCGTCTCCACGTCGTGGTGTAATTTGTTATTCAACACTATGTTATTCATATGGATATAATTATTTGTAATATGTATATAAATAATGAAAATAACATGCTAATTTCTATTTATAATTAATATACCATAAAATTCCTTACATTTTAATCATTAATTAAATGATATCATCGCTCGTGTGTGGGTACAGATTACAATCTCCACGACATGATGAGATTCATTTCCAGGTTCACCATTCAACGATAATTATAAAAATATATATTATTAATAAGTATGTAATATATGAAATAATAATTCTAATGAATACATATATGTGTGTGTTTTTTTGTGTGTGTGTGTACTTACATATATCGTATTGACTTACTTCCGTTCAATACGATATGAAAATGGAAAAAAAATGTTTATGCGTACGTACGACCTACCGTCTACTTAAATGGTGTTTTACATTTCATTTATCTATATATTATACATATTTATATTCTAAATATTTATTATATGTAAATCATATTTCATATTCTTGAAGTATTAAAATATTGATCAAAATGACCCGATCAAGAATAACAAGTTAAAACATGTACGATAAAGAAAGCGATTATTACCCAAAATGTTAATTTATCATTGAAATAATTATTAAATGGGTAGTATAAAGTCATAAATGAATCATGTATGATATAATAAATATGAATATGGTTCTGTTATATTTTAATAACAAACTATGGTCATTATACAAAAGGTTAAATGTACCCCTGACCAAAGGAAAGTGCAAGGTAAGGGTAAATTCTTCAATCTCATTATTACCTGAGATTGTTTATGTTAAAGTATATTCTGGGACATATTTATTATCCATGTCCATGTTTTATGAAATACATTTAAAAATGATTTTTTAAGGTACTCTTTAACTAAAACATCATTTTAAATGTTGTAATTATTTATTTTTCTAAATCATCCTCATTAATGTTCATGTTTTCAAAATGGTTTTAAGGATTTACTTATATGGACATGATTGTTTTAAAATGTTAATCCCTTTCAAAAGATTCAAAGTGTTATGGGACACTTTTATTCAAAAATATCTTTTAAATGACTTCTTTTATAAATTTGTGACTTTTAAATGATTTCATAAAAAGTGGTATTTCACTCAAAAAGTTATACTGTTCATTTTCAACTATGTCAACATAATTTATTGGATATTATTCTTGATTAAGGTTGATTTATTATAATACAATCTTACATATTGTATAGAATGAGTTATGATATATTTGACTATGGATGTGCCATTTTTATACCCTTCATGGTTTATGGTTGATGTATTGACATATCGTATGCTTGTTTTAATATGAATATTTATGTTATGTTTCAACATTTTCATATGAGGAATGTAGTGGACTTAGTAAATGATGGGTGGGGCCCTCTATAGACCCTCGATGCATCGGTAGGTCTCGTGAGACAAACTCGGGTCTTGGCATAAGGCCTTGACAAAACTTTTATTTGTAGTCTTGGCACGAGGCCTTGACTATGTGGTAATGATGTCTGACGTTAGGCATTCCCTCATTAGGAAATTAATTATTACATGTGATTATTCAACTAGTAGAATATCCATGTGCACGTTTATGTGGTAATGTTTTAATTATTTTATCCTTATTATGTTCAAGTTTATGTTTAAAAGGCTATTGTTTTTACTACACATCTTGACTTTAAAGTTTATAGCTTCTGCTAAATTACTTACCCTTACTGAGCATCTGAGGTCACCCCTTTCTTATGTTTTGTTTTTTCCAGGATTCCACGAAGTGTATTATGTTTGATATGCAGGGTTAAGATTGGGGAATTATGACGTTGTCAACGAATTATTTATGTTGTGTTTTATGTTTTAATGTGTAATGTAACATTCATGTATGTAATCTATTTTCCAAGACTTCTAAACTGGTCGGTCCTTCGGGACTTGATTCCTTATAATCACGTCAATGTATTAAAATAATGCAACGGCTACGGGCTTTTGGGGTCGGGGTGTTATATAAGGTGTTTAAATAAAATAAACCATGGTCAGACAAGCCTTTACAAAACTAGATGATATATGACATGCATTACAATAATTTAATTTAATAATAAATCAAATGAAAAAAATCACATACAAACATCTGGTCTATGCTCATGATCATCCTCATACATGCAATGAATTATGAATTTAATAAAATTTTCTGTCAATTATAATTATTCTTAATTAAGAAAAATTATACTATAAATAATTAATTACATTCTTTAATTAACAAATTGTTTTATATTAATTCTCATGTGAATTTTCTTAATAATCTCATCCATCAAAATTTTTAGAATATTAAATAAATTTACTTGAAATAAATTATTTTCAAAGAAAATTACCTTGGAGGAAACTCTGTAAGTACATGTCTGAACTAACCAATGTGTATTATACTCATATTATATTTACTCTTCATATATGTGTAATACATGACTTATCACGTAATATCAAGAAATTTATTATCAACTTAATAATCATATGTTTTGCATGATTTTTTTTTATTTTTACATATTGTGTAATTCTTCAATTCGTGTAGAGTAATGATTATAATAAAAATTATACCTGATATATATATCATAATGTTATGTAGAAATTAATTATATATATATATACATATTTGTATATACCATCACATGGTGTGTCCTATAAGTATAGTGACTAAACAAACGTATATGTTAATAAGGTTTGAATAATATCATAAATTAATTTTACTTATATTGAATTTGGTAAAATTACATGGTGTGTACATTTAAGATACACGGTGTTTATTATTCTCAATATCTTTCCATGGAAAATTCCTAGGGAATCAGCATGTAACCATTCCATAAAAAACTCTAGAATACATGGCATGTACATATGTTACATCGAATGTGGTCTCTGAGTTACATGGTAACTAGTTAGGTAGGCCATGTAAAATGGTACATGACCTATCTATAACTAAAAGATTACATATCATGTAAGGATCTTACACAACATGAACTCTGATTGACCGTGTGGCAGGATAGCCCAATCAACTCATGGTGTAAAATTATATTCAGAGTGTGTGATAAATTCACATGCCTTAAACAAATTAAAAAAAATAATATTTAGTGAATCTAACAATATTATAGGGAGTTAACATATATATTACAAGATTTTTACACTTCTGTTATCCATCCAGACTCCTTCGAAAAACCAGATGAGATATTTTAATTTATTTCACTCATAAAATTAATCTAGTTGATTATATTTATGAGAAACAAATGGTAATAAAGAATATCCCATAATTCATATAAAGGAATGATTAAAATTAAATTAAAACCCAATAATAAATGAAAAAATTAATCAACCATATTTAAATAATTATAAATAAGTACATGTCAAATCTAATACCACTCGAAGTTTCCGAGTATTGAGAATCATGTCATAGGTTGTGCCCAACTTTTCATTTATTCATTTTTGATGATTAATCAATGATTTATACAATGATGAATGTTTTGAATAATATAATTAAATAAAAGAATATAGATGATTGATAAACACTAGAACCAAAGCATGGGATCATCATATTTGATTTATAATAAATTTAAGTAATTAAAGAATTTTCTTGCAATAAATTTTTTCTTCGTTGATGGATATGACAATAGATATAAATTGTATCATCATTGCACTGTATGAATCAAGATTATATTCCCTCTAGTGGTTATCCACACATGTTCGCAAAATCTCTGAACATTTTCATAGGAAACTATATGTACTATCACAGCAGATCTTGTCACATTGTTTTCCTTTGATCACCTTGACAATCACTTCCAAATTATTCTCTTTGATCTATCTAGACTCAATATTGGAAGGTGGAGTAATATTATCTATGTTCTTGATATCGTTCTTGGATAAGGGAGCTCTCTAGGGCTCTGATATTATTCTCTTTATTTCATGCTGTTGGAAAAAAAATGAATTTGATATTTTAAAAAATATTATAATTGGGTTTATATGCCTCTAGGGTTTGAAATAAATAATTTCACAAGTTTTATTTGTTTTTTATTTAATCCATGAGGACCAACATGTCTATAATAATAATATTATTATTATTTTCTAACATGCACTAAACTGGTGAATTAATTAAAAAAATATTTATTCAAATAATATTCAAGATATATTATTCCTCACCAGACCATGGTCCTCAATTCATCTAATATACTTATAGGACTTTCAATAATGACTATTTATTTAATAAAGATCACCACATTATTCACCAATAAATAAATAAATATTATATTCATGAAATTGAAAATAAAATTTTCTTAAATATTCTACTCACATAATATTCTCTTTAATTACTAGTGATAGACTATATGTGATCTAGAAAACTTGAATAATTATTAAACCACATTCTAGAATAATATTTATTAAATTTTTTAAATAATAAATAATAATATACAATTTAATTGAGATTTTATATACACTTAGTGTGTGACTCTCAAGGAATCCTTTTCAGTAGCATTAGATGAAGCAATCTAAAGTCTATGATAAGTGTATATCAATATTCTGGGAACCCATAAATAAAACATTAATGTATCAATTAGATAATACCTCATAAGGTTTCTTAATATGTAATATAATCCCCTTATTGTGATATCTATAATCAAATAGGTTGCATGACACTACCACAAACCAATATGACTTATGTCTATTTCTTTGACTTTCTAGAAGTCGGTCTTTCCTATAGAACATTATTTCCATGAATTTATTTAGGATATATAATTTTCATCAAAGAAACTAAGATATCAACATTTTTTAAATAATATGAGGGGAAAATCCATTCTCTAATTATTTATTATTAAAATATTTATTGTGATGCAGCCAATGCATCTTACCGCACCACGAACATATGATGTCATGTTTTTTCTTAAATACATAAAATTAAATTATTTATAACACTCATTAATAATAATATTAACTTTCGTAGACTGACACACACATCCACATATATTAACATTAAATGACACATATAAATATGGATTTCCTATTGGCAGGTCTCATTCTCATAATATCATACACTAGAAATTACCAAGGTAGTACACCATGAGAAGGTTCCACAAAGTCCTATGAGAACTTGCCCTTGATAGACTGTATCATGTGTGTCCCTCAAATAATATCATCCAGCTATAGAACGTATATTTAAGAATATTTTTGTGGTACTTGGTTATCATCATAGTGGGGAACTACTATGAGATTTTATTATGACATTTACTCTCATGATAGTATGTTATGTAGAAGAAAAATCATTATGTGATAAAGTGTTTATTAATATTTCAAACAATGAATATACATTATAATAAATTCAATAGAAGTTGGTTCTAGGACACCAACTCAAACACTCCTTACACAGCCCCTTCCCCTTCAAAATTGATCACACACAACATTTGAAAATGTGGAATTAATAAAATATAAGAACTTGAAGAGAATTTTAATATTTTATGCCTCTGAAAATTCCTTCTTAATCTCATGTAGATACACCATATACCTGAAATTAATTACAAAAAATAGAAAAAAAAGAACATTAATTCTGTATTTAATCAAAAAAATCATTTTTAATCTATGATTTTAAATCATTTTTTAATTTAATTACATATTATTCCCAAAGTATTAAATATTATTTATTTACCTAGGCTTCATAATAATTATAAGATTGATTAAAATTTAAATATTATAAAACAAATTTTACAATAATTATCAATCATCAAGAGTGTTGAGAAAACTAGTATGTTGTGGTTTATATCACAAATACACATCACTTAATGAATTAGTGATAAACCATGACCATTTTTAGTTTGATAAATTATAAAAACCCCACTTATTAGGGGTTTCACCCAAGAGTATCTCCCCTTTCACTTTTTCATTTCTTTGAATATATTTCTTGTGATTTTTTATTTCCTTTATAAAATTACAGAAGGTAGACGTAAGATCTTAACTCAAGGCTTACATTGACAAAGAATAATGTTGTTTCTATCATACCTACTAGTTTCATTATTATCCTAATTTTTATTAAAGGTTACTTAATGTTTATTTCTAAAGGGATAGTATAATACAAGTGTGAGAGTGTAGTTTCATCCTATTGTACATCTATATATCACACCACTTGTGTGAATTTTTTTTAACAGTTTTCTAGGAGAAATGTTCACCATAAAACTATTAAATATCACCTTGTAGAACATGGGAAGTGAGAACTAATAGTGCTGGAATAAATCTCTCATGGTGGTGCTTTTGTTTTGATTGTGTTTGTTGAAAAGGTTTGAGGTTGTTAATTAAGGTTGGTTATCAAAAGAGGTATGAAGAGTGGGCACAAATGTATGAATTGATCTCATAGAGAATGAGAGTTATGATATCTTCTAGGGTGATATGTTTGATCTCATAGATCATCATATATCTGATCTTGTGTGGGGGAATATTTCAAATCTCATGGAGGGTGGGAGGAAGGATCTCGTAGAGTGTGATATGTCTGATATTGTGGAGTATGAGATGACTAATCTCACAGAGAATGAGATTTCTAATATTAAAGAAAATGATATGTAATATCTCATGGAGAACGAATATCTAATATTGCAGAGTGAGAATGTATGATCTCACAATGTGTTCATTTAAAGCACCACATGATTGTTAAAATATGTCACATTGAGATCGTGTATAACACCTTTAAGAAAAGCCATGATTTTTTGTGGATCTCACAGAGTGATAATGGGAAGCACATGCAGATACCACAAGATTTTCATAGGATCTCACAAAGATATAATGTGAAGCACTTGAAGAAACCACATGATTGTTAGTGGATCTCATAGAGTGATTGTGTGAAGATCTATAAGAAAATTTTGTTTTCCATGTGATTGTCTATGGTTTATGCAATTGGATTATGCGATGGGCATAATTTTCTGTGGATATCGTGATGGGATCTAACAATGTGTTGGAATACAATGTCCCTAAATATATGATTTTCATTGGATCTCATGATGGGATCATGTGATACACTCAACGATGATGTTGATGATCATGAGAATCCCTTGCGACATCCGTAAGGTGATCATGTGAAATTATAATGACATGTGGAAGGTGATCATATATAATGATCATGTGAGGGGCAGTTATAGATTCTTAGGGTGGTGGAATGGATGGTTGTTCATGATTTGTGCAATTATGGAGGAGAACATTTTCCTATAATAACCTAGTGGCCCATACATAATTGGTCAAAAAGTTTTTCTTAAAATATTCATTTGAAGAAAATTCTATATAAGTGGTTTCGCATGAAGCAAATGAGTATACATGTCTAAAACCATGTAAGTGTTTCGCATGAGTATAATGAAGTATTATTTTGAAATCTTAATATCTATATAATCTATACAGGGACTTGTGAAAGGATATCATGAAGTTAATTATTTGTTGGGTGGCTGAATGAATAAGTAGACCAATTTCCATATCATGATCCCCATTAACTAAATAAGATCTCATGATCCACATGAATAGAGTAAGTTCTCATGATCCACATGATATGAATAATGTCTCGAGATCCACATGATCTGAAAAGGATGTCATAAAATGGGTCTCACACCAAGATCTCATGCATGGGATCTCGTGATAAAATCTCATGAAATTGGTCTCATTCCAGGATTTCTCATATGGGTTCTCATGCAAGGATCTTGCACAAGGGGTCTCATACCAAGATCTCATGAAAGGGGTTGTGTGATAGGATCTCACTCAAGTGTTACATGACAAGATTTTATGAAATGGGTTATATTCTAGGATCTCATGCAAGGGGTCACTCTCTAGGGTCACTCATAGGGGTAACATTCTAGTGTGTTGTGAAAGGATATACACACATGAATTAACCAGTGAGAAATATCATCATCATATCTGAATTAAGAATAATAATAATTCATATGATCTACACCATTATAAAATACTTAAGAAGGTGTTTATTCACTAAAACATCCAATCTTGTGAAAAGAATAATAGGAATCCATTGGATATCCCTCCAAAATAATGAGTTTTTAATTTCTTTTCTATAGAAAAGAAATGTTGGTTATAGGTGTCTGGAAAGTGAAAGTTATATATAAAGTTTCTTTCAAATAATTGAAGGAGAATCCTAGAAATAACTTCAATAGATAATCTACCTACAATTTAAGATGCATTCAATATTCAAAATGAAGGGACCATAAATAACATACACTATGTTCTAGTCCTTTTCAGATAAATAATTAATAGAAGTGCAAGAAGGTGATCCTTTCCATATGTAGTGATCCACTAAAGAAAATATTGATGGGGTGATTCTTGGGAAGCAATGAGCTATCCCAAAATTTTATAAGGTAGTAAAACTAGGCATAGAAGTGATCTATCATGAACCTTGTATTAGTAGTAAGATTTAGTGGTTTTGGTAATTCAATGAAATTTTAATGTATTCTCCTTGGATGTAGCCCAGTGAGGATGAACCAAGTAAAAATATATGTATCATGATGCTTGATTTCTATCTTACTTTCTATAAATCATCATCAGATAAAGTTGAAAATAAAAATAACAACATAAAAACTAACGATAAAATGAAGTGATCATTTTAATAAATAGTTCAAGATCTAGTGGTGAGGGAAGAATTTCAAAATGAATATACAAACCCAAATTCACCTCCCCCCAGATTATCTAATCCCCTTTTGTGCCAAACAATTGGTATTAAATGGAATGTTTATATAGTCAGATTTTTTATCTAGCTAGTTTGTTCGATTATTGAAATTTTGGTTTAATCTGATCTTATTTTTTGAGTCAGGAAAAAGGGAAAAACTTTAAAGAAGATGCAGAGGTCTGGTGGAATTCATCAGTGTGTAAGTGTCTTTGGAAAGGAGGTATGTCGTTGGTGATGACAGTGAATTTTTAGTGAACAGTAGTGTTGTCTTAGTGAAAGAAGTGTTGTGATGAAGGTGGTGACGTAGTGGTTGATGACAGACTCATCTCATTGTAGGGTTCAGGGCTCGAGTCATTGATGTGGATATATTGTTATAAATTTGAACAAGGTGTGTGTTGATGGCTTGAGGCACATCGAGTTAGTGTTGTTTTAATTTTCTAAATTTTTACATCTATAGTGAATGTTGGTTTTGGAGGGTCCAAATTTGTTGATGCTATGAATTTTTCTACATGGTTCCATATTTTCCATAAATTGTTCTTTAAAAAATTATTTGGGGTAAATGTCTATGGAAATAGAATTATTTAGTTGAAGATAACAAGTAATGTACTCAAAAATGGTTTTTGATAAATCCGACAGTGAAACTATTTACATATTCAATGGTATTGGTGAAATGATTGAAGAACCTAATATTCCTAGTGATTCTAGAAAAAATGATGATGATGAAATTACAAGAATGCCAAAAGTGGAATTTTTTTATGAAACAAACAGATTAGATCATAAGTTTAAATATGAAAATGATTCTAATGATATTCAGATCCAAGTGTATGAAATTTAAGTTGATAAGATGAAAGGTATAAATAAAATACTTATTGAAGTGGGCATATATCTATGGGAGAAGAATGATTCCCAATATTATGAAATATAAAACTCAAATCTGATGAAAATGTAGGAATTTTAATTGAAAATAAATGTAGAATTTAGATTCTAGAAATTATGATCTTTGTACACACTTGTCAGAACTGCTAAGTGAGAATCAATTGATGCAATAAGAGAATGTATTATTTAAATATTCATTTACTTAAATGAATTTTAAGATAAATGAGAGAACTGGTCTGGTGGAATAGCTCTAACAACAATTGTAAGATGAGATAACTAATGGGAAGACTCTCCTGAAAAAACATAATGCTTAACATGAATCTAGGGAAAAGAAGATTCAACAATTGGGATAAGTGGTTCAATCCATTATGAAATAAGTGGAGAGATCTAATTCCTATGGAAATCCCAAATCTAATAGTGATTTACATTTATTATATTATTATCTTTTATATGGTAATTATGAAATGAAAATAAAATATTCTATTTTAGATGATAAATATGAAATGATATTATCGTCTGTAAGTCCATGTAATATTTAGAAAAACTATTATTGGATATTATGAACCCTACCCAATGTATGAGAGGAAAAAATCCTTGAATAGTTCCAAAAATATGAAAATATTATTGGTTTTTGAATATATCTATAAATACTTATACAAAAAAGTGATGAAAACAAGTTCTATTTATATAAGATTCATTGTCGTATTTTACGTTTTTATTTTGATGATTTGGAATATATTTCATATAATAGATACATAAATATTCTCATACTGAGAATAATAAAAATAATCTTGAAATTTTTGAAATAAAAATATCTAATAATAATGTATCCATAAAATTCTCTTATTGTGGAAGATAGGGACACACTATGAGTATGTGTGAGGAATCTAGAACTCTCACTGATGTAAGAAGAACTCTAGTTGAATCTGTATCTCAGCTAAGAAGAGATGATATAAAGAATTTTTTTAATGGGATTTGTTTTATATATTCTAATCATGGGAATTTATCAAGTTATTATTACTGCCAGAAAGAAGGGAAGGAAAAGGAACTATAAAAGAGATCCCCAACTCTAGTGGTGTATGATGAAAATTCTTATACAAGAAGACAACCAGTGAATTTGAAAAATGAGTTTTGAAGTGCCCAGATCAGTGTGAATCACTGAGAGGGGGAGGGGGTGAATCAGTGATCCCTTAAAACTTTTACTAATCGATTCTTATCAATTAAACCTCTATGGCTGGTTAAAGCCTCGATCCACTCTTCTTGTATCTCTCAACCTTTCCCGTATGATGCAGTAATGAAAAGGCACAGGACACAAGGATTTACAAGGTTCGGCACCAAAGGCCTACATCCTTGCCATGCTCTCTCAGCATGGATTCTCCCATTATAACTTGTTAGAATTACAATGGTCGATACAGAGTCTCACTGTATCTCTCCTAAGTCCCACAGGAGGGTCTTTATACTGCGTCCCACAGTGTTACCAGAGTCCCACTGGCCTGCTCCAGAATCCCACTGAAGACTTCTTCTCCCTGAGTCCCACAGGGTCTTCTCTTGGCTCCTCGAGTCACACGAGTAGCTCTTCTTCACTTTAAGTTCTTCAAGTATCCTCAGCAGTCTGGGATAAAGACTGCTGGCCTTGCTCTGTACCTCTGATCACTTGTGATGATCAGGGTCTTCTCAATCTACTGAATGCTCAGACAAATAATATCTTTATCTTCGGTCTGGTCCAGTCTCAGTTGCACACCACTGATTTAGCACTGTTCACGTGTGCACGTGCATGCATGCATGCATGCACTCTCCTTTTCTTCCTCTTGGTGCAGTAGACCCACAAAGGATGTAGTCACTTTAAGCACACACCTTCTTCACAATCTTCACACACTTAATTCTATATGTTTACACACTTAAAAGTGTGTTGTACTTTGTGTGGGTATTCTCCTCTTCTTCTAAGTGAGCACACACTTCTTGTGCACACACATAGGTTCGGCCTTCTTATCTCATTGCTCACAAAACTTCTTCACTTCGGCAAACACTTGAGCTTGGCCTACTTCACTTGCAAAGCACACTCACTTCCTTGTTCTTTTAATCTTCTTCAAAGTGTGCACTTCACTTATGCACACACTTGGTTCTTCATTTTTCACACACAAGGGCTACGGCCTTCTTCTTCAAATCCACACACACGGTATGGCCTTGTCTTGCTCACACCCACTGCCCGTAGGGTACTTAGCACACACAAGATGTAAAGGCCTCGGGTAGTTCTCTTCTCCACTTGGAACACACACACTAGGGATGTGGTGGTCTTCACTTCACCTCTTGCACACACACGGCCTCGGGTCCTCTTCTGTTTTTGCACACACAAGCCGTAGAGTCTTCACTTTGCACACACAAGGCTATGCCTCGGCTTCTCCTCTTACCACACACATGAGGCAAAGCCTCGGCCTTCTTTGGCACACACACACAACCCGAACTCCCTGTCTCAAATGAAGGCGCGCAAGGGGTGCGGCCAATCTTCCTCAACACTGGCGCATGTCCTTGCAAGGGGCAGTCGCGCAAGGTGCATGAGCACAGGGGCGCGCAAGACCTCCTGCCGCGGGGCGCGCAAGTGCAACACCCGCGGGGCTTCAACCGTGGGCGCGCAAGATGTTGCGGCCACGGGTTCTTCCTGCCGCGCAAAGGGAAAGCGCGCAGGGATCTCTTTCGGGCCTCGGGTGGCACCGAGAACCACAGCCGCGCAAATAACTTGCGCGGGGCTTCTACTTCGCGAGGCAGAGGCTTCGCGGGACTCGGTTTTTCAACAGAGTTTCAGCAACCAAAATGAGAGCCTCTGGCTCTTCTTTTATAGGCAGAGAGATGCCCGAATCATCCGCGTGCAATAATTCTAAAACTCCCGAGATCTTCGGATCTTTAAAGATTTTTTCAAATCTCTTTTCTTCATCTGTTTCACGCGGGTTCCTTTATTATTTTCTTCCTCTTCGTGCATGTGACTTCGAACGCATGCACGGCCTCGGTTTTGGGCTAATTCATGCAAACCATAAACCCTTCAAAGCCTCGGCAGATTCTCTTGCCTCGGCCTTCTTCGAATTCTTCCAAGCATAGCATGCACTCCCATTTTTATACATGGTTGTGTTCAGTAGGGCCGGACGAACTCATTGGAGCCTTCAGATCAAACAATGGTGGCCGGGAGCTCGAAAACAGGTCGTCGGAGGGCCTCTGGTTCAGCGGGGACGTCGCGGGTGCCTCGGTCGAGCTCGAGGTAGGAGACGATGTCGGGGCCGTCGGATGCAGTGATCAAAAAAGCTTCGACGGCTTGGATTAGATCGCAGCGCCGCGGATGGATCGTGCGGCGCAGATCAAGCGCGCGATCAATGGAGCGGCTCAGATTCGCTCCCGGGAAATTTTCCGCGTCCCACATCGAAACGGGGCGCGGTTTTCTCGCGGTTTATAACCCAGCCGCTCCCTTGAACGGCCAGTTGAAACTCCTCCCTCCACGGTGCCGCCCCGCACCATGTTCTCCCTGCGGGCGCGCTCTGCGCCCACTCTCTGCTCCTGCGGGCGCGCTCCTAGCGCCCACTATGCACACACCGGGTGCGTGGGCTTCACCACCGCGTGCCCTGCGCTCCTCCGGGCGTGCCCCAGCGCCTCTGTGGTGTCTGCGGGTGCGCCCCTGCCGCCCTGAGCTCGCCCCATGGGTTCCCCCTTGGGCGTGGCGCCTTAAGCCCACATGAGCCTTGGGGTTGAACCCACAAGGTGCTCACGGGCAGGCCAATTTTTTTGGCTAAGTCTTGAATAAGACTTTGTAAAAACAAAGTCCTCCATGTAAAATATGCCAAGTGCCACTTGCCCTTCAAGGCATTCTTTTCCTTCATCTTCTTCTTGAGAATTCAAACATTAATCTTCTTGATTAAAAACAACTCCTCAATTTATAATTCTTCTTCACCATCTCATTTTCAACTTAGGAGAGAATTCTCAAGGATCTTCATCAACCGAGCTACTTGATCAATTATTTCTTCTTCATTAGAATTCCTCTATTCTTCTTCAACATTTATTCATCACTTTGTAATGGAATTCACGAAGGGTCTTCATCTTCAACTGAGCTCCTAAATCACTTAAATTCTTCAACGTGCTTCATTAATCTACTCAGAGATCAATTGGATCAACTTCAAATTCACATGCACTAAGAGTTAGTACATGGACTTCATTAAACCACTTCATCCACTTAGAAGTAGTGAATGGATCATCTTGCTGCTTCAACTCCTCATGTATTGTCACTACAATGCATGGTCTTCAAACAATGTTGTGACATTGTATCATCAGGATACAAGTTCTATGAACTTAATGATCAGCTCAACAATCGTCAGATTTCCATGGAGAATGTTTCAACCATATTCTCCAATGCCACTTAGTGAATCTCCTAAGTGACATTCATCTTTATGTTCCATGGCCATCCTCCATTCATCACCTATCACCATCACATCCTTTGACATTCACATCTTGACTCCTTGACTTCCATTCATTCCAAGACAACTTCATGCCTTATTGACAACAAATGCAACACAATGCACTTCAATCTCCCCCTTTGTATTTGTTGTCAATACACTCCTTTAGCACATATCAATGGGTCAATATGTGTGCCAATATTTCTCCCCCTTATTGGAAATCAAATGAAAAGGTGTGGTGTGGTTCTCTTCCAGAAATATCTTCCTCCCATTGAAAAGTATCTTCTTAAAAAACACTAGGAGAGGGATGATGTCACATGTTCTCTTTAGCAAAGAACCTTTAGTAAATCAGCTCTAAGTCTACTTGGGCTAACCCGATGTAGAAAACAAGAGTGATATGACCAAGGAATTCAAAGCTGTCCAAAATTCACTGTACATGTGAGATCATGCTTCAGGGGTTTGAAATTTTTCAGATATACCAATGAATTGCTAAATCCTGCACATACTTCACAAAACTCATTATAAAGTTCAGTGCAAAGATAAAGCTCCCCCTTTCATCCATTTGTCTTCAATCCATACTCCCCCTTAATTGACAAGAAAAACCCAATTAAGAAATAGGGGATGAAAGTATGATTGGAATACCTTCAATTTCTCAAGATGATATTAATTTTCGAACATCATCTTCTTCAGATTTGCTCCCCCTCAAGGGGTGCACTCTATTCTGTCCAAACCATTCTCCAGCTGAGAAATGATCATCATCTTCAATTCCCTACAATGTTAGCACATGTATATACCAAGAGAATAAGGGAATAAGATGGAATCCTCTTGGTTCATCAATGTGAACAACAAGGCTGAGAAGATTCTCTCAACCGAGATGTCCCATTTTCACCAGTCTTCACACTTGCACATTTGATCTTCAGTGATGATTGTGCTGGTGTGGATCTCAACCCATCTTCATGTGAAATATTTTTCTTCCCTTTTGCTTTAGCAAATGCCAGAGCTTCATCTTCATCTCTTTGTAGTTCTCTGGCAAGTTGCAACTGATGTGGCCATATGACAAGTATATCATTTGGAAGAGTGGCCCCAGTTCTGGAAGTTTCACATGGTTCCTTAGATGCTGTCAAGCTACCTTTCTTAGGCAACTTGTTTTAAATCAATCCCTTCTGCTTCTTCTGGATTGATTGTCTGTTTGAGTTCAGTCTGCCTCTATTGAATTTCATGGCTTCTTTACAAAGATCCATGGTATGACCATTCTTTCCACAGTAGAATCATGTTTTCTTGGTGGTCCTTCTGGATGCATCACCCTTCTTGGATTTCAATTCCAAGGACTTCTCTTCATTCTTCAAACTCTTCTTGGGAGCATCTTTCACTTTCTTCTGCTTGCTTCCCAAGGAATCTCTCTTAGCCAGGTTCAGTGATCTTCTCTTCTTTTCATCTTTGGATACAGTTGGAGATTGACATGTATCATTTTGACGACTTTTGCAATCATCCCAGATGTTGTCAAGTAATCCAAATCTGTTAGCAGTAAACAGATGTCTCTGGACCTGTGGATGTTGCTTATTTCCTTCTGGCTTGCTCCCCCTTGGCATGAGCTTCCTTTGTGCTTTGTCATTTAGTGGATTGTACCAACAATCCTTTTCACAGTGCCCATACTTATTACAACACCAACATTGACCCACAAATCTTGACTTCTTCAGTCCTTCTGATTTTAGGGGACTTGTCTTGAATTGTTGTGCTGCTTCAGGAGAGCTTTCTTTCTTCATTGTCTTCATCCATACTTGTTTAGAATTATTCTTCCATCCTGAACTTTTTGTGGAAACACAATTAGAAACATGAGTACAAGATGGGATGGATGGTACCTTCTTTCTAGAAGTTGTTGCACTTTCACTAGAGGATGTCTTGCTTTTAGAATCATCCTTCTCAAAGCTCACTTGAGTAGCAACATTTCTTCTTTCAGCTGATTGGGAGGCTTTAGCTTTGGGTGATTGCTGATTTTTCAATATCACCTCCAGTTCTAAGTATTTCATATTGAGGGAGTTCTTCTCATCCTCAATAGTTCTTAGCCTTCCTTCCCATTTCTCTTCCAGCTGCTTTATCTGGTCTTCATGCACCTTTTTCATTTCAAGCAATGAGTTGTCCAGCTCCTTCACCCTTTTGACTTTGTCTTCTAGTTGAGCATCTTTGACAACCATTGACACTTTGTGCCTCTTTTCCAGTGCATGGAAAACTTCTTTGACCATTACTTTAAAGAATTCTTTCTCAGAAAGACTTCTTTGCAATTCTTCAGTAGTGTCTTCATATCTTTCATTGCAAAGAGATACTGTTTCATCTTTGGCATTTACCAGCATTCTGAGAGTGTTGGTTATGCCAACCCTTTTAGCCAGCTGATCTTCCATAGCATTGGATTCTTCTTCTAACTGTGATTTTTCTTCTTGAAGATCATGGATGCCTGTAGCTATACACTTTGCCACTTCCATGGGAACTGTCTTCTGAAGATATTTGAGTGCACTCTGAAGATCATTCATTATTTCAACTTCATCACAGCTAGGACAGGCTTCATCAGAAGAATGATAAAAGGAATTGTTATCTGATGTGACTTTCACATTTCTTTCCAAAGAAGGAGTTTCTCTGATTGCAGCAACCTTCTTCTTCATCTTCTTGGCCTGTTTCTTCTTTCTATTTTTCTGAGTCTTGGCAGATATCTCCATTTGAGGCTGGTTGCTCGTTTCCTCAAATCTGCACTTCATAAAGACTCCCTTGGATCTTTTAGAGGCAACCTCCCTCTGATACCAATTGAAGTGCCCAGATCAGTGTGAATCACTGAGAGGGGGAGGGGGTGAATCAGTGATCCCTTAAAACTTTTACTAATCGATTCTTATCAATTAAACCTCTATGGATGGTTAAATCCTCGATCCACTCTTCTTGTATCTCTCAACCTTTCCCGAATGATGCAGTAATGAAAAGGCACAGGACACAAGGATTTACAAGGTTCTGCACCAAAGGCCTACATCCTTGCCATGCTCTCTCAGCATGGATTCTCCCATTATAACTTGTTAGAATTACAATGGTCGATACAGAGTCTCATTGTATCTCTCCTGAGTCCCACAGGAGGGTCTTTATACTGCGTCCCACAGTGTTACCAGAGTCCCACTGGCCTGCTCCAGAATCCCACTGAAGACTTCTTCTCCCTGAGTCCCACAGGGTCTTCTCTTGGCTCCTCGAGTCACACGAGTAGCTCTTCTTCACTTTAAGTTCTTCAAGTATCCTCAGCAGTCTGGGATAAAGACTGCTGGCCTTGCTCTGTACCTCTGATCACTTGTGATGATCAGGGTCTTCTCAATCTACTGAATGCTCAGACAAATAATATCTTTATCTTCGGTCTGGTCCAGTCTCAGTTGCACACCACTGATTTAGCACTGTTCACGTGTGCACGTGCATGCATGCATGCATGCACTCTCCTTTTCTTCCTCTTGGTGCAGTAGACCCACAAAGGATGTAGTCACTTTAAGCACACACCTTCTTCACAATCTTCACACACTTAATTCTATTTGTTTACACACTTAAAAGTGTGTTGTACTTTGTGTGGGTCTTCTCCTCTTCTTCTAAGTGAGCACACACTTCTTGTGCACACACATAGGTTCGGCCTTCTTATCTCATTGCTCACAAAACTTCTTCACTTTGGCAAACACTTGAGCTTGGCCTACTTCACTTGCAAAGCACACTCACTTCCTTGTTCTTTTAATCTTCTTCAAGGTGTGCACTTCACTTATGCACACACTTGGTTCTTCATTTTTCACACACAAGGGCTACGGCCTTCTTCTTCAAATCCACACACACGGTATGGCCTTTTCTTGCTCACACCCACTGCCCGAAGGGTACTTAGCACAGACAAGATGTAAAGGCCTCGGGTAGTTCTCTTCTCCACTTGGCACACACACACTAGGGATGTGGTGGTCTTCACTTCACCTCTTGCACACACACGGCCTCGGGTCCTCTTCTGTTTTTGCACACA
Source organism: Viscum album (assembly GCA_963277665.1). Taxonomy (NCBI): domain Eukaryota; kingdom Viridiplantae; phylum Streptophyta; class Magnoliopsida; order Santalales; family Viscaceae; genus Viscum; species Viscum album. The sequence continues at coordinate 2,054,872,688 of OY728150.1, read as the reverse complement.
CAAGCCGTAGAGTCTTCACTTTGCACACACAAGGCTATGCCTCGGCTTCTCCTCTTACCACACACATGAGGCAAAGCCTCGGCCTTCTTTGGCACACACACACAACCCGAACTCCCTGTCTCAAATGAAGGCGCGCAAGGGGTGCGGCCAATCTTCCTCAACACTGGCGCAAGTCCTTGCAAGGGGCAGTCGCGCAAGGTGCATGAGCACAGGGGCGCGCAAGACCTCCTGCCGCGGGGCGCGCAAGTGCAACACCCGCGGGGCTTCAACCGTGGGCGCGCAAGATGTTGCGGCCACGGGTTCTTCCTGCCGCGCAAAGGGAAAGCGCGCAGGGATCTTTTTCGGGCCTCGGGTGGCACCGAGATCCACAGCCGCGCAAATAACTTGCGCGGGGCTTCTACTTCGCGAGGCAGAGGCTTCGCGGGACTCGGTTTTTCAACAGAGTTTCAGCAACCAAAATGAGAGCCTCTGGCTCTTCTTTTATAGGCAGAGAGATGCCCGAATCATCCGCGTGCAATAATTCTAAAACTCCCGATATCTTCGGATCTTTAATGATTTTTTCAAATCTCGTTTCTTCATCTGTTTCACGCGGGTTCCTTTATTATTTTCTTCCTCTTCGTGCATGCGACTTCGAACGCATGCACGGCCTCGGTTTTGGGCTAATTCATGCAAACCATAAACCCTTCAAAGCCTCGGCAGATTCTCTTGCCTCGGCCTTCTTCGAATTCTTCCAACCATAGCATGCACTCCCATTTTTATACATGGTTGTGTTCAGTAGGGCCGGACGAACTCATTGGAGCCTTCAGATCAAACAATGGTGGCCGGGAGCTCGAAAACAGGTCGTCGGAGGGCCTCTGGTTCAGCGGGGACGTCGCGGGTGCCTCGGTCAAGCTCGAGGGAGGAGACGATGCCCGGGCCGTCGGATGCAGTGATCAAAAAAGCTTCGACGGCTTGGATTAGATCGCAGCGCCGCGGATGGATCGTGCGGCGCAGATCAAGCGCGCGATCAATCGAGCGGCTTAGATTCGCTCCCGGGAAATTTTCCGCGTCCCACATCGAAACGGGGCACGGTTTTCTCGCGGTTTATAACCCAGCCACTCCCTTGAACGGCCAGTTGAAACTCCTCCCTCCACGGTGCCGCCCCGCACCGTGTTCTCCCTGCGGGCGCGCTCTGCGCCCACTCTCTGCTCCTGCGGGCGCGCTCCTAGCGCCCACTATGCACACACCGGGTGCGTGGGCTTCACCACCGCGTGCCCTGCGCTCCTCCGGGCGTGCCCCAGCGCCTCTGTGGTGTCTACGGGTGCGCCCCTGCCGCCCTGAGCTCGCCCCATGGGTTCCCCCTTGGGCGTGGCGCCTTAGGCCCACATGAGCCTTGTGGTTGAACCCACAAGGTGCTCACGGGCAGGCCAATTTTTTTGGCTAAGTCTTGAATAAGACTTTGTAAAAACAAAGTCCTCCATGTAAAATATGCCAAGTGCCACTTGCCCTTCAAGGCATTCTTTTCCTTCATCTTCTTCTTGAGAATTCAAACATTAATATTCTTGATTAAAAACAACTCCTCAATTTATAATTCTTCTTCACCATCTCATTTTCAACTTAGGAGAGAATTCTCAAGGATCTTCATCAACCGAGCTACTTGATCAATTATTTCTTCTTCATTAGAATTCCTCTATTCTTCTTCAACATTTATTCATCACTTTGTAATGGAATTCATGAAGGGTCTTCATCTTCAACTGAGCTCCTAAATCACTTAAATTCTTCAACGTGCTTCATTGATCTACTCAGAGATCAATTGGATCAACTTCAAATTCACATGCACTAAGAGTTAGTACATGGACTTCATTAAACCACTTCATCCACTTAGAAGTAGTGAATGGATCATCTTGCTGCTTCAACTCCTCATGTATTGTCACTACAATGCATGGTCTTCAAACAATGTTGTGACATTGTATCATCAGGATACAAGTTCTATGAACTTAATGATCAGCTCAACAATCGTCAGATTTCCATGGAGAATGTTTCATCCATATTCTCCAATGCCACTTAGTGAATCTCCTATGTGACATTCATCTTTATGTTCCATGGCCATCCTCCATTCATCACCTATCACCATCACATCCTTTGACATTCACATCTTGACTCCTTGAATTCCATTCATTCCAAGACAACTTCATGCCTTATTGACAACAAATGCAACACAATGCACTTCAAGTTTCATCCTTGTAGGAAACACGAGGATCTCAAAAAAAATAATACAAAGAACATAATATATTACACTCACATAAATATGGTTGGAAACAATTTAAATGAACATGGAAGAAAAATGGAAAAGATACTCTAATATAAATTAAAAATTATATACGTTCAACGAAAGAATATCTCCCATCACATTAGGGAGAGTTGAATTAGATAACTAATAAAATAAAAATGTTCAAATAATTCCTCAAAAAATTTATGTGTTATACCAAAAGTTGATAAGTGAAGTGAAGTTAAATAGACAGATAATGTAGGAATAATCAATATTATATGATCAGTGTAAATATTCTTTCTCAGAAAAAGCATCATGAAAAATGGCATATAAGTAGAGAAACAAATAAATAAGTTTTTATCATTATAATTAAAACCCAAATTTTGAAAATGTTCGAGCCTACAGAACTGACATATTGGAATAATATTGATCATGTGGGTAATGAATGTCATGTTATATGCCCAGGTCAGTTGAAGTTGACTGGGTAGTTGGAATATGCATAAAAATAGTACAATGTTATTCAAGAAAACATTGAAGGGCTGGTCAATAAAAATCTACCACAATCCTATTCTTTATGATTCAAGAGGTACCCCTCTCCATATGAATTAACTATTCTAATATGCGTGATAATTTGTATAGGATGAAGGGAGAGATACACTTCATGGGGGTGTGTGTGGTGAAAGTAAATGGGTAAATAAGTTGAATAGAGATACATGTGACAAGAAGAATCTGAACTCTTGAAATTCACATACGATATCAAATTTAATAAGTGGTGTTACAATATAACTTTATTTTCAAAATCTATGTTTGAAAGTTATGTTCTATAGAAATGGATATTACAAGATTAAGAGACTTATGTGAAACTAGATAGCTATCAATGATATATTTGAATGATCCAATGGTTCCAAGTTTCACTGAATATTTAGTCATGTGTATCATGTTCCAGTTCAAGTTTTTTTTGTACAGTGAGAAGAATAATTTGGGTGTAAGAATAAATATTCTTGTATTTCATGATTATCTATTTTTTTCTTATAATTTGGTATAAATTGAATATTTTTTGGATAAAAAGAATCTATGAGATAAAATCAAATATATTTCTAACATGTGGTATCCCTGTTTTGAAGAGTAATTCAACATCTAAATTTAACTCAATAATTGGAATTATATATATATTATAGTCCAAATATGGAGTTTTTTAGTGAGAAGTGTTGAAAAACACTCTAGGAGATATATCCTTATCTAGAAAGAGAGTTCTCTGACGAATTGAGGAAATCCATACTTCTAGAATCCATAGAAGTAAGGGAGTGACATAGAGATCATTGGAATTTATTGTATTAAAATCTTGTTTCCTATAAATAGTTCTAACTCAATAGGATTAGAGTATCTTTAAATGACTCAATTCCAAGTGGTAATTTTACTTCATGAAAATCTTTCAGTACTGTTAAGTTATGGAGAAGAATATGAAACTTATATTTAAAAGATATAAAAGATTCCAAGATTCAATCTGAAGTTGATTAATATAGTCAAGTGTGAAATTTAAAATAGTTTAAATATCCTTGTATTCATGAGATATTAACCAATGGTCTCTCATATGCCAAGCTGAAGTTCATGACCAAAGACTGAAATTAATTTTTCTTTATCAGGATTTAGTGTGAACTCTCATCATTTTGTAGATTAGTGAAAATATAATGCAAAAATATCATTTTATATATGGGTGTAAATATATAAATGAAGTAATACACTATTGAATGCTATGATAAAGGCAGAAATTGAAGTGAAGTCTTTGATCAGTATCCATTGTGATAATTCATGTTTTATAACTCTTAGTAAAAAAACATGTCCATCCTTCAAGGAAAAAGTACATTGAAATGAAATATCACTTAATCAACAAGAATTTGTATCTTGGGATTGAGAAGTTAGAGTATGTGATGACTCAACTAAAGGTTATAGGCATTCTAATTAAGGCCTTACCCAATGAAGTGTTTGAGTGGCATAGATAGGATCTTGGAGTTCAGTCAACTCCACACACATGAATAGTGTGCATAGGGAACCCCCTCCCCCTATGTATGTTGTGTTTTCCCCTATATATTGATATGTGTTCATTATCATGTTGAAAACCAAAAAGGAGTGACATTTTGGTTCATTGACAATGGGGTATAAAATGTATTAATCAGGATAAGGGGAGAAGTAGATAGAGGTATCAATAAAACAGGGGGAGTTTTAAATTTTATGATGTTAATATTATTCTATCAATAATTATTAATAATAAAAAAGAGTTTTCTTTGTGCTAATTATGCATGTAGTATACTTGTACAAGTAAAGAAGTGGTCTTGAAGGATGATCTTGTTCAGTATTTTGGTATTGAGAATGTTTATAGAGGCAGGTTTGAGATTAAAGTGACGCATAGATAAAATTTTCATGATAATTTTATTTCTCACACTATGAATAAAAAAGGTGGGCTTAGAGTATCTGTTAAGTAATTCTTACATCACTAACTAGATTTTTATAAGGAATATAGTGTCCTATACACATGATTTGTCAATAAGTTGGTTCTTGAAGATTATAAGTGTTGTCAAATACCCAAAAGGGAGATTTTTAGAATATTCCCACATTTTAGTGATTTTTCTTTGATTGTGTTTTTTGAAAAGGTTTCAGGTTGTTGATCAAGGCGATATTTCAAAGGAGGAATGAAAAGTGGGCATGAAAGATTGAATTGATCTCATGGAGAATGAGATGTCTGACCATGCAGAGGGTGATATTTCTAATATTGCGAAGCATGATATGTATGATCTCATAGAGTGAGAGATGTCTAATATTGTAGAGGTTGAGATTACTAATCACACAGAGGATGAGAAGTATGATCTTGAAGAGCGTGAGTTTTCTGATCTCTGGGAGCGTGAGATGTCTAATCTAATGGAGGGCGAGATATCTGATCTTACCAAAGGAAAGATGTCTAATCTGATAGAGCATGATATTTCTGATCTCAAAAAGCCTAAATATAATATATCACAGAGTGTGAATGTATAATAACATGGAGAATGAATATCTGATCTCGTGATAAATTCATGATAATCATAACATGATTTTCAGAAGATCTCGTATGGAGATCATGTGAAGCACCTTGATGACACTTCATGATTGTCATAGGATCTCGTGGATTGATGATGTTAAGCACTTCAAGACAACTCATGATTATCATAGGATCTCATAGAGAGGTCAGGAGAATCACTTGAATACACCACATGATTATCATAGGATCTCATAGGGAGATCACATGAAGTGCTGGAAGATAATGGCACTAGACACATTATTCTCTTAGTATCCCATATTGGATCATGCAAAGCGCATGATTGTCAGAGGGATATCACGATGGGATATTATGAAGAATTGGAAGACCGTGTCATTGAATAAATTATTATCATTGGATCTCAATATGGGATCATGTTCCACACTCAAATACAATAATTATGATCATATAAAGCTCTTGCAACATGTTCTAGCTGATCATGAAAAGTGCATATGACACTTAGTGGGAGATCATGCAAAGTGATCATAGAAATCACGTGATTCCCATTGTTGAGGTGGGGGAACTAATGACTGCCCAAAAATTTTGGAGTTAAGGTGTTCTAATTTTTCCTATAAATACCCAATAACCCATCCATAATAGGTCACAAAGTTTTACAAAAAATATCCATCTAAAAAAAATTTAAAGAGAAGGGGTTTCCCATGATGTGAAGAATTATACATGATTGACATCATGTAAGTGTTTCTCATGAGAAAAATTAAGTCATTCACAAGAATCTTGTGACCCACATAATCTAAATAAGGTCTTCTAAAAGGATCTCATGAAGGAATCTCATGAATTAAAGTATGTGTTGGGTGGTTGAATGCATATATAGACCCATTAATATCTCGCAATCTTCATGAAATGATCAAGATATCCCAATCCACATGAGCTAGATAAGGTGTCATGATCTGCATGATCTGATCAAGGTATATTGATCCACATGATTTGAATAAGATCTCATAAGAGGGTTCTTGCACTAAGATCATATGTATAGGGTCTCAGACCAAGATATCCTACAAGATGTCTCACATTGGGATCTCGTGCAAGGTGTCTCGTTATAGGATATTTTGAAAGGATTACATTCTAGGATCTCATGCAAGGGGCTATATTATAGGATCCCATGCAGGGGGGATATGTTTCAGGGTCTTGTATAGGGGTAACATGCTAGATTGTTTTTAAAGGAGATACATGCAAGCATTACCCAGTAAGAAATATCATTGTCATATCTGAATTCCAAAGAAGAACACAGATGATCTACACTATTTGAAAATACATAAAGCATGAGTTTATTCACTACTATATCCATGCTTGTAAAAATAAAAAATAAAATATATTATAGATCCTACCAAATCTTGAGTCTATAATTGTTGCATATATAACAAATAGAATTTTGTTTCAGGTTTCTAGAAAGTGGATGTTCTATATCAAGATTTTTTTATAGAAGTTAAATAGTATCCCAAAAAAATAAATAGAGTGTATGCCTATAGTTGAGTATGCATTAAATATTTCAAATGAAGGGACCTACATGTCCATAAATTTTTTATGAATCCTTTTTGAAGTAGTGAGAAAAGGAAGATGAAAATTTTGATCTTTTCCATCTGTAGTGAACCATCAACAGAAAGATCAGGTGAGTGACTCTTAGGAAGTAGTGATCAATCCCTACATCTTATAAGGTAGAAATATTGGGAAAAGAATTTATCTAAATTGAACCATGAAATTGCAGCGAGTTTAGTTGATTTGTACATTTCCATTTTATTCTCCTTTAATATATACCGGTGAGGGTGAAAATAATTAAAATATGTGTTTTTATGTGACTTCATTCTTATTTTACTTTCTATGAATAATCATTAGATAAATTTGGAAATAATAAGGTAAACATAAAAACTAAAAAGAAAACAAAGTCACCCTTATAATAAAGAATTCAAGATCTAGTGGTGCGGAAATAATTTTGAAAAGAATATCTATACCCTATTTCAACCCCTATCAGGGTATAAAATCCTCTTTTATGCCTATAAAATTTAAATAATTTTTGTGAATTGAAATTAAACATGTTGAAATTGAATTAATGAACTCAATATCGAGTAATTTGTATTCATTGAAAAAAGAAAAACATCAAGGCTCCACCTTAAATAAAATTTTTATAAGTTATATTAACAAGATTTAAATGAGAAGATGGGATTCAAAATAAGTTTCGTAAAATAGCTCTAAACTGGGTGAATGGTTGACAATTCAAGTGTTATTAATAAGAGTAAAATGACTACCTGATATTCGGATTCCCTTACCCTACTTCTAGACCCTGATTATTTCAATTAGACATGAGTGGTGCTTTTTGTAAGGGGTGGTTTAATTTTAATTGGTTCATACTCACTAAATAGTAGAAATTTCTCTGCTAGTGGAATAAAAGGTAAAAATTAGTAAAAATGACTATTTATTGATGGATATAGACATTGAGTAATCAAATAAAAAATATGTAGATAAATTATAAATTTTATTTGAATATTGTTATGAATATGTACGATATTAAATAGTTGATAGGGATATTTATATATAGAACTTTGAAAATTTGTGGACTATTTCAAACAATCAATTAATCTCTATTCACTTAACATTCAATAACTCAAGACTAAACTCGAGTGAAACTATGAAATGGGGTTTTATATTTTTGGAGATAAATTACTTAAGGAAAAGTAATCACTCGAGTGTGGGGGATGTCCTTAGCACAATTTTATCACTTTTTTCATCATTCTTGTAGTTTTTTAAAATATAAATATATAGATTAGTTGTAATTAATACTATTTTTTGGTTTTTTAGAGATAATTCATTCACTTTGACCTAACATGTTTATTTGCACTTAAAATATTGAATTCTATTAAATAATATTCAAGGATAATATTTTCATATATTTTTTATTGTATTATATAAGGGATTTGGATTTGGAAAAATAATTGAAGAAATCGGTGGCTGAGGTAAATTCAAAATATCAATGTTAAGACTTCATTTGACGGACAACATTATCTCATTTAGAGGATGAGACTATGAGAACCCTCCATGATAATCTTGTATCCAAAATCTTTCATGGAGTTCATTTTCCAAATCATATCATGTGATCCCCCTATACTGTAATAACTATCAATAAATCCTAGAATAATCTCTTGATGATGAAGAAATGCCTCAATCTTTCCTCACAATGACATGAAAAATAATGTTCTTGGCTCAATATAGTTTTTTGAAAGGCTCTGCCACTTTGACATGGAGGAAATTGATCCTTGTAGAGAATCCCAAATCATATACTAACAAGACAATGTAGTCCCATGGTGAAGCTTGAAATTATGATGCCTCACCAACATATGTTTCAAAGACTACCTGGGAAAATTTTCTAACACTAATGACACTTCAAGATAAAATACAAGATGTGAACTCCACACAACACTCTCCTTATTGAGATGCTCTAAATTTGGGAAATTTGAACACCTCAGTGATGTAAACCCTGCCAATTCTAATATACCATCAACCCCCAACATAAAGTCTTCATTTTTTTCTAATGAAACATATTACTTCACTATAATACTATGTTCACTAGATAGTGTTGTATAAATAAATAATTAACACTATGTTAAGACATAGACATTGTCGCAACATCATATTATCTAGTCCTATTCAACCATATCCATTTATGATGAATATGGTCACATGGATTAGATAAATAAATTAAGGGGACCCCAAATATTCCCTCATACCTTTTACATAACCAAATCAGAAAATAGTTCAATGAATAAGCATCATGGAGCGCAATCAAGGAAAGAAAAAGATGAATATAATGGGAATTGATTCCCAAAAATTGATACTTAAAAATGAATACATCCACTAACCATGTTGTATAATCCCATTAAATACTTAAGATCGTGTCATTGGTATCTCATCGCCCAAACCTTATCATTTTTTCCATATATTATATAATAGTTTTGGGGAATGAGATTTCACACCTTGGGGGATTGATTTGATGATAGATGTGGTTTAAATTATTTATTTCTATTCTATTATTATGATGTCTCCCACTATTTCTCACTTACATATCCATGGAATACTAACCTATTATGGTTAGTTTGAGAGAGATTGTAGTCATATTCCTTGAGTTCATTTGATAATATATTCATATTCTTTTTTCTTATAACTCACACTGATATTTCATAGTTTTGAGTTATGGGGGAATGAGTGATAGTTTACCATCACATCCCTCGACTATGATTATTTATTTAAAATTTGGTACATAACCAAATCCATTCCTCATTTATGTATTGTATGCAATAGACTGTGTGAATATGGGATGAAAGTTCTGTGAGAGTGTCTTTGTGGTTTAGAGTATAAATTGATTTACCACTACTCAACGCATATGATGAGAGCGGTTGTGGTTGGGTGAGGACATTGTATCTCTACACACTCAGGGATTTTATACTAGGTTTACTAGGAATAACTAAGATTGTGAAATATGATAGTAGGAAACTGATATTCTGAAACATACAGTGGGGTGACCACGGCGACAATGGGCTATTGAAGAGTGTAAGAGTGGTTTTCACTCAATTAAAATATAATGATGGGACTATAATTGTGATTAAATAAGGATATATATAATTTAACTTTAACCTTTATCCATTTATGACATCATTTTTCTTTCCTTCTATGCTTAAAATATAATCAACACCTTTTTTTTCAAACATAATTTTATTTAATAATCAAAAAATACATCATAAGTTTCATCCTAAAGTTTATTGTGTTATTTTATGACCTCCATGTGTTTTACATGGAATCCCAATTAAATTTACTTGTGCATAAATTTACATAATAAAAAATACTACCAAGATTGTAACTTTTTTTCAAGTCAAAACATAAATACTAGTTTAAAAATAAGTAATTAAATAAAATTATACATTTGGCTAAATAATGAATCCAAAAAAAATTAGATAACATATCTTCAAAAATAAAAATGACATAATAGTTTTAAAAAAATTATAAATGTATTTTTTTTATTTTCTTTATAAATAAAATTATTTACAAAAAAATAAATTTTAAATCCAAATATATTAAAAGTTAATAGAGATGTAAGGATAAGAAACTAGTATGTCGAGTAGCATGGAATGATAAAACACCATAAACTAGGTGTGATTAATCAATAAATATTATGAACCAATCAAAGTATATCATGGGCTAACTACTTAAGTCCTGAGAAGAAAATATAAGAATTGTGAATATAGAATCACCTATCAGCCTATGATGAAATCCTTAGTAAATCAATTAAGTATCACATTAGAAATAAGTACACACATACATATAACAATAATAATAAAATTTTAAAATAAAAATACAACTTTAGTTTCATAAAAATTTTTCCAAATATTAAAAATCACTTTAAAATTTAACTCAAAAAAACTATGTTAAACCATTTTCATAAAAACAGTACATTGCATATTTAGATTCATCAGGTTGAAATTATAATACAAATTACACTAATATGTATCTGTTTTTAAAAATACAATACATGGGATACTGAAATTTTATATGTGTATATTAAACATAAACATTCCCTCACTAAATAATTTTTTAATTTTAATGTAAAACTGATCAACACTATAATATTCCCAACACTCCTATTATAGTATATTTTAAAATTGTACAAAATTATTTCTAAATTATATTTGGTACCAAAACTAATACATTTTCAAAATAGTCATTTAATTTTGAAACAATACATTATAATAAGATTTACTAAATATGTTACTTTCAAACCACTCATTCACTTCAAAAGATAACAAAATATAAATACTCAGTATTTAGAATAATGGGTAAATACATTGATTAAATAATGATTTTTTAAATAAATTTAAATTGATTTTACTTATTAAAAATATATATATACTTTTATCTAATAAAAAGTAAATTGAAAAAAACAAAAAAAATTGTTGACCTCTTTATTTTAGTGATCATAAATTCATGATTGTTGGGATAATTAATGTGTTTCATGTTTTCTATTAGAATTATATATTATGAGATAGATTAAAAAAATCATAAGTATGAGCCTACACCAAGATGTCTCCCCGCTAAGGATATCTCACCATCATTAAAGTCCCATTGTAGCATAAAATTTTAAAATAACTAAGATAACTCATCGTCAGCATGATTCACCACCATAAATAAATATCTACTCAGTGTCAGAAAGACTCACCACTAGAGTAGAGTCACCATTGAAATAACCTACCACCAGAATTAAAATTTGGTAATGTGTTGAGTCACTACCATCTTAACACACCGCCAGAATCAGAAACTACCAGACCCTAACTCTTCCCCAGATCAATACATTATTCCAATATCTCACCGCCATACATCGACACATCTAGAAGTATCTCTATTCCAATTATTCACCCCCTAAAGTGCCATTGTTCAAAAGAAACATCACCAGTTTTTATTTTTATTTTTTAATTAACTTTCTCTAATGTATAGTTTATAAAATTTAATTCCATTAAATATTTTAATTATATTATGTTAGTTATTCTAGATAATTCATTAAATAATGTTTCAATCCCAAGTACGAGGAGAAAAAATTCCAGATGATTATTTCAGTGTGCTATTTTAAGAATATGAAGCATACTCTTTTGTGAAGTAGGGTGATGTACTGAATGAAAATATATATTTGTACACGTGAAGAGAGCTGAGTAGCTATGAAGTGTTTCATACATGAACATTTTATAACTGAAATTCATTGTAGACAAATAAAATCACATTGAACTAATAGAAATATTTCTACATACTCTCAAGAATGAGTTTCTGACACTCTGTTATACCACATATTTTTAAAACATGACTCGATATTCAGTTAAAATCACATGGAAGGAGTCCAGAGTAACATAACTTATCAGAAAAAGAAACACCATAACTTCTACACCTTTAATTTCTCTATTTGTTTATTTTATCTTTACATTACAAGAAGTGTGAGAATAATCTATTTTATAAAATACACATTGCCTCCATCTTTAAACTATAAGATACTTAGATATCTTCTCAAATACTGTTAAACTTCATTCCCACATGTATTGTTAGAGGTCCAGTTGTGACCTATTTTTTTCTATACTCCCATAGAAACTATAGAAAAGGTACCTTTGTGGCCTAGAAATTTGGTATACTATTATAAAACATGATGTTGGTTGTGGATTGAATGTGTATTTTATTTAAACTATTTGGTAGCAATTAATTTCTAAGAAGAGAGGATAAGGTCTCAGCTTGAGACTGAACCTCTTGTATTCAAATTCTGTTGTTACTTTTGTTTAAATTTATTTAGTTTCCTTAAAACTAAATTTGTTTTAAACATTAAAAAACCCCTTTACATTGATATTTTATCTTAATTAGTGTTTATAAATGGATTCTACATTGTAAATTTATTTCAATGGATAAAGTAATATTTTCTATTGTTTCTAACTGAGACCTAATCAATCATTGAGAATTATTTTAATAGTTTAAAACTTATATCAAACAAGTATTTTGTTAAACTGTACTGATTTATTTAAAATGGGGGATTTTATTTTAATCAATTTTAACAAAAAAAAAATTTGGGTACTCAATTCATCCCCATCTTGAGATACTCACTTCGACCAACATTTGGTATCAAAGGTAAAATCTTTGGTATAAATTTTATTAAAACATTTTCTACTATAATTTTATTTTTTTCTTTAAATATCTTAAAATTATGTTAATTAAAAATTTAATTATTTAAATGGATAATAGACAAGGCAGTTTTTCTACTATTAGACATCATTTTTTAAGGGAAAAAATTATGTTCAGAGGAAGATAAATATGAAAATTCATATAGAGATTATGGGTTTTTAGATATGGACTGCCATAGAAAATAACTATGAAATTATTGTAACTACTAGAGTTACATGGGTTGATTCTACCAAAACTTCTTATAATAAAAAATAAAAATTTATGAATTACCTTTACACTGATTTAAAAGATGAGGAATTTAATAGAATTCATTCTTTTAAATCTTCTTTTGAGATTTCGGATACACTGTCTGTTTCACATGAGGGAACAACTAATATTAAGAAGATGAGACTAAATCCATATACTATTAATTATGTTACTTTTAAGATGAAGTCTAATGAATTAATTTTTTATTTCTATCTCATCCTTAATGAAATTGTGAACACCATGAGGTCTCTAGGAAATCCAGTTTCTGAAAAAGTTCGTATTATGAGATTACTAAAAAGCGTACCAAAAAAGATAGAGAGGAACATTTAATTAAATTAGAGAGTCATGTGACATCAGAAAACTAATAGTTAAGGACTTAATTGGTTAATTGATGATATATGAAGAAGAACAGAAAGTCAACAGAGAACAAGATGATGATCCAAAAAGAAATTCCGTAGCTTTCAAGACTACTGCATCAAATCAAATAAAAAAAGAAAAGTGAAAGATGCAAATTTAATGTTCAAATGAAAGTGAGTCACCTTCATATATTGATAAATATATGGTCCATTTTTTCAGAAGAATCAAAACGTTTTATAGGAAGAAGAAATTTTTCTGAGATCCAAACTATAAAAGATTGTATAATACTAAAGGAAACTGAAAAAAGGATTGGAAAAAGGATGAAAACAAAAATGAAAATACCTTCTATGAATAAAAAATAAAATTACATGTTAATATTAACTATCCAAAACTAAAAAATAAAAAGATATATGATGAAAATGATCAATGGTTCAAGAAATCTATAAAGGAAAAACGGAGTGTCTCTAAGGATAGCTCTAGTGATTCTGACTCTACTACTAAACAAAACTAAATTGACCCAACATGTGTTTCATGAATAATGTCTATAAGGTATCTTCTATTTATACTGTTTACCTATGGATATTTCTGACTATTATAAGAATGAACATAATTATGAAGAAATGTCTCCAGAATAAATTTTTTAATATTTTAGAATTCAATAAGATATTTTTAATGAACATAAGGATAAGTACAATGTTCTTAAGAGACCACATGGTTTATCTGAAAATTGTAAATCTGATTTATCTGTTGAACAAAAGAAGAATTATCATTTATTAAAGGATAATATTAAATTAAAAATTTATAATGAGAAACTGATGAAGGATTTAGAAAAGTTTACCACTAGTATAGAAACTCTTACACAGATTCTAGAAAAATATGTGGCTCCAAAGTTCGTTACAGGTAAAGGATATCCACCAGAAAAAAAGAATAATAGTTAAGAGAACATTTGTACCTTAATATAAATCTACAATATCTAATTCCATTTATTTTTCTATGGGACCAAACTAAGTGTTTATTTCAAAAAATATTACAATCTATTAATAAGATACCTATTAGAAAAATGTGGGTTCCTAAAACCCTGATCACTAACACATCTAAAGCTAACCAAATATGGGTCTCAAAATCATTTCTTGTATAAATTTTTTTTATAGGGAAATTTCTTGAATTCCTCCTATAAAATTATATTGTACTTGGATAGTGTATTTCCAAGGAATATGATATGATATTATTTTAGCTTCAATATACTTAGAAAGGTTGATGATGGTCATGTCACCTTTCGGAAAATTGGTACCATAAATTCTATTTTGATTTCAAAAGTACTATTTGCCAATGGTTTGAAGTATAACCTACTTAGCATCTCAAAATTATGTGGTGATAGTTTTCATGTTAAATTTGAGAATAGTGCATTTAATTTTTTATTCTAAATTTGATTTAGTTTTTACTTCTTTAAAGAGTGAAAATGTTAATGTTTTTTATCTTAATTCATTAATTTCCCAAAATGACTCCTTCTTAATTTCCTTACATAAAAAATCTTGGATTTGAAATATAATACTATGAAATTGTAATATTTAATCACTTTATAAGCTTACTAGGAATGAATTACTCCAAGATATACCCAAACTAGTGTTCCCAAACGAAAAATTATATAATATCTGTCAAAAAGGGAAACAACAAAATATTTTTTTAAAATTAATATAATATGTTTCAATTTCTAACCTCTTAAGTTGGTTCATATGGATTTATTTGGATAATCTATTTTTTATAGTCTAAATGGGAAGAATTATGTTTATTTATTAGTAAATGACCTTTCTAGGTATACATGGCTGTTATTTTTATCTCACAAAAGTGAACCTTGTTCATAATTAACCAAGTATTCTAGATTGGTTAAAAATTTAAGTGGACATAGACTTAGGACCATGAGAAGTGACCATGGGTATGAGTCTAAAAATCAAGACATTGATGCCATTTTCTCACAAAATGGATATAGTAATAACTTCTCTCCAATTATGACCCCATAGCAGAATGGTGTTGTTGAAATAATTAATAGAACACTTCAAGATATAGCATGAACTATGATAGATAAATATGACTTACCTATCTACTTTTGGGTTGAGGCTATGAATATATCCTGTTAAATAATCAATAAATTTTTAATTATACCTTTCATGAAAAATACCACTTATGAGCATTGGAACAATAGTAAATCTAAGGGTAATAACTTTAGTGTTTTTTATAATAAATTATTTATTCTCAACACTAAGTATAATTTGGAAAAATTTCCCCCAAGAGTGATGAAGGAATTTTCTTAGGTTATTCAACCTCCAGTAATTCCTATATAGTTTTAAAATAAAGGGACTAGACTGGGGAAGAGTTTATTCAGATAAAATTTGATGAGAAAAATCCACATGAGCCTAAAACCAATTTGAAAATCCCTGAGGATAATTTATCGACACTGAAACTAAATTCCAAACCTACTAATTCAGCTGTGAAGCAATCAGAAAAGTCACCTAGTTCTAAGAAATTTCTAGAACATCCATAACCTGAAACTATAGAACAACCTGAAGTTATCATCCCTACTTTTTATAGTGTTGATAAGACCCTTAAGTATTTTCCTTTAGATATTATAGTTAGAGAACAATATAAAGGTACATGTACTATAGATTATCTGAGAAATTCGGTTTAACATCAATCCTTTTTTACACATCTAGAATCAATGAACATCAATGATTCAATAAATGATGAATTATGGGTAATGGAAATTAAATAAGAGTTAAATCAATTCTAAAGAAACTAATAAAGGGAACTTGTGGATAGAACCATATACACATTGACTATAGGCACTAAATGGGTGTTTATAACCAAGGTAGATGAATCGGACATAATTTTATGGAATAAAGAAAGACTAGTTGTATAAGGTTATACATAGGACGAAGTGACATACTATGAAGAGTCCTTTTCATCAGTAGCCAGACATGAATCCATTAGAATCCTTCTATCTTATTAATTTCATCTAGATTTTAAACATTATCAAATGGATATCAAGATTTCTTTTGTATATGGGTATATAATTCAACATGTTTTTATAGAACAACCTTGTAGTTTTGAAAATACCAATTTTTCAAATAATGTTTTCAAATTACCAATTGATTTATATAGTTTGAAACAATCCCCTAGAGCTTGGTATGATAATCTCATCTCTTTTCTAATTTTATAAGGATTTTCAAAAGGTATAGTTTGTTCTTCCCTTTTTAAAAAATTAATTTTAATTGATTTTTTTGTTATACTAATCTATATATATTATATTATTTTTTCATCATTAATAAAATTTTCTTGTAATAAATTTTATAAAATAATGAAAAATATATTTGAAATGAGTTTAATGGGTGATGTAAAATTCTTTCTTGGATTCAGATCTTTCAAAATGAAGAATGAATTATTTAAAATAAAAGTAAATAAACTACGAATCTTTTAAAATGTTTTTTCTTGGATATTACTAAGAGTAGTGATACTCTTATGAGTACCACCTATAAATTATACCCTGATGAATATAGGAAACTATTGGATTAAACGTGTTATATAGGTATGATTGGAATTATTCTATAACTTACTGCTATGTGACCAGATATTATGTTCTATGTGTGTCTATGTGTTCATTTTTCAAAAATAGTCACAATTGGTTACTATAAAATGAATTTTGAAATACCTCAAATATACTACCAATTTTTTTTATCCAATTGGACTATCATTTGAATTGGTTAGTTATTCATATGTTGATTTTGGTGGATGTAAGTTAGATTGGAAAATATATTCTGGAACATGTAACTTTTTAGTCAAGTCTTTAGTTTCTTGGTGTAGTAATAAACAAAATTTTATTTCATTATTTCTACAGAAGTTGAATTCATAGCTTCAAGTAGCTATTGTGCATAAATTTTCTGAATGAAACACACATTACTATACTATAGATATCAATTCCAACATGTCCTCATAAACTGTGACAATACAAGTGCTATAAATATTTCTAAGAATCATGTATCATAGTATAGAATAAAACATATTGATGTAATACATCTCATTTTGAGAGATCATTTAAAAAATTGTGATATCACTCATGAATACATTGGTACAAAACAATGTCTTTTGATATTTTCACTAAGCCTTTTAAATTTTAGAGAATTAATTACATCTAACATGAGTTAGATACGATCAATTTTGATTAAGTTCAATTTATTGGGACTCACCATTACAATTTATCACAATTAATGATTTCCCACCATTGTGAATGTATCAACAATTTCAATGTATCACCAAAGGGTATGTCTCACCATTGGAACTTCACATAATTCGTTTTCTATTCCTTTGTTAATTTTTCACACTGTATGTTTTAAACTGTGCGTTTTTAAATTCTTTATGGTTTATTAAATTATTATGTTTCAGTTAAAATTTTATTTTGAGTATTGCTTTACAAGTATTATATTTAGTTTTAATTTATTCCAATTATAAATTTTGATTTTTTATATCCCTAAAAATACCAAAATGATAAATGTGGATCTTTTTTTAGTTTCAATGCACACTCTTTCATCACGCCTTTTTCTCTTGATCCCGGTAAGATATTTTTCTCCTAACCTTTTTTACTTACCCTTTTATCTTCATAGAGACAAGTGAGCTTGTTTAACTAACCTTCATGGCTATAGTGAAGTGACCTTATGACTTATAACATCTTTTCCTGGCATACCACTAAATTGGTAGCCAAACTGGTCACCACATGGCATCATGTGCATCTCCCCATATGCCAGAGGCTTCCAACTTGCAGCAAGGGTGTAAAGGTAGTTTGGTGGGGAGACTATACCCTCAATATAATAGTTCACAATGGTAAATAGATAGTAAATCTCATATAATAGTGGAAGAAGTATTAATAAACAGTCAAAAATAGCAGAAGACTTTTTTAATAATAACTTAATATAGAAAATGGACAACACCGGTGCATACTACGTGTCCATGTCATATAATGATATATATTTGAAAGTATTAAATAGTGAATTATGCTTTAAATTTATTTACAAGAATAAATAAAAGACATAAATTCCCTAAGGTAATCATCATGAGCATCCTGATCTCCAGCTCTGTCCTTTTCTCCTAACTTCTAAATACAAGCAGTATAGAAATAGAAAAGTCCAAATCCCTTCTATAAAGTAGGTATACTAGTGAACCAATGGTACCTGAGTAGGGTGTGGGATATAAATCTTAGTAGGTCATCACCCATGGGGTTTATCCAAATCCATCCTGTGAAATGAAAAACTAGCAGTGCAAGCTGATATATATAACAAGTAAAGAAGTACTCAAAAGTCGCATCTTTAATATAAAGGAACACATTTAATGTCAATTTACATTAATTAAAAGTTTGAAAATTCAAATAATATATTTTTATAAGTCCCATGATCTGGGATAAGTTTGGCATCCCCCAAGTAACTATAAGCATAACAGATGCCTTATAAGGCCATCTAAACAAACCAAGTCTAGAACGAATCCAAGATTTTACTTTGGATTGGTAGATGTGTCATAAATAATTTTATTCGATATTCAATTAAAAACCTAATAATTTCCTTCAAATTCCTAAGTTGTTATTCAAGTATCACTTTAGGTTCATTTCCACCAACACCCTACAAGCCCATCCAGGTGAACCTCTCTAGAACCCAAAATCACTCTAGGTGTGGTATAAGTCCTTGTCAACTGAGCCCTTACTCTGTGGTCCTATATGTAATCCCCAAGTATCACTCATGAAATATATTCAATTCCTCTTAATCTCATCCATAGAAGTCTTATACATATCCATGATTCACTCGGCATATTATTACAACCTCTATGATCCCGTCCATTGAAGTCCTATGGGGATCCATGTTGCAATCAAGGCTTAAACATATTTCACCCTTCGGTCCTATCCATGGAATCCCTCAATTGATTTATGGTTCACTAAATGTATTAAACATGATAAACCTCTTTAACCAATCCATGGAATTCTAACAGAATCCATGGTTTTCTTAAGTAACATGGTACAATTGTCACATGATCCCATCCATAGCATTCTAAATGGAATATGTGATTCACCCAAGACTAATTACCATTTCATTCATTTATACAATACATTAATCATTATAAGGTTAAAACCAAATGAATCTAATATAACTCACCACCAAAAGGCGTCTGAAGTAAAGACCAACCTCATAAGTCTTGTCCTTTCATTTTGTCACATGGGAACATTTATTATAAGAAGAAACACATGTAAATAAAACTATTAAATGGATTTAACATTATTCATCTCATGTGGGAAGTTTCATAATTGGATCATTTCATTCAATACATGCTTAAATAAGCATAGGATTGTATGGTTCAAGGGGCAAGTCAACCATCCCATAACCTTAGCCAATTAAATTACAATTTAAAAATATTGTAATTCTATAATTAATAAAATTCATTTTTAACAACCCATGAAAAGGAAAATAAAGCCATTAATCATAGGAATCCTAGGATAATCAGTCATAAAAGGTAATTTAAGGGAACTCACCCATGGGGTGGCCCTAAATTAATATATACAACCTATGCCATGGTTTTACAAGCCATTACTTAGAAATTACCTCAATCAACTCACATGGGAAATTATTTATACAAAGATTATCAATATTGAAAACCTACTAAATTAAGTGGTATTATCTAACTCATGTTGGAATCTCTATACAAGTAAAGTCATGCTAATTCAAGCAATGAAATTATAAGGTCCAAGGGTCTTAGTCACTTATATCTTCCCAAATAATACATTTCATTCATCAATTGATATACAATCAATTATATATTTAAGATCCCATGATATGGGGTAAAAAGGAAAACCTAATGGTTTCCATGGACAAATTCCCTTAATGTTCCGTTTAATAAGGGAACCCAAGGGGTGCTTCCAATTTTACAAACTATCGCACCTGGCATAGATCTAACATACTCCTGTGGGAAACATCATCCTGTAATACCAAAGGGTACATGAATTAACGTAACATATTTTATCACCAACATAAAGATAATATGAAAATCTCTAACCACATGATATCATGATATAAAATCAATCACTACTTTTTGGTTTGATGGTATCCCACCTCCATTAGAGGGGTTTTATTATAAAAACATGACTTTATCAAACAAAAAGTCATTTATCTTCTTTAATAAATTTATTAAATATATGTAGTTCCATTAAACTATGAAACTCATAAATAAACATGTTTAAAGATTCTATTAAAGCATTCTTAAATAAAAATTCAAGGGTAAGGATCTTACCTCAAGAAAACTAAGCCAATTCATGGTATTTGATGCTTTCTAACTCAATAAATCATCCATCGGTAAGAACATACTTCCATACACACAATCACACAAACATATATATACACCCTTAACCCAATGATCATATTACCCATTCCATGAGGTAATATGGAATTAGTGTATATATATATATATATATTTATATATATACATACCTTCTTATGTGCCCGTGAGTCATCCAAAGCCACCACAATTCACTATAAACAATAACTGAGAGCCATAACCACCATAAGTCCCTAAATTAGAGGGTAAAAACAAGAAAAAAGGTTTAAAAAATTACACCAAAATTATGGAAGCGGAGAGAATCAACCTAAACTGCCTCACCATCAGTGGCGATGTCCAGAACACAGACCAACACCATACGGGGGTCCTTTTGCACAACCCTAAAACCGAAGAACAATACATATCAGATCAAATCCTAAGATAGGGTTTTTAACCAAACCATATGGGGTGACGGAGAAGCCAAAATAGTTGAATAGAATGTGGAGATATAGAGATAATGCTTTGGCTCTTTGAATTGAATGATATCCATGAAGGAACTAGAGGAAACTAGCGAACGGAGAGGGAACTGATGGGAGGGGTGTGTCGTGCCTCGTGATGGAGGGGGTATGGGAATCATACGACCTGGGTGATATGGGAGAATGCATCAAAATTCCCCTATAAATTTTTTTTTTAATTTTAATTAAAATATTAAATTTTTAAAAATCGGGTTTCGAGGCACGGTTTAGGCCGCCCAATTTAATAGACTATGTGCCACCTATGTACCCCTTTACTAGGCACCAAGGTGCCCCATATGGTTTTATCCACACAGTTATATAACTATGTGCAAACCATGTAATAAATAGTGCATAGCTACATCCTCTACCACTAAGTGTATGAGCTAGGCACATTGTATAACAAACTATGTGTAGCCCATGTGATAACCTCTTCCCCACCATCAATAAGCTTCTTGTTCACTGATATGGGCTGGTTGGTTTTAGACAAACCATGCACCCTCTGTAAGTCTTTAAAAACCTTTATTTCCCATTTTGGCACTCCCAAAACTCCTTGAGCTATCCAGAAAAATATATGGGCCTTCACCCATGTCCAGAAATATCTTTTTTATGCATTCCAATTCTCTTAATTTAGTTCCAAATTTACATTTTAAAAATTACCCGTCTAATAATTTCCTAAAATTTGAATTCCCTCAGAATATATTCTCATTTGAAACATAGATTCTTATAAGGGTCTTTACTATATGAGTCATATTTCATGAAGAAACATAATGAGGAACCAAGTTTTTCAGCACTTGTAGAACCGGTGAATCCTGATCTTTCTAATCATACAATCGTCCCATAAATAGAAGTTGAAGCTAAATGGTTGTTATCCAGTATTTCATTTATGCTGAATTTTATACAGAACCAATGATGTATCGAATGGTTATCTTCAAATAAGATACCATTTTATCCTTGGTTGGTATATCATTTTTTTCATTACGTGGATTTTGGTTATGAAGAAGAATTTTGGGTAAGAAGTTCAATTAATGGTTATAGAATTATTATTTCTTAAAGGCAGCGGTTTAGTTTCTTAAATGTTCTACATGACTATGTTCTTAATGACTACCAAGTAACCATTCCGGATGATGGTTATTATTTTATCTATTAATAATGAATTTCTAATTTGACTATATAAATAATAGTCAGAAGTTCGATTACTTCTGAGTTGGATGGTGAGTACAGAATGCTTTTCAAATTTATCTAGCAATAGATCTACTAAAGATAGGGTGTCTTTTCTACCTTAAGGTATCATGAAGTTTGTTTTTTGTGTCTTATTAAAATAGGAAAGAATATAAACCATTGTAGATACCTCATTCTTTATATGATGAAAATGGACATGCTGACCTCTAGATCAGACTCTCTGATCTACCCGAAGTTTATTTTTTCGATGCTTAAAGACAATGTTTTAGTTGATGAAAATGAAGAATCTATAGTGAATTTTGGTGTATTTTGTATCAAAAGGATATTATATAGAATGATTAAGATCAATTGGAAACCGTGAAAAAAATAAATGGGTAGGTGATAGTGAAAAAATTTATGATGATTTTAATCTAGTTGACCCCCATCTCAACTGAGAGACCTTATTGACCCTAGTCTAGAACCTGATGAAATAATTGAGTACTCTAATAGTTATAAAGAAGAAGAATATTATCAATCTATATAAGAATAGGATATGGAATTATCTATTAATGAGTGATGAAACCCTGACCTATCTCCTAGAACTCCTACTATCTAATATGGAGCTCTTAGTTCTCCCAGGACTCTCCCTTAAAGAGAAAATTTAGTAAAAAGTGATGAATAAGCGACTGATGTAACTCACGAAGATTATTTCAAGAGTAGTTAAAAATAATATGACGATAATTATAATGGATTAGATGAATAATGAAGTTAAAATAGTTATGATGATGGAGGATCAAATTCTGATGGTTACAATTGAAAAATTTGAAGAGGGGGTATTGAGTTTCTGTAAGATATATTTACTTCTCTTGGTAGTTCAATTTCTAGATCAGAGAAGATGACTATTTTTATTGGTGAAGTATATTTTCCAATAGTATAAATGGTAGATGAATCTGTTGAGGGGGGGAAATTCCCATGTTTGGGAAGTCATCAATTTTTTTATGTTTCTATTGATTGAAACTATGTGTCAGTTTCCGATTATCAGAAAGAGATTGATCATGTTTTTTTGAGTATATGAGAATTATATCTACTATTGATATACATGTGGCTGAAAAAATGGGAGATGAACCTACTTTAATACAAAATGCTTATTTAAGGTTGAAGTATGTGGTTGCTACTATTGAGATTTCAGTTGATAATAACATGGAAAATGCTCTTACTTTTGGTGAGAAGAGATCTTTTGAGACTCCTATTATTGTTCCAATTATGGTTTTATATATAGATGCTAAGACTACAATGTTTGAGCTTCCTTCTAAGTCTTCATAAAGATAGATGGACCTTAATATGAAGAATGTGGTTTTTTAGGGAAGTCGAACAATGAATGGTGGACCACCCATTTTAGAATAAAGAGATCCTAAGGAATCTTTGATTGACCAAATTTATGCATCTGATGAGTTTAGATGAATTGTTTTTGTGAGATAACCTTCTCATATTTTCCTCCTGTTTCTATTGATTTTGTCATCAAGGGTGACTTGGATGCTCTTAGATATAACCTAGTTTCAAATTTTTACAATATTGATATGTTTCAAGAACAAATTCTTAGTATGATAGTTGGAAATGATGCTATATATCTGATTGAATTAGTAATTCATTACATTCAACTAAAGATGATGCACCATATTCATGTAGTGAAAATTGAGAATAAATGATTTTCGAGTGATATAGAGTCTTTGAGACTTTTTGTGAAAGGAATACAATGTGATTTTGTAGCTTCTAAGTATTACATTATTGAAATAGTTGAAACTATTACTTCTATGGAATCTATTTATACTCCTCCTCCTCCTCCTATTTTTCATGATATTTATTTTATCAGTTCAGTAGTCATAGAAGATATTAGGGATACTTCAGCTAGTGCTTCCAGTTATGCTCATACCCATCCTTAGGAAACCTTAAGAATAATAATTAATAACAGTGATCATGTTACCAACTTTATTTTAGAATATGTTAAAGACATGAAGTCTGATCGAGAGACTATAACAAAGGCCATCAATTATTATCTCTCATGGAAATATACTAAGCATTCCATGGATTCAAATTTCATGTATCTAGATCATGTGGTCATCACTGTTACATCCTACCTAACACCTACTACAACTACCTCATATTACTTCTAGCATATAGTGGCTAGAAGCCCCCATGAACCTTTTCTAGAAAATTTCCATTGGTTTTCTCTATCACCCAGGCATGCAGTACAACAACTCCAGCTAATTCTCTTTCATAATCCTCGACCTCCTTCTATTTTTACTGATGTTATTTTATCAATCATTTTAGTACCATCAACCATTCCTATAGTTAGTTTTGGACCAACTTCTAAGCCCACTACCTCAACCAAGGACAACTGAAAGTCATTGTTGGATCCTTCCAATGACAATTTGAAGAATAATTGATTTGATTTTTTGATTTTGATGGGAATATTTTTTTTGTAACTTTTGGTTTGAACTTTTTAATTGTACCCTCACTGAATTTTTTCAATGAAACTTATCTAATTACTCTTATTTTGTTCATTTATTTTGTTTTTTATTCATATTCAATTCCTTTTCTGATTTTATAGTTCACTTTTTGACAATCCCAAAGAGATGATAACTCTATTATGGATTTCATTTCTTATATAATTTTCTTTATTTTCATACTCCCATATATGTTTATACCTTCCTTTGATACTATGTGATATCATTATTTCCTTATTTTTCTTGGACACTTTATTTATTTATTAAAACACTTTTTTATTTGATATTATTTGTTTTAATTTATTTTCTTATTCCTTTCCTTATCTTTGATATCGTATGTAAATAATTTCATGATTTAACTTTGATTCCATGAATATAAAATGCCATGATTTTTTATCATAAAAAAGGGGAGATTGTTGACATCCTTTTTTAATGATCATCAAATCATGATTATTGTGATATTTAATGTGTTTCTTGTTTTCTATTAGTATTTTATATTATGAGATAGATTAAAGAAATTTGAATCACTGAGAAGTCTCACAAAAAAGAAGTCTCACTGCCAAGAAGCATCACCACCAGTGATATATCAACACCACCAAAGCCTCCCTGTCACAAAAAATTTACTTAAGTACTAGGATGAATCACCATCATCATGAGTCACCTCTAGAAAGAAATATCAGCTATGTGTTAGAAAGTTTCACCACAAGATTGTAGTGACCATTGAAACAACCTACTACTAGAACAAAAATTTGTTAAAGTGTTGACACACCAGAAGACTGACACACATATAGACTTAGACACCCCTAGACCCTGACTCACCACCAGATCAATACATCATTTTAATGTCTCATCGCTAGACGTATACATCTCTAGAAGTTTTACCATTCAAAGCAGTCATCGCTAGAAGTGTCACCACTCAAAAGGAACACCACAAATGTTTAGGTTTATTTAAAATAAAATTTCTCTAATGGTTTGTTTATAAAATTTAATGGCATTTATTATTTTAAGGATTGTGTATTAACTATTTTATAAAATAATTTAAATAATGTGTTAGTCCCAAGTATGATGATAAAAAATTCCAGATGATTGTTCCTGTATGTTCTGTTAAACATATGGAAAAATTCCTACAAACTCCCAAGAAGCAGTTTGCAACACTCTATTCTATAGAAGATTTTTGAAACATGACTCGAGACTAATTTAAATCACATTCAAGGGGTCATGAGATGCATTGTTTATCAGAAAGAGAAACACTTTTACTTTTACAACATTACATTATTCTTTTGATCATTCTTATCTTTATATTATTAGTAGTGTGTGCATACTCGGTTTTATAAAACACATATTTTCTCGTTCTGTAAACTGTAATATACTTATATGTATTCTCACCTCTTTTTACATTTGTTTACCACATGTTACGGTAGAGATATAGTTGTGACCTATTTTTTCTATACCTTTACAAAACAACTATAGAAGTGGTCCTTTTATTGGATGGAAAGTTGGTATACTACTGTAAAATCTGATCTAGGTTCTAGATCAAAAGTTTATTTTATATAAAATACTTGGAATTTGATGATTTCCAAGTGAAGAGGACTAGGTCTCACCTTGAGACCGATGCTCTTATATTCAAATTCGATTTTTTTACTTTATTTATTTTCTTTAAAACTAATTTTGTTTTAAACTATAAAGAAAACCACAACTATGTTAGTTTTTCTTAATTAGTGTTTATATAAGCATTTAACTTAGTAAATTTATTTAAAATGTTAAAATAATATCCTATATTTTTTTTAACCTATACCTAATAAATAATTGAAAATTATTTTAAATGATTAAAACTTATATCAAACTATTATGTTGGTAAACTATGCAGTTTAATTTAAATTGGTGGATTTTATTTAAATCCATTTTTACAGGAATTTTTATTAGTTGGTCAATTTACCACCCCCACCCTCTTGAGAAACTCACTCTGACTAACACAAATAATCCGTGAATATTCTACTCATCTATAATAAAACTTATACAAAAATAGATACAGAAAATAAAATTAATATTAAAACACACAAATCTATAAAATGAATTGGGGACCCCTTACCATTAAGTAACCATTATAATAATTCATTTAGCATTAACTATGAAACTTATTTAGGAAATTTTAAATTAATTTAATCTTTATCCCATTTTCTAGAATCCTAATACAAACAAACTAGCCTACTAAAAAATAATGATTGAAAAACTATATATTCATCAACCAAAATTCACACAATGTAATACCATATAAAAATGAATATAATGAATAAAAAAATAAATAAAAATTAACATGTTATAAGTATGATAGATTATAAAAAGGTTAAAAATAATTGAAAACCCTTTTCTTCTAAATAATTATCCTACTTACAATTCAAATCCTTTATATTTATCACCGTTAAAAATATCATAACAGAAACCCTTCAATTTCAAATCAATTTTCAAAACATTTGGTTCATTATTAAACAATTAATAAAGTGAAAATAAAAAAAAATTACAAAAAAATTTAAAAAACCATTTATATTTTTCATTTCATTTAGTAATATTGATAATCACATTTAGAATCATAAAAAAATTTATTATTAATTATAAAAAAACACATCCATATTTAAATTCAAATCCTATTATATCCATTCATCTAAAAAATAAAGATATATGTAGATATCACTGAGAAAATTGGACATTTCCAAATTCATTAAATAAAAAAATGATAACATATTAATGAAGATCAAATGTTGTTTAAATCATTTAAAGTATTACTAATAACAATTCAAGAAAAAATTAAATGGTTATAATAAATATCTAATCAATTTAAAATAGTTCATTATACATGAATTATAATGAAAAAATAACATTTCCATTCTTGAATAGAAGTGTTCATTAATCATTAAACTATACAATAAAATAAAAGGTAACATAATGAATCATCAATTGACACCGATCAATCTTAGGGTTCCTTGTTAACTTGAGTTTCCATCATATATGGGTTGATCATTTCTATTAAATGATTACTTCTCAATTTTGGATGATCCTACCATCACCTACCACCTAACCAAATGTAACATCCCAGGATTGAGGTCACTCAGCTGGTTTCCTATCCTAATTCACCAATAGACATCAGACATTCCTCCCTAAAACTAGAGGTTTTAGGATAATAACACGAGTCCATGGAGGTATCATATGGAGGTTATACACCGTATATCAGGGTGAGAAAGCGAATCTGAAATAAGTTAATAAAATATATCATGATAAATTGAAGGCATGAGAAATAAATATAAACAAAACTAATAATAATTGAAATACAGTAAAGGACCGAAAAAGCATGTCATACAATAGATAATCGTCCACTCTGTAGGTCACATATACAAACCAGTGCAAAATAAATAAATGATGTTGGATCAATGGATACATAGACACATACCAAATCTGAATTTTTGATCTTATTTGAGTTTTCCTACCTGAACAAGTTATCCAAGGCCACATTCCAAACCTATTACTATAAAAAATATGTGAAATTTTCTCAATTACCCATGTGAAATGGTGACCCAAGCAGTGTGTGAGTACAAAACTCAATAGGGCACCACCAACATGGTCCCATAACAACCGGTACATATAGTGATATGTGAATGTTCTATGCTAAATATAAGTAAATAAAATACTTAATAAGCAATAAAATAAACCGATAATACCTATTTTGGATTGATACGAGAATATCTCTGTGAAAATTTCATGGAATGTGTCATCCTACGTACCAAACCATATCATTTCCAGTCCTTAGGCCTATGAACATGATCAACCATACCTACTTTATCTTGTTATAGGAGTCTATGATAATGTCATAATATCACGAAAACCATATAAATATTGGATCATAATGTATCCAAGGAATCCATCCTTCTTGTGCCCAAATATCCAACTACTCATCAATAATGGATCCATGGCCAGATCTCATGTGTCTTTGTGTCTATCAAAAACTTAAGTATACATAATTCCTAAAGGAAAATTATCATAATACTAGGAAATAACATAATCCAAAACATCCCCTAAGTTAGCATACCAAATGTCTATATCCAATGCATCCTCGACATCCTAATCAAGAATAAGTAAATCAATAGGCTTGACTGACTGTATCATAGGGTTGACCTAAGGATCTCATAATAATAAATATCAAAATAAAAAATGATCCTCAAACCTAGTTAGTTAGATTCTTGTAATAATATGAATTTTTGGTTCCTAAGGAATACAATGCATCCCATATAGACGAATGGTCAAATCACATCATCCTTATAATTCTTCATCTGGGTCAACAGTTGGATCCTAGGTGGCACTGGGAATCCACTGTGGCATAAGGGTCAAATTCATCTCACATAAGTATCATATAGGGCCTATGGTTAGATCCCATGATGTACCTCTAGGAATCCACCATATCATCATATCACACAAATCCCATCACCTGAGTCCTAGGAAGTACATATGTGAATCAATTTTTGCTTTGGAAATAAAAACATGATGTCATAACAAAAATTAAAGGGTAAACCGAACACACAAACCCATCACTAAAATTCCAACCCACCCCCATCATGGGATTAAATTTTCAATGTGGGTTCTAAGATGGAACCCATTACCATCTCTAATCAATACATATACACCCTCTCAGGGTTATTTAGTAATCATGGAACCCACTGAGTTCCCCCTAGATCACAACATAGTAGAGGAATCCTCTCATATTTCCTCAGTCTCAGTTTAGGTCTAGAGTCAAAACCAAAATCCCAAGGGACATTGCATCCCATGGTTTTATAAAAAGGGTAGCATGTCTATTCCTATTATATAGAGTCCTCCCTAGAAAAAAATAGTCAATACATAGAACACAACCCACCTCATTCCTCAAGGATTCACCTAGTCACATCACTTAAGAAAACCATCATCCATATCATATGGTCCATCCACCAATGCTATTTATATTCTAATTCAGGTCCTTAAACCTTGGTGTCAAGTAAAAATATCTAGTTGCAAGGTTTATAAGGTCCTTGAAACTTTTTTCGTCTAAGATCAAGCATTAAAAATTAATTAATTAAGATAGTTAATTGATAAAATCAATTCAGTTAATATATTTGAAATATGAATTTCATTTAATTAAACATGATGGTTTCCTTAGTAGTGAGACTTCATGCCAAAAGAATAAATATCATGAGTTAAAGTATGAAAACCACCTACCTTTTACTTGAATCCACCCATTTATTTCTATGTTTCGGTAGCAGCTACCAAGGCACATCCAATCTCGTCCAATCTTGTCCACGATAAAGTGATCTCATCACAATATCTTGAACTCCTAACCCAATACATGAAACATCAAATAATCAATTATTATATTTAAAACCAATTTAAAAATAAAATTCAATAATGGTTTAACCACTAAAAATAGCACCGGAAGATACATCACATCAAAAATGCATCCAAACACACACCAATAATCGTTGCATTCCCCTAACCTCATATTGAGTAAATTCCCAGACACGGTACATTGATACAACAATTAATTTAAATAAAAAATTTATAATACCTAATAAAATTCCCACACGACAACATACATTTCCAAATCAACGATAAAATGAGTGAAAATGGTGTCATGGGATACCCTTATCACATTAAGAACAAAATATCCATCATTTGTGTCTAATTCCACCTAGCTCTAGTAGAATCAGGATAAAAAACCCTAGACTGAGAAATAAAAATTAGAGTGGAATGGAGGAGAAGATAATTTTATGCCAACAGATGGTGATACATACCTAAAATCACCCAAAACACCTCAAAATCCCTCCTAAAACAATGTATATAAAGGTGGCATAGAGGAGAGGGTGGCTTGGTAACACGCATGAGAAAGAGGAAGAAAAGAGGAGGGTCCCCTCTCAATACCCTTAGGGGAAAATCATAACACCAATATTTTAATAATATGGATTGTTTAGTTGTAAATTTTACCAAAATTTTCACCAACTATGTTTTATTCATTATCCAAGGCATAAAAACTCACATGGTTGGGCCATATAGTTTGAAAAACCGTATTCCAACAATGAAAAACACCTCTATGATATTTCATAGAATTTTTCTACAATCGTTCAAATAAGTATACCTATCCTCCAGATCAAACCATGTTCCATGATTTCCGATGAATGGGTTTCCCTTAAAAATGTTCTATCCATGTATTCTAACCATGATAAGATTTGATTGAATTGGAAATAATCAGAGGTTCATTTTTTCACATAGTTTCCCCAAAATCATACGCCCCAAATCGTTATCCCTGTAAAAAACCCAGTAAAATTATCCAAACCTACCCTAAAGCTCTAAAATATCACCTAAACATCTGATCATCCTTTTGAACCTCATTCCATGTCTAAAACCACATTAATATTTCAAGACATTTGTAATTACATATCAAATATCAAATAAAAATTTAACCCGTCCATTAAGAAAAAAATTCAAATTCATTTTAGAATTTTCAACCCATTAAGACATTGGATCATAAAATTTCTACACCATAACACTTATATTCCTTACTAAGTCTCTATGGCCACATGCTTTAATCTCTCACTCTACCTCATTCATCTATTCACCATCAAATAGGTGTGTTCAAACTCTAAACCCTAAACTCTATTCAAAGGAACAATTTTTAAGTAATGGGGCTTAATTCAAAGAAACAAGAGCTAATGCTCATATACATTTTTTGAAACACATTGATAGTGGTCCATGGAACTTGTCAATCTCAATACATAACAAGATCATTATCTAAGTGATCATCCATTTTATGGGAACCCCCACCATATATCTTATCTCATAATGTATGATTCCAACTAATCAAATCACCAACCATTAGAATTACTTATGCCAATATATTTTAGGTGTCATCATGGAGCACTCAGTATGGTTCCGGATTCACAACATCTGATCACATGCGATAACACATATTAGACCTCTTATGGCTATCCCTTCTCAAGAACACCCAGATTAAACTGCTAATATGTTTCCAACTACCCAATCGTGAGTCATTTAAGACCAAATTGATACTATGATAATCGAAGCATACTAACCAAACCACATACCCAACTATTGTTGACATTCCAAGGATGAACTTTCCACTATTTTTCCATACTATAAGCACTGAAACACCTTGATCAAACACTTCCAAATCATCTTGATCCATCCCAAGCCCAATGTCAATGCTTAGACTCCACTTAATATATTTTCCTAACTCATCTCTACTTTTCTCCCTAGAATCCGGATCAAATCTGATCCATTTACCCATTAGTGTACAAATTCCAAACAACCATCCAATGACTGGTCTCATACCTATATGGTCCCCTCTTCAATGAGGGTCTTAAAAATTATAACCAAGAACATAATCCGAACCATAGTATTTTTATTTTCTTCATGCTACCAACCCAAAATCCCAAGTTTTAATAAGGTCCATACCCTCGAAAATAAAATAGTGTACTCCCCACATATAGACCCACTTAAATAAATCCTCGATTGACACAGCAATAATTTCAATCATCACATTTGTATTTATTATTTAGATTCACACCCATTGATCCCTAGACTATCATTATTTAACATAACTATTGGTTTATTCATTCCACCTCACTAGATATATTTAAAAAAATTCCCTCTCAAAGGGCACTCTTTTTAGTTTTTTATGATGTTCTAGGTCAACATGCCCACGGGAATCTCACCCAAACTTCATATAAGTCCTAATACCACTCACAACCATTTAGTTTTCAACACATCAGTAGGTTTCATGTGTAAATATTGTGTGATACCTCATTATCCCAGAAGCATAATGGTGTATACTCCCATGCCACCCAATCATTTAAACCTGACTCATGATTCTGTGAGTTTTTCATCATCATCGGGTGTTGAACATGCTCTATAGAATTTAATGTCATAAATATATGATCACTATTTGAAACCATATTAAAAATCAAGTAATTTTGTAGTTCCAAGATTCCCCACATGTCTCACCAGTATCATCCCAAAACATTGGGTGTTTATCCATTCTTACTATGTGATTAGAAGAACATCTGCAAAACTAAAAAACCTACACATTCCTCTTGCCTAAAAAGAACTAATAACCATGGGCCAAACCATATCATAGGTTACCATTGATAAACTAAAATTCTATTACTCACTAAATATTGGGTCATATATCCAGGTTTCTAGGTCTATTACTTAGTCCAACATTTAGGGATCACATCTTACCTCATGAGAAACCTCATGCAGTTCCTGTCTCAACCCATGGTATATCTTTGATGAAGAACACATATCTAGGGTCCCATTTATTCAATGTTCAGGAACCTCATGCCAAGTCATCATAACACCAAGGTGATGATTCTCAAATATCTTCCATATGTATGAATTCATTCTTAAGAATCAAAACTCGCCCAGGTCACATAGGTTCAACAATGTCATCTTAGATGGCCTGTGTTGAGAAACTACATCCATATGGTTCGATTATGTATAATTTCATTCTAAGATATATCAGAAAACAGCATATAGAATATCAATATAATTTTATATAACTAGAACTAGACTATAGGAAATCACAACAGGTTCTCCATTAGTCATTTAATGTCATGTTGACCAACAAGGGTCGCTTCATGTCCCTTACACCATGGGACTACATCATCATCATCAATGAGAATTTATCCCTAGAATTAACATGACCTACTATTATAAGGAAATAAAAATACAAATCAATTCAAATAAGTATAATTCCACCAAGTACTTATATGGGAAACTATCATATTCCCAGTTGTTGAAACTTTAAACAGGTGGATATATATATTTAGTAAAAACAGTCACACTAGTATGTTTATATCATTTAAATTCTATATTCCTAATATGATATATGAGATGCCTCTTTCTTCTATAGGCTAAGAGAAAAAACTAACTGTTGGGATATTTCTAATGGGCTAAGATCCAGTGTTTATGAACTATTATCATAAATCTCAAACCTCATGTGTGTCACGATAGGGGAAAATTACATTAACAATAATAATGATATATATAAACATCAATCCAATACATATGGTAACCTAGACATCCATTGGGAAAGGTATTCATGAAACACTAGTATGGATTTTATCACAAGCTTGAACACATCCCTATGTATCTCTTCTACCAAATCTAATGATATTAATGAAAAAACAAGGGCATTGATACAACTTTATAACACCATAGTTTAGAGGCCACTTGACTTCTACCCCGAACTGTTTCACCACAAGACCTCAGGAGCACCTCCCTAAACCTCAGTTGCTTTTGACTAGAATACAGAGTCTAAGGAGGTATCATGGGGAGGTTATACCCCATATATCATGGTGAACCATATAATATAAAATAACTAAATAATATACATCTTGATAAATCGAAATAATGAGTAATAAATATAAACAGGAATGATAATAATTGAAATATAGTAAGGTCCTAAAAATCCATTTCATACAATACTCAACCTCCCACTAGGGAAGTTATATATATATATATATATCTATATAAATGAAATAAAACATTCTTGATCTATGACTATTCTGAGACATACCACATCCTAGTATCTAATCCCATCTATGTCTCCCAACTCAACTATGTTATCATGGGCCTCAGTCCAAACCTGTGAATGCAATAACAATTTGAAAGTTCTTGGTTACCCATTTCAAATACAGGTCCTAGTAGAGTGTGAGTACAAAACTCAATAGTGAACCATAAACATAGTCTCATATGAATAGATACATGTAGTGATATGTTAATGTGAGATTATAAATAAAATAAAAAAATTTAACAATACCGAAAATAATCCAATAATATATATTCCATAGAAATGCTAGAATATCTCTAAGCATGTCACATGGATCGTGCTAACCCACGTACGAAACTGTACCATTTTCAATCCTTAAGACCACGACCCTGATCAACCATACCTACTTCATCCATTGTTAGGGATTTTCTTTGAATTTCATGATATCGAGCATACCATATAAATATCAAATCCTAGTATAACTTATGAATCCCTCATTCTCATGCTCAAATGGAAAAGTGCCCATCAATAATGGTTCCATGACTATATTCTAGGTATCCTAGGAATCTCTCCAAAATTTATGTAAAAGTAATGGATCAAGGTCAACTCCCATTATTTCATTTAATAACTATATAAAAAACAATTACAATTCACCAGGACAAGTGGATGGATCCTATGCATCATGGGCATCCTAATCATGAACAAGTAAATCCTCAGGATTAACTAGCTGGATCGTTAAAATTACTTAGGCATCACAAAATAATCATAATCAAAATAAAAAATAATCTCTTAGAGTAAATTGTTGGATCCTAGTAAATCTAGGAATACTAGGTATCCAATGTGTATCAGTAATAACATATAGACCTAAGTCCGAATCTCACCATCACAAGAATTCTTCGCATGCCTTGATAGCTGGATCCTAAAAAGATGTAGGAATCCAAGACAATATCATAGACAAAAACATATAAAATTATAATCATATGAGTCCCAATTTCAGATCCCAAGAAGCACCTCTGGGCATTCACCATATAATTACATCATGTCAGGCCCATCGGTTGAGTCCTAAGAAGTACATCTAGGAATCAATTGTTGTATCCACAATAAATACATGAACTAACAACCAAAATTCAAGGGCTAGATAAATTCCCAAACCCATCACTATAGTCACATCATTCCATGGGCTTAAATGTTTAGTGTTGGTTAAAATGTGACACTCAATACCCTCTATACTCAATACATATATACCATCTTAGGATTAGTTAGTCATTGAGACACCCACTGGGGTCCCCTAGATCACAACACAATATTGGAACCCTTTCATGGGTCATCTCTCTTGGTCTAGGTCATAGGTAAAAACTCAATTCCATCACATCCCAAGAGAAAATCAACATTGTATCATGATATTGTAGACTATATGATTTCCACCCTATAATAAAACACTCAAGAGATGGCTCACGGTCGAACTCAATCCTCTAGGTTTCACTTGGTCATTTTACTCACCCAACCCTTCATCCAAAGCCTATAGTACAACAACATAGGTTAAGTAAATTTAAATAAAATGCCTCAACCTTTAGTAGATTAGTAAAATCATGCATTACCAGGTTCCATCAGGTCCTTTTCACTTTAAACATTTATTTAGAGGCATTTAAATTTAATTAATTAAAGTAATTTATTAATTAAAAAATCAATTAAGATATTTAAACTATACACTTCATTAAATTTAACATGTCAATATCCTCGGTGGTGAGACTAAATTCCATAACCATATATAAAAATTATAAATACATGAAGGAAAATATGCATACTATAACTCTTTTATTTTATGCTTTCTATTTATTTCTACGGGTCTCTAGCAGCTACTAAGGCCCGTCGATTGTCATCCAACCTTATCCACGTTCTACTAAGCCTGTCTCAACATCCTGAGCTGCTAACTGAGGTAGAGAAACATTAAAAAATTAATTATAACATTTAAAAATAATTTATCAATTAAATTCAAAAAATTAATAACCATTAAAAAGATCACGAGTGGCCCCATAACATTGAAAATGAAATAAATCTCATTCCAATGACCTGTGGAATTCCCCTGAACTCATACTAGAAAAAATACCTATCTTGTGGAATTGACTCCATAATTAATTTAGTTAAAATTTATGGAAAGCCTATGAATATTTAGAAAAGGAAACATACATTTCCAAATCACTGAGAAAACAAGAGAAAATGGTGTTATGGGACATCCTCCTCCCAAGCAGAAAGAATACCCCATCATCTACATCCAATTCCACCATGGTCTGGGGAATTCATTAGGCATGGAGGTATGGGTGTTACACACCAGTGTTATTATTTGAAAAAGGTTATCGTTGGTGATCATGGAAGTGGAATCGGACTTTGAGGTACAGATTCGGGCCTTCCAATGGAATGGTGAAGTCCCTTGGTGTTTTACTTGCCTTTTTTGTACGTGTGGCATGGATTTTTCTAATGAATGTGAAGTTCAACATATTCCCAGAGATTCCAAAATCATTGCGGACACTCTTTCTCAGGGAAGTAGTCATGATGCACCTTTGGTGGTTTTCTATAGTATGGGCTCTTTTCCCTTGGAGTATATTGATATTGTGATGGGTGATGCCTTAGGTATCAATCATTTTAGACTGACTTGAATGCTTGTACATGTAAGGTTCTTTACTTTTGAATTAAAAATAAAAGGTCATCAATTCCACCATGCTCCAATAGAAACTAAATAGAAAAACCCAACTAGAGAAAGATAAATTAGAGTATAAGGTAGGATAAAAGGAGTGGAGGACAATGTAAGGAGATACTTACCTCAAATTAGCTAAAAACACCTCAAACCCCATCCTGGAATAAGTGAGATAAAGCTATGAGAGGGGATAGGGTGGATGGGTCATTTGTACAAACAAGAGGAAGAAAATAGGGGGATTCCTACTTAAAAACACTAAGTTAAAACTATAATACACCTTTTTAATAAGAAACGTAGTTTAGATGTATGGTTTTCTAAATGGTAACCCAACCATGAAATAATCACTATCTAAGGTAGAAATCCTCATACGATAGGTCTACATGGTTTTTCAAACCATGTACCAAATGTACAAAACTCTTATATAACATTCGAAATTGTTTTTCCACAACCATTCTCCTAGACTCCATCCCAAAGCATACCACATGGTTTCCCGTAATTGTTATATATAAAT
This sequence comes from Viscum album, assembly GCA_963277665.1. Classification (NCBI taxonomy): domain Eukaryota; kingdom Viridiplantae; phylum Streptophyta; class Magnoliopsida; order Santalales; family Viscaceae; genus Viscum; species Viscum album. Next base: position 2,054,834,759 of record OY728150.1, on the reverse strand, counting down.
TAAGGTTAACCGTACTTAAAATAAATTGAACAGATAATAACTATAGGTTCAAGGTAATGTATGGTTTCCCCATAAATATACACCACAAAACCATGCTCCCTTTGCAGAAACCTAAAAAATATACCCCGAGGATTTTGAGTCTCACCCAAGCACCCTAAATACCTTCTAAAACTAATTAAATAACGAAACACAATTCTTTAATACATTTTATCCTTTGAAATTCTATTAAAAATATCTGGTAAAAATTTAACCCATCCAATAAATGAAAATAATTTAAATTCTATTTGGAATTATCAACCCATATTGACATGGGATCTTACACCAACTACCAACTAAATCTATGATTCCATTTTGTATCATACCAATAAGAATACCTATTTATCATACCTAATCCATTATTCTACAGGCATATGACATAATCATGATCAATATAAGTGGTTATAAGTTCCATGGGTATCATATTTAATCAATGGTAATGATTATTGATTTACAAACTATAAATAAAAAATCATACCAAATAAAAAACAAGTAAATAAACAACAGTCAAGAACATACAATACAACATGAATATGAATATAGGGAGATAAAACATACATGGATAATAAAAAATCTCACCATAATTTAAATAAATAAGTACCCTATATCTTTATGACACCCAATAATTTCCATATGACACCACCTCTATAGTTATATCGTTGATCATGTGGTATACTTCTAAGAAACGGGGTTAGTAATCATATTGGCAAAAAAAATCGAGATAATGTGAGACTATATGCACTAAAAGGTGTGTGTATATTGGTGTGATAAAAAGTCAAATAGGATAGCACCAAGATTTTATCTATTTCCTTTTGAATGATAAACCATATATACTAGATTGGAAATTAGTAAGTAAAATACATTTATATATGTATGTTAATAAAGAAAAAAACAAATATTGATATCATGAATTTGTAATGAAATAAAAATTGGATTTCAAAATATTTTGAAAAAAACTTTTTTTTTCAAATTTTTCTAGTAATTATTTAGAGAAATAGATTCTTCTTTCATTTAATCCTCTAACATTATTGTTGTGTATTTTTATTCTATTTTCTACAACTCAATCAATCATCATTTTAATTTTTTCTTCTGAAAAAATTATATACCCACTAATGATAAATTTATAATAAATAGGGTCCCATAAGTGATACCAATTCACATCATCAACATATCCCAAGAGAATATATGTATTTGATCTTGAATCCAAATTTGATAATTCTTAAAAATAAAATAGTCAATATACAACAATTTTATAAGAATGTAACTGAGAATAGTAAATGGGTTTACCAATCAATGTATACATCAGTGTTTTCAAGTCAATTACCATTAAAGGATATATTTTTATCATATAATAATATGTTTTACTTATTCTATCTAAATTATCTTGGAAACACTTATAGCCTTTGATATAGTACATTTTTTTCCAATAAGATTTTTTTTCATCTTCACACCCACTAAATTTTATTAAGAAGTGTACAACACTACTAGTTGTTACATTAGTGTTTTTTATTGATAAAAATTATAAAATTACTTACATGTATATTCTCCTCACTATCATTCCTAAAACACTTGATCATATTTACATAATAAAGTTCAATCAATGATTTTAGTTTTATAAAGACTTTAAAAACAGTTACCTTTATCTTGATTAGGTACCAAAAATATGACATGGAATATTCATAAATTAATTACACAATGTATATTTATCCCCCTAGAGATATAAATTATTCTTTCCAAAAATCATAATGTATCACATCTAATTTATCCGTGATATTTTTCATTAATAATAAAAAATTCATCCCACATAGATTTCATAATACAAAATTCTTAAAAATAGTTATTATACTTTTATAGTACTTAGTAACAACTTCTAGCCAGTGTTAATATTGAATCCCTATTTAGATATATGTACACTATTTCAATTCCATGGCATTTTAAATGATTTTATCAAGGTAGATGATGTAAAAACTATATCTACATCCTTAAAAATTACACTAAGAATAACATACATATTCTTTGACATCATATTAAATTTCAAAACCATATTCATTCTCTTCAAAAAAATATCACCCCTTTCTCAGTATGACACTTTCACCCAATATCAACAATTTATGCCAAAGAAAATATGTTCTTTTTAGTACCTTCATGTGGTATACACATTTTATGGTTTATAAATTTAAATAATGAATCTTTAGTTTAATGAAATTGACTCTAACGATCTCGAAGGTGTGATAGTTACACATTTACAAAATTCATTTAAGGATAAGTCCATACTAATCAAACCATTCCCTTTAACGCATAATGTTCCATGTTACTACATATTTTATTATCCATGAATCATTGATGTTTTTTTACCATGACTAGATGTCATTTCTTTATTAACTAGTATGTCTCTATTATCAAAATTGCTCACTGTATTTTCTTGAAAAACTCTTTCCATCACTCTTCTTGTCCTGATTTTTTCATATATATTCCCCATAATTCTAAAATTATAATATTTGATATTGCTTTTCTTAATCATTTACTTATACCAACAATAATTTTGGATCCCACTAAAACCAGGATCCATCATACTTCCTCTAAAAATTAATAGAGCCTCTAATTAGTAGGAAGTTTTCTATTATCTTCCCTATTATTATGCCAAATTTTTTACTTCAATAATCAAAGTTGTTCACACATTCAATGGTGATATATTCATCAATATATTGGGGATACTGATAAGAAGATCACAAATATATAGAATATTTTTGGAGTAAAATATTCAAATGTTTAATATCAATAATTTAATACTCAAACACCTTGAGTTGACTGGATATGATTTTCAAAGTATTGATGTGTTAATTCATTAGTGATGACTCATCCATTCAAGGAGTGAATAATTTCCATTTCAATAAAATCTTGTTTTGTAAGGATTTTTCATCATATAACTTGGTTAGAGTATATCATATTTCCTTCACCTTCGTTTTCATCATAGTTCATGATAATACCCCATATACTAAAGAAAAATGGATGTTGGTTGTAGTATTTCTATCCATGTCCTTCCATTTCTCCTTCATTATAGCCACTAATTTTTCACGAATTTCTAATAGAAAATTATATTTCCACAACATTAATTTTATTTTCATTATGCACAACTGAAAATTATTCCCACTGAATCTTTATATATCAACATTATCTATCATCTAGATGCACCATCAATCTGGAACCTCCAGTTTTTCACAAAGGTGTATTTATAAATATTAATAAATTTTTTAATGTGAAAGATCAACTAGAGTCACAATAAAGATCATACTTAAATTATAATAATTTTTTATAACTAAAAAATTAAAAAATATAAGACTCGAACCTAGATATGAGGCCACTTTTTCAGGATAAAATAATTGTTCCACTATAAAATAGTAAATATAAGTTAAAAATAATGTGAAAATATTACCGAAGAAACTAAATAAGAGATAATGTAACATGAAAACCGCCCAATTGATGTGGGGTAAAACCCCATACCAAAATAGAGGCATGGATATGAATATTTTCTTATATACTCTCACTCACTATTACAAGGAGAATATAATCATTATTTATATCATATATAAGTGGAGAAACAAGTCTCAAAAATACCAATATTCTTGAATCTGAATATAAGAGAAGATATAAATGGTTTTGATTATAGATTAATCCATTTGGGGGAGAATATTTTTATAGGGGAGTCTCTTATCTCTCTTGTTTCTCTAATTCTCTAGGTTTTGTGGGGTTAACTACCCACATAGTTGATGAATTTATTCCATAAAGGCAATAATTTATGTCATTTAGGATTATATCATAGAACATGATTTGATAATGTTATATGGTATGGAATATATGATTCAAAGGTATATAATATGCCTTGGTATGAGATATTCTATGATGTGATATAGAGATTCTGTGATTATACCATGATTATCATGTTGTAAGATATGTATATATCATAAGACCATATCATAAAGTGTTTTGATGTGATGAATGATATTTTAAGATTGAAATGGAAGTTTATTATTGAAAATGGAATTTGAACTTTAAGAATTAACATTTAGGTCTTTTTCCATATTGGAAAACATTAGTTATAAGCGTTTTACATGATGAAATATATGGGTGAGTTAAATTATACTTTAGATGTTAAATGCATTAACATACTTAAAAAAATGTGATAATATTTTTATGACCATTAGAATTACTAAAAAATCATATCATTAGAGTAAATTATAGAAGTATTTAAGTAGAATCTTTGAGGCCTTTATAAAGTGGTCAGAGACCATTAAGGTGATGTACATACATTATATTGATTCTACATATTAAATCACTATTCTTATTCATCCTATTCATTGAGAGTTACTGACATAAAATATAAATAAGTCCAATATCACCCAAGCATTTGGTTATTTTCATCCTATGGATACACCCGAGAAGAAGGATTATTTTTTTTCTTCATAAGGATCTTCATCGAGAACATGTTTGAAGGTAGGATATTTGGCCCAAATTAGTTTAAGGTATGCATATTTTTTATTTTACAGTATACATATTTTTAGTTTCACATCATAGATATCTTATTTTTAATGTTTATTTTAGTCTCCCACTACTATATTAATTATTATTTAGTAATAAAACCCCATATTTGGTATAAGAGTAATAACATGAATTTTGATTCACAAAATATATATTGAAAATAAATAATAAATTGGTATTTTATTCTTAGTTATATGAAATGATATATATTTTAAACTATGGCATGTATTAATATATATAATATCATATGTAGTAATTTGATCACAACATAATATATTGGATATCATCACATATGACATAGTGTAAATCATTTAGATTCATTATGTCAAAATATATAATATGGGTCTACTATTTCTTATGATAACAATTATTATGAATTTTCATGTAGTGAAAACAAAGCATCGTATCACTTATATAATATATTTTATATTATAAAATATAATAACCCATAAAACTATGGCATGAATTACAGTATAGAGATATCATAAATTATGGTAGATAGAGATTTTATTATCTATCATAAGATATCAAACATTATTCATAAAGAAAAATACCAGTTTTAAATTGAATAAATAATTAATATATAATGGAAACAATTAAAATGATATGAGATTTTTTAGTGTATTTCTATAATTTAATTATATATATGATATCATCATTAATGATATGATCACATCGTATGATACATGATATATTCAATAGAAACATAGTGTAAACCATTTTTTCATTATATCATATTGTATGATATGGGTATGTCACTCCTTATAGTAATTTCAATTATAACTATTCATGTAGTGAAATATAGTTCATCCTATCACTTATATGATATAATATATATCATAAAATAAGATATCCAATAATACTACATAAGAATTAATAATATGGTCATATCGTAAAACATGATAGATAAAACTTGTATTATTTATTAAAAACCATGATGCCCTAATAATAAATTGGGATATCAATTTTGGACTGAATCATATAATATGATATAATGTATATCATTAAGAATGATATGAAAAAAAAATTGATTTTTCATTTTTTTAATTATGAATTGAGTCATAGTATTTATAAATTATATGAAATAATATTTTGGGATGTTAATTTAATTTATTTTGTTTTCATTATTAATTAATTATACAAAAATTTATAATTAGTAAATGAGTGTTTATAAAAAATTTATTAAATAAATATTCATGACATTAATTGTTAATATTAAAATACCTTTGATTTTTATGGTGTCACTTATAGTTTTGATATAAAGAGTTTATATAGAATTTATAAGGTAATGTATAATGTGTTGATATAATTTAAAATAATGTAAAATATAAAGAAGATTATATTAGTTTATAAATTTTTCATTATTATTAATTCTAAATGTATAAATTAAAATACTTTATATGATAAATTATTTAAACCATATCAAAAGTAGTTCTGAAAATTGATATGATCATGGTTAAAATGAAATTAAACATGTGATATTTTGATTATATAAAAATTTTGAATAATAAATATGAAATATAAAATGTTTATATATAAAATATCATATTTTAGGTAAATTACATATAAATGATAATATTAAAGGGGTCATATTGGATATAAACATAATGTGTTTATTCAATTCTGGTATCTATATAGTCCATGGATATTTAGTAAAGCATTTATAATTTTTTGATTTACAAAAGAATCATTAATGTTTATCTTATGACCAAATTTGTGAAATTTTCATTTATTTAGTGTTCTTCTCATGATTTATTCAAATATATAAAAAATTTATATCATTTATGGTTATATGATTTCGTTTAAAGCATTAAAACTATTCTATATATTATCATTCATGAAGTTAATGATGAAAATGAAAGGTGGGATAACGGATTTAGTTTTCTTTTACCATTACTTTGAAGTGTTTCGGGTTAAGATTTTTTATTTAAATGTTATTTGTAGTTTATACATAATAGTTGTTAGAATTTTTATGAAGTTGAGGTCTCTCTTAAGCAAGGATCCATCAGAATAGGGACTTTGGGTCAAATTTCTCACTGGACTAGGAGATTAGTCACTATCTAAAAAGTAGGGGTTGGCTACTTGTCACTCCATGCTTACTCTTATAGTGACTTTTTATATCATGTGATTATAATCCATTACATTAAAGGGATTCATATACCTTATCAGTGCAATTAATTTTGATATTTGTAATTATAATATATCATTAAATTTTAGTTAGTAAAACACGCTTTGAGTTGGTTAAAAAGTTACTTATCAATATGGATTGAATGTATCGATTTGGTACAATGAATAGGGATTCAAAAAACATAAACATTAGATTCATGGTTAAATAAAAAGGTAATACATAAGAGAAGATAATGATATACTAAAACCCCTATAAAATTTTAAGTGTTATATTTTTTCTAATGTAAACACTTTTCAATACCTCAATCATCCAACTGGGTGGGTTGCACTAAAGCTAGGTACCAACATATTAACATGTATATGGAATGAAGGTTATGGATAAACCTAATAGGATTATGTTCCTGAATCTAGAAATATATTAGGGTTACACTTTAGTGGGTAACCCTAATAATATTAGGATACTGGAGGAATAATGTTGAGTGAATCCATGCGATATATTAGGATAAAGAGTTATCTACTTAGCTATAAAAGAGTAATATATGATATAATTGATACAATTGTTTTATTGTATAGATATTAGATGAGGAAATGGAAAGGATATCCAAATAATAGTGAAATATTGATTTTCCCAACTAATATATATGTTGTAAAATTTAAAAGGGGTATTTATTTTAGTAGGAGAACATTTAATAAATTCATTATTAAATGAATATAGAAAAAGATACTCATTGGATAAAATATTTTATTATAGATAAAATAACATCAACATCATCGGAAATCAATTTGAGATAAATCCTTGAAAGGAAAAAATCTTAAATGAAGTATTTTTCTAGAATAGTATGAAACAAAAGAATCATTATTAATCATGAAGGAAAATTCCTTATGTTAGATAAAATCTATCATAAACATCTAAAAATTATATCTATTAAACAAATGGATCTAGATTCTTATGATAAGAATTTGAAGGATTCATTTGATGTATCCACTATCTTTATAGTGTGTATAGATTAAAATTTGGATGAAATACATGAGAATGTGGATGCATTAGAGATTATATACAACCTAAAAATACTTTATTATGAATAGACTAAGTCTGAGAGTTATGAGGATTTAAAGGAAATGTTTAGAATTAAGATATCTGATGAAAATTTATTCTCCACTTATATGATAAAAATTATTTGGAATGTCAATGACGTAGAGATGTTGGGGTATACCTTAAGTCTTGATCAGGAAAAATAATTCATTATTAAATAATTCTTCGAAAGGTTTTGATAGCTTATTATTAATTACTATATTAATTATTTCAAAAATAATATTGAATATCCTCAATAAATTTGGGATACCTAAGAAGGAAAAAAGAAGTCTAGGATCAAGTGTTGTATTAATCATATAAGAGGGTAAATGTTAAAATAGGAAGAAGAAAAATTCTATAGAAAAGTTCAATAATGTTTCTTCTATTAGCTGGTAAAAATCATTAAAACATAAGGGAGGATTTAGGAAGGGAGGGAATCTTTTTCCATATATAAAGTCTAGTCACTAGAGTCATTTTATCAAAGAATGATAGAAGGGTTGAAAGAAACCCTGTAGATATTCCACATCAAGTATAATGTTATAAATATCAATTATTAAATTTTAAAAGGTATATGATACCAATTATAAGTTTATAAATATTATAAATATATAGGAGTTCAAAATTGATGGTGTGTTTGTTTTTAGAGATTTAATTATAAATTCAATTAATGGATAAAGCAGCTGATACATCAAGGAGTTGGATGTAGTGGATTAATTTAAATCTCTGAAAGATCAACATTGATGGTTGTGTATTTATAATATTTTTTCCAATTATATGATAATAGGAGTCCTCGAAAAAATATTTCTTATTAGTAATGGAAATTTTGTTGTTCAGTGAAAATTATTATGTTTTATCCAATTCTATAATATGGTTTGAGAGATAAAAAATAAAAAATATTTTATCCAGGGTAAAAAAAATTATTCAATATATTTATTAAAATAGGAGTGAAAAAGTTCCTAGAAATTTTTTTGTGGCATATTATAAAAAAAATTCTTATTTTGAGAAAAATAATCTAAACACATTGAATACCATATAATATATAGTTGTTAATAATTTATTTTTTAAAATATTTTTAATAAAGGAAATAAATTTTATTTTCTAAAAAAATGTATAATTTTTATAATAAAATGATATTCTATAAAAATGTATTTTCCATGATACTTGTGTGAGTATAGTATACACATATATGTTAAAATATAGAAAATAAAATATTATTCTAATAAATATTCAATGTAGATGCCACTTAATAACATAAAAGAGTTTATAGTATATTGGTAAATAAATAATGAAAATAGGTATATTTTGTTATTAAAATAATTGCAAATAAATGTTTGAATGTAAAGGTTACAAGATTATAATGATAAAATTAAAAATATTTATACGTAGAAAACAAATTTTATTAACTCGGAAACATTGTATTTTTTCTAGTGAATGATTTTGAATACTTTTTTAAAATGTATACATTAAGAATATGATTCAAAGTCTCTCCATTATTCAAGATAAAATATTTATAGATTTTACACATTAAAGTTTATAGTGGATGGTTTATATCATATGGTCATATTGATATGTGGTAGAAATTATATAAAGATGTAATGGGTTTAACAAAACCTAAAATGTAGAAAACATAAGTCATTCTGGTAGTCTTTCATATGATATAGAAGACAATAAATTATGTATGGTTTTGTAAGTATTTTCTTAATAAGGATTAAAAATATAAGAAAATGTGTCATGTTATAATAAAGACATTTATAATTTTTTATTCCTCCATATTTAATATATCAGACACATAAAGTGTGTAATAATTAACCTCTCAAGATTATGTTTTATTATCCCTAACTGTTGTTTATTTGTAAAGTATTACATGTTGTGATGAAATTTTTTGGTTATCATGAATAATATTTCATTTTTAGATATTATATATACTCATGGACACAAAATGTTTTGTTTGTGTTGGATGACTCAAGACGTATAGAACATGGAGTGTCATACATTAAATTTTTGTTCTATAGGGGTGATTTTTTAATTTTTTAATTTCCCCATTACCTGCAGTAAGATAAGATACTTATCACAAGAGCCATCATAATTTTATTCCTTTATTAATCAAGAATTTGTTTCAAACAAATAATGTGTGGTTGGTTATGTTTCTCATTATAAAATTGATTGAGTTTAATCGAGGTGGTATTTTTCCTCTTATATGATCTTTATGAATTATGCATCCTTAATTGAAATAGAGTGAATTGGTGTATAACAATTCCATGATAAGTGAAATTTGATGTACTTATCTATTGGATATGGTGAATGTGATGTGTTCATCTGTAAGTATGAATGGAATATGATGTGTTTATCTACATGGTTAGTCTATACTCAAAGAATCAAGAATATAAGACTAATTATAATAGATTAATATACTTTATATATTGTGATTTTTAAATGTATTGAAAAAATTGAACATGTTATTATTCATGATAATATGATATAGTTAGGGGACATAGTTATTGATATATATGTGTTTGGTGGAGATCATGCAAGATCACTTTGTATCTTGAGCATCACTGAATCTTGGCTAGAGGATACTCATTATTTACATTAATAAAATTGATGAATTCTTATTTATTTTTAATGATGAAATGTCTTATGGGGCCAGGCAATGTGGTTGTATGAATAGGTATTGGGTTATAGAGAACATCAATTTTTTCTCTAAAAGTGTTTTAGATTTTATACAAATTGACTTTTGGGTAGATATTTACTAAGTATTGGATATTTTTTTAATGCACAGTAATGCTAATGATAGCCTTCCAATTATATTTAGAAAATTTCAAATAGGATATTTGGATTTTGTTTCACAAGTTATTATATATGATATAATATATGGTTAAATTATAAAAATTCTATAAGGATTTCTTCCAAGTGGGGTATTTATGGAGCTATATCCTATAGAAAATAAATTATATGATGTTTTGGCTTATAACATAGTGTACAATATGATTATGTTATGTGCATGACATATTCAAATTCATGGCATATCATATTCCTTAGTGATTTTATATCATAAATTCATGATAGAGAGATATCATTCATCTACATATCCAATCACATCATATGATATAGAGATATCATAAGTGTATATTCTAAAGTGTAAAGATATGATTAATAAAATTTTACAGTTCACATGATATTTTATGATTGAAATTTTTATTCAAACATAAATAATTAATTCATTAAGTCTTCATCCTTGGTATATATTATTGGTTTTGGATGTTTCAGGGGATGAAATTTATGGGATGATTGGGAAATGATTTCAAATTTTTAATACATTAATATACTCAGATGAAGCTTTCGTACTATTTGTAACTATTGGAACTACTTGATTATTTTATAATAATTCACTAAATGTTATAAAATATCAAGGATAATCTTCAAGGAATATGTAAATAGGTTCAACTCCAGGAAAATTGTGTATAAAACTTCTATTTATTCTTCTTTCTCAATCTCTCTTCTATTTCATCATTTTCTTTAAGAGGTACTAGCATATCGTGGAATCAAGTAGGATCCCACCTAAGATTTATATGACTAGTCATCTTAGGATACACCGCAAACGAAAGATTTCTTTGACTAATTCTTAAGGATCTTCACTAATCATGAGTTTTAATATATAATATTTGGATATTATTGGTGTAAAGTGCATATGTTATTCATTTTACATTATACATGTTTTTTGTTTCATGGAATGGTAATATTATTTTAGATTTTATTTAAGCTTTCTAATATGAGAATAATAATTATTTGATACTAATAAACCCATCACCAACTACCATCACCTGCACTCTTGGTAAATAAGAGAGAAGTCACCAAAATATAATAAAATAATGATAAATAAAAGGGAGAAGCTGAAAAATTGTGGAATAACAAAGGTTTTAGACATGAATGTGTTTTTTATAATGTTTTTAGAAGACATTATAGAACATAATTCAATTATTCCACTGAGAAAAATGAAAATATATTAAAAATAATACCCACATTGATATTTTTCATAACATCAAGATAATAAAAAAAACAAGAAGTACGCCAATAGTTGAACCTGGTACTATAATTTTTTGAAATAGTATTTTTTGGAAATATATATGTTTAAATATATTCATATTAATGGTATTTAGATAAAATATATAATTTATTGATATAGTTCTTCTAATTATTAAACAAATTTCAATAATTTTGTGAAAATTCAATTCATGAAATGGTTTAACACATTTCATGAATGAGTTCTAATGAATGCATGAATTTATTTTATAATTTTTGTTTATAATTATTTATATATATATATATAATTTTAAAATATATTTTTATATTATTACTTTTGGTATTATTTAAATTAATATAATTATAAAATATTACTTAAAATATTTCCTAAACCTCTATTTTATAGGGGATTGGTAATTGATATCATTTATGGATTTTAAATGTGACATTCAAATTATACCGTTTTAGCATTACAATGATATTTTATTATTATTAATGAAACATTATTAATAATAATTCTTCATTAATGATAATTATTTATTATTAATTTATAATAATACATTATTAATTAATTATTATTTTTATATGGGGAACAAGAAAATGAAACTGCACATACACAAAGATTCCAACAGGGACAAACCACAACCCCACAAAGGTTTAACCCACCCATTATTTGACCATGTACATATACAATTCATGAAGCCCTTATAACATATCCCATTATTAATTAATATTATTGTTAATAACAATATATTGATAAATAATAATGTAATAATAATAATAAATAAACAATGATGATGTAATTGTTTATAATTTATAATAATTACGTAATTAGTAATCTATTACTCGTACTAAATCTCATGGATCCATGCCCACATGTTGATCTCTCTACTTCCCATTTATCCTCCATTTTCATACTTCCTTTATACCTAATTCCCCTCATTTCATCCCCTTCCTCACAAACCCTCTTATCCCGTTCGGATCTAGTATTATCCCCAACATCCATTCACTATATTTATCTCTCCTGATCTCTCTATCACATCCTCTACTCGGTGTCCCTCCACTCCTGTCGTCCATATTCCACGATCACTACTTCTATCCCTACCCACACAATATCCCCATAACCCTAGAAAACTCTTCTCTCTTACATTCCATCACTATCCCCTACCCTCCCTGTCTCATTGTCGATTCCTCCTCTCTCCATCCCTTCACTCCCCCGGTCCTCATTTCCCTTCTCACTACTTCCCTCCATACCCAAGAATTGTATATATGTTACCCCCATAGATCTCAATCTCTATTATCTCATGATCCACTTACCCGTAGTTTCCATTTCAAATATAATTTCTAGGGTTTTCATCAATCACTTTATATAAGATCTATCTTATTCTCAGATTATGGGTTTCACACTGCAACAATTTCTACCACACACTATATAGATTTCTTCATGAAGACCACAAGTAAGGATTCATCAATAAAATAACAAATTCACACTCCAACCTTACCTTTCCTCCTAATGATATTCTGTTTATAGATTAGTACATATCTCAGATATCTATAAAGTATAATTAGTATTCAGACATTGATCTTTAATATCCGTTGGGATTTTTGTTTCATCCTTATTATTTTCATATGAAGGATGCAATATTTTTAACTCAAATCAGTCATATCACATGAATGAAGAGTTTTTTCTTTATAGGGTTATATATTACATGTATTTACATTCATTTAATTAAGATGCTTCTCAAGATTTTCCTCTTAATTTTTCCCACCCAATCATGCCTAAACTGTCATATCTTGGAAATATTTCCTTCATCGTATCACATGAATAAAGTGTTTTATAATTTATGGGTCTTATATTTTTGGTACTAATGTTAATTTTTTTTGTTCTTCTTCAGGATTTTAGCTTCAACATTCCCTCCCCACCAGGCATAACCATGGCTTCATGAATATGTTTCCATCATCATGTACGCATTCCAGTAGTAACATCTAATTTAAATTTAGTTTTATTTTTTTTTTCACACACATTTGACTATTACCTTCAATAGGATTTTTTTTCTAATTGAATTTGATGTGTTTTTCAATTATTTTATACTGACTTTTTTGTGTTTTTATAGGTTTATTCAATTTATTTTAGTGATTTTGAATCTGATTTATACCTTCTATCATGTATGACAGGTTTCATATCAATTAAAAAATTGTTTTTTTTCATTACTAAATTTTGTTTATTATCTTGTTTAGTGAGTGTTTATTCAGAATCTAATGACTGATAATATTTACACTAAATATATTGACCAAAAAATGGATTCAATATAACTTATCCTATATAGAAAATAGGGGATAAATATAAGATTAATTAAAAATCATATCAATAATTTCTTATAATGATATCGTTGACCAACCTTTTAAAAAATCATAGAAAGTATTTTATATATGGGTGCCAATCACAGTGTTATCTAAAAAGAGGCATAACTACATTAAAAATGATTATGGATGAAAAAAGTGTTATGTATATATATCTATCTTATCTATATTTATAGTGGCATTTAATTATTTCAACATTAAATCTTAAAAAATATATTTATGAATTTATAAAAATGAAATATACATTATGTTACAAGAAGATCAGTTGTCTTTTCTTATTCAAAATCAAATTGGAAAATTCCCATTAAAAGTGAAACAAATCATTCATTTTCATATTACAATTATATTTATATCACATATCGAATTCCATTTTCAAACACTACTAAAAATGGTTCCTTTTACTCCCTTTTTGAAGATAAACTTATAATTTATATGTTAAATTCTGTTACAACACATAATGTCACCTTTTTTCTATATTGTGTTGTTATTAAAATGTTTTCCATTTACAAGGGAAATTATTTAGACTATAAATCCACATGACAAGATACCAATTCATATAATAAAAAAAATGAACTACATATCTATAAAAAAATATTAGCCCACTATTTACGATAAGTGAACCATCACATTATAGAAGATTTGATTCTATGACAATACTTCATGGAGGTAGATTTATTTCTTCTACATTTAGGTTAATATGAACAATAATTATTCACTTTTATGATTCTCATATTACTAAAAGTTATATAATGTCATCTTTGTAATGTAGGATCCATCTTTCAAGAGATCATATTGATCAATAAAACTACATCATATGTTATATTATGTATTTAAATACTATGTTTATAACTATTTGTGATATATTATAACTTGATATTAGTTACAATTTATTGTTTTTGTTCTTAATTAAGGATATTTATGGAACAAAGAAGTATTTATTTTGTTCCATACAAGTAAAATAGTTCAGATAATTCATACTTGATGTATCAATAGTCTATCCCCTAAATAAGCATATAAATGGTAAAAATATTATAACATAAAATACTTAAACACAATTAGAAGATGATGATATTAGTATTCTATTCACCTCATTAATTGATTTTTCTGTTGTTCTAATATTGTTTTTCAATATATTGAGTTTCTTATCATCTATTATGTGTGTTACAATGCACAATGATATTATATTCCTTTAATGTTATGTTTTAAAACTATTGACTACACAATATATCCTATAATTCTTTTCATCTATGTACTACACAATATTCAATTTACATATTTACACTAACCATATAATAGTGTTTAAATATTTTTTTAATACTATAATTTATTAACATTTTAATATGATAACTAATTTAACATATAATACATAAATATTACTTGGACATTTGATATCCTTAACACTTTTTGTAGATATTGTTCTATGATATTTTGTTTTGATGAAAGAGTTAAAAGATATAGTACCCATGAAACATTAATGTTTTAATTATGATGCTCTTTTGAAAAATTCAATTTAAAAACATTACAAAATCCACCAGAGTAACTCAAGACCCTTATTTTCTTTGATCATTCTAAAGATTCCAAAGAATTTCATGACAATATTCACATTTATAACAGGTTATTTTCCACAACATCAATGGTAGAGAGAATTGATAACGTCATAAATAGTGTATTTTCTCCTTATGTTTATAGGATAAAAATTAAAAACTATAATTTAATTGTTATCTTATTACCATATGAGAGAAAACCACAATTATTTAAATAGCTATATATTTTTTAAACCTCATATGTATTAGAAAATAGAATTAAATCTACTAGGTAAATTAAATACATGAAATGAATTTATATTCATGTAACATGAGATAAGTGAAGTATGTATATTTTTAATGTGGTTTTTTATATAGATCTGATAGAAATAAACAAACTAATTCTCTCAATTTAATTATTTTCTAAAATTATAAATGTATGTTTGATGACTGCAATCAATTAATTTGACATTTCAAAACTACAATATATTTGTTGACATCAACTAGAACTCCAAATTTGATAATGTGACTAATTATAAATAGATATTTAGATCCACATACTTAAAACTAACCGATTAATTTATAAATTTCTATGCTCATAATTGGTAAAATTGGATATGTCAAAAATAAAATAGATATTACCTAACAAAGAAAAAAAGTTGAAATGCAACATATAGATTAACTACATCCACTATATCTCACCTTGAAGTACCCTATAATATATGTAACAGTGAATATGGGTATTCTAATAATGTGTACAAAAAATAATAGCACCATAAAATCAGCTAAATTACAGAGTTATAATAAAGGAGTAATTTACATACCAAATGAAGTTTCCATATAATCAATTTTCTACCCTTTTCTATTTTATATGATTGTTCAAATAATTTTTAGTGGATTCATATACAATGGTTTAATCACAATGTTTTTCATTTATTAGGTTTAATTAAAAAATAATTTATAGTTGTGTTATATAATTACTTATAGAAATATTACCATAGAGGTGATCATGATGGATCTCTTTGTGGATGATGTATCATTCTACAATCATAATTTATGAGTTTTACAAGATTCAAGATTCATAATTATTAAGATACATTGGTTATTTATAATTTGGTCAGATATCGAGATTTGTTTATAACTTTCATGTGAAATTTATATTGTCTATAGATTATAAAATTTCTTTCTAAATCAACACTTTTATTCTGAAGGCGTCCCACAAATACACTTAAGAGTATTAAATATGAAGGTGGATTAACTAATTAATGTTCTTAAGGAGGGATTTTTTTAAATCACAAAGTTGGTATTGTTTTGGAATTATTTTATAATTTTTTACAATTTCATTTGAATTATAATTATTAATTATTAACTTCATTAACAAAATTATTATTTATACAGTAGTTCATACCACTAAATTTTATAAACATGGTATTTCTCATGTTCATATACTTGTATTCCCTCAATATCTTCTTAATATTTTAAAGTTATGTTGATGTTAATCTAATTATTTTAGTATAAATGCCATAAAAATAGTCTAGTATTAGTTATATGAGTTTGTAAAAAATAATATTATTCAAAAACATTATTTCATTAATAACACACACTCTCCGTTCAAGAAAAACATATCTTGTTAAAATTATTTACCTAATTTTTTTCACTTTATCTATGGTTGAGGATGGGAAAGATATTTACATAAGATTTGAAAATTTTAAAATAATATTAAATAATGGGTTTCAACTAGATAACAATTTCGGTGTCCCTTATAATTCGTCCATGATCCTCAAATATTAGGATAATCTCAAAATTGAACTTTGTAATCAATCATGTTCAATAAAATATTTGTTCACATACATTAAAAAGGAAATGATCATTGATAAAACACAATTTTATTGAATATTTTCTGATAATAAATGAAATAATTTCCTCACATTGTGCTAAATATGTTAATTTATAGAATAATTGGGATTAGATCATTCATTTTAAAATATGATAAAAATTCCAGTTTTACACTTTTAAAATTCACTGTTGTATTTCAGGCTAAATATTTTTATGTAAATTA
Organism: Viscum album; assembly: GCA_963277665.1. Lineage (NCBI taxonomy): Eukaryota > Viridiplantae > Streptophyta > Magnoliopsida > Santalales > Viscaceae > Viscum > Viscum album. Next base: position 2,054,817,025 of record OY728150.1, on the reverse strand, counting down.
TTTTTTTTTTCAAATTTTGTAATTGTGTTCCCAACTTAATTATCTACAAATTCTATTTAGGACATGAGAGTTGGATCATGTTTTTGAGTGGAGTAAATGGGACATGAAGAAAAGGATGTATTGTACTACCTAGAATGGACATCACTTCACCATTTAGGCCATATCTTCTTCATATAGACTTGGATTGGGCCCAACGTTTAAAGGAATCTATAGGACATGATTCTGAACAAATAATACTCCTAGAAGTCCACTAATTTACTCATTTTGGAGGTCCACTATGCGGTGATACTTGGTGTAAGATATTTAGCCGAATTTCAATTTTACATTCTAAAAATATTTGTAACCCTAGCCCTCCCAAAATTTATTTAAAGGATTTTTTCACTCTTTGGGAGAGGTTATAGAGGATTTGGGAAGGTGTGGATAAAATGGTGGCTCTTGGGAACCCCTCAAATCTCCTGGAAAGAGTAATCCCTTGTGCAAACATCTTTTCCAAGAAGGCTCTCATCTCCCACCTCCTCTTTGTATTTCTTTTCATTCATATTTGTATCTGGAATTTTTATTCAATTAATCTTTGGTTTTCATCTCTTTTAATCTTTTTATTTTCTTACTTGGGCTAGAATATAAGAGTGGAGACTAGATTTGGGGTTCCCCAATCAACCTGTTGCTAATGAAAAATGTCTCCACGATGACAACTCCACCCATGGAAGAGTGATTTCTTTCATAGTTGATATAATCCCTACTCCCTTCATTTATTTATTTTGAATACAGGGACATATTTTAATCCTTAAATTGTTATCAATTAATTGAGTTCCAATTTCTATGTTACTCAATCTACTTGCACTTGGCTGCATTGTAGGACTTGTATAAACAATGTGAGTGAAACCGAAATCGCAAAATCTAATCAACTTGGGATCGAATTGTAGGGTTCAATTATCATACCCAACTTAATTAATTCTCAAATAAAGGTAGGATATACTGAACTAATTGACCATTGACTATATGTTGGATTTTAAAACCAAATCAAGGTAGGGCGCTGTGATAGGAAGTCCTAATGTTGATCGAAGGGTCATTTTTTCAGTATTTTTGGTTGTATTAATTTACATAGGGTTCGGGGGTTGACAAGGTTAGTGGATTACAATTGAATGAATTATAATCATATGGGATAAAGACAAATTAATGATTAAGGGGGAAGATTATATCAAATACGTCTTCTCATATAAGTGTTTTTAAGGAAATTGTCTCTTGACTGTTACTTCACATTTTCTTATTTAGTTACTATTAAAAAATTAACAAATCAAACCCTCCATATTTCTTTTAATTTGTTTTGAACTATTTTCTTACATACTCAAAGCCTATTAATAGTTGTTTAATTCACTTCCTCCTTCAGAGAAAGACCAGGTCCAGCCACTGTGATGTACTTAGTAAAATCACAAATAAATATTTTTGAGAGAGTGTGCGATAAAGTTCATCAAATTGGCGTCGTTTCCAGGAAGCAAGTAATTATTTCAACTAATTAGATGTATTTATTTTATTTTACATTTTATTCTCTTCCACTATTATTTCATAATTCTTTTATTTTCTTATACTTTTTTTTGACCATCAACTCAAACTTCTCATTTTTATTTTACTATGGTCAACTTTCCTTCTTTTCATTTTTATTTGATTTATGAAACGAACTAATCGTGAAGATCTCTTATATCTTGACCCTGAGATTGAATGTAGCCTTAGGAGTCGAATTAGACATTCTCAGTCTATGGGAAGTGTCAAAATTTAACCAGTAGAATAATTCCTCCACTCTAAGAACATGGAAATTGGAAACCCTTATAAGTCAAACCTAAAAGAAGAACCAATGGCTTGAAATAATGGAAATGAACTTAATAGAACCATTCAAGGGTTGGATGCACCTGATATTAATTATAAACCAAATTTTATTGCATTTCCAAATCTTGAATTGGACTTTTAACTAAAATTTGGGTTAATTTTTCTTCTTCCAAAGTTTCATGGTTTGTCTGGTGAGGATCCAAACAAACATTTTAAAGAATTTAACGTGGTTTGCTCAACCTTAAAACCAAGAAATGTTTTTGAAAATCAAATAAAACTAAGAGTATTATGATTCTCAATAGATGGAGATGAAAAATATTGGATGTATTATTTTCAACCTGATGATGTAACTTGTTGGACCGATTTGAAACATATTTTCTTGAAAAGATTTTTTTCTAGAATCAAGGACCACTTCCATTTGTAATGAGATCTTAGGGATCAAGCAAGCCCAAGGGGAGTAACTGTATGAGTACTGGGAGCGATTCAAGAAGTTTTGTGCAAGATGACTGCATCACAAAATCAGTGAGAAACACATCATCCAATAATTCAATGATGGACTCACACCTATGAAGAGGAGCATGGTGGATGACGCGGCTAGAAAAGAATTGGTCAAAAAGACACTAGTAGCGGCATGTGCATTGATCGACAAGATGGAACAAAACTCTCAGCAATTTTGCGATCATGGTACACCACATATTCAAAGAGTACATCTGGTAAGTCCTTCTTCTCTTTAAAATCATTTGATTGATACCAAGTTAGAATAATTTACAATTATGGTGAGATATATTTATTTGGCTCAAATGACATCTCAACCCCATCCCTCAGGTCCTTGTGGAATTTTCACCGAGACAAGCCACCCAACTAACTGTTGCCCGCAACAACAAGAGACAGAGGATTGTGCATTAGTATTCCCAAGGAGACCATATCAGCAGTAGCAATAGACATATACCCAAATGAAGTTTGATTCATTTTCTCCAACATACAACAAAGTGTGTAAGGATCAATCAGATGTGAGGTATGTATCTAGACAACAATAAAGTCTCCCTTTTCAACAAAACATCCAGAAGCCTCCACCTTACCAATAGAGTTTCCAACAACCCCAAAAGTGATTTGAATCTCAAGAATCAATAAGTCAACAACAAGATAAATCCCAACCACATGTAGATTTTAATAGTGATGATGTTTTGAAACAAATGGTTCTTAGTCAACATAATGAGATAAAGAGTCAAGGTTCAGAGTTGAGGGAGTTAAAGACTCAAATGATCTAGATTACCACGGCCCTACATGAATTTTTAAGTAAGAATTCTAGAAATATACCTTCCCAACCAACTCCAAATTCCAAGGGGAATGCATGTGTCATCACATAGAGAAATGGGAAGCAAACAACTGATAAATATGCACCTATCGTTCCACCGAGATTCACCTCAACTCCAGAGAAGACCCATTCAAAACCATCTGATGAGAAACACAAAGAGAAAGATAATGGTAAGAAAAATATTGATGATATTCCTCCTAAACCTCTTCCTTTTCCAAAAAAAGTTGTTCAATCCAAAAATATGGCTGAAGAGGAAATGAAAAAAGAAGTTTTGGACACATTCAAGCATGTGGAGATCAACATCCCTCTACTTTATGCCATCAAAAAATTCCAAGGTATGCGAAATTATTAAAATAACTTTGTACCAATCATGGAGGGATCAAGGGAAATGAGAGGATCAATATTGGAAGGAATGTGTCAGCACTCATTACACCAACTCTAGCAATGCCCACAAAGTGCAAGGATCTTGGGACATTCACTATCCCATGCACCATAAGGGAGTTACACTTTTATGATGCTCTTTGTGATTTAGGAGCTTATATAAATGTGATGCCTCACTCTGTATTCACTTATTTTTTGGTTGGTGACTTTAAAAAGTTGATAGTAGTGGTGCAGTTGGAAAATAGAGCTACGACATATCTAGTGGGACTCCTTGAGGATGTACTTGTCTGGGTAAGATACATGGTTTTCCCAACAGAATTCTATGTTATTAACATGTAGGACGATCAGGTAAGTTCCCATTCTCCCATTATCTTAGGTAGACCCTTCCTCAAAACTAAAAAACTATCATAAATGTAAATGAGGGTACACTTTCCATGTAGTTTGGGGATGAAGTTGTGATATATAATGTTATGGACTCCAAAAAGTACCCCTCATAGGACAATTTTTCATTTTTTATCTCCCATTTTGAAACACACAATAAAAAACCCATTGAATTTGATTGTCCTATACTTAGGATGATTATGAGTATTGGTTCTAGTTTGATGTCTAAGAGTACATCCATAACTATTTATAATGCAGAAAAAACTCTTAGATTTGATTTTCAAATGGATTCGTATTTTTGTTTTGATCATGTTCAATCTGATTATGACATGGATGTGAAGTATACTGATAAATATGATGTTTTATTCTCTGATTTTGATGATGTATCTTCTGATATTGATGTTCATTGTGCACATATTTTATTTCCTTCAATTTATCCATATATACATCACCCTCTACATTGTAACTCAAACCATTACCACTAAATCTAAAATACTCATACTATTTAAGTGGTGAGAAATTACCACTTATAATTTCTAACAGTCTCTCTTTTCAACATGATGAAAAACATTTGAATATTTCGAGGGAGAATATTAAGGAAATGGGGTGGAACTTGGCTGACATATCTGGTATTAGCCCCTCAATTTGAATACAAAGGATTATTTTAGAGAATGGGGATAAATCGGTTAGGCAGCCACAAAGGAGACTCAATCCAACACATTTAGAGGTTGTTAAAAAAGAGGATGAAAAATTGCTCGAGGTAGGTATAATCTATCCCATTTCTGATTCTGAGTGGGTGATTCCTATTCAGGTTGTTCCTAAAAAAAGTGGTGTTACAGTTATTAAAAATAAGAAAGATGAATTAGTTCCAATGAGGGAGAAAAATAGTTGGCATTTGTGTATTGATTATAGGTAACTAAATCATTCCACTCACAAAGACCATTTCCCCTCACATTTATTTAATATATGCTTGAGATACTAGTTGGGAAAATACACTATTGCTTCTTGGATGGATTTTCTGGATATTTTTAGGTCCTTATTTCTTCAGAGGAACGAGAGAAGACAACATTCACTTTCCCATTTGGTATGTTTTCCTACTGAAGGATTCCAATTGGACTTTCCAATTCCCCAGGTACCTTCTAGAGATGCATGGTGTGTATTTTTTTCAAATTTCATCGAGTCCTTCATGGAGGTATTGATGGATGATTTTACAGTGTATGGGTCTTCATTTAATGGTTGTATCTCCAGTTTGGGAAATGTTTTGAATCAATTTATTGAGAAGAATCTGGTCTGGAACTTTGAAAAGTGTCATTTCATGGTAGAGCATGGGATTATCTTAGATAATGTAGTGTGAAAACGTGGGATAGAGGTTGATAGATCTAAGGTAGATATTATTTCATCCATACCATATCCTTCATGTGTGCGTGATGTTAGATCATTCCTAGGGCATGCTGAATTTTATCGGCACTTCATCAAAGATTTTAGTAATATTTCTCTTCTTATGTCATAATTACATAAAAAGGATTCTGATTTTGTGTTTGATGATTCTTGCAGGACATCCTTTGCTGAGATAAATAAGTGTCTAACCACTACACTGATCATATAGCCCCTAAGGTGGGATATTCCTTTTGAGATTATGTGTGACGCCTCCAACTTCGCTGTTGGAGATATCTTATATTAGAGGGTGGAGGGACATTCACATGTGATTTCCTATTAATCGAAAACACTGGATGCATCCCAATCAAACTACACAACCATTGAAAAGGATTTTCTTGTGGTCATATTCTCTTTAGATAAATTCCGTTCATGTTTATTGGGCTCTAAAGTAGTTTTTTTATGCTAACCATGTAGCTCTATGGTACCTCTTGAAGAAGCTAGACACAAAGCCCAAACATATCGTATGGATTATCCTTCTTCATAAATTTGATATTTAGATAAAGGAAAAGATGGGGTCTAAAAACTTTTTGGAATACTACATGAGTAGGCTTACTCACACACTAGTGGATGACACCTTGGACGAGCTACCGGTTTGAAACACTTTCCCTAATGAGCATCTTTATTCTACCTCAGGTATGCATCCTCGGTATATTGATTTAGTTAACTACATTGTTTCCTTTGAAATCCTTTCAAATTAAAAGAAACATGAAGTCCAAAAGTCAAAGAGTGAGTCAATATTTTATGTTTGGGATGATCCATACCTTTGGCGCATGTGTAGTGACCAATTTATAAAGTGGTGTGTTTCAAATCATGAGTTGGAGTCTGTTCTACAGTTCTGTCATACACTTGCTTGTAGTGGACACATTGGACACCAACGAACAACTAGGAAAATTATGGACTCTCGATTATACTGTGCTAGATTATTCCATGATTCCCATGGGTTTTATAAGTCATGCTCTCATTTTCAACACACTGGGAACATTTCTAGGAGACATGAGATGCCCCAAAAACCCATACTATTCTGGGATATTTTTTATGTATGGGGCATCTATTTTATGGGTCATTTTCCTAGTTCCTTGTGTTTTTTTATATTTTGGTTTCTTTTTATTATGTGAGTAAATGGGTGGGGGATAAGGCCACCAGGACTTATGATTATCATGTTGTTGTGGACTTCGTCAAAGTGCATATTTTTTACAGGTTTGGAGTACCGAAGGCAATCATCAGTGACCAAGGGACACACTTCTGCATTCAGAATCATTCTTCCCTTCATTGGGAGTATGGGTGACACAAAAACATTGACACCATACCACACCCAAAAAAATGGCAATGCTGATGTATAAAATCATTAGTTAAAACAAATTTTGGAGAAAACTGTGATGCCAAATAGGAAAGATTGGATCAAGAGCTTAATGATGGGCTTTGGGGTTATAGGATAGCATACAAGACACTCATCAGTATATCCCCATTACGGATTATTTTTGGGAAAGAATGTCATCTCCCTGTGGATGTCGAGCATCGGGGTTATTGGGCTTTAATGAAATGAATCATGGATTTGTCCCAAGATGGAATTCAAAGGAAGATGTAAATTCAAGTGCTTTAGGAGATTCGATTGTCCCCATATGAGAACTCAAGGCTCTATAAGGAAAGATCAAAGGCAGCTCATGACATACTGAACCAACAAAGGGAGTTTCATGGTGGAGATAATGTCCTTCTATATGGTTCATGACTGAAGATGATGCCTAGTAAGTTGCGTTCTAGATTTTTGGGTCCTTATATTGTATCTAATGTTTTTCCTTATGGTGCAGTAGAATTCATGCAAGAGGAAACTGGAAGGAGATTCACAGTCAATGGGCAATGCTTTAAGAAATACATTGAGCGACTTTCTACTGATGTTGTGGATTTCATTACACTGCATGACCCCATTATCACTTGTGAATATTAAGTTGTCCTATTATATTATTTGTCCTATTTAAAATTCTTATTTTCATGTGAATATATCATCTCATAGCATCACATTGAGGAAAATGAAATATTTTAAGTGTGGGGGAGGGGACCACATTTTGGGGTAGATATTTATTATTTTCATTTGTGTGTTTTGTGTGTATTTTCTAATAGGTTTTTTGTTAAAATTTTCAAACCAAAAAACCAAAAAAACAATAAAAACAAAACAAAAAAAATAAAATATATATATATCATGTAACATTCTCATGTGGAACATATGGAAAATGCATTTTTTTCAAAATTCATTGGTAGAATGGTAAGCATGAGTAATATTTCATCATAAAGGGTTGATTTTTAAAAAAATTGAAGTCGTCGATGATATGAATGGTTGTGTCATTATAAAACCTTTTAGATATTTGCATCATTATTTGTGATATTTTTTCATGGTAAATTGTGTCATTGATTTCTCCACACAATTTTTCACTCAACTGTGACTTGTGAAATATTTCCTACTCAATTAAAGGTATAGTCAAGTTAGGTAATAAAATTCATTGATTTATCCATACATTTGTTTCTATTCTGATCAGTTTCATTACTCTACTTAATTGACCTATTTGTTTGTACCTATTATCTTCTATTGTACGCCCTCAAAAAAATGGGTTGTGTCTTTGACAGGACAAAACCCTCTTTTCCCCAACCTTTGATAATATTTTAACTATTAAAATTAGTGTCGTGAGGAGATAAAACATGGGTTGAGAGTTGAGTGTGATATTTTTTCCAAGTGCAACTTAAAAAAACAAAAAATAAATAAATTAGGGGGTGATAAAATGTACAATATATGGGGATATCTAGTTCGGAAGCTTAAGGGTTCACTTTCGGGAATGCTTAAGTGCGTCAGTTTTGAAATTTGATTGCAAAATAATTAAAACAGGTTCATAGAATTAAACCAAGTAACATGATTTGTTTTAAATGACCTATATATACTGAATAAATGGTGGATTTGTGATCATGGAATGGTTGGCACACACACACATGGAGAATTAGTGTCATGGTAGACCCATGACTTGTTTCTCTATGATTAGTGTTATGAATTTCCCTGAATTTTGTTTTGACACAATTTATGAAAAAATGACTTTAAATTTTTTTGATAATGACTTTTTATGGTATTCTTACTTTGCCAAAATTTCCACTGTGGATTGAGAAATCAGAACATGCATATCTTGTGACAATTTTCTCGAATTCATGATATGAGGTTTTTCCCCGGAGTGAAAATGGGTTAGTATGGGGGAGTTAATAAAACACAATTTTATAGAATATTTTATTGATTAGAAATGAAAACTTTCCTCAAATTGTGCTAAATGTGTTAATTTATATAATAATTGGGAATAGATCTTTCATTAGAAAATTTGATATAAATTCCAGTTTAACCCTTTTAAAATTCACTGTTGTATTTCCGGCATAAATATTTTTATGTAAATTATTTTGACATAAAAGTTTGTAACTGTTTTCCTGACATAATTAGAAACAAATTATATTTAGGGCATGGGAGATGGATCATGATTTTGAGTGGATTAAATGGGCCATGAAGAAAAATATGGACTGAACTACCCAGATTGGACATCACTTCACCATGTGGGCCATATCTTCTTCATCCGGACTTGGATTGGGCCCAAATTTGTAGGGAATATTGGGGACATGATTATGAACAAATCATACTTATAGAAGTTTAACAAATTCATGAGTTTTGGAGGTCAACTATGTAGTGAATCGTGGAGAAAAATATTTGGACGAATTTACCTTTTACTTTTTAAAAATATTTATAACCCTGTCCCTCCAAAACTCTATTTAAAGGATATTTTAACACTTTTAGAGAGATTTTAGAGGCTTTGAGAAGGTTTGTCAGAAGGTTTAGCTCTTGGTAACCCCTAAAATATCTTGGAAAGATTAATCCCTTTTGTAAACATCACTTCTAAGAAAGATATCCTCTCCCACCTCTTCTTTGTATTTCTTTTTTTCATGTTTGTATCTTGAATTTTTCTTCAATTAATCTTCTATGTTCTTATACTTTTATCTTATTATTTTTCTTCTTGGTCTGTAATCTAAGAGTGGAGATGAGATTGAATGTTCCCCAATCAACCCATTGTTTATGCAAAACATCTCCACAGTGACAACTCTGCCCATGGAAGAGTGATTTATTTCGTAGTTAATATAATCCCCACTCCATTAATTTATTTTAATACATGAACATACTATAATTATTAAATTTTTATCAATTAATTGACTTCTAGTTTCTATGTTACTTGATCTACTTGCACTTGACCGCGTTGTTGGGCCTGTGTAAACCGTGTGAGTGAAACCGCAATCTCAAAATCTAATCAACTTGGGATATAATTATAGGGTTTAAGCCTCATCCCCAACTCAATTAATTTTCAAATATAGGGAGTATATACTTTTCTAATTTACCATTGACCATAATTTGTCTTTTGAATTACAATAAAGGTAGGGAACTGCGATTGGAAGTCCTGAAGTTGACCAAATGCTCATTTCTTTCAATAATTTTGGTTGTGTTAATTTCCATAGGATTCGGGGGTTGACAAGGTTAAGGGATTAAAATTGAATGAATTATAATAATATAGGATAAGGATATTTTAATGATGAAGGGAACACATTATATCTACTATGTATTCTCATATAAGTGTTTTTAAGGAAATTGTCTCTTGATTGTTACTTCTCATTTTTTAGTTTAGTTTACTATTCAAAAAGTCACAAAATAAACCCCCATATTTCTTTACATTTGTTTTGAACTATTTTCTTATATACTTTAAGCCTATTTATAGTTGTTTAATTCAATTACTCCTTGAGAGAATGACCTCGTTCAGCCACTGTGTTGCACTTAGTAAAATCACAAATAAATATTTTGGAGAGCGTGTGCGACAATGTTCATCAATCTTGTAACAGAATCTCTCTATAGATATGAAAGTAAAAAACATGGTCAAGATCAGGTTGATGAGATTAAAATTCATTATAACTATTGATATATTTTACCATTTACGGTTTCCCAATGAAAATTCACTTATGAAATTCATTATAGGTTCCCTCCTTTTGAAAGATTACATTTCCAATTTCCTGGTGAGAAAACTATAAATTAAAATGATGGATGAAATATTGAAGACATTCTTTCAAAAACAATAGTATCAATTACTTTGTTAACATAATGTTTTGATTATAATTCATCTTATATTGAAGTAAAATATCTAACCTATTCATAATTCCCAGTGAAATGTTTTATCCACTCATGTTATCAAAAATGGTATCCTTGAAATTGGGGATTTTCTATTGGAATATTTCGTTATGTTCCTCCCATTATTGTTGAATTTTATTATCTTTGAATATTTCACACTAAGGTTATAGGACCAACTTCATATGTTAATATTTTAACTATAAATCATACTACATTGAATGCATTTAGAGATCCATTTTATTTATTAGGTTAACTTATTGCTGATTCAGAGTTTGTAGAATCTATTATAGAGGTTTCCTTATGGGGAACTAGGAATTCCCTATATTTATTATTTGATTAATTTATATTCTGAAACATTTTTTCTCAACCTTATGATTTATAGAGTAAAATCTAGAAACTACTCTTATAATATATCTTACATACTCAAAGAAATTTTTTACAATTTAAAGGTATATAATTTCTAATCTTCCTTTTTAATAACCCTGACATTGACTTATAAGTTCTCTTATATTTACAAATATCTTTATTCACTATTATATTTTTCACTTCAATTATTTTATTTGATAAAAAATATAAAAAATAATAATACAAACTCATGTCATTTATTTATATGTAAGATTTATGGATAAGTACTCCTAATGTCTAAAAATGAAGATATGAGTGAGTATAATTTGTAATCAACACATAATTTTTACTTCAATTATTTGCAGTTCACATCCAATGACAATAATTGAAGTCATTTTTCACAATTTTCTAAAATATAATGTAATTTATATTTCTAATTTTTTGTATAACAGTATATTCCACTTAGTTTTATCAAATATTTTATTGAATATATTAGTTACACCATCTTTAAGATATTTTTTTAGTTCAATATAATTTCATTTTGTTAGCTAACTACTCGAATTATAAAAGATTTAAAAATCACTAATTTTCCATTGTAGCAGTATGCACTGCTATATATTGATATTATCCTTTTCATAAATGGGAGATCATTATAAAATTTCCCTCTATTGTTCGTTCCATAATTATCAACTACATTTAATGGTAACATATTGATTTCATTTGAAAAGAATTATGGTAAGGATCATCTTTAATAAAAAAAATTATACTTTGAATAAAAATCGATATTGAACAAAAAAAATATCTTCAACACTATTCTTAAAGCATATTGAATAGAAAATGGAGGAGTGTTTTTTTCCATGGGTATGGAGGAATTGGAAAAACTTTCTCATGGGGTGACTTATGTTGATATTATGTTCTAAATGGCATATAATACTTATAGTTTATTCAATTAGTATTGCATCCTTGAATTATATTGATGGGATAACATCACATTCTTTGTTTTTTATACCAATTACAATTAATGTAGAATTGACATAAAGAATTTAGTAGGGAAGTGAGTTGGCTGAATTTTTACAAAAAACAAAATTAATAATTTGGGATAAAGCACCAATGGTTTACAAATTCTTCTTTGAGGCTAATGACCATTCTCTGAGGGATGTTTTTTCGAAGTATTCTATAATTAGTTTTGGATTGACTTTGGGTGCAAAAATTATTATCTTGCTGTTAATTTTCAAAAATTTATTCTTATACTACAATGTGGTATCAAAGATTGTAGAAACCCAAAGCCTGACGTACATGAACATTACATTACTTTTGAGGAATACTTAGTACATAACAAAAAACACAAACACAAGGACTGTAATAGTTTAGTGTCTTTGGAAACTCGAAACGTAATCTTCTAATCATGGTGAAAGATCTTCAACATCTCCCATAAAGATCTTCCTTTTTTTCTTACCTAAAACCTATCTTTATATCTTGGGGAAAATAAAACATTAAAGGGTGAGCTCAAATGCTCAGTAAGGGTAAACAAAAGAAGTATCAATCACATCATATTCATAAGAACATAACTTTTGGAAATCTTAACCTGCAAAAAAGAGCATAATTTCATAACATGGGATAAATCATAGTAGTGAAATGGAATCCCAATAATCATAACTTAAAACATAAAACTTTTTGTAATACACACATAATCATATATAATCATTTCTTATTAGTCAAGACTCACTGCCAAAACTATCTTAGTGGACAAAGTCCATTTCTGAACCGAGTCACCCTCGTTTCAGTCCTGTTTCACTGAACCGGTATAACCTACCATTCCAGCCATGTCTATCTCATGAGATATAAAATATTTACCCAATTAATTGGAGGGAGATATAGGTCCCACCCATCTTATAATTATACCATTCTTATGTGTGCCACAAAATCATAAACCATACATCATAGCATAACCCATGAAATAAAAATGGGAATCTTAAACATCGTGACATCATAAAACAATTAATATAAGATAAAGGAATTCATAAAAATAATTCCATCACAACATAATCAAATCAATTTAATAATAGGGATATAAACATAACCCTTTATTATCTTAGATGGAAAATAATTTTGATAAAACGCTTGAACTCCATTCTTGAGGAAAATATCTTTTCTACTTCAAAAACATTTTCCTTTCTTAACATGTCATACAATTTTAAAATAAAATAAGTTGATTAAAAATAAACATGAAAAATTGTAAATTAAGCTTCTTGGAAATAATGTTTTAAAGATCCATTCATGCCGTATAAGTTAAAAAAACACTCTTCTCGTACTTTTGTCGGAAAAGTCAAAAAGTACCTCATATGAAAAACGACAAAATATTCATTTCATATCTTTTACTAAAAACTCACCAAAGGGTAAAATTGGATATAAACTATTTTATAAGGATATAAATATTACATTTTGAGGAAACATGGATGTGGATGATAAAATAAACCCTAGTAAATACCAAAGTATAAACAATCTCGGATAAAAAATGAGATTGTGATATTTCCCTTACCTTAGGTCCGATATGCTTCGTAAGTGTCCGAACCTCCTCTATAATGATTTAAATAATCTCATTAACTTATTAAAGAATCATATTAATTGTTATGATATCATATATGGTTCACTTATGACTTTATGTTACCCGTTCTTTTGTAAATTCCATGTTAAAGAAGCGTTTTGGGTAAAATCGTTTCATTTATCGTAGGTGTTTGGACTTGTTGTTCTTGACATTATTATTACTTATATCATGATTTACTTACTTCCAGAATATAAAAAATGATTTATATATCATATATATTCTGTATATATATATATATAATATATAGATAAATGAAATGAAACACACCGTTCATGGAGATGGTAGTCTGTACGTACGCATGAACGTTGCTTTCCTTTCCTTATTGTCTTGAATGGAAGTCAGTAGATGAAATAAATATATATATACATAAATCCAGTAGATTTACCATGTCATATATTTCATTATTATTCATTATGTATACTTTATAATCATTCTGGAATGGTTAACATGGATAATGAATCTCATCGCGTCGTGGAGACGGTAGTCCGTATGTACGCACGAGCGATAATATCGATCCCATGGGCGTGGAATTGTGTTGAAGTGTATGTATACTATTTCAGTATTAATATAACTTTATAATAATCATATATAGTTACTCATTACACCATTATACCCATCCAATTAAGGTGGTGGCGGAAAATAGATTACACCACGGCGTGGAGACGGTATTACGTATGTACGCACACGCGGTGATTTCCTTTTTCCGCAGGATGTATAGAAGGTTAATTAGAGTTGTTTCATATTTATAATAACATATAAATATATAAGAAATACTTATGTTATTAATTTATCATGAAACAACTAAAGAAGAAGAAGTTGAAGAAGAATGAAATTGAAAAAGATTGGTAATGGATATTACCTCTTTTTGACGCGCCTTCACTTAACCTCCACTTAAAGAACTAAGGATGGTCTTTGAAGAAGACCAGGACCTATAGGATGATACTAGGGAAGTTTAGAAGAGATGTTTGCAGGGTTTGGTCGAGCTTGAATGCTCAAATTGGTGTGAGGAGGGGAGGGAGGAGGTGCCCTTTTATAAGGGAGGAGAGGGGCACCTTAGGAAAATCTCAAAATATTATTTTATATTAAGGTCAAATTCGGTTTATAATGGTTACAAAGGGTCTTATTTCGAAGATAAAGTGGGTATGGGTCGAAATCCTCTCATAAAATAGGATTTATACAAGTTTAGGTTATTATTTTAACCTTATCAATTAGATTTAACTCTAAGTTAAATAATTTAACTTTTACCGTGTCTTTTTGTTTTCTTACACTATATGGTTAATAAACTTACTATATCAAGCCAAAAGAACCCCAATTTGTTTATTATTAATATATATAATCATATCTAAGTAATTTGGCCGAACATTAGATTTTTAGGAATAAAATAACAATTAATAATATAATATTTGTTTCAAAAACTAATTTATGTCAATTTTGACACTATTTGGTACATGATTTTTATAAAATTCATAAAGAATGATAAGTTCGAAAAAAGTTACTTATATCAACAATAACATGTCATATTAACCTATAAAATTAGTTTAAGTCACAAAAAGTCTCAAATTACATTTATTTGGGCATTTATAACATCAATTATGTCAATATTTCATTAATAAGTCAATTACTGCACCGTCTTTGTGTCATAATAAATGATAATTATTTAATCCCTAAAAATTATAAATAAATTCCTATGATGTAGATAATTATATTAGAGTTCTGGAGAATATTCATGTTTGAAGTTTCATGAAGTTTATCACTAGATGAAAATTATTATACTTATAAGATTTAAGAAAGTGACATGTTGTCACATTCTTTGGTTTTAATAATAATTAAATTATTTTCATTGAAAAAATTTAATTAAATGAATATTATCCAACCCTTAGGTGATATGGGTCGACTGTTAGTCACCCAATAGGATTTTGACTTTTTTTAGGGTAATTTTAAATATTATATTTACCCTTAATTACCAGATTTACCTTTAACTATGGTAAATAAAATTTACCGTAGTTACTATTCATAATTCCCAAAAATAAAAAGTAGCTTATTAACATAATTTAGATCCACTGATTCCAAATATGGAATCCATTTTTCCAAATTCAATACAAAAAAGTTGCAGAAATTAAATTAAAATTAATCTCGTTGTCGAAAGAAAACGGGGTTTTCTTTAAAACACTGCAAAAGATTGAATTGATTTAACCTACGAATTCAAGGTAAAATCAATGATAATGACATACATTACACTAAATGGTAAAAATATATTCTATTTATACTTTAAAACCATTAAATATTATAATTTAACCACATAAGATATTACGATTAAAAAAAATTATTTAATTAAAATATAGCGTGTTTTTACTATTCATTAAAATATAAAAGTTATCGGAAAAATATCAAAACTTTATCTATTGTAAATTTCTACATCCTGATTCAAAATAAGAATTTTATTTTGTTAAATTGAACATATAAACATGTCAAAAACTAGATTTAAAGTGGGTGCGCCATCAAAAGGCGGCAAAACTGCATTTTTTGAAAAATACTTATTTTACCCGAAAAACTTATTTTGTTCTTATACCATGTTCTACAAAATGTGTAGGATGAATAATAATGTTATAAAATTCAAAATTTAGTAAATACTATTCATAACGGCTAGTTCATGACAATATTATAATAATATATCGTTGTTTATTAAAACCCGGTATTGCGTATAACAAATGCTATCGAGGAAGGTCGTGATTGCATGTAATGCAAGCCAAGTCAGGGTTGCGTGTTGTGAAAGAATCCTTCGTCGTTTCGTATAACAGGATCCAACTATATTTCATTTATATATTGAATATATATATATATATATACTCAATGTTGCGTAGAATAACTATTATCAAAATTGTGTGTAACACGATCCAAGAAAAGTGTTGCGTATACTGCAATCTAATACGGTATTGCGTATAGCGCAAGGTAATCTTGGTGTAGAATAAAACACAACACATTAATGAAATTAAAAGAATATTTTTCATAAAATCTCGGGGTGTTACATTCTACCCCCCTTAAAATGAACTTCGACCTCGAAATTCGCCAGGGTTATAAATGGGTTACTACTCAAAAGTTTGTTTAATAGAAACCCACATTGTAAAAAGGAATACCAAAACATGTCTTTAAAAACTAAAGTATAAAGTGTAATGGTTACCCAAATTAACTCGTTATTGGGTTTCCACGTAGGAGAACATAGGTGAATATATGGATATGGAAGAAAAATCTAACCATCAGGTTCTGATTGAGAGTGGTAGAGAAAATGGCTATGAAAAAGCCAACAATTTCAAAGCCATAAATTTGTGATGATCTAGGGTACCATCTGATTCATCAGATATAAGATCACTAGGACAACATTTTTGGTTTTCAATATCATTTCCCTAAAGTTGAAAATTTTGAATTTGAAGAAATACTAACTTGATTTTGGTACAATATCACTGTTGTTCGTGATTTGAACAATTTCCACTTCATCTCTTAATGAAATGAAGGTGAATTTGTTATTCATGAAGTGTTAACAGATCATGTGATAGAATGATGGGTCATTCCGTCTGTTTCAAAAAAAGGTTTAGCAATAGTTATCAAATATACATAAGTCCGTCTTTGGTGAGGTTAATCATATACGATTCCAAAAATGAACTTATACTTCATATATCATACTGCTTACTAAAATAAAACTAGTTTCTACTAAACATGGACTTCCTGTAGGCCAGTGATAGGCGATAAAGGCCAGTCGCACTTCGGTTGTGGGTTCAATTCCCACAGCCTTGTCCGACGCGATGGGTTGTCGCCCGTCCTGTAGTTTTTCCTTTTTCTAAAGCTATATTACTATAACATCCCATCAATAAAAAAACATCTATACTTAAACAATAATAACTTATGTCCAACATAATCCATTCCAATCATTAGGCTTATCTAAAATACTTCGGTCTAATCTCATAGTATAAAGAAAACGATTACTTGAAATGTCATCAACCAAGCATGTGAATACCATCATTTATCCCCCATATATCTTGTTGGTCACATTCCAATCATGTGAATACCTTAATCATGGATTCTCTTGAAAAATGAATACCTATTAAACCATAGTGAAAACATGAATGCTGTCAAAAGTTAACTCTTACCACATACCAAAATCCAAAAATTCTATATACTCAAACCATGATATAACCTTCTCCTTATATTAGTCATGAGCTCATGAATACTATCAAACATTTAATTTTCTTCTTATCCCTTCATTATGCGCATATCATCTTCATTTCAAAAATATCTGAATAACCTTTCATGGATACTAGTAGCATTAATCACACACTTTCAAAACTCAAGGAAAGACAACAATGTAACAATCCTTAGATGTCTCTTTATTCCATAGTACCATGAGATTCTTTATACAACATTACACTTGATAAACATGTAATCATTCTACTACATTCTTAAACCATTGACCGAGCTTCAACAATTCTTTCATCTCACATATCATTTGTAGTCTCTTCATCATAATCAACATAAATACTACCCATACGGCCGTACTGATTCTCTTCATGAGACTTTCCCTTAGGGTATTGGTTTTCATAATGCTCGTACATTCCACATTTAAAACATTTAACCATTATTTATGTCGTAGCAATACCATTATCCTCATCCCTGGTGTTAACTAAACCTTTTCCTTTGCACTTACTGGCTTTGTGTCCTTCTTTTCCACACCCAAAGCATCTCATAGTTCCTTTGAAACATTCTCCTTGATGCCTCTTCCCACATGATTTACATAGGGGAAATTTAACTTTCTTTCCTCTATGATCATCATGAAACTCCATCTTTCTCTTATTAGCCGAGTCAGGAAACTTACCAAATTTTAATTTATTGATCATATTATGAGATTTCTGATTCTGCATAATAATGATATTTGGACTTCCAAATCCCATTTCATTTGGTTGCTCATGAAGAATATCATTCCATTGTCCATCATATCCTCCATTATCATGAATCACCTTGTTTCCAGCCATTTTCTAAAACCCAAAAAGAATAGCGTGAGAGGAAAAAATCATAATAAAGGGGGAGTAACTTCAATATCTTACATCTTTGGTTTAATGTAATATCGTTACCATAGTTCTAGGACTATATCCTATATTTATACTTATCCTTAGGGGCATCCCTAGACATACCTTAGAAATATCTCTAGGGATCTCACTAACGTTTTCGCATCCTAGTTTCCAAAGGTTGACTAAACCTTTCCTCTGATACCAATTGTAGAGACCCGAATCCTGACGTACACGAACATTACATTACTTTTGCGGAATACTTAGTACATAATAAAAACACAAACACAAGGACCGTAATAGTTTAGTGTCTTTGGAAACTCGGAACGTAATCTTCTAATCATGGTGAAAGATCTTCAACATCTCCCATAAAGATCTTCCCATTTTTTCTTACCTAAAACCTTTTTTTATATCCTGGGGAAAAGAAAACATAAAAGGGTGATCTCAAATGCTCAGTAAGGGTAAACAAAATAAATATCAATCACATCATATTCATAAGAACATAACTTATGGAAATCTTAACCTGCAAAAGAGAGCATAATTTCATAACATGGGATAAATCATAGTAGTGAAATGGAATCCCAATAATCATAACTTAAAACATGAAACTTTGTGGAATACACACATAATCATAGAGAATCATTTCTTATTAGTCAAGACTCATTGCCAAGACTATCTTAGTGGACAAAGTCCATTTCTGAACCGAGTCACCCTCGTTTCAGTCCTGTTTCACTGAACCGGTATAACCTACCATTCCAGCCATGTCTATCTCATGAGATATAAAATCTTTACCCAATGCATTGGAGGGAGATATAGGTCCCAACCATCTCATAATGATACCATTATTATGTGTGCCACAAAATCATAGACCATACATCATAGCATAACCCATGAAATAAAAATGGGAATCTTAAACATCATGACATCATAAAACAATTCATATAAGATAAAGGAATTCATAAAAATAATTCCATAACAACATAATCAAATCAATGTAATAATATGGATATAAACAGAACCCTTTATTATCTTAGATGGAAAATAATTTTGATAAAACGCTTGAACTCCATTCTTGAGGAAAATATCTTTTCTACTTCAAAAACATTTTCCTTTCTTAACATGTCATACAATTTTAAAATAAAATAAGTTGATTAAAAATAAACTGGAAAACTTGTAAAGAAATCTTCTTGGAAATAATGTTTTAAAAATCCATTCATGCCGTATAAGTTAAAAAAACATTCTTCTCGTACTTTTGTCGGAAAAGTCAAAAAGTACCTCGTACGAAAAACGACAAAAGATTCCTTTCATATCTATTACTAAAAACTCACCAAAGGGTAAAATTGGATTTAAACTATTGTAGAAGGATATAAATATTACATGTTGAGGAAACATGTATGTGGATGATAAAATACACCCCAGTAAATACCGAAGTATAAACAATCTCGGATAAAAAATGAGATTGTGATATTTCCCTTATCTTAGGTCCGATATGCTTCGTAAGTGTCCAAACCTCCTGTATAATGTTTTAAATAATGTCATTAACTTATTAAAGAATCATATTAATTGTTATTATATCATATATGGTTCACTTATGACTTTATGTTACCCGTTCTTTTTTAAATTCCATGTTAAAGAAGCGTTTTGGGTAAAATCGTTTCATTTATCATAGGTGTTTGGACTTGTTGTTCCTGACATTATTATTACTTATATCATGATTTAATTACTTCCAGAATATAAAAAATGATTTATATATCATATATATTCAGTATATATATATATAATAGATATATAAATGAAATGAAACACACCATTCAGGGAGACGGTAGTCCGTACGTACGCATGAACGCTTTTTTCCTTTCCTTATTGTCATGAATGGAAGTAAGTAGATGACATAAATATATATATATACATAAATCCAATAGATTTACCATGTCATATATTTCATTATTATTCATTATATATACTTTATAATCATTCTGGAATGGTTAACCTGGATAATGAATCTCATCGCGTCGTGGAGACGGTAGTCCGTACGTACGCACGAGTGATGATATATTTCCCATGGTCGTGGAATTGTGTTGAAGTGTATGTATACTATTTCAGTATTAATATCACTTTATAATAATCATATATAGTTACTCATTACACCATTATAGCCATCCAATTAAGGTGGTGGCCGAAAATAGATTACACCACGGCGTGGAGACGGTATACCGTACGTACGCACGCGCGGTGATTTCCTTTTTCCGTAGGATTGATAGAAGGTTAATTAGAGTTGTTTCATATTTATAATAACATATCAGTATATAATAAATACTGATGTTATTA
The DNA here is from genome assembly GCA_963277665.1 of Viscum album. Classification (NCBI taxonomy): domain Eukaryota; kingdom Viridiplantae; phylum Streptophyta; class Magnoliopsida; order Santalales; family Viscaceae; genus Viscum; species Viscum album. Next base: position 2,054,796,176 of record OY728150.1, on the reverse strand, counting down.
ATTTATCACGAAACAACTAAAGAAGAATAAGTTTAAGAAGAAAGAAATTGAAAAAGATTGGTAATGGATATTACCTCTTTTTGACGCGCCTTCACTTAACCTCCAATTAAAGAACTAAGGATGGTCTTTGAAGAAGACCAGGACCTCTAGGATGATATTAGGGAAGTAGAGAAGAGATTTTGGCAGGGGTTGGCTGAGCTTGAATTCTCAAATTGGTGTGAGGAGGGGAGGGAGGAGGTTCCCTTTTATAAGGGAGGAGAGGGGCACCTTAGGAGAATCTCAAAATATTATTTTATATTAAGGTCAAATTCGGTTTATAATGGTTCCAAAGGGTCTTATTTAGAATATAAAGTGGTTATGGGTCTAAATACTCTCATCCAATAGGATTTATAAATGTTTAGCTTATTATTTTAACCTTATCAATTAGATTTAACTCTAAGTTAAATAATATAACTTTTACCGCGTCTTTTTGTTTTCTTACACTATATGGTTAATAAACTTACATATCAAGCCAAACGAACCCCAAGTTTTTTATTATTAATATATATAATCCTATATAAGTCATTTGGATGAACCATATATTTTTAGGAATAAAATAACAATTAATAATATAATATTTTTTAAAAAAACTAATTTATGTCAATTTTGACACTATTTGGTACATGATTTTTATAAAATTCATAAAAGAATGATAAGTTCGAAAAAAGTTACTTAAATAAACAATAACATGTCATATTAACCTATAAAATTATTTTAAGCCATAAAAAGTCTCAAATTACATTTATTTGGTCATTTATAACATCAATTATGTCAATATTTCATTAATAAGTCAATTACTGCATCATCTTTGTGTCATAATAAATGATAATTATTTAATCCCTAAAAATTCTAAAAAAAATCTTATGATGTAGATAATTGTATTATATTTCTGGATACTATTCATGTTCGAAGTTTCATGAAGTTTATCACTAGATTTAAATTATTATACTTATAAGATTTAAGAAAGTGACATGTTGTCACATTCTTTGGTTTTAATAATAATTAAATTATTTTCATTGAAAAAATTTAATTAAATGAATCTAATCCGACCATTAGGTGATATGGGTCTACTTTTAGTCACCCAATAGGATTTTGACATTTTTTAGGGTAATTTTAAAATATTATATTTACCCTTAATTACCCGCTTTACCTTTAACTATGGTAAATAAAATTTACCGTAGTTACTATTCATAATTCCGAAAAATAAAAAGTAGCTTATTAACATACTTTGGATCCACTGATTCCAAATATGGAATCCATTTTTCCAAATTCAATACAAAAAAGTTTCAGAAATTAAATTAAAATTAATCTCGTTGTCGAAAGAAAACGGGTTTTTCTTTAAAACATTGCAAAAGATTGAATTGATTTAACCTACGAATTCAAGGTAAAATCAATGCTAATGACATAAATTACATTAAATGATAAAAATATATTCTATTTATACTTTAAAACCATTCAATATTATAATTTAACCACATAAGATATTACGATGAAAAAAGTTTATTTAATTAAAATATAGCGTGTTTTTACTATTCATTAAAATATAAAAGTTATCGGAAAAATATCAAAACTTTATCTAATGTAAATTTTTATATCCTGATTCAAAATAAGAATTTTATTTTGTTAAATTGAACATATAAACATGTCAAAAACTAGATTTAAAGTGGGTGCACCATCAAAAGGTGGCAAAACTGCATTTTTTTAAAAATACTTATTTTACCCGAAAAATTTATTTTGTTCTTATACCATGTTCTAGAAAATGTGTAAGATGAATAATGATGTTATAGAATTCAAAATTTAGTTAATACTATTCATAACAGCTAGTTCATGACAATATTATAATAATATATCGTTGTTTATTAAAACTCGGTATTGCATACAACACACGCTATCGAGGAAGGTCGCGATTGCGTGTAATACAAGCCAAGTCAGGGTTGTGTGTTGTGAAAGAATCCTTTGTTGTTTCGTATAACAGAATCCAACCATATTTCATTTATATATTGAATATATATATATATATATACTCAATGTTGCGTAGAATAACTATTATCAAAATTGTGTGTAACATGATCCAAGAAAAGTGTTGCGTGTACTGCAAGCTAATACGGTGTTGCGTATAGCGCAAGTTAATCTTGGTGTAGAATAAAACACAAAACATTAATGAAATTAAAAGAATATTTTTCATAAAATCTCGGGGTGTTACAAAGATAACACGATATTTTACTGTAACAGACACTATTGTAGGTATTATAGAAAATAATGTAGCAGGCACTGTAGTAGGTATTGTTCAGTACTATAGCATTCAATACTATTCACCTTCAGGCCACCAGTATGGGCATGGAGTCCTTAAGGCCTTCTGTCTATCCAAGTACTTTGATCTAGTTAAGGCTTTTGAGCCACCTCAAGGCCGTCAGGACACCTCATTCAGATCATGCAGTGTAGATGCAACCAGACTGACCAAATGAACTAGCTCGAGATGAGGTCTCGGAGTTAATGAACTCACCAGAACAAAGTTATATAGATATGGAAGAAAGAGAGGGTATAGAAATTTCCATCGGTACTGAGCCTGTTCACCTCTTCATATGTATTTATAGCCGAATAAGAAATGAAAAGGTGGGAAGTTGATTCACAATCAAGATGCTAGGGAGGGAAATTTCTAAGTAGTCATGTCTGGGAAGAAATCAGGTAAGGCCTTCAGGTCATGTAATCCACTAAGCCTATGGGACTTGTTAGGGTTCTCCCTCATCCATTTAAAGGGGGTTATAAAAAATCAATAAAAATAAGGCCTTCAGGACATTTGGTTGATCACAAGTTATATTTTATTGATGGATAAAAAGGGTTTATTTGATTCTAGATTTAGTTTGTAAAGTAATTTTAGATATTTACACCCAATAAAATAAATATGAACTATAAATTTTTAATGTCATTATCATATCTGGTCTTCCATATCAAAAAATAATCTTAAAAGTGGGGGTTCTAGTTATGTTGTTAAGAAATTTTGATATGTATTTTGAACATTGAAATGGAATGTGTTTTTTGTCACCTTTCTTGGATAACATTTCATTGAACTAGAAATTATAACAAGCACTCATTCCAGACAATAATATTTCATTTTGAAGATTAATATGACACAATCAGACTCTAAGTGACCATCCAAGCCTCAAAAAAGACAATATACTTTAATAAAATCATATATAATGAATATTAATAAAAGTCAAGGAAAATCTCTATGATCTATTGGGATTTTACTTCACTAGCATATTTTCTGTCATGGTCAACATTATGTAGATATTTATTGAGTTATTCACAAAAAAGGGATTAAATTTTTTGATATATGATAATGAAAACTTACCTAAGACATGCCGAAAATATAATATTTTCAAAGAAATTTTCCTAAAAATGCAGTAGGTATAAATAATTTTTATTATAGTTGAATATGTTTTCTGCACATTTTAATGGAATCCCTACTGACTTATGTATTCGTTACTATGATACAAATTACTTCTCTGTGTAATAATATTTTTCTTCTCATTTCCATACAAAACTATTCAAATGGACCGTTATTTTACTAAACTACAAAATATATCTATTGTAGATTATGAGACTTTGAACATTCAATTGAATATTATATGACTATGGTAGAAAAAAGAATCAAAATTTATAGATTACATAGTTTTCATAGATCTAATTCTTGTGTATTCAATATTATGTTTACTTTAATTAGAAATTCCAAAATATATATCAACATTATTAAATATGATATAGAAATATTCAATTACATAACTGTCAAGTTAAGTGTTGTAAACATTTAAATATTTAAAAATTCACCATCAAGATTGTAATTTATTATCATGTTTAATTTATTTTTTATATTATTGAAATAGTTAACGTTTTAACTTGTAAGAAATAATGATTGTAGCCACAATTATAGGTTGAAAACTCATTTCAATGTAAAAATAAATAATTCATGAAAGTGTATGTTATATAATATTGAATTTTTAAATTAGTCAAATTAAAGGAAAATATTTATCAATACTTCACAAATGCATACATTTATTTTACAAGACAACCCACGTCAGACTTTTAGATGCACTCTGTCCACTTTTTGTAGTCTATTTTACTCCTTTTAAATATATAAAAGAGGGGATGGTTAAAAAATCTTTCCTTATAAAAATTCCATCATCATAGATAAAATATACTATAACACCCTTATATTTTAAAATACAACACTTTGTTCGATAGCATACACAATATGCAACACCGAGCTTAAACGACGCACGCAATATTATTATTTAAATATAACCATTAAAACTTAGTCATTGAATTGGTGGGTATGAATTGTATTAACTGAATTATGAAATATATATATATATATAAATGACCTACTCAGTACCAATTCATTTGTTGATTCTTATGAAATAAGTACTGAACTTTCTATCCAGTAAATTTACGCTTCAAAAATACGTTTTCTTCAAAAATTGTTTTATTTATTTTTATGAAAACATATAATAATTAAATTAAAAAATATATAAGTTTTATTTTAAAAATAATATAATATTTTAAATAAACATATAAATTTTTTTACAGTGTCATTTTCATGTTTTTCTGAAAAGATTGATTTTACAGTGAATAGTGAAAATTACCGATTTTTATTGAAAGCTATATCTTTTTTGAAGAATTTAGAAAGTTATATTCTATTTTAAAATGATTAATAAATGAAATTTGTTATATTACATTATTAATCATACAATTATGTTCATTATAATCAATTTCCTGTTTTAATTTAGTATTAAAACATTCTTATTTAAAAAATGCATTTTTTTGAAAAACATTTTATCATCGAATTTTTCACATTTATTTTAATTTTAATGTCTTCATATTTTAGAAATTTAATTTGATAAAATGGATTCTATATTTATAATCATGGGGTTAAAAAAAATTAATAGGCCTTTTTATTTTTGTTCAATGTGAATATTAATCTTGGTAAATTTTATCACATTAGTAAAAGTCATATCGGGTTAATGTATGATAAAAATAAGTCATAAGATAAATATATTTCATATTAATTCTTATTAGTTTAATTTAATTATACCCTTATAACCTTATTCTGAAACTTTATTTTTTTAATGGAATCTTTTATATTAAAATGAACAATATAATATTTAAATCAAAGAAAGTTACCAAATGTCACTATCTTAGTCTTAAATTACTATTATGTGTCCACATAGGGACAAAAAAAGTTATGAATGAATATAAATGTTAATTTTTCAAATAATGAAATTATATTCATGATGATTTTTTATTTATAAATTTTATTGATTATATAATTACCTTAAATGCTTACACAACACTAATAGATTATTATTCAATTAAGAGAAAATAAAATAAATGATATTAATAATATTAAAATTCATATAATTTGAGTGATTTATAGTGTTCTGTGAATTTTTTAGATTAATATAAAATATTAGTGATGTTTAAATGAATTATATTCGAACAAAACTTTTCCATGATGTATTTGAATTCAAAATAAATGAATACTGTCAAAATTGACATTAATGATAATTTATCAAAATAATATACAATTAAATTATTTAAAAAATATAAAAACATTGAATGTTGACAAATTCGAATATATATGGTATAAAATTTCATATATTTTCCATTTATGAGTTATAATTTACCTTATATGTGACATTATAACCCATTAAGAGAGAATAATATGTTACCGTGGTTAATGTAGAATAGTTTAATTAATAGGTTAAACCAAAATAAAAGGTTTAAAACATCACATTAGCTTATAAAGAAGAAATTGGTTGATTATATTTCAACCAGATGCTAACTGAGGTTATAATCCCATTCCATTTGGATTCATTTATCTTGATCATTACTTTATTATAATTTAATCTTTTAAGAAATTCCAGAAGTTCCCCTCACCTAAATTATAAACGAGCACATCTACCTTGCTTATTTTCACCAAATTGAGTCATTTATCTTGAAAAAATCCCAAATATTCCTCTTATTAACATATATATACACTTTAGGTTATTTAAATTCCAAAATCCCTATTCAAAGTCTCATAATAAGAGATATAAATGAATTCTACTAAAGAAGAGGTAATTGTCTTTATCGAGTTCTTCAAGTTTAGTTCTTCTTCTGTTTAATCATAAAGTGTTTTAACCATCCTAAGATAATAAATATAGTATCATAAATATAATTAAATTTTATTATTATGATGTTATAAACATATTGTATCTCTTTTACATCTAATAAAAATGGAAATCATCGCTCGTGCATATGTATAGCTTACTATCTCCACATTGTAGTGTAATTAATTTTTCATTACCATTTCACTTAGATGGTTATAAATATTTAGATAATGAATATATACTATATTTATGACATAAATATTATTTTTAAATTATAATATCATATATACCTTCTTTCCTTCCAATCTATTGGAAAACAATAATATCTCTTAGGCATACATGTGGACTACCACCTCCATGAAGTGATGTGATCTGTTTTTAATTTACATTTTAATTAGATGGTAATAATGATGTAATTTATAAATATATATGATTTATAAGATATAATAATGATTATTTATATTATAACTATTATTTACCTATCTTTTATTCCATCCATAAAAAAATAAAAACAATGTCCATGCGTACGGATGGTCTTCCATCTCTGTGAACGGTGTAATTCATTTTTCAATCTATAAATATTAGGGATTCCTCTAAATATGTGAATAATGAATATATATGATATTTATTTCAAGATTAAAATTCTTTTTGTTATGTTACCATGATCAATGTACAAGGACCAAAACAACCGACCCAAAACATGCATGAAAAATGAAGCAGTTATCACCCGAAATGGTGATTTTAATAATGAATTATAAATAAATGGGTGATAAAAGGTTATTAGTATATTTTATATGGTATTATATATTTAAATAGGTTTCAATAATATATTTATAATAAATATATACATAATATATTGTATTTTCAAACACATACAATGGAAGAAGAACCTTAGGTAAGGGTTACTCATCTCACTTTTACATCTGTGAGGTATATGCCATATCCACTACTTATTTATTTTCTATGGTGTGTTTACTACCTATTTAATATGTTATGTAATGAATATATTTATATTAGGGATATTTAAAAGTTTCATTTGAAGTTATTTTTTCATGGGAATTATGATTTAAAAGCTACCAAATTGGTATGGGATTTCATCTCAATTTCCACTTCATTGAGACATATTTGGTATTGGCACCTATTTATTTTTATGTGGGGTATAAACTTCCCATTTCAGATATTTTACCTGAAAATATATTATTTCATGATAATTAAATTTCATTTAAATTTTACTATTTTAAATATTTTTTCATATTTTCTTCCAACAATTCCTCTCTTTTGAACTTAAATCAAGTAAAGAAATATTTAAAAGAAAAACTAATATTATTTTTACTTTGATAAGATATATTTTTATTTAATATGAATATTTTATTTATAATGATTTCATAAAAAATTACACCTCTATAATGATTTATCAAGATACATTTTTACCCATGTTTTACTTTTTACAAAATGGATAAAAGGAAATCTTCTTATCATTTTCCAAACGAGGTACTTTTTTTACAAAAGTGTGAAAGGAGTATTTTTTGAATTATATGGAATGAACATAATTTCCCACCATTGTGACCATTCAATTTATTAAATCTTAATTTATATTTTTACGATGTTATTTTCAAAGAAAATGTTTTCCTTAATACTTGTGAATTTTTTAGTTTTTTAAAGTGAATTTAAAAATGAAATAGATATTTTCCACCCAAATAAATTTAATGATATTTTTATAGTACTTTTATTCATCAATTACAAAAAACTATTATTTTACTTATTCTTCACTAGGGATATGTTTTAATGATGCCATCCTTTTATAAATTTACTTAATTTTGATTATTGAATATTACATATCTCCAAAATATCAATATTATTCGTATAATGGATAGGATTATTTCCTAAACCATATACCATTTTTACATACACTGTTATACTTTGAAAACATTTGATTTAAAGGATAATTATTGATAAATATATATTTTTTACACAGAAATATATTTCATGATAAGTCATATTTTTCATGAATTAAATTGATAGTTTTATATATAAGGACTGCGTTAGACATGCAGTGATATGTGGGGAATAGAATTATATATCCCCTCAATGAATTTATTGGTCGCCGTAGACAAATTAGTTGGCTAAATTAAATGGGAAATTATCCACAGTTTTTTAACTATCTTAATAAATGGATTTAACAGTATTGATATCATGATGTCTAAGATCATGATGTCTAATAATATTCATTTCCTTCATTAATAATTTGGTTATTTTTATTATCTATGAGATTACTAAATTGATATTATTTTTGGATGCATTTTAATATAATGTTATTGATTAAATGGCATGAATTTTTAGTTATTTACCTTGTCATATTTATTATTCATTATTTATTTATGATATCTTACGTTGTATGCATACCCTTACTGAGCATCTGATCTCACCCTTTTATTTTTTTCAAATATATGAAGAAGGATATTATAAATAATATCAAAGTTTGAGTAATTTTTTTATGTTACATGTTTTTTATTTCTAATATAATATGGGAATAATGTTTGTATCTGGTTTTTCAAGACTACTCAACTATTCTCCTTTTGGATGTGATTACATTTATCTAGTTCCAATTTAATAATGTAACCATCATCTTTGGGATACTAGGGTTGGGTTATTTACAGTAGGTCTCAGATAAAGTTTAATATAAACTTTGGGAATTAGTTTTAAGAAAACATAGATTAGAGAATGTAACCCTATGACTGGATTAAGGATAACATACTAAATTTTTGGTAAGGGGGAGATCATGTGGTTTCCTACCATGATTATTATTTCTCATACTATACTTTTTGGATTAAGTCAATGGTTGGAACCTGAAGGATCCATGTTAACATTGAACATGATGGAAAATGTGGTGATTATAAGAAACCAAATGGGATGACGACTAGAGTTAAATATATTGTGATTATACCTAATTAATTATCAAAATATATTATTAACAACATTTACCTTAAGAAACTATTAGACATTCGAAAGAAGAGAATGATAGAGTTTACTAGGATCTTGGGTAGTGGAGACTATAGAGGAAACAAGGCTTAATTTCTATCATGTTTGAAGTGAAAAAATAAACACATGGGGGATGTTTCAAAGTAATGGGAAGATTTTTTCTTTGTGGAAATTATAATCATAGGTCAATAAATTATTATGGAGTTCAATGACATATTTGTGGGGAACAAGGGTATTATCTATGTTAAAGATCTAATATAAGATTTAACTCCTATACCAAGGAAGTACCTATTCCATATCAATAGTTACAGTGGAAGTATTGATGTGTTTTTGAATTCTGATTTGATAAATTATGTAATAGAAGTATTTTATCAGTGATATTCTAGTTATAAGAATCATGAAAGTTATAAGGATTGATCTATTATAGTTATGCTTTAAGAATTTGTGATCATATGTTTAATGGTACAAATAACAATCAAAATTGATTTAGTGGTAAGGTAATATTTTTTTAGAATACATTAAGAAGTGAAAGATAAACCCTAATATGTTCTTGATGTTAAGTTAATAAAATTTACTTTGGATACATAGAAGATTTCCACAAATGATGAAAATGGGATTGTATCGGTAACCATTAAAATGGTTTGAGATTTAATTAAAAAGTAATTTATTATGAAGTTTTTTGTAACACCCCAAGATTTCATAGTACGTTATTTTTTCAAAGTAATTCAATAACTTGCACTACATGAAACACCGAGTTCAAGCACACAAGGACATACCAAAATAGCCATTCAAAAGCGGTTATGAATAGTATTAAATGAATTTTTATCTTTACATAATCCTTATAATTTTATAATCCATATTATGAGTTTCTTAGACATAATGTAAGAACAAATTCATTTTTTTCAGATAAAAGAAGTATTTTTCCACAAATGAAATTTTACCACCACTTAATGGAGAACCCTTTTTGAATCCAATATTTCAAACTTTTATATATTCAATTTGACAAAATAAACTTCTTTTATATAATCAGGACATAAAAATTTAGGTAAAATAAATTTTTGGTGTTTTTCTGATAACATTCATATTTGGGTGAATAGTGAAAAATACTATATTTTAACTGAAAAAAAAAATTAATCAAAAAAATTTATAGTGTTAAATTAAACATTTTAATCATTTGGAAGAATAATTAGATAATATTTTTACCATTTAATCCAATTTTGGTCATTGGAAGTAATTTCACTTTGAAATTGGATATAAACATGTGTCAATCTTTTGATAGTTATTATTTCTTAAAAATACGCTTTTTGCTTTTTGAAATGGGGATAAATTTTAAATTAATTAATGAAACTTATATGTTTTAAAATTGGTAAAATAGAATTCGTATTTTAATTTATAATATTAAAATTAATTTAGGGTGATTTTTTGGTATTTTTCTGAAAACATTCAATTTTTGTTCAATAGTGAAAACATTGCGTTATTGTTTAAAACCGACTTTTAATAAAATAATTAATTATTTTATTTAAATTTATTTTAGGTAAAAATTGATACATAATTCATATATATTTTAAATTTTGTTCATTGGATTCATTTTATAAGAAGTTTAGATATATTAAATTTTATTGAACTTTTTACCGTCTTTTACCCACCTTCTATGCGCATTTTAAAATTTGTATAAAATTTAATTTTACATCTTCTGTGAGTTGAACTTAAAAAATATGAAAGAAATTATTAACCTTAGTAAGTTTAATGTGGTTCAATAAGTTGAAAATAATTTTGGTGAATAGTAACTTTTGACTTTTATTTACCACGGTTAAAAGTAAATAGGATAATTATGGGTAAAAATGATATTATAATTACCCTAAAATATATCCTAATTCTATTGGATAAGTGTAATTAGACCAAAGAAACCTTAGAAATAAAATTTTATCCTTTTGGTCCACATGGATTAGATTAGGACATTTATTATTATTTATTTTAAAGAGGAGTTAAAAGTGTTAAATTCATCTTTTCATAACTAATACATTTTTAATATAGGGTTATACATAAGAAAAATTAGACTATAAATCTTCATTAGAAAGATAAAAATATTTCCTACATAATGGTATTTTATTTATAATTTTTAAATGTTAAATAATGTAATTTATTTATGACACAATGGTGATGAAATAATTACCTTATTAATAAAAGATTAAAATAATTGATATTATAAATATCCAAATAAATGTAATTTGAGACTTTTGATTAATTACACTAATTTTATTGGTTAATATTACATGTTAGGGTTGATTAGATAAATTTTTTTCGAAGTGATAATGTTGTTATGTCTTTCACAAAAACAAAATACCAAATAGTGTCAAAATTGAAATAAATTAATTTTTAAAACAAATATTATATTATTGGTTGATATAATATTACTAAAAACAAAGTTTCTTACAAAGGGATTCAATAATATTATATATATCATTAATGAACCACTTTATGTCATCTTGTATGTTTATAGTAAGTTTATTAACCATATAATGCCAGAATACAAGAAGACACGGTAAAAGTTAAATTATTTAACTTAGAATTAAATCTAAATGATAAGGTTAAAATGGTAACCTAAATTTGTCTAAAACCGATTTGTTGAGATGATTTCCACCCATACCTACTTTATCTTCAAAATAAATCAATTTTGAGCCATTATAAACTGAATATGAGTTTATTATAAAATAATATTTCAATCTTTTCCTAAGGTGCCCCTCACCCCTCTTATAATATGGCACTCCCCATTCTCTCAAATTTAAAACTTCAAAACCATTTGGCTCATCCAAACCCTACCCAAATATCCTCTAAAATATCCTCCCTTAATACTATAGGTCTTCCTTTGGTCAGGAATCTAACTTAATGATCCCTTTTGATCAAATCAAAAGGAAGAACCCGAAGAAGAGGTAAATATTTCATCACCTCTTCCAAGTTCTTTCCTTTTTCCACTTCTTCGTTCCTTTTTTCATTTTAAAATAATAACTATAGTATATTCTATATACTGTGATATTATAAATATGGTACAACCATATTCGTTATTCTATCCATCCTATTAATGACGTGTCACCATATGTGTGTACGTACAGCTTACCGTCTCAACGTCGTTGTGTAGTTGTTATTCAATATATTATTATTTGGATGGGTATAATAATGATGTATAATTGATGTAAATAATAAATATAACATGTTAATTATTATTTATATATTATATACCATCCAATTATATATGATTTTAATATCAAAATAATGATATTGTTTCTCGTGCATACGTAAGGATTAACGTCTCCACGAACGCGATGAGATTCATTCCCCATCGTAACAATTCCAAAATAAATTTCATTTTATGAATAAAAATAATGTTTAATGACTTGATATAATTCTGTATATGAACAATAAACATCCCATACATAACAAATATTACTCACGTATCATGTAATATAATGTAAAATGAATGAGTTAACACCCGAAACGACGATAATAATAAAATATTATTAACAAATAATTATTAAAAGATCATATATGATATCATAATTATGTATATGGTTCTTGTATAATTTAATAACAATGATTTAACAATTATACATGAGGTTAACGTACCATCAACCAAGGAAAATTACAAGGTAAGGGTTAATTTCACAATCTCTTTATTATCCGAGGTTGTTTTTACGTAAGTATCTACTAGGACCACTTTATCATCCACATCCATGTTTACTTAAAAATGTATGTCAAAATATTTTTAATATTTAATATACTATGGGATAAATTCATTTATTACCTTTTTTTGACTTTTTATAAGATTTTTATAAATGAATCATTACGTCCTTCTCCAAACAAAGTACTTTAACACCTTTTTGACATAATTAAGGTAAGAATGTTTTTTTAACTTATACGGCGGGTGAGACTATTTTCCACTATTATAACATAATTGAATATTCCCTTACAAGCATATAAAAATATTTTCAAAATAAATTTTTTCTTTATAATTATGTGATTCTTAAATGATTTCAAAATAGAAAGAGATATTTCTCTCCAATAGTTTTGATTTCATCTATGTCAAAATCCTTTGATAGATTTTACACTTGTTTGATGTTGATTTATTATGATACAAATCTACCATATTGTATTTAAGGTTTTATGATATGTTTGTCTATGTATGAGTAATTTTTATTCCATTCAGGTTTATGGATAAAGTATTGACATTTCGTATTCTAGTTTTAATATGAATGATTATGTTATATTTCAAGCTTTTCTTAAGATGAATGTATTGGACTAGTATGGTCCAGGTTGGGGACCAATAAAAGTAAGAACTCTGGGTTGGGGTCTAATTAAAGAAGACCCTTCGGTTTTGATTTTGGTTACAGAGGATCTTAGAGTTGGAGTCTGGTTATAGAGGGTCTCCGGGTTGGAGTCCGGTTATAGAGGCTCTCCAGGTTGGATTCCAGTAACAAGGGATCTTCGGGTTGGGGTCCAGTTACAGTTATCCCCTAGGTCCTAGCATGAGGACTTGACATAGAAATTAATGTTCGGTATTATACATTCCCACATTATGAAATTAGTTATTACATGTGATTATTCTACTAGTAGAATATCCATATTCATGTTTATTTGATGATGTTTGATTTATTTTTTCCATACTATCTTCATGATTATGTTTAAATGCCTATTGTTTTTATTACAGATCTCAACTTAAGATTGTACAACTCCCGCTAAATTATTTACCCTTACAGAGCATCTAAGAGAACCCCTCTCTTATGTTTTATTTTCCCAGGATCCCAAGAAGTGTTTTATGTTTGAGATGCAGGGTTAAGCTAAGGGAACAATGGAATTATCAAAGGATTATTTTTTTGTTTTATGTTTGAAATTATAATGTAACCTTCATGTATGTAATATATTTTTTAAGACTGCTAAATTGATCTGTCTTTCGGGACATGATTCCTTGTATTAATGAAAATGTATTAAAATAATGCACCGACTCTGGAAATCTAGGGTTCGGGTGTTACTGTTGGTATCAGAGGAAGTTTAGCAACAACCTTGGAAATAGATTTAGATAAACTAAAATTAGATAACATTACCCTAGGATAGAATTTGAGAATTAGTATAGAAAAACTTCTTAGAATTTTGGTAATTTAGATATTTTATGAGTTTTCCGAGCAATACATCCCTGTCTGGATACAAGCGGGTAGAGGCGGCTCTGGCACAGATGTACCTAGTGGAAAAACATGAAAACATCGCTTTGAGCTAGACTTGAACGGGAACTGGTGCACGAAAATGGGCCTTGTTGTAGTCTTGGTTACGACACTCTGATGGGATATGCATAGAATAATTCACATTTTCATTACAAGCTATTATGGAGGATTTAGTAGTAAATACTTACTCAAAGAATTTTTTTTAATTATTATGGATTATATCCATAAACTGTTCAATTTACATAAGGTATTTTAGAAGTTTGGAATTTTTCATTTTGATTCATAAATTGACCTCGTGTATGCCATTATTTAGAAATGGTGCCCAGTAGAAGGAATGAGAACTCCAACAATACTTATTATCCAAAGAGTAAGAAGGATCGTATATTTCATGGTATTAAGCCAACATTTAGAAGGGAAATAGTCTCCCATGTATTCTAAACATATGAAGAAATAATATCATATGTTAATAATACAAGTAAATAATTCTCCGAGTCCTATGGATTTGAAGGGAAGCAGGAGAAGAAAAGGCTGGTAGAGAGAAATATGGATAAATAGAAGAGGGCAATGAAGGATTTTCCCATATGTGATAAATTTAGAAAGAATCACCTTGGTAAATTCTTGAAGGGAATGGGTGTTTGTTATAAGTGTAGAGAAAAAGGACACCATGTACGTGATTGAAAGGGAAAGAAAAAGGTTTCAAATGTAAGATGGTTCATCTACAAGTCGTTAGGACACTAAGCGAATCAATATCCCAGTCATCAGAGTATACCGAAAATGATGTTGTTGGATAATAATCAAGTTATGATACTACCTCAGATGAAGAGGAATGACTACTGTTCTTATGTTTTTATTATATAATGGCTTCATTTGAGTGTTGTATCAACAATATACTGGTTATATGTATTATAAAGATAAATAAGGATTGTACTATAGTACTATTTTATTAAGGATTTGAGATTATATGGTTCTAATAAACATGACTTAATAGTAAGCTAAACATTTTGGAAAATACATGGTTGAAGGAAAGGTAACCCTTAATATGGTCCTGATAATGAGGTAGCGATTTTGTAATAAGAGATGTTTAACTTGGATAAATTATATTGGATATTCTTGACTTCCTTCGTACTGATTAATAGTTTGTTTATTTCATCATTGTTGGAATATTCAAAATTTTTGGATATAAGGAATATATCCAGTATTCTATAAAGAATAAGGGATCATTAATTTAGTCAATAAGGTTTTATGGTAATTAAGGGTGTTACCATGTTTTTGAAAAATACATGATGAAGGTGTTCACATGTTATTACGTAGCAAAAAGGTTCTTCATTGTGTTTAACAACCTTATAAATTTTGGACTGCGAGTTTGGATAGAAGTGTTTTGGATAAGTCTAAAGGTTGAAATGTATTAAGTTTAAAATTGGATACAATTGTTAAGGTTATTTTTGGATTGTCATAAAAAGGATAACCCATAGGTCAGGTGATAACCAGTCGCATCAGGTAAGACCACGAGACATGAACCCACAACCGAATAGCGACAATGGTGCATCACCTACCACTAGCCTACGTGATTTCATAGTCTTTATAATGTAATTTTTTTAAGTAGTCTGACAAATGAATTATAAATTCATTATTTTTAGAACCCTATACGATTAGGATAAATAGAAAACTTTTTAATTATATTATCTTTTGGAGTGAAAGATGAGTTTGTGGTAGGAATTAGTTGAAAGATGAAACTCTGTTTGTTAAGTATATTTTTTTTCATCTTATTCTATGAATAAATTAATTCTTAAACTTTATGAAATGGTTCTTAATACCAAAAATGTGTTATCTTAACACCTTATGTTTTGTTGAATCGATGGTATTTTAAATCATTATAGATTGATGGATTTGAGGCCCTCAAGTTTACACTTTCTTGTGATTGATGACCTCAATCACTCCCTATAAATATTTACATTTTCCTCCAGTTATGTGTCTCTAATTTCCACCAATTTTCTCCCAATCAAGATCATAATTTGGTGGTGACCATTTCGTTTCCCTTTCCCTCTTATTATGACTAAATTTTATTATCCCAATTTCCAATGTGGGTTTTCCATAAAGGTATTATCTATTTTCATCCTTTTATTTTTGAAGAACAATTTCAAATTTCGAGGAATCAATTTATTTAAGGAGGGTAGAATGTAACACCCAAATATTTCATAGAACGTTATTTCTTCAAAGTAATTCAATAACTTGTAATACACACAACATCAAGTTCAAGTGCACTATGACTTACAAAACTAGTCGTTCCAAAGAGGTTATGAATAGTATTAACTGAATTTTGAACTTTATATAATACTTATAATTTTAGAATCTATATTATGAGTTTTTTCAACATAATGTAAGAACAAATTCATTTTTTCAGATAAAATATTTATTTTTCAAAAAATGCAATTTTACAATATTTTAATGGAGAACCATTTTTAAATACAATATTTGAAACTTTTATATATTAAATTTGACAAAATAAACTTCTTATTTAGAATTGGGACATAAAAATTTAGTTTTAATAAAATTTTGGTGTTTTTCTGATAACTTTTATATTTGGGTGAATAGTGAAAAATACTATATTTTAACTGAAAACAACTTTTTTAATAAAAATAATTTATAGTGTTCAATTATAAATTTTTATGATTTGGAAGTATAATTAGTTTATATTTTTACCATTTAATCCATTTTTGGTCATTTTAAGTAATTTCACTTTGAAATTGGACATAAACAAGAGTCAATATTTTGATAGTTATTATTTCTTAAAAATATGCTATTTGGTTTTGACAAGGGGAATTAAGTTTAAATTAATTAATGAAACTTTTATGTTTTGAAATTGGTAAAATAGAATTTATTTTTTAATTCAGAATATCAAAATTATCTTAGGGTGGATTTTTGATATTTTTCTGAAAACTTTCAATTTTTGATGAATTGTGAAAACACTACGTTATTGTTTAAAAATCGAATTTTTATTAAAATAATTAATTATTTTATTTAAATTTATTATAGGAAAAAATAGAAATATAATACCTATATATGTTCAATTTAATTCATTGTATTCATTTTATAATAAGTTTAGATATATAAAATTTTATTGAACTTTTTACCTTCTTTTACCCATCTTCTAGGAGCATATGAAAATTTGCAAAAAACTTAATTTTACTGCTTCTGTGAGTTGAAATTAAAAAATACTAGAAACATGATTAATCTTAGTAAGTAAAATTTGGTTCAATAAGATGAAAATAATTTTGGTGAATAGTAACTTTTGACTTTTATTTACCGCGGTTAAAAGCAAATAGAGTAATTAAGGGTAAAAATGGTATTATAATTACCCTAACACCTTAATATCCTAATTATATTGGTTAAATTTAGTTCTACAACAAACAAAATTAGGAATAAAATATGATTCTTTAGGTCCACTTGGATTAGATTAGGACATCTATTATTATTTAATTTAAAGAAGAGTTATAATTGTTTAATTCATGTTTTCATAACTAAAAAATTTTAAATATGGAGTTATACATCAGATAAATTTGACTATAAATATTAATTAGAAATATATAAAGATTTCCTACATAATTGTATTTTATTTATAATTTTTAGATATTAAATAATATAATTTATTTATGACACAATGATGATGCAGTAATTACCTTATTAATAAAAGATTGAAATAATTGATAATATAAATATCCAAATAAATTTAATTTGAGACTTTAGATGAATTACACTACTTCTCGAGGTTAATATGACATGTTATGGTTTATTAGATAAATTTATTTCTAAGTGATAAGGTTGTTATGACTTTTACAAAAACCAAATACCAAATAGTGTCAAAATTGACATAAATTAATTTTCAAAACAAATACTATATTATTGGTTGATATAATATTCCTAAAAAACTATGGTTTGGCCAAAGGGCTTAAATAATATTATATATGTCATTAATGAACCAATTTATGTTCTCTTGGATTTTTATAGTAATTTTATTAACCATATAGTGTAATAATACAAGAAGACACGGTAAAAGTTAAATTATTTAACTTAGAGTTAAATCTAAAAGATAAGGTTACAATGGTAATATAAACTTATCTAAAACCTATTGGTTGAGATTATTTCGACCCATACCCACATTAGAATTTAAATAAATCAATTTGGAGCCATTATAAACCGAATATTATTTTATTATAAAATAATATTTCAATATTTTCCTAAGATGCCCCTCACCCCTCTTATAAAATGGTACTCCCCCTTCTCTCAAATTCACTCATTCAAAGCCATTTGGCTCGGCCGAACCCTTTCCAAATATCCTCTAAACTATCCTCCCTTAATCCTAGATGTATTCCTTTTGTAATAAAGTTAACCTAAGGGGACCTTTTTATCAAATCAAAAGGAATAATCTGAAGAAGAGGTAAATATTTCATCACCTCTTTCAAGTTCTTTTCTTCTTCCACTTCTTCATTCCTTGTTGTATTAATTGTAAAATAATAACTCCAGTATCTTCTATATACTTTTATGTCATTATAAAAATGGTACAACAATATTCATTATTCTATCCATATTATGAATGACATGTCACCATACGTGTGTACGTACGACTTACCGTCTCCACGTCATGGTGTAGTTGTTATTCAATACATTATTATTTGGATGGGTATAATAATGATGTATAATTGTTTTAAATAAAAAATTTAACATGTTAATGATTCTATATATATTATATAACATCCAATTATATATTATTTTAATATCAAAAGAATGATATTGTCTCTCATACATACATACGGATTACCGTCTCCACGAATGTGATAAGATTCATTCCCCATCGTAACCATTCCAGTCTAATTTTCATTTAATGATTAAAAATTATGTTTAAAGACTGTATATCATTTTGTATATGAATAAGAAACATCCCATCCAAAAAAATGTGACTCATGTATCAAATAATATAATGTAAAATGAATCATTTAACACAAAAAACGACGATAATAATAATATTATTAACAAAGCATTATTAAAAGATCATATATGATATCATAATTATGTATATGGTTCTTATATAATTTAATAACAATTATTTAACTATTATAAATTAGGTTAAAATACCCTCTATCTAATAAAAGTACAAGGTAAGGGTTAATTTCACAATCTCTTTATTATCCGAGTTTTTTTTACGTAAGTACCTGTTGGGACCTCTTTATCATCCACATCTGTGTTTTCTTAAAAATGTATTTCAAAACATTTTTACTATTTACTAGACTATGGGATAAATTCATTTATACCCTTTTTTGACTTTTTATAAGATGTTTATAAATTAATCTTTTTTTCATTTTCTAAACAAGGTACATTATGACCTTTTCGAAAAAATTAAGGTAAGAATGTTTTTTAACTTATACAGCTGGTGCGGCTATTTTCCGCCGTCATGACATCGTTAAATCTTCCCTTACAAGCTTATAAGAATATTTTCAAAAAAAATGTTTTCTTTATAATTATGTGACTCTAAAATGATTTCAAAATAAAAAGAGAAATTTCTCTCAAATAGTTGTGATTTAATCCATGTCAATATCCTTTGATAAACATTACACTTGTTTGAAGTTGATTTATTATGATACAAATATCCCATATTGTATATAAGGTTTTGTGACATGTTTGATTGTGGATGATTTATTTTTATTCCATTAATGGTTTATGGTTAAAGTATTGACATTTTGTATGATAGTTTTAATACAAATGTTTATGTTATATTTCAACCTTTTCTTAAGATGAATGTATTGGACTAGTATGTTCCAGGTTAGGGACCGGTAAAATTAACTCCTCCTGGTTGGGGTCCGGTTACCGAAAACCATCCAGGTTGGAGTCTGGTTACATAGGCTCTCCGGGTTGGAGTCTGGTTACAGAGGCTCTCCAATTTGGAGTCCGATTACACAGGCTCTCTGGGTTAGAGTCTGGTTACAGAGGCTCTTCAGGTTGGGGTCCTGTTACAGTTAGTCCCTAGGTCCTAGCACGAGGCCCTGACACAGAAATTAATGTCTGGTACTATACATTCCCTCATTATGAAATTAGTTACTACATGTGATTATTCAACTAGTAGAATATCCATGTGTATGTCTATATGGTAATGTTTGATTTATTTTTTCCATATTATGTTCAAGTTTATGTTTAAATGGCTATTGTTTTTATTACACATCTTTCCTTAAGTGTTTATAGATTCCGCAAAATTATTTACACTTACTGAGCATGTGTGCTCACCCCTTTCTTATGTTTTATTTTCCCAGGATCCCAAGAAGTGTTTTATGTTTGAGACGCAGGGTAAAGCTAAAGGAACAATGGAATTATCAATGGATTATTTTTCTTGTTGTATGTTAGAAAGTGTAATATAATGTTCATGTATGTAATATATTTTCCTAGACTATTAAACTGATCGGTCTTTTGGGACTTGATTCCTTATAATTTTTCCAATGTATTAAAATAATGCACCGACTCTAAAAATCTAGGATCAGGGCATTACATTTTTTATATTTTTTATATTTTTTTATTTATAGAATATATTTGATAATATGGGATTTTATTTAAGGAATAATGAAATGGTGATTTTCTGGACTCATTCATGTTTTCATTAAAGTTTTATGGTGATTCAAGTTATTTCCATGTTTTATAAGAATGTGGGATCAAGGTATTCACATGTGACGTTAAGAGATGCATTACGGGGGATTAATGATAAGTTGATTTTTTAAATTTGGATACCTTATTCCTTAATGATTGGTTTTTTAAATCTGTTCATACATATTTTTTCTAATAATTAAAGTTAAAAACATATTGAATGGATTAAGATTAACTTTGGATATTTTTTTAGGATAGAGTATGATTTTTCATGTTGGATAACATATGCTAACCATTTTGGTTTTGGTAAATATTTAGAGGATACATGAATGAATTATAGACTTTATGATTCATTAAAATTTATTTAAGCATTAAAAAAAGTCTCAAACATCCATTTCCTCGCATAAGAGATGATGTTAAAATTGATTTAAGCACAACCAGAGGATATGATAGTGAATTTGACATAGAACAAAAATCTGGAATGTTTATTTTATCAGGTTATTTGACAATATAGAAAAATAATTCATCAACTTTAGTAAAAGGAACCAAAAATAAAAATGTTATTTTTTACTATCCTTATTGAGAGATCAATGGTCTTTTAACCCATCGTGTATTTATGCTTTATGATGGTTAACTTTATTATGACCATGTTTTTCATAACTCTCTATCAGAACATAGGTGTTATCATTTTCTTCCATGTCTACATTTTCTAATTATTTTAATGTTATCTTATTTGGAATCTATGTTATGCATTATTTTAGCTGAACTTAGTACTTCTCTTTCCCTCTTTTCAAGTGGGAGTTTTATTAACCATTTTTACAATGTGGGTTTTTCATAAATAAGTTTTCAAATGACAAGACCTTATTTATAGAGAACAAGTTCAGATTTAGAGTATTAAATTAATAGAAGGTTGTTTGAATATAACAACCTAATATTCTAAAAACAACACTATGTTTGATAACATACACAACATGCAACATCGAGCTTAAATGGATCACAAAATATTATTATTTAAATATGAATATTATAAAATATCCATTGAATCGGTGGGTATGAATATTAATAACATAATTATGATATATATATATATAAAGTAAATACTCAAAAAAATTAATTTTTTTATTCTTATAAAATAAGAATTTAATTTTCACTCAAGTTATGTTATGCTTCAGAAATATATTTTCTAAAAAATTGATTTTATTTCTTTTAATGAGAAAATATTAAAAATAATTTTGAGAAATTAGATATATTTTATTTTATAAAAATAATATCATTTTTTAAATCAAAATATCTAAATTATCTTGTTGTTTAATTTTTATATTTTTATAATATAATTTATTTTCCAATGAATAGTGAAAAATAATTATTTTTATTGAAAATAGTATTTTTGTTTAAAGAATTTATATAGATACATTTTTAAATGATTTTAAACTAAAATTTTTTATATTATATTATTAATAATCAAATTAATTTCATTGGGATCAATTTCTTGATTGAATTAAGTATAAAAACATTTTTATTCCAAAAAATGCATTTTTCTGAAAAATTGTTTTTCTTCATGTTTTGCACATTTATTTTTATTGTAATTTATAAAACATATAGAAATATAATTTTATAAAATGTATTAAATTTTTTTAATCATTAGGTTCAAATTTGTTACATATTCACCTTTTATTTTTTATCAATATGAATAATAATCGTTGTAGAATTTATCACATTAGTAAAAGGTAAATTGGGTTAATCTAAGTTAAAACTATGTGATAAGGTCATAATATTTCAGATTAATTCTTATTGTATGAATTTAATTAAAATACCATCACCTTATAATTAAAATATATATGTTTAATGTACACTTTTATATGAAAATGTCCAATAAAATATCTAAATCACAAAAAGTTACAAAATGTCACTCTTTGGTTTTAAATATCTATTATGTGTCCATATAGGGGGAGAAAGTAATTATTGAATATAAATATAATTTTTTTCATAATGAAATTATATTAATGATGATTATTTATTTAGAATTTTTAGTGATTATACAATTTCCTTAAATTCATGTACAATGTTAATACAGTATTTATTTAATTAATCGAAAAATAAAATAAATGGTACTAAAAATGTTAAAATTGATATAATTTGAGTCATTTATAGTGTTAAATGAGTTTTATAGAATAATATTAAATATTATTTATGCTTAAATTAATTATATTCTAAATAAATCTTTGTCCTGATGTATTTGAAGTCAAATTAAATAAATAGTTTGATAATTGACATTAATGATAATTTATCAAAATAATATATTATTAAATTATTTAAAAATAATAAAATTATTTAAATAAGAGAAATTGAAAAATATGTGGTCTAAAATTTTATACCTTGTATATTTAGTAGTTATCATTTACCTTATATGTAAAATTATAACCTATTAAGAGTGAAAACTATTTTCTCACGATTAATGTTAAAATATGTTAATTGTGGATTTAAACCAAACGATAAGGTTTTAAAAACCAAATTTACCTATATAAATTATATTGTATGAAGTTATTTAAACTATATACTACCTAATTTTATAATACACATCCATTTTTATTAAATTTTTAGATTTACTTTATTATAATTTATTCTTTTCTAAAAAATTTAAACTGTCCTTCGCCTCAATTATAAATAATCACCTCCTCTCTCACTTATTCACACAAAATTGAAATATATATCTCAACAAAACCCTACCTATTACTCTTATAATATCCTTATACAAGTTGTATAGTTTTTTATAATTCCAAAATACCTACTCTAAGTCCCTTAAGAAGAGATCTAATGGAATTTTTTCGGATAAGTGGTAATCATCTTTACCGAGTCCTTTATGATTATTTCTTCTTCGATTTCCTTTTAAAGTGTTGTAACCATCCTAATATAATAAATCTATTATAATAAATATACTATTATTTTATTATGATTATGGTATAAAAATATTCTACTTCTTTTCCATCCTATCAAAAATGTAAATGTCGCTCATGTGTTTGTACGGCTTACCATCTTCATGTATCGGTGTAATTATTTTTTTTATCACCATTTCACATGGATGGTTATAAATATATAAATAATTAATATATATGATATTTATGAAATAAATATTCTTTTTTAATAAAAATATCATATATAAATTGTTTTTTTCTAATCCATTAGTAAATGATAACAATGCTTGTGCGTAAGTGTTGACTACCAGCTCCATGAAGCGATGTGATATTTTTTCATTTACATTTTAATTGAATTTTAATAAGTAGGGATTAAATTAATATATATGATTTATATTATATAATAATAATTCGGGAAATTATATTTATTATTTACCTTTCCTTCATTCCATCCATCAAAAAATTAAAACAACATTCATGCATATGTATGACTTACCATCTCCATTAATGGAGTAATTCATTTTTCTATCAATAAATTTTATGGATGACAACAAATATTTATATAATTAATATATATTATATTCTTTTCATTATTAACATTCCTTAAATTATGGTACCATGTTCAAATTACAAGTACCAAAACTACCAAACTGAAACATACATAAAAAAGGAAGCAGTTATCACCCAAAATAGTGATTTTAATAAATAATGATTAATAAATAGGTGAAAAATGTTATTAGAAAATTATATATATTATGATATATATGAATATGGGTTATTAATAGATTTATATTAAATATATATTTATTATACCTGATTTTCTAACCCATACAAAGGAATTTATACCTTAGGTAAGGGTTTCTCATCTCACTTTTACTTCTGTGAGACATATGTCATATCCACCAATTATATTTTTATGTGGTTTATATACTACCCCTTTGATATATTATGTGATTAATATATTTATATTTAAGGAAATTAGAATTTTAATTTTATTTTATTTCTTTCATGGGTCTTATGATTCAAAATTTACCAACAGGGTAAGGGTTTCTATCTCAATTTCCACTCCGTTGAGATATATTTGTTATGATGCACCTATCTTTTTTATGTAGTGTTTGTAATACCCCTTTTCGATATTTAACATTAATATCAATTTATAAATGATTATTAAAGTTCATATCGAGTTTAAAATTTTTTATAGTTTTTGTATTTTATTCACACTTTTCCTCTTTTTGGAACATGAATCATGCAAATAAATGATTAAAAGAAAATAAGATATTATTTAACTTTTTATTGGATATATTTTTCTTCCATATCCATTTTTTATTTTTTATTTTTTCAAGAAAGTGTTACAATTCTATAATTATTTACCAAAATACAATTTTACCAATGTTTTAATTTTTACAAAATGGTTAAAATTTTATCTTCTCATCATTTTCTGAATGAGGTAATTTTCTTATAAAGGTGTGAAAGGAATATTTTTAACTTATATGACATGGAAACAAATTTACCCCATCAGGATAATTCAATTTTTTGAGTATTCCTTTAAAATTTAATAAGGTTATTTTCAAAGAAAATTGTTTTCTTAATATTTATGAATTTTTTAGTTTTTAAAAGTGAATTTTAAAGTCAAAATATATTTTCTTCAAAAAAATTTAATGATATTTTTATTATACATTTATTCACTAATGATAATAACCAGTTATTTTACTTATTTTCCACTGGGGATATGTTGTAATGATACTGTCAATTTAACCATTCACTTACTTGTGATCATTGTATATTATATATCTCATTAATATCTATATTATTTTTATCATTTATATGATTATTTCTTAAATCGTATATCAGTTCTACGTATGATGTTATACTTTGGAATTATTTTATTGACTGTGGAATTATTAATAAATACATATTTTTTACTCAAAACAGATATTTTTTATGAGGTATATTTTTTATTAATTAAATCAATCATTCAATACATGAGGAACACATTGGACATGAATTGATGGGTGGGGATTGTAACTAAAGATCCCCTCGATGCATCAACGGTTCTCATAAGACAAATAAATTGTCCAAATTAAATGGTTTCTAATCCATAGTTTTTAAAATATATTGGTGAAGGTTTCTTTATAATGGAGATATTATGATATCTGAGATCATGACATCCAATACTCTGCATTTCCATCATTGGGAATTCAATTATTATTATTATCCATGAGATTATTGCATTGATATTATCCATGAATTCATTTTATTCTCATGTTATTGATTAGATGGAATGTGATTTCAGTTATTTACCTTCCATATTTATTATGCATTATTTATTCACGATAGATTCCGCTCTATGCATACCCATGTTGAGTATATGAGCTCACCATTTTATTTGTTTTCTTTTCCCTCTGATATGAATAAGTATATTATGAATAATATCTATAATGGTAGAATGTTTTTATATAATATATTTTACATTTCCAATGTAATATTGTAATCATGTATTTATTGGGTTCTTCAAGACAACTAAATTATAATCTCCTTTGGGATGTGATGACTTGTATCTTGTGTCAATGTAATAAAGTAACCACTGACTCTGGGCTACTAGGGCCAGGTTCTTTAAACATACTAAAAAGAGAAATGTGTGTATTTATTCTCATATATTTAATATTTTAGCTCTATACACTTTTGTTCATTATTCTTATTATGTAGTAATATATTTTTTCATTAAAAAAATTACAGTATAAGTGGTGGTATGTTCTATATTAACTCATATAGATAAGATACAACTTTAAAAATCATTCAGAATAATACATGTGATGAAAAATGATTTACAGATCATTTTTATGGATATATTTGAGTAAAAGGAGTTATTTTATAGTTATTTTTTATTTTTTTAATATCATTCTATGTCACTCAAATGTCTTCAGTGTGGTTCATTAACATCAACAACCCCAATCTTGGGGAAACACCAACAAGAGGATATATAATACCATAAGGGATGAAAGGTACTATTTTATACACATTTATAATAAATCAACTATGTCACTCTATCAATTTACTAATACATTAAATTTACCATATAATTATTATATTGTAAAAAATCTTAGCTAAACAATTTGGGATTAATATGTTGAACATCCTATTATACTGATGCTAAATGAAATAACATTGACTAAAATTTTGGTCCTTAAACTTATTTGTGCAAAACAGCTCTCTATTATGTTTTCAAATATAACATTTACTACAAAATACTCTATTTTTATTAGAATAATGTTATCTATTTAATTTCTCACTAATATTTTTATTGAAATTCAAAAATAATAATTTTTAGTACAAGTTTCAATGCCACAAAAATTCTACTCAATCAAAATTTCCTATTGTACACTCACTCAAAAATGAGTTGTACAACTTTCAATGATTGAAAAATTCTCTATAGTAGTTATACTGTTTAGATTTACAAGTTAAGGTGTTCTATTAATATATCTTATGAATAATCTAAAATTTAGAATTAAATTTACAAAAAATTTATGCCATAAAACTATTGTTATAATAATCAATATTTAGTCATATATTGGTTACTAGATTTACTATCCTTACATTACAGCATGCTTACAACACCTATAAAACTCTAACAACACAGTAGTGTAGTTAGTTTTTCTATATGTAGCTTTTCTTGAATAAAACTTACTTATTTCAAAAACAAGAGAAACATTCAACAAATTTTTATATGTACAAAGGTAACAAACTTATAATAAAATGGTAGTAAAATATTTTTCTATGCCCATGTATATTATAATTTCAGTACTATTTTAAAAGAAAATTTTATTGTAATTTAATTTCAAGAAACAAAGTGTACCACATTATTCATTGTATCAAAAATATAAATTTTCTACAACTGGATTTATGAATCATGTCTTTTTTACAAAAAAAAGGTACACTACTTCAATGAAAAAAATCTGTCAAAATTACGGTGTACTCTCAGTGTTAACTATACCAAGGTAATAGTTTTTAAATAAAAAATTTGATAAAAAATGTTAAAATCAGTTCATACACATTTTTTCTATTTTAGAACAACATTTTTCCATCATATGACTTTTTTTAACAAACATTCATTCTGATATTACAATTAATTTTAAGAAAAAATTAAAAAGAATTTTATTTCATTTCAAGAAGTAAAATTATCCTAAAAACATTAAAAAACTATATATTATACTTCATAAGTTATGGAAAATACATTACATATTATTATATATTCTTACTATAGTTTTTGGTTAGTTATAGCACAAGATCTATGTCTATTTTCCTCTTTGAGACACAATTTATGTAATTTTTACTGAAATCATTATCCAAGCTAAGAAACTATATTTTTCATGTAACTCATTGATATTATCTTTATTTAGTTAAAATTATTTTTATGTTAATTAATAACCAATATATATGCATTTTAGGATAATTATGAATTTGGTTTTTCAGCGAAGTTCAATGTATTAAAACATAAAACCATGCTCATCACTATTGATATTTCATATTTTAATGTTTGAAATCGACACTGAACCTATGAAAAAAATAAATTCAATGTACTTTTTATTACTGATGATGTAAACAAGATCAAACTTCATGAAAATTCTACACAATAAAATAAGGTACAAAATTCAATTTTATATATAGTATTAAAAAAAAATCATTTTAAATGAAAATGCTAAAATATAAAAAATTTAGAGATAAAATGGAAAAATAAAGATCATATAATAAATGTTTTACACATTTATTGATAAAATATTTTAGGGAACTATAAAATTTTATATTCATTGAGCATATTCCTTTAATAATATTTTATAGGATACACTGGATTTTCAAGAATCTACAATAAACAAGCTAAATGTTTTGACATATCTCTCACCAGTGTAGTAATGTTAGTACATTATTCTTATATCTTTTCAATTTAGGAATTTCTAAATATTCATTTACTCTACATTTATTCTACCTTTATTACACTAAAATATATAAAATATAAATATATTATAAAGGAATTATCTAAATTAAATACACAATATATGTGTAGAATAATTTTCTAAAATATTTTAAAGATATAAATGACTTTGGAAGACAAAGGTATGGACTAAATTTGGATAGTCAGTTCAAACAAAACAATTATAGTCAACTTCAAAAAGGATCTAGCTTCATTTCAAAGAAAATTAAGTATGATAATATTAACTAACTCTTTTCCATCCAGGCAATGTATCTATATTAATCTACCATTAATTTCATTTTCATAATATAAGAACATAATATATTTCATATTGGATACTAAAAATATTAATTATTTTCTAGTGTTTTCTACCAAACTATTAACTCCTGTTCCATTTCTATGTGTTTGTATTTTTTAATGGTTATTTTTTAAAATATATCAAAACATGTATGGTAATTTAATCCTATAGAACAAATTTTGACCCACTAGGAACCAGATTAAACTTTACTAAATACCTTATTTCTATGTTAGATAATATAGATTATATAATTTTCTTCTTTTAAGAATGTAGGTTTACTTTCCATATAGACATGGAATTTTTATTTTACAAATGTATATATTCATACAATTCATTTAAAAGTTATATAGGTTTTTTTAATAATACTTTACGTATAGATTTTTATAATTCATTAAACATGTGAACAAATTTAATATAAATTTATATACATGTACATATTTAATAACATTTATTGATTAGTACATCTATTAGGGTCTTTACTTTCCATATTATTATTTACAATTCATTTGAAAAGTGTACATACTCATACAATTTATTTAAAGATTATATATATTTTATTCAATATATTTTATGTATACATTTTTTCAAATCTTTAAATAGTTTTTCAGATTTAACATAAATATATAAACATTTACATATTTGATAATTTGAACATATTTTTACATCTATAAGGATTCTTAATGTTTGTGCATTCAGATTTAAAATGGTGTTATGATCTTATATGGTATTAAAATTTTCATCATCTTATACTGTTTAAAATCACTGTTATGATCTTACCATTAGGATTTTTTAAAATCCAAAATCAGTGTTATAGACTTACGTAGTATTCTATAGTAGGTTCCCTTATAAAATTTTTATATTTTCACAATTATATGTGTGCATTATTTTACCACTGTTCATTATGAATGAGAATATTAAAAACTAAAAAAAATTTATAGTGTGTACATTCTTTAAGTTTACTGTGTGGAATAATATAGATAGAAGATTGATATCTCATATCCTTATAGATTTACTCAACCATTTAATAGTTGTACAAATTTAATCATATAGTATCTTCCTATCAATATATATTTAAAATTACATTTAATAGTTGTACATACCTTATAATTTATTAGTAATTGAAAATAGTTATATCCTTAAATCATATAAAATTTAAATAACATATTTGTGTTGTACAAATCTATAAAATTTATATAGCACATTCTCTTAAAATTTATGAAAACTCAATATTCTATTAACATACAAACCAATTTCTATTGCATGTTATTATTTTCTGGTTAAATTATATTGAACTCCAGTTTCAATTATCCTACTTTGTTATCATGATGTATTAGATGTAGTATGTATTCAGTAGAATTTATTATAATTTGTATTTAATAGTATGTGATTTTTTATAATCCATTTTAATGTTTTTTTACTGTTACAATTATAATCTCATTTCATGTTTCCATTCCATGAGCCAAAATATGAGTCACATTATTTCATTTTACATCATGAAATTTCCATGTTTTTTTATACAGTTTCAATTAGTATCATATTTCAAGTTTCCTTTACATGAGATAAAATTTGAGTCAGAATCATTAATTGTACATTATCAGATTTCAAATCGTATTATTTTGTATCAACTAATTTTGTTTTTAATTTTTTGTTGCAGGTTAATTTGTTTTTGGGAAGATCTAGCATCATAATGGTAGTAGTCTAAATACACCATAAAAATCACCCAAATGATATTTTTGTCAAACATTCTAGCCGAAGTATAAAATTAATTCTCTTACATGCATATCTTGTTCCCCTAAAAGTGTACCAGGCCCCGAGTATCAAATTATAATTGAAACATTATAAGGTGAAACTTACCCCTTTAAACTTTCCTGCACTGTAGAGGTGCTAAATCACATGGTGGTGAAATTACTTCAGCTGAAACCTACAACCAGTAGGAATTTAACACTATACATAACATCCATATCCCTCAACCATAACAACTTGGCCACCCCATGGGGTCCACCCTAATGAGTTTTCACAACTCACCCAAAATAATATTTCATGCACCTGTGGACATACCATTTCATTTTATAATTGATCCTTGAAATTGGTACACACTTCTTGATCTCTGCAACCAAGAGGAATTTCGATACATGACTCCCCAGCATGGATCTCTTCACACACCATCATCGACATTTATTTCTCCATCATCTCACATCATCATTTTCATCATCTCTTCCCACGATCTGTCACAAACGTTGTATCATATTCCCAATTATCTCTATGCGGATACATTTTCCTTGTATACCTCCTTTGTGGAAGTACTCTGGTGCAACCATTTTATAGGAGTTATACAACCCTCCCAAATATAAGAAAAAATATCTCTTTTTTTTAAATAATATCCCACATGTATATTTTTAAAAAAATATATTATCCTTTTTTCTCTCTCTATCTGATTTAAATTTCAATAAAAACAAAAAAAATACAAAAAAATGTTGTGAGAATTTCACAATTACGATTCCACTAAAAATGGATTATCCATCTTCCAAATACATTTCATGTTTTTTATTCTCTTATATTCGTCAAAGAGAATTTGTTTACAATAGTTAAAAACTACTTCTCAAATTATGTTTTGGTTAATTTAGATCTCTACATTTATATCTTAGTTTCATAACCCATTTTTCAAATTTTCAACGTTTACAATTTATTATTTTAATTTTTTAAATTTATAACAGACTCATTATTTTTTAAAAACTTGTACAAAATCATAATATCCTAGAGGAAATTCTAGTTATATAAATAATTTGATTGTGTGGTGTAAGTTTCCTCTCAAGATCCTGAGATAATGGATCCCATGGATTTGATAAGATGGCATTATCAAAATATTTGGAGTTCTATTTGTTGTATGGAAGTAATGTTCTAGTTTTGGATTCATTATCTGATGATTTTACATCATCATCTGATGATGGTTTCTTGGTAGAGTATGATTTCTATTGGAGTATATTTGGGTGGTTAATGGATTCATTCCCAAATAGAATCATAGAGAAGGGATATATTACTCAAATTGTTGTTAACCTGGATGTAATCAATGAATGATTCAAGCAATGAAGACATTCCCTCATTTTTCAAGTTAATTCTTAGATAAGAGGTAAGCCATATAAAATTAGGGATTTAGTTTTTAAGATTTATTATTTACGAGATTCTTCTAATTATAAATTTATTCTATTTAAGAAGGTATAAAATCAAGTGATCTTCCGTTTAGATGTGTATAAGTGGAGATTTTGGGGATCTAGATCTGTTTCCCTCAAACTAGGCACATTGTGTGTATAGGAATGGGACCCTTGGTTCCATCCTTTTACTCTATGTAACTCATAGGATCAGGTATATATCATGGTAATTAGACTTAATTGGGTATTATGAAATCCACTTATTCTTTTTTACATTTCTTAGTTGGTGGGAGTTCCGATCCAGATGGATTGTGTGACTGAGAAATTAAGATTTAGAAATTATACATGTATTCTTGCTCAAGTTGATTTAAACTATACACTAATTGATAAGGTGTTTCTTTCTACCCCTGAAGATTATTTGGATTTGTTTATTGAGTTTCATAGATTACCCTTATAATGCATGGAATTTTTATCCATTAGGCACCAGTAGGATACATTCCACTAGAATATAACATGTTATAGTATCCTATATAAAGGGTATGACCTAAAGAATTACCAAAATAGGAAGAAAGATTATTGTTGTTAAGGTAAAAAAGGTTTTCACAAGATCCAACTTACTAAGAGAGGTAATTTTCCAACAATGGATGTTGGGATATAGGGTCAACCATGTACACATTTGAATGGAATTAATTTGACATAAGTGGGGAACTTCAGTACTCAGCAGGGGAATGTTTGCTCTCTAGGGTCTGAGAAAGACTATTTTGGTAAATATGTTTTGAATATGGGGCAGGAAGTGGGTTACCAAGATCATGTTATAAATGAAAATTCTTGAGATATAACAACTCTTATTGTAGTGAAATATTCATAGAAGGATTTGGATTCCCATAATAAACCTACAATATTTCTTAAACATGAGAAGTATTTTGTGTCTAGAAGGATGGTTTGGAATCAAGGACTCTTATATAGAATAATATTCCTAGATTGATTGGAAGGATGGTTTAGTAGGACTCAGGTGTGCATGTTCAATCCTTTTTGGGGACTCCTTATAGTGAATTTAATGTTGAAATTGGAATTATGTATTATCGGAATTTGAATTCTGGTTTGAATCAGCCAGAGTCAGTTTAGGGCTATCAATAAGCTGGAACTCATACTGTTAATAATATAACTACGAGGAAAAATAATTATGACTTTTCTAAATATGGTTAGAAAGGTTTTAGTGAATGAATAGGGTTTCTAAAAGTTTTTACTATGCCGTCCTAGACCTAGATTCCCTGGAAGGTTCCCCAATCCGGGTTGGCCGCATGGCCTCCAACACATCTTCTGGAATTCCAGAGGATGCTAACTAGTTGTGAGGGCCTAGGGTGTATCCATGGGGAGAATATTCCCTTATTTCTAGAGTGTATCAAAGAAAATCAATATGATAACATTTGGAAAATAGAAGAATCCATGTAGTAATAACATATGGAAAAACAAAAGATAACTTAATAATAATACAATAGATGAAACAGAGATAAATATACAAAATCTAATGATGATATTTCATGTCAATGTAATATTGTAACATGGATACAATGTAGAATACAAGCATGATATACAAAATTATAAAAAAGGAACAAAAAACTATCCAAGCATCACGAGCTCTAGCTCAGTCATTTTCTACTAGATCAATCCTAATACTGTAAGAAATCAAGTTTCTAAAGCTAGACACATTCCTTTTTCAACACCTGCATACATATGGTCTACCCAGGTACTGATGATTCTTAGATATGGTGTGAGATAAATATTAGTAGGATGCCACCAATGGTGTCTATAACATCATGTTCATGTAATATAAACTGAAATATTTTGAAAGCATGAATATATAAAAGTAAATTAGTACAATAATGTAAATATCCTTGTACCTTCTTCGACCCTCAACTTATGTTTGAACATTTAACTAGTTCATTAATTAATTAGTTACAGTTTATAGAATTAAGTAACATGGGGAATATCCAGAACTTACATCATCTCGTGATAGGAAAATTAAAGGTTCCAATATTTTATGAGGAAACCTGGGATGATATTAATAATAAAAAATTTCCAAGTTATTAACCAAAAAACAAAGGCCTAAAGGGTTACCAAATCAGTAGTAAACATAGCCTGACTATAGGGTTAAGAGTGTAATCTAAGGAGAATCATCCAACACATTCCACAATAGTATGATCTAATCGAGTCCAAAAAACATGTCCAAGGTAAAATGGTAAAATCTATGGCTAGGACCAAGCATATAACTGAGGTACCTCATGTCTGTAGAAGAGATGTTTGATCCAAAGAGTGTATCCAAGGCATCCTATAATAGAAAATAAAGGATCAAGTGGTGTCATACCGGGAATCCACTAATAGATGAAGATTGGGTTCCAATGTGGGTATCGACCAAGGAAACCAGCATCCTTGAATTGGAATGGTATCCAAGAGTGCTCAAGGAATTACCTCGAGAATGGAAGACCTGACTCATGTATTCCCACCCCTATAATGGTGTCATGGTCCATATGTATAATTAGGAACCTTAAATTCAATTCATTTAATTAATTAATACATTCAATACTCAATCGATTTAATATATCACGAGGTTAAATCCAACTCCTTTTATTGGTGTGAAAAATACAATTGATCATGAAACCATTTCATAATTTAATTCAATTCATTTTCACTTTACATGGTTCATTCTACTACCTTTCATCATAAGAAATATGGGGTGTAATGGGATGTGACCAAAACATTCAATTACATTCATTAGGCCAATTCATATATATATATATAAATATATATATATATATATATAACATACATTATAATTCCATTTACATTTAATTCAGCAAATGATGCACTTACCTTAATCGGGCCAAGTGATAGGAATACATGGCACTTTCCATGATCAATTTACAATTAAATAGCTATTTATTATAAGGATTCTTACCATTAGAATGGTCAATCTCAAACAAGCTTGAATAGTGGATCAAAAGTGTCAAAACACTAAAAAAACCCAATTATGGTACATCACCCTACATGGGGTGATTGAAGTGGTGGATGTAACCACCTACATTGAATGAAATATATGCCATGCATCTTAAATCATGGTCCTAATGAATATAAGTATGAAATTAATTTTAGTAGGCCATGCATGTTGAAATTGGCATAATGATACAAATTTTTTTAAAATGATGTAAATTGAGGGATAAGTTATATACCACCTACATGGTATACGTATGAATCTACTCATATAGTATCAACCTCTAATTCATTCTTAATTGGAGTATAATGGAATAATGTATCAATTCCCTAAAATTAGGTCATATGATCATACATCTAAATAGCTTCATTGATATGATGATGAATGATTAATTATTAATAATTAATAGAGAACGTACTGATGTGGATCTAACAAGATGAATGACGATTGATTCAGTATTTCGATGGAATATTGATCTCAGGTCCTAGATTATGTATCAAAAATCTCAAAATAATGATAAATGGTGGTTGTTTTCTGCTAAAATGAATTGGATAAAAAAGGGTTTCATTTAACATTTCATTTAAGGAAACCCCATTATTTCCAAAAAATTTACCCTTCGACCAGTTTGGCCTCATGGTTTGGACCAACCATGTGCAAACCATGCATGAGTAGATGTATGTAGGTGCATGTTTAACAGTTTGTCCACATGGTTTGGGAAATCATGCACCAACCATGAATAATTATTCTGAAATTTTTTACAACATTTTTGTTAGCCATGTAGACTAATTAAAAAGTTTTGGGAAAACCTTGTTTCATATTCTATCCCACTATTCATCCTCATACAGTTTAAACAACCCATATGGCTATCCTCACATAGTTTATACTAACCATGTGATGGGCCTTTCTCAGAAAAATTCAGGTTCTAGGATTCGAAAAATCAATGTACACCCCAGAGACCTTCACTAACTCATTAGACATCTATATTATGTCCATAAATGACCATTAGACCAATATTTAAAGGATCCATACCTATGTGAGAAACATGGTTCTTACAGTCTCCCCCCTTAAAGGACCTCATCCCTAAGTTCACCTTCAATGGGTAGAAAAAAACTTTTTGAGAAAAACTTTGTCGATTGGGTACATATGTCGGCCTCCCACTCCCAAGTCTCATCTTGTACATGGTTATTCTTCCATAACACCCATACTAGATGGAAATACTAGCCTCAAAGATCCTCTTTTCTCTAGTCTATGATTCATATAGGATACTCTTCAAAGGTATCATCAAAATCAAGCTCAACTTCCTTAGGATCAAAATTATGTGATAGGTCGGCATGATACTGGAAAAACTGTGAAGTGTTGAAGATTTCGCTCATGGAATTGTACCTCTGAGGTAATAGTAAATGATAGGCTACTAGACTGACTCTCTCCAGAATATCAAACGGCCAAGTATAATGAGGAAATAACTTCCCTTTCGTATGTATCCAATTATTCCCTAGATTGGGTGATACCCATAGGAAAACATGATCCCCTAACTTGAACATAAAAATTCATTGATGACGATCGACATAAGATTTGTATCTAGACTGAGTAGTAGAAAAACTTTTCCTGATAAGATGAACATGCTCTAAAGTCTGCTTATAAAGATGGGGACCTAGTACGGCTACCTACCTACCTCTAGTTAGCATAGGGGTGAACAAAACATCCCGTCATATAAGTCCTCAAAATGATCCATCTAAATTTTTACTTGAAATATATTTTATAGGAGAAATTGATGAGTAGGTTATGATTCACCCAAGAACTACTGAAATCAAGGACACATGCTTAGAGAATTTCCTCTATAACCTATATCAACCACTTCAACTTTCCATCAGACTGAGGGTGAAAAGTTGCCCTTAGAAGCATCTCTATGCCCATATCCTTCTCCAACCCCTTCCAAAACAATCATGAGAAACAATCATCCCTATCAAAAATGATAGTACAAGGGACCTCATGTAGTCGAATGATCTCAAAGATAAACAGTCTTCCTAGCTCATCAACTGAGAAATTACCCCATATAATAATTAAGTGGGAATCCTTTTTCAGTTAGTTAATGACTACCTATATAGTGTTGTTGCCTCTAGGAATCATATGTAAGCCGACTAAAAAGTCTATGGAAAAATTCTTCAATTTCCATTCTGGGACAGGAATCCATTGTAAAAATCCTCCAGGTCTCTAGTGATCCACCTTCACCTACTGATATATGGAAATCTTATTAATAAATCATACTAAATGAAATTTTATCCAACGACCCCAATAATTCCTTTGCTTATCTCAATTCATTTTAGAGATACGTGGATGAACATCCCATTGAGATGTGTTATACTCACACATCAATTCTAATCTCATATATGTAGGAACCCAGACACATCCATGTATACATAGGATGTCATCTCTATCTATATAACAATCCATAGGTGGGTCATCTCATGCAATACTATCATAGAGAACCAAGCCCTCAGGATATCAAAATTTCATGCTCCTCACCTTCTCAAGGAGGTAATAGGTAACTATTAAGGTTGAGAGATAAGACTACTCATGACTATCATGAAACTCTAGATTCAACTCAGAAAAAGGCCATAAATTTCCATTCATCACTACCTTCTTGTATGTCTTGTGCCTGAGTTTTCTAACTCAGTGCATCAGCTGGTAATTTTTTCTTTCTAGGCATACAGGAAAGGAAAAAATTGAATTATTGATGATATTTATCTAATATTTGTTGTTGGATATTCAATTCATGATGGTTATTGATATATTTGAGGCTCTTTTCATTCATATAAATCATAAATTTCTCACCTAAAAGATAGTGTCTCTAGCAACATAAGACATTAACAGCTTCTACTAGCTCGAGCTCACGTGTCAGGTAATTTATCTCATGAGGACACAATTACAGAGATCCATACATAAAAAATATGTCATCCTACATCAGCACTACTACTAGGATGATGCTCAATGCATCACAGAACAATGTATAGCCTCTATCTGGCTCAGTAATAATCAAAATAGGTATCGATAAATGCCTCCCTTTCATCTCATAAAAGTTTTTCTCACACTCTTCTTACCACAAGAAATTTACACCCATATTAGTAAGACCAATAATATGTGAATAAAGGTATGGGAATTCATATATGAAATGTCTGTAATAACTACCCAACCCTAAGAAACTTCATATGTAAAACATGTTCTTGGGATGATCCTTGAAAACCACAACACTAACCTTCTCTGGGTAAATATAGACTGACGATTCTGAGATAATATGACCCAATAA
Organism: Viscum album; assembly: GCA_963277665.1. Classification (NCBI taxonomy): domain Eukaryota; kingdom Viridiplantae; phylum Streptophyta; class Magnoliopsida; order Santalales; family Viscaceae; genus Viscum; species Viscum album. Next base: position 2,054,757,560 of record OY728150.1, on the reverse strand, counting down.
GTGAACGTTTTCAATATAGAAGTCTAACTTAGAAAGCTTGGGAAAAATATGATGTTCTATCAGTGTTCTCATAATAGTCTTAAGGTTCCTTTCATGGTTGCTACGAGGGTGAAAATACACCAAGATTTTATCTATAAATACTATGAAAAAAGAATCTAGATAGGGTTGTAACACCCTATTCATAAAAGACATGAAAATAGAGGGTGTGTTCTTAAGACAAAATGACATAACAAGGTACTCGTATAGACCATACCTAATACGAAATGTTGTATGAGGTATGTCTGATGACCTGACTCGCACATGGTGATAACCCAATCTTAGGTCAGTCTTATATAAGACTATAGCTCCTAGAAGTTGGTCAAAGAGATGATCTATTCAATGTATTTGAGTGTTTTCGTTACCATAATCTATTTCAACCATCTAAAATCCAAAAATAGATGAAGGGTCTCATCTTCTTTATCAGCAAAAATCTTGTGCGAACCCCAAGATGAAGTATCGAGCCATATGAAACCATTGGACTCTAGATCCTCTAACTACCTCTTGAGCTCTGGGAGCTCTTTTTGTTCCATCCTATATGGAGGAACAGATATTTGATCTACTATTGGAACAAGTTAAATTGTAAAATCAATCTCTCTATCAGAAGGTAATAAAAAACCGTTAGGAAAAACGTCCCTAAAATTATCTACTACTGGAGGGAACTTATCTTAATTTAAACCATGATCCTACATGAAGAGATTATAAATTTTGGTGGTCACTCCACCTATCCCATGATTCTTTGGTCCAGCTCTACTAGCATGGACATCCCACTCACCCTTGTACAGATAATTGTTACCTTCTAGTGATGTAAACGATACCTTGTTGTAATAAACACATAAAAAGGTGTGATATAGAACAAAACAATTCATCCTGATAATGACATTGAATCCCATAATCTCAAGAATAAATAGGTCCCACAACAAAGGGTAACTTCCTTCCTCAAGGGGATAGTCCCAACACTGGTGTGTACCCTTTGACCGTACTCCCAATGGTGTATCCTGGGTCATTACACCATAGAAATATTGTATTTAGAGCCCGAGACTTTCCCCAATAGATAAAGATATTAAAGAGTGTAAAAAACTTGTACAAAATAAAGAAGATACTATATTAGAGGTTAGTAGAATAGTATCTCATAATGTAGATGGTCTTTCATCCTGATCCTTAGGTATCTGTTATAATGAACGCAACTATCCTAACATATGACCATGTGAAACAGTTGGACTACCATGATCAAAACTTCTCTTCTAGTGCTTCTGGTGATCAGGAGTTTGGCTAATATAGCTTTGACCTCATCCTTAGCTAGTCCATCCAGTGATACTAAAACTACCCACCTAACATGACATAAAATAACATGCCCCAGAAAGTGGAGCTTTTGTGGATCCTCTTAATAATAAACTGATCTAAAGGACTAATGTAATCGCTAAAGATTCATCATATGGCCGCAAGCCCGAAACATCAGAGGTTCTTTATCACGTCGAGGCTTCAGATTCCCCTTCCATCCAAACAACTGACACATCATGGAGTTACCATCATGGGTGCTTTGGCTAACACTACCGTGATGAGAAACTTTAAAGGATCTCTTCTTACTACTGGAAGAACAACTGGACTATCTTGGCATTGGTCTTTTATACCTAGTACTATTCCTATCCTTATAGCACCTTCGGTTTCAATTAATTCACTCTTTATTTGTTCTTTTTAAGTTTTTAAAGTATATGGGTGGAGTTTGTGAGAATTTGGATGAATTTTATAATGTCTTGGGGGATTTTATAAAGGTGCGTGGTTGGTACATAGTTAGTCAAAATCATAGAACTTCTACAACACCCTGTTCAATGTGAGACAAGGGTTAATGATTTGGCGCATAGTTATGTGCATGATTTTTCCAAACCATACTGACACCCTCTAGAAACCATGAGAATTCATATAGTGAGCTTCTACACGGTAGTTGAATGGTTTTTCTAACCATGTATCCTAGCCATGCAAGGTGTTCCTTGAGGTAGAGCCTAGTGTATGGTTATCACACAATTTTTCTTATCATGTGACTAACCATGCATGGTTTACAAACAAAATCCAAAAATTGGGGATCTATGTTAAGATTATGTTTTAACCCATGTTTTTTCTCCAAAACTCCCTTATCTCAATATTTCTCCCTCTCAAATAATAATGAAGCTTTCCTCTTAGAATTGGAAGCATTTTGGAGGTATTTCTTGGTCTGTTGAAGGATAATTCCCTTGGTAAGTCATTGTTCTTGGTAGTTTTCCATAGTTTTTTATAGATCTACTTCCCTCTCTCTATATTTCTTATATTTAGTCCACTGCTGATAGATCTAAGTTGGTTTATTCCAATCATGGTTAGATTTTAATTTTTTGTTGAAAGGGGAAGATATCTAAGTTGGTTTTTTAGAGATTTAGCCCGGGTTTTTAGGAATTTATGTGTTGTTCTTTATTTTCATAATAATACATGAGGTAGGTGGATTCACTCTAAAATACTCTCTTATTAAAACATGAAGTATTTTTTTTCAAATTAATTGTTTTTATTGAAATTGGTTGTGAATTTTTTGTGAATTTTTTGTTGGGACCCATATTTGGAGAAGGTTAATAAAATTGTGGAAATTAGGCATTTTGTGGAAAGTGGAATTGGTAACATTATTTTAAAATAAGGATTGTTTGGTTTTGATGCATCCAAAAGTGTTTTCAATAAAAGTTTGGTTTTATTTTAATTTTTTGTTTGAATGATTTTCAATAAATTATGGATTTATTGAAATAGTAGAAATGGTTGTTTTGGCATTGGTTTTGGCAAAATGGTTGTGTGTTTTCATGTGAATTTGGTATAGATAAGGTTATTATGTATCCCCATAATTAGTGGGATGGATAAGGGTCAAGAATTTCCCCCATCAAAATGGTTCATTAAGTGATACCTTAGTGAGAGTATGAATCACCAGTCATGAGTATAGGGAGATCCATGTTGCATGCATTGTTTTATGTTTTGTGGAATATAATTAGTAATTCCAAAATAGAACTTTTCAAATGGTTTTAAGTTATTGTTTGGTTTCTTTCTTTATAAATTGGCTTGTTTGGAGAAAACTGTTTTAGAACAGCAATTGTTTTATATTCTGATATAAACTATTTTAATTTGTTTTAAATAAATTATTTTATATAAATTTTCTAACATGTTCTATCCTAGAGGCGTTAGTAGGGAAGTCATTTGGGGAAAACCTATTGAGTTTCATTAATGACCCCTTCTCTGGAACGTTGGCGATTTTGTAGATTTATTTTTCTAGGTCACCAAAACAATTAAAGTATCACACTTCTCTAGTGGTGCTTTGTGATACATGGGATGTTTGGGTGGAGTTGGATCATGGAGATTTATTTTTATATATTGAGTAGTGTCTTCAGAGTCTTTGGATTTATCAGTTTTGTCTTCTGTTGTGTACATTGGTTTTTGTATTTTTCCACTATGGTACTTTGTTATAGTTTAGTTTTGATATCAATGGTATAACTTTGATTTAGTTTACATTGTTATCATAAATTTTTTAGTGGTTTTGATTATGTATTGTTTGGTTAGAGTTATTTTACTTCTCAAAGTTAAAATCATCCCTCAATTTTATTTAATCCCTTAGAATTTATTTCCAACCTTTGGCATCTTGGAGATGTCACCTAAGGAAAAGTAATATCCTTCCATATTCTCAATCCAATGAGTAGTGATGGGATGTTACAGTCCCTTAGGTTGTACTCTGTGATAAGAGCTTCATTAACTATTTCAGATAAGGTAGGAAGTAGAAATACATTCACCTGAGTATGGATGGAATACACAAGCCCATATTTAAATAACCTAGCACGTGAAATCTCATCATCGGCTAGAAGTGGTGACAAAATATTTAACTCATTGAAACACACTGAATACTCTATAACTATCATAGAACCCTATTCGAGATGCATGAACCCTCTGGCTCTGCCTTCTCTCAGTGTCTGATGAAAGAAATGATCATATAAGGTAGACTTGAAATCATCCTAAACCATGCCCTGATGGTGACCAACCGAGGTAAATACATCCCATGAGTGCTTATCCAAATCATGAAGGTTGTACATATCAAGATTTACCTTTCTTTATGGAGGCCTCTCCATATGATAAATGATTGAAAGGGTGACCTCTATCCAAGACTCAATAGCCTATAGACTGCCATCCCTTGAGAAAGTTGGAGGATGCTGTAACATGATCTCATGGGTCAGATCAACCATTATAGGTGTGGGTCATGGAGAATCATGAATGCACTACATCAGACATAGGAAACTATCAAGAACTTGGGAATTAGTTCCCATATTATATACAAAAGGTGGTGCCTCAAGTGGCACTCTTGGATGTAAGACTGCTAGCTCAGGGCCCACCACATATGGAGCATTCTCATCCACACCCTCTTGGAACACTACATAAAGACATCATGGCGAAATTGTTCTACAAATTCCAATCTCACACTTTAGAACAAGAAACGAATCATACATAAAGTAACAGTAGTAGAGGCTAGACATAAGAAATGGCTCACTACCCATAGCATACTACCCAAACTACCCACTTAGAATGTCATGTATTTTTAATTTCTCAAATATTAGTTCTAGGGGTTCCAGTTTATGAATAGTAAATAGCACCTTACCTCATAATTTATTGGAAACCATTTCATTAATTTCTTTTTTAATTTCTATGTTCACTCCTTTACCTTTCATAAATATGACTAGGTGGGATAAGGGTGTGCAACCATTACATTTTATAATCCATTTTTCACCTTTATAGTTTAAATTAAAGTTTAGATGATATCTAAGATGATTTAAAATGGATTTATATTCCCAGTCAATTAGGTCTCATGAACCTTATCACTGTAACTGACACCCATTTGATTTTAATCTAATGGATTGACTCGGTAAATTACCAATTCTAACCCATGAGGGCCTATAACACCTCATGAATTGAAACCATTATTCACTCAAGCATAGATAAGGGAAATTACATGAATTGTATAACTACCACATCATTACTCAATGATCATAGGTATACCAAGAAATCAAAGGATTTGAATGAACTTATATAGCATAGTAATATACATGATATGTGAATTCTTGGTGCCAGTAATGATGCATGTAACAATTCACTTTTACCTTATATAATTAGTCCAAGGATGATATAAGATCCTCAATTAGAATAATAATCAACAACACCATAGAGAATGTTCCTTACCCAATGGTGAAATGATATAAACTTTAATAAGAAAAAGCATAACAACAATAGTGATTCAGGAAACTCAGCCTTTAACATAAATAAGGGTTCATGATTTCTAAGCATGGATTATGAACAAGTTCCAAGAATTCCTGATATATAATCTATTGTCTCGAAATAGTAAATTAGGAAAGCGAACTCTCTAATAACACCTTGTGACATCAGGACCTAGATGCCACTGAAGGTTCCCATGCCTGATTGGCCACATGGACTCAATCCCATCTCCCCAGTTTCTAGAGGCTATCAACTAGCACGAGGGCCTAGGGTGTGTTCATGGGAAGACTATTCCCTCATTATTAGAGTGTATAATAGTGGATCAATATGATAACCTAAGGTAAATAGAGAATAAAATGTAATAATAACTTATGAAAGAACAAAATCTAATTGAATATCGATTAAATAGATGAACCTTATATGAATATACAAAAGATGATGATGATATTTCATGTCACTATAATTCTTGTACATGGATACAAAGAAGCGTACAAGAATGCTATAAAAAAGTTGTAAAAAGGAACAAAAAACTATCTAATCATCTCATGATTCATCTTAGTTATCTTCTTTTATCTCCATCCAAATAAAATAAGTAACCATGCTTCTAAATCCAGACACTTTATTTTGTCAACACCTATATATATATGGTCTACCTAGGAACTGATGGTTCCTATATATTTTGTGAGATAAATCTCAGTAAGCCACCACCAATGGTATCTATAACATCATGTCTGTTAATATAAACAGGAATAGTGTGCAAGAATGAACATATAAAATTAAAGTAGTACATTAATATAAATAACCAGGTACATTTTTTCACCCTTGGATGGATTATAAACATGTAACTTGTTCATTAATTAATTTGTTCCATTTTATATAATAATATCATGTGAGGTATAGCCAAATCTAACATCACCTCATGATAGTGAAGGAAAATGTTCCAAGATGTAATGATGAAACCTGTGATGATATTAATAATGAAAGGGTTCCAAGGTAATAACCATGGAAACCAAGTCCTCAATGATCACCAACTCGGTAGTAATTACATCATGGCTATAGAGGTAAGATTGTATTCCAAGGAGAATCATCCAATTAATTCCACAATAGTATGATCTAACTGATTCTAAGGAATACATCCAAGGTTAAATAGGATATGCTATGGTTAGGCCCAAGGATATAACTAAGGCTCCTCATGTCTGTATATGCCATGATTGGTCCAAGTGGTGCCACTAGGGGATCCTATAATAGTAAATAAGTGATCATGCAGCGTCATATCGGGCATCCACTAATAGTCAAGGATCAGGTTCCAAGGTGGGTATCAACCAAGGAAACCAGCATCCTTGAATTAGAATGGTGTCCATGAGTGCTCAAGGAATTACCTCCGGAATCCAAGAACTAACTCAAGTTTTACCATCTTTATATTGGGGTAAAAAATCATATGTACAATTAAGAACCTTACATTCAACAAATTTAATTAATTAGTCCATTCAATACTCAATCCATTTAAAATATCATGAAGTTCAATCCATTACCTTTCATTAGTGTGATAAGGCCAATTGAGCATGCATCCATTTCATAAATCCATGTATGTCATAATCACTTTACTTTTTCATTCTTCTACCTTCCATCATAAGTGTAAAGGGGTACCATGTGATTCAACCAAAACATTCAATTACATTAATTAGGTCAGGTCATATATATACAACATACTTTCTAATTCCATTTACATTTTATACATCAAGTGAAGTTCTTACATTGGGTGGGATAAGTGATTAGCATACATAGTACTTACCGTGATCAATTTACAATTTAATAGACATTTATTATAAAAGGATTACCATTATAATGGTCATGATCAAACACACTTGAACAGTGACTCAAAGGACTCAAAACACTAAAAAACACAATTATGGTACATCAACCTACATGCGGTTATTGAAGTTGTGTATGTAACAACAAAAATTTAATTAAATAAATGTCATGGGTCTTATAACACGATCTTAATGACTACAATCATGACATATAATTTAAGCAGATAAAACCCAATGAAATCGGCATGATGATACGGAAATTTATAATATGATGGAAATTGAGGGATGAGTTATAGACCAAAAAACTTGTACTCTTATGACTCTACTCATCCAGTATCATCCTCTAATTTATCCTAGATTGGAGTAGATCTGAGGAATGGATCAATGCCTTGAAATTAAGTCATATGAGCCTATATATAAATATTTTTGTTGATAGGAATAAGAATGTTGAAAGATTAAAAAGGAATCGATAATTTACTGATGTGGATCTAATGGGATGAATGGTGATCTATTTAGACTCCAGATGGATGCTTGATCTCAAATCCTAGATTAGTATTCACAAATCTCAAAAGGAGGATTAATGGGGTTACTATCTACAATAATTAAAAGGAAAAACAAGGGTTTCATGTAACATTTAATTTAAAGGAAAAAACTATTATTTCACCTAAATTTACCTTTCCCATGGTTTGTCCACATGGTTTGGACAAACTGTGCACAAAACATGCATGAGAAGCTATAGAAAGGGGCATACTGCATGTTTTAGCTGCACTATTAGGGAAACCATTCACTAACCTTATAAAATGCCTCTGCAATTTTTCTAAAACGTTTTCCACAGCCATGCTGCCCAGTCCACATTGTTTGGTAAAATTGTGCTCCTTATTTGATCCCAATTCCTGTCCTCATACGGTTTAAATAAACCATGCATCCAACCTCACACAGTTTAAAATAACCTTGTGATGGGCCATTTTCTACCAAAAAATAGGTTCCAAGATTCAAAAATTCCACATACACCCCTGATACCATCACTAACTCATTAGGCATCTATATTATGTCCATAAAAGAAAATTAGACAAAAATTTAAAGGATCCATCCCTGAGTAAAAAATTTAGTTCTTACATTTACCTATGAATCCCAGGACAAATATTGATCCAACCAGGACTAATTATGATACCCCTTTAGTTTTTTAGAATCTAGTATTTCCCGATGCTAGTTTAATAACAGTTATGGATCTCATGGATTGAAATTTGAAGAATTATTTTTCTCCCTATATCATGATTTCCCCTCATATCTATGCCCATGTCTATTCAAAAATTTCAACCTATAGGATACATCCATCTGAATTGGAGATTCCAAATTCTATGGATTTAGATAAAGATGGTCCAAATATTTTTTGGTGTCTAGATAAAAGATGGATATGAGGATGATGTCGACATGGTTGGGCTAGTCAGCTAGCATATCATAATATGAGTCTTTGTTCCTAGGTTGAGTATTTTGAGAGTTGAAGACTTTGTAGCTTGTAATAAATTGTTATTTATGCATGCTTGTGTAGCTATTTTTGGCTTTTGGAATAGGGGGATTATGGTTTTTTCTAAATCATTTGAAACAAAATTCCAAAAGTTAACATTAATTTCACTTTATTTATAATAATATTATATATAAATCATAAATTAAGATTAACCAATATCATAGAATTATTATTTTCTAATGTCGTCCAATTTGACTAGCAGAGGCAATAGTCTGATGTCAACATATCAAACCCTATGATTTTTCCATAACAACGCATATGATATACCTTATTTTCCATATATTGTATCATGAGATTTATTTATACGGTCACATGATATTTTCATAAATATCATACTATTTACATTAGCTTCGGGGAACACCTCCATCATGAAAAAAAATATGTGTCCATGTCATAATTAATGAAATGTTTAAACTTTGAGAGGCTCCTTATTTATAAAATAACGCTTGAATAGAGATTAACGGACATTATTTGATATATAAGAGTTCATTATCTACTGGTTGAATTTATTTTGATTTATATTCTCTCTATTTCACTTTAAGGAGGAGATTCTAACACACCATTGTAGAGAAGATTCCATAATAAATCATTTAGTGATTTTAGTGGTTGGTGGATAATTTCTAAGGAAGGAATCCATTGATTTCTTTATAAGGGAAATCAACCAGACTCACTTTTAGTGACTATGAAGAGAATATATTGCAAGGTATGTTTGTTTTATGGTTTTCTTGTTTTATCATGTTAATTCCTATCTATGTCAATCTTGGAATGGGTTTAGGATTTTCTTCCTCTATATATGTTCATAAAAAAATTATAGGAAATGATTAAGATTTCACTCCCTGGATTAGATGGCTCAAATCAAACCCAAGAAGATGGTGACACATGACCTCAGGCAAGCCTCCCCATGCATCAGTTGTCCCGGACTAGTGAAGAGGTCCAAAAAATATAATGGGGAGACTATGCCCTCTAACATAAATCCGGAGGTTCATGCCTAAATATATCCAATATTCAACATCACTTGTCCATATAAAAAACATCCCTAAAATACTTGTAGACATAAAAGAGATCCAAAAGGGGTCATGTAGTTCGGAATAGAAATGCATAAAACTATCAACATGATGAATCAATCTTAATAGTGTTGCAACAGATAAAAATAAAAATGAAACACTTAATAGTATATGTAGAACAATAACTAAAATTAAACTATACAACCTGTGGCACAAATCACATAATCATATTGTTAAATCAAATGCCTTTCTAACCAACTTGACATGTATCTTGTGTCCATCTCCAAGTGATACCTATTCCCTAGACGAAAACATTAATGTATTCCCACATACATAAAAACTCGTGTTGTTCATGTGGGTAAGGGGTATGTCCAAAAACCTAGTAGGAATCACCACTGATATGAATGAAATACATATAATCTATATAAATCATGATCATGCAACACACATTATTGGAATGTGATGACCCATCTCGGATACCCTTTCAAATTGGTACCTGACCCAAATTTCCACATACATGAATGGTGTTCCCAATACCCATAGGATAATGACTAGAACTCGGGCATTAAGAACAACCATAGGGAATTATTTCACCCAAACTAAAGTAAGGAACCTGATAGACATATATATACATATATATGTATATAATGAAAAGAAACAATGTAATAAAAAATATCCATATATTTCATAATAAAAGGAAACAACATAAGTGATAAAAGTAAAAAAATGTCTAAAAAATCTCCAAGATACAAATCCAAAACTAAAAGATAAGTAAAACAAAAATAGATACTTCATTTGATAGTGTGTGGAAACTCCCAACATATCACCACCGACTACCTGGAGTCATCTGATAGAATCCTTTCTATTTCACTTTGGTTCCTTATCTTTCCTTGTAAGGAAAGACATACAAAGTTCTACGCACCACTAAAGGGGTGAGTAGGGTCTGAGATAACAGGCTTAGTAGGATCTCACCAAGGTGTTCCATATCATGTCTCTATACAACAATCTAAACCATGATCAAATTTAAATAAAATGCAACATGATAAATAGTTAAGTATTTTTTATATAAAAAGCATTTATAAACATCTAATTTCTTCTTTTTCTATATTCCATAATAAAATAGGTATAATAGTTTCAAATAATTTCATATATATCTAAACAATAATATAAAATAAAAAAATGTATCACATATCATATCAAATCCATGGTGTTGAAGTTAAAATAGTACAAGCCAAAATTGTAGGTAACATCATGATAAGGATCATAAATCGCCAGGCTAGTAGAATACTTATAGAACAATCAATAATTAGTGTGCACTCATGTTCTTAGAACACATTATTAAAGAGTGGGAAAGAAACACCATGAGTGAATCCCCCAATAATGTCAATTAAGTCCCTAGAAAATTGGGCCTATGGAACAAAGGAACATACCATGTGAAATGCCCCAAAAAACATCGATGATGATCGTACGCCACACCTTCCATAGAGTACCCAAGGCTTCCCAAGTTCTCTATTTTTCAAACCATTTAAAAACCATACTTTGAAATCCATTTCAAAATGATTTAAAAATACATTTCTATTTTACTAAGACACCGGGAAACCATATTTTATCAAAAACTCATTTATACACACTCAAATCAATCAATCAATCATTACATTTCATTTTATAAAACAATATATCATAAAGAAATCAATACAGTTTATCCAAAATAACCTAAAACAGAACCACCTACCTCAAAATCAGGTCGCATGCACTTATAATGGGATCCACCAAATAGAAAGGAACACAATTTCAATGAACGAGGATCCAGAATCAATCCTCACATCTCATAATTAATTCAACAAGAAATACTATCTACGAAGAGGATAGATCACAATGTAACTCAAGTAAAATTTCACTCCACATCACAAAAAACATAATGGGTTACCCTTCGTAGAAAAATCACACAATGGAGCTAGAAAATATTAATAATATTGTCATCATATATCAATAAATCCAATAAAGAAACATAACATTGCTATTGTGGTCAATTAAAATGAAGAAAAAGAATGATTACTCACCCATAGAAATGCATTGCAACCTCAATGAAGATTAATCATTGAACGAAGTGATCCAGAAGGAGAAAAGGTCTCTAAAATATCTCAGGAGAGCTCCTAGGTCAAGAGGGAAGAATCCTACGAAAAAATGAAATAAACATCGCCCGTGTAATTCCCTAAAAGAAAAAAAACACAAGAATTGCATGGTGTGTAATCCCTTTTCACATTCTGTAATCCATGAAACCCAGAAATGGTGAAAAAACATTTTGCCTCAGGTTAAAATCCCAATTTTTATCTTTACACAAGGTGTAATATATTTATAGAGTGTATAACTATCACACCATTTACTAGTTCATGACATCTATCTAGTTACCGATACATGTCATGTGTAAATTACATGGTGTGTAAAAAATACATGACATGTAATCACTACATGGCATGTAATCACCCAAGAGACTGAAAAAAAACCAAAATCTGTTCGAAATCCCAAACCAACAATGGTGTTCTCTAAACTCAGAGAGAACCCCATAAACCCTTTAACACATTTATACCAGGACTCTACTAATTGAAACAAAAATACATCCTTGTACTTTAGGTCATTTTACTCATCAAATAATATTCCTTTTCAAGAGTCCCAAAATACACCCAAATAAAGAGGTAATTGAAAAGAGATAAGAGAAATACCTAAAAGTGGGAAACTGGATGCTAAAAACTCCCCAAAATAAGAATTTTTTTCCTTTACAATCCATGTAGAAGAATGATGTCTAGAAAATAGGTGATACCACTACTCCCTCATCAATGAATCATTCTCCCAATTATTGTGAGAATCTGACCTGTTTCAACATAACATTTTGAACAACAGAATGATTTTTTCCTAAAAGACTTTTACCTAATATCCAATGATCTCCATTTGATGATCCATAATAAAAACTTATGGATAAAACATTATCTCTTACCAACAAAAAATGTAAGATGTATTATGATGATTTTTCCTAAGTTTTTATATCTGGAAAACATCATGAATGCTTATCAACTGAATTGATAATTCCAATTGATAAGTAACCTTCCCAAGACACTCTGTGACCTCAAATGGTTCAAAATATATTGAATCTAACTTTACTTGTTTTCAAATTCAACAGTGACCTAATCCAGGAGAAAATTTCAACAAAATATGGTCACCTACAAAAAAACCCAAAGGATGAAATCATCGATCCACATACGATTTTTTTCAACTATTTTCTACATCCAGACATAGATGTATACCATGAATCATTATTGATGTCTCGTGAATGAGACATAATACCAATAAAGTTAATTCACCAACATCTACCCAAAAAAGTCGTGACCTGCACCGGGGACCATACAAAGTTTTTATGGGGGGAATTATGATCGGAGACATATAACTATTGTTATAAGGAAACTCACCCAGTCCCAGATGACTATCCCATGATCCACCAAAATCCAAATGTATTCACGATGCATATCCTCCAAGATCTAAATATAATGCTCCATCTTGACATCTTTATATGGATGGAAAGTTATACTCAGTCTAACCTAAGTACTCATGACCTCTTTGAGACTCCACCAGAACCTTGAATTAAACATAGGATCCATATCTGAAACAGTGGTAGAAGTAACCACATGTGACCTCACAATATCCTATACATATATCTTACCAAAATCTTAAACTTTAGTGGTGTGCAAGATTATACAGAAGTGATATGTAATTTTCTACTAATCAATCACCCCCCAAACAGTATTCCACACCCAGGGAGTCTATGGTAATCCAATAAAAGGATCCATGGACACCTCATCACATTTCCAAACTAGCACCGTATGTCGCTAGAGAAAACCATAATGTTTAAAATGCTTTTTTCCTAGCTATTAGTCGGCGTAATAGTGGGACACAGAATCTATAATGTCACACTCTATACTCAGCCATCAGAATCATCATCTGATGTCATAATACATATTCATAGTTATCAGATGAATGGTTTATCAAGAACTATGATACTAAAACAAATTACCCCTAACATATATTGGGACAACAAACTGATACCCTAAATAAAGTATACCATCTCAAGAGAGTGACCAACAAGAAACAGTCTCCCCACAATATAGGGTTTCCTAAATTCCTCTGAACTTGGAATCCTGATATTGACTCTGTAGAATAAACATAAAGAGAGATTATGATAATCAAACACTAGATAGATCCATATCGGAAGCATCCTTTTGATAATCTCGGTGAAACTGAGTGAAGAGTCCCATAATGTTCAAATCTTCCTTAGAATCTTGAATAACTAGGGATGTTACTTTCTTGATGAGTGAATCTGCAATTACATTCCCCTTCCCCAGGGTGTAGGTGATTTAAAAGTCAATGTCTGAAGTTATTCCCCTAAAAATATTTTTCTAAGGTTCAATTATTTCTAAGAAGATATATAAATTAGACTCTTATGTCCATAAAATACTGTGAACCTCTCCCAAAAATGATAGTTCCACTAACACTTTAGTGCATGCATAACCATGGAAATCACTAAATTGTGAGTGGATTAATTACTCTCATGCGATTAAATTTTAACATAGTCATAATCCACCACAAAATCATCCTAAATAAACACACAACCCAAACCAACAATAGAAGAATTATAGAAAACCACATACCTCTTACCAGGTTTAGGTAAGATCAAAATAGTTTATGAAGTCAGAATTAACTGTAGCTCATCTAAATATGACTGACACATTTTTTCCCGTATGAATATTACCCCTTTACTGGTATGAGAATTCAAAGTTGAATCCAACTTTTAGAAATCCTTGATGAACCATTGATAGTTTCTAGAAAGACCAAAGAAGCTCTAAATCTCAAATACATTTTGTGGCTCTTCCCAAGAAAAAACAACATGCACCTTCTTATGATCAACAAATAATCCATGATCAGAAATCACGTTCCCTAAGAAATTGACTTAATGAATCTATAAATTTAATTTGAAAAGCTTTCCATATAAATGGTGACTCCTTATGATTTCCAAAACCAAACTCAAGTAGTGTTCTTGATCATGCTCAGATCTCAAATAAACCAAAATATCATCTATGAACACTACCAAAAACGTGTACAGATACTCGTGGAATTTTCGGTTCATCAAAGCCATGAAAAAATTTGGAGTGTTAGTCAGACCAAATGCCATCAAAATATATTCATAATAGCCATACCTTCTCCAAAAATTCTGCTTTGATATATGAAATTTTTAAACATTGAGCTAATGATAACTCGATCAAAGATCAATATTTTAAAACCACTTTTCCCCCTTTAAATGATCTAAAAAATCATCCAAAAGAGGAAAATGATACTTTGTCTTAACCAGTACTCATTTTAAATTCGGATACTCCACACACAATTTGAGTGAACCATCTTCCTTCTTGGTAAAGAACACAAGGGCATCCCAAGGTGAAACACTAGGGTAAAAAAACCTTTTTTTCATCATGTCATCCAATTGATATTGAATATATTTCATCTTTTATTATTCTATATGATAAGAATGTGTCAAAATTTACTACGTACCTAGAACTAAGTCAAATGTAAACTCTACCTACCTATCTTGAAGAGGACCATATAAATCATCTTGGAAAACTTTAATAAAGTCTTGGAAAAAATGGGAGGATCAAAAATAAAAGAAATATCATCCCGATCAACTGTTGTAGTAGACAACAAACTCTTGAGCTCTAAGCAGAAACGTCTGGCATAACTACACCACTGATCCAAACTCTCCCTAAAATACCTAAGAGCTCACATCAGGTAAAATAATTGAGAAACACTAATGATAATAATAACTCTCAGTATGATAAGCGATAATCCAATCCATCTCGATGATGATGTCAAGTAGATCCATACCAAGAATGAAGAAATCCCAGACTAACTTCGCATCAACTATTAATAGTGAAAATTAAGGACATCATAACCCCTTCTCCATCCCCTACCGAAGAGGTGTCACTAACTCTAAAACATAGGACATAAGCTTCATTGAAAGTTTAACCATTTTAAAAAAACCAATCATATATAAATGAGTGGGAAGTACCAATATCAAATAATTCAGTCGCTATGGAATATTCAATAAAGATGATACCTCTCACTATTACTAGACCCACATATACCTTCACTTGAAACACATCCACTAAATGATGGTTCTTCGCTTAAGAGGCTCTTGGATGGAACCCTATAGTTTTTAAAGAATGTGACTATGCCGTAATAGCCTTTGAAGAAGATGATCCCTCACCATTACAAGCCGAAGACATAGCCTGACAGAAACACTACAGATGACCATAACATCCCCAACTATTGAACATATTCACTTTTACAGGATAGGAACATCGGTTGTGTTTGACCTTTCCACACATTTAGAAACTCAGGGACATGCCATTATCTATAACTAAAGGTGCAGAAGAGGCCTTTTACTGAGAACCACCTCCACCACTCTTGCGATGATCCGGTCACATCCTCTTTTTCCCATGTTTACCACTAATGTTTCAACTAGGTGGATGATATGGTAAAAAATAACCAAAGTTTGCTTCTATATTAATACTTTCCATCATCACTTTATCTACTATATCTGCATTGGTTGAAAGATTAAGCATAAATACTTTCAATCTGATATCCCATCGCAAAACCTGAAGGTACTTATGAACCTTCATCTTATCATTCCTCACTACCTATAGAGAAAAATACAGCTAGTCAACAAACCAATTGGTGTACATCAACACTGAACATTCTTACTTCTGCAAAGAGAGGAACTCTAGATACTTCTCCATCATTAGAGACTTTGGAAAAAACTACTAGATGAAGAGATTCTTGAAACCCTTCTAGTCCAAGCCCACATGCATGTTGTCATGTACCATGGAATCCCATCATCTCTAATTAGGACCCTCGAGAATGAATGCGTCACACTTCACCTTAAAACTCTCAATTGTATCAAAAAATTCAATGATTTGATCAATTATATCATGCTATTCCTCTTCCTCATAAGGTTCATTTGTACCCTTAAAGGATGATGTCTTTTATTGAAATAACTCCCATGATCAATAATTTTCTCCTCATGCTCCTGGCTATACCTCAATAGTTTTGTTCTTGACTTGTGGCATATTCTGGTCTTCAACACGAACATTCCACATGATAGCCATGATATAATTATAATCTATAGGTGGATTACCTTGAGTATAATCTACAAAATCCTCTTGAATAACCCTTTTAAAATGACTCGGTGGAATACTGTTATACACAAAAATAGAAGAAATGGCCAGACAACTGAATAATATCAGTTTAAACCAAAAAACCATAAGCAAAAATTGAGATTAAAATAAATAACCCAAGATAGGATACACACATCCTAACATATGATGGTGACTCGAGTCTCGTTATAGTAAGAGCTAGCCAAACACTCACCACAACCCACCTCTCAAGTCCAGATAGTCTTATATTCAGTCTACCAAATGTCCCAAGATAAGTATCCTTGAGGAAAAACCACCTTTGATACCAAACTATGATGAACCTGACCCGAATACCCTATCAAACTAATACCTGACCTAAATTACCATAAACTTGAAGGGCGTTCTTGATCCCCATGGGTTCATGACTAAAACCTAGAAGTCAACAACAACCATTGAGAACAATTACACCCAATCTAATGAAGATAACCTGACATATATATATACATGATGGAAAGAAACAATTGATTAAAGAACAAGTATATATGTCATAAAAAAAGAAACATATGAAGTAATAGAACTGAAAAGTAGAAAAACAATATCCAAGAGAAAATTCTAACAAAAAATGAAAAATAAAACCAAAATATATACTCTATGTGATAGTGTGGGTAACTCCCACCATCTCACCACTGGCTACCCTAACTCAACTGATAGAAACCTTGCTCCCACACTACAAAACCTTCTATTTTCCTGCATCAAAAGACATAAAAATGTATATGAACCACTTAAGTGGTTTAAAGGGTGTAAGCTAACATACTCGGTAGGATACCACCTAGGTGTTCCATATCAAGTCTCAGTATAAAAATCTAAAAAATGACCGACTTTAAAAAAACATGGCATGATAAACAATTAGGTAGTTTTATATCAAAATCATGGATAAACATTTAATTTCCCGCTTTTTCACATTTCCAAACAAATAAGTATAATAGTTTCCAAGAATATAATATACATTAAAGTATTCATATAAAAAAAATCATGTATCACATATCATATCAAATCCATGAAATTACAATCTAAAAAAATCACTACTAAAAAATGACCCCATACTCACGGTTTTGGATAAAATTGTTTGTATAGGTCACTCATATACCCACAATTTCCCTAAAACCATGTGTGTATGGATTTTTATATAACCTATACCCATGGTTTAACAAAACCATGGGTATATGTTGGAAATTACAACCTATACCCATGTTTTTTCAAAAAATGTGGGAACAGCCCCCCTATACCATGGTTTTTAAAAAACCATGGGAATAGGGTTCGATTCAAGACCAATGCCCACGGCTCTAAAAAACTGTGGGTAGAGGATTTTCTTAAAAAAATATACCCATGGTTTTAAAAAATCATTTTTATAGGTCCACCCATATACCCATGGTTTTTGAGAACCATGTGTTTAGTTTTCCTGCATAAGCGTGGGAAAATATTTTCCATGGGAGTAAAAAAAATTATGTGGTAAAACCTATACCCAGAGTCTTTCAAAAATAACCACTGTTTTTGAAAATATATATAAGTAAATATATATTTATATATTCATTAACTATGTGGGGAAGTGTTTTGGCATATCAACTGTGAAGAGGCGGTCCATGGTTTAAATCTGATGGCGCAAATGTTTTTAAATCCTATAGCCACAGCTTGAGAATCGTGGGTATTTGGTTATTGACACAATGAAAAATTTCCCATACACCTATTTACATGGTTTATAATCAAGGATATATATTTTTTTGAATCATGGGCATATCTCAGAGATATACTAGAGGCTTAAGCTCCCACGATTCTCTAAACTATGGGCATATCCTATACCCATGGTTTTGTGGGCTATACACATGGTTCCAAACCGTGCGTATAGGGTCATTTTCTAGAAGTGAGTATAATCCAAAAACATAGGTAACATCATGCCAATGATCACTATATGTTATTATTTTTTTTACTCATACCAAAATCAATGGTTGGTGCATACTTAGGATCTTAGAACACAGGCCTAAGGAGCATAGAAACACCACATGAGTGAATCCGCCAATAATTTCAATCGAGTCCCTAGAAAAATGTGCCTAGGTAATAGAGGAACAAACCATTAGTGAACCCATAAAAATATTTAGATGATTTCCCTAAGATAGACATTCCACTTAAGTACCCAATTCTTCCCATGTTCTCTATTTCTCAAACTATTTCAAAACCATACTTTGAAAGCCATTACAGAAATCCATTTCACAATGCTTTTAAAATAACCTTTTTATACCAAAATAATGGGAAAATCATATTTTATCAAGAACCCATTTCCACACACACAAATAAATTAATTAATAATTCTATTTCATTTTATAAATCAATTTATCAAAAACTAAATTAATAAAGTTCATCCAATATAGGTTAAAGATGGAACCACCAGCCTCAAACTCATATCACACATGCATGCAATGAGATCCACCAACTAGAATGGAATAAAAGGTCATTGACGGAGGACCAATAATAAACACTCACATTTAAAAATCAATTCAATAGGAAAAATGGTTGGAAAAGAGGATATATCACAATAAACCTCCAAGAAAATCACATGATGCACTACTAACAACACAAGGGGTATCCTCCTGAGGAAGATCACAAAACAGGTCTAGGAAGGATCAACCAGATTATTATCACAGATTGTAATATCAAATAATTAAACACAACAATAATACAAAGAACAACAATAATTAAGTAATAGAAGGATTGCCCACCCATATAAATTCACCACAACCATAGTGGAAATCAATCGCTGAACGAAGTTATCTAGAAGGAGAGAGGTATCCAAAATCACCTGGGAGAGCTCCTAAGTATTGAGGTAAGAAGCCTATGACTGAAAGAAATAAACAACTTACATGAAGTTCCCTAAAAACACAAACTGTTATAATTACATGGTGTGTAATCTCTTTTCTTGCCTTATAATCCATGAAAACCAAAAATGGTGAAAACCCCATCGCCTTGGGATAAAATTCCTGTTTTTTTCATTACACGACCTGTAATATATCCATGTTGTTTAAAATTATCATTCCATTTTCTGGTTCATGACATATATCTAGAAACCAATACACATCGTGTATACATGGCATGCAAAACTTACAAGTCACTTTATCTTTACATGGTGTGTAATTGCCCAGTAGACTACGAAAACTATAGATTCTGCACAAAATCCCAAACCAAGATCGGTGTTCTCTAAACTAAATTAGAACCTTGAAAATACATTAACATGTTTATATGCAGACATAATTAATTCAAAAAACATACATCCCCTAAACTAAGGTCATTTGTCTAGAAAATTCTATCCATCCTCATGTGTTCCAAAATGCACCAAAATAAATAGTGAAACAAAAATAGAGAAGATAAGTACATAATAATGGGTAATGATATGTTACATAGAAACATAACACAGAACACACATACAAGAATACATGTCTATCCATCATGTCTTAACTAAGCCACTATGACACATCAATCTAACCACTTTAGACCCATGCTAGAAGGAATTGATCCACCTTATTCCATAATTCTTGACCCATATCTAATTTTTTAGGGTGAGGTGGTATATAAATCCTAGACCATTACTTTAGGACATTAGGTTGGACCCAAATCAAGTATCCTGGTTATCCCTTATAGCTCAATGGATTGTAAAAAAAATCCTTGGTCATCCCTTATCACTCAAAGGATACTATGTGTAAAGTCTTATATAATCCCTTATCACTCAAGGTAGGTCTCATGTAACATCTTAAACCATCCCTTTCCAATAAAGGGAGGTTACTTCCAACACCTTCTCACTCAAGGTGGGGTCATTATCCACACCACTACCATATCGGTCAAGGTTGGATCTGATATCATGTTATAAACAAGAATAACATTCTCACTCAGGGAGGTCCACATCAATACCTTATGACTCTAGATATACCAATATCCATACTACTAACTTATCAATCAAGGTGGGTTTGATATCACATCACAACCTATAACTTCTCACTCAAGGTAGAGTTCTTCCTACACATTATCAATCATGGTGAGGCTAGGCCTTGAGATCCATCATCGCCCATGCCATTATTCATCATATATCACATGAAAACTGTTAGCACATACATGATTCAAAAATAAAGGCACAAAACCCATCCCATAGACTCACCAACTCATCACATGGTGTTAGCCACTTGGAACATAGCCACATGTCCCTCAGCATTCCTCAAAATTCATCTAGCCTCACATGTCAATCTTCTTAATACCATATCATTCTCTTCTTATCAACACTAATCCATGTAAAACCCCGATAGAATAATCCTAACCATATTCTTTATCTTGCCCATAAGGGATCGCTTTATGCTAAAATTATATAATAGGACAACCCTCCTCACTTCATGGAACCGAGCATGGTTCCATTAAACAAAATATAATTTACCCATATCTACCATATAAAGGGTCAAACACAATAAATGAACCCAACTAAGGGTTTTTATAACAAAATCGAATCATCCTATGCCAACACACACAATCATGCATCATCATTAAACAACATAAATACCAGAAAATCAAACTATAAATCACAAGTATACAAGATTTAGAAAACAGATAATCACCCACAATATGTTAAATGAAAAAAAAACTCAACCAAAACTCTTCCATATTTTCTTTTTAAACTATTCAAAAATCACTCTTTAAATCATTTAGTAAAAGTGACCACATTCCATCTTACTCATTCTTGGACATTGCCTAAAATCCCATAATATCATTATTTATAGAATCCTACTTTAATTTTGAAATATAGTTTCAAAACATCATTAAAATAATTTCATTTTAATAAAACCCCTTTTAAAATAACATTTTAAAAAGTTGACATCTTTCTCTTTGAAATCCAACACACCCGATAAAACATTCTATAAAGATGGAAAGTGGTATTCTTTCAACCAAGGTTCCACCATAGAATCCTTTAGAAATATATATATTCAATTTTCATTATTAAGTAGATGTGATCTCATACTAATATATCGGTTAAGATCACATGATATATTAAAATAGCTCATAACAATAATAATAATGGGAAAAAACCTAAAATTAACAATGACAAAGAGACTCAAAAAAGTTAAGGCGGCCTAGTCAACAAATGATCCATAAATCAACCTAAACCTCATATTGTCCTTCTCTAAGTCTAAAAGAACCTATCTCAACCTTGAAACCCATGAAATTAATTAACCTTACTTTTAAAACCAAAATCCCCAATTAGCATAGTTGACTCCAAACTCATTGGGAAAAATAACATCGTTGAAACCCTGAGAAATAAGGTGTAGTCAACTCTTGACACACATTCATACCTATATAATACAAAATACTATATTTAAATTCCTAAATTGATGACCGACTAAACCAAAATCCAATAATAAATCAATGGTAAACATAACTCAAATCAAATGATGAATGACAGCTTGAATACCACCGCATGATAAATCCTCTATAAGCCTCACAAAAAAAGACCAATGAAATGGGATGATTTAACCATGCTCTACTAAAATCATCTCTCTGAATCCCAACCTAGTGAATTAAACCATGAAGTGTAGTAAGGTAGAATAATAAGGGGAGAATTGGGGGAGCCTTACCTCTAATATATGAGATAATCCTATCCTAAATATCTCAGATCTAACAGAGACAAAGGGACGGGATTTGGAGGGACAAAGGAGACCCCCCCCCAACCTTTGATCAACCAAGTTGAGGGGAAGTAATAGGGGTTCCAAATATGGCCACCCACTCCATTATAAAAATGCCTATTTAAAAACAACAACTTTTCATCTAGGTTGTGGCATGAACAAGTGAGGGAGCACCTTGGTTGTGGCATGACTTCCCCATGGGAGGAACTATTGTGGAGTGCCCCTTATGGGTCATGGAATGAATATCCTTATATAGAGGCCTTGATCCCTCTGCCAACACCTTTATAGTGAAACCAATTGGGGTCAATGTGAAACTTCTTCCTACTTTATAATTTCATCCACCAATGTCCAAGAACCCTCTCCAATCATTATTTCACCTAAACATAACTCCCAAAACATATCATACCTCGATCAAAACATGATCAAATATCTCTATCTATTATTTGAATCCCAAATTTCAAATTTATCTGGATTTTTACAAACCCTTTATAATATGGGTTATACATGAAGGACCTCATTAAACCTTTTATTATCATAATCCTTAAATCAGATCATGGTATCTTCATGTTTATCTTCTTTTTGAACTGAAAAGGTATTCAATCCTCTCTATTTAGTTATAAAGGAATTATACAATGTTTATACTCACCCCTAAATGGGTGATCTACCTATAAGTGTTAATAATTATGCAAAATATAGATAGTTCATGGGAGAACATATAAGATGTGGAGTTGCTGGAGCTAAAGATTAGTGGTGCTCGAAAGTGAAAAGTACTGTTGGTTTTCATATTGGGAGTTGATAATATGAGAATGAGTCTTTTCATTTGGTTTACATCAATCATTACATGGGATATTGGGTTCTTATATTTTCCATTATTTCTTGAGTTTTCTATTATCATTCTATTATGGATTTTTGGAATTTTGGAATTTTTTTATGAATTATTCTACAGTTTTGTATTCCAGTTATCCTTTAATTCCTTATGTTTTTTATTGACACATGTGGTTGTGTACATGTTCATTAGGATAAGTTCCCCACGTTTTTGTTATGCCATTTTTGTGCTATTAGCCAGCCTCTAGCCTATTAGTGGTGGAATTAGGGTGGAACACTTGATCGAATGGTGAGCCTTGGTGAGGCCTTTATCCGTTGAGTCATATCATCATTTTTCATATCTAGATATATATAATTTTTCAAGCATGGATTTTATTTTTCTAATTTGAAGTTAATTCTTAACGGTTATCCCTTGGTGAAGATTTTTTAGATAGAATCTAAAGAAATATCTATGTAGGGTTTTGCTTGGGGTGAGAAGTAAAATATGCAGTGGAATTTTTTATTATCTCTCAACACTTTAATAAATACTGAGAAATGTGCACCTATTATAAATTTATACAAATTAATTAGTAAAGTGTAAAGAAAATAGCACATTTATCAGATGTTTTAAAAAAATGGCTAATGGTCACATTTTTCAATTTATTTTTAAATATTTAAGAAAAACCATCCTTTATCAAGGCTTTTAAAAATCACTGATAAATGTTCTTTTTCTACCTACATGATAAATTTAATTTTTTAAAATTAATATCATTGGAAATTAATTTTATTATTTTATGTACATGCAATTATATTTTTTTAAAAATTATTATAATTATGAATAAATTTGTTTAACCATGTTTATAAAATGAATTTCATTTTTTAAAGTTTATTTAATTATATATAAATTATTTTGAATAAATTTTATGACCTAAAAAATTAAATTTATTTCACCTGAAAGGTGAAATAATTTATTATTATATATATATATTTCGTTGAAAATTTTATTTAATATTACATTCATTTTAAATATCATTGTTCTTAATATAAAAAATTGAATATTATAAATTTACTTAAGTGTGATAAACATGGTATAATTTTTAAAAAAAATTCCCTTAAAAATATATTTCTATAAATGAAATTTATCTCACAAACTGGGTAAAATAATATTTTGGGAAATAAATCTTAAATATATTATGGTTAAATTTTTTTTTGAAAGATAACTATATATAAAATAAATTCAATTAAATGAGTTAATTTACATTTAATGAAAAAAATCATTTATAAAAATAACATCATTTTTACTTTTTGACATATCTTTTATACTATTACAATATACGAAAAATTAAAACTAAAATAAATTTTAATAAATTTTTATTTTATAAAAAAATTCATCATATGTATTTAAATATATATTTAAATAAATTATAAATGTTAATTTCAATGAGTGTACTAGTTCGTGTCTTTTCATTTCAAGCAATCCATTTCTCTAGGTCTTATATGTACTCTTTGTTTGAATATTCTATTTCAGAAATATTTTCCCATAATGATTCTCGGATGGAATTATTTATAACCATTAGATATATTTTATTTGACTTCTTTGAATTTTTTATCACCCCCTTACCATCATAGGTACTCGAATTAGTGAGATTTTCAGGTTTTCAAACCCTTAACACAAGGTCTGGTATAATGAATCTGAGAGTGATCAATAAACTCTCTCACTTTTTCTTAAGTTTTTGTAATTAAAAAATTTTATAGAGTTGTGTCTAACAATGAACTATATAAAATGAATCAAAATAGACAAAAAATTTAATAAACTAAATAAACTTTCAAAAGTACCACAACTAAAACTTTATAAAACTAAAAATACCGATTAAAGACAAACCCCATCATAAGACACCATATACAACATTAATATTTAGTATTTGAAAACAATATTATCTTTTAAGTGGTATACATTTTATAGTGATAAAATATTGATGATAAAAAAATTTAAAAAATAAAACTTATTTCAGGATGATTTTTACTCACATTTAAACTGAGAAAATCAACACATATTTATCACCAAAAGTGTATATATAATCAATTAAAGAAATAAACATCCTTTGGGATGATCATATACTCACTTTATCACAAACATAAAACTTTATAATACTTAAAATAGAACTAATCTATATATGATATGTTACTTTTTAAAGACATTTTAAGATTAATCAATGTCAAATAACATATCTTAATCTCACATTTTATTTTAATTTTGTTCTTAAATATATACTAAATACATTTCAATCTGAATAAATTGATCAAATCTATGTAATTTTATAATCTATAAATATTAAATATTTAAATAAAACTAATAAAAAAATCTACATAGTTTAACAATTATAAATATAGAATGTGATTAGGATAATAAACATTCTGAATATTCATTCATCCATGATCGTTAAGTTTAACATAAATTTAAAAAAGTTCCACAGTTAAATATAAATAAACTAACTTCAATGTAATCTATTTTATTTTTATTATGAATATATAAAATTAAATTAATTAAAACATTATAAGGTTCTATTAATAATAAAAAAATTAAACTTATTCCATAAGAACTAAACAATAGTTGATAACTTTTCATGAACTGGTTCATATATATTTATATAAATAACTAGATAATTATTATGTTCATCCATAAATAACTAATGAAGAAAATTTACTAGGGAGATAGTCACTGAACCTAGTATCATTCATTTTTAACCCCAAATAATCAAGTAATGAAAGAGGAAGTGTACCTAGATAATACATGTCTGATTGATTCATGAGTCTAGGTAATTGTACTTACAAATTTATATATAGTCCCCTGAGTATCTTGAAGTAACTCTTTTATTTATAAATATGGGAGTCAAAATAATAGAATGATACATATAATTTGAGGAGAATAACTCTTTATAGGATAACCTGAATGTTAACTTTAGTTATTTCATGTTTTTATAATTATAAAATAGGAAATAATATATTTGATTTTATATATAAAATATCATACTTACTTTGACTACATTAAATCCTAATATGACTATATAACTTAATTTATCACATGATCTAGATAAATCAATTATGAACTTTAATATACATTAATTCACATATTGACTATACATTTAACTAAAATACATTAATGGGATAAATTATTGATGACATTTGATACACATTAATATACATATTCTTGACACATTGAATTGAAATAAAAAAAAATACCAACCATCGACGGTAGTTTTTAATATTTTATTTGTAATATTTTAATGTGATCAATTTTTTAGTTATTTTTAAAATGACAATGATAAATCACTATAATGATTGATTATGAGGACACTATGTAAATATTTATAATTCTATTTGTGACTTAAATGTTGGGATGCTTATAAAAGTGTATAACAAAATAGTTTCAATGAATAAAATCATAGAATTATTCCATGGGATAAAAATATAATTATTTTTATATTATTAAAAAAGATTCAATCCTCATACTAAAATTTTGTACTGAATAAAAAATGATTTTAAATGTTTTGAGGACACCGATATTTATATTTCCTCTAGTAATATCTCTTTAATCACTAAATTTAAAATTAGTTTTTTAAAGTTTAGAAGAAAATTAAAAAAATTGAATTTATTTTTTAATGATTTAAGAAATGAGAGAGAATAAAAAAAGTATTAAATAAAAGAGATATGATATATTTAACATGATTTATAGTATTTTGGTCCCATTTTCTCAAGAATAACACCACCATAATCATGTGTTTTTTAAATACAAAAAACTAAAAGAAAAATAATAAGATCAACAAAAAAATATAGATATAAAAAATTCATATTGAGAAATAAAGGAAATAATTAAAATAAAATAAAGACACTAACATGCCATCCAAATTTACAAACTGAATGGATCATTAGGTTCTTTGTTATTTCATGATATCATCGACAATATTGGGTAAGGTGATCCTCCCAGATTTTGTACAAAGATCTCCACCAGAATCTAACTATAGGAACTACTGTGTTTGAGAGTGGAAAATGCTATAAGTAGTTTCATTAAAATATGAAAAAATATGGCTTTAGTGATAGTCTTTTCTTTCTCAACCTCCCTCTTTAATATGGTTTGAATAGAAAGATGAGTGTTATATATTCACAATGAAACTGGACAACAAGGGTAATGATGAATGAATAGAAACTGAGGTTGTGATGTAACAATTGAGGATATATGGGTAGTCATGATCAAATTGTCAATAACAACCCATATCTAATTATATTCATGAGATGACACAAGGAAGGATAATATGGAACTAGTTGTGAAAGTTCCATGTAATATTAAATTAAATGGTAAAAACCCATAATTAATTAAATAAGAGAAGTAACAAGATATATAAGACTCAATTCCATGAACAACATTTCACATGTAATTAAAATCAACCCATTCTAGATTTTAAAATGTGCACAATAGCTATATGTGATTAAAAAATTCATCTCAAGGATGAAAAACTCATATACATGTAATAATAAAACAATGGAAAAAGGCCTCATTCTAGATTAAAATAAACACATTTAGAAGTAAGTACAATGTCTAAAATGTCACATAAGAGTGAATAAAAAGAGAATACTAAATTAAAAAATCCAATTAATATATAATTATAGATCATAAGCATATAAATCAGGAAAATAAAATTAAATAAACCAATAAACAATAGTTTTATTTTTAAATCAATTTAAGCATGAAAATTCAAATAATATCCACTATTTCAAAAAGATACTGTGGGAATTTTCCTTGCTATTAATGTTATTTAAGTGGAACCATATTCAAAATATCTAAATAATGTCTAAATTTAGAAAAATACACATCCTTAGTCAAAATATTTTTATGGTTTTAATTGATTTCTATCTTATTTCCATGCATTTTTCAACTTTAATTATCTTGTTTAATAAAAAGTAACCTTATGTCTATGTGCTTCGAGATACCATGGAAAACTATGTTCTTAGAAAAATTTAATACCAAGATTTATTAAATTAAAAACTAAATCTATAATCAAAATGTATTATTTAATAGATTATGTCAATGAAATATACCTGACATTAGTAGTTTAGAGGGGAATAATCAATTACATGTTTCTTTTTTAGGATATGGTACCTCCACAAGCAATAAAAACATATCTAGTTAAAGATTTTCTAGTGTCAATATTTCCAAAATAGTTATAAGAAACATATCAAATCACAATATAATAAGGATAAATATTTATACCATAAAAAATTAGAAAATATATAGTAAAATAAATGTACCTTAATGAACACATAAGGGAATAAGAGTGTTGTTGTACTAGATTTCCTATGAACCTTATTAAATTATAAAAAAAGCAAGAAAAATAAATCCTATTACATACCATAAAGTAAATTATTTTACCCAAAAAATTAGAATATGGTATTCTACTAATTTATTCAATATTATCTATGATTGTAGGAGATCTAGAAATTGAAAGTTTAAAGTGTTGGAAAAAGCGGACACAATTAGGATTTAAAGAATCAAAATCATATCTTTTAAGAACATTATGAACATAAAAATGGTAATTAAAATAAATCAGTAGATTTTTTATATCCATCAATATTTTTATACCTAAATTATTTTGGTATAACTGATATGTTTCATTATAAATACCATTTTCAATTGAATTTTGATAGTGGTAATCAATTTTAGGTTATTATTAATAATAAAAAAATCATATAAATAATAAATTAATTGTGGAATGTAGTTATTGATATATTTAAAATAAACACATGCATAAAACATACATTTAGTTAATTTATTATGCATGTTAATGAACTAAATTTCTTATTGGATTTCATAGAGGCCCACTTTTAACCTTAAATAGACTTATTAACCAATCAGGACTGGTAAAACAAAAATTCAAGAGAAAACCCATTAAGAGGCTTCATGTAAAGATTTTGTTTGAGATTAATTTACAAGAAATAAGTTTTAACATTATTTTTTTCAATATATAGCTCATGGTGATCAAGGAAATCCAATAACAATGTAATTGAAGAATGTTCATCCCAAGAAGATAAAATTTCTTTACAACCAATCCCTTATATTTGAAGGAATCCCTTGTCCATAACACTATCCTTATATTTGATTTTAATTTCTTTTGTGTTATAATATTTATTTTTTAATATTAATTTATATCCTATAACCTTACTTAGTTTGTGGCCAATTTAAAATGGACCAGATTCGGGTTTTCTTAAGGTAATTCATTTCCTCAAGCATAGTAGTGATCCAATGAATGGAATCATTATTATTAAAATCCTATATACAATTTAGGGGTCCTAATTATAAAGACCATAGTTAAAATGAAAAAAAAAAGAAGAATTATCAGTATGGATATATCTTGGTAGAGGTTTTATAAAACAATTTTTCTCTACATTTCATATTTAAACATGATTTATTATATAAAATTGCACTTAATACAACCCAGAAGATAGAGAGGTCTAGTTTCTTTGGGAAATTAGGTACAATACATAATAACTTAAAACATAAAAATAAACATATTTATTTAAAACTCCTTTTACATGAAGACAAAATTCTTTCATACTTAACACTATATGGGATAACCTTAGGACATACAAAAGGAAGGGGTGACCTATAAATCCCAATAATGGAATAAATAGGGCAAAACATGAGGAATACAATACATGTAATACAATAAGAATATCAATGGAACATAAAAGGAACATGAATAATAGGCCATGATATAGCATGATAAACATAACATGGAAAATTTGGAAACAACATACACCATAATACTAGTATGAGTCAAGGCTCATTGGACATGGAGGAGTATGACTCAAAGCTCATTGCACGTGAAGGAGAATGAGTCAAGCTCATTGCACATAAGGAATCATGATTCAAGATAATTTCACATAGAGGATCATGATTCAAATATCCTTTAACATGATTTATCATGACACTAAGCATTAGAAAATGGACTAGAGCATTATCAGGGTGTACCCTTCTGAATAATTTTGTTTCCATGCTTAAGTTTTCCACATAGATAATACAATATGGATTCATTAATCATCATAGTTTTTTCACGATCAATGAAATTTATAATACATATATATATATCCAGAATAAATAAGTATATATTAAAAAATGTGAATACCCTTTATGGATAAATGGTTATGGTATTCACTACACAATGATTTTGGCATTGAAAATTGCAGAATAATTTCGGCAGCATAACGACATCATGTAAAAATTCATAAAATGGATTTATGAGAGAGAAAGGGGTATCTCATAATTTAGACATGAAATTGAAAGTAATAGGGGAATTTAAGGAAATTTCCCAACATAATTAATTATAAATAGAAGGATTAACAGAATAACGAGTCTTGAAGTATGAGGGGAATGTAAAAGAACCCTTATAAAAGTTTGGCATGGTAACGGGTATACATAAAGGATCATTTGGGGGATTAATGAGAGTGAAAGGAAGATATCATAATTTATACATAAAATTTATAGTAAACGAATCCTATAACATCATTTCCCAACATATGAAACTAGAATTTAGGAAGCATAATATAAAAGAAGTGCTTGAATGGAAATGAGTAGAGAGAAATACCTTACAGAGTTTCGCCATAGTAATGGATTAAGGGTCGAAATGAGGGAGAATAAATTCCCCCTAATAAAAATAACATAAATTTTATTATAAGTTAAAGATTACAAATGAATTTAAATATAAGTAATTGAAATTAAAATAACTAATCTCAAAGAAGGTTCTTGAATTCAAAGGAGATAAGAGAAATCCCTTACTTAAATGTGTGACTCTAAAGGCTTGGGAGTGGATTCTTGGGAGATTTTGGGAACCTTGGGAGGACTCGGAGGAGTATATAGAAGAGTATAGATGAGTAAAAATAAGTTTTAATGAAGTTAAATTGGAGCCTTGGTGGGTTTATATTAGAAAGGATGGGGGTTTATTTATTATTTCGGTTTTGGAAATATAAAATATTCAAAACCACAAGCCATACCAAGGTTTTTTCCCATAGTTTTAGAAAAAGGGGAGGCTTTTCCATTATTTTATAAGGCCAGGGGTGGAACTTATTAATATATTTTCCTTGCTTATGTGGAGGTGAGTCACACACTTAAAGAAATGAATTTAAAATCATAAAATATATTATATGAATTTGAGGATTCATAATGGATATAAAAAATAAATAAAATAAAATAAAAACCACATTATTTTATAGATAAATCATATATTTTTCTGAAGATACATTCTATTGTATTTATTAAATCATTATTGATCCATTATGATGTCATAAAACACACCGTATATTTATACAGTATTTAATTTTTACCTAAAAATTTGATTGTCTCGGAAAATTATAAAAACTTCACCATTGGATAATTTCAATGTCCTAGTTCAAAAAATATTATTCACTTTATATAAATAATTTTCTATATATTTAAATTTTAAATTTTAAAATAAAAATGAACATTTATTTAAAATCATAGGTTTTTTGACAATAATAGTTTTCGAAACCTAAAAAAAATTATATTTCACTTCATGAAAATTATATTATTATTTATATTTAATAAAATTAATTTAATAATAAAATTTTATTAAAATATTATTTATTTCAAAAAAAATCCATTATTTCATCAAAATAGATTTATTAATTGAATTTGAATATTAACCAAAAATACTATTTGTTATTTTAAAATTTAACAATAATAAGAAGAAAATATATTCATTATTATATAAAAAAATAATGTACATAATATTATTGCTAGGGTATTGTTAAATATTTGTTTATTACACCAGAAAATTCCTTAAGAGTAAGGTGCATGATGGTGGGGCTTTCATGGGGTTTTTTGATGAACATGGTGTGGGCCATGATCTTGATGAGCTTGAAATTCTCTCGTAAACAGTTTAACTCATACTTAAGTTTATAGATCTTGCATTGGGATTGGTATAGGTAAAATCCTAGAAATTCAGTCTCCTTCAGAAACTCTGATAAATGGGCTTCACAGGGTATAATCTTACTGGATGAGGCCACCACCTCATTTATCTATTTCAAAAGGATTTTTTTAAACAATATATTTATACTAGTCATGTGATCAATGTTCAATGGCTATATTATCAACAATAATGATACTTAATGATCATTTAAATCTGATTGGATAAAATAAAACATAATAAGTGCATTTTTTTCTATATACATTAAATCAAAAATGTGAATTTTATTCATAACACTTTGGGTCATTACAACCTTCCCCCCTTAAGAAATTTCACCCTCGAAATTTCCTTTCCCCGCACTAAAACAGATGAGGGTAACTATGCTTCATCACCTCCTCCAGTTCCCATGTTTCTTCTTAAAACTTTTGGTTTCTACATAACACTTTGAGGAGTAGAATTGTCTTATTTTGTAGAAATTTTTCTATAGGATCTAAGATCTACACCAACTGAAACTCATAGAAAAGGTCATTCTCCAACAGTACCAACTCTATATTGAGTACATGTGATGGGTCTGGGATGTACATCCTTAATATGGATACATAGAATACATCATGTACGTGATACAGGTCTGGTGGGAGTGCTAGTTAAAAAGCCACTACTTCGATGTGATCAAAGATCTCAAGAGGGTCGATGTACCTTGGACTAATATTTTCCTTCCTCCCAAATCTCATCAATCACTTCCATGGAGATATGCATAGAAATACCATGTCTCAAAAATTGAAATCTATGTCACGTCGATGATTTTAAGCATAGCCCTTTTGTAAACTCTAAGCAGCTTTGATGTGATTATGGATGATCTTAACCTTCTCTACCATTTCATTGACCAAGTCTCGACCTAGAAGTTTTCATTCCCCAACTTCATCCCAACATGTCGGTGTTGTTTACCTCTACCCATAATGGGATTTATAAGGATCTATTTGGATGCTGAAATGGAAATTTTTGTTTTAATAGAACTCTACAAAAAGAATATATCGGTCCCATCCACCTTTGATGTCTATTGAGAAATCACTCAACATGTCCTCAAGTGTTTGGATAGTTCGCTTATATTAGAAATCAATTTGAGGGTGATATGCCGTACTAAAATTCATCTCAGTGTTTATAGCATTTTGGAGAATTTTTCAAAACATGGAGGTGAATCGTGGATCTCAATTTGACATAATCGATAATGGTACTCCATGTAGGGTTACCACTTCTCTGATGCATATCTATGCCATTTGATCCAGTAAGATATCCTATCAAATCACAATGAGGTGTACAATTTTTGTAAGATGATCCACAATAACCTAGATAACATTGTTTCATTTGGAAGTATTCGGAATTCTAGTAACCAATTCTATAGTGATGTTTTCCCATATCCATGTCGGTACAGGTAATAGTTACAACACGCCCTTAGACTTATGACATTCAGCCTTCACTTGTAGATATACTAGTCACTTTGATGTATATTCATCAGTCTCCTTCTTCATGTTATACCTACAATAGTACTCTCAGAGATCTCAATAAATCTTTGTGTTTCTTGGGTGTATGGAGAAATTCAAACTATGTGAATCATCTTAAAGTGCTTTCTTTGACTCGGGATTTGATGGAACCCATAGTCTTGACCCAAATCTCACAATTCCTTCTTTATTAACATTGAACTCCAATGATTTCCATTTTCTGATAGTTTTTACTATCTTCTGAATTACCACATTATCTTTCTCATCAACCTTTATCCTTTCCAAAACATATGGTTGCGGAATCATTTTTGAATGGATTGATGATGTTACTTTCATGATAATTCTCATGTCCATCTTCTTCAATTCTAAGAAGATTAGATCCTTCCCAATTCTCATAAATAATAGAATTTTAGTGTCCTTTATACATAGATCATCTGCCTCCATTTTCAATATCCTAGGATAATAGTGGATTGATTAGTCGTAATCCTTGATAAACTATAACCATCTTCATTGGTGTATATTCATCTCTTTCTGTGTGAATATATATTTGAGACTTTGGTGATCTGCATATATTTCATACTTTTCCCCAAAGAGGTAATGCCACCAAATTTTCAATTCAAATATCACTAATTATAACTCTATATCATGCATGGGATAGTTTTCTCTTGGATTTTCACCATTAATTAGGCATAAGAAATGACTTTTTCATTTTTCATCATCACACATCTCAATCCTTTCTTTGAAGCATTTCTGAAAATCATGAAAGGTTCCCCACTTTTGGGTACTATGAGCATAGTGTTAGTGAAAATACTCCTTTTCAACTCCATGATGCTTTATTCACATTTTTCATTCCTCAAAAATTTAACTCCCTTCCATGTTAGCTTAGTAACAGGGTTTGATAGTCATAATAAATTTCTCAAAAATCGACGATAATATCTATCTATCCCAAAGAAGATATGGATATTTATCACATATATTGGCATAGGCCATCCCTCAATTGCTTTTGTTTTGTAAGGATCCATAGATATCCCATTTTTTTGGGATGATGTTCCCAAAGAATTATATTTATTTCAACCATAACACACACTTTATGTACTTTTTATAGAGATTCTTCTTTGGTAATATCTTAATCCCAGTCCTTAGATTCTCCTCATGCTACTCCTTGGTTTTGGATTAAATTATAATATCGTCTATAAAGACTACCAAAAAATTTTCAAGATAATCTATAAATACACTATTCATGAAGTTCATTAATATTTCTAGATCATTAGTGAGTCCAAATGGAATCACTATGAACTCATAATGCTAGTACCCTGTTCGAAAATAAGTCTTGGGGATATTATTTTTATTTTCCATTACTTGGTAAT
The DNA here is from genome assembly GCA_963277665.1 of Viscum album. Classification (NCBI taxonomy): domain Eukaryota; kingdom Viridiplantae; phylum Streptophyta; class Magnoliopsida; order Santalales; family Viscaceae; genus Viscum; species Viscum album. Next base: position 2,054,722,346 of record OY728150.1, on the reverse strand, counting down.
ATCTCGACCTTAAATCCACCTTGTCGAAGTATTGGGATCCACATAGCAGGTCGAACATGTCATCAATTCTGGTAAAAGGATACATGTTTGTTATCATGATTTTGTTGAGCTCACGATAATCAATGTAAAGGAACATTGACCCATTCTTCTTCTTGATAAAGAGGACTTGTGCACCCCATAGAGAAACACTTGGGCATATAAGCCATTTATCTTGATTCTCCTACGATTTTTTATATAACTCCTCAAGTTATAAAATATACATTCTATATAGAGTTATAGTTATTTTAAATTACCTATGTATAATCTGGATAAAAAAATTGGCATCTCAGCTAAGAGGAAGACCAAGAAATTCTTTGGGAAACACATCAGCGTATTCCCTCACAATATGCATGTATTCAAGGATTATCCTTTCCATAGACTCTATCATTTTAACTAGATATTCTTGATTATAGGGAATTTATATCCATTCTTGAGATGATGGTTCTAAATAATATTCATCATGCTCCTTGTATTTTTATAGAATCAGGGGTCGGTTTTTCATATAGAGAGAGATTTCCCTCTCATAGTAATTTATATTGGCTCTATATAGGTAAAGACAATTCATTCCCATAATTACATCAAATTCCACCAAGGGAATTATGAAAATGTTATTTGTAATTTTCAATCCAAAAAATTGTGATAGGGGTGGAGTTATATAAATGGGATGAAATAATTTCCCCATTTTTCATTTTCACCAAAATTTCTATTTCCATGAATTGTGGTGGTGTTTAAATAGTTCTAAAAAGCATTCATGACATAATGTATAGAACTAGAATCAAAAAGTCCATTTTTTACTCTTGAATGAATAACTAGTGTAATTATAACCACTTTGTTTTGGAGATTAACTTCGATGGTAGTGATGGAAAAAAGTTTTCCCTTGCTACCTTTGAGGTTGTTGGTTGCCTCTAAAAACTCTTGGCTTAGGACAAAGGTTTGCAAAGTGCACTGGTTCTTTCTAGCTATAGCAATAAACAACTCATTGAGGGTAAATAAGGGTGTTCTTTTCCTCTATAACATTGATGTGTTTCTCTTATTTGTTATTATTATCTTGGTTTCCTTCTCTTCTGCACCTAAAGAAATTCCTCAATCCCCTTATTCAATTTTTGGGGTGCTTCTTTCTGCACCTTTGACAAGTTAGATGATTTAATTTCTTAGCACTATTGGATTTATCCATCATAACACTAGAATTAAAGTCCAATTTCCACTTCTTATCCCCATTATACCCCTAAAATTCACCGATCACTATATCAACTTTGAGGGAACATTAGAAAATTTCTTTGTAGATATCAAAGTCATTTATTTACATGGCTTTTCATAGGCTAGTATTTATCCCACCAAAGAAGTAGTCAAATTTGTATTCATGGGTAATAACAAAACTAAAGGCATATCATGAAATTATGTTTAAATTTTTCTCATATTCTCTAATAGGTTCATTGTCCTTTTCTTTGAGCTCAATGAAATATCGTTTCATCTTAGTATAGAGGGTGTGGGAAAACTATTTATCGAACAATGTTTTCTGAAATTCCTTTCACTCTATTACTTCGATCTCTTCCACAAGCCATGTATTCTTGATAAATGTTCACCACTAACCAGCTTCACCATCCAAATGATAAAAATTCAGAATAACCTTCTCTTCTTTAGAACATTAGAAGATAGAGAAGATATTTTCAATAGAATTCATTCATTGCTCCACAATTAAGGGATCAGATGATCCACAGAAAGTAGGAGACCATTGTCGCATGAAGCTCTTGACTGCAAGTTTCTATATCTTAGGGTGGGTTGGGTTCTCTTTTTGGTCTAGGATTATATTCATAACATGGGTTAATTAAGAGATTATCATGATAAATTTTTTGATTCCTGCTCCCATCGGGTTAGGTGTCTCATTTGGGTAATCCTCACACTTCCCTTTTCATTGGTTGTTAGCATGATTCCTCCTCTTTCCAACCATTAGCTAGATTAAAAAGGAAAATTAATGATGATTATTTTATATAGTCAAACATATAAAGTGGAATCCAATTGTATTAAAGGGATAACTTATAAAGTACATTTATCTCTTTAAATTATGAGTTTCAAAGATTTATTCTATGTTATCCATGATCTACTTTTGAATATATATTCGTATGGGTATTTTTTTATTCCCATAACAATGGATTGTAATGATAATTAGAATTTAACAAACCATATCCCTCATGAGTGTAAAACAGGTGCACATTAAGGCTCATTTTAGTAGAAAATGTTACCTAGAGTCAAGCTTGGAATGCCTTGTTGGAGTTGTTACTCATAGGTATATGGGTGACAAAACCATTTCCACTTATAGTATCTAAATAGGGATTTATTTTATTAATAAAACACTTACTCTATACTTGGATGTTTTCTTACACTTAGTCTTATCCCAATGGTTTTTTACTAGGGTTTTCTAATCATAGTCCCAAAAATAACTAAACCTAGCCTCTAATAACAATATTAACAATCCTTCTCCTCATTTCATATTTAAACATAATTTATTACATAAAATTTCTATTAATAAAAATCAAAAAATTGATAGGTCTAGTGTCTTTGGTAAATTTGGTACATTGAATAACAACTTAAAACATAAAAAAGAAACATATTTATAGAATACTTCTTTTACATGACCACAACATTCTGTCGTACTTAACACTGCATCAGGTAACTTGTGGACATACATAATAAAGGTGTCATCTATAAATCCTGGTAAGAGATTAAACAAGGCATAACATGAGGAATACAATACATGTTAAAAAATAGGCATATCAATTCAACTTAAATGAAACATGAATAATAAGGCCTCATATATCATGATAATCATAACTTTGGAAATGTTGAAACAACATAAAATATTATATTATCATGATTCAAGGTTCATTGCACATGGAGGAGCATGACTCAAAGATCATTGCACATGAAGGAGAATGAGTCAATATCATTGCACATGAAAGATCATGAGTCAAGCTCATTGAACATGAAGGATAATGAGTCAAATCTCATTTCACGTGATGTATTAGGATAATAAAAAATACCCAATGCATTAGATCGCTATTATGGCACACCCTTTATAATAATTTTGTTTTCGTCCTTAAGTGTGCCACATAGATCATAAAACATGGATTCATTAACCAACATAGTTTTTTCCACCATAAAGTATATGTGTAATAAATATATATATATATATATATCCAAAATAAATAATCATATTTTTCTAAAATTTAATACCCTTGATGGGGAAATTGGTATGGTATTCACTACACAATGATTTTTGGCCTACAAAATCACGGTGCAATTTAGGAATCATAGTGACATCATATAGAAATTCATAAAATGGTTTGATGACAGAAAAATGGGTATCTAATAATTTAGACATGAAATGGACAGTAATAGGGACATGAAATTACATTCCCCAAGATAATTAATTGTAAATATAAGGTGTAACATAATAAATAGTCTTGAAGTAATAGGAGAAAGCAAAAGAACCCTTACGAAATTTTGGCATGGTAATGGGTGTACATAAAAGATCATAGTGGGATTAATGAGAGTTAAAGGAAGATATTATCATTTATAAATAAAATGGACTATAAGGTAATCAGGGATCATTATATCCCAAAATATGAAAATGGATGTTAAGAATCATAATATAAAATAAGTTCTTGAATGGAAATGAGAAGAGAGAAATCCGTTATGGAATTTCGACATAGTAACGACTTAGGTAAGGGTAAAAATGAGGAGGAATAAATTATCCATCGTAAAAATAACATAAATTTTATTTAATGTTATTGATTATAAACGAATAGAAATATAAGAAATTGAAATTAAAAGAAATAATCTCAAAGAATGTGCATAAATTCAAAGGAGAGGAGAGAAATCACTTACTTGAATGTTTGACCACAAAGTATCGGGAGAGGATTCTTGAGACCATGTAGGTTCATTGGTAAGACTCTAAGGAGTATATAGAAGAGTTTGGACGAGATTAAAGGATTTGGAGTGAAGAAAAATGGGATATTGGGTGGTTTTATATTGGAAAGGAGGGGGAATTATTTATTATTTTGGTTTAGGACACTTCATAATAAAATATTCAAAACCACAAACCATACTATGGTATTTTATCATGGTTTATGTCAAATGGTAGTGTTCTAAATTATTTTATAATTTCAAGGGCCGAACATATTGAAATATTTCCCTTACTTATGTGTAGGTGAGTCACACTCTTTAAAGAAATGAATTTAAAATCATAAAATATATTATATGTCTTGGGGGATTTATAATGGACTTAGAAAATAAATCAAATAAAATTAAAACTAAATTATTTTAAATATAAAACATATATTTGGATAAATATACATTTTATTTATTTATTACATCATTATTGATCCATTATGATGTCATAAAAAACAATGTATATTTATACGGTATTTAATATTTTCCTAAAAATTCAACTATCTTAGAAAATTATAAAAAATTCACCATTGGACAATTTTAATATATTGATTCCAAAAAATAATTTTTATTTTATCTAAATAATTTTTTAAATATTTGAATTTTCACTTTCAAGTAATGTATAAAAAGTAACAATAATAGGAATAAAATATATTCATTATTCTATAAAAAAAATAATGTTCATAATATTATTTCTATGGTCTTGATAAATGTCCCTTTGTTACACCAGTATCTTACCTCAGAGTAATGTGTATGATGGTGGAGCTTTCATGGGGTCGTTCGGTGAATGTGGTTTGGGCTATGATCTTGATGAGTTTGAACTTCCACCGTAAATGGTTTTGTTCATTCTTAAGTTGTTAGATCTCAGATTGGGATTGGTCTTGGAGAAATACCAGAAATATTATCTCCCTCAGAAGCTCCAAAAAAGCAGCTTCATAAGGTAAAATCCTACTAGATGGGGCCATCACATCATTTTTTGTTTCAAAAGGATATTTTGAAACCCTAAATTTATACTAGTCATCTGATCATTGTTCAACAGCTATATTATCAATGGTAATGATACTTAGTGTTATACTTGGATAAAATAAAAAATAATAAGTTCATGTTTTTTCTATATCCATTAACTCAAAAAGGGGAATTTTATTCATAACATTCTAGGTCGTTACAGTTTATCACCCTTCTAACAAAATCCATGGTAATATGGTAATACTTAATATCATTAATTGTTTAAAAAATTATCAAAATCATATGTAAAATAAAATTTGGATTGATAATCCAATGGAGGAGTCTCAAGAAGAGACTAAATTTAAATTGGAGGTCTACTTTAATATCCCCAATTTAGGTTGTATGTCCACTGTCATCACTTTCTAGTTTTTTCTTAGAAGCAGCTGACTCATGAAGAAAAACATCCCAACTTATAATGCATTTTTTAAAATTAGGTTTTTCATCTTAAAGTCTATAAAATTCCACCCCCTTAGTATAACTTATGAAAATGAACTTGATAGCCCTAGGATTATGTTTATCATTCTTGATATGGATATAGGTAGTTTAAAAAAACACCATTGTATATCTGTGGGATGGAATTGGTTTCCCACGATTTATTATATATTATTAAACTAATTATAAAATCATGTTCATCAGTTGATAAGGTAGACTATCATGGTGGAAACCATGACCTATAAATATTTTTTTTGGAATGAGCTTGTAAGCATGTTGTGAACCTATTCCAAAATCTTGTGATCCATATTATCTTTCATCCCATTTTGGTGTAGTGAAAAATAGGGACCTTATACTCCCAAAACTAAGTGAACTCAACTGAAATTTATTCTAACCCTTTTTTGTTTATCACGAGCTTAAGATTATTCATTATTTTGAGTAATGAAAAATGGTCACATTCCTTGTAGACTTCATAGATATGGGGAAGATTCAGGGTCGGTGAGATTAACAAATTTTACCATTAGGAGCATGGACCAATGTGGGTTAATCCCACATGGGTACGGGACAAGGAGTGTTGAGCCTATGTGAGTTTGTTCATACTTATGGGACTGATTTAAAATTATTATTATTAAAATATAAGCTTATTTAACATTTTAATTTTTATTTAAAAACACTAGTAAACCATGAAATATGATTTCTCAGTGTAATGGTCATACTAATTCACCATTCATTCACATGTTAATTTTAAATAGGTAAATATTTATTTATTTAACATTATATTATAAAAATTATATAGTAATTTTTAACCATATTCACATGATGTGTCATATCACATCATAAAAAATGGAACCCATCTCCCTTTCACATGGTTTAAATTCTAAAATGGTTATTATAATCAAAATATTTTTTTGGCCGATTTATTATTTTTATTGTTTTATTTTATTTTTTATTAAGAAAATATGAAAATTATTCATGGGAAGCCTAATCACCTCCACTAAAATAAATTGCTACATGAAAAGCCTTTGTTTATTTATAGCTCTATCCATTTGTATCCCCACACAACCAATATCATCATTCATTGTCTGTCACCAATCACCCACCTACATTTCATCACAATAGTTCACCACTATATTTGTGTCACCGCATGTCACTATAAACCCATTGAAAAATGCTCCACCACATATCTTAAAACTCCATCTATGGCCGATCCATAATTATCACCACAACTACAATTGATATTGAGAAAAGTATACAATATTTAAATTATTATAAATAATATATATTTTTAAAATGAGGTCAAGACCACAGGATACTAACTGGATTATACGGTGCGGGTGGGCTTCAATTTTTTGTTTCTCATTATATATGGGATTTTTCTAAAAAAAACCCACATGGGATAAAACTTGCATGGGCTTTTACCACCCAACCCCACCCCTACTATTTCGCATTAGTAGTTATTTTATTTCCAATAGATTGTTTACAAGTTTTAAACACCTAAAACAAAACACAGTTATTCTTAAATATGTAGAGCCAAAACTTCTAGTAAATTTCATTAGTAAAGGTGAAAAATTATGATAATCCACTATGAGATACAGTCTTAGAGTGACCCCATAAATTTTAGTGGAAAAACTCAATCAGGTAACTAGATTTTAGACTAGACCTATGGAAGCTTACTCTCTTATCCTTGCCTATAACACAACCCTCACATTAAGGTAGTTTTATCTGTATGACCTAAGAAAACAACCTATTATTAAAAAAATCCTCATGTACTTTCTAGCTTACAATCCCTAACCTCCTATTAAAAAACATATTTTTAAACTTTTTCGTTATATAGGTACTACCCAGATACAATTTATGAGTCTTTACATTCATATATTTTATCCCATTAAAAAAATATCCCTTAATGACCATGCAAGAACGTTTGAATATATTTAATCATCCAAATATAAAACTAAAGTTAAAACTATTTTGGTCTATATATCCTAAATAAGTTATTTTTTTATATAGGTTAGGTGCCCACCTTTCATTAAGTAAGGTGAAAACATAATTTTCCTATAGCTCTGACAATATTGAGTCTCACTTCATCCATTAAATAAATTATTATTTCCATGAAAAAACTCAAATTCAACACCTTATGTTAATTTAGAAAAATAAATTCATTCAAGTAACATAGAAAAAAGATAAACCAAAGTTAAGGACCCATTCATTACTCATTAAACACTCATATAAAGTCTGGACCTTGGCATTATCATAGAGATCATAAGTGTATAATGAGTGGTCACCAGATTATTTTGAATTATCGCTAGATTTTAGTTTAGGACACTTGAATATTATATGTCTAGGTTTACAAAAATGGTAAAAATAAATATCTGTAGATATATATATAGAATTATTATCTATATAATAACTAAAATTCTTACCATTATTTTTCACTTTCTCTTTCTTTTTATATCAAAATTTATATAACCCCTAATTGTGTGACTCTATAATTTAGACTAAACCATAGGTATATCAATCGATTCTTATGAAAGTGCGGCATATTAATCTTAGACTAAAGTCAAGGAATCTCTACCATACATAATATCATCCAAAATACTATCATAATGTCTATAAATAGTGGTAAACAAAATTAAATCTTGGACATCATCATTTTTGTAACCATAATATTATATAGGTTAAGAACAATATTACTTAATTTATCAATATATACCCAAATAGATATCCTAGAATGTTTCTTGAGATTACACAATTTATTTTTTTGATGAATAAACTTATCTAATGAAGTATACATTTAAAATTTCTCTATATTAGATCATATAAAAGTAGTGAATGATTAAAAAATAATACCGAAAAAGTAACTTATCACCTAATAATGTAGTATATCCTTTTGATTTCATTATAATTTCTAGATAGACATCTACATAGGTGACCAAAAATTATACATTAATAGACTAAATAACCATAGGATTATAGGGATCGTGATGAAAATCCTAAAGTCCTTATTAGACAAAAAGAGAATGAATATTTATTTTAATAATATTGGAATCATTATATCCACTAAAATTATTGATTTCATACATAAAATGTTCTATCACATTTATTAGGAGACTCTTATACTAATCACTGAAGACAATTCTAGTTGTATTCCCTTTAGAAATAGCCTAGGAAGCATGGGATTTGTGATTGGATTCTTTAAGTAAATAAATAAAAGTCAATAATAAAATGAAAAACATATAATAAATCATTTTAAAATTCAGAATATTAATGATAATAAAATAAATAAATTCAAGAGAAAAAATATATTTAACATGATTCAAAATAGTTTGGTTAAACGTGAATAGAAGGAACACAAACCTACTCATGCATTTTATTAATGTCCAAAATTAAAATTACAAGAACACGAATAATGAAAATAAAACATAGAATAAGGTAATATAGAGTCACAAATGCATAACAGAATTGAGATAAACAAAAAAACTTTTATTCTAGCATAATTTACATACTGACTATCTCTTCAAGTTCTTCGACATGACTTTATTTCATCAGAAATAGAAATCAAATAGGTCCTTATATGTTTCACCCAAACATCTAAACTGGAATATAACTTTCGGATCTACTGTATTTGAGAGTGGAATGGCTACATTCACTCTTCTTAAAAGGAAAAAAATATGATACTTCTAATATATCTTTATGTTTCTTGACATACCTATTTTCTTTAGTCTAAAATAATGAGTATCAAAATGTCACTATGAAACAAATCTATGAGGTTAATGATAAAACATGAGAGATGTGGTAGTGATTAAATAACCAAGCATATTTAAAAAACAATGATCAAATGAGTAACAACAACCTACACCCAATGATTACTATGAGATTAAACAAGATAAGAGAATATAAAATTGGTGGTGAAAGAACCATGTAAAATTAAATTTAATGGAAAAAACATGTGTGTATTTAAATAATTGAAGAAATAATCTATATAAGATTCAATTCTCGAATCAAGAGTTCAAATGATTTTAAAATAAACTGATTTAATATTAATCAAACACGTGAAATTTCTACATGGGATTAAAAATGAATATTATGGAAGATAATTTAACATACATGTAGGAATTAAACAATGGGTAAAGTAATCACATAATATTAAATAGAACTCATGCAGGATTAAATTTAATGTATAACAACTCATGTACTTGCTTGAGGCTTTTTCTTTATTAATAAATAGTCAGAGGTTTGCCTCTGGATGAGCTTTTGGGTTGTGTTATAACAACTCATGTAAAGGTGAATAAAATGACCATAATAAATTTAAAAAAACCACATAACATATTATAGTGAATCATATACATATAAATCATGAAAATGAAAATAAAAAATATAACAAAAAAATTGATTAATTTATAAATCAACTAAAGAATACAAATTAAACAAGTTATTTTAATAAATCATAAAATAATATATTCAAGTGAACCAAAGGTGATTAGGGGGTGATATGAAAAATAATATTTTCAAAGTGACCCACAAAAAATATTAAGATTTTTTTTCTATATTCCTCTTAGGATTGAGAAGACATGGTTTGAGATACTGGTATTAATCAGTGCCCAAAAAATGTTAAATAGCCATTGGTAGGGTGGTGTCCTTTTAAAATATCGCATTGAGGTCAAAAAATGGATCCCCTTACTACATCATGAAGAGATTCAAAAAATATTTCAGTAAAATCATTTGAAATTATGTTATATGATAATTTTATTTCATATTTGGAGAGTTGTTAAAATATTAAGAAAATAAAATTCAAAGTGCAGGATGGAATTTTATTAGCTAATAAACACCCTTTCAACTTCCCAAATAAAACCCAATTCTATTGATTATTGTAATAGTAATTCATTTTATTTATTTATTACTTTAATTATATTACCGACTTAAAAAACACATACATTAAACAATTTTTATGATCTTTTTACCATAAAAACTGAAATTTTTTATGTTTAAATTTTCTATAAAGAATTTATAAAAAATTCATGTTACTTATTATATATGATTTATTTTTATTTTTTATTATGATGTGATTTATCATATTAAAATTAAAAAATTAAACAATTCTCTTATATTCATAAATATTTTTATTTAAACACAATAGCTAACATATTAACACTTTTAATTATTTTATATGGACACTTTGGTTTTTCAAAGAACATTTCACCAATCTCAGAGATATACACTATATATAAAATTTAAAGTCTGTTATCTTTATCAGTATTCCAACCTAGTAGTTTAAAAAAATATCCTATAGTTTTATTATCATTACATGGGAATTATTACTTATATATTTTATATTATATTAATTTAAGTATGTTATATATGGTGATTTATTCATTAACAATTGGTGTTAATATGAAAATTAGAAATTGTGTATCTAATGTAAATTATTTTGTATGACATAAATGATAATATGATTTAATGAATTGGATATTTATAATTTTTTATACATATAATTGGGTGACATGAAATTTATCATTTAGTGTATTGTGAATAAAGGGATCTAATTTAAAAACACTTATTATAAAGAACAAGTTTTAGTACTCTATTATAGTTACTCTTTAATGCATTAGTTGATCTAATATGAAGAGTATTTTAGAATTCATGCACCTATAATATATCATGTATAAGTTGAGGTTTTAGAAACATCTCTTGTGTTAATTTAACATAGGGTTGATTCTTCATTTTTTTATATTGATTATGAAATTGGGAATATACAGCCTTCAATGAATGTGTTTCACAAGAATATCAATATAAAATTAGGTTTTAAGATTGAAAAAACTATTAAATTTATTATTCCTAAATATATTTTGATTTGGCTGTAAGAGAAATATGATATGGAAAAAAATTATTCAAGGTCTTATGAGGTATTTAATTTATGGTTCTTTTATGTTGTTTTGTTAGAACCCTGATGTTAATTTTAGGAAATACTCACCTGACACACCCCTTTTTTAAGTATTTTAGTTTTGTTTCCCCAATTTCAAAACTATATAATTCTGAAACTATGTGAAGATGGTATTGGTATATTTTTTGTATATTAGTAAGATGAAAATAATAGGTAAAAATACTATCCATGACCAATTGTGAATCATGACTGATAATTGTGTATCCCACAACATGAGTGTATAAATAAAACTATTAAAAATATTTTAAATTATATCATCCTATTGATCCTCATTGTATATCATGATTTCCATCATCAACCACACTCACACTTTCCTATTTGTGTTTCTCTTAATGTTGTATATTTTTTCATGATTATTGAGTATTTTTACTTGTGATAAATTTTTTATTTCATTGATATTATTACTTATATAAAAATTTGTACATTTATTTGTTTTTTGTTTTTTGTTTTTGAAGCATCCATTTCCCTTTATTAAAAATACTAACCACCAATAACAGTTACTAATATTTTATTATAAATATTTTGATGGGATCTATTGTTTTTCCTATTTATTATTTAGAAAATGATGAGAAATGAATATAGAGAATACTTGTCAGAAGTCACTCATATCTCTCTACAAAAAATAAGAATTATTATTGTTATAAAATTAAGCTAAAATGGTTTGGATGTATATAAACACGCAAGAAATTTCAGTTTTTATGAATAAAATATTAGAATAATGTCATTTGATAAATATCTTATGGTTATTAGGCTATTAAACAAATATATTTCATCACACCAAAACACTATTAATTTATAAAATATGAGTTTGAAATTGATTTCAAGAAATTATACAATATAATTTTTAAGTGAACCAAAAGTGATCTCAAAGTGTTAGAAAATAATGGTTTCAAAGTGATCCATAAGAAATTTAAAGTTTTTATTTTTCTACATTCCTAAGATCTACCAGAAACAAGTCCAAAATATTGGAATTATCTAATTCCTAGTGAATGATAGTTGTAAGATCAAAGATAAATATCAAAAAGTTAAAAATTATTCTAAATATTGAAATATATTTGAAAATTGATATATTTTTCTGAAACTAATTTGATGCTGATTCAAATAATGGGATATTCCAAAATAAAAAAATTCATGATCAATCATAGGTGAAGAATAGTGTTGACATAATGTGGTGTAAGATATTTGGGAGGACTATGGTGAATGAAAATGATTATATAAAAGAGATAGACAAGAAGTATAAAGTATGTATAGTGGAAAAAATGTTATATATTCTATTAATATAGTGAAATATATATATAAAGTGTACATAGAGGATGTCATCATTATCCTAGATCAATACTTATCTCCCATGTTAAATCCAATTGTGATAATAATAAAGGATGTATAAAATAATGTGTTATTCATATGAAGGGTTTTGTTGGTAAATTATGATTAATAATAATATTAGTATAATAACACCCATATAATAATAATTAATATAAATCCCCCTTTAACAACATAATTTCATGAAATCCCATAATATATTAACTTAAAAATTGATAGAAAAAAAAGTAAACCTATGTAATTTAATTCCATTTCATGTTTCCTCATTAAAAACATTATCAAGATAACCTAAGATAATATTATGGAGGTAAATTAGTAAAACATTACTAACTACCCCTCATAAAATCATATTAGACATTATAGTCTTCACATCCCAATTTTATAAATCAATTTCTCAAAACTTGTAGTTTTTAGTTATTATTGGAATAAATACACAATATTAAAATAAGATATTATTTTTTAGAAATCAATCTAACAATTATTTTGATGTTCATGAGTAAAAAACAATTTCAGTGAGATATGTTTGGTTTAATTACCTTTAATATACCCAACATTCAATTATGTTATACAAGCAAAATTATCCTTATATAACATAGTTAGATTATTATTAATCATATATATTCCAAAATTATTTCTAATATAATGAATAACTGATCTCAACCAGACACATTCATCACATTCTTCAAAAAATTTATTCAACTCAATATAATTGGAGGATTTAATATAAATGATTTTTCATCAAAATCTATGAAACAGAAGTTCCACCACATGTGAATGGATATATAGTTCGAGATATAGTATTATATGGATTAGAAAAATATCCAACATTGGAATAACCAACATATTTTTATTGTAAACTTTTAAAATAATAAAATCCTCAATCAACCTATCCTTTATGGTATCCAAATATATGTTTGGTACAATAAAAATATAAATTAGTATGAGAATAATTATACCTGGATAGTATATTAGGCCTTGAATTATTTACATGAAATATTTTATATCAAATAGAACTCAATTATAGTACTTTAATACCATTATTTTTTTTATCATACTCTCGGGCTATAAAAGGATATTTAACATTATTGAGAGATCAAACAATAATTATTGTACTTAATCGATGTGATTTATCTATATAAAACTTTTGTATGGATTTTCCAGTATATCAAGATTTATGAACAAAGATTCCATCAGGAAATTATTTAATTTTTAATCCAATATTGAAATTATTTTTTCCAAATTCTTTTATTTCAAATCCTTTCTTTTAATATTATAATACCTTTGAAAGTTAATTATCAGTCCCAATAATATTAAAATCGTCAACATGTACTTAAATAATGAAAATTTTAGATTCACTCATCTTAATAAAGATACATAGACAAATTATATAATTTTTATAACCATATTTTATCAAATATTCACTCATATGGTTATAACATATACACCTTAACTAATTTAATCCAGATAATTATTTAATCACATAATAGAATAAATATATAGATATCCAAGACATGATTTATATATTTTTTATCCTTCTTTTATTTTCATATACACATAATTATCAATATTATCAAATTGGTATTCTATCAAAACATCCATCAATTGTAATTCAAGATGTCCATTTATGAAAATTTTCAAGAGATTCCAAAAGGAAATGACATCTATTACATGTGAGTATGTTTTATAAAAATTAATTATTGATCTTTTTTAGAATATTTTAGAAACTAATCAGGATTTATACTTATAAATTCATCCATTTGATTTATATTTCTCAAAAATACCCATTTATAAAAAACAATATTAATCCATTCTTGGTCTTTCAAAAAAGAAAAAAACATCATGTTTAGCATGTGAGTTTAATTTATATTTCATTACAATGTTCCATTTATCCAAATAATGTTTATTATGAAATCTATTGACCTTTTTAGGTTCTTGTTCCCCATTAATAATATAAAATTCCAAATTGTATGAAATATGTCATCAATAATGGTCTCCATTTGGTACAACATCTTCCAATGTTAGTAAAATTTATAGAAATTTCCTCTTAGTAATGATCTTGTATATTTAGTAATTTTTTGGGGATTTCCATGATCAATAAAATTTCTAGCATCCATGGGTTTATTTATTTTTTTCGAAAAACTTGGGTTATTTTTCATTCCTTTGATAAGGATTTTAATATTCTGAACCAAGTAGTATTCTATGCTTCTGATATGATTTAAAATCACTATTGATAAAAAATTTATATTTTCCTTTGCATAAATCTATTATTATTGGTGCTTTTTTAGTGGGTATGTATGAATTTGAAACTTTTTTTGAATCATTAAATGCATTGGGCAATTTATTTTCCAAAATTTTCAACTTAAGGATCTTTTGGACATTAATTCCATTCATATTTATACGTTGATCAAGATGAAATCTTAAAGTCATTTTCAATGATATTTATATTTTTGTTGATTTATTTCCCCCTTTAATAAAGGAAAAAAAGTTTCATCAAAATTTTAATGGGTAAATCTTAATATAAATACATCTTCTGTCATTGTCTCGTGATAATTTATGATTGAAGGAAATTCAAATCCAATATAAACCCTCAATTTTCTTTGGGTCCCATTTTTTCATTTTGTGGGAGTTGTGGTAACATATATAGAACAACCAAATGTTCTTAACTGTAAAACATTTGGTTTATATCAATAATTTAATTAGAAAGAGTAAAATTCATGATCAATTGATGGTCTTATGTTAATTAGTGTTTCTATATGAAAATTTTCATATCAATATACCAAACTAGAAAATTCTAATTTCATTAGAAGGGGACTAACAATAATTTTTAATCACATTATAAATGATTCATCTAAACCATTTTCAGTGTAAACATGAGCTATAATATGTTCAACACTTATTTCAATAAACATGAAATTTTTAGTAAAATAATTTGATGATTATTCACCAATGTTATCAAGACAACTATTCTTGATAGAAAACCCTCATAATTGTTCACTTAACCTTATTATTTGGGTAAGTAACATCACAAATTATAGTTTATGGGTTAATAATATGCATATATGGGCCCATATAGTAGAAAAATAAATAAATATGATAAAATATATAAATGTAACATATAATGGATTAATTGGACCACATATGTCGCTATGAATTATTTCTAGAAACATAAGAGATCTTATCCAAAATTTTGATAGTGATCATCATGTAATCAATTTTCCCTGAGAATAAACATCCAATCAGAAATAGTTAGGTGTAAGAACCTTTTTATAATCTAATGGATGAACATATATACATTTAAATATTTTCATCATCATTATTGATATTAGATAAAATAAATAGTCAGTATATAAAATAAATGTATCATGGTCAGTAAATATTTGTTTTACCATATTTCATTTGATTATATATATATTTACATTGTACAATATTAAGGGAATTATTCCATGTTTCCCTTCAATAAAAAATTTCTCATTATTAAGGTTTATTATATTGAATTATTAAACACCTAATTAATCCATGGTCTTAATGTGATATTCATTTTCATAAATATATTTAAATATAAATAAATTTCATTAAGGACTATAAGAAAAAAGTAATTATTTATTAAAATATTTATACCACTAGGTAGGTGTATTTTTTATCTTATAGATCATTTTATTAATTATTCATTATATGTTATTATTCATACATGATCACTTACCATTTTATGCTCAATAAAATATTTCTCATATTTATGAATTTTGTGCATCATGGTTATTTCAAAGAAAAAATATATTTCTCATTTTAATTAATCCTAAAATAGTGATTCTTTACATCTATTTTTATTAAAAAAGAAAAGAAATCATGTATATAAGAAATAAGATAAACTAAAACTAAATAAAACATGAAAAATTTATTTAAAAGGGTTAAAAAACCGAAATTACATCTTTATCTTGTGAATTTACATATTATACATATGCTTGATACATCTAGGTTTTATAAAATAACCTGATATCTCAAAATTCATAATATCATCATC
This sequence comes from Viscum album, assembly GCA_963277665.1. Taxonomy (NCBI): domain Eukaryota; kingdom Viridiplantae; phylum Streptophyta; class Magnoliopsida; order Santalales; family Viscaceae; genus Viscum; species Viscum album. The sequence continues at coordinate 2,054,705,643 of OY728150.1, read as the reverse complement.
GTACATCAAGACTTATTTATAAAAAAATTCATTAAAACTATTTTCTTTCCCTTTGGTTGATTTTTTATAGCGATAAACCAAATGATTTAGTGCCTAATATATATGCACCCAGTTCTCCTTCATATCACATTATAAGATTCATTTTCAACTTTCTTCATTTTCTTTTTAAATAGATGTTAATTATTTTTATACTTCTAGTAGTTCAATTTTATTTTCTCATGGGGTATATGAACACTTAAAGAAGATATGTTATCTTAGTATTAACTACATCGATTATTTACATGACCATAATTATATGAAATTTCATTTACTTTAAGGAATAGAGATTCACTAGTATTTAGGGATTGATGATTCATCATCAAATGTTAATTGTTTTGTTCTATAATAACAATTAGAGAGAGTAATTCAAAATATTTTATAAAGAAATTTTCTCAATTTTTTGTTCCAAAATAAAATATTAGTCATGAATGGTAGAGAAAATTTTATAGCATATCAGTGCTGATAATATATTCTTCACACGGTTTTAATTATTATGTATATTTAAACATTTTAGTGTTATATTGACTTATCTAGTTATAATCATGGAATATTAAGTGACTCTATCCATACCATACTTTTTGATGTATTATTGGACATAGGTGATCATACAACTCATTAAGTTTTTTATATAACACCAGAGGATCCTTCAATGTCATGTTCTCATTCATAAAATACTCATTGAGGGGTTGAAGAAGGAATAATAAGTCTTGGGCATTATCTTAATCTAAGGTTTATTTCCAAATTTTATCATCTCACCGAGGACATTTTCATTCGGATGCATCTCAAAATCCAAAAATCCAAGAAAAGTAGTCCTTTCTAGAAATGTAAAGTATAAGAAAACTAATATTCAAAATATTCTCCATGAAAAATAAAACATACAATTTTATTATTAACATCTTTGAATAAATAAAACTAATATTGGTGATGTCTTGAGAAATAGATTGAACATCAATTTAAACCATGATAAATTTCAATGTCATAAATACAAGGTTAATCAGAGGTGAAGAAAATAATTAAAAAATGTGGCATAGAATATTTGAGATAGAGATGATGAATGAAAATGATACTGTAAAATATGTGGACTACATGTAAGAAAACAATTATGGAGGGAAAATGATTTATAACTTCTATTAACATAGTGATGTATATAGGGTTCATAAAGGTTTTAACAAATAATCACGATCAATATTATTCTTCCTTATTAAATCCAATTGTTGGAATACCAAAAAATAGAGAGAATGAAGGGTTGTTTATATAAATAGATTTGTTGGTAAAAGAGAAGTAATAATAATATTTGTATAATGAAAATCAAAAATTCATAATTCATAAAAAAATTATTTTTGGATCACCATATATAATTTTTAAATTGAGGTTATTGTATTGAAATTAGGAAACCATATAGACATCAATTGCGCAATGTCCATTTAAAATATCTCATTAACATTGAATTGTCGAGAATCATAGAAAACATGAGAATATGAATAGAAATTATTCAATAAAATCATTTGAACATATGTCATATTATAATTTCATTTCATTTTTGGAAATTCATTAAAATATTGGGTAATGAAAATTCAATGTTGTAACACCCTAGAAATTTTAGGTATAGTTTTATTTTAATAAATATTTATTTAATGATTTGTTTTATAATTTTATGGGTATGTATATTCATCCTTATATATTACTTATATTCTAAATCTGTTAATGAATGTTCCAATATTGTTATAATTAAATTATTTTTTTAATAAACATAATATTTAATTGTAAGATAATTTGCGGTATATTATTTTGTTAAATGAATAAACGAGACATCTCAATAATTATATCTGGATAAAATAACAATGATACATTACAATGTAATAAAAACACCCCTTTAGACTATAGTCTCAAGAATTCTAAATATGAACCAACCATTGGGAATAAAATAGTACAAAGTAAAATAAACATGAACTAAAAGACATTGTAGCTTGCATCGTCGGGATCCATCATCAGAAAGAGCCCTCTGAAGATGATGATAATAAAAATACAAATATGTGGGAAAACAGGAATCATTATCATGAGAAGAGTATTGATATGTGTATATTCTAGATACTAAAGTTACTTCTAAGTGATATGTATATTGAAAAAAAATTCGGACTGTTGGGTTATAACTGTTGAGGTTTAAAAAAATGTATGTAATAATGGAAAAAATATATAGCTTCTGAAATAATTTTACAAAGTATAATTTTACATAAATATTTCATTGGAAAATATGTTTTATTATTAAAATTCAATAAATGAGTAAATATATTAGAATTAATAAATGTATAGGGAAATATCTTTTGATCCACTTTTTATATTAGTTTTCCAAACTTATATTATAAGTTGTGGAAAATGAAAAATTATGGTAATATTAATATTTGATCGCATAAATATAGAATAGATTATTTAAGGAATAATAGAATAATCAAAATGTAGTTTCATAAATTTATAGCATATAAATTTAATATTTGAGTTTTTTTATATAAATATTTATTTAAGAATAATAAAATAATAATAATGAATAATGAATTAGTTGAATGAATAATAATTTTGATTATAATTAGGTAATTTGTTATTATTAAAAATATATAATTCTATTATAATTTTATACATCTAATATAGAGAGGGAGAGAGAGAATATGTATCTCTATACAAATATATATATATAAGGTTGATTCTATATAAAAAAAAGAAAAAGTGAATCAATATAAAAAACGAAATAGATAAACTGATAAAAAAGAAACAATAAAACAAAAATTCAAAAAAAATGAATCACAGGTTGTCTTCTTCCATAGGTACAGCTTGACCTCTGACCTCCCTTTTAGCCATTGGACCCACCCCTTTGTAACACCTCATCAGCCTCACCTAATCTCCCCTCAACTATCTTCGATTCCAAATCAAAAAATCCATAAGCAATCTGATGTCATGATGCCTCCCTCTTCCACGATCTTCTCCCACAAGCTACGAGAATCTTGGTAAACCCTCCACTATTCATGCCTTCTTCTGCAAGACATGATGAAGCTAACACTTCCATCCTTGTCTTCATTCTCTCTCCCAATTTGATTAGCATTCATTGTCTTCTTCCACCCCACGACATCAACATTACACAAACCAGTATAAAAACACCATTTTTCTTATGGATAACCTCTGGTTGGATAGCCTAAACTAAATCCCTCCCTTTATTTTCCTCCCTTCTCAATTTTATCTGTTTCGATCCAACATGAACAAGGAACAGGACCCCTAGATAGAAATTTGTGATTCGGTTATCGATATATGTAAGAGGAATACATTTATTTTATGTATACCGATATATATTATATTTTTAGATTTCATGCATATACATATTTATGTGATAATTTCATATTATTAAAGTTATTCAAGTATGATTATATTATCATTCCAAATTTTCATTTTTTATATATATAAATACATATATACATATATACATATATATGTATTGTTTATCATTTCATGTTTTTAAATATATATATGTATTATATGCATGTATGATTTTATATTTCTTGAGGTTTATGAATTTTGTTTTTAAATCTATGATTTACATATATATATATATACCCATGCATTTCATTGCCTTTTTATTTTGAAAGATAAAATTTTTATACATTTTACATCTTCTTCAAATATTCTAATTAGGATTTGATGTCATTTAAATTAATATAAAGGGTTACCTTCATTATATATATATATATATATATGTTTCTTCTAATAATTGTATGTTTCAAAATGAATGAAAAATTATTTTCAATGCAAAAAATAATCCAACATAATATTTTTAAATTTTTCAATTAAGAATTTTTTATTTTGAAAATATTACTTTTGTATTTTTTATATGTGTTATATATTTTTTCTTTTAAAGTTATAACTTAATGGTATATTTACTTTTACTTATAATTCTTCATAATAGTAAAAATATACATATGCATATATTGTTAATGGGGTTATTTTGTGAAAATAGTACTTTTAAAATTACTATTATGCACACCATTATTTTAAATTATTTTTTTTATGTGATCTTGATAATTATAAAGAGAAATTAAATATCTATTATTTCATGTGACATTAAATTTACAATATATATCATTTTATGTGTGAGTTTTATATATTGTTTCAAATCATCATATTTTGTTTTAAGAAAATTGGTATTTAATACTTTTATTTTGGGATGATTTTTAAAGGATAAAGATTAATGTTTTAATGTAAAGTGATTGATTGGAAATTTTAATTACATGGATGTTAATTATTTTATTAACAAACCATGAAAAATATTTCGTAGTTCCAGATCTAATAAGTTGTTTTTTTAAGAATATAAATATTTTAATATTTTTAAAAGTGCATGTGTGTTAAAATAATTTTTTTGTTTTTAAATCAAAAACCCCACTGGAAAATGTATATATATAAACCAAGATAAAAAAATGTTTTTTATAAAAAAATGGCACTTAGAAATTGTAAAAAAGAAGGGGAGTGGGGTTACCCATTCTTAACACAAGCGGGTAGGCCCAAAATAGCCTTAAATGTTTAAGTATCCCAAATTTTATGTTTTCATAATCTTTCATAGTATTTTTGAAAAACCACTAGATTATTTTAAAGAATTTTCAATTGTAAGTATTTTTAAAATGTATTATACTATATTCAAAAGTGTAACTATTTTCACATGCTTTAAATCCTTTTCAAAAGTGTAAGTTTTTTAAAATAATATAGTTATATGTTTCAAAGGCGTAAGTATTTTAAAAGAAATTTTCAAAACCATGATTTTAAAGTATTTTCAAGAGTTTTCAAAAACCTATTATATTTTAAAAAGTACTCTAAAAATTATGTTTTTCAGATTATATGTATTTTAACAATAATTTTCAAAGTGTTTAAAGAAGCTATTTTTTAAATTATTTATCAAAGATATTTTCACAAGTACTTTTAAATTAATTTTCAAAAGTATTTTCAAATGATTTTTAAAAAGTATTTTTCAAAAGGTATAAGTATTTTCAAAAAGAATTTCACTGTATTTTCAAAACCCCATTACTGGGAAATTTTTCTCACTCTACATTGTTATAAAATGTTTTTAGGTTCATATAGATCTTTCATAGAGTTTAGCTTGATAGGGTGTTAGCACTAACAAAGTGTCATCGCTACCTCTCATTTATTATTTTATCTTTAATAATATGTAAAATTGGTCCTTTTCCTCCAAAACTAGAACCAGAAATGTTCCTCAATTGTAATTGCCATTATATTTTTTAGTTACTATTTATAAAAAAAATATGGCATTTTTTTTTAACAATATCTGGAAGCGCGGGTCCAGGGCTCTACAAAAGTGGTGGGTGGTATTTAGCCACATAATAAGCACCCTTTCACCTTCTCAAATAAAACATTTTGTTATATGATTATATATTTAATAAATTAATATTTATTTAATTATATTTTTAAATATAATCAAATGAGTTGTTGTCAATGAGTTATATCATTCAAACCATTTGAAGTTTCAAGGATCAAGAATAGGAAAATCAAATTAAATTTTAAAAAGAAATTCTTAAAAGCTGCTAAAATTATATTTTCTTTTATTTAAATCCACAGTTTATAACTTATTTTCAGTAAAAATAATTATAAAAAATTATAAAAACTAATTTTTGAGTATTTATTACCTTGATTATATTACCAAGAAAAAAAGAGAAAACCCACACAAAGTAAAGATATATTTAACTTAAAAAGAAAAATTATATATATTTTATTGATAACATAAAGCATTAATATAATATTTCATGTTGGTTATTATATATGATTTTTTTATTTATGTTAAAGATATAATTTATCTTCTTACAATTATAAAATTTAAATATTCTCAATTAATATATTCATTTAAATATAATAGTTGAAATTAATATAAATTTTAAGTATTTGATAGGGATTGTGTAGTTTCTCATCATAAATTTCACCAGTCTCATAAATATTCTCTATATAGAATATTGAAAGTTGGTTATCTTTCTCAACATTCCTATTTGGGGGTTTAAACATTCTCTCCTGTGAACTTAAGTCATTTAATGGGACTTTTTTAATTATATTATTTTTTATATGTTATATGTAGTGATTTATTCTTCAATAATAGGCGTGGATAAATAAATCAGGTGTCATGAATATAATATATATTATTATGTATTATATAAATGAAAGATTGATTAATTTAAGGGCATAATTAGAATATTATATACATATAATCCAATTACATGAAATTTAATATTTAATGTGTTTCAGAAAATGTGATCAACTTTATATACCCTTCATATAAATAAAAACTGTTAGTATTCTATTTTAGTCAATCTTAAAAACTTTGGTCGATCAAATATCACTTGTAATATTTAATTAATTCTCCAAAAATCTATCTGGTACAATTTTATTAGGTAGTAACACCTATCATATGAATTTTCTAAATCCCTGAAAATTTATTTTATCATGTTTGTTAGGAAATTTTTGAATATACACCCCTTAATTGATGTGTTTTATAATAATATTAATAAAAATGGGGTCTAAGTGATTTAAAATGTAGTTTATTTTCTAGTACGCATTGAATATGAATAAGGGTCCAAGATGAAAATTATGTGGGAACAACTTCTTCCAGGTCTTATTAGATCTTCGATTCTATGACAGTATGGATTTTCACCCATGGGCGTCATTTCCAATTATCATATTTCAATGCATGTTTTAGTGTGGTTGAATTTTTTATCTATAATTCATATTAAATGTCATGCTTTAGTGGCTTGATTAATCATCAAGTGATACTTAAAGAGGAAATGTTATTTTTTATTAAAAAGGTAAAAATGGTAAATTTATCCTTAATAGAGTATCATATTGAGAAAAAAAAGTTTCATTGAATCATAAATAGTTTATTTCATTTAAGATATTATATTCATAATTCTTGTGAATTGTTAATCCATTATGTCATCTATGGTGATTATTTTAGAGTTTTCTTAAAAATAAATATCATTTTTATGTAAAAATTTGGATATTTTATCCCCTTCTATTAATATCTTATAGGAAGATAAGGTTTGGGGATAAGGATTAATCTAAAGAGGAAGCCTCTAGAGGGAGATTCTTTTTTAGATATTGGAGTATCATCGCTAGAGGATAACATATTAGTGAGACCAAAGTATGGTTTTTTTACAAGAACATTTTGTTTTATCTAAATATTTTCTCCTCTTATTACATTTTATAAAATCTAAATCATGATAAAAAAATCAAGTATATTATTATTCATGATTAACAGAACCTACTACCCTTAGAGATTTGGAAATCCGATGCATGAATTATAAGAGATCATAGAGATAAATTTTCAGAAGAAGACTTTTATCTTTTATTCAAATGATACTTTCTTTGATTAAAACTGAACCCTTTTGACTCCATATTATACATGTTGATACAAATCCAATTACATTAGATTTATCAAAATATGGAGCATGGATTCGAATATTAGTTAGAGAGGCTACCATATAGGATTTTAATTATATAAATGTGAAAAATTTACCCCCTTTAGAATAATTAAATTTAGATTTATATTTTTGTAGAAATATTAAAGATAAATTTTCATATTTTTTAAATTAAATATTAATTTTGAGGTACTTATATTCCTAAATTCAATTATAAAAGTCAAAATATGGAATTATAGAGTTGATATCTACTGTCCCCCTCAAATTTGGTGAAGATATGAGGTGGTTATCTCTGGTTAAACAATTTTTTGTGGTTTTTGATGGCGAGTATTAGTGATGATAATAAAAAATATCATTGAAGCAATGATGGGGATTTGATCGATGATTATATAGTTGGTGATGGGCTACATTTCACTCAGAGTAGGCACAAAAAAAAATAATTTTTGAGTATTGTATAGTCATTCAATCGTTATATTGTATGGAGTTATATGATTCATGTAACCCTAGTGGAGTGGAATGTATGGAAATGAGATTAATAAAATTTAATCATCTGATATTCAGATCAAATATATAGCATTAAAAAAGATGACACGTTAAGGATTATGATGTGATGTTATCCCAACAATTTGATAAAACTATAGCATCCTTGATTTGGTTTACCTTTATAGAGATTGAACCGAGTGTCACAAACCTCAAGAATGCCTCCACACACACCAAAAATCATTGAATAATGGATAGGGTCTATATAAGAATCTAGGAGACTATATCCTCTCTCTATATATATATCCATAAATCATAACATAAAAAATATAATCAATAGTCATCACAAGAATACCCAATAAAAGCTGACATCACGGCTACATGCCATTAATAAAAAAATAAAAACTCCCATGATATAAAGTAATGAGTAGAAGTAATGTCATGCTACCATATATAAATAAATTATATCTCTCATGGATAGATCACATACCGAAGACCTAAAAAAATAAGCAACTAATGAAGATAGTATAACAACTAGTTCTGAGTCTATGCATGGTCCCATCTCGTAGCTCTTACCAAACTCCAAAACCCACATGTAACTTCAAATGTCCTTATTGACCAGATTTAATGTTAATTTGGCATTATTATTGGAAATTTAAGGTCATGAAATCAAGGGTTCAATGGAATTTGTGTTCCTAATGAGAGGTCATTTTTTCATTTTGGGATTCAGTTTTATATTATGAGATTTTGGGATGTAATTATTGATTTTTTGGGCACGATTAATGTTAAATAGGTGAATTTAAGGCTCTAGAAGGATGGGAGGGGTTCTCCCCATATCATATATCTACTGAGTAAACTATGTACTTTGTGCGGGTCAGTGGGTACCTGGTGAGCCTATCAGGGTAATGGGTCTTATAGTAGTTCCAAATAGGTAGTTAGTGGCCCTAAAATTAGTACCTAGAAGAACCAGGCGTGTTTACTGGTAAAAATATGCATTTTTTTCATTTAATACTAGTCCTTTTAAACTTCTTATCCCATAATCTTTAAAATTTATTTTCTCCAACCTTTTGGGAGCTCCTTCCATGTCATTACAATCCCACCTCTTTTCCCTCCTTCTTCTCCTTGATTCATGGGTGATCTAAAAAATATATCTTCCTTCAAGTCAAAGGTAATTTTCCACTCATATTTTCTTCCTTACTTATAAATATTTTTCTTTCATTTACCATTATTTTCTTAGGTATTTTAGACTAATATTTCACAATGTCATTGTGGAAAATGATTTTCGACTAGGGTTTCCCCTTAGCCTATCTAAAGGAATCCCTAGTTTATTTTTTCTCTTTATTTATCTTTATTTTGATTGGAAGGAATTTAAGATCAATTACTTTTTGATTTTTATGGATTTATATGAAAATTGGAGTATGATTATGTTATCTTTATTTAGGTATTTAGTTTATTGTGATTTTAAAAGTATTTTTAGGAGTCAACATCCTATGTTTTTATTAGAGATTAATCCTCCATATGTATGGTGGTTGTTTTTATTGTTTTATTTGTTTATGGAATACTATATTTTGTATTTTAAGAGTTTTTAGTGATTTTTGGTTTGTGGTTCAATGATCATTTAATTAATATAAATCACTCTAAATATTTAGGTAGGGGTTTCAAATATATGATTTAATTTTTAGGATATTCTTGGAAAATGCCCCTGGTTTTTTTCTCAAATTAATAATCAAGGGTAATATAGTATTTTAAAGATTATAAGTGAATGGATTCTCTGGTATTATTTTGAAATAAAAAATTTAAATCTATTTAAAATTACATTTTTGAATAATATATATATATATATATATATATATTGGGCGCATTGGTATTTTATTATCTTGAAAACCATGTTATTAAACCTTGTAAAAGTGGTTTCATTGTATATATTAGTGAATTATTTGAGCATATAATATTTTTTATAACTTGAAAAGGGTGTTTTAATTGAATACTCATATATATTTCCTATAGTTATTGAATCATGTTTAGAACTATAAATTTTATAATATTTTTCCATAGATGGTTTATCATGATGGATACAATTTTTTTTATCTGATCCAATATTGTAATTTGGTAGGTTTTATTAAGAATGTTTGATGATGCCTCTAATCATAAGGCTCTAAATATGTGACCACTAATTAAAAAACACTTTTCTTCTAATCATACTTTCTAACAGAAATGGATGTAATTTTATCCTATGAATGCTTGACTAAGGTATAATTTAATGATTCAAACATAAATCTGACCAAGAGTTTCATTAGTGGTGAAGTGACTATGAGGTTAGTATTGTGTAGTGAAGTGATGTCTCATGAATGTGATTTTATTTTACGACTATAATGGTTTTTAAATGAAATCTAATTTTTAAAATGCTATTTTATTTTCATTATACAAGATTTAATGTAGTTTTTTATTATTTTTATAACTTATATACATGTATTCACTTTATAAAACCAATTATCCTATATAAAACTTAATTAAATAAATCCTAAAAAGCATATATTTTAATGAAATGTTTAAAGTGTATTTTAAATTTCAATTATTTTACTTATTATAAATAAATTCTATAAATTTTCATAACTTTAAGTGTAACTTTGATAAAGTAAATCTATTTCTCAAAAAAAATTAATTATAAAAAATTATTTTAAATAAAAGAAATTATTTTAAATAGGACCTAACCTTATGAATTTAAACCTAAATTTAATTCATGTGTCTTGTTTCATTCCTCCTTAGGGGTTACCACAAGTACATATTGGTTTTGAGGAATAATATAATTAATACGTTGATTATGAATGATACCATACTTGGTATAATACATTATTTAGGATGATATGTTACCTATTTAGTTTTGTCCACTTCATTTCATGGATCATTGGTGAACTGTGAGTTTTAACTCACTACTTTTATTAGATTTGATAAGATATTCCATTAGAGTGTCATAAAAAACATCCATACCAGGACTTGTGACTTTATTGGAATTGAATTTATAAATTTATTGTTATTTTGTTTGTTAACATGAACTCACACATGATTTATGCCTCATTTTTTTGTAATTGGAATCTTGTTATGTTATGAAAATAGTGTATTGTAATTTATAATGTTTTTAACTTTTAAATTTAATGAGTATGATAACTATTATAATTGAAATGTTCTAGATCATGGATACTAATTTTGATAGTTTATTTCATTCTAGTAGGTTTATTATATATACATGAATTATTTCTATATAAACTATTTAAAAATGCACCACTCATTTCAATATTTTTTTAGGATGAGATCATAGTGTCATGGTTGTGTATACCATGTCACGTATTCCATAAGAGGCACTTTTTATACACTTTAGAATTTATATAGGATAAACGTAAGATCTAACTCTAAAATTTCACCTAGGATTGATGGGATACAAGATTTATTTACCTAAACCATTACATTGATACCTGGATTTATCTAAGAAGGTAAATTTTGGTGAGTACCCTCCCAATATAGGGTTTTATTTTATGTTGCTAATAACTCATTGGTGAGCTACCTATTTACTATTATTTCCATGTTATGATATTTATTTGTGAGAAATATTTTATTATATATATTTATGTAAATGTGTATAAATTTTCATACAAAAACATGTCCATTCACTGTGTATTTGAGGCATATTGGTGATTCCCCACTGAGTATATATATTCTCACACCCTACATGTAAACTTAAGTGGGAATTATTATTTATGTATTTAATTTTAGGAATCATGTATGCTACCGAATGTTCTCAACTCTATTTTTATTTGGGGTTACTATAGTTTAGAGAAAGAATATATCCTTTTAGCTAATTTTTCTGTCAGATAAAATGAATTGAAGGTTATCCTTAGTTGTACCATTTGAATTTACACACATGGGACTTCACACTCTAGATTTTTGGTTCTTGGATTATAATGAATGAATATTCATATGGTTTTTATATTGTTTTATGATGATAAAATAAATAGTGATGAGGTATATTGATGGAATTTGATTATTACAATTTCATCTAACCCTCTCCTTTGGAGGTCATGTTGATTTTTTTTGAGACTTCCCTTATCTATTTTTGGGTTCCTTTCAGGTTAAAAATCCTCCCTCTTGTTGTTTATTTAAATTCCATGATGTTGTTTGACAAAATATGGTCACTTGAATATGTGACTAGGGTGTTGTGACATCATGATTCTCATATGAACTAGGTTTTCAAGTCATCAATTTTACAATATCCAGAGATTACAAGGTATTATCCCCTACCTATAATGGAAACCATGGGGTTTTCTCAAGTACCAAGGTTCTAATCATGTTGTTGGTTCAACTTAGTAGGACAACACCAATAGTTTACCTAATATATCCTTTATAATAAAGTACATTTTAATTTGATATTCTCATATATAAAAATAATAGGAAATGGATATAATAATAAATAAGTCAAATTCAATAGTATTATGAATCCACTTAGGTGTGATTATGCCTACTTAAACTAGTATCAAGGTGTATCTAATCATGTCACAAAAAATCATATACCTAATGGGTAAGTACATTACCATGCTTGTGTGGTCTCTGGTCATGTATCTCAACTATAAAATAATGACATAATGACAAAGGGGAAAGTGTCCACAGCCTATATGATCTTGTCCCAAAAGATTCTTGATCACTACATATCATTATAATGAAAAGGGTGGTGAAGAACCTAGTCTATAGTGATCTCACCCTATAGGAATCTTCACCCCTTATCAAAATAGTTATAAGAATAATGAGAAATATGGTGATAGGTATATATCAATCTCCTCTCAATAGAATATTTATTCAACTCAGAATAATATTAAGATCAAGGGAGTGTTGGATATAACTCCATAATGATATTTTCCATATGAAATCTAAAATAAATTTTAAATTAATATTACAAGACCAATATAAAAGTTTCCATTCGATTTAATGACCATAATCCATTAGTATATCTATCACAACATCACAATGAATGAAAAAGAGGAGAAGCACCCCATATCTATATAGTCACACATGGTGGGTGTCTCAAGCATCTTATACAAACAACATAAGAAGGGAATAAGTGACCCTTATCTATAAAGTCTCACCCCATGGGAATCTCAATCATATAATAGCATTAGACAAACGGGAGAGGAATCCCCTCTCTATAACGTCTCACCTAATGGGAATATTGACCATAGAATATATGCCTCTGGCAAAGTGGAGAATTGTCCCTTGATCCAAAAAATAATAACAAATAGGAATGTGACCTAGGTTTATAACATTTTTAGACTTTATTTTTCTTGATCATAATCAATTTTAATTAATAATGGAAATATGAATATATGTCCCTGACCTATAGTGATATATATTCAAATGTATCTCATTACACTATACAATAGCTAATAGATCATTCAAAAGGTATCCTAGTTATGTATCAATATCAACCCTCTAGTTTCCCAACCCCTCTTATGAACCCATTATGGTGTACAACACAATACAATTTAATATAAAATTTAATTTTGGTATAACATTCATACCTCCATGATACAATGATAGTTCATTCCTCACTCAGTATCCCCTTCCTCGTAATTTGAAACTAAGGTTCCTATACCAAATATTTGATTAAAATAATAGGGTGATACTCACCCCTCACACATAAAACCAAGAAAAAGTGTCTATAATAGATCAAGATATCTCTATAAAGTCACTCTTGGACACCCATAGTAAATATACACTACTACATACTAAATTGAAGATAAAATAACCTATCCAAGTACTCTTTATCATGACTAACCAAGGAGACATTACTCTTGGTTATAGAATACATAATTACCAACAATTTAATTTCACCACATGGCCTTTAGTGGATATGGAATCAAGCTACACAAAATGAAGTTTATCCATATCCCTAATAGATCATACCCACTCTTAGGTGGTGAAAGGAAGTCTTAAATTTAATGGATAATGTTATTATCTCTAATCACACACCCCTCCTAAGACTAAGTAGTAAAAAATTCACATACTCAAGGTCCTAGGAATCATTATATAACTCAAGATAATCCCCATTATGCCCCGATCACAATGTATAAAACACTTTAATTCAATATCATGGTCATTGATGTCCATAAAATCAAGGTAAAACAACCAAAATGTCCATTGTGGCTCAAACTATCCTTACCCAACTCAACTAGGGTTAAAGGAAAGAATTCAAGATTATTTTTTGGTGAATCAAAAATAATTAGTGAGTTCTCTTATCACACACCACATGAAATGAGCATAAAATATGGAGGTTATTTAGGGAAAACCAAACATGGAACACCAAAATAAACATTATCAAATATCACCATATAAATCATCTTTAATTGGTAGGAATTGAAAAATCAATAAAAATCCCCTAATTTAGGTATTAAAGGCTGAAACATAATGAAATGGTAGAAGAAACTAAGAATGTATCAAATAGGATCAATAGAATCACCTCTATCCATAACCCTTGATAATGGAAACTTGAATATGATCACTAAAAAATAATATCCTAGAATAGAAGAGGATATATGAGGGTGAAATGGTTATAGGTGTGGATATTGATTCAAAATGAGTAAAAACTAATTTTATAAGTTTTTAATATTTAATATATTGGATTTAATTAATTAAAAAAATAATTTAACATGCCTTGTGGCATTACCACAATGGTCATGGTGTAATTCCCATGTTAGAGATGCCATTATAGATTATCCCCCTGGACATGAAACAACACCATACAATTGATAGACAACAAAAACATAACCTTTCCTTCCTAGTTCATGTTGTGGTGTGACCTTCCGCATCATAATATAGTGCCCTCCCATTATCCATGGATTCATATAATAACCTTCCTCTCTTATGGTCAACACTTCTCAACTAGTTCAGATTCAAGGTATATCCCTTATCTACTATAGTGAAAGACATCTACCTCAAGTGGGGATTCACAACATAGAACATGGGATGTGATATGACTAGTCATTTTTTAGAAAATTTAATCATATATAGGCTATTATGTTACTCATATGTGTCCTTTTACGGACAATAAAATCCTTACAATTCACCATGGATTCTCCTAACTCTAAAAATAAATATAATCTCATCTATGCCTCACCATAGCAAAATTCCCAAAGGCCATAATAAAACAACCCAAAAATGTAAGATATTAATATTTTTTAGGGAAACATCCATGTTGTAGTTACCTAGGATATAATTTATTATTTAATTTTCTATATATTTCTTGGTCGAACCAAGATCCAACTCTTGAAACTGGCCCTCAATCCCTAGATAAAAAATCAAATAGTTCAAATATAATGAAATACATTATGTTTAGAAAAAATTAAATAAAATTCATAACTTTAACATATGTTATTTGTTAAAAAAATCCTCACCATAACACTTATTTACCCTAAGAAATGTGCATGTGTATCTTTTATGAACTGCATGGTTCACTAAAACCCAATGGATGATCTAAATCCATATCCCACGCTAGCTATAATTGCATTGAAACAGCACCTGGACATATGTAACTGAATAGTACTCATAGATTTTTTATACACTAATCCATAATAAACATTGTCCTTTACCAAAATAATGAGTGAAAATTCATATTTGTTCCATTGCTCTCAATCATGTGTGAATAGTTAAATTTAGTACCTCGTTGCATCGATTAACTCTGAAATACCTTAATAGACTAAGAAGAATGAATCCATATAATTCCACCAAATATAAAAACATGACCCACCATTGATATGATTTATGGATTTCTAAAACATTAGTGTTTTATAGCCAAGACTGACATCATGGGTCTAAACTATAACACCACATGCTTATCAACTTACACAAGAACCTCAAAAGCATACATCCTTAAAATAAAAATTTCAAAATAGATACTTTACCAAAGTCACAAAGATATATATTATTACACTAAGAGTATTACTCAACATTAGTACCAACATAAAACAAATTACTCCTCTAATCGGTCAAAATGTTTTAATTCCCACCAATTAGTCACTAAACCCACTGACATGCTCCACCACTATGATATGATAACAAAATTTAGTTCACTCCCATAAAATAGTTATGTATACATACTTTCTATGTATATCAAAAAACTAATGTAGAACCCCTACCACTAATGATGATCACCACACTCCACCTAAATAAGGGTTGGAATAAAACATTATAAATGTCCTCTCCCCAGTATATGATTTCACACCTTGATTTTCCTATTTACTAACATCTATATATTACATAATTATATAAATTATGATACACACAATACTGTGATCATCATGAACATAAAAAAACCTTATGAGCCTTGATAATATGAAAATGACATCACGGTACTTCATGAAACAACTAACCAGAATTATGAAAGATACACCATCACCTAATCGGTCTCGGTGGATATAACCTCAAACATAGTGATGCTTTTCACCATAACATGGATCCCACATTCAAAACTACTATAAACTCTATCAAAATCTAATAACATTCCAATAATTTTATGAGCACCCAAATTTAGAAAACACGGTTGAGGAACCACTAACAAATATGAGTCACTCAAATCCTTAAAATTATGTTAAAACCATTGGTCATCTCAAATTTTCCTAAATCACATAATTGACCATAATTAATTCACTTGAAATTTTTAATAATAAAATAATATTAAGTTTCAACACCATTAGATTAAATAAGGTGTATTACACCTTTCCATACTCATTTAATACCTAATCACACCATAGGGGTGATTTTCTACAAATCCATCAACATTCCTCAACCCGACTCTAAGAAGTTGAAAGGATAAGGTTTCTTAGTCCCAACCACAATTTGTAGTAACATCACAATGTTATATACACCACATGGGTCTGAAGGGACTAAATATGAATCCCACTTAATAGAACAACATACCAAGTACGAATTAAAAATGAAACACAATCCATCAATAAAATTATCATAACATAACACCTAGAGTCATGTCTTCTTCCAACACACTCTCCCTAACCTCGAGATATCCTATGGATCCATTTTATGACATATATAAAATCCCATAAATATTTGATCATACCTATCTAGATACTAATATCATTGGTCCTAGTTTAATTTTTGACCTTGTCCATCACAAAAATCCACACATGTAGATCCTCTTATCCAAAATCAATGGAGGAGACATAAATCCATACATATAATGATTCACATGGAAACTATGACAAATAAAAATAAAAACTGAGTATGCACATAAAATATTGTTATATCATATATAACAGAAATAAAATCATTGTGATTTGTATCCATACTATCCTAAGCTCACTTATCTAACTGAAACCTAACCATGAATCACATGCATGTTGGTCACAACACTGGATAAATAATCGATGGGGATTTCATATCAAAATACATTAAAGAATAATTTATTACTAACAAATAACTAATCACGTTTAACTAGAGTGTTGATAATATTATACATATCATACAAATAATCAACCAACTCTTATTAACTAGAAGGTATCCACATGCTTGGGTCTCAACCCACACTCAGGCTACCTTATTCCATCACAAACCATCCTGGGTATAATCTAGAAAATAACCCTTATATATGACTAAAAATTATCTCAAAAATATCTAAATATGGAATAATCATCATTAATATATTTGATCTATTCTATAGACTCTCTCTCGTGAAGGTTAAAAAAATAAAGTAACCTTCCTACTTCAGTCTTAAATATTTAAGGCAACTCACTTTCCAACACCCCATTCCATGTATTTTAAAATAGTTACATATCTATGACTATACCAAGACACCCATTATTAGGTTCTAATCCTCATCGGGAACCCACATTCCAATATAACCCATTAACGATCGTTATCACATCCCAAGGTACATCAACGAAACTACTCCCAAGAAACACATCCAATAAATCCCTCACCAAATGTAAATAGGGTAAGTAATAGAAAATATGTCCCTATACCCACAGTGACCCTAAAATATGAGACTATAACTTCACTATGGGAAAGATATATCCTAACTTACCCCTTTTAGGCTAAGAAATATGTATAGAAATCACCTCATCAATGAAAAAATGGGAATAACATAAACAAAATATGGGTCCAATTACGTTTAATTCCACCATAAATTCATATTGAAAGGTCTATATAAGTTTATATTAACATATTAAATAATAATTACTTATATCATTATAAAGGTGTGTAACAATATAAAATCATATGAATGTCATGTGAATCCTGTGTGGAAATATCATGCATGAACATGCACCACTTTCCACCCTAATCCAAGAGAAAAAATATTTTTTCAATAATCCCAAAAAATATACTTAGAATGATTAATATAATATTATTATAATAAAGAAATTATAAAAATAACATTTTCAACTCCCTAGTAACTCAGACATATGCTCATTTAGGCATTTCTGTAGAACAATACATAGTGTTCATACCACATTCCAACCAATATTATCTATATATACCATATAAAAAATATTAATATAAGAAAAAAAGATATTGTGACACTTTATAGAATCCGAGATCTAGTTCAACTTCACTATAGCAGAACTGGGTGGCGAAAACCTCATGCATTCCTTCACATATGCCAGAGCCTACCAACCAATAGTTTGAGTCTATGTATGAAGTGGGGAGTCTATAACCTCTTGGTAGAGATAGATATATATAACAAAGGAATAAATACAATCAACAGCCATCATAAGAAAAACTAATATAAGGATACATTGCAACTATATGCCATTAGTAAAAAAAATATAATACCATGAAATAACAAAAAGGGTGGTAGTGATGTCATTTAGGAATATATATATGAATAAGATCTCATACGGGTAAATCACATACCACACACAAAAATAAATAAGTAAATTATGAAGATAATAGAAAAATTGGTTTAGATTCCTTGCCCAGTCCCATGTCTAAGCTCCTACCAAACTTCAAATCTCATCAATTGATAGTAGAGTCGTATCTCATACCTAAAACATTAACCATGTTGTATGATTTGGTAATAATTTTCTCAATTATGGTCTGATCATAGCTCATTACTCCACCAAAAATAGTGTCCCAAAAATATACAGTATTAGAAAGTACATGAACAGTGTGATATACTTATAACATAAAGATAATATGAAATGGAAATAATAATAATAATATCATAAACATGGGTACTAAATATCCACCAGGGTGTTACCATACCTGCTTCATATAATGTGGAGGTTACACTAAATGTATAAACACAAATTCTAAGGTTTATGGGGTAGTATATTCCCATGGTTGTAAGGTCCCATATCATGTATCTCAACTATCACATAATAATACATATGAAATAGGGAAATCATTGCGTTCCTATACGATCTCAGGTATAAGAAATATTGATAACTATGTATCAATATAAATATAAGTTAAATTTTACCTTATTATATAGAAATCTGGCCCCATAAGCATCTTAACCCCTACTCAAAAGTTTGATAATTACATTGGGAAATTTGGACCCAGGTTTATATTGATCACACCTCAATAACATCTTTATATAACTCATAATAATATGTATATCATGGTAGTGGAAGCTCAATGTCTATAATGATATAATCCCTATTACATATCAATCCTTGCTCAAACCGATGGAAAGATGGACCATAGCTATAAAGATATCATCCCATCGATATTTTTATAACAAAACCAAAATGATTAAAAAAAGGGAGAAGCATCCCCTATTTATATGGTATCACTCATGGGCATCCTGGCCATAGAATATAAAAAAATAAGGGTTGAATTGTAACACCTCATAGTTTTAGTTTGTATCTAACATCAAACCAAAACAAAACCATGATACATTTTATTGAGATAAATATTACTATGGAAGATAAACATTAATACATTATAAGAATAAAATATATAACATCATTAATAAATATAAAAGAGTAATAAATAAATAATAAAATAAATACACTACAAACCTAAAATTTTTATCCTCAAAGTTTTCCATAAAGATCATTCTCCTGATTATAACTATGGAAATAAGTAAAAGTAGTATAAATATAATACACATGTCTATAGAGAAGTATATGAATAGGATGAATGATTTTAGTAATGAATATAATGAAATATATAAGAAAAAATTATGAATATTGTATATATGTTTGTTGGGAATATGTTCATTGGATATACGGTCATTGGATATATAGCCATTGGATATATGGTATTTGAATATATGTTTTTTGGTTATACATATACCCAAGATTGTGTGGGTTTGGGAGCTCTCCCTCAATAACGATAGTGGTGTGTAGGGTTTCCTATGATTATGTTGATTCCACACTATCTGGGATCTATTATGTTATCTAGAAGGCCTCTCCATGAGGTACATTGGGCTATGTCCATGATCCATGGAACCCAATTTAATATTGTTCAAGATTTTTTTATAGCTCCACAGAGTGTGAAGGGTTCCCTATCTGATGCAGAGCCTCCTCCCACTAGTAGATATTTCAAGAAGTTGGAGCTTGTTAATGAAGGAGGAAGAGAGGATGTTAATGTAACACCATGAAATTTTAAAAAAAATTATTCAATATAACATGTGAGACACAAAACCTATCTTAAACAAACTAGAAATATATATCTTTAAATTTGATCTCTTTGATAGCTTAGGGAATACATAACCTCGGGTCTAAATGAACTGTAATATATTATACCATAATAATCAAGCCATTCATTTGGTAGGTATGAATAGTTATGAATAAATTATGACAACAATATGGATTAAACATGTATAAAAAATTAATTGTTTATCTATTATTTATAAATAAAATAATAATAATTTGAAAGAAAAAGAAATTTTTTCTGAATAACAGTATTTTTCTAAAATATAGTTTTTTCATGATTTGTACACATAATTTAAAATTAATTTTTAAAAACTTTAGAAAATATATTTTATAAAAAGAATATAATTTTTTTAAATAATCATATCAAAATTAACTTAGTTTGATTTTTTGGGATTATTCTAAAATGTATTATTTATTAATTAATAGTGAGAATATAGAATTTTATTGAAACCGGCATTTTTATAAATTATTTACAAAGATAAATTATATTCTAATTTTTTAAAAATTAAAATTTTCATAATTATATAAAAATTTTACTAATTTAGGTCATTTTAATCAATTTCATATTAAATTTAAATTATAAAACCTTATATTATTATGAAAATTTTCAATTTGGAAACACGTTGTTTCACCGTGTTTGTGAGTATAATTTTAGATTGTATTCTTCCACTTATGTGAATTGGATTTATAAAAACAGATTCTGTATTTTTAAGTAGCATAATTTATCTTATATAATATGGTCAAAATAAATTTTTACCATAATTAATTGTAAAAATAGTAAAAAATAATCAATGTGGTTAAGGTACAAACTGATGTATTGGGGGTTAAACTAAAATGATGAGGGATAAAATGACCTATGGACATGTTCAAAACTCATTTTATTGACATATTTAGACCTTATAATCTATAATAGTAGATAATGACAAATTTTGGAGTATTTGTTTCATGGTAATAACATGGTTTTATTTGAATCTTTTAAAACATTCCATGTGTGTCCTCTCCCTCACTTATAAAAGGCCACCTCCTCTCCTCCCCACTTCACAATTATAAAGACATTTGGTTTGGCCAATACCTACCCAGATAAATTATTTACCCCCTTAAAAACATCTTATATCCCTTGGATTGATCATAAATCCAACCTAGGAAGGATTTTGGTGAAAACCTAAAGAAATTTTCATAAGAAGAGGTAGCATTCTTAAACGAGCATTTTTGTTTTGTTTCTTATTTCACCTATATCAAATCTTATTAAAAAATTATTATATAATAACATCATTATAGTAAATATATTTTTATTTTATTATGTTATTTTCATGACCAATAAACATATCATATTCTATCAAATGTCAAACGAAACTGTCAATCGTGTGTACGATGGACTACTCCCTCACGAACTAATATTATTCGTTTTCCATAAAAAACATTTAATAATGGATTTAACTAGTTTATAAAATATTTGTGATATTATTATAATTATATAATTCTAATATTACATATACCTTCTTACTTTTCATGTCGTTTAAAATACGATAATATCACTCGTTGGTATGGACGACTACTACCTTACGAAGTGATGTGATTCGTTTTTAACTTACACTTTACATGGAATATAATAACGAAAAATTTAATTATTTATTTGATATATATGAAATTATATTAATTATTTATATTTAATATATTACCTAATATTTTACCCTTTCACACATTAAGTAAATGACAAGGTCGCTTGTGTGTACATACAGCCTACTGTCTCCACAAAATGATGTGATCTATTTTCCATGTTCAAATTTAAATAATGATTATAAAATTTTATATAATAAAAAAAATAAAATTAATAAAATTAATATCATTGTGTATATTATGTAACTATATAATATTCTCAAGAAACAAAACTTTAATGTCAAAACATGCATGAGAAAACAAGGCAGTTAAGACTCAAAATAATAGTAATAGTGAAAGACTATAAACAAATGGGTGATAATATGTCATAAAATTATAATATATGATATTATAAATATAATTTTTATTATTTTATAAATTAATGAAAATATGAAAATGTTTTATAGGAAGTTAAATCATGTTCAATAAAAAGGAAGTGTAAGGTAAGGGACTTTGTCTCAATTTCCCTTCATTGAGGAAAATTAAAATGTTATGAACATAATTTGTTTTATATAATGTATATAATTATAATTTGACATGTAATATCATGATTCATTAATAATTCATATTATTTTAAATTTTAATTTGAATTATTTCATCAAAGGGGATTTGACTTAAAATTTACGAAGTGGTAATGTATTTCATAACTCAATTTATTTTCATTGGGCTATATTACTTCATCATTATCTTTAATGTTATATGATTATGAGTGTATTGAATTTTTAATATATTATTTTTTATATCCAATTGTTTTATTTGTATTTCCATTTGATATAGATATTAAATTCATTGGTTAATTCTCACTTCAATATTATGATATTTGTAAGCGTTTATTTCACAAACTCATTTTAATTGGGATTTTTTATGCTTAAATTTACATTGAAAGAAATTAATTAATAATTTCTTAATGAAAAAATTTAATTTTATTCTAATCTACTTATTAATTATTTTTTAATGTAATATTACCATTTTTTCACTCTTTGGAACTTATAATGATTGATAAAAAAATTAATAAAATATGACATCATTTCTCCCATCAATTAAAAATCCTTCTTCAAAAACCGTGTTTTATAAAAATGATTTCAAAAATGTTTATAAAATTATTAAAATGATTTATGAAATACAATTTTACCCATATTTTAATTATTACAAAAATGTTAAAGGAATCTTCATTTCATTTTCTAGACAATGCACATTTGGATTTTACCAATAATGTGAAAGCAATATTTGTTTTTATGTGTACAACATGTATGGAATTTACTATCATCATGACCCCACAATGTTTTAAATATTCCTTTAAATTTTTTAAATCTCTTTTAAAAATAGAATTATTTTCAAAATATTTTTTGAACATTCAACCTTAAAAATATTTTCAAATTAAGAAATATATTTTCCATCTATAATGTTTTTAATGACATTTTTATGGTATTGTTATTCATCAATGATAAAAACCCATTATTTTTCTTATATACCATTGGGGATATATTTTATTGATACCACACTTAATCATTATATAGATGGTTTATGATCATTTTGACCAAAAAAAGTACTGAAATTTACTTTATTTATTCTTTTTTGTGTTCATTAAATTTCCCTTGAAATATTCACTTTCTTATGATCATTGGAAATTAAATTTTTAGTAAATATTAATATTATTTATCATGGATATTTTAATTTATTAAAACATATATAATTTCTATATATGTTTTTATAAATTGAAATGTATTTTTTTATCTAGAGAAATATTTATAAATTTTTATTCTATAATCAATATAGATATTTGATGATAAGGAACATTGTTCTTGAAATAAATCGATTATTCGATATATGAGGAATGATTTGTACTTGTACTGATAGGAACTATATAGAATTATATATCCTCTCAATTCATTGATATCTTCATGATTTGAATCAGTAAGCTAACATTAAAGGTGTTTTTACCTATAGTTTTTAAATATCCTATGAAAGGTCTTAAAAGTAGAGAAATCAAGTTGTCTGAGATCATGACATCTAATAATTAAGAATTTCCTTCATTAAGAATTTAGTTATTATTATCCATGATATTTTTTCAATTATATTATCTCTAGATAAATTTATTTATACGTCATTGATTAAATAGAATGTGTTTTTTGTTATTTACATTTCTATATTGACTATGACTTTTCTATTCATGATAGTCAAGTTATTTAAATGAAATATTTTTTCACTTATTTACTATGACATTTTTGTTATTACTTAAACATTAATAATCATCAAGTTATTTAAATGGAATTTGAATTCATTTATTTACCTTCCCATTTAGATTATTCCTTATATATTCATGAAATTAAAGTTATTTAAAAGGAATGTGGGTCCAATTATTTACCTTTATATTTGATTATTCCTTACCTAATCATGATAATAAAGTTATTTATTAAATCTAATGTGTTTTCGGATATTTTACTTACCATATTGATTATGAAATATTTATTATTCATTATTTAAACCTGATATCTTCTTCTTTATTTAACTCTTACTGTGAATTTGAACTCACTCTTATTTTGTTTCCTTTCCCCAAAATCCAGAAAGTGTACTATAAAAGGATATGTAAGGATATTCTAGAGGGAATAATGATAGTCTCAAAATAAATTATTTTTTAATATTCAAATTTAATATGGGAATCATGTATCTATCTAGTTTAACAAGGCTACTAAACTATTCTCTCCTTTTGGATGTAATTCCTTATATCTAATACCAATGTAATTAAATAGACATTGGGTGTGGGTTACTAGATTAATAGTTATTACAGTTGGTATCATAGGATTTATAGATTAAACCTTGGGATCTAGAATAAGAAAAAAATTGATGAGAGATCACAACCCTATAATAGACTTTAAGGATAAGTATAGAAATAAAATCCTAAAGTTTTGGTAAGGTAGATATTATGTCGTTTTTTCTAGAAATACATCCTTTTATGGATACTAAAAGTTGACATAGTTCTTGAATATATATAACTTGGGGTAATAAATCTAAAAAATACACATAATTCTTGACTTGACTGCTACTCAGTACATGATAATGGGCCTTACTGCGCACCTGGATTGACACTCCTGAGGGAAATTATTTGGATAATTCACATTTTCTTTACAAACCATTATAAAATATTTGAATATATGATGAAAATAATTGATGTACGTGAAACCTATAGTGTCTATATTGAAAATAAGGAATCTTGTTTTAGACGTCGAATAAATTATTATATGGTTTCCCCTCTATGATTATTATTTCTCACACTATACTTTATGGTTTTAGTCAGTGTTCATAACTCAAAGGAATTATGTTAACATTGAATATGAAGGAAAATGTAGTGAATATGAGAAACCAATTGGGATAATGATAGGTGTGAAAGATATCATGATTATTCATAATCAGTTATACAGAAATATGATTGAAAACTTATACCTTAACCAACTCTCAGAATCACCAAAGAAGATAAGTATGGAGTTTCCTAAGAGCCTAAGTGGTGGAGACCATGGATGAAAGAAGGGATGATTTCTTTCATGTCAGAAATTTGGAAAAAACACAAATTTAAAGTCATCAAAACAATAGGAAAAAAAATATCTGTGTAAAATAAAGGAATAAAGAAATGAATTTTTGAGGAAAAATGATGATTATGATATAGGGAAATAAATTTCATCCAAGGGACCCATTTATTGTTCATTGTCTTAAATTTTTGGAACCAGTAGATTATCCAATTCAATTTTTTCTTCTAATGGTTATCCCATATACCAAGGAAAAACTAATATTTAAATAAAACTATTAATTTATTTATGTATTGGGATTCTAGAGTTATATTTTAGAATTATTTTTACCAATGGGTTTTTGGTTATAAGAGTCATGAAACATATAAATATTATGTTAAATTTTTGAAGCATATATTTATTCATTAACTTAAGACTTATTTATGCCATCGTGGGTTTATGAGTTAAATATTGATCATAATTTCATATTATTAAACACCCATTTTTTGGTTTTATGTTATGGGAGTCTACTATGATTAAGGATATTTTTGGAAAAATTTAGGGAAATACAATCCACTATTTTAGTATATGTTTCAGTGAAAAAGTTATTTAAGGAATAATTCCCTTACATTTTGTGGGTGTAATTATAATGGTATTGGAATACCTTAGGGTTTATATTATCTTTTATCTTTAATAAATTGTGATTTATTACACTTTGGGAATTTTATAGGAATTATATTTGCGTGGTTTTAGAATAAGGACAACCCACATATCGTGTGAAAACCCATTGCATATGGCAAGTCTATGGGACTTGAACCCATGACAAAATAAAAATAAGGGTTTAGTACCTACCAATTAGTTATGTAATGTTATGGTTAATATTTCATTGTTTTTTCATAAATTTTTTGGTGAATAAATAATAATGATGAACTAGTGACGTATTATTGAGGTTTAGAGGTAAATATATTATATTGGAAAACTTGTCTGACCATATTGGTTTTAGAAAATAGTTAGAGAAAGACAAAAAGACTTTTCAATTTTTATGGACCTTATAATCCTTTAAATGTGACTTTTTGTGCTTCATAGATAAAAATAATAATTTTTGGGTATTCCTTTCTTGGACTAAACAATGAATTGGAAATTTATCATGGCACAACCAAATGATGAAATTTTTCCTATGAAAAAGAAAAATATCAAGTATATTTACTTATATTATTAAAAAGTAAAATAATTCCTCAAATTTAGGAAAAGGATCATGAAATAAAAATTTTATCATATTACCATTATATATGATCAATAAAATGTTATTTCAAATCATCATAGATTTAGGGTTTTTAGATCCTTAAATTTTTATTTATTCTTAACTTTCTTTTATCAATGACCCTTCTCACTCTTTATAATTAGTTATTCTTTTATTTAATGTCTATATCTTCACTTGTCACCAATGTTCACCTATTTAGAAAACTTTTTATGTGTTATTCACATGTACTTATTAATTACATTTCAATCATATTTAACGGATTTTTTATTAAACCTTTTTATAATGTGGGTTTTTATACAAGAATTTTCATATAGAATTCCCTTGATCTTTCGAGCACAGGTTTCAATTGGGAGGACACAATTTATTAAAGGTGGAGAGAATGTAACACCCTAAGATTTTCAAAAAGAACATTTTATTTGATAGAGTATATAACATGATACACCAATCTTAAACAATCCACAAAATATATTTCTTTAAATTTAATCACTTTGATAGCTTATGGAACACGTAACCTTGAGTCTAAATGAAAAGTAATTGTAACGACCCGAAGTTTTTAATTATATTTTTTTCCTAATTTTGTGTGTTATTTTATTGTATACTCAACAAAACTATATCCTTCAATTAATAAAGTGGGTATAATTAAAATGAGACTGTTGTGTTTCGACTGTTATATGACTGTTGTTCAATATGACCATTGGAAAGTCTAATCTTAACATTGTGTTTTTATAAATACGGCTATCTTGGTTAATTAATACAGAAAGAAGATTGAATGGCCTCATCCAGTAGACTCGAGCCATATGAATCCCATCTTTCAGATCTTGGGAAGGAGGTAGCATCACTGGGCATTTCTCTGGACCAAGCCCAAGCGGAACTTCAATGTATGAAGCTCGAATGGAATCGCCTAAGAGAGAAGTTAAAGATGATAGAAATCACCACTCGGGGAATGTTGTCTGAGCCACCCGAAGATTCTATCACCGTATCACACCTTACACTTAGGTCCTATGCTGGTGTTATAAGGGGCTATGTAACAAGACCATAGCTACTTTGTGTAATCCCTTTATATAAATAAAATTGTTATTTTTTATTATGGAAATGTTTGTGAATTTTAAATATCTGAATATATATAGGTTGTGTATTATTGATGAATTTAGGAAAAAAGGTTATTTAAAAATATTTTTGTATTCATTAAATAACTAAAAATGTGAAATGATTTTTAAAAAATGGTCTTCTACAGTTGTGATCAGTGAGAAATTTAGAGTCTAATAAGATCAACTTAGTTTTTAGTTAATAGTATAGTAGGAATACTAACATACCCATATGAATAGTAATAAATAGTAATGAATAGTAAATTGACCAAAAAATAGTAACTTCACCCATGAATGTATAAATACATTTTAGACATCTTATAAGTGAAAAAACGATCATAGTTTATGTTTTAGTATTTTTGTATACCATAAATATTTTATTTACATTTTTATGATTAATTAAATAATTTAAAATGGAAATTTATTTTCATAAATTTTAATCATAAATTTTTACTTTATTGTCTTATGGGTATAAAATGTTTTTATGGGACCTTGTTTACTTTTTTAAGGTGTTACAAACTGAGTTATAGTTTTAAAGTTGTATTATTGGAATAAATAATGATTTAATTTAAAAATTAAATTAAAAATATTTTTAAAAATATTTTTATAAAATGGAATTCCTTTTTTAATTCATAGCATTGATATTAGGATAGGGTGAATTTTTGGGATTTTTATGAAACATTTGAATTATCGATGAATAGTAAAAATGCAGTTTTGAGTTTCGAGTGTTTAATGACATCATTAATGGTGTAATAATGATGTAAGATCTCTAGTAGACTTATGAATAGTAGGTATTTTATGAGGTGTCCCAAGTGGCCAATACCATGGGCAAGCCCATGGTTTTGCAAATCCCACCAATGAGGTGTCCCTTGGAAATTAATAATTTATTCACTCGCTTTTCCTATAAATACAAAGCCATTTCCCTCATTCATTTCATTCCAAAATTATCCTCAACGAATTTATGGTCTCCTTAACTCCCAAGGAGTCCTTCCAATGTTCCCTCAATCCTCCCAAGGTCCCTACCTTCAAGCTTTCAAAGTTACTCTTCAAGGTAAGGGAATCTTTCACCCTCCTCTTTTAAAGCCATGACTTCATTTATGTTGTGTCTTCTTGTTTCCATCTCTTTATGTTGAGGGTATGTTATTATATGGTCTCATTACTGTCCATTTCTTGTAAAATTTTTGAGATACCTTTTTCTCTCTAATCAATTTATTTTATGAATTTTTATGTGATGCCATTAGGCTGCCGAAATTTTAGTAAAAGAAATTGCATCTTCTATTTTACTTCGAGTTTCATTTTCATATTGTATTTCCTTCAAATATATATACCATGATATTATTTCATTTTATTCAGTACCCATAATATATGATGATTTACTTATGATTGGGTGACTCTTGTCCCCTCTCTTTCCAATGTTTTCTAAAACCCTGTTATATAGTCGTTATGCTGCAGAATTTTTGTCTCTAAATCTCTCTCTTTTTCTCAAGATATTCTCTTGTATTATTTATGTGAATACCCAATTATATTTCCATATCCATGGTTATTCATCAATACATAAAATTCATCTATTTGATTCTGGAATTGACATACATATAACCCTCACTCCCTTTCCATGGGTTATAAATGACTTAATGATCATGTTTTTAAGAACTTTTTAAAACATCATGATTTTGAAATGAAACCCATTCCGTTTATTCTCTTTCGATTATTTATGAAATTTTTGATTATGATCTATATAGATCACATGAAAATATAAACATATTAAGGGAATGCCCTGATAGTTCTCTAATGCATTGGGTAAATAATTAATCTCTAGAGATGACAAGTTTCACGATACCTTGGTGAATAACCTTGGTAGTTTTTATGACACCTCAGGGATAAACCTTGGTGATATGTTCATGAATGTCTAAATGAAATGTTGTAGCCACATAGTCAATTTATGTTCCATGTTATTTTCATTATGATATTCCTATACTTCCATTGCTCATGTATTTATGTTTTTATTGTTAAACAAGTAAACTAATTCCCTTGTTTACCCTTACTGGGCCTTCTGTTCACCCTTCCCTTTGATATATGTCTCCAGGATATGAGATGAAGTAGTTGTACATAGGATAAAATTTTGATGAAGCCCTATATGTGGTTTAGAAGAATGTTTTATGTTGTTTTCATGTATTAAGTTCCTGATTTCCAAGACACTATACTTTAATGATCCTCTGGTTTTAAAATGTAATGAAAAGTTATGTAATAAACAGGAGGGATTCTATAGTTGGTATCAAATGATAGTTTAGTTATTTATGGAAATTAGGCTATGAAATATTTAAGAAAAGTCCTATAGAAAAGTTTAAATATAGGAAAACTTCCGGGTATTTTGGTGAGTATTAAGTAAGTGGTTTATCAAGAAAATGCATCCCTGTCTGGGTACGAGCAGGTAGAGGCGGCTCTGGAACAGATGTACATTGGGGTAAAACCCGAAAACCCCACTTTGAGCTAGACTCGAATGGGAACTGGTGCACGATAATGGGCCTTGTTGCACTCTTGGTTATGACACTCCCGGGGGATATGTTTGGTTAATCAGAAGGTTTTTATGAATCATTTTGAAAGATTTATAGAGAAATGTAATTGTTTAATGAAGTTTTAAGACATAAATCCTTTATAGTTAAAAGAATATTAAATGAAATAGGTTTCTCGTTGAGGTTTTATTATTTTAGAAATGGCGGGAAATAGGAGGAACCGTGCAAATGGTGACCACAATGGACTATGCGCTGACAGCCCTCTGATGGAAGCTGAAATAGAAATATTCATGCGAATGATGAACCAACTGACTCAAGTTATGGGAAATAAGTTGAATCAATATTAGAGACGGATATCGTCATGAAGGTAACAACATTATGTTGAGTCCTTTATGCGTCAAAGACCACCAACCTTCAGTGGATCGACTGGACTATTGATTGTTGAGCAGTGGATTAGCTCTATTAAGAAGACCTTTTCTATGCTCCGCTGTTTAGAGTAATAGAAGGTCACCTTGGTTGTCTATTTCTTATTAGGAGAATCTGATTAGTGGTGGGAACTAATTAAAAACACAAGGAAAAGAGTGGAAGTTGAAACTATTGAGTAGGTAGAGTTCAGAGGGATCTTCTTCCGTAATTATTTCCCCCGTTCTATGAGAACAAGAATAGAGAAGGAGTTTCTCGAGCTAAAGCAGAAGGATAATGAATCTGTGGGAATATACGAGATGAACTTCACAAGGCTTTCACATTACACCTCCATCATTTTCATGGATCCAAATGTAAAGATTGATATATTCTTCGGTGGACGGAGGCCTCATCTGTGGAAGAATCTATCCAACCGAGATTATGACAGCTATGAGGAGATCGTGCGAAGTGAGATGAAAGTCGAACTTGAGTTTGGTGAGACACAGTGGTCTCATAAATCCAACGACAAAAAGAGATCAATGGATCCAAGATTAGGGAGGATAATTGATCAAGGAAGAGGAGGAAAGAAAGTGCAACTTCCCACGTCTAATAAATGTGTAAAGAAGCATTCGGGGAACTGCCTGCTCGGGAGTGGGAAATGATACAAGTGTGGAAGAGATGGAAATATTGTGAGGAATTGTCATAGTGAGGTGAAACCTCAACTTCCAAACACTAATGACATGGGGAAGATGTTGTAGGAACTGCCTGATGTTCAGTGCTTTATGTGTAGACAACTGGGGAACATTTCCAATCACTGTAAAAATATGAGGGCATTGGAGGGGAACCACCATCAGCCTCAGAAAAGGCCAATGAATAAAGGTAATGATTTTTATATCATGACATCTGAATTTGAAGCTCTAAATGATGTGGTAGCAGGTACTCTTGTTGTTCTCTCAAAGCTGGTAATCACTTTGTTTGATTCTGGTTCTATGCATTCCTTTATTTCCTCCATGTTTGCAAAGAATTTAGAATCAACCCCCAACTTGATAAAAGTAGAGTTATCAGTCAATACTTTTGGTGGGATTATCCAAGAATCATCAGTATCTAGAAACTCTAGTATTTACTTTGGTGAGAACAATATTATCGCAAATATAGTAGTCATTCCCATGCTGTAATTCGACATTATACTAGGGATGGACTGGCTCTAAAAGTATAATACTAGGATCAAATAAGAAAATATCAGTAGTATTGAATGGAAAACCTACAATTATCTTACAAGGAGAGATATATCAACATGAACTTTGTCTAAAAGAGCATCCTATATCTTTATTTATGGAATTGATCGGTGAAGAAGAAGAAGAAGGAAATTAGAGTTTTAGGGTAGAAAATGTACCCATCGTCCTAGAATACATTGATGTATTTCCCAAAGAGTTACCTGGACCTCCCCCAGAAAGAGAGGTAGAGTTCTCTATTGAACTCATACCTGTATCTCATCCAATATCAAAGACCTCATATAGGATGGAAAATGTGGAGATGGAGGAATTAAAGAAACAACCACAAGATCTTTTAGAGAAGGGGTTTATCCGACTGAGAGTGTCTCCTTGGGGAGAACCTGTTCTCTTTGTGAAGAAGAAGGATGGATCGATGTGACTATTCATTGATTATAGAGAACTGAAGGGGATCACAATAAAGAACAAATACCCTCTTCCAAGAATTGATGACTTATTTGACCAACTTTGGGGGGCTCAATTGTTCTCTAAGATTGATCTTCGCTCTGGTTATCATTAATTGAGGGTGAAGAAAGAATATATTCCAAAAACTACCATTTCATCAAGATATGGGCATTATGAGTTTGTTTTTATGCCTTTTGGACTGACTAATGCACCTGCTATTTTTATGGATTTGATGAATATAGTCTTTAAAGAATACCTTGATTACTTTTTGGTAGTTTTTATTGAGGACATTCTGATATATTATAAAATTCATGACAAGCATGAGGATCATCTAAGGCTTATTTTACAAAATCTATTTAAGGAGAGACTTTTTGGAAAGTTCAGTAAATGTGAATTCTGGTTACAAAAAGTTGCTTTCTTGGGGCAAATTGTTACCAATGAAGGAATCACAGTTGACCCTGCAAAGACAAAATTTGTAGAGGAGTGGCCTCAGCTAACAATAGTAACTGAGATTCGTAGATTCCTTGGATTAGAGAGATATTATATGAGGTTTCTGAAAAAAATTTCATGACATTATAATCCATTAACCAAGTTAACTCTAAAAGGGGTCAAGTTCATCTAGACAAAGGAGTGTGAGGAAAGTTTCCAAGAGCTGAAGAAGATATTGGTTACTGCACCTATGTTAACTCTTCCCTGAAGTGGAGAAGTATTTGTTATTTTTAGCGATGCATCTCTGAAGGGGCTTGGGTGCATCCTCATGAAAAATGACAAGGTCATTTCTTATCCATCTCGACAGTTTAAGACTCATAATCAGAACTATCCTACACATGATCTAGAGATGGTTGTGGTCATTTTTTCTCTGAATATATGGAGGCACTATCTTTATGGGGAGAAATGTGATATATACGTAGAACATTAATGTTTGAAGTATATTTTCACACAAAAGTAATTGAACATGAGACAAAGGAGATGGTTGGAACTCCTTAAAGACTATGATTTTTCAATTCATTATCATCCAGGATGATCCAACAAAGTCGCTGATGCATTAAGCAGGAAAGATCCAGTTCTTATGTCCATTATGAGTATTCAAAGAGATAGTTTGATCAATAAACTCGTAAAACTGGACATGGGAATCATAAAGGAATGTACATCATAAACCCTAACCCAAATTATTTCTCAACCGTCACTACTAGATAAGATCAAGAAAGCTCAGAAAGAAGATCCTTTGTTACAGAAGAAGTTTGAGGCTATGAACGATGGGAAGTTTCCTGATTTCAATACTGATCAATAAGGTGTACTAAAATTTCGTACAAGACTATGTATTCCATATATTCTAGATATAAAGAAGGAGTTTATGGATGAAGCTCATTCCTCTACTTTATCTATACATCTTGGTATCATGAAAATGTATAGGGACCTTCATGATCATTATTGGTGGGATGATATGAAAAGGAAGATTACTGACTACACTTCAAGGTGCCTGGTATGTCAAAAAGTGAAGGAAGAGTGACAAATTCCTAAAGGGGTATTGCAACCACTACCCATACCAGCATGGAAGTGGGAAAATATCACTATGGACTTCATCACTGGTCTCCCGAGAACTTCCAAAGGAAATAAAGTGATATGGGTTATTGTGGACCATCTCACTAAGACTGTCCATTTTATCTACATTTGGGAAGATTTCTCTCTTGATCAACTTTCCAGGATTTACGTGAAGGAAGTGGTAAGGTTGTATGGAGTTCCTCTTTCTATCGTATATGATCCTGATCCAAGGTTCACATCAAAATTATGGAGAATTATTCAACAAACTCTGAGTACTGAATTGAATTTCAGTATGGCCTATCACCCCCAAACTGATGGAAAATCTGAAAGAACTATTCAAACACTCAAGGACATGCTAAAAACATGCTCAATGGAATTTAAGGGTGGATGGGATCAACATCTCTCTTTAGTTGAGTTCTCTTACAACAACAGCTTTCAATTGAGCATTCAAATGGAACCCTATGAAGCTCTATATGGGAAGCGGTGGATAACTCATACTTGTTGGGATGAAGATGGTGAGAGAAAGCTTCTTGGGCCTAATCTTGTGCAATTGATGATAGAAAAGGTCCATGCCATCCAACAACACATTAAGGCTGCTCAAAGTCGGCAAAAGAGATATGTCGACAACCATCGAAGGGACTTGGAGTTTGATGTTGGTGATAGTCTTTCTTTGGATTTCACCTTGGAAGAGAGTCATGAGGTTTTGGAATAAAGGGAAGCTTAGCCCTAAGTACATTGGCCCCTATGAAATCCTTGATCATGTTGGAGCAGTGGCCTATCGTCTTGCACTTCCTCCAAATCTAGCACAAGTTCATGATGTCTTCCACATATCCCTCTTGAGGAAGTACATATCTGACCCTTCACATGTACTGAATCTAGAGGTGGTACAATTGGAACATGACCTTTATTATGAGGAGTAGCCGGTGGAGATCTTGGATTGTAGAGACAAGGTTCTACACAACAAGACTACCCACCTTGTAAAGGTGTTGTGGAAGATCCAAAAATGTGAAGAAGTCACGTGGTAACTAGAGGAGTCCATGAGACAGAAGTACCCACACATTTTCCCATCCGAGGGTACAAGATAAAATTTCGGGGACGAAATTTCTGAAGGGGGGAAGAATGTAACGACCCAAACTTTTTAATTATATTTGTTTCCTAATTTTTTGTGTTCTTTTATTTTATACTTAACAAAACTATATCCTTTAATTAATTAAGTGGGTATAATAAAAATGAGACGGTTGGGTTTCGAATGTTATATGACCGTTGGTCAATATGACCATTGGAAACTATAATCTTAATGTTGTGTTATTATAAATACGGTTATCTTTGTTAATTAATACAGAAAGAAGATTGAATGGACTCATCCAGTAGACTCAAGCCCTATGAAGCCCAACTATCGGAGCTTGGGAAGAAGTAGCATAATTGGGATTTTCTCTGGACCAAGCCCAAGCCGAAATTCAACATATGAAGCTTGAACAGAATCGCCTGAGGTAGAAGTTCAAGCTGATAGAAATCACCACTCGTGCAATGTTGTATGAACCACCCCAAGATTCTATCACCATAACACACCTTACACTTAGGTATGATACTGGTGTTATAAGGGGATATGTAATGAGACCTTAGCGTCTTTCTGTAATCCTTTTATATAAATAAAATTTTTATTTCTTATTATGGAAAAGTTTGTGAATTTCAAATATCTGAATAAATATAGGATGTGTATTATTGATGAATATAGGAAAAAAGGGTATTTTAAGATATTTTTTTATTCATTAAAGAATTAATAATGTGACATGATTTTCAAAAAATGTTCTTCTACAGTTGTGATCAGTGAGAAATTTAGAGTCTAATAAGATCAACCTCACTTTAAGTGAATAATAAAGTAGGAATAGTAACATACCCGTATGAATAGTAATGAATATTAAATTGACCAAAAAAATAGTAACTTCACCCATGAATGTATAAATACATTTTAGATATCTTAAAAGTAAAAAAACGATCATAGTTTATGTTTTGGTATTTTTGTCTGCCATAAATATTTTATTTTCATTTTTATAATTAATTTATTAATTTAAAATGGAGATGTATTTTAATAAAATTTTATCATAATTTTTTTCTTTATTTTTTTATGGCTATATGATATTTTTATGGTACCTTGTTTTCTTTTTTAAGGTGTTACAAACTAAGTTATAGTTTTAAAGTTGTATTTTTGGAATATATAATGATTTTATTAAAAAATTAAATTAAAAATATTTAGAAAATTATTTTCATATAATGGAATTAATTTTTGAATTCAGAGCATAGATATTTGGTTACAGTGATTTTTTGGGATTTTTTTGAAATAGTTGAATTATTGGTGAATAGTAAAAATAAAGTTTTGAGTTTCAGGTGTTTAATGACATCATTAATGATGTAATAATGATGTAAGATTTCTGGTTGAATTATGAATAGTGAGGTATGCTATTAGGTGTCCCTATTGTCCAATACCATGGTCAAATACCATTGGCAAGTACCATGGGCAATCCCTTGGTTTTGCAAATACCACCGATGAGATGTCCCTTGGAAATTAATAATTTATTCACTAACATTTCCTATAAATACCAAGACATTTCCCTCATTAATTTCATTCCAAAACCATCGTCAACGAATTTATGGTCTCCTTAACTCCCAAGGAGTCCTCCCAAGTTTCCCTAAAGCCTCACAAGGTCTCGACCTTTAATATTTCGAAGTAGATTTTCAAGGTAAGGGAATCTTTCACCCTCCTCTTTTAAAGCCATGACTTCCTTTATGTTGTGTCTTCTTATTTCCATTTCTTTATATTGAGGGTATCTTCTTATATTATCTCATTACATTAAATTTCTTTTATAATTTTTGAGAGACCCTTTTCGCTCCCATCAATTTATTTTCTGAATTTTTAAGTGACGTCGTTAGGCTGCCGAAATTTTTGTAAAAGAAATCGCATCTTCTCTTTTCCTTCGCGTTTCTTTTTCATATGGTATTTCTTTAAAATCTCCATACCATGACCTTATTTATTTTTATTCTATACCCATACTATATTATGAGTTATTTATTATTGGGTGACTCTTGTCACCTCTCTTTTCAATGTTTTCTAAAACCATGTTATACAGCAATTATGCTGTAGAATTTTTGAC
The DNA here is from genome assembly GCA_963277665.1 of Viscum album. NCBI lineage: Eukaryota > Viridiplantae > Streptophyta > Magnoliopsida > Santalales > Viscaceae > Viscum > Viscum album. The sequence continues at coordinate 2,054,668,239 of OY728150.1, read as the reverse complement.
TCAAAATCTCTATCTTTTTCTTAAGAAATTCTCTTGTATTATTTATCTAAATACCTAATTATATTTTCATATCCAGGGGTATTAATCAATACATAAAATTGATATATTTTATTCTGTAATTGACATGCATATAACCCTCACTCCCTTTCCATGAGTTATAAATGACTTAATGATCGAGTTTTTTAGAACTTTTAAACGTCATGATTTTGAAATGAAACCCATTTCTTTTATTCTTAATGGGTTATTTATGAAATGTTTGATTATGATATATGTGGATCACATGAAAATAAAGACATATTAAGGGTGATCCCTGATATCACTCCAATTCATTGGGTAAAGAATTAATCTCTAGAGATGACAAGTTTCACGATACCTTGGTGAATAACCTTAGTAATTGTTATGAAATCTCAGGGATAAACCTTGGTGATATGTTCATGAATGTCAAAATGAAATGTTGTAGCCAAATATTCAAGTTATGTTCCAAGTTCTTTTCATTATGATATGACTATACTTCAATTTCTCATGTCTTTATATTGTTATTGTTAAACAATTAAATTTATTCCCTTGTCTACCCTTACTGGGCCTTTTTCTCACCCTTTCCTTTGATGTATGTCTCCAAGATATGAGATGATGTAGTTATACGTAGGATGAACCTTTGATGATTCCCTAAAAGTGGATTAGAAGAATGTTTTATGTTGTTTTCATGTATTAAGTTTCTGATTTCCAAGACACTAGACTTTAAAGATCCTCTGGTTGTAAAATGTAATGAAAAGTTATGTAATAAAAAGGTGGGATGCCATAATAATATAATATACCATTATAAAAAAACTATTAAATTGGTGGTTACGAATAATAATAAATAAATTATTAAAACTGTATAGTTTACACATGTATAAAAAAAATTCATTGGTTACCTATTTATTAGTAATAAAATAATATTCATTTTAAGGGAAGAAATATTTCCTAAAAAACTGTATTTTTCTAAAAAATGGTTTAGTCCAAATTTACACACATAATTTAAAATTATTTTATACCAATTTTAGAAAATATATTTGATAAAGTTAAATTAATTTTTTAAACAATCATATTAAAAATTAACTTGGGGTGAATTTTTGGTATTTTTATGAAATGTTTCATTTTTCAATGAATAGTGAAAATACTAAATTTTATTGAAGACGACATTTTCATTTAAATTTTGTGCATAGTTAAATTATATTTTAAATTAATTTTAATGTATAATTAGTTAAATTTTATTAAAATTTCACTAATTTATCTCATTTTTATCAATTTTTTATTAAATTAGGATATTAAAAAATTTCTAGACTTCTAAGAATTTTCTCTTTGGGAACTAGCTTTTTCATTATGTCTACAGGTATAATTTTCATTTGGGTTTTGGAACTTCTGTTAATTGAATTTGGAAAAATTGGTTCAATATTTTTAATTATAATAATTTATATTATATAATAAGGTCACATTAATTTTTGAATATAATGAATAGTGAAAATAGTAAAAATTAATTATCGTGGTTTAGGTAAAAACTAATTTATAGTGGTAAAAATAAAAGGATAAGGGATAAAATAATGTAAAAACTCATAAAAACAAATTTTATTTTTATATTTAGACTATATCACCTATAATGGTCAATAATTCCCCTTTTTGGTGGCTTTTGGAATGATAAAAGCGTGGGTGTTATTGATTCTTTTCAAAAAATCCAAATGTGTCCTCTCCCTCAGTTATAAAAGGTCACCCCCTCTACTCCCCTGTTAAAATGTAAAAATCCATTTGGTTTTTCCAATACCATAAAAAATAAATTAATTAATTCCCTATAAACATTTTATATCCCTTTTTTAGCGTAAATCCAACCTATGAATGCTTTTGGTGCAAGACTAAAGAAGTTGCTTGGTGAAGTGGTAATGTTCTTAAATGAACAATTTTATTTTGTTTCTTCTTCCAAAGAATTAAAATATTATTAAACCATGATTAAATAATAACCTCATTATATTATATATACTTATATTTTATTAGGTTATGTGCTTGATCTATATACAACTCATCTTCCATCAAATGGGAACGAAACCGTTGATCGTGTGTGCGATAGACTACCACCTCACAAATCGATGTAATTCATTTTCAATCACCTCTATTAAATGATTTATATAATTATGGATTTAACACATTTATATGATATTTATGATATTATTATACTTCATGAATTATAATATCACATATAACTTCTTAATTTCTTTTTTTTTAAATATGGTAATGTCGCTCGTGTGCACGGTGGACTACCGCCTTCCAAAATGATATGATTTGTTTTCACTTCCTATTTACACAAAATGTAATAAAGATAAATTTAATGAATATACGTGATATATATTACATTATATTGATTCTAAAAAATTAATATATCACCTCGTTATTTATCCTTTTACACGTTAAGAAAATGATAAAATTGTTTTTGTGTGTATAGGACCTAGTGTTTACATGAAGCCATGTGATCTATTCTCCATTTTCAAATTTAAATAAAGATTTAAAAACATTTTATTATGAAAAAATTATATTTTTAACATTAATATAATTATTAATATGATATAACTATATATTATTCATAAAAACCATAACATCCATGTTAAAACATACATGATAAAACAAGGCAGTTATCACTTGAAAATATAGTAATAATGAAATAATATTAAAAAATAGGTGATAAAATTTTATAAAAGGAGAATATATGATATTATAAATATTAATACTGTTTTGATACAAATTAATTAAATTCTTAAAAATGTTATATAAGAGTTTAAATCACATTAAACCCAAAGGAAGTGTAATGTAAGGGACTTCATTTCAACATACCTTCATTGAGGCATATTGAAATGTTATGCACAAAATTTATTATATATAGTGAATATACAACCCATTTGAAATTTAATATAATTATCAATTGATAATTCAAGGTATTTTATGTTTTAATTTAATTATTTCAACCAATGTGTTTTGAATTGAAATTACCAAGTAGTAATGAATTTGATAACTCAATTAATTTTCATTCAGTTGTATTACTTTTTCATTATTTTTGAAATTATATTATTATGTTTGTATTAAATTTTTAATATATTATTTTTTATATCCATTTTTTGTTTTTATATGCATTTTATACACATAATTTATTCATTAGTTAATTCCCACTTCAATGTTATGATCTTTGTAAGGTTTTATTTCACAATCTCGTGTTAATCGGGATTGTTTATGCTTGAATTTACATTAAAGAAAATTATTTGATAATTAGATAATAAAACCATTTAATCGTATTCTCCCCCGTTCATTCATTAATGTTTTAAATTAATAATACCAATTTTCCACTCTTTGGTACTTAAAATACTAGAGAAGACACTTTTAATAAAAACAGAATTTATTTCTCTCTTAGATCAAAAATACTTATTACTCTAAAAAATGTTTTCTAAAAAAATTAAACAATTTTTAATTTTATTTAAATTATTTATTAAATAAATTTTCACCCATTTTTTATTTTTTATAAAAAAATTATAAAGGAAGCTTCATGTTGTTTTCAAAATAAGGAATGTTTGTCTTTTTCTAAAAATGTGAAAGGAATATTTTTTTAACATGTACAATAGGAATGGAATTCCATATTTTCATTACCAATAAATATTATAAAGCATACTTTATAATTTTAAAAGTTTATTTTCAAAGAAAATTATTTTTTAAATATTTTATGAACTTTTTTTAAACAAATTTTCATATTTGAAAGTATATTTTCTTCAAGAATGTTTTAATAACATTTTTATGGTATTTTTATTTTTGAGCAACAAAAAACCTTTATTTTACTTATACTACACTAGGATTATGTTTTATTGATACCATCCTTATGAATTATTTATATGTTTTATAATCATTTTGACTAAGAAAATTATTGGCCTTAACTTTCAAGATTTATTTTTTTATTCGTTATCTTTGCCTTGAAATATTAACTTTTCTATGATCATTGGACATTAAATTTACCCTAAATATCTATATTATTTATCATGGTTATATTTATTAATTAACCCATATATAATTTCTACATATGAAATTCCACATTAGAAAGTATTTGTTTATCTAGGTAAATATTGATAAATATTTATTCTTTAGTCAATATAAATATTTGATGATATGGAAAATTATTTGTTAATTAAATTGATTATTTGATATATAAGGAATGATTTAGACATGTAGTGATGTGTGGGGCCCAGAATTATATATCCCATTGATGCATTAGTAGTATCATGAGTTGAATCTTTAAGCTAGCATTAAATGGGTTTTCACCCATAGTTTTTAACTTTGTTTTGAATGTTCTTGATAATATAAGTATCACGATGACTGAGATCATGACATCCAATAATTAAGCATTTCCTTCATTAAGAATTTATTTATTATAATCCATGATATGTTTGAATTTATATTTTCTCTGGATATATTTCATTCTCAGTTATTGATTTAATGACATGTGTTTTCAGTTATTTATCTTTCCGTATTGATTAAGACTTATCTATTCATGATAGTCAATTTATTTAAATTACATGTGTGTTCAATTATTTACCCTACCAATCTGATTATTCCTTATATATTCATGATATTCAATTTATTTAAAAGTTATGTGTGTTAGGTTATTTACCTTTCCAATTTGATTATTCCTAATCTATTCAAGATGGTCAATTTATTTAAATGCATTGTGTTCACATTTATTTACCCTTCTACTTTGAGAATTCCTTATCTAATCATGATAATCAAATTATTGATTAAATATAAAGTGTGTAAAAATATTTACATTTCCATATTGATTATTATATATTGATTATTCTCCATTTACTCGTGATATCATCCACTATATGTAACTCTTACAAATAATTTGGTTTTACCCTTATTTTTTTCCTTTGACCGTTAATATAGGAAGTGTACTATGAATGATATGTAAGGATATGATATAGGTAATACTAATATTCTAAAAAAATTATATTTTAATATCCATACTCACATTTAATATGTAAATCATGTATGTATCTCATTTACAAAGACTATGAAATTATTTATTCCTTTGGGATTTTATTCCTTGTATATTATGCTAATGTAATTAATTAGCCACTGGCTCCGAGTTACTAGTGTCTGGGTTGTTATAATTAATGATAAAGGTGATAAATTTCATCAGATATTTTCATAGTTCAATGTAATGTATTTTTGAAGAATTTGGAGAAAATGTTTCATTTCCCATGTGATTGAAAATAAAGAGGCCATTATTGAACAAATTAAATTGTTTAATTTTTCTTTGATTTATCATTTAATTCTTCCCAAGGATTCAAAAAATTAGAGGTTGGAATATCTGATAGACTGACTAACCATGATCTAGTGCTCAACTAATTTATAATTCTTCTCTTTTTTCTAGGGTTTTTATCATCTTATCTTTCTTTAGGATAAAATAAAAATTTGGATTTTAGGACTTGGTTCAATTTCTCTCAAACTAGGCTTCCTATTTCTATAGGAGTGGGACTCTAAGTTCATACATTCATAGGTTAAGTACACCTCAAATTATATTTGGGATAGGATTCATATATTCAATTGTATTATATAATATACTATGATATTTTATGATATTTATTTATATATTGGTATCCCTATCAGAATGGATAATGAAACTAAAATTGCAATGTTTGGCCACTATGACTGGCTGTTAATTGATGTAGATCTTTGTTCTGATTTAATTGGTAATGTTTTATCTTCAATTGAGTATGATTATATTTAATTTCATATTTAGTATGAAAAAGTACCCATTTTTTGTTTTGATTTCAAATTCCATGGTCATGATAAACAGGCTTGTAATAGAATAGTTGTTTTCTCTGAATTCTCATTGAATGTCCATAGGGAATGATCATGTTTAAAGAATTTAATGGGTATTTATCCATCTAGAGGAGTATGAAATAATCAAACCATTAGGTAGGATATGGAAAATTATTAATTTCTAACTGGAAATGATGTAGATCCTCCAGATCTAGACATACAGGCTGGATCTAATGTGAATGTCTTTGAAGGGGGTTCTGGATATGGTGACGGAACATTGTATTTACATAATTCTCAAAGAGATGAAGGGGATATATCATTAGAAAAAACATTGAGTATTTATCTGATTATATACCCTTTGATAAAAATAAATGGGTTGTCTCTCATATATTTATGTGAGTTATAAAGAATCTCAAAAACATTAGTTCCCATTCTAGAGTCTGTTCATGGGAGGATAAAGTAAATTCATAGATTTCCTTCAAGGAGTTTATTTCTGAATAGAATTATTAGGAGTATGAACAAATAGAATATGAATGTGAGATAAAGGATAAGGATTAAATTGATATTTAGTTGTTATAAGACAAAAAATATGTTATCCTCAGGAGAATGAAAAGGGAAAACGAAGTTGGAGTTCAATGTCGTACTCTTGTGGGAATATAAAAAATTTGACCAACCTACTATATAGGGATATCTTAAGGACTTAAGCACTATTAATTTTGGTAAAAAAAAGTAATCACATTCTCATTGTATGGATTCAATGAAATCTAGTGATCAAGAAATAGATAAATATTAAATTAAGAATAGGTGGATACATCCAACATATTTTGAGTTCATGAATCACTAAATGAGGAGTGAGATGGTGGTGTGTAGAATAACAAATAGGTTGGGAAGGTGGAATTTTGGAGAAGAGAAGTTACTTACGAAATTTTAGATTGGTTCTCTTCTAATTAGAAATGTTAATCATTTGACTACCAACCCCGATGTGGACCAAGAATTATCTACTATGTCAATAGAAGAGGATTAAGACTTATCTAGGGTAAAAGAGGCCATGATTTAGACTTAAAAGAACTATATTACAATAAACAAGGTCAAAGGTAGTGTAGAGGCTTTGGTTGATGCTCTTTCTCAAGAAAAGGTTGTGGAAAATGTTGTAGAGAGTGACTTGAATAAATATATAGATCTTGATATCCTTTGTAAACATAAATATAGTTAGAGGATAGGTCTCTAACCAAGAGGTAGAGGCCATGTACATATTCGAATTGATTGGGTGGTTGTGTACAAAGAGAGTCTCAATGTTCAAATGAACATTTTTAAAATCCTTGGACTAAATCAAAGATGATGAGGGTAGTTTATTTTTTTGACCCCATCCACCTATTTGAATATGTTTTTATCATTTAGTACAAAGGTATTTGGCCTTGTATTTTTAAATATATATATAATTAAGAAATAATAAATAATTCTAGAATGAAATAAAAGGATAATATTTAATTAAAATATTTTATTATTTTTTCGTTATATATTTCTACTTTTAATATTATTATTATTATAAAAAGTGACTTGATATCTTTATAAAATTTAAATAAATATTTTAAAACAAATGGATTGATAAAATTTAATTGTTTGAAGATAATTAATTAATTTAAGGGGATGTTATTAAAATCATTTAATGTTATAATGTAGAAAATTTTCAAATATTTTTTTAAGTGATGTGTATTTTTATATTAATAAATTAATTTTATCCCTTTAAAATAATTATTATAATAAAATTTTTCAATTTATAAAAATATATATATTCATCCTCATTTATTTATTAATTGATATGAAATGGGGTTAAGAACACTTAATATTTAAAATTCATTTTTTTAAGAAAAATATTTTTTCTCTATATTTTATGTGTTTATATAAAAGTAAATTTTCTCAAATTTAAAATTTAAAATTTATTAAATGGACTGAATATTTTTTAATTGATAAGTTATAATTATTTAAGAAGTTTATTTTCAATTTTAAACATAAAAAGAAGTTGTTGAGGTAAAATTTGAGTTTCTATGGTAAAAGTAAAATGATGTAAAAGGAATAAATTAAGGTGTAAAGGTCTAAAATATTAATAAATGTGTCCCTAAATTATTTTTATGGGGGGATTCAAAACCCATATACACTTATTTTTCACTTTTTATCCATTTTACATGAAAATGAATAATTTATACCTTAGGGAATGAGTACATAAAGAAATATGACTCAAAACTCACAAATAAAAAGACCCCTCCTCTATCCCTCTTAAAACCAATATTTTACTAAGATTAAATCCTGAATTATTGACAATTTTCCTCTTTTAAAGTATTCTTAGACATTTGGGATCCATGTTTCCAAATAAACAAGCCTAAATCCTTTATTCCAAAAGAACATGTTTCAAGAAGGATAGAATTCATCATATTAAGTACCTAGTTCTTCATCAGGTTTTTTAATTACCTTCTCATATCCAATATTTATAAATATAACTAAAAAATGTTATATTAAAATCATTACTCTTATGATAAAACGATATTTCTATTATATATCTCTACACTCTTATACATTCATTAGTATATAATGTTCTTGTTTGGGTCGGTTGAACCACCCACATGAACAATGTTATATTATATCCACTGTTTCCAACATGAATGAGTATCAAGTAAATAATAATTATAATATATGATATTAAATTATAATTTATTTTATGAACATATTTCTTGAATTGTGATATAAAAATGATCATTATAAAGTAACTCGTTGTTATCGGTTTATTACTTGAAACATGGGTCATGGATTCCACTCTCACAAACCATACATATACCTTCCATCAAATAAAAATGGGACTATATAAATAATTTAAACATAATTATTCCACTACCTTGACTAATCTATGAATTATTAAATTGATATCAATTAATTATAATCAATATCTACATTATAAAACTTGTACAAAATAATCAAAATTACTAAATTCTGAAGATGAAAACAAATAATACAAAAACTAATGTGTGTGTAATGAATTATTATAACTGAAGAGTATAAAAGGTAACATATATAAATAATATTTTAAAATAAATAATTAATATGATTATGTTCTCAGAATTCAGGAGTTAAGGTAAGGCTATATTTTTAAAACTTACTTTAGAATCAAGATTACTTATTTACAAATTCCCCATAAGGAAAATTACATGTTCTTTATCTCCAGAAACCAATATATATTCTTATAATTTGGTTTTTTTGGGGTTTTCAATAATTCTTAACATTTCACTTACCTTTTCCTTACAAATCAATGGAAAGGTTTTCTATAAGTGCAACCATCCATATATCTTCATTTCATCAGGATTCATTTTCTTCCATGTCCATGTTCTTTATATTGTTTTATGTAAGTTCATATCTCTACTTCTAATATTTCATAAGTTAATTTTCTTCAAAATTTAAATTTCTTTAAAAAAAATTGAAAGTAATTTTTTTAATCATCTTTCACACTGGTCATTTTGAAATGAATCTATTTTTTTAAGATTTACTATAGGACAGAAATTTTTCACTTCTTTCATCAATCTTATATATGATTCTTACATTATAATTTTTCATATTTTTCCAATTTAGATTTTATTCCCATTATTTTAAAAATAATTTCATTTTAAATTAAAATTTATTGAAAATGTAAAAGGTATTTATTTTTGTATTTTTCAATGTAATTTTTAATGTGTTTTTAATATATGACAGCATCCCCTATGTCTTCATATTCTTCACTAGGGATATTTTCTAATTATATATCCCACCTTCTATATTTGGATGTATTATGATTATGTTTTGTTGGAATCGTCATGAAAATCATTTATATTTCACATTTTAACTATGTAATGTTAGGATTAAGAAATTGTTCATGTTCATGTGGCACTTATATGTATGGTTCATCATTATGTGATGGGTGGGTCCAATATATTCCTCTAATGCATTACACAAATGTTTCAATATCATGGGATTGGTATGAGACATAGGTGGTTAGACCAATTTTACTATGTTATTGGTTGGTAGTTATCTCATTATATTATGTTATGTATGTCTTATTATTTAACATTGACACATGTTATAATTTATATGCTTAGTCTTGTTCCATATTCCTATTTTATGCATCATTCCAATTTCATGTTCATATACCCAATTATTATTGAATCATGTTTCAAAACTCCAAATTCTCATGTCTTATGTTATGTGTAACACCCTTGAAATTTAGTATTCAAAATACTATGTTTGGTTTCTTGCTAAACATGTAACACTAAGATTTAAGTGAACACTGATATCATATAAAAATATAATTATTTAAATGTGAACATTATAACACATCCATTAAATTTAATATATGAATAAGAAGAAACAAATTAAAAAGATAAAAAAATATTATATAATCTAAATTTATTGATTAATTCATCATAAATAACATCTCAATTTTCAGTAAAATTCTTTTATTCATCAAAAATATGCTTTCTTCAAAAATCGTTTTTATTTTATTTTGTGCGTGTAAATTATAATTAATTAATAAAAAGTTTTTAAATTTAATTTTATATATAGGATATTATTTTTTAAATAGTAATATTAAAATTATCTTAAGATAAAATTTTGGGGTTTTTTTGAAAAGACTAATTTTTTCAGTGAATAGTGAAAGAATAATGATTTTATAGAAAATAGTCTTTTCCGTACAAGTATTTACAAATAACCTTTTTTGAATTTATTGTAAAATATAATTAGTTAATTTTTATTAAAAATAATCCAATTAATTCCTTTTTAATTGGTAATTTTCTTACTTTTGGTATAAAAACATTTTTATACTTCAAAATTCTTTTTTCTATAAAATCATATTTCGGGGAATTTTATGGGTTTATAGTAAATGTAATTTCTAAAACTTATATAAATTAAAATTGTTAAAATATATTCCATATTTTGAATCAACATGGCTAAATTTTATAAATATTTCAAATTTATTTTTGGTCATAATGAATTGTTATCTTGGGAAAAATATTATCACCACCGTAAGGGTAAAATGGGTAGAACAAGGTTAAAATAATAAAATAAGGCTAAAAAATCATCCATAAATTTTCCATTATTTTATATTATGATATTATTTATACAAAATATTTAAAATATTATAAAATATGATATTTTAGTTCCATTTTTATTTGATAAATACCTTTATATTATTTTATGTAAATAGAAAATCCAAAATGTCTTCTTCTTACTTTTAATATCTATATTATTTTTTTATAGGGATAAAACAAATTATGAAAGGTTATAAAAGGTTATTTTTTATATAAATAATTTGTTTATATGGTGATTTATTTTTAATTTTTAGTGTGAAATTATTATCTTAAATGATTACGCCACACCAAAAAAATACTTCTGTAGGTGGTAGAAAAATCAAGTAAATGATTTTAAAAACATTAAATGTAATATTTTTTGGGTGAGTTATGGAGTATTGCGAATTTTTTAGATAAATATAATGTATTATTGATGTATAAAAATTTTATATTTGAATTCCATTACTTTATTGATATTTGTTAAGGTCAATTTATGTGAATAGTCCTGCAAATGCTTTTAATGGTATTTTATGTTAAATTAAATTTTATTAGATTATTTAAAATTCAAAAAAAAAAGTTATATTTATACCATTGAATGATATATGGTCTATAATATCAATCATTTTCAAATTATTCATTACTTTTCCATTTATTGTGATTTTTTTACCCCTAATGTATAAAATTGTGATATCACAATAATCGTTAAATAAGGTTAATGAGGTTTAAAACTAAGAGATAAGGGAAAAAACATCACCTTAATTTTCATAAATTTTATTATATTAGATTATTTATAATTATATATATTATATATTTAAATATATTAATTTTGTTTCACTTAAACATGAAAATTAATTTATATTAATTTGTTACTTTAAATAATTCCAAGGGTTCCCCTCCTCTCACTTATAAAAGGGCACTCTGTCTCCTCTATTCCTCAAACTTATTGATACACTTATCTAATAAAAACATCTTCTTAACTTACTAATATACATTATATAGGTTATTTTAGTCCTTAAATTCCATCCCTAGTGTCCTTAAATAGATATCCAGAGGATTGCTTTTCAAAGAGGATGTAATCGTCTTAACCGAGAGTTTTCATTTTACTTCTTCTTATACCTCCTTAGATTTTTTCCTAAACATTAAAAAAACATAAAATGTGAATATAAAATATAATGGGATTTTATTATGTTAATTTCATAAGCTTATTCATATTTTTTACATCAAATGGGAAATCAAAGTATCGCTCGTGTGTACATGTGGATTATTGCCTCCATGTAATGGTATGGTTTAGTTTCCATCACCATAATTAATGATTGGTTATTATGATGTATTTAATGTTTATATATGATATTTATAAAATTATTATTCCTTTTTAATTACAATATATTTCCTACTTTATTTCCTTCTCATTAGTTGGAAAATGATAACTCTTCTCGTTCATACATGTGGACTACCACATCCACGAAACGATGTGAATAATTTTTCATTTATAATTTACATGGATGGTAATAAGGATAAATTTAATGAATATATATTATTTTTTTGATATAATTATTATTATTAAAATTTTAATTATAATTTACCACTTTTTTCATCCATCAAAAACAGAAAATATCACATGTGCATATGTGTGGACTACCGTCTCCACGAAGTGATATAATTTATTTTTCATCAACTATTTATATGAATGATAATAATATTTTATATAATAAATAAATATTATAATTATTTCATTACTAATATTCTTTTATCATGACCAAGGTTCAAGTATTGGAACCATTACAATAATAAATCCATGTAAAACATACCGGTTTTCAATCGAATGACCGTTTTAATGATGAAATTGTTAATAAAAGTATAAAAAAATTTATAAATAAATGATAAATAGTAAGTTATATATGAATATTTTTCTATAATAGATTTATAATAAATTTATGTTTATTAGGCATGATTTTTTAATACATATAAATGAGGGATAGACTTGAGGTAATGGATTTATATTACATTCTCGTTTCTTTTCTAGGATTATTTATGTTAAATTTCCATTGAGGGAAATTATATTATACTTATACTTTAAACTGAATATATTTTATTCTACTATATATATTCATTTAATATTCAAGTAATAGTACCATTTTCTTCTCTTTATCACTTGAAATGATCGAGAAAATATTATTTTAAGCTAAATTGACTATATTTCCTCTTTATCTAGAATCTCTTTGTTCCATGTCCATTTTTTCTTTGAAATACTTTAAATAGTTTTTTAATATTTTATAATAATTTATTGGACTCATTTTTATCCATATTATAATTTATATAAAATGGTTTAAAAATATTTTTTTTCCATTTTTCGGACGAAGTAATTTTTACCAAAGGCGTGAAAGAAATATTTATATTAACATATACCACACAAACAATTTTTTCCACCATCATGAATACTCTTAGAGATGAATATTACTTTACAATATTGCAATGTTAATTTCAAGGAAAATATTTTGCTTAAAATATAGTAATTTTTTGGATTTTTAATAATTTATTTAAAACTTAAAAGGGTGTTTTTCTTTAGAAATATATCCGTAGTCTTTTAAAAAAAATGTTTCATCTAGATAATATCATATAATGTTACTTATGATTCAATAGGGATATGATAAAAAGATTCCATCCACTTATTTTCTCTCTATGTTTTATTATTATGAATTTCTTTGGATGATTCCATGAAACTTGTTACTTTTCTATGGGTTAACTAATCTAAGATGAAATTATTATGAAACTTGTTTCATTTCTATGGGGTATACTTTGATTAAATGATAAGTGTTTTTAAGATCATATGGAACATTTATATTTTAAGTAAATGTGATAGGTGGCTCTATTATAGCCCTCTAATTCATTAGATAGATATGGATAACTCATGAGATAACTATGTTATGAAAGAACTTGATTTCATATTTACATAATTATGCATAGACTGGTTTCATTTCTATTAGTTAATGTGTGGACCTAGTTTCATGTAAATAAGTTTATACGAGGACCTAATTTCATATCCTTAACATAATTATTGAACCTACTACAATTTAAATATGTTTACCATTTTATAACTTTATTCTTGTGCCATATTTGTTTTTTGGTGACAAGCTCTCATAAATCATGATTTATTATTGGTGATTCAATACTATTATAACTTTTGTCTTCTTTTATAAAAAAATATTTATTCTATAAATCATGATTAAAAATATTTAATACATTGGGTATGACATTCTTATATTATGATCATGTTCTCATACCCTTATTCACATGTATAATAATTGATTGACATCTCCAATGTTTAACCTTACTTAGTATATGAGCACACCCTTTATTATGATTCACTTCCCCAGGGCTTTATAAAAGGTTCTAAGTATGGTATGTATAGAATGGTACTAATATAAAGAGTATTTTAAGAGAATTTAAAAATCTTTTAAGGAACAATTTTATTATGTATCAAGTCTCCAAGGAAACTAAAATGGTATAGTTCTTGAGCATTCGTGAATGTTAAATGAATTAAATATTGATATAAAATGATATAATATTTATGTATATTATTCTCAAGTCTCCTCAGTTGGAATCAAAGGATGGTATAGTTATTTTTTGATATTGGGATTATAAAACATCAGTGATAACCCATAAGATAAGTCTATGTATAGAATAAAATTCTATGTTATGGTAAATAAAGGATTGTGGTTTACCTAGAAAATACATCTATATATGGATACTAGAAAGAATATAAAGCTATGGTACAAATTTACCTAGGATTAAAAAAATTTAAAGAGAAATATTGTGTAATAATTTGGTCATAATAAGTGTATGGTGAGTGGAACAAAGACTTCACACCTTTCAAGATTATTTTCAGGTATAGTATTATGTCAATTCAAATTATCTTTATGAACCATTGTGAATTATTTTAATAGATGATTTCCATGGATAAAAATGGTTTACCCTATGGTGTCATATATTTAAAGGAAGGTTTCATGATTTTGATATCCTGTAAATGATATTCATGATTATATAATTTCACACTCTAATTATTGTTCCTTATGTTACAAATTTTTTTAGTTAATGGATAGAATATGGAGAAACCTAGTTAACAGTGGCTAAGAAAGACACTATGATGGTTGTCTGAATGAGAAACAAATAGGGATATAATTTTTAGTGAAAACACTTGTGGTTATTTCAAACTAGAAGTCTTGATTTATGATTTAAAACCTGAACCTAGGTGATTTTCCTGACAAACCTAATAAGTTAAAAATAGAGTTTTATGAATTTTCAAGTGATAAAGACCATATATAAAATATAATTAAATTTTATTTATGCCTAAAATGTGAAATGTATAAATCAAGTTAACACCTCAAAGGAATAGTAAAATGTTTTATGTATGGAAAATAAAAGAATAAAATAGTAAATTTTTAAGGAAAAATGTAAAAGTTTGGTTACCATAATGGATGTGAATAATTGTTTCCATAAGGTATCATATATGGTTGAATATTTTAAATATGGAATGTATAGTAATTATGAAAATTGATGCCCTAGGGGGAAATCTAGAGAATAGAGTTTGAAATGTTATATGAGTAAATGTTTTACTAATTGATGATAAAGAGACTACATATGAAAGGTATGAAATTTGAAAGGTATGAAATATGAAAGGTATGAATTATTTTATCCAATTTTTTTACGTTATAAGTAAGGAACATTATTATATTAAGATTGATGAATCTTATGAAATTATTCATATTCTATATTATATGTTTCAATAATTAAGGAATAGTACTAGGAAGTGGTTAATGGTTTAAAAAGGAAGTGGAATGATTGAGATGATTATATATTGGGATTAAATAATTATATTATAGAAATTTTTTATCAATGATATTATGGTTATAAGAATTATGAAACATCTAAGGATTATTTTTTAGCAATTTTCATTAATGATTTACAAGCATATTTTGAATGGAACTGATAACCTAGAAAAGTGATTTAGTGCTAAGGTGATATTTTTAGAGAACATATAATAAAGGTAT
This sequence comes from Viscum album, assembly GCA_963277665.1. NCBI lineage: Eukaryota > Viridiplantae > Streptophyta > Magnoliopsida > Santalales > Viscaceae > Viscum > Viscum album. Next base: position 2,054,652,278 of record OY728150.1, on the reverse strand, counting down.
AGATAACCCTTGAGATATGGATTATGTTGATAAAATATTATTTAGTTAGGATAAAGAGATAAATAATATTGTTAAAGTAAATTAGATCATATTGGTGACATTGAAATTGGTTAGTGATGTGATGAGAAAGTGATTCATCTTATACCAGAAATGCTCAGTCAGAGGCAAGCCTCTGACCATTTATTAATAAAAGAAAAAAGCATAAAGCAGGTACAACAAGTTATAAACAACTACATATCATAGAAATAATACCTGTCACTACCCCCTATAGAGATTATTTCTACTACAGTATCTCTTTCCCATTATGATCTTTCATAGTGCTTAAAAACCTTGGCATATTTCCTTCTAAGATTCAGCTTCTCCAAGGGTAAAAACTTCTTCGAGGACTGTATAGCCAAACTTTACTTCCCAAAAGAAGATTTAGTAGACACCGTCCATAGAAGATAAGAATAATCTTTCTTAGATCTTCTTCATGGTGTGACATTCTTATTATCTTCATTCCCATGCACCTTCCTCCTTTCACAATGAAACAACATCACTGTAGGAAGGCCAGACCATGCCATTATCCTTTTCCGTGTCACTATCCGAGATTTCACCCCACGTTCCAAAGATTTTCACCTCTTGATAACCCTCCTCCAATACAGAATCCTTATAGACCTGATTATTGGCATCAAATAAAACAATTCATTATTGCTGATCCACCAGGTTATGTACGTCTTCCCCGGTTGCAGCATACATCGGAGAAACAACAAGCTGCAAGAGGCCACCTTTTTGACTTGCGGCATTCTCCTCTTCATGCAATTCCTCCTCATTTTACAGTTGTATGAATCTATTTCCAGTAGATACAGTGATCCCCATTACTCTATAATCATCATTCTACACTTCTTGTACACAAGCATCCACATCCCTCAAGACAGGAACAACCGTGTCCAGAATAAGATCAATTACAGGCTCCGACCACAAGGAGTTGCAAGCCAAAGAATTCCCCACTGTATATGCATTTACAAGACCAAGGTCACACATTAAATTCTCAAAAACTTGATAAATTGTCTGGTCTCATGGACTATTCTCCACCTTCTATATAGGATTACCCTACAATTAGATCACAGGGCCAGTATGCCCCGCATCCTCAGCCACAGCCTTCCAGAAGTAACCAAAGTAGCAGCATCTCGATTCACCCCCTACAATAGGACTAGATCTGTATACTCCTCCACCATTATATATCTAGTAACAGAGTCTCCCACTTGGATTCCTAGCATATTCTTTATATCAGAAGATCATACAGGAACCACATCAACACCATCCTGAATCATCCCCTGTAGTAGAACTGTTTTCATTGGCTCCTCCACCACTGCACTGCCACCTAAAGGCTCTCGGACCACCCCCTTCATGATAGCTGATGCCACTGACTCTTCCACTACTACACCACCATTTTGAGGTTCTCCCACCCAAGTAACCGACTCAATAGAATATCCATGCCTGAAACACCCAACATCCTCCGCAAAGACCAAATTATCTCCCACCTCACCACTTCTTACTGTCAAACCAGCTTCCGTGTGACCCATTTTCAAGGCATTATCCATAACAGAAGCATCACACCCTCCACCGTGACTTGTCTCCATCACTTGTGAGTATTCACTCATCCTCCTGATATGTCATTTCAATGAAAAATCACAACATTGGCTACAAGACACACAATACTGCATCCATGACTCAAAAACCACCTCCTGCTTCAAACGAAACTCTTGTTCATCTGTAATCCAAATGCATCGAACCGGCGACATTGTAACATCAAATTCCAAACATATTCTTAGGTAGATAGGATGAAAAACAACCCCAGTATGCCAATTAGATAAAAGTTACCTCCCAATTAGGATTTAAATTGCACACAAGATAGAAGGATTCTGAAATGAGAGAGGAAGACCTGGAAGACTTACCCAGGTCACGAACGTTGAATATATTGAATAGAGTTAATTTTTGGAATAATATATATATTCAGTGTGTTTTTATAGTTATTCAAGTCATTTTAGTAAAGTATTGTTATTTTTTAAGATAATATATTATCATGGTATTCATGTATTTGGAATGTGACATTATGATCTTCTTTATGTTGGTTTTAGATAAATGAAAAAAATGATCTTGGAAAAAAAATATGTGACCAAATATTTCAGATTTTTTTGGTTTTATATTTGGTCATACATATTTTGTGGTAGTATTAAGGTTAAATATTTATGTTATGGTTTAATTTCAACTTTTGGTGTTATTTTTTATGTTTTAGAGATTAATTTATTATCCTATGAAAATTTTTATTTATTGGATAACTTGTTCTAAAAAATTTAGTTTTTGTAAATATCTAGAGATAGAATGAATGAATTTTCATTCTTTTATGGATATTATAATATGTTAAAAGTTAATTTTAGTTATTTATTCAAGAAAAACTCATCTTTAATATTAATTTCCTAGAGTAAGAGGTGATATAGAAGTGGAAATTGATCGAAGCACAACCAAATAATGAAATTATGCATATGAATTAGAAAGAAATAAACTAAGTATATTTACTCATATTCCATGGTAAAATAATTCCAATAATATATGAGAAATGAATATGAATAACCACATTAAAATTTTATAAAAGTTTTATATAATTCAGATTTTTTTATTAATATATAATAAATAAGTACTCTATTTTTAGTAAAGTCATTTTCTGTTTCAAAAATATGTTTTCTTAAAAAATGGTTTTTATTGCATTTTGTGTGTAGAATTTATCATTAATTTATTCCAATTTTAGAAATTATATTTTATAAAAAGGATATAATTTTTCAAATTATCATATCAAAATTATTTTAGGATTAAATTTTGTATTTTTTCAAAAAAGGATAATTTTTCACTAAATAGTGGGAAAATATCAATTTTATTAAAAATGTCATTTTTCATTCAAGTGTTTTAAAAGTCCAATATTTTTAATTTATTATTAAATTTAATTAGATTATTTTGATTAAAAATAATTTAATTAATTTAATTGTAAAGTAAATTATGATTAATATTTTTGTAAAATCATTTTTAAACTTAAAAATGCATTTATTTGGGAAAATCGTTTTTCGTTGGGGTTTACAAGTTTATTTTCAATGTAATTTATCTTAATTATATAAATTAAATTTGATTAAATGGATTATCTATTTGGAATATAATTTCCAAATTTAGTAAAAAGGTCAAATTTATTTTTGCTCATATTGAATAGAAACCTTGGTAAAAAAAATTCACCATAGTAACAGTAAAATGGTTAGAACAAGGTTAAAACTATGAAATAAGGATTCAAAATCATCCATACAGTTGCCTATATTTCATTTCATGAGTTTAATTATACGATCCGTTAAAATAATATGACATATTACATTTTTTCTATTTTAATTTAATAAATAATGTTATATTATTTTATGTAATGGAAAATTCCAAAATGTCTCTTTAATTATTTTAATAAATATAATATTTTTTATAGGGATAAAAACATGTAATTAAATGATATAAAATGTTATTTTTAATATAAATATTTTTTTCAATATGGTAATTTATTTTTAATTTTTAGTAATGAAATATTTACCTTCACTTCTTACACAACGCCAACACAGTGCTTGTGAAAACAATTGAAAAACCAAGTAAATGATTTTAAAAATATTAAAAGTAATATTTTTAAGGTGTGTTGTGGTTTCTTAAGAATTTTTTATATTTTTATAATTTATTTTTAATGTCTTAAAATTTTATATTTTAATTTAATTGCTACTTTTATATTTTAAATAACTCAAATTCTGTGAATAGTCTTGAAAATGACTTCAATGATATTTTACGTTAAATCGTATTTTATAAATGATCAAAAATTTATAAAAATGTTATATTTGGAAAATTTAATTATATATTTATAATAATATAAACTATTTTCCACTTATGGGTTAGTTTTACTCTTATAGTGACTATATTTACCTTTAATTTGTAAAAATATTTTTATCTTGGTAATCATTAAATAAGGTTAACCAAGGATTAAAATTAAGAGATAAGGTTTAAAATATCACCTAAACATATATAAATTTAATTGGATAGAATTATTTAGACTTATATATCTCATATATTATAAATATATCAATATAGATTCAATAAACATGAAAATTAATTTTTATTAATTTTTATATTTTAAGTAATTATAAGGGTTTCTCTCCCCTTACTTATAAAAGGACACCAGATCTATGCTCTTTATCACACTTATTGAGCCACTTATCTCGAACAAAACCGGAAAAAAAACTATTATTAAATTCCTAATATAAATTATATATTTTTTTTAATTCCTAAAATACCATCCCTAGGGTCTTTAAAGAGATATCCAAAGGAGGTTCTTTGAAGAGGAGGTAATCATCTTAATAGAGCATTTTCATTTTACTTCTTTTTATACCTCCTTAAATTATATCCTAACCATTCAAATGTAATAAAATATGTATTTTCAATATACTAAGATGTTATTATGATAATTTTTTGACATTATTCGTCTCTTTTTCAATCAAATTGAAATGAAAGTATTGCTTGTGCGTGCGTGTGGACTACTGCCTCCATGTAGCGATGTGATTCATTTTCTATCACTGTTATTAATGATTACTTATTATAAGGGATTTAATATTTATATATGATATTAATTACATAATTATTCTTCAAGAATCATAAATTATTATTTACCTTCTTATATTCTTATTCTTTGGAAGATGATTACATCACTTTTGTGTACGTGTGGATTACCACACTCATGAAGTGATGTGATTCGCTTTTCATTTCCACATTACATGGTTGGTAATAAGGATATATTTAAGTAATATATATTATTTTTATGATATAATAATTTTTTAGTAAAGGTGAATTATAATTTAACTATCTTTTAATTCATCTATCAAAAAGTTAAAACACCACCCGTGCGTAAGGATGGACTATCGTCTCCACAAAGTGACATAACTCATTTTCCATCCCCACTTTATATGAATTATTATAAAAGTGTATATAAAGAATAAATATTATAATTATTTCATTATTAATATTTTATTACCACGAACAAGGTTCAATTACTATAACCATCAAACCCAAACATACATGGAAAAGAGATCAATTTTCACCTAAATGTCATTTTTAATGATGAATTTGTTAATAAAAGGATATATGGAAAGATTAAAATAATGATAAATATTAATTTTGGTATTAATATGGTTCTAAAATATATTTATAATAGTTCTATATTGATTATATAGGATTTTTGAATTCATACAAAGAAAGATGAAACTTGATATAACAGATTTATGTTGCATCCATCCATCCAAATTAACTTTCTAATTTTCAAAAACTTTTAGGGGGAAGTGATAACCCTACAAAAAAAATAAAGTCAAGCATTAAAGGTTACAAAGGACTTATCAAACGAAAGTCTAAGAAAATTTGAGTCTCTTTCCCTAATCAATTTCTAGGGTATGGAATTTACCTGGCAGTCGGTATCTTCTCCTAAGTGTTCTTCATAGTGCCTTGCTAGATACTCCCAAGATTGGATATATTCTGCTTTGCTGATCTTCTCCATGTTGAAACCTCTGATCAGAATTTGGTCTTTCTTGTCAACCCAATCGGCTTGCTCTTTATAAACTACCACTTGGATAAATCTTCCCATCATTTGATCAATATCTTCCATCGCTGCCTTAATCAGAATTGTTTATGTTAAATTTAAAAAGAGATAAATTGTATGATCCTAATCCTTAAAATAAAACCTATTTTCTTATAATATGTTTAATAATTTAATTTTCAAGTAATATTTTTATTTTCCTTTCTATGGTAATTATAATTATTAAGAAAAACATTTTTTAATAAAAAACAACTTTATTTTCACTCTAATAGGGAATATTTTTCTTCCATGCCCATATTTTCACTAAAATGATTTCCAAAATGATTTTACTATTCTAAAATGATTTATTAAATTCATTTTTATCCATATTTTACTATCTATATTTTTTTTATAAAAACTTGTCATCTATTTTTAAACAATGTACTTTTTACCAAAGCTGTGAACACATTATTTATTTTAAAATATACCACACAAATGAATTTTTTCAATGTCATGACAAATCTTAACTTTGAATATTCCTTTAAAATTATCTAATTTTTTTTTCAAAGAAAATGTTTTATTTAATATTTTCGAATTTTTGGATTTTAAATAAGTTATTTCAAAATTAAAAAGGGTTTTTTTTTCAAGGAATATTTTAGGGGCCTTCCAACTATGATAACATCTTTGGATGTTACTTATGCTTCACTGTAGATATGATACAAAAATATCATCCACTTATTTTCTGTATATGAATTATGATGATATTGTTTATGGATTATTTTATAAAAAATTTTACTTTAATATGGGTTAACCAAGTTTAGATGAAATATTTCTAAAACCATTTCTTTTATATATGTTACACTATGATGAAAATATGAATGTTTTCAAGATCTTGTGACACATTTATAGTTTAAGGTTTTTTGGGGGGTATATTTCACCAATTCATTGGTTAAATATTATTAATTCAAGATATTAATGTGTTATGTGTGAACCTGATGTCATGTACACAACATAAATCATGGACCTAGTTTCATGTTTATATGATTTTTCATGGGACTTTTTTCATATCCATAAGTTTATCTGAGGACCTTATTTCATCTCTATAGCATAATTTGTGAACCTTTTACTATTTATACATGTTCTTAATGTTATAATATTATTCTTGTTTCATTGTATTTTGTTTATGATATGATCTCATGGATCATGATTGATTATTAATAATTATTCACTCTTGTGAGTTTTATCTTTTTTTATAACAAAACCATATTCCATGAATCTTTATTAAAGATATTTAATACATTGGGTATGACTTTATTATGTTATTATTGTGTTCTCATACCCTTATAATCACTGTTAGGATCACTTTGGGATGACCACACCAAGAGGGTATTGAATCAATGTGAAATGAATTTTTCTCACATTAAAATTTTACACCTTTATTTATATATATTACATATTTAGTAAATGGATCTCTTATTATCTTCACCTTTAATTAGTAAGCATGCACATAAAATAGTAGAGAACAAAGAACATTATTATTTTTAATGAGGCTCACCCTCATTGTGGATGAATATATCCATAGTGTATGATGGTTATTATCTCACTCACACACAGATTTATTTTATTATCAAGAAAATATCACATATGGGAATGGTCTTGAACCTTCTCTCCTAGAACCAACCATGTCAAATTCAAGATTTAACTTTAAATCACAAGATTACTGGGTAACGACATGTTAATCATGAATTGTTCAACAATGTAGAACATTTCTTCTTCAAAAGACACCAATGAACTCTGATCAGCTTCCTCAAACTATAAAAATCAAATAGATTCCTTGAATACAACAATCAAAAGGTTATCTCTAAAATGTAGCAATCAAGGGTTTCTTATTCTTCTTCTTCAGTCAAAAAAATAAATTCATTGTAGAATAAAAATATTAAAATTCTTCTTTAACCCAAATGATAAATAGCTGGTATCAACTCAACCACAACTTATTCAATTTTTGTTCATTGAAAAACAATATGAGATACAAAATCATAGTTTTAGATTCCCTAGGAATACATCATGTAAATTTTTTTATGGAATTATCACATAAACACTAGCACATATAAGATAAAATTATTTATTAATAAATGTGATTTTAATAGTAAAAAATCATGAACCCTCAAAATTATTCTTGAATTTTCCCTCCAAATTGTTGAAGTGATTCAATGTTTTCACTCAGGGTTCATGGAATACATGTACGAAATGCAACATTTTTTTGTCTTCTTTCATGTAATGAGACATGTGAAGTCACTACCTTCACTTAATAAGTAAGTATACATGGTGTTTCTCCTTCTTCCCAAAATCCAAATTACTTTGTGAGTATCTTCTTCTCCTTTGCATGAAGGGATCACACAAGAACCTCATACATTTCATGAATAATGAACATACGATGGATTATACTTCATAGGAATAAATTTTTCCACATGTTCCTTTTTCTCCTTTGTATAACCATGATTTTTTCAGTTCTGTCTTTTAAATATCAACAAAAATTCATGGATATCATTCATTCATGCGAATGTATCACGTGATATCTTCTTATACCATGAAATAAGTGTTCACATGGATTCTCACTAACTTCATGTGAAGTGTTAATAGGGATGTTTTATTTTACTAAAATGATATATCTCTATCGATATATCAAACATCACCATACCTAAACTTCATCGTACCTTCCTCGATAATTATAGAGGAGGATCCACCACTTCATCTACAATAAATATATCATGTCCAATACCCATTCAATGAATTTTATAATCTTAATGTATCTCAAGGGGTTGTGAATTCTGAAAATTCTGGTCTCCTGAAGAAATTTTGGGGAGATCATGTGATCGTGTGATTACTTAACTTGATAATGTGGGTCCTTGGTGGATAACTTATTGACTTGTCGAATACCTCATACAATGAAAAGTTGTAAATGATGTGATATACTTATAATGAATGATATATTGTTCTTCACATTATTTCTTAGTGATTCATTTGATGTCATTGGTGATTTTTGTAATTTCTATGTTGATTGTATTCATATGGTTTCATAATCCATAAAACGTCACATGATGGCTTCATGCGATGACACACAATCATGTAATCCAAAAAAATCATGTGATGGATTTAGTTCATCACATGATGGATTATTTATCTAACTATTTCAATACATTCTACATATCATTGTATCCATGAAATATGGCTATTAGTTGCATGTACTTTGGTCCATTGAACTTGTATTGATCTATCGGCTTGATCTCAAGTCATTAATGAAATGTGTTTATCTCATACATGCATATCCATCATCGGAAGGTAGGATATAATGAACAGGTTTGATCATACAGCCTTGATTGACTTGATTGGATAGATAAACTTTTATCCATATGTTTTTTAACTCATGAAAAGTGTCCATATTCATCACCCATCACACATTGATTTTTCCAACAAACTTGGCTTCTTAATAAGAAATCATATGCCAGAAGCCACTCTAGTCAGCACTGGGGATCAAAACCCACAACATCTTTACACACTACCACTCATGGGTCATTCCAGCCCATTGAATAGTCCACCCAGGAACCTCCATGTGTGATAAGTACATTCCATTAATATCCCTATGGGTTATTTTCAACCTATATACCACCTGTAGTGTCCCTCTCCCTTGTGGTTTAACCATGGTCCCCACATCTGTGGTTGAGGAGGTACAAAGTTGTTATAGGCTGACCCATTTTTTAGGAAACCAAGAATAAATATATTTTAATTACCAAGTATGATATTTCTAACCAAGCTTATTCAAAAAAAATCTTCATTCAAAATATATATTTTTTATATTTTTGATTGGCCTTCAATTGTATTCCAAAACTTATCTTAATAAAATAACTTATTTTAATGGTATTAATAAAAAAATCCTCTTATAATAATAATATATTTCAGGGACATATTTATTGAAGTAGAAAATTTGAACTTATAAATTCCATTTCCGCATATCTAAGATATTAAAATCTATTTAACACTCATAAGAGTTAAATCTAGTTAATCCAAAATATGGTCATGTTCCCTTTGAACTTCCATGGACGTATCTTTTTTGAGGCTTCAACAAACATACCTGGGAACGTCAACAAGATTCCAAGAAATTCATATTTTTCAATACATATTAACATTATATGATTCATTACTTAGTAACAAATTCAAAAACAAATACATCATAGACATAAAGTAGCATCATCAATATCACCCTCTATATTTTTTTTCAATACTGATGTTAAAAATTGAATGTCAGTATGTTTTCTCCATTTTATTTTCTCCACCTTATTGAATAAAAATAAATCTTTCCTGAGAGAGGATGGTATCATTCATTTATTAATAAATTTAAGATTAATTATCATAATCTTAGTATACTTGGGATAACCTGGTGTAGAAAATGAGATGGTCAAATTTAGACATTAATGATGTTCATTCTCAATTCAGAATATTATACCAACTGATATAGCACAATGTGTATCCTTCATCAGAAATAGTTTTGATTTTTTTTAGGTTTATTGTAATTTTATGATTCCAGTTTGTATAATTCAAGTGGAATTTTTTTTATACCACTTATTGAAAAAATATTCTTAAGAAACTTTGAACATGAAATTCTTACACTCATCTTAACACAAAGGTAAAAAACAATAATGTATACTTGGAAGGTTATATTCTTAAATTTAGTCCTAGAAAATCTCCAAAAATTCTTCATTTCCAATGACATTGATTTTTTCAAATTCTCTCCCTTAATTTCAAATATTCTTTTCTTTTTTTGAATATGGATGAGATAGTATCAACACATTTCTTATAAATAACTTTTTGAGTAATTAGCTTTCAGGGATGTCATATTTGGATGAAATATAATTATATGAGGGATTTTTTGGATACTCCCCCTCAAAGGATGATCTCTAGTTTTACTTCATAAAGATGGATCTTTTCATTTTATTTTCTTTTGAAAGAAAATTTATGTGAATACTCATTTTTGTGATCTTATACGTCGTGGTGACTTCAAATTCCATGACTAGCTATAGTTTCTTGATTATCTTCATCAAGGATGGTCTTGGATTATTTTTTTTATAAGTAATCTTCTAGATATTGGAAGATAGATAAAAATAGGATGGTGACTTCAATAAATATTGCAATGAATATTAAAACTTATAGATATAGAAATATAACTTCTTTAACCCAGTTCTACCCTTGAGTTTTTGTATCACCTTCAATTCCCTGGAATTAACGAATAAAAAAATTATATATGAATAAGGTGTATCTTATTTTTTTCTAAATGAGAGAAACATGGATGAAGATTTATTCTCAAACATGAGACTCCTTTGTTTTTTCATCAATGTGAGGTTGAACTCTTTATGCTGACTTTATTGGATTTTATGGCAGTTTTTCACAATATGGAATCTCTAATTTATTTAATAACAACTTTCTATGGAATTTTATTTTTCCCACTAGACATAAAGGCACATTCACTACTATGTTCTTTTTTATTCTTATTTATAATTTCTTATTGAGTTAGAGTTATAAACAAGAAATTATCTAATATTTCTATAACTTTCTTGTACCTTCCACAAAATACTTCTGATATTATTTGGTTATTTTTTTTTGATAACCACTTTGGAAATTATATTTCTTCATATGGAATATTATAATTTCCTTTAGAATCTGTTATCTCCTAGACTTCTTGAATTTTCCATACTATTTCCAATTCATCCAAGAAAATTACCAGAGTATAATTTAGAATATGCACAACATTTTTATTAGTTTCACATGGATTAGAAGGTGCACTTTTTACTATTTTAGTCTTTTTGTTTCTCTCTTAGACTGGTTTCTCTCTTTGTTGTTTAATATTGATTTCATACATTGTGATATCCATGGCCTAATTATAGTAATACATGGTGTGACCTCTTACTCCATAAAAGAATCATATTATTCTCTTTTTTTATCACCCTTATTTATCTTCTTGGGTCTGTTGTGATTATTATTCTTCTTTTGGTTTCCACCCAAGGCTAACTTGCTTATCGTTTTTATAAACTTCTTGGGAATATTATTTATTAAGATTTTATCCGTATTCTTTCATAAGACATACTTATCTTTAGTCTTCAGCTTATATTTTATTTTAATATAGAATTTTTTAGTGTAATTCTTGAATGATTTATACCTACATACCTCTTCATTGTGACCACTTCCATTTCAAATCCATTATATATTCCTTAAACATTCAAATCTATTTATAGTAGTCATATTACTTTATTTCATCTTTGGTATTTACTATATCACTTATTTTATCCCCTTGATTAAGGAACTATTTTATTTTCAAATACTAATATATTATACTCGCAATCATATGTCATCTTTCTAAATATTTTTCATAACCAATATTAACCAAAAAATATCGATCTTTTCTTTTGAGTAATAGACTACCCTAATTGAATTTTTTTTTATTTATATTTCTTTTCATTCTTCTTCAGAACTTCTTTATTGAAAAAAATCATTGTACTCTTATCTTTATTCAATAAAAATTTATCGGTAATAAATTCATCACCTTTCTTTATCCAAGTTTTCAGAGGATTTTATTTTGAACATGTGATATGCATGAAACCATAATTATTACAAACTTTATTTACATATATGAATGGAGAGTTTTTATAAGATACTGCTTGAGATTGATCATTTGATGATTTCAATATATTCTTTAATCTAGATTAAGGCCTTTTAGGCTAATAATCATCTTTATAAGTTTGTGTAGTTTTATATCTTATAGTAACTACTCTTATTTCAACTTATTGTGAAGGCTTGACTTGAACATTTTCAATGTTTTCTATTTTGAATCCAAGTTCAAGAAATTTAATATTTAGAATGAATTTATCATCATCAATTTATTTTAATCTACCTTCATACTCTTTCTCAATATCTATAACTTCATCATCATTCATTTTGTTCTTATCCTATATTAAAGTGTCAATATATTTGATCTTATTTACTTTTATCTCAAGTTATGAATTATTGGAATCAATGATATTTTTATAATTTTATTCTAATACATGGAACTTATCTTAAATAATCTCAATGGATTTATCATTCTTTAGGTTTTATTTAAAACAATCCTTCCCAACATTGGAATATGATTCTTTAAGATCCTTGATTTTAGAATTTTTAACATTGCATTATTTACTAAGATCAACACATGTCATCACCCTTTGTTCTAATGTACTCTCCATTTTATTGGATTCTTCTTCTATATGGGTGATCTCTTATTGAAATTTTTCTTATGAACTATATAGTTTTCATTTTTTAGGGAATTATCTTCACCATTTCTTATTGGTTCTTCTATTGGATATTAGAAAAAACATATTTGATACCTCTTCATAGAAATATAAGGTAAAACTATTATCTATTTATTTAGTATTTTATTGAACTAATAGATATTAAACTAAAATTAATGATGTGTCAATATTATTAAAAATTCATTGGGAAACTAATTTATCGTTCTATTTTCAAAATGTGAATATCTTCTTTATCTTACTCAATTATTTATTCTTTCCATTCTTCAAGATCTTGGTTGAGGAAGAGTTCTAATCTATAGTAGATATAACTCCTACAAGTTTTTTATCCATTATAATTTCATAATAGATATATTATATCTTCAATAAACTTTAAATTAGATATTCCAATAAATAGTGTGACTCCCTTTGATACCAATTATTAGAAACACTTTGGGATGACCACACTAATATAGGGGTGAATCGGTGTGGGACGACTTTTTATCACTTTAAAATTTTACCTATTTCATTACCTCTATTACTTATTCATTAAATGGATATATTATTATTGTCACCAATAATAAGAAAGCATGAACATTAAACAGTAAATCACAATGAACATCTAGATTTTTAATAAGGTTTACCTCTAGTGTGTATGACTATGTCCTCAGTGTATGGTGGTTATTAACTCACTCACGTGTAGATTCTATTTTATTATCAAGAAAATCATGGGAAAGAGACTATACTTAAACACACTCTCTCAGTACCAACTAGGTATAATGAAACATTTAACTTTAATGAACAATATTATAGGAAATCAACATGTCCCTCCTAAATTTATTAGCAGTTTTTCATAATTATTATTTTATAGAAACCAATAAACTCTGATCATATTCCTAGAAATAAAACAATAAAATTGCCACCTTGAATATATAAATCAAAGTCTATATCTAAAATGCAATAATAAAGGGATACATATTATTTTTATTTAGTCAAAATAAAATGAATGTGTTATTGACTGTAAATCTCAAAATTATTGTTTGACCTAAATGGAAATTAACTAATATCAAATAGATCAAAACTTCTTATTCTCCTCCTTCTTTTTATCTTCAATAAAAAATATGTGATATCAAATCACAGTTTCAGATTCTATAGGTATACTTCATAAAATTTGTTACATGGAATTCTCACATATAGACTAACACATATAAGATATAATTATTTATTATTCTATTTTTATATCCTTGTAAAGACAACTCATGCACACTTAAACTTATTATTGGGTTTTCTTTCTAAAATTTTGAAGTGATTCAATGTTGTCACTCAGGGTTCATGGAATTCATGTACCACATGAAACCTTTTTGTGTCTTCCTTTATATAATGAGACACACAAGGTCACTGCCTTCCCTTAATAGGTAAGTATACACAGTGTATCTCCTTATTCACAAAATCCAAAGTTATTCATGGGTGTATTATTATCATTCATGTGAAGTGATTATGTAAAAACATCCTCCTTCCTATGAACAATGCACAAGGTATTGATTCTACTTGTCAAGAATAATGTTGTCTGTGGGTTCCTTTTTTAACATTATATAACCAAGCGGTTCAAGATTTTATCTTCATGTTATCAATAGATCTTCACATATATCCATCATCTACATGAATGGATCATGTGAGAACTTCTTATACTTCATGTGAAGGGTTCACATGGATTCTCATAACCTTTATGTGAAGAGTTAACATGGATTGTCTATTTTCATGAAAGGAGAACTCTCTATCGATATTTCAAATATTAGTATCATTGAAATTCATCAACCCTAACTTAGTATTTATAGATGAGGATCAACCACCTATTCTAGAAGAAATATTTCATTTACAATACCCATTCAAGGACTCTGATAATAACAGTTTATCTTAAGGGTTTTAGAATTTAAAATATTTTGATGTCTCCAAGAAACCCTGAGGTGATCATTAAATCATGTGGTTGATTCTCATGATCAATTCACTAGATCATGTTCCATCTCGGTGTTAAGCTGGTCAACTTTTCTAATGATTCATGTGAAAAAAAGGAATAAATTATGGGATCTTCTTGAAATTAATGATATACTATTATTCATGTGATGTCTTGGTGATTCATGTGATGCCACCAGTGATTGTCAATATGGATTAGTTGATTATCACCATATGATCATGTAATCCATAGAACACCACATGATGGATTCAAGTGTTAGAGCACAATTTCATAATCCAAATAACATCATATGATGGATTCAGTTTTTAAAGTGAGATATTCTTCATATGACTATTTGAACGCATTATATGTATCCTCACATGCATGCAAGACAATAGTTGTATGCATGTACATAATTTGATCAATATTTTCTTAATATCATGGATTAATATCTGGTGATAGATGATATTTGATTGTCTCCTTCATGAAGATCCATCATTGATAGGAAGGAGATGATGAACAAGTTTGATCAGATGGCCTTGACTAAAATGATTGGATGACTACACTTTTATCCATATGTTTTTCGACACATGAACAGTGTTTGTATTCAACTCTCATTCCACATAGATTTTTAAAAGAAAATGGTAAGATTAATAATAAATCACTTGTTATTAGTCACTTGATCTAGAAGTGGGGGTTTCCACCCAAAAAACTATCACACACTACCACTAATGGGCCATGTCACCCCATTACGTGGCCCACTTAGGCACCTCCATGCATGCTCAATACATGTCATGCACACACCTATAGGTTATTTGTGACCACTAATCTGTTTGTAGTGGATAGGTTGACACTATCTCGCATGGTTTACCTTTGGTTCCCCCATGTGTGGTTGAGGGGGTCCTTGGTTGTTAGAGGATGAACCATTTTTTAATCACCCAAGCATAAATACTAAGTAATTACTATGTATGATATTCCCAATAAAGCTTTTTCAAAAATGTTTCTTCTAGAAAATATATATGTATTTATATTTTTTATGGCCTTCAATAATCTTCTAAAACTTATCTTTAAAAAAATAACTATTTTCATAGTCTTTATAAAACTCTTTATGTAATAATGAGATATTGCATGGCCTTTTTTAATGAAGTAGAAAATTTTCATTTATAAATTCCATTTTTACTTGTCTATGATTAATACTAGTTAAAAAATTGTTAGATTAAAATCCACTTCTTCTAAAATATGATCATGTGACCTTTGAACTTTCATGGATGTATCTTTTTTTAAAACTCAACAAACATTCTTGGGAACACCGATGAACTTATAATAAATTTTCATTTCACAATAAATATTGAAATTATGTGATTCATCACTTAGTAATACATTGACAACAAATACAGCATAAAAAAATTAGTATAATCTCTTATGTCTAAATAATGATTAATATCTCTTATATTTACCCTTAATGAGAAGATGAGCTAAACATTTATTACATTTTCCTTCCTTAGGTTTTGAAATAAGGTTCTAATAATAATATGTCTTGAAGGATACTAATATGAATAACATTATGAGATACATTGAAGATATTTTAAGGGATGAGTTAATTATATATATAGTCTCTAAAGACACTAAACATTTATAGTCCTTGGGCATGTATTATTATGTTATGAATTGAATATTCATCTAAAATTATGAAATAATTATGTATTTTAATCTTGGTTCATCTCGAATGGCATCAAAGGAGGGTTTAGTTATTTTGATTATTAGTTATAGAAAACTTTAATGAGGACTATTAGGATAAGACTAGATATAGAATAACATCCTAAGTTATGGTAAAGAAAAGAGTGTGGTTTTCCTAAAAAATACATCCATGTCTAGCTATTGTAAATTGCATATGGTCGTAAAACAGATTCATGTAGGGGTAAAAACTCTGAAAGAGGAGTATTGGGTATTAATGCAACCATCCCCGATGCAAGATGAGTGGGTCTAAGACTAAACACCTATCTTGACACTCCTGAGGGACATGCTTTGGTTAATTATCATTCTATTTATAAATCATTATAAAGGATTTTAATATAAGGACCATAGATGACCCATGTTAAACCTAAGGTGTTATAGATTAAAGGGAATGATTCATGATTTAGACATCCTATGATATATTTTCATGATTATATGATTTTTCACTCTACTTATTATTTCTCACATTATGTATTTTGTTTTTATTCAATGGTTGGAACAAGGAGGATCCTAGTTAATAATGGGTTTTAAAGACATTAAATCGGTTTCTAAATATGAAACCGACTAGGATATAAGCTATGGGGAACATTCTTATAGTTATTCCAAACCAAATATATTGATTTATGATTAGTAAACTCAAGCTAACTATGTTTCCTGAAAAACCTAATAAGATTAAAATATGGATTTATGAAAGTTCATGTGAAAAAGAAAATATAGTAAATATGATTAAATATACTTTATGTCCTAAATATGGAAAGTATCACTCAAGGGAATATCTCAAAAAATAAAAAAAAAATTATGTATGGAAAACAAGAGAATATAATGGTAAATTTCCAAAAAAATGAAAAATTAAATTATAAAAACGGATTAGAATAATGGTTTCTATAAGGTATCATCAATGATTAAATATTTTAAATATTAAAATTATGGGAATTATGAAAATATATTTGCTAATGGGAATACTCGAGAAGAGGATCATAAATGTTGTGTGAGTAAAGGTTTTACAATTGATGATATAGAGACTACAAATTAAATATGGAAGGTGTAAATTATTTTAATCGTATTTATTATATTATAAGTAAGAATCATGTTTAAATTTAGATTTATGAATATTATTAAAAGATTCATATTCCATATTTTATGAAGGAAGAATTATGGAAAAATATGATAAATCCTAGTTAATGGTTTAAATAGAAAGTGGAATTACTAAAATATTTATTTATTGGGATTTAATAATTATATTGTATAATTTTTTTATCAATGATATTCTTGTTATAAGAATTGAAAAACATCTAAGGATTTTTTTTAATTAGGTTTTTATTAAGAATTTTCATGCATCTGTTGAGTGGTATCAATAACCTAGAAAAGTGATTTAGGGGTAATGGGGTGTTTTCATAAACCATGTGATAAAAGGATAAATAACCCTTAATAGATGCATTATGTTGAGATAATAATTATTATTTGGTATAAAGAGTTTATTGATATTGATATATTAAATTGGATAATATCAGTGACCTTGAAATTGGTTAGTGATATGATGAAAAAGTGATTTAAGATATCTTTGATGAAGTTTTTTTAAATTTTTTGATTTATGTAATATATTAGATAGAGTTATTTTTTGGAGAATATATTTTTTTTATGAGGTTTTAAGGTGATTCGGGTTATTTTGGGAAAGGATTATCATGTTTTAATAGAATATATGATCATGTTATTCACTTATTTGGTATGTGTTTTGCTACTTTATGTTGTTTGATGATAAATGTTAAAGTTGATCTAAGAAAAAAATGCCTGATAAAATAATTTTTATATTTTTTTTAATATGATCATACATATTTTAATGGATTCTAATGGTTAACTATTTATGGTATAGTTTAAGTTGAAATTTGGGTGTTATTTTTGTGGTTTTAGAGATTAAATTATAATCATATGAAGATTTTTCCATATTGGATAACTAGTACATACCATTTTGGTTTTTGTAAATATATAATGATATAAAGGATGAATTTTCATTATTTTATGGATCTTATGATCTATTTAAAATTAATTTTAGTGCTTCATGCATGAAATATTAATCTTGAATATTCATTTCTTGGAGTAAGAGATGATATGGAAGTGTAAATTTATCAAATAATAACCAAATAATGAAATTGTGCCTATCAAATGAAAATAAATAAACTAAATATATTTACCCATATTCAATGGTAAAATAATTCCTTCTCTATAGAAAAAAATATCTTGAAAATGAAAATTTTTTCTTTTTTACTATTATTCTAATGAATTGATGGTCATTTTCACCCCTCTCTGATTTATGGTATTGTGGTCACTAACTTTCTCAGAACCATGTTCTTTATCACTCCCTATTATTCATTGGACATTATCTTTATACTTTATTTTCTATTTTCACTTCCCAGTAATTTTTTACTTATCGAGGGACCCAATTATGTGTTATTTTAGAAAACCTTTTTGTTTCTCACTTTCCCTTTTAAAAATAAGTTTTATTATCCCTTTGTATGATGTGGGTTTTCAAAAACTATATTTTTTAATATTGAACCACTGATTACCAAGATAAGAAAAATTTGGGGATAAATTTATTTAAAGGGGTGAGAATGTTTCACTCCAAAAATTTATTTTAAGTGAATATTATACTTAACTTATTTGACATGAAACATCAAGTTTTAAATGAACTGTGATATACTATAAAAATTTATTATTTAAATGTGACCATTATAACCTGGTCATTTAATTGGTGGTATAAATAAGAATAACCACATTATAAATATATAAAATTTTTATATAATTAAAATTTATTGATTAATTCATAATAAATTTTTGCTCAATTTTCCGTAAATCCATTTTATGCGTCAAAAATATGTTTTCTTCAAAAAATGATTTTTATTATATTTTATGTGAGAAAATTATAATAAATTAATTAAAATTTTATGAATTATATTTTATAAAAATTATATCATTTTAGAAATTATCATATCAAAATTATCAAAGTATGAAATTTTGGTATTTTCCAGAAAAGGTTAATTTTTCAATGAATAGTAAAAAAATTATTTTATAGAAAAAAATATTTTCCATTAAAGTATTTACAAAGTCCCATTTTTTGAAATTATTTTAAATTTTCATTAGTTAATTTTGGTTAAACATAATAAAATTAATGACATTTTAATCGATATTATGCTTAATTTTGGTATAAAAATATTTTTGTACATAAAAATGCATTTTCTAGAAAACTGGTTTTCATCGTGTTTTGTGGGTTTATTTTAAAAATAATTTCCAAAACTTAAAAAAATGAATTTGATAAAATTTATTCCATATTTTTAATTATAATTTCAAAAAAAAAATAAGTAATTCAACTTTATTTTTTTCATAGTGAATAATAACCTTGGTAAAAATGTTGTTACCACGATAAGGGTAAATTTGGTAGAACAAGGTTAAAACAATGAAATAAGGGTTCAAAATAAGCCATAACCTTACCTATATTTTATTTAATTGTTTTAATTCGACCAATACCTTAAAATATGGATTTTTTTTCCTTTTTTAATATCATCTTAATATTATATTAAGTAAATGAAAATTTCCAAATGTCTCTTTATTGCTTTTAATATCTATAATATTTTGTGATAGAGATGAAAATAAGGAATGAAGGGTTATAAAATATATTTTTATTACTAATAAATTTTTTTTATAATTTTGATTTATTTTTAATTTTTAGTGATAAAATAATTACCTTAAATTCTTACACAACACCAACACAGTGCTTGTGCAAGTAGTAGAAAAATCATGTAAATTATTTTAAAAAAATTAAAATAAATATTTTTTGGTCATTTATAGTATCTCAAGAATTTTTTAGAAAAATATTTTTTATTCTTAAAGTTTTAAAACTTTATATTTTAATTTCATTTCTTTATTCATATTTTTTAAAGTCAAATTGTGTGAATAATCCCCAAACTACTTTGATGGTATTTTATCTTAAATAATATTTTATTAAATGATTTTAAATTTATGGAAATATTATATTTGAAATATTTAATGATATATAGTCTATAATATCAACCATTTTCCACTTATGAGTCACCAGACCAATTATTATAACTTTATTTACACCTAATGTGTAAAAATATTATTATCACAGTAATCATTAAATGGGTTTAAGAGGGGGTTAAATTAAAAATTATAAGGGTTAAAAAATCACCCATACTTGTCTAAATTTTATTATATGAGATTATTTAGAATTATATATATCCTAAATTCAAAATATATCAATTTTATTCCACTTTAACTAGAATAATTCTATTTATTAATTTAAAACATTAAGTAATTCCAAGTGGCCACTCCGATCACTTATAAAGGAAAACTAGTTATCATATCTTCATCGCACTTATTGAACCACTTATTTCCTCCAAAACCAGAAAAAACCACTTCTGAACTTCCTTATATAAATTATAGGGGTTGTTTCCTATTAAAATGGCATTTGTGGTGTCATTAATGAGAGATCCAAAGGAGGTTCTTCAAAAAAGAGTTAATCATATTAATTGAGAAATTTCTTTTCTACTTATTCTTTTCCCTCATTCAATTTTATCCTAACCATTATAATATAATAGAATTAGTATCTAACATATACTTATATGTTATTATATTAATGTTTTAACCTTATTAATCTCTTTTTTCCATCAAATGGAATATGAAATAATCGCTCGTGTGTACGTGTGGACTAACACCTCCATATAGCAGTAAGATTGATTTCACATCACTGTAATTTATGGTTAGTAATTATAATGAATTATTATTTATACATCATATTTATGACATAATTATGCTTCTATAATTATAATATATTATCTATATTTTAATGAATCATATTTTCCTGATTTTATTTTTAGAAATTATTAGGGACATTTCAGAGACCAGGGGTTGAGATGGAATTTTATTCCGAGGCCCGGTGTGCCTAGAAAAAATCATTGAAAAATGTTAAGTTTTTAATATCACATGTGCGTGGATTTTCTTAAAAAGTGGAATATATTTTAAATAGGTTCCCATATCAAAAAACTTAGGGCACCGTTGAGATCACAATGGCATCTTTACCCTAGGTTCAACCTAACTTTTCTTAGAGTGGGTCATCTAAAGAAAAGTTCACCAAGGACGTAACCATAAATAAAAAAATTAAATATAATTATTTTATTTCAAAATCCAAATAACTTATGAATGGTTACTTGGATTGGAAATCTGAGACCATCATTAAGTTATTAATTTGTGTTTTCCCTGGGTGCTAACTTTAGTTGGTGCAGGTCTTCTGTGAAAACCACCCAAAAGGACATAATAATAATTAAATAATTTAAAGAAAAATTAGTTTATTGCCGCAATTTTTCTCCATTAAATGTATGGTTATATAATTTCATTAGGTTTGGCTTCTCAAATGCTTGATATTCAGACAACCATTGGATGATTTTTTCTGCAAATGACGACGGATCAAAATTTAGATCATTGTTCATCGCACTGAAGGAGTTAGAGGATCTCATAAATGACGGCAACAAAAGCATTATTTGTAAATGATCGATCCAAACTCCAAGTAGGGTGGTTGTTCCTTTGTGATTTCCCCATTATTGATTTTCATGATGAACGAAGGTTAATCCACAAATAGATTGATCTTCATATTGATCATTATTGGGTGGTTAATAATTACAGGGTTTATTAATAGAATATTGTTTTAAATTCTTCTTTGTTCTTTATTCTTACATGAATTTATTGAAGCTGACATAAAAAAAGTTTGAGGTCTACTCCTTAGGGTGTTCCTCATGATTTTCTCTCCTCCGTTCTTGTAATTATTAACCATTTGACCCTCTTCATTGTATCTCAACTTTCTAGGAGGCTATGAATGCAATCGAACCCCCATATTATAGGAAAACTGAAAAAAATTGTCAGATATATGTATATTGTGACCTGAGAATTGCGAATATGCATTTTTTTAGAAATTTGAGCATCTGAGATGGCACGGTGGTCCGTGGAAGGGACCACTAGTGTAGGTCTGGTGTGGAAATCTGGTGAGGTAGTGCAACGCGGCGTGAAGATTGGAGGTTTCAGTCTTGGTGGTGGTTGTGGAAGGCGACAGCCAGCCGTCTGGGATGCGGCAGAAGACTGTGTGCGATGACGGTGGGCCACGAACACAGCAGGAATCTGCGTGTGGATGTGGCGAAAGTGGTAGATGTGTGGGATGTGGCCAATGACTGCATTGACTGGGCCATATGACCCACATGCGAGTGGGCCGGGATATAGGAGATGGGTTGGCCTAGGTGGATTAGGTTAGGACCAGGTTAAATGGATCGGGATCATAGGTGAGAGGTCTGGTCGGGTCGGACCCACTGGGTTGGGTCAAAACATGGGTGGCTAGAATGGGCCCCGATCGACCGTTGCAGCAGCTTGAGATGTCATGGTGTGGTCTACTATAGCATTATCCCTCTACGGTTAGTCCTTCCCCCTTCTAAAAATTCAAACGGGCATAACATTCAATAGGTGCATTCATTTGATGAATCGTCTATGGTGATGGGACCCTTATGACAAGGTGATCATTTCAAAATATCCTATGTAATTTTTTTGTGTGATTTTTCATATAACCTAATGGATTGAGGAGTATGTTCTCCCTAAACGAGCACGCTTTAAGCAAACATTTCTATGGTGGGTTGTAACCTAGAGACTTTATGTCTTATAGAGACTATGTGTATTATGGAGATTACATGTCTTATGGAGATTTTGTGTCTTATAGAGACTATGTTTCTTATAGAAAATATGTATCTTTTTGATATTGTGTGTCATATTTGATTGATTATATCTGTATTTTCTTGATATATTTTTTGTAGACATATATCTGTGTAGAGCTAACTATGTATTCATTTGTGTGTTCCTTTGGGTATTCATTGGTGGTATTCCTTAATAGTATCTTTTTCGTGGTATTAAATGGTGGTATTTCTTCATAGTATCTACTTTATAGTATTCCTTGGTGGTTTTTCTTTGGGTTATCTTCTTTATGGCATTCCTTAATGGTATTACTTCATGGTATCTCATTTGTGGTATTCCTTCACAGTATTTCCTTTTTGGTATTTCCTTTATAGAATTTTCTTAATGGTATTCCTTTGTGGTTTCTGGGTGTCCTACAGAGTATTGTTTTACTCACCCTTTCATGGGATTTTGGCGCACATGTTGTGCCTTTTTTAGATGACTGACTCTTCAATAGAGTTCTAGTTAGACCAAGACTAGGTGGTTCCTTGTGTGACTGGATAGGCTGAGGTGTGTTCTAGAAATTTTTTAGGTGACAGTCCTAGTACCTCTTAATTTATATAACAACCCATAATTTTCATACAATGTTAATACTTCAAAATTGAAGCATACTTGTTAAAACATATAACAAAACCATGAAAGGACCGTATAGGTATAGTGTCTTTAGAAACTGGGAAACATAAACAACTGGTTCATAAAGCGTCTACACTGTCTCCCATTTATTTCATCATATCTATAGTCCCTTTTGGAATATCTTACTTAATAACCTTCTTCCTGACCTGGGGAAAGAAAACATACAAAAGGGTGAGCTCAAATACTGAGTAAGGGTAAACAAAAGAAATATCAATCACATCATATTCATAAGAACATAACTTTTGGAAATCTTAACCTGCAAAAGAGAGCATAATTTCATAACATGGGATAAATCATAGTAGTGAAATGGAATCCCAATAATCATAACATAAAACATGAAACTTTGTGGCATACACACATAATCATAGAGAATCATTTATTATTAGTCAAGACTCATTGCCAAGACTATCTTAGTGGACAAAGTCCATTTCTGAACCGAGTTCACTCCTCGTTTCAGTCCTGTTTCACTGAACCGGTATAACCTACCGTTCTATCCATGTCTATCTCATGAGATATAAAATCTTTACCCAATTCATTTGAGTGAGATATAGGTCCCACCAATCTCATAATGATACCATTCTTATATGTGCCACAAAATCATAAACCATACATCATAGCATAACCCATGTAATAAAAATGGGATTCTTAAACAACATAACATCATAAAACAATTCATATAAGATAAAGGAATTCATAAAAATATTTCCATTACAACATAATAAAATCCATGTAATAATAGGGATAGAAACAGAACCCTTTATTATCTTATATGGAAAATAATTTTGATAAAACACTTGAACTCCATTCTTGAAGAAAATATCCTTTCTACTTCAAAAACATTTTACTTTCTTAACATGTCTTACAATTTTAAACTAAAAGAATTTGATTAAAAATAAACTTGAAAACTTGTAAAGGAAGCTTCTTGGAAATAATGTTTTAAAAATCCATTCATTCCGTATAAGTTAGAAAAACATTCTTCACGTACTTTTGTCGAAAAAGTCAAAAAATTACCTCGTACGAAAAACGACAAAAGATTCCTTTCATACATTTTACTAAAAACTCACCGAAGGGTAAAATAGGATTTAAACAATTGTAGGTGAATGGAAATAATATTACATATTGAGGAAGCATGGATGTGGATGATAAAATACACCCCAGTAAACACTAAAGTATAAATAATCTCGGATAAAAATGAGATTTTGATATTTCCCTTACCTTAGGTCCATTTTGCGTCGTAAGTGTCTGAACCTCCTGTATAATGATTTAAATAATGTTATTGACTTATTCCAGAATCATACTTATTTTTATTATATCATATATGGTCATTTTCTTAGATTCTTAGTAGTAATATTTCATTGTTACTTGTTATTCGGGTGTTTATAACTTTTTGTTCTTATGCGTGTTTTGTCGAATAAATTCTTATTCTTATCTTTAGGTTATAGATACCTCATTTATAGAATGGTATTAGTGTAATATATATCATATTCATTCATTCAATTCATTTATATAATCATTATGAAATGAAGATCATGTAGAACGAGTCGCATCACATCGTGGAGACGGTATTCCGTACATACGCACGAGTGATGATATCATTCCTATGATCGTGGAATTGTATTAGAGTGTATGTATACTATTTAAGAATCAATATCACTTTATAATAGTCATATATAGTCATTATATACACCATTATACCCATCCAAGTAAGGTGGTGGTGGAAAATAGATTACACCACGGCGTGGAGACGGTATTCTGTACGTACGCACGCGCGGTGATTTCTTTTTCTGTAGGATGTATAGATGGTGAAATAGGGTTGTTTCATACTTATCATAACATATCAGTATATGAGTGATACTTATGTTATTAATTCATAATGAAACAACTAAAGAAGAAGAAGTGGAAGAAGAAATAAATATGAAAGAATCGGTAACGGACATTACCTCTTCTTTGAAGTGATTCTTTGTGACCTCCTTTTAGG
The DNA here is from genome assembly GCA_963277665.1 of Viscum album. NCBI lineage: Eukaryota > Viridiplantae > Streptophyta > Magnoliopsida > Santalales > Viscaceae > Viscum > Viscum album. The sequence goes on along the minus strand of OY728150.1, from coordinate 2,054,626,284 downwards.
GCACTAAAATAGGTCTTTGAAGAAGACCAGAACCTCTAGGATGTTTCTAGGGAAGTGGAGAGGAGAAATTGGAAGGTTTTGGCCGATCTTGAATGCTCAATGTGGTGTGAGGAAGAGAGGGAGGATGTGCCCTTTTATAAGGGAGGAGAGGGGCACCTTTGGAATAACTAAAAATATTATTTTATTATAAAGTCAAGTTTGGTTTTAAATAGCTCAAAATTGATATATATCGAAGCTAAGGTGGTTATGGGTCGAAATACTCTCATCCAAAAGAATTTAGACAAGTTTAGGTTCCTATTTTAACCTTATCATTTAGATTTAACATTAAGTTAAATAATTTTACTTTTACCGTGTCTTCTTGTGTTCTCATACTATAAGGTTAATAAACTTACTATAAGTAGACAAACGAACCCCAAGTTGTTTATTATTAATATATATAACCTTATCTAAGTCATTTGGTGGAACCTTATATTTTTAGGAATAAAATAACAATTAATAATATAATATATTTTTTTAAACTATTTTATGTCAATTTTGACACTATTTAGTAATTGATTTTTGTGAAAATCATAACAGAATGATTGGTTCAAACCAAGTTACGTAAATAAATACTAACATGAAATATTATTATAGAAAATTAGTGTAATTAATAAAAAGTCTCAAATTACATTTATTTGGGTATTTATAACATCAATTATGTCAATATTTCATTAAATAGATAATTATTGCATCATCGTTGTGTCATAAATAAATTAATTTATTTAATGTATAAAAATTATAAATAAAATACCATTATGTAGGAAATTTTTTTATCTTTCTAATGAATATTTATAGTCGCTTTTATCTTATGTATAACCCTATAATAAAAATGACTTTCTTATTAAACTTTGATTTTAACTATTTTAACCCTTCTTTAAATAAATTAATAATAAATGTCCTAATCTAATACAAGTGGGCCTAAATGGTCATATTTTATTCATAAGGTTGTTTTTGGTCGAATTACACTTGTCCAATAGAATTAGGACATGTTTTAGCGTAATAATAATATCATTTCTACCCTTAATTACCCTATTTACTTTTAACCGTGGTAAAAAAAAGTAAAAAGTTACTATTCACCAAAAAAATATTTTCATCTCATTGAACCACATTTTACTTACTGACATCAACCGTGTCTCTCGGATTTTCAAAATTCCACTCACAGAAGCGGTAAAATTATGTTTTATGAAAAATTCAGTTTTTTAACTACCACTTAGTGGTTTCACTATTCATCAAAAATTGAAAGTTTTCAGAAAAATACCAAAATTTCACCCTAGTCTAATTTCGATATTCTGAATCCAAAAATAAAGTCCATTTTGAAAAATAAAATTTACAAAATTTCAAAAATTGGTTATTACTATTCATAACGGGTAGTTTTAATAATATTTTACTAGCATATCATTGTTTAGTGAAACTCATTATTGCGTACGACGCAAGCTATCGAGGAAGGCCACGGTTGCGTGTAAAGCAAGCCAAAATAGTGTTGTGTGTAGTTAAAGATTACCTTGATGATTTATATAAAACAAAATATTTCTCATAAATGTCTCGGGTGTTACATTCTACCCCCCTTAAATTGAATTTCGCCCTCGAAATTCGTCGCTTTGTAACAAACAAATGAGAATACATCTCCATCATCATATCCTCAAGCTCCCATGTAGCTTCTTCTAATTGGTGGTTCCTCCATAAAAATTTCACCAATCGAGTGGCCTTGTTTCGTAGGACTTTTTCGCTACGATCCAGAATCTCTATCGGTTGTTCTTCATAAGAAAGATCTTGCTCCAGCGGTACAACTTCTGAGCTAAGTACATGTGAAGGATCAGGTATGTACATTCTTAGGAGAGATACATGGAACACATCATGAACTTGAGAGAGATTCAGGGGAAGCGCCAATCGGTATGCTACCTTCCCAACATGATCCAGTATTTCGAAAGGACCGATATATCTAGGGCTCAACTTCCCCTTCTTTCCAAATCTCATGACTCTCTTCCAGGGAGATATTCGTAAGAACACTTTATCACCCACTTCAAACTCTAAGTCTTTTCTTCGGTTGTCAGCATAACTTTTCTGTCGACTCTGAGCTGCTCTTATGTGTTGTTGAATAGATCTGACCTTTTCTGCCATTTCATCAACGAGATCAGGTCCTAATAGCTTTCTTTCCCAAACTTCATCCCAGCAAGTTGGAGTCCTGCATTTCTTTCCATAGAGGGCTTCATAAGGAGCCATCTGAATACTAGAGTGAAAGATATTATTATAAGAAAATTCCACCAAAGGTAGGTGTTGATCCCAACCACCTTTGAAATCCATAGAGAAAGCTCTCAACATATCTTCTAGAGTTTGAATTGTTCTCTCAGACTGACCGTCTGTCTGAGGATGATAAGCAGTGCTGAAACTCAACTCTGTATCCAGAGTATGCTGAAGACTTCGCCAAAACTTTAAGGTAAACCTCGGATCCCGATCAGATATAATAGAAAGTGGTACTCTATACAATCTTACCACTTCCTTTACATAAATCCTGGAAAGTTGATCTAGAGATAAATCCTATCTAATAGCAAAGAAGTGTGCAGACTTTATAAGATGATCAACTATGACCTAGATAGAATTATTGCCTTTGGATATTTTGGGAAGTCCTGTGACAAATTCCATAGTGATGTTTTCTCATTTCCATTCGGGTATGGGTAATGGTTGTAACATCCCCTTAGACTTCTGTCTCTCAGCTTTAACTTGTTGACAAACCAAGCATCGAGAGACATATTCAGCAACATCTCTTTTCATGCCATCCCACCAAAAGTAATCTTTCAGGTCCCTATACATATTCGTGCTTCCAGGATGAATAGAGAATGAAGAACTATGAGACTCATCCAGCAGCTCCTTCTTTAATTCCGGGATGGGAGGAACACAAACCTGATTCCTGAACTTTATTCTCCCATCACAATCAAGGTTGAATTCAGGAACATTTCTCACCTTCTTTTGTAACTCGACATCTTCTTTCTGTGCCTCTTTAATCTTCACATGTATATATGGTTGAACATTCATTTGAGAAAGATAATATTTTTCCCCTTCCATTATAATTCCAAGATCCATCCTTTGTAAATCCATAAATATTGGATCTTTTGTGATCCTCATCATGGATAAACTGGCATGGTCTTATCAACTTAATGCATCTGCCACCTTGTTTTCTTTCCCAAGGTGGTAATGAATTGAGCAGTCGTAATCCTTAATCATTTCTGACCATCTTCTTTGGCGCATATTCAGCTCCTTTTGTGTGAAAATATACTTTAAACTTTTATGATCAGTATAAATATCACACCTTTCACCATAAACATAATGCCTCGAAATCTTTAATGCAAATATTACCGCAGCTAACTCCAAATCATGAGTTGGGTAATTTTGCTCATGTATTTTCAACTGTCGTTAGGCATAAGCTATCACCATATCATTTTGCGTAAGAACACACCCAAAACCCTTCTTGGATTCATCACTATATATCACAAACTTTTCTCCACTACAAGGCAGTGTGAGCACAGGTGCACTGGATAAACTACTTTTCAACTCCTTGAAATTCTCTTCACATTCCTTCGTCCAGACAAACTTAACTCCTTTCCGAGTAAACTTGGTGATTGGATTAGATAATCATGAAAAATCTTTCACAAAACGTCGATAATATCCAGCCAAACCAAGAAAACTTCGGATCTCAGTTACTGTTGTTGGTCTTGACCATCATTCGATAACCTCTGTTTTTGCTGGATCCACAGATATCCCCTCTTTTGAGATTATGTGACCCAAAAATGAAACTTTTTGAAGCCAAAATTCACACTTGGTAAATTTGGCATAAAGCTTCTCCTTTCTCAGGGTCTTAAATATAATTCTCAAGTCTTCTTCATGTTCTTCCTTTCTCTATGAATAGACAAGAATATCGTCTATAAAGACTACCACAAATTGATCAAGATAGTCTCTAAAGACTCTATTCATCAGATCCATGAAGATAACAGGGGCATTAGTAAGACCAAATGTCATCACTATAAATTCATAGTGTCCATACCTTGTACGGAAAGCCGTCTTTGGTATATCCTCCCTTTTGACCCTTAATTGATGATACCCTAAACGAAGATCAATCTTGGAAAAGTATTGTGCTCCGCGTAGTTGGTCAAATAAGTCATCAATGTTTGGGAGAGGATATTTGTTCTTGATAGTGATCTTGTTAAGTTCTTGATAATCAATGTAGAGTCTCATTGATCCATCTTTCTTCTTAACAAACAGAACAGGTGCTCCCCAAGGTGACGCACTAGGGTGTGTGAACCCCTTATCAAGATTCTCTTGGAGTTGCTACTTCAATTCCTGCAACTCAATTGGGGCCATTCTATAAGGTGTCTTCGAAATAGGCAAAGAACCCGGTACGAGTTCTATTGAAAACTCAACATCACGATTTGGTGGAAGACCCGGTAATTCCTCCAAAAAGACATCATCAAACTCCCGTACAATGGGCATATTCTTAATCGTGAGTTTCTCACCAACCATTTGAGATAAATAACCTTCATTTAGTGGAATCAAGACCCATAAGGTAGAAGGAATTTCCATTGGAAGGTTATGTTCATCCTTGCATTGATAGACAATCATAGATTGATCTGGAATATGAAATATGACTTCCCTTATTTGTAAATTGATATGAGCTCCATATAAAGAAAGTCAATCCATGCCAAGAATCACATCAAACTCCACTATAGGAAGGATCATAAGATTTGCAGGAAGCACTTTCCCACAAACATCAATCGGAGAAGAATTATAAACTTTTGATGCTACTGTTGTGCCATTAGGTGTTGTCACAGCTAACTCAACATCTAATTGTTGAGGTAATACGGTGATACCCTTAGAAAATTCTTTAGAAATAAAAGACTGGGTGGATCCAGAATCAAATAAAACATTTTATACTTTAGAGTGGATGGTAAGTGTACCTTTCACCACATCGTTATCGTACTCTACATCGCTGATATAAATTGCATGTGACTTTCCTTTGTCTTTAGCCTTAAGAGTTTGTTGACGTCGACCATCATCATCAACCCTTGGATTAGGGCATCTATTTGCATAATGTCCCATCTCCTTGCACTTGAAACATTGAAGTGTAGTAGGTTCATTCTGTGTATCCCTTCATTTGTTTGCATCATTAGACATCTTCTTCCCATCATCGCGGCATTCAAATGCCCGATGACCTTCCTTTCCACATTTGAAACATTTACTTGTCCCTTTAAGACAACTCCCTCCATGTTTCTATCCACACTTTGAGCATAATGGAAAGCTCATCTTCTTTTCAGTGTGCTCTTTAGATTTTCCTTTGAATTCCATTTTCCTCTTCTTATCAAACCCATATGACTGATGGGTTACTCCAATCTCTATATCGACTTTGAGAGCACATCGAACGATTTCCTCATAGCTATTGAAGTCCCTTATGGCTAACGCCCTTTGAAGACTTGATTTTAAGCCACTAAATAATCGATCGATCTTACTCTCAGGTTGGATAATAATACCAGAAGCGTACCTTGCAAGTCTTGTAAAATTTGATTCATAGGTACCAACAGATTCATCATCCTTTTTCTTCAGTTCAAGAAACTCTTTCTCCATCTTTGTTCGGAGAATACGAGGGAAGTACTTATTGAAAAATAAGTTCTTGAACTCGTCCCATTCCATGGACTCAATTTCATCCCATTGCCTCATATTCTTAATAAGATTCCACCATTGATCAGCATCACCTTCCAAACGATACACTGCTAAGATGACTTTATCATGCTCAGAACATTGAAGAACTGAAAATATCTTTTCAGTATTACTAATCCATTGTTCAGCAACTAATGGATCAGTAGACCAGCTGAATGAAGGTGGTCGTTGTCTCATGAAGGATTCAACAGAATGTTGCTCCTTCCTTTGCTCGTTTGGAAGTCTTGCATGATTCATAGCTTGAGAAAGTTGTGTGTGCATGGCTACATGATATTGCATTCCATCTCCCATAACGTTTGGTTGCTCAGGGGGAGAATCATTGCATTTCCCGTCGCATTCCGCATTAACACGGTTCCTTCGGGTTCCAGCCATTGACTAAAACCAAGAAGAATAGTGTGAGAAACACTATTTATAATAGGAAAAACACATAATCAAGAATAAAATTTCACACTTAAGGTCTTATCCTAGGTTATTCGTGGCCATTTCTAAAACACTAAGATTGTGTTCTATGCTTAGAATTATCCTTAGGGTTCTTACTAAGGCTTTCACATCCTATTTTCCAAAGGTTGACTATAACTTTCCTCTGATACCAACTATAACGACCCATACTTTACATACATTGTTAATACTTCAAAATTGAAGCATACTTATTACAACATATAACAAAACCATGAAAGGACCGTATAGGTATAGTGTCTTTAGAAACTAGGAAACATAAACAACTGGTTCATAAAGCATCTACAATGTCTCCCATTTATTTCATCATATCTATAGTCCCTTTTGGAATATCTTACTTAATAACCTTATTCCTGACCTGGGGAAAGAAAACATACAAAAGGGTGAGCTCAAATACTCAGTAAGGGTAAACAAAATAAATATCAATCACATCATATTCATAAGAACATAACTTTTGGAAATATTAACCTGCAAAAGAGAGCATAATTTCATAACATGGGATAAATCATAGTAGTGAAATGGAATCCCAATAATCATAACATAAAACATTAAACTTTGGGACATAAACACATAATCATATAGAATCATTTCTTATTAGTCAAGACTCATTTCCATGACTATCTTAGTGGACAAAGTCCATTTCTGAACCGAGTTCACTCCTCGTTTCAGTCCTGTTTCACTGAACCGGTATAACCTACCGTTCTAGCCATGTCTATCTCATGAGATATAAAATATTTACCCATTGCATTGGAGGGAGATATAGGTCCCACCCATCTCATAATGATACCATTCTTATGTGTGCCACAAAATCATAAACCATACATCATAGCATAACCCATGTAATAAAAATGGGATTCTTAAACAACATGACATCATAAAACAATTTATATTAGATAAAGGAATTCATAAAAATATTTCCATTACAACATAATAAAATCCATGTAATAATAGGGATAGAAACAGAACCCTTTATTATCTTAGATGGAAAATAATTTTGATAAAACACTTGAACTCCATTCTTGAGGAAAATATCCTTTCTACATCAAAAACATTTTACTTTCTTAACATGTCTTAAAATTTTAAACTAAAAGAAGTTGATTAAAAATAAACTTGAAAACTTGTAAAGGAAGATTCTTGGAAATAATGTTTTAAAAATCCATTCATGCCGTATAAGTTAAAAAAACATTCTTCTCGTACTTTTGTCGGAAAAGTCAAAAAAGTACCTCGTACGAAAAACGACAAAAGATTCCTTTCATATCTTTTACTAAAAACTCACCGAAGGGTAAAATAGGATTTAAACAATTGTAGGTGAATGGAAATAATATTAAATATTGAGGAATCATGGATGTGGATGATAAAATACACCCCAGTAAATACTAAAGTATAAATAATCTCGGATAAAAATGAGATTTTGATATTTCCCTTACCTTAGGTCCGTTTTGCTTCGTAAGTGTCCGAACCTCATGTATAATGATTTAAATAATGTTATTAACTTATTCCAGAATCATACTTATTTTTATGATATCATATATTTTCATTTTCTTAGCTTCTTAGTAGTAATATTTCATTGCAACTTGTTATTCGGGTGTTTATAACTTTTTGTTCTTATGCGTGTTTTGTCGAATAAATTCGTATTCTTATCTTTAGGTTATAGATACCTCATTTCCAGAATGGTATCAGTGTAATATATATCATATTCATTCATTCAATTCATTTATATAATCATCATGAATTGAAGATCATGTAGAACGAGTCGCATCACATCGTGGAGATGGTATTCTGTACGTACGCACGAGTGATGATATCGTTCCTATGATCGCGGAATTGTATTGGAGTGTATGTATACTATTTAAGAATCAATATCATTTTATAATAGTCATATATAGTCATTATTTACACCATTATACCCATCCAATTAAGGTGGTGGTGGAAAATAGATTACACCACGGCGTGGAGACGGTATTCCGTACGTACGCACGCGCGGTGATTTCTTTTTCCGTAGGATGGATAGATGGTGAAATAGGGTTGTTTCATACATATAATAACATATCAGTATATGAGTGATACTGATGTTATTACTTCAAAATGAAACAACTAAAGAAGAAGAAGTGGAAGAAAAATAAAGATGAAAGAATCGGAAATGGACATTACCTCTTCTTTGAAGTGCTTCTTTGAGACCTCCTTTTAGGGCACTAAAATAGGTCTTTGAAGAAGACCATAACCACTAGGATGTTTCTAGGGAAGTGGAGAGGAGAAATTGTCAGGGTTTGGCCGAGCTTGAAGGCTCAAAGTGGTGTGAGGAAGAGAGGGAGGAGGTGCCCTTTTATAAGGGAGGAGAGGGGCACCTTTGGAATAACCAAAAATATTATTTTATTATAAAGTCAAGTTAGGTTTTAAATAGCTCCAAATTGATATATTTAGAAGCTAAGGTGGGGATGGGTCGAAATCCGCTCATCCAATAGAATTTAGAAAATTTTAGGTTCCTATTTTAACCTTATCATTTAGATTTAACATTATGTTAAATAAGTTTACTTTTACCGTGTCTTCTTGTGTTCTTATACTATAAGGTTAATAAACTTACTATAAGTAGACAAACGTACCCCAAGTAGTTTATTATTAATATATATAACCTTGTCTAAGTCATTTGGCCGAACCTTAGATTTTTAGGAATAAAATAACAATTAATAATATAATATTTGTTTTAAAAACTATTTTATGTCAATTTTTACACTATTTAGTAATTGATTTTTGTAAAAATCATAAAAGAATGATTGGTTCAAAGAAAGTTACTTAAATAAATACTAACATGTCCTATTAACCTATAAAATTAATGTAATTAATAAAAAGTCTCAAATTACATTTATTTGGGTATTTATAACATCAATTATGTCAATATTTCATTAAATAGATAATTACTGCATCATCGTTGTGTCATAAATAAATTAATTTATTTAATGTATAAAAATTATAAATAAAATACCATTATGTAGGAAATCGTTTTATCTTTCTAATTAATATTTATAGTCGATTTTATCTTATGTATAATCCTATAATAAAAATGATTTCTTATTAAACTTTGATTTTAACTATTTTAACCCTTCTTTAAATAAATTAATAATAAATGTCCTAATCTAATCCAAGTGGGCCTAAATGGTCATATGTTATTCCTAAGGTTGTGTTTGGTCGAATTACACTTGTCCAATAGAATTAGGACATTTTTAGGGTAATAATAATATCATTTTTACCCTTAATTACCCTATTTACTTTTAACCGTGGTAAAAAAAAAGTAAAAAGTTACTATTCACCAAAAAAAATATTGTCATCTCATTGAACCACATTTTACTTACTGACATCAACCGTGTCTCTCAGATTTTCGAAATTCCACTCACAGAAGCGGTAAAATTAAGTTTTATGAAAAATTCAGTTTTTTAACTACCACTTAGTGGTTTCACTATTCATCAAAAATTGAATGTTTTCAGAAAAATACCAAAATTTCACCCTAGGCTAATTTCGATATTCCGAATCCAAAAATGAAGTCCAATTTGAAAATTATAATTTATAAAAATTCAAAAAGTGGTTATTACTATTCATAACGGCTAGTTTTAATAATATTTTACTAGCATGTCATTGTTTAGTGAAACTCGGTATTGCGTACGATGCAAGCTATCGAGGAAGGCCACAGTTGCGTGTAAAGCAAGCCAAGATAGTGTTGTGTGTAGTGAAAGATTCCTTTGATGATTTATATAAAACAAAATATTTCTCATAAAAGTCTCGGGTGTTACAATTTATAGGTTAGACTTGTGGCTACATATTCTTTCCTTTTGGTGGAATTTTTTTTTCATTTACTTTCCAGTACTTTTACTATTATACTCTGGTTGTGGGATATAGTGTTCTTCATGCATTTTTTACATAGTGTTTTTACATTTCAGTATTTGTGGCTTGAAGATTTGGGCGTGCATATAGATAATTTAGGCTAATGCCTCCCATTTTTTTGGATATTCCTACTAAGTGATAGTCACCAAACCATGTCATATTAGAGGTGGGTTTGGGTTAATCATCGCATAGGACCCTCTAAGACAGGTCATGATAGAGTGGTATCAGAGAATATTTGTTCTACTTTAGGACTGAGATTCTGTGAGATTGGTTTGGAGAAATAGTGTTAAATGTTTCAAGTTTGAATTTTAGGCCAAGTAATCCAGTGTTGGTGTGGTGGCTGACCTATCCATACACTATGACTATGGGAACCTTCTTTTAGACTCAGTATATGAAAACCGTTGTTGCGTGGAAAATAATGCTACATGCATCATATAGAATGGGTTGTGTCTTCCATGTCCTTCTTGAGTCAGCTCTCCAGATATACTATATTGACTGTGGTACATCTTATTTTACTTCAATATGCCTTCACATAGACAACCAGATAGTATTCTACTGTGTGATCATAAGGATGATATGTCGGGTGATGAGACATCGGTATGGGGATTTTTACTGAAGATACAACCTCCAGGTGGTTCACTAGCTTTACCACCACTTTTAGAGTAGCACATGGGACACATAGTACCAGTGTATGAGGAGAGCAGGTTAAGTGCAATTCTCGAGTTTCAGAGATAAATACCCCTTAGGTTATGAGGTGATCCCAACCCTCACGCGGCTAAGGAATTACTTGAGGCAGTGACCAGAGTTTTTTATCTAGTCAGGACACTAGTAGATCAGATGGTGGTCCTAGAACTGATCCTTATACATGGATCAGTAGGGAAATGGTGTGGTTTGGTTACCTGATCTTACGATGAGGTTCCTCTTCTATGGATAGTGGTTGAGAGCCTTTTCAAAGAAGATTTCTTACATTGTGAGTTGAGAGTTATGTGTGTATAAGAGTTTCTATATCTCTAGTAGGATGACATGTTAGTATCTGAGTATTCATCAATATATACCAACCTTTATAGGTACCCGATAGAATCAATACACAACCAGTGCTTCAGGTTTTGGACCTTATAGAGAGGTCTATTTAAGGAAATCTTAGCCAATGTTATCCCTCTATACATTCCTACCAATGTTGGGGTGCTAGAGTGAACCTTTGTGGTTGAGAGTTTTATGAATGGGAGGATACAACCATTGATTGTCAGAAATGGGAGAGGAGTAGAGACCTCAATAGCTAGGATCCTATGTCATCCTCAGGGACCTAGATTTTCAATATGTTTCAAGAGGAGGTTCCAGGATATGGGATTTGTAGCTTAGGGATCACAGGGTGGGTCTAGTTATCCTATAGAGAGGTAATTCTTCTCATACAACGGTAAAGGAAATCTCCCCAAAGATTTTCCAACTCATTGTGATGTTGAAAAAGATATTTTTTATGAACCAACAAGGTAGAGAAATAAAATATGAGCAGGGTGGTATGTAGGGCAGTGGACGTGGTAGAGGAGATGAGAGAACAGTAGGAGGTGGTCGATTTTTTGACATGTTACCACCATAACCCCCAGGTGGTCCACACCAGGCTAAGGGATATGGGGGATTGGGATGAGGCTAGCTATAGGTGATGGATGCTTATGACCCAGGGGATCCAAGGATGATTTGTGGTACAATTTATGTCTTTTCCACTTTAAATATAGTTTTGATATATATGGGTTCTAGTCATTCCGTTCTTTCCATGAACTTTGTTTGGGACATGGAGATTTTCATTGAACCATTTACTCAACCCTTATGCTTATATACTCCAATAAGAGTATATTTTATTATCACACATTGGTTCCAATAGTGTGACCATACTCTTGGAGGTGATTGGTTTGGTTGGGATCTCTTGGTAGAAGCATTGATTCCTTACGACTTCATTCTCACTATGGACTAGTTATCCACAGTTCACACTCAAATTGACTATTTTAGGTGCAGAGTGTGGCATATATGTAGTGTTGGGACCAGTTTTTCCTTTGTTGGTTAAAATTAAATGAAGGTAGAATAGGATGGAATCACACATAGGGTGGTGTAGTTGATCAATCATCAGTTGGCAAGCTTGACCCTTGGTTCAGTGGTTGATTTGTGTCCAATGTTTCTTGTAGTGGTGGTAGAGTATGAGGACATCTTTCCTAAGGATCTTCTAGGATTACCTCTACATAGTTAGGTTGACTTATACATTGACCTATACCCTAGGATGGAACCAATATCTACACCTTCAAATTGGATTACTCTAACATAGCTTTGTGAGCTGAGGGTGCAGTTGAAAGACTTATTGAAGAAGGGCTTCATGAGACCCAGTGTTTCACCCTGGGCAGCCCTAGTTTTGTTTTCTGAGAAGTAATATGGGAGATTAAGGTTATGTGTGGACATTCAGTTCCTAAACTAGGTGATCTTGATGAATAAGTATCCACAACTGATGATCTATGACCTCTTTAATCATTTGAAAGGGGTACGGTGGTTCTTGAAGATTGACCTAAAATATGGATACCACCAGCTACAAATAAGGGATGAGTATATATTGAAGATGACCTTTATATGTCTTTACAACTACTATGATTACTTGGTGATTCATTTTGGCATGAAGAAATCCCCAACAGTGTTCGTACGACTCATGAACTGTATCTTTCATTCTTATTTAGACCTGTTCATGGTGGTCTTCATTGATGAAGTCCTAGTGTACTTGGAATCTGAAAAAGGAGCATGAGAGACACTTGATGGTGGTTCTGGACACACATTGAGAGAACCATATTTATGGGAAGCTCTCAAAGTGTTAGTTTTGGATTTAGGAGGTCTTTTTTCTAGGAAACCACATTTTATAGGCTTGATTTGCAGTGGTTCCATGGAAGATTGAGGCGGTGATTTCATGGGATCCACACAAGAGTGTTACTATGGTGTGGAGTTTACTTGGTTTGGATGGGTACTATCAGAGGTCTGTCACCAAATTTTCAAGAGTGGAAGCATCCTTTAATGATTTGACATGAAAGGGGAACCCTTTTGTGTGGATAGATAAGTTCCAAGATAGTTTTCAGCAGTTGAGGTAGAGATTGACGAGTGCTCCCATCCTAAGATTTCTAGAGGAGGGTAACAAGTACGCAGTGTTCTGTGATGCATCAAGAAATGGGATTGGTTGTGTCCTAATGTAGGATAAAGAGTTGATTTCTAATGGTTCACTCCAGTTGTGACCACTTGAGTAGAAATACATGACTCGTGATCTTGAGTTAGCAGTAGTATTATACACTTTGATGATCTTGAGATACTAGTTGGAAGGTGAGCAGTTTATCATATAATCTAACAACAAGAGTCTCAAGTATATCTTCTCTCAAATGGATATAAAGTTGAGAAATTTGTGACGTATAGGGTTCTTCCATGACTATGACATTGAGATTTTTTATATTCATGGGAAGGGTATCATGGTGGAAGATGATCTCAGTAAGAGATCTAGTTCATAATTTCTGAATAAAGCATCCAAGAAGTTGGCCTTGTTGTAGTTATACTTTGGGGATGGGAATGGAGTAGCTTACCTCCATTCGATGGTTGTTACCCCTCAACTCTTATAGTGATTTGGGAAGTCACAGCTTGGGGATACCGATTGGGAGATTTTACATGCTCATATGTCAACAAGGCATGCCCTTGATGGATATTCAAAAGGTGGGGATCACGTCATTTTCTTTAGAGAGTGTATAGTAGTACCAGTGGAGTTTTTGGAGGAGCTTTTGAGGGAATTCCATACATCTCTTTTTGTGGTACATCTAGGTGTGGTAAAGATGTACCAGTACCTATAACATCTATTTTGTTGTCCAGGGAGGAAGATGGGAGTTGAAGAGTTCATCTCTTGTTGCCTCACTTGCTAGAAAGTGAAGGCTGAGCACCAAGTTCTAGAAGGTTTATCCCAACCCCATGATGTGACAGAATGGAAGTGGGATGGATATCAATGTACTTTTTGATGAGTTCACCACATATGTTCAGGGGATATGAGGCCTTCTGGGTGATCATTTACCAACTCACCAATTCAAACCACTTCTTATCTATCAACGAGAAAATTTCAGTAGATAGATTGGGATGCCTTTACATATAAAAGATAGTTCAACTCCATGGAGTCCCATTGACGATTGTTTCTGATTGTGATTCTCGCTTTACACCCCATCTATAGAAGTGATTTTAGGAGGAGTTTGGGACACAGTTATGTCTGATCACATCATTCCACCTACATATGGACAACTAGACTGAGTGGACCATTCATGTTCTGGAGGACATACTGTGAGCATGCATGTTAGAATTTGGTCATAGTTGGGAGGATCTTCTACCAATGGTGGATTTTTAGTACACTAATAGCTATTATTCCACCATTGATATGACACCATTCAAGGTATTGTATAGGTGACTTTGTTGGTCACCAATTTTCTAGACTAACCTAGGAGTGTCAGCACTTATGGGCATGGAGTTGGTGCGAGCAACTACTAAGAAGGTGCAGATCATCCAGGTGCAAATGAAGACTGAACAGAGAAGATAGAAATATTATGTTGATAGGAAGGAGAGTAACCAGTGGAGATCGAGGATTGGTAAGAGTGTATCCTTCATGGGCATTAGATTCCTATAGTACACATTCAGTGGCAGCATGGGAATCTCTAAGAGAGAACATAAGAGTTGAAGGCTCAGATTCATGCTCAATACACTCATCTATTTGAGTATCCTTTGTCTCCGATTTTGGGGATGTAAATCCCCAAGGTGGGTAGAATGTAATGACTCAGATTTTCCAGATTTTATTTTTAGAAATTATTTGGTAAAATTCTGAGACTATGCACTAAGACGACATGTGATTCTGATGATTGGTGTGCCCAAAACAATTAATTTGAAAATGTTAAGTTTTTAATATCTTTTATGTACATATATCCTTAAGAAGTGGAATATATTTTAAACAGGTTACTAGATAAGAAAATTGAGTGGCCCATTGAGCTTATAAAGGAGTCTTTACCCTAGGCATGACCTAACTTTGGTCAATGTGGGACACCTGAAGAAAAAGTCGCCAAGGATGTAACCTTAAATAAAATTATTAAATAAAATTATTTTTTTAAAATACAAATAACTCTTGAATGGTGACTCGGATTAGAAATCAGAAACCACCATTGAGTTCGTAAAGTGGTTTTTTCCCTAGGTACGACTTAACTTTAGTCGATGTAGGTCTTCTGTAGAAAAAACCCCAAAAGGATGTAATCATCATTAAATAATTTTAAGATAAATTATTTTATTGATGTAGTAATTATTTCCCCTTTAAATGTACGGTAATAGAATTTCCTTAGGTTTGGCCGCTCAAACCCTAAAGATTTAGACAATTATTTAAGATATTTTTAGACAAATGATGATGGGTTGAAGTTTGGATCGTGGATCATCGCACCAACAGAGTTAGAGGATCTCTTCAATGATGGAAACACAACCATTATTTGTCAACAATAGATCCAAACTCTAGGTAGGGTATTTGTTCCTTTTTGATTTCCCCTTTCATGATTTTCATGAGAAATTCGGGCCAATCCAAGAATAGATTGATCCGCAGATCGATCATTGTAGGATGGTAAATAATTGTGGGGTTTATTAATGGGAGATTGTTTTAAATTATTCTTCATTATTTATTCTAATGATAATGGATTGAGGACCAAATAAAAAAGGTATAGGTCCATTCCTCGTAGAGTTATTCTTTCTTTTATCTCCGATTCTCTTGGAGTTCTTCGTTATTGGACCCTCATGGTCACGGATTGACTTTTCGGGAGGTTCTGAACACAATTAGATCCCCAGATTAGAGGAACACTAAAACATAAGCCAAATATGTGTAGATTGGGACCCGAGCATCATGCATATTCCTTCATCTTAGAAATTTGAGCATCGTTGGTGGCTCAATGGTCCATGTAAGGGACCATCATTGTGGGTCCGGTATGGCTGTTCGATGAGGTGGCGTGAGGCAACACGAGGTGGCGTGACGACCGGATGTGGCGGCCATGGTGGTGGCCGCAGAAGGTGATGGAAAGCCATGTGGGATGCAACGGGAGGCCACGTGTGGTGACAGCAGGTCACAGACACGGTGGGAATCCTTTTTTGGAGGAGGTATCCATAGTATGCGGCTGAGCCATGGGATGCAGTGATGGAGGCGGCCACATGGGACACGGTCGGTGACTACGTTGATCAGGCCAGATGGCCCGAGTGTGAGCGGCATGGGCCATAGGAGGCAGGTTGGCCCAACTAGATCGATATGGACCTAGGAGAAATAGTTCGGGCCCAGTAGAGTTGGGACAGATCCAGCGGAGACGGACCGGGTCATGTTGGATCCACCGTGTGGTTTTGGACCTTGGGTGGTTAGACCAGCCCATGATTGACCACGACAGTTGACCGAGCTACCGCATAGCCATGGAAGCTGGCGGACGGTCGACCATCATGGCAGCGCGAGATGTCATGGTATGGTCGACTGTAGAGAAGGATGTACTAGGTAGTCGACCGTGGAGTTCAACCTACATGTTCAACCCATAGACCCAATGGCCTTCTCCCTTCTAAAAATTCAAATGGGCATAAATTTCAAATGGTGAATCTATTTGACGATCCATATATAGTGTTGTGACCCTTGTGATGAAAAGTTCATTTAGATATATCCTATGTGGGTTTTTATGGGAGTGTGCATACAAACTAATGTATTGAGGAGTGAAAAAGTGTGATTCAAGCAAACATTTTTGTGGCTAGTTGTGACCTAAAGACTATGTGTCTTATAGAGATTGTGTGTCTTATGAAGACTATGTGTCTTACAGAGATTATGTGTCATATGGAGACTATGTGTCTTGTGTAGACTAAGTATCTTGTTGATATTGTTTGTCCTATTGGATTGAGTATATCCAGATGTTCTTGATATATTTTTTGTAGAAATATATCTGGATGAAAATGACTATGTATTCCTTTGTGGTATTCTTTTATGATATTCCATGGTGGTATTCCTTCGTGGTATCTCTTTTGTGGTATTCCTTGGTGTAATTTCTTCATGGTATCTCTATTTTGGTATTCTTTGGTATTATTTCTTTATGGTATATCATTTTTGATATTCCTTAGTGGTATTCCTTGGTGGTATCTCCTTTGTGGTATTCCTTCATGGTATTTCCTTTGTGGTATTTCCTTTGTGGTATTTCCTTTGTAGTATTCTTTTTTGGTTATGGGGTATCCTTCTGAGTATTTTTTTACTCACCCCTACACAGAATTTTCTCACACATGTCATTTCTTGTGAAGATGATCAACTACTCAATGGAGTTCTAGGAAAACTAGGACAAGGTGGTGCCTTGTCAGACCAGACAGGTCGAGGTGTGCTTGTGTAGTTTTTCTGACGATAGTCCCAGTACCTCTTACTTTATAGGTTTGACTTATGGTTGCAAACTCTTTCCTTTTGGTCGGCTTGTTTTTGCCTAGTTTACTTTCCAGTATATTCACTATTGTACTCTAGTTGTGGGATATAGTGGTTTACATGCATTTTTTAATTAGTGTTTTTACATTTCTGCATTTACGTCTTGGAGATGTGTGGTGAGTACAGGTACTTTAGGCTAATTCCTCCCATTTGTGGGATATGCCTACTCTGTGCTAGTCACCATCCCCTGGTCTATATAAAGAAGGATTATTCTAATCACATCACAGGCCCCTCTGGTATGGGTCGTGACATATATTCTTACCTTCTCATCTGTTGGAAAAGGATATCATTTCCTGTGCGTATGTGTGGACAACTGCACACACAAACCGATATGTTTCATTTTTCATTTCCAATTTACATGGATGGTAATGAAAATAGATTTAATGAATATATTTACTTCTATGACATAATAATGATTCTGGTAAGGTAAATTATAATTTACCTTTTTTTCATCCATCAAAAAGTGAAAGCATCACTCATGTGTACATTCAGACTACCATCTACATGAAGTAATGTAATTTGTTTTTCATCATTTATTTATATGAATTATTATAAAAGTTTATATAATGAATAAATATTTTAATTCTTTTATTATTAATATTCTAGAACCATGACCAATGTGTAAGGACCAAAACTATAAAACTGAAATATATATGGAAAATAGATCAGTTATCACATGAATGTCCTTTTTAATGGTGAAATTGTTAATAAAAGGATAATTGGAAATTATGAAGGAATGAAAAATAGTTTGTTATGTATGAATATGGTTCTATAATAGATTTATATTAAATCTATATTTATTATATAGGGGGTTTAAGAATCAATATGAGACAAGTGTTAATGGATTTACATTACAATCCCATTTCCTTTTGGGATTTTTTAGGTTCAATATCAATTGTGGAAAATTATATGATCCTTATTATCTAAACCCCACCAATTTTATTCTCATAAAATTTTAATTTAATAGTACCATTTACATCTCTTTTTTACTTAAAATTATTGCAAAAAAAATTTAAGAAAAATTAACTTTGTTTTCTCTTTAGTGAGGAATATTTTTATTCTATGTCAGTATTTTATTTAAAATGATTTAATGAATGTTTTTAATATTATCTGGTGATTGTATAAATTTATTTTTACCCATATTTTACATTATATAAATAAATTTAAAAATATTCTTCTTGTTTTTTTCAAAAAAAAATATGCGTTTTATCAAAGGTGTGAACATAATCTTTATTTTAGCATATATTGCATGAATGAATTTTCTTTCCATCATGACTACTCTTAGATTTTAAGATTCCTATACATGATTCCAATGATCTTTTAAAATTAATTTTTTTTTCTTAATTTTTGGATAATTTTGGATTTTAAATAATTTAATTCAAAATAAAATGGGATTTTTTCTCAAGAAATATTTTAGTGACCTTTTAAAGGAATTTTTCATCTATAATAACATCCTTTGATGTTACTTATGATTCACTAGGGATATAATCCAATGATACCATCCACTTATTTTCTCTATATGGTTTTGATAATGATTTTTTATGGATTATTCTATAAAACACATTACTTTTATTAGTGTTAACTAAGTTAAGATAAAATATTTATAAAATTTGTTTATTTTACATGGGTTATAATATAATGAAATGGTAAATGTTTTTAAGATGTTATGAAACATTTATAGTTTAATTTTTTGTTATATTTGGTTCTATTATAACCCTCAAAATCATTGGTTAGAAATAGAGAACTCATGATATAACTATGTTATGCATGAACCTAATTTCATGTTCAAAACATTATGCTTGGACTTGGTTTCATGTCCATAAGTTTATACGTGAACCTGGTTTTATATCTTTAAAATTATACAAAAACCTGATTTCAAATCATTATCATAATGAGTGAACCTAATACTATTTATACATATTCAATATTTTATAATATTATAATTATGTCACATTCCTTTATTTATGATATTCTCTCATAGCTCATGATTAAGTATTTATGTTTCCATACTATTGTGACTTTTTTCTCCAATTATGACAAAGCCTTATGAAATAAATCATGATTAAAGATATTAATTGATTGGGTATGACTTTATTTTTTTATGATCATGTTCTCATACCATTATGATCACATGTGGACATTGATATATATCTATTATGTTTACCCTTAATAAGTATTTGAGTTCACCCATTATTATGTTTTATTTCACCAATTTTTGATGAAAGGTTCTAAATATTATATTTATAGAAGGGTAATAAAATTGATAATGTTATTAGATATGTTTAATATTATTTTAAGAACAAACTGATTAAGTATCTAGTCTCTAAAGACACTAAACCTTTATGGTCCTTAGGGGTGTATTTTTTTGTTATGAATAGAGTATTAATCTAAAGTGATAAAATATTTTTGTATTTTATATTTGAGTATCCTCATTATTCCCTAAGCCTTATGTCATTATTTATGATTTATTATCCTTGTTTATTTCAGTATGATTTCCTAATTTTATATTCATGTATCTTGATTATGTTCTCATTCCCACATGTTTATCTTATGATGAGTTATGATCATTAATCAATATCTCTTATGTTTACCCATAATTAGAATCTAAGATCACCCATTTTTATGTTTCCATTCCCTTAGTTATTAAAAATATTATTTTGTATAATATATTTAGAAGGACATCATGTATGAATATTATTTGTGGGAGATTTTGAAAAATTTTGAAAAAGAAATTGGTTATATATCTAATATCTAAATTCACTAACCTTATAGGTTCTGGGGTGTGATATATTATGAGATGAAGTGAATATTCATCTAAAATTATGTAATATGTATATATGATATAATTGTGTAGAATAATTCCATATCAAAGTTGGGTTTAGTTATTTTTTGGTATTAAGTTATAAATAATAAGTGGATAAAAATTAAATAGACTCTTATTGAATCAAAAGTGATTTAGGATAAGCCTAAAGTTCCATTAGATAAAATTAAGGTGTCATAAGTTAGGACAACATAAGATTAATTTTCATTATCATATGATTGTTTCATATGACTATTATTATTTAATACTTACTCTAAACATTTTTTTAGTAAGGTATGAAAGACATATATCCTAAAATTAGGGTGGTGTAATGTATGCCCATTATTGAAAACATCTCATTTGATCCTAGATCTATAAAATAATTTAAATCTTAAAAAGTATATTATATTATTTATTCATATACCCTATGATTAGATATTGAATTATCGATGAAAAATACTAATGGTATGAAGATTACATCCCAAGTCTATAACTCTTCTCTGATAGAAGTTTGTGGGAATGCACTGCCTACGAATCTTATTATTCTCTATTTATTTGAATTTAATGTGATTTTAGGTATGGATTTTTTCTCTCTATATGAATTTCATGATAATTTCTAGAATAGGGAATCCACATTTTATATCGTAAATTAACCTTGGATCATCTATTGGTGTAAGGATAACTATGAAACTCCCCATGGGATTTCCTTCCATTACATGGATCTTAATACCCAATCATGATAGGTATTTATATCAAATAGTTGGGTAAAACATGTTATTAATGATATTCTTATTATAAAAAAATATATATTTATGTATTTATAGAAGATTAACCTGGTATTACTCTAGAGAATGAGGTTTAGTTTGCAATAGAACTCATATCTGGTGTTACAAAAATATCAAAGAATCCATATAGAATACCCCAATTGAATTATGGAATTTTAAGAAGAAACTCCATGAGAAACTTGAAAATGGTTATATATGTTTAGGTGATTCACCATGGGGTGAAATAGTATTCTTTTTTTAAGAATAAATATAGATCAATGTTCCCCTATATTTATTATCATCAAATTAAAAAATATAATGATCAAAAAAATATAATTAACCCTATATTGATGACTTCTTTCATCAAATATTAGGCGATAATTACTTCAAAAATATTGAAATTTGATCTAGATATCATCAATTAAAGGTGAAAAGTGTGGCTATACCCAATACATCATTAAAAATATGACATAAGCACTATTAATTCCTATTGATTCCATTTGGACTTACAAAATCCCTCATTATCTTAATGGGTATGATGAATATGGTCATTAGACATTTCCTTAATAAATTTTTGGTATTCTTTATAGATGATATTCTTATATATTACAAGAGTAATGAAGAGATTGAAAACCATTGGAGGATTGTTCTAAATACCATGATAAATGAGAAACTATATTCCAAATATGTAAAGTATAAATTTTGGCTACAAAAAATTATCATTCTTAGGTCATGTAATAATAAGTTAGGGTATATCTATGGATCCTTAAAAAATGGATGTAATTTAATAATGACCCAAAGAAATAATTGTAGTAGAGAATAGTTATTATCTTGGATTTTCAAAATACTATTGATTTTTATGGGAAATTTCTTATGAAAATCAAATAAAATAACTAAGTTTACTTGGAAGGGAGTAAATTTCCAATAGATATATTAATGTGAAGTAAATTTCATTGAGATCAAGAGAAGGTTAGTCATTGAACCTATAATCACACCAATATTTAATGGAAAAGATTGTTTGATATATAGTGATGCCCAAGATAATGTATCGGTATGTTTTCTAATAAAAAATTATATGGTGGTATCTTATGACTACCTTTAGTTAAATGTTAGTGAAACAACATACATGATTCATGATTTTGTGTTATTAGTGGTAATATTTTCATTAAAGATAAGAAGACATTTTCTTTATGGTGAAAATTTTGAAACATATATCAATCAAAAGTGTTAAAAGTATATATTAACATAGAAAGAGTTCAAAATGTTTCAATGGTGGTATTTGCAGTTGATTAAACATTATGACTACTCAATGAATTACCACCCTATGAAGGAAAACAATGTGTTTGATGATATAAGTAGGAAAGATAATCATACTTTATCCATAATGAGGACTAAAAGAGATCCAATACTCAAATATTTTCAAATTATTAACCTTGAAATCATAGGGGAAGGGGGAAATATTATCTTTCCAAAATTACTAATAAACCATCTATCCATGTGAAGATTAATGATGAATAGAAGGAGGATATGGAGATATAGAAAAATGTAATGAATATTATAGAGTTCAACATTAACAAAGATATAATTATAATATTATTTAAATGAATATATGTCTCTTTAGTAATAAAATTAAAGAAATATATTTTTGATGATGCACATAGCTCATCATTATCTATATATCATGGAAGCAGAAAGATATATATATGTCAAGAATAATTTCTCATGGAAAAAAAGAGGTATATTTCATAGTATATATCTTAATACTTGGTATTCCAATAATTTAAGATAGAATAAAAAAGTTTAATGGGTTGATAAAGCCATTACATATTTTTATATGGAAATGACATAACATCACCATGGATTTCATCATAGGAATTAATAAGACATTTATAAGTAATAATGCAATTTTGGGTTGTATTTAATCATCTAACTAAGTGAGAATATTTCATTTCTATTTAAGAATATTTTTCACTAGATCAAATTTCTAGGATATAAATAATGTAAATAGCAATGTTGCATGGCATACCACATTTAATTATATTAGTTCCAGATCTAAGGTTTACCTTGTTGTTCTAGAGAAGTATTCAATAATAACTAGATACAGATATACTCTTTAACATGACTTTTCATCCTCAAATAGATGTCCAATCAGAAAGGATCATTTAAACTCTATAAGATGTTCTAATATCATATTTAATGGATTTCAAAGGATGTTGGGATCGACACCTTACCTTGATATATTTCTCATATAATAATAGTTTATATTCCATTATTCAAATAGAATCATATTAATCTATGTAGTGGAATATTTGTATAACACCAACATGTTGAGATAAATTTGGAGAGCATAGACTACTAGGGATATATCTTACTCAATAGATGATAAATAAGATTCAAACCATTATTTTGAACATTAAAACTACCTAAATTAAATAGAATATCTACACATATAATCATTAGTCAGATTTAGATCTTAAAGTTGGAGATGATTTATTTTTTAAATATCATTATTGAAGAGGGTTGTCATATTTGGGAAAAATAAAATTTGAGTCCTATATGCATTTTCCCTTTCAAAATTCCCAATCATGTGGGGATGGTATCTTATCATCTTAAACTACTACTAAACATCCCCCAAGTGTGTGATGAATTCCATGTATCACTTTTAAGGAAGAACATATTGATCCAAAACATTTATTGAGATTGTAGGTTATAAAACTAGAATATAATATCTCTTACAAGGAACAACCAATATAAATATTATATCATAGGGATAAATTACTATGAAATAAGACCACTCACCTGGTTAAAGCTTAGTGGAGGAATCATAAGTTTGAGGGAGTGATGTGGGAACCTAAATATATAATGATACAAAATAACCCTCATTTGTTTTCATCAGATTAATCATATTTCAGGGGTGAAATTCTATTAAGGGGGTGGAATTTAACGCCCCATTATTTTAATAGTAACACAACACTGAACTAAAAAAATCATGATACATTTTATAGGGATAAAATATTAAAAATCAAGATAAACATTAATACATTATGATAATACAATATGAAACATAATTAAGAAAATTACAAGAAGAATAAATCCACAAGTAAGTAAAAAGACCATGAATATGGAATTATTACCCTCAAAGTTTTACATTAAGAAAATACCCATGATTATAACTATGGAAATAAAGGAAATATAAAAATATAATATACATGTTTAGAGAGATATAAATGAATATGATGAATGGTTTTAGGGATGTATGTAAACATATATATAGAAATGACATATGATCGTTATATATATGGTGATTGGAAATATGTCCATTGGATGTATGGTTGTTGGATTTATGGCCATTGGATATATGGTCATTTGATATGTGGTTATTGGGTATAAATATACCCCCAAAGTACGTTGAATTTTTTTAATTGTTAATAGAAAATTAATAATAATATAATTCAAATAATAATAATTATAGAATGAAATAAAAATAATAATATTAAATTAAAATAATTTATATTATTTATTCACAACATATTATTATTATCATAATTATTTTTAAAATAATGATTTTATGTGTTTATAATATTAAAATAAATATTTTAATACCACTGGAAAGATAAAATTAAATTGTTATAAGATAAGTAATTAATTTTGAAGGGATGTCACTAAAATCGTTTAATGTTAAAAAGATAATATTTTCAAAGAATATTTTAAGTGTTGCATATTTTTTCTTAATAAATTAAATTGATCACTTTTTAAAAATTAATATAATAATTTTTTTCAATTTAAAAACAAATATATTAATACTAATTTAATTATTAATTTATGTGAAATGATATTAAGAACACATAAATTTTAAAACATCATTTTTCTTTAAAAACAGTTGTGTCTATATATTTTATTTTTTATTTAAAAGTAAAATTTTTTATATTTAGAAACTAGATAATACTAAATGGAATATAAATTTTTATTCCTCATTTAAATATTAGTTAAAATTTTCAATTTTATTTTCAGACATGAAAATAATTAATAATGGAAAACAGTTGAGTTACCACAGTAAAGGTAAAATAAGTTAAAGGGGGTAAATTAAAGTGTAAAGGAATAAAATATCTATAAACTTATCTATAAATTTTGAATATTAGGGTATAAAGTATATAT
This sequence comes from Viscum album, assembly GCA_963277665.1. NCBI lineage: Eukaryota > Viridiplantae > Streptophyta > Magnoliopsida > Santalales > Viscaceae > Viscum > Viscum album. The sequence continues at coordinate 2,054,600,996 of OY728150.1, read as the reverse complement.
ATCTATTATAACTTCACCTTGGATCCACTTCTATAAAAAATGACAACCTTACACCTTAAGGAATGGGTATTTATGGAAATGACACTCTGAAAACACATATAAAAGGACCCATTTTCTACCACTCTCAAACCACTAATTTCATTTTATTAAAACTTTAATCATATACCATGTTTCCTATAATAAATTGTTATCATATGTTTGTTAGCCTTTAGTACTAAAAAGGAATCCTAGATTCTTCATTTTGAATGAACCTATTTTGGGAAAGAGAGAAATCATCAAAGTAAGGGCCCAGTTTTTCAACATATTTTTCAATTAAATTCTCATATAAACTATTTTTAAATATCATTATCCATTTTAAATATGTAACACTAACATCACTATTCCTATGATAAAATTACATTTCTATTTTATAACTTTGTACTATTACACATCAATTAGTTTAGCATGTTCTTGTTTGGGTTAGTTCAGTCATCTACATGATTGATGTTATAATATATCCAAAATTTCCAAAATTAATGAGTATAAAGACATTAATATTTGTAATATATAATATAAAGGGTAATTTATGTCACGAATATGGTTCTATGAGGGTGAAATAAAAAATAATGATCACTATAATGTAACTCATCGTTATCGGTAAATTACCCCAAACATGTTTTCCATGGATCCCATTCTCATGAACTATACCAGTGACACATATTTTTTAGTTAAATATATCTTTTTAAATTTTATATTCCTTTTGTTCATGTTTTCAAGGGTTTTGAGAGTGTTAAGAGGTATCTGAAAAGTCAGAATAAAAAATGTGCAAGCATTGTGGGCTTTTTGTAGCTTGGGAAACTACAGCATATCCACCTGACAATAAGTGAAGTATATATAGATCTAAAAAAAATATTCCATCATCTAACTAGTGGGGTTCCTATGAAAAATTTATTATACCCTATGATACTGACCAACTAGTAAAATTCAATGGTTCCTAGCATGGATGCTAATTTTATAGTTGTTTTTTTGAGCATGACCTCTTTTTACAATTAATTATCCTCTCAGGGCCCATTCTACTCCCAAAACCATAGGAATCCCCTACAGTGATTTTTGAGTGCTCTCTATCCCTTCCAACACCTCCATTCGATGTTAACAAAATGAATCAATCCAATTTTCTTCTTCCAGTGAGTTTTTATTCAATTTACATCAATTCCCTTCTCTTTTATGTGAACAAAAATGAATTTATTGATGATATATTGATTGTATATTATGGTTATGGATTGTTTTAAAATGGTATTAATTAATCATTGATAGAATCAGAACTCTGATAGAATTAATTGGCATCAATGTGAAATTTAGACTGAGATCGTTGTTAGTGGTGGATCATCTAGGGTATATTTGACCTTGAACTTCCTTTAGGTTGTGGTTTATTCTCATCCAATATCCTATTATTCTAAATTTTATTAAATAAAATTTTTCTCTAAGTCTATTGGTGACTTTAGAATTGAATGGTGGCCCTTTATTTTGATGCATCATTGCACATAATGTAGGAATCCATTGACTTTATCTCATATATTATATGAGTTCTTAGCATATTTTTGGCATGTATTTTTAACCCTTAAAGACCTATATTTGATTCTTGGTCACATGTGGTGTACATATGTATCCTAAATGAGACCTAATATTGGGTTTCTATCATATGGATTGTACTAGTTATGATACTTGTTTATATGATGTGATGGTGGATCTTTCATTTCATATTGTATCCTATTGTGTCATTCTTCTATCTTGTAGTTGAACATGTCGGTTGAGACATATGAAATATTCCAATAAGGTGGATGTGTTAGATTCCTGGTTGGAATTGTTTTGACTATCCCTTAAAGTGGGATATATCATTTATGTTTTTGGTTATCCCAATGAAGGGGATATTTCATGTGTCTGTTCATTGTTCCTTCTAGCATGGTGCAAAAGTGGGTAGATCTAGACTTAGAGGACCGAAATTTTGTTTGTACTTGTTTGATATATTGTTTTTTATATTTTTACCTTGTTTATATCATGGAATTCACTTTTATATCTGATGAATTTTTGTTAAGAATTGTTGGTGGTGTCTTGCGGAGTCTTATAATCACACCCTACATAGGAATTTTGATGTGCTTGTACATTTCATGCATAGGGATATGGTGAAGGGAAAGTTCTCTATAGTGAATAATTTAGAAGGTTAGAAATAGGATGTAAGTAATATTTGATATAACTTGGGATTGATTCTATTAATTTTATTATTGTCTTATCCATACATTGAATTCTTTTGTTTAGTTTTTATTTTTTTACCTAATATGTCATGTTGATACTACATAGGATGGATTTATTATATTTATTATTACTCATATAGTTATTTGTTATTTATTATTTGTTGAATTATTGATTACCATTCATTATTATACTATGATTTTAAAATGATACTGATGTAATAGTATCCTCATATAATTCATTAATCCCTTTCTACTTGTCAGCAACCTCTTAGACATAGAGAGGTGTGCATAAGCTCATGTAGCACCCCCATCTCATACCCATTGGTCTGGGTAAGGATGTTACAAAATGATATCAGAGCACCAGGTTCACTGACATGTCATTTCTTTTTTCCATGGATTGAGATAGGGTAAATAGAAGTTAGTATGGTTAGAAATTGGGTAGGATAACTATGTGAGTTCTTGGACATCACAATATAGTGGACATCTAAGTTTCTATAAACTAGAAATTTTTGTTTTTATTGTTTGATGTTATCATTGATTAAATTCACCTTGTGTGATAAACATGATATTTTGATACTAATTTATGGGATTTATTGTGTGTTGATGCATAATTTTTAGGCACATAAGATCACATTCCATATGTATGTTACTTTCACTATATAGAGCCTAAATAATTAAATTTATTTTGAAATTATGATAAGTTCTTTGGTGAATTATTTATTGGATTCTTTTATTTGAGATTTTTTTACTCTATTATTTATAGTATATATGTGGTTGTAACTAATGTATTGGTATTGAATGCTTGACTTGGGTTTTGTTCAGTTATTAGAGGGTTATTCCATGTCTTATGGGTGGCCTCTTAGGCCAAATGTTTTTGTAAACCCATGTGTCTTCCTGTAAAATGTTAACAGTCTTCTTTCACTAGTACTTTTTTAAATCTATTATATTTTATAGGGTTGGTTTGTAATTTACAAATATGATTTTTTTACTTGGTATAGACCTCAAATGATCATATGTTTAATATTTAAACCTTTATGCTTCAATGTGTAGCTATAAAATGGTTGGATGTCATTCTACAGGCTAGTAGATATGAAGGGATGACATGGGTGACCTTCAAAGACCTCTTCTTTGAGTAGTGCTTCCTTGATGCACTAAATCTGGATTGTGATCAAGAGTTAATGGAGCTTCAGTAGGTTTCTATAGTGATGTCTTCCTATTCATCATGTTTCAAAGAGTTGATATGCTTTTTACCTCTTCTAGTGGACAATTAGGTGTACAAAGATATAATTATTTGGGAAGGAAAAACCCAGAGCTGAGGTGATAGGTTGATTACTTTTATCTGACTACCTATACTATAGTTCTTCATAAATCACTGATAATAGATAAGTTCATCAAGGAGTACAGAGCTACTGGTATTATTTCTACTATTAATGGACTGATAGGTTCCTTCTCTAGCACAGTCCCAGTTACTCATTCTGGAAGAAAGAATAGGAAGTCAGAGGATGGACTCTACGGTAGTATTCAACTGTCCGAGTAGAGAAAATATTCTTTAATTCCTCTTGAGATAAACTATACTATGTTCTATAATTGTTGGAGGAAAGGAAAATTTCTCCATCATTGTTTTATTTATCTCAATAACATTCACTGGTTTGGAAATACTGGCTATCTATAGTGGTTTCACTCTAAGTATTCACAGTTTCACATAGTTAAATCATGCCCTGGTCTGAATACATGACATCAATAAAAGGTATAGATCCAATAATGGTTAGTTAACCAAGTGACTCATGAGCCTTCAGTGAATACAAGAGTGGTGGTTGGTAGGTCATATGCAGTTGATCAGTCTTTAATTGATGGTATAGAGGGACCTTCTAAAATTTAAGGTATTTCCTGATCTCTAATACTCTAATTATTGCTTTGTTTAACACCATATCATCCCATTAATTTCTATCTTATCAAATGGTTGTTCGGTTAGAATTATTGTTCAAATACTCATATGATTTATTATCTATTTACATAGCCCAGGGAAGAAAATTAAATCATCTTCATATCTTTCTAGAATTACCTATAGTGGTTTCCATCTTTGAGTGTGTTTGGAGTTTTTCAATTCTAGAGATGATAGTTTTTTATGTGATCCTTGGTATGGACTGGTTGACCAACTACCATGCACACATTGATTATTACTGGGGATCAGTAAACTTATCATCTCTTAAATGTGGTAATTTTAACTAACCAATGAATGGGGTATATAGGTAATCATATTGGGGCTACGTCCTCATCAGAGAGAATTCATTTTATTATTGGTAAATAGTATGATCCTTGATGTGGATAAGGCGGTGAATACCTCTACTTCCCCTCTAATGGTGGACCTATACCAATATTTATTTCCATTGTATTTCTCATCGTTTTCTCCTTATAGGGGAATTGAATTTGAGATTGATTTTGTGCTTGGTGCATGTCCCATATTGATTCCACCATATCACATGGCACCAGCAGAGTTGAAAGAGATCAAAGTACAACTTGATGATATATAATCTAATGGTGTTATAAAACTATGAAAATACATTTGGGGTTCTCTTATATTGTTTTATAAGAATTTGGATGGTTGTCTTTAGATTTTTGTGGACTAATTAAAGTTTAATCAGATCAAGATGAATAATAGGTACCCATTTCCAAGAATAGAATATTTTTTTGATCAATTTTGGGGAGCCCAATGGTTTTTCAAGATAGATCTATGTTTTGACAACCAAAATATTTAGTTTGGAGATAAATACATCCTAAATATAGTGTTTATGAGTAGGAATGGGTTGTATGGGTACCTCATTATGCCTTTTGGGATGAAAAAATCTTCGACGATTTTCATGGCCCTCATGAACATGATCTTTCAACCATGATTGGATTCATTCATTTTTATGTTTATTGATTAAATCCTCATACATTCAAATATGACATAATAATATCCTATAAACTTTCATTTTATGTTATGTATGCTTGAGGAACACTAAATTTATTCTAAGTAATCGAAGTGTCACTTTTGGATACAGTGGGTGAACTTTCTTGGGCACCAGGTTTCTCAAGTAGGGATATCAGTGGATCTAAAAAAATTGATGCAGTTATGTCTTAGGAATGACTGCGGAATGTATTCAAAATACATATTTTTCTCATATTGGATGATTACTATAAGACATACATTTAGGATTCTTCTCACTTAGATATTACGATGACCATAATTATCAATAAGGGAGTCAATTTCGAATGGAACAAACATCATGAGGAATTTTTATTAAAGATGATGAAAAGTTTAACATCATATCTAATCATAATTCATCTTTATCCTAGATTTTGGTGTGGTGTATACTACTAAAAAATATAATTTTCATGGGAGATGTGTTGATTTAGTGTGATAAGATAGTTTCTTATGGGTATCGTCATCTATGACCTCATGAGTGGAACTAACCTATCCCTGACTTTGAGTTGGCAGTTGTGGTTCACACATTAAAATTTTGGTATAACTATATCTTTGGATAGATATTTTTCATGTATATAGACCAAAATATTCTTTAGTATATTTTATTCATGTACGACATGAATCTTTATTAAATGCATTCGGTATAATACTTTTAGATATTCATCTTTGAGATGCAGTACTCTCTCAAGAAGGGAAATGGGATTATAGATGCATTGAGTAGGAAGACAAGTCAAGTGAGTGAACAAACATTAATGGTTAGATGGGAACTCATGGATTTGTTATAGAAAAGTGGGTGGGTTTAGATGAGGGTTAATGGGGAATGGTTTTTGACCCCTTAGTGATCATGTCATCATTGGTAGAACAAGGTAAGGCTAGTCAAGAGAAAGATATGGAGTGTTGGGTAATTCTTTAGAGGTTTGTAGTAAGTGGTTCTATTTTAGATAGGTATTTGTATAGATGCGGGGTGATTCTAGTTTATGGAAGGTTGATGATTCCATATTAAATGATAGAGGAGTTGATGAGAGTCTCTCATGCTTTGTAATGGGTAGTGCACCTATGGTCGAATAAGATGTATCATGATGTTAACTAGCAGTTTTGGTGGAAAACTATAAAAAGATATATTTTAGGTTTTCTCTCTCATTGTCTAAATTGTCAATGAATCAAGGTCCAACATCAGATACTAGGAGAGTTATTGTCACTCCCTGACACATGTATTTGGGTTATCCTTTTATTTTATTAACTTTAAATGTTTTTTTTGGGATTGGGTTTAGTCTCAGATTAATTTCTTTTAGTTATATTAAAATGTGCATTTTTTGTGTTGACACCATTAGGAGAATGTGTAAAGCGTGATTTGGAAGATGTACAGCTTCTCCCAGGAAAATATGTGAGCATTCAACTTCAGAAAAATTAAAATAAATATTAAAATAATAAAAGTACTAATATTATTTCAATAATAATAAAATTATTAAAACACACATTAATTGTTGTGTCGTTAAAAAAATTATTGTGTTAATAATTTTATTATTATTGAAATAATATTAGTACTTTTATTATTTTCATTTTTATCATTATACATAGAAATTATTACGTATTTTTGTTGTTACTATTATTATTATTATTATATTTTCTATCAACTTCTTTTATTAGTTGTTTTGGGATGTTTTCTAAGGGGAAAATATTTTTAAAACCATAACTGCTACTCCCCCCACCCCTATTCGCATGGCAGACCCGACCCCCCCCCCCTATGCTCAGTGTGCATCATGTGCGCACCCCCTCTACGTAGTAGACCCCTGTCTCCCCCCTACTCAGTACGCAACCAGTGTCGCTTCTCCTACTCAACCTCCATTCGTCACCCCCGGCATGTAGAACCGGTCTCACCCTACTGGTCACGAATTTCTGGCTCACTGGTGCACGAAGGCTCCCCCATCCATCTCACTACCTGGTGCGCACCCCCTCTACTTGGCGCGACACACCAACAGTTCGGCATGCCTCTGGGCGTGCGGTCCTCCTCCGACCAACGCCCCTGTTGGTGACTCCTGCTCTGACCAGCTCTATCTGCACACCACTGGTAGCCTCCTTTTTCTAATTATCCTTGTTTACGATGGGGGTTTTGTTTGTTTAAGTGTTAATTTTTTTTATTAATGGTTGTTTTTGGTAGGGTTAGTGTATTAGGACCAGTGCGGGATGTTTCTGACTAGGCGTTTTCTCCGCTCTATGAATTCGAGGATGGATTCCCAGGCACCTATCCTTTTTAATTTAAGAATCATCAATTTTATGTTTTTATCACCTTTATGATTAATATATTCTAATTTTTAGGCCTTTGTTTAAATTGATTTTGTGTGAAAACATTTCTCTAAGCTTGGTTTTGTGATATTTGACATTGTTTTGTGAAATAGCACACATTGAATGTAGGGCCTTATTGCGCTTCACATTAAATTTTGAGTTTCAAACATTTCTTGTTGTTTTCCATTTATCTAGGTGTTAATCATCATTTTTCAACATTTGGTTAATTCACTTGGTTTGAAAAATGGGTAGTTAATGCCTTGTTTTATGAAAATTGTATCTTTCATTTATAGTTGTGAACACTATTTTTTTATTAAATGTTCTATTTTTTCTGCACCTGATTTGTGAGTTTTAGAACATGGTTTAGAATTTTAAATCAGTTTCGGCATGCAAATTGGTGTTTTATAACTTTGTGAGTGTCAAATGAAATTTTTTTCAAATTATTTCATTTCTGGTCTTTGGAATGGTGCCCAATTGGTTTTTATGTGTCAAAGGCTATATAAAATGTTTTTTTTGTAAACTATTGGAAGAGTGAAAATTGATGTTTTGGGGGGTTTTTTATGAATGTCCTAAGTTGTTTGGCTCTAATAATAAATTTTTTTCTTGTGAAATAATTGATTTTGGGGTTCTTAAAAAGGTTTCAAAATTTTTAAGCTAAGTGATGTGTGAAGTTAGTTTTTTTTAAATTGGTTGTTTTGTGACAAGTAATTATAGCTCGGTTGGTGTTTTCATAAAAGTTTTTTTTTGTTTGAAAGTTTGTATGAAATGTTTTGAAGGGGTTTTACAAATGATTTTATATGGTAAATAGTGTTTCTTGCACCTCTTTAGAAATTGGTTTTAATATTTGGTAAAGAATGTTTTTATGGAATGTTTAAGGGCTCGTTTGGCTACTTTGTGAAAATAAGGGGAAGTGCTTATTATGAAAACCTTTGTTGGTTGATCCTCTTACCTTGAAAATAAGCAATGGTTGGTATATCCTTAGTATGGAATATCTGGGTTCAATTATGTGGGTTCCTTGGTTGGGAACCATTTGTAATCTATTTATTCTAATACATGAGTGTAAACCTTAGGGAGACTCAGGGTGTGTCCTTCTTTGATTATTATTACAAGTATAGGTTGTGATTTTATGCTTGGAAACATCTGATGGATCACCCCCTTGAATACCTAAGACATTGGAACTTGGAATATTTAGAGAATTTTATGAAATGGTTACATCATTGGTAGGTTATGGTACTTACCAGTGGCCTATAGTAGGCAGCTATATTTGGGTTCATTGCTATGAAATTTTGAGATGGCCTCCTTCTCCGATGGTCCCCTTCTTCTGCTCTCGGCCCACTAGGGTTTCCTTCTGAAACCTTTGCTTGGGGTCGGCGGCGTATCCGATTGCAGTTTCCTTCTTCCTCTTTCTTATCGTTTCTTGTTTTCCCTTCTTCCTCTCCACCGCTCTGTTTAGGGTCGGCGTCTCATATGAGCATTTCTCTCCTTCATTTCTTCTCTTCTTCCCCTTCTTCTTCTTCTTATTTGTACTCATTTTCTTGTGTCGGTGGTGAGGTATTATTTTGGTTTTCTTCATCGCCGACATTGGTTGTTGCTATCCTCACCCTCGGACGCCCCTACCTACTCTGTCTGTGACTTTCTCCACGCCTCACTAGGTCAGATCGATGTGGCTTTGGGTTTTCAGTGTGGCGAGCAAGGTTTTCTTCCCCTTTCTTCTTCTTCTTCTTTTTTCTCATTTTCCTTTTTCTAGTTTTGCGGACTTCTTCTGGTTTTCTTCGTAGACATTGCTCGTTACTATCAAAGCCCTCATCCACCCCTCCCTTCATTGACCGCAGTGTTCTTCGTGCCCCTCCAGGTTGGATTTGGTTCGATTAACTTTCAGTGGTTTTGGGTTTTACAGTGCGGAGGGTGAGGGTTTATTTTCCATGCTTGTAGCATCGTGTTTTTGTTTTCGGTTTCTGGCTTTGGTTTTGTGTTTCAGCCGCTGATCGGAGGCCATGGTTTTCCTTATCCCTGCCCTGTCCTCAAGAAATTTCACTCTTATCCGAGTTGGACCTGGAATGGTGTTTCTTCAACGATTTTGGGAGGTGGGGTTTGGTAGTTGATGGCGCTACCTGTGCGGTTTTGTCCCTTTTTTAACGGCATATTGACAGTCGGTGATGTTGAAGATGGTTGTGTCGAGTTCGGCTGGCGACGATGGTGAGTTTTGAAACAGTATTGCGGTGTTGGTTGAGGTTGAATTGCATACAGTTCAGGCAGTCGGTGAAGGTGGTTGATGGTCCTTAATCCAAATCAGCCATTTGTTTGAGTAATTTGACGGCGCGTTTCTAGATGTAGAGGGTTGATGTTTTGAATTTTGAATGTAGTGAATATGTTTTTAATTTTGAATGTGGTGCAGCGTGATAGCGTGTTTTTAATATTGTTTATTTTTATGAACTGGGATACGTTATGAAGACTTGGATTCAGTTTCACTTTACAAGGTTCAGCTCCAAAAGAGGATTTAGAGCATGCATATTTCATCTTGTATGACCTTTCAGATTTGGATGAATGAGAGGGTATAGATTTTCCATCAGTACCAGGCCCATGCAAATCTATGCGGGATAGCTTGTTGAGTGGTCATGTGAGGTGGGGTTTGTCATATCGATGTAATTTCATGGGAGGAGCAGTTTCTTATAGCATTGATCTGGGTTTACTCTTGTATGATTATTTTCGGGTTTCCCACTTTTTCCTCAAAAGTGCTTTTGAAATAAAAATTTAATTTTCAGTCATTGCTATGAAATTTTCCCTCATCATGTCCTAAGAAAGGGTGGATGAGTATATGGTGTGTTAGATTTCATCATATGTGGCATGATACTATAGATGTGGTCGCAAATATTAGTGTCATTTGTATTATACTCACATACCTAATTACATTTCCCTTGCTATGTGAATTCCTTGGTACTCTTGTGTGGTGTTTTTAATGTAAAGTAATGTTTTTTTAACTCCTATGAAAACTTTTTTCAAAAGAAAACATGTTTCTAAAATTCTAGTGTGAGTTTTAAATGAAATCATCACTTTCTCCTTAAAATAGCATGGTGACACTTAAGGTTATAATATGGCTTTGAGAATGATTAAGGTAAATGGTTTGTACTTTTTTTAAGTAAAAATTGTAGAAAAGAATACTTTAATATATTGTAGTTCAAACTTAGAATTGATGTTTATTTTATTTTAAAGGGATTACATTGAGAAGATAGTTTGTTGGTCTAGACTATAGAGTTTTAATCATCAAGCCTATAGTTCATTTTAGTTTTTAGTTCATGTACAGACTCTATCTTGGATGTGCTCACCTTGGGTGATGGTTGATCGTTGAGTCGGGGAGTGACCCTTGGGGTCACATGGAGATAATGTTTTTTTATTCAGTTAGTTTTTATTTCATTCAGTTCCTATTTAGTCATCTTGTTTGGTTTATTTATTCTAATATAATCTTTATTATTTCCTCTACTTTTATTTATTTTTATTTCATGAAATTGTTCCAATCGTCTCTGTCGATCCCCTGGTGCTTGTCTCCAACCCACTAGGATTGGGAATGCCTCTTGGGCCTTGCTGCGGATCGGCTCGAGTGACTAGTTCAGGGTCGACCCAGGTTGGTTCATGAAAAAATGGTATCAGAGCAGGTCATATCTTATCAAACCTCATTTTTCATAGTTCCCTTTATTATTTAAGATGTCAATCTAGATGGATTAGGATTTTAGGGACCCGAGGGGTAAGTGTGGGAAGAGAGACGCAAACTCTTTCTCATTCTGATCCTCAGGTTTCCATGGGAAGTATAGTTTAATTAGTTTCTTTGGGTTTTTATGGTATGTTTTGTGATTGGGATACAACAAGGGGATTTTGGATAATCTTCCTCCTGAGCCTGCACAGCCTGGAAATCCATGTGGAGCTAGGGGCATGGTCTTAAAAGTCTCTTCAGGTCGGCGATGTATTTTTCATATGGTCTCCAACCATATGGTCATGTCACCCACCAATACTAATTCCCTTTTTGAGTTTTTTGGGTCTCCCCTAACTTATAAAATTTATTTGAATTAGAAAAATTGTTTTTTTTTTAAATGGTTGTTTGAAATGACATGTTTAATTTGGGGATTATTTTAAAAAAATGTGGTGAATTATTTGTTTTTTGGAAGATGAAGTTATTGTTTTTTCCTTGGTGTTCCTATGGGTTCTCACATGCATAGTGGTATATTTCAATATGAATGGATGTCTGGTGTGGTGGAAGGATGCCCGAGGTGGAACAGAAACAATCATGTGGGTGAGACTCTAAATAATACCAATGGTGAGGGTTTAACTGACCAATATTGTTTTAAATTAAATATGTTTTCAAAAACAAAATTTTTGATGTTATGATAGCTTGTTTCCTTGTGTTTGGAGCTTTTCACCTATGCAGTGTTTGATCTTGAGGATTTTATTTATCATGTTTTCCTCGATTGGGTTCTTGAATTTTCTTGTCCAACAATTGTCCCCTAGAAGCTTTGACAGGTGATCGTAGTACGATTTATCAACATAAGGATTTTATGTTTGAGTTTCAAAAGCTAGATCCACCTCTCTTTTATGGTCAAGAAGACCCTCCGGTAGTGAAATAGTGTATGTGAAAGATCAAATGGGACTTTAACCTCATTGAGTTTCCTGATTCCTCGAAGGTCAAGTTTTCAACCTTCTTGCTTGGAGGTTCAATATGGATGTGGTGGAAGTTAGTGTCTCAGAACAAGCCACATCAATAGCTTACTTAGGATTTTTTCAAGGCTTTCTTCGTTCATCAGTATTTCACTGAGAAATAAAGGGTGAGAAAGGGGAAGAAGATGTGATACTTGCAACAGGATGACGGATCAGTGTTGGATTATTTCCAGTGCTTTATGGAGTTAGTCCCTTAGGATTCAGGGTATGGCACAAATGAATCCATGAAGGTTTGTAATTTCGAGGTGGGCCTCCATCCAAATCTACAATCAATGGTTTCAACATCTAACCTAACTTCATTTTCCAATGTGGTGAGGCAAGCCCTTAATTTTGAAGTCTTGTTGGCAGGAGTGCATGAGGTAGTCCTCTCTCCATCAATTCCTATGATCGGTGGGGAGACTTCCAATAATAAGATGAGTAAGTGATCAAAAGTCACTGGAGAAGGTCGTGGAATCAAAAGTCCTCGGGATGTTTCATAAAACTCTCCACAGTAGGAGATCCTCTTGTGTTATCAGTGTGGAAAGTTGGGTCACAAGAGGGCTTCATGCCCAAGTACTCTTAATACATGTTATACTTGTGGATGTTTGGGTCACTTATAATGATTCTATCAAGACGTCTCTAGAAAGTTTCATGGAGGATGTTCTCATAGGTGATGTGATGTTGGTTTTCTGTTTAATGTTTCTTTTTTGGATTCCTTACAGTGTCAGTTATCTAGTATCATGTCAATTGCATTGATGGTGTTTTGGGTTTTGTAATGTATGGGAATGTCGTGGGTCTTTTGATGAGCTCCAGATTTCAATGCCAGCATGGTTTTTATTTCAAAATTATGTCCATTAATTTGATAAATCAAAAGATGTATGTTTTTTTATTAGCATTATCATAACCAGACTATGAGGTAGAATATTATTAATTCATCAGAGCTCTATCCAAAAGGCCTTGGAGTGAAGTCGGCACATAGTCAAGAACCCTGGGAGGATTTTGAGGAGCTTGGTAAAGGTTGTGCCTCTGTCATGTGGTGAGACAGTTTTAGAGTTTCTTGTTTGTTTTCTCTGTCGTTTTAAATTTCCTCTATTCGGAAATACTGCAATTGACTTATCCCACACACAATTCCAAAAATGGTGTCATTTTGGATGTGAGTTACCGATAAGTTTCTTTGCATGGACCGCCCATGTGAATCAGGTGAGGTCTTGGTTTTTATTCATCCTTAGGTAAAAAAGGGAGGTGATAGTTTAAGTGTTCATGTTGTATTGCTTTTATCTTGGGTAAGGCCTGGTTCGGGTTCAAGTTGGATTTTATATTTGGAAACTTTTAGTTTGGTTATTTTTGGTGGGGAGACCCACTGTGAGTCTCTTTGGGTTTTCTCTTCAGTCATTATTGAATGCTAGTTGAATACTTATTGTTGGGTGTCCGTTTAGGCCTCCCCTCTACTGGTGATTTGTTTTGGTAAATGAGGTTGAGTCCCATTGGTAGTTTATGGAATGTCCTTCGATTAGGAGTTTGGATCATGTTTATGTGGAATCCTTAGGTGTTGATCAATCGGATGGATAGTGTTGTGGCTTTCTGGGGGTGGAAAGCGTTATGGTGGGGAGAATTTGCACACCCCGACACATGTAATTGGGTTATTTTATTATTTTATTACATTTAAATGTTATTTGGGGGTTTGGGATTAGTTTCGGAATAATTTCATTAATTTATATTAAAAAGTGTGTTTTTTGGTGTTGACATAGTTGGGCTCACGGGTGGAGCGTGATTTGAAAGCTGTGTGGCTTCACCCAGGAAACTGCATGACCATTCGTCTTTGAAAAAATTAAAATAAAAAGATTTTGTAATTAAAACAGACATTAATTGTTGTTTCGTTAAAAAAAATCATTGTGTTAATAATTTTATTATTATTGAAATAATATGAGTACTTTTATTATTTTTATTTTTATCATTATAAATTAGTATGATTATGTATAATTATTATTGTTGTTATTATATTTTCTATAAACTTTTTTATTAGTTGTTTTAGGGTTTTTTTAGGGGAATTTTTTTTGAAAACCCTAATTGCTACTCTCCCTTACATCTTCACACAGCAGAACCAACCCCCCCCCCCTCTACTCAGCACGTATCCAGCACACACCAGCTCTGTGTAGCTGACCCCTATCTCCCCCCTCCTCAGCTTGCAGCCAGCGCCCCTTATCCTGTCTAGCCTCTAGTCGCAACCTCTGGTATACAGCACCGGTGCCACCCCACCGGTCATGGATCTCCTACTCACCGGCGCATGTGGGCTCACCGGTTCATCTCACTACCCAGCGTGCACCCCCTCATCTAGAACGACACACCAACAGTACGGCCTACCTCCGGTCATGTGGTCCTCCCCCGGCCAACGCCCCTATCGGTGACTCATTCTCCAACCAGCACCATCTGTGCACCACCGGTAGCCTCCTTTTTGCTAATTATCCTTATTTTTTATAAGGTTTTTTAAGGGTTAATTTGTTTATTAATTGTTGTTCTTGGTAGGTAAAGTGTATTAGGACCCGTGCGGGGAGTTTCTGAGTGGGTTTTTTTGTCGTGATATGAATTCGACGTAGGATTCCCATGTACCTATCATTTTTAATTTAAGAATCATCAATTTTATTCTTTTCACGCATTCTATTATTAATATATACTATTTTTAGGCCTTGGATTAAATTGATTTTGTGTGAAAAGGTTTCTCTAAGATTTGTTTTGTGATATTTGACATTGTTTTGTGAAATAGTGCACACTGAATGTAGGGTCCTATTGCGTTTGGATTTACAATTTGAGTTTCATCCATTTATTGTTTTTTCCTTTATCTAGGTGTTAATCATCATTGTGAAACAATTGGTTAATTCACTTGGTTTAAAAAATGGGTAGTTCAGGCCTTTTTTTATGAAAATGGTATCGTCCATTTATAGTTGTACACGTACTTTTTTTATTAAATGTTTCATTTGGTCCGTACTTGATTTGTAAGTTTTAGAACATGGTTTAGCAGTTTCGAAAAATTCTGGAATTCCAATTTGTGTTTTATAACTTTGTGAGTGTCAACTAAAATTTTTTTCAAATCATTGCATGTCTGGTCTTCGGAATGGTTCTCGGCTAGTTTTTATGTGTCAAAGGCAATATAAAATGGTTTTTTTATTTTTGTTAAAGTGTTAGCAGCGTGAAAAATGATTTTTTAAGGTTTTTTTATGGATTTCCTAAGTGTTTTGTCTCTGATAATAAATGTGTTTCTTGTGAAATAATGTATTTTAGGGTTATTAAAAATGTTTCTAATGTTTTGAGCTAAGTGAAACGTGAAGTTAGTTTTTTTGAAATTGGTTGTTTTATGACAAGGAATTGTATCCCGGTTGGAGTTTTCATAAAAGTTTGTTTTTATTTAAAGTGAATCATAAATGTTTCGAAGGGGTTTTACATATGTTTTTATATGGTAAATGTTGTGTCTTGCACCTCTTTAAAAATTGGTTTGCATCATTGGTAAAGAATGTTTTTATGGAATGTTTAAGGGCCCGTTTGGCCACTGTGAAAAAAAGGGAAGTTATTATTATGAAAACCTTTTGTTGGTTTCTCCTATTGCCTTGCCAATATGGAATGGTTAGGATTTCCTCGATATGGAATACCTGGGTTCCATTATGTGGGTTCCTCAGTTGGGAACCATTTTTAATCTATTTATTCTAAGCCATGAGAGTAGACCATGGGGAGACTCAGGGTGTAGCCTGCTATGATTATTATTATAATTATAGGTTGTGATTTGATGCTTAGAAACATCTGATGGTTCACCCCCTTTAATATATAAGACATTGTAACCTGGCATATTGAGATAATTGTCTGAGACGAGTACTGCACTAGTAGGTTATGGTACGGACCAGTGGCCCATAGTAGGCAGATATGTTTGGGTTTATTGCGATGGTATTTTCCCTTAGCCTATCCTGAGAAATGGTGTCTAAGTATATAGAGAATTATATTTCATCGTTTTTGGGATGATACTATAGATGGGGTCATAGGTATTAGTGTCATCTGGATTATTATCGATCTCCTAGGTTTTCCTATGTCTGGTGCCTTTTAGCTATTTAAGCTGTTGTTGAGAAACTCATATACCTATTTACATTTCCCTCTCTATATGAATACCTTGGTACTCTTGTGTGGTGTTTTTCATGGAAACTAATGTTTTTTTCCAAACTCCTATGAAAAAGTTCTCAAAAGAAAATATTTTTCAAACATTCTAGTGTATGTTTTAATGAAATCATCACATTCCCCTTGAAATTGCATGGTAACAATTAAGGTTAAAATCTAGTTTTGAAAATGATTAAAGACAATTGTTTTTAATTTTTTAAGTAAAATTGTAGAAAATCATACTTTAATATATTTGTGTTCAAACTTAAAGTTGATGTTTCTTTTATTTTTAAGGAAGTTCATTTTGGAAGATAGTTTATGAGGTTAGCCTACTAAGTTATAATACTCACACCTATAGTTCTTTTCTATTTTTTAGTTTGTGTGAAGGATCTATCTTGGACATGCTCACCTTGAGAGACACTTGATCGTTGAGTCAAGGAGTGACCTTTGGGGTCACACATAGATATTATTTTTCTGTCCGGTTAGTTTTTTTCCCTTCAGTTCATGTTTAGTCTTTTTGTTTGGTTTATTTATTCTGAGATTATCTCTATTATTTCCTTTTCTTTTATTTACTTTTATCGGGAGAAATTGTTCCCGTCATCTTTGTCGATTCCCTGTTGCTTTTTGCCAGCCTAGGAGGATCAAGAATGCCTCTCAGGCCTTGCGCGGATCAGCTCAGGTGATCGGTGCAAGGTCGACCCAGGTTGGTTCATGATAGTTACTCCAACCACTCGTAATGTTGGTATGGAAGTGGGATGAGGAAACCAAATCCTTTTTCATAGGTTTTAAAAGGAAACTTAGAGTTCAAAATACAGTTTTGGTGTGGATTGATTGACCAAGGTGGATCACTTCATACTGATTTGGGAGAAGTAATTAGTGGATGATCTCATAAAGATCTATTTTTAGAAGATCTTGTAGATTCATGGTGTACCTTTAAGCATGGTATATGACATAGATTCCTAGTTTTCAATATAGTTTTTTAAATTCATATAGAAGTTGATGGGTACTTATTTTAAGTTGAGTACATCCTTTCATCCTCAACCCGATGGGTAGCCAAATGATGTGTACCTTAAAGGATATTCTTTCAGCATGTATTATGGATTTTAGAGGTTCTTGGGACAAAAAATTGGCTTGATTTGAGTTCTTATACAATAACATCTTTTGGACTTTTATTTATATGGACTCATTTGAGGATCTTTATAGGTTGCCAAATCGTTCACCTCTATAGTGGAGTGAGGCAGGTGAGTCTTTAGTTGTTCAGACAAATATGTTATATGAGACCTCATATCAGATGAATTTGATTCAGAAATGGGTGGTTAAAGCTCAAAACAGGCATTGGTCTTATTTCAACTAAAATAGATATCCCTTAGAGTTCATTATGGGTGACAAGGTTTTCTTGTAGGTGTCCCCTCAGTTGGGGAATAGATATCTAAAGAGGAAAGGGAAATTTGAACCACGATATGTCAAGAAATTCAGGATTTTCAAACACATAGAAATGGTAGACTATCATTTGTACCATACTCCATGATATTAGGGTATACATAATGTATTCCATGTTTCACAACTTCAAAAATATGAACCCAATATTGTGTGTGTGCTCAACTATGGTAATGTTGAACTAGCACTAGATGTATCTGTTGTCGATAGAACTATTATTATTGTAGACCAAAGTAAGAATGTTCTTTGAGGAAATAGCATTCCTCTTATTCAGGTTCAAGGGAAGCATGATTATTTTCTATAAGAAACATGGGAGTGGGAAGATGACATTTAGGCATTATGTCCTGAGTTATTGAAAATACCTCTAGGGATACATCTCAAAGATGAGGATTCATAATAGGGGTAAATTTTGAACCCCTTTTTTAGATAAAAATCTATTTTTAAAATTTACAATGATTTTGAGAATGTTTTTAAGAGTTTTGATACTGTTAAGAGGTGTTCAAAAATCCAGAATAAAAAAGGTGCAAGGTTGGTGGGCTTGATGTAGCTTGGGAAGAAGCAATAGCTCCAGTGACTAGCTGGTGGGATCCATTATCCACCTTGTGGTGTCTATATAGATCTACAGAAAACAAAAAATCCCACCTGCTGGTCATGGGGAGTCACAGT
Organism: Viscum album; assembly: GCA_963277665.1. Classification (NCBI taxonomy): domain Eukaryota; kingdom Viridiplantae; phylum Streptophyta; class Magnoliopsida; order Santalales; family Viscaceae; genus Viscum; species Viscum album. The sequence continues at coordinate 2,054,582,600 of OY728150.1, read as the reverse complement.
CCATCCTGTGGGGTTTCTATACAGAATTGATTTTGTTCAGAAGTCACTAGCCAATCATTGGCGTTCGATGGTGCCCAATAAGGATGTAGTTTTATTGTAATTTTTTTTAAACATGACCCATACTCAATTTATTTATCCTATAAAACCTCATTCAACTCACAATACCCTAGGTTTCCTCTCCAATGATTTTTGGGTGATCTTCCTCCATTCCAACACCTTTATTCAATGCCCAAATAATGGATCGATCCTGCATTCTTCTTCTAATGAGTTCTTATTCGCTCCAGATCAATCCTATCTTCTTATCCGTGATCAAAAACTGATTAGATCTATGGTTTTTTTATTGCATCTAAGTTTTTTGGATTATTTTAATGATGTATTCATTGATTTTTGATTTAATTGGCACCCAGATTGAAGGAATTGTCATCTGCGAGACCCTTGAACCAATATCATTGTTGGCAGTGGATCGTCTCAAGTATATTTTATCTTTAATTTCCTTTAGTGTGTGGTTTATTCTTAGTATTTATTATAGGATTCTAAATTGTGTTAAATCATGTTTTTTTCTAGGTTTAGGTCATGCTTTGGACTTGGACAGCGACCCTTGCTTCTAATTCACCATTTCACCTAAGGTACGTAGCCCTTGGATTTATTTCATGTTTTATACCTGTTATTGGAATTTTTTAGTGTGCATGTGAAACCACTAGAGACCTATATTTATTTCATGATCACATGTGGTGTGAATTTGTAACCATTATAATACATGTTATTTTATTTTTCATATGTGGATTATTCTATTTATGATACTTCTTTTTTTTATGTGATGTTTAATCTATCATTGTATCTTGTATAATATTGTGATATTCTTTTATCTTGTAATTGAGCCTTAAGGTTTAGCCTTGTGCACTATTCCTCTGAAGGGGATATATCAGAAACCTCTTTAGTATTCTTTGCACTATCCCTTCAAGTGGGATATGTTAATCATGTTTTTGGGCTATCCCATCAAAGGTGGTGTTTCATAAAGCTGATGGTTTCACCTTCTATAATGGTGTCGAAGTAGGTAGAGTTGGTATATAAGGACCCATCTTATGTTTATACTTGTGTGATGTACTTTATTTATATTTTTAACTTATTTATTTCTTGACTTACACTTTTATATCCTATGAACTGATGTTAAAGTTCATTGGAGATGTCCTAATGAGTCTTTCACTCAAACCCTACTTAGAATTTATGTGCCCTTGTTGATTTCATGTTTTAGGATCTGGTGAAGGGCAATGTACAAAGGGTGGATGGTTGAGAAGGTTAGTAGAATGATAAATATGATATTGAATAGACCTTGGGATATATTCTACTTGTTTTATTATTTTCTTATCTATACATTTGATCTTTTCTTAGTTTTTTGGTTTATTTATTGAAAATTCAGAATAATACTAAATAGTTTGGATTTATTATAGTTATTGCTACATTAATGATTATTTGTATTTATAATTTATTGATTTATTTATTATAATTCCTTATTATACTCTGATTTTCACCAGGTACTGAGGGAATAGTCTCCCCATGTTGTCTCTTAGGACCTTACCACTAGTCATCAACCTCCTATGTATGGGGAAGCACGCATAAGGTCATATGGAACCCCTAGCTTAGACCTGGTGGTTCAAGTTGGGGTGTTACAATAACCATACCTTCCAAAAAATAGAAAATGTAATACATAAACCATTGAAATAAAATTATTCCACTACCTTGACTAATTTGGGATTGATGAACCTAGAATCCAAGAACAAGAATCAACATCATGATTATGAAACTTGCATAAAATGATCAAAAATACTAACATCTAATGATAAAAATATATAATAAATAAAAATATATGTGTAATGAATGATTATAATTAAATAGTATAAATTGTAATAGATATGAATAGAGTTCTAAAATAATTGATTATGATTTTTATATTGATATTTATTATAAAAGATATTATAGAACTATCATAAAATTCAAGAGTAAAGGTAAGGGTTTCTTTTCCAACCTCACTTTAGAATCAAGAATGTATTTGACTAAATTATTAATTAAAAAAATTATTTTAATTAACTCTAAAATCACATATATTTTATTCTCCTCTTATTATTTATAGGGATTATATTTCTTCTTATAATTTCACTTCTATTTGGTTTACAAATCAATCAAAAGGTTTCCTATAAATGTAACTCAGCTTATCTCTTATTTTTTATCAGGAATCTTTATCCTCTATGCACATATTCTTTATATTATTTTATTAATGTACTTATTTATTCATCTATGATTTATTATGGTATTTTTATACCAACTTTTATTTTCATTAACAAGTTATAAAAGGAATATATTTAAACATGTTTTTCATAGATCATTTTTGACATTCTTTATAAATATGTCAAATGAATCTATTTTTTTAAATTTAATACACGGTCAAAATTCCCCACAATTTTCATAAATTTTTATATATGAATATTCCTCTAAAATTTTTTAAAGTTTTACAAAATAATTTTTATTTTTATTTTTTTATAAATTATTTTCTTTTAAAATAAAATTTTTCAAAAATATAAGGGGTATTTATTTTTATTTTTAAAAATTAATTTTCTAAATTTTTTCATCTATGAAAACATACCTTAATGATTATTATGATTCAATGGGGTTATTCTCTAATGATACCTTCCACATTTTTCTTCAAGATGGTGTATTATCATGTATTGTAGGAATCTTCATGAAACCCATTTATCTCTCATGGGTTACCCAAGTTATGATGGGATTATGAATGTTTTTTTGTTCATGTGGAACACATATGTATGGTTTATCATTATGTGATGGATGGTTCCAATATATCCCTCCAATGTATTGGGTAATATTTTATATCTCAAGAGATAAATATTGGAGATGGGTGGTTATCTCAAGTCCAAGATATTTATGGGGCATGGATGGTTAACCCATGTATACTATGTTATGAGAAGGTGGCTAGAATCATACATTATGTTATGAATGTTGTGGTGGTTAACCTTGAAACATGTTATGATTTATAATATTATGTTTATTATATATTATTTTGCTTTGTGTCATGACTATGTCATGTTCATAAGTATCATAATTATTGACTTCTTTTTCCACACTCCCAAGAATCATGCCTATTATCAAAGTTCAATATCATGATTCATGATTTATAATCCTTTCTAATTTGATTATGAATTATAGATTTTATATTCATGTATATATCATCATTATATTCCCATGACCATATATTAATATTATTCTCACTTATAATCTTTAATCAACATCTCCTATGTTTACCCTTATTGGGAATATGAGCTCATACTTTCTTATGTTTCCATTATTGAGGTTTTGAATAAGATTTTTAAGTATGATATGTCTATAAGGATACCATGTGAGAAGAATATTTTTGAGAGATGTTGAAAAATGTTGTTGTAATGTCCCAAAATTAATAAAGGTATAGTCTATTTAATTTTTTAGTCCAAATCCTTCAAGAGGACCAGGGTGCCCACCTACACACCCTATTGTAGGTCTCGGGTAGTAATTAAAATTATTTAAATAATTTCATGGGTTTTATGTAAAATATTAAATCATTCCCTTACATAATGTTTCAATTAAAAATAATTAAAAGGGGGCTAAAAAAGAATAAAAATAATTTTAAGGAAATAAAAAGAAATTAAAATGTGATAAAAATAAATAATAAAATAAAATTTCTTGGAGAAGAGTTGACATAATTAAAATGGGTTAAGCCATTTTCTTAATTATTTTTCTTTATCCCTCCATTTTTATTTTTATTATTTTCTTTTATTTTATTTTATTTTTTTCTTTTTTTCTTTATTTTTCCTTTTTGTTTTTCTCTGTCCCTTTTCCTTTCTTTACTTTCATTTTTTCCTTTCCTCTTCCCTTGGTGTGTCTCCCCCTATATCCCCCCTGTGCACCTTCTCCTCCCCCACTCTCCCTTCAAAATCCTATTGTGACAACAATTCACCTCTATTTCCATCATCGTATGGTGCATTGTGAATCTCTTGGTAATTCTAACCTCACACACTAAGAATGATAAGATCTCACCCACTCTTCGTCATTAAATCCACCTTGGAAGGTTTTTACCCGAAATTGGGGTTTTTCTAAAATAATCTAATTAATTCCACTATATGTCATATCAAAGGTCATCACGGAGCATAGGATCCACTAAGATTATAAGGTAGGGTGTCTACTATCTTTTCGAACATTTTGTTGCATCGTTTAGATCATATATTGTACTGCTCGTTGATACCTACTGACGATATTCAATTTTTTATATTCTAATTTAATTAAATTATTTGTATTGACTATTGAAACATTTTTTGAGATGAACTAGAATGTTTAATTTGTTGAAACATGATTGGATACCCCATTGGTTGTGCCAACGTATTTCGCATAAATCTTGTTAGCCTCAAATAATTAATTTATTAATTTGATGTGTTGTGTAACCCCTCTTTGTTTGAGTTTTAAATAAAATAAATTATTTAAGATAAATATGAACCATTAATTTTGTAGTTTTTTTGGGTTTTTATTCCTCATGATTTCCTTGTTAAAAAATTAATACCATGTTTTTCTATTACAAAAGAGAAAAGTTCATTTTTCTTCTTTTGCTGATGAAGTTTTTGGACTATGATTGTTTGACTTGAATGACCAAGAAGCATGTTTATCTTTATTACTTAAATTTTTTTGTTGAAATTATAAATGAATACTCTATGATATCTTCTTTCTTAATATCTAATTAAATTTAGGGTAGTGAGACAACTTGGGTTTCATATTAAGGACTACACAAGGAATCTTCATTCCTGATTGTTTACCACACTATGCGTTGGATAGGAGATGTCTTAGGATTTACCAAAAGTGGGTTTCCCAGTGTTTTATATATACTCATGAGTGATACTGGTTCCCTAAGAGACAATCGAGGATGGACCCCTTGTAAAAGTGGCTATTTCATTCCACGAGTGATACTCGGCCCCTTATGTGTGATACCTGCATTGAACTCATGATAAATCCATCCCTCCAAAGATACTTGGTCATTTGGAAGATTTCCTTGGATGGGATTGGTGGTATTGGATAAACTGAAGAATGTACCATAGTGATACCTTTAGTATGAGCTCAGACTCCAACTCTAAACTTTAATATAATAATAATTATAATCATGGAAGGTTTTATTTTATACAACTTTGGTTTTCTTGTGAATTGTGATACCTTCCTGATGCATTGAATCCCACTTTGTTGACACATAAATTAGATCCTAGCTAAAGAACAATCTTGGGGGAATGTCTCTTTTTGTCTACATTCTATTTTTCTATATTTTATATATATACATCATACTTATTATAGGTACTTTATTCAGATTCATAGTATAGTTCTATGTATGTGGTAAGGGATGGGTGTCGTTGAGAACCCAGACCCAGTTATACTTATTCTATTTTATTTAGTTAATTACATGCATTTATCATATACCAGAACACTTCTTGTGTTTATTGAATGAAATGGAAAGGTGTAGATACTCTAAGTGTTGGCCTACTGGGATTTCATCTCACACCTTTCTCAGGTGTTGTTTGGTACCTGAGTAGTCTTTATGTCCATAGGGGTGGATATAGGGAAGTGTGCTGCTCCCAATGCTTGATTGCTTTTCTATTTTGGATAGACCTTGGGGGTAGAGGGTTGAGCCTATTCTTGAGATGCAGTTGTTTCACTTTGTTTCATTTTCATTTTATTTTTTATATCATGCTTGTATTCCTCCTTTCCATATATTTATTTTAGTAAAAACATCATAGTATGACATCATTGTGTATCTGGTTTGATTTGTCAGTTTCTGCACTTTTCATTTATTCAGTTGGGATTATTTAATTTCTTTTACTACAATTTATTTATTTATATGATTATGCTACTTGTTATAAAACAAATTCTTCTGTTGTGTATTACCTATTACCTATGAGTTAATATTATCCCCTATGTACATGTTAAAAATTCCCACACTACTATTCGGAATCCTCTGGTGTTTGGGGAGATGCGTTTGAGGTCATGTGGCCAACCCGACTCAGAGAACCCTTCCAGGGGCTCCCAGGATGGGGACGTTACAAAGTGGTATCATAGGTGGTTATTTCTTTCCTTTTGTCTTACTGTTTGGGATAGACAGGAGACTACGACATAGGAATTTGGAATGTACAATGTTCTTGGACATAGCTAACCCATATATAGGGGAAACAAAAATTCTTGGGTTTGGATTTATTTTTTTCCTTTTGTCTTACTGTTTGGGATAGACAGGAGACTACGACATAGGAATTTGGAATGTACAATGTTCTTGGACATAGCTAACCCATATATAGGGGAAACAAAAATTCTTGGGTTTGGATTGTAGTTATTGATTATTCCAATTATTTTTTATATGATTTCATCATTGGGTGACACACTTGTTATGTATTGTTATTGATAATGGTATTATTGAGATAATGGGTTTTTCTTTTTTAGATCGATGATACGAGGGTAATGCATTTACATATATCATATTAGGAACCATATGGCTTAAAATGACATGCATATTGACATGTCATATCTACTTTCAACATGTATCTGACTATTTTAATTTCAGTGTTGTTGTTCCTAGTTGTAAAAATTTGAAGTGCATATTTGTTAAATATAAAGTTCTGATAGTTGTTATATGTTAACATGACATCAACTATGAAATAGGTTGTATGACTCATTTTAGTGATCCTTCTATTTTTTACTTCCTTATCTAGACCAGACACTTGTAGCGGGCTATCTATTGTGTAGTGGTCAGAGGTAGAATATGTACATAACCTATTTATTACACCTTTACCTATCCTCCTCTTCTACTATTAAATTATGTCTAATAGTGTGTTTTTGGCTATTATAGACCAACATCACCATTACATCTTCATATATTACCTTAAGAAAGTGGTGACGAGAACATTCTAGAGACGGTGGGTCCCAATCCACTAAAAGTACCTCTTTGTAGTGCCTCCTGTAGTGTTAACATTAGTGCCACCCATAGTGTCTCATGTGTTACTACTTCCTACTGATCTTTCTATGGGCCCTAATTCTTAGTTCAGGGATAGTCTCCTAAGGTTTATGTAATCAGTTCATAATGTTCCCATGTCTACCCTGTCTATGGAAGAGCTTACACAGGACTTTCTACAGCAGCACCCTCCCACCTTCCCAGGGAGTTGCGGTCTGCATGCTATAGAGTCATGAATAGAATCCATGAAGTCTATCTTCAACCATCTTGAGATGATTCCAGAGTGGATGGTCAAACTTGCAGTCTACATGCTTCGTGACTTTACCAAGCATTGGTGGTATGTTATATCTCATGCAGAGAAGACTAGAGACATGGTTTGGGCAGACTTCAAAATATATTTCAATGATAACTTATTTCCATAGAATCTAAGAGTTGATTATGGTAGGGGATATTTACATATTCAGTAGGTATCTATGATAGTGTTAGAGTATTCTACTTGTTTCATAGAGCTTCAGTGTTTTTATCCATCTCTGACTGGTGATGCATAGAAAACTATGAAATTCTTTGAGAAAAGACTCGGATATACCATCCGATCATAAGTGAACATTATTTGTATAACCACTATTATAGAGATCGTGAATTAATCCCTAATTTTATAATGAAATGTAAGGGAAACTAAAGCTATGAGACATAGTGGATCAATTCTGAGAGAGGGTGATAGTTCTTCAGGCAGTATGAAGCACCACTTTGAGGGTGAACATGGGGAGATTCCAGCTACATGAAAAATACTAATAGCACTATCATATGTCATCAGTGTGGAAGGATAATCCATAATAAGCCCTGGTGCATGAGTAACAAATGGAGTGTCAAGATTGTGGAAGGATGTGTCACCTTCACTATTTCTGCCATTCTTTCTCATTAGAATCTATTGGAAGAGAATCTGTACCAACACCTCTATCAGGTATGGGATCTATGACTCCACAGTAGGTTGTAAGTTTTTTTTACTGGATTATTTGGCTGAGGTAATGGTGGACTCCATGGTTGAGGAAATAAATTTCTAGACTATCAACGTCAGTAGAGTGGACCTACTTAGGCCAGTTAGGTAGAATCTCAGGACCATGGTTCAGGTCTTATGTACATAGTGCAACCAACACCAGAGGAGTAGATTCGATGACTATCTATGGTCAGAGGTACTATTTTGGTAGCCTCTACTTTAGTTTATACCATTTTTTATACTGGTTCATCACACTCTTTTTTATCTACCGATGTTGTTGAAATCCTTGGTTTTACAATTGAGTACATTTTAAGTGTCATGTCTCTTAATAATCCACTAGGAGTCATGAAAGGGGGAATATTACAGTGCTAAGAGATCCCCTTGATATAGGTGGGTACCATTTCTTTTGTAACTTTTTACATCCTTGATATGCCTGGCATCGATGTCATTCTTGGTATGAACTGGATCGATTATTATCGTGACCAAGTGGATTTATTTCTTCATTGGTTGACCTTCACATCCCTTGAGGTTAACACATATATACACAAAGGATAATTGGATATGAAATAGGATCTACATATACATAAACGTGTAGGACTTAGAAGAGTTATATCTCATTTAGCAAGTCTCTTCATGAGCAATAAAGGAATGCAGCTAGTGGGATTCCCTCCCATTGTGGATCGTTTCAAGGACGTCTTCCATAAAGATTTATCTCACTTACCTCCCATGAGGGATGTAGAGTTCACTATCGATCTAGTTCTAGGTGCGGCACCAGTATGTATTCCTCCTTATAGGATGGAACCTACAGAAATACAAGAACTCTAAAAGTCGCTTTAAGACCTCCAGAATCAAGGTTTTATCAGACCTAGAACATCACAATCATGTTCACCAATTCATTTTACCGTGAACTAAGATGGTACCCTCAGATTGTGTGGGTATTATCATCGACTCAACCATATTATAGTAAAGAATCGATGTTTGTTGCCTCTTATAGATGACCTCTTCGACCAGCTCCATGGAGAAACTATTTTCTTCAAGATTGATCCAAGTTCGGCATATCACCAGGTGCATGTGTGGTTGGATGACATACCATATAAGGCATTCCATAGAAGTTAATGATTGTATGAGTATCTAGTTATGTCTTTCAGCCTCAAAAATGCACCAGAGGTCTTCATTACTCTGATGAATTAGGTTTTTCACCCGTACCTTTATTCATTTTTAGTGGTTTTTTTTATGAAATCTTTGTGTATTAGTTCTCCAGACACGACCATCCAATCCATCTTGATATCATACTAAGTACACTTAGAGAGCACAAGTTATATGAAAAGTTCAGAAAATGACACTTCTGGATCAATAAGGTTCACTTATTTGTTCATATAATATCTATGGAAGGTGTATCAGTTGACCCATAAAAGATGAGTTCCATAGTTTCATGGGATCATCCCAAGAATGTTTTCAACATACAAAGTTTCTTGGAGATTTCTGGATATTACAGGCATTTCAAACTAGATTTATCCCACTTATTAGTTCCTCTTATGGCACTGACTAAGAAGGGTGTACAGTTCATCGCCTCAGAAGCTTATGAAGAATCATTTCAAGAGTTAAAGGGGAGACTAACCTTAGCTGTGATCTTGATTTTTCCTGATCCAGGAAGAAGCGATATTATTTACTCTAATTCTTTAAGAGTTGGATTGGGTGTAGTTTTGATGCAGGGTGATCAAGTTGTGGCTTATGGATCCCACTAGCTAAAACCTCATGAGTAGAAACTATCCTACACATAAGCTTGAGTTAGTATATTTGGTTCTTTCTTTACACTATTGGAGACACTACTCATTGGGTAAGAAGTTTTTTGTTTACACTAATCATAAAATATTGAAATATATCTCTACATAGTGAGACTTGAATTTATGGTAGTGATGGTGGGTCAAATACCTACAATCATTGGATTTTAGCTTGATTATACCCCTGGTAATGGAAATGTTGTGTCTAGTGCTTTGAACCACAAAATATAGACACAAGTCATCTAGGTAACCAATAATGAGTGGAAGATGATGGATTTTTTTTATGAGATGTATATAGAGGTTCAAGAAAAAGTGTGGAAAAACAATTTTAACATCTCTTATAGTGACATCATATCTTTTGCAGAAAGTATGTATGTGATATTTATATGATCTAGAGGGACTCATGTTGAAGGAAAGATTCACAGGAGAAAACCATCCTCCTAGTTGGGTTGTTGATGGTAGTGAAACTTTACTTTTCCATGGCTGTATATGGTTTACCTTTAGATATACAGGAAGAAATGAGGAAGTAATATCATACCTCTATTTGGTTTGTTCATCCTAGACTTAACAAGATTTATAGATGCATGTGTTGTTAGTAATAGTGGTTATGTATAAAGAATGAGATAGTGGGTTTCATCACTCAGTGCTCCACCTATCAGCAGGTGAAGGCAGAGCACCAAAGACTTGATAGACTTCTACATCCTCTATCTATTACTAAGTGGAAATGTAATGACATCACTATTGATTTTTTTATAGTGTTGACCAGATCTCCTTGACGCAGTAATGTAGTATGGGTGATTCTCGAAATATTGACCAAAGTCACGTACTTCCTACCTATCCGGGAGATGTTATCTATTGTTAAGTTGGTAAAGTTGTATATCTAGGAGACAGTACGACTTGATGGCATACCTTGTTCTGTTGTATCAGATAGAGATTCCTTATTTACTTCAAGGTTCTATAAAGGGTTACAGAAGGCTTTGGGTTTATATGTATTCTTGAGTACTACATATCACCCTCAAACCAATGGGTAGTCCGAGCAGACCATACGAGTTTTAGAGGATATTCTATGGGCATGTATCCTTGATTTTGGACGTTCCTAGGAGAAACATATTCCTCTAGTTGAGTTTACCTATAATAATATCTTTTAGAAGACAATTAAAATAGATCTGTATGAGTCCCTATATGATAGACCATGTCATTCACCATTATGATGTCTCAAAGAAGATGAGGTATCTTTGTTGGGTCCTTGCCTTGTTCCGAAGACTTTTGAGCAAGTTCAACTAATTCAGAATTATATAACTAGAACTCAGTCTAGAAATACATCTTATATCAATAATTTCCACATAACTCTCAATTTTTAAGTGGTAAATTGATTCTTTTTGTATGTTTTTACAAGGTTGGGTCATAGTAAGATCAAGAGATAGGTTAAGTTATCACCAAGATACGTCGGGTCATTCAAGATAGTGGATAGAGCAGGTCTGGTAGCCTATCAGTTACTATTTCCTTAGAGGTACCAGGCTATGAAAAATGGCTTCCATGTATCTCAGCTTAGATAGTATCATCTAGACCCATATAATTCATTTGATCCTAATGACATCGATCTCAAAACGGATGCATCCTTTGAGGAGTGTCTTATTTGTATTATCGATCATACTACGATGGTTCTCTAAGGGAGGTCAATTCCTCTGGTCTAGGTGTTATGGTATCATGGACATGTTTAGGACAAGACCTAGGAGTGGGAGACCAATTTACATGCTCAATGGATGGATATTTTCTCAGATGACATTCCAGTGCCCTAGAAGGGAAACTCAGGGACGATTTTTCATGAGGGGAGGTTGTAACGTCCTAGCTTTATTCAAGGTATGGACCATTAAAGTTTTTATTCAAAATCATTAAAGTGACTCAGGGTGCACGCTTGTGCACCCTATTGCAGGTCCCAGGTAGCTATTAAAATTATTTAAATAATTGAATGGGTTTTATATAAAATATTACATCACACCCTAGCATAGCATTCAAGTTAAAAATAATTAAAAATGGAATTAAAAATAATAAAAATAATTTTAAGGATATTAAAAGAAATTAAAATAGTATAAAAAATAAATAATAGAATAAAAGTGGTTAGAGAAGAGTGTAAATAATTAAAATTGGTTAACCCATTTTATTAATTATCTTCCTTTATCCCTTCATTTTTTTTCATTTCATTTATTTTTATTTTTTCTTTATTTTCCTTTTTTCCCTCAACCATTTTCTTTCTTTATATTCTTTTTTCCTTCTCCTCTTCCCTTGGAACATAGCCCCTATAGCACCCCCCCCCCCTTGGGTGTGCCTCCTCCTCCTCCACTCTCCCTTCGGAAGCCCCTTGTGACTCTGATTAACCTCTGTTTTGAACATCATCTAGTGAATTTTGAAGCTCTAGGTAAGGATACCCTCATGCACCAAGAATTATAGGATCTCATCCACTCTTCATGGTGTAATCTTCTGCAGAAGGTTTTTACCTGAAATTGGGGTTTTTCTAAAATCATATGATTTATTCCATTATAGATCAAATCAAAGTTCTTCATATAGTATAGGATCTAATATGATTATGATGTAGGGTGTCTACTCTCTTTTCAATCATTTTGATGTGTCTTTTAGGTTGTACATTGTGCCACTCATCAGTCCCTACCGATGATATTCAATTTTTTTATTCTAATTTAATTAAATTATTTTTCATGACTATTACAGCATTTTTTGAGATGAACTAGCTTGTTTAATTTGTTGAAACAAATTTGGATACCCATTTGGGTGTGCTGGAGTATTTGGACTAAATATCATTAGCCCTAAATAATTAATTTATTAATTTCATGGGTTGTGAGAGCCCTCTTTAGTTGAGTTTAAATCAATTAAATTATTTAGATTAAATATGAACCATGAATTTTATAGTTTTTTTTTGTTGTTTATGCCTAATTATTTCCTTGTTAATAAATTATTACCGTGTTATTCTATTACAAAATAAAAAAGTTCATTTTTCTACTTTTTCTTATGAAGTGTTTTGACGGGACTGTTTGGATTAAATGATCAGGAAGTATGTGTCTCTTTGTTGCTTAAATTTTTTGGTTGCAATTATAAATGCCTACTATGTTATATCTGATTCCTTGAAATCTAATTAAATTCATATTGGTGAGACAAAATGGGTTTCGTATTAAGGATGACACATGGACTCTCCGTTCCTAATTGGTTACCAGAATACACACCAGGGAGGTGATGTCTTAGGCTTTTCTAGACGAGGGTTTCCTTAGGTTTTATATAAACTCAGGACTGATACTGGTTACCTAAGGTAAAATAGAGGATAGACCCATTGTAATAGTGGAAATTCTATGCCTCTGGTGATACTTGACCCCTTATGTGCGATACCCGAGACAGACTCAGGATAAAACCATGCCTAAATCGATACTTGGTCTTTCAAAAGATTGTCTTAGACTAGCTTGGAGGTATTAGATAAATTAAACAATATACCATAGTGATACCTTCATGATGGGATTAGACTCCAACTCTAAACTTTAATATAATAATAATGAAAATTTGTGGATGTTTTTTATGCATATTTTGGTTCCGTGTGAATTTCGATACCTTTCTGGTGCTTTGAAGCACACTTTATTGACACATAAATTAGACCCAAGATAAAGCACACTCTTGGGGGAATGTTCCTTTTTTCAACCTTATTTTTTATATCCTTTATATATAAATATACATAATGATTATTATAGGTACTTTATTCAGATTCCTGACTTAGGCCGAAGTAGTTGGTAAGGGATGGGTGTGTCATTGAGAACCTGGACTAAGTTATAATTATTTTATTTTCTGTAGTTAATTTCTTGCATTTATCATATACTAGAACACTGATTATATTTACAGAATGAAATGGAAAAGTTTAGAAACTATGGGTGTTGACCTACTAGGATTTTATCTCACACCCTGCTCAGGTGTTGTTTGGTACCTGAGTAGACTTTTTGTCTGCAAGTATGGATATAGGGAAGTGTGTCACTCTCAATGCTTGATTCCTTTGCTATTTTGGATGGATATTGGGGGAAGAGGACCATGACTATGCTTGAGATCTAGTTATTTTACTTTGTTTCATATTCATTACAGTTTTTATAAAATTATTATATTCCTTCTTTCTATAATTTTATTTTAGTACGGACATCATAGCATGACATCATTGTGTATCTGGATTGATTTATTAGTTTCCAAACATTTCATTTATTCAATTAGAATTATTCACTTTATTATAATTTAATTTTTTTATTTATATGATTATGTTACTTGTTATAAATTATTTTTCTTCCACTGTGTATTATCTATTACCTATGAGGTCATAGTATCCCCTATATACATGTTAAAAAGTCCCTCGCTACTAGTTGGAAGCCTCTGGCGTTCGAGGAGATGCGCTTGAGGTCATGTGACTAACCAGGCTTGGAACACCCTTCCAGTGGTTCCCGAGATAGGGATGTTATAGTTTTGAACTAATTTGGTTATGAATATAATATCTAAATATTCTAATCATTTTATTTCTGGGGTGTGATTTATTATGAGATGAAAATAATATTCATATGAAATGATGAAATATGTATGTATGATATGCTCGGGTCACCTCAAAAAGTTCCCTCTATCTATATGGTCTCACCCTATGTATATTTCAACCATGGTAAAGAAACATCAGATAAAGGAGATATGTGAACATTATCCATAAGGTCTCACCATTAGGTATATTGATTATGGAATTACAATATGATATGAAGGGGAGAGATGGCCCCAATCTCTAAGGTCTCAGTCCATGGGCATCTCAAAATTCGATTAGTGGCCTCATAGAAAATGGATAATCATATACTATTCTTGAAAATGATGACCAATGGGAAATTTTATTTGGTACAAAATGATTTATGCCTTCAAGAATCCTAATCACAACCCATATCAAAAAATAAAGGAAAATAGAGATAGGTTGCCCCAACCTGTAGTGATATCTACACAAAAGTTTCTTAATCCATTGAAAAATATCTATAAGATCATGAAAGAGGTTGACCTTTCTTATATAGATCTCAACCCTCAAGTTTTTAAAACACTCTTATTAACCCATTAAGGGTTACAACACAATATAATTAAATCAATCATTTATTCTATTCATAACATCAATAACTCTATGATATAATTCTGAGTTTTCCTTACTCTCCAACCTCTTCCCCATAATTCAAACCTAAGGCCTTCATCCCTCAGATATATTTAAAAAATAGGGTGACACTTTCCCCTCACATATAGAATGAAGATAAAGTGTTTGGAATAGCTTTAGGTCTCCCAATGAAACCTCTAGGATATACAAAAAAACTCCATACTCAATAATGGTTAAGGGAACCTAAATAGGTACTCTACATAATGTCCTAAAAATTACACATAATTATTGGTTATAGAATCCATAATTCTCAAAACTTTAATTTCACCACATGGCCTTCAAATCCCATGTAATCAAGTTACACCAAAGGAAGGAAAACGGTAGACTTAATAGCTCATACAAACTATTAAGTGGTGAAAGAAAGTTTTATTTTTAATGGATCGCACCTTTATCTCTCAATTACACAACCCACCAAAATCTAAGAAGACAAAGAAGGTTCCTAGTCAAGGTCTTGTGAATCATAACATAACTCAAGTGAATCCTTATTAGGTCTTGAGTATAAATTCCAAAACACTTTAATTCAAGCTCATGGCCATCAGTGACCATAGCATCAAAGTACAACAACAATATGGTCTATCATGTTCCTAAACCTCCTTAACCAACTAAAATAGAGTTAAAGTCGTGCATTTTAGTTTTATTTTAGCTCAATATCACATGATAGGTGAGGTATTGTATCACACATAACATGAAATGAGCATAAACCATTAGGATTAGTTAGGGACTTCCTACCTCAATCAATTTGAATTCAGCTCAAAAAATATCACCAAATGAATCATCTCTAATTGGAAGGTACTGAAAAATAAGAAAAAATACCCAAATTTAGTGAATAAATGAGAAAACATATTGAAAAGGTGGTTTAAAAAAGGATTAAATCAATATATTACCCAAGATGAACAACACTCTAATATATCCAGTGATGAAAAAAATCCCAACATGGAAGAGGGGACATAAGGGAGGAAGGGATACATGCATTGATGATGAGACAAAATTAGGAAAAACTATTTTTTTATGTTTTTAATAATAAAACCATTTAATAAAATTTATTATAAAACTTCCTAGTAAATACCTTGATGTGTTACTATAATGGTTATGGTGCAATTCCCCTTTTAGGGTTTCCATTACTATAAGACCACTTTTTGGTAGAAAAACGCAATATACCTATAAGAAACAAAAAAATCCAATTTCACTTATCTTTTTCATGAAAAAACATGAGCCTACCCGTCATAGAGAATCAATCTCCCATTGACCTAGGATTCATGGAGCATCATTTCTCTCTCATAGCACAGAGATTCCTTGTTGGATCAGATTTATAGAGTATCTATACTCTATTTTGGTTTGATGTCTCCACCCTGAGAAGGAATTCATTGCATAAAATAGGTTATTACATCACCATCAATCTATATAGAATATTTAATCAAATACAGGCTATAAGTTTACTCCTACATAGTCGTCACCACACCATAAATCCTTATTCTAGGGCATAGATTCTCATAAATCTAGAAAAAAAAATGAATCACACCCAGTCCTCACCATGGTGTAGTTACCTAGGGCCCCAACTTAATAAACCACTTCATCAACATATTAATCTTATGCAGGACACTCTCTATGTTGTAGCTCCCTAGGTTTCAGTATGGTTTTTGACCTGCTATATAATTCCATCCCAAACCCATGTAAAAAACCAAAACCTGATATCAAATCCACCTATAGAACCTATAATAGTTAAAAAAAATACATGAGGTTTTATAAAATTTAAATCAAATTCATAACTCAAAATACATGGGTTTTTTGCCTATATGATCATACAACAACAATAGATCCCAAGGGTTGATGTAAAAGTGGATGTGTGATTGGTAAAAATTATCCAATCCATGTATTGGATGATCGTGAGAGAGTTTTGTATTATGAGGTTAGGGTAGTGTATGATCACACATTGGTATTCCATGTGGAATGCCAAGACAGGTTGAAACATTATAGTGCACATGGGGGGAATGTGTAAAGGGATTTTAGGGGAAAAAATCGTCAGAATCCTCTCAACATCCCAAAATTAATGGAATAAAGTTGGGGGAAATTTGTATTTTCTTTATAGATTAATTAAACAAATGATGATTAAATCAATGTGAATAATTATTATTATTTAAAAATAATAATTTATCATGGTTTAAAAAATCGATTTGGTGGATAAATATCCTTGTTTACTAGAAATTATATTATG
This sequence comes from Viscum album, assembly GCA_963277665.1. Classification (NCBI taxonomy): domain Eukaryota; kingdom Viridiplantae; phylum Streptophyta; class Magnoliopsida; order Santalales; family Viscaceae; genus Viscum; species Viscum album. The sequence goes on along the minus strand of OY728150.1, from coordinate 2,054,565,395 downwards.
AGGGAAATGGAATCAATGTATTGTGAATTTATAAGTTAGGTATATGAAGTTTTCTTGATGTTAATTATATAAAATATTATTATTACATTATAATAATAATATTTATTGAGATTTTGTTGAACTCAAAGAAGGATCATATATTATCCACTAATATGGGTTACTTAACCATGGGAGGTAGTGATTTTCTATTTTGAAAACTTAATTTTTGTAATGAGTTGTTCTATAAAAATAAAAAGGATCATTAAACATTGTAATGTTTATTAATTAATAATGATGAAATAATCATATGAGTTCGTAAAAAATAATTTTAATCAACTAAATTTTAAATGTTGAAGATATATGAATTTAATGAATAATAATAATTTATTTAAGAAAAAATGATTATATGAATTGATGAAAGACGTGAAATAGTATCATCATGAAGTTAAATAAATAAAAAATATGTAATCTAACTAATTGAATAAAAAAGTAGTTCTTAAGAGAATTGATGATTACTCTAAAAGTGTTATCATGAATGAAACTCAACAGAGTTGACTGAAAGATATAAATTTTTTCATTTAAATCACAATAATACATTTATTATATCCAATAAATGAGAAGAAAAAGTTGAGTGGTAAATTCTAGATATGATAACTAATGTTGTAATAAATAAGGAGGAATGAACTGATGGAATATCACTGATTACAGATCTGTTCCCCTATTGTTAAAATAGTATCATGAGTGGATTATAAGTTCTTAATTAGCGTTCTATGAAAAATAAGAGGATAATGTCGAATGTCTTAATGATATTTAAAGTATAAAGTATTGGAATATTTATGTTTAAGATTCATATGATCTTGGAATTTCCCATGGGGGATAATGGAAGTATATTGAGTTACTTATGATAACATGAACTTAACTTATAATGAGGAAAGTGATGCAGACCTTGTTATGAAATTCCAAGATAAATAATTCAATAACTAACCTTTATCATTCAATTTATTTGAGTTGTATAATAGGAATATTTCTAAGATAGTGTACCTACTCTTTATATATATATGGGGACTTTGGTATAATTCATAGGAGGATCCTTGAATATGATTGATGTGATTGTTGTATGAAATTACATTCCTTGTGATTTGATTCATTTTTTCACATATTTAGTTTAGTGGTGAAATGATACTATAGTGATCTCTTTTTAACTCTCTAACAAACTATGGATAGAGTGAGATGGTAATTTGTTTACCTTTATCACCCACCGATATTGGTAAATACTGATGATGTATGATACATGAATCTAACCTACTCACCCACAACCTTTTGATAATATAGGCTAAATAATTATTAATAGATAGGTAGAGATGAGTAATACCTCCATCATCTCTAGAATGGTATAGGTGGAGATGTGTAATTCCTCTGGAATCTCTAATGTGATATCATGATGGATAATAATTCTCTTTAGTGGTTACATTCATTCTCTCCCACCACTATGGGATTAAGATGGATGACAATGAACCAATTACAATCTATTATCCCACACACAATATTAGGATTTGTAGGATTAGACATATAGTTTAATTTCTTGATATTTTTTCACCAACACATTTATATAAAGTTATAGACCTAGATATATGCATTATATTCAATGTATAGACATGTATATAGCTACTAGTTATAGAGAGGTTCATTTCCTCCATCACTTTAGAGAGATGTGGAGTTTTTTATTTACTCCATCATCACACGATCAGTGCATCAAGGTTGAATTATTAGTTGGGAAATCTATAAATGGATATGAGATTATATTTATATTATTTTTTAATAAGCTTTTGGATTTGGTGGGTGTTATGAAATAGACTCATAGGTATATTGATCAGGAGTGATCATAATTATCATTATGACTTATTATGATGTAATGTGATAGTAACTTTTCTATACTTTACTTATTATTGATGCATGTATACACCTATAGTTTATGGGTTTATTTTAATGATTGGGATAGCCACACTGAGTAGTATTATGTTCACCCTTGTATTCACACTAAATTTTGTTCATAATGGGTCCATAAAAATCATCATATATATTGGTGGGGTTATCCTAGATCCTAAATATGGATGGTAGAATTTGTAGCAATTGGTTTGGATTTCACACCATTATGGTTACTCTCATTTTGTCAAAGATCAAGCTGACATCTATTTGTGATGTATGGTTTTCAAATAGTGGCTTCATTTTTATTTCCTTAAATTGTATCTAGAAAGTTTTTTTATATAATAATATACTATATTGTTCATTTCATGAATCATATATGTTATGGTGGATGATGTTTCATAACAAAAGTTGCAAGGTTTCATTTAGAGGTAATGAATCTCATAATTATGAAGATACATTAGCATCAGTCACTAGCTTATTTCCTAGTGGAGGTAGGCTTGGGGTGTTCACTTACTAGAATGTTGGGATGTGATTGAATCCTATTACTTTATACTATTTTATTGTAACCATGAGAAAGATTTCCTTATTCAACCCTTTTTTAAGGATTATAGGTTTGCCTATACACTTTAAAAACAAGTTAATTTTGAAACTATATTGAAATTCTATTGGTATATTTTTTGTATCAATCATATGAATATCATAGGTTAACATCTTATATACACTCGATTGTAAATAAGGACCTATAATTATTTATCCCACAACATGAGTTTTGTGAATGAATGTAAACACAATATGTAAAATTATATGATATGTGAAAAAAATTAAGGCTATCTATTATAATAGAAATACAATAATATAACACCTTTTCCACTGTCTAAAAAACACACAATTGGACCATGGCCTTCATAATAAATTCCATTGTTAACTTCTAATCCTCTGTGAACCAAAGATAATGGAACATACCCAAGATTAATCCTCAAAACCTCCTTTCAGATTCCATATAAAATAAAATATGTTTATTCATGCATGGAAACCATTCTATACAATGTTAGTGGTGAGTAAAAATAACTGAATAAAATCTTCCCCTATGTTTACACAACCCTATCTAAGTGAGTATGGTATATTTGATACATATAAATTGTTTATAGCATGTAATATAATTATGAAACTCCAAATAGATGAACTTCATATGACTATAAATCAAAAACATCAATAAATAATTTTAAATATATAAAAATATAATGTAAATCCTACCACACCACAAGTATAAGAAATTAATAAAACATTAAATAAAACATAACTAAACTTTCACCACGAAGAGGGTGGACATATGTGAAACAATAAACATATTTCATGTTAATCACTACATAAATCATCTTTAACAACCTAGATAAAATAAAAAACATGTTATTATTCCATCCATGAACCTCATAGGTTTATCATATCTTTCTTGTATATAACCCATTACCTGGTCCGAGCCTTACTCATAACCTACCATCTCATTTCATAATTTTTTCACATGGATGTAATGTTGAAAATTTACACTAAAACATAAACTATGACATGGAAGTGAATGTCACCACATCATGGTTTGTGTTATCTTATGGTTTTTCATACCATGGCATTCTATATATAATGGATGATATGAAATATCATTTTGTCAACTCTCTTATAATGATTATTTTATTTCATTCAGATTGTGACACATCATATGATGGTATGTAAATGATTTAATGATTATTAAATGAGTTTAATAATAAAATATATAAATGAGGGATATTTAAAATGTTACAATGATTTAAACTCAAAGTCTTAATCATTTAATAATAAATTTATGTGCGACACATGATATACAATCTAAAGCTAAAACTCTCTCATAATATTATCTTAATTTAATTTTAATGAAACTTTTTTATAAAACTTTTTAAGGAAAAAGGGTCATACCAAATTATTTTGGATTCTTTTGGTTTGTAGATACCTTTTGGAGGCTATAAACCATTGGTTTCTACTAAATGATCTCAATCAAACTCAGTGTTATGAAGGATTCGATATAAAAATTGAAATAAAATTTTCTTTATGTTTATCATTTAATTTTATAGATTTATATTCCTATATATATTTTAGAAGGGTTTAATATATTCTTATATTGTATTTGGGTGTAAAGATATCCCATAAAACCCTTCAGTTGTACCATAAGAATTTTTTCTGAAGAATTGAGAAGATTAATTTCAAAAAATGAAAACTATTTATATGTTTTTTTAGAAGTATGTCCATGGTTTATATAAATTCATCATGGTTTATTAATTCATCCAAAAATAATAATTGTTTTGTAAAACTTTCATGTTTTTAAATATAAAAAATAGATAAAGATAAAATGATATTTTTACATCATGGGTATTGACATAAATGGTCATGATTTATGGAAAATATATTTTCATGAGGAAAAAACAACACATGAAATTTATTAACAAATCATTGATTTTGGTATGACCTTAAAAAAATTCATTATTGATGAATATTATTTCATAAATTAATGAATATACTTTAAAAATTTATCTATTTAAAAATTATTATATAAAGAAACCATATTGTGGTTTTTTTCCTTGGTTTTCTTAACTATTAGATAAATATTTTCTAAAAAATATTCACCATAGAAAGATATAAGGTCCCAGAAAATATATGTGTGACATAAGGGTGTAGAAAAATTAGTTTTTTTAGAATTTATAATAGTCTAAAGTTATTATATATCATGCTAAATATTTTAAGTATTCGTTTATTTAAAAAATACAAATTTAATATTCATTTATACAAAATTATTATATTATAAATGTTGTTATGATTTAGTTTAAATTATTTTAAACTACTTATTATTGTAATTCCATGCATATAAGAGTTAAATTATAGGTGAAATATAAAATATTTAGTTTTTATTTAACCCAGACTTTGACTTAGTATTTTAGTTATGAATTCAATAATAAATGTTAGTTGTGATTTATATATATTAGGTGTTAGAGTTGTATTATAATTAAGATATATCAAGAGTATTGATCTATAGATAGTGAGACTTTGGGATATACTACTCACCGACCCTAGGGATAAAGATCTATCTAGAAAAGTTGGTGTTATCAACCTATCATGCCATACTTTCTCTTGTGGGAATATTGGTTTCATATTATTCTAATTATGTTCATGAAAGGGTTTCATATAACTTATGCATGGGATGAATTCTGATATGAGTATATATAAATATATTTTTTTGTTGAGTAAGTAACATAAATAATTACTTGTATATTATGTTATACATTAATATGTTTGAAACATGTTAATATTGTTAAAGTAATAATATTCAAAACTAAATTTCATTAAGTATGTATACATATAGGTATTTCATATGAAGTAAATATTTTTTGAGATAAAATAGTTACTTATAATATACAATAGATTTTTATGGAAATAGAGAGACTTAAAGAAGACAATAAAAATACTAAGTGTGAGATTTTTTCAAATGTAAACACATATAAAGATCTTCATCATTTAGTATGTGTAATATTAAAGGATAGACACACATAGATTATATTTTATAAGTAATTAAGGATGTACATAACAGTAAAAGTTTAGTAAGCATGTCCCATTGTGATATTTGGGTTATAATTATCTAGGAAACCCTAATATTTAGGATACTATAGGGATGGATTGAAGCTTATATATATGTTGGATTTAGGAAAAGGGTTGTCGAATTCACTATCCAAGAATAATATCTGATATAATTGACATGATAATCTGACTATATAGTTATAAATTGGGAGAAACTATAAATATTTATCAAATAATAGTGAAATATAAATATTTTACAATTAAATAAATATGATTTATGGGGTCATTATTTTTGGGGGTATATTCAATAAAAGTTCTTATTGAAATGATAGAAAACATGATACTCACTCAAAGATACATTTTATTATAGATAACATGCATCATAAATATCATTTTGAGATTTTTTATAGGTTAGACCAATAGTTTAATTGTTTGTTATCTAAGTATTAGAATTATTGTTAAGGAGAATCATTGGGAGAATAATGATGTGAATGCTTTAGAAATCAATTTCTATAATCCTAAATCATGGATATTGGATATTATTCATGCTTCACATATTTTTTTCACTTTCCCCATTAAACCTTTTAATATTTTTATAAATTGAAACATTATGGTTTATAAGAAACCAAATACAATAAAATGAAACCATTGACAATCAACTAAATTAACTATTCAATGTTTTTAGAAAAAAACATTGAACATGAAGAAAAACATGGATCTCATCCATGAGTCTTTGAATCAGATATCCTCATCCTAAAAAAGAAGTAGGAAAATATAATAATCATTCAACATTAGATGAAAATAGAGGATCCTACACATAAGTGAGAAATTTGGGAATTCAAAATTCATGCCAACAAGTTTAGAAATGTTGAAATCTAGGCTACACAATTTTTTTAATGTTTTTTTATTCAATTTCTCCATCTATAAAAGCATTTTTTTTAACCGGTAATACTTATTTGAAATAAGAAATGATCATATATAAACAACCACTTGATATTTTATTATAATTATGATTATTTATGAAGGATCACTATAAATAGTATGTGATATATATTATTAGTTATAATTATTATAATCCATATAAAATACTATCTTACACCTTTTAAATAATCCCAATGCTTCAAATCCAACACACAAAAATATTTTTTTTCCTGAAATTAATAATGATGGAAACATAATCACAAAAAAATTAAAACTAAAGGAAAAATAATAATAATAAAATAAAAAATGAAGATCCATAACTAGAAGTTAAAAAATATATATATTTAATATTAGGTTTAATATCAAATAGATTAATATATGAAACACTATGGAGGTGGGGGATCTACTACTAGGTAATTATTAGGAAGTAGTGGAGGGAACCATATTTATAAACCGTGTGCATGTAATCATGATGCATGAACACCATTTTTATCTCAGGTATACATCCTTTTAAATTTTCTAAAATTATTTATTTTGTACCTATTATGGATTCTTAAGGAGGTTATAAAGGTTTTGGGGGGTTTTGAAGCATGTTCCAAGTTTAGAACCCCAGCCGATGTAGAAAATCATTGGGATGCATGGTTAGTAGTAACTATACAGCCCAGCCGGCACAATCTCTTCTAACCATGCAGGGCACGACATAGGAGTATGCAGGATGCATGGTTTTCCCTAACCATTCTCTATAGGCCACACACCCATGCAAAATGTATGTAATTTTTAGAATAGGTTATTCTTATGGTTGGTGCATGGTTTCCCCAATCATGATGATTCCCCTTAGAAAAGAAAATGGCATGCAGTTAGGACAACCATGTTTTCGAACCATTCGACCCCTATTTCTTGGGAAAATTTACCAAAATTCCCTTAAAAATTCTCAACACTACCCTTTCCTCCTTTGCTCGTTTTTGTAGACATCATAGGGCTTATTCACCCTTTTTGATCTCCAAAATCCCTCTTTGATAGATTTTGATCTCGTGTTTCAATCTAAAGTATGATTTTATCCGTGTTCTCCATGTTGGATGTGCATTAGTAGGTACTCAATTACTTTTCAGTAATTCAACATTCTTCTTTCCCTCAACAAAACTATTTAGATGCAAGCTCATATGCCTAATTTTCATTGTGTTTATCCAATATTAATATTTATTTTAATCTATTAAAACTGAAGGCTGATAGTGGATGTGGATAGTCGTATGAGTATAAGATAAGTGGTATATGACTCGTACCTCATGTTTATTCATTTTATAAATTTTCATAGTTATTTTCTCACCGATTTTATTGGGTGTGGCCTATTAAATTCATGTGAAATTATTTTAGTCATTGGAATCATATTCTAAGACCCTTTTTATATATGTTATCCATTGTTTGAGGTTACTTTCTCAGCGTCGACCACTCCAAGTAGGGTGTTTTCTATATATATTCTTTTAGTGTTTTGTTATGTTTGTCTACACTATCTTTTGGGTGTGATTTGAACTGAACCTACTAATGTTAAGTTATTCTTTAATTAAATGAGTTTTGAATTAAAGTGGTTAGACCTTTTATATGGTAATGTCACTTGACCCTTCTAATGTAAGTGTTCTAATTATGTATCTAATGTTTAAATGGTTAATTATAAATTATATTATGAATATCACTTGGCCTAGTTTATTATAAATAAATTATGTATAGTTGCACATCCTTATCCCTCCTTAACATGTTAGAGAAAGGTAAAGTATTGAACCAAATAAATGAAATGTGATTAATAAACTAAATGGTTGAATTCCCTATTAGACTTTTCACACGAATGAAATGAAATGACTTGAACCAAATAACCTATCAAATGGAATGAGTATTACATGGACTAATTTTATATAATGAATCAATTATAAGGTTCCTATTGTATATAGACCATGAAATCCTTATAAAAGTGGTCAGACTCGAGCTATCCTTGAATTCCTAAGAAGATTTCCTTGATCACTCATGAACTCTATTCTGATTCAGGGATGCCGGTTTCCATGGTTGATACCCACCACAGAACCTAATTTTTCCTACTAGTATATGCCCAGTATAATACTATAAGATCCCTCAATTATCATTATAGGATTCCTTGAATACACTCCTTGGATCCATCATGATGTCTATAGACATGTGGCACCTAGATACACCCTCAGGCCTAATAATTTATTATCTTGTTTTACCTTGGATAAATTCCTTGGACTCAGTTAGAATTATGTTATTGTATAATTCCTTGGGAGATTCCCCTTGGATTACACTCTTACCCTTTTAGTCAGACCACGAATTATTTCTAAGTTGGATCGACCCCTGTGGCTAAGGATTCCTTGTTTAATAACTTGGATACTCTTTACCATTGTCATTGTCACATGATTCTTTCTTCTTATTATATCATTTACTATTATTATCATGACATTATTTTAGTTCTAGTTATACCTCACATGACTTACTATATAAACTGGAACATAATTAATAAATAAAATATTTACATGTTCATACACTAGCTATGTTTGAAGCAGGTACTTGGGTATTTAAATTACTAAACTTATTTACTTTAATATATTCATGTATGTACACTATTTTAGTTTATATTACATGGACTGTATGTTATAGACACCATTGGTGGTGGCCTACTGAGATTTATCTCACACCCTATTCCGGCCACCATTGGCACCCAGGAAGATTACATATATGAAGGTGATGAAAAAGGGAGGCACCCCTCTTTGGACACCTGATATTTATTTCTTGCATTAGGATGGAGCTTGGTTTCAGATGAATGATATTGAGTTTGGTATGCTTAGATAGTTTTTGGAGTCTTTTTTCTTCTTTTTTTAGAATGTAATACTTGTTGTTATGCATAACTTTTTTTTATTTTTTTATACACATGACATACATCGTCGTCAACTTTTGAGTATTATTATCAGTTGCCTCAGTTTTTTATTATTTTTGTCTACTTCTACTACGGTGGGTTACTAGTCCAGGGTCTATAGTGTTTGCTTCTATTGTTCAATCTATTTATTCTAAAACTTATACTATTTACTTTTTATTATATTTATCCACTATGATACACTCTCGTAATGAAGGAATAGTCTCCCCACGGACACACTCTAGGCCCTCACTACTAGCCATTAGCCTCTATCATTAGAGGAGATTCACTTGAGGTCATGTGTCCAACCGCGCTTGGGGAACCATTGAGTGGAACCTTGGTTTAGGATTTCAAAAAGTGGTATCAGAGATTCTATTCTTGCTTTACTATTTGGATACAATAGAAAAGATATTAGTAATTCTTGGAACTTAGTTATAAGTTGTTCTTAGGCGTATCTAACCCGAATTCAGGATAAATGACGAGTTTCTTGAATAACGATTGTGGTTATATATTTTCCTATTGTAGTTGATATCCTTTCTCCATAGGGTGACACATGTTTTATGTGATGGTTATTATTACTATTATGATTGAGGACATTATTTCATGCTTGTCCCGATGACATGAGGGCAAGGATCGTTGTTAAATGTCTCATCATAGGCACCTATAATTCACATTCCATGAATATTCCATGCCATATAGGTGTCTTTCACTTCTTGGATTGCTTATATCACATGTGATTATTGAGTGATCCGTGTTTATATATATATGTGTGTGTGTGTGTGTGCTTATATTTTGTTATGATTGAGTGATTTCCAGTTTCAATTTATGATGTGTATGGGACCTCATGGGATATAATGGGTATTTTACCTATTGAATCCATCATACATAACATGTTACATCCTATGACTAAATTTAGATGGGGTAAATTGAGATTAAATGTGTGTCACTTTCATAGATAAGGTGTATGGTCCCTAATTCACTGGGAATGATAATCCATTTTAATCAGACTTTGATATAAGTTTATGTGAAAATGTAACTTAAAAATTAAAACATGACTGATTAATTAAATGGTTTTTAGTAAATGAAAAAGTATGGTATTATTGACCCTTCACCTACTGGACCCCCTGTAATTTAAATTTAAACACTTACTTATACCCGACCTTCTAATCAGGTAGTTGGGGTAGTATACCTTGGGTAGTAAGCTCTTCTTTTTATGTTTTTCCTCCACTAGTTCTTCTATAAATTTTTAAATATTGATCTGAGGTGTGTTCTTGTAATTTTTAGACAAATTCTACCACAATGTCCTTGTGCCATGTACTAGGAGGGTGATGACGACCATGCCCCCGATGTGGCGGTCCCTGATCTTCTAGTCTTACCACCAGGAGTTCCACTTGAGGCACTACCTATTATACCTTATCTGGGTGGTGACACTCATATTTTTTAGAGTTTCTTATGTCTGATGCAGTACATATAGGGTACTCCATGACCTACACCTATAATATTTAGACTGAATTGTGAGTTCCAGTAGTAGAATCCTCCTCCCTTCTCGGGGGATGGCAGTCTAAAGCGTGCTTAGTCTTGGCTGGAGTCCTCTCTATCTATCTTTTATCATATGGAGATTACTATATATAAGAGGTTCAAACTTTATAATTATATGATTCATGATTCGATCAAGCACTGGTGGGATATAATCACCCAGGCTAGTCTCCATTAAGGCTTGATTTGGGATTATTTTTCACATTGCTTTCTATGATCACTTATTTCCTCATATGCTGAAGGATGACCAATCCAAAGGGTTATTTTATCTATAGTGGGGTTTTATGTCATTCATGTATTATTCAACACATTTTATAGAGTTGCAGCACTTTGCATCGATTCTAGCTAGTGATGATCATTCACATGCTAGATGTTTTGAGGATGGGATCTTGTATGCCCTCCATACTCAAGTGAACATTTTTCACCTACCTACTTTCTCTGAGATTTTCAATCAGTATCTTATCATTGAGTTCAACCTGAGATAAGGTGATTGCGCCAGGAATAGTGGACCAGTTCCAAGGTAGGTTAGTAGTTCTTCTGGTTGCAGGAAACGTTCCCTTGAGGTTTTACGTCAGAGTAGTGGTGATCAGAGTTACCATACTATAAGATCTATTGTATTTCATCAGTGCGGAAAGCAGGGGCATCTATAGACTTAGTGATATATATAAGTTTCCACTCGACCTAAAAGGGTATTTTTAACATTCAAAAAAATGGATTTGGAGGAGTGAGATAGAGGCCTGACAGAGTGTCATGCTTGTGACCATATAGGGAATGTATAAAGATTCTATCAAACCTTTACATCTGCTTCCAATATAAGAGGCTCCACACTAGATCCACCTTTAGGGGGATTATTTTTTACATCATGTCATGTGGGGAGTTATATAAGCACTAGAAGTACTAGACAAGGATGAGGTTGTGGATGTGGTGGATAGAATTCAGATCATCGATGCCTACAAAGTGATCATACTCAGGGTAGCCATCTGCAACACAGGGTCATGGATCAGGCCAGTTTCATGCTTTATAGTTGATACAAGAGGATCAGAGTACATGACCATATACAGTATGAGGTACTATTATAGTGTCCCCCACAATAGTATCTTACTTATTTGATGCAAGTGCTTCACACTCCATCTCATTATCTATATTTAAATTATATGGCTTGAAATTTAGTATTACTATGGTGTAATAACCCTAGATACACTGTTGGGAGTATGGTCAGAGGACATGGTCCAATGTAGGGACTATCCCCTTGAGGTAGGAAATTTCCCTTTCTTGTGAGACCTATTTTTTCTCATGATGACTGGCTTTGATTTCATTCTTGAGATGGATTGGTTGGTCCATTATCACACCTTTTTATACTGCTATCATTGTAGGGTATCATTTCCATCACTAAAGGGTGGTAGTTATCTACAAAATGGTGAGTGGGATATCCATGATAGTAGATCAGGACCCATGTATCATGGACTAGGTGGAGTGACTGAACATATTTCTTGTCTCTTCATAGATAAGCAAGGAGTACATATGTCAAAATTTCCTCCCATAGTGTATTTTTTTAGGGATGTCTTTCTTGATGATTTCTCTGGATTACCTAATGAGAGAGAGGTATATATTATGATTGAGCTTATTATATGAGTATCTCCAGTGTCTATTCCTTCATACAGGTTGAAATATACTGAGCTAAAAGTGCTCAAGAGGTAGTTGGAGGACATATAGGACAAAGATTTTAAATAGTGTAGCACTTCCTCTTGGGGTTCACCCATTCTTTTTTCCAATAAAGTAGATGGGACCCTTCATTTATGTGTAGACTATATATGGTTGAACTAGCTTATGGTCAAGAAATGGTATCCATTTCCTTGGATAGATGATCTCTATGACCAGCTCTGAGGAGCTACGGTTTTTTCTAATATTAGACTGAGATTGGGCTATCATATGGTGTGAGTTAGGCCATCAAAAATACCTCATATAGATTTATGTAGAAGGTACAGTCTGTATGAATATCTCATTATGTCATTAATGTTTATGAATGCACCTACTATTTTCATGGCTTTGGTGAATAGGATGTTTCACCCCTATCTGGACTCTTTTGTTATACTCTTGATGGATAAAATATTTTTGTATTCTCACACTCATATCAACCATGTTAAGTATCTTGAGATCATTTTTAATACACTAATAGAACATAATCATTATTCCAATAGTACTAATTTCTACTTCTAGATTGAAAAATTTTACTTCTTGGATCATATTATCTCAAAATAAGAAGTATCTATTGACCGAGATTAGGTGAGTGTTGTGGATTCCTAGAAGCATCCCAATAACGTGTTTGATATACTGAGTTTCTTGGGACTGGATGGATATTATAAGAGTTTTATACAAGACTTATCACACATTTATTAACCTCTTACTGGTATTGAAAATTAGGGTTTCAAGTTCCTATGGTCTGATGAGTGCGATAAATCCTTTCATGAGCTAATAGGAAGGCTTATCACGACACCTATTCTAATTATTCCACAGCCTGGTAGTGGATATATGGTGTTCTATGATGCATCTAGAATCAGGCTAGGTGTGGTTATAATGTAGGATGATGGAGTCATTATATATGTATCTCAACATTTGAGGTCTCATTAGATAAATTGTCCAAATCATAACCTTGAGCTGGGAGCAGTTGTCCATGCCTTACGTTGTTAGAGATACTCTCTGAAGGGTGGGCACTTTGTGGTGTATATGGACCACAAGAGCCTCAAATATATCTTTAAATAGTTTGAATTGAATATCATATAGTGAATATGGGTCAAATATCTTCAGTCCTTTTATTTTGAGTTTTCTTATATTCCTAGAAAGGGAGATGTAGTAGATGATGCACTGAGTTGGAAAACTCAGGCATAGGTCATACGGGAAGCTAGTGATAAATGGAAATTTATTGCCTTATTTTATGATATTCATCTGGAGTTTCATGAAATTCATGAGAAGTATTATCTCTCAACCTTCATAGTTACCTATTTACTTCTTGAGATGGTAAAAAGTAGGCACTTTTTAGATCCTAAAGGCTTGGCTCTCTTGGAGAGTATTACTGTAGATGACCTGCCAACGGATTGGTCTATAGAAAGATACAATATCCTACATATACATAGACGTTTCTGGGTTACTATATATATGAGATAAGAAATGATGTATGAGCCCTATGCTTCTCAGTGGTAAATTCATCCAATCATCTCTAAAATATATCGAGATATGTGATGCCAATATTGGTGTCCTAGTATGAAATTTCAGATAATAGGCTTTATCACTAGGAGTTCCACCTGTTAGTAAGTGAAGGCAGAGCACCAATACCAGGTAGGGTTATTTCATCCACTTTGAGTACTATAATGCAAATGGGAAGATTTTTCTATGGATATTCAAGTTATCTTACCATGGTCTCTTCAAGGTAGTGACAAAGTTTGGGTAGTCACTGACCAACTTTCGAGAGTATCCCACTTCAATCCAATCTAAGAGACATTCTTAGTTGATGAGATGGAAAAATTATATGTTTGTGATGTAATCCAACTACACAGGGTCCCTCATACTACCATTTTAGATTGGGACGGTCACTTTACTTCATGGTTATAGAAGTGGTTATAGAGAAATATGGTTACATGGGTGCTTCTAATCATGACCTTTCTCCCTCAAATTGATGACCAGTCAGAACAGATGATACAGTTTTTGGAGGAAATTCTCTAATAATGTGTCCTTGATTTTAAAATTTCTTTGGAGAAGCATATCCTTGATTTTGAGTTCTCCTATAACAATAGACATCAAGAGAAAATTTAGATGTCTCGGTTTGAGTCCTTGTATGGTAGGTCATGTCGTTCAACTATGTGCTAGTTAGAGGTGGGTGAGGTGGTGTTAATAGTTCCTCTTCCCATGCATGATACTTTGGAGTAGGTTTAGATAATCAAGAAGTGTATGTATACTGCTCAGTATAGAAAAAAAATATTATAATCAACATCAATGACCTCTGGAGTTTGAGGTTGAGGATCATGTTTTCTTATGGGTATCACCCATGCTTGGGCATAGATGGATACAAAGAAATGGGAAGTTTTCGCCACATTATGTAATACCATTTGATATTTTAGAGATAGTAAAGCTAGTAGAATATCATTAGTTATTAACTTAGATAGATCATTCCACAAATTATGCCTTCCACATTTCATAGCTTCAATGTTATCATGATGACTTGTCTCATACTTTTCATCCTGAGGAGGTGGAGTTATATGTTGATTCTTCTTTTAATGAGTATCCTATATGCATCGTTGTCCAGAGCATAAAGTCTATATGAGGAAATTTTGTTCCTTTATTATGAGTTCTATGGAAGCTCCTCCATGTACTGGATGTTAATTGGGAGCAGGAGGCCAATGTATGTGCCCAGTTTCTAGAATTGTTCTTAGATAGTGTTTTGCCTCTCTTGGAAGGTGAACTTTGTGACAAGTTCATTTAGGGGGAATAATTTAAGAACCCTATTGTTATCTCAAGTATGTATCCTTTTAAATTTGGTCTAATTATTTATTTTGGACATAATATGGATGCCTAATAAGGTTATAAAGGTTTTGGGGGGTGTTTAGGTCTTGTTTAGAGCTCAAAACCTTGGACGGTGGAGAAAAACACTGAGCTGAATGGTTAGTAGAAATTGTGCAGCCCAGTCGGGTTGGTGTAACATCCCAAGTAAATAAAGAATAATACATTTTTAAAATTATTAATATTTGTGAATTAAATATTAATTTTACTTTAAAATGGTTTCTATTTTCAATGGCATACCTGATACGCAACAATGGGTTTCTTTGAAATCTTACGTTGCACACAAGGCTGAGTCATATTAAAAAAATATATATAATATTATTTTAAATGGTAGTTAGCGCCTAGCCGTTTTAATGGAGTAAATGAACAGAACTAACTACAATATGATTATACATTTTTTTAAAAAAATTTTAAATTTATCCAATAAAAGTTAGAGGCTTAAAATATGAATTAATCTAATTTTAAGCATAAATACTCTAATATTTTATAAAAGGTCGATTTACAGCCTTTTAATGGAGAACACTCTTTAAATCTAGTTTTGGTCACTTTCATATGTTATATTTGACAAAATAATATTATTATTTAGAATCGGGACATCAAAATTCACTTTGGGAAAATTTTTGGTATTTTTCTGATAAAATTCAATTTTTAATGAATAGTGAAAAATATTGTATTTTAATTCAAAACTGCCTTTTAATATAATTTATTTATATAGATAGATTATCTTTTTAATTGGTTTTAAAGTGTAATTATATTATATCTTTACCATTTAATCCAATGTTGGTCATTAGACATACACAAGTGTCAGTCTTTTGATAGTTAATATTTCTTAAAGACGCGCTTTTTGTTTTGACAGTGGGAATTAATTGTAAATTAATTAATCCGACTTCTATGTTTTGAATTTTTTAAAATAGATATAATTTTTAATTCAGAATATCAAATATATATTAGGCTGAATTTTTGGTATTTTTTTGAAAAAATTCAATTTCTGATGAATAGTGAAACCACTAAGTCGTAGTTGAAAACTGACTTTTTCATTTAAATGAAATTTTACCAATTCTGTGAATTGAATTTTAAAAATCCAACATACATGGTTGTTATTAGTAAGTAAAATTTGGTACAATAAGATGAAAATATTTTTTGGTGAATAGTAACTTTTGACTTTTTTTACCGTGGTTAAAGGTAAATAGGTAATTCAAGGTAAAAATAATATCATAATAATAAAAAATTATCTTAAAACTTGTCCTAATTTTATTAGATGAGTCATGGCCGACCATGGGCATCCTTGGGACTATTTTGGGACCCCATGGATCCACTTAAGAGTGATAATGACACCTTATTTTAATTAACTTAAAGTAAAGGCAAAAATGACATAAACAAATATCTTTTAGTAAATTAATTTTTATATAGGGTTATATAAGTTATAATTTAAACTATAAATATTATTTGGAAATATAAAACTATTTCCTACATCATGGTATTTTTTTATAATTTTTAGACATCAAATAAATAAAATTATTTATGACACAATAATGATGCAATGTTTACCTAATTAATAAATGAATTAAATAAATGAGATTATAAAGATTAAAACAATCCCAAAAACCAGTCCAATTCTTATTGGATGATTTTATTTCGACCATGAGTCATATTAGCTTTGATTTTAATAAGTTTTATACCTTTAGAAACCGAAAATCATTATATAATAAAATAATATTTTCACACTTTCTTAAATAGCCCCTCCTCCCCCTTATAAAAATCCATCAACTCGAGCCCTTTACTCACACCTCTCAATCCATTTGGATCATCCAACCTCTACCCAAATAAGCTCTCAAGATCTCTCTCTTTTTCCTAGAAGTCCTACCTTAAGAAGAAGGCACTTAAAGAAACCCTTTTGGTTCAAACCAAAGGGAGTTACCCGATTTAAAGGTAACATCTTTTCTTAAGTTATTTTTTTATATTTTACTTATCCAACCCCATAAACTCTTTTTATTCCTTTAATTTATAACAAAACCAGTATCCTCAATATACTAGTATGTTGTTATGAGAAGTATTCAAACTACACTTACACACACCTCTATCTAATTGGTAAATAACATACTGTTTCTGTGGATGGAAAATTTACACCTCACGAAACGATGATTGTTCAATTATCTTCTACTGCCTCTCATGGTGGCCATTAAGATGGAACTGTATTTATATATGATATATATTATGTTTATGTTTTCTTTATGCTTCTATATTTTTTATTTATATCATACCTTTATGGTTTCCATTATGGGTAAATGTGATAATTTCATTTGAGTAAGTGCGGACTACCGCCCCCTCAAAGTGATATGGCTCGTTAATGCCAAATGTGGGACATATAAAGGATGTATTTAATGGTATTATATATTATATTATACTGTAATTATAATATACCTATGTACCATTATGTTTTAATTCTATTAAAATAAGAAATATAAATAAAATTAGCGTTCATGCGTACGTACGACTTACCGTCTCCATGAACGGTGCATTTCATTTTTTACCTCCAAATGTTATGTACTATTATAAATACATGTATATAATGGATATATAAGATATACATGATATCTAAATCATTAATATCATTTTGGAGATAATAGACTTTTGACCACATAGACAACTTATAAATATAAGAAGTTCATTTTTGACTCAAGTTCCAAATATCGACAAAATGACCATTATTAACTAAAATGATTACATAATGTTTATAACATGGTAATATGTGATATAAAAGGAATTAAAAACTTGATAAAGGTTCTTAATGAAGTAAAAATTAACTTTAGGTTATTATTCATGAGATTAAATAACAAATGAGTCAAGTTGGACACGAGGTAAGGGACTTCATCTCAATCTCCTTTCATTGAGGCATATTTTGTTTTAATACACAAATTTCTTTTATACGCTGTATAAACACCTTTGACTTTTCATTTCAATCAACGAGAATATTTTTCTATGAATTGTTTTAATAAATGACAAAAAAATAATGTTTCTTTTTAACGTAATCGGTGACGACGACCTTTCTGCCACTGCGAGTAATTATTTGATCTATGGATTCCTTAACAATCTGTAATGTTTTTAAAAGGAAAATAAATACCATATAATCTTTTACATATTTTGTTATTGAAAATGGTTTTGATAATGGATTTATTATGTCAATATATTTAAATGATATATTGTGATTAAAATGTTTAAATTATCTTTCCTTTATATTTGTTTTATGTGTTATGAATATGTTATCGTTCTTGGGCATTGTTATGCATACAGGTGGTTCCGTGATAAACCTAGAGAGGGTGATCCCGAGATATCTCTTCAATACATTGGGTAACATGACGGAGGTAAAAGTGAATGTTTCTCCAATGAGATTTAGGGAATATACTATGATGGGTATTCCAAATGTTACTCCCTACATAGTTGTGAATGCTACAATGTAATTATGTTATAAATGCCACAAGTTGCCTTTATGATTTTTGTTTACTATGTAAATATTATTATTTCCGGAGATATGTTAAAGATCTTATGTTATGTATGTATTGATGAACTAATGATTTATTTCTTTGTTTTATAACCCTTACTGAGCTTTTTATGGTCATCCCAAGTTTTGAAATGATTTTCAATGGACTTAAAGATGAATATTGTCAAGGATGGGATCAAGGAAAAGTCATGTTGTCTAAAACATGGAACTAGACATGACTCTTTTTTAGAGTTTTTATTTTGTGAAAAAAATGGGAACTGGGTAGAAGTTTCTACTTTGTAACTTTTGTGATGTAATGTAATAGGTATGTCTTAATTCTATAAAACTCTAAACCTGAAAAGATCCTCAATGTGAATTATTCATTTAATTCAAGATTATGTAATGTTTTATGTCTGGGTCCTTATAGTTGGTATCAGATGTCAGTTTAGATATCTTTTGGAGTTAGGGTATTGTTAAATTAATATCCATAAATTAATTTATGTTAATATTGATGTGATAGCATTTATATATTAGCATGTTGCTTCACCTAAGATATCTCTGTGTTCAGAATGGTTTTCCGTAGAGGAAAAAGGGTAGCTATTTTGGGATGACATCAGGTGGAAGACAACCTTCCAAATCAGCAACCTGAGATGGTCGAAATCGGAATGGAATAGTTTTTTTCAGTTATGGCACAGTTGACTCAGGCTATAAATGGTGGTGGTATCCAGGCATGAGATCATCTAGATCAACTTTAGAGGAACATGTCAGTAGTGGAGCATTTCATGAGACAACATCCCCCATATTTTAAAGGATCATCTGACTCTTTTCTATCTTAAGGGTGGATTAAATCATTGTAGAGTATTTTTTGATGTCATGGGGTGTTCATAACATCAAAAGGTTTTTCTCT
Source organism: Viscum album (assembly GCA_963277665.1). Taxonomy (NCBI): domain Eukaryota; kingdom Viridiplantae; phylum Streptophyta; class Magnoliopsida; order Santalales; family Viscaceae; genus Viscum; species Viscum album. The sequence goes on along the minus strand of OY728150.1, from coordinate 2,054,545,592 downwards.
TTGTTTACCATTTTAAAGGTGAAGTTGATCAGTGGTGGTCGATGGTGAAAAATATCAAGGATAGTGAGGAGATTGATGCTCTTCATTAGGATGAATTCAAAGTTATGTTTCTTGAGAAATATTTTCCTAAGGTGGTTTGTCTTAGTATGGAAAAAAAATTACTGGAATTGAGTTAGGAGGATGACTCAGTGGCTGCTTATGAAGAAAAATTCACTCGACTGGCAAGGTATGCTCCAAATTTCATATGATATATTGATAGTAAAATCAGCTATTTTTACTCAAGATTAAAGCCAATGTATTGAAAAGATTTATCTTATCATGAGTTCAAAATTTATAAAAAAACATGTTTGATGTGAGGAGAAGGTGGAAATGCAGTTTCTCGATGATCAGGTGTTCTTTGACAAACAACAGAATAAGAGGTCGAGGTGGCAGACGAAATGGAAGAATTCTTCAAAAAAGTATGATGGTAAGAAACTTAAGTTTACAGTTTTTGAAAATTGTGGTAAAAATCATGTTGGGGAATGTCTTTCGAATTCTGTTAAGTGCTACCGATGTGGTAAAATGGGACATAAATCTCGTAATTACACTGAAAAAGATCAAGGTAATGGTAAGACAAAATCGGATTTACAATCAGTATAATGTTTTAAGTGAAATGAAATGGGTAATTTTGCAAATGAGTGTCCAATGAATAACTCAACTGAGGGAAAGTGACCAGACTACAAGCAGAAAGGGGTGGTGAAGTCCTTCGCAACTACTTCAGTAGATGTTTGGCCATCAAATAAAGTAGTATCAGGTACACTGTTTTTTTGTTCAGGTTATTCCAATGTGTTGTTTGAATTGGGGTCTACACATTCATTCATTTTGGAGAAGTTTTCTAGTAAATTGGGAATTCCATCTCAAGATATGCATCACTAACTTATGGTAAAAACACCGGGGGGAATTTTTAGACAAAAACAAAATATAAGAACCTTCATATCCTTGTGTGTGGAAAGAATCTACCTGCAAACATTATTTTTTTTCCTCTAGTAGAGTTTGATGTTATTCTGGGTATGGATTAGCTTTCTGTTTATAATGCTAAGATTGACTGCAGATCTAAAGAGGTTTATTTTCAGAAATATTTTTAGTTTGTGTACAGAAATGAACCCTTACTTTTGATAACATACCAGGAAGCTGAGAAACTGGTAAAATATGGAAATGAATGTTTCCTTGCACATATTGTTGAAAACAAAGGAAATATTCATATTAATGTTGTGTCAGTGGTAAATGAGTACCTTTATGTTTTTCCTGATGAGTTTCATGGTATTATACCTTATCGGAAAGTTGAATTTATTGTTGACTTAGTTTCTGATGCTAATCCAATTTCAAAACCCCCTTATCGAATCGCTCAAATTGAACTTTTAGAGTTAAAGAAGCAATTGCAAGAGTTATTACATAAAAGTTTCATTCAACCTATCACATCACCATGGGTGCCCCTGTCTTATTTGTTAAAAATAAAGATGGTTCAATGAGAATTTTCATTGATTATAGAGTATTGAATAACATCACTATTAAGAACAATTATCATTTTCCTCATATTGATGATTTTTTTGATCATCTCTAGGGAGCTTAGTTTTTTTTGAAGATTAACTTGAGGTTGGGGTACCATCAATTGAAAATAATGGAAACAGAAATTCCAAATACCACATTTTGTACTAGATATGGCCATTATGAATTTGTAGTTATGCCTTTTGGGTTAACCAATGAACCTGATGTATTCATGGATCTTATGAATAGAATTTTCCATGAGTTATTGGATAAGTTTGTGGTTGTGTTCATTGATTATATTTTGGTTTATTCTAAAAGTAAATAGGAGCATAAAAGTCATTTAAGGGTTGTCTTGCAAACCTTAAAAGAAAATAAATTGTATGGGAAATTCATAAAGTGTGAGTTTTGGTTACAGAAAATTTGTTTTCTTAGTCACATTGTTTCAAAAAATAGCATAATTATTGATCGTGCTAAAACAAAAGTTGCTGAAGAATGGCCAAGACCCACAAATATAACTGATATCCATAGTTTTCTTGATTTGGAAGGTTATTACTAGAGGTTTGTTGAGAATTTTTCATGGTTATCTAGCCCACTGACTAAGTTATCTCAAAAAGGTGTTAAGTCTGTTTAGAAAAAAGAATGTGATGATTGTTTTTAGGAACTGAAAATAAGATTGGTAGGTGATCTAGTTTTGGCACTACCTTTCAGAAATGGTGAGTTTTTTATTTACAGTGATGCTTCGTTGAAAGGACTTGGTTGTGTCCTTATGCATAATTATCAGGTAATTTCTTATGTTTCATGTCAATTGAAACCTCATGAGTTAAATTTCCCTACACATGATTTGGAATTAGTTGTTTCTGTTTTTGTTTTAAAAATTTGGAGGCATCATTTGTATGGAGTAAAATTCAAAATATATACTGCCCCAAAATTTTGAAGTATAAATTCACTCAGAAATAATTGAACATGAGATAGAGGAGATGGTTGGAATTAATCAACGATTATGATTGCATGATCCATTACCATCCAGGAAAATAAAATAAAGTGGATGATACTTTGAGTCAAAAAGTAATGTTTCATTAACCATGATACGTTTGAAACAAGATCCTCTGGTTTTTTATTTGATGATATTTGGAATAGAAGTTGTTGGTGTAGGAAATTCTATTGTTTTGTTTCAGGTGTCAGTGAGATCATCTTTATCAGACAGAATTAAGCAAGCGCAGAAGGAAGATAGTGAGTTACAGAAAAAGGTTGAGTTGGTTCAGAAGGGTAAGTTGCCTAAATTTAACATTGATAATGATTGTGTTTTGAGATATGGAAAATATTATGTGTGACTTTTGATTCACAGTTGAAGAATGATTTGTTATGTGAAGCTCATATTTCCCCATTTTCAGGTCATCCTGGCAATACTAAGATGTACAAAGATCTTTGAGAGTATTACTGGTGGGATGGAATGAAAAGAGATATTACTGATTTTACTATGAAGTGTTTGACTTGTTAGTAGGTTAAAGAAGAGTGGCAGTTATCGAAAGGGATACTTCATCCTTTACCGGTGCCATAGTGGAAATGGGAAAATATATCCATGGACTTTGTTGTGGGATTACTAAAGACGTCTTGAGATAATAATACAATCTGGGTTATTGTTGATCGATTGACTAAATATACTCATTTCCTTACTATTCAAGATACCTTGTCTCTAGATCAACTTTCTCGGTAGTATGTTAAAGAGATAGTCGGGTTGCAGGGAGTTCCCATCTCCATTGTATCTGATCGTGATCACAGGTTTACTTATAACTTTTGGAAAGGACTTCATAATTCATTGGGTACTGAATTAAATTTTAGTACATCTTTTCATCCTCAATCACATGGGCAGTCAAAATGAAAAATTCATACCTTTGAGGATATCCTATGTTCTTGATCACTAGATTACTAGGGAAGTTGGGACCAACATCTTTCATTGGTTGTATTTTCATATAATAGCAGTTTTCATTCTAGTATACAGATGGATCCATTTGAGGCATTATATGAGAAGCGGTGTCGAACTCCGGATATTTGGAATGAAGTAGGTGAATGGAAGTTGATGGGACCATAATTGGTAGAAGAGATGGTAGAAAAAGTTCATTTGATTCAGAAACACATGAGAATAGCTCAAAGCAGGAAGAATAGTTATGCAGATAACTAGAGGAAGGGTCTTTCTTTTGAGGTAGTTCATCATGTCTTTCTCAAAGTTTCTCCATGGAAAAATGTGATGCGTTTTGGTAAGATGGTAAAGTTGAGTCTGAGGTTCATTGGAACTTATGAAATCCTAGAGAAAGTTGGATCAGTTTCATACAGAGTGGATTTACCTCCATGTTTGTCCCAAGTACATAATTTTTTTCATGTTTCAATGTTGAGAAAGTATATTCCAGGTCCATCTCATGTTTTAAGTCCAAAGGTAGTTCATTTTGAAGAGAATCTATCTTATGAGGAACAACCAATTCATATTCTTGACCGAAGAGAGAAAGTGTTGTGGAATAAAGTAATTCATCAGGTAAATTATTTTTGGAAAACCCATATGGTTGAAGAGGCAACGTGGGAATCTAAAAATTCTATGAGGGATAAATACCCCCATTTATTTGTTAAGTGAATGAAAATTGTGAGGATGTAATTTCCAAAAGGGGTGAAGGATGTAACATCCCAAGTAAATAAAAAATAATACATTTTCATAATTTTTAATATTTGTGAATTATATATTAATTTTAATTTAAATGGGTATCTATGTTCGATGGTGTACCTGATATGCAACAACAGGTTTCTTTGAAATCTTAGGTTGCACACAAGGCTGAGTCATACAAAAAAAATAATATAATATTATTTTAAATCGTAGTTAACACCTAGCCATTGTAATGGAGGGAATAAATATTACTAACTATAATACGATTATACAAGTTTGTTAAATTTTTTTACATTTATCTAATAAAATTTAGAGGCTTAAAATGTGAATTAATCTAATTTTAAGCATTAATACTCTAATATTCTTTAAAAGATAGATTTATTGCCTTTTAATGGAGAACCATATTTAAATATAGTTTTGGTCACTTTTATATTTTCTATTTGACAAAATAAAATTCTTCTTTAGAATCGGGACATCAAAATTTACTTTGGGTAAATTTTTGGTATTTTTTTATAATGAATAATAAAAAATACCGTATTTTAATTCAAAACTGCCTTTTAATATAATTTATTTATATGGATAGATTATCTTTTTAATTGGTTTTAGAGGTTAAATAGATTATATTTTTACCATTTAATCTAATTTTGGTCATTGGAATTAATTTCACTTTGAAATTGGACATAAACAAGTGCCAATCTTTTGATAGTTAATATTTTTTTAAAACATGCTTTTTGTTTTTACAATGGGAATTAATTTTAAATTAATTAATCCAAATTCTATGTTTTGAATTCGGTAAAATATACATCATTTTTTAATTTGTAATATCAAATATATCTTAGGCTTATTTTTTGGTATTTTTCTGAAAAACTTCAATTTTTGATGAATAATGAAACCACTAAGTAGTAGTTAAAAACTGACTTTTTCATTTAAATGAAATTTTACCAATTCTGTGAATTAAATTTTGAAAATCCAACATACATGGTTGTTATTATTAAATAAAATTTGGTCCAATAATATGAAAAAAAAATTTGTGAATAGTTACTTTTGACTTTTATTTACCCCGGTTAAAGGTAAATAGGGTAATTCAAGGTAAAAAGAATATCATAATAATACAAAATTACCTTAACACTTGTCCTAATATTATTGGATTAGTCATTTCCAACCATGGGAATACTTGAGTCTATTTTGGGACCCCATAGAGCCACTTAAGAGTTATAATGACACTTTATTTTAATTAACTTAAAGTAAAGGAAAAAATGACATAAACATATATATTTTAGTAAATTAATTTTTACATAAGGTTATATAAGTTATATTTTAGACTATAAATATTATTGGAAAATATAAAAAGATTTCCTACATCATTTTATTCTTTTTATAATTTTTAGACATCAAATAAAAAAAATTATTTATGACACGATAATGATGTAGTGTTTACCTCATTAATAAATGATTTAAATAAATGAGATTATAAAGATTAAAACATTATCCAAAACCTACACAATTCTTATTGGATGATTTTATTTCTACCATGAGTCATATTATATTATACTTTAATAAGTTTTTGACCTTTATAAACCTAAAATCATTATATAATAAAATATTATTATCACACTTTCCTAAAGAGCCCATCCTCCCCCTTATAAATAGCTCTCACCTCTAACCCATTACTCACACCTCTAAAGCCCCTTGGATCATCCAACCTCTACAAAACTAATCTCTAAATATTCCTCTCTTCCTCCTAGAATCCTTTCCTTAGGCATAAGACACTACAAGAAACCCTTTTGGTTCAAACCAAAGGGAGTTACCCGATTTAATAGTAACGTCTTCTCTTAAGTTCTTTTGTTTTAATTTATTTATACAACCCCCTAAAATATTTTTATTCCTTTATTTTATAAAAACACAATTATACTAAATATACTAGGATGTTTTATTAGAATCATTAGAACTAAACTTATACACACCTCCATCTAATGGGTAAAGAAGATACTGTTTCTGTGGATGGAAAATTAACGCCTCACAAAACAATGATTGTTTAATTATCTTATACCGCCTCTCATGGTGTCCATTAAGATGGAAATGTATTTATATATTATATATATTATTTTTATGTTTTATTTATATTTCTTTATTTTTCATTTATATCATACTTTATGGTTTCTATTATGGGTAAACGCGATAATTTCATTTGAGGAAGTGAGGACTACCACCCCCTCAAAGTGATATGACTCGTTAATGCCATATGTGGGACATATAAAGGATGGAGTTAATAATATTATATATGATATTATACTGTAATTATAATATACCTATGTATCATTATGTTTTAATTCCATTAAAATAAGAAATATAAATGAAAGTAGCATTCATGCGTACGTACGGCTTACCGTCTCCATGAACGGTGCATTTCATTTCTTACCTCTCAATGTTATGTACTGTTATAAACACATATATATACTGGATATATAAGATATATATTATATCTAAATCATTAATATCATTCTGGAGATAATGGACTTTTGACCACATATACAACTTGTAAATATAAGAATTTTATTTTTGACTCAAGTACCAAATATCGACAAAACGATCATTGTTAACTTAAATGATTACATAATGTTTATAACAAGGTAATATGTGATATAAAAGGAATAATAAACTTGAAAATGGTTCTTAAGAAAGTAGAAATTAACTTTAGTTTATTATTTATGAGATTAAATAACGAACAAGTCAAGTCGGACACGAGGTAAGGGACTTCATCTCAATCTCCTTTCATTGAGGCATATTTTGTTTTAAATCACAACTTTCATTTATACGCTGTATAAACACCTTGGACTATTCATTTCATTCAAAGGGAATCTTTTTATATGAATTGTTTTATTAAACGACAAAAAATAATGTTTCTTTTTATCTTAAGCGGTGACAACGACCTTTCCATCACCTAGAGTACTTATTTGATCTATGGCTTCTTTAACAAGTCGTAATGTTTTTAAAAGGAAAATAAATATCATATACTCTTTTAAGTATTTTGGTATTAAAAATGGTTTTGATAATGGATTTGTTATGTCAATATATTTAAATCATATATTGTGATTTAAATGTGGAAATTTTATATTTCCTTTATATTTGTTTTATGCGTTATGAATATGTTATGGTTCTTGGGAATTGTTATGTATACGGGTGGTTCCGTGATAAACCTAGGGCAGGTGAGATCGAGATAGCACTCAAATTCATTGGATAATGTGATGGAGGTAAACGTGAATGTTTCTCCTAAGATATTTAGGGAATATACTCTGATGGGTATTCCAAATTTAACTCACTACGTAGCTATGAAAGCTACAACATAAGTATGTTAGGGATTCCATAAGTCACCTTTATGATTTGTGTTTACTATTTGAATATTATGATTTCATGAGGTATGTTAAACAGCTTATGTTATGTATGTATTGATGAACTAATGTTTTCTTTATTTTTTTTATAACCCTTACTGATCTTTTAATGGTCATCCCATGTTTTGAAATGATTTTCACAGGACTTAAAGATTAAAAGGGTCAAGGATGGGATCAAGGAAAAGTCATGTTATCTAAAACATAGAACTATACATGACTCTTTTTTTAAGATTTTTTATTTAATAAAAAAATGGGAACTGAGTAGAAGTGTCTACTTTGTAAATTTTGAGATTTAATGTAATAGTTAGGACCTAATTCTCTAAAACTCTAAACCTAAAAAGATCCTCAATGTGAATTATTCAATTAATTCAAATTTATGTAATTTTTTAAGGTTGGGTCTTTATACATGGTCACTCCTAACCATGTGGGGATAAATAGAGGAGCAAGAAGGGCACACTATTTTCCCTAACATTTCTAAAGTGGCCTTACACCCATGTGAAATGTCTTTAATTATTAGCATATGATATTTTCAAAGTTGGTGGATAGTTTCCCTAACTATGTGCCCTAACTGTGCGGGTGCCCCCTTACCATAAAAAATGGTATACAGTTGGAGCACGGTTTGTCCAACCATGTAGAAAAATCATATGACCCCTATTTCTTAGGAAAATTTACCAAAAAGACCTTAATTATTTTAATCCTACCCTTTCCTTATTTTATCATTCTAGTGGATAACAGAGGGATTATTCTCCCTTTTTGATCTCCCAGATCTCTATTTGATAGATTTTGATCTTGTTTGTTCATTTGAAGTCTAATTTGACCCATTTTTATCACATTAGATGTGTATCGGTAAGTACTTGATTCCTTTTTAATTGTTCATAATTATTATTTCTGTTGAACACTCTATTTAGATGTAAGATCATATGCTCTATTTTCAGTGTCTTTATCCATTCTTCATATTTATTTTTATCCATGACAAAATAAAGTTAATACTAGATTAGGAGACTCATATAAGTATAAGTTAGATTTTCTATGACTCATCCCTCATGTTTTATTGTTTTATAAATTTTCATGGTTGTTCACGCACCAATTTCATCGGTGTGGCCAATTAAATTCATGTGAATTTATTATAGTCATTATAATCATATTCTAAGACCTTTGCTATATATTTTATCCATTTTTGGAGGTTATTCCCTCAATACCAACCAATCCAAGTATGGTGGTTTCTATATATATTCCTTTAGTTCTATATTATGTTCGTCTACACCACCGTTTGGGTATTCTTTGGCTTGACATTGCTAATGGTAATACCTTTTTTAATTAAATGAGTTATGAATTAAAGTGGTTTTCCCTTGTATATGGTAATGTCACTTGACCCTTCTAAGGTAAGTGTTTTAATTAATTAGTGAATGTTTCAATGGTTAATTCAAAAGTTATTATGGGTATTACTTGGACTAGATTATTATAAATTAGTTTTGTGTGGTTTCACATCCTTAGACTGCCTTTCCATCTTAGTGAAAGGTAAAGGAGTGAACCAAATAAATGAAATTTCATTAATGAACTAAATGGTTTCATGCCCTATTAGCCTTTTCATTTTAATGAAAAGCAACATCTTAAACCAAATAACTTATTAAATGGAATGATTATTACATGGCCTAATTCTATATAGTGAATTGATTATAAGGTGAATATTATATATGGACCTTGATATCATTATTGGATTGTTCAGACTCGATCCAGCCTTGGATTCTTGAGGGAATTACTTGATCAATCGTGAATTCCATTCTGATTCAGCGATGATGGTTTCCATGGTTGATACCGACCTCAAAACCAGATCATTGTCTACTAGAGGATTCCCGGTATGACACCATAGGATCCATCCATTGTCATTATATAATTACTTGGATACACTCCTTGGATCCATCTTGACATCTAAAGACATGTGGCACCTAGGATACACCTTTGGGTCTAGTCATTTCCTATCATGTTTTACCTTGGATAAATTCCTGAGACTCAGTTTGAATTATGTATAGTGGAATTCCTTGGGTGATTCCATTTGGATGAAACTCTTACCCATTTATCCAAGATACATATTATTACTGATTTGGATTGACCCCTTTGGTCAAGGATGCCTTGGTTATTACCTTGGATACTCTTTACTATTATCATTTTCATGGGATTCCTTGTTCTTCTTGGATCCTTTAATATTATTATCATGAAATGATGTTAGTGATAGTTATGGATCATGTGACTTACTATATAAAGTGGAACATAATTAACAAATGAAATGGTTACATGTTCAAAAACCAGCTGAGGTTGAAGCATGTAATTTGGTATTTACATTATTGTACTGATTTAATTTTATATATGCATGCCTATACACTATTTCAGTTTATATTACATGGAATTCATGTTATAGACACCTTTGGTGGTGTCCTAATGAGATTTATCTCACACCCTATCTGGGCCACTATTAGCACCCTAGAATATTACATGTATGAAAGTTCAGACAAAGGGAAGCATCCTACCTTGGACACTTTATATTTCCTCCTTGCATTAGAATGTATCATGGTAAAAGATGACTAAGATGGAGATCAGGATTCTTGGATAGTATTTGGATTATTTTTTATTCTTTGGTATAGCATTTAATGCCTACTGATATTTATACCTATTTTCCAATCTTATAAACATGTGACATACATTATCATCATCTTTTGAGTATTATTATCAGTTACTTCATTTGTTTATTCTTTATATCTTCTTCTGCTATGGTGGGTTAATGGTTCAGTGTCTATAGTTTATACTTTTGTTATTCCATCTATTTATCATGATACTTACACTATTTTCCTATTATTATATTTATTCATTGTGCTATACTATGGTAATGAGGGCATAATCTCTCTACAAACACATCTTATTCCTTCACTGCTAGTTGGAAGCCTCTGGCATTTGGGGAGACATTCTTGAGGCCATGTGGCCAACCAGGCTCAGTAAACCTTTGAGTGGCACCTAGTTTTGGGAATCCACACATGTATACTCAAATATATGGTTATTCTACTACTAATGGCATTTATTATTCTCATCGTGCTCTCTGATATAATTATGTAAAGTCGTATCTTGAGCTCTTGGCTTATCATCGTATTGTGTAACTAGAAAAAGAATATAATCTTGTATGAGTTCCTTTTGAGTATATTAATGATGAGATCCTTTTTGTAACATAATAATTTTCCATTATTAACCATGGACCAATACTAATAAACCAACATTTCCCAACATCAGTCACTCAGAGCCAGGCCTCTTCATCAAAGTTTGAATGGCATAAGCTTTGCTCGTCATCCTCTCTATCAAAAATATCTTCCTAATTATCTTATATATGAGAGGTATCTACCTCTTATGACTCATAATAAATGTTTATAATGATGAAATAATTAATTAACTAAATAAAATATTATTTTTTTAATTAAAAAATGTAAAAATAATAATATCCATGATCTATCAATATCTCTCACCAATAATCTATCCAATTGTATGATCAATGTACATAATATTGTACAAATTTTATTTTGTAACAAAAGGATCAATTATAGTATGTATAAATTAAATATATAAATTTAGTATTAAAAATATATATAAATTAACAACCAACCATACTTACCATCTCCTGGTGTAAGAATCCAAACTATGTGGGTTATATTCTACCTCACCTAAATCTATCAACCTACAAATGTTCTCCTCTTGAAATTATTATATATATAGTAATTGTACATACCCTCCCATACTATTTAAGGAATGTATTCAGGTCTCTGATGTTAAGATCTAAATAAACATATTAGGAGAGTGAAATAAAAACATCAATAAAATATAACATGGAAAAAAACCAAAAAAACTATGGGGTGAAATATCATGGGTAGGGTAAAAAGGTTTCACTATAAAATTTATTGGTTATCTCTCTCTCTATATCTCTCTCAATATTACAATAAGAACTACCTAACAAATTCAATAAAAGAAATATGATATGTCACACACACCAAAAATTTATAGGAGGTAGCATACTTTTTTTATTAAGAGAAGTCCCATGTCCAAAACAATAGGTTTTAATGGATGAATGACAACTCTATGTTGAATAATAACTCTCAATGTTGAATAATAATTATACTCGCATGTCATAACTTCTACTCATTTTACCTACAAATGAATAATATCTTAATTACGTAGTAAATTTTTCTACATTCCATAAATCCCCATCAATTAACTAGCTTTCATATCTATAATGGATCTCTTTTTTATTAGACCCTTCGAATATTTTAAATACTTTGAATATTTTAAATAATATTTTTGTAACTATTCATGAAGTTAGAATGGAGTATCTATCATTATCAGGCATTGATCTTTATATATTAAAAATATTAAATATATTACCTCTCACGTACAAATTATTTCAAGAACAATGTATTTCTTCTAAAACATATTATTGGATAAGGAAACTATGGTCATGGTCGAATTTAAAATAATGTTTTCACTATGTACATGACATAATTTTGATTCGCATTAGGTTATTCAATAATATGTACTCACAGATATATTAAAAGAAGATTTAAATAAATAATTATTTTTCTATTTAATTAATTTTACCAACAGAATCCTATATTTATATCCCTCTTATACAAATCCCTAGGGTTAGTCGTATAATCTTGGGATTTGTGGAGAGACTCTGGTGGTGAAGGTATTTTCTAGTAGACAATTTTGGAATCAAGGATTGATGACGGACACATTGGTTCCGTTAAAGTAATCACCTATGAAAACATTATTTAGTAGTTATCGATAATAAATCAATGTAAAGAATTGTTTAGATCATTTTAATTCATTCCATATGATATTTTCAACATGTATTAATTATTTGAAATTGAATCTATGTTCATCCATTTTTTATACCTATTAGTTTGTGATTTTTATTTATAATTTTTAAATCTATAACTATAATTCATAGAATTAATATCTATCCACATTTATTTTTTTCACCCCCATGATCGGTGGTCAAATCACGCATAGCCAGTGTGGATTATTCACCATTTTGTTTTTATGTTTTTCTCCCACCTATTTTTTATATGTTCACCACTAGTCATGATTTGTTCAAAGATTTGAAAATAAGTGATCTATTTTGAATCATGATCAAACCTAGATATGTTCTTCTCTGTAGTTATGATGGATGGAGGATGATGATTATAATGTGGGTGCATCAATGGATGTGAATAAATTTGTATATAGTAATGTGTGGATGGTATCTGTTTGGCCTAGTGTTTTATTTATTATCAATAATGTGTCAATATGTGTTTGGTTAGTTTGAATGAAATAGTGATGCTTAGAGAATTGTTACGGATTCATATAATGGCATTGGATATCATACTTGGACAATTATTCTTATACAATGTGATGATTTGTTGTGATAATATTAATTTTAAATGTGATGTACTAATGAGTTTTCACATTGATTCAATAAGTTGAATACCATGAAAATATTTATTTTTATGATGAGAAGGAGAATTGAGGTTTCCATGCAAAAAGAAGTTATAAATGCATGATAAAGAGTAAAAGATGATAATTTAACTTGGAATATTATCTATGTAAGGGTTAATAATTACATTTCTATACTTAGTATTAATTTAAGTATTTGATTTTATAACCTTATTTAAAAAATAAGGTCAAATTAACTTGGTATCATGTGGGACCCAATGGTCAACCGCACCTAAGGAACCATCTGAGGTAATCCCCTAGGTGGAAGGGGTCATTTATAAGTCTTGTGGTGCACCCCCATGTATAAGGTGTGTACTTGGGCCATGAGTAGACCTTAAAGAGGAGTGGATGTGTGCATGGAGCACACCTATAGGATCATGGTGGGATTAATCCTATGTGGAATGTGTGTGGGTGTAACTAGTGCTGATCCCCAATAGCCAAATCGAGCCACTAGTCACACTACTTTATTGATAAACCACAATGAAGAATAATTGTGAAATCAATGTGGGATGTAGAGTCACATGACATTGTTCCTCATTCACTTAAAAATCATACAAAACATGTACCACTTGATTGAGTTGATCTTGGATGTCTGATTTATCTTGGATATTATCTTCTTCCTCAACTCACCTCGAGGAATTCCAGTTCATCGGAGAAGATGGTCATATGTATCATGATCGAACCAAGGTCTCCACAATTTTTATTTCATCAATATTAAGAGATATTATCCTTGGAATCTCCATGTATGCATGATACTGTTTTCATGAATGTGATAAGTCAAAGAATGATCATCAACTGAAAGTAAACATTAATTGCATAAGCCAATTCAATTTAGTGGATGAGTTTGATATTAAAAATGAGAAGTGTGTGATTCATGGAATGCACATGAGGCATTTTTTTCTTAATATGAGGAAACATAAAACTTGATGTAATATATTTGAGATATGTATATATATTCAGTGTTTATAAAGTTTGTGACTTGATGGTATTCTACAAGCCTTGAAAGAGTACTCAACATGTCTTAAAAAGTGGATCTAAGATGGTACGAGGCATGGGGATACTCACCTATAAATTTATAATCTCTCAAGTGATATAAGTGATGAAAATATTGTGATATCTCTTGTTTTTTTAGAAAATAGATCATCCATGAACCCCACTAGTTTGTGAAGGGAAAAGGAGATCCATGAAGCATTTATCTTGTCTAAAGGAGGAGGCTGCAAGAACTTGACTAGTGAATAGAACACTCTTAGTGTTTAAAAAGGAATATATTTTGTGAATCACCTTGATATATTGTGATATTAAAATGTTTTATTCCTATATAATGAACAAAGAACACATATAACATATGATTTTCTTGTGTGAAGAGGTTTGAGATGGCCAGTGTGTTTGATTAAGGACTTATGTAATGGTCAGTCCTGAGTGAAGAAGAATCTTTCACTTAAATTCTTAAGTCCACACAAAGGATTTAGTAAATGAACTCATTAATGACACACTTAAACTAAAGAAACATATAGTTTGTGTATGTATAGTGTGTGTGCGAATAAAGGGAGAAGGAAGGAAAGAATTCATGCCCTTACATACATATAAGGACAGCACATTCATGTGATTATCTAACACATTCACTTGTGAAATAATTTTATATAAATCATAACATGATAGAATAATTAATAAAAAAAATAAATAACAACATTTAATATATGTTCTTTGCTTTATAACTTTAAATATATGAAACTATACTTTTGGATTCCATGAAATCCATATATGAAGTGTACTTAAAGAATATTGAGATTGTGCAAGTCCTATCTTGCATAAAATATTTAAGACAATTTTTTCTCCATTTGAACATATCTAAATGAGTATGGGACTTTAGGAAAAGGTAATAATTATCCCAATCATAGTTTAATTGAGTCAATAGGTCCTTACAGGTTATCAGAATTGTTGATTGTGACCAACAGACCAGTCCAATGGTTGATAAAAGTACTTGAATAGGTACATGAGAAATTCAGGTCCAAAAATCTTGTGGAGGAATATCAGAGAAACATATTTTTGTGGATTAGGCCATTGAATAGACATTAATCCTTACGATTGGTGTCAAGATAAAGTTATGTCTTATGGTAGGAGTGGGGATAAAATAGAGTGTCTTGGTTAGAGCCAGGAAAAGAAGCCTTTTTGTTGGAACCTAACGAAAATTGAATATCTCAGTTGGAGTCAGAGAATAATTCTTTTAGTTTGAGGTGAAATTCATTGTAATCACTTGATTTATAGTGAATATTATAATGAAAAATCCATGTTAGTGTGAATAACCAACATGGAAAGGAGTGGGTATTTTTTCTAACCTCGTAAATACTGTGTTCTTCTCCCTCTGATATTATTACTGAACACATGGTAAATTTGAGATATAATATTGTGTGGATTGAGAACAGAAAAAATTTAAATAGTTTTAATAAAAAATAAAAGGAATTTGTAAAAATAAACCATTGATTCACCCCACCCCTCTCAGTGGTCAATCCAGCTTTGGGATCTACAAGTGGTATAAAAGTATAGGACCCCTATAAAGATCCAAGAGAGTCTTCATGAAGTGAATATTTCATGAAATGAGTGATAAAACTTATATAGATACACCTACCATGTCTCAAAATAATAATAAGAAATGACAGGTGGGGAATCTGAAGAAGAATATTAGTGTAAATGAAGAGACACCTCAAATTATAGGTAATCTGAAATGTACAACATGAAATAATTATTTCAATTGTGATTCTTCTATAAATCCTACTTAAGACTTAATGATGGGGTATCACTTGGTGATCATAAATTTTAATTAAAATAACATCTAAAGAAACTTTCTGAAGATGTTTTGAATTGTATTATTGTAGTTTTCAAGTCTCTTCAGAATGAATAACTATAGCTGGAAGAAGAAGCTGATTCCATGGAAGATTCATTGGTTAAAGAACTTGGAATATCCAACACTCTCATAAAACTTATGAAATAAAAGTTTAAAATAATTTGTATTCTAAATTAATGACATTATGAAGATACTAAAATAATTAAAAATAATCATTTGTGATAAATAATTCATTAACATTGTGTTTGTAGATGATTTCTATGCATTTTAAAATTTGACAAAAGTTTCCATGGTTGTAAAAAAATATCAACTGGAGGATAAATCTCATAGGGTTAAGGATCTTGAAAATTATTTTGAAGAATAAAGAATAATGAATGAAAAAAATGAGGAATCTAAATCAGAATTGGGAAGATAATCAGAAATTTTTTGAGGATGAGAAGAACTCGTTCAACATGAAGTGTTTAGAGCTAGAGGAGAGATTAAAAAAATAGAATTCCCCACAAGCTAGAACTTACCAAATTTCTTAAATAATATAGGATTCCAATCAAGTTTTTATAAAGGATCATGATTCCAAAAGGAGTATAAGATTATCCTCTAATCAAAATGGAGTCATCCTCTAAGAGAAAGGTATACCATAACTCTTATGTACTAATTTTATCTCAAGTGTTAGTGTAGGTTTTAAATATAAATCTTGAAAATAAATGATGAAAAAAATTACAAAAACCTCCCACATCATGGGAGGATGAGAAAATATGAATGAATTTTTGTTCCCCAAGAAGTGTTCAGAAGAGTGGTGGTTCCACTCAAAATCATCAAGGTTTGTAATCTTTGAAACCTAGATAGATTAAACCACAAATAAAGAGAATAAGGCTCATAGGATATTGTTGTTATTGTTGGAAATTTGTGCATAATTCATTGTAATGTTGGAATAACATGTCAATTTATAAAGATAATAGAAATATTTCTTTTAGGGGGAGAAAAGATAAATAAAATAGAACACTTTCACCAAAAAATAAAAATTTATAGGAAAAGAAAGGTGAAAATTCAATCTTGGGAGAAAGCATGTATCAAAATATAATGGAAAATTGAATATACCACATGAAGAAGACGAATTAAATGAGTGGTTTTCAATAAATGACAACTCATTTATTGAATATGTTCTATGTGAGAAATGTAATAAAGTTGTACATAGTGCAAGATGATGTCTAACCACATTTCCATCCTAAGAATAATACTTGAAGATAATGAATCTTTCATCAAGAGATGCGTATGATTTTATGGAAAAGAAATAATAACTATCTCAAACAATGAATTAGTAGTAGTGATAAGATATATGTTACCAAAGTATAAATCATATTTGAAAATCATATTTGGAAGCATAAAGACTAGAGAAAGTGGACCAACTTGGTTGAGAAAAAAATCTCTACCTTACTGTTCATATTGAGAAACAATTATAATCCCTCCTTATTCCCTTATATATGAATGATTTTATACCAATATGTAGAGAATTTAATGATCTGGTTTCATACCTTGAGGGGAAGCATTGGTTTGATAAAGATGTTAAATATTCACTACATAGTAAAGGTTGAGCTTCAGAATGACTTTATAAAATTGGAAGATGAGGTATTCCAATCACATTTTCATCCATTATTATTAATTGTATTAAACTTATAAATTAAGGGGGAGTAATTAATTGATGAAAAAATGATAATTGAGACATTCTAAGCATGATTTCACATTCATGGTATGTTATGGATAGCTTAGACATCCCTATTTGTATCTCTCTCTTTTTCTATAGTGGTTTAGACCCTATAGACTTAAAGTTGATTAACTAAAGGATTTTTTCTAAGAGAACCATGTCAGATCATTCCTCTCTTAGAATTAATCTTGAAATTTTCATATAATGGAGATGATCATGTTTTTTAGAAGCAATATGAGTTTAGAGGACCCCACTTATCCTTTTCATTTTATTGTCATAGGGGGAGAAAGATTTGGTCACACATATTGACTTTTGTATATGTGAAATATATATTAACAAAAACATAAAAAGGGGGATATAGATGGGCCCCGTTTTTCATTTTTTATCAATAATGTTTCAATATGTGTTTGGTGAGTTTGGATGAAATGGTCACACCTAAATAATTGTTAGCGATTCATCTAATGGCCTTGGATGTCACACTTGGGAAATTATCCTCGTACAATGTGACAATTTTTTTGTGATGATCTTAATTGTCCAATTTATTTTCTATGAATCTTTCACATTACTTAAACAAGTGTAATACTAAGAAAATATTTTTTATTATTAAAATAATAATTGAAGTTTCCATACCAAAAGAAATTATAAATTCATGAGGTATAGTATAATATGAGGAGCTTTTCTTGGCATATTATCTAAATAAGGATTTGGAATTACATTTCTATATTTAGTATTTCATTAAGTATTTTATATTTTGAACTTATTGAAAAAATAATTCCATCCTAATGTCTTATTAATGCTATCTCAACTAGGGCTCATGTGGGACACTATAACAACCCTAATCTTCATTTCATATTTAAACATGATTTATTACATAAAATTACACTTAATACAACTCATAAGATTGATAGGTCTACTATATTTGAGAAATTAGGTACACTAAATAACAACTTAAGAACATGAAAAGAAACATCTTTATTGATAACTTATTTTACATGATCACAAAATTCCTTCATACTTAACAGTTCATGGGATAACCTGAGGACATACATAAGAAAGGGGTGATC
Organism: Viscum album; assembly: GCA_963277665.1. Classification (NCBI taxonomy): domain Eukaryota; kingdom Viridiplantae; phylum Streptophyta; class Magnoliopsida; order Santalales; family Viscaceae; genus Viscum; species Viscum album. The sequence continues at coordinate 2,054,526,916 of OY728150.1, read as the reverse complement.
TGTAAATCCAAGTAAGGGAATAAACAATTCATAACATGAGGAATACAATACATTTTAGAAAATAAATATATCAATGGAACATAAAAGGAACATTAATAATAATGCATGATAAATCATGATAATCATAACATGTGAAATTTGGAAGTGACATACAATATGATATTAGCAGGAGTCCAGGCTCATTGCATGTGGAGGATCATGTGTCAGAACTCATTTCACATTAAGGAGTATGAGTTAAGATCATTGCACATGTAGAAGCATGAGTAAAAGTCATTGAATATGTAGGATCATGATTCAAAGCATATTTCACATGATTTATAATAATACTAAACATTACCCAATGCATTGGAGTGCTATCAGGAAACACCCTTCATAATCATTTAGTTTCCATGCTTAAGTGTCCCAAATAGATCATACAACATGGATTCATTAATCATCATACTTTATTCCAAGATCAAATAAATGTGTAATACATACATATAGATCCACAATCAATAAAGATATGTGAATAAATTTTAATACAATTGATGAAAAATGGGTAATGTATTCACCACACAATGATTTTGGCATGGAAAAATTACAGTGCAATTTCAGCAGCATAACTGTGTTATATAGAAATTTATAACATGTGTTGATGAGAGAAAAAGGTGTATATCATAATTTATACATGAAATATACAGTAATAAGTACATGTAAGGACATTCTCCAACATAATTAATCATAAATAGAAGGAATAACATAATAAAGATTCTTGAAGTAAGAGGAGAAAGCAAAAGAACCCTTACGAAATTTCAGCATGGTAACAGGTGTACATAAAAGATCATAGGGGGATTAATGAGAGATAAAGGAAGATGTAATAATTTATAAATAAAATGGATAGTAATTTAATCTTGGAACATCATATCCAAAAATATGGAAATGTTATTTAAGAAGCATAATATAAAAGAAGTGCTTGAATGGAAATGAGAGGAGAGAAATCCCTTACGGAATTATGGCATAGTTTTGGATTTGTTAAGGGTCGAAATGTGTAATGTCCTGGTTCCAGAATCCATCCAGAGGCACCCCGTACCCAGTTGGTCACATGGACTCAAGCACATTTCCCCAAACTCTAGAGGCTTCCGACTAGCAATGAGGGCCTTGGGTGTGATAGTGGGGAAATTATGCCCTCATTGGTAGAGTACACAGTGGAAGTAAACAAAACATGAAATGGCGGAAGCAGTAAATATCCAACAACAATGCACAAGTAAACAACGGAAGACTAAAACAATAAACCACTGGAGCACATATGTATATATGAAATGATGCATCATACATATCTAAGAAAACTTCTAAAAATGTCACAATGCTGGAAATACAAACAGTACCAAAAAAAGTACAAAAGAAACGATAAACAGCTCCTCAGCATCGCAAGCCTAAGCTTGGTCCCATGCTCTCCTGCTCCAAAGAAATCAAGTACCAGAAGTCGAAGGGCGCTTTCCCTTGTTTATACCTGCAACAACATAGTCTGTTTGGGCCCAAAATCATGACCCAAACAGGGTGTGAGATTAAATCCCAGTAGGCAACCACCCGAAGATCTGTGCCTAACAGTCAGTGAGTATATGGCAGGTAATAGAACAGTAAGCAATAAACAGTAACAGTAAACAGAAAGTAGTAACAGGATGATATACAATATTAATCAATCCATAGAATAACAAGTAGCAGTGAAGCAAACATCTAACTACAATAGGAACCCCTCGGGGAAGTACTCACAGCCAACCCCTCTGGTCCTATCCAAGAAGTACCAACAACCCTCTGGGCAGTGCACTCAACCTAACCCCTCTGGTTTGGTCATACGAAATTATAAGAATCTTTAGGGAAGCTCGCTCGGTCAATTCCCCTTATATTCTAGGGTAGTCAGGGACTCTTTGAGGAAGATCATGTGGTCTAACCCTCTTATAGCCCCATGTTCTAGAAACTCTCTGAGTAAGCTCACTCGGTGAATTCCTCAGAGTGTATGTAGTTCCTCAACATGGGCCATAAAGGGAATGTGACATAAGTGTTTCCCTAGAGCGTCTTTAGTTATGATACGAGACTATAGAGGGAATTGACGGTGAGTACTTCCTCATAGAGTCTATGCTTAAGCTGAACCAGAGGGGTTAGACTGAGTATACTTCCTAGAGGGTTACTTGTACCTATTAGGTAGGACTAGAGGGCTTAGATTGAGTGTTATTCCTAGAGTGTTACATGTTGTGTTTATCTTCTTGTTTATTTTTTGCTTGATATTGAAACTGTGGATTATTTACTATTGAGTACTCTCCTGTTTACTGTTTCCTATACTTTTACCTTCCATATATTCATTTTCTGTTATCCACGGATATCGTGGTGGTTGCCTACTGGGATTAGTCTCAAACCCTATTTGGGCCATTCTTTTGGGCCCAAACGGATTATATTATTGCAGGTATAGTCAAGGGAAAGCGCCCTTCTACTTCAGGTACTTGACATGTTATGGAATTGGAGAGCACAGGACCAAGCTTAGGCTTGTGATGTTGTGGTGCTGATTACTATTTTTCTTTTATATTTGGTATAGTATTGTATTCCAGTATTGTGCTTTGTTTCGCTGCTTTCCTAGACATATGTACCATGCATCATTTTATATATGTGCTCCAGTTTGTTCTATTAGTCTTCCCCTGTTTATTTTTGTATGATATTATTGATGCTTCCGCTCTTGTATATATGTTTTTACTTCCGCTGCGTACTCTGCCAATGAGGGCATAGTTTCCCCACTATCACACCCAAGGCCCTCTCTGCTAGTCGGTAGCCTCTGGCGTTCGGGGAAATTCACTTGAGGCCATGTGACCAACCGGATACGGGGCACCTCTGGGTGGCTTCCGGAACTGGGACGTTACATCATGGGTCACCCTTGAAGGTCACAAGGCATCAACTCCATGTCGTAGATTCATGCCTATGGAAGTTCACTAGGCTCTCCCACCTAGCCCAAAGATCATGATAAATATCACATAGGTCACAACTCCCCAGATGACACTCACCCCCATTCAAAAACTACCTAACACCTAACTTGATAAACACCCACTATAGAGTCTTACATATAGGCCTGATTCTATTCAAACCTACCCACTCTTTATTCAAGCACAACCATAAGTTAACAAACAACCCAAACACATCACGATTATCAAGGTCATAGAGAACAATACATAACTCAGGTGCTCTCATCGCCCTAACTGCCCATATATATGGTTTAACACTATTAACCTAAAAGGTATGTATCATATATCTATAGGGTTCACAATTATTTCCTTTACATGTTTCAATTTTACATTACCCAAAACATTCCCATAATAATGGATTATATAAATAAAATATCAAGTATAAGTTATAGAGGAAAATGATTTATAAGTTGTACTTGAAATTTTTATTAACTGATGTCATGTAAAACCCAAAATAGGTAATTCTATAAATTAATTTTAACTTTTTACATGAATTAGAAGTTTTCATAGTTGAGGCTCATTTGAATAAAATTTCAATTACAAGTTATAGATCAAAATCCTCTTTAAGTATTAATTTTTATTTTATTTAGAAGAGACATTATAATAATCGAGCCAAAATAATCACATAATAGATCCTTTATCCCTTTCAAGGGATTGGTTAAGTAAGATTCCACCATAACATTATATAGATACATCATATAAAATTCTGCATAAACTTTAGATAACCAACCCAGGTCCTAGTCCAGGTAAAAAATCATAGGAAATCACACAAATAAATCATACATGCCTACTATGATGCATGTACACACCCTTTTTGTTATGTTGATCCAAGAGATATAATCTCATAAATCAATAACATCAAAATTTCAATTCATTACTCAAGGTAAAATTATATCAACTATAAAATCGAAAAACATAAACAATAATTACATACCTAGAAATATGGACTTCCCTTATATGTGGGGTGGCCAGTCTCAGGATCAAGCATCATACCATGTCCCAACACACTCTTATTACAATTTCTACCAAGTCTGAATTGTAAAAAAAATAAAAACACATCTGATAAGACTTTATAACATCATGCCACCCTAGACCACCGATCAGTGCCCAAACTAGTGAAACAATACAATACCTCAAACACGTCTCCCCATATTCTAGAGGTTTTTAAATAGAAGCATGAGTATAAGGTGGTATGGTTGGGATAATATACCCTCGTATTAGAGTAAATAAATATTAGAAATAAAGGAAATCATATATATCGAGATAAATAACCCAATGGAATGATATACAGGAAGGAGTAGACAATAATCAAGATAAACCATGCAATAATAAATGAACTATATAATGAACATGTTAGGTAGTCATGAAACAAAAGAAGGTATCAAGTACATAAAACCCTAAATAAAACTAGAAAAAAAAGAGTGGGATAATCCCATAAATGGTTCTAAGTCCTAGACTAGTCCTAACTCCCATGCTCTATCCTAGCATCTCATTCCCAAACCTATAACTAAGTATCATATGCTAAGGTACCCAAGTGTCATGGAGACCTGAGAATGGTGTGAGTACAATATAGTAATCCACCAACAATGGAATCTCAAAAATAACTAGTCTGATAATAGTACATGTTGAAGTGATTAATTAAAACATTCACAAGTTCAGCCATTTAAACTTTTAAACCAAAAGCAAAAAAATAAACATCAAACACAGATTGTAGGTTCAACTTGGGAACAGTACATCCTTTCTTCAACCAGTACTGGGGTGTCTCTAAGCACGTTACAATTACCGTACCAACCCATCTTCCATTGGGGGTAATATACCCATATCTATCCAAAAACTTGGCACCTGGGGGTAATATACCCATCCCTAGGGCCTCAATATCCACCCTAGGGGCCATGTACGCTTTGGGTTTATATTGGTTTTGGGTGACTCGGAAGCACTGGTTGGTGGGAATTATATTCAAATTTATTTTAATATTTAGTTTCCAAAAACCTTGAATGACGATATTTCATGTTAAATTTATAATTAATTTATTTAGATCTAAATAAATTAAATACCTTTTCTTAGAATCATTTCTTCAATAACATTGTTGATCTTGCATAAGACCCTTTTCGAATTTTTCTTTATTGTGATGTGAGGATCCAAGGGTATAATCCCTATATTGGCGATCCACATGTGCTCCTTTGATCTATGAGTAGCACTAATTGACTTCTAGGTTCTAATGAGGTTAATCAATTTTCTTGCACCATTCAGGTTGATTGCTCTTCCTTTGACCTTGAAAGAATATCTCTTAAGTTTCTCATTCTTGAGATGAAGAGAGAAAGATAATGAATTCAAGAGAGATATATAGAGAAGTTGGTTGTGTACAATTATTATCTATTCTCAAAATTTTGGTTTTCACTACAAAATAGACATAACCATATATTTATTGAGTTAGGGTTTAAGTTAAAATATAATTTAATTTCATATCAGCCCTTAAATAATATAATGACCATTATAAAACTTCATTCCATAAAATAATTGTAATATTATTAGAATTTTACTAATAAATAATTGTAATATTATTATTTTATGTAGTCTAGGTCTATTCAAACTCCTCAGAATTTATTGAATACGTGAATAAAATTATTTTATTCACATAAATTAATATTTTATTCACAATCCAGAAAATAAATATTTATTAAATATTCAATAAATAAAATAAATATTTTATTAGAAAACTAGTGAATAAATATTTATTATATATATTCATACAATCAAATAAATTATTTATTAGTAAATAATGATTATTTATTACCTTATGAATATTAGTGATCAATAAAACTTGATTAAAATTATTCCTTGGTCTTGAGTTTAATATTTATTACAATAATTAAATTCAAATATAATTTAATCAAAAATAATGGAAACACTTAGTGTGTGAACTTATAACATTATTTCTCGTTAACATTAGTTGGGCTTGCCTAAAGTCTAAAATTACTTCCTAGCAATGCGTTAAGGAACCTAAGATAAAGAAATTAATATCACAATGATGACAACCACATATGAATTATCATAGTATAATATAATCTCTTCGTCTCAATATCTCATAAAATAGGTTTCATATTTGTGTCATCAACCTATTTTCTTGATATTTCTTTCTTTGACTATCTGAAATAAACATCATTACACTATGGCCATGGAATTTATTTGATAGTTATATTTTAATAAAATGGTTGAGATATATACTTCCATAAAGATGGAAGGGGAAAATACTTCCTTAACTTATCCATTAATAACATGTAATTTGTGAAGCACCAAAAATACCCCACCCCACCATGAACATATATCCTCATGGTTTTCATCAAAAAATATAAGTGTACGAGTCATGACATGCATTAATGATAATCATAAAGTCTAAGGAATATTACACATGCTCACAGATAGGAATATCTGATACAACCAAAACATGCAAAATTCCTATTGGTAGGTTTGTTCTCATAACATCCCATCTTGGATATTACTAAGTGTGAAATTCATGAGATAAATTCTCATCCACTTATGAGTACTCTCACCTGACATTCTATATACTTTTTCCCCATTATAGTATGTTATCCAATTAGAGAACTATATTTTAAGAATATCATCATGGAATTTCAAGGTTCTCATCATAGCAGGGAACTACTATGACATTATCAATGCAATAGATACCCTAGGACATTATCACATCAATGTTATGTAGAATAATAATAAATATGTGATAATATATTTAAATTAATATTTACTTATTTGGATATATGTTTAATATAAAGTATAAATTAGTTAGATCTAGGGAACCAACTCCAACAAAATTCCAATTTCAATAGTGAAAACTACTAATGACTATTTAGTTCTCACATGTAAAAATATGCTTTCGCTGAGTATGGATACAATTGATAGGCATATCTTGTTTTTGAGGATATGGTCGGAAAATCCACATGTCTTTATAGTGAATCTATTTACTACAACATTACTATCTTGATAAAATCTGACAAGTAGTGATATAAGCGAGTATCCACCTCTTGTTCCCATGTCAGAATCCTGATATCCTGACTAAATTCATAATTAAATATTATCATAAAATGATAAATATATTTATTTTGGTATAACCCAAAATTAGAATATGACGTTGCTAAACCGCTTATAAAGTATTATCAGAATCTGCAACGTACTCTAATATTATAGATATGAAAACCACTAGATGTAATATGTTTTTATTTCATAATACTATATCATTATTAAAGAAACTAGATCAAATTGAACTAAATAAATATAATTGTTCAATTCCCTTGACCACTAGTATTCTCACTTCTCTGGACACTAATAACTCATTCAGTTTAACTTTTCAAAGTGTTTTCATATAGTTATAACTATAATTATATGGAATTATGTTGGTTTTTTTATATTAACCTATTATTTTTTATGCATCAATAATATCAAAAGTCAGTCCATATCATGGAACATGAGATGAATTACTATAACCTAATCTTGTGAAATTATTTTAATATCTATAATATTTTCTTATGTTCATGTATGTTTTACTGGGAGGATTATATGCCAATAGAAAATTTATATTGAATTGTTTCAACTTTTATTTTTCCAATACTTAGTTAATATATGTACTATGACTAAATTTATCAAACACATTGATCTATCTTTTAGATATTGTTCCCTAGAACATGGTTGATGCTTCAAGTAATATTTGGAGAAATTTCCGTTCCTTAGTCTTAACAAACCGTTTAGACTCAAAATTCATTTTCCATGTGTTATCAATATATCTAACTTGAATACTTTTAGTGATTCCACTAACTACATAGAGGCACATGTCACTCATTAATTTACAAAAGAATATTCTATGACCACTATGCATGATTTATTCATAAATGAATTTTTATAATCTGCATATCTTATTTGAATTTATTAATGTAACTGACCCTTTTAGATATTCCTAGTAGACATATACCATAGGTTCTAATTTTAGTGGCATCATATATATAGATATATTCCATAAGGATTCCTCTAAATGAAGTGGCCTTGACAATTAATATCATAATATAATGATCACAGAAGTATGATTTGACAAGTAAAATTCAAACAAAAGGATTTTAGTCATGATGAGAGGTGAATAAGTTTTTTCATAGACGAAACATTCGATAATCAGTCATGATTTATTAGTATAGTCTTGTACCATCCATGTATATTTTCTCTTAAATACTCACCAGAATTATCAAGACATAGAAACATTCAAAATACGGAGTTCAGAATCTTGATACATGGAGTCCATTACTTGAATTCATATATAATTTCGAACCTTATCATATTACCATTTACTTCTTATTTTTAGGAATCATAATTCTGAAATAATAATACGTGTATCACACACCGTGATAAACATGAACCACCTATTTGGTTATGAATCCATACATAATATCATCCTCTAGAACTACTCCTCTCACTAATCTTAGTGGAGTCCAGTATTCCTATTCCAACTCATGTGCATCCAGAGCCTTAACCCTAGAAGTTAAGTCTACTCCCACTATCTTTAAGGATATGGACTTCCTTTATAGACATATAGTCTATCTTGACTATTCATAAATAACTTTAGTGGATTTAGGATTATTAACTTAGATTTATCTTAGTGTTATGATGTTCTTTTATAACTAAGTGCAGCTTTGAACAAATGGTTTTCAACAAAAACCGGTTGTAGTGTTCTAATTAATTCATATCATATAACATTTTATATGATATCCATTAGACAATATAGTTGACATATGCTTAGTTTTTGAACTTCAAATTATAAAATATTTCTTGAAAGGGGATAAAGGAAGATTTATAATATATATAAGACTCATAATTTATCTTCCTTTTACTACCATCATAACATTTATGTATATAAGGAAATGTGAGTTTAGGATAACCTTTACTACACATATATGACAAATGATTACTTGGATAAAATATACTCTAATAAGATAGCATAGATATTCCCTTTACCAAGTGAACTCTTTTACTTCACTGATCATTTCTAAAATTTATCATGAAGTATATAAAGTTACCTTTAGCTTTAGAATAGTTCACATAGATATGTTAAACTAAATCTAAAATTTTTATGAATTAAGTTTATTTAAAAGGTTTATTTATATAAAATATAATAAGTAGTTTGTTTTTATATCTTGTATATTAGCTCAATTGCGACAAAAATACTTTAATGAAAATAAATAAGTCAACTACTTTCATTTTTATTTGAAAAATAATTATCTTTCAATAATTAGGTAAGTTTCTTGTATTTTATATTCATTATTCATTGTAATGGATATTCATGATTCAAGAGTTAAAAAACTATTAGTTTAGTATTAAATTACCCTAAAAAATTTATTCAAAAAATAAATAATGTATCATTGTGTCTATCTGGACACTGAGATAAAAAATTTTGGTAACACTTATTACAAACATGAATTAATCCATTTAGCAATGAGAAATAGTGAGATCCCCTTAGCTAATATAGAAATCACCCATTCTCATATCCTTTGGAGTTCACTCTATAACCTTTATATTATTATTATTTTCTTGTATTCACATACATGTATGTTGTAATAATATTATATTCAATACACAATAAATGAATAAAAACTTGATTAATATTCTTGAAGTGGATGAAATTACTTACTTATTTATTGAAATTTCTTTTCCAATGTATATTATTTCCACATAAGAAGCAAATATCCTCCTATCAATTATTATGAGTTTTAATATTTTTTCTCTTTGAAGGATGTTTTAAAGGATCTGTTGGCTTTATATTAATATAAAATCCCATTACCCACTTTCAGGTATTTATCTTCTCTCTTTTAATTTACCTCTTTATTTGGGTGTGTCTTGGGACTCTCAAGGATAGAGAGAATTTACTGGGGAAAATGACTTTAAGTTTGGGGATGTATATTTTCTTGAATTAATGGATTCCAGGTAGAAATGTGTTAAATGATTTATAGGGTTATCCCCATTTTTAGAGAAGATCAGTGTTGGTTTGGGATTCCGAATGTGGAATTTGAAGTTTTCACAGTTTGATGGGTGATTACACAGAATGTAATGATTACCAATCAAGTAAGTCTTAAACACCATGTAAAGTATACATGGTGTGTATTGGTATCCAAAAAAATGTCATTATTTGGGAAAAATGTGTGAAATGTTTACATGCCATTTAAATTTTACACATTATAAAATGGTAAAAAATCAATTTTTTAATTCAAGGTGATGTGTTTTTTGGTGTTTTTGGGTTTTGTGGATTACATGACATGAAAAGGGAATACACACCATGTGATTATCACATATTGTGTTTTTAGGGAGATTTATAGATGGTTTTTATTTCATTTAGCTATAGTATTCTCCCCTCTCGATCAAGGATCTCTCCTAAATGATTTTGGGAACCTCCACTCCTTATGGATCTCCTCATTCATCAATTTATCTATCTTTCAGTTCTAGTGAGTTTATTTGGGTGTGTAAAACTTATGATTCTTTATTGTCATTAATCACAGTAGTAGCATTTTGTTATGTGATTGGATACATTGATATGTGATGATAATCTTATTGATACTTTCTAAATCCATTTTGTGATCTTCCTCCAAAGTCTATATGATAACCCTGGTCTTTATTACACATCTATTCGTGATTTATTACATAAGAGTACACATAATATAACCTAGAATATTTATAATTCTAATCTATTTTTGAATTAGGTACATTACATAACAACTTAAAATAGGGGGTACATCAACATTATTGAAAACTTCCATAATATGGTCATATTATTCTGTTGTTCTTAAAACTGTATGGGATAACCTGGAAACACACATAAAAAAGGGGTGAGATATAAATCCTAGTAAGGTTATATACATGGAATAACATGAAGAATGTATTACATGTTATACAATAGGAATATCAATGATACATAAAATGTGTGATAATCATAAACATGAACAATGAGGCATGATATACCATGATAACATAAAACCAACATGAGAAATGTGGCAACAACTTAAAACATGGAATCAATAAGCATAGATCAAGGCTAACTAACAAGGCATCATGATGGAAAATGTACCATGATGGATTAGGTTCACTCCCTAATCTATTTCATGACTTATCATGAGACTAAAACATTACCCAATGTATTGGAGTGCTATAAAATTATGGGTGCACCCCTCAATTTCTTTTCATTCACATACATAAGTGTGCCACATGAATCATAAAGGATTGAGTCATTTTTCATCAAATTTTAATCCATGGTCAAGTATTGTAGAATAAATACATATAATTACCAAATAAAATAATTATAAATTCATAAATATGAACACTCTTGATAGGAAATGGGTATGGGTATTCACAACATAACTGCTTGGCATGGAAAATTGTGGTGAAATTATCAGCATATCGGGGGCATATAAATGTTCAATGGAGGGTTTAATGAGAGTGAAAGGGGTATCTAATCATTTAGAAATCATAATATTAGTAAGGGGAGATATGGTAGAATATATCCCAAAATTAGTAAATAAATATAAAAGGCATAATAAAATGGATATGCTTGAATAAAGAGGAGAAGAAAAGGATCCCTTACCTTGAGAGGGTGATTCCAAATGCTTGGGATGAGCTTATTAAGAGCTTGGGGGCACATTTGGAGGACTATAGAGAGGGGAGGTAAGAGTAAGGACGTGATAAAAGGTTTTTTAGTGAATATTAAAGGTATATTGGGTGAGTTTATATTGGAAATGAGTGGGGAATTATTTATTATTTCTCAAACTTAGGTTTTGGACTCTATATCATAAAGTAATCAAAATCACAAACCTTCACATGGTTTTTGCATGTGGTTTCTACCAAATAGGATTATTTTTTATTATTTTATAAGTCCAATTTATGAACTTATTAAAAAATTTATCTTGGTGATGTGGAAGTGAGTCATGTCCTTAAAGAAATGGTTTTAAAACCTTAAAATATATTATAGGTTTTTGGAAGATTGATAAAGGATTAATAAAATTAAATAAATAAACATAAAGTTGAATTATTTTAAAGGTTAAACATATATTTGGTTTTTTATTCCGTTTAATACATTTATTATATCACTTTTGGGTCATAATGATGACATGATACACACAGTATATTTATACAGTATTTAATTTTTATCCAAAAATTTGATTAGCTCAGAAAATTATGAAAAATTATCCATTTTATAATCTCAATGTGCTGATTAAAAAAATATTTATTTTATAAAAAAATTCTAAATATATGAATTTTCACTTTTCAAATATAATTTACATTTATTGAGAAATACTGGATTTTTTTAACAATAACAGTTTTTGAACTATTAGAGAAATTACATTTTCCATCATAAAAATTATATTATAAATTAAATTTATCAATAAAAAATTAATAATAATATTTTATTAAAATATAATTTATTTAAAAAACCATTAATTCATAAAAATAAATGTCTTAATTGAAATTTCAAATTACTTAAAAATATAATTTGTGTTTTTTCGTATCAAAATATAATTTTTAGAAAACAGATTAATTAATTGTTTATAAAGTAAAAAATAAGGAATAGATAAAATAATTATTTAAATGAAAATAAAATATTAATATTAATAATATTAGGGTTACTTTGTTTCTAGTTTTCATTAAATTATTTTTACCCTTAATTGACCTATTTTCCTTTTACCGTGGTAATTAATATTTACTACAGTTAATATTCATATTGTTTAAAAATTAAGTTGACCTTATTACATAATATTAATTATGATGATTCCAAATATAGATTATATTTTATAAAAATAAATTCATTGAGGTAGAATAATTTAATTTAATATAAAACTCTCAACCAAGATGGAAAGTAGTTTTCCGAAGAATACAATTTCTTAAGGAAAATATGATTTTACTTTAACTCTATAACTAGTAATATTAATTATATGAATTTAAATCCATAAAGTTAGATATATAATATAAAAAATTCATTTATGAATTTTCTCATTATTTGTTATTTTAATTAATTTTAATAGATAAACATTATGTATTTTAAAACAGTTTTCAGAAAAATGTGTTTTTAATCTTAAAAATAAACTTATACTAAAATCCATTATAAATATGGTATCAATGTAATTAATTTAATTTAATATAACTTAAAAATAACTATGTTACATTTAAATAAAATCAAAATAATATTGGGACTTTTATGTTACTTAATTTATCAAAATAAATGAGAATTTTACTTAAAAATAGTATTTTTCAATATTCACTGAAAAATATCTATTTTTTGAAAAATCCCAAAATTTCACCCTATGTTAATATTGATATAATGATATAAAAAATGGATCTAATTTTATCAAATACATTTTATTAATTTTTTGGAAAATTATTATAATATTTTTTTCATAAAAAAATATCATTTTTGAAGAAAACATATTTTGAAGAACAAAAAGACATTACCGAAATTTGATTGATAATTTATTAGGAATTTATCAATATATTTATGAAATATATATATTTTTAATAATTTAATTAATTATACACATATAAAAAATTCAATAGAATGGTTAAAGTGTCCATATTTAAATAATCATTGTTTTTTTGGGTTCGGTGTTGCATATAGTATATGTTATTAAACATAGTTTTCTCTTTTAAAAACTCAGGGCATTACATTATTCTGCCCTTTAAAAAATTTTGTTCTCAAAATTTAAACTTGAAATTGGCAAGAAATATTTTAACACTTGAAAATATATTTATTGAAAACCCATATCATAAAAAACGTTAATAAAACGTCATATTGAAAATAGAGAAAGGGAAGTATGAAGGTCATCACATGACTAGGTTTCTAAGTAGGATAACATTAGGGGGAAGTGAAAACATGGAAATTAAAGAGAAAAATAACACTAAAGAACTAATTGAGTGTGATAGATAACATGGTAAAGAGAAATTCAGTGTAAAAAATCATAAATATGTTATGGATAAAATTACCATCAATTCATTGGAAATTATTTCTATATGATGACATTTTGGTTTTAAGATTCTTTTACTATAGTTAAGGAATTAATTTACCATTTAGACTAGGGACATAATGAAATAAAATTCCTTAACAATTATAATTTCATAATTTAATCAATTTCCACTATTATCTCATCTTTTATCAAAACAATGAGTACTTTTAAACTATTAAACCCATAAATGAGAAGCTAATTAACATTAAAGGGATAACTTATAAATTATATTCATTCCTTAACTTATGAATTTCTAGGCTTCAATATATATTATCCATGATCTATTTTCTCACATAAGAAATTTTGGGCATTTTTATTCCCTTAATAATAGTAAGTAATGAGCTTGTGAATTTACCAATGAATATCCCCCGAGAGTGTAAAATCTTGTGTGAAGCAAGTCCCATTATTTCCCACTAATTTCCGATTGAGTCTAACCCAATGCGGTGTCTCCAGGTTTTACACCTAGATACATTTATACTAGATCCACATCTACTTGTAGTATCCATACATGGATGTATTTACATGAAAACCATTTACTCTATAATTTACCAAAATTTAGGGATTTTTTCTTATGATTAGTCTTATATCTAAGGATTTCGCTAGAGTTTTCTAGTCCTAATCCTAAAAATAACTAAACTTTTCCTTTGAAACCAACTATGACAACTCTGGTCTTTATTACACATTAATTTTTGATTTATTACATAAGAGTACACATAATACAGCCTATATGATCGATAAGTCTAGTGTATTTAGGAATTAGGTACACTAAATAACAACTTAAAATAAAGGGTACATAAATATTATTGAAAAATTCCTTAAAATTATCATATTATTCGATTGTACTTAAAACTGAATGGAATAACCTGGGGACATACATAATAAATGGGTTAACTATAAAGCCCAGTAAGATAATAAACATGGAATTACATAAATAAAGTATTACATGTTATAAAATATTTATATAAATGATATATAAACTTGAAAAATGAGGCAATATATAGAATGATAACATAAAAGCGACATGGGAAATGTAACAACAACTTAAAACATGGCATCAATAAACAAAGTTCTAGGATAACTTCCAATCAATCATGATTTTAAACATCCCTTTATGGATTATTTTCACTTTATAATCCCTTGTATTATGTTTCATGAGACTAAAAAATTACCCAATGCATTGGACCACTATATAATTTCGGGCTCACCCTACACTTTAATTTCATTCACATGCATAACTATGCACATAGATCATAAAACATGGATTTATTTATCATCACATTTTATTCCATGATTATGTATTGTAAAAAAATACATATAAGTCCCAAATAAATGAATTATAAGTTCAAAAAGGAGAAAAACGTTGATAGTAAATGGGTATGGGTATTCATTATACAATTTCTTGGCATTGAAAATCACAAATAAATTTCAACAGCATAACGAGGGAGTATAAATATTCATGGAAGGGTTTAATGAGAGTTAAATCGGTATCTCTTAATTTATATATCATAAGGTAAGTAATAAGTATATTTTAGAATATATCCCAACATTAGGAAATTGATATAAA
The DNA here is from genome assembly GCA_963277665.1 of Viscum album. NCBI lineage: Eukaryota > Viridiplantae > Streptophyta > Magnoliopsida > Santalales > Viscaceae > Viscum > Viscum album. Next base: position 2,054,511,335 of record OY728150.1, on the reverse strand, counting down.
AGGTATAATAAAATGGATATTCCTAAATAAATAGAAGAATAAGAGGATCCCTTACCTTGAGAGGGTGATTCCAAATGATTGAGAGGAGCTTCTTAAGAGATTGGTTGAACCTTGGGAGGACTATTAAGAGGGAATGGTAGAGTAAGGACCTGATAAAAGGTTTTATAGTGATGAATAATGTGATCTTGGGTGGGTTTATATAGTAAATGAGTGGGGAATTATTTATTATTTCTCAAGCTTAGGTTTTGGAATCTATAATAAAGTAATCAAAACCACAAATATTACCGTGGTTTTTTCCCATGGTTTCTACCAAAGGCTATTTTTTTATTATTTTATAAGTCCAAGGGCATAACTTATTAAAATATTACCTTTGATGATGTGGAAGTGAGTCATGTTCTTAAAGAAATTATTTAAAAACTAAAAAATATATTATAGGCTTTGGAGGATTCATAAAGGCTTTATAAAATTAATCAAATAAACTTAAAATTACATTATTTTAAAAGGTAAAAATATATTTTTTCATGGATTCCTTTTTTAATGTTTATTACATCACTTTTGGGTCATTATGATGTCATAATATGCATTGTATATTTATAGTGTTTAAATTTTACCTAAAAATTTAATACTCATAAAATTATAAAAAATTCATCATTGGATAATTTTAACATGGTGATTCAAAAAATAATATTAATTTTATAAAAATAATTTTAAAATATATAAATTTTCACTTTTAAAATATAATTTACATTTGTTGAGAGATGTTGGGTTTTGACAATATAGTTTTTGAACCTTTATAGAAATTAAATTTGACAACATAAAAATTATATTATCTATTAAATTTAACAATAATAAATTAATATTAATATTTTATTAAAATATCATTTATTTTAAAAATATATTAATTCATTAAAAGCAATTCCTTAATTAAAATTTCATATTACTTAAAAATATAATTTTCTTTTTATCGTATCAAAATATAATTTTTACCAAACTGATTACTTAATCATTTATAAAGTAAAAAAAATAAGGAATAAATATAATCATAATTTCAATGAAAAGGAAATACAAATATTAATACTATTAGGGTTACTTTTTTCTAGTATTTGTTAAATTATTTTTACCCTTAATTGGCCTATTTTCCTTTTACTATGGTAATTAGTATTTACTATAGTTAATATTCACGTTGTAAAAAAATTAATTTGAAACTATTACATAATATTAATTATGATGATTCAAAATATGGAATAAATTTTATCAAAATCAATTCCCAAATATGTTATAATTTAATTTAATATAAACCCCACAAACATGATAGAAATTGGTTTTTGAAGAATATATTTTTTTAAGAAAAGATTGTTTTACTTTAACTTTATAACTAGTAAACTTCATTATATGAATTTCAATTTATAAATATGGATATATAATATAAAAGTTTATTTTATATCATTTCTCATTATGGGTTATTTCAATTAATTAAAATGAAGAAACATTATGCATTTTAAAATAATTTTCATAAAAAATGTGTTTTTAGTCCTAAAAATAAACCTATACTAAAATATAGTATATATTTTACTTAAATATAATTAGTTTGATAAAATATTGATAAATAATACCTATGATACCTTGAAATAAAATTAAAATAATATTGTGACTTTTATATTACTTAATTTATCGAAATAAATGACAATTTTACTTAAAAACAGTATTTTTAACTATTCACTGAAAAATCTATCGGTTTGAAAAATCCAAAAAATTCACCATATTTTAATATTGATATAGTGATATCAAAAAATGGTATCATTTTATTAAATACATTTTATAAATGTTATATAAAATAATTATGATATTTTTTTCACAAAAATAAATAAAATATCATATTTGATTAAAATATATTTTGAACAAAAGGACATTACCAAAATTTCATTAATTATTTACTAAGAATTTATCAATATACTTAAGAAATATATATATTTCATAAAATATTTAGTCCTACACATATCCACAAATTTAATGGAAAGGTTAAAGTAGTTATATTTAAATAATTATTGTTTGTTTGAGTTTGGTGTTGCGTATCTCATACGCTATCAAACATAGTTTTTTATTTTGAAAACTCATGAAATTATAGGCTAATTATTGCATTGGTTGTGGTGTATCATGCCTGTTTCTTTAAGGTCTGTTTTGATATTTCCTCTCCACTTAAGATTTTTCTTATTTAATTGATTCTTATATGTAAGGAATGATTCTAGGGTCTTCATTGTTGTCCTTATGTTCTTCCATGTTGGTGGGTCCAATTGTGGGCATGTGTGCCTTGAATTTGAGGTAAGTGTTTTCATCTCAAGTCTATGTTGTATGAAATTATTTCTCCAGTTTTTATAAAAAATTTATAAATGGAATGGAATTATTTACTGATTGATTTTTGTGTGTGGAAGTGGGGTTTTTAGAAAAGTTGGTTTTCCCCTTATTTTGGTAAAAGAAAATGGTATTTTCAAAGCACTATGAAATGGATTTCTGAAATGGTTTTCAAAGAATTATTTTGAAATGGTTTAGAAAATATTGCACATGTGAATCCTTGGGTACTTACGTGGAATGGTTATCTTAGGTACATCATCCATTTATATTCCAAGGGGTTCACACATGGAGTGTTCCTCTATATCCTGGGCCCATTATTCTGGGGACTCGATTGACATTCTTGGGGGATTCACTAATAGGGTGTTCCTCTTCTCCTTAGACCTATGTTCTATGGACTTGAGTGTGCACTAGTAATTTATTGTGCTATGAGTAGTCTTTTATCCTAACCTATACTGATCATAGGAATGATTTTACATGTTCTTTATTTGTATTAGATTTTATGTGATATGTGATATATGATTTTCTTTTATTTGAATGCTTTGATGCATATGAAATTATTTGAACTGATTTACCTACTTTATTTTGGAAATATGTAAAATGGTAAAATGAAAAAAAAAATCAATGCTTTTGATATGAAAGCTATTTGACTATTTATCATTCTCTATTTTCAATAATGTTTATCATGTTCATATTGTTTTACAAAGTATTTTTATGGAACACAAGGGTGGGATCCAACTGAGTATGTTTACCTCACACCATATGCACCCCTTTTCTGGTGCATTGACCTTTATATGTATTTCAATGTAGGGAATGTTAAGGCACTGTAGTTAGGTGGAGAGATTTCTATCTGTTTTTTTTTTTTGTAGCAGATTGTGAGATGGTGGGATTTTTCTCATGCAATCACCTAGAGTAAATATTTGGTTTTATTGCTCTTTGTTTTTGGACTTTTATCTTAGATATTGTTTAGATACCATTTGAGTTATATCAATTATATTTTTCTCTTTTTCTATGAAATATATATTTGTTTATTCTTTCACTATTTCTTTTAATCATTTGTAGATATATTTCATGGTGTCTTCTAAAGGTGGGTAGAAATCATTCCCTCTAGTTGTTTTATATGCCTAAGTGCTAGTTTTCATCCTGTGGGGATCAAGAACACCCTTTTAGTATGTGGAAATTCAGTTTAGGTACCATTTTTAGAGGGTATACGGGTCGGGTTCATCACATTTTGGTATCATAGGGAGTTTTTTCTCAAGAGTCCTTATCTTGGGACATTTTGTAGACTAGAGATAGGAATTGAGAGGTAAGTTACAATAAGTTTCTAGAAAACTATTTTTATGATAATACCCAAGTTACCATGGGATGTTGGGATGTGGTTCTTCTATTTTGAGTTCTTGATCTTGATCTTAGTTTTTTTTATGTTTTTCCGGTTTTAACTGAGCTTATTCTGTTATCTGATTGTTTCTTTTGTTTCAGTGTGTAGCTGTATGCCTTCAAAATGTCTTCCAAGGGTTTCTTAGGAGGTTTTAATGGATTCTCCTCAAGGTAATATGCCTATAGATCATAATCTTATCAAGGATATTGTGTGAGCAGTTCATGTTGTCAACAAAAATGTACCACAAGTCCAGAATGTCATTTTTGAGGTATATCTAGGAGTTGGAGGAGAAATGGATCAATCACGGTAGTACTTACATGATAAGACACTATCCCTTAAGGGTATAAATGAACCTTAAGAGGAAGAGTGTTGGCTTGATATAATTAATCAAATATTTTACTTTCTATATACAGTTGAGTGTATCAAGGTGAAGTGTGAAACATTCAAACTCGAGGGTCCCTGCAAACGACGGTGAGATTCCATGGTATAGGAGGAAAGGAATGTGGGCTTGGACTCAAATGTTTTCAAGACTCTCTACTTCTATTTTTTTCTAGAGTCTCTTATGATGGTAAAGTCTCTGGTGTTCCTCTCCTTGAATCAGGGATAGTGTTTGATGTCATTGTACACTAATTAGTGTGCTGAGGAGGTTCATTTTTTTTCAAAAGGTAGTGAAGAATGACTAGTTTGAGGCTCAGAAGTACCTAAAGGGTTTGCGACCAGATATCAAATCATATTTATTTATGCTAAATCTTTCAACTTATGTGGAGACAATAGACAAGTAAATTATTATAGAGATGAATATTATATAAATTTTGGTTATTCTTCCCCTTCTCTTCTACCCAGTGGAAGATTTAGTGACATGTAGGGGAAAAAAGACATAGTGGAAAGATCATTACAGGAGTTTTGGTGGTGTTTCTCAATGGAATTACTCCTTTTCACCATTAGTTTCAACTAGTAGTGTTCCCTTATCTTACGATCAGTGTGGCAAGTTCAGACACACTCGTTGTCTTTTCTTACACCTGCAAAGATGTGCAATAGTTATGGATTTTATGGTCATCTTGAGCATTTATGTTAGGATATTTATAAACCTTGTTATGATCAGGGATCATTATATCCAAATACTACTAAAGAATAGTCAGATGCTTCAAGGGCTACAGGTTTCTATCCACTATCCTTGGGAGTAAATCACCTCCATGCAGTGGATGAATTTTTGAAGGAGTAAGATGTAGCTCCAGTGATAATGAGAGATACCATCTTTATTTATCTTTGGTAGTGATTTATTTATTTTATATTAGTCATTCCCACTCATTTATATATGGTTTTTTTGTTTATATTCTTAAACTTAAAATGGATCCCATGCCCTTTGTTATGAAGTTAGCAACACCTCTTCGGAAGTGAAAAGAGCAGGGTTTTTAGGGTCCTTCTTGTTTGTTATCAATAGCTCATACGGATTTGATCTAAGATTTCCTTATTCTTGATCTAGAAATGTTTTTACATAATCATCAAGATAGATTGTATTTTTTATCATTGTGATGAGGTTGATTATTATCATTGATGTGTCTTGTTTCTCATTGTGATTAGGTTGTTTCTCATTGGGTGTTTTAGGGAGAGTGGGATCTGAGGTATGGTTGTACAAGACCTTCCCCCACATAGCTCAATAGTTTGTTGTCTTCTATAGTAGTTTATCTCAATGATGTTTCTTCTATTTTTAATCTTACCACTATTTTTTTGTATTTTCCTATTATTTTCCTAGAAAATTTATATAGTCTTCTTCTAGAGAGGTGGTTAGAGTTTATGATTAGCCTAGTTCTAGGTACACAGCTGATTTTGATACCCTCTTATCTTATGGAAATAGTGGAGTGAAAAAAATCAAAAGATTCAGTTAGATGACCTAATAGTGAAAGGTTTTTTCTACATTAGTTTTTCACCTTGGGAATCCCCCATACTCTTTTCTAAGAAGGTATATGGTTTACTCCAATTGTGTGTGAACTATCAAATGTTAAATCGGGTAATAGTTAAGAATAAGTGTCTTTTTCCTTGTGTGGGTGATTTCTTAGATTATTTAAAGGGTGAAAAGTTGTTTTCTAATATAAATATTCAGTTGGGTTATCATTAACTTAGATTTTGATATTCTGATATACCAAAGATGGATTTTAGATGTAGATATAGACATTATGAATATATTGTGATGTCATTTAGTCTAACTAACACTCCTTCAGTTTTTTTAGATTTTATGAATCAGATATTCCATGATTATCTCTATGATTTTGTAGTGGTTTTAACGGATGATATTTTGGTTTATTCGAGATCCAATAATGAGTATGATCACTATTTGTGTTTGGTTCTAGAAATCTTGAAGAGTCTCCATTTCTATGTAAATATTTTAAAATGAAATTTTCAGATATAAGAGGTGATGTTCTTTGGGATTGTGATTTATGAGCATGGATTATCAGTTGATATTGATAAGTTGAAGGTTGTCTTGTCATGGGATGAACCATGTAATGTCTTTGAGATTTGGTGCTTCCTTGGCCATGATAGATACTTCTGATTGTTCAATAAGGATTTATCAAAGTTGGCATCACCTTTGATTGATCTTGACAGGAAAAGGGGTTAAATTAATATGGGATGAAAAGTGCCATTCTTATTTCATTGAAATGAAAGGACCTCTGACATCAGCTCCTATTCTGATCTTACCTAAGCCTGGTACGGGGTTTTTTGTTTTTTGTGATGCTTCATATGCTATTTTGGGTTGTGTTCTTATATAGGATAATTATGTGGTGGATTATGGAACTCTTCATCTTCGATCTCATGAGAATAATTGCTCCAATCATGATTTAGATCTTTTCACGGTTATAAATGCGCTTAAATATTAGCGGCACTATATTTTTTGGGAGACCTTCATGGTATTTTCTAACCATAATAGTGAGATATATATTTTCTTAGAAATAATTGAATATTATATAGAGGTAGTGGCTGGAATACCTTCATATGTTTATCTTTGACATCACATACACCCTAGGGAAGAGTAGTGACATTGCAAATGCTCTCAGCAGGAAAGTACCATCGCAGGTTGTTCTGGAATTGAAGGAAGAGTGGAACCTTATGGGGATCTTCACTCAATTACACTGAGATTCTTGGGAGAATGTTTCAGGTATGGTTCTAGCCATTTTTTAGTTATAATCATCTTTACTTGAGTATATTATACATATTTAGCAGTAGGACTCCAACTTCCGATGAATTTGAGAAACCCTATATAGTGGTGAACCCATTTCAGGTTGGTCTCTCTCTTTAGATAGTATTCTTATTTATGGGGATCAGGTTCTTATACCAGCATGTGTGAGGAGATTAGTTTTTTTTTAATATCATATTTATTCATGGTCTATTCATATAGGCACTATAAATATGTACTCTTATATGAGATGGAAATTCTAGTGGTCAGGTATGAAGTATGGAATTGAAAATTATGTTTCCTGTTGTTACACCTACCAACAAATAAAGAAAGAGAATTTGAAACCCTCTGGTTTACTCCATCCTCTTCCAGTTTTGGTTTGGAAATGGGATGAGGTTTCCATGTATTTTTTGTTGGATTCCCATGGACTCCTGGAGGTATGGATTTTATCTGGTGATGATTGATCAGTTGACAAAGTTATCTCACTTCATTCCAATTAGGGACAACACAAAGGTTAAAGATATGGGTAAATTGTATGTGCATGATATTTTGAGGTTACACGGGGTTACTTATGCTATTATTTTATATAGGGATCATAGGTTTACTTCGAGGTTATGGAGGAGACTTCAAGAGGAAATGTGGAATTAGGTTAGGTTGAGTACGGATTACCATCCATAGATAGATGGTCATATGAAGCATGTTATTCTAATATTGGAGGACATTCTTTATGCCTACATATTTTATTTTGGTGGATTATGGGATAGCTATTTGGGAATGGTTTAGTTCACTTATAACAATAGTTATTCGTCATTGATCAGAATGACTACCTTTGCAGCTTTATATAGTCACCCATGAAGATCACCACTTTGTTGGGTGGAGGTGGGAGAGGCCTCTCTTGTAGGACTGAGTCTCCTTCAGGATACATCAGTAAGGATTAATTATATACATCATTATATATATACAACTCAGAGTCGATAGAAATAATACGTATATTGGAAGAGTTTTTCATTGAATTTCTCTATAGGTGATCGGGTTTCCTTGAAATTTTCTCCTTGATTAGGTCACTATCGGATTGAAAAATAGGGAAAGTTGGCTCAAGTATATATTGAATTATTTATGGTCACTAATCATCTTGGGTAGGTTTCTTATCAGTTTTCATTTCTAGTTCAGTTGATGGGTATTCATGATGTTTTCTACATATCACAACTCAGGAAGTATCATCTTGATCCCTCTCACATTTTGAGTTGAGAAGAGATTAAGTTGGAGTTAGATGTTTCTATTGTGGAGCATCCAATAGAGATCATTTAATCTTAGGTTAAATTCTAGAAAGGGAATTCAATTCCATTGGTCTGAGTGTTATGGTGACATGGATCATATTCTCAGAAGATATGGGAGCATGAATCATTGATGAGGGAGTAGTGGCCTCATCGCTTTCTGAACATCATTCTTCCTCACGACTTCTCAAGGATCTAAATTCTTATAATGAGGAGTTTGTAACATCTCTTTTCACACTTTTAGGTATTTCTATTCTCTCTTTTCATTCCCCTCTTTATTTGGGTGTGTCTTCGGACTCCCAATGATGGATATCATTTTCTAGGGAAAATGACCTAGAGTTCATGGATGTATGTTTGTTTAAATTAATGGAGTCCAGGTATAAATGTATTAAAGGATTTATAGGATTATCACTAAGATTGGAGAACACCTATGTTGGTTTGGTCTTCCGATTGTGGAACATGGAGTTTTCACAATCTTTTGGGAGATTACACACCGTGTAATGATTACACATCATGTATGTTTTATATGTCATGTAAAGTATACATGGCGTGTATTGGTCTCTAAACAGATTTCATGAGTTAGGTACAAGGAATGAAAGGATTACATGCTGTCTAATGTTTACACATTATGAAATGGTAAAAATCATATTTTTTAATCATAAGTGACACATTTTTTGGTGTTTTTTGGTTTCATGGATTACACGATGTGAACATAAAATACATGCCATATAATTATCACGTCATTTATTTTTAGGTTATTTGACAGTTGATTATTATTTAATTTGGTCACAGTATTATCCCCTCTCAATATAGGAGCTCTCCCATATGATTTTTGGAACCTACACTCTTTTTTGATATCTTTTTTCAGATATTTATCTCCATTGTGGTTGCGGTGGATCTCCCGGGGTGAGTAATACTTATACTTATTCATTTATTTTGATTGTGGTAGAACTATTGTGTTATGTTATTAGATTTTTGATATATGGTGATAATATTATTGATCCCTTCTATATCTATTGTGTGATATTCCTCCAGAGGCTAATTGTTTTGTTGGTTGTGGTGCAATGTGCGAGTTTCTTTAAGGTATGTTGTAATTTTTCCTCTCTATCAAACTTTTTTCTTATTGAATCAATTATGAGATGTAATGATTGATTCTAGGTTCACATTCATTGTACTTGTGTTCTTTCATGATGGTGGATTTTGTTACAAGAATGTGTGACCCAAATTTGAGGTAGATAGTTTCATCTCTATCCTATGTTGGATTAAATATATTGTTCTAGTTTTGATAAATTAGTTTATAAATGAAATGGAATGATTAATTAATTGATTTGTGTTTTTGGAAATCATTTTTTGATAAAATGTGGGTTTAATATTATTTTGGTAAAAGAAAAGGGTATTTTCAAAGCATTTTGAAATGAATTTTTGAAATGGTTTTCAAAGAATGGTTTTAAAATGGGTTGGAAAATAGAGTACATGGGAAGTCTTGGGTACTTAGGTAGAAGGTTTAACTTAGTTCCATCATCCATGTATATTCTGGGGGGTTCCCTAATGAGGTTTCCCTCTATTCCTTAGGCCCGTTTTTCTAAAGGATCGATTGATATTGTTGGTGTATTCACTCATGTGGTGTTTCTCTACTCCTTAGGCCTATTTTATAAGGACTTGAGTGAATACTAGTCAATGATTATATTATGAGTAGTCAGTTGTCCTGACATGTAGTAATCCTTGGCATGATGTTACCTATGCTTGATTTTTATTGAATTTTATTTGATATGTGATACATGATTTTCTTTGATTTTACTAATTTTATGTATATGAAATTCTTTGAACTAATTTACCAAATTTATTTTGAAAATATGGAAAACAGAAAATTAGATGTTTTTCTATGATTTTTATATAAAAACTATTTAACTTTTTATCATGACTTGTTTTCTATAAAGTTGAACATGTTCATATTTTTGTATAGAGAATTTTTATAGAACACATTGGTGGTATCCTACTAAGTCTATTTAGCTCACACCCTGAGCACCCCTACAGTAGTGTGTAGACCTTTGTATGTCTTTCGATGCAAGGAAAGTCAAGGATCTACAATGAGGAAATGAGGTTTCTATTAGCTATGTTTGGGTAGTTGGTGGTGACATAGTGGGATTTTTTCCACACTATAAATTGAGTAGTTGTTTTCTATTATCCTTTACTATTGTACATGTCTCATAGAGATTGTTTGGATTCCTTTTGAGTTTTATTACTTCTACTATTCAATTTTTTATAACATATTTTTTTATTCTTCCATCATTTATTTCCATTGTGTGTGTGTGTATATATGTCATATTATATGATTTAGGTTGGGAAAAAATTTTCCCTCTATTTTTTGTTGATTCCTAGGTTATAATCTTCAGCCTGTGAGGATTAGGAACACCCTTTGGGAATGTAGAAATTCAGGTTAGGTACCAGTTTGATAAGTTAGTCGGGACATGAACATCATAATTAGAAATGGGATATTTATACTTGTATTTAAAACTTTTCACCATAAGTGATAGAGAAACATGTTTCAACTACTCCTCATTCTCATGGTGAATTATGGGTAAAAATACCATCCAACTTATCCATTTTTTTATTCAGGCTTGGAAAATTATGGATAATATTGGTGATAAGGATAATAAGATATGATTTATGGATAATTTATTATCCAAGTGGAATCCTAATTTAACTTACTGGTTATTATACCCTATCATTTTGAAAGTATGATAAGCAGCTAGATTTCCTTATTCCAGTTTACACAGATATAGTGCATTGAAAATATTATTTATTTCAAGCCTTTCCTTATATTTTAAAAGATAAAAAAATGAGATATTATGTTGTAAGCATCCTTGTATTTATTTTTTATCATAAAATATCCATAAATAGTTACTAATATGATACAAAAGGCATAGGAATCATCCTCTATATATCTCTCGCATGTATTCTTGTCACCTTCTCCTGCTTTCTAGGGTAGAATAATGGAAACAAGGGATTCCAAAACATAATAAAAATTTTATAATAATAATTAATCATATAAACAATTATACTATATCTAAAAATATTTATTTTTAAGGACATAACCTGAATTGAGGAACGATTTCACTGATTTTGTGTCTTTTCATTCCATTTTTCTATAATAATTGAAACATATTATTAAAAATTCATTTGATTATAAATTATTTAAGGTGTAATGATAATATTAATTTTATTAAGTCTCCCACTATTTTATCGATCCCCAATATCCCTCATCATTGAACTTATAATGTCTAGTTTCTGGGAAATTATTGTGGAAAGGATTCATATTTCTATTCACATAACCCCAATGAGGTTTAGTCAATATACTTGAAGGTATTTAGGTAGGTAGGACTTTTCCAACTGTGGGCTTTCAACTCCTTGATCTGTTGAGTGGAATACCCAATCCTAAAATCCTGACTTAGATTTCATCAACCCCTACCTCCAAGTTATATCAAGTCTAGTTGGGGATACTTCTCTTGATGTAAGATGGTTATGTCAACCCAAAACCTTCATAATAACTCCATGTTAAAAATTAGTATCTCAACGAGGTTTGGTAAAACACTTAGTTCTAAGGATTTTATTCCTTATCAATTAATTAAAAGGGCATGTCGGACTTGATATTTATTTTTGGGAATTTAATTTATTATGCATAAATTTTATCTTATTTTTTCTTTTATATAACTTTTTAATATTAAGTGGATTTTATTTAATTAATTAACCATATTGGAAAAATATTTAAGAATAATTCATTTATTTAAATTCTATATTTTCACATTAATTTATTTATTTATGTGATAGTGGTATTTCATCCATATAATAAATAATGTATAATATAGAAATAAATAAATAATAAATAACCTGATCATGAGCTTATCCAATGGTTGATTTATTGAGTTGAAAATAAATCAACCTTTGGCCTAAAGTAATAACTACTTTTTCTATTCTTGGAATGAGTTGCATCATTCCACCTATCCACCTGTGAATCACCTAGGTTGGCATCATAATGTTTCCATCTTGAACTGCCTCCATGTGACTTGGGATACACCATTAATTACAAGTATTTATTACTCACACATAGTTGAGGGGAAAAATGGATTGAGTGAAGTGGAATACATAAATAACCTTGGACACATAGATCCTATATAATAAAAAATGGATTGATGACTCACTGGACATCAATTTAATTTAATATTTAATTATTGAAAACCCATGAAATAAATTAAATTAAATTAATGTCAACACATACATAGGTGTTTTTCAATATCATGATCGATTAAACATGCAACAAATACACAAAAAATAACAAGATAACATTAATTTATTTTTTGTTCTTTATTATTAAAATAAACATACTTGAATTAATCAATAAATTAATTAATTAATTAATTATATTTCATCTTAATGACTATACAAATTCATTTGTAGATACCCATATTTATGGAATTCATGATAAATAAACGATAGAACCAATTATTATATATTATTACAATAAGTTAATTGAGTATTTAAAATTCTATAAAACTATTTTTAAATTGTCAAAAACTCAAATTTTTAATCGAAGTAATAAGGTGTTAATGCCATAATTTTCAATTTAATGTAATTTAATTTTGTTCCTTATTGGGAGAATACACAGTGTGTGCTATCTAATTATGAACCATGTACCTCACTTATCGTGTATCTGGGTTACATGCTTGGGATTTAGTGTGTTAAATTAGTTAAACTACACAACATGTAAATGCCTGCTACACATCATGTATTTACTTTAAAATTTCTTAGGATAAATGCATGGTCTTAGGCGTGTATCTCAGTTGGACTACATATCATGTACAAGCCATCTACAAGCCATGTATCCCTTATTTTGTGTGTCTATTTTTCTCATCTAATGGATTGATGTGTATTTCGGAAGCATGAAATGATGAACTACATGGATTTTACACTGCATACATGTCATGAATATCATAAATTCTATAAGATATCAATCTCATGCGATTTGACCATATATAATAACCACGTAGATTATAGGATTTACACTGCTAACCTGTATAGGCTACACAACATGTATGCCAGCTACACAACATGTAATTTGAAATATCGTTTTCTAGGTTGTCCCAATGTACATGCAGTGTGACATAAATGCATTGCATTAACTTCTTAGTGTGTTGTGTATCCCACAACACATCAATTTGTAGTGAACATGGGTACACGGTATGTACTCTGACCACATGCTATGTAGCCCAATTTTACGGGCCCAAAAATCTAGCACTTCCTGATGGCATCTCCAGTAATTCTTCATTAGTTCATATACCTTTAAGAAAATTAAACAATTAACAAACATGATTAATATATTGATATCATGTTAATTCAAATAGGATTAAATAATGAATAATATGAAATGAAACATTCAACCACGATTGAGTATAGATAAACAACTAAATGAATAATTATAAATTTAAAATGTGACTGCTTTGATACCATTTTTTGGTTCCAAGTGTAGTGGAAGTTCCAGTTGGTGAGTATTATATTAAAATTTATTTTAGTATTTAGTTGTCCAAAACCCCAAGCAAGGATCTTTAATGTTAAATTTATAATTAATTAATTTTGATCTAAAGAAAATAAATACCTTTTATTATGATATTTTCTTTGATGTCATTATTTTTCTTCCAAAATACCCTTTTCGAATTTCCTTTATTGATATTTAAGGATCCAGTGGTAGAATCCCTCTATATGTGATCCACACGTGCTCCATTGATCTATGAGAAACACCAATTAATATCTAGGTACTAGAGTAGAAAATCAATTGTCTTATATCATTCATTTTGACTTCTCATCCTTTGATCTTGAAGGAATCTCTCTTATATTTCTTGTTCATGAGAGGAATAGATAAAGAGGAATAATTTTGAAAGAGGGATTGAGGTCAGTTATGTGCAATGATTATATGTTCTCAACTTTTTTAGTTTACTCTAAACAATTGACCAAACCATCTCTTTATAGAATTAGGGTTTTTGTTAAAATATTATTGAATTATATATTATCCCGTAAATAATATAATTTCCATTATAAAACCCCATTCCATAAAATAATTACAATAATATTATTATTTTACATTATGTGCTAACTTGCGTAGTGAGGAATATTATTTATCAGCATGCAAATACATATTCATTATCGGACATGGTCTTGGTTTTTTTGACATCCTCTTAATTTATTGAATAATTGAATAAAATTATTTAATTCACTTAAATAAATATTTTATTAACAAATCAACAAATAAATATTTATTAAATATTCAATAAATAAAATAAATACCAAGAAGATACAGGATCCGGATGAGTCCAGTCTTAAAAATTATTATTAATAAAAGGTAAAGCATGTAAAGTTAGGAATTTCAAGGAGGTTTACCAAGGAGAGAGTGTATCACTCCTCAAGTTTCACAATCAATCGATTCTATGAAAAAATCAGAAGCCCTGAAATACCACATCATGCTTGTTTCTGTGATCTCCCTCTTTGAGAGAATATCTAAAACTTTGTTAGCTTCCTGATATGCGTGAGAGACAAACATATCAAGATGTGCCACCTTGGAGAGACACTCAATCCATTGTAGTAAAAGCCTCCATGGGAAATTATTGGTCCTCATGTTCAAGGCCCTCACCACAACCTAAGATTCTGATTCTATCCATAATATGTTCCATCGTTGGAGGATAGCATGTCAAATGGCATGGATCATCGCACGTAATTCAGTTTCGTAGGTAGCAATGATGTTAATATAGTGATAAAATAATCCTTTGAAAAATCTATTGTAAGTTTGAAAAATAGCTATATATATTGAGGGTCTTGAAATGTCAGAGGCTGCACCATCAACATTGACCTTGATCCATGCTCTAAGAGGAGGAATCTATCTCACGGATTTGTTGATGAGAAATGGTTTTGGTCTTCCTGTAACACCAAGGAGCCTGAGAATATTATTCTCTTCAATGTTGTTATACATTTTTCCATTCTATATTTTGGAATCCCCATGAACCCCTTTGTGAAGTTCCCCTCCTATCAAATAGTCTTGTGTTACATGCCTTCCAGATAGAAGTAAGGACCGAAGTAGTAGTGACCAGTAAGAGGTTCTGGATCTGAGCGCTCCTTCCAGCCTTTCCAAGATATTCTAGAAAGTCACCCAGTTTTCATCCTGTATGAAATTTAAGTCCATATATGTTTCCAATATAACCCCACAGCTCCCCTATAAAATAAAATTTAATGAAAAGATGTTGGATATTTTCCTCAGCCCAATGACAAATCTGACAAGCTAAAATAATGATTTTTCTAACCTTTTTCATATGATCATGTGTTGGCAGCCTATTACTCCAAAGTCTCTATAGTAATATGAATCTCGAGGGCTTTATGAAGTAAGATTTTAATTGAGACATCCATTATGGAATTCTGGTTGAATAATCACATTTAGTCATATAAAAATCCTTGTTATTGAAAAGCCCACGGCGATTAGGCTTCCAAACAAGTGTATTGGCATCCATGAATGTGTAATTTCAAATTCCAATTGTAATCTGTAATGAGATATCAAATATGCTCTGGTGTGTGATGAAATTATCAATCTTCATCTGTAATATGTCAGAGGGTACATCCACTATGTCTTTAAGAGGTCGATCTAGCCAACAATCACTCTAGTAGTTGAGAGAATATTGTTTTCAAGATATCCACTTAGTGTCACGCATGATGTTGTGAAAGGAAATCTTGATTGATGTCCACACTAATGATCCAAGATAGTATGAGTAGTCATCAAGAAGCCTCTTCTTGAACCTACTAATAAAAAATCACAAGAGGGGTCATCTGTGGTTAATAATCTCCATGTGAACTTACCAATCAGGTTGTCTTTCAATATCTTGAGGTCTTTAATGCCAAGGCCTCCATCTCAAACCAGTGAATAAATATTTATTATATATATTCAGACAATAAAATAAATTATTTATTAATAATTAATACATTATTTATTACCTTTTCAATATTAGTGATCAATAAAACATGAATAAAATTATTCTTTAGTCTTGATATTAATATTTATTCAAATAATTAAATTCAAATATAAACTAATTGAGATCAATGAAAAAACAAAGTGTGTGACCCTCTAGGATTCTTTCTTGTTGGAATTATGTAGGATTTCCTAAAGTCCAAGATTACTGTCTAGAAATAGGAAAATAAACCCAAGAGAAAGAACTTAATGTCGTAATGATGACAACAACATATGAATTCTCACTATGTGATATAATCCCTTTGTCTCAATATCTCATCAATAAGGTTTCACATCTATTTAATTAACCTATTTTATTTGCTCGATATATCTTTCTTTGACTATCTTAAATAAACATCATTACACTATGGTCATGGAATTTATGTGATGGTTTTATTTCAATAAAATTTCCAAGATATAAACTTCTAAAAATATTGAAGGAACAAATATTTCCTCAACTTATCCATTAATAACATGTCATTTGTGATGCACCCAACTTACTCTACCTCACTACGAATATATGTCGTCACAGTTTTCTTCAAAAAAAATTAGTGTGTGAGTCATGAAATGTATTAATGATAATCTTAAAGTCTAAGGACTATTATACATGCTCATGAATAGGAATATACGATGACACCAAAACATGAGGAATTAATACTGGAGGGTTTGTTCTCATAACCTCCCATCTTAGAGATTACCAAGTGTGAACTTCATGAGATGAAGTCGCGTCCACTTACAAGTACTCACATATGATAGTCTATATACTATGTGCCCAATAATAGTATATTATCAGACCATAGAACTATATTTTAATAATATATTTATGAAACTTCAAGGCTATCATCATAGCGGGGAACTTTTATGACCTTATCAATGCGACAGATGCCCTAGTACATTATCGCATCAATAGTATTTAGAAGAACAATCAATATGTGATAAGATATTTAAATTAATATTCAATTATTTGAATATATATTTGTAATATAAATTATAAATTAGTTGTCTCTAGGGCATAAACTCCAATATTTTAACCATCAACCTGTTGGGCGGAGAAAGAAAGGAAGTGATGGCAAGAGAGGGGGGTGAATTGCCTTTTAAAAAATAATTAACAATTTGAAAACAAAGTGAAAGAGCAGCGGAAATAAAAGAGGCAAAACACACAACTTGATAACGGAGTTCGGCCTAAAACCTGGCCTACGTCTCCACTCCCAACTCAACCGTTGAGAGATTTACTACCGCTTGCTTTTCAATGGTTGTAGCAAGAAACCCACTAGCCTTTTTACAGGTGAAGGCTAGCTCACCTATTACAGCTTTCTTTTTAATGGTTTGAGCAAGAAACCCACTAGCCTTTTTACGGGTGAAGGCTAGCTCACCTTTGACTCAAGCCTTTTAAAAGGAAAGGCTTGACTAACCTCTTCACACCTTAAAGGTGGTGTGAAAACCCAAATGAAGAGAGGAATGAAAGAGATGGGGGTTTGTAGGCACAAACCCAATTTGATGCTCAAAATGAATAAAACAAGAAAAACCGTAATTGGGGAGAAGCCTTGGGCGCCAATGGATGATTGGAGTTGAAGACGTGCACTCCCAAGCTTCTATGGTGGTGCTCCTTGGATGTGGAATTGGATTGGAGCAGTTGGGGTTCCTTAGAGGAAGTCCGCCGGAGGTTCGCCAAATGATGTTAAATATGTCTCATGGGCTTCCGTACATTTGTCACTTGTTCCGAGGCTTCAAGGTCCTTTATTTATAGAGGGGGAACCCTCATATGGCCGTTAGAGGCCTTTGGAGCCATTGGAGAGGCTTTTGGAGCCGTTGGAGGCCAAGTGGACAGGCTGGTCAAAAGCCCAACGGCTAGTTTGACTGGCTCCACCGGCTGACCGGTGCAAAGCCACTGGTTGGCCGGTGTGTGCAAAAAGGAGGAGGGCTCGGGCTCAGGCTCCACCGGCTGGCCGGTGAGGAGGCCACCGGTTGACCGGTGCTGAAGTAGTAGCAAACACTGTGCTGGCTGGGTGCCACCGGCTGGCCGGTGCTGAGGCCACCGGTTGGCCGGTGCTGAGGCAGTGGCTCAGCCTTCTGTCCAGGCCTCCATCGGCTGGCCGGTGGTCTTCCACCGGTTGGCCGGTGGACTGAATTTCAGTCCACTTTTGGTTATTGCTTTCTTGGCCCAATTCCTTGGCCACCTATCATCCAAAAACACTTAAAACAATATTATTAAAATAAGAGAGTGATTGTGATCATGAAAATTAAACCACGAGGGGTTCGAGAGGTACAACAATCTCCCCCTATTTTGATGATCACAATCACCAAAACAAACAATGTAAAATACTGAAATGATAGGCATGCTTTAAAAGATTTTTCCCCCAATCAACCAAGAATTTCTCCCCCTTTGTGATTATCAAAATAGCACGGGGCATAAAACTTGATTGAGGGATAGGTTTGAAAAACAGGATAGAGATTTTAAACCAATTGAAATTTTTGAAATTTGAATTGAAAGTTTTGAATGAAAAATGAATAACATTTTGAATTGAAAGTTTGAATTGAAAATTTTAAATAATAGTTTGAATTGAAAGTTTGAATGTTTTGAAATTGAAATCAAAAAGCCTTAAACAATCCTAACTCCCCCTAAATAAAAACAAAAAATCACCGGGGAGAGGTTTTTGAAACCGAAACAAATTTTGGCCCGGAGAGACTCGCTAAAAGGGATTTTTCAATCCATACTTGTCTAGTTGCGGGTCTTCTCCTATAAAATTCGTCATTAAAAGAAATGGTTTTGGGCCTACCATACCGGGCATTTTTGCAATCGCACTCATAAATTAAGTGCCCGGGTTTTTTACAATAATTGCAGAATTTAAATTGAGAGCTCCCCCTTACAAAAACAGTTGGAGCATGGGAAGAGGAAGCTTGCTTGGAATAGCCAAGCCCTTTGGTGGTTCTAGATATGCGTTGGGAACCAAGAAAATTGTTCAAATTTTGTTCACCTTGGGTGAACTTAGCAAGGGATTCCCTTAAATCTTTGATAGTTGATTCCATGGAATCAACATCGGGAAGGTTTTGGATTTTGAGGGTCAACTCTTCCTTCTCTTTGAGAAGTTGTTCTTTTTCGGAAGAGAGTTTTTTGAAATTCTTTTTTAAAGCAACAAATTTGGAAGAAAGTTCGTGAAAACCTTCCTCCAATTGATCTCTAGCATGTTGGAGATCCTCATAAGACAAATGATTAAAAGAATTTGAAGAACTAGAGGATGAGGAGTCGGAAGATGTTACCTCATGAAATGCCATTAGGCATTTGTTACCGTTGTTGCTTGAGGAGGAGGAGGATGATGAGGAGCTATCACTCCATGTGGCTTTGAAAGCCTCCTTCTTCTCCTTTTGCTTGTCCTTTTTCTTTTTGAGTGGACAATCGGGCTTGTAATGGCCTTTCTTGCCACACCCGTAGCATGTTACCTCAGGCTCGGATTTTTCGTCGTGTTTTTCCTTTCGAGCCTTGCGGGATTTCTTCTTCTTGTGCTTCTTCATGAACTTGTGCATTTTACGGGCAAGATTCTCCATTTCTGAATCGCCACTTGACGAGGAAGATGAGGAGGAGGATGAGCTTTCTTCTTGTTGAACTTTGAAGGCGATGTTCTTTGGAATTTTGATCAGTTTGCCTTCCTTTTCAGCTTGCCTCCTCATGGTGATCTCATAGGTCATGAGAGATCCGATGAGCTCTTCGACCGGCATGTTCTTGATGTATTTTGCTTCTTGGATTGCCGTGACCTTCGGTGCCCATGAGCTTGGTAAGATCCATAGGATCTTCTTGACCATTGTTTCTGCAGAAACATCATCACCAAGGTACTTTCTCCCATTGCAAACATCAGTAAAACGAGTAAACATTTCAGAAATAGATTCGGATGGATGCATGGAAAAACTTTCAAAATCTTGGCGATACATATCCAATCGAGTATCCTTGACTTTGTTGGTCCCCTCATGGGTAACCTCCAATAGTTTCCAGATTTCATGTGAAGTAGTGCATGTGGAAACTCGATTGAATTCATTACGATCAAGGCCGCAATGAAGAGCGTTCATGGCTTTGCCATCAAGCTCGAAATTTTTAATATCGGCTTGAGTCCATTTGGATTCATCGGGAGAAGAGAGAGTGTAACCATGCATGAAAATTTTATAAATAGGATAACCTATACTTATAAGAAATGTGGTCATGCGGGTTTTCTAATAAGTATAGTCGGTTCCATCAAAAAATGGAGCACGACCCAAAGAATAGCCTTCGGGGGCGAAAGAGGTTGAAGCCATCACAATGGATCTTTGAATTTGAAACCGGTTAGGGTATTACTCAAATTTTTCCTCTTATACCAATTGTTGGGCGGAGAAAGAAAGGAAGTGATGGCAAGAGGGGGGGGTGAATTGCCTTTTAAAAAATAATTAACAATTTGAAAACAAAGTGAAAGAGCAGCGGAAATAAAAGAGGCAAAACACACAACTTGATAACGGAGTTCGGCCTAAAACTCGGCCTACGTCTCCGCTCCCAACTCAACCGTTGAGAGATTTACTACCGCTTGCTTTTCAATGGTTGTAGCAAGAAACCCACTAGCCTTTTTACAGGTGAAGGCTAGCTCACCTATTACAGCTTGCTTTTTAATGGTTTGAGCAAGAAACCCACTAGCCTTTTTACGGGTGAAGGCTAGCTCACCTTTGACTCAAGCCTTTTAAAAGGAAAGGCTTGACTAACCTCTTCACACCTTAAAGGTGGTGTGAAAACCCAAATGAAGAGAGGAATGAAAGAGATGGGGGTTTGTAGGCACAAACCCAATTTAATGCTCAAAATGAATAAAACAAGAAAAACCGTAATTGGGGAGAAGCCTTGGGCGCCAATGGATGATTGGAGTTGAAGACGTGCACTCCCAAGCTTCTATGGTGGTGCTCCTTGGATGTGGAATTGGATTGGAGCAGTTGGGGTTCCTTAGAGGAAGTCCGTCGGAGGTTCTCCAAATGATGTTAAATATGTCCCGTGGGCTTCCGTACATTTTTCACTTGTTCCGGGGCTTCAAGGTCCTTTATTTATAGAGGGGGAACCCTCATATGGCCGTTAGAGGCCTTTGGAGCCGTTGGAGAGGCATTCGGAGCCGTTGGAGGCCAAGTGGACAGGCTGGTCAAAAGCCCAACGGCTAGTTTGACTGGCTCCACCGGCTGACCGGTGCAAAGCCACCGGTTGGCCGGTGTGTGCAAAAAGGAGGAGGGCTCGGGCTTAGGCTCCACCGGCTGGCCGGTGAGGAGGCCACCGGTTGGCCGGTGCTGAGGCAGTAGCAAACACTGTGCTGGCTGGGTGCCACCGGCTGGCCGGTGCTGAGGCCACCGGTTGGCCGGTGCTGAGGCAGTGGCTCAGCCTTCTGTCCAGGCCTCCAGCGGCTGGCCGGTGGTCTTCCACCGGTTGGCCGGTGGACTGAATTTCAGTCCACTTTTGGTTCTTGCTTTCTTGGCCCAATTCCTTGGCCACCTATCATCCAAAAACACTTAAAACAATATTAGTAAAATAAGAGAGTGATTGTGATCATGAAAATTAAACCACGAGGGGTTCGAGAGGTACAACACAACCATTCTCCACCCAGTGCCATGTTCACCCGGGGTTTGACCATCAACTAAACTGCCAGGAGGCTGTGTTCACCCTAGGTCTATCAAACACAAATAGAATCATCATGGGGGATTTTTTCACCCTGGGTTTAACCATCATATCCAAAAGTAAATAAAAATAAGGCATAAGGTCTCATTTAACAATTCCTACCAAGTCTTACTAAAAGGAAACCAAAGTAAGGGAGAAATCCATTTATTAATTCTGTTTCACTGTTTTATTGACCAAACTCAATTTATCATTTCCAATTTTTGTTTTTAAAATACAATTTATAAATAAAAATCATTCCAAATTTCTATTTTTAGAAATACCAATTCAAGTTCCATTCCACAATTATGATTCTAAAACTCATATTTTATTTACTACCAAAAAACCCCACTCAGGGTAGCCTTTCATTAAAAAAAGGCATATTTATGGTGTATTTAGACATAGTGAAGATATTATTAAAACATTTAGTTTAAATTAGGTTGATGCATGGATTATCTAGTATTATTGTACAATGTACCATTAAAAAATAAATAAATCAAGACTATAGGTTAATTTTAAGGGACCACCTGCAGCATGTGAAGTCTCTTTTATTTTTAATTCCTTATCCATAACCCACAACCAGAGCTCGTCCAAGGACAAAGGCCACTGTTCAAACCACTCACACCCCTATATTTTCTCCAAAAACCAAAATTAATTAATTATAATAAAATTTTAATTAATTAACAACTTGTAATTAATTAACCAAGACAAAATACTGAGTTATAAATGACCATTCACTCAGTATATGCTCCCACTACATCTAAACTAGAACCAACCCTCCTCTAAAGGTCCATTTCATGCCCAAATAATTACCTCAGGAAAAATTCCTATCATTTATAACTAAAACCATAATTCAGCACATTAAAATTAAACTCAAAACCATTAAAACTCACATGAAAACATACCTCCATCAAAACGATGGGTGGCGATGTGCAGTCATTGTCACGAGACACCCTCTCATCAGGATACATGGAAGCCTCGTCATATTGAGAATATTTCACTATTATCTAGTGCAATCATTGCTCAAATCCCTAACTATGAGAAATAATAATTAGAGGGAGAAAAGGAGGAGAAGAAGGGAGATCACTAAATGGAGAAAAATTCTATGAATTTCCAATACTTATCACCAAAATCACCCTAATAGGAAGGGGGGCCAAGTGAGTGGAGGGGGAATATTGGTCCATGAAAGCCAAAATAAGGAGGAAATGAGGGGTTGTACCTATAAAAACCTTAGGGGTGAAATTGTAATTCTAAGCCTTAAAATCCCAATAACCAAGACAGTGGATTCAGGTAGTGGATCATGCCACTGCTAAACTCCACCATCCATCTGGTGGACACCCTTAGGCTTGAAGGACCACTATCCTAGCCACCAGCTAACTGATGGCCTATTAGAGGCTAGTTGGTGGCTTCAGGTTGTAGTTGTAATGTCCTGAATTTTTGAAGATGATAAAAACCATCATTGATAATAATTTATGATTATTTTTATGTGAAAATGAATTTTTTTTCAATAAAACTAATGTAATAGATGGTTTAAAGTGCTTTGTGTAATGGAAAAATCTCAGTTAATACCTTCAAATATTCTATGGAATATTTTTGAAGTTATTCTCTGAGATAAAATGAGATTTCAAGGCCTGTAGAGGCTCGGAAGAGATGGAATAAAAATATTAAATATATTATATCACCCACAAGATATTTTTATAAAAATAATTGAATAACTCTCAAAAAGTGTATCATATGAGAAATCTAAGACCACTGTTAGGTCCAGGATAAGGTATTTATCCTAGTCATAATATAACATTTGTGACGTCAGATATTTGGTCAGATCGCATGTGAGGATAAGTTATTTAATATTTTAATTATATATTCTTCCAAAAATAATTGAATATCACTAAAATAGTGAGTTTTATAATAAATTTAATACAACCATTAGGTTTGGGGTGCGGGGTTTATCCTAGGAAAGACATAACTTTTATGCACTTTAGACGTTTGGTCAGATCATATGTAGGGTTAAGTTATTAATATATTTATTATATTTAATTAATTAATTAATTGTTAAAAACGTTTTTATGTGTTTCTTCATCCCCAAATATGAAAACCACCATTTTTTACATTGTGTATTTCTAAAACCATCAGTTTCAAATTGTTTTTACCCATTTTAGTTAGTAACACATTAAATTGGGGAAATTCATGACTCGGACATTAAATTTTTTTTTTGTGCATCTGGCAGAGACCGAGACACATTTTATTAAAAAAGGAAAGGATAACTACATGAGTCTGAAATAAGGTATTTTATTACAATATTTATCATAAAGAGGAAGAAACTCAACCGGAAAGTTGTCCTTCCAAGTTATGTCCTAGTTGATTCCTTTGTTAGCAAGACCATCTGCAACCATGTTCGCTTCATAAAAGGCATGTGTGGCAATTTAGTTAATCCCTATAAGCGAATTATAATGAATTATCAAAGGATAATGGAATGAGATTATAAAAGATAATATAATACAATTATCAAATGATAAATTAAAAATATTATCATAAGATAATTATCAATAGATAATTTCTATGAAATTACAAATGATAATTATAAATAATTATCAAAATATAATTACATTAAATTATCAAGGTAATTTATATAAAATTTACCAAAAGATATTTATTAAAAATTAACAAAGGATAATTAAAAATAATTATGAATATATGATTAAACTAAACTATAAATGGATAATTTATGATAATTATCAAAATATAATTATAAAAGTATAATTTATGAGAAATTATCAAAACATAATTATAAAAGGATAATATGTGAGAAATTATCAAAAGATAATAATAAAAGGATAATTTATGAGAAATTATCAAAAGATAATTATAAAAGGATTGTTTCTGAGAAATTATCAAGAAATAATTATAAAAGTATAATTTATATAAATTATCAATTGATAATTATAAAATTATAATTTATTAAAAATTATCAAAAGATAATTATTCTTAAGGAGAATACTGTGAGTGCATGCGTTGAACTAAACAATAATTTAAAGATTATTTTTGAGAGAGAAAATGTGATTACATGTAACATTTTAATGATAATTTAGAAATTATCTAAGAGGGAGAAAGTATCATCGCATGTGATATTTAATTATTTTTGAAATAAAATAGTTGGTTTTGGTTTTTGGGACCCTTGGTGAACCTTGAGTTTTTACATGTCAAAAAATACAATAATAAGTCCTATGAGGAGGTGTTCTTGATTATGGAGGTTTTCAATCTAGCTTTCAAACCACACAGAGTGGTTTATCCCCCCATTAACATCGATGAATTTGAGGTAGGAAGTTTCTTACCATTTTGGTCTATGTATATGATGGTAGCATGACATGTGATTTATGCTTGACTAACCAATACTTTTTATGTTATGCATGTGGGTGCATGTGTATCCATTAGTATTGCTTGATTTATATAATATGATTATGCATGATGATATTCTTTAGACCATGTTGATTTTATCATATGTGTGTATGTATGGATTTTCTCATAGTCATGAAATGTTATGTATGATTTCATCTTTTCCTTATGAAGTTCTTATTATATACTATGTTGTTGTGTTATTCATGGTACCAAAGTGATGGGTGGGCCTGTCATGGATCGGTAGCCCTTGAGGGGGAGTGATTTCAGACACTGCATGTGACTTGATGATAAGACCAATATGGATGAAGGGACATGATAGCTAGGTGTGGCCTAGCCTAGGGGCATAACGATCATGAGTGATCAGACCCGTATGTGACCTTGGGATATGATGATCATGAGTGATCATACATGGATGGAAATAGTGGGGAATGATGGTCTATGTGACCTGACCTAGAGATAGTGTAGGGGCATGATTATCTAGTGTGGTTTGACCTAAAGTCTTGGGTCCTATGTGTCTATTCATCATCTTAAGGCTGACTTTGACCTTGAGATGTTTCCATGATTTTTAGATGTTTTCCGGCATGGGGGAGAAGCAGCTATAACCGAGGTTTGTGATGTCTTGGTTAGTGAATGAATTCTTGGAATGATTATTTCTTGTGGGAAAATTTATTTATTATTATTTTATACACTCAGATGCAAGTTCACACTCATTAAGGATGAATTGGTGGTGTTCTACTAAGTATTTATACTCACACCATACTCAGGAATTTCGGTGCGCTTCTAGATTTCATGAACCAGGATCTAGTGGAGGGAAAGGGCCCTATAGTGGATGGTTGAGTAGTGGAAAATAGAGTGGGAGTGGGTTGGGACATACTCTAGAGGACCCACGTTTGTTTATTTGTTTTTTTATCTCTGTATGTATCAACTACTTACTTTCTAGATAGGCTTTCCACATTGGGATCTATTTTATTATATGTATGTCACTAATTCTGTTTCTACATTTACTCTAATTTTTAATTATTTTTTATTTTTTATTATCATTATTATGACATGATACTAAGGGTATAGTCTCCCCAATTTTGGATTTAGACCCTTTTTACTAGTTAGCAACCTATTGTGTATGGGGAGACGTGTAAGAGGTCATGTAGCATTCCATCTCAGACCTGGTGGTTCAGGTCGGGATGTTACAAAATGATATCAAAGGATCAAGATTCACTAACAAGTTCTTATATTTCTCTTGCTATGGGAAAATATAGATATTAAATAGGATGGTTAGGACTCAGGCAGGTGAACTATGTCAGTGCATGTCCAACACAGTATAGTGGACCTCTGAGTTTCCATAAAGTAGGGAATTTATGTTTTGCTGTTACCATTAATTAAATTCACCTTGGGTGATGCACATAATTTTTATATGTGATTTATTATATTTAAAGCGTATTCATTCATAATGAATAGTAACATATGTTCACACGTCATATATATACCCTTTATTGTACTACATAGTAGTTCATTAATTAAATACCTTGATCTATTATATATATTCCGTATAGTTTCTATTTGTGTTATATATTTGGGTTGCATGATTTTGTGATATATATTTATTTTAATTAATTAATTTAACTAAGTATATTGTTTTATTAGTATATTTATTACGACTGTGGATAACATGAAGTGGTGAATAATGGGGTTCATGTTTGGAGGAGTATACCCTGGGTTAAGGGTAGACTTCTAGGAGAGCATGGTGTTATCCCATAGATTGAATAGGACCGGATTATGTTCCTAATGTTCCTTGATGTTATAGAATACTTCACCTGGATGTATTCTTAGGGGAACTACTTGTTAAGTGGGTATGGAATGCTTCTATGAGGGAGGATTTTTCTGATCTACCTCTAGACTTGTAGAAGAATGCAATTGGACATCCTCTCGCACCTGTTATGTGGTTAGAGTATTAGGTCTGCTTCAACCAGAAGTCTTTTTCTTAGTATCTGGCCAAGGGATTTGAGTTTAAAGCTATGGTTGAACATGTCATGATATTAAATTATATAATTATTTGTCCTACCAGAGCACCATAGGCCCTCACGATACTTAAGAATGAATTAAAATCCTTGAGAGAATATTTGAAATGGTAGAGACTTTGAAGTATTGGAAATTCAAGATGAGATAAATCTCATGTTTATTGTATAACTAGTTCGGTACCCCCGTATCATAAAATTCCAACCAAGATGAAGGATATCAGGGAATAGTAGGATGAATTGGAGCTAAAAACTGTGGTTTATGCTCTGAAGTGATGGCGACATTACCTCTTTGGTGAGATATTTTTTGTCTACATGAACCACAAGATCCTTCGTTGTATATTCACATAGAGGGACCTGAATATAATATATATGTTATAGATTTAGTATTTTTAGATGTCTGAAATTGATATGTTGTGTGAACCAAGGAAAGGTAATGTGGTTGTGGATACTCTTATCCATAAGATGAATGAAGATATGGAGCTTGGTGAGAGGATTTTAGAGGAGTGGTGGTTCTTAATGATCTTGATGAATGACCAGAGGATGGGTGATTCTAAGGATAAGGTATTGATGAATTGTTCCCCTTTAGTGATCACATCCTCACTTGTGGACCAGGTAAATACAAGTCAGGAGTCAGGCCCAGACTATGTTGTGATGAGGGTACAGCTAGCTGGAGGTGACCTGATACCTGTATGGTTGATGGACAAAGACAATGTGATCATGGTACATGGATATTATTAGTCCTTTATTCCATCATAGAGGAGATTATAAGATTATTTAATACCTAATATGTGCAGTACTTCCTAGTGAAACAAAGATATACTATGAATTTTGGTGTTATTTCTGGTGGCTTGGGATAATGATGGATATCATTGGGTTCGTGTCCTGATGCCTTACCGGCCATAGGGTAAAGGCTGAGCACCATCCTCCTGGTGGTTTTCTCCAGCAACTTATTACTCCCCTATGAAAGTGGGAGGATGTCATGATAGACTTTGTGATGGTTTTACCTAGGACCCTAAGGAGTTGTGACATATTCTATCTGATTTTTGATTGGTTAATGAAATTTTCTCACTTATTACCAATCAGAGAGACCCACTCAGTGGAGAAGTTTGGAAAGATATATGTTTGTGAGATCATATTCCTACATAGAGTACCCTTGAGTATTTTTTTCATATTGATATGTATATTTTATGTAGAATTTTTTTGAAGGGCTTGTAGAAGGACCTAAGGACTCAGGTGAGATTAATCACAGTGTACCATCCTTAGACCGACAAATAGTTCGATTGAACTATGTGCATATTGAAGGATATTCTTAGAGAATTAGTTATAGACTTAAGTGGATCATGGTATAATAACTTAACCATTATTGGGTTCACATAAAAAAAATAGTTACAAGTGATAAATTTAGATGCCCCCATATAAAGATATTTATGGGAGGTTATGTCACTCACCTATCTATTAGGATGAGGCGGGTGAGGCAGCGGTTTTTGGACCTAGTTTGGTTCGAGATACCTCCAAGAGAGTGCATCTGATTCAGAATGTGTTGATCACTAGTAGAGAAGATAGAGATAATATTCAAACCGTATGAAGATACCCTTGGATTTTTCTATGGGATATTGTGTTTTCTTGAGAGTGACTCCTCATTAGGGCACAAATGTCTGATGAAGTAGTGAAAGCCAGTACTATGTTTTGCAAGACCCTTTGAGATCACCAAATGGGTGGGTACAGTGGAGTATTGTCTAGAATTTTTTCTATGTTATTGAGGCATGCATGATGTGTTTCACATTTCTCAACTTCAGAGGTATACACCCGATCTTGTGCATGTTATAGACTGTGAGGATGTTGAGTTAGAACTCGATGCATCTTTAAAGTGTGCCCAGTGTGGATTATTGACCAGAGTGAGAATTTTCTATGATGAAATATGGTACCACTCATCTGAATTTCAATGAAAATATGGATGGATCCAAGAGGAGATGTGGGAGCATGGGTCTGATATTCAAGCTTAGTGTCATGAATTGTTTGAGAAAGATCACTAGAGATAATTCTCGGGGAGGATAAGTTGAAAGAGGGGGAGAATTTTAATATCATGAATTTTTAAAGACAATAAAAACTCTCATTGATAATAATTTATAATTATAAGTATGTGAAAATGTAATTATTTTCAATAAAATCATTTAATAAATGATTTAAAGTGATTTTTATAAGAGAAAGGCTCAGTTAACACCTTTGAATATTCTATGGAATATTTTCAGGGTTAGGCACTAAGATTTCATGATATTATGAGGCCCGTAAAGGCACATCATAGACAAAATAAAAATATATTATATATTATATTAAAAATATGATATTTTACCAAAATAATTTAATATAACTTAAATGGTGCATTTAATGATGAATTTGAAACTACTGTTAGGTCCGAGATAAGGGATTTACCCCAGGCGTGACATAATATTTTTGTGCATCAGACGTTAGGTTAGATCGCATGTGAGGATAAGTTATTTCATATTTTTATTATATATTCTTCAAAAAATAATTGAATATATCTCAAATGGTTCATTGTATGAGAAATATAAGACCACCATTAGGTCCGAGATGTGGGGTTTACCCTAGGTGGTACATAAATTTTATGCGCATTCAGTTAAGTTATTAATATATTTATTATTTTATTTTTATTTAATTAATTATTAAAAACTTTTTTTATTTGTGTCTTCATCCCCAATGCCAAAAACCACCATTTTTTACACCATTTATTTCCAAAACTTTTGTTTTCAAACTGTTTTCACCCGTTTCAGTCAAAAATAAATTAAATTAGTAAAATTAAGGACTCCACCATTAATTTTTGATTGAATCGTGGATTAAATTAGATACTTTAAATAGGGGTTTTAAATATTGTGATTTTGGGTTCTAAATTTCTAAATCATTTCTCCTTCATTTTTGGTCCACCCCATTGAGTCCGAGTGATCTCAAAACTCCCTTGAACGCATTTGATGAACCCATCATCGATCAAACCATGTGTGCATAGTAACTTCCTCTCTGTTTGTGTTTTACGCCCATAGAATAAAGGTGAGTTTCTTATGTTCTTTTTATTTATTCATATTTTCTTTTATTTATTTTATTCCATTTCTTTATTATTCTAAATTATAGAAATAATGGTTGGTTTAAATAAAATATGATAGAGTTATCAAGGGATAATTCCAACGATTTATCAAAGGATAATTTCTAACAATTATCAAATGATAATTGCACAATTTTAAGTAATGATAATTGTGGAAAATTATCGAATGATAATTGCATAATTTAAAATAGATATAATTGTGGAAAATTCTCAAATGATAATTGTTCAATTTTAAAAAAAGATAATTCTCAATAATTATCAAATACTAATTATAACTAATTATCTTAGGATAATTGCTTGAGATTATCAGAGATAATATTATACAATTATCAAATGATAATTTAAAAATATTATTATAATATAATTATCAATAAATAATTTTTATAAAATTAAAATTGATAATTATAAATAATTATCAAAATATAATTACATTAAATTATCAAAGGTGATTTATATAAAAATTATCAAATAACATTTTTTGTGAAATTAATGAAGGTTAATTAAAAATGATAATAAAATGATAATTATAGAAGGATAATTTAATAGAAATTATCAAAAGATAATTATAAAATGATAATTTATAAGAAATTATCAAAAGATAATTATAAAAGGATAATGTATGATAAATTATTAAAAGATAATTATAAAGGGATAATTTATGAGAAATTATCAAGAGATAATTATAAAAGGATGGTTTATAATAAATTATTATGAGATAATTATAAAAGTATAATTTATGATAAGTTATCAAAATAAAATTATTCTTGAAGAGGGTATTATGAGTGCATGTGTTAACCTAAACGATAATTTGGAAACTATTCAAGAGAGAGAAAATATCATCGCATGTGAAATTTTAATGATAATTTAAAAATTATCTAGGTGAGATAAATAATTGTATGTCATATTTTATTTCTTTTTGGAATAAAATAGTTGTTTTTGGTTTTAGGGATCCTTAGTGAACCTCGACTGTTGATGTGTTAGAAACTATGATAATAAAGCATGTAAGGAGGTGTTCTTGACAATTGAGGTTTCCACTCCAACTTTTGAACCATACAGAGTGGTTTATCCCATTGTTGATGTTGATGAATTTGAGGTATGAAGTTTATTACCATTTTTGTTTATATATATTATGTTAGCTTGATATGTTATTCATTCTTAGCTAACCCATGATTTTTATGTGATTTATGTGGGTATGTGTGTATAAATGAGGCTTGTTTGATTTACATAATATGATTATACATATTGATGTGCTTTAGACCATGTTGAGTTTCCCACATGTGTGTGTGTGTATGTATTTTCTCACACTCATGACATGTTATGTATGATTCAACTTTTGCCTTAAGATATTCTTGGTATATGCTATGTTGTTTTGTTATGTATGGTAACAAAGTAACATGTGGTCCCATAATGGATTGGTATCCCTTGATGGGGAGTGTGTTGAAATGTTTCATGTAACTTGATGATAAGACCGAGATGGATGATGGGATATGATGTCATATTATGGCCTGACCTGGGTTCATGATGATCATGAGAGATCATACTCGTATGTGATGACCATGGGGCATGACAATAATTAGTAATCAGACCTATGTGTAAATAGTGGGGCATGATAGTCTATGTGACCTGACCTAGAGATAGAACCAGGGCATGATGACATAGTGTGGTTTGACCTAAAGACTTGGGTCCTGTGTGGCTATTGAAAAGCTTGAGGCTGGCTCTGACATTATGACATTTCCATGATTGTTCTGATGTTTTCTGACATGGCATCAAAGGAGGTGTAACTAAGGTTTGTGGTGGATTGGTTTGAGAAAGAATGATCAGCATGATTTTTTATTTTATGTGCATATATTTATTTTTATGATATACACTCTTATGAATGTGCACACTTGTTAAGGACACATTTTTTGTGTCTAACTGAGCCTTTTTACTCACACACTACACAAACATTTTGGTGCGCTTGTAGATTTCATGACCTAGGATATAGAAAAGGGAAAAGACTTTATGTTGGATGGTTGAGCAGTGGAACATGGAGTGGGATCGGTCCAAGATAGACTCCAAAGGACCCACATATGTTTATTATTTTTTACCTCTTTATGTATATATTTCTTACTTGCTTGACAGGCTTACCACATTGGGAGATATTTTCTTATATGTCTGTCATTTATTCATTTTATGCATTTACTTTGATTGTTATTTATTTTTTATTGATTATTATTGATCATATAGTATTATACTAAGGGAATAGTCTCCCCACTATCATATTTAGACCCTCACTGCTAGTCGGCAGCCTCTTGTATATAGGGAGGAGTTCATGAGGTCACATCTCATTCTAGATCAGACCCTATGGTTTGGGTTGGGATATTACAAAATGGTACCATAGGATTAGGATTCACTAAATCGTTCTTCTCTTTGTCTTGGGATGTGACATGATAGAAAGGAGATGGTACGGTTGGGACTTGGGTAGGTAAACTATGTCAGTGCCTAGAAAGCATCGTATAGTGCACCTATGAGTTTCCATAAAGTGGGAAATTTGTGTTTTGTTATTTCCATTGATTAAATTCACCTTGGGTGATGCACATGATGTTTATAATAGATTTATTATATTTCAAGTGCATTCATTGATCCTGACTATACATGTAGGTTCACATGTCTTATATATACATGTTGTTGTGTTGCATAGTAGTTCACTAATTAAATGTATTGATTTGTTCTATCTGTTCATAATAGTTTTTATTTGTGTTATATATCTATGTTACATTTTTTTGTGATATATCTTTATTAGCATTAATTATTTTAACTAAGTGTGTTGTTTTGTTAGTATATGTATGAAAACTATGACTAACATGAAAGGATAAAGAATGGGGTTAATGTTAGGAAGAGTATACATTGGGTTAAGGGTAGACTTCAAGGAGAACCTTGTGTGATCACATAGACTGAATATGATCTTCTTGTGTTCCTAATTTTCCTTCTTGTTATAGAAGATGTTGCCTCAATGTATTCTTAGGTAAATACTTGTGATTCAGTGCTAAAATGATTCATTGAGGAAGGATGTTTCTAATCTACCACTAAACATGTAGGAGAATATAGTTGAGCATCCTCATGCACCTGTTATATGGTTAGAGTAGTAGGGCCACTTCAGCTATAATTCTTTCGATTAGTGTATAACCTAGGCATTGGAGTTTAGAGCTATGGTTGAACATGTCATGACATTCAATTACGTCATTATACATCCTACCAAGGAACCAAAGGCCCTCAAGATATTAAGGAATGGATTCAAATCATTAAGATAATATTTGACATAGTAGAGACTCTAAAGGATCAGTAATTTAAGTTGAGATAAAGCTCATGTCAGGTGCATAGCTAGTTCGATACCCCTATATTGTATAGTGTCTACCAATATTAAGGATATAAATGTTTAGTTATATGACTTGGAGCTGGAATCTATGGTTCACACTCAAAGTGATGGTGACATTAACTCTTTGTCAAGATATTTTTTGTCTACATAGACCATAATATCCTTCACTATATATTCATATAGAGGGACCTGAATATGAGAAATATTTGTTGGATTGAGTATATGTAGATGTTTAACATTGATATGTATTATTAATAAGGGAAAGGTAACATGGTTTCAGATTCTCTTATCCATAAGACACATACAAATATAGATCTTGGTGAGAGTCCTTTAGAGGAGTGGTGGTGCTTGATGAGATTGTTGGCTAATTGGGGCATAAATGCTTTTAAGGATTAGGGATCAATGAATTGTGCACCATCAGTGATCACATCCTCATTTGTGGACTAGGTGAATACTAGACAAGAGTTAGACCCGGAGTGTTTCATGATGAGGGTACAACTAGCTATAGGGGACCAGATACTCTGATGGTTGATAGACAACAACAATGTGATCAAAGTACATGGAGAGTAATAGTTCTTTATTCTATCAGAGAAGAGTTTATGAGTGACTTAAATACTTGAGATGTGTGGTAAATCCTAGCATGATGAAGATTTACGATGACTTCAAGTTTCAATTCTGGTGGCCCAAGATGATGAGGAACATCATAGGGTCCTTTTCCTGATGCCTTACTAGGCAGAGGGTAAAGTTTAAGAACTGGGATCCTTGTAGTTTTCTCCAAAAACTTTTTGTGCCCTTGTGAAAGTGATAAGATGTCACAATAGACTTTATTATGGGGTTACCCAGGACCTTGAGGAGTTGTGACACAATCTGGGTGATTATCAATTAGATAATGAATTATACTCACTTCTTTCTAATTAGAGAGACTCACTCAGTAGAGGATCTGGGAAAGCTCTATGTCTGACATATCATGCACCCACATAGATTTCCCTTAGGCATTTTTTCATATAGAGATGTATTACATTATTATTTTAATTGTTATTGAAAATTTCCCTAGGTACTCAGATGATATTGATCATAATGTACCAACCTCAGACCGACAGGCATTCTAAGTGAACTATATGCATATTGGAGGATATGCTTCAAGCTTGCATGTTAGACTTAGGTGGAGTATGGGATGATCACTTACCCTTGATTAAGTTCACATAAAATAATAGTTACTAGTATTTGATTAAGATGTAACCTTATGGGGATCTTTATGGGAGGATTTTTTTGTTATCACTAATTTTTTTTCATGAGGCAGGTGAGGTAGTAGTTGTTGGCCCCAGTTTGGTTTGAGATACCTCCGAGAGAGAGAATGTGATTCAGAATATGTTTATAACTACTCAAATCAGACAAGGATCTTATAAAAACTATAGAAGGATACCCTTGGAGTTTTCTATGGGAGATCAGATTTTCTTGAGAGTGAATCCACAGTTATGGAACATTTCATGCCCCCTCCCTCCAAATATACCACAATGAGTGGAGAGAAATAATGACCCCTGAGTCCTGCCTTCAGTAGGAACTGGGTTGGTGACTAGCATTGAGGGTATAAAAATCTCATAATATGGGATCCATTACCCTCTGTAATAATATAGGATCAGGAGATAAGATGAATCATCCACAAGAAACCCCATTACATAATATAAAAAATAAACCAAAACCATCCCAAAATGTATGTATAAATAAAAATAATACATATAAAAATCTCCAAAGTAAAATACCAAAAACTAAAGCTAAAGCAGAGACATAGTAGCTATCCAAGATCCCATCTAGTAATGTCTGGAACGTTCCATGTAATCCTTCTGGAAACCTGAAAACATATTATATACATAGAGTGATCATAAAATTATACTTAATATGAAAAATAAAGTCTCTCATGCACATTTGAAAGAATCATACTCATGCACCCATGAGAAAACATAAGAACCAATAGAACCTAAACATGTAAATTATCCATCCCAACCTCACCAAGGAATACTCACCAAATAACGCAATCTAAGTAATATAATATAACAATAATTACATTGATAAAGGGTGCCTCACACCACTTCCCACTAGTATGCCTCTCTCACACCCCAATGTCATACATCCTAGAACTCTCATCTCTTCCATATACCACATTGACCCATAAGCACCATCACAACACACCTCGCCTAAAGACACATGTGATCACCCTCCCACAAGCATAGCCAGACCACATCTTGTCTGAAGACACCTATTCCACAACACATCCATAACCATAACTACAGTAGTAGGGTATCATGAACATATAGGACATAAACCTCATTCCCTCATCCCAATATGCATGACCCCTATTAGAAGCTACCTCACAAGCACAATCATAATACATATTACTCAAAAACACTTAGGCCACCACCCCACAAGCACGGTCACATATCACCTAAAAATACCTGGGCCATCACAACCACCATATAATGCACTAATATAACTTTATCCATTAAAGCCCGTGCAATACCTACCATGCCTAGAAGAGAGATAAGGAAATATCAGGTATCCAACCATTTGTACTCCTCATCGAATTTCAGGAAAAACACCCCTCGTGTGACTATACGGGTGTCGACACATAGTGTTCGATGTTGGTGGGGTGCGTATAGAAATCAAAAGGAATATACAAGTATATAAATATAGCCACACACAACCCAAACATATGGTTTCAAAATCAAACACTAACAAACTCACAACATCACAACTTTTGTTACCGCCTCTAAATTCATAACACCAAACAATCCACATCCACAAGTCACATCACCAACCAATTCCTTTATCCAATACATTCATTTAATTATTTATAATCATCCATATTTAACCACATAAACCAACATTTATTTATTCATTATCTATTTATATCTCATTAACCAAACCAAACCCCATCCATTTCCATCATTATTAAACAATTATTTATTCCATCACTACTCGGGCATCTAGTGCAAAGCAACCACCACCTCGTCACCATAAAAGCATGACCAAACAACCACTATCTTAACACCCCAAAATCATTGACAGACAAACTATCATACCCACATTCCCCAACCACACATAAATAATACATCATCTCCCCACAAGCATGACCACACATCACAACACATCAAAATCCATTTTACAGATTTACAAAGATAATTTTATAACATTACACTTTATTTTAGGGTCATTTTAACACAATCTATAATCTTGTGGAAACCATTTCATTAGACAGATATAATTGGTTAGTCAATTTTTCTATTTTAGGGTGATATCACAACAATAAAAATAGGCCTAGTAGTCATAATACATATCATTCAGTGCAAAAAAAGACTCCAATATACCCAATTTTCAGTGGGGAATCAATCATATACAATCACAGTATCGCAATAATAAAAAAGCAGTAAAAACATGTGAATCAAACCCATTTACCCTTAAATTTCAATTAACCAATTATTTAGCTTTGTTTAATCCAACACAACTATCTCCCATATATAAATAAAATTAAACCCCTCCCACATGATACACAATAAAGAGAAATGAAGGATTGACTACCTAAAAGAATATTTCTAACTCATTAAACACCATAGGGAAAATAATAAATGCATGAAAACCACAACCACACCATGAGATATTGCATATCAACCTACAGCGCACCTAAAGACCATAAAAATGCAAATCAAACACACAAACCAAACCAAAACACACCACCATAGCGAAACTACAAACAAGAACAAGATAATAGTAACCAAGAGTAAGAAAGGGATTTACATATATTTCAATGAACAACCACTAGAACCTATGGATCAAAGAGGGCGGAAGGAGGGCTTGGGGGACTCCTCGAGGCACCTAAGGTTTATCTGGAATAAGATAGTAAGGGGGTACAGCTGAATGAATGAAAATTGGTCAAAAAATAACTTAAAACCCTAAATACCATATTTTACACTTCTGGTAACTATTACATGACATGTAATCCTTGGGTTTCTGAAAATTTCAAATTTCACTGAAAAACACATCACCTGGAAGGATTTAATACCAGAATTTATTACACATCATGAATCCCACTTACATAACATGTACCCTTTTCATGGGATGCCCTTTAGCCACGTACAATCCATGAACCACCTGGCTATATAAGTCGTGAACCACCATTACACATTGTGTAATACATTTACATGGTGTGTATTTCCTATAACAACTTTTTTCACCTCTATCCTCCACTGAAAACTCCCAAAACATCCCCCAAACACCTCCAACCACCAAAAATGGAAAAGTATCGGGCCAAGAATCCTTGGACCATTACATCAGATACCTCATAAATGATTCTCACCCTCTAGAATCCAAAACCAATCCTATATGGAAAGGGGTACGAACAATCACCCTACAAGATACCTCTCAATAATATCATCATACCTCAAATGATACCACTATCCAAACACGCTAAACCAAATAGCCATAAAACATATCACAAAACCACATCACCACTACCATCAATCCATAGAACCATTGCACCACCATATCAACCTCCACACATCCCAAACCAACAACCACTACAACCAACGAACTGCACCATATCAATACACCAATTGGGAAATTCCATCCTACATGCCAAGATATTATCTTCTCTGGGTGGCATTGAATCACCCGCATAGGATTAATCGCATCATAATTAATTAATATAGATTAAGAATCAGGACCTCCCCTTTTTATATTTCAATAATTTATCACATATCACACAACATATTAGAACAAAATAGGGAAAACTTCTCATCAGATAAAAAAGGTCTAAACATAACATTATAAAGAAAAACAAGTTGTAGAAAACTCAAAACAACTCCAGGTATTAGGCACACATTTGCATCTCTCGCCCCCAAGTACACTCCTACAGGACACCATTCCTCCACAACACATGAACCAAGGGTATGGTCCATCTATACAGTTCCTTATATTAGTGATCCTAGATCTCTACATGCTAGTCCATGAATGTCACATCATCCGCAATATCCAACTCTCCTCAGTCAATGACATGGGAGTCATCGTGAAGATACCGATGAAGTTGAGAGATGTGAAAGACATCATGAATCCTCTATAGATATGGTGGAAATGCTAACCAAAACACCAACTCTCCCCAACACCTCAAAGGGCCTAAAAACCTAGAAGAAAGCTTACTCTACCAGCCAAACCTTCGCTACCTATGTTAAGGGGAAACCTTAAAGAGCACATGGTCACCAACCTTGAACTCCAATGGCCTCCTCCTACAATTAGAATATGACTTATACCAGTCCTATGCTGCTTTCAAACTCTCATGAACAATTTAAACATTCTTTGTCATGATCTGCACTACATCAGGACCAAGAACTGCTACCTCCCCAACCTTTGTCCAACACAATGGAGAACGACATTGTATCCTATAAAAATCCTCAAATGGGGCCATGAAAATGGAATAGTGATATCTATTATTATAATAAAACTCAATCAGAGTAAACTATTATACCCAATATCTACCAAAGTACAAGATGCATTCCTGCAACATATCCTCCAATGTCTAGATAGTCTAGTCCAACTGCACGTCCGTCTAAGGGTGTAAAGTAGTATTGTGGCATAAATGAGTTCCAAAAGCATGTTGTAATCCCCTATAGACTCAAAAAGTAAAACATGTGTCATGATATAAGACAATGGACCTCATAACTCTATAAAACCACACCACCTCATCCATATACCTATTAGCCAAAGCATCCACTTAGAAGTGGGATAATTTCATCAACTGTTCCATGCTCACCCAGATAGAATCACAAACTCCTTGAGATATGGGTAACCATATGATAAAATCCATCGATATTTATTCCCATTTTCACTTGGGTACGTTAATAACATCAAATGTAATGAAGAAAAAATAAAAGTACCCATGAATACATCTAAAGGCAGTCTTTGGGATATCTCCCTCCTTCACCCACAATGAGTGATATCCATACCACAAATAAATCTTAGAAAACCAACTCACCCCTCTCATATTGCCAAAAATA
Organism: Viscum album; assembly: GCA_963277665.1. Lineage (NCBI taxonomy): Eukaryota > Viridiplantae > Streptophyta > Magnoliopsida > Santalales > Viscaceae > Viscum > Viscum album. The sequence continues at coordinate 2,054,471,570 of OY728150.1, read as the reverse complement.
TTATCTATCTTTGGAATAGGGTAATGGTTCTTGATTGTTACTTGATTCAACCTTTGGTAGTCTATACACAACCTCAGACTACCATATACCTTCTTGGTGAACAACACTAGAGCATCCCACAATAATACAATGGGCTAGATAAAACCCTTCTACATCAAATCATCTATATTAATTCTCAACTCCAGCCACTAAAAAAGTGTTTTATGATAAGGATCCATTGAAATTAGAGAATCATTCGGTTGTAAGTCTAATATGAACTCAACATCATGTTAAGGGGGTAGCATCAGTACCTCCTCTAGGAAAACATCTAGGAACTCCCCAATGACCCTGTGAATTTCTTCCCTTCTACTCTCTACTAATTCCATAGAAAAATAATCCATCAAAGAAAGAAGGGTCTCCACATGCTGGATGCCCGCCTAATAACCCCACTCACCAATGAAAATCACACATTGTTTATCCACATCTGAGAACAAAACTCTCCTCTAGAAAAAATTAATAACAACATGCATAGAATAAAACCAATTGATTCCTAGGATAACATCATATGGTTGCTGATGTACATGGATTTTTCATGTATTTTTATAATTTTCTAACTTAGTTTTAATTAATTAGTTTAACCTTTTTTATATATTTTTAGTTTATTTTGTAGTTTTTTAGTAGTTTAGATATTTTAATAATTTTTAGTTAATTTATATACTTATATTATTAATTTAGTATTTTTATTAGTTATATTAATTTTATATATCATATTTAATAGTATATTATAATTATTATTTTCACTAATTTTAGTTTATTTTATTTTATTAATTATTATTACTATGTATATATTTTAATATTGTATTAATATTTTATTTTAGTTCATTATTTTTATAGTATTAATAAAATAGTACTTTTTTATTAGTTATTATTATATTTAATAGTAGTGTTATATTTAATTTGCATGTGCATAAATAAATAAATAAATATATGAATGTATGTATATGTATATGTATTTTAATTCTTATTCATATTTATTATTATTATTATTATTATTATTATTATTTAACTTTTAAATAATAAGATTAAATTTGTAAATTTGAATTTGAATTTAACTTGTTTTTATTTTTTCATATTTTTTTCTCTCCACTATCTAACTAACCCCCTCCCCCTTTGACCCTTTCCCCTCTTCCACGCCATCCCTCCACATTTTTCTCCCTTTCTCCCTCCATATCCCCTGCTCCCCAACATGCCGATCACCTCACGCTGCTCACCCCCATAAACCCATGCCCCTCTCCTCACCCACATCCCAGCCCAACCACCCCAACCCCACTCCTCCCTCGGCAACATCAAAATGCAACAAGCAGCGAGCAACCCTTCACAATCTGAACCAATGGCAAACCATACTCGGCTTCAACATATGGCTGAACCGGCCACCTCTGCTGATCAGCACAACATCCAGCGACCACCCCTCCTCCATTTTGAGAGCGCAACGGTGGTTTGGAGACATTATCGATGTGCGCGGCAGTTCTTTTGGCTTCCGGATATTGATGTTGCACAACGAGAGCGAACGAAGATCAGATCATATTTTCAGTGGCGTGGTGGTCTGATTCGGGTGTGATGTCAGCGAATGCACAGAGCAAAGTGATGATTATTATTTTGCGATCATTGACGGTGTCTCGCGGTGACCACAAAAACGACACGACCATGGTGATATCTTTTATTTATTATTTTATGTGTTGTGTCGTGGTGATGGCAGGCTAATCCCTTTTGTGTCAGATTTTTGATGAAAGTGACGGTAATTGCATGTCTTTAATTTATTCCAATGTTTTATTGGCTTTTAAATTAATTTTAATTGGATTTTTATTTAATTAATTATATCTATGTTGAAATTAATTGTCATTTGGGCTCTGCACACATGCTTTGGTGCCCGTTCGTGTGATACCAAATAAGTAATCATAAACGGGAGTTCATTCGAGAATTTAGTTATCTAGAATTTGATCAAGTGCACGAGCGAATTCTGAATAAATAAATATATTAATTGGAAAATTAATATTTTGTGTGTGCACTTCTTCAGACTTATGTGAGTGATACTAAATAAGTGATCTCATGTGAGCTAACCTGACACCGGTAGATACTTCGACTTTGTGAGAAACGGGTCGTCGTATTTCACCAAGTGATTCAGTGTTGCAATGATGCGCAAGTTATTCATCAGGAGAGAGAACGAAATGGCGGATAATTTGTGTAAACATTAAAATACTATCTTACATCAGAGAACGAGACCAAATAGTATTTTGATTTAATTTGGAATCGGTGATAATTGAATAAATAAATATTCAAATGTGGGAATTAAATAATGGACATTGCATGCACTTGAACAGATGTCACGACTCTGACACTTCCATCTCTGCCAATTTCTTTCATATCTTAGATCACTTAGATAGTTTTAGTTAATTTAAATAGTCATTATTAAAATAGTCATTTAGTTTTTAAAACTTAGTTGTTAATCACACAATTAAAGCCTATCTGCCTGACCATTTCTCCAAAAGGACATTTCTAGTGTCTACTCACATTCTCTCTGTGGTTCGACCTTGCTCGCCACTTCTACAGTAGTTAGTAGGTAAATAAATATTGCAAATTTTCACGCGTTGCGACGTGCGTGCCAAATTTATGGCACCGTTGCCGGGGAGAATAGTAGCATTTTGAGTTCCTTTAAAAGAGTCATTTAGGTCAAAAAAACTAAAAATTAAAAAAAACTAAACCAACAAAAAAACAGTTTACTAATCGGGAAATTTTTAATTGTAGGGATTTTAAAGACACCCAGAAGTTCAAAATGATGTGGTCCGCACCACACAATTACAACTAGTACCTGCCCTACGTTACCCTAAATCAATGTATGATGTATAATGATTCACCACACATGAGATATCCAGGTAATCCCATTTATTTCAATGATCTTTATTCAAGTCCATGTTATGATCCATATGAGTATATTTCACCATACTATGAAACAAGTCCATATACATTTTTTGATCATTTTCAAATTCAATGTATTGCTAAAAATTTATAACTTTATAATTAATTTCAAACAAATGATTCAATAATTGAGCACATGTTGCATTGTGCTATCGCTGAGAAAAATCGGAGGTTTGAACTTCAAGATGAACGCAATGAAAAGTTCATTTCCTCAACCAAAGATCTAGAAAATCAATTGAAGAATTTAATAAATAAAATGAATCATATTTACTAACTAGATGCGTCATTACCACTTGATGATCTAATTCAAAACAATTATTTTGAGGAGAGTGCAATAGAGGTTCCATTTGAACAGCATCCATTTCACGAATCTGATAATGAGATCATTCCTTCTTCCTGTCATACCATTGATGACTCATATCAGTCACAATATAATTCTTCCAATCTAATCACATTTGAATAATATGAGAGCCTGGTCTTCTGCCCTGTTGAACATAATGGTCCCTCAGAAAATGTGATTTCATGTCCTCCTTCTGTGAGTTCACAACCCACCCATACCAAAGTGAAAAAGAACACATTTAATGTCTATCAAATTGAACTTTTTAAGGATGAATAGGAAATTGAACTAAGACCATTGTTTACCATGATAGATTCAGAATTGAACCAAGAGATAATATATTTCCACACTCAAGAGGACATCATTCAAATGACATCGAATCACCTCTTTCTGAAAATCTATGTGAGTCCGAAACTTTTTATAAAATGGAGACATCTGATACTTTTCTGGAGTCGGAGAATTAATCAGCATTGGTGGTAGAGAACACTCATAATTTTCTAGAAATAATTGAAGAATGGGATTGTCTGGAGGATCCTTTTTGGTGACACATGTGCCAACGGAGAAATATGATGAGGGTGGTATAGAGGAAAATTTTAAAAAAGATGTCATTCTTGACATAATGGAGTCATTTGATCCAATTGATCCCACACCACTTCCTCTATGTGTTGATGTTAAAAACACTTCACTTGAAATACCCAGAAATGATAACAATATTGTTGACCTTGGTACAATCAATGAAACTATTGAGAATGAATTGAGTTGGAAACTAGTAGATTTTACTGTGCTAGTGGTTGGGTGTAAAAATGAATTGGGATACATCCTCAACCCAGATACTTCATTCAAGGATGTGATGGATATAAGCTGACCACTAAAAGAGTATTCTAAAGTCACTTTTTCACCTGTGTATATTCAAAGAGTTAATCTTCTTGATCTTTCTACTGATGGCCTTTTCCCAAAATTCAATTATTCAATGATTCTTTCTTCAGGTGAGGTATATTCATTCCCTTGTGAGTTGTCATATTTTCATTTCATTCCGCACATTCATTTTTCTAACAGGATTCCATTGATATTTTGTGCATCCTATAGGATAAATTCATCTTCAATGAATGGATTCCACACTTCTACTGAAAAATAAGTAGATGCATGGTTTACATTTCCATTCGATCCTCGTGGAGTTTCAACAACATCTGGCTAAAGACGAAGTAAACTTAGAACTCAATGGGAGGCAACCCATCATTTGTTTGTTTTCTTTTCACTACATTTAATTTCATTTCATTTAGTTTTATTTAAAAATAAAATAAAATAAAAAGGCATGCATTTACCACAATATGTTTTCTCCTAGAACTGTAGTGGATTCAAATTCATCATAAAATTTTTTATCATCCACATGATTCTGATTATGGTGTGACTTCTTTGATATGATGTCAGTATGCATTGTCAATGTGTATGTTTTTACAGGTATACCATTTCTGGAGCTTCATCGGATACAAATAGCCTCTCCACGTCTATCCGCACTTACAAAGGGAAGTGTTTTATTTTTTCCATATTTTATGCTTCCAAAAACATCATGTAAACTAACAAAAAAACAAAAAAAAACAAGAAAATTTTGAAAAAAAACTATCATTCTTGTCATTGATGAGCCCACATAAAAGCTGTTGTATTTTTGTCGCAACACGGTCGGGAATATACCACTTGTGTCCCTAGGTAGTTTGAGCACCTGATTCTTGTTTGGAATTCTTTGATCCTCGATCTCATGACTTAGATGATTGCTGATATTATTTCATGCTTCGAAAATGTTTTTCAAAAACTTGTATATTTTTTAGACACTATTTGCACTCATGATCATCTGTATTGTCCAACATTTTAATTCCATACCCATGAGGACTCTGATCCATTTTAAATCATCTTTTATTTATCTTTTTCTTGAGGGAATCTCATCCATGTTATGTCTTCTAGAACTTTCCATGTTTTTTCATCAAAGCGATAGGAATTTTTGAAAGTTTCACTAAAATTATTGAGGTATCTTTTTTATTATTCATCCCCATCAACCCACTAATCCACCCATACATTTTCTCCTTCATATAACCCTTATAATCCATGAAGAATCCTATTATGATGAGCCCATAGCTGATACCCTTCCCTACCCATTTCTTGAATTTATGCATGATAATTTTCAATCTAATTGTGGGGGAGAGATTTACTCATGGAGAGGGTTCTTTGAGGGGAAGTGAGTCATTTGATGCACATGGATTGACATTATCTCATCTTGATCATATGAGTTATATTTCACAGTATCCACATTCATTGCATGTATTTTGATATAGGAATATATAATCCTTTTAGTTCCAATAATGAGTACATTGGTGATCATTACGTGGTAACCCTCGACTTTGGGGATACCTATAAAAGTGATGATTAATTACTCCAGGAACTATGAATTTTTCTATATGACCTACTTTCATTGAGATGTTACAGCGTATACTCTACTTGTGTACCATTCTTTGGGATTATTGTCTGACATTTATTTCAAGGGGTTTTGGAATTGATACTCACTAATTTTTCCTACCCATATTATTTGAGTGAGTTGTGTCTAAAAAAGGAGTGAAACATTGGATTATCACATGCTTGGGGACAAGAAGTGTTTTAAGTGTGGGGGAGCGAGAGTTTGAGGGAAACATTTGGATTGACATTTATCATGCATTTATTTCAAGATTCAACCCTCCTTTTTACCAAAAAGATGTCAATTTTTTTACCCACTGTCCTGCAACCTCAAAGACATTTGAACCTCATGTAAAGTCCTTGATATTGGTTAATTCTTTTGATTTCCACTAGTGGAGATGTGAAATTCATGGAAATCCTATGGTAAGCATGCATGCGTACGAGAATTGAGAAAAACTTTGATCAAATTTTTCAAGAAATTAGTGTAATGAAAAGGTAGGTCACATGATAAATGAGTGCACGTACTTGTTTTGGAAAGAATGAAAGTGAAAGAAAAATTGCTTTTAAAAATCTAAGTTTTAAATGAAGCATGATATTTTATAAGTAAATGAGATTGAAGAATTTTGAACTTGTAATTTTGATGTTTTGATTTGTCTATGACCACTTGTGTTTTCTTTCAAATTGTTATTCCCAGGAGTGCAAAAGTTTAAGTGTGGGGTATTTGATGTACAAGGATTTTGCATGTATTTTTATAATTTTCTAACATAGTTTTAATTAATTAGTTTAACTTTTTATATATATTTTTAGTTTATTTTGTAGTTTTATAGTAGTTTAGATATTTTGATAATTTTTAGTTAATTTATATACTTATATTAGTAATTTAGTATTTTTTTTAGTTATATTAATTTTATATATCATGTTTAATAGAATATTATTATTATTAGTTTCAATAATTTTAGTTTATTTTATTTTATTAATTCTTATTAGTATGTATATATTTTAATACTGTATTAATATTTTATTTTAGTTCATTATTTTTATTGTATTAATAAAATAGTAATTTTTTATTAGTTATTATTATATTTAATAGTAGTGTTATATTTAATTTTCATGTGCAAAAATAAATAAATAAATATATGTATGTATGTATATGTATATGTATTTTAATTATTATTCCTATTTTTATTATTATTATTATTATTATTATTATTATTATTTAACTTTTAAATAATAAGATTTAATTTGTAAATTTGAATTTGAATTTAACTTGTTTTTATTTTTTCATATTTTTTTCTCTCCACTATCTAACCAACCCCCTCCCCCTTTGACCCTTTCTCCTCTTCCACGTCATCCCTCCCCATTTTTCTCCCTTTCTCCCTCCATCTCCCCTGCTCCCCAACCCGCCGATTACCTTACGTCGCTCACCCCCATAATCCCACGCCCCTCTCCTCACCCGCTTCCCAGCCCAACCACCCCAACCCCACTCCTCTCTCGGAAACTTCAGAACGCAACAAGCAGCGAGCAGCCCTTCACAGTCTGAACCAGGGGAAAACCATACTCAGCTTCAACAAACGGCAGAACCGACCACCTTCGCTGATCATCACAACATCCAACGACCACCCCTTTTCCATTTTGGGAGCGTAACAGTGGTTTGGAGATGTCATCGACGTGTGTGGCAGTTCTTTTGGCTTCCAGAGATTGATGACGCACGATGAGAGTGAGCGCATATCAGATCATATTTTCAGCAGCTTGATGGTCTGATTCTGGTGTGATGTTAGCGAATGCATAGAGCAGAGTGATGATTATTATTTTTCAATCATTGACGGCGTCTCGTGGTGACCAAAACAACGACACGAGCATGGTGATATATTCTATTTATTATTTTATATGTCGTGCCGTGGTGATGGAAGGCCGGTCCTTTTTGTGTCGGAGTTGTGATGAAAGTGACAGTAATTTCATGTCTTTAATTTATTCCCATGTTTGATTACCTTTTAAATTAATTTTAATTGGATGTTTATTTAATTAATTATATATTCTTTGAAATTAATTTTCATTTGGGCTCTGCACACATGATTTGGTGCCCGTTCGTGTGATACCTAATAAGTAATCATGAACGGGAGTTCATCAGAAAATTTATTTATCCAGAATTCGATCAAGTGCGTGAGTGAATTCTAAATAAATAAATATATTAATTGGAAAATTAAGATTTTTTGTGTGCGCTTCTTAAAACTTGTGTGAGTGATACTAAATAAGTGATCTCATGTGAGGAAACCCGACACCGGTAGATACTTAGACTTTGTGAGAAATAGGTCATCATATTTCACCAAGTGATTCAGTGCTATAATGACGCGCAAGTTATTCATCGGGACAGAGAACGAAATGAAGGATAATTTGTGTAAACATTAAAATACTGTCTAACATCAGTGAATGAGAACAGATAGTATTTTGATTAAATTTGGAATTAGTGATAATTGAATAAATAAATATTCAAATGTGGTAATTAAATAATTGACATTTCATGCACTTGAACGGACGTCACAAATCTGACACTTCCATCTCTGCCAGTTTCTTTCATAGCTTAGTTCACTTAGATAGTTTTAGTTAATTTAAATAGTCATTATTAAAATAGTCATATAGTTTTTAGAACTTAGTTGTTAATCACACAATTAAAGCCTATCTGCCTGAACATTCCTCCAAAAGGACATTTCTAGTGTCTACTCACATTCTCTCTATGGTTCGACCATGCTCGCCACTTCTACAGTAGTTAGTAGGTAAATAAATATTGCAAAATTTCACGCATTGTGATGCACATTCTAGTTGTATATGTAGTAATAAAATATCCCCACGGGACTGATGTGGCCCCATCATTAGTCTACATCCTCATCACACATCAAACAAGCTAGTCTAGCCTCCAAATAGAGTAGTCAACACTAGGGGAATGTAAATCCTCTATATATTTAATCCCAAAAAATAGGCTTGAGAGGGTGAAAAAAAAGGAGTGAAATCTGTTAAATCAAACAAGGCACAAACAAGGGTACTCAACAAACTGATCATACCTCTGATGATCTCTAGACCCTCTAGAACTACCGCCTCTACTGTATGAAACTGACCACACCCAGCTCCTTTTCCTCTCTACTGAAGACCACCTCCATGAACACACTTAGGTTGCAGTCTCAGAACACAAGGTATATCTTGATGTCAGTATCTACCTTCTCCATCTCCCCTCAAAGGAGCATAAGCCCGTTTCCCCTATTGCTAGAACGATCTCACTAGAAATTGCTGTTGAGGTTGGTGTTGAACCTGTCCACCTCCACCAAATTGAGCTCAGGGAACTAATAGGCACTAGTTCTAGAAAATTCCATGAACCCAACATACAAAACACACTAACATAAATCCCCTAGGAAAATCATGGAAACCACTATCCCTTGAAAGATGAAATGGAAACTGTTGAGGTCGGATCCCTATTAGTCAAAACCTGAAAGGTCCTAAAGCCTGATTCCTCCCACTATCAACTTTTATCCTCAAGTAACCCTAATAGTTACCCTATCACGGTAAACTTAATATTGAGTGAATCTACTTGATAAACTCCACCTTCTTCTGAACCTCCAGATACGTTGGCAACAAAAATAGTGTGACTATATTCTGGATAAAAGGATAGAGTTCCTCTTCAAGACATCTCGCATGAGACTCCTCATCTGGAAAAGGATTTGGGGAAAACCCCACAATGTACTTGAACTTGATTTCCAACTCCAGCACTAACATACTCCCCTTCTGAATGTAAAAAAGATCATACATCTTCAATGCCTTCATGTTGGACAAAAGGAACTTTGCCCAGAACTCCTTCTAGAATTAGAGACACAAAACATCTTCCTCCTTAATCTCTCCCAAATATATCATCCACCACTTATGAATAGCTTCCCAAATCTAACTAACTTTCAAAGGGACTCAATATCCCCCAGGGGCCTGGATCAAACTAAAAGTGATCTTAGGCTCCTCCATCCATCTCTTTGTCTCCATATTTAAAACAATTCCTCTATACTTTCCCAAATATGACCACTAGAAATCACTAAAAACCTCTTCCACTGATCATCATCCTTAACTAGATCAAACCTCTAGATATCAACCAAATAATCTTGCTGAACCTCATCTTTTGGAGCCACATGCAGATGATAAACAGGTACCAAAGCTGAAAAGAAAACAAGAACTTCCTAATCCTGGTAGTATGGAATTTCATTAAGATACAATTTAGTTTGCTTTATCAATTTTAACCTTACCAAATAAACATAATTCAAATAATAACACAATTCATCATGATTAATGTAGATCTCATAGGTCTCTACCCTGTAAACAGGTTCACCTCATATGGTCATTCAATAAGCTCAGATTCCATGCATTGGATCACGGGGGGGGGCTAAAATCCCATGTCCTATCTGATCTCCAAGGCCTATGTCATGAACCAACATCAATTAGAATTTTTTACATACTAACCCATGCAATACTCACTATTCCTAACTCTAAACTTCATTCTATCTCTCAACCATCACCTCTAATACCACTCTATCGTGACCCCCACCCTCCAAACATACCACAATGAGGAGAGAGAGATAATAACCCTCAAGTCCCACCTCTAGTAGGCCCTAGGTTGGAGACAAGAACTGAGGTTATAAAAATTTCATAATATGGGAGGCATTACCCTCTTTAATAATATAGGATCGGGAGATAAGATGAATAATCCAAAATCAACTCCATGAAATAACATAAAAGAAATAAAAACCATCCCACAATGCATGCATAAGTAAAAATGATACATATAAATTTATCCAAAGTAAAATAATCAAAAGTAAATCTAAAGCACTGACACATCATCTATCCATGTTCTGAGATAGTAATGTCCAGTATGGTTCATGTAATCCTACTAGAAACCTAAAAATAGTTTATATACATAGGGTGGACATATAAGTATACTCATTAAGAAAACAAAAGTCTCACATGTGCATTTGAAAGAAGCATACTAATACACCCATGAGAAAAGAGAAGAACCAAAATCACTTAAACGTGTCAACTATCCATCCCAACCTCACCAAGGCATGATCACCAAATAACACAATCCAAGTAATATAATATAACAAGAATCACATTGATAAAGGGTACCCTGAACTGTTTTCATGTTGGTATGATGCTCTCACACCCCAAAGTTATACATATTGGGCACTCCCATCTCTTATCTATACAACACTTCCACACACGTATGGTCACAAAACTCCTCACCTGAAGACACCTGGGCTTGCTGCCCCATAAGCACGGCCACATCACATCTTTCCCAAAGAAACCTAGGCCACAACACATCCACAACCATAAACAGAGTAGTAGGTTATCATGAACATGTAGGAAATAAACCTTGTTCCCTCCTCCCACAATTCAAGATCCCCACCAAAATCCTCCCCACAAGCATTTCCATATCACATCTCACCCAAAAACACATGATCCACCGCCCAACAAGCACGACCACATCTCACCCAAAAACAAATGCGCCATCACAACCACTATCTAATGAACTAACAAACCTATAGCCTTAACATCCTATACAATACCTATATCTCCTAAAAGAGAGATTAGTAAATAATAGGTACCTATCCATCCATAATCTTTCCTGAATGTTGGGAAAAACACCACATGTGTGACTATGTGGATATTGGCACATATTGCTCGATGTGGGTGGGGTGTGTATAGTAATCATGAGGAATATATAAGTATATACATGTAGACACAAATAATCTCAACCTATGGGTTCACAACCAAACACTAAACAACTCAAAACATCTCCACTATTTCTACCACCACTAAATACATAACACGAAACAAACCATAGTCACAAGTCACATCACCAACCAATTCCATTATCCAACCCATTCATTTTATTATTTAGCATCATCCACATTTAACCTCACAACCCATAATATATTTATTCTTTATCCATTTTCATCTCAATAACCAGACCAAACCCTAGGAATTTCAATCAATATTAAAAAATTATTTATTCCATCACTACTTAGAAATCTGGAACAAAGAAACCACCACCTCATCACCCCAAAATCATGACTAACAAACAACCTCACCACCCCAAAATCATGGACCAAAAACCACCACCTCACTGCACCAAAATCAAGACCGAACAAACCATCGGCCCTACATGCCCCAACCATGTATCAATCGCACATCACCACCCCACAAGCACATCCACACATCACAGCACATCAAAATCTAATTTAGAGATTTAAAAAGGGGATTTTATTACATTCCACTTTATTTTAGAATCATTATCACACAATACATAATCCTGGGGAAACTATTTAATTATCCAAATATAATTGGTTTGTCAATTTTCCCATTTTAGGGTGATTTTTGGTACCAAAATACATGCCATGGGATTATTCAAGGAAGTCACATCCAATTTAAAGAAAATCCAAGCCAAAAAAGCCCAAAAACCCTCTTAAGGTTTTGATTCACAAAGCCCTTTCATTAATCCCCCATTCTTCATGAGAACATGATTCCCTAACAGTATGCTCTTCAAGCCTAACGGTGCTCTATGGCCACACCAAGGATTAAAAGTGTTCTTTGTGAGTCCAATGGATCCACCTATATTTAGAAATCCCGCATTTTCTTTGCAGACCATTTCCAAACTTCAAAAGAACCCTTTCCTATAAATACCTAGATCATTCTGACCATTGGAAGATGGTTACCCAACCCTTCACCTTTTGAATTTATCCCAATTCATGAAGAAACTGATCATCGTGAACCAGACTAAAAATAGATCATCCAAGGTACCTCAGGTTCAAAAAAACTATCACACATGTTCTTGAATTCCTACATATAAGGTGGGGATTCTTTTTGCGAAGTCCTACACCTTTTATGGAGGAGGAAGTCCCTTAGGGTTACTTGAGGCACTCTTTTCCTAATCCAAGACTTCATCCTAAGGCAGGGTCACCATGTTTCATGAATCCTATTCCTTCATGAATCCCCTAAACATTGTGAATAATTTGATCTTTGTGAATCACCTCTTTGTGAGACCCTATGCATTGCAAAGCCCCTCTTATGGGCTTCTCCATGCCACCACCCTTCAGGTGACACCTCTTCATGAAGGTTGAGTTCCCAAGACCCCAACACCAATCTAGGATCACTTCATCTATACCTCAAGTCACTATGTGGTCTATGCCACCCATTCTTATGGTCCACTCCATTCCAAGTGTGGCCTGAGATTCACATTTATCATTTTCTTATCAGTATAGGTACACTAATTACTTTTTCTTCTCATCATAGGTATACTAACATAGACCTCATGATCGACTACTCCTCTAAACCATTGAAACATGGAATTTCTAAAGCCATACCCCTCCCAAGGGGGCATGATCTATGGTTATATAAGCCCAATGGGTAAGGAGTGAGTCCCCCACATCTGTGTTGCATGATGTAAAACTTCATAGCACCAATTTCCTCAGAACAGGAAATTAAACTGTAGATTTACCCCATGAAATTCACACAGGATTCCCCATGTAGGATCATTATGGGATCCCAACATCTCCCACCACCAAACACAAGCGTCCTATTCTGGAAAGATTTCGTGTGCAATCCCCACACACCTCGATCCCTAAGTATAATATGTTCTATGTATGAATCACAGGGAATGAGATCCTCCTCACATGGAATGAGATTATCCTCGCATGGAATGACATCCTCTATGGATATATTTTATACGTAAGCCCCACACCATCTCTCATTGGTGCATCTTTCATGACATGAATGTCAGATCTACTACTTACTCTTGTTTCTCACACCGAGCATGACTCGTGTCATCTTAGAGGTCAGTAGTGACCATAACACCCATCCACATACACCTATGGGAATCCCTCCTAGAGTAATCTCTATTCTCCATCAGCCAATGGTCTACTTCCATGCATAATCCCTAACAACATGCTCCACTTCAATGGGCCTCCTCCTTAGGTGTAAGCCCCAATTATCATTTTTTAACTACGTGGTATTTTATTCCCAACTAACTGAGATATGTTGGAAGCATCCCTAAGGTCCAAACACAACATTCCATCCATTACATCCATTCCATCCACTCCCAACACTTCATCCACATCCACCATTATTTTCCTCAAGACACCACAACCCAAAAAGATCATGCCACCCACTTGGGACTCTTTTACGTGTAATCCCCATCCACATCATCACTACTTATAGAAGCATCTGGGAAGCTTCCATTAATAATCCCCACATCAAATAAAACCATGAGAAATCCTATTGTGAAGGGAATCTTACATGCATAATTCCCATAAAATCCCTCATCAACGTTCCTTTCACAGTGCGAGTGTCATTAATGTGTGATGTTAAACTGCATGAACTAGTCCCATCATATGAACTTAAATTTTGACATAAAAAGTATGTGGTTTGTACTCCCTATCATAAATAAGGGTTCATATGATGCCTCTTTAATGTTTAATCCTGATCAATGGTAAACCTTGGTGCCCCCCTTATTGGGGTGTGCCTCCCTGATCCACCTCCAAGTGTGTTCAAATCAACATTCATGGTGTGACATATTCCCTTTATGGGACACTCCTATTGGGTCCACCTTCATGGGTGTTCTAATACATCAATTAGTAAACCTTTTTGGTGATACCTTCTCGGGATATACCTCCTTGATCTTCCTTCATGGGACATTCTTATCAGTCACATTCTCTCTTTACAAGACATTAAACTCGTGACATAACTCACACTACTACCTCAGGATAAGTATGGGATGAATGAGGTGAGAGCCTTGGAATATATATTCCTGTGGAATTATTTACCTCATGATAAACATTTTATGATTGAGTTGAATGACTTGGAAGATATGTCTTTGAAATCAGATACCTCATGATTGGCATGGGATTACTCGGGTTCCATGCTTAAGATTACTCCATGAGATACCCTCCTATGAAAAAAATATAAAAGACCAATGTTCCTAGAATCTAGACATGCCAGTGATTCCCAACATGACTACTCTCCTGACTAAATTTTGATAACCTTTCAAGACTCTTTGGAATGTCTAGACATAAGTAGTGTAATTAATTGGTGTCCACAAAGAGATAGCACTGAGAATGAGTTACACGAACATGAATCGACTCTATGAGGGAGACCCAGACTAGGAAATGAGTTACAAGTAAGAATCCATGGAAGGAGAAACCTATATCCCATAATCCCATTTTTATCAAGTAGGATACATCACTGATGAAAGTGATTAAAGGTGTCTACCTTTGGAAAGTGGTAATGCAGGGAAAAAACTATGACATCAGTGTGAGTTCAAATATGAGAGGTGGTCACGCCCTAGCGAAATAATTAGAAATATAAATGGTAAAATAAATGTGAAAATTTTATCCTTCAACCATGGTGATTGGATATGTTGGTTATAAAATCAATGATTTTACTTAGACACTGCAGATGTAAGGCCACCAATAGAAATGGTGAACCCGACGTGAAACTCTTCTCCTCAACATGGGAACTACTAGCATTCGAGACATCAGCATATTATAATGTCACCAGATCCATCTATCCAGTTCCTGGACCCACCAAACAAATAGTTTTCTTGACATGGAACTCACCAGAAATTAGGGTAGTTAAACATTGGTCATTTCAGTCAACGACATCATTATCATGGAACTCGATCTTCGACCATGGAAGATTGGATGATGCTGAGAAATTGGAAATTTCTTTCCTTGTAACCATACTAATAGATAAATACTTCTACCTTATAGGACCCAAGCTACAGGAAACTAGCCACCCAATTCCCACGAACACAGGGGCAATAGAAATGTCAATGTAGCAATCCCGCATGAATCTACCTCTGCATGACTTCATCTTCAACTACTACTATTAGGAACCAATACACCATCTCGACCTCATAGATCATTTATAGGAGTTTTATGGACACATGTGTACATTTATAGGATTAATATGGGTTCATTCCCATGAGAGACATGGCCTACAGGGAACTTGAGGCTTCTACATCTCACCGACACCACTGCACCCATGGTCCGTGCAGGGATCTACTACTCTCCATTCCAACAGAAAACCATTTCAGGAGAATCTACATAGAATTATCCTATGACTTTCTCCCCTATGCAGATGTTGTGGGGGATTCCTGAGTCACCCCAGATACAACTACTATCTAGGAGACACCAATGAGGGCTCCCACCAAGCCTCGTCAGTGCCAGTAGCGGTCAGTCCTTTAGGATGACGAATAGGTGAACCATACCCTTACTCTTTTGGACCCAGTCTAAATGACCCAACACTAATGTCGGGTGAAATATCTGGAAAATTTATTTCAAGGGGAATCGTCTTCCACATCTTCAGTTTCACCTCCCACCACCAGATCATTCCTCCAGACCCCTAAAATCAATGAGAAGGGATCCATATTTTCCCGATTGGGATCAAGGAATCAGTCACCTTACACATAGGCTAGGTTGACTATATCAATTACTGGTACCACCAACAACTAGTATGGTCCAATTATTGATGATGAGTTTCAGTGCATAGGTCCTCTCCATGCCATTACCAACCCAAGCGGAGGTCCTCTCTACTCTCTCAATTAGCATGAAGGTGCTCCTTGTTCCATTTCTAGTTCAAGTGAAGGTCTTCCCTGCTTCAACAATTAGCACATAGTTCCTACTTATGCCACTATCACCAGTGAACATGGAGGCCCTCCATGTGGAATAACCAATCAATGTGAATGTATTATTCATGTCATTCCCAGCTCAAGAAGAGGCCCTCCCCGCTCCTGTAACCAGTACGGATGTCCTCCCCGTGCAACCATCGACCAACATGGAGGTGAACCCTATTCTATAGCCAACCAAAGTGGAGGACCTACTCACTCCTTCAACAATAAATATAGATTCCCTACCTATGTTTCAACCATCCATAGTGTAGTTCCTCCCTGCACTTTCACCATCCAACATAGAGGTCCTCCCCATATCCATTTTTATCAATGCTAATGCCCTCCTTGCACTTCAACCCACCAAAGTGGAGGTCCTCCCCACTCTTATAATCAACATGAAGGTCCTACATGTGGTACATCCAAACAAAGCATAGTTCCTCCCTGCTACATCAACATCTAGAGTGGAATTCCTCCCCACTCATAAATATTCCAAGAAAGGGTCCTTCCCACTCCAACAACAATTGATGTGGAGGCCCTCCCCATATCCCAGAAATTCAAAGAAGAGGTCCTCCCTGTGACACAACTCATTAACTCGAAGGTACTCCTCGTTATGAAGAACTAACCTACCCTGAAGAACTTCACTTAGGTAGAAAGAAAAACTGCCACTTCTGAAGAAAAATTTTGGGAAGTTCCAAGTCATTTTCAATCTCTTTCACTTCTCAGATTCTAAATAATAATGTGATTTGATGATAGAACATTCACCTCATTCATCTGCATCAGAGTCTGGGGGAGGATCCTAGCAGGTGAAGTTCATCATCCCAAATGGTGAGATCCACAAAATCTCATAATCCCTTAATATTAACATGAAGGTGGAGGAAGATTTGGATCCCTTCCAGGGTCTCATGGTGCAATCATATCTATCATCGCCGGTTTCATTCTCTACCTCTACCTGAGATCATGGATATTTATTATAGAATTTGATAGAATATGAGTATCTGGTAGACCCATCAATGATCATTGCATCCCTTGAACATGAATTAGTGGTAATAACCCGGTCCTATAAGAATGTAATGATGTGGTTGGCACCACCCTAGAGAGATGACCCAACATGTATAGAGCAATCGACTCACGTAGGGGATCCTCCACTGAGTATCCCACCACTACACTAATCCTCATCAGTGTCATCGACCGTCTCCCGTTATGTGTTAATCAAATCTTAGACTAACATCCCCACTTATAAACAAGAAATACTATGGGATACTCTAGTTTCTGGTCAGTTGTCCATAGTATTCTGGTCAAATGAATCTCCCAATTTTGACATTACGGAATCCCTCACCGAGGATCAAGTTTCATGATTTCGTCAGAATTTATGGATGACATTTTTTCACCTATGTGACTACAATTTAGTCTACCTAGAAATCTAGGATCATTTCAATTACATTAACTAGTAGTTTTGTATGGTTGAGTTTGCATCACTCCTAGTGGCTCATCACCCCGTGTTGCTCGGCTACCACCGAACCCTCCAACAAATATGTGTCAAGAGCTTCATAGTGCTCCATATAATCGTGGAGGAGGAATCTTTGTATGTACATATCTAGGGATGGGGATAGTACTCTACTCTTTATTTCAACCCTATCATGTGACAACCTGACTTACCTGGTGACATTGAGGATTTTCCCTTGGGTATTTTTATGGTGAATATAGATGATCTCAGGTGGCCTAAGGATGGGTAAACCATAACAAGATCTGATAGAGAGAACCTCCCCCCTGGGGAAGTGCAGTATCTAGTGGACCATCATACAGGTGTTTGTACTCACCTGTAAAGGAATACACTCAGCCTCGGAGAAATCTCATCATCATTGTATTCTGTTTGGAACAACAATAAGGGTAAAGAGAAGATTGATACCTAAAAGTCCTCAGATCTGTCTAATATCACACCAAAGAAAGTGGTTGATCCCGTGATCAACACCTTACTTCAGTAGGTCACAGATCAGAAGAGGCTTATTGATGAGCTCCTTGCTGAGTAGTGCCCAGATTATGGCTCTCCTCCATGGGATCGTATCCCTCCTCCACTGGGGAAATAGGGGTATACCCAAGTACTCCTTGAATAGTTACTCCCAATTGAGACAGACAATCCTGCATATTTTGATAGAGAAAAGGTGGGAGCCTATGGTAAGCGACCAAGATATGAGTCACATAATCTACTCGAACAGCATGATAATTTTCCCCGGAACCCAGATCGAGCCACTCCACAAGCTTATCCATGATCCGATAAACCTAATTATCATGTTGATGAATATTTAAATGCATTGGTTGTTAGAAATCCTCATCAATATAAGAACTCCCTATAGGATGAGATAGATTCTCTCACTGCTCACCTCAAAGACCTAGAGATGTGATAGGTGGAAATCCCACCTAATAGAAAGTTATATCCAACATGGGTGGATGATATGCGAGCACCCCCATATTTCAGGAATCCTACCTTCTCCCCCTTCAATGGGATGGGTAACCCACTGTAGCATCTATCCCACTTTATCTCAATGTGAGGGCCCATGTTGGGTACCCTAGAGTAGTAGGAGGTTTCCAAAATCTTATGTTTTTTATAGAAATTATAAGCATCTTCATTTGTCTAGTACAACTAGTGACCTGTAGGGTCTATCGCTAGTTGGGAATACCTCCAAAAGTAGTTTCTCTACCATTTAATCTCCACTACACACAAGAAAAGAATTTCCAACCTCTTCAACTGAAAGAAACTACCTGGTTAGTGCTTCACAGACTTTATTTCCCGGTGGAAGGGCCTCACGTATTCACTTGATATACCGTTAACTCAAGAGAATATACTAACAGTGTGCATAGAGAACGTTAAGACTAAGATGGTCCCTAACCTCATAACTCAGAACTTCCCAAGTGGGTTCTAAGATTTATCTAAAAAAGGCCCAATGCCTGGAGGAATCCTTGCAGCAAGTTAAGAAGACATGTCCATTGCCTCTTCCAACCCATGAAAGAAGACCCTATAAGGTAGAGACTACAGCCAACGTATGGGTAGAGTCTCCAGATCTACTAGAGTTGTTTCTAGTAGAGATTCTCTTGGAGCAGCCTCACAGAGTGCATCAACTTCATCAGGATCAACCTAGCAATATTTTCATGAGTAGAAAAAGTTACAAGCTTAGTCTCCGAACATTCTTCCTCATAGAATCATAGCTGGCAGCTTTCCCCCTTCAGGTGGTGGTGATTTCTAATCCACCCTCCCCCCTTATATGGTAGAAAAATCTAGCTCCTCTGACCTTATCTACATTATCTAATCTATCCCTCTTACCTAACTTCCCTTGAATTCATATTTGCCTGAAAGTCCCATCACTTCACTGAGGGGCCCCTTTGCTTTCTCTATCCCTCTAGGAGTTCTTAGAAGTGTCTTCTCCCCATAGTCTATCACTAATAGCTTGTTTCCTTGGATACATCCATCTGTCAATACTTTTCAGTTTCATCAATTTTTCTTGGTCCTTGCAAGATCTCATTTTCATCGAGCTTCTGGATCCACACCACTTCCTTCAACAGTTCTCCAATGCTCATGATTTCTCCATTGTCTAGTCCAAGGGTCTTTGTTCCTATGAAGGGTACTGTTTCTTTCTTTTTCATTAGAGCTAATACTTTCATTAGAAGAGGGACTCCCCCACTATGGTGATCTGGTGAGCCTCCCAGGTCTTCTCCTTACCTTCCAAAATCCTACTATTCTTAAAATTTTGGGCAACCTCATCAGTAGGTTTTTGTCTTTCAATGATAATTCGGGGTCAATGTTTCATCCTATTGCACCTTAGATTTGTGTGGAAATCGATGTCTCCAAGCTCCCAATTGAGGAAGTCTAGATTGAGGTTGAAGAAGATCTATGATTCCATAAACCAGTGGCTTTTGAAAACTGGCATGAATTCTTTGTTTCGTGTTGTTAGTTGGTCTATATTCAATAGGATTTTCATTCATCGCTTCAAAAACCTTCAAATCTGGTTAATTGTGGATTGGTACACTATAAGAAGCAATTGTAAGTTACCTCAGATCATGATAGTTTTAGTTTTTTCCTTTAAAAGGATGGGTTGAAACCTTCTATTTTAAAAGAGTCTGAGAATCATCCTAGTTTGAGGCCTAATTTGGATGAGACTTTTTAGCATGTCCCTTTGGAGGGGAAACCCTAGTATAATTACCCTATAAACGACCCTAATTACTCTCACATTATGTCTATGAGGAGATGTGGACTGCAGGAAATCTCTCACCTAATACCATCTCCCTCTACATCATGGGGAATGGTATGTTACCAATTATTGACAAAGCAGGTGCTTCCCTTGGCTTAGGCAAAACACAGAAGGATAGTGTGCATCCAGTGTGGGTGTCTTCTACTCAGTGTGTTCCCACTAGTTTTGAACAACTTCAAAATCACTTCTAGGCCTTAAATGACCCATTTGATGATTTTTCTCATAGATAATGTTGGAATATGGTTATACCCAAATGGAAAAGTAAGTTTAATGGTTCCAAGTATTGAGATGGCTCTGAGGAAGGAGCCCATGGGATAGTCTCTTTACTGGATTTTGATGGTGAGAAGGATCGCCACATGTTGTATGATGATACTCATGGTCAATTCTATATTTATATCATTGAACAGATACATGTCAAAGGTATTTATATCCCTTAGAGGAAGAAGAGGTAGAAAGGAACTTGTGACTCAGGAAGTCACACGGTTCTTAAAGGGAAGAAACCAAAGGGTGTAAAAAATATTCCTACTTGCCTAAGCTAATGGAGACAAGGTCAACGAAAAAATATAGGGATCAAAAGAAAACCAAATGTGAAGTGAACATGTATGGGAACACTCATTAGTAGCACACCAATACTCATAAGGTTAACCCCCTAGAAGATGATGAGGTTTCTAAGGAATAATAGTAGATAGCATTTTCCAATACCTTTGTGACATAAAAAGAAAGACCTAAAAAAGACTCAAAATGGAAGTCTAAATAATTGGAAGCATAAAAAGATCATTTTTTGGAGATTATACTACACTCTAAAGAATATATTCCTAAATAATATTTTCATATAAATTCTGTAAAGGAGGAGGCCAACCGAATCTATGAGAGAATGATCCAATTTGAAATCAATGAGAATCAAAGGTAATGGATCAATAAAAAAGAATTCTTATTAGCATGATAATTCAATGGATAGAAAATTAACATGGATTAATATATCTATAATTGGTAGAATTTAACCCAAAATTTTGAATAAATCATCAAGGAAAACCTGGATACCAAGGAAACAAACTTAAAATAGGGATTATACAGAGTGACTGGTTTTAATAATTTCATCCATTTCTTTAATTATTTTTTTCATTTCTTTAGGTGTTAAATTTCCTTCTATGATGAAATTTTGAGGTTTCACATTTTTTCCTTAAAATTTATTTTAAAATAAAAATTTAATTTTCAGGATTAATCTTAGCCTCACCTAGTGAAGAATTGATAGGTGCCTCCTAGACAAGAACAACCACCTATTCGAGAGAATATGGTTTCATCCCCTCATCAAGAGCCATCCCCTCTTTAGGGCCAAAATCCTGAAGTTATTTCTAAGATATGATAAAAAAACTTATTCCTTAAATGATTCATAGGTTTCTAGAAATTTCTATAGTTCCTTGGATCACTGGGTTCTAAAGATGACAGAGTGCAAGAAGCCCCATGAGGTCGAGCTCATTGATCACCCTCACCACTAACCCTACCAAAATATTCTTGGACATACTATCAAGCAATGAAATGTGTCCAAGGAATGTCCTCAGGACCAAGTGGAAAATGGTGTGGTCAAGATGGGAAATATTTTGGCATAGGTGTCACACATCTCCACCAAGGTTGAAAGTGGTAGTGAGGGTGAATTGTCGTGAATTTCTAACTATGGTACTTAGAAGTATGTTGAATGGTTGGCTTGCAGGGAAGTTTCTCAATCCCATGGAATAATTTTTGCCCTCTTAAATTATCTCAACCCTCCTAAATTCTCTATGAATTCTATGAATACTACTTCTACATTCACATTGTTGCCTTCTACATCTCAGAAGAGAAGGTGTCGATAGAGAAAGGGAAATCAAAGCCCCCCGCCTGTGCTGAAGTCATCCTACACTCTCAATGATTTCAAGCCTCTAGAGTTGTAAATAACCCCCCAGGTATACATCGCATTAGAAGACCCCTATGATGATGATACAGAGTGTTCCTCCATAAATACCATTGAATTGGTGGATCCCTTCATGGTCCCAAATGATGATAAATGTTAGGAAATCTCTCTAGATACCTCTGACTGACGCAGACAAAGAAGTGATCGAAGGTATGAAAATCGAAAAAGTGATCCAAGTTGTGTCATGCATGATACTGAAACTAGATAGCAGGTTCTACCTAAATATCAACAGGAATGGTCCTCCCAGCCCGCTCCCCCAGACTCACCACCACAGCTGACTGTACTACTTGATCAGGTAGAATAGTTGTGCCACACCATGATCATACATATCTATCTAAATTCAGGCCTCAGCCAGCCGACAGCTAGCCAATAGTGGTTCTAATTGAATTTTCTAATGAGTAGTAAGATATTTCTAGCACCAGTTAGAATCCATTCGTTTATCTAGTAGTGCACATTATTCCTACTTCCAAATATAATCCCCCTATGGGAAGAAATGTGCATTTATAATGTAACTATGAGATACTGAATCACCTCACCATAATTTTTTAAAATCTATCAATCCTCAAGGCCCTCAACCTATCATAAGAGATATGCGAGTCCCTCACATAAGCCTTGAGGATCCCCCACCAGTTTGAAATAGAGGTAGCATCCACAGAGACCTTCTATCCTAAGGAGGTCGAGCAAGCAGATTGTGAATCCATTATTTCTTTATCTAGAGAAGATGAGGGATCCCTCATGCAGGGGAAAATCCACCCATTGTACATCACTGGTCTGCTCAATGTCATGGAGGTCCATCACTGTCTAGTCGACATAGGTTTTGGGATAAATCTCATCTAGTCCTAGACACTCCACAAGTTGGGACTGACTGAAGCAGACTTGATTCTCTCTGACCTAAAGATTCAGGGTTATGACAGGACCGAGTAGAGACTATGTGGAAGAATCCTATTGAAGTCACAGATCAATGGCTTGATAGAAAATGATAAATCCATGGTTGTATCATAGGATATTTCCTACAACATGTTGATGGGTAGGCCCTAGATTCATCTTTATACAGTGGTTCCCTCCTCATATCATCAATGCCTCAAGTAATCCTTCAATGGTCGAGTAGGATTTCTCCAAGGTGATGAATCTATATCCGACTCCTGTGAAGCCTGCTATCTGGATGTTGGTTATTATAATATTAAGGACAATAAGATTCAGAACAAAAAGGTCAAGTACGCCACTATTTCATCTAGCCTGTGGATGGATTGTGATGATGCTTTCATCCTCCCAATTCATCAGTTGGAGGCTATGTTTCCAGACCTGGGAAATTGCTCTCTCATTTCAAGGAGGAAGGGGTGTCGCATCCCCTGGTACAAATAACGTCTGAAGATAACCTTTTATTACTACACAATCCATGATAGGGTGATACCATAACCCCCTATCACTATAGGGTATCAAGATGTTTTCTCTATGGCCACAACTATATGTCAGACCAATTTTCTTTATTGAGTAAGGTTAAACTGACACAAGACAACCTATCCCCATTATTTTGACATCAATCATGGAACCTATGGTATAAGTCCTAATGGTATTACCATGAAAACTTCCATCTCCATGGTATTAGTAGAGAAGGAACCCCCATTAAGGATTCTATATCCACCCAAGCTGGCACTAGTGTTCCCCCATAATCAGCTAGCCCGGATGAATCGTCTCATACCACTGATTCCCCTGCCTCCAACAATGAATATTATTTTGAATACACTCCTATAAAATATTGAATCTCCATAATTTTTGATGAGTTAGTTCATTTGAACCTTGACATCGAGGAAGATCTAAGGCCAATGTTGATCAGTGCAGCCATACCTCTGTAGGAATAGCAGCAGTGTGTGACTTTCTTGAAGCAGCATCCTGATGTATTCACTTGAATTTAAGATGACATGTTAGTAATAGACCCTTAGGTCACCATCCACCATCTTGGTCTCCCATTGATTCATCATGGGTTTAAGAAGCCTCCTAGGAAAACGCATCCTTCTCATGGTGTCATTATCAAGGTCAAAGTTGATAATATTATCAAAGACAACTTCATTAAGGAAGTTTCATACCACAAGTGGCTATCCAACATCATCCCAGTTAGGATAAATAATGATCAGATCAAATTATATATCGACTTTTAGGATCTCAACTATTATTTTTTGAAGGATGATTTTCCCCTTCCTGTGAAAAAGCTGTTGATAGATTTTATAGTTGGGTTCTAGTCTCTCTCCTTCATGGATGGATATTCCGGGTACAACCAGATCTAGATAGTCCCTGAGGATGAGGATTCTACCGGCTTTAGAGAACTGAAAGGAACCTTCAGCTATTAGGTAATGTATTCCGGTCTGATGAATTTAGGATCAAATTATCAGTTTGTCATGCACCACATCTTAAAACTGATTCACGGGACTCTAGTGGAATGATACATGGATTATTTTGTGGTTAAATCCTTCCAGCTTCAAGACCATCTCAGAGATATTGAGAAAGTGTTTGGCTTCTTCCGCTCGTAGAATTTGAAGATAAACCCCTTGAAATCTTCATTTAGGGCTACCTATGGTAAGTTTCTCAACTTCTTTATTAGATATAGAGGTATCAAGATCAACCTAGATGAAATCCATCATCCATATACCTCCTCCAAGTAACTTTTAATAGCTATGAGGCCTCCAAGGTCACTTGACCTGTATAAGTCAATTCATCATGAATTTTCCTGGAAAGTGTAATACCTTTTCTAGGATTATAAAGAAAGGTATCATATACTAATGGTATGAATATTGAAAGACTACCTTTGAGTAAATCAAGTAGTATATGATAAAAACTCCTATTCTGATACAACCTATATTCCAAAATCCTCTGGTCCTCTATGTGACCACCCTAGAATGATCCCTCAACACCCTTATCTCTTGTAAGAAGAAAAAGGTAAGAGAGAGTAGTCTATACTATCTCAATCACATGATCCTTGACACAAAGTTCAGACACTCCTCTATTGAGAAGAGCTACCTCATGCTGGTTTTCACAGTGTAGAAGTTTTGGTATTATTTTCATCATCACGATATATAGTTGGTGTACCGTATTGATCTTCTAAATTATATCCTGAATCACCTGATGTTTATAGGACACCTATTATGTTGGGCAGTAATCATTCAGCATTTCAAAATTAGGTTCATCCTCTAAAAGTCCATCAAAGGACAAGCACTATCAGAATTTCTGGATGCCCATTTGGCTCTTAAAGAGCATCCTATAGATGTCGATTTCCTAGATGAGTCTATCCTTTCATTGGACCAGTCTATTCCATGTTGGCAGATGCATTTAGATGGTGCCTCGTGAATCCCTACTAGTATACGGCTTAATGATTTGAAGCTCAATAGAGTAGGCCTGGGGATCTCTTCATCACCCCTATGCAGGTTATTCTTCCCTACTCCGTTCTACTATCAGATGGCTTCACCAATAATGAGGCAGAGTATCTTGTGATCATTACTAGTCTCAATTTATCTTTTGAGATTGATTTCCTCTACTTTAATGTGAAGGGGGACTCTAAGTTATTCATCAAGAAAATAAATGGTGATTACATCATTATAAAGACAGAACTCATTCCCTTACTAAAGCATACTCACCAGCTGATGGCCTAGTTCCCTTCTCATCCAGAGGTGAATCATGTTCCCCGATCACAGAATGGTTTAGCTGATTCTTTATCCAGCCTAGCCACCTATGTTATGGAGCCAGAACAGGATGATCTATTCATCCATTTGGTTCACTGAAGGGTTATCACCCCCATCATCCCAAATGACAATGATAGTCGGTAGGTAAACCAAATGACTATTGGTGATTCCACATCAGTACCTCCAAATCCCCCTATGGAAGAGGAAACTTCTAATTAGATGACTCATTTATTCAATTATCTTCATCATGGTATCCTCCCACCAAACAAAGTTGGGTGTGAACAAATCTATTGGTACGCAACACAGTTCGCCCACCAGAGAAGGTCCAACCTTGAGTAGACTCTCTATAGATGAAGGTTTGATAGAATTATCCTCTATTTTATTAAAGGAGATGAGATTCCCCAGGTTATTCAAGAAGTTCATGTCATCTCCTATGGTTCTCATCAAGTAGTTTTGAAGAAATCCCACCAGATTCGAAGGTTGGGATACTTATGGCATACCATAGTCCATGACTGCATTGATTTTTTGAAGAGGTTCCATGCATGTTAGATTCATGCCAATTTCATGCATAGACCCTTAGAGACCCTTCATACTACCAATTATTCTTATACCTTTTTATTATGGGGACTTGATGTTGTAAGCACCTATCCTCCAACAACATCTCTTGAATACAGGTTCATTCTGATCGTGAAGAATTTATTTTCCAAGTGGGGAGAAGTGATTCCACTTAAGTAAGTCAAGGCCCGATTGGTGGTTGAATTCATGATCTCCCATATCATTCATAATTTTGTAATTCCTCATGTCGTTTTCACATACAACAGTGCCAAATTTCAGGCTATGAGCTAAAGAGGATGTATGTTAAGTACAACATCTGGTCCAACCATACTTATCGCTACCATGCATAGAAAAATGGATAGATTTAGGTATTCAACAAAACACTCACTAAAATTATGAAAAATTTGGTGGGTAAAAATAGAAATATTTTCATGGAAAAGCTCCCCAATGATCTTTGGGCCTATCGGGTGATTAATTGGAATTCCACCCAGGTGACTCCATGTTCCCTAATGTATAGAACAGAGGCATTACTACCCATCGAGATTCATTTTCCATCACTGAAAATAGTTTTTTATGACCATCAGATGCCAGAAAAAATGGAATAATTCCATCTAGATGAGATAGAATTCCTCGAAGAGAATAGGCTCCAATCCTTTCATAATCTTTAGAGGCATTAGAAAAATATGTTGAGAGCATTCAACAAGAAGATTTGTCTCTTCTCTTTCCTCTAGGGTGACAAAGTGGTGGCTCTCAGGACGCAGATGGTACCTGGTAGAAAGCCACCAAAGTTAGATCCCAAGTGGTAAGGACCTTACATCATTCATAAGGTTTATCCCAAAATCACATACTCTATGATCACTATGGATGGAGAGTGTGTCACCCCTCTGACCAGTGCTAAGTTCCTCAAGCAGTAATTTGCATGAAAGAGGAGCATCATGGTCTGAATTCTATAACATTAAACTAAGAACTCTACGAACCAAATTCTATGACCATAAACTAATAACCCCTTGGTCTAAATTATATGACCTTAAACTAAGAACCCCTTAGTCCAAAATTTATGACCATAAACCAAGAGCCCCCATGATCCATGCAACACGACCATAAAATGTTTGAAACAGGTCCAAGAATTATGACCTTAAACTATTTTTATCCCCTATAGTCTTATTTGTATGAATTTAAACTATGTAATAACTATCATCCTATGAACATGATGTTAAACTAGGCACATGGTCCAAGATTTAAGACCATAAACTGATAGGCATCCCATGGTTCGAGATATATGACCTTAAACTAAAAGTTCAAGAGTAGGAATCAAGACATTAAACTATGTGAAAATCTTATTTGGGAGTGTTTTTTGTGGAATTAGACCTCCTTGGCCCTCATTCATGTCAGGTTATAATCTACTATTCCATGCACATCCCCCTTGGAACACTCTTTCCCCTTCATACCTATAACATGAAGTTAAGCTATGTCACTAACATCCTAACTGCATGAAGATAAACTACATAGTAATAGAATCCCAATTTCATGGTGTTAAACTACGTAACAACCATCGTCCAAGCCATACAATGATAAAATATACAGCACCATAATGTTATCACATGAGATACTTTCACCTTTGGCATTGGTTATCTACCATTCCATATTCAAGAACTACAAGCATCTTGATTCATGTCCTCATAGGATACATAGTGACATCTAGATTTTTACATCCTAATCCATCCACCCCTAAAAACAATTCCCCCTCCTTGTGTGTGATTCAAACCTATGCAGGTATATTTCGATCAAGAACTACATACGACTTTATTATTCCCTTGTAGGATACATAGTGATGCTCGTACTTCTCATATCCTAGACCAGCTGCAAATTCAACAACCCTCTTTCACCCTTATTCCCTATTTATAACACTCTAATACCCCTTATCCCTCATTCACATCAGTTATTTCATCTATTTGTTCTATTTAGCTTTCTATAGGGTCATTCTCAAAAGTCTCCTCGAAAATGTGTGGTGCGGCGTTAGGTCTTCCTTGACCCTTATTCACATAGTTTATGTCAATCCACCATACTACCTATATTTTTTTTAGGATTCCACTGTCTGAACTCTATGACCATAAAATAATAAGTCTATGAACTAAATTTTATTACCTTAAACTACGAAACCTATGGTCCAGAAAATTCGACCCTAAACTATTCAATCCAAGTCTAAGAATTATGATTTTAAAATTTATGCAAGCCTCCCTAAGGATGTGTAGTGTGTGGAATATGCCTCATTGGTCCTCATTCATACTAGGATTTTTATGCCACCACATTAAACATATATCTTTCGGAGTGCTTCCCCCATGTTCTAAACTCTATGACCTTAAACTAAGAGTTAACATCCTCAATAAATGACATTAAACTAAGATCATACCCTGAAGAAGTTCAAGATGCCTCATGATAATCATGGGATTATTTAGTCCCCTCATTAGTAAGGATTGGACCCACTAGTGTTGGTCTCTCACCACGTTGTGTTCTATAACTACATATGGATTGGTTCCCATCCTTATGGGATACTTAGTGACACCCAGACACTTTTTCTTTGGGTCCGTCCACAATATTGTTAAACCTTTGACCCTTTGGCCTCATCTAAAGTCCAAGAATCATGACTATAAACTATATGTGGTTTTCTAAAGGAATTTTTTGTGTGGTTTTTTACCCCCTGGTACTCATTCATGTCAGGTTTATCATGACACCACACTACACATATCCGCTTTATACACTCTTCATTGGTCTGAACTCTATGAAATTAAAATAATATCCTATAGTCTAAAAAACATGACTCTAAATTGTATTTCATGGTCCATGAAATATGAATTTAAACTATTTTAAGAACATGGATTTGAACCCCAATTTCCGATACGCCTCATTCTACACTTTGAGTATTTCTCGAATCGGATTTCCATCACCTTCCAAATCCAAACGGACCCCCTAATAGTGATGGTATCGTGCCATTTTGGATCACCTTCCATGATGGGCCAATGCATTAATGGATATATGGTAGAAAATAGTGGATCCTATGTTTCTAATTTGGTCAGCAGTTGGTCCTACGTTTTTTCACCCCATTCTTGGCCGATATAGTTGTGGTCTTTGTGTTTCGAAAATGGTCAATAGTTCACTTCCACTCCCATTTATTTTAGTGGGATTTCAAACCCTTTGTGTCACCCCTAATGTGTGCTTCCACATGTAAGGAAGACCCCCTGTACTGTTCCTTGTTTCCCACACCGAGCATGGCTCATGTGGGCTTAGGATTTCTGATAGTATGTGTACCAACATGGTCAAGTTACACAAGGGACTCTCAGTAAAAATTCTATGACCTTAAACTAAGATCCATATGGTCCAAAATATATGACCTTAAACTAAGAGTCATGGTCCAAGAATTATGACTTTAAACTATGTGTGAGGTTTCTTGGGGAAGTGTGGTGTGGGATTGAGCCTCCTTGGTCCTCATTCATGTCGGGTTTTTCACTCTTCCATGCCACATATTCCTGTTTTGGGAATCCTCCTTCCCTTGTACCAAATTCTATGAACTTAAACTAGAATTATATATCCAATCATGACTTTAAACTATGTGATAATCCTTTTGGGGATGTGTGGTGTAGCACAGGCCTTCGTGATTATCATTTGCATCGATATCCATCTTTTGTCTAGTATGTGTGTGGTATGAAAACCTCTTTTAGATCATTCATGTAAGGTTTACTTCCTACATGTCACACAAGTACACTTTAAATAGACATTTCTATGGTCCAAACTCAATCACCTTAAACTAAGAGCCCTGATTCCATGTAGTACGACCTTAAAATATATGAAACATCCCAGTCACATGATGTTAAACTATGAGATGTGTCTTGATCACGTGATGTTTAGCTATACAATGATTCATCCTTACCATATGATTTTAAACTACGTGTTCGACATCCTCACCATACGATGTAAAATTGTGTGTCTATCATCCTCAGATGCATGATGTAAAACTACAAGACATGCCAAGACCTCTCCCGAGAGGTCCTCTTCACCAGTGTTGGTCATCTACTGTATTGTTCAAAGTTTATGTTGTTTCTCAACATTCAAGATAGCACTTCCTAGGAATATGGGTTTGATATTTTTTCAGACCAATATGCTTACACCAATGTGTTCTAATCCATGGTGGTGTAATTACTGGAGTGTTGGAATCCATTAGAACATTCCATCACTCCATTACCATGCTTTGTATTCCCCTCATTTGAATAATCATACTCTTCCACATCTAAAGGGACCCCCTAATAGTTTGGTCTCATTCCATTTTTGATCACCTACCCTCATGGTCCAACATCCCAGAATACTTTAGAAGACATTCTGAGTCAGGTTTCGTGTTTCGAACATAGTTAGCGGTCGACCCTCATTTATTTTCCTCAATTCTAGGCTAATGATATGAATCTTTTGTTTCAAACATGGTCAACAGTTATCCTATATCATCATTCCACTCTCCTTGTGTTCAGATGTTGGGCATTATGATTCAAACTTCTCATTCCCCTTTGTTCTGATGGATTTCAATTCCCCTGGTGTTATCTCGTTCATACTTTAGTGCACGTTGGAAAAGAAATTTGGTTGTTCTAAGAGACCTATTCTCAACCACAACCCCTCTCAACCCAAACACGCTTGATGTTCAGTCAATAATAGCAGACCCTGAGTTTTTTATGATTATCTATCATTCTCATACAATTGAAAAATAATGTGGTCGTCCCTTGTTTCTCACACAAGTCATGACCCATGTGATCTTAGGGATTCATCATTTTTTGTCTCACAAGTATGATTGATGTGTGATAATTAAAGAGGAAAAATAAATGTTTCCATTCACACAGTAAAGTTTTAAAGAAATTAAATATGTTCAAACACGCATGTTAGGATAAACCAAAAGTTTCATAGGATAATCCATGTATCAGAGCCTCTCCCTTGAAAAAATGTGCTTCTACAACTCCGCCTCATCTATTGAGTGCTTGATCTCGACTAGATTTCATTGTGTGATCTCGAAGGCTTGTTTCCACACTTTCAGGTCATGATTCTCTTCATCAACCTTGGATTGAACATCTACATCCCCGATTCACTATCAATCCATCTCTACCTAGTACCTAGATTCTACCTTCATAATTTCAACTTCCCCGTCCTAAGACGCTACTAATTAAACCCTCAGGATGTTAGTGATCTTAGCCTAAGTGACAGTGGTTGTCACAAGTTCATGTTCCATCCCCTCTAGATGGAAAATCTCTTCCTTGGCTTTATAAATAACCTAGGATCCCTTAGCCTTATGTTTTCTCTAGTCTAGATTGAGCTCCTTCTATTCTCTACATGACCACTAGATGAGAAAGACCCAATAAAGTTAGTAAAAAGGATTGGAATCCATTCCAATAGTCCCTATACTGACTAAACAATGGTTTAGAGATCCCACCCATTGTGGAAATTCATCTATATGGATATGGGTGATGAAGTTCCACGTATTCCTCCATGCCTTTCGATATACGGCCTGGTTATCCTTGACAACTTCTGGTCTGAAGTCCTTGAAATATTTGGGTGGCGTAGGCTCATATGGAGGAAATACCACTAATATGTTTCTATATGGATAATCTAGGTGAAGATCCTCAAATTTGAAAAGCTCAATGACTATTCCTGGGAATAGATCCTCATTTTCCTCTCCACCTATGGTATTATCCCCTGATTTTCTTTGTGGTATTGAGGAGGTGGATACCATTGTCTCAGCTCCCTTGGACACTCTTGTTGGTGGCACAATCTCAGTTCCTACTTTAGAATCAGCTTCTAGTAGCACCACTACCACAGGCCCAACCACCACAGCTCTTTTGGCTAGCTCTAGGGTGGGACCTATCTTGAACCCCTTCATTGAGGGTACGATCTCAGTTGTCCCCTCCAATGGAACATATATAGTTGGTCTGGTCACCTTAGCCTATTTGGGCCCTTCTACTGGGAGAGTAGTGTCTTCCATTACCACCTCATCTTCAGGTGCAACTAATGTAAGTGTTGGAGTTTGTAGTTGAGTTCTGAGTACCATTATAATTACCATTTCAAAGTATGTTATTCAAGGATAGGAATGAGAAATAAATATTCAAAGTTTTATAGGAGAACAGAACTTATGTAAATTATATACTCCAGTGAGGATTTCCAGAAGATTCACTAGCATCCCCCCGGGTTTGTTTCCTCTTGCAACTGCTACCTAAGCTAAAAGCATCGATGTTTGATTGATCACAACCACAAAATTAAGACGGGACCCCACACTTTCCCCTTCATGAACTGATATCCCATCACCTTCCTTTTTGGGTCCATCTTGGACATCCCCCTCCTCCGTGTTTGATTCCTTCATAAGTATAAAGAGAGTTAGACAGCAGTTCCAAGGAGCATGTTGTATCCAAGGTAAGTAGGATTTAGATATTTACCTTGTCAACAGTGACACTTCCTCTCAAATTTGAGCCCTGATAAGCGTCATCTCTCAAATACTCATCTGATTCCTTGTTCAAGGGAGCACTCGTAACCAACTCAACTGTCGACAGTTGTGGAGGAGAGGTCATTTCTAATAGTACCCTCACTTGGTTAGTTAACGGACACACAGTGACCCAAGAAAGAACCAAATCTTCCATCCTCATCACATACTACTCCCCATCATCCTAAGACACATGGAAACTAGCCTTAGAATTATTGGTCTCAGTGAGACACATTCCGCGTCTATTAAGATGCTTCCACATTCCGTGAACACTGGAGGATCACATGAAGATGTCCCAATTTCCCCAATACTTAGGAAATATGGCATCTCTAGGAGTGTCCAAGAGATATAACCACTTTCCAAGAGCTTGGATAAACATACTATGAACTTCCCTAGATGGATCCCCTTCCTCCCGTGTCCACCTACCCAAGAACGTTGGGCCTGATGTTGGTTCTCCTATCCCTTTGCCTCTTGCCTTCACGAGCCCACGAACGGATGGCCCCACTACTACTGCCATACCCACTGTGACATCTCTATTTTCACATTTCACTCCAACCACCACTCTAACTCAACCTCATGGGGGAGGTCTTACCCCTTCATTAGCCCGGATGGCCCACCACCCCAGCATTACCCCAGGATAGGTGATCGCCCAACTCTTCACGTAGTCATGGGTTAGCCCGTATGCAAAAGTGGATGGTTGAAGCTCAATCTTCATCTTTATATATTTTCATATGAACATGATCCAAAGTTTACTCATCACTTAAGGGTGGCACTCATGATGCACCTTCGAGTATACCTTTGGGGTTAACCTCTGTAGGTACCTGAACTGCATCATAAACTAGTGCAGGTTATATGGATTGCAGACTGGCTCACAGTCAACCCTTTCCACCAGTACCATGCCTCATAAGGTTGTAAGGTAATATCTTTTCTCTTTAGTCCCTACACCATCATCAATTACCACCCTGGTTAGCAGGGATAATGGGTCAAATATAAAGTTATCTGCTAGCCCAACCTTGTCCAGCACATCCAATAGGCCCATATTGAATGGGTAACTCCCCACAATAAGGTCAAAAGTTTATTATGGGAGGGTAAATGGGGTTTGGATACTTGTAGACCCCATGTGTGTACCCACCCAACTACACAAAAAGTGAAAAGGCACGCACACACGTAGCGGTGTCTTCCCTTTACTAATGTGCCGAAGTACTTTGTACTACAATGCCAACACTAGAATTTAGAGGTTGACACACTGTCCCATCACCGAAATCACCTCTATTATGAAGGTTCTTGTTTCACCCCCATGTGTTCATCCCTCACCAAGAGTATCCAACCACAAATAAGCATCATGATGAATCTGGCCAACCTGACTATGGGTTTATTCTTTTTCTTGGCATTGTAGCCCCATAGCATATAATGGATCACTTTTAGAATCCACCAGTAGGATTCCTCCTTGCCCTGCTGGTATCCCTTGGGGAATTTGTTCAGACTCATTGTCAATTTCCTTACTAGATCCTCACCCTTAGTGGGCTCCTCTATTGGTATGTTCAATAAATAGTTGAACCATTGCTTGAAGTGAATGTACCCCATCTCTAGTTCCTCTTCATTGGTGCCCTGAACTAGGTCCGACAACATTTTCTCTAGAGTCGAAATCTGCTCATGGTCTTCTAATACATTATCTGGGGGAGAAAATCGTCGTACATAGCCCCTAGGATCGAGATTTTGGAGATATTTTAAAGATCCAAAAGGCTGATGTCAACCTCTCTATGATGAAAATGGAATGTGTTGGTACCTAGTGACCATCTTCTTAGTAGATCGGGCATGATTTCCTATGACCATTAAATGTGGAATTGTGAATCCCATGACGCCTTATAAATTCTTACCCATTTCAACTCTAACTCAAACTCTTAGCATGACGCGCACACCTAGTAGTCCTAGTCCCACTCATCTATAAATTTCCCACCCGGGTATAGATCAAATATATATTTCTATCCCTTATCTAAGTCCCCCAAACCCACCTTGAGAACCATCAGATATTATGGTGGGTATAGATCATCCTATAGCTTATCCCCATAAAAATTATTAATTTTGTTGTAGAGGTATTATTTTTTAATGGGCATATGATCCTTCCAGATGTGTCTGGAAACAACCTTGGTCCACTGGTATTTCCCTAGTATTCCCATGAATCAATAAGTCGACTCATCCCCGCTTGCCTCTAGAATTAAGACATCGTCTCTGAGTACAAATCCATATAGTGGAAACCTATTTCTCAAGTGATACTCCCTTTGAGACTCTAACAGTATCTTAAGAATTTATTTTTGCTCCAAGGTGATTCAAAAACACTCCTTGATCATGATATTGCTCTCCATATCTTCCATCATTTCATTATCTACAATGACTTCCTAAAAAACTTCCTAAGCGGCCATTGAATTCGTACACAGTTGTTTTCAAAGACTATTTCATGGAGGTTATTCATGATGCTTTTCCATAGAGATCTGAGTCACGATACTCACTTTACAAAGATATAGTTTGCATTGTCTGATTCACTAAACAGTGTTCGCAAAGCTAAATGTCCCAAAGTCTGGTTTTCTATGAAAGCATTCATGGAGTGATGTCACGGAGGTCCTGAGCTTGCGAGAAGAGAGAAAATAGGTTTTTCTTCACATGTAATAATGTTCTTTTAATCCCCCCATGGAACTATTTATATGTGCTTGACCAGGACACACCTCTCAATGTCCTTCATGCCTGTAATCTCCATGCATCATCATCGCGAGTGATCATTACGAATGGTCTTTGTGAAAGGCATCATATTGTCAACTTTCAATGATTATCCCTCATAAATAAACCCTCCTTTTTCCCATTATCTCCCATTCTTAGTGGGGGAAATTTTTGGTGTCGAAATATGTGCCATGAGATTAGTCAAGGAAGTTACATATGGTTTTGAGAAAATACAAGCCAAAAATGGACCCAAAAACACTCTTAAGGGTATGCTTTATGAAACCCATTCGTGAAGCCCCCATCCTTCATGAGTGAACGATGCCCTGACGGTATGCTCCACGAGACCGATTCCACTCCATGACTGCACAAACGATTAAAAATGTTCTTCACAAGTCTGATGGAGATTTTTCTATTCATGAATCCCACATTTTCTTCACTAACCACTTCCCAACTTCACAAGACCCCTTGCCTATAAATAGTCAACTCATTCTGACCTTTGGATAATGGTTACCCAACCCTTTGAATTCCATATTTCTACCGATTTTTAAAGTACCCAATCATTGTGAATCATACCAAAAATGGATCATCCAAGGTACCTAAGTTTTACAAAACCCCCTCCCATTTTTTCTTCAATACCTCCATCTATGGTAGGGATTCCCTTCGTGAAGGCATGTTCCCTTTACATAGGAGGAAGGCCCTTAGGGGTACTTGAGGCTTTTTGAATCATTAAGCCTTAAAAAATCACTCTTTTACCAAGATAGGACTTCATCCTGAGGTAGGGACACCATGTTTTGTGAAACCTATTCCTTTATGAAACTCTTGAACCCCGTAAAGAACTTGAGCTTCACAAAGAACCTCTTTGTGAGGCCCGATGCTTCTTGAAGCCCCTATCCTGGGATTCTCCATGTCGACTCCATTATATTGACACCTCTTCATGAAGGTTGAGTTCCCAAGGCCCCCAAACCAATCTAGGATTGGTTCAGTTACACCTCAAGTCCCTATGTGACATGTTCCACCCATTACTATGGCCCACTCCATTCCAAATACTGACCGAGATTCCCATTTTCCTTTTTCATCTCAACATAGGTACACCAATGCATTTTTCTTATCAACATAGGCACAATAATGTGGACCCCATGATTTAACACTCCTCTACACCTTTGAAACATGGCATTGTTAAATTTATCCCCCTCCCAAGGGTGCATGAGCTGTGATTATGTAAGCCCAAGGGGTAAGGAGTGAGTCCCCCACATCCGTGCTGCATGATGTAAAACTACCTAGAATCAATGTCCTCAAGACATGATTTTGAACTGTATTATTACCTCATTAAATGAACATGGTATGACCCATGTAGGATCATCATCAAATGCCATGCTCTCCCACCACATAGCACAAGCCTCCTATTCTGATCAGCTTTCATGTGTAATCCCCACACACCTTGTGCCCTAAGAATATGATGCTTCATGTATGACTCACAGGGAATGGGATCCTCTTCATATTGAATGAGATTCTCCTCAAATAGAATGACATCCTCTAATGGTATATTTCTTGCAAAATCCTTACACTATCTCTCATTGGCGTATCTTTTACGACACAAATGTTAGGTATATTGTTTCCTCTTGTTTCTCACAATGATCATGAATAACATGGGATTAAGGTTTAGTAGCGACCATGAAACCCATCCAACTACACCTATGGTAATCCTTCATAGATTAATCCCCATTATCCATCTTCCAATGGTCCACTTCCATACATAATCCCTAATAACATGCTCTACTTCAATGGGTATCCTCCTCAGGTGTAATCCCCAATGCCCATTTTCAAACTACACAGGATTTGATTCCCAACTAACTGGGATACATAAGAATCCTACCCAATGTAAAAACCCAACATTACATATATTCCATTAATTACATCAACTCCCAACACTTCATCCATATCCACCCGGATTTTCCCCAGTTCTCCACATCCCAAAAAAAATCATTCCACCCAGTTGGACCGCTTTCACATGTAATCCCCATCCACATCATCACTACTCCTATAATCACCCAATCAGCTTCCATGAATAATTCCCACATCAACTTTATCCAATAAAAATCCTCTTATAAAGGGAAAATTTCATGCATAATCCTCATACCATCCCTCATCTATGCTCCTTTCACAGTGTGAGCCTCCTTACCACATGATGTTAAACTGCATGGACCGGTCCCATCATATGACCTTAAAATTTAATTTCAAACTACATGGGTTTTGATCCTTGTCATCAATTTGAGTACATTGGACACCTCATTGAGGTTCAATCTTGAAAAATTGTAAACCTTGGAACCCCACTTCTAGGGGTGTGCCTCCATGATCCACCTCTAAGGGTGTTCAAATCAACCTTCATGGTGTGACATCTTCCCTTTATGGGACACACCTCCTGGGTCTACCTCCATGGGAATTACAATCCATCCATCAGTAAACCTTTCATGTGATCCCTCCTAGGTATGTAACTCCTTGATATACCTCTACACGGTATTCTGATCAGTCTCATTCCATATCTGCAATATGTTAAACTCATGACCTAACTCACATTGTTATCTTATGCTAAGAATTGGATTTCTGAGGTAAAATAATTAGAAGATATACACCTATGGTGTCAACTACCTCATGATAAACATGGAATTACTAAGGTTAAATCCTTGGAAGATATGCCTTTGGCGTCAAATAACTCATGATTGACATGGGATGCCTTGGGTTTCATGCTTGATATGCCTCCATGAGATGCCCTCTTATGAAGAAGAATACAAGTTACCAATGTTCCTAGCATCCAAACATGTCAGCAATGTCCAACGTGACTACTCTCTCAACTAAAGGTTGTTTCCCTGTCAAGACCCTTTAGAATATCCAGATAGAAGTAGTGTAATTAACTGGCATCCACAAAGATATGGTACTGGGAATGAGTTTCACACACATTACTTAACTCTATGAGGAAGACCCAGAATAGGCGATGAGCCATTGAAGTAGGAACCAATATCCCATCATTCTGTTTCGATCAAGGAGAATACATCGCCAATGAAAGTGATGAAATATTACCACCCTTGGAAAGTAAAAATATGGGGCAACAAACTGGGATGTCATCGTGCATTCAAACATGTGAGGTGGCCACACCCTAGTGAAAGCGTCAGAAACAATGATATCACAACAATCACAATAGACTCAGCAGTTAAAATACATATCATCTAGTGATAAAAAAATCCACAAAGGCTGCAGTTTTTAGTGGTTAATCAATCCTGAACATTCACAATATCACAATAATAACAAAGTTATAAAAACATGTGAATTAAACCCCTTTACCCTTCAGTTTCAATTAACCAGTTATTTAAATTTGATTAAGAAAGTGAAAACATATCCCATAGATAAAAAAATCAAACCCCTATCTCACGATTCACAATAAAGAAAAATAAGATATTCCCTACCTCAAAGAAGTTTTCCAACTCGTTGTACACTGCAAGGTGAATAAGAAATGGCCACAAACCACAATTTCACTATGACATACCACAAATCAACCTACACTGCACCCAAAGACCATCAAAATGAAACCCAAACACATAAACCAAACTAAAACACACCACCATAGAAAAACTATGAAGAATAAAAGGAGGAAACTAACCAAGAAAAGGTAAGTTCATACCATGGATTTCCAACAAACAACCATAGAAACCAACAGATCAAAAAGGGTGGAAGGGGGATTGAAGGACTCCTCAGGGAACCTAGGGTTCACCCAAAACTAGTGAGGAAGAGGGTACGACCAAATGAATGAAAATTTTGATGTAAAAGAACTTAAACCTATAGATCCCATAGTTTACACATCGTGTAACCATTACATGGCAAGTAATCCTTGGGTTTATGAAAATTTCAAATTTTTCCAAAAACAGTGTTTCCTAAAAGGATTTAACATATGAATTTATTACACATCATGAATCCTACTTACATGACATGTACCCTTTTCACGGTATACCTTTTTGCCTTATACAAGTTGTGAACTACCCAGATACACAATTCTTGAACCATCATTACATGTCATGTAATACATTTACATGGTGTGTATTTCTGACAACAGCTCTGTTGTACCTCCAGGCTCCACCAAAAACTCATGGAACCTCAACTGAACACCTCTAACCACCAAAATTAGAAAATTAATGGTCTGGTAAGGCACAAATAATTACCAAAAAGACTTTTTATGAAGTAGGAAAAACTAAAACCAAGTTTTGTTGGAATCTTCAAGATCACTGAATGGGTATGTAGTGGCATACTATCTAGAATTTACTACTTGTTATTAAGGCATTCATGATGTGTTCCACATTTCTTAGATTAATAGGTACACACCTGATCTTGAACATGTTATAGACTATGAGGATGTTGAGTTGGAACCTAATTAATATTTAAGGAGAACCTGGTGTGGATTGTAGACCAGACTGAGAATGTTCTTATGAGGAAAGATGGTACCACTCATCCAAATTTCAGTGGAAATATGGATATATCCAGGAGGAGATGTGGGATCATGAGTCTGATGTTTGAGATTAGTGGCCTGATTTGTTCAAGAAATACCACTAGTGATACTTCTTGGGGACAACAATTCAATTTAGGGATATGATCGTAATATCCTAAATTTTTAAAAACAATAAAAACCCTCATTGATAATAATTTATGATTATTTTTATGTGAAATGTAATTTTTTCAATAAAAAATAATTAAATGGATGATTTAAAGTGATTTCCATAAGGTAAAAATCCATATTAACACCTTGTATTATTCAATGGAATATTTTTGAAGTTAGGCAATGAGATAGCATGAGATTCTAAGGCCCAAAGAGCTTTGGCGCAGATGGAATAAAAATATTAAACATATTACATGACGTAAATGATATTTTACCAAAATAATTGAATATCTCCCAAAATGTGTGTTGAATGAGAAATATGTGACCACTATTAGGTCTAAGATAAGTTTTACCTAAGGCATGACCTAACATTTGTGTGTGTCAGACACTTGGTTAGATCACACATGAGGATAATTTATTTAATATTTTTATTATATCTTATTTTAAAAATAATTGAATATCTCTCAAATGGTGTGATATATGAGAAATATAAGACCACTATTAGGTCTGGGATGTAGGTTTTACCCTATGAGGGACATAACGTTTATGTGCATAGGGGTTAGTTATTAATATATATATTTATTTTTTAATTAATTAATTGTTAAAAATGTTTTTTATGTGTTTCTTCATACCCAAAGCCAAAAACCACCATTTTTTACACCATAGATTTACAAAACCATTGGTTTTGGACCATTTTCACCCATTTAAGTTAGTAACACATTAAATTGGTGAAATTAATCACTCTATCATTAATTTTCAATTGAATCATAGATTAAATTGGGTGTTTAAAATAGGGGATTTAAATGTTGTGATTTTGGGTTCTGATTTACTGAATCATTTATCCTTCATTATTGTTCAACCCCTTTGAGTCCAAGTGATACCAAGACTCCCTTTCACTCTTTTGATGAACCTGTTTTCGATCGAATCTGGTATGCGTGGTATGTTCCTCCCCACTCATGTGCTACGCCCATAAAAGGAAGGGGAGTTTTTTTTCTTAATTTATTCATATTTTATTTTATTTATTTTATTTTATTTATTTATTTATTTTATTTATTTTATTACATTTTTTTCTTATTTTAAATTATGGAAAAATTATTGATTTAAATAAAATATGATAAACCCATAATTATCGAGGGATAATTCTAACGAATTATCAAATAATAATTTCTAAAAATTATCAAATGATAATTGCACAATTTTAAACAATGATAATTGTGGAAAAATATCAAATGATAATTGAAATATTTTAAACAAATATAATTGTGGAAAATTATCAAATGAAAAATGTGTTATTTTAACAAAATATAATTTTCAAGAATTATAAAATGCTAATTAAAATGAATTATTTAAACAAAATTGCGTGAGATTATCAAATACAATATTATACAATTATCAAATTATGATTTAAAAATATTGTCATATGATAATTATTAATAGATAATTTTTGTGAAATTACAAATGATAATTATAAAGAATTATCAAAAGATAATTACATTAAATTATCAAGGGTAATTTATATAAAAAATATCAAAAGATGTTTTTTATGAAATTAACCAAAAATAATTAAAAATTACTATGAAGCATTAATTAAACTAAATTATAAATAGAAAATTTATGATAAATTATTAAAAGAAAATTATAAAATGGTAATTTATGAAAAATTATCAAAAGATGATTATAAAAGGATAATTCATGAGAAACTATTAAAAGATAATTATTAAAGGATAATTTATAAGAAATTATAACAAGATAATTATAAAAATATAGTTTATGAGAAATTATTAAAAGATAATTATAAAAGGATAATTTATAACAAATTGTCAAGAGATAATTATAAAAGGAAAATTTATGAGAAATTTTCAAAATATAATTATTTTTTAGGAGAATATTTCATGTGCATGTGTTGACATAAACAATAATTTGGAAATTATTTTGGAGAGATAGAATATCATCATAGGTGATATTTTAATGATAATTCAGAAATTATCCAGGAGAAAGAAAGTATCATCACATGTGATAATTTGTTTATTTTTGTAATAAAATAGTTGGTTTTGGTTTTATGGATCCTTGGTGAACCTCGACTATTCACGTGTTAGCTACTATGATGGTATGTTCTATGAGGAGGTGTTCTTGACTGTTGAGGTTTCCAATCCAGCTTTCAAACCACACAGAGTGGTTTATCCCACCGTTGACATCGATGACTTTGAGGTAGGAAGTTCCTTTCCATTTTGGGTCATATATATGATGTTATCATGATATGTGATTTATGATTGATTAACCAATGCTTTTTATGTGATGCAAGTGGGTGTGTGTGTAGCCATGAGTCTTGCTTGATTTTCATAATATGATTATGCATGATGATGTTCTTTAGACCATGTTGAGTTGCTCACATGTGTGTATGTATGGATTTTCTCACACTCATGACAAGTTATGCATGATATCACTATTGCCTTGTTATATTCTTGGTATATGTTATGATGTTTTATTATGCATGGTTCACAAGTGATAGGTGGGCCCTATGTGTCTTGGTAGCCCATGAGGGGGAGCGTAGTTAGACACTGCATGTGAATTAATGAAGAGAACGATATGGATGACAGGTCATGATGGCCTAGTTTGGCCTGACCGGGGTCATGATGATCATGAGTGATCAGACCCGTATATGATGATTGTGGGTCATGATGATCATGAGTGATCAGAACTATGTGGAAATAGTAGGGTATGATGGTCTATGTGAACTGACATGGAGATAGAATTAGGGAATGATGACCTAGTGTGGTTTGATCTGAAGGCCCAGGGCCTATGTGACTATTGAGCAGCTTGAGGTTGGTGCTATTGTTGAGACATTTCCATGATTGTTCCAATGTTTTCTAGATTGGATTTGAAGTAGGTATAACTAAGTTTTGTGGTGGATTGGTTAGTGAACAAACGCTCGACGTGATTGTTTCTTTTCTGTGTTTTAATGATTATTATTTTATACATTCTTTTCATGTGCACACTTGTTAAGGATGCATTTGTGGTGTCCTACTGAGTCTTTGTACTCACACCACACTCAAACATTTCAGTGAGCTTATATATTTCATGACCCAGGATCTAGAAAAGGGAAAGGGACATATGGTGGATAGGTGAGCAGTGGGACATGGAGCGGGAGTAGGTCAGGACATACTATAGAGGACCTAAATATGTTTATTTATTTATTTAATCTCTTTATGTATCTAATGCTTAATTTCTAGAGATTCTTGCCACATTAGGAGTTGTTTTCTTATTTGTATGTCATTTATTCATTTTACACATTTACTCTAATTTTTATTTATTTTTTTATTGATTATTATCGATTCAATGACATGATATTGAGGGCATAGTCTCTCCACTGTCAGATTTAGACCCACACTACTAGTCAACAGGCTCTTTTGTATGGGGAGGTGTGCATGAGGTTATGTATCATTCCAGCTCAGACCCAATGGTTTGGGTTGGGATGCTATAGCATACCCATCCAACTGGCCTTCTTCTGATGAATTCTTGCTACATTTGTCCACCTACCAACGCCAAAAACCCATCTAAAAACTCCATTTTGAGATGTCCAAACCTCTGGAGTACCCTTCTAAACCCAAGTTCT
Organism: Viscum album; assembly: GCA_963277665.1. Taxonomy (NCBI): domain Eukaryota; kingdom Viridiplantae; phylum Streptophyta; class Magnoliopsida; order Santalales; family Viscaceae; genus Viscum; species Viscum album. The sequence continues at coordinate 2,054,427,274 of OY728150.1, read as the reverse complement.
TGAAACAACTCATCCACTAATCATAATTCCAAATTTCCCTTAGAAATCCAAACTCATCCATAGACATGAGGTATTACATGTTTATTATATCATCATGCATCTTCAATTTGATTATTTTGACTCCAATGATCTATATGATATGATCATTTCCCATGTACAAAATCCCTTCTAATATAGGTTTATATTGATCAAACCATTCCCTTTGGGATTTCTATGTGGAGCATTACTCCTGACTAAATTATCCATGCATCATTTAGGAATTTTCTACCTCCAATAACCACTATCACTTCATAGAAATGTATTTTTTTTCTCTATTATAAGTAATTGTTCTATTTCCCCAAAAAAATATATACTCGTCTTGATCCAAAAATCCTTTCTCGAGTGCCACTTATTTCCACAATCATAAAATGTGTCCTTATTATTACTCTTTGATTTTGACCTATCATGATTATATCTCCCATTAAATCCACACTCGTTCATCTTTTCCCTCTCCATTGAAAGATATTCCACTTGGTGTGAAGTTGTTTGTATATCCTTCTTGTTTTTACATTGACTTTATTCTTCGAGAATCATAGTTGCAATGACATTGAATAATAATATATCAATAAATATATTTTTGGTGTGGTTGATGATAAGATAATCATATTAATTTTACAAACATTTAAGTATAATCTCTACACGTGAAGGATCCCCTATTTTGTAGCCAAACATCATGAGATGGAAAAATAGGGTATTAAGGGTGTTGATGTTGTCAGTCACTAATGACGACTTCTCCATTTAAAGAGTATTTAATTTTCTCATCAAGAAAATATTTTTTATAGTGACTTAAAATCTTATGGCTTTGTCATAATATTCCATATCACTCATTTTCCACTCTTTTTTATATAATACTTGATAACATCACATCTTCCAATGCTAAGTAAATACTGGAAATAGAATTATCATCCATGTAATCATATTTATCCTCGGTCATGCCCATTGGTTTTTTACTAATTACCAATACATAATTATCCTTTCAATTAAACTACTTGTTTTTAATTTTACACAATGGAAAACTGTTTTCATTGAATTTTTTGATCTCATACTTTGTCACCATCAGTTTAAAAACCTAGTATTGATACCACCCATCAAGGTTAAAATAAAAATTTTGAGTGAAAATAAAAATAACACTAGGATATAATGTAGATCTTCCCACCCAAAAAAATGTGGGTTAAAAAACCATGGGTAACTTACAAGGATTTCACTCTGAAAATTTATGGGCACTCGATCTCTATTAATATTACTAGGAGAATCACCCCACAAATCCAGTCATAGAAACACGACATGTCATGCACACTACATAATAATTGGAGGCAATAGACTCAATTTATTAAATATATTTTTTAAAAATAATCAATATCTTATTTCTATATCAACCTATGATAGAACATTCGGTGAAAACATTATTTAATAATTAAAATGAAATAAATACCTCAACACCCCTAATATAGAAAATATTTATACCAAAACCATATGGATTTTTTCAAGGAAATATCCAAATATGATCACATAATAAAAATTGATGTCTATTTTCTCAGTTAATTATTTTTAAAAAACAGAACAACAAATTAATTTTTTAATAAAAATATTTAATACAAAATATATAAAGAAATTCCTAACACAATATAATCTTATTTATAAAATCATTTAAAATAAATTCAATTATTAACATTATTCCTAATAAATTAATTTTTTTCAATATTCACTTTTAAATTTTCTTCATAAACATAACTAAAATATATTAATTTATCAATCTATTAATTTTTATTTATGAGTTTTTTGTCATAATTGATAAAAATTATAAAATTTTAAACATAATAATAACTATTAAAACATCTTAATTCATATAGAATATCCCAAGACATAATAAAAAGGTAAAGAAAAACAATATTCAATGACATAAGAAATAAAAAATATATACATCTTAATTAAATAAAAATGTTTAAAAATTTTAATTTCATATTTTTATTTTTAAATATTTACCTTTTATTATTTAAAAATTTATAAAATGTTCTTAAATTAAATACTTTCTTAGTTTTTAATTATTTTTTAATTATATCATTTATTATTATACCTTTTAATTATAATTAATTTAAAATATTTATTTTAATAATTAAGTATATTGCATAAAATGATTTTAATTCTATTATTTATTTTTTCAACTATTATTTAATCATATCATCTATAATTATAATATTTTTTATAATTTTTAATAACTCTTAGTTATATTATCTATATTTATCAAATGTTATTATAATTATATTTTTAAATTAAATTTATTTATTTTTTGTAATATACTTAATTAAAATTTTATTTACTTTTTAACTATTTTTAACTATATAATTTATTACAATATTTCTAGTTATAATTAATTTAAAATAATTATTTTAATAATTATTTATATTTTATAATATAATCTTAATTATGTTATTTAAAATTTTTAATTATATTATTTTCTAATATCTATTGTAATTATAATGCATTATTTATTTTTAAATAATCATATTACATATATTTATCAGCTATAGTTTTTAATTAATATTTTTTAATTCCTTTTTTAACTATATTGATGCAATTATTTTAAAATATATTTTTTATTTTTTTAATTATATCTTTTAGTGTTATATTTTATAATTAAAAATATTTTAAATTAATGACTTAATATTGATATTCTTAAATAAATAAGAATTATAAATTATAAATTCTATTATATATACTAAAGCTTATGTCAACTCTCTCCACGTGTTGACACCAGAATGCTCGCGATGACATGCCCATACCTCTGTGACTCTAGACTACAACAAAATAAATAATCCCATTTCCCCTCCCTGATTCTGATTTTCCTCTCAACTCTACCCCTCCTGAATTCCTCCTCAGACTCAACCACGACTCCCCCCACCCCAACTCTCCTCCCTCAAACCCCATCTCATCATCCCTTCCCCGAAGTCATTATCCCCACCTCTGCCTCCTCCACCGCCTCTGCCTTGGTCCCTACCTCCTACTAAGCCTCTATCATCACCTCTGCCTCTGCCACCTCTGCCTAGGTATTCACCTCCTACTACACGTTTTCCTCTGTCGTCACCTTTACCTCCACCACCTCTACCTAGGTCTCTGTCTCCTATTACACCTCTGCCTCTGCCATCGCCTCTGCCATCACCTCTGCCTCCTCCTCTACTACCACCCAAACCTTCCTCCTCTACCCATTCCAGTTTCATTCCACCACCACCTATCAACCCCTCTTCCTCGGTCTCCACCTCTATTAGGTATCCATGGGCTCCTTTTACCTTCAATTTTTTTAATTTTAAATTTTGTTTCATGTACTTTTCAAATGGATGTCTTGATTTGTTCTGGAACATTCAATTATTCAACGTGTTATTTCGTAGAATATTCAAAGCTTCGTGACTGAGCTAAATTATCGGGTTCATGTTTCAAGGTAGGTTTAGGTTTAGTGTATCTTTGTTGGAACCCTAGCAATGAAATTTTTTTAGTACCAAAGAACCCTTGTGGGCCTTCTTTTTGATTTATCTAAACATTTTTGGCAGATGGTTATATATATGTTTTGATCATTTCAAAAGGTGATTTTTATTTCATGAATTCAGGATCTACAAATGTACTCTGTCTATGGGAAAGTAAGTGTTTATAGTGTGCCTTCTATTCCATGGGTTCAATTTAGTTTCACTACAAGGGGTAGACTGATATAACCATGACTATTCATTTTACCTTAAGGGGTAGTTTAGTATGTGTAAAGTGCTTACAGTGGGAATTTTATATAACAAATAAATTCTTAGAAAGTGATTGTTATTTTAGGAACATTTAAGTTTTTGGTCTATAGTGTAAAACTCTATTTACACTACTAGAAAAATATTAATAAATTGGTGGGTATTCATATAAATAAATAAATTAAAAATATAATAGATGTTTGAGATTTGATCACTTAACCATAATCCATGTGATATATATTATTGGATCTTCACCCTTTTCATATTATAGATGCATAAGATTAATTCATATTTGCGATAGTTTTGGTTCTATCTTTGCATATATTTGAATAATTATTTTAGTTTGATGCTCATCTACTCTAATATAGTTGTAGGTATGATCCTAATATTGGAGATATCATGGTAGAGACTTTTATCTATAGGAAATTAAGTGTTTATGGTGATCCTTTTGTTCCAGGGGTTCAATTTAGTTGCACTGCAAGGGGGTAGACTGACATAACAATGATTGTGCATTTTACCTTAAGGGGTATTTTCATATGTTTAAAGTGATTATGATGTGAAGTGTTTGAACAAATAAATTCCTGAAAAGTGGTTGTTAGTTTAGAAACATTTCAATGTTTGGTCTGCAGTGTAAAAATCTATTTACATTACCGAAAAAATAGTAATACATTGTTGGGTATGCATATAAATAAATAAAAAAATTATCTAATAGATGCATGAGCTTTGATCACTTATCCATAATTCATTTGTATATATTCTTGGATCTTAACCCTTTTCATTTTATAGATGTATAAGATTAATTCATATTTGTGTCAGTTTTGGTTATATCATTGCATATATTTTAATCATATTTTCAGTTTGTTGCTCATATACTCTGATCTAGTTGTAGGTACAATCCTAATATTGGAGATATCATGGTAGAGTTTGTTATCTACATGAAATTAAGTGTTTATGGTGTGTCTTATGCTCTAGGGTTTTAAGTCAGTTGCACTGCAAGGGGGTATACTGACATAACTATGATTGTGCATTTTACCTTAAGGGGTAGTTTGGTATGTGTAAAGTGATTACAGTGTGAAGTTTCTAGAATAAATAAATTCTTGGAAAGTTATTATTAGTTTAGGAACATTTCAATTTTTGTTATATAGTGTAAAACTCTATTTACACTACTGGAAAAATAGTAATACATTGTTGGGCCTTCATATAAATAAATAAATTAAAAATATAATAGATGCATGACCTTTGATCACTTAGCCATAATTCATGTGGTATATTTTATTGAATCTTCACCCTTTTAATATTATAGATGCATAAGATTAATTCATATTTTCTATAGTTTTGGTTCTATCTTTGTATATATTTGAATCATATTTTTAGTTTACTGCTCATCTACTCTGATTTAGTTGTAGTTACGATCCTAAGATTGGAGATATCATGGTAGAGTCTATTATCGAGGTAAAGCAACATGACTAAATTCAAACAATGGTGAATTTATTAGATTTTTGTTATCGATTTATATTTCTTCTTAAAGGTTCCATTATTAAATTTCATATAAATTTTTATAAATTTTTATGGTTGTACTGAACCCATGAAAATTATGAATCTTCGTTATGTTATTTCATTGTAAAATAAAAAATTAGTTATGTAGTTTCATTATAAAAATAATTTTTTTATTCATGAAAAAATAAACATGTAAAGGAGACTACATGTTTTTAAAAAATAAAAAAATCTATTTATTCATTATACAATAACAAATCTGTAGTAGTGACCTTTAATATTACAGGTATTCTAATTTCCTAAAGCTCAATCATGTATAATTATGAAATCATATAGTTGTAACCTTAAAACTTATAGGTATTTTAACTGCATTCTTTAATATATTTTTTTGAAATTAAAAGTTTTTTTTAACTACATCTAAATGTGTTTCACATTTTAATTTGATCTTCATATTTTAATTACTATAAATCTATATGTTAATAATGTATGTATTGATAAAAAATTAATTGTTTTATTAATAAATTATTTTTTCTCAAATAATTTTTTTATATTATACATCTCATCAAACTCGGTTTTATTATCCTCTGCATTACATCTCTCCATAAGTAGAAAACACAATTAAATCTATTTTTTTTACATTTTAAGTACTTTTTTGTTATCATACATGTCTTTTTAATAATAACTTTTTTGTTTAAGACTTTGGGTTAGTTTTAAAGAAATTAAGTCGGTGAAACATATTAACACTCCACTGGATGAGGTTTTTTCACTCTCTCTCTTTCATAATTCAAAACTATCATAGTGTGTGTATGCACATATATTCTATTAGGTTTAATGATTTTAAATAATTATAAATCAATAATATCTCTGGAGGAGGTATGACTGATATATTCCTCAATAGATTACCCCCATTATAAGTCGACTGTCAACGGCTCAGTAGGTGAGTAATTCACTCTCTCAAAACACGAGATCATTCTCCCATTACAGGGTAGAGGTTTTCACTTCTCATTCTATTTGTATTAGGATTCAAAAGTGGTTAGGTAATAGTAGCAGCTTGACATCTTATGTGGCATGCAAGTGAGGCTTTTCATGTATGTTTTCAGATGTTTGGAGATAGATTATGGTGTAGTTATTCTCTTGCATATTATTTTAGGTTCGCGTATTCTATTATAATAATTTTTCCAAAAACAATTATTACTTGATGAATTCTTAAATTTGGACTTCTCGTGGTGTTTTTCTTTGAATTAACATGTGGTTAGAGAAGGGTGCCAACATGACATATTATGTGGCATACATGTGATGCTTTTCATGTACTCTATTTGATGTTTGGAGTTATATGGTGGTTTAATTCTTCACTCGCGTGTTATTTTTTGTTCAATTTTTCACTTTTAATTTTCGAAACACATTTCTTCCAACTACAGTTTCTCAAAAACCAATGTATAATTATGAAATAATGTAGTAGTGACCTTTAAGCTTACGGGTTTTATAAATGAATTCTTTTAGATTTTAGAAAATTATTTTTTGTTATTTATTTTTTTCAACTATATCTAAATATGTTTCAAATTTTAATTTGATCATCAATTTTTTTTATTTATTACACCCTTTTAATTTTATCATTATATTTTTTCTTTATTCTACATCAGATATTTATTTTGAATAAAATTTAAAATATTCCATGAACACAACTAAATTGAGTAACACAACTTCCCAAATAGAATGACCTATATAATATATTAAATGGAGGATCTAAATACCTAAAAACATCATTGGAATATTCTATTTAGTCAGTACAAGATGTTCAGTTTAGCTGGGAAAACTTAGCTGATGTATTTCCATTAACTAATGTTTATAAATGATTTTGATTTCATTATTTTTATTTAATATCCCAATTTTAATCAATATCTTGGAATTATTAAAACTTATAAATACTGTTTTGGAGTGTGGAAAAAAACCTATAACTATGTTTTTTTGGAAAACATCTTGCGTTTTCATTTTTCAAATATTTATTAAAAATATATTGTATATTTTAGGTAGTTTGAGAAAACAAGTATAGAAGTGACTTACCCATATTCTATCTTCATTTTCTAATAAACATGTAAGCAATCTATTATAGTATAAGAATTTATTGAAACAGCTGATTAAAAAAATAGCTCTTCAACTCAAAAACAATGTTATTAATTTGGATTCCATAACTTTTGAAAATGTTAATGTTCCAGCTTATATTGTTTTAATTTGAAATGAAAGAAAATAAAAGATGTTATTTCTAAGATATAGTTCACATTTCTCATATTATGGAGCATATCAACTATTAAATTCTATCAACATTAGAAATGTTTTCCAACAATTAAAACCTAGGTTTATATTTCATACATCTCTAACACAAATCATTATTTAATCATTACAAGTTATTGAATTGTGCCTATAATCGATACATAATTTATTTTTGATTATGAATATTTTCTTTGAAGACTCTCCACATTGAATCATGAAAATTCATCACATTTTGAACATTTACATGTCAAAACAACCATATTAATTTCAATATCTACATGCACAGAATATGTTCACTAGATGTTGTGTTCAAATTCAACTGATTAGATGAATTGTTTAGTTTTTCATTTCAACTTCATTTTCAAAAAATTTTATATTGTACACTCAAAATAGACTTGATGAACTTGAGAACTAAGTTGTTCATATGACATCGAATGTTTGAAAATGTATGGTAAATATTTTTTTTCCTATTTCAACTCCTGTATATGAATTTTATCCACTCATATGTTCTATAAAATTTTATCTTGAATTTTATGCCTCTATTATATAATCTATATAGCATTGGATAATCTTCTATGACTCGTCTACTACTCTATCTAATTTTTTATTTAGATGCATCCAGTGGGATCTTTCAGGGTTCCATCAAATGCTCTGTTTGAGTGCCTCTTCACCATTGCACCATGACTCAAAATATTTTCATGGTAAATTTATGAGTAGTTTGTTTTATAATTTTTTCATGGAACTATTTTGGTAATCATCAAGAACGAATTTTAAATTTATAACATGTTATAACCTCTGTTATATTGTACAAATTATAACCATATCAATTATACTATATATGTTGTTTTTCTTTTAATGATGTAATGGTTCTAAAAATTTTATGACACAACATGTAAGATTTGTTGTATTGTCATGTAGAGTGAATAACAAAGGAAAAATCCAAGGAGAGAGAATCTTGGATTTGGTGGTGTTGTAATGTTTTGAAACCAAATTATAGAAGATCTTCTCATATTGAATAATTAAAAATATATGTGCATATTAATTATTCTTCACATGGTTTTCAAGTTGCAGATAAAGAGGTATTTTTTGGTAATGGTGTATGTTTTTTGGTAAAGGCGTATATTTTTTTAATTTTTCACACTTTAAGGGTTATTTTGAGAATTTTTTTTACAAGACAATAAATTTATGTTTTAGGCTAAGAATAAACACCTCCCATCTCTTATAGACAGTCTATCACTCTTTAATTGACAAGATTTCACAAATGGGATATCCGCATGATCTATTTTGTATGGTATGTCATTATGTAAGAAATTATAGAATATAAAATGGGATACCCACATGATTTATTTTATAGGACATATGTTATAACTCCCATATCTTTCTTGGTTTTGTCATTTTTCTTTGATTAATTATTGAATTGTCTTCCTTTACTCAGATCAATACATTGTTTTTATTTTCATATTTAATATGAAATAATATTGGAACATTTCTTTTATTGATGAATTATGATGTTATTAATATTTTAATAACTTTTTATATACTATCTTTACTGATTTTATATGAAATGTGCATAATTTGTGTGAAATATTAATGTTTAAATATTAAATATAATTTTTGAGCACTATTTGAATTCATCCAGATTCAAGTCAGTTTACTATTTTAATAATAACTATCACCCTACTGATTGAAATTGTATGGTTATTGTTTTTTAGGATTCCTTATTCAATTTCCCACATATCATTAGAATTAATCATTGGCCAATTATACTATTCGAAGGGTCATATAGACCACATAAGAAGGCCCACAGAATCTGTGAAGAAATTGGACCATACATAAAGATTGAATTATTAAGATCAATAAGGAAGTTCAAATTTCTTTATTCTCCTCCAACATTCTGGGTACAATTCAAGGAGTCATGGATAAAAATTTCAAATCCCAACTCTAAAAAAAGTGGGGAAATAAATCTTTGAAGTCCATCCCACTATTCTGGTCGGGAATTAAAATCTGAACACTATTCATGACATTACTCATCATCTAGTCATAAAATCAAGTTGAGATTTTTCATTGTAAAATAGGAGATATAGGCAGATGACTTTTTGACTAAATCATTTGGATTTTAAGTCATATTCCTATTCAAAAATCCATTCACATTTCGGCCATCAAAAAAGCATGGATAGAAATCGACAGTTTATAATTGTTTACTAAAACCACCATAAATTTTTCTCACTAAGTCCAAATGCCTCAAAATATTGAGAGTAGACTTCAAAAATTATTTTATATAACTTTTAATAAAAATATATCTCAAGATTCAGCTATTTAGATTTCAAAATAATCGAGACAAGTGGAGCGGTAGTTTTGGAATAAAAACAGTCCACCACCTTGGGCTATAAATACATTCCCTCCTCTATTTTCAAAAGGTTTGGAATTTAAGAAGAGAGGATAATATATTGTCAAGACCAAATTATTTACAAATTATTGGGAGGATCTTACATACTCAAGTTTTCACTTGATAGACCTTTCTTCCTCTCATTATTTTCATTTATTTTTGTGTTCTTCATTGTTGTAATCTTGTAAGTCTTTTTTTTTTGTAATTCTATTTTAATGAAAGTTTATTCTTCAATATCTCTTATTATTATCCACCTTATATAGTTTAATATTAATTTTCTTAAAATATTTTAAATCAAGTTAAAACCCCTTCCCTTCTTTTGCTTTCTCATTCAATCTAAAGTCAGTATTTAATTCCCTTCATTGTTTGTGTGTGTGTGTTCGATGCAAAACTCTTTTCTTATCCCTTTATTTCTCTTCACTTATTAATTAATAATCATAAAATTATAAAAATATTATTAACCACCCAAATGGATGAGTAAATCTCTCATTTCAGTGAGTTATAATTTAGTTGTGTTAAGTTATTGAGAACTTCTGCTTGATGAATATTATTTGAATTAACATTGTGTATGTTGGACTTAACATGTCATGGATTAATGACTTGTTTTATTTAATGAGTAGTTTCTGTGGATTATTGGAACCATAAATACACTACCATAAACAAGATATGATTAATATTAGAACCCTGAGTTAAGTTAAGTCTTGGATTAAATCCTTAACACTTTGGAATTCCAATCAACGTCAACTTGTGACATGGGTGTTAATTTAATGCAGTATAAGGCAAGGCTCAAGGATATCACAAGCTTAAATACCTAATTATGAACTCACCCCAATCTTAATAAAATTGTTAAATCAATATTAATCAATCAATCATTTAAATTAATATTTACAAACAAACCCCCCAATCAAAATACAATCAACTAAAAACAACCGACTATTAAAAATTATCATCACCGAGGATTCGACCTGAGTGATTCTATACACATTAGAAGAGAATCAGAACCTTGAAAAGTCGATGGCTGATAATCATCCATGCTTTAAAATGGTTTTGTTTCTATGGATGGTGTAATTAAGTAGTCGTTATTTTTTAGTTATTGTAAAAAAAACAAAAAAACAAAATTTAAAAAAAAAAGAAAAAAACACAAAGAAAAACCTGTCTTCTCCTAAAAATCATAAATAAAACAAAAAACAAAAAGAAAAACCCATCTTCTACTTTCTTCCAAAATATCTCTGAATGCCTCGTAGCCTCCCAAAAAATCCCTCAGATTTGTTTGACCCTAAAATTGAGCGAACACTTCTCCAACTTAGGAGGAACATTAGGGATAATCAAATAATTCAAGAACCAGTCCTTATCCAACCAATTGAATTAGATATGGCCAATCCTAGGGAACAAACACTTAAAGAAGTTTTTTCCCCTAATATGAATTACTAATCCCTTGATACAAACATAGAGGCTGACTTCAAACTCAAATCGGGTTTGATTCATCTTCTTCCTCATTTCCACAGGCTAGCAAGTGAGGATCCACATCTCCACCTTAAAGAGTTCCAAGTGGTGTTCTCTACCATAAATCCTCAAGGGGTTTATGAGGAGAAAATCAAACTCTGAGAATTTCCTTTCTCCCTAGAAAACTCTAACAAGTCATGTATTTACTACCTCCCTCCTGGTTCCATAACCACATGGAATGACATGAAGCGACTTTTCTTAGAGAAATTATTTCATTCTTCTCGTACTGCTTCTATCCGAAAGGAAATAAGTGGTATTCATTAATTCCAAAATGAATCACTCCATGAGTACTGGGAGAGGTTCAAAAATCTTTTTTCAACCTGTCCACATCACCAAATCCCGGACCAACTCTTTATTCAATACTTCTATGAGGGGTTATTTTCTATGGAGAGAACTCTCATTGATGTTGCAAGTGGCGGTGCTCTTGTTGATAAAACTCCTACAGCTACAAGAGATCTCATAAGTAACATGGATACAAACACACAACAATTCCATACTCGAGCACATGGTCAAGTCAAGAAAGCTCAAGATAATCAATCTATAGAGCCGAACAAGATGACAGAGTGGATGAGTGAAATTACAGGTCTTGTGTGACAACTAGATGTGGATTCCAAAGCCCCAACCTCATCTTCTCCACAATCTTTGTTCCCTAGACCTATCAAGAACTGTGGAATCTATAGCTCCCCATATCACCCAACTGACACATGTCCACAACTTTAAGAGGATCCCTCTAATTCATCTAAACTAATGGAGCTTAATGCAACATATTCTCAGCAGACCCCAACCCTCAACAATCATGCCAGTTTGTTAGAAACTTCAAACAGCCTCATTTTGATCCCTTCTCTACTATATATAACCCTAACTTGAGATATGGGAATCCCATTTCTCACCCCCTCAATACCCTCATCAAAACCCAAACCAATTCCAATATGGTCAAGGTGTTGGTAACTTCCAACAACCTTATCCTTTTATTCCTCAACCTCAAAGGATCAATCCTCCTCTTCCTCCTCCTAGATTCCTCTATCCTATTGAGCCTTACTAATTAGCAAACAAATACAATCGCTTTCCCAAGAACCAAAATCAAGATAATCCCAATTCGGGGCAAGCCTCTTCTTCCAAGAAACCATGGGAAAGTGTAGTGGAAGATCTTTCCTCCTTCACCCATTCCAGCCTCAAAAATATTGACACCCAAATTGGTCAACTTACATCCCACCTGATCCACCAAAAAAATCAAATTCTTCCCAAATCCTAGCTCAACCATTACCTAACCCCAAGGGTAATGTAAGTGCAATTACACTTATATTTGGAAACAAAATTTCTATACCTCATGATAAGTCCTCCAACCCCCCCCCCCCTTTTAATGTTGACCTAGAAAATGAAAAGAAAAATAAACTTGAAAAGGAACCTAAATTAATTCCCTCACCTCCTCCCATTCCACTTAGGAACCCAATTCCTTTTCCTCAAGCCATTTCTAAGCCAAAGAAGTCCTTTGAACCCAATCCTAAAATTCTCAACATGTTTAGTCATATTGAAGTCAACATTACCCTCTTAAATTCCATAAAAAAATCCCTAAGTATTCCAAGTTTCTTAAGGAATTGTGCACCCATAAGAGGAAACTTAGGACCTTCAAAAATGTTTCCACCAAACAGTATATTCCCATAAAGTACAAAGATCCAAGGACCTTTACGGTTCCATGCCAAATTGGAAGTTCCAACTTTGATGATGCACTCATAGACCTAGGAGCCTCAATTAATGTCATGATCAAATCCATCTTCTCTTACCTTTGTCTAGGTCCCTTGCACCCAATGGGTTTTGTCATTTAGTTAGACAATCGAAGCACTTTTAGTCTTGAGGGTATAATTGAGGATGTCTTTTTTTGTGAATGATCTTATCTTCCCATCAGATTTCTATGTCCTTGACATGGAAGTTGAGACGAACTCTTCTCGGTCTCCCCTAATTATAGGAATACCATTCCTCATGACTTATAGAACCAAAATTGATGTCCATTCAGGCATCTTATCCATGGAATTTGGTGACCAACTGGTCAAGTTCAACATTTTCCAAGCCATGCGATACCCATCTGAGGATCACTCTGCATTCTCAATCCATTCTTTTGAGGATACTTCTAAGAGTCAATTGAACCCCAATCCATCATGTTCTTCATGTTTTAATGATAAAGGATCTTGTGAAATCTGAACCATGATTAACCAAGTCATAAATGGTGAAGTTGATGTGGACCTTTCATTCATAGACTCCATCAATCTAGAGGAACTTGAAAACTCTCTTGAATCCCACATCAACTCTGATTTCTACTACTCCACCTTGGACAGTACTAAGGAAAATGAATCTGAAGCAACTGAAAGCCCTTTACCCATTCCTCAGTTGTCTAGCCCACAAATTAAAGATGCGAATGATCTGAAACCTCTTCCTAAACACCTAAAATATGCATTTCTTTTCCATGATCACTCTTATCCTGTCATTATCTCTACTTCACTTACTAAAATCGAGGATTCCAAACTTTTTCAAGTGTTAGGAAAACAAAAAGTCCTTAGGTTGGACCCTATATGACATACCAGGAATCAACCCTACCCTTTGCATGCATCACATCCATCTTGAGGAATCATCCAAACCAATTATACAACCACAAAGAAGACTCAATCCACTCATACTTGAGGTTGTTAGGGAAGAGATCACTAAGCTTCTTCAAGATGTTATTATCTACCCAATTTTTTATAGTGAATGGGTTATTCCAATTCAAGTTGTACCTAAGAAGGTTGGGATAACTTTTGTCACAAATGAACATGGATAGGTAGTCACAACTCGAGTGAAGAACAAATGGCGTGTGTGCATTAACTATAGGAAATTGAATGTTGAAACACGAAAAGATCACTAACCTCTTCCATTCCTTGATCAAATTCTAGAACAATTAGTTTGAAATTAACACTATTGCTTTCTTGATGGATACATCAGCTACTTCCAAATCCCAATCGCACCTCAGGACCAAGAAAAGACTATTTTCACTTGCCCCTTCAAAACATACGCATATAGGAGAATGACTTTTGGCATTTTCAATTCCCCTACAACATTCCAGAGGTGTATGATGAGTATATTTTCTGAATTCATTGAACACATCATGGAAGTATTCGTAGATGACTTTACCATTTATGGTGAATCATTTGAATCGTGCTTGCATTCACACTCTCTAGTCCTTCAAAAGTGTTTCAAGTGTAACCTTGTGTTAAATTTTGGAAAATGTCACTTAATGGTTGCAAATGGGATTGTTCTAGGGTACATAGTTTCAAAAGACGGTATTGAAGTTGATCCTACCAAAATTGAAGTGATCCAATCACTTCCTAAACCCACCAATGTTCGAGATATCCGTTCATTCCTCAGTCATGCTGGTTTCTATCAGAGATTCATCCACAACTTCAGTATAATATCCCTCCCACTCACTCAGTTGCTCCAAAATTATGTCACTTTCTATTTCGATGAGGTTTTCAAGAGATCCTTCGTTGAACTCAAAACTACTCTTACATATACCCCGATAATCCAACCCCCAGATTTGTCCTTACCCTTTGAGTTGATGTGTGATGCTTCTGATAGAGCCGTTGGGGATGTTCTTGGTCAAATAATAGAAAATATTCCTCATGTCATCTATTATGCCTCAAAAACATTGGATGAAACTCAATCTCACTACACTATTACTGAAAAAGAACTTTTATCAGTTTTTTTGCCTAAGATAAATTTCATCCATATCTCTTAGGTTCCAAAATCATCATCTTCACAGATCATTATTCTATAAAGTTCTTACTCAAGAAAAGTGATTCCAAACTGAGTTTAATAATATTTATCCTAATACTCCAATAGTTTGACCTTGAAATCAAAGATAGACCAAAAAAAGAAAACCATGTGGATGATCACTTGAGTAGAATTTATAATTCTTCTCATTCTGAAATAATTTATCTAGGATTTACAAATGAGCAACTTTCATCTCTCACTCCAAAAATACGATGGTATTCCGCAATTGTAAATTACTTGGTTTCTAGTGTTTTTCCTAAAAAAATTTCAAAAGAAAAAAAATTGAAGTTTAAAATGATTCAAAATACTATTTTTTGGAAGATAATAAACTTTGGAAAACTGGGGCTAACATGGTAATTAGGAGATGTGTTGATTAAAATGAACATTCTTCCATCTTAGAATTTTGTCACTCAATGCCTAGTGTTGGACACTTTGGACTAAAAAGGACCTTCTGAAAGGTCCTAGACTCTGGATTCTTCTGGCCTTCACTTTTCAAAGACTCATGTTCGTTTTTTCAGTCATGCCGCACTTGCCAAAAGTTTGGCACAATTTAAAAGAGAAATAAAATGCCCCAAAAACATTTAATTTTCTATGAGATATTCGATGTTTGGGGCCTCGATTTCATGAGACCATTAGCCTGTAAGACTTGTTGAAGCACTTTGGGATTATCAAACTACCTATAAAACACCCATTGGGATGTCTCCATTTATTCTAGTATTTGGTAAATCATGTCACTTACCATTTGAAATCCAACATAAGTCATTTTGGGCTGTGAAAAATCTGGTGAATAAAGATTGTTGTAATTGGATGAACTGGAGGAGCTTCAACTTGATTCCTATGAGAATTCCAATCTGTACAAAGAAAAATCTAAGGTACTCCATGATAAAATCATCCTAAGAAATGTATTTCATGAAGTTGAAAAGGTAATGCTCTTTAATTATTGATTTCAGATTCACCCAGATAATCTTAATTCTCACTGGGAAGGTCCTTTTGTTATTACTAATGCTTATCCATTTTGTGCAGTGCATGTCCAAGACCCCTCTTCAAAAAGGACATCCACTGTTAATGGACATCAGTTAAAGCATCACCATGAGAGGACACACAATCCTGTAACCACATCAACTTCCATCGGATCCACAACTTATACATTAAACACACCACTGGATGGAGACGGTGACTCACCACATCCAAATTAGGGGAACCTCTTTCCATTTAACTCCTATCCTCCCTCCCTCCCTCCCTCTCTCACTTTCTTCTTCTCCCTCCCTCATTCTCATTTTGTTTTTTTCCCACTTTCCTCATCACAATTTTTTTATTTACTCTTTCTCTTTTCTGTGGGTGTATCTTTATAACAAAAAAAACCTAAAAAATTAAAAATAAAAATAAAAATCACTTTAAAAAAATATGGAAAAGAAACAGTCATGATTACTCACCTTCAAATTTTCAAATTTTGTCCAACCATTTTTGTGAATCAAAAAGACATGTTTTTATCTCAATTTTTTTTTATTTTCATCATGACATTGGATAAATAATTTTGTGTCAAGAATAATAAATTTTGAATGCTCGGTTATTGATTTGGAAAATGATTTTCCCCACCCGTGAGGAATAACATTTTATTTCATGCTAAGGCTACTTATGGCCATCTTTTCAAAATGTGTGTTTTTCACCCCCATTTTTGAATCTTGAGTTTGTGGACCTTCAAGCTAAATTTCCAACTTTAGTGTGCATTAATATGATAAACACATTTTATGAACCTCATGAGAATCACAATATCCAAATATCCTCCCATTACCCTTACATTAATCCTCCTTTTCAAATCCCCTTAGATCCTATGAAAACCTTTTTTATAGCCACATTACAAGTCCAATACCTTATCCCACCAAATATCAACATGTATTTTCATTGCATAATTTTTTGAAATTTAAGTGTGGGGGGAATGGATTTCATTTTGGGTACCCTTTGTTGATGTCGCTATATTATCATATGCTTGAGGGCAAGAATACATTTTAGTGTGGGGGAGAGTTTTTCCTTAATTTTGGTTTGGAAATGTATATATTTGTATCTTTTACTAATTATATTGAAAAGTGTTCAAAAAAATATCAAAAAAAATCAAAAAAAATGTAAATAAGAATGAGTTGTGTCTTGGGTGGGTAAAAAATCACTCTTCCTCAACCTTTTATCTTGTTATAACTATTACAATTAGTGTCATGAAGAGATCAAACATGGTTTGGGATATGATTGTGAGATCTATTTCAAGTTCAACTTTCGAAAAAATACAAACAATAAAAAATTGAACACTTATGTAATTGGGAGAAGTTTCGTGGTTTGTAAATATTTTATCTTCTCACTAACTTTAAAATTCATTCATATTTTGTGTCTTATTTCACATTTTCATTCCCTCATAAATATGGGTTTCCATTTCCTTTCATGTCTCATTTCAAAAAAAATATGCATTTCTTTTTCCATGTTGGTGTTTTACCCCCTTTTTCCTATCTTTTGAATATCATCTTCCTACCGTCCCATAGCCACACAAAAGCACCTAAAAAGACCTCTTGATTTTTGAGAACTTTAGGATAGATATTGGAAGCTGAGAGCTCTTACATACTCTAATATTTTCACTTTTGGTTGGTGAAAGAGTGAACCTCCATAAATGATTTTTATCATCTTGAGAGGTGTGAGTTTTGAGTGTCCACATTTTCCATTTTAAATTTGTGCATGAAAAAAGAGTTGTTTTTTGAACATTTTTTCTATAACAATTTGAGGTGTAATTCAATATGGATTAGTGAAATAGTCTAAACCTCCCCTGATTGGAGAAAACAAAATTTTAATATTTGTTGGTGAGTGAAAATGATTTTTTCATGGTTTTATATTTTTTGTACATGAGGACATGCACAAGACTAAGTATGGGTGAGTTGATGTTATTAATATTTTAATAACTTTTTATATACTCCATTTACTGATTTTATATGAAATATTCATAATTTATGTGAAATATTAATGTTTAAATATTAAATATAATTTTTGAGCACTATTTGAATTCATCCAGATTCAAGTCAATTTACTATTTTACTAATAACTATCACCCTACTGATCCAAATTATGTGGGTATTATTTTTTAGGATTCCTTATTCAATTTCCCACATATCAATAGAATTAATCATTGGCCAATTCAACTATTTGAAGGGTTATTTGGACTGCACAAGAAGGCCCACAGAATCTGTGAAGAAATTGAACCAGCCATTAAGATTGAATTTATGGGCTCAATCAGGAAGTTAAGATTCTTTTATTCTCATCCAATGTTCTGGGGAAAATTCAAAGAGTCATGGATAAAAATTTCAGGGCCCAAATTTAAAAACAAAGGGCTCAAATGAAGCTTTAAAGTTCAACCCACCATTCTAGATAGGAATTAAAATCTGGACACTATTCATGACATTACTCATTATCTAGTCATCAAATCAAGTTGATATTTTGTAGTATAAAATAGGAGATATAGGTGGTAGACTTTGTTGAATAAATAATTAGGATTTTAAGGCATATTACTATTCCAAAATCCATTCATATTTTGGCCATCAAAAAAGCATGGATAGAAATGGACAGTTTATAATTGCTTACTAAAACTGCCATAACGTTTTATCACTAAGTCCAAATGCCTCCAAATTTTGAGATTATACATCCAACATTATTTTATAAAACTTTGAAGAAGGATATATCTTGAGATTCAGGTGTCTGGATGTCAAAATCACTGATCCAAGTAGAGGGGTAGTTTTGTAATGAAAACAGTCCACCACCTTGGGCTATAAATACATTCCCTCCTCTCCTTTAAAAGGGGTTGGAATTTCAGAAGAGAGAAGCATATATTGGCATGAAAAAATCCTTGAAAAGGGCTTGGGAGTATCTTTTATACTTAATTTTTCACTTGAGAGACCTTTCCTCCTCTCTTTGTTTTCATTTACTTTTGTGTTCTTCATTTTTGTAATCTTGTAAGTCTTTTTTTTTTGTAATTCTGTGTTAATTAAAAGTATATTCTTGAATATATCTTATTCTCATCCACCTTATGTATTTTAATATTAATGTTCTTAAAATAGTTTAAATCAAGTTAAAACCCCTTCCCTTATTTTGATTTATCATTCAATCTAAAGTCGGTATTTAATTCCCTTCACTGTTTGTGTGTATGTGTTCGACGCACAAATATTTTCTTATCCCTTTATTTTTATTCACTTATTAGTTAATCATCATAAAATTATAACCAGATTATTAACCACCCAAATGGCTGAGTAAATCTATCATTGGGGAGAGTTATAATTTAGGTATGTTAAGTTATTGAGAACTTTTGCTCGATGAATATTCTTTGAATTAACATTGTGTATGTTGGACTTAACATGTCATGGATTAATGACATGTTTTGTTTAAAGAGTGGTTTCCATGGATTATTGGAACCATAAATACACTACCATAAACAATATATGATTAATATTAGAACCCTAAGTTAAGTTAAGGCTTGGATTAAAGCCTTAACACTTAGGAATTCCAATCAACGTCAACTTGTGACATGGGTGTAAATTTAATGCAATATAAAGAAAGGCTCAAGGATATCACAAGCTTAAATACCTAATGATGAACTCACCCCAATCTTAATAAAATTTTTAAATAAATATTAATTAATCAATCATTTCAATTAATCTCTGCAAACAAACCCCCCAATCAAAATGCAATCAACTAAAAACAATCGACTATTAAAAAGTATCATTGCTGAGGATTAGACTTGAGTGCTGCTATACATATTAGCAGAGCATCAGAACCTTGAATGGTTGATAGGAGACAATCGGACATGCTTTCAAATTCCTTTTGTTAGTAGTTATTGGACTGTGAGAAACATGCCCAAGGGAGACTATGCAGTATCAATTCTATTTGTTTCAAATTTAAACTATATGTATGTCTCGGGTATTCTCAACAAAGGAACCCTTTTCAGCAGATTATTGTCTACAAATTTCTATTATCAATGAGACTTTTCAGAATTTCGTAATGGTTATGTATTATACAATGTATATATTAATTCTTTGTTTTTTTATTAATTGTTTATATTTAAATGGTATATTTTAAATATATGTTAGTGTTATGTTTGAATAACTAATATTACAATTATTTTAGGTATATTTTCTGCTTCAAATTATGTCAGGTACATTCTATACCACTACATTTTTTCGATCTGATTCATTTCGAATTGTTAACATCTTAAGGTTTGAATGTTTCTCTTTGTTTTCTATTTCAAGATTTTGATTTTCCAATTCCTAATTAGTTTTTTATTAATTCTAACCTATATTGTAGTTACATGTACTAGGACATTTAAGCTTCTATAACATTATAATTTTTAAACATTTAAGTGATACATTACAGTTTAAGAAATTCAATTCGTTAGGTAGCATATTAAAATAATATTTTCTTTATATATTTTCCTTTCACACCTACATAACAGTTTTTGAATATGTTATTAGCCAATTACATCAATATCAACAAATGAACCCTTGGGGAAGTATAGGGAACAATATGAAAATTGTTATGGAGAATTAATGGTTATTTAACATACTTAATTTACTTCTAGATACATGTAAGGTAAAATCTATTTATTATAAATTTTTAATTTTAAAGTACTCTTAGAGGTGTGATAATAAACTGCACACTCTGGGATGCTTCCATCATACAAATGATCTATTTATTTAATGAAAAATCATAGAGTCACTATTTTAGTGATGTAAATGGTTTGTAAAAAACTACCAAGTAGTAGGATATCACCAATGTCAATGTTTTATTTATCAACACATATACTAAAAACCTGGTTGTTTAAATAAGTAGATCTTTTTCCAAAATTATCTTACAGATTCTGTAATTGTTACTACAATCCTAAATGGGACAAAAAAATGTTCAATCCTAACATTCCATATCTAAATAAGTTAAATCAAGGTGATTTATTATGTACAATCTATACATTCTTTGTAACCAATACTCTACTTGATTGTTCATGTTCTTTCTATTCTGGTATATTTTACAAACTGCATACTTCTACACAGTATATGTAAAAATAGTTCATACATCTGATTATTCAGGATTATTAGTTTCATGTCATCACCTCTATAATCTTCCTAACATATCAGTCTGACATCATCATCAATTAGGACTTTGTATTTTATTACTTTGTTATATATCATAATATAATAAAACCTTACATGAGATCGGTATATGTTTAGAGGTTACTGCTTCCATCTTGTAACAATATTTCATTCATTTCCATTCAATTTTTTACAGAGTTTGGTTTCCTATAATATGTTCCATATTATTTATTAGATGTGGTGAATGGTACATGCAGTAAGGTCAGTACCCATTGTTGACTGCATAACCAGTTACGCAGCTGTAATTTCCAAATGCTTATTAATATATTCGATTTCGGACACTTAAAATTCATAGTTTTATTTAACTTTTAATTTAAACTATTTTAATATAAATATAATAAATTCCATCATATTTTTGTTTCTTAGATAGTCCATGGTCCTTTGATAGTCTAAAAATCAATGTCTCAAATGTATAGGGTATGAATGATTTGAAGCTCATTCTTATTGTTAATGACTATTTTCACCTCAAATTTGCATGCTTTCATATCCTATAAGTAAGTTATCAAATGGAATTATGCATTATTTTAATACTACAATTTATGGAATGTTTGATAGAATTTTAAACTTTCTCTAACTTAAATAAGTATTTTCCCAGATATCGAGTCAAATTATAGTCAATGATAATGAAGGATCTATCACAATAGTCCTCTTTGAAAAACGGGTCATACAATTTATACCAACAATATATACAACAATATGTTTCAATAATTGAAACCGTAAGTAGATAAAACATGCAAATGAATCTTTTAGAAAATTAAAATACGTGAATAATGATTTATTCATTTGGACAACACTATATGTAAACAATATATGCGTACACTTTTCAAATGAATTATTGAACGTAATTATTCATAGAGTTTTCAAATGAATTAATGCAACTGTTTTAGTTTAAGGATGAATATGATATATGAATACAGTTTACTCGTATATGCAGTTAACTCATATATGTATACAATTTGAAACTATTCACATCATTCCTACACAGTATATGCAGTTTACTCGTATATGCAGTTTCTTTTCACAAAGGCTTACCCCATTCCTTATATATATAGAATCGGGTATAACTTTGCATATCATATATGAGTTTGCTTTGTGAGATTACCCTATACATTTTAATGAGATCTGCACCATTCCTATGTAGTATCATGACATTTCTTTGTCAATATAGTTTTTGAATACAGTATCATGAGATTGCTCTGCGAATACATATTTCTTTGGGAATATAATATCATGACATTTTCTCAAATATGCAGTTTCCTTTCATACAGATTTAATTATAATACAGTATCATGAGATTGCTTTGTGAATACAATATCATGGTACCCACATCATTCCTGTAGAGTATCCACATCATTACTATAGAGTATCTATATCATTTCTGTACAGTTTCATTTCACATTATTCATGTACAGTATGAATATAGTTTACACATAAAAGCATACAGTTTACTCATATGAGTTATGCATTTTGTTTCCAACAAAATTATGTAATGGAATTTACCAACATATTTATGAAAATGAATTATGCAGATGAAACAATATGTAGATGCATTATAGACTGTCTAAACAGTTTCCATCTAATAGCATACATAATACATGGATATGTACTACAAAAATCTGCAAATAAAATACGGATGACAGTTTACTAACTGCATGTAACCATGTAATGATATTATGCAGTTAAAATATGGGATGCACTTCATGGAGTTCGCATTGAAAAACACATGCTATAATATTGCTCTCATATTACTCTATGACCTTTGACTGACATGTTACAAACAAATTCGTTACAGAGACCATTAGAACATGATTTTGATTAAGAGGGCTTTGGTGAAAGAGAAAAAGCCCAAACTAATTTCACCAGAGACACTTCAACAATGTAGTAAATGAAAAAGAAATTCAATATAGATCAATGCAAGATGAAAAAAAATTGAATAGACTTTACCTTTTTTTGAAATGTATTGGTTCCCTAATTAAAGATTCCTTTTGATGGTTAACTGAAACTGAATGTTTATTGTTTCATTTTCTGTATTAACTAATAATTACTCTTCCATTGTTTTGTCTTTCTATATTTCATTTGTCTATAAGTTTTTTTTAAGGTGCAACTTTGTGCATTGTATGGATGAAGCTCATAGGTGCATTTGAGAAAATATTTTCATTGTAGTATCGTTGGTTTAAACTCTTTTATTCTTTACTTTATTGATGTTTAAACCTTTCTATTTTAACCAACTCACTATCTTTCCCATCTATTATTATAGTATAGTTGGTTTATTAAAATTTCTATATTACATTTTAATTCCTTTTATTTAGGTTGGTCTAAATTCTTTTTTTAAACCAACTACCGTGTGTAGAGGGGAATCTTTGTGTGTTAGGCTTATGAATTTGCAACCATGGGGTCACTGCATGACATCATCCATGGTCAAAAGGGGGTTCAAGGTGCACAGCTTGGACATGTGCTTGATTGGATGCATTGGGTAAGAATTGATGTTGATGTTGCAAGTGGGTTGGCATATTGGCATGAAAAAATTCAACCATTTATAATACATAGAGACATCAGATCTAGCAATAAGCTTTTATTTGAAGACTTTAAAGCCAATATTGCAGATTTCAACCTTTCAAATCAGGCTCCTAACATGGATGCTCGACTCCATTCTACTATAGTTTTGGGGACTTTTGGTTATCATGCACCAAAATATGTAATGATGGGACAAATGAATTAGAAGAGTGATGTGTACAGTTTCGGGGTGGTCCTCCTGGAGCTCCTCACCAAGAGAAATCTGATCGACCATACGATGCCACGTGGGCAGCAGAGCCTTATCACATGGGTGACTTTGAGATTGAGCAAAGACATGGTTAAACAGTGTGCTGATCTCATGCTGATGGGTGAATACCCTCCAAGAGCAATTTCCAAGTTGGTTGCAGTGGCAGTGTTGTGTGTGCCAGTATGAAGTGGAGTTTCAGCCGAATATGAGCATAAGGTGTTGCTACCCCTTTTAAAGGCCCCTTCAGCTGCGTAAGGGGCATGCATATGGGTGTGTTTTTCTTCCTTTTGTTTAGGGTCTTTGAGCGTTTCATTTTATTTTTGTGTGTGGGGTGAAGGGGACTTCCATATGGGGGTTGTTGAGTTAAATTTTACTTCTATTTTTTCAACATGAATTTGTAAATAAATGATTATTCTGTTTGGGTACTGGTTTAAATAAATAATCATTCCCAAATATATTTTTTTATATAAATATTACTAAATAACTAAGTAATTAAAAAAAGGGATTGAATCCATTTGAGGAGATGGATCTACATTTAGAAAATTTGGGGTAGGGGGGCGTTTTTATTTTTTTTTTATGAAAATGGGTTACCCATTTTCTTTTTTAAGAAAATGGGTCATTCTAGCGCCACTTGAATAGGTGATAATGGAAAAAAAACGCCATAGCGCCACTTCAAGTGGCGCTAACCGGGAAACTGGTAATTATTGCTCAGCGCCACTTGAAGTGGCGCTGATTCCTTTAGGATAAACAGATCAGCGCCACTTGAAGTGGCGCTGATCCCTTATCCTTATACCGATCAGTGCCACTTCAAGTGGCGCTGATCTCCACCCACAACTATAAAAAACCCCCTCCCCCCTCCTCCTCTCATCATTCCCTCCACTCCACTCCTCTCCTCATTCTCCTTCTTCCCTCTCTTCATTCTCCCTCCTCCCTCTCCCTCATCCTCATCCAACCGAGGACCTTTTTGCAAATTTGATGTTCTGCAAATTCGAGGTAAGTTTTTATTTACATTTCTTTAATATTGTAAATTGTTTATTTAATTGTTTAGTTAATGTAATTAGATTATGGAATTTGTTTATTAATTTATTTGTTTACTTTATAGAATTAGTTTAAAACCTAATTATGTATTAGTAGTTAATAATTAATTATAATAGTGAATTAATTATTTTTAAGTAGCAAATTATTTAATTGTAATTTGTTATTTAATTCATTCTAATTAGTTAATAGTAGTTAAATATTTGTAAGTAATTAAATAATTAATTGTAATTAGTTAATTAATCAATTTTAATTAGTTAATTAATAGTAAGTAGTTAAGTAATTGTAATTAGTTAATTGTAATTAGTAAGTAGTTAATTTTAATTAGTTAATTGTAATTAGTAATTATTTAAATGTAATTAGTAATTAGTTAATTATAATTAGTAATTAGTTAATTGTAATTAGTAATTAGTTATTTGTAATTAGTTATTTGTAATTAGTAATTAGTTAATTGTAGTTAGTTAAATGTAATTAGTTAATTAGTTAATTGTAATTAGTTAATTAATGAATTCTAATTAGTTAATTAATGATTTCTAATTAGTTAATTAATGATTTCTAATTAGTTAATTAATGATGTCTAATTAGTAAATTAATGCTTTCTAATTAGTTAATTAATGATTTCTAATTAGTTAATTAATGATTTCTAATTAGTTAATTAATGATTTCTAATTAGTGAATTAATGATTTCTAATTAGTGAATTAATTAATTATAATTAGTGAATTAATTAATTATAATTAGTGAATTAATTAATTATAATTAGTGAATTAATGATTTGTAATTAGTTAATTAATGATTTCTAATTAGTTAATTAATGATTTCTAATTAGTAAGTTTATTAATTATAATTAGTGAATTAATTAATTATAATTAGTGAATTAATTAATTATAATTATTTAATTAATTAATTATAATTAGTGAATTAATTAATTATAATTAGTGGATTAATTAATTATAATTAGTGAATTAATTAATTCTAATTAGATAATTAATGATTTCTAATTAGCTAATTAATGATTTATAAGTAGCTAATTAATGATTTCTAATTAGCTAATTAATTAATTATAATTATCAAATTAATTAATTATAATTAGAAAATTAATTAATTGTAATTAGTGAAATAATTAATTGTAATTAGTGAATTAATTAATTATAATTAGTGAATTAATTAATTGTAATTAGATAATTAATTATTATTAGCTAATTGATTATTTCTAGTTAATTAATGATTTCTATTTAGTTAATTATTTCTAATTAGTTAATTAAGTAATTGTAATTATGTAGTTAATCAGTTGAACTTAATTAAGCAGTTCTAATTAAACCTAATTAATCAATTCTAATTCGGCTTAAATAATAAATTCTAATTTAACTTAATTAATCAAATCTAACTCAACTTAATTAATCAATTATAATTAATTAACTGTAATTAGTCAATTAATCATTTCTAATTTCTTAATTAATGAATTCTAATTAGTTAATTAATGAATTATAATTAGTTAATTAATCAATTATAATTAGTTAATTAAGAAATTCTATTTAGGTAATTATTTATAATTAGTTAATTAAGTAATTCTAATTAGTTAATTAATGAATTCAAATTATGTAGTTAATTAATTCAACTTAATTAATAAATTCTAATTCAACTTAATTAATCAATTATAATTCAACTTAATTAATCAATTCTAATTCAACTTATTTAATCATTTATATTTCAACTTAATTAATCAATTATATTTCAACTTAATTAATCAATTATAAGTCAACTTAATTAATCAATTCTAATTAGTTAATTAAGTAATTTTAATTAGGAAATTAATTAACACTAATTATGTAATTAACGAACACTAATTAGGTAATTAACTAAATTTAAGTAGGTAGTTAATTAAATCTACTTAGGTAGTTAATTAAATCTACTTAGGTAGTTAATTAAATCTATTTAGGTAGTTAATTAAATCTACTTAGGTAGTTAATTAAATCTAATTAGGTAATCAATGAAATCTAATTGGGTAATTAGTGAAGTATAACTAGCGAAGTGGTTTCAGTAATTAGCGAAGTAGTTACAGTAATTAGTGAAGTAGTTTCAGTAATTAGCGAAGTAGTTACAGTAATTAGCGAAGTAGTTACAGTAATTAGAAAAGTAGTTACAATAATTAGCAAAGTAGTTATATTAAGAATTGTTTATATAATATATATTTGCATTCCATTCTAAGTATGATAATTTATTTAGTTTGTCATCTACCTTGACCTCGGTTTGTGATTGTAGTTATGAACTTGAATTTAGTAGTTTAATATATTTTTTACATATTAAGTGTTAGAGTTGTCATGAACTGAAATTCTTGATTGAGTAAAGTATCCCTGGATAGAGGGGATTTGGGTCAGACCACCTACTTTCCTGGAGGCTTTCCTTGTCTAGGAAAGTGAATGGGGTTGGCTATTTGTCGCTCCGGGCTTATTCATGTTGAGTTTTTCAAGTTCAGATAACTCTATGCTTTTAGATGACGTGTTCATGTACCTCATCCATATGATGGATGTGGATATGTATGAATATGTTTGACTTACTATTTTTTGGTAAATAACACAAACTTGTGGGTTGTGTAAAGCGAGTTACACATTAATATGGTTTGAACATATTGATTTGGTGGAGGGACTAGGATTCCAACATAAATTACATAAATTCTAAAAGCATGCATACATAATTAGATTGTTTGATCATATGTGATTAATAAAGAAGGTTTATTTTAGATAAAAAAGATGGCTGCTTATATTTATTGAAACGGAAAAATAATTGAGACGGAACAAGGATGTAGTTATAGTATATAACCAGAAGCTTTTGTAATGCTTGGAGGTTGTACAACTTTGGGGACTCTTCAAAGGAAAATTCATCGAAAGTTGAAACTGACGAGTAACCAAGCGATAGAATCTATCATATACAGACATCTACAATATGTTGATAGATTTTTCCATGTGGCATATCCGATAACTGATGATGAAGAATGGGAATACGTACTGTCATTGGTTAAGTTTCTACCTGCCAATCAAATGATGGAGTTGTATGTGACCATATCTACAATGGAGATCCCATCGACATTGGAAGTTGGGTCATCACAATTTCACAAGACAATGTCATCTTCTCCTTTTAGTACACATCAAGAAGTTCCATCAGCATTGGTACCATCATTTCCCTCAACCACATTTTCAATAGATAGTTCCCCACATACTATAGATACGTTGGTTGATAATTTTGAGGACGATGACAATTTAGAAGAAGAAGATGAAGAGGAAGCTGAAGATGAAGAGGAAGCGCATGCGGAAGAACATCCAGTGCCTACTCAAGTGAGGTTTAACCTACCGTTGAACCACCCCCCACCATTGAGTTCATGGTCGACGGAAGGCATGAATCGCTTGCCAGAATTCAATTGGTCAGTTATTACTCCTACTTCAGAATTTCCAGGAATCATTGGGGGTACAGATCGAGTGGAAGATGAAGGTGTTCTGTATATTGGAAGAGAGTTTTACAGTTAAGATGCAATGAAAAATGTGATAAAACAATATCACATTGACATACATTACTCTTATGTTGTAGAAGAGTCAAAAAGATCTTATTATTTGATCTGTTGCGACAAATATGATTCTAACTGTCAAATGCGTATGCGAGCTATAATTGATAACACTTTTCACAGTTGGCGCATCACAAGATTTACTCCACACACATGTGTGAACCCAATCTTTTCACAGGAACATTCTTTATTAGATGTTGACTTTGTTTCAATAGTTATTGTTGAAATGATTATAGCTTGTCAATATGTTCCTGTTGTTCTTGTGATGGAGCGAATCAAACAACTTTTTGGGTATCATATCTCTTATTTGAAGGCATAGGCATCACGTCAAAAGGCTATTGTGAAAATTTATGGTGATTGGGATGACTCTTATCGAGTTTTACCACAACTTTTGGAGCTTTTACGCCACATAAATCAAGTGATCTATCAGTTAAATACTATTGAATATGTTAACCAATACAACCAAGTTGACCAGTCAATGGTTGTTTTTGATAGATTGTTTTGGACATTTTTACCATGTGTGTCTGCTTTTAGGCCTTGCAAGCAGTTTATACAAATAGATGGCACATTTCTGTATGGAAAGTATACAGGAACTTTATTGATTGATGCCACACAAGATGGAAATAGAGCCCCTCTACCTTTGGCATTTTCAATTGTGGAGAAAGATAACTTCTCGTCATGGAGTTGGTTTCTTGCATGTCTTCGTGAGTTTGTTACGGGCGAGGAAGGGATTTTCCTTATCTCAGATCGTCACCGTTCAATCAAAGAGGCGATACAATCTGAGGGACTTTCATGGAGATCACCTTATGCCCATCATCGATACTGTATTCGACACATTGCTAGCAATTTATGAAAGAGATTCAAGAATGAGTCGATGAAGAAAGCAATCTTGAAAATTGGTATGAAAATCATTTTTTGTATTAACAAATCCTATCATAGTTATGATCATTATTTGTTCAGATTTTTTCTTGTATGATAGCATACGAGAATCAACAACAAAGAATGGAGGAGCGTCTTCAAGATATTCAAAGAGTTAATCTGGAAGTTTATGATTATATGATGCAAATTCCAAAACATAAATGGTCGTTGGCATATGATGATGGGAGAAGATATGGTCATATGACTACCAACATCGTAGAATGAATAAATGGGGTTTTCAAGGGAGTTCGAAAATTACCAATCACGGGTAAATATGAATATTTAATTATATGTTGATCAGAAAAACATAATTATAATATACTATTAGTATAATTACTTAAATCTAAATTGTAGGTTTGGTACAAGAGACCATCTATCATAGTGTCAAGTATTTTCTGGAATGGGGAAAGCAAGCTGAAGAGGGCTTGAACAGAAGGATGCATTATGAACACCATTTCCAACGTGATTTAGATACAGTTCTTCAGGAAGATGAAACTTATCATGTCACCACATTTAATCGTCCAGAGCAACGATTTGAGGTCGCTGAGCCCAGTGATGTTGTGTCTTGTAGCAATGGTCGGATCCGAATTGTTTTACTGGAGAAGTGTTAATGTGAATGTGGTTCAAGCATTGAGATATCCTTATGTCCATGTGATTGCAGCCTGTGGTTATGTACACGTATCTTGGGAGCAGTTTGTTGATCCAGTTTATTGACCTGACAGTATCAACTCGTGCTACAATACTCCGTGGATGCCAATCAGAGAATATCAGAATTTTCATCTCTCTGATGACACACCCATGCTTCTACCGAACATTAGTAGACTTCGACCTAAATAAAGGCCAAAGTCGACTCGTATCCGGAATGAGATGGATTGGCCTACTGAACAGGCACATGGACGAAGGTGTGGCATATGCCACCAGGAGGGTCATACGAAGACACGTTGCCCTAGACACATAGGGCAATCATCTAATGATTAAAATGATTTTTGTACTCCAACAGTTACTGTAAACATATTGTACGTGTAATCAATATTTTTCCATCGATGAGTTTTGAAAGAATTCATAGTGAATATATCATCATCATTTAAATAAGTGGTTGTTGTTTTAGAAAAATAACAAGAAATTTTAAAATATATAAAATATAAGATCGAGGATTTAACAAAATCTGAGAATTATCTAGAGTGAATAATAGTGAAGAATAAATTGAGGATATAACAGAATATGAGACTAATAGCCTAGAAAATGACAAATAAAGATATTCAAACATTATGACCCTCTCATACTTTTCTTCATAATTGTTAAATAGAGTGATGAACATAAATAATTGATATTCTTGAAAATTATTAAAACATTATGCCCCTTGTTTTCAACCATGAGAATGGGTTTTCTCCAAAAAAAACATTGATTCATTCTGCAACATTGGCAATTCCCCTCTTTAGTCGACCCAGTGAAGAACCAACTGTCATATATTCATTCAGAGGTCGTGAATATGTGACAGTTGGTTTTTTACTGGGTCGACTAAAGCTACGATGCAGAAGGAGGATGTTTTTTCATGTCAATCGTACATGGATCAAAGGTTTTTTCATATTCTTTCTAAATGATGTTGACTGAGAATATTGAGTTGTAGAATCAATCCAAAACTTTATATGTTGAACATATCATTAATTCCTTTAATAATTTTGGTCAATTATTGTGACGTCGACATCTTTCAAAATCCAATGTCATCATTGAATTTTGAAAGCATTCAAAGTGAATATATCATCAAATTTATATGTTGAACATATCATAAATTCCTTTATATATTAAACATATCCTAAATTACTTACACGCTTCTTTCATACATTACATGATAAATTTCATACCTTAAATGATAAATGTGATGACTAACATGAAATTAATATTTTACTATTTGTACAATCAGATGGAGCAGCCACTATTATCTGGTCAGGAGACGCATGTGTCGCGTCTTGTGTTGGCGCGATGACCTGTTCGACAGCTTGCTGTTCGGAGAGCACATCATTTTCATCACGATGCGCCCCCGATAGCTATTTCTCCATACCTTAGACGTGTGGGATTTTATGGAGTCGCTATGTGTGACTTCAAGACTATTGATCATCATTTGATTGCAGCATTGGTTGAGAGATGGCGGCCAGAGACACACACTTTTCATCTTCCGGAGGGGGAGATGACCATTACTTTAGAGGACATCATCTACATGCTTGGTTTTCCCATCCATGGACAGGCAGTTACGGGTGCCACTAGTGGCAACTGGGCTGTCGTCATACAGCGTGTAACGAACCCGGTGGGCCTAAAGCCCAACGAACTCGGCCACACCCAAGCCCAGCCCTCTGGCAGATAGCAGACCCCCACCCTTAGGCAGATAACAGGCCCCCACCTCAGACCGGCCCAGATAACACGTGGCAGGAACTGTCCCCTGCCTGGCGGGGAGGCGTATTAAATCCCCGCCAGGCAGGGGACAGTTCCTGCCACGTTTTATCTGGGTCGGTCTGAGGTGGGGGCCTGTTATCTGCCTGAGGGTGGGGGTCTGCTATCTGCCAGAGGGCTGGGCTCGGGCGTGGCTGAGTTCGTTGGGCTTTAGGCCCCCCGGGTTCGTTACATAAAAAGGTGCCTTTTTATGTAACGAACTCGGCCACGCCCGAGCCCAGCCCTCTGGCAGATAGCAGACCCCCACCCCACGGGCAGATAACGGGCCCCCACCTCAGACCGGCCCAGATAACACGTGGCAGGAATTGTCCCCTGCCTGGCGAGGATTTAATACGCCTCCCCCGCAACTCGAACCCGTGACCACATGGCTCAGTGGTACTCGTAACGCTTCCCGATTGGCCTTTAAGCCTGTGGTCACGGGTTCGAGTTGCGGGGGAGGCGTATTAAATCCTCGCCAGGCAGGGGACAGTTCCTGCCATGTGTTATCTGGGCCGGTCTGAGGTGGGGGCCTGTTATCTGCCCGTGGGGTGGGGTTCTGCTATCTGCCAGAGGGCTGGGCTCGGGCGTGGCCGAGTTTGGTTGGGCTTTAGGCCCGTCGGGTTCATTACACAGAGACTATTAGGCATTGATTTCGTTGGCGTACAAGGTGTCCTCGTGGGTTCGTGATTGCGCATGACATGGCTTGATGAGAATTTCACTGTCATTCCTGATGACGCAGACGAGGAGACGCTCATTAGGCATACACGTGCATATATTATGTGACTACTCTGAGGCATGTTATGCATCGACTACTCCACCCTTTTGGTACACATGATGTACCTCTCATTACTTGAGGATCTTGATCATACAGCTACATACAGTTGGGGATCTGCTATATTAGAACATCTGTACAGATACCTTTGTACCAGTTACCAGGAAGATGCACATCAGATTGCTGGTTGTATAGCTTTAGTACAGATGTGGGCCTGGGAGCGTTTTCCACACATCGCTCCTCGAGTTATCGCACCTCTTGCAGCAGAGCTATTTCAGGATTGTCCTCATGGACGATGGTATGTTTACTTCATTACTTTCATTTATTTAGTACTTCTATTTTTTTTTATCAACTTACTGTGTATTACTATTTTGTATCCAGGTGGAGTCAGTCTCAGAAGCATGCACACACACCGAGACATAGTGTGCACAGCTTTCGACAGATATTCGATGCATTAGTGCCAGCTGATGTAAGTCAAGCAGTAATTTTTTATATTTCATTATCACTATTTTAAGTTCTTACAATGTAATTTTACTAACATTATCTTGCTAATATGTCACTTACTTTTTGAGTTTACATTTCAAATTTCATGGACTCCATATACAGGTTATGTCTATGCATCACTTCCACCATACTGCACAGCTATGATTGGAGATTGTGCTGCAGTGGTGCCACTCGTCCACTTCCATGTCATTGAGTGGCACCAGCCCGATCGGGTCATGCGCCAGTTCGGTTATATACATCATATCCCGATGGCACCAGGACAGCCAGAGGGGTTGCATTCGATTGTACTTACAGGTAGACAGTCGACGAACGGGCGGCAGTTTCATGCATCTCATATTGAGCTGTGGGACGCACGTGCCCGATATGGTATTTCTCGATATGGATATCCCACAGCACAATATCAGTTATCTGCCCAGGGGGATTATACGGATTGGTATCGACGTCATACCATCATGCATCTTACACGTCAGGGGATTGGCGTTCAGCAGATGGTAAACTTATTAAGATATATTATATTTGTTTAACTCTTTTATGGTATTAATTTGAATGTCATTTCATCTTCAGACAGACAACATTGATCATCTTGCACATATCACACATCCTCAGGAGGAGACATATATTAGACGTGATGTAATTCATCGAGATGTGTTGGCTCTCTACGACCATCTCCGGATGATACGAGACAGTTTTTATGACGAGGAGCCACAGGTATATCTTGATCTATATCCTCCAGCTGGAGCTCCTGAGGGTGAGGGTGATGATGTGTCTGCTATGCCTGCTGATGACGATGTACCACCACCACCGCCGCCAGCTGAGAGACGGAGATGAGGACCTCGGGAGGGGTAGAGGCGGCGAGATAGACATCCGAGAGCACCTCCTGCAGATGTGGCAGCACCACATAGAGATGATCCTGCCCAGCTTATTGATGAGGTTGCACGGCAGAGAGACGTTTATAGACATCATCTATCATCTCCGATGACTACTATGGACTACGAGCTGGATCAGGTGACACAGCTTGTGGCAGCCCCCTCTCCTCCCAGCGAGGACTTCTTCAGTATGTCATTTCTACCATTTTTAGGAGCCTCAGGACCATATGGCTCGACGCATGATTATGGGCAATCATCCACGTATGATTTTGGGCAGTCATCCATGCATGATTTTGGTCAGCCCTCTACACAGCATCATGAGGAGGCACCAGATGCACCAGAAGCAGAGGATCCCGTTGATAGGACACCGGAGCAACACGTATGTCGGACACGGGGAGGACGTGAGATTCAGACGCCACGTTGTGGTACCGGGGGGCATCGACGTTGATTTATTCAGATGCCATGATATATATGTTAAAAACCCTCTTTATTTAGAGAAATGAATGTTATTTAGACATATAATTAGAAAATAAAATATATAGTATATACAAAATAATATAAATGAAACTTTAAACATTGATTAAACGTATAAGAAATACTCGAAAAAAACATAAAAAATGGATTAAACATATAATAAATAGTTGAAGACAAAAGGATTTTCCAAAAAAAATTGTTAGTGAAAAGTAATCTATAAGCTTTCAAAAGCACCTACTTGAAACTTAAAAATGGTTCAAGTACGTGACTTTGAAAGACTATAAAATATATACTATGAAACGAATAAAAAACAGAAACTTTAAACATTGATTAAAAATATAATAAATAGTTGAAAACAAAAGGAATGTCAAGTACGTGATTTTGGAAGACTATAAAATGAGGATACTATTATTACAATGAGCTGTTCTTATATGGTTATCCAGTATTTCAGTTTTTATTTATATTTTAGGCATACTTTATATTTGATACCTTTCAAAGTCAACTTCTTGAAAGATATCATTAATTATCAAATTTAAAATAGAGAACTTTAAAAGCATATAAAATATACAGTATAAAATTAGATATCCAATTCACGGTAAGAAATACCACAAGGTCCAAAAATGGTGTGTTTATGTGGAGGTTCTGGTATTTGTTGCAGTGAATTGGATATCAAAATCTATACTGGATATCAAGAAAGGTTTAAGTCGTCTTTCGTTTTGGGGGGAACACCACCACAGTGTCTTACATGCAGCTTAACTGTTCAATTCAGTTTCATTAAATCTGGACAGTCCCTCATTTTTACCGAAATATCAGTCACATATCCAAATTAACCCCCCAATTCTGACGCCCCTGGTTTCATACCGTTCAACAAAGGAGAGACGTCCATGGTAAACCTCCGAGTGAGAGTGGAGGAAGACACACTTACTGTTTTAGATAAAACTCTTCTACTGTTTTAGATAAAACAGTAAGTGTGTCTTCGTTCACTCTCACTCGGAGGTTTAGCATGGACGTCTCTCCTTCGTTGAATGGTATGAACCCAGAGGCGTCAGAATTGGGGGGTTAATTTGGATATGTGACTGATATTTCGGTAAAAATGAGGGGTTGTCCAGATTTAATGAAACAGAATTGAACAGTTAAGCTGCATGTAAGACACTGTGGTGGTGTTCCCCCCAAAACGAAAGGCGGCTTCAACCTTTCTTGATATCCAGTATAGATTTTGATATTCAATTCACTGCAACAAATACAAGAACCTCCACATAAACACACCATTTTTGGACATTGTGGTCTTTCTTACCGTGAATTGGATATCTAATTTTATACTGTATATTTTATATGCTTTTAAAGTTCTCTATTTTAAATTTAATAATTAATGATATCTTTCACTAACATTTTTTTTGGAAATTCCTTTTGTTTTCAACTATTTATTATATGTTTCATCAATGTTTAAAGTTTCAGTTATATTCGTGTAATAGTTTATGTTTTATAGTCTTTCAAATTGAAAGCTTATAATTTATTTTTTATCAACATTTTTCATTAAATTCATTCTGTTTTCAAATATTTATTATATGTTTAATCAATGATTAAAGTATAATTTATATCGGTGTTATAGTTTATCTATTATAGTCTTTCAAAGACAAGTATTTGAAACATTTTTAAGTTTTAAATAAGTGTTTCTGATTTCTTAAAAAATATTTCTCATCGACGTTTTTTATAAAATTCCTTTTGTTTTTAAGTATTTGTTATATGTTTAAAATACAATTATTACAAATTATTATAAGTAATTATATTTGTAACTATTACAAATTAATATAATTATAAGTTATTATAATTATAAATTAGTTATAAATAATTAATTGTCATTAATTAAATTACAAATTATTTATTATTAATATTTGATTATTACAAATTATTCTATCTTTATATATACATTATATAATTATTCTATTTATATTTATATAATTATAATAAATATATAATTATAATTATAAATATTATAAATATGTACTTATAACTCTAAATATAATAAATATATAATTAAAATAAATAATTATTATAGGCATATATTAATTATAATTACATATTTTTTATAATTACATATTTATAATGTAAAAAATATATATAATGTATATATATAGAATTATATATTTACATTATGTAATTATATATTTATATATACATTATATATAATTAAAATTGCATATTTACAATGCAAAAATATATATGTAATGTATACATAAATATATAATTACATTTACTACATTTATTATATTTATTACATTTATAACTTTTATTATATTTATATAGTTATTATATTTTTGTATTTACTATATTTATAATTATATAATTATTATATTTTTGTTTTTACTATATTTATATATTTATTATTTTTATATATTTATCATAATTATTATATTTATAATTATAAATTTATTATAATTCTCTAATTAATATTATATTGAATATATAATAATTATAAATATAATAATTATAATAAATATAAAAATGATTGCGTTCAAGGTGGATTGGAACTATTCTAGGTTTTAAACTTCCTTTTTGGTTTCGTCCCAGGACTTTTTGGCCCTCGGTGGTTTAAGGGTTTCCGCATCGCCTTCCCCAGACGTCGGTGGACGCAGTCGAGGGCTTCATTCGGCACCTACCTCTGTTTTTTCTGCCTGACCCACTGTGCTTAGGCTCCATCTTTGGTCAAACATGATTGCGTTCAGGGTGGATTGGAACTATGGTGGCTGACGTCCCTCGTCGGCGTCGTCTCATTTTTGGCTCCTGCTTGACTGTGTCGCTCGCTTCCCCTGCTCTTTCTTCTTGATCAAGCACGTTGGTGCTTAGGGTGGCTTGGGTCTGTGTAGTGGTTGCCTTCGACGAAGGTTCCTACGACTGGGACCTGCTTGGCGTCTTTCTTTCTTTGGAGTTCTGGTTTCTCCCCTGGTCAAAATTTCTCTGTTTCTATTGCTATGGTTTTTGGTTCCGTTCTCCCTCCCAATCAGATTCGCGGCCATCTGATTTGTGATCTCTGATGAATCTCTGACTTTGGAAGCAGGCTTTGTCCCAACATCCTGCTTCTTCATCTACTTCATAGGAGATTAGCGCATAAGTGCAGGAGATTTCATTCTCTTGCTGCCTCTGGAATGTGATTGAGGAACATTCTGGAGATCAGAGGCAGATGCCTCATGAGTACCCCTGAGTGTCCCCTCCCTGTTATCCTGTACACTACACTCAACATCCTGCTTAGGAGCCGGCTACAGTGAATCAATCTGATTCCCACCCTGAGTCACAACGGTAGAAACATCTCCAGGCTTGGCCCTGGGTCCCAGAACCTGTGGTATTTGGACGCCCAGCCTTGTCTACCACCTTCATAGAGGAGAGGAAGCAGCTTGAACGATGCTCTTAAAAAGACACCCTTTCTTTGGCCAGTGATGAGTTAACCTTTCTCTGCAATTGGGTCTCACAACCCACCATGACCCCATCATTAGGGACTTTACCCAAATGTTGGACTACACGGTCACCGTACCCAATGGTGGTTTACCACTCAGACCATCTCCAACCCATAATCAAAATGGCGGTGGAACGCCGTTTTGCGTTAAAATCTCACTCCAACCTAGCACTATATCTTGTGCTATCTTAATGGAAGAGGAAACAACTTGAACGATGCTCTTAAAAAGTCACCCCTTTTTTGACCAATGATGAGTCAACCTTTCTATGTAATTGGGTCTCACAACCCACCATGACCCCATCATTAGAGACTTTACCAAATGTTGGAATGCACTGTCATCACACCCAATGGTGGTTTACCACTCAAACCATTTCCAACCCATCATCAAAATGGTGGTGGAATGTCGTTTTGGCGTTAAACCCCCCCTTCGACCTAGCATATCTTGCGCGATCTTAGAGGAAGAGGAAGCACAGCTTGAATGGTGCTTTTAAAAAGATACTCATTTGGCTAGTGATGAGTCAACCTTTCTCTACAATTGGGTCTCACAATCCACCATGACCCCATCATTAGGGACTTTACCCAAATGTTGGACTGCACTGTTACCACACCCAATGGTGGTTTACCACTCAGACCATCTCCAATCCATCATCAAAATGGCGGTGGAACGCCGTTTTGGCGTTAAAACCCCCCTCCAACCTAGCGCTCCCTCCAACCTTGTGCTATATCTTGCGTTGGTATCTTAGAGGAAGAGGAAGCAGTTTGAACGATGCTCTTAAAAAGACTCCCCTTCTTTGGCCAGTAATGAGTCAACCTTTCTCTGCAATTGAGTCCCACAACCCACCATGACCCCATCATTAGGGACGTTACCCAAATGTTGGATTGCACTGTCATCACACCCAATGGTGGCTTACCACTCAGACCATCTCCAACCCATTGTCAAAGTGGTGGTGGAAAGTTGTTTTGGCGTTAAAATCCCCCTCTAACCTAGTGCTATATCTTGCGTTGCTATCTTAGAGGAAGAGGAAGCAGTTTGAACGATGCTCTTAAAAGACACCCCTTCTTTGGCCAGTGATGAGTCAACCTTTCTCTGCAACTGGGTCTCACAACCCACCATGACCCCATCATTTGGGACGTTACTCAAATGTTGGACTGCACTATCACCACACCCAATGGTGGTTTACCACTCAGACCATCTCCAACCCATTGTCAAAATGGTGGTGGAAAACTGTTTTGGCGTTAAAATCCCCCTCCAACCTAGCATTATATCCTGCACTATCTTAGAGTTGTGGTACATGGTGCTGCTATGTAGTTACTCCAACACTATTTTACCTTTTTTATTTAATTCCAGTTTATTTTTTTTAAATTAAAAAAACTTTTTCTAATTATAATATATGTATAACCCAAGAAATGAAGTAATTGGATGGGATATCATTTTCATTAGTGTGTGCTTTGTTTTGAAGTACCCTTACTCCATTTTGAAGTTTTGGATTGGAGTTGCTATCACCTTTGCAGACCTTCTTGCCTTGTTTAGAAGCCTGGTCAGTACCTCCCTCCAGCTTGCCCCTTCGACAGACAGTTTGAACGTGCACTAATCTAACAGATGGCTGAACTTCTTACAATTTATACATCTTAGGTTCACGAAACACCTTTCATCTGAATGCCTAAGACAATTACAAAAATCACAAAATCCAGGCAGTTGTCCATTTCCAATTACAAGCTCTAACCTGAATTCATCAACAACAAAAATGACAATCTCGATCAAAGAGAATTTAAGTCAAATTCAACCAAAACTCTAAATGTGAGTGTCAATGGTTAAAGTAATATTCCAGAATTTAACTGTTATATTCAGCAATATTTTTATTAATGTGAAAATATAACTACAACTTTCACTCAGACCCCTTTTTATAAGAGAGGCTGCCATTGAAATTCTTATAGATTTCTAATGTGGGGTTCGATTTTCCCATTTTCAGCACTCGATTAATATTATATTATTATTAATAACACTATTAATAATTACTAATTATTCAATAAGTACTTAATGAATAATGAATAATGAATTATTTATTATTTATTATTGATTAATTAACTAATAATTGTTAATAATTATTAATTATTAAATATTAACTAATAATTATGGATTTACTAATGATTATTAATTTATTTAAGATCTTGTGGGTTATAATAAAATGAAACACACACACACTTAGTGGGCTAGCAAGACTCAGACCTCACCCCACCCCCCAAAGACCCAATGAGTTTAAAGCCCATTACATGACCATAACACCCAAATATCAACCCAAAGTCCAAAACTACAATTTTCACAACCTCTTATTAGAAAGTAATCGAACGTAGAAACATACCAATATACTTTATATAATTATAGTTAGAAAAGTTTATAATAATTAAGATAAACGTTCCTTAAAAATGAACAACAAAATAATGACTTGTAAAAACAGGTAATAACAAAACTTATAAAGTGAGTACAAAAAACTTACATAAACTTTATAACAAAGATCCACACTTTAACCTGAAGTGTTAATGAAGTCAATAACCTTGACATTAGGTATCCATGATTTTAACCAAACCGTAAAGGCCTATCTTCCTTTACCAAGGAAACCCTCAATACAAAGATCGAACATACTTCTATTTCCTTAAACTTAGGAACCCTTGATCATAAGATTGGTAACATCTATCTTCCAAAACCCAGGAAGCCCTCGATCACACCAGATCGAACAAACAACTATTACAAAATCATAACTTCTTAAGGCATTTACAAAATTATCCTCACATAGATACCTTAAAAAAAGATAGTATAAAAGTTACAATGGAGTGTGCTCAAGTAACAAGATGTTACAAAATCATTACAACAACTCTAGATTGTTGATGATGCAAAAATCTCTCCCCTCAAATCCAACATTATTTATAAGCACACTCCCAAAGGTCATATTCCATATATCTCGAAGGTGGTTGCAACGACATCGTACAAATTCCTTATACTTTGACGGCTGGACTTTTATAAATCTATGTCCAATGAAGTTTGTAATCATCTGTTCGATGTACAAAATACATGTATGTCTGATTAAGGAAAAACTTCATCTAATGGAAAGGATTTTCTACGTCTGGTAAAAAAACATTTCTACAAAAACATTCTAAGAACTTGAGAATTATAGTAGTTAGAAGAGTATAAAATTTTAATGAAGTGTATTGTGATTTTCAAAATAAGGTTAGAAAGTATTGAATGTTATTGCTTTTGACTACACACCCGTGTCAGTGTGTCTGCGTTAGCTTGCATCATCACCTTCCTGCATCACCGCCCGTGTCATTACTTAAAACTCCCCAAGGGGACTGTTAGGAATCGAACTTTGGTATTGTATGTAGAGGCTGATGGTGAGTACCACTTTGTAACGTCTCGGCCCAAGTTCCACTAAACCAGTGCCTCGATCCGGTTCACCATAAGACCTCAAGCACGTCTCTTCTTACGCCATAAGCCACTGACTAGCAGCATGGGTCTAAGGTGGAACTATGATGAGACTATAACCCCATATCAGAGTGGATAACCATAATTAAATAACCAAAAATCATACACATCAGAGTATGTAGAAAGAATAAATAAACAAAAACAAAAACATGCTGTAATAAAATGAAATACAGTAAAGGCTCGAACATCCATGCCATACATACAACATCGATCACCCACTGGGATGATCACATATAAAAAATAAACAACTGAAAAATAAACGCATCCGACTATACTGCCAACTCTGAGCCATGTCACATATCCGGTCTCCAGTACCATATCGCACATCTCTAGCCCAATCATCAGACTCCATACGAGCAACCCACTCAAACATAAAATCCTGGGCCTCAGCCATATCCATCGTACATCCATTCTCAACTTAAAAGCAGACATAAGTTTTTTACACACATCGAGGTGTGCATACAGGGTGTGAGAAATAAATCTCAATAGGCCACCCTCAATGGTAAACCTCTAACCTGCTACCATAAGTGCATGCTTATTCAATATGATTAGCCTAGCTGAAACATAACTAAAATTAATATAACTAAAGCAATCGTCAATTCCTATGGTCTGTGACCTTGATCGACCATACCTGGTTCAACCAATGCCAAAGTATCTCAAGAATTCCTCTAAGACCATGCATACCAAATAACATGCGGACTCCACCTCTATGGCAGCCCCAACCAAACCTCACAACTTTACCCATTTACTCTTACTTGGTACCTAGACGCCCCAGTCTCAGGTACTCATTCCACGCCTAAGGCACTACCAAAACCCAGAACATCTGTCCGATCTCTAACCAACATATCATTAACGATAGTTCCTAGAGAATCATTCCAACACCTAACTATGCATCAAAAAATAGTGATTCCCAGAGCATCAATATGACACTAGCCCAAAAAGAGAAATAATTAGTTCTGCATCCTATTCTATATGGCATGACATCACTACCATGCCCGAAACCTCAGTCTGGCATCTCATCACATCTGTGGAAATCTATGTCCACCAATCTCATAATATATGTGGAACTCCATGTCTACTAACATATCATATGGGTGTGTAGAATCATGTCTAACCTACCAACCTTAGACGTGGAGCATCATGTCAGACATTCAGAACCATGCATGGGGAATGACATTTCCAACTCTATCAACCTCGTATGTGGAGAACCATGTCAGAAATAAAAAATAAAACCTATAGAACATCATGCCCACGTCTCTCAATGATGGAATCCCGTATCTTATCACAATAGCTCTGCGGGCATTAACCAAGTCTTAACCTCAAAAAATAGAGAAATATAACAAGGGTTGGATGAATGCCTATAACTATCATTAACATCTCATCTCCAAATGGATTATACATCAGTTTGGGTCCTAAGGAAACACTTGTAACTATTACCACCCAAACACAAGCACCCATTCATGGTCGTCCTATCAATTGGGCACCTACTTGGCCCTATGAGTCAACAAATAAACAGAGGCACCCCTCTTTGGATCCTTAGAATTGCTGCTCATGTGAAGGACCTCCCATTCCAATCCTTGATAACAACCAAACTCTTAGGCCAATGCCCATCTATAGGAGGCCACACATCCCACAACCCAGTCTCTAGCATCTCACAGACACACATGCCTTAAGGCAGTAAACCTCACAATGGATATGGCCTCAAGCACATCCCCTTTCTAAATCATCCTTTGTTTGGATCTTTCACCCAACCTATCCATCACCTTGAGTCACAATTCAGTCCCACTAACCAAGGATAGTCCCATTCTAACACTGAATGAGGTCTCCAACGAACTCATGTCACGATCTCTAGTCATTCTCATGACTATCGCCTAAGTCTCATCTCATGTATCGCCCTAAGAAGAGAGTTCTTCTCACCTTCTAGAATAAAACATATCATTCATAACTTACTCTCCCCAAACCACCTCTTAAAATTCCTCAAAATTCCCTAAGGGTCCATCATCATGTTCTATGCGAAAAAACACTCAAATCAGACTCCTCTTGTGTCCCATTCTTATTCTAGGGTGAAAAATCACTCAAAAAACTTAGAAGGGTAACAATGGGGCATTACACAATGTGTACTCCAAAAACTTCCACCTTTCCATGTACTTCTATACAACCTGGGTACACCCAGGGCCTGACTGTGTACTACTACATGACCACGACATATATGGGGTCTGGCCATGCACTACTTACACGACCATGTCATACCTGGGTTTGGCCTTGTAATTATGCATGGCCATGTTTCCCCTATACAAGTGTCTAACCACGTACTTGGCCACATGTCCATGCCCCTCTACATATTGTGTACCTTTACTGCACAACGTGTAGTTTCCAAAATTTTATATGCCCAAGTTCTCGGTCACATGGCCATGTCCCTCTACATGATGAGTACTCCCAGTACACATAGTTTAGTTCCAAAAATTCCATCTTCCCCAAATGAGAAGAAAAAACTATGTGTGTTCCTAAACTATACGTCGTGTGGTCGAGATTTCTAATCGAAAAACCCCTACGAACTTCCCAAAAGCCCCATTTTTCCCCAATTAGGCACAGATAAACCTCCATGGGGTCCTTAGTAGTCATAATAAGAATTTAAAACATGAAAATAATTAATATATGGGGATCAATATGTAAAACTCAAAAACCGGTCTACCTCATGGTGAAAACACTGAAGCTTTAGGTCCAAATCCACTATCGAAATCCACCACACCTCGATTCAGTCTCAATTTCTTTCATAAATAATGTTTGGTTAAACTTCCTTATCCCTTCACTCTTAGTTAGTCCTTATAATGAGGTAGGTTCTCTCCCCCTCCTACCATGCATAGAAATCTCTAAAATGGGGGGTGGGTATCACCCAATTTAATTAATTAATTAAATACCCATTTATCACCTATTTCAAGCCCCAAAACCCAAATCGGGTTTATACCTCACCTAAGAAAAACCTACCATTTCATACTAAATCGTGGAGTCAAAATATCAATCCATCACTCTGTTCAAAATATATCATCACCCAAACCCACATGAATAATTTTATATTTAATTAATTAAATATTAAATATTCCGCTAAAACTTAAACAGCTCAAAATTTCACAAAACTCATGTCCTAGGGTAAAATCCCTATTTC
Source organism: Viscum album (assembly GCA_963277665.1). Classification (NCBI taxonomy): domain Eukaryota; kingdom Viridiplantae; phylum Streptophyta; class Magnoliopsida; order Santalales; family Viscaceae; genus Viscum; species Viscum album. The sequence continues at coordinate 2,054,382,506 of OY728150.1, read as the reverse complement.
GGGACTATTAGAGTGGTTATAAAAGTTATCCAATATCATATGAAAGAGGAAAATTACCATTTTACTCCTCACAAGCACCTGAAAGAAAAGATTCAAGTTTATGATTAAATTCAGAATATGAGGAAACACAGGGATTTACAACCTCCACACTATAAAATTTCTCATTATAAAGAAACCTTAGTGTTATTCCAACCAAACCTATCGAACCAAATCAATTTTCATTTCAAGCTCAACTCATTGTGTTCTACCTTAAGATGAAAACCGAGTTCATCTTCATAACTCCAAGTGTAAAGCATACAACCCATCAAAGGTTAATACTCTGCTTGCCTCTATTAACAACTACCAAGACAGTTCCCAAGCACACCTGTCCATCCTGAGATGCCACAATGTCTTCCAAGACTCATCATTGGTCTCATGGTGCTCCCCACTATAGAACTTAACCTGAAATGACCATATTTGATCCATTACACTTCCCACGGCATAGATTCCTATCAAAACACATCCTTAACAGTCTACAAAATTTTTCAATGTGGTTCACACTATATCCTTGACCCTACCCACACAAGGGTCACATCACCGTGACTAATCTAATACTCCCCAGCATAGAATCATACTTACTCTTACCTCACAACCAAACACCAACTCCAAAGACCATTCCCTAATCATTTCTAAACCTCAAAACTAGACATGTCCATCTCAATCTCACATGAGAGACAAAATGTAACATCAATTATCGCTCATTCCTGACTTTTGAAAATTACACCCATGGTATTCTACAACATCTATTCTATCATGAGGATCTCAATTAAAAATGTAAGATAGTGTACTCCTACCATATGGATTCACATACGCCACTCCATGAGTACAATACTCCTAGAAGGACATTTTATCAAATAGTAAGTGACATTTATATAGCCTGACATATAGATGATTCTCTCTAAGCATACTTAGGATGATGTCAAGATATTGGGAATGATCATATCTAGACTAGGAGTACACTAAGATGTATTTGATGAATACCGACACAACTAATCCATTCTTGGAACATCACAATTCTATCCCAGGGGTCTCAGGTCACCATTCTTAGAAGACCCTCATTACATCCACAATGATTCTCAACCTACTCATGGATGCCTAATCAATTCAAGTCTCATGGGTGTGTGCTCTCGTAACATTCGATCCACAATCCAAATGACACAATTCACCACCAACACTCATGTCTCCAAGATTCCATTAGCTCTTGACCATTACATTCCCTTATGTAACCCAACCATAAAACCTAATTCTGACTCCAATGAGTCAGATCTCATGAAAACATGGATCACAAGCCCTATCCACTAGCCATTACTACCCTGACTTCCAATCTCAACCAATGAAGAGAACCCTTGGTGATTTCCAAAACCAAATAAAACTCACCAATCCAAAACCACATATCCTCAAGCACCTCCTGTGATTCCGATCCATCACATAACCACCAAAACAACCTGCCTACACAACCATTACTTAGGATAGGCACTTGAAGGAACCTTTCCCTCTTGAAACTAACCACAAAGATGAAACACCAGTACACAAGTGCTATTTCTCAAAAATAGAAGTCATCCAATGAGTATAAACCTCAAACTCGGCTGCACCATTCACGCATCATTTTCAAAAGTCTAAAGTATCCACCCTTTCCCCACATACCCAAAGTCACACATAACTTAGTAAAGTATCATGATAAGTCACTAGGTACAACCACCTATGTCTAGGCCAATTCAAATAAGACTACTCTGCTCACGGGGCATCAAGCATGATCCCATCCCAACATTACCTGAAACCGTCATATCAAAACCCCCATTTCTAGGTATCACATCTGAAAAATGCCACACATCAAACCAACCAACCATAACCAGGGAACCCTGTAATGGTCTGGACCCCTCTGGTCCATTCCTTTGTTGAAATCGATATGGTCAACACGACGCGCGTTATAATGATAATTTTTAATACTGATGATAACATAAAAATATGTTAAATAATAATGATGATGACATAAATTGTGTTATTAATTAAACTAAAAAGATAATAATCAAGATAAAATGATTTAATGGGAGTTATTATTATTAATTATGTGAAGTGGGAAGGTGTGTGACTCATTAGACGTTGATAAATGAAACATGCGGTTTATTATTAATTGAGTAATTGTTGAAATTAAATTTGAATAATAATAATGGGTGTTGTGTTATTAATATTATTCATAATATTAATAATAATGAGAAATTAATGAAATGAGTCATGGAATTTATTACAAACAAATAAATGAAGATGCACAGTGGAAGCATAGTGGTGTGTTAATAAAATTTAAGGTGAGTTCGTTATTATTATTATGTTAAATAATAATAATAATGGTGGCATAAAAATATGATGGGTTTATTAAATTGAATGGTTTTAATTTAATAAAAGTTGTTTCAATTTAATCAGTGTGAAATAAAAATAAATAGAATTAAATAATTAAATTGACGGATGTTATGCAACATTGACGTGGCATGGTCAGATTCAGATATCCAACGGGGTGGTTTAATGTGGTCAATGTGATGAGCGTAAATATTATCATTATTAAAAAATAATAACGGTAATGAGTTAATAAAATAAGTTGATGAATTTTTATTATTATTGAAAAATAATAAATAACAATGATGGTGTAAAACTATGTGTGAGAGGTTAATGAAATTAAATGTATTAAAAAGGGGTTGAATATGTAAGTTATATTAATTTTGTTTTGTCATTTAATTCAATTAAATGAAATGGTTTTTAGTCACATGGAATGGTTGTTCATAGGTTTTCCGCAAAGTGAAATATAAAATTAATAATATTGCTAGTATAATAATATGATAATACAATTAAATTAATAATGGATAAAAGGCAAGGGAATTAATAATATTTCTATTATACTTGAGGCGCATGGAGAATACTTTATTTGTATATAATATATAACTTATATAATATTTATATAATATAATATTAAAACAATCAATGGATGTAAGAAATAAATCAGCCCATGAAAGGGGGGGGGGGCGTGTTGTTGGTGTACAGGAGGCGCACAAGGGGTTTATTTTCTACATTAAATAAATAATATTCATATAATGATATTATTATTATAATAAATGAAATAAGGGGGAGGGTCATGGTGAGGATGGAGTTCATGCGTGTTTCCTTTCCCCCCCTTGAAATGAGTAAATTGATATAATTAATTATATTATAAAATATCATTATTATGGTTTTGATCGAATAATATTAATTCGACCGTAACTTCTTCATACGGTGTTAGAATGATGAACCGTCTGCGATACTGTGACCCTGAAATTAAGACAGTCATTTTAAGACCAATGATGAATATATTTTTATGAATTTTGATTTGGGTCAAAGAAACGCCTAATATTAATTTATTTTTATCATTATTATTAAAACGTGTGGAAGTCGCGTGAAGTGTCGTGTGTTGACCAGTCAAGTAGCGTAACTGTTGTACGGTTGTGCGCGTATTCATTAATTCACGCTGAATAAGGTTTTTATTTCCTTTTCCTATGTAATAGAGGGTAACATATTATTTGCGGACCCTTATTCTTCACACGACGACACTCCTAGATGACTGAGAAGTCATCCTCCTAACTTCTTCATCCGGACTCCGATCATCGATCCGTCAGTGACTGCGGGATCGTGTTAGTGAGGAGAACATCGTACACCCTGTTTGGTTCCCTCTTATTCGACTTCCCCTCTACAGTTTCCAACCGAGGAGGCTGCTAATAATTGAAGGGAACAACGGTCTTTGACGAACAACTCTAAAAAGTTATGTTAAACCTCTATTCTTGTATTCTATTTCCGATCCTACTTTTCCCGTTTTCTTTCCATGCTACGACATGTGATCTCCGTGTTGAGGGAGTTTCTTATGTTGTTGATTCGGTGGTGCCGCGATGTCCTTGGTGGGTGCAGTTGTTCTGGGAGAAGCCTTGTGATCGTGGTGGTCGTGTTCGTAGAAGGACATCAGAACCTGTTGAGGTAGGGATCTTACCTTCGTCTCTCTAAATTGTGCATCATGTGGGGTGGGTGTCCTCTTGTTTACATGAAACACATTTTAATCGGTTAAATAAAGATAATAACTGGCTTATATAACAGGGATGGGAAGTTTTTGAATGCAGTTACATTTTTTTATATCCTGTGATATTATGTTGTGAATTGAATGGGATTCTGCCTACTGAAAATCATGGTCGTTGGGGGCCTTTGCTTACGCAATTAAATGTTTCCCTCTCCTTCTGTATTTTCTTATGGATGGAAATTTTATTGAATGTGTAAATTGGTTAATCACGTAAAGTTGGCTGATTAAATACCTGGAACCCTTGTGTGATCACCCCGGTTGAACAAACTGAAATAATAAACATGTGGGTGTTGGTTAGGGTTTATTTATGTGAAGGGGGTGTTTTGTGGGTTGTTGTGGATTGGGTGAGCAGTGGGGCTGCAGTTGGCTTGGTTGTGGGTTGGTGTGAATGCAATGTTGGTGATGGGCAATGGGGCTGTGATAAATGGTATCAAAAGGATGATGATGTACGAGTTTCGATATGATTGTGGTTATGGTGGTTGGCAGCAGGGCTGCAGGGATGGGTTTGAATGTGAACAAACTATGGGATGTGAATAATAAATAAAATTAGAAGAGTTAATGAATGGTGGGGCATGGTAATGGAACGAGAATAATAATCAATGAGGTTGGTTGGTTAATAAGAAGGGACTTGTTTGTGTTGCTTGTGTTTTCCTAACTTGACTTGTGGATGGAAGGGATATGTTTTATGAACGCTCGATCCAGTTTGGTTGTTGATAGTTTCCCGGTAGTTAAGAAAATGATAAATAAATCTGTTAAAACATGAAAACATTAAATGTGGTTTTGGGATTGATTGTTGTGTGCATGCTCTCGAAGTAGCAGTGCCAAGGCACATGCTTAGATATTTGTGTAGAAGCCTTAGGATGGGCTGAGTAGTTGTTATACTTATATAAATCTGTATGTTTTATGTTTATTTACGCACCCCACCCATGTCGAGCACTACGTGCCAAACACCCATGGGACGGGGGGTGAGATTCTCAAACATCCAAAGGATGGCTGGTTACTATTCTTCCCTGTGCTCCCTCTTCCAGGTTCTATAGCCCAAGTTCCTTCGGACAGGTTACAAAAAATGTTTCCCAAGAATCTTCGGGATGAGGTGTGATATGTTCCCAGGTGTCTTCGGGATGAGATGTGGTTATGGTCGAGGATTGTGTGTCGGCGGGATGTGATTTGAGATGGCTGAGGATTGTGTGCTGGCAGGTTACTATGAGTTTTGTATGGCCAGGTTGCAGCACTAGCTTGAGCTTTGTATGGCCAAGTTGCGGAACTATCTCAGGAAGAGGGGGAAGCATTAGAGCGTTAGGTGTGAGGGCTTGAGCAGTATCCAGTGGGAAGGTGGTGTGGGGTACCCATACTTTGATAACATTACTACTATACTCTATTGACTTGTGTTACTTGGTGAGTGTGACTGGTGAGGCTGGGTGGATAGATTCCTTGCTAGGTTTTGGTTCTTCTGTTTTCTCACGGGGCACTAGGATGTCTCCCCACTTGTGCACAAGAGCTTTAGGTTTCTCTACTGAGTATAATTTTATTCTCACCCTACGTTTGCTTTCAGGTTTTCAGGAGGACTACATGGACTGTGCGGGACCTTACTAGTCAGGTAGGGGGAGTTCCTGCTGTTTGCTGTTCTTGTTTTCCTTTACTTTTTGGTACAGTACTTTGGAGATTTTCTGTACTTGTACTTTTGTTTCAGTATTGTATAAAACATGCATATGGGTTTGGTTTTGGGTTTATTTTCACTTACTTGTTCTTTTTTCCTTTTGGTGTTTGACTCATCTTATTTCTCGATCTTAAATAATAAAAAGGGTAATACCTCCCATATTTGTGAAAAATCATACCCTTGGTTCTAGTCGGCACTCCGGGGCCTACTGGAGGTGGGACTTGGGGGTCATTATCTCTCTTTCACCATTTTCAGCTCAGGAGAGGCATCTTTGGTGGGAGGGGGTCGTGACAGAATGGTATTAGAGGCTGATGGTTGGGAGATAGGATGAAGTGTGGAGTTAGGCATAGTGAGGATTGCATGGGATGGTAGGGCAACAGTGTTGGATGATCTTGTTGCGTGACATAGGCCAGAGAAGACCGGCTAGGACACGAGATTTTAGGGCCCCCCATGATCCTATGCAAGGACTCTGAGCTTACCTAACGACCAAGTAAGACTACATTGATTGCAGGGTAGAGACCCTAGGAAAGGTATATGCATCATCATGATTTGTGTTTTACATGATTTGGGTGTTTTGGGAAAGAAATCGAAATAAAATGATAAAATGAAACCTTGAGAAAATTTCCTTGCTACTTGGGATTATGCATTCTTTGTTTACCATATAGCTATGACACCTAGACGTCATTCCCGGGTGACTCGGGTAGTCGAGGCCCAGCAGATTCAGACGGTCTATCAATTGAGGATTGACCAAGAGGAGGAAGATGACTTGTGGAAGCGCACATTTCATGCTTTCCAGTGATAGAGCTTGAAGAAGTATGAAGGCAGCACTTCGGATATGGAATCAGAGAGTTGGTTGGAGGAACTCGAGATCACCTTTGGGCTGATCAGGGCTCCATCAGAGTACTGGGTTCCTCTAGAAGTAAGCCATCTATGAGGAGCGGCGCGTCACTGGTGGATTCTTTACCTTGGGGAGGGGAAGGAGACATAAGTTCTATGGGCCAACTTCGAGAAGGAGTTCCGTGATGAATTTCTTTCCTCGACGAGGAAGGCCGAGAAGAGGCAGGAGTTGTTGTCTCTCCAACAAGGAAGCATGTCAGTGCGGGAACTAGGGGTCAAGTTCAAGGATCTCCTCCGTTTTCCCCAAATCTCTTTCCGGATGAGGATTCCCGAGCCATACATTTAGAGGAGGCACTTCACCCCTCTATTCGGTCTGCAGTGACCCCTTTCACCTTACCAACGTACCTGGAAGTACAGAAGAAGGCAGAGATAATCAAGAGGATGCACTCGCGAGTAGGTCCACCATGAGAGAGGAGTCACCCAAGTTCGTCCAAGAAGGAGGCGATCATCAGTAGATCCCCAACAACAGGACCTTCCAAGTTTCGACTGGCAGGGAGCAGACTTCAGTAGGTCCCATACCAATCTCACAATTTCCTCCCGTTTTCTATGGTCTAGGGAACGAGGTGCTTTGCATGTGGGAATCATGGGCATATTGGAAGACATTTCCCTTTTCAGACTCAGTATGGAGGGACTAGCCAGGTTCAGCCTCAGCCCCAGAAGCAGTTCCCAGCCCGACCCTTCCAGCAGCAACAGGCTCTAGTCCCTCCAAGGGGAGCTGGAGAAAGTGGTGGCCAACCACAGGGAGTTCCTCAAGGACCCCAACCAGGACATGGTAGAGGAGGTGGACGTCAATAGAGAGGCAGAGGAGTGGGACGCGGATAGTTGAACGTAACAGAAGCGGAAACCCTAGCAAGGCCGGAGATCGAGAGAGATGTTTTCGGTTTTACTTAAATTCTCTCATTTATGTTTTGGAGCGCCATACTCCTTTTTTGAAACTCATTCTCGCCCATGCTTTGGGCCTGGACCATGTTTTTCATGAGTCAATAATGCTAAGTTGTTTCCCTCTTTCCTTTAAATGTGTGTGAAGAGTCCTAACATGTGGGGAGAGGAGGACCTGATCCCTAATCGAGACGCATTAATGTGGATGCGATTAAACCCGTGCAGGAAAGTCAGTGCCGCTTAAAGCGGATAATATCTCGACATGGGAGAAGGAATTCCTCAAGCCATGTGTTCAGGAAATTTATTGTTGTTTTGTATGGTGTTTGGGGCAGTGTAAGTTTCGAAAATCCTAATATATGAAAGTCGGAAGACCTAATTCCTAATCGAGAGGCATTAATGTGGATGCGGTCAAACCCGTGCAGGCGAGTCAGTTACACCTAAAGCGGATAATATCTCGATATGGGAGAAGAAATTCATAACTCATATAATTAGGGTTGTTAGTTGTTTCCTGTTATGACGAGAGCCCTGAGAGGTATCTTACAGAGTGGTAGTTCAGATCCATTCTTTCTTCTGGGTTTGTTTTTAATTCTCGAGGACGAGAATGTTTTGAGAGGTATCTGATGTAATGGTCTGGACCCCTCTAGTCCATTCCTTTGTTGAAATCGATATGGTCAACACGACGCGCATTATAATGATAATTTTTAATACTGATGATAACATAAGAATATGTTAAATAATAATGATGATGACATACATTGTGTGATTAATTAAACTAAAAAGAGAATAATCATGATAAAATGATTTAATGGGTGTTATTATTATTAATGATGTGAAGTGGGAAGGTGTGTGACCCATTAGACGTTGATAAATGAAACATGCGGTTTATTATTAATTGAGTAATTACTGAAATTAAATTTGAATAATAATAATGGGTGTTGTGTTATTAATATTATTAATAATATTAATAATAATGATAAATTAATGAAATGAGTCATGGTATTTATTGCAAACAAACAAATGAAGATGCACAGTGGAAGCATGGTGGTGCGTTAATAAAATTTAAGGTGAGTTTGTTATTATTATTATGTTAAATAATAATAATAATGGTGGCATAAAAATATGTTGGGTTTATTAAATTGAATGGTTTTAATTTAATAAAAGTTGTTTCAATTTAATCAGTGTGAAATAAAAATAAATAGAATTAAATAATTAAATTGACGGATGTTATGAGACATTGACGTGGCATGGTCAGATTCAAATATCCAACGAGGTGGTTTAACGTGGTCAATGTGATGAGCGTAAATATTATCATTATTAAAAAATAATAACGGTGATGAGTTAATAAAATAAGTTGATGAATTGTTATTATTATTGAAAAACAATAAATAACAATGATGGCGTAAAACTATGTGCGAGAGGTTAATGAAATTAAATGTATTAAAAAGGGGTTGAATATGTAAGTTATATTAATTTTGTTTTATCATTTAATTCAATTAAATGAAATGGTTTTGAGTCGCATGGAATGGTTGTGCATAGGTTCTCCGCAAAGTGAAATATGAAATTAATAATATTTCTAGTATAATAATATGATAATACAATTAAATTAATAATGGATAAAAGGCAAGGGAACTAATAATATTTCTATTATACTTGAGGCACATAGAGAATACTTGCCTTTTATATACTATATAACTTATATACTATTTATATAATATAATATTAAAACAATCAATGGATGTAAGAAATAAATCAACCCATAAAAGGTGGGGGGGGGGCGTGTTGTTAGTGTACCGAAGGCGCACAAGGGGTTTATTTTTTCCTTTAAATAAATAATATTCATATAATGATATTATTATTATAATAAATCAAATAAGGGGGAGGTGCATGGTGAGGAGGGAGTTCATGTGTGTTTCCTTTCTTCCCTTGAAATGATTAAATTGATATAATTAATTATATTATAAAATATCATTATTATGGTTTTGGTCGAATAATATTAATTTGACCGTAACTTCTTCATAAGATGTCAGAATGACGAAATGTCTACGATACTGGGACCTTGAAATTAAGACAGTCATTTTAAGACCAATGATGAATATCTTTTTATGATTTTTTCCTCGGGTCAAAGAAATGCTTAATATTAATTTATCATTATCATCATTATTAAAATGCATTGAAATTGCGTGAAGTGTTGTGTGTTGACCAGTCAAGTAGCGTAACTGTTGTACGATTACGGTGCATATTCCTTAATTCATGCTGAATACGGTTTTCATTTTATTTGCCTATGTAAGAGAGGGTAACATATTATTTGTGGACCCTTCTTCTCCACACGACGACACTCCTGGATGACTAAGAAGTCATCCTCCTAACTTCTTCATCCGGGCTCCGATCATCGATCCGTCAATGACGGCGGGATCATGCCAGCAAGGAGAAAATCGTACACCCTATTCTGTTCCCTCTTCTTCAACTTCCCCTCCATAGTTTCCAACCGAGGAGACTGCTGATAATTGACAGGAACGACGGTCTTTGACGAACGACTCTAAAAAGGTATGTTAAACCTCTGTTCTTGTATTCTCTTTCCGATCCTACTTCTCCTGTTTTCTTTCCATGCTACGGCATGTGATCTCCGTGTTGAGGGAGTTTCTTGTGTTTTTGATTCGGTGGTGCCGCGACGTCCTTGGTGGGTGCGGTCGTTCTGGGAGAATCCTTGTGATCGTGGTGGTCGTGTTCATAGAAGGACATCGGAACCTGTTGAGGTTGGGATCTTACCTTCGTCTCTCTAAATTTTACATCATACGGGGTGGGTGTCCTCTTGTTTACGTGAAACACATTTGAACCAGTTTAATAAAGATAATAACTGTATTATATAACGGGGATGGGAAGTTTGTGAATGCAGTTACATTTTTTTTATATCCTGTGATATTATGTTGTGAATTAAATGAGCTTCTGCCTACTGAAAATCATGGTTGTTGGGGGCCTTTGCTTATGCAATTAAATATTTCCCTCTTCTTCTGGATTTTCTTATGGATGTAAATTTTATTGAATGTAAAAATTTGTTAATCATGTAAAGTTGGCTGATTAAATACCTGGAACCCTTGTGTGATCACCCCGGTTGAAAAAACTGAAATAATAAACATGTGGGTGCTGGTTAGAGTTTATTTATATGAAGGGGGTGTTTTGTGGGTTGTTGTGGATTAAGTGAGAAGCAGGGTTATGTTTGTCTTGGTTGTGGGTTGGTGTGAATGCTATGTTGGTGATGGGCAGTAGGGCTGTGATAAATGGTATCAAAGGGATGATGATGTACGGGTTTCAGTGTGATTGTGGTTATGGTGGTTGGCAGCGGGCCTACAAGGATGGGTTTGAATGTGAACGAACTATGGGTTGTGAATAATAAATAAAAGTAGAAGAGTTAATTAATGGTGGGGCATGGTAATGGAATGGGAATAATAATCAATGGGCTTGGTTGGTTAATAAGAAGGTACTTGTTTGTGTTGCTTGTGTTTTCCTAACATGATTTGTGGATGGCAAGGATATGTTTTATGAACTTTTGATCCAGTTTGGTTGTTGATAGTTTCCCGGTAGTTAAGAAACTGATAACTAAAGCTGTTGAAATATGAAAACATTAAATGGGGTTTTGGGATTGATTGTTGTGTGTATACTCTCAAAGTAGCAGTGCCAAGGCACGTGCTCAGATCTTTGTGTATAAGCCTTAGGATGGACTGAGTGGTTGTTATACTTATATAAATCTGTATGTTTTATGTTTCTTTACGCACACCAACCATGTCGAGCACTACATGCCAAACACCCGTGGGACGGGGGGTGATATTCTCAAACATCCAAAGGATGACTGGTTACTGTTCTTCCCTGTGCTCCCTCTTCCAGGTTCAATATCCCAAGTTCCTTCGGGTAGGTTATGACAGATGTTTCCCAAGAATATTTGGGATGAGGTGTGATATGTTCCCAGGTGTCTTCGGGATGAGATGTGGTTATGGTTGAGGATTGTGTGCTGGAGGGATGTGATTTGAGATGGCCGAGGATTGTGTACCGACAAGTTACTATGAGCTTCGTATGGCCAGGTTGCAGCACTATCTCGAGCTTCGTATGGACAAGTTGCGACACTAGCTCAGTAAGAGGGGAAGCATTAGAGCGTTAGGCGTGAGGGATTGAGCAGTATCTAGTGGAAAGGTGGTGCAGGGTACCCATACTTTGATAACGTTACTACTATACTCTATTGACTTGTGTTACTTGGTGAGTGTGACTGGTGAGGCTGGGTGGATTTATTCCTTGATAGGTTTTGGTTCTTCTGTTTTCTCACAGGGCACTAGGGTGTCTCCCCACTTGTGCACGAGAGATTTAGGTTTCCCTACTGAGCATACTTGTATGCTCACCCTACGTTTGCTTTCAGGTTTTCAGGAGGACTACAGGGACTGTGCGGGACCTTACTAGTCAGGCAGGAGGAGTTGCTGCTATTTGATGTTGTTGTTTTCCTTTACTTTTTGGTACAGTACTTTGGAGCTTTTTTGTACTTGTAATTTTGTTTTAGTTTGTATAAAACATGCATATGGGTTTGGTTTTGGGTTTATTTTCACTTACTTGTTCTTTTTTTCTTTTGGTGTTTGACTCATCCTATTTCCCGATCTTAAATAATAAAAATGGTAATGCCTCCCATAATTGTGAAAACTCATACCCTTAGTGCTAGTCTCCACTCCGGGGCCTACTGGAGGCGGGACTCTGGGGTCATTATCTCCCTTTCACCATTGCCAGCTTAGGAGGGGCAGCTTTGGTGGGAGGGGGTCCTGACAAACCCGCCCTCTCTGAGCATTTATACATTAGTCTGATCCCTGGAAGACCATGACATGCAACCGATTCTGAATAGAAACTACCCATAAGGGGATCCAACAGTCATATACATATGCTATACTGACCCACCATGGTCAATGAACCCATTGTTCACAAGGACTGTATCCTCATCCTCACCATCAAGCATCTCACCGTAGTATCATAGAACCTACTATCAGAAAGAGATCTATAAAATTACACACTAATAGTCTTATAACATGTAGTACCTATGTTCCCACCATGATGAATGATCTTAAACTTCCCTCTATAGTCTAAGATTCAAAACCAAATATCAGACCTCTTTCCAATGGACCAAGAGACAAAAATCCATCAAAACTCATAAAATTCAAAGCACATGTGCATCGCCCAAGGTGAAAATCATATACATACATAACATCACAAATCAAGAAAATCAATACTTGGACTTGATAACTAAAATTCATATCAGAATAAGTGTTCATGGAACACCCATCTAATATACATCAAAAGCTTCAACACACTACTATATCTCTAGTTTACAAAACCCCAATTAGTGAAATAATAGGAATGTAACTGCTCTGATACCTCTTTATAATATCTCATCCTAGAGGCCAATAAACTGGTGCCCTGAGACAGTTTGACACACAACCTCAAGCGTTCCTCCTCATACGAAAGAGGCTACCGACTAGCAGTGGTGGTCTAAGGTGGAACTATATAGAGACTAAACCCCATATCAAAGTGCACAACCATAAATAAATAACCAAACACCATACACATAAAAGTATGTGTAAATAACAAATAAAATGAAATAAAATCATGTGGTAATAAAATGAAATATAGTTAATGTTGGTTATAGGTGAAATGGAAGAATGTGATAGTGGGTAATATATTAAAATTTCTTTTAATATAGAGTTTCCCAAAACCCCGATCAAGGATCTTTCATGTCAAATATATACTTAATTTATTTAATATTGAAAGAAACAAATACCTGATATGAGGATTATTTCTTTGATATAGTTATTGACCGTATGAAAATACACTTTTAGTTTTTCTTTATTTTATTGTGAGAATCCAAGGATAGAATCCATCTAGCAGTGATCCACATGTTATCCTTTGATCTATGAGTAATGCCAATCGATCTCCAAGTGATAGTGTGGTGAAGTAATTATCTTGTGTTATTTTTTTTGATCACTTGTCCTTCAGTCTTGAAGGAATATCTCTTATGTTATTTGTTCATTAGAGGGAGAGACATGGAGGAGTCGAGAGAAAATTCATTGTTCACAAAAATTATTTATTTTTGATTTCACACCCTACACAATAGACATAACCATTTATTCATAAAGTAGGGTTTATGTTAAAATATTATTTAATTGCATTCCAACCATTAAAAAATATTATAACCTTTAATAAACCTCATTCCACATAATAATAAAAATATTATTATTTTGTGGTGTGTACTAACTTGTGAAATAACAAATATTATTTAACCAATTTCTTAATTAATATTTTTCACTAGACACAATATTGGTCCATTCGAACTCCTCTAGAATTTATTGAACACTTGAATAAATATTTAAATAAAATATTTCATTCACTAATAAATATTTTTGATCGATAAAATGTGAATAAAATTATCCCTTGGTCTTAAGAATAATATTTATTCAATTAATTAGATTCAAATATAATTTAATCAAGATCATTAGAAGCACTTAGTGTGAGACCCTCTAGGATTTTTTCTCATTAGCATTAGGCGGGCTTGACTAAAGTCCAAGATTACTATCTAGCAATTGGTCAAGACACAAAAGAGAAAGAAATTAATGTCGCAATGGAGAAAACCACATATGAAATCTCACTATGTAATATAATCCCTTTATCACAATATCTTATCAATCATATTGCACATATGTATCACCAACCTATAGGCTCGATACTTCTTTCTTTAACTACTTGAAATAAACACATCATTTCACCATGGCCATGTAATTTAATGCAATAGTTATATTCCAATAAAGGGGATGAGATATTAGATTCCATAAAGATGGAAGGGTAAAATCATTCCTCGACTTATCCATCAATGACATGTTAATTGTGATGCACCCAACGTACCCTACCTCACCGCAGACATATGTCATCACAGTTTTTGTTAGAAAATATAAGTGTTTAAGTAATGAAATGCATTAATGATAATTTTAAAGTCTAAGGACCATTACACACACTCACATATAGTAATATCTGATGAAAGAAAATCATGATAAATTCTTACTAGCATGCCTATTCTCATAATCTCATATCTTAGAGATTACCAACTGCAAAATTCATGAGAAGAATCCTCATCCGCTTATGAGTACTCACACATGAAAGTATATATACTACATGTCCCATCATAGTATGTTATCTGACCATAGAACTATATTTAAGAATATTGTTATAGAACTTCAAGGTTCTCATCATAGTGGGGAACTACTATGTACTTATCAATGCGATATATACTCTTGGAAATTATTACATTAACATCAAGAAAAATAATGAAAAATATATAATAATATGTTTTATTAATATTCAATGTGTCAAATATACATGTAATAAAAAGTAAAAACAATTGCTCATAGGGCACCAACTCCAAAAAACTATCACTTGAACTAAAGCCAACTGCCTATGACTTTCATTCCACTAGACCTCATATAATAATCATGTTTTTACTGAGTCAAGGATTTAGTCAAGGGTTTAGCCACATTGTATTCCATGGAAATACTACTCACTGCAACCTCACCTCTCTGAGAAAAATCTCTGAAGAGATGATACTTCCTAAGTATGTGCTTCATCTGCTGATGTGAACTAGAATATTTTGTAAGAGACACTACTATAGTATTACCAAAGTAGAGTGTGATATGATCTTTACTAATAAGTACCACATCAAGCTCTTGGATGAAAATTTTCATCCATACTACTTCTTTATATTCCTTAGAATCCACAATATACTCAGAATCTACTATAGAATCTACAACCACAAGCATATTTGAGCTCTTCCAACTCAAAACACCTCCATTAAAAGTGAATATGTATCCTGTTTATGACATCATGTCATCTTAATTAGTTTGGAAACTAGTATGTGCATATCCTCTGAAAACTACTTCCTTATCTCCTCCATAATCTAGGAACATATCCTTATTACACCTCTGATACATAAATATTTTCTTGACTACTATCCAATGGAGGTCACTTAGGCTAGCTTTATATCTTCCTACCACACTTAATGCATAGGTGACATCTAGTCTAGTACATAACATAACCTACATGATTGACCCAATCACCGATCCTTATGGAATCCTTGCTATTCTATTTCTTTCCTCATGTGTCTTAGGACACATTTTACTAGAAATATGAATGCCATGTGACACTAGAAATAATCCCCTCTTTGATTGTTCCATACTGAATATATTTAGTATATTTTAAATTTATGTACTTTGACTTAGGCTGAGGAACCTCTTGTATCTATCAAAATGGATCTTGATCCAAAGAATATATGCTACCTCACCCAAGTCCTTCATATATAATTATTTATTCAACTATGCCTTAACATATCATAAGACTAGTATTTTGTTTCCAATGAGTAATATATCATCAAAATATACTATTAAGAAAACTACTACACTCCCATTAAACCATTTGTAGACACAAGGCTCACACTCATTCTTTATGAAACCAAATTCCATTATGGTTTTATCAAAATGAATGTTCCATGACCTAGAATATTTCTTTAATCCATAAATGTTTTTTTTTCAATTTGTATATCTTACTGGAATCTTTTGGACTCACAAAAACTTTGAGTTGTGTCATATAGACATCTTTCTATAGATTACTATTAATAAAGGATATTGTGACATCCATTTTCAAAATCTCATAGTCACAGTAAGCTGTAATAGCATGTTGAATTATGATGTATTTAAGTATTGCAAACAATGAAAAGGTTTTATCATAGTCAATACCTTGATGTTGTTTAAACCCTTTTGCAACCATTCGTGACTTATAGGTACTGTCCTTCCTTGTATAGTTTTTTCTTAAATACCCATTTGCAACCAAAGGGATTTACATCCACTGGAGGATCTACCAAAATCCATACTTCATTTTAGTATATGGAATCATCCATAATTCATGGATTCTTGACACTTGTAAACATTTGTGCCACTTATTACTTCCTTGTAGGTTAGAGGAACATTATTATCAACTAATACTGAGTCATCATCATCAGTGACTAGAAAACTATACCGTTCTGGTTCTCTAATATCTCTTGTAATCCTACACAGCAATTACTTCTCTAGAATACTTCTTCCATGGAGATTTTTGGAATTTTTTCATGTGCCAACTCTTGTATACCTTGAGCCTCAACTTTATCAAATCCTATCTTGTCCCACTATCATTTTTAGAGATGTACTCCCTCACAAGGAATATGGAATGTCTTGACATTATTAACTTTTTTTTTTCTGAGGGGTCATATAGGTAATATCCCCTTATTTCTATAGGGTATCTTATAATGGTACACTTTGTGCTTCAGGGTGATAGTTTGTTACCCGAATAGGCCTGAACAAATTCTTTGCAACCCCATGCATGTAAGTATGACAACACGAGTTTCCTTCCATTCCATAAATGGTATGTTATATTGTCTTCCTCTTTAGTTGAAACTTGGTTTGGTATTTTTACTATTATTTGTAATGCATATCCCAAAAAGGATAATGGAAGACTCACATGACTAGTCATCGATCCAACCATTCCCAACAAGGTGCAGTTCCTCCTTTCACTTACATCATTCCAATGTGGTGTATAAGGAGGATTGAGTTGAGAAAGGATCCCAAACTCCTATAAGTATTCAATGAACTCTTGATTAATATATTCTTCACTATGGTCCGAGCATATTTTCTTAATATTCTTACCAAGCTGGTTCTCAACGTCATTCTTTCAATCCTTGAATTTATTAAAAGAATCTAACTTATAACTCATTAAGTAGACATATCCATATCTACTAAAATTATCAGTAAAAGTTATAAATTATGAGTATCCAACCCTTTCCTTAATAGGAAATGGTCCATACACATCTGCATGAACTAATTCAAGAATCTCTTTGGACCTTTCCCCTTTTCCACTAAATGGATATTTAGTCATTTTATCTTGAAAAATGCATGACATATACCAAGTGGTTTTAGTTCAAGAAAATCTAAATATCCATCTTGGTATAATTTAGTCAAGCACTTTTCATTTACATGACCTAGCTGGTGATGGCATAGTTAGGTGTGGTATGTGTCCCATGAAGTAGTTTTGTTATCAATTTACATTACTTGGTTTTTATAATCCAACACATAAAAGATCGTTATTTAAATGTGCTTTACCATAAAAAATTATATCTTTATAAAAGAAGAAATATCCATTTCCAAACTTTAAAATAAATCCATCCTTATAAAGGTGGATACATATATAACACTACGGAAAAAATGACATTTTGCGACGGGTTATTTGCGACGGGAATAGATCCCATCACAAATAGTTCGTCAAAGAGATTATTTGTGAAGAAGACATCAACCCGTCGCAAATAATTAGTTATTTGCGATGAGATTAGGGGTCCCGTCGCAAAAGGATTGTCGCAGTTTGGCGCGGTTTGCATGCCAAACCGTAAGAAGGGTATTTGCGACGGGGGGTGCCTCCCCGTCGCAAATACTTGACGACAGTAAATACTATTTGTGATGGGATCTGCCCCCATCGTAAATAGTGCGTTGGCGGGTCACTATTTGCGACGAGACCCGTCGCAAATACCCGGTGGCGATAAATACTATTTGTGACGAGTCCCGTCGTAAATACCCTTTTAACCGCCGACAATAATTAATGCGGTCGAAGGTATTTGTGACGGGGCCCATCGCAAATAGTATTATTTGCGATGGGAGTCCTGTCGCAAATACTCTAACCTATATATATACCCCCTTTGTTTTTTTCATTCTTCCTTTCGATTCCTACTTTCTCACTCTCTAAACTCTAATTTTAGTGTTAAAATTTCTCTGAGTTAATTTTTTTATGAACAATTTTTGAAGTCGTCTACACCTGTTAGAGATCAAGTTTAAAGGTATTTATGATTTATTTAATTTAATATTTATTTCATTTTTTATATTAATTTTAATTATTGTTAATTAGTTGTAATTAAATTAGATTTAGATTGTTTTGTCATCAATATTTATTTGTAATAATAAATTTAAATTATTAGTACTAATTATTAATAATTAGTAGTAATTAGGAATTATTAACGATAATTAGTCATTAATATAAATAATTAGCGGTAATTAGTAATTAGTTGCGATAATTTGCGGCAATTTGGAGTAATTAATAATAATGAACACTAATTAGTAATAATTAGCGGTAATTAGTAATAATTAGGAATAAATAGTAATAATTAGTAAAATATAGTAATAAATACTAATAATTAGTAATAAATACTAATAATTAGTAATAAATACTAATAATTAGTAACAATTAGTAATAATTACTAATAATTAGTAATAATTAGTAATAATTAGTAATAAATAGTAATAATTACTAATAATTACTAATAATTAGTAAAAATTAGTAAAAATTAGTATTAATTAGTAATAATTAGTAATAAATAGTAATAAATAGAAATAAATACTAATAATAAGTAATAAATAATAATAAATACTAACAATTAGTAATAAATAGTAATAATTAGTAATAAATAGCAATAAATACTAATAATTAGTAATAAATAGTAATAAATAGCAATAATAAGTAATAAATAGTAATAAATAGTAATAAATAGTAATAAATAGTAATAAATAGTAATAATTAGTAATAATTAGTAATAATTACTAATAATTAGCAATAATAACTAATAATTAGTAATAATTACTACTAATTAGAAATAATTAGCAATAATTAGCAATAATTAGCAATAATTAGCAATAATTACTAATAATTTGAAAAAATCAGCAATAATTACTAATAATTAGCAATAATTAGCAATAATTAGAAATAATTACTAATAATTACTAATAATTAGCAATAATTAGGAATAATTAGGAATAAATAGGAATGATTAGGAATCATTAGCAATAATTAGCAATAATTAGCAATAATTAGCAATAATTAGCAATAGTTAGAAATAATTAGCAATAATTAGCAATAGTTAGCAATAATTAGAAATAATTAGTAATAATTAGCAATAGTTAGCAATAATTAGCAATAATTAGGAATAATTAAGAATAATTAGGAATAATAAGAAATAAATAGGAATAATTAGGAATAATTAGGAATAATTAGGAATAATTAAGAATAATTAGGAATAATTAGTAATAATTAGTAATAATTAGTAATAATTAGTAATAATTTGTAATAATTAGTAATAATTAATAATAATTAGTAATAATTAGTAACAATTGTGAATAATTATGAATAATTATGAATAATTATGAATAATTATGAATAATTATGAATAATTATAAATAATTATGAATAATTATGAATAATTAAGAATAATTAGTAGTACTTATGAATAATTACAAATAATTATGAATAATTAGTAAGAGTTATGAATAATTACGAATAATTTGTAATAATTATGAATAATTACGAATAATTACGAATAATTACGAATAAGTACGAATAATTATGAATAATTATGAATAATTATGAATAATTAGAAATAATTACAAATAATTACCAATAATTACGAATAATTAGAAATAATTACAAATAATTAACAATAATTACGAATAATTGGCAATAATTATGAATAATTAACAATAATTAGTAATAATTAGGAACAATTAGAAATAATTAGGAATAATTAGCAATAATTAGAAATAATTAGCAATAATTAGGAATAATTAGTAATAATTCAGAATGATTAGGATCACCTAGGGATAATTGTAATAAATTGTAAGAACTTGGCATAATTTCCAGTGGATTGGCGACACTCCTTCTTCTCAATGTCTCTTCTCCTTTTAACTCTCACTAAATCAATATATTATGAAAAATGTGCTACTACGTATGTATATCCAATCTTGTATGCACGAGACTGGATATGCATTCATAGGACCACATTTTTCATAATGTTTTTAGGTGGTGACAATTACAAGGAGATGATTCATCGAAGAAAAGGGGGCTCGTTTTTCCGACAACTCATTTACTTGAATCTTTCTCACACTAAAATCACAAAGAATAATCTGGTCAGAGGTACACTTATGCATTATTATATGCACGAGAATGGATATGTGTACCTCTGAGCAGATTTTTCATTGTGATTTCAGTGTGAGAAAGTTGCATGTAAATGAGCCGTCGGATAAAAGAGTAGCCGCCAATCGACTGGAAATTTTTTTGCACGTAATTAGTGGCAATTAATAAGAAGTAACTGTAATTATTTATCTTCTCTTTTTTGGATAGTGTTTTTATTATTTAAAATTATTCAAAAATAGTAACGATTTTATATTTTGTAGAAAAATATGGAACAAGGAAGTAAAAAAAAATCATTATTAGATGACCGTGCTTGGATAAATCAGCGCAAAAATTCAAACAATTCTTGTTTAAATCCTGAATATATTGAGGGTGTTGAAGATTTCTTATCATTTGAATCATCAAAACCAGAATTTGTTTCAGAAGGAACAATTAAGTGTCTTTGTAAAAAATGTGATCCTGAGAACGTTTGACACATTTGACAACATTGGGGGACATCTCTTGCGTTTTGGATTTCAACCAGATTATATTTTTTGATATCAACACGGTGAACGCAGTTCCAGAGAAGATACTGATAATTTGATTACGGATCCATCACAGTTTCAAAATTTAGTACATGATGTTGCAGGTCCATCTGTTCAACAAACTGAAACTCAAGATGATATTGATTTAAATCCTGAGTTGTCACCATCTGAGTTTTATGAGTTATTGAGGTATGCCGAGGATGCATTATGTCCTGGTTTCAAGATAATCAAATTAGAAGTATCTGCAAAATTTATGGCTATTAAATCATATAATGTAATGTCAAAAAAATGTTTTGATCATATATTTTCTTTTGTTAAAACACTATTATCTGAAGGAAATGTGTTTTCTACAAATTACTATGAGAGAAGGAGGCTAGTTCGTAATCTGGGCTTTAGTTATTAGAATATTCATGCATGTGAAAATGATTTCATCTTATATTTTTGTGAAAACGAGTCATTGAATAGTTGTCACACATGTGGAAAATCAAGGTATAAAGAAGCTCAATTGAGGAAGTCTAGATTGATTCCTATAAAACAGTTGAAATATTTCCCACTTACACCTAGGTTGCATCGTTTATTTATGTCTCAGAACCTAGCAACAATAATGTCATGCCACAAAACCAAGATTTAAACTAGTAAAAGCTTGAATCATCCATCTGATGGTGATTCATGGAAACATTTTGACCAAGTGCATACTTCTTTTGATTTAGAAGCCTGAAACATGCGATTGGGTCTTTCTACTAATGATTTTTTTCATTTTTATTCTTATGGTAGTCAATATTCATGTTGGCCTATCTTTATAACTCAGTAAAATTTACCTCCATGGATGTTGATGAAGGATCCTTATATATTTTTACCTTATTAATCCTAGGACATCTGAAAAATAATATTGATGTTTATTTGAAACCATTGATTGATGAGTTAAATTTATTGTGGAATAATGGTGTTAGTACATATGATGTTGCTGCAAAACAAAATTTCCTACTAAAATCTATATTGATGTGGACAATTAGGTACTTCCCGACATATGACATGTTATCTGGCTGGAGTAAACATGGTCCGAAATCATGTCCTTACTGTATGAGAGACAACAAAACATTTATGCTCATCAATGGAAAAAATACTTACTATTTTGACTGTCATCACAAATTTCTTCCAACTGATCATCCTTTTTGGAGGAAAAAATCTCATTTCAGAAAAGGGAAAATTGAAAGGGATAGAACTCCAAAAAATGATCTTAGGTATAGAGTTAAAATCAGTTGTATTTTCATTACCTCCCATCACATTTGGACCAAAAATAAACCAACATAAAATTAATGGCTTTGGGAAAGAACACAATTTGATAAAACGAAGCATTTTTTGGGATATTCCATATTGGTCTAATTTGTTGGTCCTCCACATGTTGAATGTCATGAATATTGAGAAGAACTATTTTAATAATTTATTTCATACAGTTTTGGATACACCAGGTAAGACCAAAGATAATGTAAAGGTACAATTAGATCTTGCCCAAATTTACAGGAGACCAGAACTTGAACTGTTTAAAAATGGTAGATCACATAGGTTAATGAATCCAAAAGCAGCTTATACACTATCCAAAGAGATTCACTTATTATTTTTTCAGTGGATTGAAGATTTGAGACTTCCAGATGGCTATGCTTTAAATTTGGGAAGATGTGTTAATAATGGTCATATTATCGGATTAAAAAGTCATGATTTTCATGTTATAATGGAAAGACTTATGCCAATTGGATTAAGATGTTTGTTGAATTATATGATTTGGGATTTGATAACAGACATATCATATTTTTTTGGAGACATTTTTGTGGCGACAATAGACTACGATGCATTAATAAATCTAGAAGAAGATGTTCTTGTAATTATATATAAACTAGAAAAAATATTCCCATCGACTTTCTTTGACTCAATAGAACATTCGATATTACATTTTACACATGAAGAAAAATGTGGAGGTCTAATACAGTTTCGATGGATGTACCCATTCGAGATATGCATATAGAAATTGAAGAAAAAAGTACGTAACAAAGCATCAGTTGAAGGCTCAATTGCTGAAGCTTATTTATAAGAGGAAATTTATTTTCTCTGCTCTCATTATTTTGAATCTGAATATCATTTAAAACACAACCGTATGGTATAGAATGAGGGGAATGTTGATAATGAAATAGAAAATCAATTATTAGTTTTTAATCAGCTAGATCTTGGCTTCGGTGGAGTTTATGAATGATGGCTTTCAGATGATGAACATCACAGAGCTCATACATATGTTCTGTTCAACTGTGAATAAATGACATCATTTGTACCATGAGTGATTATATCACTTATTCTATAATTTATTTCACAATAAGTAAACTTATTTTATTTTTAGGTTATATGATAATCATATCAAGAAACAACTTTCACAAATTACAGCATCTTATTTTGACGAACACCGATAAAAATATTTTTCTCAATGGTTTCAGAAACTGGTAACATAAATTATTGATGGTTTAAAATATCAATTCAGTTTATTATTTATTATATTGATAATTGTTTTAAAATTTTTTAGGTGTCTCAACATGCAGATAAAATTGATAAGCGGCTGTGTATATTGAGTAACCCACCATCCAAAATGGTTAAATCTTATAATGCATATGTGGTGAATGGTTTTCGATTTCATACATGTGCATATGGACAATAAAAAAACAATGAAAAGTGGATTTTTATTGAGAGGATCTCATAATAGAGAAACTGAAGTTGAATTTTATGGCATGATGGATGAAATTATTGAACTGTTTATCTAGGACAGAATTACATAATGATGTTTAAATGTTGGTGGTTTGATACTGAGAGAGGCTTATGTGTTCATCCAAATCATGGAATCATTAATATTAAATATAAAAGTATTATTATAGTAAATGAACTATTTTTACTGGCTCAACAGGAACATCAAATTTATTATGAAAAGTATTGTGCTACTTCAAGAGACCTGAGTGATTGGTGGAGCATAATAAAAATGAAATCTTAGGAAAATCAGTTTATTCAAAGTGAATATGGTTCCACTGAAGTGCAAGGAATTGAAATTTTTCAAGAGACTACTCAAAATCTCTCTTTTTTCGCAAAGAGACATGAATATCGATGATGACACCCCACAATTAAGGGTCGATGATGATGATGATGTTAATGATGTTACAAATGAATTTGAAATGGAAAGACATGATAAAACTGAAATGCATATGGATATTGATGATTCCAAGGAGGAATATGAAGACATTGACATCGTCAGATATGAAGATGATGATGAATGTGAACATTGACATAGTTAAATACTGGTTATAATCATAACTAATATATATCTATATATAATAGTTATTTTCAACTATTTACTAACAATAAACATTTTGTGTTTCATATGGATGATGATATATTTCGTCAGTTGTAGGAGGGTGAGCTACCTTTGGATGAGGAGGATTTGGAATCATCTGACCCTTAGACTTCTGGTGGTTTAGGGGGTATATGGAGGGGGCACGATTTTGCACGACTGATGATTCCTGACCATATCCCCGAGTGGCATCCACATCTTGGCTTTGATCTATGCACGTAAAGGTATGGTAACCTGTATATTTTAGTTAACTTTCATTAATATATTTATATACTACTTGTTTGATTATTTGTTTTTTTTCATAGTTTTGCACATATAACTGTTGGACAGAGGCACACTATCTTGCACAATTATTTTTCTCAGCCATGTATCATATGGGAATAGATTCCCATTGATGTGAATCTTAGAATGTTCGATCATTGGATGGTATGTAAATAAATAATATTTATTTTGAAATTTATTTGATTAATAACTTTATATTATAAATTATTTGTAGGGTTTTTGGTATCCCATAGATGATAGAAAGCATGACGCTATCTATGCGGCATGGGAGGTGTCTATGCATGACTGTTTCTATCAGTTTTTACACAATTTGAGAAGGACGACCATGGAGAAAGCATGAGTGACAATATTTGATGAGTCGTGTAGATCCCACTGACCAGAGTACATTTCATCTCAAGTTTGGGATGGATTATGTTCACACTGGTTGGGTGGTGTATTTCAAAGGAGATCTTCATTGGGTCAACAGAACCAAGGGAGACAGGAGGTGACACATCAAGCCGGTAGATGTACATTTAGTACGCATAGAGAACATCTGGTAAGTACTTTTTTTAAATATTTTATATATCTTATAAAATAAACAGTTTATTTTATATTCATATTGGTAGTAAGCAGCCCAGTATTATGGAGTACGACATTTATCAGAGGATGTATAGTGATCCAGCGACTGGAGAGATTAGAGGTGATCCCTAGCATCAGATTGTGGTCATTATTTTTTTTTCAGTTTGAAAATTAACTACATATAATATTTTCACTATTTTAATTTCAAATTGGAATTCAAGGAGTCATATGTGGCTGTGAAATCTCAGAAACCGGATGAGAGTCAATCCGAGATGACTGATCAAACTAGTGCCCACCATTTCGATGAGGCGACGTAGATGAAGGTGACCTAGTATGGCTTCAAGAAGGTCCGAGTAGTTGGTATCGTCCCTCATTTGACTCCTGAGACTTATTATAATACTGTTGCAATGTCGGAATCCAAATCAAGAGGAGCTCGTGGAGAGGCATCATATTTCGGCTCACAGTATTAGGAGTAGCTACAAGCTCAGAGTGAGCTTTTAGAGAGTTTGCATAAGTAGCATGAAGAGATACGTCAGCAGCAGCAACAATAAGAGATGCGTCAGCAGTAGCAGCAACAGTATGAGGAGGAGATGCGTCGATTGTAGCAGCAATATCATGAGTAGAGATGGAGTACATGCGTCGCCTGACTCGTAGATTAGAGATGGAGTTTCCTCCACCATCTCCTCCAGCTCCTCCACATCCTCTAGAAGACTATCTCCCTAGTTATTTTTTGTCATGTTAAAAACATTTGAATTCAAAGTTTGTTTTAATATTAACTATTTACAGTTTCTGTCTTTTATATTGGTGCGAATATTGAATAATTTAATTTTTTTAATATTTAATTTTTTTAATATTTATTATTAGTATTATATTTTTAATGTTTTTTTTATTTTACTAATAATAATAATAATAAATTATTATTTTTTTATATTTTTTGCAAATATTTAGAATTTTAAAATTCTAATTTTTTTTATTATTTTAATAATAATAATATTATTTTTTCATAAATAATAATAATAATAATAATATTATTATGTTATTAGTATTATTTTATTAATAATATTATAATAATATTTTTTTATATTATTATTATATTTATTATAATTATATAATATAATATTATTTATATTAATAGTATTAATATTATTATTTTCTAATATTAATTTATCATAATTTTATTGAATATATATATTTTATTTTATTAAGTATTTGCGATGAGAAAATGAGACCATCGTAACAAGTTTATATATATATATATATATAATATATAACTAGAGAACTCTTTGCGACGGGAAAACAGCCCCGTCACAAATACTTTTTGTGACGGGCCTATTGCAATAGGTTTTTATATATATAATATATATAATCATAGAACTATTTGTGACACCGTTTTCTGCAACGGGCTATTTGCGACGAGGCCTCGTCGCAAAAGTTCATTTTCGACGGGATCCCATTATGAATAGCCCATCGCAAATACTTCAAATTCCATTAGTGTAATGTTTTTGGTAATCGAAGGCACATAATAAAAACCCTTTAAAACCAATATCATTCTAGTCAGCAATGTGAGGTGTTAGTACCCGATAGCTACAATAGTAAGTTTAGTTCCGTTGGCTACTCATAGATCTACCTCCCCTCGATCAATTTTTTCAAATCTACTTGGTTCCTGTATTTGAATACATATATACGAACCACAAGTTGTATTTAATAAATAGTATTTTTAAAAATAAAAAATTTACTTGATAAAAAACCCACTTAAAGCTTACCCTTTCTTATTTGGATGGGTACAATTTTTCTTCGAGTGGTCCTTCTTACCACATGTGAAACAAAAATAATCCTATTCCCTTACATTCCCCTTGACATTTCTCTTCTTTTAAGGGTGTGAAGAATATTTGGGAATATATATATTCACTTTCCCTTTCCGTTTGTTCACCATAAGGACTAAAGGATTTTCATGCTTCATCTTTTTATCTACTTGGTGAAGAAAAATAATATGATCTGGCAGAGACTTCTCAATATTGTTCATATTAAAATTTAAAAAAAGTTGGGGAATATCTGAGGGAGTGGTTCCATAATAATATCAGTGACTAGTTATTTGAGGAGTTTAAAACCTATAACCTCTAATTGCTCAATGTATCCAGTGAGTTTGACTACACGAGGCATAACTGGGGAATCCTCTCCAGATTTTCTCTAAAATAGAACCATGTAAATATCAAACTATTCTTGTATATCTCTCTCCTAGTAAAGACCACATAGGTTCTCAAGCATTCTATACACATCCATGTTTTTGTGAGGCTTCATGAGTTTAATAGAAATAGAAGAAAACATAAAATATTGAACATCTATTGCATCACTAAAATGTTTTTCATAGACAAGGAACTCTTCACCACTCGCCTTATTAGTAGGAAGATCAGGCATTGATGATTCTAGAACATAATATTTATGTTGGGTAAAAATCCCTCAAGGTAACATTGAATCATTTTTTGGTTGATTGTGTTTGTTGAAAAAACAAGTTTCTATGATTTTTTGGGGAGTTCCAAAGATATTATAGACAATTTTTTTAAAAAAGATATAATACAAAGAAATGGGTGCTCTGGAGGTGGAACAAAAAGATTGTATAAAAGGTGACACCATTTCCTAGTGTTCGCCAAATTTTTGGGCCTCAAAAGCGGGAAAATGGAGAACAATGTTTTTGGAAAAGGAATTTGCGCACAAGTGTTAAGGAAGTTTGGAAAGTTAAGTGCAAGGAATTTTTCAAATTCATTTCATGAAAATATGGAAAAGGGAATAAGTTCGTGCAAGATATGGATTTGCATGAAAGGTGAGTTTGTACGAAAGATACTTACGTGAATATAAGTTACGCGCTTGAGGAAAGTTTCACGAGTTTCACGCATGGTTGAAAAAATGACTATAAATAAGCAGCTACCCCCCTCATTTGAGTAATTATCAACACTTAGAGAGAATCAGAGCTCTGAAGCGTGAAAGTAGTGAGTTGTGTACAAGAAGTGAGTTGCACGGAAATATTGAGTTGCGTGTAAAAGTTGTGCATCAAAGGGGAGTTATGTGTAATAAGGGAGTTTCATGTCAGAAGGGAGTGGTATACAGGTAGGGAGTTTCTCAAAAGTATAAATTTGTGCTCAAGTTGATTTTCCGTGAGAAAGTCACATGCTGCGTGTAAGGCATTAAAGCTGTGCTCAAGTCACCCAAGATTTTCACAGAAGTTTGAAGTTACCCAATACATCTGTGGTATAGCATTGTTCATCAGTGGATGAAAGTGTAACTTTAACAGAGCATATAACTACAGTTGATGATGCATTCATTCATAAAAATGAAGATACTTACAAGTCTATAAACTGTGAGTGGATCCCTTCCAAGAGCAGTGAGAAAAGGAATAGGAAGATGATGATCCTTTCCACCAACAATGAGCTAGAGAAAGATACATAGGGAGTGACCCTTGGGGAAGTAGTGAACTAACCATAAACATTGTAAATGCATTGAGCCTAGGAATAAAAGTGATCTAGCCTGAACCTTATAATTGGCAGTGAGATTTAGTGGATTTAGTATATCGACACATCGCCATTGTATGCTCCTTGGATGTAACCCAGTGAGGGAGAACCAAGTAAAATTGTTGTGTCTTGTGCATGATTTTTGTTCATACATTTCTATGGGAGAAAGAGAGAAGTGTGTTTTTTAATGATGAAACAAGATCCAAAGGGGAAATAGTTTTAATATGTCATACCCTAATTCACCCACTTTCAGGGTATTTGACCGAGAGGGCCTAACAATTGGTATCATAGGTAAAGCTTAAAAGTCAATAGATCTACCTTAGTAGAAGAAATGGAGGTGGTCAATCACAAAGTTATTCCAATATTTGATGGAAAAAAATTTCAACTATAGAATAATTAGATGAAACACTACTTATGATAATTAGAAATGGATGCCATTATAGTATCTATGCATGGAATATCAGCTATTATCGATAGTGATGCTTTATCAGAAGATGATTGAAGAGAATTGGATGATGATGCAAAGTGAATCAATTATTTAGGGTGAGACCTATCAAATGAAATATATACTAAGGTGATATCATGTAATTCATTACATTCTATGTGGAAAAAACTATTGAATATTTATGAGGGTGACTCAAAAGTTAAAGAAGAAAATATGCATGTCCTATTAAAAAAATATGAGGATATGAAAATGCACCGTAATGAGTCTATTGATACATTATTTGATCGGGTAAATACTATCATGGAATACATGTGTGGTATTAGAGAAATTATTGAAGACATAAATATTGTTAAATATATCATGATAAATCTACCACCTCAATTTAATCCAAAAGTTTCTATTTGGGAGGATAAAGATCTGAAGGATATGACAATGGATAACTTGCATAATACTCTTATTGCATACAAAATGAGAAATGATGATAATGATTCTGTGGAAAAAGGGAAGTCTAAATAAGTGTCTTTCAAGTCCACAAAGAAGCTAACCATTGAACATGGTCAGAAATATGAAGAGATGGATGAGGTGATTTCATTCCTTTCCTCAAATATCTAAAGAGTAAAAGGAAAGTTTAAAGGGAAACTACCTCTTTCATGCTTTTTATGTGGAAATGTTGAAAATCTTACAGCAAAGTGCCCCAAGAAGTTTCAAGAAGATAAAGAGGATGAATTTGAAATTCCCATGAAGAAGTATTCAACATATATGAAAGGAAAGAAAATTTTTAAGGAAAATTTCTTCAAAAATAAGAGTCTTCTTTTGAAAGAAGATGAAAGTTCAGAAGAATTTGAGGCACAAGAGTTAGAAGACTAGAAGGATCATAGAGTGAATGCTATGGTGGATGTTGTTGGAAATTAACAAAAGAGGGAATAAGGCGATGATGAAGAAGGAGAAGTTGAAGGAAGAGTTGATATTCAAGTCGAATTATAATCCAATCTTGAAGAAATAGATGTTTGGAGAGACAAAATAAATAAATCTAACAAAATGGTTCATGATGTCAAAATCTATATGAAGCAGTAGGAATAAAAGAAGTCTAATCTAAATGAAGAAATTGAAAAACTAAAGTCTTCAATGCCATAGATCTCAGATAAGTTTATTGAGTACAAGTTCAAGATTGAAGAACAAAAAAGGGAAATCGATAGTTTTATCTAAACTGGAAAAGATAAAATCAAAGGTATTGAAGAACTTGAAGAGGAGGTCGTCGGTCTATGAAAAAATGTTAAGGATAAAGAAAAACTATTGACTATCAGTATGACATCAAGAAAGTAGATTATGGGATGTTTTAGTTCTAGAGGATGATTTAGAAGAAGACACATATAATGATAAGGATGAGAATAAATTAGTATCTATGCAGAAAATAATGAAAAGAGCTAAAATTAATATAAATAAAATAATTTGTGATCAAACAGTGCTCGTGCAGATGAGAAGGATGAAAACTCTACAATAAGCATCATACTAATCATAGGTAGAGCCTAAATGTTTTTATGAAGCAACTAGAGATGATAATTGGGTTTAGTTTATGAATGAAGAGCTTGAACAAATTGAGAAGAATCAGACATGGGAGATTATTTCGATACCAATAGATAAGAATTTCATAGGAACTAAATGGGTCTTTTGAAACAAGATGAATGAAAATGAAACAATGATTTGAAAAAAATCAAGACTAGCATGCAAAGGGTACTCCCACATAGATGGTATTTATGTTGATGAAACTTTTGCACTTGTTTCACGACTAGAGAAAATTAGATTATTATTGTCCATAACAGCGAAAAGAAAGTTCGAAGTTTTCTAGATGGATGTCAAGTTGACATTTCTGAATAGGGTTCTAGATGAAAAATATTACATTGAGAAACCAGATGGTTTTCTCGTTCATGAATATTAGAAAAAAGTCTTTCAGCTAAAAAAGGCGCTATATGGGTTGAAGCAAGCACTAAGAGCATGATATTCAAGACTAGATCAATTTTTGAAGAAGCTAAGTTTTCAGTGTGGTGGAGTTGATTACAATATCTATGTCAATAATGAAAATAATCAAAGGTTGATGGTGTTGGTTTATGTTGATGACATAATATTTGGTGGATCAAATAAATCTCAGTGCAAACAGTTTGTAGAATTCATGAAAAGTGAGTTTGAAATATCAATGACCGGTGAGATGTCATTTTTCCTTGGTTTACATGTAACATGAAGAAGGAATGGTACATTCATTTCTCAATCTAAATATGCCAAGGAGGTTTTGAGAAGATTTGGAATGGATAATTACAAGGAGATGATGACTCTAATGGCTACCCAGATGAAAATATCATGATATGATGAAGGAAATTGGTTAATGTCATAGAATATAGGCAGATCATTGAAAGTCTATTGTATTTAACAACGTCATGCCCAGATATTGTTTTTTCAACATTTCAAGAAGCATGGTATAAAAGCAATCACAAGGAAATCCACTTGATTGTAGTGAAAAGAATACTTCAGTATATCAAGGGAACGATGGATTTCAACTTTCTATACAATGAAAAATCTCAAAAAGAGTTATTGGGTTATATAGATGTACATTTGGCTGGTTCACCAGATGATAGTAAATCAACATTAGGAGGTGCTTTCTATCTTGGTGGATTGTGTATTTCTTAGTTTATCAAGAAACAAGATTGTATTTCATTGAGCACCACATAATCTAAATATATTGTGGCTATTCAAGCGTGCACGTAGTTATTATGGATGATTGATGTTATTAATATTTTCATGACTTATTATATTCCCCCTTTACTTATTTTATATAAAATGTTCATAATTTGTGTGAAATATTAATGTTTTAATATTAAGTATAATATTTGAGCATTTTTAAAAGTAGTCCAATTGAGTCAGTTTAATGTTTTATTTATAACTGTCACTATACTGATCCAAATTGTGTGGTTCTTGTTTTTTAGGATTCTCCTTTCAATATAAAACATTTCATTATAAGGAACCATGATCCAATTCTGCCATTTGAAGGGTCATATGGTCCTCACAAACAAGACCAAAGAATCTGTGAACAAACTGCACCAGCCTTGAAGATTGATTTACTGGGTTCAATCCAGAAGTCCAAAAACCTTAACTCTCCACCATAATTCGGGGGACACTACATGTCATCTTGGATAAAAATTTCAAGGCCCAACTCCAAATAAAAGGGGCCCAAAATATGCTTTGAAGCCCAGCCCACCATTCTGGCCGAGAATTAAAATCAGTATAGTATGCATGACATACCTCCTGATGTAAGAATCAAATCAAGCTGAGATTTTTCAGTGTGAAAGCGGAGATATAGGTGGACTACTTTGTTGAAGAAATCATTCGGATTTGAAGGCATCTTCCTGTTCAAAAATCCATTCACATTTTGGCCATCGAAAAAGCATGGATAGAAATGTACAGTTTACCTTTGTTTAATAAAACCGCCATAACTTTGGATCCACTTGTCCAAATGCCTCCATATTTTGACAGTAGTCGTCCAACATTATTGTATACAACTTTGAAGAAGGATATATTTGAATATTAGGCTTTCTGAATAGCCAAACTGGCGATTCAAGTGGAGGGACAAATTGGGAATGCAAACAGTCCACTCCTTGGGCTATAAATACTCTCCCCTTCTCTCCTTGAGAGGGGTTGGAATTTCAGAAGAGAGGAGATAATATTGGCATGAAAAAAGCTTTTCCAAAGGCTTGGGAGGACCTGCCATACTCAAGTTTACACTTGAGATACCTTTCCTCCTCTCTTTCTTTTCACTTACTTTTGTGTTCTTCATTTTTGTAATCTTGTAATTCTCTTTCTTTGTAATTCTGTTTTAATGCAAGTTACTTCTTCAATATCTCTTATTATCTTACAACTTATGTATTTTAATATTAATGTTCTTAAAATAGTTTAAATTCAGTTCAATCCCCTTCCCTTCTTTAGCTTCCTCATTCAATCGAAAGTTCGTTTTTAATTATCATCATTGTTCGTGTGTGTGTGTCGACGTACCACTCTTTTCTTATCCCTTTCTTTTTCTTCTCTTATTAATTTATAATAATAATCATTATAACCAGATTATTAATCACCAAAATGGCTGAGTAAATCTCTCATTGGGGTGAGTTATAATTTAGGTATGTTAAGTGATTGAGAGCTTCTGCTCGATGAATATTCTTTGAATTAACATTGTGTATGTTGGACTTAACATGTCATAGATTAATGACTTGTTTTGTTTAACATGTGGTTTCCATGGATTATTGGAACCATAAATACACAACCATAAATAAGATCTGATTGAGATTATAACCTTAAGTTAAGTTAAGTCTTGGTTTAAAGCCTTAACACTTAAGAATTCTAATCAACATCATCTTGTGACATGGGTGTTAATTTAAATGCAATATAAAGCAAAGCTCGAGGATATCACAAGCTTAACTAACCTAATGATGAACTCACCCCAATCTTTATCAATTTTATAAATCAAACATCATCCATAAATCATTTCGATTAAGCTCTGCAAACAAACCCCCCTAATCAAAATACAATCAACTAAAAACAATCGACTATTACGAAGTACCATCACCGAGGATTCGACCCGAGTGCTGCTATACACATTAGCAGAGCACCAGAACTTTGACCGGTAGATAGGCGACAATCGGCCGTGCATTTCAAATGGAGCCGTTGCCGGGGATGGTGCTTTAAGTAGTCATTAGTTTCTGGTTATTGTAAAAAAAAACCAAAAAAAAAACCAAAAAAAAAACAAAATTTTAAAAAAAATTGAAAAAAAAAACACAAAGAAAAACCCGTCTTCTCATAAAAATCATAAACTGAAAAAATACAAAGAAAAACCCGTCTTCCTCATCTTTTCTAAATCTCTCTGAATGCACCGCAGCCTCCCAAACAATCCCTCGGATTTGTTTGACCCTGAAATTGAGCGAACACTTCGCCATCTTAGGAGGAACATAAGAGATACTCAAATAATTCAAGAACCAGTCCTCATCCAACCAATTGAAATTGAAATGGCCAATCCTAGGGAACAAACCCTAAAAGAACTCGCTGCCCCTGATATGAATTACCAACCTCTTAGTATTCAATATCCAAACATAGAGGCTGACTTCGAACTCAAGTCGGGTTTGATTCATCTTCTTCCTCATTTCCATGGTCTAGCTGGTGAGGATCCTCATCTTCACCTCAAAGAGTTCCAAGTGGTCTGCACAACCATGAAACCTCAAGGGGTTTCTGAAGAACAAATCAAGCTTAGAGCTTTCCCCTTTTCCCTAGAGGATTCTGCCAAGTCTTGGCTCTACTACCTCCCACCTGGTTCCATAAACTCATGGGTTGACATGAAGAGACTTTTCCTTGAGAAGTTCTTTCCCGCTTCCCGAACAGCTTCTATCCGAAAGGAAATAAGCGGCATCCGTCAATTCCCTAATGAATCACTCCATGAGTATTGGGAGAGGTTCAAAAATCTTGTGGCAACTTGTCCACACCATCAAATCCCTGACCAACTCCTGATCCAATACTTCTATGAGGGGTTATTGGCTATGGAGCGAACTCTCATTGATGCCGCAAGTGGCGGTGCTCTTGTTGACAAAACTCCTGCAGCTGCACGAGAACTCATAAGCAACATGGCTGTAAACACGCAGCAATTCCATACTCGAGCACATGCTCAAGTGAAACAAGCCCAAGAGAATCAATCCATAGATCCCAACAAGATGACTGAGTGGATGAGTGAACTTACAGGTCTTGTGCGTCAACTAGCAGTGGCTACCAAAGCCCCAACCTCATCTTCTCCACAGTCACTATTCCCTGGACCTATCAAGAATTGTGGAATCTGAAACTCTCCATCTCATCCGACTGAAACATGTCCACAACTTCAAGATGATCCATCTGATTCATCTAGTCCAATGGAGCTCAATGCGGCATATGCTCAGCGAAACTTCAACCCTCAACAATCAGGTCAGTTTGTTAGAAAATTCAACCAACCCCACTCTGATCCCTTCTCTTCTACCTTTAACCCACCTCTGAGGTATGGTAATCCCATTTCTCATCCTCCTCAGTTCCCTCATCAAAATCCAAACCAGTTCCAATATGGTCAAAGTGGTGGTAACATCCATCAACCTTATCCTTTTGTTCCTCAACCCCAAAGGAACAATCCTCCTCCTGGATTCCATTATCCTAGCGAGCCTTCCCAATTCCCCACCCAATACAATCGCTTTCCCAAGAACCAAAATCAAGGCCAACCCAATTTGGGACAAGCCTCTTCTTCTAAACAACCATGGGAAAGTGCTGTAGAGGATCTTGCTTCCTTCACCCGTTCTAGCCTCAAGAACATTGAAACCCAAATAGGTCAACTTGAATCCCACCTTAGCCAGCAACAACCATCCAATTCATCCCAACTCCTAGCTCAACCATTACCCAACCCTAAGGGTAATGTAAGTGCAATTGCACTTAGATCGGGAAAGAAAATTGTTATGCCCCATGCTGATTGCTCTACCTCCCCTTTCGATGTTGATCTAGAAAATGAAAAGAACAAAAAGCTGGAAAAGGAACTTGAATCCACTCCTTCACCTCCTTCCATTCCTCTAAGGAACCCAATTCCTTTTCCTCAAGCCATCTCCAATCCTAAGAAGTCCTTTGAACCTGATCCTGAAATGCTTGACAAGTTTAGACGTGTTGAAGTGAACATTCCCCTCTTAGATGCCATCAAACAAATCCCTAAGTATGCCAAGTTTCTTAAGGAATTGTGCACTCATAAGAGGCAACTTAGGAACATTGAAAATGTTTCAACCCAATAGTCCATTCCCATGAAGTGAAAAGATCCAGGGACCTTCACGGTTCCATGTCAAATAGGGAGTTCCAACTTTGATGATGCACTCATAGACCTTGGAGCCTCAATAAATGTCATGCCCAAATCCATTTTCTCCAACCTTGGTCTAGGTCCATTGCACCCAACGGGTGTTTTCATTCAATTAGCCAATCGAAGCACTACCAGTCCTGAGGGGATAATTGAGGATGTTCTTGTTCGGGTCAATGATCTTATCTTTCCAGCTGATTTCTATGTCCTTGACATGGAAGGTGAGACGAACTCTTCTCGATCTCCCCTAATTCTAGGAAGACCATTCCTCATGACTGCGAGAACCAAGATTGATGTCCATTCAGGCATCTTATCCATGGAATTCGGTGACCAACTGGTCAAGTTCAACATTTTCCAAGCCATGCGATACCCATCTGAGGATCACTCTGCATTCTCAATCCATGCTTTTGAGGACAATTCTAATATTCAATCGAACCCCAATCCACCATGTTATTCATGTTCTAATGATAAAGGATCTTGTGAAATCTGCACCATGATTAACAAAGTCATAAATGGTGAAGTTGATGTGGACCTCTCATTCATAGACTCCATCAATCTAGAGGAACTTGAAAACTCTCTTGAATCCCACATCAACTCTGATCTCTACTGCTCCACCTTGGACAGTGTTGAGGAAAATGATCCAAACCCATATGTAATCCCTTCTCCTACTCCTAACTTGTCTAGCTCTCAAATCAAGGTTGAAACTGATCTAAAACCACTTCCTTCACACCTCAAGTATGCATTCCTTTTCCATGATCCCTCCTACCCTGTCATTATCTCTGCTTCACTTTTTGAAACTGAGGAGTCTCAACTTGTTCAAGTGTTAGAGGAAAAAAAAAATTCCTTAGGTTGGACCCTAGAGGATATTCCAGGAATCAACCCTGCCCTTTGCATGCATCACATCCATCTAGAGGAATCATCCAAACCAATTAGGCAACCTTAAAGAAGACTCAATCCACTCATACTTGAGGTAGTTAGGGAAGAGATTACCAAGCTTCTTCAAGCTGGTATTATCTACCCAATTTCTGATAGTGAATGGGTTAGTCCAATTCAAGTCGTTCCTAAGAAGGGCGGGATAACAGTTGTCACAAATGAACATGGAGAAGTGGTCACAACTCGAGTGAAAAACAAATGGCGCGTGTGCATCGATTATCGCAAATTGAATGCTGAAACACGAAAGGATCACTACCCACTTCCTTTCCTTGACCAAATGCTTGAGGGATTGGCCGGAAAGTCACACTATTGATTTCTTGATGGTTACACCGGCTACTTCCAAATTCCAATCGCACCTCAAGACCAAGAAAAGACCACATTCACTTGCCCCTTTGGAACCTATGCCTATAGGCGAATGCCTTTTGGCCTTTGTAATGCTCCTGCAACATTCCAGCAGTGTATAATGAGTATATTTTCTGAATTCATTGAGAATTGCA
This sequence comes from Viscum album, assembly GCA_963277665.1. Classification (NCBI taxonomy): domain Eukaryota; kingdom Viridiplantae; phylum Streptophyta; class Magnoliopsida; order Santalales; family Viscaceae; genus Viscum; species Viscum album. The sequence continues at coordinate 2,054,344,905 of OY728150.1, read as the reverse complement.
TGGAGGTATTCATGGATGACTTTACCATTTATGGTGAGTCATTTGAATCTTGCTTACATTCACTCTCTTTGGTCCTTCAAAAGTGTGTCAAGTGCAACCTTGTGCTGAATTTTGAAAAATTTCACTTCATGGTTTCAAATGGGATTGTTCTAGGTCACATAATTTCTCATGAGGGTATCCAAGTTGATCCAGCCAAAATTGAGGTGATCCAATCACTTCCTGAACCCAAATCAGTTCGAGACATTCGGTCCTTCTTTGGTCATGCCGGTTTCTATCGGCGATTCATTCAGAACTTCAGCAAGATTTCCCTCCCACTCACTCATTTACTTCAAAATGATGTCACATTCAATTTTGATGAGGCTTGCAAGAGAGCCTTCATTGAACTCAAATCTGCTCTCACATCTGCTCCAATAATCCATCCCCCAGATTGGTATTTACCATTTGAATTGATGTGTGATGCTTCTGATAGGGCCATTGGGGCTGTTCTTGGTCAAAGAAGAGAAAACATTCCTCATGTCATCTTTTATGCCTCAAAAACATTGGATGAAACTCAATCACACTACACTGTGACTGAAAAAGAACTTTTAGTTGTGGTTTTTGCCTTGGATAAATTCCGGCCCTATCTCTTAGGTGCCAAAATCATCATCTTCACGGACCACTCAACATTAAAGTTCTTACTTAAGAAAAGTGATTCCAAACCAAGGCTAATAATATGGATTTTAATGCTCCAAGAGTTTGACCTTGTGATAAAAGATAAACCTGGAAAAGAAAACCTTGTGGCTGACCACCTGAGTAGAATTTCTAATTCTTCTCATTCTGAAATAATTGATCCTGAATTTCCAACTGAACACCTCTCATCTCTCACTCCAAAGTTACCATGGTATGCCCCAATTGTCAATTACTTGGTTTCTGGTGTTTTCCCTGAATATTTTTCAAAAGAACAAAAAGAAAAGATGAAAAGTGATTCAAAGCATTATTTTTGGGAAGATAATAAACTTTGGAAAACTGGGGCTGACATGGTAATTAGGATATGTGTTGATGAAACTGAACAATCCTCCATCTTGGAATTCTGCCACTCAATGCCTGGAGGTGGCCACTTTGGACCACAAAGGACATCTCGAAAGGTCCTAGATTCTGGATTCTTTTGGCCTTCACTCTTCAAGGACTCACACGAGTCTGTCAATCATGTCCCACTTGCCAAAAGTTTGGCACAATTTCCAAAAGAAACGAAATGCCTCAAAAGCCATTAATCTTCTGTGAGATTTTCGATGTTTGGGGCATCGATTTCATGGGACCTTTTCCCCCTTCCAATGGATTATCCTACATTCTCCTTGCCGTTGACTATGTTTCTAGGTGGGTCGAGGACAAACCCACTAGGAAAGATGATGCTCAAACTGTGAGTGAGTTCCTCAAAACCCATATCTTCCATCGATTCGGAACACCACGTGCTTTGATAAGTGACTTAGGAACTCATTTCTGTAATAGAACCATGGAGTCACTTTTGAAAAAGAATGGGGTTGTACATAAAACATCCACTGCATATCACCCTCAAACAAATGGAATGGCTGAACTTTCTAACAGAGAAGTGAAAAGAGTGCTTGAAAGAATTGTAAAGCCCACAAGAAAAGACTGACCCGATAGACTTGGTGAAGCACTTTGGGCCTATCGAATAGCCTATAAGACACCCATTGGGATGTCTCCATTTAGGCTAGTTTTTGGTAAAGCCTGTCATTTACCAGTTGAAATCCAACATAAGTCATTTTGGGATGTCAAAACTTGTAATTTTGATTGTGAAAAATCTGGTGAAGAAAGATTGTTGCAGTTGACTGAATTGGAGGAGCTTCGACTCGATTCGTATGAGAACTCCGTTCTCTACAAAGAAAAGGCAAAGTCACTCCATGACAAGCACATTATTCGAAAGGTATTTCATGAAGGTGAAAAGGTAATGCTCTTCAATTCTCAATTTTGACTTCACCCAGGTAAGCTCAATTCTCGTTGGGATGGACCTTTTATTATTACTAATGTTTACCCATTTGGTGCAGTGCAAGTCGAAGAACCTTCTTCAAAAAGAACATTCACGGTTAACGGACATCGGTTAAAGCATCACCATGAGAGGTCTCACAATCCAGGAACCACGTCGACTTCCATCGAAACCCCATCCACTTCAATAGAACCACCACTGGATGGAGACCCGCCAAATCCAAACCAGGGGGCACCTCTTTCCCTTTAACTCTCTCTCTCCTCAATCTCTCTTCCCTCTCTTCTACTATCTATTTCTTCTTCTTCCTCTCTCCCTCTCATTTTTTTACAACATTCTTCCACAACCTTTTTCTATTTTCTCTTTTGTGTGGATGTGTCATTAAAAATAAAAAAATAAAAAAAATTAATTAAAAAAAATGAAAATTAACAAAAAAAGGGGTGTCATAATTACTCATCATCCAATATTGAAATTCTATCCAACCATTTTTGGGAGTCAAAAGGCTTGTTTTAAACTCAAATATATTGAATTTGTATCTCAAACTTGGGTAAACAATTTTGTGTCAATAACAAACATTTTGAATGAACAATTTTTGGTGGAAAATGATTCTCCCCTACCGTGAAGAATAACATTATCCTTCATGCCAAGGTCATCTATGGACATCTTTTTCATTGTGTGTCTTCACCACTGATTGTGAGTCTTGAGTTTGTAGACCTTCGAGCTGAATTTCCATCTTTTGTGTGCATTAATATGATAGAGGCATTTTCTAAGCCACATGAGAATCAGAATAGCCAAATAGACTCCCGTTACCCTTACATTGATCCTACTTTTGAAAGCCTCTTTGAGCCTATGAAAACCTTTCTTTTGATAGCCACATTACAAGCCTAATACCTTGTCCCACCCAACATCTTCATGGATTTTCATTGTACAATTTATTGAAATTTAAGTGTGGGGGGAATGGACTTCATTTTTGGGCGTACTTTCATTGATTTCCAATGTGTCATCATATGCTTGAGGGTAAGAATCCATTAAAGTGTGGGGGAGAGGTTGTAATTCTGTGAGCCTTGGGGTGTATATGTGTAATTGTCATTTGTACAAAAGTCTTTGAAAAGTGTTCAAAAAAAATGAAAAAAATTATATAAAAAAAAAATGAAAAAAATAAAAAAAAGGAATGGGTTGTGTCTTGGGTGGGTCAAAAATCATTCATCATCAACCTTTGATCGTGTTATAACTACTAAAATTAGTTCCATGAGAAGATCAAGCATGGGTTGGGAGATGACTGTGAGACTTGTTTCAAGCATAACTTTCGAAAAAAAAGCAAAAAAAGAAAAAAAGAACACTTGAATCATCTTGTATTGTGTCATTATTGGAAGTCTTCCATGTTGTACATATTCCATCATCTCACCCTATTCCATTTTCTATCTCCCTCACTTTTCATTCATCACACATTCATGCCCTTGTAAATATGTGTTTCTATTTCCTTTCAAATCAAATTTCAAAAAAATGTGCATTGATTTTTCCATGTTGGTGTTTTTAACCCCTCTTTTCCTTTGGACATTATATACCTACCGTCCCATAGCCACTGAAAAAACCCTTAAAAGACCTCTTGATTCTTGTACACATTAGATTTGGGAATGGAAGCTGAGAGCTCTTACAAACTCTTGATTTTCACTTTTTGTTGGTGAATGAGTGAACCTCCTAAAATACATTTTTATCATCTTGAGAGGAGTAAGTTTTGAGTGACTACATTTTCCAATTCAAACCTTGAACATGAAAAAATGAATTGTTTATGATGCATTATTGTGAACCAAATTTGTGATGGAATTCAATATGGATGAGTGAAATATTCTAAACCTCCCCTGATTGGAGAGTTAATCATGTGATATCCTTGAGCCTTACTTTGTATTGCATTAAATTAACACCCATGTCATAAGTTGATGTTGATTGGAATTCCTAAGTGTGAAGGCTTTAATCCAAGCCTTAACTTAACTTAGGGTTCTAATCTCAATCAAAACTTATTTATGGTAGTGTATTTATGGTTCCAATAATCCATGGAAACCACTCATTAAACAAAACATATCATTAATCCATGACATATTAAGTTTAACATACACAATATTAATTTAAAGAATACTCATCGAGCAAAACTCTCAATCACTTAACATCCCCGAATTATAACTCACCCCAATGATAGATTTACTCAGCCATTTGGATATTTAATATTCTGGTTAAAATAATTATGATGATAAATTAAGAATAGAAAAAAAAGGCATTAGAAAAGAGTGGTACGTTGACACTCACACACGAACGATGATGATAATTAAAAACGGATTTTCGATTGAATGAGGAAGCAAAAGAAGGGAAGGGGATTCAACTGAATTTCTGTTTTTAATTATCATCATCGTTCGTGTGTGAGTGTCAACGTACCACTCTTTTCTAATCCCTTTTTTTCTATTCTTAATTTATCATCATAATTATTTTAACCAGAATATTAAATATCCAAATGGATGAGTAAATCTATCATTGGGGTGAGTTATAATTCGGGGATGTTAAGTGATTGAGAGTTTTGCTCGATGAGTATTCTTTAAATTAATATTGTTTATGTTAAACTTAATATGTCATGGATTAATGATATGTTTTGTTTAACGAGTGGTTTCCATGGATTATTGGAACCATAAATACACTACCATAAATAATTTTTGATTGAGATTAGAACCCTAAGTTAAGTTAAGGCTTGGATTAAAGCCTTCACACTTAGGAATTCCAATCAATGTCAACTTATGACATGGGTGTTAATTTAATGCAATACAAAGTAAGGCTCAAGGATATCACATGCTTAACTCCCCAATGATGAACTCACCCCAATCTTTATCAATTTGGTAAATCAAACATCATCCATAAATCATTTCGATTAAGCTCTGCAAACGAACCCCCCTAATCAAAATACAATCAACTAAAAACAATCGACTATTACGAAGTACCATCACCGAGGATTCGACCCGAGTGCTGCTATACACATTAGCAGAGCACCGGAGCTTTGACCGATCGATAGGCGACAATCGGCCGTGCATTTCAAATGGCGCTGTTGCCGGGGATGGTGCTTTAAGTAGTCATTAGTTTCTGGTTATTGTAAAAAAAACCCAAAAAAATACAAAAGTTTAAAAAAAATTGAAAAAAAACACAAAGAAAAACCCGTCTTCCTCTTAAAAATCATAAACTGAAAAAAATACAAAGAAAAAAACCGTCTTCCTCTTTCTTCCAAAATCTCTCCGAATGCCCCGTAGCCTTCCAAACAATCCCTCGGATTTGTTTGACCTTGAAATTGAGCTAACACTTTGCCAACTTAGGAGGAACATAAGAGATACTCAAATAATTCAAGAACCAGTCCTCATCCAACCAATTGAAATTGAAATGGCCAATCCTAGGGAACAAACCCTAAAAGAACTCGCTGCCCCTGATATGAATTACCAACCTCTTGGTATTCAATATCCAAACATAGAGGCTGACTTCGAACTCAAGTTGGGTTTGATTCATCTTCTTCCTCATTTCCATGGTCTAGCTGGTGAGGATCCTCATCTTCACCTCAAAGAGTTCCAAGTGGTCTGCTCAACCATGAAACCTCAAGGGATTTCTGAAGAACAAATCAAGCTTAGAGATTTCCCCTTTTCCCTAGCAGATTCTGCCAAGTCTTGGCTTTACTACCTCCCACCTGGTTCCATAAACTCATGGGTTGACATGAAGAGACTTTTCCTAGAGAAATTCTTTCCCGCTTTCCGAACAGCTTCTATCCGAAAGGAAATAAGCGGCATCCGTCAATTCCCTAAAGAATCACTCCATGAGTATTGGGAGAGGTTCAAAAAGCTTGTGGCAACTTGTCCACACCATCAATCCCTGACCAAATCCTGATCTAATACTTCTATGAGGGGTTATTGTCTATGGAGCGAACTCTCATTGATGCCGCAAGTGGCGGTGCTCTTGTTGACAAAACTCCTGCAACTGCACGAGAACTCATAAGCAACATGGCTGCAAACACGCAACAATTCCATACTCGAGCACATGCTCAAGTGAAACAAGCCCAAGAGAATCAATCCATAGAGCCCAACAAAATGACTGAGTGGATGAGTGAACTTACAGGTCTTGTGTGTCAACTAGCTGTGGCTTCCAAAGCCCCAAACTCCTCTCCTCAACAATCTCTTTTCACTGGGCCTGTCAAGAACTGTGGAATCTGCAACTCACCAACTCATCCGACTGACACATGTCCACAACTTCAAGATGATCCATCTGATTCATCTAGTCCAATGGATCTCAATGCGGCATATGCTCAGCGAAACTTCAACCCTCAACAATCAGGTCAGTTTGTTAGAAACTTCAACCAACCCCACTCTAAGCCCTTCTCTTCTACCTTTAACCCACCTCTGAGGTATGGTAATCCCATTTCTCATCCTCCTCAGTTCCCTCATCAAAATCCAAACCAGTTCCAATATGTTCAAAGTGGTGGTAACATCCATCAACCTTATCCTTTTGTTCCTCAACCCCAAAGGAACAATCCTCCTCCTGGATTCCACTATCCTAACGAGCCTTCCCAATTCCCCACCCAATACAATCGCTTTCCCAAGAACCAAAATCAAGGCCAACCCAATTTGGGACAAGCCTCTTCTTCTAAACAACCATGGGAAAGTGCTGTAGAGGATCTTGCTTCCTTCACCCGTTCTAGCCTCAAGAACATTGAAACCCAAATAGGTCAACTTGCATCCCACCTGAGCCAGCAACAACAATCAAATTCTTCCCAACTCCCAGATCAACCATTACCCAACCCCAAGGGTAATGTAAGTGCAATTGCACTTAGATCAGGAAAGCAACTTGCTATGCCTCAAGATAAATCCTCAAAACCCCCTTTCGATGTTGATCTAGAAAATGAAAAGAACAAAAATCTGGAAAAGGAACTTGAATCCACTCCTTCACCTCCTTCCATTCCTCTAAGGAACCCAATTTCTTTTCCTCAAGCCATCTCCAATCCTAAGAAGTCCTTTGAACCTGATCCTGAAATGCTTGACATGTTTAGACGTGTTGAAGTGAACATCCCCCTCTTAGATGCCATCAAAAAAATCCCTAAGTATGCCAAGTTTCTTAAGGAATTGTGCACCCATAAGAGGAAACTTAGGAACATTGAAAATGTTTCAACCCAACAGTCCATTCCCATGAAGTGCAAAGATCCAGGGACCTTCACAGTTCCATGTCAAATAGGGAGTTCCAACTTTGATGATGCACTCATAGACCTTGGATCCTCAATAAATGTCATGCCCAAATCCATTTTCTCCAACCTTGGTCTAGGTCCCTTACACCCAACGGGTGTTTTCATTCAATTAGCCAATCGAAGCACTACCAGTCCTGAGGGGATAATTGAGGATGTTCTTGTTCGGGTCAATGATCTTATCTTCCCAGCTGATTTCTATGTCCTTGACATGGAAGGTGAGACGACCTCTTCTCGATCTCCCCTAATTCTAGGAAGACCATTCCTCATGACTGCGAGAACCAAGATTGATGTCCACTCAGGCATCTTATCCATGGAATTAGGTGACCAACTGGTCAAGTTCAACATTTACCAAGCCATGCGATACCCATCTGAGGATCACTCTGCATTCTCAATCCATGCTTTTGAGGACACTTCTAAGATTCAATCAAACCCCAATCCACCATGTTCTTCATGTTCTAATGATAAAGGATCTTGTGAAATCTGCACCATGATTAACAAAGTCATAAATGGTGAAGTTGATGTGGACCTCTCATTCATAGATTCCATCAATCTAGAGGAACTTGAAAACTCTCTTGAATCCCACATCAACTCTGATCTCTACTGCTCCACCTTGGACAGTGTTGAGGAAAATGATCCAAAACCATCTGGAATCCCTTCTCCTGCTCCTAACTTGTCTAGCTCTCAAATCAAGGCTGAAACTGATCTAAAACCACTTCCTTCACACCTCAAGTATGCATTCCTTTTCCATGATCCCTGCTACCCTGTCATTATCTCTACTTCACTTTCTGAAACTGAGGAGTCCCAACTTGTTCAAGTGTTAGTGGAAAACAAAAATGCCTTAGGTTGGACCCTAGAGGATATTCCAGGAATCAACCCTGCCCTTTGCATGCATCACATCCATCTAGAGGAATCATCCAAACCAATTAGGCAACCTAAAAGAAGACTCAATCCACTCATACTTGAGGTAGTTAGGGAAGAGATTACCAAGCTTCTTCAAGCTGGTATTATCTACCCAATTTCTGATAGTGAATGGGTTAGTCCAATTCAAGTCGTTCCTAAGAAGGGCGGGATAACAGTTGTCACAAATGAACATGGAGAAGTGGTCACAACTCGAGTGAAAAACAAATGGCGTGTGTGCATCGATTATCGCAAATTGAATGCTGAAACACGAAAAGATCACTACCCACTTCCTTTCCTTGACCAAATGCTTGAGAGATTGGCCGGAAAGTCACACTATTTCTTTCTTGATGGTTACACCGGCTACTTCCAAATTCCAATCGCACCTCAAGACCAAGAAAAGACCACATTCACGTTCCCCTTTGGAACCTATGCCTATAGGCGAATGCCTTTTGGCCTTTGTAATGCTCCTGCAACATTCCAGTGGTGTATGATGAGTATCTTTTCTGAATTCATTGAGAATTGCATGGAGGTCTTCATGGATGACTTTACCATTTATGGAGAGTCATTTTAATCTTGCTTACATTCACTCTCTTTGGTCCTTCAAAAGTGTGTCAAGTGCAACCTTGTGCTGAATTTTGAAAAATGTCACTTCATGGTTTCAAATGGGATTGTTCTAGGGCACATAATTTCTCAAGAGGGTATCCAAGTTGATCCAGCCAAAATTGAGGTGATCCAATCACTTCCTGAACCCAAATCAGTTCGAGACATTCGGTCCTTCCTTGGTCATGCCGGTTTCTATCGGCGATTCATTCAGAACTTCAGCAAGATTTCCCTCCCACTTACTCGTTTACTTAAAAATGATGTCACATTCAATTTTGATGAGGCTTGCAAGAGAGCCTTCATTGAACTCAAATCTGCTCTCACATCTGCTCCAATAATCCAACCCCCAGATTGGTCCTTACCATTTGAATTGATGTGTGATGCTTCTGATAGGGCCATTGGGGCTGTTCTTGGTCAAAGAAGAGAAAACATTCCTCATGTCATCTTTTATGCCTCAAAAACATTGGATGAAACTCAATCACACTACACTGTGACTGAAAAAGAACTTTTAGCTGTGGTTTTTTCCTTGGATAAATTCCGGCCCCATCTCTTAGGTGCCAAAATCATCATCTTCACGGACCACTCAGCATTAAAGTTCTTACTTAAGAAAAGTGATTCCAAACCAAGGCTAATAAGATGGATTTTAATGCTCCAAGAGTTTGACCTTGTGATAAAAGATAAGCCTGGAAAAGAAAACCCTGTGGCTGACCACCTGAGTAGAATTTCTAATTCTTCTCATTCTGAAATAATTGATCCTGAATTTCCAACTGAACACCTCTCATCTCTCACTCCAAAGTTACCATGGTATGCCCCAATTGTCAATTACTTGGTTTCTGGTGTTTTCCCTGAATATTTTTCAAAAGAACAAAAAGAAAAGATGAAAAGTGATTCAAAGCATTATTTTTGGGAAGATAATAAACTTTGGAAAACTGGGGCTGACATGGTAATTAGGAGATGTGTTGATGAAACTGAACAATCCTCCATCTTGGAATTCTGCCACTCAATGCCTGGAGGTGGCCACTTTGGACCACAAAGGACTTCTCGAAAGGTCCTAGATTCTGGATTCTTTTGGCATTCACTCTTCAAGGACTCACACGAGTTCTGTCAATCATGTCCCACTTGCCAAAAGTTTGGCACAATTTCCAAAAGAAACGAAATGCCTCAAAAGCCATTAATCTTCTGTGAGCTTTTCGATGTTTGGGGCATCGATTTCATGGGACCTTTTCCCCCTTCAAATGGATTATCCTACATTCTCCTTGCCGTTGACTATGTTTCTAGGTGGGTCGAGGCCAAACCCACTAGGAAAGATGATGCTCAAACTATGAGTGAGTTCCTCAAAACCCATATCTTCCATCGATTCGGAACACCACGTGCTTTGATAAGTGACTTAGGAACTCATTTCTATAATAGAACCATGGAGTCACTTTTGAAAAAGAATGGAGTTGTACATAAAACATCCACTACATATCACCCTCAAACAAATGGAATGGCTGAACTTTCTAACAGATAAGTGAAAAGAGTGCTTGAAAGAATTGTTAAGCCCACAAGAAAAGACTGGCCCGATAGACTTGGTGAAGCACTTTGGGCCTATCGAACAGCCTATAAGACACCCATTGGGATGTCTCCATTTAGGATAGTTTTTGGTAAATCCTGTCATTTACCAGTTGAAATCCAACATAAGTCATTTTGGGCTGTCAAAACTTGTAATTTTGATTGTGAAAAATCTGGTGAAGAAAGATTGTTGCAGTTGACTGAATTGGAGGAGCTTCGACTCGATTCGTATGAGAACTCCATTCTCTACAAAGAAAAGTCAAAGTCACTCCATGACAAGCAAATTCTTCGAAAGGTATTTCATGAAGGTGAAAAGGTAATGCTCTTCAATTCTCGATTTCGACTTCACCCAGGTAAGCTGAATTCTCGTTGGGATGGACCTTTTATTATTACTAATGTTTACCCATTTGGTGCAGTGTAAGTCCAAGACCCTTCTTCAAAAAGAACATTCACGGTTAACGGACATCGGTTAAAGCATCACCATGAGAAGTCTCACAATCCAGGAACCACGTCGACTTCCATCGAAACCCCAACCACTTCAATAGAACCACCACTGGATGAAGACCCACCAAATCCAAACCAGGGGACACCTCTTTCCCTTTAACTCACTCTTTCCTCAAACTCTCTTCCCTCTCTTCTTCTCTCTATTTCTTCTTCTTCCTCTCTCCCTCTCATTTTTTTTACAACATTCTTCCACAACCTTTTTTCTATTTTCTCTTTTGTGTGGATGTGTCATTAAAAATAAAAAAATAAAAAAAATTAATTAAAAAAAATGAAAATTAACAAAAAAAGGGGTGTCATAATTACTCATCATCCAATATTGAAATTCTACCCAACCATTTTTGGGAGTCAAAAGGCTTGTTTTAAACTCAAATATATTGAATTTTTATCTCAAACTTGGGTAAACAATTTTGTGTCAATAACAAACATTTTGAATGAACAATTTTTGGAGGAAAATGATTCTCCCCTACCGTGAGGAATAACATTAGCCTTCATGCCAAGGTCATCTATGGACATCTTTTTCATTGTGTGTCTTCACCACTGATTGTGAGTCTTGAGTTTGTGGACCTTCGAGCTGAATTTCCATCTTTTGTGTGCATTAATATGATAGAGGCATTTTCTAAGCCACATGAGAATCAGAATAGCCAAATAGCCTCCCGTTACCCTTACATTGATCCTACTTTTGAAAGCCCCTTTGAGCCTATGAAAACCTTTCTTTTGATAGCCACATTACAAGCCTAATACCTTGTCCCACCCAACATCTTCTTGGATTTTCATTGTACAATTTATTGAAATTTAAGTGTGGGGGGAATGGACTTCATTTTTGGGCGTACTTTCATTGATTTCCAATGTGTCATCATATGCTTGAGGGCAAGCATCCATTCAAGTGTGGGGGAGAGGTTGTAATTCTGTGAGATTTGGGGTGTATATGTGTAATTGTCATTTGTACAAAAGTCATTGAAAAGTGTTCAAAAAAATGAAATCAAAAAAATGAAAAAAAATTATATAAAAAAAAATGAAAAAAATAAAAAAAAGGAATGGGTTGTGTCTTGGGAGGGTCAAAAATCATTCATCATCAACCTTTGTTCGTGTTATAAATTATTTCCATGTGGAGATCAAGCATGGGTTGGGAGATGACTGTGAGACTTGTTTCAAGCACAACTTTCGAAAAAAAAGCAAAAAAAGAAAAAAAAACACTTGAATCATCTTGTATTGTGTCATTATTGGAAGTCTTCCATGTTTTACATATTCCATCATCTCACCCTATTCCATTTTCTATCTCCCTCACTTTTCATTCATCACACATTCATGCCCTTGTAAATATGTGTTTCTATTTCCTTTCAAATCAAATTTCAAAAAAAAAATGTGCATTGATTTTTCCATGTTGGTGTTTTTAACCCCTCTTTTCCTTTGGACATTATACCTACCATCCCATAGCCACTGAAAAACCCCTTAAAATACCTCTTGATTCTTGTACACATTAGATTTGGGAATGGAAGCTGAGAGCTCTTACAAACTCTTGATTTTCACTTTTTGTTGGTGAATGAGTGAACCTCCTAAAATACATTTTTATCATCTTGAGAGGAGTAAGTTTTGAGTGCCTACATTTTCTAATTAAAACCTTGAACATGAAAAAATGAATTGTTTCTGATGCATTATTGTGAACCAAATTTGTGATGGAATTCAATATGGATGAGTGAAATAGTCTAAACCTCCCCTGATTGGAGAAAACAAAATTCTAATATTTGTTGGTGAGTGAAAATGATTTTGTCATGTTTTTATATTTGTTTCACATGAGGACACGCGCAAATCTAAGTGTGGGGGAGTTGATGTTATTAATATTTTCATGACTTATTATATTCCCCCTTTACTTATTTTATATGAAATGTGCATAATTTGTGTGAAATATTAATGTTTTAATTTTAAATATAATATTTGAGCATTTTTTAAAGTAGTCCAATTGAGTCAGTTTTATGTTTTACTTATAACTGTCACTATACTGATCCAAATTGTGTGGTTCTTGTTTTTTAGGATTCTCCTTTCAATATACAACATTTCATTAGAAGGAACCATGATCCAATTCTGCCATTTGAAGGGTCATATGGTCCTCACAAACAAAACCAAAGAATCTGTGAACAAACTGGACCAGCCTTGAAGATTGATTTACTGGGTTCAATCCAGAAGTCCAAAAACCTTAACTCTCCACCATAATTTGGGGGACACTACATGTCATCTTGGATAAAAATTTCAAGGCCCAACTCCAAATAAAAGGGGCCCAAAATATTCTTTGAAGTCCAGCCCACTATTCTGGACGAGAATTAAAATCAGTATAGTATGCATGACATACCTCCTGATGTAAGCATCAAATCGAGCTGAGATTTTTCAGTGTGAAAGAGGAGATATAGGAGGCAGACTTTGTTGAAGAAATCATTCGGATTTGAAGGCATCTTCCTGTTCAAAAATCCATTCAAATTTTGGCCATCGAAAAAGCATGGATAGAAATGGACAGTTTACCTTTGTTTAATAAAACCGCCATAACTTTGGCTCCACTTGTCCAAATGCCTCCATATTTTGACAGTAGTCGGACAACATTATTTTCTAAACCTTTGAAGAAGGATATATTTGAAGATTCGGCTTTTGAAATAGCCAAATTGGCGATTCAAGTGTACGAACAGATTGAGAATGCAAACAGTCCACTCCTTGGGCTATAAATACTCTCCCCTTATCTCCTTGAGAGGGGTTGGCATTTCAGAAGAGAGGAGATCATATTGGCACGACCAAAGCTTTGAAAAAGGCTTGGGAGGACCTGACATACTCAAGTTTACACTTGAGAGACCTTTCCTCCTCTCTTTCTTTTCACTTACTTTTGTGTTCTTCATTTTTGTAATCTTGTAATTCTCTTTCTTTGTAATTCTGTTTTAATGCAAGTTACTTCTTCAATATCTCTTATTCTCTTCCACCTTCTGTATTTTAATATTAATGTTCTTAAAATAGTTTAAATTCAGTTCAATCCCCTTCCCTTCTTTAGCTTCCTCATTCAATCGAAAGTTCGTTTTTAATTATCATCATTGTTCGTGTGTGTGTGTCGACGTACCACTCTTTTCTTATCCCTTTCTTTTTCTTCTGTTATTAGTTTATAATCATAATCATTATAACCAGATTATTAATCACCCAAATTTCTGAGTAAATCTCTCATTGGGGTGAGTTATAATTTAGGTATGTTAAGTGATTGAGAGCTTCTGCTCGATGAATATTCTTTGAATTAACATTGTGTATGTTGGACTTAACATGTCATGGATTAATGACTTGTTTTGTTTAACATGTGGTTTCCATGGATTATTGGAACCATAAATACACAACCATAAATAAGATCTGATTGAGATTATAACCTTAAGTTAAGTTAAGTCTTGGTTTAAAGCCTTAACACTTAAGAATTCTAATCAACATCATCTTGTGACATGGGTGTTAATTTAAATGCAATATAAAGCAAAGCTCGAGGATATCACAAGCTTAACTAACCTAATGATGAAATCACCCCAATATTTATCAATTTGGTAAATCAAACATCATCCATAAATCATTTCAATTAAGCTCTTCAAACAAACCCCCCTAATCAAAATACAATCAACTAAAAACAAACGACTACTACAAAGTATCATCGCCGAGGATTCGACCCGAGTGCTGCTATACACATTAGCAGAGCTTAATCGAAATGATTTATGGATGATGTTTGATTTACCAAATTGATAAATATTGGGGTGAGTTCATCATTGGGGAGTTAAGCATGTGATATCCTTGAGCCTTACTTTGTATTGCATTAAATTAACACCCATGTCATAAGTTGACGTTGATTGGAATTCCTAAGTGTGAAGGCTTTAATCCAAGCCTTAACTTAACTTAGGGTTCTAATATCAATCAAAACTTATTTATGATAGTGTATTTATGGTTCCAATAATACATGGAAACCACTCGTTAAAAAAAACATATCATTAATCCATGACATATTAAGTTTAACATACACAATATTAATTTAAAGAATACTCATCGAGCAAAACTCTCAATCACTTAAAATCCCCGAATTATAACTCACCCCAATGATAGATTTACTCAGCCATTTGGATATTTAATATTCTGGTTAAAATAATTATGATGATAAATTAAGAATAGAAAAAAAATAAAGGGATTAGAAAAGAGTGGTACGTTGACACTCACACACGAACGATGATGATAATTAAAAACGAATTTTCGATTGAATGAGGAAGCAAAAGAAGGGAAGGGGATTCAACTGATTTTAAACTATTTTAGGAACATAAATATTAAACTACAGAATGTGGATGAGAATAAGAGATATTGAAGAAGTAACTTGCATTAAAACAGAATTACAAAGAAAGAGAATTACAAGATTACCAAAATGAAGAACACAAAAGTAAGTGAAAAAAAAGAGAGGAGGAAAGGTCTCTCAAGTGAAAAATTGAGTATGGCAGGTCCTCCCAAGCCTTTGGCAAGGCTTTGGTCGTGCCAATATGATATCCTCTCTTATGAAATGCCAAACCCTCTCAATGATGTAGCAGCTTGATGACATTGGAGTTGAATTAAAGTCTTCAATTGGAATTCATTGTGGTAATTAATGTTCTATAAATCTTAGCAAAATTCCAGTCCATCAATCAAGGAAAAATCACATTGAAATTAAATATCATTTTATCAAGGAGAAGGTAGAGCAAGGTCTTATAAAGTTGTAGTATGTTCCCAAATAACTACAGGTTATTGACATTATAACAATGGCCTTACCCAAATAAGCGTTTGAGAGGTATCGACTAGATCTGGGAGTTTAGTCAACTCACCGTACTTAAAAAAGTAAAAATGCGGGACCCCCTATCCCTGAGGTATGGTGTGTTTTTTCCAAATATTTTGATCTGTGTTCTTTACCCTATTGAAAACCACAATGGAGGGACCTTCGGGTTCATTGACAAAGGGGTATGAATTGTGGCTATCAAAAGGGATAAAATGTCTTAATGAAGATAGGGGAGAAGTTGTTTGGTGTAGCCATGAGATAGGTGTGTTGAAGATGAATGGGGGAGATATGATGTTTGGTGGATTGTCAACATTTTAAAGATTTTAGGTTTTTGACAAACCATGAAATACTTCTATGACACAATGAGAATTCAGTGTTATGAGGAAAAAACTCATGGTCATATCTATCAAAGCTTAGCTTGGATGTCTTTAAGCATTCCAAAATAAGAGAACCCAAGTAGTGAATTAGGGGGAGTTTTAAATATAATGATGCTAGAATTAATTGATCAAATGATATATATCATGACATATGGAGTTTGTGATGAAAGCAGTTGAATGGTTTCAATAATGAAGTGTTTCATTGATGAACTTTTCATGCTACTCTTGTTTCTCATGCCGAGCATTGCTCATGTAAGATTAGAGTGTGTGTTGAGTAAAGTTTTGATCACTACATGTATCACAAGAATCAAATGGTGATAGAATATAGAAGAAGCTTTCACGAGTTATCAAAATGTGAATAATCTTCAACAAACCCAAAGGGGGAGATTATTGGGAAAAAACTCCTCAAGGAGACATTGAAGCATTTTTGGGTTGACTGTGTTTGTTGAAAAAGGTGGTTTCAATGATTATTTGGGGAGTTCTAGAGATATTATTGACAATTTTTTTTATAAAGATCCTGGAAAAAAATAGACACTCTGAAGGCGATATAAAAATATCGTATACTAGGTGATGCCGTTTCCCAGTGTTAGCCTAATTTTTGGGCCTCAAAATCAGGAAAAGGGAGAATGATATTTTTGACAAAGGAATTTTTGTGTAAGTGTTAAGAAGGTTTGAAAAGTTACGCACAAGATATTTTTCAAAGTAATTTCAAGAAAATATAGAAAAGGAAAGAAGTCCATGCAAGATATGGATTTGCACAAAAGGTGAGTTTGCATGAAAGAGACTTGTGTTAATGTAAGTTGCGCGCTCGGGGAAAAGTTGCGCAAGTTGTACATAGGTCCAGAAAAATTCCTATAAATAAGCATCTACCCCCTAATTTGAGTAATTCTCAACACTTAAAGAGAATTTGAGCTCTGAAGCACACAAGTAGTGAGTTGTGCGCAGGAAGTGAGTTGCAAGAAAATAGTGAGTTGCACGTAAAAGTAGCGCGTCAAAGGGGTGTTGCATATAAGAAGGGAGTTGCACATTAGAAGGGAGTGGTGTACAAATATGGAGTTTTGAAAAAGTATAAAGTTGTGCACAATTTGATTTTCTTTGATGAAGGCACATGTTGCGTGAAAGGCATTAAAGCTATGTTCAAGTCACCCAAGAGTTGTACAAAAGTTTGAAGTTTCCTAGTACATCTATGGTAAATCGGTATTCATCAGTGGATGAAATTGGAACTTAAACAGAGAATCTACCTAAATTTTAGGATTCATTCATTCATGAAAATGAAGAGATATACATGTCTATAAACCGTGAATCGATCCCTTCCAAGAGCAGTGAGAAAAGGAAGAGGAAGACAGTGATCCTTTCCACCGACAATGAGCCAGAGAGACATAGGGAGTGACCCTTGAGGAAGTAGTGAGATAACCATAAACATTGTGAAGGTAGTTATCCTAGGAATAGAAGTGATCTAGACCAAACCTTGTAATTGGAAGTGAGTTTTAGTGGATTTTCTACATCATCACATCGTCATTGTATGCTCCATGTGAGGGTGACCAAGTAAAATTGTTATGTCCTGTGCATGATTTAATTTCTGTTCATACATTGCCATGGGATAAATAGAGAAGTGTGTTTTTAATTACAAAACAAGATCCAAAGGGGTAGTAGTTTTAATTTTCCATACCCTGATTCACCCCCTCTCAGGGTATTTAACCTAGTGTGCCTAACAATTTCTGTTCATGGTGCAGCACAAACTAAAGGCATCTAAACCTCTCTAAAAGGTTACTATCAGTGAGGAGGTTTTATTTCTAAAATATTGATCATAGGGATAGTGTGGATAATGATCTTTCCATTTTATTCTATAATTAATGAGAATATTATTAATAATTTTATTGATTATAAATCATGTGATAAATAAATAATTAATTTATTTTTTATTAAATCTCCCACTATTTTATCAAGTCCCAATATCCCTCACCATTGAACTCAGAATGTCTAGTTTCTAGGACATTCTAGTGTAAAAGATCCATATTCCCCTTTGCATAACCCTAATAAGGGTTGATCAAGATACTTGAAGGTATTTAGGTAGAAAGTTATTTTTCAACTGTGGGTTTTCAACTCCTTGATTTTTTGAGTGGACTCCCTTATCCTAAAATACTAACTTGGAATTCCTTAACACTCCCCTACAAGTCATATAAATTTTTTTGAGGGATACTTCTCTTGATATAAGATGGTTAAGTCAAACAATAACCTTCATAATAACTCCATGTTAAAAGTGTCCCAATGAGGGTTAGTTAAACACTTAGTTTCAAGGATTTCATTCCTAATAAAGTAATGAAAGGTCAAGTCAGACTTAATATTTAGTTGAGGGATTTAAAAATTTTATGCATAAATTTTATCTTATTTTATCTGTTACATGCCTTGTTAATATTAAGTGGATGTTAATTAATTAAAAATGTTGGATAAAACATTTATCAGTAATCATTTATTTAAGTTTTTCTCTTTGAACATTAATTCATTTATTTATGTGATCGCAGTATTGAATCCATAAAATAAATAATTTCATAGATAGAAATAATTAATTAATTTAATGGCCCATTCATAATATTTATCAAATTGTTTATCTAATGAGATGATATTAAATTAAACTATAAAATATGGGAAATAACTCTTATTGTCGGTCTTGGAATGTGTTTTAGCATTCCACCTATCAACCTGTGTAATACCTAGGTAGACATCATTATGGTTCCATCTTAAACCACCTTCACATGCCTTGGATAACTCCATTAATTACAAGTATTTATAACTCACATGTAAGTTAGGGGAACTATAGGATTAGTTAAAGAGGAATTACATAAACATCATTGGATACATAGGTCCTACTTAATAATGGAGGGAAGTATGACTCGTATACCATTATATTTAATTTAATAATAAATAATTGAAAACCCATGAAATAAACTAAATTAAATAATCCAACACATACGTAAATATTGGTCAATATCATGAATAGTCATACATGAAATGTATAAGAAAAAGTAAATGGTTGACAATTATTTCTTATTCATTATTTAATTATTAATATAAACATGTTTTCATTAATTAATTAATTTCCTTTCATCTTAACGACCATCTGAATCCTCTTAGAAATAACTATCATAAAGAAATTAATAGAAAATAAATGTTATAACCAATAGTTTCATATTTATTACAATAAATTACTTGAAAATTTAAAATTATTTAAAACCCTTATTAAATTATCAAACACTGAAAGTGACAATAAAATAAATAAGGCGTTAATTATATAATTTTCAATTTAATTTTATTTAATTCTACTAGTTATTGGGAGACTGCACAATGTGTACTATCTATCTACACACCGTGTACCTCTATTGTCGTGTATCTGGGTCACACGCCTAGGGATTTAGTGTGTTGACTCATCCAGACTACATGATGTGTACATGTTAACTACATGCCATGTATCTACTTTATATGTACCCAAGATACTCACCTTGATCTTTATCATGTATCTTCGTAGGATCACATGACATGTATAATCTAGCTACAATCCATGTTGTTTGAATGCCACATGATCATGAAATCCATTGAAAGACTCAACGTGTTCTTGGGAGAGATACTAAATGGTGTTTTCCGCCAGCTAGATGCCGTGTATCTCTAATTCCATTTGTCCACATAACTCAGTGTGTATCTCAGACATGGGAATTGATGAACTATATTCTCTGTACACCACATATATTTCATGTATATCATAAATTCTCCATGTTTTCAATCTCATGAGATTTTAATGTGTATAATGACCACAAGAAGTGCATTATTTATGCTTCTAACCCATGTAGACTACAGGGCGTATACGCCATATACACACCGTATAATCCAACAACTGCGTGCCAGGTTATCTTGTAAAAAAATGGTGTACACCACATGTAATAAACATGTGGAATTCCATGTATCTTATAACATGTCAAGGTGCAAATTACTAGGGTACACAATGTGTACTTCGACTACACACCATGTAACCCTATCTTACAGGCAAAAAATTGGCAGTCCCCAATGAAAACATGGGTCATTCTTTATCTTTTCTTAGACCTTTATGCTACTATAAAATAAATATATATCCATAGTTTATAATTGTGTATATAGTCCAAAAAACCATGGATATATGTATTAAATGCACTGTCATGGGTACCCTCAAATGATTAGTGTGATTTTTGGGTACTTAGGTGCAGTAGAGTGGATGACCAAAGTCGTCTCTCGAAGGAGGAAGTAAATTAGACAAATTATTAAATGTATTTATAAAATAACATAAAAGGGAATAAGAACACTACATGAAAGGATGGGGGGGGGGGTTGTTTACCATTCATAAAACTAGAATAAGTTTGCTGGAAGAAGATTGTATATATTTTTTGTTTTTATTTTTGAAATGAAGGCCGATTAAAAAGACACAATAATAAGATGTTTTTTTAGAAAATATTTTAGAAGGTGTAATCAATATAACTCTACATATTCACTAAATTATTTATCATTATCATTTAAATTAACATTAACTTAATTATGATCCATTAATTTTTTAAATCCCAAACCCTACAAGAATTAACTTTACCACAAAGATGAAGTAAATTTAACCCTAGGCTAACTTCAGAACATGCAATCGTAGCACCCTGATTTGATTGATGTTATAAGGTTATCTTATGATCAATGGTAAATTAAGGAACATTTATTCTATTTAAATTATAATTAATTGAGTTTAGTTATTATATTTTAACACTACAAATTTATCCCTATGGTTTTGTATTATCGATTAAGTTCGTGCTCTCACAATTTACACAAAATCTCATCCTCGCATGTTTTTGTGTTAATTGTTCAATTGATTTATTAGTTTAAATTAAATAAAAAACTAAATTAATTGATTATATTATTTTAATTACAGTATATAATTTATTCAAAATAAATTAATTAATAAGGATAAAGGTCAATCGATTATTAAGAAAACAACTCTTCCATGGGCGGTGTAGTCATCAAAGAAACGTTATGCAAATGAAAAGGTTTAGAAAAGGTATAACCAAATATTGTTTATACTCTTGAATTCCAGACCAAAGAGGAATATTAAGATAATAATAAAATTTAAAATAATATAATAAGTGGAAGAGAAACTAAGATTTTATAGAAAGAACAATAACATTACAACAAAGAAGAGGAAAATAAGATCATTTTGGAGGAGATCCTAGCTTGGTAGATTACCTCCTTCAATTGTGAATTGAAATGGTGTATAACCACTTATCCTCTGCTCCCAATATCCTAATGAACTTACCAACCCCTCCAAATGAGAAAAACACTAATTTATTGAGTGGAGGGGAGGCTTGATTTAAAGAGGTTTCAAGTGTGAATGGGGAATCTCAGCCAAATATTTTAATCCAATTTACACCGCCCATTTGACCTCCAAAACACATGAATTAGCTATTCTTCCAGAATAATTATTTGTGAATAATTGATTTTGAGAGATCCTCTGAAAATTTGGGCCCAATAAAAGCTCTGAGAAAGAAGTTATGGCCCAAATACAGAATCAATATCTAATGTGGTGGGTCCAGCCCACATTTGATTTTATGGTCCATTTAGTCCAACCAAATTTACATTTTAGATCCAATTTACTGAACAAAAGTTGTATCCAATTAAGTTATGAATACAATTACAAAATTTCAATTTCAAATAATAAATTTTAAAATATTTATCATTGAAATAATACCGTGCACTATAAAGGGTAAAATTGGAATTTCCATCAAAATTTCAAATGAATGATCTAATCCCAAATATTTTATAAATTAACATATTTAACATAATTTGAGGAAATTTTATCATTTATTATCAATAAAATATTCAATAAAAATGTGTTTTATCAACTCCCCCAGACTTACCCTTTTGCACTCCTGGGAAAAACCTCATATCATGTATTCAAAAAAATTGTGACAAGATATGAATATTCATATTTCTCAATCCACAGTACAAATATAGGAAAATTAAGAATCTCATAAAGAGTAAATATCAATAAATTTTATAGTCATTGTCTTATAAATTGCGTCAAAACAAAATCCAGTGAGATTCATAACACTAATCATAGCGAATCAAGTCATGGGTCTACCATGCCACTAATTTTCCACGTGTGTGTGACAACCATTCCGATATTGTATCTCCACCATTTATATAGTATATTCAGGTCAATAAAAACTTTTTCCTTACCTGATTGTATTCCAATGAACTTGTTCAACATCCTTTGTAATCAAATTACAAAACCCACTCATTTAAGCATTCTCATAAGTCAAACCATGAGATCCCGAAATAAATATCCCCACATGTTGTACATTTCTTCACTCCCCTCTTTATTGATTGTTTTTTTATTTATTTTGAATTTTTTTAGATGGTGTACAATAGTCAAATATTAGGTGCACACACATAGGTCAATATGGTACAATGACGGAATTGATCGGAAGAGAAACAAACATATGGAAAGACCATGTTATAAGCTGAAAAGGATTACTTACCCTGAATATACATTAAATTGGATAAGAGAAACTCACAAGTCATGATTGTGTGAAAAATTGTGTAGAGAAATCAATGACAAAATTTACCATGAACAAATATTGTTGGATCGATATTTAGATGTATATGTATATTAGATGGAACAATACAAGAGGGGGGGGGGGGTGAATTGTAGGTTTAAAAACTTTATGTTTAATCACTTAAGAAATTAGTTTAAATGAAATTAAACTAATAAAATTAACAACAAATACAATTAAACACAATTGACTTGGATATAAAAGGTATGATACGATGTAATACTATAAGGAATGTAAATCAATTGTATTCAAATGAATACAATAATTAGAGTAATACATTAGTGAAATATTCTACCATAAAGTGTATAGAAAATATTAATACAATATGTAGCAGTATAATTGTAATTGAAACAATTACAATTGAATATGAAATGAAGAAAGGAAACAATAAAATTCCCTTTCTAATACAAACAACATCATAAATGTAAAAGTATTACAATTCTTTTATCCCAAAGAGAAGGGTATCCTTTAACCTAGGATAAGAGGTCTGTCTTACCACCACCTTGGTAATCCCTCGATACGATGATCGGTATGTCTGTCTTGTTATCCCCGCAAGCCCTTGATACGATGATCGATACTTCTATCTTGATATCCGCGCAAGCCCTCGATTTTGTAGGTAATTGGTACCTCTGTCTTTCAAACACTAGAAATCCCTCGATACAAAGATCAGTAGCACTGTCTGCCTATCCTCAATAGCCCTTGATCATTATCACCTGATCGGCCGTACAAAGAAAAACAAATCACTTATTGAAATACAAAAACTAAGAATGACCCGTTCACGTTTTTTAATTTCAAGGCTTTCGCACGAAGCAAGAGAGAAGTCAAAACATCTCTCTCTAGAACTTTATAGAAGAAAAGAATGATCAAAGTCACTCAGTCATTTTCTCAGCTTCAGATGACCTCCTATTTATATGCCTCATGTTTCAATAGTCATATTTCCTCCAACAGTCATATTTCTCTGGAAAACTTGGAGGGATTTGGACACCTGGCATTATAAAAGTCATATTGAAATAGAAAACACAACATCGTTTTGATTAGTTTATAACTAACTCCACGACATCGTTTTGGTTAAAACAAAAGATATATGAAAATCATAATCATGAGTACGATTGATATTAGCCTCCAATGGCCTGAAGGCCTTCATTTTTTATTGATTTTTGATAATCCACCTTTCAAGGGGTGATGTAAAACCCTTAAAGGCCCGTAGGCGTAAGTATTACTTGGAACGTAGGCCTTAGAGGAATTCATTTCCCGTAGCCTTAAAACATTACATACAACCCAGACTAACTACTTGGAACTGCTCCTCCCCAGCATCTTCATCGTGAATCATCTCTCTACCTTCGCATGGCTGTTCGGCTAGGCATTCCTGTGCATGCACAGGCTTGTCCCGATGGAAGGTGTCATACCATCTCATTCTTGCAATCCGTTTAGCTTCTGCTATGGTGAAAGCTCTTTACCCATTCTCCTTATAGATCTTGTTTCTTGTAGGTTGTCTGGTTTGCATCTACACTTAAGGTGGCCCGAAGGCCTTGAGGTGGCCCAAAGGCCTTACTGACCCGAAGGCCTAGGTGGCCCGAAGGCCTTACAGGACTCAGGGACCAAATCGGTGGCCCGAAGGCCCAAACAGGGGCATATTCCTGACTACTACAGTGCCAAACAGTGCCTGCTACAGTTCCTCTACAGTACCTGCTACAGTACTGCACAGTTCCCACTACAGTACCTGCTAGAGTACTGCTACAGTACCCTAAAATTCTACCTCCATCTGGATTTTATCCCTGGTCGCTTAGATGCACTTATGGAGTCCTTACCAACCGGGCTAAGGCTCATGTGCGAGTAAGATTGATATAAACACGTGTTTTGATAAAGGATAAAAGCATGCATGTGATAGAATTAAAAAAACACTAGTAATACTACTTATTGCAATGTATTGATATGATAGAAAGTGAGTATGATGCACAAAAGACATTACGATTGACAGGGTTAATACGATTTAGTCAATATGATAAACATAGTCAGTATGATAAACATAGTCAGTAAAATAAACATAGTCATTATGATAAACATAGTTAGTATGATAAACGTAGTTAGTACGATAAACATAGTCAGTATGATAAACATAGTCAGTACGATAAACATAGTTTCTATGATAAACATAGTCAGTATGATAAACAATTATGAATAGATTTGTGATTTTCAAAAAAAGATATAAAAGTCAAAAGAGGACTTTGACTTAACAACCTCCCCCTTTTTGGAAAGCATAAAACATAAAATAAAACTAAAAAGAAATACTTATCTCCCCCTTATTTATGAAAACTTTTCTGAATATGAAATTGAATAAAACTAACTCCCCCTTAGGTATGTACTTTCCTAAGGATTGTATTCGTAAATTTTCCTTGATTTAGAAGTATTTGATTAAAACATTCTTCCCCTTATAAAACATTCTCCCCCTTTGTGATTTACAAAAATAATGGGGTAATCTTGAATTTCCTAAAAAGGTTAGAGAGAAAAAAAATGAAAGGTAATGGGAAATAGAACATAAACCTCATTGAGATAACAAAATTCTATAGAATTCGAAAAGTGAATAAGAAAGATACAACAAAACATTCATTTGTTTTATCTTTCTTTTTCTTTCTTGATCAGATCATAAAGAACAGATTTCATATTTTTGATTTCTTTCTTGTCTTCGAAGATGGAATCACCCTGGGATTTGATAAGATCTTGTTGATCAAAAAAAAACTGATCCTAATTATTGATAGTCTCTTCTTGATCTCTGATTACTTCTTTAAGAGTATCAATTCTGTCTTGCAAATTCTTATTGTCTTGAGATAACACAAAATTTTTCTTCTTCAAAAGAACTATTTCATCTTTGAAAGATGAAACCTTTGAAAAATCTGACTAGAAATTATTCATTCTCTCTTATAGCTCTTTTATTGAAGGGATATCGACTCCATGAGTTTTTGACATTTGATTCATCCTTTCAATAGTTTCTTTGTCAAGCTTATTGAAAGTAATATCAAGATCATTTGAAAGCCTCCTTAAGTCTTCAATTGATACCTCATGTTCATTCATCGAGATTTTTGTTTTGTATGACCACTTCGTCATCTTATTGTAATCCTTCTTATGGACAACCGGACTTTCAGACAGTACTTTTAAATCATATTCTATTGAAAATACTCTCTTTCTATGTTCCCTTACAGAACCAAACTTCTTCCTTTGATTGTATGTGATGAAATCAATTTTCCCTTCAATTCTAGGAAAATAAATAATAGTCTTCTCAATTCTCCTCAATACATGAACAATGTAATCACTTTTATTGAGAGAAATTGTGCGTTCTGAATTAGTATCCTCATCGTATAAATCCAGTTCATTTGATCGGCTTGAGTCTTCAACTGGCTGTTTTCCTTTTCCATTTTCTTTTTTCCTTTCTTTCTTCTTCTACTTTTTCACTAATAACAATTTGATTTTCGGTATGAGAAGATTGATAACCTTGCTTTAATTGAGAAGGAAATCTATCTGAAAGAGTTTAAAGTGATTTAGATGGTGCTTGATCGTCATGAGGAACTTGTTGAATACCTTCACTTTGCTTTTGAAAATATTCTTCTCTACTCTTATTTGAACTCTAAAGAAATTCTAGAAGAAAGTATTCTTCCTCTTCTTGATCTTCTTGAAATTCTTTCAATATTTGTTTCCCATTCTCTTTTTCTGTAAGAATCTATACGATTGGTTCTTGTTTCACTTCTTCCGTTAGTTGAGCACTAGCCATCTCAACCATTTTCATGATTTTAGTAACATCAAAATCTTGAGCTTTCCTTTTCAAGAGAATATTCCTTTTCTTCTCAGCTTGAAGAGTATCTTCTACCCTTATCCTCTCACCTAAAGCTTCATCTTGATCAAGGTCGAACTTAGGATCACCTTCTTTTCTTTGTTCTCTATCTTTCCTCCACTTGGACACAACGTCCTTGCTATATTTTGTTTTCTTCTTTGGATTAGTACTAATTTGAAGATCTGACTTTTGAGGAGCAACATCAGTTGGATTTTCTTCAATTGACATAGGTTCCAATTGATTTGGTGCCGATTTAACTTCTACATCTTTAACAAAAATCTTTGAATCTTCATCAAAACATACATACAACTTCTTCAACATATTCTTACTTATCTAAGAAGGCTTTATTTCTTTCAACTTCCCTTTCAGAGGAATATTACAAAACTTTAAGATCTCAAGAATGAACTTAGTAAGAATAGAGGGATACATAATCAAATGAGACTTGATCGCTCCTGACTTGACATTCTCAATTGTTTCAAAAATGTACCCCATGATATTTACCGTTCTCATGTTTACAAGATAGTCTAGCATAAAGATATCAGAAAATTTAAGAGTTTCTCTATCCCCTTTATTTGGGATAAGAAAATATTTTATCCAAAGCACCAAAAACCTGTTATCTAGAGATAAATGTTCTATTTTTCTCTTCTCTTCATTTATATGAAATAACGATTTTCAGCTCTTTCTCTATTAAACGTACCAAATTCCTCTGGTAGTTTATGAGATGGACAAAAAGAATCACCTTCCGTTGAAACATTGAGAAAGTGAGTTTCTTGATTCATAGACATTGAGATTTTTCTATCGTACACAACAAAGTTGATCATCATATTTTTGTCAAAAGACACCATTTTGTATAATTGACTAACTTCTTCAACAAGAATTGGTTCTTAAGATACAGGTTTCTTAACACAAAGATGTTCCCAGCCTTGAAACAAAATAATCCTCTTGATTGTTGAATCATATGTGTCAAAGAAGTCCCAAGAAACTAACCTTTCTCTGAATAAATCTTTCCATGAAAATGTCTTTGAATACATTTAGGCATGAGTTTTGACAGAGGACTAAGACATAAATGTGAGTCAAAGAGAAGATTATACGAAGTCTTGAAAATAGAGAGACAGAGCTTCGCCAAGAAATCTAAAAAAATAGTGTGGGTTTGGGGAGGGGGGATCTATTTATAGGCAAAAAAATTACCATTGATCTTCTACAGTTGAGATTAGAAGATATATAAATCAACAGATAGGATTTAAAGGGGTAAAATAACGAGAAACAATAAAACTTAAGAAATAAAAAACAAAAGAAATAAAGAATGTACCTTTCGGAGATTCTAAGGAAATCGTTGGTTTAATATTATTAACATAGTATAATACAATAACAAAAAGAAAATACAAGCGTACATGGAAAGGAAAAAGAATATGATCAGTTGTGAGACCAGTGGAAGACAAAGTCATTACCATAGGTTGTCATGCCGATGGAAAAAAAATTAATTACCATAGGTTGACATGCCGATGGAAAACAAATTCATTACGATAGGTTTTCATGCCAATGGAAAACAAATTCATTACCATAGATTGATGTGCTGATGGAAAACAAAGTCATTACCATAGTTTGTCATGCCAATGGAAAACAAATTCATTACCATAGGTTGACGTGCCAATGGAAAAAAAATTCACTACCATAGGTTGTCATGCCAATGGAAAACAAATTCATTACCATAGGTTGATGTGCCAATGGAAAACAAAGTCATTACCATAGGTTGACGTGCCTATTGACAGAAAATCAATATGGTAACCAGGCAGACAAGATGACAAACATAAGGTTAAAATGATAACCGTACAGTCAAGATGATAATCAGAAATAAAGAATAGAAAACCAAAAGAATAAACAAATAAAGAATACTATAAGAAAAAGTTAAGAAATACATTAAGTAAAAAAATAAAAAAATGTTCTCCCCCTTTTAAGAGTAGTTTTTTAATTTAAGGAGAAGTGTAAAAAATGAAGTATATATAAATGATTATTTTAATGTAATTATTCCTAGCTTCTGTCTTATAAACTGAAATCTATCAGAAGATAATGGTTTTGTAAAAATGTCAGCAAGTTTTTCTTGCATTCCGATGAATTGTAAAATAATATCTCCTTTTAGTGTGTGATCCCTAAGAAAGTGAATCTTAATATCTATGTGTTTTTCATAATAGTGATGTGCTGGGTTTTTACTAAGAGCTATGGAACTAGTATTGTCACAAGGAATTTTAGTTTTAGAGAAACTCAATCCATAATCAGTAAGTGTGTGTTGCATACACAACACTTGAGCACAACAACTTCTAGCTGCTACATATTCAGCTTCAGCAGTGGAAAATGATACTGAGTGTTGTTTCTTGAATGACCAAGAAATCAAGGAATCTCCTAAGAAATGACATGTTCCAGATGTACTCTTTCTATCCATTCTACAACCACCAAAGTCAGCACTTGAAAAACTTTTTAAAATAAAATCATTTCTAGAGGAATAAAATAGATCTAAATCCAGAGTTACTTTTAAATAACGAAAGACCCTTTTCATAGATTTTAAATGAGACTCTTTTGGATTTGATTGGTATCTTGCACATAAGAATACAGAAAACATTAAGTCTGACTGACTAGCTGTAAAGTATAGCAAACTTCCTATCATACCTCTAAAAGTTGTTTGATCTACTGATTTCCCAGTTTCATCAAGATCAAGTGTATTTGAGGTTCCAATTGGAGTGCTAATACTTTTAGTATTACCGTACCCATACTTTTTGAGTATATATTTGATATAATTATGTTGAGATATATAGGTTCCTTTTAGTTTTTGTGAAATTTGAAAACCTAAAAAGAATGTTAACTCACCCATCATACTCATTTTAAACTCAGATTTCATTAAATCCAGAAAGGAACTGGTTAGAGATTTCTGCATTGACCCAAATATGATGTCATCAACATAGATTTGAACAATTAAAACATTTTTATTTTTCATTTTTATAAAAGGGTTTGATCTGCTGTACCTTTTTCATAATTTTTTTGTAAAAGAAATTCTGTAAGTCTATCATACCATGATCTAGGGGCTTGTTTAAGTCCATATAAAGCTTTGGTAAGTTTAAAAACATGATTAGGATATTTTTAATCTATAAAACCAGGTGGTTGTTCAACAAAAACTTCTTATTGAACAAAACCATTTAGAAAAGCACATTTAACATCCATTTGAAATAATTCGAAATTAAAGTATGCTGAAAAGGCTAATAAAATATGAATAGATTAAAGTCTAGATACTCGAGAATATTTTTCTTTATAGTCTATTCCATCTTGTTGATTATATCCCTTAGCAACAAGTCTTAATTTATTTCTTACAATGATTCCATTTTCATCACATTTATTTCTAAAGACCCATTTTACACCATTTACAGTTGTCTCTTTAGGTCTTTGAACTAAAGTCCAGACTTGATTCCTTTCAAATTAATTTAGTTCATCTTGTATTGCTTTAATTTTATATTCATCACCTAAGGCCTCACTTGGACTTTTAGGTTCGAATTGGGAAATAAAGGCAAGGTGTTCTATTTCATTTCTCAAGGAATTTATGGTTCTTACAGGTTGATTTACATCACCAATGATATTATCACTGGGATGATTCTTAAAAAACAATTGATTTGGGTTTTGTAAAACCTGTTCATCAACATAGGGTAGGAAATATTCTGGGTTAAATGCTTCAGAAACATTTTCTTGAACATTTTCCTTATCAGAAAGATTTTTTATCACGGGTAGATAATCAGTTTTTGAAAACACATCTGAGGATGTAGGTTGAGGTTGTTTAAAAACAAAGGGATTAGTTTCATCAAATTTAACATGCACTATTTCTTCAACAATACATGCGTTTTTTTTAAAACTCTATAAGACTTAGAAGTTGTAGAATAGCCTAAAAAGATTCCTTCATCTGATTTGGGTGCAAATTTATGTAGATTGTCTTTTTTATTCAAAATGAATACTTTGCATCCAAAAAATTTGAAGTATGAAACTTTAGGTTTTCGGCCAGTCCATAATTCATAAGGTGTTTTATTAAGAAAAGGTCTAGTTAAAACATGATTTATAGTATAACAAGCAGTACTAACAATCTCATCCCAAAAAATCTTAGCAATTGAATATTCAATCAATATGGTTCTTGTCATTTTCTGAAGAATGCAATTTCTTCTCTCAACAACACCATTTTGCTGAGGGGTTCTTGGAGCTGAAAAGTTATGAGTAATAAATTTCTTAGTACAAAAAGTATTAGAATATGAATTTTGAAATTCACCACCATGATCATTATGGATAGTTATCAAAGGTAGGTTTTTCTCATTTTTAACTTGGGATATGAAAATTTTGAAATAGAAAAAGGCTTTATATTTCTTTGTTAGAAAATAGACCCATGTAAATATAGTAAAGTCATCAACTAAAAAAAATACATAGTATTTGCCTATAATGCTTCCAGTTTGTGAAGGACCAAAAAGATCCATGTGCACTAGTTGTAATGCATTGGAATTTGAAACTTCATTGATTGATTTAAAGCTAGTTTTATGTTTATTTCCAAATTGACAAGGATCACAGACCTTTGAATAATCATATCTAAGATCCAGTAGATCTTTTACAAGTCTTTTATTTGAAAGTTTACAAAGGTTTCTTAGGTTGAAGTGTCCTAGTATTCTATGCCATAGACAAGATTGGTCTTCTATTGCACTTAAGAAAGGTAAATTTTGGCTCCTAAGGTCTTCTAAGTTAATTGTGTATACATTCTCTTGCCTATGGGCAGATAAAATGAATTCATCCTTGGAATTGTGAACTAAACATTTATCATTTCTAAAGTTCACAAGGTAACCTTCATCACATAATTGACTTATACTGATGAGATTGTTCTTAAGACCTTTGACAAAAAAAAACATTTTAAATTAGAATTTTTCCAAGAAAAAAAATATTACCTATTCCAACAATCTTTCCTTGAGAATTATCTCTGAAGGTAACTTTTCCACCTTTTGTTTCGATAATCTTTTCAAAGAAATTTTTGTTTCCGGTCATGTGTTAAGAGAAAAAACTATCCATGCACTAAATATTATTGTTGTTGGTACACTTCTTATTTTCCTAAAAAAGAAACAATTAGTTTTTCAGAATCCAAACTTGTTTGGATCCAGAAGGGTTAGATAAGATAATTTTAGGAATCCACATTTGTTTTACAAAATGAGCTTTATGAAATCCCAAAGACTGAGTTCTATTAAGAGAACAATTTCTTTCCTAGTGTCCACCACATTGACACTTAGTACAAAATGGGGTACTTTGAGGAACAAAATAGCTATTACTAAAAATTGGTTTAGAATGTGTATAACCAAAACTAGAATGATTCCTTAAAGGTCAAATTTGAGAATAAATTTTATCAAAGTTTTCATTGCCATAGGTAAAGTTTGAAAAACACTTATTCAAGGAAAATATTTCTGACTTTATTTTTAAAACTAAGTTCTTATCTTTAAAGACATTAGTTTTATTACTATATTTAGTCTCAAAAATTTTTTTCTTAGAAATTACTTTTTCTAGATCAATAGAAAGTTTATCCTTCTCAGAATTTACTTCCTCAAGGTTTTTTGAAATAATTTCAAAATCATGGATTTTCTTATCAAAATCTTTAGAAAGATCTGATATTTCCTTAGTAAGAATAGAAATCCTAGAATTTTCCTTATCAAGCTTTTTATTGACTTTAGAATTTTCATTCTGAAGAAGGTTAGTAAACCTAGACACTTCTTTATATGTTGGTAGAATATTATCTTTTTCAGAAGAAGATTCTTCTTCCGAGGATTAATAATATTTACTATCACTATAATCAGCATTAAAGGATACATTGGTGATGGATTCAGCATTGTGTACCTTAGCCATGAAACAATGATCTTTAATTGGCAGTCCGGCTATAAGTCCAATATTCCTCTGTCCTGAAGATTCATATTCTGAAGAATCATCTGATGAATCGCCACCACTTGCACTCCAAGTATCATTTTCCTTTAAGAATTTATTTGTCTTTGGATTGTAATACTTTTTCTTATTTCTTTCAAAATGTT
Source organism: Viscum album (assembly GCA_963277665.1). Classification (NCBI taxonomy): domain Eukaryota; kingdom Viridiplantae; phylum Streptophyta; class Magnoliopsida; order Santalales; family Viscaceae; genus Viscum; species Viscum album. The sequence goes on along the minus strand of OY728150.1, from coordinate 2,054,312,438 downwards.
TCTACTTTATATCTTTTCTTTTCAGTAAAGGACAATCAGGTCTTATATGACATGCTTTCTTTCATTCATAACAAGTTACTTCTTCATCTTTTTGATCCTTCATATCTTTCTTTTTGAATCTGTATTGAAAGTATTTTTTCCCACAATCTTGTTCATCCTTCGAGAAAGATTGGCTAACTCATTTTCTAAGTGATCACTATCACTTGATTCTGACACAATAGATTTCTTATCTTTGGATCTTATTATCCTTTCAGGTGTTTTAGCTTTAGAAATTGTAGTAAAGACTATACTTCCATTTCCATTTTTCTTATTATTGAAATCAGCACCTCATTTCATTCTTGTCTCATGCTCTAGAAGAGTTCCAAAAAGTTTATCAAGAGTAATCTGAGAAACTTTCCTGTTTTCATCAATAACTGTCCTTTTTGATTCCCATTCATTTGGAATTATATCAAAAATCTTGTCTACAAGAGCTTTATCATAAAGACCTTTTTCTCCCATAGATTTTAAACTATTGACAATTGTCATAAATCTTTGTTTCACCTTGCATACTGGTACTCCATAAGGAAAAATAAATCCATGATATTCTACTCGGAGTATTACTCTTCTTGTTTCTATAACCTTAGATGTACCAAAATGTGTGACTTCCAATTTCTTCCAAATAAAATTGGCTGCTTCACATGATGATATCTGGCTGTATATATTCATAGTCATAGAACACAGTAGAGTATTGTGTACCTTTTAATTCAATTGATATTCTTGCTTCTCTTGATTGGTGAAAGTATTAACTTCTTTTTCAGGGATTTTGTAACCTCCACTAAGCATAATAAAATTGTCTACACTAGTATAAATAAAAAATTTCTCCATTTGATCTCTCCAATAATCATAATCATTCCCATCAAAAATTGGTGGTCTAGTTGGATTTAGATTTTCAATTGATCCAATATTCATTCCTGCCATCTAATAAAACAAAATCTTTTCCACTCCACACGTTAGTGAAGTAAGTAGTTATAAACATAAATTTGTGATAAAAATACAATTTTACAGCAAGTAATACAAATCAGTAGAAACCTCCTCTGATACCAATTGTTGGATCGATATTTAGATGTATATGTATATTAGATAGAACAATACAAGAGGGGGGGGGGTGAATTGTAGGTTTAAAAACTTTATGTTTAATCACTTAAGAAATTAGTTTAAATGAACTTAAACTAATATAATTCACAACAAATACAATTAAAAACAATTGTCTTGGATATAAAAGGTATGATACGATGTAATACTTTAAGAAATGTAAATCAATTGTATTAAAATGAATACAATAATCAGAGTAATACAATAGTGAAAGATTCTACCATAAAGTGTATAGAATCTATTAATACAATATGTAACAGTATAATTGTAATTGAAACAATTACAATTGAATATGAAATGAAGAAAGGAAACAATACAATTCTCTTTCTAATACAAACAACAACGGAAATTTAAAAGTATTAAAATTATTTTATCCTAAAGAGAAGGGTATAATTTCACCTAGGATAAGAGGTCTGTCTTACCACCACCTTGGTAAGCCCTCGATACAATGATCGGTACTTCTGTCTTGCTATCCCTGCAAGCCTTCGATTTTGCAGGTAATCGGTACCTCTATCTTTCAAACACTTGAAAGCCCTCAATACAAAGATTGGTAGCACCGTATGCCTATCCTTAGCAGCCCTTGATCATTATTACCTGATCGGTCGCAAAAAGAAAAACAAATCACTTATTGAAATATAAAAACTAAGAATGAACCGTTCGGGTTTTGTAATTTCAAGGCTTTCAAACGAAGCAAGAGAGAAGTCACAACATCTCTCTCTAGAACTTGATAGAATCAAAGAATGATCAAAGTCTCTCAGTCATTTTCTCAGCTTAAGATGACCTCCTATTTATAGGCCTCAAATTCCAATGGTCATATTTCCTCCAATGATTATATTTCTCTAGAAAACTCAGAGGGACTTGGACACCTAGCATTATAACGGTCATATTGAAACAAAAAACATGACATCATTTTGATTAGTTTATAACTAACTCCATGACATCATTTTGGTTAAAACAAAAGATATATGAAAATTATAATCATGAGTACGATTGATATAAACATGTGTTTTGATAAAGGATAAAAACATACATGTGATAGAAGTAAAAAAACACTATTAGTACTAATTGGTGTAATGTATTGATATGATGAAAAGTGAGTATGATGTACAAAATATAGTACGATTGACAGAGTCAGTATTATTGATAGGGTTACTACAATTTAGTCAATACGATAAACATAGTCAGTATGATAAACATAGTCAGTACGATAAACATAGTCAGTACGATAAACATAGTCAGTATGATAAACATAGTCAGTACGATAAACATAGTTAGTACGATAAACATAGTTAGTACCATAAACATATTTAGTACGATAAACATAGTCAATATGATAAAGATATTCAGTACGATAAACAATTATGAATAGATTTGTGATTTCAAAAACAAGACATAAAAGTCAAAAGAGGAATTTTGACTTAACAAATATCACAAATAATGATGTCAAAATCTAAAAGGTTTTATAATGACACAACCATTCATATCATCTAAGAATTAAATTTTTATAAAATTCAACCCTTGATTATGAAATATTACTCATGCTTATATTTTTACCAATGAATCCACTACATCAGTAGAAAGTTCCTCAATGTATTTCTTCAAACGTTGCCCATTGACTGTAAAGCTCCTTCCAACATCCTCTTGTGCGATCTCCACTGCACCATAAGGAAAAACATTAGTGACAACATAAGGACCTAACCACCTATAATGAAACTTACCAGGCATCAAATTCAGTCGTGAACTATAGAGAAAGACTTTCTCTCCAACTTGAAATTCTTTTTTCTGGATCATTTTGTCATGAGATGCTTTTGATATTTCCTTGTAGAGCCTTGAGTTCTCATATGAATACAATAGAATCTCCTCAAGCTCTTGAATTTATAGCTTCCTTTGGATTCCAGCTTAGGCCAAATCCATGTAACATTTATTTATATCCCAATAAGCTTGATGCTTAACTTCCACAAGTAGATGACATGATTTCCCAAAAATATTCCAAAATGGGGAAATATTGATGGGGGTCTTGTATATTGTCCTATAATCTCACTATACATTATCCAAGCACTTTCTCCAATCCTTCCTATTTGGCTGCATGATTTTCTAAAAAATTTGTTTCAACTCCCCATTTGAAACCTCAGTCTGACCATTTGTTTGGGGGTGGTATGGTGTTGATGTTTTGTGTGTCACCCCATAATTTCGAGGCAGGGAAGCCAAATTTTGATTGAAAAAGTGTGTCCCTTGGTCACTAATGATGGGCTTTGATACTCCAAATCTGCAAAATATCTATGATTTGACAAAGTCCACAAAAACATGAGAATCATCAGTCCTGGCAGCCTTAGCCTCCACCCATTTTCTCACATAATCAATGACAACCAAAATATAAAGGAAACCAAATGAACTATGAAAATGACCCATAAGATCAATGCCCCATACATCAAAAATCTCATAGAATAATATGGGTTGTTAGGGAATCTCGTGTCTCCTAGAAATATTACCAGTGTTTTGGCAATGTGATCATGACATAGAAAACACATGAGCATCATGGAATAAACTAGGCCAATACAATCAAGAGTCCAAAACATTCCTAGCTATGCATTGGGGTCCAAAGTGCCCACCACAAGCAAGTGTATGATAGAATTGTAGAACAAAATCAAAATCATGATCAAGAATACACCTCTTAATAACTTGGTCACTACACATGCGCCATAAGTAGGGATTATCCCACACATAAAATCTAGAATCACTCTTTAACTTTTGGACTTGATGTTTATTTAAATTTGTAGGAATTTCATATACAACAAGGTAGTTCACTAAATCAGTATACCGAGGATGTGTACCTGATATGGAATAAAGTTTCTCATCGGGGAAAGTGTCCTGAAGTGGTACCTGGTCCAAGGTTTCATCTTATAGTGTGTGAGTGAGCCTAATCATGTGGTTTGCCACCAGGTTTTCTGACCCCTTCTTGTCCTTTATCTCAATGTAAAATTCCTAAAGAAGGAGAATCCATAAGATAAGTCTAGGCTTTGCATCTGCCTTCTTCAAGAGGAACCTCAAAGCTGTATGGTCAGAAAAAACAACTACTTTAGAGCCCAATAAATATGAATGAAATTTATATAAAGCAAATATGATGGAAAGAAACTTATTTTCTGTAGTTGTGTAGTTTGATTGGGATGAATCCAGTGTCCTTGATGCATATGCAATCACATGTGAACATCCCTCCACCCTCTGAGATAAGACAGCCCCAACTACAAAGTTGGAGGTGTCACACATAAGCTCAAAAGGAAGCTCCCACCGTGGGGGCTGTATGATAGGTGGAGTGGTCAGACACTTCTTTATCTCGTCAAAGGAAGTCCTGCAAGAATAATCAAACACAAAATCAGAATCTTTTTGAAGTAATTGTGACATAGGAAGAAAAATCTTACTAAAATATTTGATAAAGCACCGATAAAATCCTGCATTCCCTAGAAAAGATCTAACATCACGCAAACATAAAGGATATGGTAAGGATAAAATGATATCCACCTTAGATCTATCAACCTCTATCCCATGTTTTGAAACTACATGCCCTAAGACAATCCCATGCTCTACCATGAAATGACACTTTTCAAAGTTTAAGACTTGATTCTTCTCAATACAACAATTCAAAACCTTTCCCAAGATAGAGATACAATCATCAAATGAAGACTCATACACTGTAAAATCATCCATAAATACCTTTATACAGGTCTCAATAAAATTAGAAAAAATACTCACCATGCATCTCTGGAAGGTACCTGGGGCGTTGTAAAGTCCAAATGGCATCCTTCAGTAGGAAAACATACTGAATGGACAAGTGAATGTAGTCTTCTCTTGATCCTTATAAGAAATAAGAACCTAAAAATATCCAGAAAATCAATCCAAGAAATAATAATGTGCCTTCCTAGCTAGTATCTCAATAATTTAATCAATAAATGGGAGGGGGAAATGATCCTTGTGAGTGGACTGATTTAGTTTCCTATAATCAATACACACACACCAATAGTTTTGCACCCTCATTGGAACTAACTCATCTTTGTCATTTTTAAAAACAGTAACACCACTTTTCTTAGGAACAACTTGAATAGAACTAACCCACTGAGAATCTAAAATGGGATAGATTATACCTACCTCGAGCAATTTTTCAACCGCTTTTTTAACAACTTCCAGAAGGGTTGGATTGAGTCTCCTTTGTGGCTGCCTAACCGGTTTAGCTCCATCCTCATAAATAATCCTATTCATGAAAATGGAGGGGCTAATACTTGATATGTTAGCCAAGGTCCACCCTATTTCACTGATATTATCCCTCAAAATATTCAAAATCTTTTCTTCATGTTCTAAAGGAATATTATTAGCAATTATAATAGGTAATCTCTCGCCACTTAACAAGTATGAGTATTTTAGATTAGGTGGAAATAGATTGAGTTCCAATGAAGGGGGGTGATGTTTAAATGAAGATAGTGAAGGAACTGAAATATGTGCACAAATAGAATCAGTATCATAATGGAAATCATCAAAATCATAGAAGAGTTCATCAAATCCATCAACATACTCAACAACCATGTCATAATCAGAGTTCACATGATCAAAATCAGAATATGAATCCATTTAAAAATCAAATCTAATAAATTCTTGTTCAATAGAAATGGGTATGAAATTTCTCTTAGACATCAAACTAAAACCAATACTCATAATCTCTCTAATAATAGGACAATCAAATTCCATGGGGTTTTTATTTTTTGGTTCAAAATGGGAGATAAAAAATGCAGAATGGTCCTCTGAGGGGTACTTCATGGAGTCCATAACATTAAATATCACAACTTCATACCCAAACTCCATGGAAAGTGTAACCTCATTGACATTTATGATAGTTTTTGAAGTTTTGAGGAAGGTTCTACCTAATATAATGGGATCATGATAACTTACCTGATTCTCCTCCATGTTAAGCACATAAAAATCTGCTGGAAAGATCATGTCTCTTACTCGGACAAGTACATTCTCAAGGACTCCCACTGGATATGCTGTAGCTCTATTCACCAACTACACCACTACTCTCGTCAGTTTAAACTCACTAACCTGTAAAGTAGAGAATACATTGTGAGGAATTACATTTATGGAAGATCCTAAATCACAAAGAGCATTAGAAAAGTGTAACTCCCCTATGGTGCATGGGATGGTGAATGTCCTTGGATACTTGCACTTTGTTGGCATTGCTAGAGTTGGTGTAATGAGTACTAACACATTCCTTTCAATATTTATCCTCTCATTTCCCTTGATCCCTCTTCTATTGGTACAAATTCCTTTTATGAATTTATTTATTTTATTTATTTATTTTATTTCGTATTTATTTTTTATTTATTTTATTTCGTATTTATTTTTTATTTTTTTATTTCGTATTTATTTTTTATTTATTTTATTTCATATTTATTTTATTTATTTATTTTATTTCATATTATTTTATTTACTTTATTTATCCATGCATGCACATCCATTGCACATGCACATGCACATGCATGCCCATGCAATATAAAAAAATTCTGCGTTTGGTGAGATTTGAACCCCTAACCTCTTGCATATTTTCCAAAGACTTTACCACTCCAGCAATCTCACCCTGTGGTTAATAAACAAAATTTAATATACTTATATATATTAATTGAAAAAACAAATAATACATAAATAATAGATATAAACTCAATAATAATAAATAATAAATAATAAATAATAAATAATAAATAATAAATAAGGAATAATAAATAATAAATAATAAATAATAAATAATAAATAATAAATAATAATTATATATATAAATAAAAAATAATAATTAAATATAAATAATAAATAATAAATAAATAATAAATAATAAATAATAAATAAATATAAATAATAAATAATAAATAAATATAAATATAAATAATAAATAAATATAAATAACAAATAATAAATAATAAATAATAAATATAAATAATAAATAATAATTAATAAATAAATATAAATAATAAATAATAAATAACAAATAACAAATAATAAATAATAAATAATAAATAATAAATAATAAATAATAAATAATAAATAATAAATAATAAATAATAAATAATAAATAAACATAAATAATTAATAAATATAAATAATAAATAATAAATATAAAAAATAAAAAATAAAAAATAAAAAATAAAAAATAAAAAATAAAAAATAAAAAATAAAAAATAAATAATAGATATAAATAATAAATAATAAATAATAAATAATGAATAATAAATAATAAATAATAAATAATAAATAATAAATAATAAATAATAAATAATAAATATAAATAATAAATAATAAATAATAAATTATAAATAAATAATAAATAATAAATAATAAATAATAAATAATAAATAACAAATAAAAAATAAATATAAATAATAAATAATAAATAATAAATAATAAATATAAATAATAAATAACAAATAATAAATAATAAATAAATATAAATAATAAATAAATATAAATAATAAATAAATATAAATAATAAATAAATAAAAATAATAAATAATAAATAAATTTAAATATTAAATAATAAATAAAAATAAAAATAAATAAAAATAAATAATAAATAATAAATAAATATAAATAATAAATAAATATAAATAATAAATAATAAATAAATATTAAATAATAAATAATAAATATAAATAATAAATATAAATAATAAATAATAAATAATAAATAATAAATAACAAATAAATATAAAAAATAAATAAATATAAAAAATAAATAAATATAAAAAATAAATAATAAATAAATATAAATAATAAATAATAAATATAAATAATAAATAAAAAGTAAATATAAATAATAAATAAATAAAAATAATAAATAATAAATAATAAATAATAAATAAATAATAAATCATAAATAAATAATAAATATAAATAATAAATATTAATAATAAATAATAAATAATAAATAATAAATAATAAATAATAAATAATAAATAATAAATAACAAATAATAAATAATAAATAATAAATAATAAATAATAAATAACCAGTAACAAATATTATTAATAATAATAATAATAATAATAATAAATAAATAATAAATAATAAATAATAAATAATAAATAATAAATAATAAATAATAAATAAATATAAATAATAAATAATAAATAAATATAAATAATAAATAAATATAAATAATAAATAATAAATAATAAATAAATAAATAATAAATAATAAATATAAATAATAAATATAAATAATAAATATAAATAATAAATATAAATAATAAATATAAATAATAAATATAAATAATAAATATAAATAATAAATATAAATAATAGATAATAAATAATAAATAATAAATAATAAATAATAAATAATAAATAATAAGTAAATATAAATAATAAATAATAAATAAATATAAATAATAAATAATAAATAATAAATAATAAATAATAAATAATAAATAATAAATAATAAATAAACAGTTACAAATAATAGATAATAAATAAATTAAAGTATATTATAAATAATAAATAATAAATAATAAAGGAAACACATGTAAAAGTATGAAAAGACGTGATCAGGGATGAAAAATCATGAAAACGCATGAAAAAGGATGGAGAAGCATATGAAGAATGAGGCATTAGAAAGAATGAGAACGCATGAAAACTCGTGACAACTCTGGAAAAGTCCTTAATAATTCAACATAATCATCATAATAACCCACAAAAAACCATTAATAAAGATAACAAGTCATGGAAACCCAAATAAACAGTAATAAATGGAGCAACCGTTAAAACCCGTCAAAACGGTTATAAAGAGACAAAAACATTGGACTCACATTAAGAGAGATAACTTATGATCCAAGAGTCTATTTTAGATCTACGACCTGTCAAATCAAAGATCCTGAAACAATCTTCGACCTGAAAGGTGAAAGAGTCCGAATGGACAAGCGGATCGGAAGTTACGACCATTTAAAAAAAAGCTGACGGGGAACGGGTGCTAGAAACGAGGCATTGAAAAACATAAACAACCCGATACCCACTAAAAGACCATAACATATGATCTAGGAGTGCATGTGGGCGCCGTGACTAGTCAAAATGATGCTCATGGAACGAGCTATGATCTGGCAGGTGGAGGAGGCCGAACTGACACGCAGATCGAAAGTTAGGTCCGTTTGAAGACAAGTTCGACGGGACACTGGTGACGGAAATGGGGTTTTGGAGGCCTTCGAAGGGGGTTTTGGGGTCTAAAGACACAATAGAAGCTTTCTTGTATCGATCTAGTGCATAGCTCTCTTCGTTGGCTTCGATTTGATATGTGGCAGAGCCTAAATGGACACCCGGAGCGAAAGTTATGGCCGTTTGAAGTTAGAGAACTTTTTTCAACTTTCTTATAACTCTAATATCTTCCGCACCTTAGACCGTGTCATGGTTTTGAATATATGTGCCTCTAGATCTCTTCATGAGCTTCGATTTTACTGGTTGTGGCGCTTCAACGAATTCCCAGATCAAAAGTTATTGCCATTTTAGTGATTTCGGGGTTTCTTTTGTTTTTTTATTTTTTCATTTCATTTCGCGGCGGTTTTACCGAAACCGCCGTTATTTCGCGGCGGTTTTTTTAGAAAACTGCTGCTAATCCTCGAATAAAATTAAAAATAAAATAAAAATAAAATAAAATAATAATAATTTTTTTTGGCATTTCGTGGCGGTTTAAAAACCGCCGTGAAACGGCGGCCCGAAAGGCATTTAGCGGTGGTTTTAAAAACCACCGCGAAAAAACCGCCGCTAAACGACCGTTTTCTTGTAGTGTTGGGTTTCTCATCAGCTGGTTTTGAATGAGGCTTCTCTGTATTTGAGGTGAATCTCGGTGGAACGATAGGTGCATATGTATCAGTTGTTTTCTTTACACTTCTTAATGTGATGGCACTAAAATTCCCCTTTGGATTTGGAGTAGGTTGGGGATGAATATTTCGAGAGTTCTTACTTACCAGTTCATGGAGGGCGGTGGCAATTTGGCTCATTTGAGTCTTCAATTCCCTCAACTCTGATCCTTGACTCTTTAGATCATTCTGTTGATTAAGAAAAATTTGTTTCAAAAGATCATCAGTGTTAGAATCTACCTTGGGTGGGGGATTCCCTTGTTGCTAGCTTTTTGATGCTTGGGTTTCAAATATCCTTTGGGGTTGTTGAAAACCCTACTGGTAAGGTGGAGGTTGCTAGAATTTTTCTAAAAAGGGGGCCTTTGTTGTTGTCCCATGAAATACTTCATGTCTGATTGATCCTTCCACTCTTGGTTGTATATTGGAGAAAAGAAATCAAACTTCTTTTGGGGATAAGGTTGTTGCTGCTGCTGATATGGTCTCCTAGGAAACACTACTGCACAATCTTTTATTTCTTGTAGTTGGGGGAAACAGTCTGTTGGGTGGTCTGTTTCAGAGAAAATGGCACATGGCCTCATAGTAGTGGATTGGGATGTTTTTTGAGAAAAATAAATCTACCTTACCATAGTGGTCAATTCTTCTAACTTGGTATCAATCAAATGACTCTCAAGAGAAGAATGACTTACCTGATGTACTCCCCTGACATATGGTGTACCTTGATCGCCAAATTGTTAGGAGTTTTGGGCTATCTTGTCAATTAATGCATGTGCAACTACTAGTGTCTTTTCCACCAATGATCTTCCAGCCGTGACATCCACCATGCTCCTCTCCATTGGTGTGAGTCATTAATAGAAGTATTGGATGAGGAGTTGCTCACTAATTTGGTGATGTGGGCAACTTGCACACAACTTCTTGAATCACTCCCAGTAATCATATATTGAATCCCTTGGGCTTGATTGATCCACAAGATCTATTTTCGAATGGATTTAGTCCTTGATGATGGAAAAAATCTCTTCAAGAAAAGATGTTTCAAATCATTCAAACAAGTTACATCTTTAGGTTTTAAATAATACATCCAATCTTTTACATCTCCATCAAGTGAGAATGAGAATGATCTTAGTTTGATTTGATATTCAGAAAAATTTCTTGGTTTTAAGGTTGAGAAAACCACATTAAATTATTTCAAATTTTTATTTGGATCCTCAATAGATAATCCATGAAACTTTGGAAGAAGATGAATTAACCCATATTTCAGTTCAAAGTCCGATTCAAGATTTGGGTATGCAATGCAATTTGGTTGATAGTTAATATCAGGTATATCCAATTATTTAATGGTTATATTAAGTTTATTTCCATTATTCTTAGCCATTTTTTTTATGGTTGAATTTGAATTGCTTCCAATTTCAATGTTCTGAGATTGGAGGAATTCTCAAACTAGTTGAATGTTGAAACTTCCCGTAGACTAAGAATGTATGATTCGAGCCCGAAGGCTACATTCAATCTCAGGATCAAGATATAAAGGATATTTGGGATTAGTTCATGTCATAAATCAAATAAAAATGAAAAGAATAAAAGTGTACCATAATAAAATAAAAGATAATAAGTTTGATTTGATGGTCCAAAAAGAAGAAGAAAAAAATAAAAGAAGAAAGAAAAAAAATTCAGATTGGGTAAAGAAGGAAGAAAGAAGAGAAGAAGAGAATAAAATGTAAAATAAATTAAATACCTATAATTAGTTGAAATAATTACTTGCCTCCCCTAAAACATCGCCAATTTGAAAGGAACTATCATGGCCACCCTTAAATGATTAGTGTGATTTTTGGGTACTTAGGTGCAGTAGAGTGGCTGACCCAAGTCGTCTCTCAAAGGAATAAGTAAATTTGAAAACTTATTAAAATTATTTTGAAAATAACATAAAAGGAAATAAGAAAACTACTTGAAAGGATGGGTGGGGGTGGGGGGGGGGGGTTTACCATTCATAAAACTAGAATAAGTTTCCTAGAAGAAGGTTGTATAATTTTTTTTGTTTTTATTTTTGAAATAAAGTCCGATTAAAAAGACACAACAAGAAGATGTTTTTTTAGAAAATATTTTAAAAGGAGTAATCGATATAACTCCACATATTCACTCGATTATTTATCATTATAATTTAAATTAACATTCACTTAATTATTATCCCTTAATTTGTTAAATCCCAAACACTATGAGAATTAACTTTACCACAAAGATGAAGTGAATTTAACCCTAGGCTAAATTCGGAACATGCAATCGAAACACCCTGCTTTGATTGATGTTCTAAGGTTATATTATGGTTAGTGGTAAATTAAGGCACATTTACTATCTTTAAATCATAATTAATTAAGTTTAGGTATTATATTTTAACACTATAAATTGATCCCGTATGGTTTTGTATTATCGATTAAGTTCGCGCTCTCACAATTTACACAAAATCTCATCCTCATGTGTTTTTGGGTTAATTTTTCAATTGATTTCTTAGTTTAAATTAAATTAAAAACTCAATTAATTGATCATATTATGTGAATTACATTATATAATTTATTCAAAATAAATTAATGAATAAGGATTGAGGTCGATCGATTACTAAAAAATGACTCTTCCATGGGCGGTGTAGTCATCGTAGAAACGTTATGCAAGTGAAAATATTTAGAAAGGGTATAACCCAATCTTGTTTCTAATATTTAATTCCATACCAAAGAGGAATATTAATATAAGAAGAAAATTAAAAATAATAGAATAATTTTAAGAGAAACTAAGTGTTTATTGAAAGCACAATAACATTACAACAAAGAAGAGGAAAAGAAGAGCATTTTGGAGAAGATCATATCTTAGTAGGTTCTCTCATCCAATTGTGAATTGAAATGGTTTATAACCACTTATAATATGCTCCCAATCTCCTAATGAACGTTCCAACCCATATAAATGAGAAAAACACTAATTTTTAGAGTAGAGGGGAGGCTGGTTTAAAGAGGTTTCAAGTGTGAATGGGGAATCTCGGAAAAATATTTTAATCCAACTTGAACCACCCATTTGACCTCGAAAACACATGAACCATCTATTCTTCAAGAATAATTATTTGTGAATAATTGAGTTGAAGATCTCCTCTAAAAATTTGGGCCCAATACAAGCTCTGATGAAGAAGTTATGGCCCAAATACCGAACCAATATCCAATCGGGCTGGTCCAACCCACATTTGACTTCATGGTCCATTTAGTCCAACCCAATGTATATTTTAGCTCCAATTTCCTGAACAAAGGTTGTATCCCATTAAGCCAAGAATTTGTTTTTCAAAATTTCAAGTTCAAATAATAAATATTAAAATATTTATCTATAAAATACTATAGTGCACTATAAAGGGTAAAACTAGGATTTCCATCAAATTTTCAAATGAATGATCTAATCCCAAATATTTTATAAATAAACATATTAAACACAGTGTGAGGAAATTTTATCATTTATTATAAATAAAATATTCAATAAAAATGTGTTTTATCAATTTAATAACCACAATTTAGTTGACTGAGGCTCCTATTGGCGTGGTAATAAGGCCATGACTATATCCATGGTTTAAACCATGGATTTAGGTCTATATCCGTGATTCCCACCATGAAAGTACACCTATAGCCATGATTTTAAATAATGGATATAAATAATCTATTTCCATGTTTGAAAACCATGGCTATATGTGTAATACCATGGTGGAAACCGTGGCCATTGTTCTGTTTCTGTGGTTTGAAATCATTTTTATAGAATTCTACAGCAAGATCAAAAATATATAACTTCCTTGCCACTCCTGTAGAAAAAACACCACAATACATTAATTAAATATATGAATAAACAAATAGAGATAGTAAAATAAAATTCAATATAATGATAATAAAACTAAACTACATAATAAAATTCAACATATAAATAAACAAAAAATATGATTTATATTAGAAGTGTGCCTCAATATTAATATCCTTAGAACCATGATAACCTCCACATCTAACACCACCGACATCATCATCGTTATGTAAATCAACAATGACATACACATTCACAACAACATCGACATAGACATCGAAAAAAACATCGACATCATCACTAGTAGGATCAAAGGAATATACATAAATAGAATGCATCAATATAAAAAAATAAATTTTATAGAAACTTCTGGTGAAAGTTTAGAAGAAAGAGTGTACATAACTTTCACCATCTGTATAATAATAATCTTTTTACATTGAGTATCTTCTTCTGATTTTTGAGTTTCTTGTTTTATTTTGGTATTCATTTGTTTCACTATGACCTTAATATAATTGGTAATCAAAGAAACAACATCAAAAGACCAGTATCTAGATAGAAAAATCTTCTTCCCAGGTTGACAATTCACTCTGCTATAATTACTATCTCCTAACAACTGATGCAAATGATCATTTAGACCCAAATATTTACGTTTGTTTTTCTGCCAATGCCTGCAAAGAACTCTATTGAGTGATATATAACATAAATTAAAATAATAAAATAATATAAAGAATAAAATTTAGTCAAAATAATATAAATTAAAATATAATTACAATCTTCTCCTGGGTATCGCTATTTACCACAATACTATCTCTCCATTTAATGCTTGTACAAAACAATGTAGAGCGGGGAACACGAACCTTGATATTCAATGCCTTTTTCTAGGAAAAAAAATAAAAAAATTTACATTAGAAGTGAATTTAATTATATTTAAACAAGATAAACAGAATCAGATTGATCTTAATAAAATAAATTATAATATAAAAACCAAAAAAAATCTAAATAAATAAATTTTAATTATAAAATAGAAAATAAAACCAAAAGAACAAACCAAACTGAATGAATGAGAACTAATTTAAATTGATTTGATGAAGTGTTAAAGTTTTTATTTAAACACATGTATATAGTTAAATATCCTACTATGTTTAATTTAGAAATGGAATGTAAAACATATTATAATTTTTTAGTAGGAAAATGAATCTTTTAAAGGATGTACCAATAATCATGTAATTCTATAATTATTCTTTCTATTCAACATGAAAAATGATTTTTGGGATTACATAAATTATTGAATTCCATGATGGTTTAACATGATATACTAGATTTATAGTTAGTATATGATTGATCATGTATTGATGATGTATACCCTATGCTGTATTCTTGAATAAATGATTAATTATGATTTGGTAACCTTGCTTATGATGAATTGGTATGATAATATTGTTGATAGCCTAGTGTGGTTGAACATTGTTGAAAAATGGGTATGAGTTTCTTGGGGCTATAGTTATAATGATTATGGTGATAAAAAGATTAATTATATTATGAAAGATGGTTTTGTGGATGACACTGAGTGGTTAGAATGATTGAAATATTTTATTACTAGTTTGATTGTTTTTTTGTGATTATCGGGTTTTCTTATTTTTCCTACTTGGTTTACATCGGTTGGAATGGCTCAAAGGCCTTCATTTTTTATTATTTTGATAATACACATTTCAATGGGTGATGTGTAACCCTTATAAGGTCTAAAGGATTAGATACAATTACATGACCCGTAGGTATTAGAGGGAATCACCCAGACAAGACAACTTGGAACTTCTCCTCCCCAGAATTCCCAGTATCCCACTGTAGGAATTCTGATGGCCCACCAAAATTCTATTAGAAGATCATTAGGATTTTGTTGGAAGTTTAGTGAGGATTCCATCACTAGTTATCCCAATGAAATATCACTATAACTCAACCCATATTTGAGTGTCCTACTACTACTAGTTCCTTTGATTTTTCATCCACCAAATACTCCATCATCTTATCACGAGATTAACTAATACACTTACCATTACTAAATAATTACTCTGAGCATCCCAAATATAGCATGAATGATATATATATTAATAAAATACAACAATTCAAACTGTCTTATATTCTCATGACTTGGGATGGGGACTTAATGAAATTTGAGTGGTAAGAAGTACCAAGATTCCTTAGTGGAGATTATATTGAAAAAGCTAAGAAATGGGTATAAGAGGTTGAGGTGAAGTTTAAACTAGTGAGGACTTTAGACTAGTTCAAGGTCACACTAGTAATTATCTTTTTATGAAAGGTGGATTGAGGACAGTGGAAGATGAAGTGTGGTAATTTGGATATGAAGATTTGGGCTGAATTTCTTTAGATTTTTGAGAAGGATTTTATTTCTTATATTCTACTAGATGTTTGTATGAAGGATCTTCAGGTGATCAATCATAGTGAAGATATAATTAAAGATTATTTTAAACCATTCAGGATAAATCATGTTGATACCTAATAGAGGGATGATTATAGACACATTCATGATATAAATATAAAATTTCAGAATAAAAAAAACTCATTCAACTGAAGAATCAGGTGAATAATGATTAATTTTAAAATTTATGCCATTCAGCTTAGAGGAAACATATTTTCATTCCATTTAAGGACCAAGGTGAATTCATAGTACTCTAATTCATGGAAATTAGAGTAGATTTTATCCTATAGAACAAATGGAAACTCAACATGGGATTGGTGAGAAAGAGCACCCAACAACAACAAAGAATGATAATGGAATTGAAATTATTGTGGAGAACTTTGAGATAATTTAATCCAAGATATCTTAAAACAAATAAAGAACATGGGACTCCATCCAAACACCTAGAGACCACATACAAACCACAGAAATAATCTTCCCTAGAATGGATGAAAGAATAAAGGGAAGACTTACAAAATAGTTTTAGGGATAAATATTAATGAATAAGAAATTAATGATCTTATCTCTATGAATTCAAATATTAAAAAATATTCTGAATGTGTTGTTCAAGAAGAATTAAATTATAAGAATAATGTCAAAATATGTAAGAAATATGTGAAATGTTTTAGTAGAGTTGGAATAAATTGGGGAAATTTTCCCCAAAATTAGAAGAGACTTGATAACGACTCACGAGGTTTACCTTAGCCTTGAATAAACAAATAAAAATTAAAAATAGGATTAAAATTTTATAAATAATGGGAAATTTAATTATTAAGAAGAAGGAGATGAATGAAATATAAATGTATATGATGAAGCTAAAAATCAAGGGATCACAAATCAGTATCGAACTAGTTGCATAAAAAAACACTAGAAATAATCTAGTTTTTATGATTAAATCAGAATATCAATGGGACATGTAAGAATAAGTGAATCCTATGTAATGTTAAACTAGTTCAATAATAGGATAAACAACAATAAAGGGGAGAAATGTATATATAAAATTGAAGGAATGATTCCCACATAAGAATAAATATTCATGTGGAAATAAACATGATAATGAAGTAATATGAGAACAATTGTGTCTAAAAACATAAAACTATAAAAATAAAAACCAATTTGACATAACAAAATTTTTTAAAGGTAATAAATATATATTTTAATAAATTGAATCTGAATATTTTAAATGTTTAATTACTTGTGATTTATCAATATTTAGGAGTGAAGTCTATCAAAGAGTGTGAATGTATTTCATCACACTCTTATTTATTTTATTTTTATCATATTTCTCCTATAGATAAGAAAATATATAATTTAATTAACATAAATAAAATAAGTAATTTATACATAAAGAATAATTTTCAAATAAATAAATGATTATATATATAAATTTATCTAATACCTTAAATTTTTGACTCTTCCAATAGTTTATCATCAATTTTTATTTTGATATTAGGAAATCACGAATAATGAGCATTTCTTCAAGCTCTGCATCAATTATCCCTTTCCAACCATCATACAAGTCATACTTGTATGCTTTCCACATTTCACCCAATTCCATTAACCTTGTATCCTTTTCATTTTTTTCCATCAGAATAATTAAATCAGAGTTTCATTGGAAAAAATATTTTTTAGGAAAATATTATAATTTTATATATATAAAAGTTGATTAACATTACTTACCCAAATATCTTCCAAGGTATTGTTCTTTATTTGGTACCAAAATTCCCTCTAACTTATTTGATGAACTGGAATGATATTGTTGTGTTTAGAATGTGTTCCCATGAATATTTTCAATTCCTTACCATTTTTACCAATCATAACACTATCCTCATTGTATTGAACCATGATTTGTATGTGTCAATTCCAAAACTCTATCATTTTTGTGTAACCTCATCATTTAGTAGAGGGTTTATCTAATCATGAAAAATAATTAGTAAAGGAAAATAATATATATTAATTTATCATTAATATATATCAATAATGTTTAAAAACATACTAGTAGATGGGAGATCTACTGATCTTTAAAGTGCTATGACTAGAGGAGGAGGGGGAGTATCCTCTTTGGTAGGTGGGATATTTACAGTAAGAGTACTCTGTATAGTCGATGATGATTAGTGTATCGATGGAGGGATAAAACCTAATGGATAGCCCTATATAGATGAGGGTGGATATGAATATGGATATAGTAGTGAGATATATGGCGAAGTAGTGCCCTGTATAGTGGATGGTGGGAAATGGGTAATAATGAGGGATGAGAGATTGAGAACTACCATCCTGTGTGGGTTCAGGTGGAAAGGAATATGAAAAATGTGGGTTTAAAAAATATGGAGATGGAATAATTGGATAATGAACTCCTGATGATTGAAGTGGGATAAAGGGAGGCTGAACTAAATGACATCTTAGTGACTGAAGTGACATAATAGTAGTATAAACCATGAAATCAATCATACTAATACCCCCTCTATATTATTAGAATTTTTAACATAATATAATTATCTCTTCAATGATGTATCCTAAAATAACATGGATGATAAAATGAAATGAATGATAACAAGATAAATAATACGAAATAAAATAATATCCAAACATAGACTATACTTAAAATGGAGATTATAAGAGACATGATGAAATCTATAATACATTTTTCATTTCTCTATATTATCCTCCTTATAACTTCATCATAATCATAAATTTTGACCTAGAAATTTAGAATAATATTCTATGATAAATATAAATAATGAATGTTTTAAATAATACAACTAGTTGAATTCAAAAATAAATGAAAAGATGAAAAATTATATTTAATGAAAAGAGTTACCAACTTAAAAATAACAATTTCAATACATTTTTTTATTTAGTTACCACAATTTCAACTGATTTAAAATTTGTGAAATATAATAAAAAGTATTTCTTTATTCAGGAGTAACATTCATGTTCTCGGTATGTGGATGTTTATTGTTTAGATGTATAATTAGTAACATAACCATTTATAGTATATGAATTGTTCCTTTTAGGTTTACAAATGTAATATAAAACAATCACTGATGAGAATAATCATTTCAATATCATCATTATAACATTATTATACTATCATAATTACTCGAAGTGGTTACATATTCACATATTTCACTTCATTAGTATCAGTGCTACTATATGAGCATTACAGCAACATGCCTGTTTTATAGACATTATTAGTAGTAGAGCATTACATCAGTACTACATCCAATATTATTAGAATAATTACACTAACACTGATGAAATATTTTCATGTTTTGATTCTTTAGTAATAGAAATCCATCCATTCTTGTTCTAAATGGTCTTTCATAATAGGGCCTTTGGGATGATATTTATTTCTCACATAATATTTCAATGTAGAAATAATTCTTTCTATCCGATACATCCACCGACTCAAAACATGACCACTAAAAATAACTACTATGGGAAGATTCACAGTTATATGTAACATACATGTGAAAAATGATAGTGGAAATTTTTTCTCTAAGTCACAAAGAATAATAGGTAAATATCTCTATAATTTTTGGACAACACTTCTGCTCAGTCATTTGACACAAAGGTCTCTATAAAGATGATACAACATAATCACAACAACTTAAACATTATGTGAAAGTAAATGTAAAATGTAAATGGGAGTAAAATCATATAACAAGACATGTTAATCATGGGTTTTAATAGATTTTAGTTTCACATATTGTATATTAACCCTTTTCAAAATGTTACCTAAATAATCATATAAAACTTTCAAACTTTCCAAGACCTGAAGAAATTGTTTTTTCTCTACATTTTTCACCGAATAATAGGAAAAAGGAAATTTCCACTTATTTTGACCAATTAAATCAGGATGAAGTCATGATCTTATACCCCAATCCATCAAATCACAATGTGTTTGAAAATCAACTTTTGTTTTTTCCCTTGACGTTTAAAATAGTAGCAAGTAAAATCTCAAAAATTCTTTTCTCAATATTCATTACATCCAAATAATGATATAATAAATTTGATGACCAATATAAAAACTAAAAGAATATAATCTTATTTATCTAATTTATATTGGAATTTTAATGAAAATGCTTTCAATTTTTGATATTTGATTGATTTTTTCCATGAACATAATTCAAACCATAAAATTATTTGACAATATCATTCCCAGACACTCATTGAGGTTGATATTATTGAACTATCTTATATTT
This sequence comes from Viscum album, assembly GCA_963277665.1. Classification (NCBI taxonomy): domain Eukaryota; kingdom Viridiplantae; phylum Streptophyta; class Magnoliopsida; order Santalales; family Viscaceae; genus Viscum; species Viscum album. The sequence continues at coordinate 2,054,291,948 of OY728150.1, read as the reverse complement.
TTCTTATATAGATGGTCCATTAGTAGAAATCATTGATGCCCTATAAATTTGAAAGTTTATTGAAACTTTAATATCTAGGAATGTGTATTTTTCATAAAAATAGTTCAGGATAATTTCCCTTTTTTACTCCAACTAGACATCATTCTGTAAGTAGGGGAATCATTTATCATTTATAATAATGCTGTATGAAACATTAAGTACTCATACCTAAATGAATTATACGCTTGCATACTGTAAGATTATGACCTTTTTAGAAGTTTTTTCAAAAGTTTTTATAGGTAGTATTTTTCCTCATGTTGATTAATTTTTGATTGGGTTTTACCTTGGGGTTTGTTTGGGTGAATTTCAAGAAAAATTGAAGGAAATATGGCTGTGCACGTTTTTCACACGGTTAGTGAAAACTGTGTGCCCCAACCTAGCAAACCATTCAACCCAGGATAGTGAGGAGTTTCACAGCTGATGAACAGTTTGTAAAATCATTCACCCTAAAAGAATAAACCATGAACCCATAAAATAATAGGTGCACGATTGGCACATGGTTAGGGAAAACCGTGCGCCCCTACCCAGGAAACCGTGCATGATATTTTTAATGGCTAGAAAATTAGTTTTAAATTAACCTGAACCCCAAAACTCACCCATTTTGACTCAAACTTAGAACCATAAGATTTTTTATGATTTAAGATCTTCCTATATGGATTATATTTCCTTACGACCTCTGTTATTTACAATTCAAATCCCAGATCGAAGATCTGCACCTCTCTCGGTAAGTGGATCCTATCTTGTTGCTTTCCCATTCATCCCCCTTCCTTCTCTCATTATTTTAGTGGGAAGTTTTATTTTTTTTCTAGATCTAGATCTATATTTTTTGAATCTAGATATAGTATGGTGGATCTATATCTATAATTAAAGAGATCTTTATTTTGTTAATCTTGATTTAGGTTTTAGATCTGGATCCCAATCTACATCGTTGTGCTGCTCAATTTTTAGGGATTTTTGTTGGGTGATCATTCATAAACAAATAGAGGTATGTGGTATATTATTCAATTCAAAAAGTCTTGATATTAATTACATGTATGTTATTGTAAAAATTTCTAGAGTTCATTTAGCAATTTGAATTCGTAATTTAAATTAATTAATATGTTCAATTAACTAATTGGGGAAATTTGGGTTTTAATTGAGTAATGGAATTGTGGAACCAAGATAATTAATTGATGAATTAATTATCAAAGTATTTAATTATTGAATTTTGGATAGTTAATTGTTGGGTTAATTATCGAAATGTTGAATATTAAATTAAGGGAAATTAATTATTAGATTGTAAATTGAAAATAATTATTTGGTGAATTAATTATTAAATGTTGAGTTTGTGAAATGGTTAATTAATTATTGAATTGATTAATGGAAGATATGTGATTAATTAATTAGTGAATTGATTAATGGGAAATATGTGGTTAATTAATTGTTGAATTCATTAATGGAAATTGATATTATTAACTAATTTTAAAAATTAATTAATGAACTTAGATTAATTAATTTATGAATTAATTAATAGAAGTTGGGGTGGTTAATTGCGATAATAGGATTAATATTTATTAATCTTGGTTGATGTGACAATGTGAAAACAAGTGACAATGAGATACATGTAATATTGTGATGTGTTATGATATATATGAATGGTTGATAAATGGGGTGCTAGATATGACGATCTACACCAATGATATATATGCATAATTGATAAATGGGGTGATATACATTAAAATCTACTCCAATGATAAATATACATATGAATGGTTGATAAATGGGGTGCTAGACATGATTATTTATACTAATTATATGTATTCATAGTTGATAAATGGGGTGCTAGATATGAAAATATATGCCAATGACATATATGCACAGTTGAGAATTGGGGTGCTAGACATGACGTGATACACCTATGATATATATGCATGATTAATAAATGGGGTAATAGACATGGCGTTATACACCCAAAATATTTTCATTGGAATATGGTTACAAGTGGCCATAATAATGAAATGTGGATTGAATATGTAACATAGTTCGGTCTCAGTGTGGGGAGAAAAAGGTATTGAGGTATGAGTGTCCTTGGGAACCTGGTGGTCTATGTTTTTTAATAAATATTATTTGATAACATGACAAATATTTACTTATTCATTGTAATTATTTATTTATTTAACTACATACACTTGTTATTGACAAGATTTGATTTAGACACCATTGGTGGTGGCGTACTGAGTTATAATCACACCCTACTTGGGCATCCTGATCGGTAACTGAATAGACTTTATTACTTCAAGACTGGTTAAGGGAAAAGGCCCTGTGTTAGATGGATGATTTGAGTATTAAGAATGTTTAAGGGAACCTTATGTGGTTTGGGACCCATTGGGCATCGTCTGTGTATTTATTTTGGGTTTTAATTTTAGAAACCTGACATGTACATTAGTATGGAATGATTTTTTGCTTTAGTTTGGATATTGTATCTAGTACTTTGATTATCATTTTATATTGGTATTATTTATGGTTATATATATGCTTCTGATATTGTTTATTATTTACACTAGTGTATTACTATGATAAAAGAGGGTATAGTATCCCCATGATAAACTTATCAGGACCTCACTGCCAGTCGAAAACCACTAGCATACGAGGAGGTGCACTTAAGGTCATGTGATCAACCGACTTTGGGAACTGGTGTGTGGAACCCGATTCGGGACATCACAAAGTGGTATTAGAGGAGATTTATTTTAATTTTTTGTTTTTATTTTGTCTTACAATTTGGGGAAAGGTGAAAAAGAGACTAGGAAAGAGAAGACTTGGTAATGAGCTCGTGCATGAGAGTTGTAGACCCATGTACGAGGGCAACCAGAGTACCCAAGGTGGGATTTCTGTTATTTATTTGTGTTGTTATAGTTGAATATTATTTCAACTTGGGTGAAAAAATTATTGTGTGATGTAAAAATTTGTTTTTGATATTTTATAAGAATTGAATTTTTGGCCTGGGATGACATGAGAGTTGAGTCTGCATGCATCATTCTAGGCACTCAGGATTATTTTGTGACATGCATCAATTTAGGCATGCATGGGAAAATAGGTTATGGGTAAGTTGTTGAACTTGAATTTTTTTCCTTACTTGTGAAATTAAATTTAAAATAGCGCCTAATATGAAATTAAGGATGGTAAAATGATTAAAAATGTGAATAAATAAGTGTATAAATGAGAAAATTTATATGAATGTGTTTACCCTTGTTAACTAGGACCTAGGTGTAGGATGGTTAAGGGTAGTGATAGCGCCTCAGTTTTGACCGCATTGCGAGGTTCAGGGAAAATAATTTTTGAGACTTGATATAAATATTACTCTTATGTAAATGTGATAAAGTAGTGTTATGAGTCCTAATACATGTGTTTGTAATTGTAGATATATTCCCCCATGACAGTACCTTTTGAGAGGATGACATGAGGATATGGATGGAGACAATTTTCCAGTAATGGAACCTGAGGCACTGATAGTGATGGGTGAGGAAGCAGGGGAGATGTTCCAAGATAAATTCTCTTGCCTCATGAAATTCATGGAAAGAGATCCAAGGGAGGTTGTGAAGAGAATGTATGACCTAAAGAGGGAGTTTCAGTTGTAGCACCCTCTAAATTTTACTGGAGAGGGTGGACCAGAGGGAGATGAGTTCTAGGTTGAGTCCACCAAGACAATACTTGACCATTTGAAGACTCTGGTTAAGAAGAGAGTCAAGATGGATACTTATATGATATGAGGATTAAAGAAGTACTAGTGGGACATTCATGCATAGACTGTACAGGCTGATGGTATTGTATGGAAAGAATTTTTGGAGAAGTTCCTAAAGCACTTCTACCTAGAGACATTGAGATAGGAGAGAGTAGAAAAGTTCACGTGGATGACTCAAGGGAGAGTGTCTATGATGGAATATAGTAAACACTTTATAGATTTGGAACACTTTTCTCCAGCATTGGTAGCAGATGAGTATACTTCATAAAAATGATTTTAGGATGGGATTAAGTGTGAAATTATGTCTTAGGTTAATATCTTCACACTAAAGAAGTTTTCAGAAGTGGTGAATCAAGCTATCATCTTAGAGGGAAATCTAAAGGAGGCTTCCAGTATCAGACATGTTTTTTCTTATAGAAAATTTGGAGGTATGTATTCTGAGAGTAGGAAGCATCATTATGAGAACATTAGCCAGAGAAGTGGAAAGTAAAGGGGCTAATATAGGGGATCAACCACTCAGGATCTTACCCAAGTGATTTTCCACCAGTTTGGTAAGCCGTGATACTTCCAAAAACATTGTCCCCAACCACCAGTGGAGTTTATATCTTGCAGAAATATGGGACATCTATAGTGGTTCTGGAAGAACCTGAGACCGAAAGTTAGTGACAGGTGAGCTAGATAGAACCATGGTGTAGGAAGGGGATCTTCTACACCATATCATTATGGAATCTAGAGTTCTAATATCCGAGGTGGTAGAGGAAGTGGACATGGTTCTTCTAATAAATAGAACCCACATTATTAGAGTGGAACAACTTAGGGGAGTTAGATGATATCAAAAGGATGATGGGAAGGATAGTTTCATGCGGTTAAACCTACACTTGTGGATAGTGAGATTTGACCTTTGATAATGATATGTACTATTCTTGTAGCTTCTATATTAACTAGTGCCTTATTTGATACTGGTACCTATCATTCCTTTATATTTTCAAAACTTGTCAATGGATTGAGCCTGGCAGTGGAGTTTGTGAGTAGATTAATGATGATAGATACATTGTTGGGATTAAGGTATAGAGAAATCTATTTGTGAAAGGGGTGTTCTCTCAAGATCAGGGATTATTGTTTTCTCTCAGATCTCTATATTCTTGATATGCCAGGATTCGACCTAATTATAGGTATGAACTGATTGATCACATACTAATCCCACATTTATTGTTACTAGATGAGAGTGACCTTTACATCTCTAAAGGGAGAAAATTACATTCACTATGGAGATAGGGATATCCAAGAGGGCTGAGCAGGCCTAATTAATTAGAAATTGGGAGAGCTCATAGCCCAGGTTTCTAGTTTATTGCTGGATAAAGGTGATACAACGAAGAATGTCTTTCCACCGATATTAGACATGTTTCAGGATGTATTTTATGAAGACTTCTCAAGATTTCCAACTGAGAGAGATGTGGAATTCACTATTGAACTCATTACTAGGGTTGAGATGATATCTATTCCACCATATAGAATGGAACCTACAGAGCTTCAAGAACTCAAGTCTCAATTGGAGGAGTTAGAGGATAAGGTATTTATCTATCTGAGTACATCGACTTGGGGATCACCTATTTTGTTTTCTAAGAAGTATTATGAGACTCTACGCTTATGCATTGATTAGCGGAAGTTTAATTTGATGATTTTGAAGAACCAATATCCTCTTCCATAAATCAATGATCTATTTGAACAGTTGAGAGGAGCTTGTGTGTTCTCAAATATCGACTTGAGATTGGGGTATCATCAGTTGAGAGTTTAGACTTATGATATATTGAGGAATGATTTTATAAGTAGGTATGGCCTATATGAGTTTATCATAATTCCCTTTGGGTTGACGAACACACCGACAATGTTTATATCCTTGATGAACAAGATCTTCCATCCATACATAGATTAGTTTTTTGTGGTGTTTTTGGATGACATATTTGTGTGCTCTAAGACAAATGATGATCATACCATCCTCTTAACATCTTATTGAATACACTAATAAAGTATTAGATATATGATAATATATATAAGTGTTACTTTTGGATAAAATAGGTACACTCTTGGGACACACCATCTCGAAGGAAGGTGTGTTAGTGGACCCAGAGAAGGTTTGGGCAGTAGATTCTTGGGAGCATCCCAAGAACTTATTTGATATCAATATCTTTTTGAGATTAGCTTGATATTAACATAGATTCATCCAGGACTTTTCTTATTTGAAAGTGCCGATTTTGGTCTTGACCAAAAAGAGGATAAAGTTTTATTGGTCGGAAGAATGTGAGAAGTCCTTCTAGAAGATGAATAAGAATTTGAAATCGGCACTGATATTGATCTTACCTAAGATAAGTGAGGAGTATATAGTGTATTTTAAAACTTCTGGGATCAAACTTGGAGCTGCGTTGATGCTAGGAGATTGAGTTGTGGAATATGGGTCTCGATAGCTGAGGCCACATGAGTGTAACTACCCTATGCATGACCTCAATTTGGATGTTGTGGTTTATGACTTAAAGTATTGATGATACTATTTGTTAGGTGAGAAGTTTATATTGTTTACCGGTCATAAGAGCTTGAAGTATATCTTTTTGTAGTGAGATTTGAATCTTTGGAAATGAATATGGGTTGAGTATATGCAGTATTTTGATTTTGAGCTGCCATATACACTCAGAAAAAGAAATAGTGTGGATGAAGCTTTAAGCAGGAAAATTTAGACCCAAATGGTTCATAAATCTAGTGATAAGTCGAAAATGATGAATTTACTGGATGATATGCATGTGGTGGTTCAAGAGAGTCAATAGAATATGACTATGGTATCAGTTTTAGAAAATTTTATACTTTTGAGATGGATTCGAGATATTCAATATGAGAATATGGAATGTTTGACCTTGGGGGAAATCCTTGATGGTGGGGAGACACCTTCTGATTAGAGAATAAATGATGATGATATAATCTATGTTAGTAATCGAGTTGTTGTGCCTATGATCATTAGAGAGGTGCTCATACAATAATTTCATGCTTCGAAGTGGGTGGTACATCCAGGTGTTACCAAAATGTATAATGACCTACAATGATAGTTTTGGTGTACAAGAATGAAAAAGTTTATAGAAGGGTTCATGACACGTTTCTACACCTCTCAATAGGTAAAGGTAGAAAATCAATAACCTGGAGGTTTTCTAAAGTTGTTTCCCATTCCATAATGGAAGTGGGATGATGTGACAATGGACTTTATGGTGGGTCTCCTGAAGACACCAAGGAAGAATGACATTGTTTGGGTTATTGTGGATTAAATGATGGAAGTAACACATTTTTTGCCTATATGGGAGACATTCTCAGTAGAGAAGTTGGGATATTTGTATGTTCAGAAGATATTCCATCTGCATGGGGTGACACAGACTATAGTTTCGTATCTTGAATCATGTTTTACTTCATTATTTCAGCAGGACTTACATAAGGTGCTCGATACACAAGTATTATTGAGTATGTACTTCCACCCATAGACATATGGGAAGTTGGAGCAGACATTATAGGTTCTTGAGGATATGATGAGTGTGTATGTTCTTGAATTCAGTGGGTCTTGAGAGAAATACATAGAATTTGTGGATTTTTCCTATAACAATAGTTATCAAAAAATGATATAGATGGAACCATATAAAGAAATTTATGTTAGTCCTTGAAGATCACCTTTATATTGGATGGAGGCAGGTGAGTTTGATCTATTGGGACCGAGTCTCATGCAGGATACATCAGAGTAGGTACAATTGATTTGTAAACACATGGATATAGATCAGAGTAGACAGAAATTGTATGATGATAGATATCGATGAACCCTAGAGTTTTCAAAGGGTGATCATGTATTCCATTGGGTGTCACCTAGGTTGGGTTACCAAAGGATACATAGTTAGGGAAAGTTGGTTCCTAGGTTTATTGGACCTTTTGAGGTTGTGGAGAGAGTCGAGCTAGTGGAGTATTGATTGGCTCTTCAACATAAATAAAACATTATGCATGATGTTTTCCATGTATAAAAACCTTGGAAGTATCACCCTCACCCTTATCATGTGATTTATGTGGATGAAATTGAGCTTTATATAGATGCGTCCTTTGAGGAGAATCCAATATGTGTGTTGGATTGTAGCGATAAAGTGTTGTAAGGAAAGACCATGTTGATAGTTCATGTATTGTGGAAACACGAACGTGTGTAGGAGGAAGCTTGGGAAAGGGAAACATATATGAGGGATCAATGGACCAATATTTTTGGCTCAGAATCGTAGGGAAGCTTTAGAGTGCAGCTCGAGGATGAGATGTTATAAGGTGGGAATATTATAATATCCTGACCTTGTTTGGAGTTTTCTCAGGAGTGTTTATAGGTACTATTTTTCCTCATGTTGAGAAATTTTTGATTGGGTTTTACCTTGGGGTGTGTTAGGATGAATTTTGAGAAAAATTGAAGGAAAGAGGGCTGTGCACAGTTGGTGCATGATTAGTGAAAACCATGCACCCTAGCCCAAGAAACCGTGCAACCTTAGATAGTGGGGAGTTGCATGGATAGAACACAATTTTTCAAACCATGCACCCTAAAAGGAGAAAGTATTCACCCCTATAATAATAGGTACATGGTTGGTGCACGGTTAGGGAAAACTATGTGCCCTTGCCTAAGAAATCATGTGTGATATTTTTAATGGCCAAAAAATAAGTTTTTTCATTTCCCTAAACCCTCAAAACTCGTCCATTTCGACCCAAAATTGGAACGTTATGATTTTTGATGATTTAAAAGCTTTTTATAAGGATTAAAATGTCTTATGACCTCTTTTATTTGTGATTTAAAGCTCGGATCGAATATCCTCACCTCTCCTGATAAGTAGATCCTATCCCATTGCTTTCCCATTTATTCTCTTTCCTTCTCTCATTCTTTTAGTGGGAAGTTATATTATGTTTTTCTAGATCTAGATATATATTTGGTGAATCTATATCTAGGCTTGTGGATCTAGATCTATAATTAAAGATATATTGATTTTGTTAATCTTGATTTAGGTTTTAGATTCAAATCCCGATCTACATCGTTTTGCTACTAAATTTTGGGGATTTCCATTGGGTAATCATTCATTAACAAATTAAGGTAGGTGGTCTATTATCCAATTCCCAAATTTATTATATTAATTATGTATATGTGATTTTATAAATTTCTAGGGTTAATTTACAAATTATAATTCCTAAATTTAATTAATTAATGTGGTCAATTAATTAATTGTGGAAATTGGGGTTTTAATTGAGAAATGGAGTTATAGAACCACGATAATTAATTGATGAATTAATTATTGGCATATTTAATTGTAGAACTGTGGATAGTTAATTGTTGGGTTAATTATCATAATGTTTAATATTGAATTGATGATAATAAATTTTTGAATTGTAAAGTGAGAATAACTAATTGATGAATTAATTATTAAATATTGAGTTTATGAAATGGTTAATTAATTATTGAATTGATTAATAGAATAAATGTGATTAATTAACTGATGAATTGATTAATGGGAATATGTGGTTAATTAATTATTTAATTAATTAAAGGAAATTTATATTATTATTTAATTATCAAATTAATTAATAGTCTTGGATTAATTAATTTATGAATTAATTAATTGAAGTTGTGGTGGTTGATTGTGATAAGAGGATTAATGTTTTTTTAATATTGGTTGACATGACAATGTGAAAGCATGTGATAATGAGTTATATATAATATTATGATGTGTTATGATATATATTCATGGTTGATAAATGGGGTGCTAGACATGACGATCTACACCAATGATATATATGAATAGTTGATAAATGGTTTGCTAGACATGGCAATCTACACCCATGATAAATATATATATGCATTGTTGATAAATGGAGTGCTAGAATTGATGATCTACACCAATGATATGTATGAATGGTTGATAAATGGTATTTTAGACATAATGATCTATGCCAATGTCATATATGCATGGTTGAGAATTGGGGTGATAGAAATGACATTATATGCCCATGATATATATGCATGATTAATAAATGGGGTACTAGACATGGAATTCTATACCCAAAACATCGGCCTTAGACTATGGTTCCAAGTTTCCATAATAATGAAATGTGGATTGAATATATAACATAGTTCAGACCTGATGTGGGCAGAAGTAGATATTGAGGTATAAGTGTCCTTGGGAACCCGATGGTCTATGTGGTTTAATAAAGATTAATTATAATGTGATACATATTTACTTATGAATTGTAATTATTTATTTTTAAAACTTCATACACTTATTATTGAATGGATTTGTTTTAGACACCATTGGTGGTTGCCTAATAAGTTGTACTGACACCCTACTCGAGCTTCTCGATCGGTACCTGAATTGACTTTATTGTTATAGGACTGGTTAAGGGAAATGTCCTTGTATTAGATGGACGATTTGGGGATGGAGGATGGTTGAGGGAAACCAAAATTGTTTGGGACCTGATGGGATTCATCAGTGTATTTCTTTTGGGTTTTCATTTCAGACACTTGACACATACATTATTATGGCTTGTTTTCTTCTTTAGTTTGAATATTGTATCTTCTACTTTGATTGTATTAAGATATTGGTGTTGTTTATGGTTATATATATGATTACACTATTTTTTATTATTTATGATGGTGTATTACTCTGATAAAAGAGTGTATAGTCTCCCAATGACCGACTTATAAGACCCTCATTGCTAGTAAATAACCTCTAGAGTATAGGGAGGAACACTTAAGTTCAGTACTAGTGAGTGGAACCCAGTTTGAGACGTTACACAGACCAACAATCCAAATATCCTTTTTTTTAAAGAAGGTGGAACTTTGGTCAAAATACCAAAAAAAAATTTATTAAAAAACTAGGATGTATCCTATTATATTTATTCCAAGGTAAACTATCTACATGATACACTATTTCATCATTATCCTTATTTGTTTTATCTTTATGTCATATCAACTTTATTTCCATTTGTTCTGGCATAAAAAGTTTTTGAATATTGGGAATTAAAGGGAAGTGTGACATCACTTTCTATGGTATGCGAGATTGAGTTTCATCTTTATTAGTCTTCCACCTTGTCGTACTACACTACTTGCATTGAACCAACTATGTATTTTCATTCTATAACAAACAATAATCTTTAAGGAAAGAATGGATCTTAGTAGAGAAAAATCCATATTTTTCAACCAAATTTGATGAAATATAATAAGTTTCTAGAAAACATGCGTTATCAAGTAGTAAATCATTAATAAATGAAATTATATATTTAACCACAATATTACTAAATCTATAAATTTATTTCCCATGATATAATTGCATTAAAAACTCAAGTTTACTCATTTTCCACCTGCTTGATATAATGGGGTTTTTATATATTCCATAATATTTCTAACACTCTCAAAATCATCATTATGATGAAAACATGAAAAATATGTTCTGATATATATTTCCTCTTGAACTAATATACATGTAGAGTTTGATTTAGAAACAAATGGAAACCAGTTAGAAATTAAAATTTTCATACCAATACTTTCATCTAAATCAATTTCTTTCTCCACTTGATATCTTTCTCCAATATGATACCACTTGTGATATTTAATTTGGAAACCATGTTTAGTGATATGTTAAATCACTTCCTAACAAGTTAATCATGGTCTTCCAATATAATCAAAACATGGGCATCAGATCAATCCACCATTTGAATCATTATTGAATGAAAATTCTAAAAAATATCATAACTCTTTATAAAAATCATCAGTGATACGATCAACACTGTACATCCATCTTCAATGAATTCTGGGGAAAATAAAGAAACATTAAATAAATAGTATATAATGACTTAACATGATATGTATTGTTTCATAAAATAAAAACTAATCATCAATAACATGTTTATAAAAAATCATAACAAATATAATAAATGGAAAGTAAAATAATATATCATATGTTTCTAAATATTAATTTATAGTCAATTTTATTTTCATACTATTCATTATTTATTTATTCATCATTTTCAAATACGTTATTGTATATCTTCATAAATAAATTTTTTTGAAACAATTTTACAAATACATATTATTGTGTTAATATATTCACTATAAGTACATATTTTTGGAATATCCTACCAGGTTATTATTCTCAAAACTATATGTAAATACTCTTAGGAGATATCATATACTATTGATTTCAATATGTTTTTCATATTCATTACATAATTTATATGTTTCTCTAATGAAATAGTTATGGTTCTTGAATTATGTACAATGTTGTCAAAGGCACACATTGTAATATGGCACAAATGGTGCTTGGGGATGTAGTGAGAGGCACATTATGAGGAAAACACCTCTAGAAACTAAGGTTCATACCATTAAATAATTAAATATTCCCATTTTTTAAAAATATTTTAAATTAAAAAAACTTAAATTCAATCAAAATTATACAAATTGAATATGCACAGTTTTTTGGGTCGTACTATGTATTTTCAGGGTTCTATCCTGTATTTCTTAGAGCCCCATTTAGTTTTTTAATTAATTGAAAGATATATTTAATTCTACTACCCACCCCAAATCCTATTTTTGAAAGTATCCCCAATTTACACCCTTACTGCTCCGATTTCCACCCCTGTCACCACCGATTTACACCCTTTTCATCACCGCTTTTTAGAAAGGGGCCCCTGATTTTTTTCAAGGGCATGCCTTTATGGTACCTTAGCACCTCATGTTAGGGATTGAAATATTCACACATTTGGAACTCCTTATTGATGTTTCAACACCTCTCCAATTATTAGGTACTCTAGGTTATCCTCATAGTGCCTCTCTCTATGGTTCTCACCTCATTATATTTTATTATTCATTAAAACATCATTATCAAAATTTAGTGATTTAGAAATTAAATAATTTAATCCCTCTATAATAATATTTTAGTTAATCAACACATAAATTACATACTTGAGTATATTATTAATGTTTTATTATTATAAATCGGTAATCTCATAATTATTAGTGATTTTATTATAAAAATTTGAAAGTTGATAAAAAGTCTCCCATAATAATAAAACATACCCTTTTAGGGTTCCTATTCAAGGGAGTATAAAGAAAAAATACTTATATTCCATTAAAGAAATTTTATAAGAACAATAATTTCATCATAGTAATTTACAATATATAAAGATTTACTTATATTTCAAAATTCACGTGGTTTTAACAATTTGGATTGGAATGTGCCACCTAGACTACATAAGTGTGATATTTATCAATAATTAAACACATCAATGTTAGTGTGAAGGTCTTAAGTGATTTGAATTTTATAAATGATTCATGTAAAGATATTTTTTGAGATGGGAGTTAGATTTTTTTTGAACTTAAAAAATCATGGGAAAGTGATTGTGGAATATACTTCTATATAATTATAACATGAATATTTAATTGAATGTGGAGAATAATTAAGAAGCGAAGATGGTAAAAACACCCAAGTATGTGAAAAAATTGTCTTTAATTTTCATTAAACAAAATTTATGAAGTATTTATACTTATAAAGAAAATATTTATGAAATACATGATGGTAAGATGTTCTATTTTTTCCATAAAGTTTTACACTATATTTATTCCTCTTATTCAAGTATAAAAACTTATCTGCACAATAGTATCTATTATTTTAAGAAAAAGTAATATTTTTTATGATCTAGAGGAGTGATTGATTATTTTATTATGTTATTCAGTTATTAAAGAGAATTAGAATAGGTAATACTTATTAGACATAAATTTAAACAATTTCATTGAATGTTGAAAAATATATTTGTCAATAATATTGACTAGTTATTATGTATTGTGTAGAAGAACATTATAGTTTTCAAGAGAAATTTATATTCACAAGATTTAAAGAATAGTCAATGATTTTTATTACCATTTAATGGTAGTAGTGGATTCTATTATAAAAAATGACACCATAACATGATGATGATATGCCCATTTATTTTTAATAGTAATCCTAGTAAATCACATTGTTTATTTTTGTTTTATTGACGCATATATTAAAATATGCAAATTGATTAATTTAATTATATTATCAAATTTAGTTTATAATATGAAAATAAAAACATCGTCATGTTTATTATCATATTAACCAAAGATGAAGGTTTATTAGCGGAGAATCTAAAATATTTCTATTAATTAATTTAGCCTATATCATAGAGAATACATTCTGTATGACCTCACTTAAATTACTGTTAAAATTTACATAAGTTTCATCCATGCATACCTTAATTTCATGATTTAATAGAGAAGTTATAATAAGATAAGTATCCACTAATTTGAAAGAATATTATATTATTAAATTTACTTCATGTATTTTGTTAGCATTAAGTACAACTAATTTATGTCAAATTAACTTAAAAATATAATTTTTTTAATAATGGGTGAAATATATCAATTTTTTAAATTTATGTGACATATAGAATGGATGAAATTTATCCCAAATTTTATCTTCCAGATCACTCATCTTAGCAGCCACTGAGGATGTTGAAATCCATTTTCATCAACAAAATGTACCAGTACTATAGCCTTTCATTTCATTGAATAAAAGTAATTCACAAAAGGATTAAAGCTTTCATTTCTATAAGATTTAATGAATGAAAGTATTTACATAACTAATAGTGTTAGGCATTAATAGGGGAAAAATATTGCTTGATCATTACATACATATAAATAACATATGATAATAGTGATAAAATTAATTTATCAACCTCCTTGGAGAAATACCGAGGTTGCAATATTAATTATTTAATACTATTTTTTTTAAAATCAATATGAAAACCAGTCCTTATAAAAATTTTGTATTATTACTAGGGAGGCGGTGTTGCATTCCATATAATCATTATATATCATAGGAATGATTAACTGGATCATGTAGTGATGAAATATTCATTATTTATCCTAAATTTTAGAGAACTTGGTCAACTAAATAGATAAAAGGATCTTATAGAATTAACACATTATGTTTGAAAACATTACTTTATGTGAATCAAGGGAAACTAATGGTTTTCATTTCAAGTTTTCACTATAAATATTTGATGATTAACTAAATAAAACACTTAATGATATATGTTCACCTCACATCATTAATCATAACAACCATATTTTCTGTCCTAAATTGTATATTGAAATAGAGTTGAAAAGTTAAATTATCCATATATTATCAAAGATTCATAATCTATCATGATATGTTCTAAAATAATATCTCATGAAATTATATTGGGTGTGTAAAAACCTAACAATAAATGGATATATGAAGAACATGTTATGTGGAGAGGATTTCCCTTTCCCTAGAAGGCCTTCCAGATAGAAAAAATAAAATCTTTAGACTATTGAAGTAAAATTATATGATCATATCTAGTGAAACAACCTCCAATGATATATTCCAATATTAAAAACAACTAAATAGAAAAAATATATTTATATACTACATAAATAAATTGGAGAAACATTTTTATGTTTATCGGGAATGGTTCTAGAAGCTATGATCAAGATAACATAATCATGCAATTGAAGGATACAATTTCCTAAAATTATTAAAAGAAGGATTTATGGAAACTGATAGTAATATAATATATTCATATTTTAGAAGGTTATTGATGAAAAATTTACCAGTAGAATCCAATTTAATCATTCAATAGATTTCCAAAAACTCATAATCATTTGAAACTAGATGTACTGTCTCAAGAAGAGTACATGAGGTAAAATATATAGAATCTACCTTACAAAAAAATATAATTGATAAAGTAACTATTTTTTATAAATGTATATAAGGAAGAATAAATTTCAATTTGATCCTATACATATTTTTCACCACTACACTTCCCCAAAACATTTTATTAACCATTTTTCTATAGTTCATGACATAGAATGTCATGGTGTAAGAAACATATATTATCTGAAACAATATCTAATTAATTAAAAATGACACAGGGTGACATACCATGTTTAATATGTATTTGAAAATAAATCCATGATATACCATTCAAAAAATGTTTTAATCAAGTATATCAAAAACCTTATTATCCACCATCTTATTAGCAAAGGAACCCCCACTGACCAAATATTATTAAGATCACAATGACAACATCATACTCAACTAGTATTTAACATTTATGTTAAATAATTATTCTCATACCACATAATATGAGAAAAAATTAAAGAAAAATATAATAATAAAATTTAAAATTAGAGTGTTCAATAGCTAAGAAGCCATCAATTAGGCTTAGAAAATAATCCAAAGATTTAATCAATGATAAAAAAGTAAGAAATGAAATCAATATAAAATGAATATAGAAAAAAAATGAGGAAAATACAAAACAATTGTTTGGATAGAGTAAAAAGACTCGCTATGAGGACCGAGAGGAATTTTGTTCATAGAAAAGGTAGGGGTTGGATTGTGTAGGTCCTGATCATGGAAAGTATCAACTGCACTAATCGTGTGAGGTACACTCATAGAAGAAAAAGGGATGGGATAATGCACTGAATAAAGGAGAAATTGGCTATAGCAGTCATGTATAGTCCACTCATAGAAGAAATAGGGTTTAGGGATGACACACCAAATGGAGGAGAAATGCATGATGATGGGGATGATGCACTAAATGGAGGAGTAACACATGATGATGGGGATAATGCACAGAATAGAGAAGAAAAACGTGATTAAGAGGATGGGAGGAATCACATGAGGGAATGAGGAGCCTAAGGGAGAATTTGATTAGGATTGGGATACATTGGGTGACAATCAAGAGGGAGAAGGGATGGGATGGGATAGGAGAGGAGCACCACAAGTAAGAAAGGAGCACCATGTAGGGGTAAAAAAGGAACCCTATTTCTATGGGAAGAGCATCCTATGTCTTTAAACAATATATAACCATGGGTTTTATTTAACCAAGGGTATAAATCAATCTATATCCATAGAACTATAAAACCATTCCTGTATATCCATGGATATAGATTATTTTTCTAATAGTGTTAAGAAACTAAAACAATGAACAAACATAATTAATATATTAATAACATGTTAATTCGATTCAGATTAAAGAATGGATAATATAAAATTAAAATTAAACCATGATTGTGTATGGGTAAAAAGTCAAATAAATATTAATTATAAATTTAAACATAACACTTATGATATCACTTGTCGGTTCTAGGTAAAGAGGAAGCGTGTGATGTTGGGTGATATATCAATTTTTTTAATATAGAGTTTCCTGAAACCCCGAGTGAGGATTTTTCAAATCAAATAAATAAATAATTTATTTAATATCGAATGTAATGAATACTATATCTGAGGATTATTTCTTTTATATAGATGTCGATCATCTAGAAAAGGGCTTTTAGTTTGCCTTTATTGTGTTGTGAGGATCCTAGGATAGAATCACTCTAGTAGTGATCCAAACGTGCTCCTTTGATCTTCGAGTAATGCTAAATAATATATGAGTTCTAGCATGATGAATCAATTGTATTTATTTATTCATGTTGATTGATTGTACTTCATTCTTGAAGGAATCTCTCTTACATGTATCATTCTTGATAGGGAGAGAGAATGAGTCGAGAGAGAATTCATTGTGCACAAAAATTCTCTATTTTTGATTTCACACACTACAAAATAGACATAACCATCTATTTTTAGATCTAGGGTTTTGGATAAAATATTATTTAATTAAATGTTATAACTTAAATAATATTATAACCTTTAATAAACCCCATGCCACATAATAATCCTGATATTATTATTATTTTGTGGTGTGCGCCAACTTGTGCAGTAACAAATATTATTTAACTGGTCTGTTAACAAACATTTGTCACCAGACATGTACTTGGTCCATTAAAACTTCTCTATAATTTATTGAATAATTGAATAAATATTAAAATTAAATATTTTATTCATTAATAAATATTTTTGATCGATAAAATATGAAAAAAATTATCCCTTGGTCTTGAGAATAATATATAATCAATTAATTAAATTCAAATAGAATTTAATCTAGATCATCAAAAAAACTAACTGTGTAACCCTCTAGTATTATTTATTGTTAGCATTGAGTGAGATTTCATAATGTCCAAGATTAATGTCTAAAAAAGGGTTAACAAATCCATGAGAAATAACTTAATGTCACAATGATGACAACCACATATGAATGCTCACGGTGTAATATAATCTCTTTTTCAAAATATTTCATCAAGAAGGTTGCACATCTATGTCACCAATATATATAATCAATAAATCTTTCTTTGACTATATAAAATAAATTCATCATTTCACTATGTATATGGAATTTAATGTGACAGTTCTATTCTAATCAATGGGATGAGATATCAGCTTCCATAAATATGGAATTGACAAAACATTCCTCAACTTATCCATTAATGATATGTCAATCATGATGCACCCAATATACCCTACATCACTAAAAACATATGTCATCATAGTTTTAATAAAAAAATATAAATTTATGAGTCATGAAATGAATTAATGATAATATTAAAGTATAAGGACCACTACAAACACTCGTAGATATGAATATCTAATGACACCAAAACATGAAAAATTCCTATTGGCATGTCTGTTCTCATAATATCCCATCTTAGAGATTACCAAGTGTAAAATTCATGAAAAGAAACATTATCCTATTATAATTACTTTCATTTGACAGCATCTATACTACCTATTTGATCATAATACATTATCCATCTACAAAACAATATTTAAGAATATCATTATAGCACTTCAAGGTTCACATCATAATGAGGAACTGTTATGACCTTATCAATGTGATGTATACTCTAGAAAATTATTACATTAGAGTCATGTAGAATAATGAAAAATATGTAATAATATGATTTATTAATATTAAATATATCAAATATATTTGTAATAAAACTACAAATAGTTGGTCTTAGGACACAAAATCCTGTAGTAAAGGTTTGAAAAACCAGAAAATACATATAACATCGATCACCCACTAGGCCGATAAAATATAAAAAATAAAAAACTGAAAAATAAATACATATGAAACTACTTCCAACTCTAATCCATGTCACATAATCGGTCTCCAGTACCATGTTGGGAAGCTCTAGCCCGATCATAAGACTTCATACAATCAACCTACTCAATCATGCAATCCTAGACCTTCTCCCTATCTATCATGAATCCATAATCTACTTGAAATTAGACATAAGACCTGAACATAAAATGAGGTTCATGTATTGGGTGTGAAAAATAAATATCAGTAGGCCACCCCCAATGGTGAACCTATAAACTTCTAGTAATGAAAAATAGACTTTTGTCCTATAGATTTCATGGGTATGAGGCGGATACGGGATGGTGCAGGCCTAAAATCATTGTCAGTTTAGAGCGCAGGCCAATGCGGGTTGAGCTCGTGTGGGTGTGGGATAAGGTGGGTTGAGCCATCATGGGTGCATGCTAATACATAGGCCTAATTTTAAAAAAATTATTATTTTTACAATATATGCTTCAATATTCTATTTTTTTAATAAAAAACCATGATTAAACCATGACATATGATTTCTCACAGTAATGGTCATTCTAATTCACTATTCATTTATATGTAAATTTTAAATAGGTCTATATTTATTGTTTTAATATGATATTATAATATTTATATAGTAATTATTAACCACATCCACATGGCATGTCATCCCATATCTCAAAAAATAGAACCAATCCCCACTGTACATGGTTTTAATTCTAAAAGCGTAAGGACCTCATGGGAACCCAGATAGCATCCTCTAAAACTAATCATTACTTGGGGATTTTTCATTCATTCATAGGTCCATACATTCACATCACCACATAACCAACATCATCATTCATTAGTCCTCACCAATCACTCACATACTTTTCATCACAACAGTTCACCACCATATCAGCATCGTCACATTCCACCATTAACCCCTAGAAAAATGTTCCATCACATCCCTTAATAATGTATATATTTTGAATCCATATTTATACCCAAAAATACCATTAATAATGAGAAAAAAATAAAATATTTAGATGAATATAAATAGTATTTTTTTAATATGGAATAACCTGTGGGCTACCCACAGGCTTATGCGAGGCGGGGCGGGCTTGAAATTTTTTGTTCACATTATATGTTGGATTTTTCATACCAATCAATGTAGGATCAAAACTGCATGGTCTTGGGCCACCCCACCCCAGATCACCAATTTCTTATTACTATAACCCACTACCATAAGTTCATGCTCATGAAATATATTTATCCTAGCTGAAACATAGCTGAAATAAAGATAAATAAAACCACCATCGATTCCCTAGGTCTGTGACCTTGATTGACCACACCTGTTTTAGCCAATGTTAGAGTGTCTTGGGGCATGTCTCTAAGACTATGATTTCCAAATAACATGAAGACTCCACCTCTATGATATCCCCAACCAAACCTTACAACTTTACCCATTTCCTCTTACTTGGAACCTAAATGCCTCAGTATCGGGTACCCATTCCATTCCTATGGTACTATTGAAGCCCATAACATCTATACGATATCTATCCCACATACCATAAAAATAGTTATTTGAGAATTAGTAAAAAATCTAACTATACATCAATAACAGTGATGTCCAAAGCATCAATCTAGAACCATCCTAAAAAGGGAAATCATTAATCCTATATCCTATTCCATATGGTATTCCATTATTGCCATTCATGGAACCTTAGTCTGATATATCATCATATATTCAGAACTGTGTGTCCAATAATCTATTTATATGTATGGAATACCATGTACACTAACATATCATGTAGGAATGGAGTGTTGTGTCCAACCTACCCAACCTCAAATGTGCAGTGTCATGTCAGACATTCAAGACTATGCATGTGGAACATCATGTCCAACTCTATCAACCTCGAATGTGGAGTTCTGTGTAATATATCTAGAATAAAACCTATGGAATTTCATGTCCACCTATATAAACAATGGAATCACACATCATATTATAATATCCCCATGGGTGTAAAATAAGTATTAACCTCAATAAACAGAGAAAAATAACAAGGGATGGATGAACAACCATTCCATTCATTAACATCTTGGCCCCAAATGGATCATAAATTAGTTTGGATCCCAAGGAAACACATGTAACTATTACCAACCAAACACAAGAACCCCATTAGGGTCGTCCTATCAATCGGGCACCCATTTGGTCCTCCAGTTCAACACATAAACAAAGGCACCCATCTTTGGATCCTTGAAACTAGCACTCAAATAGAGTATTTTACTTACAATCTTTGATAATAACCAAACTCTTGGGCAAACACTAGTATCTTGAAAGTCACACATCCCACAACCTAGTATCTAGAATCTCATGGCCTCACATGACTCAAGTAAGTAAACATTATAAGGGATATGGACTCAAGCCCAACACCTTTCTAAACTATCCTATGTTGGCTCATCCACCCAACCTATCCATCACCTCGAGTTGTAACTCATTCCCACTAACCAAGTATAGTCCCATTCCAACAAAAAAAGAGGTCTCCAATGAAATCATGATATGAAAACCAATAATTTCATGCCCCTCACCTAAGTTTCATCCCATGTATCACCCTCAAGACACAACTATACTCACTTTTTTAGGAAAAAATCTCTTTCATAACTTAATCACCCCAAAACAACACTTAAAAGTCCACAAAACGCCCCAAGAGCTCCATCACCACATTCTACACAGAAAAAAGAATAAATTAGACTCTAATTGTGTCCCATTATAACTTCAGGGTGAAAAATCATTCAGAACCCTAAAAAGGGTAATAAAGGGGCAGTGGATGGCATGTACCCTGAGTAAAAATTGTGTGATCCAAAACATTCCACTTAGCTATGTACTTCTTCATGTCCTGAGTACACCCAGGGTCTATCCAGGTACCCCTACACAACTATGACTTACACAAGGTTTGTACATGTTCTACTTACATTGACATTTCATACTTGGGTTTGGCCGTGTACTTCTACTTGACCATGTACACCCTAGATAGTGTGTCTATCCATGTACATGGCCATATGTTCAAGTCCCTCTACATGGAATGTACCTCTACTACAAAATGCGTAGTTTCCAAAATCTCATCTTCCCAAGTACTCAAACCCATGGCCATGTCCCACTACAAAGTGTGTACTCCTTGTACATGGTGTTTAGTTCCAAAAATCCCATATTCTCAAAATGGGAACAAAACACAACATGTGTTCCCAAAATACACGCCATGTGATCGAGATTTCCAACCGGGGAACCCCTAAAAACCTCCCAACACCTCCATTTTTCCTATATTAGGAATAGACTGACCCCATGGGGTCCCTAATAGTCATAATAATCCTTTAAAACATGAAAAAACAAATCTATGTGGATCATGGAATAAAACTAAAAAATTGACCTACCATGTGGTGAAAACACCGAAGTTACATGTCCAAATCCGCTCCTGAAAACCACTACACCTCGATCAGGTCTTGATCGCCGCCATGGATGAAGTCCGGTTGCACTTACTTCTCCCACCCCTCTTATTTTCGCTATTTCATGTGGGAGGTTATCCCCCCTCCTTCTATGACTAGGAATCCCCAAAATTGGTTGGGGGTGCATTACCTAATTAATTAATTAATTAATTAAACTCCCATTCAACACCTATATCGAGCCCCAGAACCCGAAGTGGGTTAATACCCCGCCTAAGAAAAACACACTATTTCAGATTCAACCATAGTGTTAGAATTTAAATATTATGCTATGTTCGAAAGATATTGGAACCTAAATCGGAATGAATAATTTAATATTTAACTAATTAAAATTTAAATATTCTTCCAAAACTCGAACAACTCAAAATTCCACTAAACTCTCATACTAGGATAAAATCCATATTTTGGGACCAAAAAAGTGGTCATAAAAGTTATCTGAGATCATCCAATAGGGGAAAATGACTATTTTACTCATCATGAGTACCCAAAATAAAAAATTCGAATCTCTACTCAAATTTAGAATACAGGGAAACATGATTCTTTACACAATAAACTGAAAATCATGCCACATTATTGATTAATAATTAATTAAGAAATAATTAATTGATAATAATAAGTAACTATTAACCAAGTGCATGCTGGAATAACATTGGAAATAAGAAAGGTGCCTTTGAACCAAGATGAAGGGGCCTTCAAACCATATAATGGCTTCAATCCATAGGGCCTTTGGGCCATAGAACTACAAAAAATCTACTATGGAGTGGGTCAACCCTTAAAGGGGTGTGACCAATCCTCACTGACTTAGAGATGCATGGTTTTTTCTTTTATCAGTAACATCTATGATCTTAAAAAATTGATCAATTAACTAATAATTAATAACCAATAATTAATTACCAAATAATTAATTAATAATTATTAATCATTAACTAATAACTAATAATCAATAATTAATTAACTAATAATTTTTAACTAATAATTATGAATCAACAATTAATTAACAATTAGTTAATTAATAATAAATTAACTAACAAATAATTATTAATTCATAATTATTTGATTAATTACTAATTATTAAAAAATAATTAATAAGAATAATACCAATTAATAAATTATTAATTAATTAATTAATTGTTTTGATTAATTAATTAATTATGGATAATTAATTAACTAATAATAATTAATAATAATTTATTAATTAAGTAATTATTTTTAATTAATTAATTAATAATAATGAATAATTATTAATAATTAGCAATGAATTAAATAATTATTTATAATTGTTAATTAACTAAAAATATTATTGCTAATTATTTGTAATTATTAATCAACAATTATTACTAAATTAATTAATTATTAATTAATATTTATTATTGAATATTTATTGATTATTATAAACTAATTATTAATTATTCATTTTTAGTTAATTAATTAATAATTAATAATTAATAATTTATTAGTCATTAATTAATTATTAATTAATTAATTACTAATTATTAATAGTTTATTTTTAATAATATTATTTTATTAATTGAGTGCTAGAAAAGGGAAAGAAGAATCCCATATTGGAAATCCATAAGGATTTCAAGGTTGATCTTCGTTATAAAAAGAAGTCTAGTGTGAAGATTTTAGTTATATTTTTAGATTACATTGATAAAAACACTGATGAATATAATATCAGTTAAATTCTACTAATTATATATATATATATATATATCGAAAAAATATGGGAACAATCCCCTTTATATATATATATAAAATAATGTAAAATAAAAATTATAAAATTAAAATTTACATTGATGAGAGGAAAGAGGATATGTTACAAATAAAATCACACAACACACAAATAAAGGGAAGTACTTAGTGAGGCTTGAACTTGTGACCTCACCAAGACCCATAGGGGCAACTACCACAAATCATTACCGTAAGGAAAAAATTATAAAACTAAAATAAAAGTAGTTTTTTATTAAGGTTAAAATATGTCAGAGCCTTCAATACCTTTCACCCTTAAACCAGGGCCAAAGGCATTGAGGGCATCAACACCTTTTAGATTGACAAAAGATATCGATGTCCTAAATACCTTTCAAACCCATTTTTAAAAATAAAAAAACTAAACCTGGTTCAAATATTTTTTTCTTTAGAAAATACAGATAAAAAAAATATTGACTTGCAACTGCTCCTCATACTTGCTCGATTGGTGGTTTTTTTTCCAGTTTTGTGCTATTTTTTATTTCTTAGTATCAGTTTTGAGCTATTTTAACTTTCTCAATATCATTTTTGTGGATTTTTATGCTCGGTGGTTGGATCTTAGTCATGGATTTCAGAACCCTCAAAATCAGCTTACCTTCAAAAATAAAAAATAAAGATATTAGGTAAATAAATTAAATATTCAAAATATTTAATTATATTTATTAAATTAATTATTTACTTTTTTTCAAAAATATTAATTTATTGAGTTGAAATAATTGAAATATAGTTTATATATATATATATATTTTTAAAAATATAACTTGAAAAATAAAATAATAATTAAGAACTAAATAACCAAACAATCATAAAAAAATTATTAAACAATCACGACAACAAAAGGTCCTTTAACAACTACCAAAAGTGATTGCTAAAGGGAAACAGTGTTCATCCAGTGACTATAAAATGATAATCATTTTTAGTACATCTCTATTGGTTATATATACTACCTTTTAGTAGTAGTATAGACTAGCTTATGAGAGTATATAGCAACCAACTTTTGGAAATCACTACAGGCCACGTGACTAGAGCCTATAATAATAACCAAAATGAATCCATTATATCCCATTAGACTGAGACCTATAGCGGCTGTCATTTGGAGATCACTATAGACCCCCCATTAATAGTCCTTTGGCAAACACTAAATTATGATTGCTATAGGAAATTTATTTTTTTTGAAAAAATAATATAGAAAATACACTACACAAATGATATTTTTAAAAAATAAAAACAATCATTATTTAGAAATTCAATGAACATATACATTATATATAATTTCATAAGCTCAAAAATAATTTATTTCAATCATTTTTCAAGCTCTGAACCCATCTTATCATATTATAGAAAATAAAATAAATTAAAAATAAAAGTTATTACCATAAAAAATAACAAAAAACCAATAATTAGAACTGAATAAATTATTTAAATTAAAAGTTAGTACAATAAAAATATGTGGTTGTTTTCTTTTCGAAATATTACTAGTTTTTAATCATTTTTTTTAATTTTAAACTTCTTTTTTCAGTCAGTCCGAGCACACTTCATGTCAGTTCGATGTGTCTATTGGTTAGAGTTAAGATGAAAATATAGCCAAGAGGGGGGGGGGGGGGGGGGTTGAATTGAACTTTTTAAAAGGAATTTAAAAATTATATATTTGAGTTTTAAAGTTAAAACAATGGAAATAAAATTAAATGAACAAAAAATATTTTTACAGTAGTTTGAATCTAAATGATCATACTTTACTCTCCACCACTCTCATAAACTGAGAGAGATGACACTCACTGACTATGGAATATTACACCAACTTTTACACACCTATATTCACAACCCAATTACAAATAATGTTTCCCTTGGAGACTTAAAACCAAGACTAACCTACCTTTTTATACCTGGACATGAAAATCCCTACCTTTTTCTCACTTGGAGGCACAACCCAAAGCTTGAATTTTGTTTAGAAGTCACAACCAATTATCCTACCTTTTAATGGGTAGTATAACCCATTACAATTTCAAAAAAAAAAATGAATAAAATGAATTAAAACCATAGAACCAGATGAAAAATTCAAAGTTTATTTTTTTATGCTATAAAGAACTCTCCAACAACAAAGGATCAAATTATTATAGTTCAGTTGAAAGAAGTATTTGATATCTGAAGTATACAGAACTTGTACAGTTCAAGAAAATCATCAACCTCATTATTATTCATTGGTTCTTTCAACTATGTATGTAGAGTTTCTTTATACACAACATCTTTTTAAATTTAAATATTGTTGTATCTTTATTTTTCCCAAAGAAAAAATTGCACATGTAACTTCAATGAACTACTTCAGAGTTTTCCATTATTATTTCCTAGATAATCTTCCTTGTGTAAAAATAATATTCATGTGAGTCCTCATTGATATTATATAAAACAAATAAAACTATTGAAGTTAAATAATTAGAACATTAAGAATAAAATTAAATAATAAATATTAGTATCATTGGTTAACTCCTTGATAATATTTGAGACTCACACTTTATATTTTATCACGTTTGAATTTGAATATTCCATGTTCTAATATTTCATTGTGAATATCTACACATTATTTTTTTATTTATATCTCATTTAATTCACAATTAATCAATTTAAAACATTTTTCATAGATTTTAAATATTTAATAAGTAATTTTAGAATAAATAAAATAGTAATAATATCCAAAATAAACTTATATAAAATTGAAATATGATATAATATGAAAAACATAGTATAAATATTTGTTTAAAAAATCATATAGAAATTCACATAGCCATATAGGTGAATTTCACATATATCGATTCATGTAGAAAAATTTATTAATTTAGTTGATTTTTACATAACTATTTTTAATACATAGACAATTATTACAATGTATCCAAATTAATTCATATACCCAAATTATTCACATAGGTAAAATATTCACAGAGGGAAATTTGTGCTACTATGATGTGAAACACACACGTTGCATAGGGGTAACTGATTTTTACCCTTATGTGACTTTCTACCCTTACACAACTTTTGAAGAACCCTATTTACCTTTACAAGAGACTTAGTTTACCCTTACATGGGTTTTGAAAAAGTGTTGGCACCCATACATAAATATTATAAATTCACTTTCACCCTTACACAAGTTATAGAATAATTCTAGTACCCTTACGTAGGTACACCTGACCTTTAAATGAATATAAAAATAACCATATGCGAGTATGAATTTACCTTATGAAACTATATAAACACCATTACAAAACTAGTAAAAAGTGTGCGTTACCTTTATGTAACTAGTAGAATGCACGAGTTACATTTATATAACTAGTAAAACGCGTGGGTTACCTTTAAGTGACTATTAAAACTCACAAGTTACAATTATATAACTATAAAAAACTCAAACTAACCTTACGTAACCCATTGAAACATAATTTTACATTTATGAAACACTATAAAACAATATTTTCCCCTTAAAGAACCTATATAAACATAGGGTTACCTTTTCACAACACTACAATTTTTTTTAAAGGTCCTAAATGACATATTTAACCTAGGATATCTTCATGAAACTTTTATGAAATGTTATAAAAAATTAAAACATGGAATGAAAATATAAATTAAGTAAGTAATAAAAATATATAATCAAAGTCAAGAATAATTTAATCAATACATAAAATAATAAAATGAAGTAAAGCTAAAAACTATAATAAATCACAATAAGATATTTTGTAATTATCAAAACATAATTAGAGAATATAATCCAAAGATCTAATCCAATATTCTCCCCCTTTTTATTAATTAAAAAAAATTATAATTTCAAAAAATCCATACTTTTGAAATTATAAAAAGATAAAGTTTTAATAGAAAATATATATATTTTTAAATAATATAAGGATAACTTCCTAAAAAAATATTTAGCAAAAAAATAATGGATTGTATGTTATAAAATATATATTTTCGAAAATTAATATAAATAAAACCATTTCTAAATGTGTATATTTAAAGACACATGTCAAAGAGACACTATAAATCCTTCCATTGTTAGAATAACAACTAGTAAGTATAAGAAAACTTAAAAATAGTAAACTGAAAAATAAAGTCCATATTACTACAAATTTAATATAAATATGAAATTTTCATCATATAAACACACTCAAAATTCCCCTAAAATCATTCCATAAAAATAATTAAATTTCCATCATTCCATGTTTAAACTTGGTTTTCCCAAACTTAGTAAAGTAAAGGGGCTTAGTAAATATATCAATAAGTTTATTTTTTAATAGAAATAAATTATAGATTTATATTTCCTTTTATTAACATTATCCATAATAAAATTAAATTTAATATCAATGTTCTTATTCCTAGAGTGTTGTAAGAGATTTTTTTAAATGGAAATAGAAAAATTATTGTCACAGAATATATAAATCTTATCAAAATCAAAACCAAAACCAAAACCATAAAGAGTATTCTTAATCCATAATCATTGAGCATAAAAGACTTAGAGGATACATATTCAGATTCTATAGTTAAAGGATATTTTTTTATCTTTTAAGCCTAACAATCTAATGATTTTCCAAGTAAATGACATATACTTGAAGTTATTTTTCTATCTATCATACATCCTCTAAAATCAAAATCAGAATAGCTTTAAAATCAAAATTAGTTATACCCAGATAATATAATCCAATATTCAAATATAATTTAATATATCTGATAATCCTATTAACATAATTAATGAGAATTTTCTTAAGATCACTTTGAAATATAACACAAATGAAAATTGAAAGCATTAAATTAGGTCTAGAAGTAGTAAAATATAACAAACTTACAATAACATATCTATAAGTTTTAATATCAATATATTTTAAAGATTTATCTAAATATAATTTTCATGTTATGGACATGATATTATTTTCACTTTTATAAGAGTCTAAAATAAACCTTTTAAAATTCTCTTTAGAATACATGGATTGATTTAAAAAAATTCCATCATTTCTTTGAATTATTTTCAAAACAATAATTTTTTTAAAAATACCACCATACTCATATCAAATTTAGAAGTTATTAATTATGAAAATTCATTAATAATATTCTCACATGAATTCATAAAAATAAATTCATCAATATAAATTTTAACAATAAAGATATCATTATATATTTCCTTAATAATTAAAGAAGGATTAACATTTCCTTTTTCAATTTTTTTTAAAATGATTCAACCTGTTATACCAAATTTGGGGAGCTTGTTTCAAACCATAAAAAGAAATATATAGTTTTAAAACATGATCAAGATCCATTTTATTTTCAAAACCAGGGGAAAATAAAACATATACTTCTTCAGAAATATAACCATTTATAAAATTGCATTTAAAATCCATTTGAAATAATTTAAATCCATGAAAAGAAACATAAACTAATAATATTATAATTTATTCCAATTAATAATTTAGTGAAAAATATTATTCAAAAACAATACATCCAAATAAAGAATATCATTGAGAAACTAATGTAGCTTTATTTTTTCTTCTAAATTTCTAGATTTATCAAGTTTATTTCTAAAGACCCACTTTGTTCTAATAATATAAGAATTATTTGGTGGAACAACTAAAGTCCACACATTATTTCTAGTAAAAATACTTAACTCATATTACATAGCTACGATATATTTAGAATCATTAAAATATTCATCAATATTATTAGTTATAAAATTATAAATGGAATCACAATAAGTAAAAAGATTCATAACATATTTTCTAGTTTGAACATTTGACTCAATATTTCTAATCAAATTATCTATATGATGATCTTTATGAGTATTCCAAGATCTATCATCAATAAGTTTATATTGAGAAGATTTATTATTTTCCTCAATATGTGCATCTTCATCTTGATGTTCATATTCTTTAAAATTAAAATCTCTAAATTAGTCAACAAGTTGATTAATATCATCATCCCATTTATTCAATGATTTTTCTTCATACTTAACATGAGTTGATTCTTCAAAAAATATGGTTCTTTTATTATATACTATGTATTTCTTACTATTTTTTGGATATCCTAATAAAATGAATTTATCATATTTTTTATCAAATTTATCTAAATAATACTTAGTATTGTGAATGAAACCTGTACTTCTAATGACTCTAAAATAACCAATTTTAGGTTCCCCCTTACAAATCTCATAAGGTGTATTTTTCAAAAAAGGTATTAAGATAATTATATTTATAACATAACAAGTCATATTCACATTTTTTTACCAAAAATATTTAGGTATATTAAGATTAATTAACATGGTCCTTTCTATTTCTTGAAGAGTTCTATTTTTTTTTCTACTAAACCATTTTTTGTGGTGTTCTTGGAGCTAATTTTTTTTAAAATACTCTTTTTATTCAAAAAATTGGATAAATTATAGATTTTGGAATTTACCACCATGACCACTTATAATTGATTTAATTATATATCCTTTATCATTACGAACCAATTTATAAAAAGTGATAAAATTAGATAAAGTTTAATATATGAGTGTAAGAAAATAAACCCATGTATATCTCGTAAAATCATCAATAAAAATAATAATAATATCTCTTACCTCCCAAAATAGAAGGTTTGATATGACCAAATTAATCCAAATAAATAATATAAATAGGGATTAAAATTTACACATATTTAATTGAATTGATACTGATTCTTTGTTGTTTACCTTTCAAGAAGGATTCACAAAAAAAAAGTGATGTCCTCTTTTTGGTTAAACTAGCTATAAAACTATTTGGTTATTGGATAGATTTTTCTTCAACCTGAAATTAGCATGTACCAAATTACTATTTTTAAAAATATTATCATATTTTAAAACATTCAAACATTTGACATTTTGATTTGTTAATTCAGAAAAATGAATTCAATAAATGTTCTCTTTAAATGAAACAAAATAGATTTATATTTAAATATAATTAATTTATCATTTTTAAATTTAATAAAAATTCAATCATCATAATGTTATGAAATTATTATTAAATTATGTTTCAATCCTTAAATATATAAAACTTTATAAATGATAACATAATATTAATTTTCAACCTCATAGAAACCTTTTACCTTTCCTTTAGAAATAGAACCAAATGTAACATTACCTTTATCAATTTTATTGAATGATATAAATTTTGATATATCACTAGTTATATGTGTTGATCATCGACTATACATATACCAAACATCCTTTTTGATGATCTCTATACACATTTAATCTAAAAAAATATTTAAAAAAGTTTTGGTACCCATGGAAATTTGGGTCCAATGGGATTAACATACATATTATTGGGAATTCAAAATGATTTCAAACAATTTTTTACAAGTAATATAGAAAATAAATATTTAGAAGTAAAAGCCTTAGTATGTCCAAGAGATTTTGGAAATCTCAAGGATCACTCATTTTCATTATGACATTTTATTTGAAATCTAAAACATGTAACAATATATGTACTTCCATTAGTTCTCTTAACAACAAAATTCTTGTAAATTTTGGATAAATTTTTTTTATAACCAAGACTATATATCTTTTTTTAAAATTTTATTAAAACTCATCATTTTATCAAATATTACCCACATTTTAACAAAAACGGACATATTTGACTTTAAAATTTTAAATTTATTTATGAGATATTAATTATCTTTAATTATAATATCAAAATTACTTCCTTCAGATTAAAGACATTTTGATATGAAATTATTTTCTCTCTTTAAATTTTCATCATCATCAAGGGAAGTTTTAATATTTTCTTGAGAAGATTCTAGTTTTGTATGTGCATAATTTAAATCTTCTTGGATAGATTTCTTAATTTTTTAATTTTATTAAAAATAATGTTATGTTAACTCTTAATGTTTTTATATAAACTAGTTATATTTTCATCTTTATGGTCAAGTATTTCAAACTCTTTACGAAATTACTATACAGTGGGTTTTTAGTATTAAATTTAAAAGAAGAATAATATGTAAAATCATTTACTTGATTTAAAAAATATATTAAGAAAAAAATAAAACATCCTTTTCTAAATAAGATTCATTTTCAGAACTTGAATACTCAATGAAAATCCATCTGACCGCCATTTCATTCTTTTCGTTCTTGTATTTTTTCCTTTTATTTTTATCCTTCTTTAATATTGGGAAATCAAGCATGATTTACCCCCTTTTTTCACTCGTAAAATATTATATCTTGAGAAAAATTACAAATACAATTACCTTTATTATACTTCTTGAAATCATCTCCAGGATAGTTTTTTTTGAGATCTTATGGAAAAATATTACTTCCTTCTATATCCTCCCTTTGTGACATATGAGATATCATTCCTATCACTACCCTATAACTAAAAATAATAAGAGTAAGTAGAAACATTTGAATTAAAATTTATTCCCTTATTCTTTGAGTTATCTTATTCATAAATATTTTTAAGATCTAACTGATATTGAAATAATAATATAATAAGCTCATTAAGTGTATATTCCTTGAAGTATTTACTTCCATCTATAGAATTTTTGTTAGAATGCCACTTAATAAGAAGTAATCTAAGCACTCTTTCAATAAGAACATGGTTTTAAAGAGTTTTTACTAAAGAACTCAAACCATTTAAAATACTAATATATCTATGGAACATTTAATAATTTATTATACACCCATATTAAATTCTTGATATTCAGTTATTAACATGACTAAATTAGTTCTAATGAGATTATCTGAGCCAAGATGTGTATCTTATAGGACTTTCCAAATGCAATGTGTAATTTTACATGTATATACATAACTATATACATTTATATTTATCACACAATATAAAATATTCATTACCTTTTAATTCAATACATACATTAATGCATCATTACCAACTAATGATTCGGGTTCACATTCAGGTATTTTATATGGGTTACAATGATTTCCCAATTATCAATGTTATGTTTCTTTAAGAATGATTCTATCTAAGACTATAAGCAGCTATAATTATTACCATTAAAATGAGGTAGTTTTTAATCTATCCATCCATCATTCAAACTTTTTCATTCCATCTTAAATGAGATATTTTCCCCATGATGGTTGAGTTAAGAAATGGTTAGTAAAAATAAAGAATATATCATGCTAGGGAACCTATGATACGAATTATAAAACCAGAGTTAAGATTAAAATATATCCAGGGGTGAATTATCCTTTTTAGAAGGAATTTAAAAATTATATATTAGTTTTTCAAATTTAATGTAGTGTAAATAAAATGAAATGAACACATAATATTTATATAGCAGTTCAGATCTTAATGACCCCAATCTACTCATCAACCCTCTCATGAACTCAGAGAGATGAAAACCACTAACTATGGAATCTTAAACTGAATTTTTCACACTTGGAGTCACAAATATATTACAAATACATGTTTCTATATAGGATTAAACCCATGACTAACCTTCCTTTTTCTACTTGGAGTTACAATATGAACAAACATGACGTTTTATCACATGGAGTCACAACCCAAAGCCCGGATTTTGTTTGGGAGGCACAACCCACTATCTTTCCTTTTAATGTATAGTAAAACCTGTTATGATTAAACACATAGAAAATAATGGAAAAATTAAAACTGTAGAGCCAAACTAACATTTCAGAGTTTGAGTGTCAATGCATCAAGGAACTTTCCAACATCAAAAGATCAAATGATGGTAGTTTGGCCGAGAGTAGTATTTGATCACTAAAGTATGAAATATTTGTATAGCTCAATATAATCCTCAACCTCATTATTATGTAATGGTTTTGTAAAATATATATATAAAGTTTCTTTATTAACAATATCTTTCAAATTTGAAGACCGTTACGTATTTAGTTTTCTTGAAGAAAAAATTATGCATGTAATTTCAATGAACTAATTCAGAGTTGTCCATGCTTATTTTATAAATTATGCACCATGTGTAAAAATAATATTCATGTGATTTCTAGTTGATATTATATAATACAAATATAACTATATTCTAGAACTCATTATAACATCTAATATATAATTAAATAATAAATATTAATATCATTTGAAAACTCCTTAATAATATTTAAGACAAACCCTTTATATTTCATCTGGTATGAATTTGAATATTTCAAGTTCCAAAATTTCAGCATGAATATCTATACATGCTTAATCCATGTACATATCATTTAATTCATATTTAAACAATTTAAAACATGTTATCATGGATTCTAAAAAATTAATAAGTAATTTTGAGAATAAATAAAACACTAATAAGATTCACAATAAACTTGAAACAAATTGAAATATGAAATAATATTTAAATCATAGTATAAATCTAGGTATTAGAACATTCTATATAAATTTGTGTAGAAACATATGTGAATTTCAAATATATGGATTAAAGTTGGAAAATTCATTTACATAGATGATTTCCACATACATGTTTTTTACCACATAACTAATTTTTAGCATGTATTCAAATCTATTAATGTAGATAAATTATTCACATAGGTAAAATATTCATTTAGGAAAATATATGCTACCCTTATGTGAAACACACACACACACACACTATGTAGTGGTAACTAATTCTTACCCTTACATGACTTACTACCCTTAAGTAGCTTTTGGAGAACCCTGGTTAACTTTACGTAAGACTTACATAACCCTTATGTAGGTTTTTAAAAAGTGTTGGAACCCTTATGTAAATATTATAAATTAACTAGTACCCTTACACAGGTTACAAAAAAATGATAGTACCCTTTTGTAGGTACAATTAACATTTACATGAATAGAGAAATACCCTTACATAAGTAAGAAGTAACCTTACAAAACTATAAAAATACATTTATCCAACTAGTAAAAAGTGTGTGTTGCCTTTACATAACTAGTATAATTCACAGGTTATCTTTATATAACTAGTATAATGCATGGGTTACCTTTACGTAACTAGAAGAATGTGCAAGTTACCTTTACGTAACTATTATAATTCACGGGTTACCTTTACATAACTATTAAAACTCCAAATTTAACTTTACATAACTTCATAAAACTCAACCTAACCTTACATAACCCATTTAAACTTAAGGCTACCTTTACAAAACACTAAAAAACAACATTATACCCTTATGTTACCTATATAAACAAAGGGTTACCTTTATGCAACACTAGAAAACGATAATTAAATGTACTAAATGATATATTTATCCTAAGATCTATTACTGAAACTTATAGGAATTGTTATAAAAAATTAGAACATGAAATCCCAAGATAAATTAAGGAATAAAAATTTATAACCAAAGTTAAGCATACTTTAATCAATACATAAAATAATAACACAAAGTAAAGTTTAAAACTATAATTAATCATAATAAGATATTTTTTATTATCAAAACATAATTAGATATTATAATTTAAGGATCTAATTTAATAGTTTCTTTGATTATTAACATCATAAATAATTAAAATATAATTATCCTATGATTTTACATCAATTTGTGGTCATTTTCTAAGGTTTTGATAATTACACATAGGTTTTAGTGTTTTAAACACTAAAACAGAGTTTCCATAATACTAAAAAATGAAAACTTAGAGTGACATAGAATTAGTCCATACATTTAAAAAATAAATATACAATTGTTTTTTTAAAATTTCATGATAATTTTTGGTTGTTTGTTTGGTTTTAAACCCCGATCACATGTTTTAAGTCTATTATTTCTTTAAGAACTTTTTATTCAATCAGTATGGGCACAACATATGTTAGATTATGGTTTATTCTACTCATACACATCAAAAATAATTCAAAGTTAGTTTTTCTATGATTTAACATTAATTTTAGGTCATTTTATAATGGGTTTTATTGTTATAAACATGCTTTAGTGTTTTAAAACAGAAAAAATGTGTCTTCAGAAATATTGGGAAAATATTGATTCATTTTGATGTTCTGTTAGTCCCTAAATTTTACCAATCAATATAAATTTATTTAATATGATATCATGGTAATTAGTGGTCATTTTATTGGTTTTGACCCCATGGAATAGGTATATAAAAACTGTTAATTCTTTAAGAACTATTTATTCAATAAGTTCGAGCACAGTACACATCGAATTAATGTTATGTCTACTAGTACATGTCTAAAATAATTCAAATATAGATAAACTATGATTTAACATTAATCAGAGGTTGTTTTTTATATTTCAGACCATTACATGTAGGTTTTAGTGTTTTAAAACACTAAAATGGTGTTTTCAGTCATCTCGGGAAAATGAAAACTCAGATAGATACTTCATGAGTTCCTATATTTAAATAATTTTTATAAAAATATTTTTATATGTTTTAATAGTAATCAGAGGTCAATTTCTTGGTTTTGACTCCCTGATGCATGTTTTTGAAGATATCAATTCCTTAAGAATAAATTTTTCAGTTAGTTTGAGCACATCGAATGTAGGATTGATGTGTTATCTACTCATAAATGTAAAAAATAATTGAAATATTTTTTTTCAATGATTTCATGTTAATATAAGGTCATTTCCTACGGTTATGACTATTAAAAGAATGTTTTAGTGTTTTCAAATACTAAAAAGGTATTTTCAGCCATCCTAGGAAAATGAAAACTTGGATGGACATGTCATTAGTCTCTTTATTTAAAAAATAAATATACATTTCTTTTACTATGATTTTAGAACAATTATTGGTCTTTTTATTGGGTTTTATCCCTTGGTGCACATTTTTAAAGACCAATAATTCTTTAAGAACAACTTATTCAGTCAATGTGAGCACACTGCATGTAAAATTGATGTGTCATCTACTTGAAAACATAAAAACTAATTCAACGACAATTTTACTAGAATTTTATGTCAATATGACTTTTTTATATGGTTTTTACCATCACATGAATGTTTTAGTGTTTTAAAATACTAAAAATCCATTTTTTAGTCATCCTGAAAAAATGAAAACTCATATTGAAGTACCATAAAATACTAAATTTCACAAATAAATATATGATTGTTATTCTATGATTTCATGGTAATAATAGATCATTATATTTGTTTTGATTCCATGGTGCACATTTTTTATGTTTTTTAATTATTTAAGATCTGTTTATTCAACCAGTCCAAGAAAAACCACATGTTATATTGATATTTTGTCTACTCATACACATCATAAATTATTCAAAGACAGTTTTCTATGATTTCACATCAATATAAGGTTTTTTATATTATTTTTACCATCACACACTCATTTTAATGTTTTAAAACCCAAAAAATAATTTTTGGTCATTTGGGTAAAAGAATAACTCATATTGATGCATTGTTAGTCCATTCATTTCAAAAATAAATATAATATTGTTATCCTATGATTTAAATACAATCAGAGGTTATTTTTTTTATGTTTTGAACCTCCAACACATGTACTTAATGATTGTTTATTATTTAAGAACTGCTTACTCAGTCATCCCGAGCACACTGCATGCTATATTCTCATATTTTCTACTTTTACATGTCAAATGTAATTCAAAGATAGTTATCCTATGATTTTACTTCACTTCAAGGTACTTTTATAGGATTTTTTATCATTATATGCATGTTTTAATGTTTTAAAACACTAAAAAGTCAATTTTGATCATCTTAAGAAAATTAAAACTTAGATTAATGAATCATTAGTACCTATATTTCAAAAATTAATATATGGTTATTTTTCTATGACTTTACAGTAATTAGAGTCCATTTTATTGTCTTTTACCCCACAACACACATTTTTAATGATTATTAATTCTTTAAGAACTACTTATTTAGTTAGTTTGAGGACACTAAATATCATATTAAGATGATGTATACTCATACACATTAAAAATAACATAAATATAGTTTTACTATTACTTTACATAAATTCTAGGTCATTTTATTTTGATCATCACACACACATTTTAGTGTTTTAAAAAACTAAAAAATGTTTTTGGTTTTTCTAGGGAAAAATGTAGATTAACATGTCGTTATTTACTATATTTCTAAAATCAATATATAGTTTTTTACTATTACTTCATGTAAATTATAAGTTTTTTTCATTTTTATGACCCCCTAACATACATTTTTGAAAACTGTTAATTCTTTAAGAATATGCTATTTAGTCAGTTTTAGAAACCCCATGTTTTATTTATATTTAATCAACCCATACACATAAAAAATAATTAAACAAAAAATTTCTTGTGATTTCACATTAATATAAGTTTATTTTATATTTTTTTATTTTTACATGAATGTTTTAGTGTTTTGAAACACTAAAAATGAAATTCCAGTCATATATGGAAAATATCAACTATTATTGACACATCATCAGTTTCTTTAGATAAAAATTATTTGAGGATTGTTTTCCTAGATTTTCACATCATTCACACTTGTTTTCTTAGTTTTTACCCCATGATGGGAGATATGTCATTAATTAATGTCTAAAAGGGTAAACAATATTTTTGACCTTACTAATCAATATGATCATTGGATTATCACATGGTTAACTCATACATATCATAAATGACTCGATGATCATTCTAATACATTTTTAAATGAATCCAAATGTGTTTTCTCAGTTATATCCACCTAATGGTTGATATTTTATTTTATTCAAAGCATAAAGGAAAAATTCTAATTTGGATCATACCAAGAAATTTGAGCATATGATTAATGCTCGATTGATTCCTACAGATCATAAATGACTTTATGATAATTATCTTAATAGTTCACACTAATACAAGTGTATTTTATTTATTTTACCCCTATTACTTGATATGACACTTTAATAAAAATGAAATGGAAACAGAAAACTTTCTATCATACCTAGAAAACCAGGCATCAAATTAATGTATGATTGATTTCTATAAATCATAAATGAATTGAATATTATTTCACAAGGTTTTCATTCTAATATGAGTTTATTTAATCATTTTTGACCAATACCTGGGTGATTTTACTTTTATTAATAAGTGTTAATAATATGAAATCATACTTTCTATTATATCGATCAATCTAGACATGGTTTGATATGTAGATGATTCCTACATATCAAAAAAATTTAGAATAATTTTATAATATTTTCATATCATTCATAAATCATTTTCTTAGTTTTGACTCCTTTATAAGAGATATTTTATATCAATAAACATATAAAAGGTTAAACAATGTTTTAGATCATATTGGAAAATCCAAGAATCATATTTGATTATGATTAACTTTTATATATTATAAATGAATCAATGATAGTGTTATAAAATTTTTTACACCAATCCATATGATTTTTTTTCAATTTTGACCCCCTAATGGGTGATATGTCATTTTAATGAAAGCATAAAGAATAATTTATACTTTGGACAATACTGATAAATTTAGGAATCTAATTGACACGTGATAGATTCCTATATATTATAAATGACTTAATGATCGTTCTCCTAAGTTTTCACACAAATACAATATAATTTTCTTGGTTTTGATCCATTTTACATGATATATTAATTTAATATAAATGTTAAGACATAAAAAAAATTCTATAATACCAAGAAAACAAGGAATCATATTGACACATAATTGATTCCTCCTACATATCATAAATGGACCAAAGATCATTTTTCTATATTTTCAGGCTAATCCTTTCCCACTTTCTCAAAATTTCCCCTATCAAGATGATTTGTATTTTATTAATAATATGAAATAATATTTTTAGTTATACCAATAAATATAGGAATAATTTCGAGGAATGGTTGGTTCCTAGAGACAATAAATGATCTATAGACATTTTTCATAGATTTTCACATCATCTGAAAATCGTTTACTCAGCTTTGACCTCATGATAGGAGACAATTCATATATATAAATGAATAAAAGTTTAATTCGTATTTTCAATCATACTAAGAAACCCAAGAATGATATTTATACATGATTGAATAATTCAGATCATAAATAACTCTATGAACATTCTCATATGTTTTGACACCAATCCAAATGTATTTGAATGGGTCACAATAGCTACTGAAACAAAATAAACAACTACCTATATGTATGTATGTATGTATGTATATTCCATATATATATATATATAATAATATATATATATATATATATATATTAAAAAATAAAAATATATATTCAGAATATATATATGTTCTATACATATACATATATAGACACACACACACACATCATAATTTAGAACATATGAGTGTGTGTATCATAATATATATATATATATATATTAAGAACATATATTCATAGAACATATATATGTAATTTAATATCCCATTACCTTCTTCAAGGTACTTCTTGACTCTTGTTTTGATTCCCTTTTTAGTTGGGTGTGTTTTGAGCTTTTTGCGGGCTGAGAACATTTGTTAGGTAAAATGACCTAAATTTTAGGAATGTATGTTTTTTTAATTAAATAAATTTGGGTATAAATGTGTTAAAGGATTTAGAGAGATATCTTTGGGTTTGGGTTGAGTTAGAATCTTTTTTGAGTTTTTTAGCTTGTTCTGGCTATGTATAATTTTCAAGACAGATTTATGGAATGAATTTATTTCAATATGTGAATCCATTACTCAAAAGAATCCATGAATATTTTTTATGATGTTATATGGTATTGATTGGGATTTTTAACCCCAGGTTATGTAATTTTTGGTATATCTATCACTCGGGATTAAAAAATAATGAATCGAGGTTTCACATGATGAATTCCTTAGGGCCAGTGGGTTTTTGTATAGTGATGATTGAAAAATATTTCATTTTTGTGCACCCTCTTCTATCTATACCTAGGGTTACTCCAGGTTATTTTGGGTAAATATCTTCCATTCTGATTGTTTGGTTTGGAATTTGTTCCCTGGTGAGTTTCCTAGTTTTGATTTTATACTTATCTCTACTACCCCTCTTTGGCAATGGTATGATATCATATTTATAAACAAAATTGGAGTTGATCTTCATGATTTCTTACATAGGTTTTCATTTTTGGTTTCCTTTTCTTTCATTATTTATTGGTGTTTCCCCTTACGGGTGTTGATTGGATCGCTAATTAATGGTAGGTGGTTCCATAAGATAGAAAATTACAATTGAAACCCCAAATTTATAGATTTAATGGAAATGAGTTTTTAAATGATTTAAAAACCCAAATATGAAGGATGATTCTGAAAAAGGAATTAAAATTATAAAAAACCCCAATTTCAATGGCATTGAAATTATGGGTTAGATTTTTAGAAAAATGATTACTTGAAAAGATAAATGATTTAATGAAATGATTTGATGTTGATTCTTGCGAAAACTATTTTTAAATGAAATATGATTTTGAAATGAATGAATTTGATGAAAACATATGATTTGGTTTTGATATTGTAAAGTCATTTTGAAATTAAAACTAGGATTTTGATTTGAAATGAATGATTTTCCCATGGTTAATTGATTGATTGATTAAAGCACAAGTGAGATTGAGAAATTAGTGGGAGATTAGGACATGAATGCTGGAAGTACGACTCCCTAGCTATGGATTGACGATGAGAACTATAACTACACCTAGTTCAGCATAATTATACCTAATGGTATGTTGTTTGATTAGTTCTGTTATCCCGAACCTAGGGTCTTATTTTGATATATCTTCTATATTTTGATTAGGAAAGCATGTAGTTATGAAAATATGGAAATGCCTTTACATTCCTTGTTTTATTTAAATTGAAAGAATATTTGATTTAATTGTTATGGAATTTATTATTGAACACTTTTTGAGACCCTACTAGGCTTTATAACTCACACCCTACACTTTAATTCAAGAATTTTTAGATTATCTTATTCTAAGTCTAAGAAAAATAAAAATACACCTTAGTGGTGGTGGATATTCTTAATCCCTAGGACCCAGAGTGATGGAGGTGGCTGGTGGAGATGAAATCCACTATCTACCTAGGTTTATCATTGAGATTTATCTTGGAAAATGCTGTTTCACTTGACGATGAACTATTTGGGTACTATTTTACCTATTTTATTATGGTACTTTCTCATTTTTTAGTGTCAATCATAATTAAATTTATCTTTTTTCCTTCCATTGTTTTGTGAAAAAATCATCCTCTCATGATTCCTTTATGATTCTAGGTTCTAGTTACCAACCCGTGGGGATTGGGAATTCCTTTTGATCCATGTTGAGGATATCTTAGGTATCAGGTTACTAGGGTATCTAGGATAGTTCATGAAAAAGTTTTATCAAAGGTGTAGGTTGTGCATATTCCTTTGATGTCAATTAGGTTGTTTTGGTAGATAGAAGGTAGGATTTATGGGACTTATAAGATATTTTTGAGAAAATTCCTAGCCATCTCTCATTATAAGGATCCTTAAGTCACTATGGGTGTTTAAGAAAAGTGTCTTGAGGAATGTTCTGATTTTGTATAGACATTTCCCTACTTTTGATATGATTATGTTGAAATCTTAATCTTTATTTTTACGTGGTGAAATTAAAATTCATATGACTCTTATTTGAGTTTTTAATATATTTATCCATGATGATTTTTGAGTGTTGTCTATTGATCTTTTTTTATCAGCATGCTTCTGAGAAGATGTTTGAATAGGCCATAGGAGTAAGCTATTGGTGAACCTCAGTAAGAAAATCCTCTGGTTGACCTGAATCTTGTTGAAATAATGGGGCATTCTATTCATGATTTGGGATATGCACCAGCAAATATTCCCATTCAGGCTCCTATTATGGAGCCTATAAGTGATTAATAAATAAATAATTCTCAATATTTTATTTATAAAAAAACACTATCATTCCAATTCTCAAATGATCCTCAAGAGGTTGAGGATTGGTTGAAAAATATTGAGCTACTTTTTGAGTCCTTGGAAAAAACCGATTCAATAAATGTAACATGTGATAACTTTAAGATAGAAGGGAATATCTAGAGATGGTGATAATTGAGGGTAATGGTGAATAATTATGATGCATTAGAGTGTAAGTCCTTTATAGTTGTTTTTACTGATCATTTCTATCCAGAGTTGATGGTCATGGTGAAGTCTATAGAGTTTCATAACCTCTATTAGGGTGACAGGACATTGAAATTGTATGCAAACCATTTGTTGAGATTTTTTTGTTTTCACTTGAGGTAATGTATAATGACAAGATGAGGAATTGGTAGTTCGAGATGGGTCACCAACCTGGTATCTGATAATAAGTTTTCTTGATGAAGCTTTATACTGATGTACTGGATAGAGCATTGATGGATAAGCTTGACCTGGCTGGTAAGTCAGGGTTTATTGGAGTTACTTTTTATCCCAATGAAAATTATGTGATTTCCTTTCAAGTAAAGATAATCATAATTAGTACCATGGTAGTTATAAAAAATAGGCATCGTTCAGACCTCCTGTAGTACCTAGAAGAGTC
Source organism: Viscum album (assembly GCA_963277665.1). Taxonomy (NCBI): domain Eukaryota; kingdom Viridiplantae; phylum Streptophyta; class Magnoliopsida; order Santalales; family Viscaceae; genus Viscum; species Viscum album. The sequence goes on along the minus strand of OY728150.1, from coordinate 2,054,248,529 downwards.
CCTTTGACTGTCTTCTAGTGTGGAAAGGTTGGAAATTTGATACGAGTTTTCACTGAGTCAACCAAGATCTATAGTTCATGAGATATCTCAAGCCACATAAAAAATTTATTCTATTTATTTTCCACTCCATACAGTTGAATGATCCCATAAATACCAAAAATTACAGAGGTATAATAAAATTCCTCAATAAATTAGGGGTTCTATCTACAAGAATTTAGAATGAATATTCTTCGTGTAGTGGAATAGACTCAAGAGGAAGATGATGAGGGTCTAATGGCTGTGAGATGTACCATCACTATAGATTCATCTTTAGTGACTACTTTATTTGATACTGGTGCATCTCAATCATTTATATCATCCTAAGTTATGAATTTTATAAATAATTATATGGAGCATCTATCTTATGTGATGGATATTACAACACCCCTCAAAATGAAGATAGAATAGGGTCTTCAGTGTCTTAATTATGTTTTCTATTTATTATACATTAAGATTACCTATATTTTTTTGGTTCTCAACATGAAACCTATTGACATATTTTTTTGTATGGATTAGATGATTTCACATAAGGACCAAATTGATTTTTACCTTCGGTGGGTCTCATTGACTATGCCTAATGGGGTGTTCTGTTTCTTTCAGGAAGAATGGGACCTGAGGTCGAGTAGATCCAAAACTTATTTTTCATATTTGGACAGAGTAATATTGATGTTTTCTTTCGACTTGGAGTGGGAATATTTTAACGATGATCGACCTCTAGTTTTCATTGAGTTTCACAACATTTTCCTTTTTATTTCTCTAGATTATCATTGGTAAGATAGGTAGAGTTTTCTATTGATTTGGTACCTAGTGATCAGCCAATTTATTTTCCTTCTTACCATATGGAACTAGTGGAGTTGAAAGATTTAAAATATCAGTTAAATAATATTATAGATAAATGTTTCATACTCTTGAGTGTTACACCTTGGTAAAAACTTATTCTCTTTAAAAATAAAGATGATGGTACAATTTGAATTTGTGTTTATTACGAAAAACTAAATCGAGTTACAGTGAATAATAAATTTTCATTTCCATATATTGACGATATGTTTGACTAGTGTAAAGGAGTGAAGTGGTTTTTGAATATTGATCTTTGATTATGTTATCACTAGTTGAGAATAAAAGAGTATGAAATTTGAAAAAAAACCTTTCGGAGTAGTTATATCTATTTTGAGTACCTTATTATTCCATTTAGTCTATAAAATTCTCCCACAATTTTTATATATTTTATGAACAAGATATTTCTTGTGTACCTTGACTCGTTGATGGTGTTATTTATGGATGACATCATAGTTTACTCTTATATCAAGGATATCCATGTGTGTCCTTGGAGAGAAGTTATAGAAACCTTGATAAATCATCAATTTGGTGTAAAAATTTCAGAGTGAAATTTATCGATTCGGGATATAAATTTGTTAGGTCGCATGGTCTTGGAACATGGTATTTCAGTTGATCCTGAGAAGGTGAAAGATGTTATGACATGGGAAAAACCACAGATTTTTTTTATATTCAGATCTTATTGTGTTTGTAAGGATATTACCATAGGGGTTTTAAGGATTTTTGGAATTTGGATTCTCTAATGATCGCTCTCGCTAGGAAAGGAGTGATATTCGTATGATATGAGAAATGTCAGAGTTATGTTATTTAGATAAAATCTATTTTTATTTCTACAATGATGTTGAATCTTCTAGAGTCCAGGAAGGACTATGCGGTCCTCTATAACACATTAGGTTTGGGATTGGGTTGTTTCCTTATATAGGGTGATAACGTGGTAGACTACGATTCCAAACATTGTAGGCCACGTAAGAAGAGTTATTCAACCTATGATCTCAAAATCATAGCTATGATGCATTCTTGTAATAGTTGGAAGCCTTAAATTTTTGTTTAAATTTTTACCATTTATTCCAACCACAAAATATTTAGTTATATATTCTCTCAAAAATATTTTAGCCTCTGATAGGGGAATTGGCTAGAGGACTTGTGGTCTTTTGATTTTGACATTTCCTACACACTGTTAAGGGGAATGTCATTGCTGATTAATTGAGAAGGAAAAATATGACCTTGGACATGAAAGAATCATTAGAAGAGTGCAATATGATAGATATATTTGCTTTTTTATATTTGGATGTTTGGGATAATAAGTCTGATGTTGTTTTGGAAAGAGTGCATTTGAACTCCTCACTTATCGAGATGATTCTTCAAGAGCAGAAGTTTGATGACGAATTATGACGAATTAGGGACTCTCTTTATGCCAATCATACCATTAGGGAATGGTAATTTTACCTAGAGGACATCATAAGTTTCTAGAACTAGTATGTTGGGAATTTTATTAGGATAATAGACTTTATGGGGGACTTTCATAGTTCCCAATGGGCTGTGCATATGGGAACCAGAAATATTTTCTATGGTATGCGATGACGATTCTGGTGGCTAGGTATGATATGGGATATCACTAAATTTGTATCTCATTGTTATACCTTCTAAAAGGTCAAATCTAAAAACCATATGTAATGACTCTATTTTTTCCATGTATTACTTTAGAATATTATATGGATTATTTTTGGAGCTAGGCACTGAGACAGTGTGACATTCCAAGGTCTGATGAGCCCAAAATTATTTTTTGAAATATATTAAATTATTAAATATCACGAACACACATTTTTCCTAAAAAAGTGGAATAAATCTTAAACAGAGGCTCATATTATAAATTTGAGGTTTTCATTGAGTTTAGAGTGTGGGTTTTACCCTAGGCGTGACATAAAAGTTGTTGTTAGGCGTTTTTATAAAGTGCAGTCATGAGAGAATTAATAGAATAATTAAAAAATATATATTTTTAATATTTTTTTATCTTTTTTGATGAAACAACCTAAAATATTATAAAAATACACAGTTATAAGGAGATATTCGGGTTATAAAATTAACCTTGGAGACCTAGAGGACCATTGGAGGATATTGTTCTTGGAAGATGATGTAGGACCAGATCATAGATTGTCGATCAGTGTGCATCAGGATTTGAGAATCTTTCCAATGAAAATAATACAGATTATTTCTTCATTAGTGATAAATACATCTCATGGTAGGACATTGTTTTATTTTGATTTATCCCCATTCATTTATTCCTACGAATATTGAGAATCAATCAACTAATGAATTGATTTTTGGATTTCAACTAATGAATCTTTCAAATGAAAATGATACAGATTTTTGTTTTATTTTGATTTATCCCCATTAATTTATATTCCTTCTCAAGTAATCAGCAATGACATTCCCCTTAACATCTAATGGTATAGGATAAATGTTATCTGAGATTGGGTATTTATTTGTTGATTATGTTATATATCTTACTTTATCATTCTAATAATAATGAATTGAGGTTTAAATGAACATTGGATGAGTTTTGTTCCTCATGTTTGTCTTTTGTGAATTTGTTCCCCCATTCTTCATTCATCGCGGGCAATTCCTTTAGGCCATGGTTCAATGAATACCCAGAAATAAATCATTGACCACCCATTACATGGAATAAAATATTGATATCACAAACATCGGATTATTTATGGCTTGAGATAGAGGATCTTACTGACGATAGTTGACCGATATTGGTTTGATGATCCCCATTCTTCCCTATTGGGCATATGATGGAAATAATGCATGATGAAAACCAATTATTATTTGAATTGAATGGATAGATTTCAAAGAGTAGTGATGGAGAGGCTCAGTCAGACTAGATCTATAATCTCAGTGTGAGATCAATGACAAAACCAGAGGCAGTGGTGGTTTGGGAATTCATGGAAGAGGAACCTCAGATTCTTGAATGTTTTGGGTTACACAGTGTATAATATGGGACTACACACTATGTAGGACCCCCAGAGCAGTGACTAAGTTTTATGGTAAGAGTTATGAATCACATGTTGTGTAGTCCCTACCACACACCATGTGACCCTAGCTTGCTAGATTTGTGTGTATAGGGTACGAATTCCATGGTAGATTAGTGGAGTTTCATGCCATATGGGATATACCACACACTGTGTACATCCTAGAAGATAGCTCAACATGTACAAAAGGTGTACTCCCAAGCGACTATGTGTCCCCACACACCGTGTATGGTGGGATACATGCCATGTACTCAGACATGGGCATAGACATGGGCATATGGTATGTTACATGGGTAGGACCCGGTGCTTAAGGGACACACTATATACTTTCAGTACATTCCATGTACTTATTCAAATATAGCTTGGATCCCTTGTCATCTTTAGCTTGGAAAATATTTGTTAGGGTTTGTTCCCTTGATCCATTACATGGGGGTTTAATATGGATTCACATCCTATGAATAGAATGGTGATCGCATCTAAGGAACCCCCGTCTTGGATAGAGCCATTATAATCCAACTAAGAGGCCAAGAGTGAAATCCTATATCACCATCATTTTACCTAGGTGAGATTCTCACTATTTTCGTGACCAACACTACACAAACATCAATACCTTACTTAGCGAGTTAGTCCAGAATGAGTTATTGGTATACCTCATGGCCGTGGGTGTGATCCCCATCCATGTATTGATATCTTCATACTTATTATGTGTACCTATTATGGTAATACTCAATGATAATGACATCTCTAATGGAAACCATTAGTGTTATCTGACTCGTAGAGTGTGTTCTCCTAGATGAGTGTTATATAGAACCTTTGAGCAGGAATCCTAGGCCATCTTTATGGTTGGGATCTTATATTGAGAATGTGTGTATTTTATGATTATATATGGATGTTATTGTTATATTTTACATTGACATATACATATAATTATTTGAATGCTATTCTTGATTTTATATGCTTAGTGATTTCAGGGTTTCCTTCCAGGTACTGTTATACTCACCCCTTCATGGGATCTTCCTACATGTGTCATGTCTTATGAATATTAATGAAATTTTTATTGAGTCTTAGAGGGACCAAGACCATGTGTATCTTAGTGATCCAGAAAAACCTAGATATGTTCCAGTGGTTATGTTAATAACATTCCTCACCCACTTCACATGTTTGAATAGTTTTCAATTTCTTTTGGTGATATTTTATTTGTCCACTTCCTTTACAACAATTGTTGTTGTACTCTAATGGTGGTATTTTATATGTATGTATACATGGTTATTTTTGTTTTATATTTTATCATTGTATAGTATTGGAGATTTGTGAATGTGTACATGTACATCAGGGTAAGGCCTCACATGTGTGTGATATGCCTACTCGAAGCTGGTTTCCATCCCCTGAACTATTGGTGGAAGGCTTGGGGTAGTCATGGTTTGGGCCCCATTGGTCTAGGTCGTGACATAGTGGTATCAGAGGGGTCGGTTCTACCTTATGACTAGAGTCTGTGATATTGGTTTTGGTTTTATAGAAATAGTGTTAAGTGTTTCAAGTTCATCTCTCAGGCTAGGGACTCCAATGTTGGTGCGACAGTTGACTTACCCATTCTCCAATACTTTGACTACCTTCTTGTCAACTCAGTTCATATAGTCACTATTTTTAGGGAAAAACTTTGGCACATGCATCATATAGGAATATGTTTTAGTTTCCATGTCCTTATTTAGTTATATCTCTAGATGTAACCATTGACTATGGTGCATCTTGTCTATTTCAGGATACCTATATGATGTTTTCTAGATAGGATTCATCATCAGAATCATAAGGATGATCCCATGAGTGATGAGGCTTTGATATAGGTACCTGTTCAGGTGGTGTTACCTCTAGGTGGTGCACTAATCTTACCACCACCAGTTGAGTAGTAGATGGTACCATCAATACTAGTGTATAAGGTGTGTAGACTGAGTTTGATTCATGATTTTTAGCATGAGTGATCCCTCAGGTTCATGGGTGATTCATAACCTCATGTGGCTAAGGAATGGATTGAGGCAATGAATTGAGTCTTTTGTATCATTAGGACACTGACATATCATATGGTGGTCATGGTAATAGGCCTTCTTCATGGATCTATGGGAAGATGGTTGGGCTTACTAACCTAGTCATACTATGAGGTGACTCTTTCATGGTCAAAGTTTGAGCACCTTTTCAAAGGATAATTTTCTTGAGCTTTTCTAGGGTATTTTTAAATGTTGTAGATTCTATATCTTCATCATGGAAGTATGACCATGGATCTATATTTGTCGAGGTTCACCAACATCTCTTAATACTTGATGGATATGGTGAGTGATCAATTCTTTCAAGATCAGAACTTCAAGAAAGGACTACATAGATACATATGATATATCATGAAACCTCTATGCATTCCTACATATACTGGTGTGTTGGATAGTTATTTGGAGGTTGATAGTTTCTTGTTCAAGCAGATGCAGATAGTTAGGGTCGGCAGTGGAAAAACGAGAGTTGAGACTTTGGTGATAGGGGTCCGATGACAGACACAAGGACCTGGACATGTTATATGTTTCATGAGGTGATCCCAGGATAGAGGGTCTATGTATTAGGGATAAAAAGATATTTATAGTTATCATAGATGGAGGAAATGCCACTCTTGTGATGGTCGGGGGTATCTGGTATGATATTTTCCAACCTGATGTGCAGTAGATAGAGAGATAGCAGATGGGCCACCTTGGAAGAGGCTGCGATAGGAGTAGGTAGGTCCATATGGTGGAGAACATGGAAGAGGATCTAGGAGAGTATCTACAGGGGATTGTATTTTTGATTTATTACCACCACCATCCCCAGGTCGTTCACGCTTGGTTTAAGGAGTTGGGGGATAGGGGCGAGGGCTGCTATATGCATTCAAGGCTTATGACCCAGCGGCTCCAGGTATGATACAAGGTATTATATTTTTGTTTTCTACCTTATATAATATATTTATAGATACATGCGTGATTAATTATTTTCGTTACACTACTCTAGTTTGAGACTTATAGATTCTGGCTGATCCTTTTCCTCGACCCTTATGCTTTGAGACTTCTACTGATGGTGACTTAATGATCACACAATTCTGCTGACAGTGTGACCTGACTATTAGAGGTGAGAGTTTATTTTGAGATCAATTTTTAGTAGAAATGAGGCCTTATAATTTCATATTAGGTATAGATTGGTTATGTAAAGTTTATTCCCATATGGACTATTTTAGGTGGAGGATGCGATGTGTCCACAGTAATGGGAATATGTTTTCCTTTTTAGGTAAAAAAGGAATCCTAGGTAGAGTAGGATGGGATCATGTATAAGAGGGTACATTCGATTATAGACTAATTGGATAACATGAATTTTTGTGCATCAAATTCTATGTGCTTAGAAGTTCCTATAGTGGTGACAGAGTATGAGGAACTCTTTTTTTAGGATGTTTTAGGCTTACCTCCCCACTAAGAGATCGAATTATACATTGAAATACACCCTAGTATAACCTTGATATATGCACCATCATATTAAATAGATTCTATATAGGTTTTTTAGTTGAGGGTGTAGTTGGAGGACTTGTAGAGGTGGGGATTTATTAGGCCCATGGTCTCACCTAGGGCAACCCCAGTTATTTTCACCAAGAAGTTGGATGGGTGCTAGAGGTTGTGTGTGGATTACCATCTCCTAAACCAGGGGAATATAAAGAAAAATTATAAACTACCAAGGATAGATGGCCTATTTTATTAGTTGAGAGGGCCATGATAGTTCTCAAATAATGACCCCAGATTAGGCTATCACTAGCTGCATGTAGGAGACGAGGGTATACTAAAGATGGATTTTGGATGTTTTTACGGTCATTATGAGTACTTTATGATACTTTTTAGCATGAATAACACCCCAATATTATTCATGGGACTCATGAAATAAATATTTCATCCTTTCTTAGATTAGTTTGTGGTAGTCTTCATTTATAATATCTTAGAGTACTCGACATACGAGGAGGAGCATGCGAGACACTTGAGGAAAGTCCTGGATGTAATTCGAGAGCATCATCTTTATGGGAAGCTCCACAAGTTATAGTTATTTATTAAGGATTTCCAATTTTTGGGACATGTTATATTAGTAGATGGTATAGCAGTGTACCTAGAAAATAATGAGGTAGTGTTATCTTGGGAGCCAACCAATATCATGAAGGAGGTGTAGAGCTTCCTTGGATTGGTAGGAAACTATCAGAGATTTGTACCCAATTTCTCCAGGATACCATATCCCTTGAAAACTTTAATCTTAAAATGGAATTATTTCATGTGTATAGAGAAGTTTCAATAGGTTTCCTAAGATTTGAGGTAGATATTGATGAGTTCTCCCATCTTGATATTACTAAAGGATGGTGTTGAGTATGTAGTGTTCTACAATGCATCATGTACTAGTCTTGGTTATATTCTAATGTCGAGGTATGAGGTGATTTCCTATGGTTCATTTCAGTTGATACCACATGGTAAAAACTACTCGACCCACAATATTGAGTTAGTAGTAGTAGTCTTTTCATAGGAGCTGTGGTGACACTACCTAATGGGTGAGTAGTTTATGATCTATTATGACCAAAAGAGTCTCAAGTATATCATCTCTTATAAGGTTGTTTACTTAATATAGATTAAATTGGAAATAATTCCTCCAAGATCATGACTTTTAGATTATCTATACTCCAGGGAAGGGGAATGGGGTAGTAGATGCTCTCATTAGGAGATCCTGCTCATAGTTTCTGAGTGAGGCATCAAAGTAATTGGAATTGTAATAGTTATCCTTTATGGATGTGGATGGAGAAGATTAGATCTAGTATATGGTTATTACCCCATTTCTTTTATAGTAATTTAGGGAGGTTCATCTTGGGTATATCTACTATGAGACCCTACATACTCAGATATCCACCGGATATGCTCCTGATGAATTTTATGAAGGTGGACAGTACGTCATTATTTTATGAGGAAGGATGATAGTACCATTTTCACTAAGAGAGGTGGTTCTAAGGGAGTTTCATACTCCACTATTTATGGTACATCTATGTGTGTTTAAAATGTACCAAGCCCTTTGGTGGTAGTTATGGTGGCTAGGGATGAAGAAAGAAGTTACAAAGTTTATCTCTCAATGCCTTATTTGTTAGCAGGTAAAGGCTGATCACCAGGTTCATGTGGGTTTATCTCATCCCCTTGAAGTGATATAGTGTAAGTGGTATGGGGTATCCATAGACTTTGTGATAAGGTTTCCACATACATCCAAGGGAAAATGATTCCATCTGGGTGATCTTAGACTAACTCACCAAGTCATCCCACTTCCTATCTATTCGAGAGCATAGTTTAGTAGAGATATTGGGATGCCTTAAGGTGAAAGATATATTCAAAATCTAGGGAGTTACCTCAAAGATCATTTATTATCATGATGCTCACTTCACATCTCGATTATTAAAGTGATTGCAGGTGGCCTTTGGGACCCAATTGTGTTTGAGTACAATGATTTACCCCTAGATTGAAGGCCAGATTGAGTAGACCATTTAGTTCCTAGAATAAATATTGTGGGATTGAATGTTAGACATTGGATATTGTTTGTAGGATCATCTAACCTTGGTGTAGTTTTTATACAACAACATATACCATTTCACCATCACTATGACACTATTCTAGGACTTGTATAAGAAACCTTATAGGTCACCACTTTCCTGGACCGACCTAGGAGAGTCAGAACTTATGGGCCCATAGTTGGTGTAATACATGATAGAGAAGGTTCAAATCCTCCAATAGTGGATTAGGACTGCACAAATCCATTATAATATTTATATAGACTAACAACGAAGGCCTTTGGAGTTCGAGGAGAGGCCATGTGTTTTTGAAGGTCTCACCACAATGTGAGTTGTAGAGATTTTTCCACAATAGTAAGTTATCTATGAAATTAATTTTACCTTTCTAGATAATTTATATATTTGGTGAGGTGTCTTACCTCTTATACCTACCCCCACATTTAGACTGAGTTCCCGAAGTCTTCCACATGTCACAACTGAGGTAGTATGTAAATGACTTGTCAAATGTTATTGATTGGGGTGAGATGAACATTGAGGATGGAGATACATTTGTTAAGTAACTAGATAGAGATTTAGGATTGGTAGGAGAGGATCCTCTATGGGTAATCGATTCATTTAGTTCATGTACAGTGGAAATATGATAATATTTAGGAGAGTACCTAGGAGCGGGAGACCCAAATACATGTTTAGTACCCACATCTCTTTGTGAAGTTTTTTTAGATTTATAGGATGTAAATCCACAATGTGGGGAGATTGTAATGAATATGATTTTTCTATGTATTAATTTATAATATTATATGAATTATTTTCAAATCTAGGCACGAAGACAATGTATGATTCTGAGGCCTGTGGAGATCAAAATTAATTTTTGAAATATATTAAATATGTTTAATATCACACATTCATAGTCTTCCTGGAAAAGTATAGTATCTATTATATAAAGTTTCAAATTAAAAATCTCACGATGTCATTGAGTTCAGAGCATGTGTTTTACCCTAGGCATGACATAATTTTTTTTCAGTGTTAAGAGTTTTTATAAAGTGCAGTCATGGGAGAATTAATAAAATAAAAAAAATAAAAAAAATAATTATTTATTTTATTATTTTATACTACGACTTGAAATATTATATAAATAAATAGTTATTATAAGATATTAGGGTAGATCTCTTAACCCTAGAGATCTATAAATATGTTGGAGGATATAATTCTTGGAAGAGAAAACTAGACCATATTGTGGATTGTCGATCAATGTGCATCAAGATTTGAGGATCTCATGAATGATAATGACCTAGATTTTTTCTTCATCAACGATAAATCCATCTCAAGGTAGGACATGGTTTTTTGGATTTATCCCCATTTGTTTATTCTAAAGAAAAATGTGAATCAATCAACTAACGAATTGGTTCACGAATCATGCGTATTGTGGGTATGTGATATATGTTATTTGGGATTAGAGATTTCTTTGTTGATTATATTATATCTTTTCATTAATCATTCTAATGATAATGAATTGATGCCAACATGAACATTGGACAAGGTTCATTCCTCATGTTTGGGTTGTGTGTATTTATTCCTTTATACTTTATTTATAATGGTAAATTCCTTTATCCCAAAGTTTAATGAATACCAAAAAATCAATCGTTATGCACCCATTATTTGGTGAAATGGATTGACACCGCAAGAATGGGATCATTTATGACTTGTGATGGGTGTTCTTTCCAATGATAGTAGATCATGATCAGTCTGATGATCCCCGTTCTTCTGAGTTAGGCATGTGATAGTGACAAGGAATGATGATAACTAATTCCCCTAAAAATTGGATGGCTGGATTTTGGCGAGAAGTCATGGTGAGGCTCGATCATACTAGATCCATGATCTTGGGGTAAGATCAGTAGAGAAACCAGAGTCAAAGGTGGCACAAAGTTACATGAAGGAGGAAACTCCAATTCTAGAAATTTTTGGGTTACACGATGCGTAAGCAGGGATTACACTCTATATGGGACCCCGTAAGCGATGCCTAGGGTTTACCCGTAAAGATGAGGATCACTTTCCGTGTGGTCCCTACCACATGTTGTGTGACCCTATCTATCTAGATCAGTGTGTATATGGTGTATACACTGGTGAAACTGAGTGGAGTTACGCACCATGTGGGACATGCTACATGTCATGTACACTATGGTAGGTAGCTTGGTGTGTATATGAGGTACACTCAAAGGAGACCATGTGACCCCACATGCCATGTATGGTGGGCCACATGCCATGTACTTGTACATGGGCACATACACAAGAATAGGTTGGGTTACATGTGTAGGAACCAGTTCCAAAGAGACACGTCTTTTATTTCTAGTACATGACATGTACTTCTTTAAAGATGGATTGGAGCCCTTTACCTCTTCATCTTGGACAAGTTTTAATAGGGTACACCCCCTTGATCAATTTTCTAAGGGTTTAGTGTGGATTCAAATCCTATGAATCAAATAGCGATCCCCTCTAAGGAACTTCAGTCTTATATAGAGTCATTAGAATCCATTCATGACGACTATAGTGAGATCAAATATCATCATCATTTTCCATAGGTGAGGTTCTCCGTATCATCATGACTAACACTACAAGGGCATCAATACCCTACAAAGTGGGTTAATCCATATTAGGTTGTTGGTTTATCTCATGGAATTGGGTGGGATCCCCATCTATGTATTTATATATTAATACTTTCAGTGTGTACCTATTATGGTGAGAACCGATGAGAAAATCATCTCATATAGATACCATCAATGCTATCTAACTCATGAAGTGTGTTATCTAGGATGAGTGTTATATAGAACCTTCAAGCCGGAATCCCAGGATATATTTATAGTTGTTATCTTACCTTGAGACTATGTTTCTATTATGAGTATATATGGATGTTCATGTTATACATTCCATTGACATATACCTGTGATGAGTTGACTGTTAGTCTTGATTCTTTATGCTTACTGATTTTAGGGTATCCTACAACTTATTGTTATACTCACCTCTACATGGGCCTATACCACACATGTTGTGTCTTATGAAGAATACCAACATTTTTATTAGGTTTTAGAGGGAATAGGAATAGGTAGAGTTTAGTGAGACAGATAGACTGAGGTGTGTTCTGATGGTTACATTGATAGTAATACTTACAAACTTCATAGGATGGACTTGTTTTTAGTTTCATTTTGTGGGATTTTATTTGGTCCCTTGCTTTCTAGTACTTATTTTCATACTCTGATGGTGGTATTTTATATGTATGCATGCATGATTATTGGTTGTTTTATATCTCATCATTGTATGTGCATGGAGATGTGTGCATGTGTACATGTACATTAGTTTAATTCCTTTAATATGTGTGATATTCCTACCCGAAAATGTTCTATAACCCCTATCCTATTGAATTTTGGCTTGGGGTAGTCACAGTTCAGGCCCCGTTGTGCTGGGTCATGACACCATAGACCTTCAAGGTTATTTAATCTCTTATAGTGCCTACCTAGGAAGTGGGATTATATTTCTATGGAATTTGTGGTTTGGTTTCCATGTACCCCTTAAGGGAATAATGTGTTATGGGATGTGATTGATATGATGACCAAATCATCCCAATTTATATTCATTTGATATAAAACCAAATTTGAGTACTTGGGAAATCTTTATGTGTAGGATATTTTTAGATTATATGAAGTTATATATATTATAGTATCTATTAGAGATCCCCATTTTTCTTCTTACTTATGGAGAGGCCTCTAAGAGGCCATGGTATCCTAGGTACATTTGATTATCACATATTGTCTTTATAATAATGTAAATACAGATCAATAAATAGAGATTCTTGAAGAAATTATATGTGATTGTGTCCATGACTTTGGTGGAGCTTAGGATGGCCATTTGTGACTGTTTGAGTTTTCCTAAAACAATAGTTACTAGTATGATATCATATTGGACCCTTTTGAGGAATTTTATTGCTAGCCTTTAAGATCTCTATTGTGTTGGTCAGATATTGGAAAAAGATTCTTGGTTGGACTAAGATTGGTCCATGAGACAATGGTGAGGATTTAGTCGATTCATCAGAGAATGTTGATGGCATAGAGTTGGTATAATTCAGATACTGATCATCATAGATTACCATTGGAGTTTTCTATTGGTGAAAAAATTTTCTTGAGAGTTTTACCTTAGTTGGTTTACTAACTTCTTAAAAAATAAGGAAATAATGCACTGGGGTATGTGGGTCCTTTCAAGATTGTTGAGCGAGTGGGGAAAGTGGAATAATTTTTGGAACTTCCACCGTAGTTGAATTCGATCCAAAATGTGTTTCATGTATCATATATTTGAAAGTATATTTTTGACCCTTATCATGTTATGAACTAGAAATATCTTGATGTTGAGATTTTTTTATCCATTATTGAGCATCTAGTTAGGATTTTCGACTCTAAGACAAAGGTTATTCATGAGAAGATGATACCTTTGGTCAGTGTACTATGGTAGTATGGTTCTGATTCACATGAGACTTGGGTGTTTGAGGAAATGATGAGAGAGAAACAACCTTTTCTCTTCAACATGGAATATTCTTAAGATGATTTTTGGGGATTTAAAATGTTTATATCAGGGAGGTTGTAACATCATATTAGCCTCTTCTAGGTATTTCATGAATCTAGTTTTGATTCTTTTTTTGTTGGGTTTATTTCAGAATTTTTTAGTATGGAGATCATTTTTTAGGAAAAATGACCTAAATTTCACGAATGTTTGTTTTTTTAAATTAATTGAGTCTAGTTATAAATTTTTCAAAGGATTTAGATAGATCTCTTTGGGTTTGGGTTGAGTCGGAGTCTTTTCTGATTTTTTTAGCATATTTTGGCTATGTACTATCTATAACATAGATTGAAAGAACGAATGTATTTCATTACATAAATATATCACCCAGTAGAATCCATGTATCCATTTCATGATATGAATAATGTTCACATAATGAATTGATTTCATGATGTGAAATGGTCAAGATTAGTATTTCTAACCTAAGGTGATGAATTTTTTATTGTATCCGCCAATCGAGATATTCACATTGTGAATCAAGGATTCACATCATGAATTCCTTAAGACTGGGGTTTTTTTATAATTAATCCTAAAAAATATTTAATTTTATTTATTACATCTTCTATTCATCCCTAGGGTGACCCTAAGATATTTTAGGGTGATTTCTTCTATTTTTGATGTCTCGGTTTGGCGTTTGAACCTCGATGAGTTTCATCACTTTGGTTTTCTCCTTATCTCTATGACCCCTCTTTAGAAGTGGTATGATCTCATATTTTCTAATAAAATCCGATTTTATCTTGAGTATTTCTGATCTAGGTTTTTCTTATTGGTATCTTTCACCTTCATTCTTTATTTTTGTTTCCTATTACATGTGTTGATTGGATCGTTGATCAAAAGTAGGTGGTTACATAAGACTTTACCCTAAAATTGAAAACCCAAATTGATGGATTGAATTGAAATGAGTTTTAAATTATTTAAATACTCATATTTAATATTATTTAAAGATTATTGTTAAAAAGTAATTGAAATTGTAAAAAACCCCAATTTTAATGGCATTGAAATTATGGGGTAGATTTTGAGAAAATGGATGGCTTGAAGAGGGAAATGATTTAATGAAATTATTTGATGTTGATTCTTGATAAAACTAGATTTAAATTAAAGATTATTTTTAAAGTAATTAATTTAATGAAAAAATATTATTTGGTTTTAAAATTGAATAGGCATGTTGAACTTGAAATTGAAAATTTGATTTGTACTGAATTATTTTCCCATGGTTGATTGTTTGATTGATTGAGAATATATGAGACTGATTAGTTAGTGTGTGATTAGGATAAGTATGCTTGGAATATGACTCCCCATCAATAGATTTATGATGAAAACTTTAACTAAACCTAGTTTGACATGATTATCCCTAATGGGATATTGATTGATTAGTCCCTTTGGCCTAAACCTAGACAAGTGTGCATACATACATACGCTGTGGTTGATGATTGAGTAGTATGAGGACTTGAGATCCTAAAAATAATGTAACATAATGAATATTCCCATAGTACTTGGTTTGTTTTTATCATGTATTCCATTTTTTAAATAACTATTTTATTCATGCCATATGTTATATATAAATGTTTTATATAAAGTGTTCATTTAATATTTTTTGACATATCTTTCATCTTTTGATTATGAAAGTATGTTTTGTTGACAATATGTGAATGATATTCCAAGTCTTATTTGATTTAAATTGAAATAATATTTGGTTTAATTATTATGAAATTGATTATGGAAAACTTAGTGATACCCTATTGGGATTTATATCTCACAACCTACCCTTGCCTTGGGGAGTTTATAGATTATCTTATACTAGGTCCAAGAAAAGGAAAAGTTCCACTTAGAGGTGGTGGTTGTTCTTGATCCTTGAGACTTGGAGAGATGGATTTGACTTGTGGAGATGTGATCCACCTATTACTTTGGTTTATCTACAAGATTTATCTTGGTAGATTTTGTGTCTCTTGATGTTGTACTGTTTGGGTACTATTTTACCTGTTTGATTTTGGTACTTTATCCCTTTGGAGTGTTAATAATATTGACTTATATATTTATTATTCTGCTATTTTTGTAGATATCTTTCCCACACATTTCTTTTTTGATACAAAGTGCTAGTCTCCAACCCGTGGGTATCATGAATTCCTTTCGGGACATGTCATTACCAACTTAGGTATTGGGGTACTAGGGTATCTAGGATGGTTCATGAAACATAATCAATAAATGAAATTTTAATTAAAAATTCATTCAACCATATAATGATTACATTAATAAAATATAGGCTGAAAATAAATAGATAAAATAATAAGTTAAAAAGAGATTAAAATGTTTATATAGGTACCTTGTAATTGAAATCTCTTTCTTTGAATATACAGAAATATTTAACCAATATATTACATTTCCTGAAGAAATGATCTTTTTCCAATTATTTGTAGACATATATATATATATATTATAATAAATTCTATACAATTTAAAATCCTTGTACACACACACACATATCAAAACATGATTATATACCATTTGGTAAATCAATAAAAATTATTTATTAATGAAGTCACTTATGTAAGAAGTTTCATTATAATAAATATCAAATTTATAAATTTAACAGAAATAAATAAAAGTATATAGTATATTTTTTTAAATTTATAAGAACAACTCATGCATCCTAGGGATAAAATATTTATGAACTAAATTTATCTAAAATACAAATCAACCATATTGAGGATATATATATTCTTGTTGGTGGTTGTAATAAATTGGATCTTGATATCAAAAACCTCTAATGTAAGACCCATGTATTGTTTGGGAATCACCAATGAAAGAGGTGACTGATCTTATACGACCTATAGTAAATAAAGGCATAAAACATTTAATATCTCATTAAACATGTAACAAACAAGGATTAATACCTTTGAAAAATATTCATGGGGGGGGGATTACTTCAATACTCTATATATCATCCCTAGGATTACCCCTTAGATGGGAAAATAAGGAACTATGTGCCTATTTGGTGTACAAAAAGTTGCAATGATATTCTCATGTGTATCATTACAATTAGCAACTACATGATCACAACTTCTCTATATATGTACCATCACATACAGTGAACCAATGATGAAGTATCTATCATGAATGCTCTATAAATACCCAATTTTATAGGTTAGGACACACAATTAGTACTAACCATACACCTAACCATGTGCCCTCACTAGGATTTTGTAAAGGGTGCATGGTTTTTCTATATAGTTAGAAATACTGTGCAATCACTATGCAAACCCCCATTATCCTAGGCCACATGGTTTGGAGGTGAGGTCAAAATTTTTTCACTAACCATACACTACCCTATAGAGCCACCAAATGAGGCACACAGTTTTCTTGGATGAACCTCACAGTTTTCCCAAATCGTGTGCTAACCATTCATAGCATAAAAAACTTCCAAAAGTTCACAAAAATATCAATAAATGTTTTAAAACAAGACCAAAACAAAGGATGATAAAAATAAGGTATTAGAACTACCTGGAAGCTGGTAAAATGACGTTACAATACCTTGGTTCAGAGGGGTTCTATGTAAAGGTCAATATAAAATACCTTTATGAAGAGGATCTATTTTTTTAAAGGTAATGACAAACTACCATTAAGTAAGAAGGGTTCCTACACAAGGGTAATGAAAATTTTATAAAAAACTTATATTTTGATATGTTTTTTTATAGTTTATCAAATTTTTATAAATGATAAGTTCCATGAAATATAAAATGGGATTTTATTTTCTAAATCAAATATGAAAATTTCATATTTTTTCAGGATTTTGATGAATAAGTAGTGTTTATTTATTATGAAAATTCAATTATGATTTTAATTACATTATTTATAATTTTTTTTATAAATAACTAAAAAGGGTATTTTGGAATTTTTAAAAAGTTTTTTATAAAATAATTAACTATACACTTTTTATGGTTAATTGGTTGATTTTTTTTGAAACATTTATTATAGAAATCCCATTAATGTTAAAGAGTTAGTATTAAGAATAATTTTTTTTAAATTTATTTGTTTTATAAAATGTTTAAAAATTATAGAAAAGGTTTTTTAGGAATATTATAGTTTTAAAAAGTTAATTAATTAATTAATTATAAATTGTTTTTAATTAATTATATAAATTTTTATGAATCATTTATTAAAAAAATATTCTAAATAATAAATACTAATATTCAAAACACATATTACTAAATCATATAGAAAACCACGTGAACTTGAAATAAAGTGTTTATTTTTAAATCATAAGTGTAATTTATAAATAGTTTATAAATTACATAAATAAGTCCATAAAAGAGTTTATATTTAAAATTATAAATTGTTCATAATTAATTAATTTTAATTGTTCAAATTAAAATGGGACTTGTTTAAGATATTATTTAGACCACATAAGAAGTTTCTGATGATTGAATTAATAAAAGGTTCAAATAATGTTAAGTATGTGATATTTAGATTATTTAAAAATATTTTCATAATATAAATTGAATTATAAAATGTTTATAATTAATAAATTATTATATATTTAGATTAAAATTCAATATAATGAATAATATGACCAAATTTATATTAAATGTGGATATAAAGTATTTATATTCAATATTATAGAATCTTCATAATTATTAACTCTATAGTAATGTTTTATTTATGAATAGTTCATTAATGTTTATTTCATGTTTGCATTTATAATATGTTCATTTATTTAAAATTTATCCTCTATTTTATTCATTTATATAAATTACTTATATTTTGAATATTGTGTATGATTTATTTATGTGATAAATTTATTCTAAGAGATAAATCCTTGAATTACATGCTAGGTGTGATATCATAATATTTAGTGTTCATCTACCTTTAATATGATTTTTTAACTGAGTTATGAACTTAAGAATAGTTATTGAATATAATTTATGTATATTAGGTGTTTGATTTATCATGAATTGAATTATCTTTTGAGTAAAGTCTCCCTGGGGAGAGGGACTTGGGTTCAGACTACCCATCGACCTAGAGTCTTATTCATTATTATATAAAGGTGAAGGATTCAATTATCTCTTAATCTAGGATTAATTATGGGGAGTTTATCAATCTCACACAACTTTATTACTTTACATGAAATGATAATATTACTTATGTATATGAATCATTCAGATACGTGTGAATATATCTGACCTTTTTTTAGGTTAATAACAAATTTTTTTGGGTCCTATAAAAGTTACACATTAATATGGTGTGAAAAAATTAATTTTTTGGATGGAATATGGATTCCAAAACTAAATCATTAGAATGATTCATACAGAAGTGAATAAAACTTACCGAGATAAATATTTCATTCGATTAAAATAGTTATAAATTTAATATGAATAAGATGTGTATTAAGTTTGCAAGGCTTTTAAATGGGAAAAACTATAAAATACTATTGTGGTATTCCATTAAAAGTGTCACTTATAACATCATTACATTTGATGTTATGAAGTTTAGGATTTTGAATATATTTAAAGAGTTAAACATTTGGAATATGATTCTTAATTCCCCCCATTATTCAAAGTAGATTACTTCATATATGTTTCTCATTAAAGGGTTTAGTGGGAGAGATTTACCATGTGGTCACATAGATATGTGATGAGAATTATATATAGATGTAATGATTTAATGAAATTGTTATCGCAAAAAAATTATGAGGGTCATTTAAAGTCTCTTGTTATAAGATACTTAAGTGGGTGATGTAAAAAATGTATAATGTATCATGGTTTTCTAATAAATTAAATATTGATTTATTATTCCCTCATGTGTGCTTCAATTTACTTTACATGAATAATTGAATGATAATACCCCCTCAAAGTATGATTTGGAGTAGTCCCAAACCAATGATCATCTCAAAGTATAATGGGTTGTGATGATATTTAAAGATTAGTCTGAATTGAATCTTAAACTAATTATAAAGGGTTTTATATTGGATAAAAAGAATACATTACAGAGTTAATAAGTACATAATTATTACTTGGATTAACCCACAAAATTATATATCCTCGAATTTCATACAATCATCGATACACTTAGGGGTATATGCTTATTATTAATCCTTCATACCTATGGTTGGTGAGATACCTAGAATGAAAATATTTATACTTTTATATCTTACTCATGAAATTCAAAAGTGACTTTGATAATCAGAGGGTGGTTGACTATGTCATTGAGCATTTCATTGGTTGGAGTTCAACCAAGATGGTATTTTTCCACTTATACAGCAGGTAAATACATCCAAACCTTGATTGAATTAGACTGAGGAAATGTATAGAAATGATTAATTGGGCCAGATATGATGTGTTATGATACTTGGATGAGGGGAATGTGATGTAATCATATATAGGATAAATTAAATGTGATGTATTCATTAACTTAGATGGTTTATTTTAAATAATTAAGAAAAAATGAGATGAAATATACTAGATTTACATGTTCCATTTTGGGTGATCAATTAATGTCATAGAAAAAGGGAATACTAGATTTACATGTTCCATGTCTAGTGATTAGACAATGTCATTGGAAAAGGGATTATATAGGTGTAAATATGATGTATATTATATATATTATTGTGTGTTAATATGTAGTTATGAGTATGTTTGATTTAGAACACACTAGAACCCTTAGTAAATTGAGTAGAACTGATGATTTTCTAGAGGATTATTCTTTCTTACATATATAAAATATTGATTTCATATTTATTTTCAATGCTACTAAGGTCTATAGGGTCAAATATATAGGAATTTTTATAAGGATTAAGTTTTGGAAAAAGTGTTTATAAAAAATGAAGAGATCCTGCTAAAACCAAATCCAAAAGAGTTTGGATGAATTCACAAAGAGTTATTAGGTTTTGTATAAAATCATTATAGTAATTTTAATTAAAAGTGAGATATTATTTGAGTATATATAAAATCATGTCCATAAGATGAATATAATTAGACTATTATATATTGATCTCGAATGATGGAAAAGTTTACTACATTTAAGAATTATGATTTTCATGCATGGGATGCATGCACCTACCACATTCTTACTCACTTTATTTTTTAATAGTTATAAATCCATTTTAAATATATTAAATATGTATTGTAATTATATTGAAAGTGTTCAATTTATTTTATCAAAATGGGAGTAATGTAAGTGGTGATATATGATACATTTCTTTTTTCTAACACATCTCTTTAACTGAGATGCATCAAGGATTCCAACATTATGATATGATCCTTCTTCTATTTAGGTGAGAGAATAATATGAATTGCATGAAAACCTACCATATGCTCTATAGTTCCCAATCATCTATTTATTATTCATTAATAAGGTGATAGCACCACTTTATAGTACATGGATCCTCAAGAAATGTTTTGTGATCTAAAGGATGATGTAATCCCCTCATAGACAGAAGGCCTTTGTTTTATACTTCATGATCTTCATCAAACACAATCAAAGGTATTGGATCAGCCACTATAGTGTTAGGTGAACCACATTTTATAGTATTATTCATTTTATTATATTACACATGTTTCATTTATAGTTACATAGAGATATTGGATTTAAGGTTTTTATTTGGTTATATTACTAAGATTAACTATTAATAAATTTCTAAGAAACCTCACAATAGGTACTTCACAATATTTATTGATGAATCCAATTAGTATAACAATGTGTTTTTAATAAGAGAAAAGTTTGATAACTTTAGAAATTTCAAATAGTTTAGGAATTATGTAAAAAACCATTTATGAAAAATTATTTAAATTCTATAATTAGATGGGGGTGGGGAATTTTTGAGCTATGAATTTAATGACAATATAAGATATTATGGAATTTTTTCATAGCTCAATCCTCCTAGAACACTATTGTGCAGTATTATTTTTATAACATCCTACACCAACTCTTAGCTTGAGAGGTGGTTGAAGTGTTACAAACCTTAGGTGATATCCCCAAGACACCAAAGGATAGAAATAAATGTTAAGGGCTTAGTACAACATTGGGGGATTATTTTTCTTGAAGAACACACAACCCGATGAGATAAAAGAATAATGAAAAAACTCAACTATATGATGCATGAAAAATAAATCACATAACTCAGTAAAACACCAATCTAATAACAATATCAGAGTAATAGTAAAAATTAAATAAGGTTCAAGGCTAAGAACCCAAAGGTGAAGAATCCAAAACCAAAGTGGAACCCCTCTAGAACAAGACACATACACTCCCCTGCTCCAACTCTAGAAACCAAGTCAATGATGTCAAGGAACACCACTAGTGAAGTAGAAAAATTGAACCTTCCCTATATATTGGTAAATGACATCTGAAAATGAACCAAATTTCCCAAGTAGAGAGTGAGTATATAACATATGAGGAAATCCAAAAATACTTCCCAACACACACCACTAGGATAATAAAAAGTTAATTTTTTTAATATAAAATAGGAGGGGTAGTTGGGGTGGTGTCTGAGGGGCAATCCATGTAATCCTGTATCCAACAGATCTAGGTTATAAATTGGGCAAGGGTGATTTTTCCGAGTTACTATAGTAGAAGTGATACTATATTGGTGGTGGGTACTGTATCAAGTACTATAGAAGAGGCGATACAATAGTAGCCTAAGTAATCTAGTAGTACTATTCACTGAAGGGGCCTTTGGTCCATAAAAATGGGATTTCAGGCCTAGAAATAGGGATTCAAGCCTTAGGACCATTGAACTATGAAAATTTTAATGGGTTGGGTGGATGGGTTATCCCTTGGTGGGAGGGGGCTATGACCTATCCTTCATATCCCATGGGTGTGTACGTGTGTCTACTTAATTGTATTGTACCCATAATAAAGAATATATATTATAAAATAATAGGGAATCATATAAGTATTTGTATCATAATTAATACATATTCCAAATAATAAAATAGTAAATCAAAGCATGTTGTTCATCTTTAACACTTTGTATACCTTTACTATGTTATCACACACTCACATTCACTCCCTAGACCTCTCTATACTTGAAAGTGATGAGTCTTCCTTTACCTAAGCCATCACTTGGTGAAGAAATTTGATGGGGGTACTTCAGACCATGATCCGTCCCAAGTTTTACATTTTTTATGGTGGAACTACCAACCATGATTCATCCTACATGAACATGAACACATACCAACACAAATATTCCAATATTCCAATTAACAACTTTATTGAAAATAAAATTTACAATAATATTCTTTTGAAATCAACGTTTTTTTCATTATCCAAACCTACCCTTTTTAAATCATATAAAAATATGAATTTTCAATATAAAATTTCTCAAGAGATTTCATAAACAATCTCAATAATGATTTAGAAACACTCAAGGCATCAAGTTCTAGAACAATAGAGTGGGAGTGAATCCACCTACTTTAAGATCATTATTCATAAAGATCTAATTTGATTCCAAAAATATAACCTCTTCCATTATTCTATTAAATCAAAAGAATATATTATAAAAAATAAAGGAGATCCAAATGAGAATAAAAAAGGAGATCATAAACTTTAATTTCCACAATTGAATACTTGAAGATTCATTAGATTCAGATTCCAGACACTAAATATCACTAGAAATTACATAGGTTAGGCCTACAAGTTTATAGGAGAGGAAGGAAAAAAATGATTATATAAAACCAAAATAAAGGATTAAATAGCCCGAGCTTGACCCCATTCACAACATGAATTAGGAATTCATGTCATGTATATTTGGGTTTACACATATATTAAAATTCACATAGCCGTAGGAAAAAACCAAAAAACCATTTTAAACCTAGTGAAAGACTCATCGAATCCAATCTAAAATACATTCACATCATGAATGACATATTCACCTTGAGAATTTATCCTATAACCTAATTCAATATTTTAATCAATTTATTCCCATAAATTTTTCCATAAATTTATGCAAACCATTATAAATATAAAAGAATAAGCATAAAATGATGGCATACCTAAAACTGAGTGTTCTACACATTGAGTAAAAAGTTCTCTTTTGACTTTTTTATCTTGTTTTGGAAATCACAAATGTCTTTTACCATGTTGATCATACTGATCATGCTGATCGTACTGACCATGCTGATCGTACTGACCATGCTGATCATACTGACCATGTTGATCGCACTGATCATGCTGATTTTACTGACCATGTTGATCGTACTGATCATGCTAATCATACTGACCATGTTGATCGTACGGACTATGCGGATTGTACTGACTATGCTGATCGTACTGACTATGCTGATCGTACTAACTATGCTTATCGTACTGACTATTCTTATCATACTAACTCTGTCGATCGTACCGACTGTCAATCATACTGATCATGAAAATCATACTAAACATGTCAATTGTAATCACTTTTATCATTTTCATATATCTTTTGTTTTAACCAAAACGATGTTGTGGAGTTAGTTATAAACTAATAAAAACGATGTCATGTTTTCTGTTTCAATATGACTGTTATAATGCCAGGTGTCCAAGTCCCTCTGAGTTTTCCGGAGAAATATGACCTTTGGAAGAAATATGACCGTTGGAACCTGAGACCTATAAATAAGAGGTCATTTGAAGCCAAGAAACAACTTGGACACAACTGTGAGACTTTTCTTATATCAAGTTCTAGAGAGAGACACTATGACTTCTCTCCTGCTTCAAGCGAATGCCTTGAAACTACAAAACGCGAACGGCTTGTTCTTAGTTTTTGTATTTCAATAAGTTCTTTGCTTTGCTTTGTGCGACCAATCAGGTGATAACGATCGAGGGCTGCCGGGGATAGGCAGACGGTGCTACCGATCATCGTATCGAGGGATTTCAAGTGACTGAAAGACAGAGGTGCCGATTACCTACAAAATCAAGGGCTTGCAGAGATATCAAGACAGAAGTACTGATCATTGTATCGAGGGCTTGCAGGGATAGCAAGAAAGACATACCGATCATCGTATCGAGGGCTTACCAAGGTGGTGGTAAGACAGACCTGTTATCCTAGGTGAAAGGATAACCCTTCTCTTTGGGTCAAAAGAATTGTAATACTTCTACATTTCCACTGCTGTTTGTTTTAAGAAAGGGAATTGTATTGTTTTCCTTTCTTCATTCCATATTCATTTGTAATTGTTTCAATTACAATCATACTATTACATATTGTATCATTTGATTCTATAAGATTTATGGTAGAATCCTTCACTATTGTATTACTCTGATTATTGTATTCATCTTGAATACAATTGATTTACCTTTCTTATAGTATTACATCATATCATACCTTTATATTCAATAGAATTGTGGTTGTTTGTTTTTTTGTGAATTGTATTAGTTTAATATCATTTAAACTAATTTCTTAAGTGTTTAAACACAAAGTTTTTAAACCTACAATTCACCCCCTCTTGTATTGTTCCATCTAATATACATATACATCTACATTTTCGATCCAACAAATACAAGAGAGATTGAATGATTTTCAATCAGAGTTTTCTAAAGTTTTATCTTTTAAAGAAGAAATACTTTTGTTGAATAAGAAAAATTATGAGTTTTCCAAAGACAACAAGAATCTAAAAAATAGAATTTATACTCTTGAATAAGTAATCAGAGTCCAATAAGAGACCATCAAGAATCAGGATCAACTTTTTACAAATCAACAAGAGCTTCTCAGATCTTAGGGTGATTCTATATCTGAAGACAAGAAATAAATAAAAAAGATTAAAGCCGTTCTTCATGAGATGATAAACAAGGAAAAAGAAAGAGAAAACAAATGACTATTGTATTTGTTTTCTTTTCATGAACTGTGTGAACTTTTGTTATCGTAATAGGATTTATGTTACCTTTCCCATTGTCTTGTATGTCTTTTCTCTAACTCTTTCAGGAAACTCAAGTTTACCCCATTTTTTTTGTAAATCACAAACGGGGAGAATGTTTTATAAAGGGGGAGACTGTTTTACAAAGGGAGAATGTTTTAAACAAACACTTCTAAATCAAGGAAAATCTATGAATACAATCCTTATGAAAGTACATACCTAAGGGGGGGGGGGGGTTAGTTGTATTCAATTTCTTATTCAGAAGAGTTTCCAATAACTCAGGGGGAGATAAGTATTTCTTTTTGTTTTTACTTTGTGTTTTGTGATTTCCAAAAAGGGGGATATTGTTGAGTCAAAAGTTCTCTTTTGAATTTTTTATATTGTTTTGGAAATCACAAATGTCTCTTACCATGTTGATTGTACTAATCATGATGATCGTACTGAGCATGCTGATCGTACTGACCATGCTGATCATACTGACCATGCTGATCATACTGACCATGTTGATCGTACTGATCATGCTGATTGTACTGACCATGATGATCGTACTAACCATACTTATCGTACTGACCTTGCTGATCGTACTGACCTTGCTGATCGTACTGACTATGCTGATCGTACTGACTATGCTGATCATACTAACTATGCTTATCGTACTGACTATGCTTATCGTACTGACTCTGTCGATCGTACTGACTATCAATAGTATTGATCATGACAATCATTCTAAACATGTCAATTGTACTCATGTTTATCATTTTCATATATCTTTTGTTTTAACCAAAATGATGTCATGGAGTTAGTTATAAACTAATCAAAATTATTTCGTGTTTTCTATTTCAATATGACCATTATAATGCCATGTGTCCAAGTACCTTTGAGTTTTCCGGAGAAATACGACCGTTGGAGGAAATATGACCGTTGGAACCTGGGGCCTATAAATAGGAGGTCATTTGAAGCCAAGAAACAACTTTGACACAACTGTGAGACTTTGCTTATATCAAGTTCTAGAGAGAGACGCTGTGACTTCTCTCCTGCTTCGTGCGAAAGCCTTAAAACTACAAAATGTGAACGGCTTGTTCTTAGTTTTTGTATTTCAATAAGTGCTTTTCTTTGCTTTGTGCGACCGATCAGGTGATAATGATCGAGGGCTACTGGGGATAGGCAGACGGTGCTACTGATTATCGTATCTAGGGCTTTCAAGTGATTAAAAGACAGAGGTGACGATTACCTACAAAATCGAGGGCTTACGGGGATATCAAGATAGACGTACCGATCATCATATTGAGGTCTTGCAGGGATAGCAAGACAGACATACCAATCATCATATTGAGGGCTTAACAAGGTGGTGGTAAGAAAGACCTTTTATCCTAGGTGAAAGGATAACCCTTCTCTTTGGTTCAAAAGAATTGTAATACTTTTACATTTCCGCTTCTGTTTGTTTTAAGAAAGGGAATTGTATTGTTTTCCTTTATTCATTCCATATTCAATTGTAATTGTTTCAATTACAATCATACTATTACATATTGTATCATTTGATTCTATATGCTTTATGGTAGAATCCTTTACTATTTTATTACTCTGATTATCATATTCATCTTGAATACAATTACATTACCTTTCTTATAGTATTACATCATATCATACCTTTATATTCAATACAATTGTGGTTTTTTGTTTTTGTTGTTAATTGTATTAGTTTAAGATCATTTTAACTAATTTCTTAAGTGTTTAAACACAAAGTTTTTAAACCTACAATTCACCCCCCTCTTGTATTGTTCCATCTAATATACATATACATCTATATTTTAGATCCAATACTATATTCTCCCCACTATTGGGATTTCCATCCTTGGGAAGCTGAAGATTAACATTTCCCTTGAATATATTATGCCATTTCTCCAGCATAAACATCTCCCACTCCCATGTTTCCTCTTAAACCTAAACATACTTCCATAAAACCCACACTGAGGAAATATATCTCCCTTTAAATTTATTTTATTCCTTGTCTAAAATTTGAATCGATTTGTAGATAAAATTCATATTAGGTTCAAGAGTAACATTATCCCAGTTAATCACATTTCTAGGATCTAGGTGATATTTATTTATTTGAGAAACATGGAAGATGTTATGGAAAAAACTAAATTAATGGATAACTAATTTGAAACAATTCCAATCTGTTTAACGACATTGAATGGTCCCACATACCATGGTTATAACTTCTCTTACTTCCCCAAGAATCAATGAACATAACTGGGTGATACTTTAAAGAAGACATGTTCTCTTACATTGAAAGATAATGGTTGGTGATGATTTTATGCATAATATTTTTGTTATCTTTGGGATGTATAAATTAACTTTTTAATTATCAAGATATTCATTATAGTCTCATAGTTAGGACTCGATTTAATAAATGATAACTCTCTTGTTTCCACCCAACATAGTGGATAATGAGAAGGATTTCCATAAAAATCCTATAATAGGGCCATTTTTATTGTCTTTTGATATCTATTATTATAGGATAATTTCACCAAAGGCATATAGTATTCCCAAGAGCCACCAAAATACAAGACATAAGATCTAATAATATATTCCAAAGTCTGAATTGTGCGTTCTGACTTCCCATTATTTTTTGGATGATATTCCACGATCATAGTTAATTGATTCCTGAAAGTCTATTGTAAAAACTACCAGAATAAATAATTGAAATGAGGATCTCTTTTAGATAAAATTAAAACTGGAACACTGTATGACTTGACCAATTCTTTAATATACAACTTTTCCAAATCCTCTATCATGTTAGATTCTATGATAGAGAGAACGTGTGATGACTTGGTGAGTCGATCTACAAACAACCATATAGAAACATTATTTCATAAAGTTCTTAGTAGAATTCTGATAAAGTACATTTCATTTTTTACCAATTAAATATAGGTATAGGTATAGACTATATCATAATAGCCTATAATTGTTGATAAGATTTTACTTTTTGACAATTTATGTATTTCATTACATAATTTTTTATCTTGTGTCTCATAGATGACCACTAAAAATGTGTTTTCATCACCTTATACATTTTCTGGATACCTAGATGAATAACCCATTTCAAATGGTGATATGAATAAATAATATATTTCTAGAAAGAACAAGGAACCAAAACTAAACTTTGAAAACATAACATGTAGTTTTAATCTTTTATTGAGTCATCCTAAGTCTCCCTACTATTTATTTTTGACCTAATAGTGATACAATTAGGATATGATATCTGAGACTATTTTTCTAACTCTATAAAGTTTGGAATAATATTTATTGGGAAGAAAATTAAAGGCTCATCATGTGTGGTACAATCATAACACATGTCAACTATCATGCTCATCAATTTCCATTAGTCATCAGCTTCTTAGACCACTTCATTATATGAATTTTGAATCAAAACATATTCCATAGAATTCCATTTCCAGGTGTGTATACCATGTTGAAATTAAATATCTAGCGATACTCTATCTATCTCAGTTACATAAAGTTCATGTATCGATAAAATATGTATTTAAAAAAATTATGGTAATTGAAAACAATATTTTTTTTATAAATAGGTAGTTCTACAAATTCTTTAAGTCATATAATACCACATAAAATTACAAGTCATATGTAAGATAATTGCTCCCATGTGTTTGCAACAATCTCAAACCATAGGCAAAAAAATTATCTCCCTATATGAGAATGCAACCAATACTGGATCTAAACACATCACAATATGCCACATAATACTTACATGGTTTTGGAAATATTAGGTTCAGTGCCAAGGTGAGATGACTTTTAACCACCAGAAAGTATTTTTTATAGTCATAATTCCATATAAATATAACACCCTTTATTTTTATTGAATTCATGGGAGAAGTATGCTTTGATAAATCCCAAAAAATGAAATGATAATATCCTTATAATCCTAGAAAACTACATATTTAAAATCTTTACTCAATGTCTGACAGTAAACTACTACTTTAGTCTTTATAGAGTAAACTAATATTCATTCTTCTGAAATGAAATCCCTGAGGAAATGGACTTATTGGATGTAAAATCTATACTTAGAAAACTTAGCATACAATTTATGGCCCCATAATGTACTTAGTACAATTTACAAATGTTCATTATGGTCATTAATTCTTTGATAACAAAAAAAAAAAAATATTGTCAATAAATGCAAGAAATATCCAAGGATCCTATCAAAGTTATAGTTCATCAAGGAAATAAAAACTTCAAGTGAATTTATCAAAAAAATGGCATAACTACATATTTTTAAAGGCCATATAAACTCTAAAATTATATCTTTGGAATATCCCCTCTTCTGAATATATGTTGATGACATTAGGAGTGTAGATAAATCTTTGAGAACCACTTGGATCACTTTAATTGATCAAATAACTCATTGATTTAAGGAATTAGACACCATTTTTAAATTATAACTTGATTCAATTTATAATAATTAAAACATAACTAAAGAGTAGTATCTTCTTTATTTGTGAATAAAATTGGTGACACCAAAGGTGATGTACTTGGTTTAATGAAGCCCAAACTTTCCAACTCTTCTAACTAAAACTTCAACTGACACAAATATATTAGATCCATTTTGTAAGATGCTAATGAAATAAGGCTTCTTCCTAAGAGTAGAATGATATAAAATTTGATTTCCAATTCAGGTGGTAACCTTGAGAAATCATTCAAAAAAGCATAAAATTATTGATACATTATGTATGGAATAGTCCTATTTCCTATTTCATCCATAGCTTCCATATTCATTACTACCAACTGACTAGAGATTATTCCATTTACTTTCACTAAAGGTCCTTATCTACCTATATTTATATTACAATCCCCATTGAATACATGAATAGATCCATATGGGGATGTAAACATTAAATGGTGAGAATAATAATAAATTTGGTCCCTAAATACAACAAGAGATTCCATACCAAATATTAAATAAAAAAAATCTTTCTCTAGGGCTGTAAAATCCTAGATAAAATACACAACATCGATGGTAATAGATTATGCCAGTCATTTGAATCCTCTAAACTCCCACTATCCCAGGGGTATCTTGATACTCATAATATATAACATAATTTTCACAATTAACCTAAATTATTTAACCAAATATCAATACATGAAATATTTTGATGTGATAGTTTGAAATAAGACATGAATAATGGTCGAGTTTAGAAAAATGGTACCTCACACTATGGATGGACCCGGTTGCTCACTCGTGATAGACTATTATGCTTCATAAATCTGTCGATCAACTACAATACGATAACACTTGATTCCCTACTCTGGTTTCAATTGGAAAACCAACATACTCATGGAATGTTTCTGGTTCACTTGTATCAGTGGATGAGGACTAGTCTGATGGGACAGTTCCATTTAAGTATAAGAGACCTAAGGCTTAGTTGAGCTTATTAAACCTACTGATTTCAAAATTATATGAAAATATATAATTATATTCCCTTTATTTCCATAGTGGTGTAAATTCCTTAGTGGTACAGTGAATCATTCCATTATGTGAAAAAATGAACTCCATTGGAAGCAACCTAGATTGATATCAGATCTTGGTGGAAAATTAACTGATTCAAAAGTATGAGTCTAAGGTGCTCCACCTATTTGAAAATATGAGTCCTTATTCCTCTTGTTTTTATCAGTATAGTTCCCACCTATTATCTAGTAAATAAAAATACTAACTCTAGTAGGATTACCAATAAGATATCTTTCTGCCACTAATTCCATGTGAACCATATTTGTATAATCTGTAATATATACGAAAACTATCTTTGAGAAAATTTCTTATTACAATCCCAACTCAAATATTTTCACCTTCAAATATGCACTATTATTTACTTTTGGAGAGAAATAAACCATGTTCATAAACTTAGATACATACTCTTTTAAATGTATACTTTCCTACTTTAAGATTAAGAAGTCTCTTGTTCTTTCTATCTTGAATGTGTAGGGATAGAATTTTTTATTGAATAATTCCTCAAAATCTTTCCACACAAGTCATTGTTCAGAAGTATCTTAGACATATATATCCCACCAATGGAATGAAATATCCTCCAATATGTAGGTTTCTTAATTAACCATTATCTCTACCAATGTATGGATAAAATTGAAAATTATATTCATTCGGTTGATCCATACTTAGGCTTGAAATCACCTCAAAAAATGGTGGATTCTATTTCAGAAACTACACTAAATTATCCACATTACTTGGTTAATCATTTTGATTTCCTATATTAATGGATTAAAAATATTGTACAATGATTTGTCTAATTTTTTTATCCCAACTGTGGCTCAGGTGAAACCACACTTTTTGTAGCCTTTTCTTATTGATTTATACGACATCTATCTTGTTCCATTTTCTATAACCAAAAAAATACACTACTTGGTCATCAATTTTTTGGAACCGAAGGAGTGAAAATTAAAAATCACCATAATCAACAATCCCAACAATTTTTTATTTATTATTAAAAAATAATCAATAGTTTTAACTATTTTAATTATTTTTAAAAAATCATCAAATAATATATGAACAATACAGTCTTAGTGGGAAGTCTCACTATTAATGAATTATATGTAAAAGTCATCTTATAAACCCATGACAATGATATAAAAAACACCTATAAGTTTCATAAAACACTTTTGTAAAAAAACACCTAGATAACTCGAAGTTTAGTATAAAAAGGTTAGATATGTCTTTTTAAGCTATACATTTCAGGTTCCCACATTCTTATCTCCTTGCTACGAACCCAACTCAAGGATTAAATTAGACTGATAAAATTTGTAACATCCCACCCAAATCATTGTCTTTATAGGAGTAAAAGGTTCTACTAAACTTAGGAGACTTCTCTAAGACACCAAAGGATGGAAATACATTCCATGGGGGTAATAAACCATTAGGGGATGATATAACTAAAGAATAAAAACCTAATGAGACAAAAGAATAAAATCAAAACCCAACTATAAGATATATTATAAATAAATCACATAGCATAGTAAATCACCAATATATGAAAAATATATGAGTAAAAATAGAAAAATAAATTAAAGTGAAAGGTTAACACTCTAAAAGGTAAATAATCTGGCACCAAAGTTGAACCACTCTAAACCAATACATAGACACTCTAACGCTCCATCTCTAGAAACCATGTCAACAATGTCAAGGAACACCACTAGTGAAGTAGGAAAATTTTCCCTTCCATGTATCTTGGTAAATGATATCTTCAAATGCACAAAATTTCCCCATCAGGGTGTTAGTATATCACTTAGAAGGTCATCCCCAAAGACATACCAACATGTTCTACTAAGAAAAGAATAAGTTATTACATTTTATATAAAATAGTAGGGAAGAAGATAAACAATCACATCATAATAATAAATATTTCATGTAAGAAAATAATAAATCATAGAATGTTGTTATTATTTAACTATTGTAATAAAATTCTCATGTTCTCTCACACACACACTATACACTAATACATTCTTTTTACCTTCACAGGTGGTGACTCATCCTTTCACCAATCTATTTATCAGTGAACCAATTTGATGGTGGTACTTATAACCATTATACATCCCAAGTTTTACATTATTTGATAGCGGTACTACTAGCCATGATTAATCCCACATGAACACGAACTCATTCTAACACAAAAATTTCAAGTTCCCAAATAACACCTTTATTGAAAATATAATTTATATTAAGCCTATTTTGAAATAAACTTTATTTTATTATTTCAAATCAACCCTTTTGGAAATCAAATCAAAATAGGGTTTTTAACATAAAATTTATAAATATATTTATTAAATAAGAATAATAATTATTTTGAACCACTCAATCCATAAAGTTACAGAATAGTAGAGTGGGAGATAAGCCACCTACCTCAAGATCATTTTTCACAAAGTATCTAAGATGATTTTATAGATCTAACTTATTCCTTCTGTTACAATAGTAAATACCAATAATATATTATAAAAAACTAGGGAGATCCAAAATAATAAGGAATAATGAGATTCTAACATTTTATTTCTACAATGAACCACTCAAGGATTCATTGAAATCAGAGTCTGAACAATGAAGATAAGTAAAAATCACCCAGGGTATCTCTAATAGTCAAGAGGAGAGGAAGGGAACCAAATTATTATTCACAACCATATAAAAGTATTATACATCCTATGATCAACCCCATTAATGATATGAATTATGAATTCATGTCCTGAATATCCATGTTTCCAAATACATCAAAATTATCATCAACTCGGGTAAAAAACTGAAAACTGTTTCAAACCTTGTGATAGACTCATGAAATACGCCATATAATCCATTCATGTCATGAATGACCTATTTATGATATGGATTTATCATGTTAAAAAATTCTATATTGATATACCTTTAATCCTCCAAACTCTTTTGTAGTTTTTTTGAAACCATTCTATAAATGAAAAAAGAAGCATAAAATGATGGCGTACCTCAAACCAGGGGTGATAAATTTTTTTAGAGGAGGAACTAGAAATATTTTGACATGGTTTTATAAATTATGAGTTTTTTCAATCATCTTATATCATTATTAGGATATTATATATAATAAATATCATTTATAAAAACAATATTCTATCAAAGATAGTCCTAAATACATTATATAGGATATGTTTTGGGAGGCGTCTCATTTTTTATTTTATGAGAGTTTGGGGTTAGGAATAATACCTGTGATTTTTTTTCATATGTATTTTTCCCTTAATGATATAAATACTATTTTTTTGGTTATCACAAAGAAATCATGGCATATTATTTCTATATTTTTATTGAATATAAAGTTTTTATAGCTTGATTTTTTATATTCATCTAAAAGGAACACATAAATAGATTTTCCTATGAGAGGAAAATTAAACTTGGAGAAATTCAAAACCAAGAAGGTCTAATATCTATATAGATATAAATTGAGATGGTTTTAAATGTGGATATAGAAATAGGAGAAAATAATGTTACATAAGAACCATAAAGGTATGGTAGGATTCACAAAGATATTAATAGAAATAAATTTCATATGGAAAATAATAATGAATTAATGTTTATATTTGATAAAACTATTACCTATTGAGAAGTAATTAAGAGTTATAATTATAATAAATGGTTTGAGGTTTTGATTTCTAAGATGAAATCCCTATACACTAAGTAAATTTGAAACATTATGGATATACTTGATGAGAAGAAACCCATAAGGTATAATTTGGTTTTCCAAAATAAGACTACCATTATAGGTATAAAGTATACCTATAAAGAATTTGTAATGGAATTTTTTTTACAAAAAATTCATGGTATCAACTTTTAAGAGACATTTTCACCATTAGTGATGATAAATTATACTAATATATTTATTACCAAACTAACAAATTATGATTTTTGAGATATATCAAATGGATGTCAGAACTTATTTAATTAATATTTATTTAGTTTACAATGTGTATATGATAAAACTCAATGGTTTTGAAGGGTCTAAATGATATTCGTAATGTATGAAAATTAAAATGGTCTGTTTATGGATTGATGTAAGATTATTAGAGTTGGAACATATTGTTTGATAATGAAATCAAAGATTTTGGTTTCATAATTTACATAAATGATTCTTGTATATACAATTGGGTTAGTTATATTCATGTATAATATTTAGTGTTACATTTAGATGACATACTATTAGTCAAAAATGATATCATAACATTACATTATATAAGGGTATGATTAGTAAAATTATTCTCAATGAAAGGCTCAGGTGAAGAATCATATATACTTTATATAAATATATATAGAGATAAATCTAAAAGGATTCTTGGAATGATCCATAATACTTATAATTTTTAAGTTCTAAAAAGGTTTAGAATGGTTAAATCAAAGATTTAGTCTTTAAAAATATTGTATTGAATGATTCTTAATAAGATTTAATTTTTTTTGAAGATTTATAAAGAAGAAGCATGGATACAATTATTTATATAACCACTATATGATCTATCATGAATTCCATATTATGTACTTGTCCCGAAATCTCTTATGATTTTCTCACCTCTAGTATTTTCCAATCCTAATCATGTGAGAGTCACTATAATATTTTTGAGAAAATAATTAATTAATTAATAATAATTGAGGCTTTTTTTCTTCGTATTTTAAGGTGATTAAGTGATCATTCTAAGGGATTACATTGATGTTATATTACCAAATAACCCATGTAATTTTTGAAGGTGATTTTTTGTTGTTGTCGACCATATGTGAGAATTAAATAAAGTTTTTAAGAATGTTTTTGAGGTTTTTATAACGTTTTTAAGTTGATTTGATATTTCAAAAGGTGTTTAAATTTGGTTTGGAAAGTCTATATTAGAGTTTTAGAGAAATTTAGAGTTATATATTGTTAAAGAAAATTGGAAAATGAATGGAATACATAATAATAATTCTAAAATTACTTCAGATACATAAGATTAGTTAATAGTTACCAACTAAAAACCATCCAGTTCTAGATAAACATTGAGATATGTAAAATTAAATTACCTAATGCATAAAGGTGACTTTGAAACTTAGATTAATACATATAGGGAGTCCATACTATTAATACTAGATATTTGGTAATGTCCATAGCTATAATGTAATATGTAAAGGTATATTTATCAATACCTAAAGGTTATCACAATGGTTTTATAAAGTTACTTAGAGGGAATGAGAATATGGGGAAGTACTAAGGTGTATTGTAAAGAATAAAAGTAAAATCCAAATGTCCATTTCATATGTAAAGGTTAAATAGAACATACATAAGGTTCACTTAGAGATTAAAGATGATACTAAGGGTCTTCAATATAATACATAAGATTAAAAAATTCTCATGTAAGGGTTTTTCACTAAAAAAATTTCAAATTCCCAAGCCCAAAGTGATACATAAAAGTTAAAATTTTTATGTTATAGTTTAATAATTTGAGAAAATGTGGGATTACAAGAGATTAAAAAATTTGAAAATTATTGATCTAATCATACTAGATTTAAATATCATTATTAATGTTATAATCATGATTAAAGAAACAAATTTCAGTCATGAAAAATGGATAATATGAAATTTATATGTGAAGAAGAAGATCATGTCATGAATACAAGATAGATCTATTTCTGTGAATTGAGATGTAGTCACACTATGAGGAGAAGGAATCACTACAATGTGTTATAAATAGAATATCATGGGGGAATAAAAATCTACATCATTCTAGCTTCATACTGTCATGTATATGTGGATAAAATAAATAATCTTGAATTTAGTGTAAAGGGATATTCATGATAATCTTGGATATCACATGGACTTTATAGACCAAGTCATATAGATCAGTTATAAAATATTTTTGATGACTGAAAATTATGGATAAATAAAGAACTAAGATTGAAGGGTTTTTAAATTCAATGTATGAAAACTATATCCAGAAGATAAGGTAAGAATATAAAAACATAATAAAGATGAGAATAGGGTTAATGAAAAATTAAGAGAAGAATATGATATTATATTATAATTTTGAACCTATGTATTGAAGTGACATAAAGGGAGAGAGGCATATTATCAAATGCTATTGATGTTTATTATTTTCATTGAGGGAAGTATAATTTAAAGCTAATAATTTTAAGGATTATTATTGAATGGGAGGAACACGACACGTTCTTGAATTTCCTCATTTATATATTTATCATTTAGAATGATTGAGAATAAGTAAGACATGTATATAATATTTTTGTTTATATTCAGGTATTTAAATACCTAGTACTAAGGATTAAGATCTTACATTGATATGTGAAGACATATAGGATAACACTAAATATTTTTTTCACATGGAAGATTGAAAAGTGGATCATTTAATATTGGAGGGATCTTGTATAATCTCAGCTAAGAATTTATCAAGATATAGTTATTAATGATTTAAAAAGAGCCAAGGATATATTATTCAAATATTTTGTAATATCTTAGATATCCACATAGGAATCAAGGATATACACTACCATTTTATTGTATTCACTTGATTAATATAGAAAATATCCATGTCTCATACTTATCTAGAACACAATAAAGAGTAATCTCCCACATTGGGGGTGAACCTTGTAAAAAATTCTTATGTTCCTTGTTTTTATTTTAGTCCATTTACATACAAGTGAGAGTGAGATTTGAAGAGTGTGGATAAAGGATTTAACCTTCCAAAAAGGTTGATTTCAAAGAAGAAATTTTAAAAATATTATCACTAAATAGATGCTAGAATAAAAGATATTTTGATCATTAAGTTTATCACTGAACATGAAATGGTTAATAACATTTTTGGATAACTTGATCTTTACTGTGATAATAATAAATTTGTTACTCAGAATGAGGAACCTTAGTCTCAAAAAAGGTGAAAAATAATCCATTAAAAATAACATTTCATTTGAGAAATAATTTAGAGGGGTGGCATAAAGATATGTTGGATAACTATAGAGGATAATGAAGTTAGTTCATTAATAAATCCATTAATGAAACATATTAATTTGATTCATGTAATATCTCTATATATTGGATATATGAGAGACTTAATTTAAATTTTTTTGTTATAATTAATGTATCATAGTTTTTGGAAAGGATTGAACATGTATAGAAATCATTGGGGGGGGGGGAGGTGGTAATTTGTGCTTATAATTCATTTTTAAAACCTATAAGACCTACTACTTATTCATAATTTATCAAATCAAGAAAGTAATAAAGAAATAAATATGGATCACAAAAAAATTTTAAATGAGATTTGTATACCTAAGGATGAATATGACCCTAATGTATGGTGGTTTTTGTCTTAGTCACACATAATTATTATTTTATAATAATTATAGCTACATGAAAGGGTATGTACTTGTACATATTACAAGATTCTGGAACCAATTGGCGAAGTATAACTTGTTTAAAATCAACAATAATAGATAACTAAAGATATATCTCTTATAAGAATCATTAGTTGCAATGAACTCAATAAGATAAGATATTTTTCTTCTTCTCCTCACCATTGATTTTCATGACCATTCTAAACACTCAAAATATTTTCACATAATGATACAAAGATTTATAAATATCTCAAAACCATTTATTTTAATTTTTTTTATTTCTAATATATTCACTGATACAATGTGAATATCAACTCCAAATTTCTCAGTGCTTAAACTCTCTTAGAGTCTCAGCCTTATCACTTTCATATTATATTCAAAAAATTATCATGGGGTTTTATTTATCATTTATTTATTTTCCTTTAAAACCACATGTGAAACTATATGAGAAAATGATGCACACCATCTTTTATTGTAGATCCTAATATTGTGGCATAATTTTCTCCACTGCTTGCTACAACATCACCATATGAATATAAAGTAACAAACTCATTATATTTTTGTCTTTGAATGATCATATCATGAAAAATCATCATATTTAGTCTCTAATTTATCAAAATTTTCATTATGATATTTGTCAAAATATTAAAATTAAGAATTCTCAAATCACATAAGTCTTTAAATACATATAAGGAATAAAGTCATATGATGTCTCAAATTCATATGCGTTGGATCCTTTCAAAGTATTATGGGCTCTTTAAAGTCCTCATACCTTTGAAAAATTTAAGATAACTCAAACATCTTATGTGATTCAATTATCACATGAGTATTGAAATATATTAAAAACTTATCAAAAATAATACATGCTTTTCAAACATCGTATAAACTCTAAAAATATATTACACATAGTGATGTACTCATGAATTTATAGATTTTCTTGTTTGGGTAAATTCATATATTACCAAATTCATATGTAACCACCTACACATATGTAAAGTCATATGCGTTGTCCTCAAATGTCTTAAACACACCATACATAGACAAATATCAAAATCAAGAACCTATTTTATATATTTTTCTAAATATAATCTCAACACATAAAATTGAATATATATAAATATTTTCCTAAAATTGATAATCATTGTCACCAATGTGAACAGACCCATCATGGAAAAATTTTCATGAAACTGATGATCATTTTCAATAATTCTCATTCAACCATGCTTACACCTTTACCTCATAAAATATTCTTATAAACCTATAGAATATAGTCTTCCTTAAATCCACAACACTTGAATCTAACTTTAAGACTGGTTCAACAATCATCACATGTAAATTAGTTTTAAAAAAATACAACATCATCCTCTAGGTATAAAAAATACCATACATACTTATTTAAAAATTCCCCCTTTGATTTTTTTTCAATACCATACAAACTTATTAATATCCCAATTATTGATAATAAATCCAAAGTAAAAAAATATAGGGGTACACTCCAAATTTTTCAAGGAAAATATACATGAAATAATAAACTCTAAGTATACATGACCTAGTTAGATATTGAAAATAAGAGTTATTAAATCAAACATTAATGATGTCCTTAAATATAACATCCCGAATTGGATTCCTCACACTGGTACCTCGGGATGGACTTCTACATGACATTAACCATGCCTTCCATATGATAGAGCCTGACAACTAGTAGTGAGGGTCTAATATCAATCATAGGGAGACTATATCCTCTTTATCATAGTAATACCACAATATAAATAAATAAACAATACCAAATGATATAACATAACCAAAATAATACTGGTATCTAAAGATGACCAATACTAGAAATACAATATCCAAATTGAACAGTAGGTATTCCATGACAAATTATGTTCCAAGATTCAAAATGAAAACCCAAATGTAAAGAAACTGACAACTCCCAAGAGGGTCCCAAACCACATCTGGTTCTCTGATCCATGATATATCCCAAATTAGCCATCTAACATAGGACCCTTGCCCTTATCATGTCTAGAAAACATAAATCCCATTCGGGTACTGATCAGGAATCCTAAGTAGGGGATGAGTATAACTTAGTAGGACACCATCAATGACATCTTAAAACAAATCCAATAAATAATAGTGTATAAAATTGTATTAATATTGAACTACAGGTAATAAATTAAATGATTTACATATATTTAATTATCCTTTGTTTAACCACATAAACCTCTAGGATTCTGAGGACACCTGGATCTTAATACCTTCTTTGACCCATGCTGGAGTCTGAACTATCCCTAAGGAATATCAAAATTTCAATTAAAAAGTCATTATACGAATGGGATTTCATTATCCATTTAATCCAAATTCATATAACAGCCAATTGGAACCATGGTTTAATGCCAACTCGTGGGAGAATAATGTTGTGTCTAATACCCCATGGGTATTTGGATCATCTGTCCGTATCCCACACCTCAATGTCACATGGGTATTTAGAGCCTCAATCTTTGTCTGATACTCTCTATCTCATATGGGTATTTGGAGCCTTAGTCCCTACCCCACACATATTTATCATATATTGGTATTTCAATCCCCAGTCCCTATCCCAAACATCAATTTCACTTATGGGTATTTGGATCCCCAATACCTATCCCAAACATCAATGTCACATATGGGTATTTAGAGCCTCAGTCCATATACCACACTCTTTTATCACATATAACACATGTATCACAAATATCACATGTATCACAAAAACCCATTAATTAATTAAACAATTAATCATTGCAATTTAACAAATTCACATATACATCATTCTATTAATTAATTATAGAAATTCCATTAACTAATTCAATAATTAATTAATCACATCAATCCATTCAATTAATTCACCAATTAATTTGTCCCATCAATTTTATTAATTAATCCAAAAATTAATTAATAATGTCACTCACTATAATTAATTCATCAATTAATTGGTCAAATAAATTTCATTAATTAATTAAATAATTAATTAATCACATCAATCCCTTAATTAATTAATCAATTAATTAGTCACATCAATTTAATTAACTAATTAAACAATTAAATAATCCAATTCAAATTCCCAATATCTTTAT
This sequence comes from Viscum album, assembly GCA_963277665.1. NCBI lineage: Eukaryota > Viridiplantae > Streptophyta > Magnoliopsida > Santalales > Viscaceae > Viscum > Viscum album. The sequence goes on along the minus strand of OY728150.1, from coordinate 2,054,206,620 downwards.
AATTAATTCAAAAATCAATTATTCCAAATCTGAAATCTCAATATCCCTTATTTCACAATCCATTAATTAATTAATTCACTAAATTAATTATTTCAATTTAGGAAAATTAATTTTTAATCATCCAATAGAAATTATACAATTACATACATGTAAAAAAGACAATACTTTGGTATTTGAATAATAGAACACATACCTCAATATTGATGATGAATGCTTTCCAATAGATATCCAAAATTCGATTGGAATAACCCTAATCACGAAGAATAATGTGATCTTGATTCAATTCCTAGATCTAATATTTAATTGGATTATATCTAATAAAACCTATATCTATATCCACTATGAATAGAGGAAAACATCCCTTTAAGGATGGGAGAAGAACTTAAAAGAGACAGGAAACTAATCGGGATGAGATCCACTTACCGGGAGAGGTGAAGATCTTTGATCCAAACTTTGAATCATAAAGAACAGAGGTCTAAAGCCATTGGAATTCATCTGAGAGCCTCAAAAAATAAGTGTAAAATGTTATGTCAGAGTTAGGGTCTATTTTGAGTTGATATGGTGTATGGTTATTTTTAAAACTAATTTTCAGGTTAATTTGAAACCAGTGCATGGTTTTTTGGGCTATGGTGAATGGTTTCCCAAACTATGAACCTTAACTATGTGCCAACCCTGAAAATCCTCTCTTTCTGGGTTTTCAAGGTTTCTTGGGTGGGGGCACATGGTTTGGAAAAACTATGAACAACCTCTCCTTCCACAATTTTTCAATTCCACCCAAAAACTCCCCAAAAAATAACCCAAAAAAGTACTCAACATAAGAAAAAAGAGTACCGGAAAACAAGGCCGATACATCTCTAGAAAAGGTCTGGATCATAAAATCTCCCCACCTTATAACAACTCATCCTTGAGCTGTACTCCCAAACATTTCTATGATTTTGATTCCAAAAGGTTGGGCCACTAAGCCCACATATTCTCTTATATCTCCTAAGTTTCCTCCTAAACACGCCCACGCGGCCACAATATCTAACTATCAACATGGTCTTTCCCCACAATAGTTTCTCACTATGATCCAACACATGTATCATATGCTCCTCAAAGGATACATCTATCTCAAGCTCAACATCAACCACATCATTCACATGAGAAGGGTCAGGGTGATACCGTTGAAGATGTGACACATGGAAAACATTATATATAGTGATGTATCTATATAGAAGATCCAATTAGTAATCCAATAACCCAATTCTCTCCACAACCTCAAATGGTCTAACAAACCTAGGCACCAACTTTCCCTACCTCCGTATTCTGTGGTGACCCAATCTGGGTGACACACGAAGGAATACATGTTCACCCTATAAAAACTCGAGGGGTCATTATATATTAGCATTAAATTTTTTCTACTCTGATACGTATCCATATGCTTCCAAATTAGCTAAAACTGCTCCGATGTCTCCTGTAAAAGACTCAATCTTAATAGTTCTAACTCACCTGCCTCAATCCTGTATAGAGGTAATCTTCATTTCCTACCATCAAGAGCCTCATATGGTTCCATCTGTATAGTTTCCTGATAATTTTTGTTATAGGCAAATTCCATAAGTGCTAGGCATTTCTCCCAAGACCCACCAATGTCTAGAACACACACTCACAACATATCCTTTAGAACTTTTATAGTACACTCTAATATACAATCTCTCTGTGTATGGAAATCCGTATTCAATAAAACCTATGTACCCAAAACCTTTTGCAATCACTTCCAGAAGCATGAAGTAAAACGTGAGTCACAGTTTGAAACAATAGTCCATGGCACCCCGTGTAGATGGACTATCCCTTGAACATATCACTCTCCCTACCGATTTAATGAGAAATTCTCCCATATAAGAAATAAATGTTCTACCTTTTTCAAATGGTCCACAATAAACCAAATAGGGTCATTATTACAAGGAATCCTCAGTGGACCCACCATAAATTCCATAGTAACTCATCCCAATTCCATTCTGGAATGATCAATGATTGTAATAAACCACCAAGTTGTTGATTCTTAGCCTTCACCTGTTGATAGGTGTTTTATCATGTCACAAACCCTACTATCTCCTTTTTCATGCCCGACCACCAGAATAATCATCATAGGTCACAGTACATTTTGGTCACACCTAGATGTACTACCCACTTAGAGGAATGAAATTTATGCTTCATCTCCCCCCACATGGTCATAGTCAGAACTACCCAATTCCTGACATAGATGATCTCATCCTCATCTTTTCTCCAATCTGAAGGTGACTACCCCCCTTCAAGGATTTCCCTTGAGGCTAAGCACTCAGGATCCTCATACCTCCTGTCTCTAATCTGGATCAAAAGTGTGTAATCCACTAAAAATGATATGATATTAATCTGCACCTAACTCTACTGAGCAACAATATGAATCTCATCTAGTTAAGTCATCATTTTCCACTCTACACTCGACTCCTAAATAGCCCAAGTATGAGTCTTCCTGGTTAAAGAATTAGAAACACTATTTACTATTTTGAGTGTATATTCTAGATCAAAGTTGAATGATTGTATATACATTACCCATCTCCTATATCGATGATTTAAGTCTCTCAATTAAAATATATACTTTAATATTATTCGATCAGTTTAAACAGTAAACTTTTTACCCAACAAGTAATGCCTCCAACACTTCAAGGTATAAACCACTATAGCTAACTCGAGGCCATTAATAGGGTAGTTCCATTTATGTGTCCTAAACTACTGAGACCCATATGCCACAACTCGATCTCCATGCATCAAAATAACTATAATACCAATCCCAAAAGCATAAAAACACTATATACTCTTCACCCAACTCATGTAGGATCAATATTAGTTCCATTTTCAAGTGCTTATTCATCTCCTAGAAATAATTTTCACATGCTCCAAAACATTAAAAGTTTACTCCCTTCTTGGTCAAGCCTAAAATTGGTGTTTCCAATTGGTAAAAGTATTGGATGAACCATTGATAATATCCATCCAACCCCAGAAAGGTATGGATATTGAAAAAATTATTAGGGTGCTCCAAAGAAACAAATTCCTAAAACTTATCTAATTATACCAACACACCTTCCTTAGAGATGATGTGACCCAAGAAGTGTACCTGGTCAATCTAGAACTAACATTTAGATAGATTGGAATATGTTTGATTCTCTCTCAGTGTACTTAGGATGATGTCAAGATATTTCTCATGATCATCATGAGTCTTAGAGTACACCAATATGTCATCTAAAAATACTACCAAAAACTGATGCATGTGTGGATGGAATATTTTGTTCATTAAGGACATTAGCACTTCTAGAGAATTGTTCAACCCAAAAAAAAATTATGATGAACTCATATAGGCCATACATACTTCTGAAAGAAGTCTGAGGTATATAAGATATTCTAAATATCAATAGATGATACCTTGATCTCAAGTCGATCTTAGAGAAAACACAATCTTCTCTAAACTGGTCAAATAGATCTTCGATATGTGGAAGAGGATACTAGTTATTCACTATAATCTAGTTAAACTTCTGTTAATTAACACACATGAATAGAGTCCCATCATCCCTCTTAAAAAACAATACTGAAGAACCCCAAGGTGACGTAATCTAATGGGTAAATCCCTTATCCTCTAACTCCTATAACTGAGTATAAATCTCATGAAGCTCGACTGGTGCTATTATGTATGGTGGAATAGAAACTGGCTTAACCATTGACATGATATAAATTGTAAATTAAACGTCCCAATCATGTTAAAACCTTGAGAAGTATTCAGGAAATATATCCCGAAATATTTATACCATTGGTGGAAATAATTATTTCTTTACACCCCCATATTCTAGCAACAAACTAGAAACCTGTGCGGTAATCTCCCCTAGTTGCCAATGAACTGGGTAGGCACAACCCGCCTTGATATCCCACTTTCCACAGTGAATATACTTGTCACCCTTAGGATTTGTAAATGTTACTGTACTATGATAACAATCTATGTGGGATCAATATGCTACTAGCCAGTCCATACCCACAACTAGGTCAAAGCCTTTCATGTCAACAATGTAAAGATCCCAACCGAAACGATACTCCCCAACCTCAAGAGAACACCCCTTTCACAAATAGATGTCTCTCGGCCGTATTCCTAGAGGTGTTTCTATCTTCAACACCCCACTCATGAACTCCACCACCAGGTTCAAACCATTTACAAGTTGTGAAGATATAAAATAATGATAGGCATTAGTATCAAATAAGGCACTAGCTAATATAGAAGCTACAAGAATAGTACCTCTAATTATTGATTGTCCAACCTTGTTATCCATCATTGTATGATGAACTAAATGTAATTGTCACTACCCCCTTCCTTGTGTTTCAGTATGAACTCCCTGAGCTGCACCACTCTACTGATACGAGAACTCTTTCATAGAAGTAATGTGTCCACTACCTCTACCACTATGACTAGTATAACTCCAGCTGCCAGACTGATATGAGGTATAAGACACCCTTCCACTGATATGGTTCTAACTAACTGCTCCATCAACACACATCTATCATGGGTTCTTAAAGAACCTTTGAAAATGTATCATATTTCTATAAGATCAAGACTCTACCAGTGGTTTTGTACAATGGTTACGAAAGTGTCCTGGCCTAACGTACTGGTGAAAAATCACCCAGGTAAGATCCGGAGTAACTAATCCCTTTTCCTAGCTACTATACTTCACACTGACCTGGATAACATTCTAATAACAATGCTTCATACTCTTAGAATACATACCTCATAACCTTCTAGAATAAACCACCTATCCTCCACTGGAATCCTCTTTCAGTTTCCCCTCAGATATGAGAGACTGGTCAACCACTTCTAAAAACTTCATCAGCCTTAAAATATTTACCTGGGACTTAATTTCTCATTTAATACAATCCTAGAAACATATTTCCATAATTGTCTCATCCCCTTCCAGTGATATATTAAATCATTGTAAGTCAGTAAAGTATCCAACATAGTCCATCATGGTCATACTCCCCTGATTCAACTGCATGAACTCAATTTCTCTCTCCTGTCTTAGTGTCTATGAAAGAAAGTGATCTAAGAACTTCTCTAAAAAATACTTCCATAACACACCATCAATCTATCCAGACTGAGTCTGAACATCCCACCATCACTTTTCTGATCGTTATAGCATATAAGTAGCCAACTTGACCATCTTCCCAGTAAGAGTCTCTAATTGGTAAACTATTGTTTTGGAAGACTCAATCTATAACTTTACTTCCTTAGGTCCACCCACTTTGGTAAAAGTCATAGGGTTATGCAACTGAAACTCTCAAGTCAAGTTATAAACACTCTTCAAAAACCTCTCTAGGTATCTTTCCATAGACTACATGAAGTGAGTAAATATCTCACAATTTTTTTTCTCTTACTTCCTCACCCAGCACTATCGGTGCCTTAGATTCCACTACTAGTAGAGAATCTCTAGCCATATCCTCCTATCATCCTCTAAACAAGTGTATTCATGGAGTCATAACTCTAAAATTCCAAACACACACATTACGAAACACAACACAATAATAACACATTTACATAAAACCATAATAATCCATAACATGTCATTTACTAAAACCCTACCACACGGTCAAAACCGAAGTTCTATCGCTACCTTAGCTGTCCTATATCTAGGTCATGGTTAACAAAGGGTAAACTAATTCTCATTATTCAGTTTTATTATTAAAAACTCATTTATTTACATATTTCATCATTTTATAACTTTCAATTCATATAAGGCACCATTTTCAATTCAATTACACAATTAAGGAAAAACATTTCAAGTTCAACAACTTACCCATAACCCGTTTTCCTGTGTGTTCCTAAAATGATGCATGTCAAAAAATAATCCCGAATGCCTAAAACGATTCATGAATACTCAATTCTCATTCCATTATCATCCATGAGTCAAATATCATAAAATATCTGAACCAAAAATCACATCACATGACAAGTGCATCACCAAAGGTGAAATAATGCCCAACTTTAACAGCGAATACAAATAAAAAAACCCCACCCTGGGTACTTGGGTTTTCCCCCATACACGAGTTAGATACACCCATGAATGAGATAACAACTAAGTCCTGACACTTCTTAGTCTCTTGTATACCTTTTACAAATAGTTATACAAAAGGAATGAAAAGAAAGCTAGGCTATGATACAATTTTGTAACATCCCAACCTGGGTTCCACACACTGGAACCCTGAGCTGAAATGTTATGTGATCTCAAGAATGCATCCTTGTATGCCAAAATCTCTTGATTAGAAGTGAGGGTTTGATATTAGTCCTTGGGAGACTATAACCTCTTTATCATAGTAATACCATAGTATAAATAAATAAACAATACCAAATGATATAACATAAATAGAATAATACCAGTCTCTCAAGATCACCAAAACTAGAAATAAAATATCAAAACTAAATAGTAGATATGCCATGCCAAATTACGTACCAAGTTTCAAAATGAAAACTCAAAAGTAAAGACACTGAAAACTATGAAGTGGGTCCCAAACTACATCTGGTTCCCCCATCCATGCTTCATCCCAAATCATCCATCTAACACAGGGACCTTAACCTTATCCTTTCCAGCAAACATAAAGTCTATTTAGGTATCTATCAGGAAGCTCATGTAGGGTGTGAGTAAAACTTGGTAGGCCACCACCAACGGAGTATAAAAAAAATACATTCAATAATAGTTTATGTAGTTAAATAAATAATCAAATACATGTAATAAAGTAAACAGTTTACATATATTCAATTATCCTTTATTTAACCACATAAACCCCATGTTCTTGAGGAAACTCGAATCTCAATACTTGCTTTAGCCCATGTTGAAGTCTGAATATCCCCAAGGTATATCAAATTTTCAATCCACAAGTCATTATAAAAATTGTATTTCATTATCCATTTCTTCTAAATTTATATCACAACCAATTGGAACCATTGTCCAATGCGAACTCGTGGGAGAGAAATGTCATGTCTAACAGCCCATTGGTATTTGGAGCCTCTATCCCTGTACCACACCTTAGTTTCACATGGGTATTTGAAGCCTCATTCCCTATCCCATACTCTCTATAGATACCCTCTCTTTTCAAACATAAACAATACATAACTTTTGCAGAATACATAAACATTATACAAACTGAATCCCAAAGATCATAATTGGTCTAGTGCCTTTAGAAACATGGAAACATAAACACTAGTATATAAATGATCTATATCATCTCCCAATAGGTTCTTCTTCACTATCACCCTTCTTAGAAAACTCAAGCATAATACATATCATCATAACCTGGGGGGAAAGGAAACATAAAAAGGGGTGAGTTCAGATGCTTAGTAAGGGTAAACAAGGGATACATGTAATCATAAATATGACCATAAGGGTATGATAATGTGATCATGAAAATATAAGATCATACCATTCATATCAAAGATCAAAACAAGAATCATGGCATAAATATCAGTAGTTCATAAGACATGAATCATAATGAAATAAAGAGCACGAGCCATGAAATCATAACATAAGAATAAAACATGGAATTATGGTAGAAAAACAATCATATAGTATTATTTCCATAGTAGCCAAGGAATAATTTCTAAGACCATCTTGATAGTATAGGTTCACTCCCCATACCACCTTGGTAGCCATGATTGACTTCCATGACCATCTTGGGAGAATGAGTTTACTCCTCATACCATATTAGTAGTCATGGTTCACTCCCATGTCCATCTTAGTAGTCAAGGTTCATTCCCAAGACCATATTATTCTATCTCATGATATATAAATCATTACCCAATACATTGTAGGGGTATATAGGTCCCACCCATATCATAGTGAAATCATTCATACATGTGCCACAAGATCATAAAAAATCATATCATAACCCATGAAATGAAATGGGTATTATAAACATGTAATCATATCATAACTTATGGAAAGAGACAAGTTTCTTAATCATTTCATCATAAACATAACTTGTAAAAATAATAAGATTTAAAAATAATATAACCAGTGAAACAGAATCGAGGTTCATAAACATCATGGAATCAAAAAATAATCCATTCTGAGAAAGAATATGATTGGAAAAAATGAATAATTTTCACATAAAGGAATGATTAACACCAATGTATATTATATTAGATTAGAAAATAATTTTTAAAGGTCTTTTAAAAACATTTCATGAGAAAAATATCCAGTCTTCTTTGAAAAAAGAATGTTTTTTATAACATAAAACATTTTGAAAACCTTTTTATTTGAAAATATATTTGAAAACTTATAAAAGAATATTTTAAAACAATAAAACATTTTTAAAATCCATTTTTCTTGAAAATTTTACTCAATGGTCTTTTGAAAATATTTTGGATTTTTTTTTTCAAAAACATGGTTTTTTGAACACAATAAAATTCTGACAGAAGAGAGAGAGAGAGACAGTGATATTTTACATAAAAACATTATATTAAGTACAAAAGAGTGTAAAAAGTGGTACTAACACATGAAGATATCTTTAATAAATATAGTAGAAGTAAACTCTTGAGTATTCTTGATAGAAGGATCAAAATATTTCATCAAAGTAAGCATAAAGGTAAACAATCTAAAAAAGCAATGCGATTGTCTCAATTAATTCTTATAACTTGGTAACTTAGGATAATACTCCCCATGTAAGAAAAGGAAATTAAATAAAGCTTAAAATATCATTAAAATAAGGATATTCATGATATAACACATAAAATAGAAGTATATACACCTAAAAAAGAGTTTATATGAATAAAAAAACATGAGTCTCAAAGAAAGAAAATCAAGAGAATTTTTTTTACCGATTTGGTAAATTTTGAATCTTAAAATCCATGAATGAAATTTCATAAAATGGATATGTTAATACCCATAAATTTAGGTATGAAATACATATAATATAATCATGGTTAGTACATACATCACACAAAAGGAAAGAGTGGCGAACATATCATGTATCTCACAAGAATAAAAAGTGAGATGAAATCTTATTACCTTGTGTCTTGAATCTCTTCATACTCATACAAGATTACATTATAATAAATATAAGTTTATTATTAAACTTTTATAGAATAATATTCTTATATATAATACTATATATGGTTTGATTATGACTGTCATGGCCTTAAATTCCATGATTTTTTTAAAAATTGAATGGGATTTTAACAAGACCAGTCTTTGAGACGACATGTAATTCTGAGTCCTGGAGTGGATGAAACGGATTTTTGAACTTTTTTTTAAAGTTTATTAATTAAAAATATGAGTGGGTTTTTATATCTATTGAACTGGTGCTTAGATCAAAAATATGAGGGCACCTTTGAACTCAGAATGTCAGGATTCAACTAGAAACAACCTATCATTGGCTGGAACATGCCAATAATGGAAGTTAGTTTTTGGCCGTAAATAAAATAATTAATTAACAATTATTTTATTTTAAAATCATTATAAATCCTAAATGGTAGCTTAGATTTTAAATCCTAGAGTACCATTAAGCTTGTGATGGCATGTTTTCCTTAGCCGGGCCTTAACCTCAACCAGCACAGGTCAAGGGTGAAAGTTAGTTTTTGAGTTTTTTAAGCAAATTAAAATGGTACGGGTGCATAGTTTTGGAAGCTTCTAAAAGGTTTCCCAGATTGAAAATACAAGGTCACCATTGCATCCGAAATTATGAACTTACCTAATAATTAACTTAACATCGACCGACGTGGGTCGACCAGAAAAGATAGTTTTAGAACTTTTTAAGAAAAAGTTAAAATAAAATAAAGTGGATGTTTTATTTTATTTTTGAACTTTTGAAACCATTATAGAAAAACAATGTGTAACACAATGAAACTGAATACTATGTTTAATTAAATGAAATAGTGTAACAACTTTGTAATAGAAATGTAACTGAAACACTGATTCACATTTCGTCTTTTAATGGCCAACCAGATGATGCAGGATTGTTGGCACAATCCTGGATCTACTCCGAAGCTCTGGTGGGTGACGAAAAAGAACACCAACCCCCATTCGAATAGATTTTCACCAATGATGATCGACCAACATCCTTAAAAATAGGATAATAGAACGACGAATGAAACAACACTATGCATCACCAACAAATGATCCGACCCAGGTAGGGGTTGTTATTTAAATTCCGTTCATGGTTTTAAATGACGAACACTGATCAAACCATGAAAACTTTGACCATTAGTTCGATCATTCTTGTGGGATGATTTTTCTATCGGGATTATCTTTGTGGACTAAATCATTTTATAAATTAATTGTATTTGATTTTCCTCATTGATCCTTCTAATGGGATTGGATCAATTCTGTGATGAATGACGATAGAGGTCCATTTCTCACATTGTTCTTTGATTTTACTTCCCCCTTGATGTATATTATTTTCTTTCTTCATGGGATGATGAGTGGTTGGTATTTTCACAACTGTTCTGGGTGCAACAACGATGGAGGTGCGACGATGATAACAACAGATGAATCGAGGCGGTGTAAGAGATGCCACCAATCAAGTGCTTCTGAACAGAAGGGATCAAGACAAAGTTTTGAACCACATGTGATGAAGAACATGACCTGAGGGATCTGGAACACCCTTCAGATTGAAGAACATACCACTAGAGTGCGTCTGGTGGCCTATGGAAAAATTTTCCAGCGCGTCGGCGCTGGCGGCGGCGGCCGCGTGCCGGATGGTGGGGCTGCGCACCGTGGGGGTGTTGGTTAGTGGTAGCCACAACCAAAGCCATGATGTGATTTTGACCCACATCTTGCCATAGATTTTTCTGGACGAACCGATCTGCATGAGCGAATCAGTTGACTTAAGGTGGCGGTGCCAATTGGCACCTCCTGGGGCAAGACAGACGCAACAGAGCCGTGTCTGTTCTGGAGGAACTGGCCCACTCAAATGGCAGGTCAGGTTGCTGCTAGCAAGCTGCAACCAGCTAGGCGGGATGGAACTATAGACCAACAGGCCGGTCCGGGCCCATTGGTTTGGGTCGGGTTGGTTCGATCTGGTCAGACTGGACCCAAACCCAATCGGCCCCCATTTCGCTAAAACATCTATAATTTCTAAACTATGTGTCTGTTTGGAGATACGTCTACGGCGTTGGGACCCTTGAAACGAGAAATTCCTTTTTTGATACTATAATTGAGTTTTTGAGAAATTTATAGGATATAATATTTGGTTTGAAGAGTAGGCTCTCCCGGTATGGGAAGACTTTGGGTAGAATAGGGGAGATTCTTATGATGAGATGTTTAGGCAGTTTCTCCCTTGATAACTCAAGGAATGAGTACTATTTATCCCTATAATTTGGTATAGATGGGACTCCCCATGTTTTATGGTGTGGATCCTCAATTGGAGATGGAGGTCTTTCAGCTGTCTGAAACAGTAGTGAGGAGCATTCCCATCCACTTGATGAAAACGATACCTAGATAGGAGTTAGTGCTCCCTCGAAAAACTAAGGTGCAGGCGACTCCATATAGGAGTGAATGAGGTATCGTAGGTTAGTATGGAGCAGCGCTCCCTCAACTGAACATAGTGATGTGGAGAGGACCTCTTCACTTGGGTTTTCTTAGTCTTTCATGGGGCACATGACTATGACGACTAAACCTCTAGTGCCAATCAATAGAGTCAGACCTAGTATAATGTTCCTAATAGAGAACGTTCTCTTAGAAGTACCATTTATAATGGTAGTATTATACCTGATAGAGTGAATCTCTCATATGGGTTCCATCAGGGATGGCTGAGCTCATGGAGTGTGATCTCCTGGTTTGTGTGTTATGACTTGAGGCTTCGATGATAATCCTAAAAATGGCTGTGTGGTTGGTACCACATGTTTTATTAGCAGCTAAGATGAGTATATATGGATGTTTATGGTATATTCATGGGAATATACCTAACTATATTTGACTTTTCCTTCCTTTGTGTTTTTTCTCTTGTGCTTTACCTTTGTGGTTTTAGGGTCCCTAACTGAGTATTGTTTTAATCAACCCTACATGGGATTTTTCTCTCACATGTCATGTTTTGTGTAGATGACCAATGCTTTGACAGAGTCTGGGGAGGACGAGCCTAGTGGTGTTTAGTGAGGTCAGACAGACGAGGTGTACTTCTATAGCTTTAGGAAGCTACCCTTCACCTACCATTTTGGTAGGCTTCCCGGAGGACGAGCTTCAGGGACTTAGAGTTTTACTTTTGTTCTGTTTTTCTTTTGGTGGGATTGTATACTGGCTCGAGTTTCCACCCTATACTTTACATTCTATTTTATTATGGTCGTGTTTTACTTAGTAGATTGTATTCATGGTTTCCTTGGATTTTACCTTCTAGTACCTTTGGCTGGGAGTTGTGTGTGTGTGTACAGATACTTGGAAAATGCCTCCCTTTTTTGTAGGATAATGCCTTCAGCTCTAGTCTCCAGCCCCTGGCCTTTAGGAGGTGGGCTTGGGGTAGTCGTATCATGGGCCCAAGTGACGGTTTGTGATAAATTAGTTTCAGAGGTGGTCATTTCTACCTATAAGACCAGGGGTTTGTTGTTTTTGGTTTTGGTCATCATTAATAAGTGTTCCAAGGTTGGATTTTAGGACAGGGACTCTAGTGTTGGTGCAGCGACTAACGTATCCATACACCAAAACTTTGGGCACCTTTTTTATGAATCAGTACATGGGAACACTAGTTTCAGGGAAATAAAGGGTACATGCATCATGTAGGAATGGTTTTTATTTCCATGTCCTTCTTGAGTCATCTCTCTAGATATACTCTTTAACCATGCTTCATCTTGATATACGAAAACAAAATATGATCCTACAACGTGATTGTGATGATGATACACCCTGAGTGGAGGCTTCAGTACAAGGCACTTACCTCCGGGTGGTGCACCAGTGAAGCAACCACACATCAATTAATAGTTGTTACCAGTGCTACCAGTGGAGGATGCACGCAGGCTGAGTGTGCTACACGAGTTCTAGAGGCAGATACCTCCCATGTTCCAAGGCGAGACAGATCCTCAGGTAAATGAGGATTGGATTGAGGTGGTTACGTGAGTCTTCTTCCTAGTGAGGAAACCTCTCGACCAGATGGAAGTACTAGCCACGATCCTTCTACAGGGCTCAATAGGACAATGGTGGAGCATAGTGATCTGGACGCACGAAAAGGAGACCCTCACCTGGATTGACTTTGAGCACTTCTTCAGGGAGGATTTATTTTCAGTGACTTTATACTCTGTGCGTATACTGGAGATACTACACCTACGACATGGTATCATGAAGGTAGAAGAGTACTCAGCAAGATTCAAAGATCTTTCTTTCTAATCTACAGATATGGTGTGAGACCCTTACTTCAGGGCCCATACCTTTGAGTAAGGACTGCGCAGGGAGATCAGGGCATCAGTGATACCCTTTACCATTCCAACGTATGTTGGGGTGCTAGAGTAAAATTTGGTGGTTGAGAGATACCTGGCAGAAGAGCATATGGATGTGAACTACAACAGAGGTCACAAGGTAGAGGCGTTTGCTGAAGCTAGCAGATGATAGGTGATGTGATCGTGGCATAGGAGGCATACCCATACCCGAACATAGACATGTGGGTCTATTGCACCAGAGTAGTGCCAAGGAGAAGACCGACCACATGAGAGGTGGTCTTAAGCTTGAAACAGATGGGGTCATCTCTCTTGGGATTGTCCGACCAACCGTTCCACTGAGAGGGAGTCAGAATACAAGCCTAATTGGCAGAGAAAGTGATTGGATAAAGTAGTTTCACAAGATGGAAGGCAAGACAGAGGAGTTGGATAATAATCAGGAGGTGGAAGGAAGTTTTTAGCTTTGTCACCACCACCACCATGTGGTTCATCCAGGCTCAGGGAGTTGGAGGACGTGGGTAAGGATAACTGCATGCAATCTTGTCTTATGACCAAGAAGCTCCAGGAGAAATTCGAGGTGTGATTTGTGTGTTTTCTTTTGGATGTATTTTTAGATATACATAGGTTCTAGTTGTACTCCTTTTTATGAAATTTGTGTTTGAGACTTCAAAGTTCTTGTTGGACTATGGAATTGAACCTCACACTTAGAGACTCCTACTGGAGGAGACTCGTTGATTAAACACTAGCACTGATAATGTGACCTGACTCTTAGAGGTGAGTGTTGAGGTTGGGATCTCTTAGTCATGGCATCAAGGCATTACGATGTCATTTTGGGTATAGAATACTACTGTTCATACCTAGATTGATGATATTAGGAAAACAGTACGGTGTGTCCGTGATGTTGAAAAAAGGTTTTCCTTTCGGTAAAAGGAAAACTTAAGTAGCACAGGGTGGACTCTCAATAAGAGTCATGCTTAGAAATGTTCCATGGTTGTAGAGTTAGACCCCATGATGTTTTCACAGTATGAAATGGTTGTTTACCATCCATACACAGCTAGAATACCTAGTGAGTGCAGTAGTGTTTCAGTTTCGTCAAGTTGTGTAGACGCTGGAGGTTGTAGACATAGGTCCTAGTAAGACCCAAGTTTTGCACATGGGTAGACCTATTTTATTAGTAAATACCCCTATGCGTTTAGCATCAACCTTGAATGTATAATGATTGTGGAGGCTTTAGGATAATTCATCTAGGGGTGGATGTGAACTGTGGGTTTCTATTTGTATCTACATCAGGTTAACATGGAGGTGAGATGATAGACCCCATGACTACAAATGGATCAGAGTGCTTAGTGATTTTCCAACTTTTCATAGCTAAAGAGATATATTCCTATTGTTGCATAATGTTGACCTAGTAGAATCTGGATATGAAAGTGGTCAATATTAGTGGTTTCTCGAGGTGCGTGCTTGTAAGAAATGTAGAGACCCTAGATGAAATCACTTCTCTTCCCTTGAGAATATGATTTTTCTTTTCAGGGATGAAAAATATTAAGATGGGGAGAATTTAATGGCCCAAAATTAAATGGTTTTTTTAAAATTGAATGGGATTTTCAGGAGACCAAGATCTGAGACAACACATAATTCCGACACCTGGAGTGGATGGAATATATTTTCAAACTTCTTTTTTTAAAATTTTATTAATTAAACATGATGGAAGGTTTTAATATCTTTTGAACTAGTGCTTAGACTAAAAATACAAGGGCACTGTTGAACTCAGAATGTCAGGATTCACCTAGAAAGGGCCTAACATTGGCTGGCGTGGACCAATAATGGAAGTTAGTTTTTGGTCATAAATAAAATAATTAAGTAACAATTATTTTATTTTCAAATCCTTATAACTCCTAAAAGGGAACTCATATTGAAAATATAATAGTACAATTGAGCTTGTGAAGGTGTTTTTTCCTTTGGTAGAGCTTAATCTCAACCGGAACGGGTCGAGGGTGAAAGTTAGTTTTTGAGTTTTTTAAGCGAATTAAAATGGAGTGGGTGCATGGTTTTGGAAACATCTAAACGAGTGCCTAGATTGAAAATATGAGGGCACAATTGTGTTTGGAATGAAATCCTTACCTAAGAATGGACTTAACATTGACTGGCGCAGGGCTACCAAAAAAGATAGTTTTCAATTTTTTTTAGAAAAAGTTAAAATAAAATAATGTGTTTGTTTTATTTTATTTTTGAACATTTGAAACCATTACTATGAAATGTTGTGTAATGCAATGAAACCGAATATGATGTTTCATTAAATGAAACATCATAACAACTTCATAACAGAAACTTAAATGAAATTCTGATTTGCATTTTTTCCTTTGATGGCGAAGTAGAAGACGTAGGATTACTGGCACAATCTCGGATCTTCTATGAAGATTTGGTGGGTGACGATAAAGAACACCAAACCCCCTTTGAAAGGATCGTCACCAATGATGATCAACCAATGGTTTTAAACAGAGGATCACAAAACTATGAATATAGTGACACCATGAATCAACAATGAATGATCCAAACTAGGTAGGGGTTGTTATTTAAATTTTTTCCTTTTCCCCATTCTTAGTTTTAAACGACGAATGCGAATCAACCCACAAATAGATTGATCTATGGTTTGATCATTCTTGCGAGATGGATTTTTCTATTAGGATTATCTTTAGGAAGTAAATCATTTCATAAATTAATTATATTTGATTTACCCAATGTATCTTTCTAAAGTGATTATATCAACACTGTGAAGAATGATAGAAGAGGACTTTTCCTCACTCTGTTGTTTGGTTTTCCACTCCACCCTTGACGCATGTTCTTTGCGTGATTCACGGGATGACGAGTGGTCAGTCATTAAACAACTGTTCTTGGTGCAACGAAAATGATGAAGATGGACAAATTGAGGCTTTGAGGTAGATGCCTACAATCAATCCCTCCTCAGCAGAAGGGATCACGACAAAGTTTTGAACCCTAGGCGATGAATAATGAGACCCGAGGGTTCCGAAACACCCTTTGAATCGAAGAATGGACTGTTAGAATGCATTCGGTGGCTCGTGAAAAAATATTCCTGTGTGATGGTGGCAGTGGCGGCAACACGCATCGGCGGACACGTGCTGGACGGTGGGGCAGTGTGCCATGGGGGTGCTGAACAGTGGAAACCGTGTGAAGGGGCCTTGGTCAAAGCCGCAACATGATCTGGACCCCCAAATTTCCACATGTCTTGCTGGAAGAACCAGTCCATGTGAGGGTACCGATTGACTTAATGTGGAAGTGCCAACTAGAACCACCTAGGGAAGGATGGACACTATAGAGCTGCGTCTAGTCTGGAGGATCTGTCTCACTCAAATAGAGGGCTGGGTTGCTGCTTACGAGCCACACCCAACTTGGTTGGCCGGGCCGCCTCGGGTCGGAACTGTGGCCCAGTGGGCTAAGCCTAACAGAAAAAACTCGTGACCTAACTAGTCTAATCTAGGCCCATTGGGTCAGGTCAGACTTGGGTTGGGTTGGTGGGCTTCAGGTCAGGTCAGGTAGGACCGGACCCGGACTCAGCCGACCCCTGTTTCTCCAAAACAGACCTAACTTCTAAACAAAGCATCCGTTTGATGATCCATCGGTGGAGTTAGGACCCTTGCAATGAGACAGTCCTTTTGAGACACTTTAAGTGAGTTTTTGAGAATTTTAGAGGACATACTATTTGGTTTGAAGAGTAGGCTCTCCCGGCATGGCCAGACTTTAGGTAGATTCTGGGAGATTCTTATGATGAGATGCTAGGATGGTTACTCCCTTGATGAATCACGGAGTGGGAACTCCTTATCCCTATACTTTGATAGATATGGGAATACCCATGTTTTAGGGTGTAGTTCCTCAATTGGAGATGGAGCTCCCTCAGCTGTCGGACAAAGTAGCGAGGAGCGGTCCCATCCACTTTATGAAAACGATTCCTAGATATGAGTTAGTTCTCCCTTGACAGACTGAGGAGTGGTACACTCCTTAGTAGAGTGACTGAGGTATCGTAGGTTATTCTAGAGAATCTCTCCCTCAACTGGGTGCAGTGATGAGGAGAGAGCCTCTTCATGTGGGTTTCTTTTGTCTTGCATGAGGTATATGACTGTGATGACTAAGCCTCTTATGTCGAGCACTAGATTCAGACTTAGTAGAATGTTACTGATGGAGAATGTTCCCTTAGAAATACCATTTTGAATGGTAGTATTGTACCCAATGGAGTGCATCTATGGGAAGAGTTCCATCAGGGATGACTGAGCTCATGGAGTGTGATCTCTTGGTTTGTGTGTTATGCTTTGAGCCTTTGGTGAGAATCTTGAAACTGGCTATATGGTTGGGACCACATGTTTTCTTAGTGTCTGAGATAAGTATATCTAGATGTTCATGGTATATGTATGGATATATACTCTAGTAGATATGACTGTTCATTCCTTTGTGTTTTTTATCTTGTGCTTTACCTTTATGGTTTCGGGGTCCCCAACTGAGTATTGTTTTACTCACCCCATGCATGGGATTTTTCTCACATATGTTGTGTATTGTGCATAAGACCGATTCTTTGATAGAGTCAAGGGAGGACCAGGACCTGGTGTTTTTTAGTGATTTCAGATAGATGAGGTGCACTTCTACAACTTTAGGAAGCTACCCTTCAACTACCCTTCAGCTAGGCTTCCCGACGGACAAGCTTTAAGGACATGGATTTTTACTTTTGTTCTATTTTTATTTTGGTGGGCTTGTATACTGGACCAGGTTTCCACCTTATACTTTACTTTAATTTTTACTCTGGTCATGTTTTACTTAGTGGATTGCATGCACAGTTTCCTTGACTTTTACCATATAGTACCTTTGGATAGGAGTTTTGTTCGTGTGTACAGATACTTGGAAAATTCCTTCCTTTTTTGTAGGATAATGACTTTTGTGCTAGTCTCCAACCCTTGTCCTTTGGGAGATGAGCTTGGGGTAGTTGCATCATAGGCCCTGGGGGACGAGCCGTGAAAATGACCTTATATTACCTGCTTGTTAATGATCCTATGTTAAGGTTTCACTTCGAGTAATATTAGATTGGTTCTTCACATGTGTCTTAATTTGTTAAAACATTTTTCCTTATAATTATATCATGATTAAAAATTTAAATCATGATATAAATACCATGAATATATAGCATATGTATATTATAATAATCCATCCATCCAAATTAAATTTTTTGTTCCAAGAAAGAAACAATAATAACAACTTGGAGACCCCAAGATTTGGGAGGTCTGAAATAGTGCAAGCCGAGGGAATCCCCTATAATTAAATTAACACACCCTGGTTTGAAACTGTTGATAGGGATTAGACTATTGATGTTGGAACTCTATAATTCCAAGGAATCCAAGTGATCTGCAACCTTATTACCCTTATGCCAAGTGTGAGTCTCTTGGATATTGTTCCCTAGGATGGCTCTGCATTTCTTGATGATATAAGTGATAAAATAGGGGGGGGGGGGTCCTTTACCAATCATGGAGTCATGAAGAATCCTGGAATCAGTCTCTGCATATGTTATCTCATCCTTCTCCTAGATGCAAAGGGACAACCCCTTGAACATATCCTTGGCCTTAGCCAAGAGAGAAGTTCCATTTTCAATGAAGAAGGAGAATTCCAACACCACATCCCCCCTGGGTCGTGAACCACCCCCCTCCTATCATCACCCCCATAGCACAGGACCCGTCCTTTTTAAGTTTGAACATGAATCCAGGGGGTTTCAAACACACCCATCTCCCCTACTTCTCAACCCTAGTGGGTAGAGTCGAGGAAATACTGACCTGGAGAAGATTGAAAGAGGGGGCCTCCTACTAGTCCTTGATGATCGCAACCAAATCAATCAAAAGGAAACAGGTCCACGCGATGATGGACCTTACCATTGGAGAAGAGCCTTCAAACCTCACTTGATTTCTAGATAGCCATAGGCTCTAGTATCCTGCACTGAAAACCACCAATAAAATTAGCTGATCCTTCTCAGAACCAGCCATAACCTGGAACCAGATCTCTACGAAAGATATGGCATTCTTCTCATGAGAGAAAGGCACCAAGGAACCTCAAAATCTAGACCACACCGCGTGAGCCCAATCCCCCTAAACAAATAAGTGTTTTGTGCTCTCTTCCCACACATAGTAGCAACATTGACACCAAGAGGCCAAGATTATTACCATCATTCTGATGGACTTATCTGTAGCTAATGCAGAGTTCTTGACACACCAAGGAAATTAAACTTTGTTGGAATCTTGTGGCACCACACCGCACCATTACACATGTTTCCCACACTTTTTTTGTGTTTTCATCTATCAGTTTCCCCTCTTTATTAACACGAGCCTCCTTCCATAGCACATGGCGTGGAATGGAAGTGACTTGGGATTTTTCTTCATCAATCTGCATATAAATAGAGAAACATGGTTACAGTGTTGTTTTATGTCACATAAAATTATTACAGTACTTTCAAAATACGTACCAATTGTTTTTCAATTGAAGCGTACCCCACCCTTGCTTTACGGTAGGGGTACGCTAGTTTTTCTACCTGTTCTTTATTTTCAGCACTAAGTTTCTATTTCATAAATAAAAACCTCTCAATCAATGTGATGAATACAATAAACGTTACACAACGTGTAACCAAACACAATGAACCTGAAAATTCTGTTTCGCACGACGGTTGCAAAACGCATCCCACATTCCTTGGGATATCAAGTGTGCATGAAGAGGAGGCGGGTGCGGCTTGATTTTCCCTTCATCATATTTCAGATGATGTTTTGTTAAAATGGTGTGAAAGCCTCTATGAATCCTTCCTGCGAGTCTTAAAACATATTCTTTGTGCGAAACATCTACTATAAATTCACTCTGCAAGATATGATGAAGGGTTAGTCAATATTTTAGTATTTTATTTTATTTTATTTTAATAAATTAAATAGATGATATCGTAATGTTACCGTAATCTCTTCCCACATTAATGTTTTCAACCCGCTGACAACATGGTGCCACGACTCTACATCAATCAACACACGTTGTCGAGTGAAGATTCCAATGTAGATACTAAACATGGATTGTTGGGGTTTACATGCTGGCCTAGTTTATTCCATCCCACCTCATATTTGATGCCTTTTACTTTTTCCTTAAGGATTTTGGCTAAAACTGTCAAACTATGACACACCTGTTTTTTTTGTGTCGCTAGGGTTTCATCACCTACCATTTCCTCAGTTTCTACATCATCATTATGTTTCTCCGAAGCGCTAGCATCGACACTGGGACCAGCTGAAATAGGTTGAGAGACCTATTGTACCTCCGCAGTGGGACCAGCTGCAACAGGTTGAGAGACATGTTGTCTCTCAGCAGTGGGACCAGCTGCAACAGGTTGAGAGATGTGTTGTGTCTCGGGATTGGGTGCATCAGCAGGTGAAGAAGTCATTATCTGCAGAACTGGTTTAACATTTAATTTAGATCACATAAAAGCAGCAGCAAACAGATAATAACATAATGTAACACAATCTATATTACAATAAAAATCAATAACCTGATTATTGAACTCTTTTTTTTTAAAGGATGAAGGGATTTGACCCCTATATCAACTATCCATATCCCTTCATTGTGGTCTCCTCTGACATACAAAACGTCGTCTACATTGGGACCACTGCGAAATGATTGCAAAGTTCCAATGAAAGGGTCATCTTCCGTTGAATTTTCATCTAACCCTTCAGCTGTTTTGGTCGATAACAGAACGATTGACCAGTTTCGGTTTGCAGGATCTGGAACATAAAATACTTGCACTACCTGTGATGCCATTATAAATTGTTCGTCTTTCTCCCCTTACTTACTGAAATCAACTTTCACGAATCCCAAATCATCTATTTCAACAGCACTCCTGTTATCAACCCACTTGCATTGAAATATCGGGACTTGAAATTCCGTATAATCCAACTCCCATATTTGTTTGATGATGCCAAAGTATGACATATTCACATAAATTGGATTTCTGTCCTTAGCACCGGAAACATGCATCGCTTCAGCCAAAAGTGTAACCCCACTATTTTGCATGGTACTGTCTTCATCATTTTCATTAGTATAAAATGTATAACCATTAACTATATAAGCATTGTAAGATAATGCATACACACTTGGTCCTCCGGCTAGCCATCGAAGTCGTTCCAAAATTGAATTTGGATTTTCATCTGACTTCTTAAAAATATGATCTCAAAACCATCCTATAAACTGTAGATTATGTGTATATGATATCCATTTTTCAGCCCTAGATGGATTCGAATGCCTGAGAATTTCTTTGTGGATTTCAACATATGGGTCAATGTCAAAACTGTTATGCAAAACATAAAGGTGGGCCTGCTCCCGATCTGTAATATTGATTATGACAACCTATCTTCCAGAAATTCCTTCACCCTCAAGCCGCCCATTGTGACAAGAATTCGGTAAGCCAATGCTTTCCACACTAGACAAGTATTCGGTATTGAATTCATCGGCTTCTTCAACAACATATCACTCTGCAATATAACCCTCTGTCCAACTTCGATTTTTGACATACCCTTTTAAAATCTTCATATACCATTCAATGGGGTACATCCATCTGTAACGTACAGAACCACATAGTCGAATCTCTCTCACCAAGCGGACCATCAAATGAACCATCATATCAAAAAATGAAGTCGGGAAGAACATTTCTAATTTACATAATATGAAGGCAATTTCTTTTTCCATAGCTGGCAATTTCGCTGGGTCTATAAATTTGTTGCATATAACTTTGAAGAAGAAACACAGTTTCGTTAATGTATGGTGGACATTCTTGGAAAAAATGCAACATAAAGCAATTGGAATGAGATTTTTCATCAAAACATGACAATCATGTGATTTCAGACCTTTTAACTTCAAGTCGCTCATTGACACGAGGTTACTGATATTTGACGAATACCCCTCTGTAACCTTTACGTAATTCAAGAAGTTGAAAAACTATTATCTCTGCTGCCTGGAAAGAGTGTAAGCAGCAGGAGGAAGAAATGTTCATTTTTCACCCTTCACTGGTGCCAACTCTTCTCGTATTCTCATCTCAACCATGTCCAACCTAGCCTTAATTCCATATTTTGTTTTTCCAGATGTATTTAGCAACATGCCGATAAAACTATCAAATTCATTTTTTTCTACATGAATAACATCAATAAAATGTATTACATACAGAAAATTCTAGTATTGTAATTAAAAAAAAACTAATCTCTTTTTCCAAACGATTTTCGTAAGGTTTTTCGAAGCCGGTTTACCAAAATTAGTGTCCACATTTTTAACTTTCTCAAACAATTGATCTCCTGTTAGTGGAGACGGTACTGTACGTTCTTCTGAACTTCCATCGAATGATGCCGTCCAAGAACGGTACTTATGTCGTCGCGGTAGAAATCTGTGATGTCCTAGAAACACATTTTTCGATGAATGTTTCAACCTAATTGATTGTGTACCTTCTTCGCAAACGGGACACCCTTCAATTACTTTAATTCTATATCCTGACAAATTTCCATAAGTAGGGAAGTCATTTATCATCCCGTACAACATGAATCTCAAAGTGAAATCTTGCTTTCAGTAAGCATCATACAATGTAACACCTGAATCCCACAATAATTTCAAATATTCAATCAATGGAGCTAAATAAACATCAATATCATTACCCGGTTGTTTTGGTCCTGATATAAGCATATATAACATGATGTATTTTCATTTCATGCATAACCACAGTGGTAAGTTATAATTTATCAACATAACCGGCCATGTACTGTGACTATTTCTTTGAAAACCAAAAGGATTCACTCCGTCTGTAGATAATGCAAGAAGAAGGTTTCTCGACTCGTTTCCAAATTCAGGATACTCATGAACACTTCTCTTCCACTAAGGAGAGTCTGCCAGGTGATGTAGTATCCCATCTTTAATTCTT
This sequence comes from Viscum album, assembly GCA_963277665.1. NCBI lineage: Eukaryota > Viridiplantae > Streptophyta > Magnoliopsida > Santalales > Viscaceae > Viscum > Viscum album. The sequence goes on along the minus strand of OY728150.1, from coordinate 2,054,183,251 downwards.
GTATCTGCATGCCATATTAATTGTTCTGTAGTCTCCTCACTTCCATATAGGTGTCTAAACCTTGGAATGATTGTAAATTACCATACAAATTTAGTAGGAATGGATTCATATTTCTTGTATCAAGAATCACCACACTTTGGGAATTATTTAAGTGATTTGTGGTCCTTGTGAAATAATATACAGTCATTTGGGAAGGCGTGTATTCTTTCAGAGATCATACCCATAGAGCGTAGCATTCGTTTGGCATCGTATGTTCGGCTCGGGAGCTCATTGTCTTCTGGGAGCATGTCATTCATGAGGGTAAGTAGTTTCTTAAAACTGTTGTCACTCCACCTGTTGTCTGTTTTAAAATTATACAGCTTCCGTACGACTGACAATGCTGTATATTTAGTGCAACCAGCATACAATGGCGTCTTTGCACAACTTTTTAACTTCTCAAACAATTTTGGGCAATCACGAAGTTCATCTTCGACGTTCCTTGTCATTTCCTCAATACGATCTTAATCATCATTCACATCTGTAATCACTTCCTCCATACAGTCATATTCATTGTTCATGTTTGTAATCATATCAGATGATCCATAAAATGCAGTGTCATCCCAGTCACTACCTACATTCGTTGTTTCCCCATGTTTATTCCAACATGTATAACTCTGATCTATTCCGTGACAGATCAAGTGTTCTTCCAAATCCTATGGAATAATTTTTTTTGAATAACAACAGCATAAACACGAAAAAAGGATTTGAGAAGAGTCACATGCATGATCTTTTTCGAACTTGATAAACTCTTTCATGCCTTCTTCATACTCTTTTGTCAACTGCTGGCATTCATCCATTCTTTATTTATATTCATCCTATTTGAAATCCATAGGATGAGTATATAGGTTAGGGGAGAAGTAATATGAATATAATTTAGATAAAAAAAGATACTTCAAAAATGGTAGGGGGTATACTCATTAATAGGAAATATTGGGTGGTTCTTGGGATTCATCCAATCTCTTCCTCTCTTCGATCACCCCTGATGAGGGGTGGTTCTTGGGATATTTTTATAGTGTGATAGTGGGGTTCACCACTATAGAGATGGTCTAACCATATCTTTTGTGAGGAAGTAGGATAATCAGTGAAAATTGTGGATCAATCTCATAGGGAGGTCTCTATAGGGTGTCCGTACAAGGAAATACCTCATGGGTAAGGCCAATAGGTATCCTAACATGTGCATCAAAACTAAAAGTGTATAAAGTTGATTGAAACACATGGGACCAAATGCATAAGTAAAAAGCAGTATATGTTTTCCACAAGGGCACCCATGGAAGTGGCCATAATGGCCACCTTAGTCTATGTGATGGTTATGTGGGAGTCTCCCCATGCTATCCAGGCATGAGCTAAGGCACAATGACTAATACTCATATAATAACCCTTCATATGGGTTCTCTTGGATGTGGGAGGATCATGGATGCTCGTGGGCTCATGAGTGATCAACACCCAACTCTTTAGTGTATTTGTCTTGTTCAGATCAAGACACAAAGCAACATAGGTAGTGGATGTAGCAAAGTTAGAAGAATAAGCCCCAAGATAACTCTGAACTCACCCAGTGTCAAATCCCAATCCCTACCACCTAGTTTGAAGGTGATACAGATTAATTATATCTTGAAAGCTGTAAGGAACTCTAAAAAGATCTCCTAAAACGTCTCCTCATGAACATCAATAATTTGGGAGTGTTTCATTGATGCGAAGGGCTACCATAACATCCTTGTCGATGAGGACCTTGTGTATTATGACCAAATCCATGGATTTGTTGGTGAAAAATGACTTGGATTGAAAATGGTCCAAGAACATATAGTGTTTCCTTTCCTCAAAGTGAAAATAGGGATGGACATTGGTAGGTGGAACCACATCTTGTGAGTGGTAGGATGCAAAAGGAAAATCAAAATCCAACGAGATGGAATCTTCCAATGGTGGTGGAAAAGAAGAGGGAGAAGGAGATGGTGGAGTTAGAGTTTGGGTATAGTGCTTAGCTGCAATAGGCCACGATCCATAAGCTATGTTTTTGGATGGGGGAAGGCACCTACCCTTAGTTCAAATCATGGTGCTAGGAGGGAAGTGAGTATGGGTGGAGGAAGGGGAGGAGGTTTAGTTAGAGGAGAGGGAGATGAGGGAGGAGGGAAGGCATGGATGAGGTGGGGAGAAGAGGGAGTAGTGGGGGGGGGGGCACAAAAAACCCTAGCTTATAACTTAAATAACTCAGTCATGAACTTTATTTCAACACATCCAATGTTGATATATTTTATTTCAAGAAGGGGACAAGGCTAAAAATAGTCAAAGGAGGTATAAATTAGTTTATCCCAAGGGAATATTCATTATCTAAACTAACAAGCTTGGGGGGAGGGATCCTATGATGTTAAATATGGAAAACAAGTTACCTAGAGAGGCCTAAGTAGCCAGGAAATCAGTGACCTTCTTACCCTCTTTTTATGTATGATATAGATCCATGTGGTTATTGAAAAACATTATGCATCTCATAGTGAATGGGACCTAGAAGATACTGGGTACCTCAAGCACACCCATGACACAACACCATGGATATGTTGTACCTCCACCCTATGCTTAGGTTCTCTGTCTTCATCATCAGATATCAAGTGTAGTACCCTACTAAGGGATATTAATTTCATGATGGTCCACTTCTTTGATGTACAACATATAAACACCATGCATGCTAACACACATACGAGGTGAATCATTCAAGTTGTAATGTCATATTATCATGAGTACATAATATAACACATAACATCATGTGATCACAATCCAAACATAACAATTACCCACAATAACAACACTCATAAAATCCAAAAATCAATATAGGTATCTCGTTATACCCACAACCACATGCAATCATAATCAATAATGGTGTAATTATATTCCATCATAAATACTCCTCACAGTATCATGTGTAAAGGACAAACCAAGGGGTAAGGAACTTCCTAACTACAATTTTTTTGAGTCAACATTGAGGTTTACCAAGGTTGTCATCATCCACCCTACATCCACACCAATTGTAAATTGTTCACATCCAAACAAATCTTATAACATCCAAGTATTCATACAATGTATTCTATCGAAATGTTAGGAGGAAAAAGATAATGGCTATCAAATATTCATAATTTGGGATAGGATGCAAGGGGTCACCACAATGAAAACATAATTAATTCATGAAAATTCAATTTTAATCACCTTAAGGAGGAGGACCTGGTGGTGGAGAAGAAGGAGGCGTCGACATCGGAGGCAGTAGAGGTAGGGAAGAGGCAGGGCGGAGGCAGCGGAGGCAGCGAAAGAAGCTCGGAGGAAGCGGAGGAGGAGGAGGAGGAGGAGGAGGAGGAGGTACCGGTGGAGGAGGAGGAGGATGAGGCCACAGAGTAGGCGGGGGAGGAGGAGGAGGAGGAGGCACCGGTGGAGGAGGAGGAGGATGAGGCCGCAATGGAGGAGGAGGAGGAGGAGCAGGTGCAGAGGAGGAGGAGGAGGCGGCGGGCGGAGGAGGAGGAGAAGGAGGAGGTGGTGGCTATAGCAGGGGAGGGGGAGAAGGAGGCGGTGGCAGCGGCACAGAGGAGGGCTTCCGCGAGAGCTTGACAGGGTGCGGGGAGGAGGAAGAGGACCCGAGGGTTTTTATCAATCCCTCGTGAGCCTTTATCTGTGCTAGTAAAAAGCTCTAATAAAGGGTGTATTTATCAACGCTAAAATGAAAAGCGTTGATAAATACCACCTTTATCAGCGCTTTTTTATCATCGATAAAGGCCGGACTTTATCAGCGCTTTTGTAGCGCTGATAAAGAGTGACTATATCAGTGCTTTTCATTTTGGCGCTGATAAATACGTATTTTATCAGCGCTAATAAAATTACGGATAAATGTATCAATTTAAAAATATATTTATATTATTATATATTTATTTAACTCTAAATATATATATCTCTATTTATACTTATAAAATTGTTTTAAAGGTATATTTATATATATATCATTGAAAATATAATAAAATATATATTTATTTTTTAAATATAATTTAATTTTAAGTGTACATTTAATTAACATATATATATATTATATATGGGTAACATAATGAATTATAATCTATAAATGAACATTATTCAATATGCACATATATATACGCATGTATGATATATTCATTGACCCCAATTCATTGAAAAACACATATATATAGACGCGCACATGTATGATATTGATCGATCCTAATTCATTTGAAAATAAATATATATTCAATAATTTCCATTATACATATATATTAGAATTCATTATATATTTATAAATAAAACAAATACATTAAATATAAAGAAATATAATAAATGTATATTAAATATAATGAATTAATAAATCTAATAAATATATAATGAATTAATAAATCTAATAAATATATAATGAATTAATAAAACTAATAAATATATATTAAATTAATAAATCTAATAAATATATTTAGTATTAATCTTATAATTATTTAATATATATAAGTATATTTAGTTATAACATGTGTTTTTTATTTAATGTATACAATAAATATTATCAGCGCTAAAAAAAGAGCTGATAAATGTTACATTTATCAGCGCTAATAAAAGTGCTGATAAAGGGATATTTAAAGCACTGATAAATAATCCCTTTATCAGCGCTAAAACAAGCGGTGATAAAGGGTACACCTTTATGAGCACTTGTTTTAGCACTGATAAAGGCCCGCCCCTTTATCAACGCTTTTCCATTAGCGCTGATAAAGGCAGGCGCATGCCTTGCCTAGTTTTGTGGTAGTGTACCAGAGACCTCTCTTTACTTTAAAGAAACCATGGGACTTCCCTATGAAAGAGACTGACAACCAAGATGAACTGAAGCTCATGAAGAAAAGGTCCACTTCCTTGTCTAAGAACCAAATACCCATTATAACTCTGTTGATAAAACTCCATTAAAGCCTACCATATGCCTTGTTCATATCCAGTTTGATCACCATGTTGGATCCATGGGTTTTAATATTTATGTCCCTTATCATATCCTGATCCATAGTGATTTCTCCCTAGATGGAGCGTCCTCTCAAAAAGCCGTGCTATTCAACTGATATCCACCTAGGAAGGAGGCTGGAAAACCTCTGGTTTAACACACATTCCTAGATCTTATAGGAGAAGTTACATAGGCTCATTGGCCTATAGTACGTGAGAGCAGAGGGATCCTTGATCTTAGGGATGATCACCAAAGAAGTTTCACTAGCTACACGAGGGTGGAACCCTCCACAGAAGTAGTTCTAAATTGTATCAATAATATCACACTTGAAAACATCCCACACTCACCTATAAAAGGATCCTGGAAAGACGTCAGGGCCTGGAGCACTCTCTGAATTGAGCTTCTACATGGATGCATGAATCTATTCCTCAATGGGGATCACCTCCGAGACCTCGTTGTCCCGATTAATCACCAAAGTGGGGATTTAATCCCACAACACTACATTACCCCTAGGATACCCTCTAGCCATCCTCAGATTCAGGCTATCCAGAAGGTCCTTGAAGAAAGAGTGCTCCATACCCCCAATCAGATTGCATTTATCAGTATAGGAGCCATCCTCGAGTAAGATGTTTGGCATGGTAAAATGCCTTCTTTCCCTGATGCACGCATGAAAATAAGTAGAGTTTCTATCTCCATCCTTCAACCACCTCACCCGGGAACAGTTATGAGCTATCTGCTCCTATTTAAGAAGCTCCTCCGCCCAACACATCTTTTACCCCACAAGGTCATAAAAAAACGAAGCATCCCATTCCACCTTCAGATTGGATTCTAGGCATTCAATGCTCTATTTAAGGACCTCCAAGTTTAGATCGAAGATAGGTAACTTCTTGGACCAATCATTTAACCCCTATTTTAGCCTTCGTAGTTTGTTGTGGAGATAAACCCATGTGTGCCCCTGGGTGTGAGCCTCCCATATCTCCCTCACCATCCGTTGGTAGCCTTGGTTCTGATACCACTGTTGTAAGAACCTGAAGGACTCTGGGAGATCCTGTTTGGGAAGCATAGACACCAATAAAAGATAATGGTCAGATATACCTCAGGCTAAATTCTTCACCTTGGCCTCCGGGAAGGTGATGATCACATTGTTTTTTTCCACGAAATGGTCAATCCTACTCCAATAGAACCTTCCTCCCTATTGATTGTTTCACCACATATACCAGTTTTCAGAGTACCCCAAGTTGAGAAACCCCTTGTCCACCATGAAAAGGGCAAATTCCAAAATGGTCTGACAAGGGAAAGAACCTCTTCCCTTATTCTCATAGGGATCAAGAATGGAGTTGCAATCCCACAATACATACCATGGTAGGTCCTATGGATCAAAGACCCTAAGCCCCTACCACAACTTTTTTCATAATTGAGCATTGAAACTTCCATAAATGAACGAAACAAAGAAGCATTCCCCACTTAGACACTTTCATGGTGAGGTATTGATCCCCCACCTTGACAAGATGCAATGACACCTTATTATCCTATAAGAGACAGATATTCTTATTATTCGGGTCTATATTCATGGATCCATATAGATAGACTTTGTGGGTGAAGGTTTTGATCTTCTCTGGGTTTTTCTTATGCTCAAGAACAACAACTATACACACTTTATTTTTCTTGACTTCCAAGGCTATAAGGTCTGTCTTCACCTGGGTACCCATTCCATGGGATTTCCTTATTAAAATTGATAACATTAAGAACCGAGGAGCCTGGATTTGGCCCCAGGCTCAACAATATTCATGCTATGGGGAGAGAGGATACCTCTTATGGTGTCTCATTTGTGCCCGAGTACACACTCCTGGGCTCTGAATAGGGGGAACCGAAGCTACCGGCAATCCAGGAATAGGGATCACTATAGACCTCCCATTCGCCACATTTTAAGGGGAGGGGGAAGAGGGGTTCTGAAATTCCTTCCCCGCTGCGACATAGGACTATGATAAGCCCCCTCGAAATAGAACTACATTTTCCTCCACCCCAGCTTCACAAGTGAGGGGAACCTGAGACGTGCTTCTTAAGGCCCCCTACTGCTTAGTAACATCAGTAAGAATGACACCCAATGATGACCTCGAAACCTAAAGATCCTATATAGAAGAAAAAGTTTCCAGGAACCTTTTCCATAACCTACCATCTTCACGTGCCTAGACCTAAAAGAGAAACCAGTCCGAAAGAATATAGATCAATGAGGGAGATACCCCTGCCTTGAAAGGAATGATATCCCGACAAGAGGAGGCCTCGTTAGCTAGAGGAAGGGTGTGCCGAGGCTTGAGGGTTGGAATGATTGAAGGATCCTGAACACCTACTAGAGGAATGACAGCTTCTCTTGAAGGGTCAGTCTCTAGGCCATCTAGGCTGTGAGGAAAGATATTCTTCCTCGGGGTGACCCTGTGGTCCAGATGAAAGCCACCCTGCTTTTGGTTCCAATACATTTTCCTAGAACGTCCCTGAAGGCCGCAAGAAGAACAAAACCTAGGGAACACTGGGAATGAGAGGACCTGATCCCAGTCCACAACATCTGTAACATCCCAAATAAATGAAGAATATGACATTTTCATATTTATTAATATTTGTGAATTAAATATTAATTTTACTTTAAAGGGGTTTCTATGTTCGATAGCGTACCCGATATGCAACAACAAGTTTCTTGGAAATCTTACGTTGCACACTAATAATATAATAATATTATTATAAATGGTAGTTAAATCCTAGACGTTGTATTGGATAGAATGAAAAAAAACTAACTACAATATGATTATACATGCTTGTTAAATGTATTTACATTTATCCAATAAAATTTAGAGGCTTAAAATGTGAATGAATCTAATTTTAAGCATAATTTACATTAAAAGGTCAATTTACCACCTTTTAATGGAGAACCCTCTTTAAATATAGTTTTAGTCACTTTAATACATTCTAATTGACCAAATAAAATCCTTCTTTAGAATGGGGACATCAAATTTTACTTTGGCTAATTTTTTGGTATTTTTCGGATAAAGTTCATTTTTTAATGAATAGTGAAAAATATTGTATTTTAATTCAAAAGTATCTTTTAATCTAATTTATTTATATGGTTAGATTATATTTTTAATTTGTTTTAAAGTGTAATTAGAATATATTTTTACCATTTAATCCAATATCGGTCATTTCAATTAATTTCACTTTGAAATTGGATATAAACAAGTGTCAAACTTTTGATAGTTATTGTTTCTTAAAAACACGCTATTTGTTTTAACAACGGGAATTAATTTTAAATTAATTAATGCAACTTCTATGTTGAAAAATTGGAAAAATATAAATCATTTATTAATTTGGAATATCAAATATAGCTTAGGCATAATTTTTTGTATTTTTTTGAAAAACTTCAATTTTTGATGAATAGTGAAACCACTTAGTAGTAGTTAAAAAACTGAATTTTTCATTAAAATGAATTTTACCACTTCTGTGAGTTGAATTTAAAAAATCAGACATACATGGTTGTTATTAGTAAGTAAAATTTGGGTCAATAAGATGAAAATAATTTTTGGGTGAATAGTAACTTTTGACTTTTATTTACCGTGGTTATAGGTAAATAAGGTAATTCAAGGTAAAAAGAATATTATAATAATTCAAAATTACCTTAACACTTTTCCAAACCTTATTTTTTGAGTCATTTATGACCATGGAAATCTTTGGGTAGATTTTGGGACCCCATTGAGCAACTTGGGAGTGATAATGACAATTTAGATTAAATAACATAAAGTAAAGGCAAAAATGAAAAAAAAATATCTTTTAGTAAATTAATTTTTACAAAGGGTTATATAAATTATATTTTCTACTATAAATATTCATTGTAAAACTAAATATATTATATAAATCATGGTATTTTTTTATAATTTTTAGACAACAAATAAATTAAATTATTTATGACCTACTAATGATGCAGTGTTTACCTCATTAATAAACCATTTAAATAAAAAAGATTATAATGATTAAAATATTATCTAAAACCTGTCCAATTATTATTGGATGATTTTATTTCGACCATTAGTAATCTAATATTTGACTTTAATTATTTTTGGAACTTTAGAAACTGAATATCATTATATAATAAAATAATATTTTCACACTTTCCTAAAGAGCCCCTCTTCCCCCTTATAAAATGAGACCACTTATAACCAATTCCTCACACCTATCAAGCCTTTTGGCTCGTCCAAACTCTATCCAATTAATCTCCCTACATCCCTATAATTCTCCTAGAAGCCTTAACTTAGGCATAAGTCACTTCAAAAAGTCCTTTGGTTCAAACCAAAGGGAGTTACCCAAATTAAAGGTAACGATTTCTTGTAACTTGTTTTCTTTTATGTTACTTCTCCAACCCCATAAAATCTTTTGATTCCTTTCTTTCGTAACAACACCAGTATAATAAATATACTAGGATGTTTTTATGAGAAGGATTCAAACTAAACTTACACACACCTCTATCTACTGGGTGAAGAACATAATTTTTCTGTGGATGACAAACTAACACCTCACGAAACGATGATTGTTCAAATATCTCCAACCGCCTCTCATGGTGGCCATTATGATGGAACTGTATTTATATATGATATATATTATGTTTATTTTATCTTTATTCTTCTGTATTTTTCCTTTTAAATAAATACTTTATGGTTTCCATAGTGGGTAAATACGATAATCTCATTAAAGGAAGTGTGGACTACCGCCCCTCAAAGTGATATGAATCGTTAGTGCCTTATATGGGACGTATAAAGGATGGAGTTAATAATATTTTATATAATATTATACTGAAATTATAATATAACTATGTATAATTATGTTTTTAATTCCATTGAAATAAGAAATAGAAATGGAAGTAGCGTTCACGCGTACGTACGGCTTACCGTCTCCATGAACAGTGCATTTCATTTCTTACCTTTAAATGTTATGTACTATTATAAATACATGTATATACTGGATATATATGATATATATGATATCTAAATCATTAATATAATTCTGAAGATAATTTATATCTTACCACATGAACAACTTGTAATTATAAGGTGTTCATTTTTTTTACTCAAGTACCAAATATCGACAAAATGACCGTTATTAACTTAAATGATTACATAATGTTTGTAACATGGTAATAAGTAATATAAAAGGAATAATAAACTTTAAAAAGGTTCTTAAGAAAGTATAAATTAACATTAGTTTATTATTCAGGATATTAAAGAATGAACAGGTCAATTCGGACAACGAGGTAAGAGATTTTCTTATCTCACTTTTAATTCCATGAGATTTCCATTGTTCGCCACTCATCATGTGGTGTATTATGTACTTCCATTTGATATATATTATCATTATTCTCATTATATTCTATGATTAATTTGGTGGTTATTAACTTTTGGTCATACGACTCATTTGATTACAACGTGGTAAAGGGTTTCATCTCACTTTTTATCCCTGTGAGATTCATGCTATATTTTCCACTATTTCTATTTTTGTGGTGTATGTACTTCCCATTATTGTACTATTTGTATAATATAATTTAATTTATGAGTATTTACATATTAATTGTATGATCCTTCTTTCATGTGGCATATGTTTTGTAAGTTACCAAATCGATAAGGGAACCTTTCACCCTCCTCTTTTTAAAAGACTTATTTTTGTTGTGTCTTTTAATTTACATCTTATTATTTTTGGATATGTTCTTATATATCCTTATTGATGTAAAATTTATTTCCAAGTGATTATATAATCTTTTTGTCTCATCAACTCATTTTTTGAATTTTAAAGTGATGTCGTTAGGCTGTCGAATTTTTAAAAGGGAACTTCTTAACCCAATTTCGATTCTTTGGGTTCAACTTGTACTTATTAAATATGTCATCCTACAAATATGTGTGAATGAAATCTGATTGTTTTAAACTTAATATAAACTTATATTTGGTTTATTTATATTTTTCACACATAATTATGATATTTATTTATCGTTAATTTAAGGATACCATCTTTATAAGGGATTTCATCTCAATTTACATTTCCATTGAGACATCATTATTGTTATGCACTAATTCACTCTTATATGGTGTATATACTGTCCTTTGAAATATTATACCATGAATCACATTATTCTCATGATATTATAAAGTTCTGATTAAATGTTATTCCTCAATTAATTGTATTCAAGAGTCTCTCATTTTGTTAAAAACTCTTTAAATAAAATATCATTTTAAATGTTTTAAAGATTTATTATTCTAAATCTTTATATTTAATGTCCATGTTTTAAAAATGTTTTTCAGTACTTATTTATATGGAAAATAATTTTTTGAAATTATAATTCCATTAAAATCTTCAAAGTGGTATGGAACACTTTGATTCAGAAATCTTTTTTTAAATGGTTTATGAAAATGGATTGATTATTTAAATATCTTAAAATTACTTCTTGTTACTTCAAATGAAATTTTATTAGTGAAATTTTTATATTTGAAATATTTTATGTGCTATGATGGTACTTGGACATTTTACGGGTGGTTACGTGATAAAGAAAATGATGGGTGGTTCCGTGAATACTAGGACGGGTGGTTACGTTATAACCTTTAATGCATTGGGTATGGAAGTCGGTCGTATGGCTATTCCATTTAGTGATATGTGTGGAAGTCGACCATATGGTTATTCCATTTAAGTATGTTTATGTCCCAAGTTACCTTTATATGTTATGTGTTTTTTATATGAGTTTTATGGTAATATTTTTCTTAGAAAAGGGTAAGTGGTGATATTTTATTCAGTGAAGAGTATTTACTACTTGATAAAGGTGAAAAGTATTACTTATGTTAAAGTATTCATGGTTTACTTGTTGTTTTGAAAAAGTAACATTTTTTCTTCTTTGTGTATCCATTACTAAGATTTTTATGCTCACCCCAAGTTTTTGAAATGTTTTTAACATGACATAATGTGGAATAGGGTCAAGGATGGGATCATGGAAAAGTCATGCTGTCTTAAATATAGAACTAGACATGAATTTTTTTAGAGTTTTTATTTTATGAAAAAATTGATACTGGGTAGAAGTGTCTACTTTGTAATCTATTGAGATGTAATAGTTATTTCCCAATTCTCTAAAACTCTAAACCTGAAAATATCCTCAATGTGAATTATTCATTTAATTCAATATCATGTAAGGTTTAAGGATGAGTCCTTATATTTGGTATCAGAGGTCAGTTTAGATAACTTTAGAGGCTAGGGTATTATTTAAGGATAAGTAACATTACCACAATGGTTAGGATTTTAGAAAGATTAATAGTTATTTTAGATAAAGTGGATGAGTTTAATATAACATGAATAAGTATATATTAGTATTTACCCTCCTCATAAGATATTATATGATGATTTTACTGATATACTAACACTTACCTTTCTCGTTTTAGTCAATGGTTGGATTTAGCAGGCATCAAAGTAACAATGGATCTGAAGAAAACTATTACAGTTTTCTGAATGAGAAATTGAATGAAATGGGAGCTGCAATGAGAACTCTTGTGGTTATTATTAACCAAATATATGGAGTAATGATTGACCACTTGAACCTTGGTGATTTTTATAAGGCATCGTATATGCGAGAAACAAATCCCCACAGAAGTTCAGGTAATAATCATATAGGTATGTATGTTCAAAAATCTATGTGTCAAGGATGTGGAAAGAAACACCTAGGAAAATGTTTCAAAGGGACAGGAAGATGCTATAGATGTGGAAATTAAGGTCATAAATCAATAACCCTCCATGTAAAAAGGAAGCATCTAGTTGACTCTAGGAAAGGGAAAGAAGTTCTTTATGAGGGATCAATTGAATGTTTTAAATGTGGTGTGCATGGTCATTATACAAACACATGTCCTATGAAGAAGTTTCGGGAATGGGATCACCAGTATCATACAAATATTTTTTTACCAATACCTAATGCCATTCTAATTGAGGATGAAGAAACTGAAAATGACCAATGAAAGGTATAGATTATTTATTAACATATATTTTGACATTATTGAATCTTAGGATATGATTCATGATTTTTTTGTAAGAAATAAGTATTTTAGAATAATTTGGAAAGTAATGGTTAATGGATAACGAATAATGTGGAATGAGTTAGAAGTCAACATATATGTGATTCAAGTGTTATGGTAGATTTTAGGATAGTGAAATGCTTAAAATTATTAATGCACTTTTGATAATGGGAATTATATTAGAAGAATTTTTATAGTATGTGTAAACCTGAAGTTTGATATATGAAAATTTTATTCAAGGAATAATTATCTTTTCTTCTATGGATATAGTTATAAAGAACCATTTGGGTTTATATGATCCTTGAATTTGAAGAAATTATATGTTAATACATTTGTGGGATGAAAAATTAATGTTATTATAAAACCTTCGTGGTTAAAACATGTTATGGTAATTTTTGATAAATTTATCACTTTTTTGGAATTCTATAAAATTATATAGTTTTTGAAAAAATGACAACATGCAGACCGTGTGACAACCCGTCATGTCGGACAAAGCTGCGGGAATCGAACCCACAACCAAAGTGAGACTGATATTTATCACCTACCACTGGACTACGTGAAGTCCCTGATTTGTATTACTAATTATTTTTAATTAAATGATTTTATGAATCAATAATAAGTTGATTTTGGGTTATCTATGGAAATTATTAACCTATCATGGAGGATATGTGATTAGGTTAATTAATTTTCAATATGAGACATTAAGTGTAACTGATGTTATTTGGAGATAAATGTTATGATTTATTTTGGAAGACTATGTGATTAGATCCTTTTGAGATTTGGGTTTCAATATTAGTTTGGTTTAATTTGAAGAATTTTATGGATAGTTGTTTATTGAAAGGTCTTTGTTGAACTTTGAGTTTTGTTTGACAAATTTTAGAGATTAAGAGTAGTTTTTCTTTTTGTAAAAGATTATCCTTCTTGGAGATTATCTGATCTGGTGCTAACCATTTTGGTTTTGGTTAAGGTCTAAAGACATGGGAAATATATAGTTTATCTTTTGTGGATTATGTGATTTTCTTGAAGTTGATTATAGTGCTCTTAATGTGAAAAAAAATCATCCTGAATACTCATCGTTTGGAGAAGATATGAGTTTGTGTTAGAAATCTAGTAAAAGATGAATGTCTACATGACAAGTAAGTATATTTCCTTATGTTTTTAAATAATTTACTCAATGAAAAGTAACTTAAAACAAAAACCTTGTCTGTTAACTTTTCATTCTGGGGAATCAAAGATTGTTTAACCCATCACAAGTTTGTGATTTTCTGGTGGTTAACTTTCTCCTAAACATGTTTTCATTCACTCTCCATCAGAACTTGATGGTATTTTTCTCCTTCATATCCATGTTTTCATGGAATCCCAATATCTGTTGTCTTGGGTAACCTTTTTTACTTCTCTTCTCTTATTTTAAAGTGATAGTTTTATTGATTTTTGTTTTCGATGTGAGGCTTTCAATGAAGTTCCCGGGCCCAATTTTAAAATTGAGAGGACGTAATTCCCAAAAGGGGGGAAGGATGTAACATCCCGGATAAATGAAGAATATGATATTTTCATATTTATTAATTTTTGTGAATTAAATATTAATTTTCCTTTAAACGGTTTGCTATGTTCGATAGCGTACCCGATATGCAACAACAAGTTTCTTTGAAATCTTACATTGCACACTAATAATATAATATTATTATTTTAAATGGTATTTAACTATTTTCCATTGTATTGGTTGGAATGAAAAAAACTAACTACAATATGATTATAAATGTTTGTTAAATGTATTTACATTTATCCAATAAAATTTAGAGGCTTAAAATGTGAATGAATCTAATTTTAAGCATAATTTACATTAAAAGGTCTATTTACCGCCTTTTAATGGAGAACCCTATTTAAATATAGTTTTGGTCACTTTAATAAATTCTAATTGACCAAATAAAATCCTTCTTTATAATGGGGACATCAAATTTTTCTTTGGGTAATTTTTTGGTATTTTTCAGATAAAGTTAATTTTTTTTAATGAATAGTGAAAAATATTGTATTTTAATTTAAATGTCTCTTTTAATCTAATTTATTTATATGGTTATATTATCATTTTAATTGGTTTTAAAGTTTAATTAGAATATATTATTACCATTTAATCCAATTTTGGTCATTGTAATTAATTTCACTTTGAAATTGCACATAAACAAGTTTCAATCTTTTGATAGTTATTGTTTCTTAAAAACACGCTATTTGTTTTAACAACGAGAATTAATTTTAAATTAATTAATGAAAATTCTATGTTTAGAAATTGGTAAAATAGACAAAATTTTTGAATTTGGAATATCAAATATATCTTAGGATGAATTTTTGGTATTTTTCTGAAAAACTTCAATTTTTGATGAATAGTGAAACCACTTAGTAGGAGTTAAAAAAACTGAATTTTTCATTAAAATGAATTTTACCACTTCTGTGAGTTGAATTTCAAAAATTCGACATACATGGTTGTTATTAGTAAGTAAAATGTGGGTCAATAAGATGAAAATAATTTTTGGTGAATAGTAACTTTTGACTTTTATTTACCGCAGTTAAAGGTAAATAAGGTAATTTAAGGTAAAAAGAATATTATAATAATTCAAAATTAACTTAACACTTGTTCAAAACTTATTGTTTGAGTCATTTATGACAATGTTCATCTTTGGGTCGATTTTAGGACCCCATTGAGCCACTTGGGAGTGATAATGACAATTTTGATTAATTAACTTAAAGTAAAGGCAAAAATGACAAAAACAAATATCTTTTAGTAAATTAATTTTTACAAAGGGTTATATAAATTATATTTTTGACTATAAATATTCATTGAAAAGATAAAATAATTTCCTACATCATTGTATTTTTTTATAATTTTTAGACAACAAATAAATTAAATTATTTATGACATAATAATGATGCAGTGTTTAACTCATTAATAAATCATTTAAATAAATAAGATTATAATGATTAAAATATTATCTAAAATCTGTCCAATTCTTATTGGATGACTTTATTTCGACCATGAGTCATCTTATATTTGACTGATTTTTGGACCTTTAGAAACCGAATATCATTATATAATAAAATAATATTTTCACACTTTCCTAAAGAGCCCCTCCTCCCCCTTATAAAAGAAGACCACCTCTAACCAATTCCTCCCACCTATAAAGCCTTTTGTCTTGTCCAAAATCTACCCAATTAAGCTACCTACATCCCTATACTCCTCCTAGAAGCCTTACCTTAGGCAGAAGGCACTTCAAGATGTCTTTTGGTTCATACCAAAGGGAGTTACGCAAATTAAAGGTAACGATTTCTCTTAACTTGTTTTCTTTTATTTTACTTCTCAAACCCCTTAAAATATTTTTATTCCTTTATTTTTTAAGAACAAAAGTATACTCAATATACTAGGATGTTTTTATGATAAGTATTCAAACTACACTTACACACACCTTCATCTAATGGGTGAAGAACATAATGTTTCTGTGGATGGAAAACTAACGCCTCATGAAACGATGATTGTTCAAATATCTCCAACTGCCTATCATGGTGGCCATTATGATGGAACTGTATTTATATATGATATATATTATGTTTATTTTATCTTTATGCTTCTGTATTTTTCCTTTTATATAAATACTTTATGGTTTCCACAGTGGGAAAATATGATAATCTCATTAGAAGAAGTGCGGACTACCGCCCCCTCAAAGTGATATGACTCGTTAGTGCCTTATGTGGGATGTATAAAGGATGCAATTAATAATATTTTATATAATATTATACTACAATTATAGTATAACTATGTATCATTATGTTTTTAATTCCATTAAAATAATAAATAGAAATGGAAGTAGCGTTCATGCGTACGTACAGCTTATCGTCTCCATGAACGGTGCATTTCATTTATTACCTTTAAATGTTATGTAATATTATAAATACACGTATATACTGGATATATATTATATATATGATATCAAAATCATTAATATAATTTTGAAGATAATGGATATCTTACCACATGAACAACTTGTAATTATAAGATGTTCATTTTTTTTACTCAAGTACAAAATATCGACAAAACGACCGTTATTAACTTAAATGATTACATAATGTTTATAACATGGTAATAAGTAATATAAAAGGAATAATAAACTTTAAAAAGGTTATTAAGAAAGTATAAATTAAAATTATTTTGTTATTCAGGAGATTAAATAATGAACGGGTCAAGTCGGACAATGAGGTAAGAGATTTTCTTATCTCACTTTTAATTCCATGAGATTTCCATTGTTCTCCACTCATTCATTGCATGTGGTGTATTATGTACTGCTATTTGATATATATTATCATGATTCTCATTATATTCATGTTATTCTGTGATTAATTTGTCAGTTATTAACTTTTTTTCATACGACTCATTTGATTATAACGTGGTAAAGGGTTTCATCTCACTTTTTATCCCCGTGAGATTCATGCTATATTTGCCACTATTTCCATTTTTGTGGTGTATGTACTGACCATTATTGTAATCTTTGTATAATATACTTTCATTTATGAGTATTTACATCTTCATTTTATGATCCTTCTTTCATGTGGAATATGTTTTGTAAGTTACCAAATCGGTAAGGGAACCTTTCACCCTCCTCTTTTTAAAAGACTTATTTTTGTTGTGTCTTTTAATTTACATCTTATTATATTGCGATATGTTATTATATATCCTTATTGATGTAAAATTTATTTCCAAGTGATGACATACCCTTTTTTTCTCATCAAATCATTTTATGAATTTTAAAGTGATGTCGTTAGGCTGTCGAATTTTTACAAGGGAACTTCTTAACCCAATTTCGATTCTTTGGGTTCAACTTGTACTTATTGAATATGTCATCCTATGAATATGTGTGAATGAAATCTGATTGTTTTACACTTAATATACACTTATATTTGGTGTATTTATATTTGTCACATATAATTATGAGATTGACTTATCCTTAATTTAAGGATACCATCTTTATAGGGGATTTCATCTCAATTTACATTTGCATTGAGACATCATTGTTGTTATGCACAAATTCACTCTTATATGATGTATATACTGTACTTTGAAATATTATATCATGAATCCCTTTTTTCTCATGATATTATAAAGTTCTGATTAAATGTTATTCCTCAATTATTTGTATTCAAGAGTCTCTCATTTTGTTAAAAACTCTTTAACTAAAATATCATTTTAAATGTTTTAAAGAATTATTATTCTAAATATTTATCTTTAATGTCCATGTTTTAAAAATGGTTTTCAGTACTTATTTATATGGGAATTAATGTTTTGAAATTATAATTCCATTAAAATCTTCAATTTGGTATGGGAGACTTTGATTCAAAAATCTATTTTTAAATCGTTTATGAAAATGGATTGATTATTTCAATATCTTAAAATTACTTCTTGTGACTTCAAATGAAATGTTATTAGTGAAATTTTTATATTTTAAATATTTTATGTGCTATGATGGTACTTCGACATTTGACGGGTGGTTACGTGATAAACCAAATGACGGGTGGTGTCGTGAAAACCAGTACGGGTGGTTATGTTATAACCTCCAATGCATTGGGTATGGAAGTCGGCCGTATGGCTATTCCATTTAGTGATATTTGTGTAAGTTGACCGTATGATTATTCCATTTAAGTATGTTTATGTCCCAAGTTACCTTTATATGTTATGTGCTGTTTATATGAGTTTTATGGTAATATTTTGGTTACAAAAGGGTAAGTGGTGATATTGTATTCTGTGAATAGTATTTACTACTTCATAAAGGTGAAAAGTATTACTTATGTTAAAGTATTCATGGTTTACTTGTTGTTTTTGAAAAATTAATAGTTTTTATTCTTTGTGTATCCCTTACTGAGATTTTTATGCTCATCTCAAGTTCTTGAAATGTTTTTCACAGGACATAATGTGGAATAGGGTCAACGATGAGATCAAGGAAAAGTCATGCTGCCTTAAATATGGAACTAGAAATGACTTTTTTTAGAGTATTTATTTTATGAAAAAATTGATACTGGGTAGAAGTTTCAACTCTGTAATCTCTTGAGATGTAATAGTTATGTCCTAATTCTCTAAAACTCTAAACCTAAAAAGATCCTCAATGTGAATTATTCATTTAATTCAATATTATGTAAGGTTTAAAGATGGGTCCTTATAACATCCCTTACCTTTAACACTACCTTCTCTGGAAGTGCCAACGATAAGTCCAACTCAACACAGATTATAGGGACCAGGATGTCCTCATAGGAGAGGGTGAGTTCATTTGTGCATAAAAAAATACTGAGAGAGTATCTAGTCACCTTCAAGAAAGCACCATTTTGAAATGGTAAAGGAAATCCTGGGAGACCTATCCAAACCGTAGAACGAGGGCTTTCCTTCCTCTTGTGAGCCTCCAAAGACTAGGAAGCCAAATTGAACCTCCATATCCCAAAATCTATGGGAGATTTACACCACGTGGAGATAAAATCTGCCTCTGATTCTAACACCATACAAAAAATAGAATTGAACAATCATCATTTAGTGAGGCAGTAGTTCTCCGTACACGTAAACAGTATATTCAATATCCATTAGATAGAGGTGTGTGTAAGTGTAGTTAGAACCGTTAACATTACAAAATGCTAGTATATTGAAATTAATGGTATTTTTATACCAAAATGGAATAATATAGTGGAGGGGGTGGAGAAGTAAAATAATGGAAATGAGCTTGAGAGAAGATGTTACCTCTTATTCGAGTAACTCCTTTTGGTTTGTGCCAAAAGGCTTTCTTGAGTTTCCTTATACTAATGGGATGGATTATATGAGGAAGGCAGGGAAGTTAGGAGCTTATTTAATCATATTATGGGCGATCCAAGGGACTTTATAGGTGTGGGGAAGTGGATAGAGGTGGTGGCCTTTTATAGGAAAGGGAAATGACACACTTGGAATTTTTGAAGACAAGTTAGGTATACCCATTTTTTTACATAATAAATGTCATACCAAACAAAGTAAATTCAATAATTTAAGGTTCATGGATGAATAATTTTCCTAAAATGGGTGTTTTAAAAGTTTATTGGTCATTTTGGGTCATATATTTAAGGTTTAGGACTTTATTAACCCAATTTTTCTATTAACTCATGTAATTAATTTTAATCACTTTCACAAATATTTTTGGTAAAAAACAAGGTTAAACTTATTAGAAATTATAAATTATGCTGATCCCAAATATGGAATCCATTTTTCCAAACTCTAATCACATAAGTGACAGAAATAAATTTAAAATTAATCCCGCAGTCGAGTCGACAATGTAGGTTTTCAAAGTAAAAATGATCAAAAGTTTACTATGTTTTTATATCAAATTTCAATGTGAAATTGGTTCCAATAACCAAAATTGGATTAATTATTAAAAATATTATATAATTAGAATTTTAAACCAACTTAAAATTTAATTTAAATATATAAATAAATTAAATAAAAAAGCAGTTTAGAATTAAAATCTGCAATTTTTCACTATTCATCAAAAATGAAGTTTGTTAGAAAAATCGCAAAAATTCACCCTAAGATAATTTAAACATTCTAAATTAAAAAATGATATTTATTTTATTAAATTAAATTTATGAATGTGCTTAAAATTATTTTTGTTATTTTTCAAAGAAGGTCATTAAAAGCTGTTCATTCAAGAAAATGATATTTTTAAATATAGAAGGACTTTACAAAAAATCATATATTTTATTATAAATATGTTTTATTTATATGAAAAAATTGTAAACTATATTTTAAAAGTCGTTATTAATATTCATATAACTATGTTTAACAGCTAGGTTATAATTATCTCATTTTAATAGTTATAAAAAAAGAGATGTTTCATAGAAACTCAGTGTTATGTGTATCGTATGCCATGTCAATTTTGTGTGTAATGTATAAAAATTTAGTTTCATGTGAAAGGAATATTTAACTTAGTGCATTTCAAGATAAAAATAAAAATTTAATTCATTTGAAAAAAAGGTTCATAAAAACTCGATGTGTTATATTCTACCACCCTTAAAATGAATTTCACCCTTCAAATTTATCACTCTGTTAAAAAAATGAGGATAATTATGCTTCATAATATCCTAAAGTTTCCACATAGATTCCTCTAACGAGTGATTTCTCCACAAAAAATTAACCTGGTGAGTGGTCTTGTTTTTTAGAACTTTTTCTGATCAGTCTAAAATTTCAACAGGTTGTTCCTCGTAAGAAAGATCCTGGTCCAGTGGTATGAACTCTGAGTTTAGTACATGTAAAGGTCCAAGTATGTACTTCATTAGGAGAGATAAATTGAACACATCATGGAATTTATAGATATTTGGAGGAAGTACTAAGAGATAAGCTACAATCCTGATACGATCAAGAATCTCAAAGGGACCAATATACCCAGGGATTAGTTTCCCTTTCTTCCTGAATATCATAAATTTATTCCAGGGTGAGATTTATAGAACACATTTTCACTAAATTCAAATTACTGACTATGTTGATGGTTATCAACATAAATTTTTTGCCAACTTTGAGCTACCTTGATATGCTGCTGAATGGTTCTAACATTATCGACCATTTTTTCAGCGATCTCAGGTCCCAATAGCTTTCTTCCCCCAACCTTATCCAAACATTTCGAAGCTCTAAATTTCTTCACATAGAAGGATTCATACAGTGACATCTAAATTCTTGAGTGAACTATATTATTATAAGAAAACTCAACTAGAGGAAGATGTTAATCCCAACCACCTTATAAATCTAATGAACAAGATCTGAAAATATCCTCTAGGGTTTGAATAGTTCTTTCAGACTGACAATCTATTTGAGGATGATAAGCAGTGTTGAAACTCAATTCTGTATCAAGTGGTTGATGAAGGATTAACCCAAATATTGAGGTAAACCTCAGATCTTGATATGATACAATATAATGTGGTACTCTATGTAACCTTAGAACTTCCTTAATATATATCCTAGAAAGATGATCCCAAAATAAATATTCTCTGATAACAATAACGTGTGATGACTTTGTAAGGAGATAAGATGCCACCCATATAGAATTAAACCCTTGTGAGTTTTTTGGGTAGTTTAATGACAAAATCTATAGTGATGTTATCCCATTTTCATTCTGGTATGGTTAATGGATGCAACATCCCTTAAGACTTTTATCTTTCAGCCTTAACTTGCTAGAATACCAAACAAAGAGATAAAAAATCTATGATATCTCTCTTTATTCTATCCCACCAGAATTATTCTTTCAAGTCCCTATACATCTTCGTACTTCTAGGATGAATAAAGAATGAAGAAATATGATCTTCCTCTTACAGATCCATCTTCAAATCTGATATGGAAGGAATACATACATGGTTCCTAAATCATATCATTCCATCTTGATCAAGGTTAAAATCAAGAACATTTCTAGATTTCTTTTGCATATCTTAATCTTCATTCCTTACCTCCTTAATATTCACATGTATAGGGTGTTGAAAATTAATTTTAGAAAGATAATATTTTTCCATTCATTTAGGATTTATAGATCCATTATTTTAAAATCTAGAAATATTCAATCTTTTGTGATCCTTATCATGGATAAACTAGCAAGATCCTCCTAACTGAGATCATCAGACACCTTGTTCGCTTTCCTAGGGTGGTAATGTATTGAACAATCATAATCCTTTATCAACTCTAACCATATTCTCTGGATAATGTTCTAATACTTCTAAGTGAATATATATTTTATAATTTTATGATCATTATATATACCACACTTTTCTTCATAAATATAATTCCTCCATATCTTTAATGAAAAAATTACCACTGATAACTCCAAATCACGAGTTGAGTAATTTTTCTCATGGATCTTCAACTACTGCAAGGCATAAGTGATAAATATGTTATTTTTCACAATAACACATCAAAATCACTTATTGGATACATCATTATAGATTAAAAACCCTTATCTACTAAAGGGTAATGTAAGCACAAGTTAACTGACCAAACTTCTCTTCAGTTCCTTAAAAGTTTCCTCACATTCATATGTCCAGAGTAACTCGACACCCTTCTGAGTTAACTTAGTTAGGGGATTAGATAGTACTGATAAATTATTCACCAATCATCGATAATATCCAACTAAACTAAGAATGCTATGGATCTCAATCACCGTGGTTGGTCTAGGCTGGTATTCAATAGACTCAATATTTGATGGATCTACTAATATACCATCTCTTGATATTATATAACCCAAAAATGAAACCCTTTACATCCAAAATTCATAGTTTTTAAATTTTTCATATATATTATTATTCCTTAGGGTCCTCGGTACAATTATCAAGTGATCTTCATGATATTACTTGCTCTTTGAATATGTAAGAATACCATCTATAAAGACTACCAAAAACATATAGAGGTAATCTCTGAAGAATATATTCATTAAATAAATTAAGATTGAGGGGGAATTAGTAAGACCAAAAGGCATCACTATATATTTATAGTGACCATAACTTGTACGGAATGTCGTGTTGGGTATATCCCCCTTATTGAACCCCAATTTATGAGATCCAGAACAAAGTTCATTATTGGAAAAGTATTTATCTCCACATAGTTTGTCAAGCAAGTCATCAATATAGGGAAGAGGATACATGTTCTTTCTTGTGATCTTGTTCAACTCTCGTTAATTAATGAAGAGTCGCATTGATCCATATTTCTTTTTCACAAAAATAATGGGTACACCCCAAGGTGACACACTAGGCTGAATGAAGCTTTTATCAAGGTTTTTATGGAGTTTCTTCTTCAATTCCTACAATTCAATCAAGGATATTTTATAAAGAGTCTTTGAAATTGGTGGGGAACCAGGTATAAGTTCTATTGAGAACTCAACTTCATGTTTTAATGGAAGACTCAAAAACTCTTCCAGAAAGACATCCCCAAAATCCTAAACAACATGCATATCATCGATGTCGATCTTCTCCCCAAGAATTTGAGATAAACAACCCTTTTGAATAGAAATTAAGACTGATACACTAGATGCAATATCCTTAGGAAGTTCATGATTATCATCACATTTATGGATGATAATAAGAGGGTTTGAAATATCAAAGAAACTTCCCTTACTTGATAATTGATGTAGGATTTTTTAAGAGAAATACAATCCATGTGTAAGATGACATCAAATTCAAGAAAAATAATAATGATAATATTTTTAGGAAGAACATTCCCATAAATTTTAACCAGATAGGAATCATAGACTTGATATGAAATCATTGTTTGATAAGGGTTTTCACTAATAATTCCACATATAATTATTTTGTATGAATCTTAATTCCCTTTGAAAATTCTTTAGGCATGAAAGAGTGGATAGATCCGGAATAAAATATGACATTATTAGTTCTAGAGTAGATGGTAAGTGTACCTTTCATCACATCGGTATCACAACCATTATAAGAAATAGTGATTTCATGAGATTTCTCCTTGTCCCTCAGCTTAAGAGGTTGCTGAAACCAATCATCTTCACCAACCCTTGGGTTTGGGAAGTGGTTAACATAATTACCATTCTCTATACACTTATAGAACTGAATCATGAGAGGTGAATTCTGTGTGGATTTTTCTTCATTATCATTTGAGCTAAATTCTTCCCATCAATTCAGAAATAAATTTCCTAGTGACCTTCCTTTCCTCACTTAAAACATTTATTAGATCACTTAAGGAAATTTCCTCCATGCTTATTCATGCACTTAGATAATAAAGTAAAGATCATATTCTTTTCTTCATGGGTTTTAGATTTTTCTTTAAACTTCATCTTTCTTTTCTTGTCAAAACCATGAGATTAATACATGAATACAAACTCCATCTCAACCTTGATTGCACAATGAAAAATATATTCATAGCTACTAAATTATCTTATGTACAACATAGTTTTGAGACTTGGTTATAAGCCACTGAAGAACCTATCAACTTTACTTTTAGGTTGGATGATAATTCCTGAAGCGTACCTCTCAAGTCTCATGAAATTATCCTCATAGGTACCAACAGATTCATCATCCATTTGATTCAACTAAAAGGAATATTTATATATCTTGGTATAAATAATTATATAAAATTACTTATTGAAAAATAAGTTCTTAAACTCATCACAATCCATAGATTTAATCTCATCTTTCTGCCTCATATTCTTGATTAGAGTCCACCACTGATATTCTTCTCCTTCAAACCAATAAATATCTAGAATGGATTTCTCATGATCTAGACACTTAATAATGGAGAATATATTTTTATTACCACTTATCCATTATTCAATAATAAGTGGGTAAGAAGACCCTCTGAAAGAAGGTGGATGTTTCCTTATTAAAGACTTAACAGAATGTTGTTCCCTCATTTTTCTCATTTAGAAGTCTACCATGATTCATAGCTTGAGAAATCGGCGTGAGCACAACAATGAGGTTTTGAATTCTGGATCCCATAGAATTCATTTACTTAGGAGGAAAATCATTGCATTTTCCATCACAATCATCATTAATGCGATTCCTTTGGGTTCCAGTCATTGACTAAAACCAAAATAATAGAGTAAGAAATAGTTATCATAATGAGGAGCCACATAATCATGATAAATAACCTATTAGACTTCAATATTATGACACCTTACTTAATCTATTACAACTTATGTTTATCCTAGGTTATTCATATACAACTTATATTTAAATACTTTATAATGGTTTGTGAAGAGGTTGTGAATTCCGAAACCATATCCCTCAAGAGTTTCAAACCAGGTGTGAAGAATGGCCCGTTGTTGTGTACAAGATTACCCCAAGTCATGCCCAAAACATCTTGTCAGATTTGTTACCCCTAGGTTCATATATTCTAGATCCACATACACTTATAGTATCTAGACATGGATTTATTTCTTGAAAACCAATCACTATATCCTTCTCAAAAATTAAAAGACATTTTTATATACTTTCCCTTATCATTATACTTATTCCTAGACATGTATTTAGGGTTCTCACTAAGGTTTTCACATCCTAGATTCAAAAGGTTAACTATACCATTTCCTATAATACCAACTATAGTGATTCTCTCTTTTAAGATATAAAAATTAAATAAATTTTATAGAATACATAAACGTTATAGAAACAGATGCCCAAAGACCATAATCGGTCTATGGTCTTTGGAAACATGGAAACATAAAAACTGGTACATAAATGAGATACATCATCTTCCACTAGGTTCTTCTTGAATAACACCCTTCATATACACCTCAAACATAATACATATCATCATAACTTAGGGGAAAGGAAACATAAAAAGGGGTGATCTTAGATTCCCATTAATGGTAAAAAAAGGAGACATGTAAGCATAAACATGAGAATATGGGTATTAGAACATGATCATGAAAATAAAAGATCATACCCTGCATATCAAAGATCATAACTTAAATCATGGAATAAATATTGGCAGTTCATAAGACATGAATTATAATGAAATAAAGAGAACAATCCATGAAATCATAACATAGGAATAAAACATAGAATTGTGGTAGACACATAAGCATATAGTATGATTTCCATAGTATCCAAGGCATCACTGCTAAGACCATGTAGTATAGGTTCACTTCCCATACCATCTTGGTAGTCATGGTTCACTTCCATGGCCATATTGGTAGCATGAGTTCACTCCTAATACCATATTGGTAGTCATGGTTCACTCCCATGGTCATCTTAGTAGTCAAGGTTCACTTACAAGGCCATCTTAGTCTATCTCATGAGATATAAATCTTTTCCGAATGCATTGGAGAGAGATATAGGTCCCACCCATCTCATAGTGAAATCAATCATACATGTGACACAAAATCATACATAGTCATATCATAACCCATTAAATTAAATTTGTATTATAAACATGAAATCATATCCTAAACTATAGAAATAAATAGGTTTCACAATCATTTCATCATAAACATAACCTGTGAAAAGAAGCAGATTTCAAAAGCATATAACCTGTGAAAGAGAAACGAGTTTCATAAACATCATTCCATAAAAACATAATCCATTCAAAGAAATTATATTAATGTAAGAATTGAATGATTTCCACATAAATTCATTAGTAACACCTATGAATGTTATATTATATGGGAAATAATTTTTAAAGGTCTTTTAAAAACATTTCTCAAGGAAAATATCCTTTCTTTTTTGTATTTTTTTTATAACTTAAAAACTTTTGAAATTTTTTTTCTTTAAAAATAGATTTTAAAACTTATAAAATAATAATTTAAATCAATAACACATTTCTAAAATCCTTTTTCCTTGAAAATTATCTTCAAGTATCTTTTGAAAACATTTTTGAAAACATGGTTTTTTGAAAACAATAGAATTTTAACTGAAGAGAGAGAGACACCCATATTTTACTTAAAAACATTATTTTAAGCACAAAATAGTAGAAAAATTGTTACTAACACATGATTATATATTGAATAAATATAGGAGAATTAAATTAATGATTATTCTTGAGAGATGGATCAAAATATTTCATCAAAATAAGCATAAAACAATCTTGAAAATCAATGAGATTGCTTCAATAAACTCATATAACATGGTAACTTGAGATCATACTCTTCGTGTAAGAAAAGGAAATTACACAAAGCTTAAATATAAATAAAATAATGATATTAATTATATAACATGAAAAATGGAATTATATGAACCTCGAAAAAGAGTTTAGGTGCATAACAAAACATGAGTCTCAAAGAAGGAAAATTGAGACAAAACATTTTTACTGATTTGGTAACTTTTGAAACTTAAAACCCATGAATAAAAGTTCATAAAATGGATATTTTAATACCCATAAATTTATTTATAAGATAAATATAATACAACCATGGGTATTAAACACACACAAAAAGGAAAGAGTGACGAACATAGCATGTATCTCACGGGAATAACAAGTGAGATGAGATCCCCTTACCTTATGTCTTGACTCTCTTCGTACTCATACAAGCTTCATGTATAATAAACTTAAGTTTATTATAAATATTTTATAGAAGAATATTATTATACATAATACAATATATGGTTTTATTTTGACCTTGTAATACCTGCTTGTTAACAATCTAATGTTAAGGTTTCACTTTGGGTAATATTCGCTTTGTTCTTCCCGTGTATCTTAATTTGTTATATCGTTGGTCCTTACACTTATATCATGATTCCAAAATATAAATAATGATATAAATATCATGAATATAAAAAATATTTATATTATAATAATCTATAATTTAAATATGTATAAAATGTAATACACCATTCGTGGAGATAGTAGGCCGTACGTACACATGAACACTGTTTCTGTTTTAATTGTCGTATTGGAAGAAAATAAAGAAAATGAAATAAAAGTTTATATTTATATAATATAATTAAATTATAATTATAATGATATATATATATCATATAATTTCACTTAACCCATCCTTAATACATTCTGTGTAGTGTGTGAAAGAATCACATTGCTTTGAGGGGGTGGTAGTCCACACTTCCTCAAACAAAAATATCATAATTTCATCAACTGGAAAGTAAAAATATTTTTCTTGTAAAATTATTAAAGAAGATTAAATAAATAATTAATATAATATATGAAATATATAAATATAGTTTCTATTATAATTTCCACTATAAGATTCAGTAAAGTATAATTGAATAATCATCATTTAGTGAGGCTGTAGTTTTCCTTACATGTAAATAGTATGTTCGATATCCATTAGATGGAGGTGTGTGTAAGTGTAGATAAAAAAGTAGAATAAGAAAATAATAGTATATTTATGATACTGGTTCTTTAAAACAATAATTTAATAAAGAGAGTGGATGGGTTGGAGAAGGAAAATAAAGGAAATGAGCATGCGAGAAGACGTTAGCTCTTAATCGGGCAACTCCTTTTGGTTTATGCCAAAAAGAATCCTTGAGTTTCCTTATTCCCAAGGTAAGGCTTATAGAAGGATGGGAGGGAATTTAGGAGCTTATTTGAGAATATTTTAAAAAATAAAAGGGTATTTATAGGTGTGAGGAAGTGGGTTGAGTTGGTCTCCTTTTATAGAGAATATAAAGGACACACTTGGAATTTTTGAAAATAAGTTAGGTGTACCTAGGTTTTTACTTATCAAAATTCATACCAGACCAACCAAACTCAATAATGGAAGGTTAATTGGTGAATAATTTCTAGGAAATTGGTGTTGAACAATTTTCTAGGTTGTTTTTCATCTTATATTTATGGTTTAGTACATTATTAAACTAATTTTTCTCTTAACCGATGTAATTATTTTTAATCAATTACACTAATATTTTTGGTAAAAAACAAAGTTTAAATTATTAGAAATTATAAATTATGATTATTAAAATTATGAAATACATTTTTATAAATTATAATCACATATTTTTCAGAAATAAATTTTAAATTAATCCCATAGTCAGGTCAACAATGTGGGTTTTCAAAGTAAAAATGATCAAAAGTTTGTAGAGTTTTTTATATCCAATTTCATTTTGGAATTGGTTCAAATGAAAAAATTGGATTAATTGTAAAAAATATTATCAAATTAAAATTTTTAACCAATTTAAAATATAATTTATCCTTTCAAATAAAATAAATTTAAAAGTATTTTTGAGTCAAAATCTGATATTTTTCACTATTCATCAAAAAATAAAGTTTGTTAGAAAAATCCCAAAAATTCACCCTAAGATAAATTAGACCATATAAATCCAAAAATTATGTTTATTTTGTTAAATTAAATTTTTAAATGTTTCTAAAATAAATTTTATTATTTTTCAATAGATGTACATTAAAAGAGGTTCATTCGAGAAAACAATATTTTTAAATATAGAAGGACTTTACCAAAAATCATATATTTTATTATCAATATATTTTATTTATTTAAAAAAATAATAAAATATATTTGAAAAGTATTTATTACTATTAATATAACTAATTTTAACAAATAGTTTATAATTATCTTATTTAAATAATTTTAAAAAAAGAGATGTTTCGTAGAAACTGAGTGTTGTGTGTATTTCATACCAACTCAGTGTTGCGTGTGTTGTACGCCAAGTCAATGTTGTATGCAGTGTATGACAAGTTAGTTATATATGAAAGAAATGTTTTAATTTGTTTATTAGAAGATATAAATGAAAATTTAATTTATTCGAAAAAAGGTCCATAAAAACTCAGGGTGTTACACTCACTATATCATATGGTTATTTGGAGCATCATTCTCTATCCCACACATATTTATCATATATGGGTATTTGGATCCTCATCCCCTATCCCAAACCTTAATGTCACATATGGGTATTTGGAGTCTCAGTTCCTATCTCAAATATCAATGTCACATTTGAGTATTTGTTACCTCAGTCCATGTCCCACACTTCTTTATCACATATAACACATGTATCACAATATCACATATATCAAAAAAACCAACTAATTAATTGAACAATTAACGATTCTAATTAAAAAACTACACATAAAAATTATTCCATTAATTAATTCAACAATTAATTAATGAAAAAATTCCATTAATTAATTCAAAAATTAATTAATAAAAAATTCCGTTAATTAATTCAACAATTAATTAATGAAACCAATTCCATTAACTAATTCAACAATTAATTAATTATGTCAATCCCTTCAATAAATTTACCAATTAATTGGTCACATCAATTTAATTAATTAATTAAATAACTAATTAATCATATTACTCTCTTAAATTAATGAATTAATTAATTGGCCACAGAAACCTCATTAACTAATTCAATAATTAATTGATCACATCAATCCCTTAATTAATTCACCAATTAATTGGTCACAATAATTTCATTAATTAATTAAAAAATTTATTAATCCAATTCAAAATTGAAATATCCTCAAAATTAATTCATCAATTAATTATTCTAAATATAAAATCCTAATATCCTTTATTTAAAAATACCTTAATTAATTAATTCACCAAATTAATTATTTCAATTTAGTAAACTCAATTGCTAATCATCCAATATAAATTATACAACTACATACATGTAATGTAACACCCCGACACATTACAATATTTTAATTTCTAAATATTTTTTTTATTGATTTCTTTTTTTGAAACACCACATTAAGATTATGCTAAACACAAAAATTATTTGGCTTGCCTTACACATAAGTCCCTATTTTACCGAACAAAAATATTTTAATAAAATATTATTATTTAATATAATATATAACCCAACCATTACATTAGAAGTTATGCACAGTATTAAAAACAATTTGAATTTTATATAATTTATATAATATTAACATTCCACTTATGTTCCTTCTAGACATGATATAAGAACAAATTCAATTTTTTTTGGATAAAAGATGTAAATTTCAAAAAAATGCAATTTTACCACCTTTTGATGGTGCACCCATTTTAAATATATTTTGACACTTTTTATATTAAATTTGAAAAAATAAACTTCTTATTTGAATTTTTAATATCAAAATTTACTCTAGTTCAATTTTTAGTATTTTTTGACAAGTTTCTTATTTTGATGAATATTGAAAAATACTAAATTTTAATTGAAAACAAATTTTTTCATCGAAATAATTTATACTGTTAAATAATAAATTTTATTTGTTTTAAAGTATAATTGGATTATATTTTTATCATTTAATATAATTTAGGTCATTAGAAATATTTTCACATTAAAATTGGATATAAACACATGTCAATCTTTTGAGGGTTTTTACTATAAAAAAATCTTTTTTCATTCCATCCACAGGATTGATTTCAATTTTATTAATGAAACTTATGTGTTTTGAATTTTGAAAAATATATTTCGTATTTTGAATTATTGGGTCAAAATTATATAAATAGGTTTCTTTTATTTTTTGACATTATTAATATTAACTTTAGTAACTATTTTTTTACTGTGGTTAAGGGTAAATCGGGTAATTAAAGGTAAAAATAATATTATAAAATTACCCTAAAACCTATAAAAATTATATTGGATGAAAATTTAGACCCTTATGATCTAATTGTAAAAATTTAATTATTTGAGGGACACTTTTACATTAAAATGACATAGATATTATAAAAATCATTGAATGTGAAAAAATGTCACACTCTCATTTTATATAAGCATATTAATTTTAATATAGGGATAAACATGAGTTAACATTGATTATAAATATTATATATAAATATAAAAGAATTTCCTACATCATAGTAATTATTTATAATTTTTAGGGATTAAATAGTTACCATTAGTGATGACACAATAGTGACGCAGAAATAATTTTATTAATAGAAATATAAAATAAATGGTTTAAAAATATTAAAAAGAAAAATAATTTTAATTAAGGAACTCCACTAATTTTTTAAGTGACTATTAAATGTTAGTATTATATTAAATATTTTTTTTCTAAGTTAAAATTCTGGTTGGATTTTATTCAAAGTCAAGGAAATGAATAGTGTCAAAATTGACACTATTGATATTATATAAAAATAACATTTTATTAAATTATTTAAAAATCATAAAAATATATAAAAATTACAATTGTATAATTATAAGGTCTAACATTACATAAATTATCTATTTATTTACAATTTACACCACATAACTAATTATTTTTAACCATTTAATATTTAGAATATTATTACAACAATTAAAATTAAATAGATTAATTAAGGATAAATGAAAATAATATTGTTTAAAATAAAACAAAAACATGTCTAAAATTAATGTTTTGAGATTATTTATACCCATAATAATCTTATATTCTAAATAACTCACTTTGGAGCTACTTGTAATTGAAAAAAATTATAATAAATTAATAGTTTTTGAGTTTCCTAATGTGCCCTCCCCTCTCTTATAAAAGGGTACCTCTACTTATCTTTTATTCACACATATAAATCAATTTAATTCCAAAAAACCATTCTCATTTAATCTTACAACTTCCATAGATTCATTTTATAGGCCATACTTTTGGAATAAATCTAACCTAAGTAGTTCCTTTGTGCAAATCAAAAGGAGGTACCTGAAGAAGAGGTAATTGTTTTATCAACTCTTTCAAAGTTATTTTCTTATTATACTTACTATTACTATGTTGTTTCTATACTAAAGTAATAAATATAATATCATATATATATTGAGATTGTATTAATATTGTGGGATAACTATATTCCTCCTTTTATCCATCCTACGAATAACAATAGCACCATACGTGTGTACGTACAACTTACCGTCTCCACGCTATGGTGTAATTTTTTTCATCACTACTTTATTTAAATGGGTATAATGGTAAATATAATGGATATAAATAATAAATATTACACTATAATTATTATTTGTAAATAATATACCATCCAATTCCATATCATTTAACCATTAAGGAAATGTTATCATCGTTCGTGTGTACGTACGACCTACCGTCTCCATGACGTGATGAGATTCATTATCCTTGTAAACCGTTCAAGAATTATTATAAAAATATATATAACTAATAAGTATTAAATATATAAAATATTAATTCTACTATAATAATATATATATATCTGAGTGTGTGTGTGTCATTTACTTGCTTCCATTCTATACGATAAGAAAACAAAAACAACGTTCATGCGTACGTACGACCAACTGTCTCCATGAATGGTGTATTCCATTCTATATATTTTATATATTTATATAATAAATATATATGATATATAAATAATTTTTTATATTATTTAAGTAAGTAAATCACAATTTAAGTGATACGATGAAGAATAACAAGTCAAAACATGTACGATAAATAAAGCGATTAATACCCAAAACATTGCTTTAACTTGGAATTGTTAATAAAAAGTTAATATAAATTCATAAACAAGTCATATATGATATCATTATGATTATAGTATAAGTTAATAATACATTTAAAACCATTATACATGATTTTAGTACATGTACGGATATTATCAGACCTAAGGTAAGAGAATTCCATCTCCCTTTTCAGTTTCGTGAGATAAAATCCATGTTCACCACCTATTTCTTATGTGTGGTGTATGTAATAACCCTATTATATTTGATATCATTAATACATTTATCTTCATGTTATTTAAAGGTTAATTTGAACATATTTGACTTATTATTTAAATTCTCAATGTGGTATGAGACACTCTGAACATTTAACAAATTAATCCTTTCTCTATTTCAATATTCTTGATATTATCAAACATATTTATTTATATGTACATAAAGGATTATAAAGAAAATTTTAGGTCTATTTTAAATTTCATTAAATTTTTTCAAAAGAATTATTTTTAAAGTTTTATATAAGGTTTAATTTCACAATCTCATTATCATTTGAGGTGTTTTTATATATAAGTATCTACTCATACATCTTTATCATCCATGTCCATGTTTCTTAAAATGTATTTAAAAATATTATTGAAAATTTTTTAAACTCATTTTTACCCATGTTTGGATTTTTATAAAACATTTTGAAATGAATCTTTCCATAATCTTCCAAATGAGGTACTTTATGACCTTTTCGACTAAATTAAAGAAAGAATGTTTTTTAACATATATGGCGTGAGCAGCTATTTTCCACCATTATGATGCCTTAACATTTTGAATATATCCTTAAAATATTAAAAGGTTATTTTAAAATAAAATTCTTTTTTAATAATTTTGTGTCATTTAAATTATTTTAATTTAAAAGGGATATTTATCTTAAAGAGTTTTAATAATTTTTTTCGATTATTTTCATCTAAGTCAGCATCCTTTTTTGGATTTTATGCTTAATTGAGGTTGATTTATTGTGATACAATCTTCCATATTATATTGATGTTTTTATGATATGTTTGAATTTGGATGTGATATTTTGAAATCATTCATGGTTTATAGTTAAAGTATTAAAATTTTGTATGCTAGTTTTAATAAGAATGTTTATGTTATGTTTCACCCTTTTCATATGAGGAATACAGTGGACTTAGTAAGTGATGAGTGGGGATTTATATATCCCCTTTATGCATCAGTGGGTCCAATTAGACAAACTATTTTGGGTTTTTACCCGTTTGTGGATGGTATTGGCATGAGCACTTGATGTTATAGTTATGATGCTAAACATTATGCATTCCCTCATTATGAGATTAGTTATTGATATTACATGTGATTATTCGACTAGTATAATATCCATGTGAATGTTAAAATTTAATTATTTGATTTATTATTGAAATATTACACTTATAATTATGTTTAAAATTCTTGTGTTTCAGTTTTATACCCTTCCTTTAAAGTTTATTCTTATTTATGATAGGTTCTGCTACATTGTTTACCCTTACTGAGCATCTGGGATCACTCATTTATTATGTTTTATTTTACAAAGATTCTACTAAGTGTTTTATGTTTAATATATAGGTTTGATCTAGGATTATAATGAAATAATAAAAGAATTATTTATGTTTCATATTATGTTTTGAATTATAATGTAAATTTCATGTATGTAATCTATTTTTCAAGGCTGCTAAACTGATCGGTTCTTCCGGATTTGATTCCTTATAATCATGAAAAGGTATTAAAATAATGCATCGACTCCATGATTCTGGGGTAGGGTTATTATAGTTGGTATCCAAGAAATTTTAGTAAGAACCTTGGAAACTAGATTTAGAAAACATAGATTGGGGAACATAACCCTAAGATAGACTATGAGTATAAGAATAGAAGAACGTCCTAGATTTTTGGTATGGTAGATATTATGTGTGTATTCTATGAAATACATACCTATCTGGATACTAAAAGTGGACTTTGTTCTAGAATAGATTTACCTAGGAGAAATAACTTTTACAAGGTGTTCTGGGCTTGACTCAGGGTAACCTGATACATGAAAATGGGATTTACTACATACCTGGTTTGACACTCCTAGAAGATATGCTTAGGATAATTCATATTTTATTTAAAAACCATTATGAAGGATTTATGAGTAAATATGTCCCGAAGAAACCATGTTTATGATTATTAGGTTATATATGCATAAAAGTTTCAATTTATGTTAATAATTTCTCTAGTTTTTGGATTATACATTATGATATAATCTAATCTAGTATATGCCATTATTTAGAAATGGAGCCTAGTGGAAGAAATGGAAATCATATCAACACATGTAATAATTTTAGGGATTCACCTTCTATACAAGATAATGATGTTGGAGAAGAAATTTAAACTCGTGCTGAAAAAATTATAACCATATCGATACAACTGACTCAGGTTATGAATAATAACCATACCCGTGTGGGGCACCCTGACCCACAACATAGAGGAACAATGTTAGACCAATTCATGAGAAAAAAACCTATAACATTAAATGAGACTAAAAATATATTTGAACATGAGAAATCGATAAGTTTCTTAGAGAAAATATTTATTTCTTTGGGGTGTAACAAAAGGGAAAAAATTTTCATGGCATTTTATCGTCCTCTGGAGATGTGAATCAATGGTGTTAATTAATTCAAAACATGAAAAAGGATGAAGAAGTAGAAAATATGGAATGGAGGGATTTTAAATAACTTTTCTTCAAAAAGTAATTTCACTATGAACAACAAGACGATATGGAAATGAAATTTATGAGTTTGAGGCAAAAGAAGGATGAGAATGTTGCAAAGTATGAGGCTAAATTCACAAGGTTAGAAAGACATGCTACAGACTACATACATAAACCAAGGAGTAAGATTGATAATTTCTTTGATGGTTTAAAACTATTTCTCTATAAGGATTTGGTCTCCAAAAAATTCTCATATTATGAAGATATAGTCTCATGTGCTATTAAGACAGAGAAATAATTTTTTTTATGTCTTATGAATTTAAGGGTAAGATATAGAAGAAGATAACGGTGGAGAAAGAGACAGATAAAGGTAAACAGGGAAAGACTGATTTTTCTATATGTGATAATTGTGGGAAGAAACACCCTGGTAATTACCTTAAAGGAATGATAGTTTGTTACAAGTGTGGAGAGAAAGGTCACCAGACACATGATTTTAAAGGAAAGAAAAAAAATTAAAATGTTCATTTCTATAATTATAAAGATAGGGGACATTATGAAAATGATTTTCCAAAACATCGAGAAAATATATCTTAGAATAATCAAATGGATCAAGGTCATACTTATACTATTACTACAGTATAAGTGGAATAACTAATGTATTTGTGTGTTTTATTTATTCAATAATTATGTTATTATATTTTGGTTATAAGAATAATGTGATATATAAGGATTGTACTGTAGTACTTATTCTTTAAGGATTTAGAGGCTTTAATGTTTTCATTATGATTTTTAAAGTGATCAAATATTTGGTATGTTTCAATAAGA
The DNA here is from genome assembly GCA_963277665.1 of Viscum album. Lineage (NCBI taxonomy): Eukaryota > Viridiplantae > Streptophyta > Magnoliopsida > Santalales > Viscaceae > Viscum > Viscum album. The sequence continues at coordinate 2,054,145,834 of OY728150.1, read as the reverse complement.
GCTATATTATGTTGTTTGGGGAATATGATGTTACGATTGATTTTGGAAATTTAGAGACCTTTTTGGACTGTTAATTTGGATGGAAGTATTTTGGATAAGTCTTATGGTTGGAATGGAGTAAGTTAAATATTGGATATTATTTTTTGAGGTTAATGTATGATTTATTGGATACTTGTGGGCTTTATGATTTATCACAAGTGATCTAGGATTGAAAAATTCATTTTGAAGCTTCATTTATAGTTATAAGGGATGAAGTGAAAATAGATCTAAGCACAACCAAAGGATGATATTATTCTTATGACATGTAAATAAATCGATTAAGTGCTTATCTAAATAGTAAATTATTTTTCAACTCTAGATAAAGGATCTTGAAGTAAAAAATTACATCCTTGTAATTTTTATGAATAATAAAATGTTTCCTTAGATCATCAGAGATTTATATCTTTGTGATTGTTAACTTTATCTTAACCATGTTCTCTATCACTCTCTATCAAGACTTGATGGTAAGATTTTTCTTTCATGTCCATGTTTTTCTACACAAAACCCCTGTATGTGTTATATTTGATGACCTTCACACTTCCTTTTATTTATTTTAAATTAGGGGCCTCATTAATCCTTTTTCTGATGTGGGATTACAACTAAGATGTTTTGAAATATCAAACCTCTAGTTTTGATCCTGAGATTAAATTGCAAGGATGAAATTTATTGAAAGAGGGGATAATCTAACACCCTGTGACTTCAAAATATTTCAATTTATAAATAAATTTAATTTTTTTACTTTATTTATTTTTATGTGACACCATGTTAAGATTATTCTACAAATAACAATGTGTTGGCTTGAATTACACATAAGACCTAGTTTTACCGAACAATAATATATTAAGAAAATATTATTATTTAATATATTATATAACACAACAATTAAATTAGTCATTATGAATAGTATTAAACATATTTTGAATTTTATATATTCCATATATTCATAAAATTAATCTTATGTATTTTCTATACATTATATAAGAACAAATTCTATTTTTCAGATAAAAGAAATATTTTTTTTTAAATGAAAATTTTTCACCTTTTGATGGTGAACCCATTTTAAATCCAGTTTTTGAATTTTTTTATAAAATTTTATAAAATAAACTTATTATTTGAATGAGTAATATAAAAATTTACTTTGGTTCAATTTTTAGTATTTTTATGATAAGTTTCATATTTTGATGAATAGTGAAAAATATGAAATTTTAATTGAAAACAAGTTTTTTCATCGAAATAATTTATAGTGTTAAATTATAAGTTTGATTGGTTTTAAAGTATAATTATATTATATTTTTATCATTTAATATAATTTAATTCATTGGAATTATTTTCACATTAAAATTGGATATAAACATATTTCAATCTTTTGAAGGTTTTTACTTAAAAAAACACATTTTATCGTTCCATCCACACGATTGATTTTAATTTAAATATTGAAACTTATATATTTTAAATTTTAAAAAATTGATTCTATATTTTAAATCAGTGGTTCAAAATTATTTTAATAGGTTTCTTTTATTTTTTGACATTATGAATAGTAACTTTATTAACTGTTTTTTTTATCGCGGTTAAGGTTAAATCTGGTAATTAAAGGTAAAAATAATATTATAAAATTACCAAATCACCTTTAAAAATCCTATTGGATGAACAATTATACCCTTATAACGTATGTTTATAATTTTAATCATTTAATGGATACTTTTCCATGAAAATGACATAGATATTATAAAAATCAATCAATGTGAAAAAATGTTACTCTCACATTTTATATAAGTATATTAATTTTAATATAGAGATAAAAAATAAATAAAATATATTATAAATAGTATCTAGAAATATAAAAGAATTACATACTTCATTGTAATTTATTTATAATTTTTAAATAATAAATAATTACTATTAATGATGACACAATAGTGATGCATAAATTATTTTATTAATAGAAATATAAAATAAATGGTATTAAAAATATTAAAATAAATATAAATTTTATTAATTAAGGTTATCCATGAATTTTATTGTTCACTATGACATTTTAGGATTATATCAAATGTTTTGGTTCGAAGTTAGCATTCTGTTAAATTTTATTTAAAGTCAAAGAAATGAATAATGTCAAAATTGACACTTGATATTATATAAAAATAACATTTTATTAAATTATTTAAAAACAATAAAAATAATTATAAACTAAAAATAAATATATATGAGGTCTAAAATTTCATAAAGTATCCATTTATGGACAATTGAAACCATATAAGTAAATATTTATAACCTTTTAATATTCCAAATATTATTACTACAATTAAAGATAAATGAAAATGATAAGGTTTAAAATAAATTAAAAACAAGTATAAAATTAATTTTTTGAGATTATTTAGACTCATACTCATATTATATTCTAAATAATTCACTTTGGAGCTATTTTTAATTGAAAATAAATTTATAATAAATTAATAGTTTTGGAGTTTCCTAAAGTGTGCCTCCCCTCTCTTATAAAAGGCCACCTCTCCTTATATTTTATTTACACCTGTAAATACCTTTAGTTCGGATAAAACATGCCTATTTCATATCCCAACTTCCCTCACTTTATCCTAGATTCAATACATTAGGAAGCAATCCAACCTAATAAGTCCTTTTGTTCAAATCAAAAGGAGATACCCAAAGAAGAGGTACTTGTTTTATCAAATCTTTCAAAGTTATTTTCTTATTATACTTCCTAATATTATGTTGTTTCAATAGTAAAGTAACAAATAAAATATAATATATATTCTGTGATGTTATTATTATTATGGTACAACCATATACCTCCTTTTTTCCATCATATGAATAATAATATCACCATACGTGTGTACGGACGATTTACCGTCTCCATGCTGTGGTGTAATTTTTTCATCATCAATACTTTATAAAAATGTGTATAATGATGAATATAATTGATATAAATAATAAATATGAAATTATAATTATTCTTTATAATTAATATACTATCTAATTCCAAACCATTTAACAATTAAGTAAATGATATCGTTACTCGTGCGTACATACGACCTACCATCTCCACGATGCGATGAGATTAATTTTTCAAGTTAACCATTAAAGAATGATTATATAAATATATATAATAAATAAGTATGAAATATATTAAATAATAATTATACTAGAATAATATATATATATATATATATATATATATGTCATTTACTTGCTTCTATTCAATACGATAAAAAATGGAAACAAATTTAATACGTACGTACGACCTACCATCTCCATGAATGGTGTATTACATTCCATATATTTTATAAATTTATATAATGAATATATATGTTATATAAATCATGTTTTATATTATGGTAGTAATTAAATCATGATCTAAGTGATACGATTAAGAATAACAAGTCAAAACACGTTCGATAAAAAATAGATTATTACCCAAAACATTGCTTCAACTTGAAATTATTAATAAAAAAATAATATAAAGTCATAAAAGAATAATATATGATATCATTATGATTTTAGTAGAAGTTAATAATATGTTTAAAACCATTATAAAAGAGTTTCATACACGTACAGAGGGTATCAGACCTAAGGTAATGGAATTCCATCTCACTTTTAATTTTCCTAAGATATAAACCATATTCACCACCTATTTCTTGTGTGTTTTGTAGGTAAAAACCCTATTATATTTGATATCATGAATAAATTTATCTTCATGGTATTTAAATATTATTTTAATATACTTGGATTATTATTAAAATGTTCAATTTGGTATGGGTTGCTTTGAAAATTTAAAAAATTAATCCTTTATCCATTTTAATATTCTTGATATTATCATAAATATTTATTTATATATATATAAAGGATTATAAAGAAACTTTTATGTATATTTTTAATTTCATTCAATTTTTTTCATAATGGAATATTTTTAAATATTATATAGGGGTTAATTTTACAATATCATTATTATCCAAGGTTGTTTATATGTAAGTATCTACTTGGAAATCTTTATCATCCATGTTCATGTTTCTTAAAATATATTTCAAAATATTATCAACAATTGTTTAAAGTAATTTTTACCCATGTTTTACTTTTTATAAAACATTTTGAAAGGAATATTTTTATCATTTTTCAAATGAGGTACTTTTTGATCTTTTCAAAAAAATTAAGGAAAGAATGTTTTTTAACTTATAGGGGGCGAGCGAATATTTTCTGACATTATAACAACATACCATTTTGAAGATTGCCTTACATTCTTACAAGGCTATTTTCAAATGAAATGTTTTCGTTTATAATTGCATGATTTTTAAATTATTTAAAAGTAAAAAGGGATATTTCTATCAAATAGTTTTATTGATTTTGTTAGATTATTTTCATCTATGTCAACATATTTTATTGGATTTTAAGCTTAATTGAGGTTTATTTATTATGATACAATATTCCAAATTTTACTAATGGTTTTAACTAAAGTTTGACTATAGATGTTCTATTTTTATACAATTCATGATTTATTGTTAATGTATTAAAATTTAGTATGCTAGTTTAAATATGAATGTTTATATTATTTTTACCATTTTTCATACAAGGAATGAATTATACATAGTAAATGATGGGAAGGGCCTGCTATAGCCCCTTTATTCATCGGTAGGTCTCACGAGACAAACTAGTTTGTGTTTTTACACATTTATGTATGGTCCTAGAACAAGGCATTGATGGTATAGTTATGATGTCTAGAATTATGCCTTACCCCATTATGATATTAGTTATTGATATTACTTGTGATTATTCAACTAGTAGAATATCCATGTGAATGTTTAAATGACATTATTTGAATTATTTTTTCCATATTATGTTTAAAAGTCTTGTGTTTCATTTGTATACATTGAATTAAAATTTTATGATTTGGAATTCATGTGGAAGCCTCAAAAAATGATTAAAAAAGGATATTTCCTAGTTGGGATTGATTTTGATTTAATATGGGGGTTTAGGTATTTTTAAAACTAATTTTATAGTTAATGTAAAACCCCACACAGTTTTCCAAACCATGTGCCGCTTCAAGGGTGGGTGGGTGGGATTCAAGTTTTCTCCTTATAGGGAACACGGTTTGACAAAAAATTCACTAGAAATAAAAATCCCATCTTCTTAGGTTATTGTGGTTTACTGGGATAGGGTACAAGGTTTGGGAAAACTGTGTGCCAAACACGCACAACCTCTCCTTCTTTCACAACTTTCAAATTTAACCTAAAAACTCTCCAATAAATGACCCAAACAAAAAGTAATATACTTAAGGAAAAAGAGTACTTGAAAATGATCCCAATAAATATCTAGAATGGTTTTATATTTTACCTTAAAACAACTCATCTAATTTTTTTTAATAACATCCTTATTTAAAATTCAAAATAGATTTGAAAATTTTTGTCCTAAACCTCTTAATAAACTTATTAAATATTATAATAAAGAAAAATAACTTTTCCCCTACATAAAACATGTAATTACTTAACCCACATCACCCATTTCGGGTTTGAGTTTCACATGACCTTATGCACACCTCCTCATATGTAAGAGGTTTCCAACTAGAGAGAGGGTATAAATAATTCTAATGGGGTGACTATACCCTCAGTATCAAATATCATACACTATAAATACATCAATAAAATAATTATAACATAAAATAATTAGTGAAAGTGAATAATAACAATGCTATAACAGATAACGTGGAGGGTATCTCAATTCATTCAATTAATAAGCCAAATAAACACAAAGTTCCAGGTCAAACTCGAGTATAAGAAACAACATGAAAGTAACTAAATACACCATGAAAACACTTTAGATTACATCTTAGTATCACCTATAAACACTAAGCGCTATCTCCTCAACTCCTTATCCATGGGCCCTTTCCCTTTCCTAAATCCATGATCATGAAGTTTGAATGTGTATTGATATTCTCATGTATAGAGTGAGTATGAACCCAGTAGGACACCACCAATGTGTCCTTAACAAGTTTACATTCATAAGGTATATATTCCATGATAATAGATAAATTTTCATGTAAAAATAAATAAATCATGTTTTGAACAGTTGTGCAGTCACCATGCTGCCATGAAACCTAGCTGTACCTACTTAGGCTTCATGCTAGAAGGATAGTCATAGCATAAGTCATGAATTAGGTTTGTCCATAAGGCCACCTCATATATCACTAATAACCCACAAGGCCAAGGAGTCTTGGGTCGGGCCATAAGGCTGTCAAGACTCAACTCTATTGAAGGCCATTCCTCATGACCATCATACCCTACCTCTTCCTTGAGTCAGGTCACATGAGCATTGTTTCCTAACAGTGCCTCAGGATAAGTCTCAAATCCATCACACCCCTACCCTTTGTTTTATTTTATCATTATATTTACTTCATGTTTCATATGAACTCCCCTATATGGGATAACTTAGCCCCAATGGTTCACATGTTATTTTCTACTTGAATATAATCCTATAAAGGAAATGTATCACACACAACAAGGAATAACACATATAGGAACAACATGACATATCTATAATAAATATTAGTATCCACACACACACACACACACATTTGATCAACATCAAACATGAGTCTCATGATCTACACATGCACACACATGTGATCAATATCTATCATGACCCAAGCCACTAGGGTCTGACCATTGACTACCCCATACCACCTACAATAGGCTAGGGTCTAGCAACTAGTGATGAGTAGGAATATCCCAAAAATGAGAATCATTGGCCTAATGTACCTATACACATGCACACATCTCCAAGAAACACAAGGATGAAATGTAAAATAACTGAAAGAATGCATGCATACAACTAAGATCCCACAACTAGAGTATAATAGGAAGTGAGGAAAAAGTAAACATGGACAAATAAAATCCCACCACAAAGAGAGTCTATACACAAGTCCAACTTAAAATATAAAGATTCCAACAAGCTCCAAGATGTGTACTAAGTCAAAGCTACTCTCACAGTAAACACCTAGGTCTTCCCAGCTCCATCTATGCTCCACCCGATCCCTATCCTCCCAGGACACCATCAAAAGGGTCACCATCTGTGAAAGACACAACATGTGTGGGAAAATACTATGTAGGGGTGAGTATAATAATACTCATTAGGATACCCCCAAAATTCTAAACACAAAGCACCAAGTATAGTAAAATCAATACAAGATGTAACAATGTATCACATATACAAGCAGTACAAAAACCCAAATATAATCTAGAAAGACACCATGCCATCAGGTGGTCATAACCAACTACCAATCATAGAATAATGCTCTAAGAAATGCTCGTTCCAGGAGAACTCACTCTACGGGCCATGTTATCATTAGATCAACTTGACTAAGAGGTTTAATTCATTTGGGCCTTGCCCAATGAGAACACATTGGTCAAAGAAGACTATTATACACAGATATGTGGTCATGCCTAGGACCGCTGGGCGATACCAAAAACCTGATCTGGCACTGAGGGACACCATGAACTCAATCTAGATCAACTCGCTAGGTAGAGGATCATATTCCAATGATTCCACTAACCCTACCAATATGAACCTCTAGATATAGGATTAAAATCCTACTCAGGGAGGTCACACTAATTCCACAAAACTTTACTTGGGATGATATAAGATCACAATCCATTCATGTAGAGGGACACCACAACTCTATCTGAGACTCGACCACTAGAGGGGATCTCAATCCAGTGATGTAGATGTAATTATATACTATACCCTCATGGAAAGGACCAAGGTAAAACACTCAACATATAATGGTATAAAATATTAAAAATAAGAGCATCAAGCACTCTTTGTGTGAGTACACGATGTGTTTGAGGAGGTACAAAACCTGTTATACTATCCCAAGTCTTTCCCATTTGGAAAACTTCACATGGAATGTAATATAAAAATACACAGTGTGTAGGATGGGTACAAGACCTGTAGAGATACATGGTTTCCTGACCATGTCACATGGATGTGTCCGTGTACCAAATCTGTATCCATGTACCGGTCCGTGTATGCCAATCAGTGTCTGCATCTAAGTACACAACATGTCCATACTCGTTTACCCCAACCCGTGTCTGTGTAATTACTAATTACACACCAAGTAATTTGGGAAGGTTTAGACACCATTGACAGGGGTCACATGCTGTGTGACAGGGGTCACATTCTGTGTGATCCTTAACTCTGGAAAAACCCTAGAACCATAGTTAGGGTTCCCCACATAGCTTGTAATTCCAAAAGACACACTGTTTTTATTAGGAATTTCTAGATCCTTCAGGGATATCCTCTATGACTATATGCATGCTACTAAAACCTCTGATCTATCCATAATCTACTGACCAGGGTTCGTCCATGCCTCTAGTTGCAAGATCAGTGGGTTTTACGTTTGAATCCGCTTAGAAATCTCCACCGTTGAGACGTACGTGTCGTGCATCAAAAACCAACTTGAACAGATACTAAAAATACATTGGGATCTACATCTAGTCGTCCACTTTCATTGTCGTATCTCAATTGTTTCATTGATCACAAGCCTCACCTACGGTATCAATCTGTTGTGCTGAATAATGGTCACACAATGGTCGATCAACTTGTATTTGTCGTATCGTGGGAGAAAAGGAAATTACCATGATGAACGTGTGAAAAACACAGGGAGAAGTAAAAAATCATAAAAGTGAGGAACAAACCTCATCCATTGTTCATTTGGACTCGATTCTTTATCATAGAAATATAATCAAAGAGGGATAATCAATGATCCAGAAATAATCAATTCTACCCAATTTAAATATACCAATGATGAGTGAATCAATTATTATTCACTGAATTTACACTAGTTCATCTAGGATTAATAAAAGGATAGAATTCAAAAAAAACCCTACCCAGAGTTTTGATGGATTGTTGATAAAGAATAGTTGCATTTCCATCATTGACAATATCCCCCAACTCCGTTGGAGTGATGATCCACAATCTGATCCGGATTCATTGTCATCCACTAAGAAATATATCCTAAATTATAATATAGGTCTCAAAGGTTTAATATCCAACCCTGATACAAAATCTATATCTATATACATATAGGGGGACTAGATTTCTGCACTGAAGAAAAATAAAATAATTTTTTCTTTGAATTTATTTTATTAATTCATACCCCCAACAAAATTTTCACAAATGACCTTTGCTGACCAACGTTAGGCCATGAATAAGGTAAAAATATTATTCTGAACTAAATAGTGTCCTCAGATTTAATATCTGGGCACCCATTTAGAGTCATTATACTTTTTCTGGAAAACCACATATACATTCTATTAAGTATTTTAATATTTTTTAAACATTTATTCTGGGTACACCATGTAGAGACCCGAAGCCTGACATACATTGACATTACATTACATTTGCGGAATACTTATTACATAACAAAAACACACACACACAAGGATCGTAATAGTTTAGTGTCTTTGGAAACTCGGAACGTAATCTTCTAATCGTGGTGAAAGATCTTCAATATCTCCCATAAAAATCTTCCCCCCTTTTTTTTACCTAAAACCTTTCTCTATATCCTGGGGAAAAGAAAACATAAAAGGGTGATCTCAAATGCTCAGTAAGGGTAAACAAAAGAAAAATCAATCACATCATATTCATAAGAACATAACTTTTGGAAATCTTAACCTGCAAAAGAGAGCATAATTTCATAACATGGGATAAATCATAGTAGTGAAATGAAATCCCAATAATCATAACTTAAAACATGAAACTTTGTGGCATACACACATAATCATAGAGAATCATTTCTTGTTAGTCATGACTCATTGCCAAGACTATCTTAGTGGACAAAGTCCCTTTCTGAATCGAGTCACCCTCGTTTCAGTCCTGTTTCACTGAACCGGTATAACCTACCATTCTAGCCATGTCTATCTCATGAGATATGAAATCTTTACCCAATTAATTGGAGGGAGATATAGGTCCCACCCATCTCATAATGATACCATTCTTATGTGTGCCACAAAATCATAAATCATACATCATTTCATAACCCATGTAATAAAAATGGGAATCTTAAACATCATGACATCATAAAACAATTCATATAAGATAAAGGAATTCATAAAAATATTTCCACCACAACATAATCAAATCAATGTAATAATAGGGATAAAAACAGAAACCTTTATTATCTTAGATGGAAAATAATTTTGATAAAACACTTGAACTTCATTCTTGAGGAAAATATCCTTTCTACTTCAAAAACATTTTTCCTTTCTTAACATGTCATACAACTTTAAACTAAAAGAATTTGATTAAAAATAAACTTGAAAAATTGTAAAGGAATCTTTTTGGAAATAATTTTTTAAAAATCCATTCATGCCGTATAAGTTAAAAAAACATTCTTCTCGTACTTTTGTTGGAAAAGTCAAAAGGTACCTTGTACGAAAGACGTCAAAAGATTCCTTCCATATTCTTTACTAAAAACTCACCGAAGGGTAAAATTGGGTTTAAAAAATTGTATGTGGATAGAAATAACATTACATATTTAGGAAACATGGATGTGGATGATAAAATACATCCCAGTAAATTTCAAAGTATAAACAATCTCGGATAAAAATGAGATTGTGATATTTCCCCTTACCTTAGGTCCGACTTGCTTTGTAAGTGTCCGAACCTCCTGTATAATTATTTAAATCATGTTATTGACTTATTCCAGAATCATATTAATTGTTATTATATCACATATGGTCCACTTATGACTTTATATTACCCGTTCTTTTGTAAATTTATGTTAAAGTAGCGTTTTGGGTAAAATCGTCTCATTTGTCGTTCATCTTTTTAACTTGTAATTATTCATATGATTACTTAGATCATGATTACTTAATTCCAGAATATAAAACATGATTTATATATATATATTCAGAATATACATATATAATAAATCAGTAAATGGAAAGAAATACACCGTTCATGGAGACGGTAGTCCGTACGTACGCATGAATGCTGTTTTCGTTTCCTTATTGAATTGAATGGATTTAGGTAGATGAAATACATATAAATATACATAAATCCAGTATCATTATCAGGTCATATATTTCATTAGTACATATTATATATACTTTATAATCATTCATTAATGGTTAATTATTGAGAATGAATCTCATCGCGTCGTGGAGACGGTAGTCCGTACGTACGCACGAGCGATGATATCGTTCCCATGGTCGTGGAATTGTGTTTAAGTGTATGTATACTATTTCAGTATCAATATAACTTTATAATAATCATATATAGTTACTCATTACACCTTTATACCCATCCAATTAAGGTGGTGGCGGAAAATAGATTACACCACGGCGTGGAGACGGTATTCCGTACGTACGCACGCGCGGTGATTTCCTTTTTCCGTAGGATGGATAGAAGCTTAATTAGAGTTGTTTCATATTTATAATAACATATAATTATATGAGAAATACTGATGTTACTACTTTATAATTAAACAACTAAAGAAGAAGAAGTTGAAGAAGAAATAAATTGAAAAGATCGGTAATGGATATTACCTCTTCTTTGGAACGCCTCTTTGAATCCTCCACTTAGGGAACTAAGATTGGTCTTTGAAGAAGACCAGGACCTCTAGGATTATTCTAGGTAAGTGTAGAGGAGAAAATGGCAGTGGTTGGACGAGATTGTGTGCTCAAATTGGTGTGAGGAGGAGGGGGAGGAGGTGCCCTTTTATAAGGGAGGAGAGGGGCACCTTAGGAATATCTCAAAATATTATTTTATATTAAAGTCAAAATCGGTTTATAATGTTTCCAAAGGGTATTATTTCGAAGCTAAAGTGGGGATGGGTCGAAATCCTATCAACCAATAGGATTTAGACAAGTTTAGGTTATTATTGTAACCTTATCAATTAGATTTAACTCTAAGTTAAATAATTTAACTTTTACCGTGTCTTTTTGTTTTCTTTAACTATATGGTTAATAAACTTACTATAACATGCCAAAAGAACCCCAAATTGTTTATTATTAATATATATATCTTTATCTAAGTCATTTGGCCGAACCTTAGATTTTTAGTAATAAAAGAACAATTAATAATATAATATTTGATTTAAAAACTATTTTGTGTCAATTTTGACACTATTTGATATATGATTTTTGTGAAAGTAATAAAAGAATTATATGTTCGAACCAAGTTGATTAAATAAACAATAATATATCATAGTAACCTATAAAATTAGTGGAATTTATAAAAAGTCTCAAATTACATTTATTTGAGCATTTATAACATCAATTATGTTAACATTTCCTTAAAAGGGTAATTACTGCATCATTGTTGTGTCATAAATAAATTAATTTATTTGAAGTCGAAAAATTATAAATAAAATATCATTATGTAGGAAATCTTTTTAGCTTTCTAATGAATATTTATAATCGAATTTATCTTATGTATAAACCCATATTAAAATTTTTTTAGTAAATAAACTTTGATTTAACTCTTTTAACTCTTCTTTGAATTAAATAATAATAAATGTCCTAATCTAATCCAAGTGGGCCTAAATGTTCATATTATATTCATAAGGTTGTTTTTGGTCGAATTACACTTATACAATATAATTAGGACATGTGTTAGGGTAATAGTAATATCATATTTACCCTTAGTTACCCTATTAACTATTAACTGTGGTAAAAAAAGTAAAAAGTTACTATTCACCAAAAATTATTGTCATCTCATTGAAGCACATTTTAGTCCTTGATATTAACCGTGTCTGTCAGATTTTTGAAATTCCATTCACAGAAGCGGTAAAAATAAGTTTTATGCAAAATTCAGTTTTTAACCTACCACTTAGTGGTTTCACTATTCATCGAAAATTGAAAGTTTTCAGAAAAATATCAAAAATTAGGCCTAAGATATATTTGATATTATGAACTCAAAAATGATGTCTATTTTACCAAATTAAAAATATATCAGTTGCATTAACTAATTTAAAAATTAATTCTCGTCGTCAAAACAAATAGCGTGTTTTTAAGAGATAATAACTATCAAAAGATTGACACTAGTTTATAACTGGTTTAAATGTGAAATTACATCCAATGACCAACATTGTATTAAATTGTAAAAATATATTCTAAATATACTTTAAAACCACTCAAATTAATAATTTATCACTATTAATTATTTCGATTAAAAAAGTTGTTTTTAATTAAAATTTAGTAATTTTCACTATTCATCAGAATATGAAAGTTATCCGAAAAGTACCAAAATTTCACCCTAAGCTAATTTCGATATTACGAATCCAAAAATGAATTCCATTTTGAAAAATAAAATTTACAAAATTTCAAAAAGTGGTTATTACTATTCATAACGGCTAGTTTTAATAATATCTTAATAGCATATCGTTGTTTAACGCAACTCGGTGTTGCATACAACACACGCTATCGTGGAAGGTCGCGATTGCGTATAATTCAAGCCAGGTCAGAGATGTATATTGTGAAAGATCCTTTTGGTGTAGCGTATAACACAAGACATTAATAAAATTAAAAAGAATATTTTTCATAAAATCTCGGGCTGTTACATTCTACCCCCCTTAAAATGAATTTCGCCCTCGAAATTCGTCGGGGTTATAAATGGTTTACTATTAGAAAGTTTCTTTAATAGAAACCCACATCGTAAAAAGGAATACCAAAACATGGCTTTAAAAACTAAAGTATGAAATGTAACGATTACCCAAATAAACTAATCGCTGGGTTTCCACATAGGTAAAAATATGGATATGGAAGAGAAATCTAACCATCATGTTCTGATGGAGAGTGGTAGAGAACATGGCTATGGAAAAGCCAGTAATCATAAAGCCATAAATTTGTGACGATCTAAGGTACCATCTGATTCATCAGATATAAGATCACTAGGACAACATTTTTGGTTTTCAAGATCGTTTCCCTAATGTTAAAGAATTTGAATTAGAATAAATACTTACTTTATTTTGGTACAATCTCACTGTTGTTCGTGCCTTTAACAATTTCCACTTCATCTCTTAAATAAATGAAGTCGAATTTGTTATTCGTGAAGTGTTAGCAGATCATGTGATAGAATGATGGGTCACTCCATCTGTCTCAAACAAAAGGTTAGCAAAAAAAATTATATACATAAGTCGATCTATTGTGAGATTAATCATATATTGTTCCTAAAATAGACTTTATACTTCATATATCACACTGCTTAATATAATAAAACTAGTTTCTAATAAACAGGGACTTCCTGTAGGCCAGTGGTAGGCGATAAAGGCCAGTCCCACTTCGGTTGTGGGTTCGATTCCCACATCCTTGTCCGACGGGATGGGCTGTCGCCCGTCCTGCAGGTTGCCCTTTTTCTAAAACTATATTACTATAACATCCCATCAATAATATCGAGAAAACTTCGATCCTTAAACTAACTTATGTTCAACATAATCCATTCCAATCTTTAGGCTTATCCATAATACTGCAGTCCACTCTCATAACATAGTAAAAACGATTACCAGAGATTTAACACCATCGTCGATCCCCATATATCATAAGATATGTTTTGTTGGTCACATTCCAAACATTCAAAGTCCTTAATCGTGTATTCTCTTGAATACCGTAGTGAAAACATGAATGCAGTTAAAAGTTAACACTTTCCACATAACAAAATCCTCAAAATTCTATATACTCAAACCATGATATCACTTAGTCCTTATATCAATCATGAGCTCATGAATACTATTAAACATTTCATTTTCTCGTTTTCCCTTCATTATGCGCATATCATCTTATTTCCAAAAAAATATCTCAATCACTTTGAATACCACATAAATATTGCAATACTCAATGATACAACATTATTTTGGAATCCCATTACATAAACACTTAATCATTCCACCACATCGTTGTCATATTCAACATTGCCAATAGTGATCGCATGCGACTTCCCTTTGTCCTTTACCTTAAGCGGTTGCTCATGTCGATCATCACTAACCCTTGGATTAGGGCATTTATTAGCATAATGCCCCATTTCCTTGCACTTGAAGCATTGAAGTGTTGGTGGTGCGTTCTCTGCAGTGTTTTCTTTATTCACATCATTAGAAACCCTTTTTCCATTACTTCGACACTCAGCTGCTCGATGACCTTCTTTTCCACACTTAAAACATTTTCTAGTCCCTTTAAGACAATCTCCACCATGCTTCTTTCCACACTTTGTGCATAAGAAAACATTCATCTTCTTTTCACCATTATTCTGAGATTTCTCCTTGAACTACATCTTTCGTTTCTTGTCAAAACCATGAGATGGATATGTAACACCAACTTCCATTTCTACCTTGATAGCACAACGCACAATTTCTTCATAGCTACTGAAGTCTCTTATAGCTAATACCCTTCGAAGACTTGGTTTTAAGCCACTGAAAAATCGATCAACTTTACTTTCAGGTTGGATGATAATGCCAGATGCATAATTTGCAAGTCTTGTAAAATTCGCTTCATATATACCAATAGATTCATCATCCTTCTGCTTCAGCTCAAGAAACTCCTTTTCCATCTTTGTTCGAAGAATACGAGGGAAGTACTTACTGAAAAACAAGTTCTTGAACTCGTCCCATTCCATGGACTCAATTTCATCTCTTGGACTTGTATTCTTGATAAGATTCCACCATTGATCAGCTTCACCTTCCAAATGATATACTGCTAAGATGACTTTATCATGTTTAGAACATTGAAGAACTGAAAATATCTTTTCAGTGGTACTGATCCATTGTTCAGCAACAAGTGGATCAGAAGACCCACTGAAATAAGGTGGACGTTGCCTCATGAAGGACTCAATAGAATATTGTTCCCTTCTCTGCTCATTTGGAAGTCCAGAATGATTCATAGCTTGTGTAAGTATAGAAATAAGATTTTGCACTCCATCTCCCATAACATTTGTTTGTTTAGGAGGGAAATCATTGCATTGTCCATTTCATTGATCAACACGGTTCCTTCGGGTTCCAGCCATCGTCTAAAACCCAAAAAGAATAGTGTGAGAGGCAAAAATCATGCTAGGGAAAACAACATAGTAAAGGGGGAGTACCCTTAATATCTATCATCTTAGGTTAAATTCTAAGATCGTTACCGTAGTTCTAGGACCATATCCTATATGTATACTTATCCTTAGGGACATCCCTAGACATACCTTAGAAATATCTCTAGGGATCTCACTAACATTTTCGCATCCTAGTTTCCAAAGGTTGACTAAACCTTTCCTCTGATACCAACTGTAAAGACCCGAAGCCTGACGTACATTGACATTAAATTACATTTGCGGAATACTTAGTACATAACAAAAACACACACACACAAGGATCGTAATAGTTTAGTGTCTTTGGAAACTCGGAACGTAATCTTCTAATCGTGGTGAAAGATATTCAATATCTCCCATAAAAATATTCCCCTTTTTTTATACCTAAAACCTTTCTCTATATCCTGGGGAAAAGAAAACATAAAAGGGTGAGATCAAATGCTCAGTAAGGGTAAACAAAAGAAAAATCAATCACATCATATTCATAAGAACATAACTTTTGGAAATCTTAACCTGCAAAAGAGAGAATAATTTCATAACATGAGATAAATCATAGTAGTGAAATGAAATCCCAATAATCATAACTTAAAACATGAAACTTTGTGGCATACACACATAATCATAGAGAATCATTTCTTGTTAGTCATGACTCATTTCCAAGACTATCTTAGTGGACAAAGTCCCTTTCTGAATCGAGTCACCCTCGTTTCAGTCCTGTTTCCCTGAACCGGTATAACCTACCATTCCAGCCATGTCTATCTCATGAGATATGAAATCTTTACCCAATGCATTGGAGGGAGATATAGGTCCCACCCATCTCATAATGATACCATTCTTATGTGTGCCACAAAATCATAAATCATACATCATTTCATAACCCATGTAATAAAAATGGGAATCTTAAACATCATGACATCATAAAACAATTTATATAAGATAAAGGAATTCATAAAAATATTTCCACCACAACATAATCAAATCAATGTAATAATAGGGATAAAAACAGAACCCTTTATTATCTTATATGGAAAATAATTTTGATAAAACACTTGAACTTCATTCTTGAGGAAAATATCCTTTCTACTTCAAAAACATTTTTCCTTTCTTAACATGTCATACAACTTTAAACTAAAAGAATTTGATTAAAAATAAACTTGAAAACTTGTAAAGGAATCTTTTTGGAAATAATTTTTTAAAAATCCATTCATGCCGTATAAGTTAAAAAAACATTCTTCTCGTACTTTTGTCGGAAAAGTCAAAAGGTACCTCGTACGAAAAACTTCAAAAGATTCCTTCCATATTCTTTACTAAAAACTCACCGAAGGGTAAAATTGGGTTTAAACAATTGTATGTGGATGGAAATAACATTACATATTGAGGAAACATGGATGTGGATGATAAAATACATCCCAGTAAATTTCAAAGTATAAACAATCTCGGATAAAAATGAGATTGTGATATTTCCCCTTACCTTAGGTCCGACTTGCTTTGTAAGTGTCCGAACCTCCTGTATAATGATTTAAATCATGTTATTTACTTATTCCAGAATCATATTAATTGTTATTATATCATATATGATCCACTTATGACTTTATATTACCCGTTATTTTGTAAATTTATGTTAAAGTAGCATTTTGGGTAAAATCGTCTCATTTGTCGTTCATCTTTTTAACTTGTAATTATTCATATGATTACTTAGATCATGATGACTTAATTCCAGAATATAAAACATGATTTATATATATATATTCAGAATATACATATATAATAAATCAGTAAATGGAAAGAAATACACCGTTCATGGAGACGGTAGTCCGTACGTACGCATGAACGCTGTTTTCGTTTCCTTATTGAATTGAATGGAATTAGGTAGATGACATACATATAAACATACATAAATCCAGTATCATTATCAGGTCATATATTTAATTAGTAAATATTATATATACTTTATAATCATTCATTAATGGTTAATTATTGAGAAAGAATCTCATCGCGTCGTGGAGACGGTAGTCCGTACGTACGCACGAGCGATGATATCGTTCCCATGGTCATGGAATTGTGTTGAAGTGTATGTATACTATTTCAGTATCAATATAACTTTATAATAATCATATATAGTTACTCATTACACCTTTATACCCATCCAATTAAGGTGGTGGCGGAAAATAGATTACACCACGGCGTGGAGACGGTATTCCGTACGTACGCACGCGCGGTGATTTCCTTTTTCCGTAGGATGGATAGAAGGTTAATTAGAGTTGTTTCATATTTATAATAACATATCATTATATGAGAAATACTGATGTTATTACTTTATAATTAAACAACTAAAGAAGAATAAGTTGAAGAAGAAAGAAATTGAAAAGATCGGTAATGGATATTACCTCTTCTTTGGAACGCCTCTTTGAATCCTCCACTTAGGGAACTAAGATTGGTCTTTGAAGAAGACCAGGACCTCTAGGATTATTCTAGGGAAGTAGAGAGGAGAAAATTACAGGGGTTGGACGAGCTTGAGGGCTCAAATTGGTGTGAGGAGGAGGGGGAGGAGGTTCCCTTTTATAAGGGCGGAGAGGGGCACCTTAGGAATATCTCAAAATATTATTTTATATTAAAGTCAAAATCGGTTTATAATGGTTCCAAAGGGTATTATTTCGAAGCTAAAGTGGGGATGGGTCTAAATCCTATCAACCAATAGGATTTAGACAAGTTTAGGTTATTATGTTAACCTTATCAATTAGATTTAACTCTATGTTAAATAATTTAACTTTTACCGTGTCTTTTTGTTTTCTTTCACTATATGGTTAATAAACTTACTATAACATGCCAAAAGAACCCCAAATTGTTTATTATTAATATATATATCTTTATCTAAGTCATTTGGCCGAACCTTAGATTTTTAGTAATAAAAGAACAATTAATAATATAATATTTGATTTAAAAACTATTTTGTGTCAATTTTGACACTATTTGATATATGATTTTTGTGAAAGTCATAAAAGAATTATATGTTCGAACCAAGTTGATTAAATAAACAATAATATATCATAGTAACCTATAAAATTAGTGGAATTTATAAAAAGTCTCGAATTACATTTATTTGAGCATTTATAACATCAATTATGTTAACATTTCCTTAAAAGGGTAATTACTGCATCATCGTTGTGTCATAAATAAATTAATTTATTTGAAGTCGAAAAATTATAAATATAATATCATTATGTAGGAAATCTTTTTATCTTTATAATGAATATTTATAATCTAATTTATCTTATGTATAAACCCATATTTAAAATGTTTTAGTAAATAAACTTTGATTTTAACTCTTTTAACACTTTTTTGAATTAAATAATAATAAATGTCCTAATCTAATCCAAGTGGGCCTAAATGGTCATATTATATTCATAAGGTTGTTTTTGGTCGAATTACACTTATCCAATAGAATTAGGACATGTGTTAGGGTAATAGTAATATCATATTTACCCTTAGTTACCCTATTTACTATTAACCGTGGTAAAAAAAGTAAAAAGTTACTATTCACCAAAAATTATTGTCATATCATTGAACCACATTTTAGTATTTGATATTAACCGTGTCTGTCGGATTTTCAAAATTCCATTCACATAAGCGGTAAAATTAAGTTTTATGCAAAATTCAGTTTTTAACCCACCACTTAGTGGTTTCACTATTCATCGAAAATTGAAAGTTTTCAGAAAAATACCAAAAATTAGGCCTAAGCTATATTTGATATTTTGAACTCAAAAATGATGTCTATTTTACCAAATTCAAAACATATCAGTTGCATTAACTAATTTAAAAATTAATTCTCATCGTCAAAACAAATAGCGTGTTTTTAAGAGATAATAACTATCAAAAGATTGACACTAGTTTATAACTGGTTTAAATGTGAAATTACATCCAATGACCAAAATTGTATTAAATTGTAAAAATATATTCTAAATATACTTTAAAACCACTCAAATTAATAATTTATCACTATTAATTATTTCGATTAAAAAAGTTGTTTTTAATTAAAATTTAGTAATTTT
This sequence comes from Viscum album, assembly GCA_963277665.1. Classification (NCBI taxonomy): domain Eukaryota; kingdom Viridiplantae; phylum Streptophyta; class Magnoliopsida; order Santalales; family Viscaceae; genus Viscum; species Viscum album. Next base: position 2,054,125,684 of record OY728150.1, on the reverse strand, counting down.
CACTATTCATCAGAATATGAAAGTTATCCGAAAAGTACCAAAATTTCACCCTAAGCTAATTTCGATATTACGAATCCAAAAATGAATTCCATTTTGAAAAATAAAATTTACAAAATTTCAAAAAGTGGTTATTACTATTCATAACGGCTAGTTTTAATAATATCTTAATAGCATATCGTTGTTTAGCGAAACTCGGTGTTGCGTACAACACACGCTATCGTGGATGGTCGCGATTGCGTATAATTCAAGCCAGGTCAGAGATGTGTATTGTGAAAGCTCCTTTTGGTGTAGCGTATAACACAAGACATTAATAAAATTAAAAAGAATATTTTTCATAAAATCTCGGGCTGTTACACACCAGGCCTCAGAATCGCACTCCGTCTAAATTCCTGGTCTCAAAAATAATTCATATTATATCTAACAATAATATATATAAAATTTGAGAAGTTACATTCTTCCCACCTTGGGGATTTATGTCCTTGAAAATTTAAAATAAGGGTCACTCAAACAGATGAGGGTATTGAACACAAATCTGATCCTCCCACTCCTATGTGCTCTCCTAGAGATTCCTATAATACCATCAGACATGAACTAAGGGAATCAATCTCCCATGAATTATACTCTCTTACTAATCCTTAATATCCACTAGGTACTCAATAAAGTCTCTTCCATCCTCGATGTACAATATTCCCCATTCGATGATGTGTGATGGTTCATGCACATACCTCTTCAACTATGACACATGGTAGATTTTGTGTACCCAGTCTAACTACGGAGGTTGTTACAAGTGGTAAACCACCTCCCCAAATCTACATTGTATCTAGAAAGGGTTGATGAACCTTAGAGATAGATTTTCCCCCTATCCAAAACTCCGTAATCCATGTTGAGGTGAAACCTAAAGGAACACATGGTCTCCTTACTTGAACTCAAAAGGCCTCCGTTGCCTATCAGCATAAGACTTCTAATGGCTCGGTGAAGTCTTCATTAAATCCTAGATGATTTTTACCTTTTCTATTGTATCTCACACCAACTCTAGGTCTATGATTACCAACTCTCCTAAGTTATTCTAGTAAAGTGGTGACCTGGAGGGTCACCCGTACAAAGCCTCGAATGGTGCCATACCAATAGTATAATGGTAGATATTTTTTTACACAAAATCCACCAGTGGTAGGTGATCCTCCCAACTATGGAACAAGTATAATGTGAAAGCTTATAGCATATGATCAAGAACCTAAATGGTCTACTCAGTCTAGCCATCAATTTGTAGGTAAAACGCTATGCTCAAGCGTAACTGGTTCCCAAATGCCACCTATAATCCCTTCCACAACAGGGATGTGAAGAGATCATCACGATCAGAAAAAATTGTTGATGGAACTCCATGGAGTCAAAATATCTCCTGAACATAGAGGCATCCCAAGCTCTCTACTGATCTATGCTATCGGATAAATAGGAAGTGGTCTGAATTGTTGAGTCGGTAAATGATTACCTAGATGAAATCATGTCCCCTAGACATATGTGGTAAAATAATCATGAATTATATCAATATTCCAACCCACTTAAATTCTAGAATCTCAATCGGTTGAGCTAAACCCACTACAACCTGGTGCTCAACCTTCACTTGCTAACAAGTAAGGCACCGAGAATCAAACTCTATAACTCTATTATTCATCTCTGACAACCATGACTGAAATTGGAGGTCCTAAAACATCTTATCCACACTTGGATATACCACCAAAGGGGACGTATGAAACTCCATTATAACCTACTCCCACAATACCAATGGTACAAATGTGTGTCCTCTGAAAAAACAATATGCTCCCCACCTTTTGAGTATCCATAAGGAGCATCCTCTGTGGATATCTGAGCATGTAGGGTCTCGCAGTCGATATTCCCAAGCTATGACTCCCTGACTTGCTATAAAAGTGGAGGGGTGACATCCATCGAATGAAGGTAAGATCTTCCATATCCATCCACAAATGATAACTGCAATGAGGCGAACTACTCTAAATCCTTGTTTAAAAACTACAAACTAGATCTCGTATTGAGAGTATCTGCCACCACATTCCCCTTCCCAGGAGTATATAAAATCTCAAAGTCATATCCCTTGAGGAACTCTATACATCACCTCTGTCTCATTTTTATATCCTTCTAAAAGAAGATATAATTGATACTATTGTAGTTATAGTAGATGATAAACCACACACCCATCATGTAGTGTCACCGCATCTTTAAAGTAAAAATTACTGCTTCTAAGTCAAGATCACGGGTCACATAATTTTGACCATGCTTTCTCAAATGAAATAAACCATAGAAAATAACCACTTGAATTTTCATAAGGACACAACCAATCTTGGTTCCTAATTCATCTTATAATACCATGTACTCGACGCCTTCCACCAGTAACCTAAAGATGAGAGTGCTTTGTCAACCTTTGCCTCAGTTCCTGAAAGAACTATTGGAACTTTTTTATCCACACGAAAGGCTTCACCTTTCATGAAAAAGACGTAAAGGGTGTTTCCACTATGGAGAAGTTGCGTAAAAACCTCCAATAGTACCCTTCCAATCCAAGGAAACTTTGTACCTTAGTAACACTCTTCGGTGGATCCCAAGAAAGCACTGCCTCAACCTTTGCTAGATCCACCACAACTCAAACCTTTGAGATGAAGTGTCCCAAAAAATGGACCTCTTGAAACCAAAACTATCACTTTGAGAGCTTCTTGTAAAGTTTTTGCTCTCAGAGTGTGTCCATGACCAACCTCAGGTGTCTTGTGTGATCCTCCTTGGACACCGAATACATCAGGATGTCGTCAATAAATCCTACCACGAATTGGTCTAAGAAAGGTTGAAATATCTTGTTCATGAGTACCATGAACATAACTGGGGAATTTGTCACACCAAAAAGCATCACCAAGTACTCATTGTGACTATAAAAACATCAGAAGGCCTTCTTCAGTATATCCTCATTCTGTACTCATAGCTAGTGATAGCCTGATATATAGTCAATATTTGAGAACCATTACACCACTTTCAAATGATCAAAGAGGTTATCGATCCTTGGTAGTGGATACTTGTTATTCATGGTCACCTGGTTAAAGAACTGGAAATCTACACATAACCTCAATCTCCCACCTTCCATATTGGAAAACATAAATGGGGATACCTAGGGTGAAACACTGGTTCTCATGAAGCCCTTCCTCGGTAAGTCCTAAAACAGTACCCTCAATTCAAAAAGCTCTATGGGAGTTATTCGATATGAAGGTGAAGATATCAGTGCTGTTCCGAGGTGTAGATCAATGAAAAATTCTATCTACCTATAGGGAGTTAATCCTATAACATATTAAAGAAAGATGTCCTCATAATCCACCACCACTAAATGAAATTGAGGACTCATATATCTACTACACCAAGGGTGAGTCTAGCCAACTGATGATAAATTGGATGCACCCTCATATGTGTGAGTTCATGTTATACTGCCTAGATTTCCCTTTCACCAAAAAATAAAAACTTGGTTCTATCACTACAGACACACCACACTCTTCACCTAAAATAGTCAATCTGAATATAAACCATGGATAACCAGTCCATACCAGTAATGATTTCATTAGGCCTCAATGTCGCTAACAAGAGATCCCAAACAAAACTCTCACATCCAAGATTCAGGTCACACTATCGACACTAGTGTGTGATCATCGAGTCTCCTCTAGTATGAGTCTCCAAGAATAAAGGTTGAGTCAATGATTTAATGATAATCTTCAAATCTATAACTATATTCATGGAAATAAAAGAATGAATAGTGACCATGCCAATTAAAATTGCGACTAAGGTGGAAAAGACAAAGATCATACCTGATATCATCCCTAGAGCCTCAAGGTCCTAGGAATCTATAGACTTCATCTAGACTCATCCCTGTCCACAAGATCCCTAAACCTGTATTGGACCACCTAGGGGTGATGGTGGTATTTGGTCGAACCCTTATCCAGCTCCTACTACTATGTCAGGCACTCTTCTATGTCCGCCACCTTACGGACCACCCTACACCTATCTCTTTATCTATATAATTAGTCCCTCAATCGTCTCCCGATTAGATATATAATGGTTTGAGAAATATCGTGCTAGATGTTATTGACCATCACAAGAGAAACACCACCTATCCCTTGGATGATTTGAGTCGTCATAGTTGCCCTACACCGCTGTCCCTGAGTCCTGGGATCACCTCCTAAATAGCTTGACCCACTTGGATACCTATGATTTCCATCAACTAGCTTCTGTCAAGGTCCCAACTACTAGGTGCCACTACTATCTCCCACATATGGTGTCTGCTTTTCTAAAAAACTATCAACCAATATGGCTCTCTCAAGTACACCAACATAGGTGGAAATACTAAGGGATATCACTGAAACCTTGATGTCTCGATGTAATCCCTACTTGAATGTCTAAGTCCTAAATAAAATATCCCATAACATATTCAAATATTAGTGTGAGATATATATAAACTTCACTAAATACTCCGCCAAGGTCACACTGACCTGTTATATATGTAGAAGCTACTGTATGCACATCGATCGCAACATGGCTAGATAGAACTCTTACCTGAAGAGACACTCAATGTTTTTCTAAGGGAGAGATGTCTCATCATGTAACTAAGTCACCAATCTCCACCATTTCCCTACAAATACATAAATAAGACTTTCAACAAGGACTTACATCTGTTTGATAGGCATCCTCATAAAGATGCAAACAAAGGTGACTGCCTCTAGCCAATGCTCATCCATATAGGGGGTATGGATCACCCTAAAACCTAGGAGGTACCTATCTCTAAAACTCGTGCAATGAACTTATCCGGTGTGCATCCTCAACAAGTAGTGCTGGTACTAGATACTACTCGATGGGTGGTGGTATAGCTAGTAAACCACTCAGAGGTTCTATCTATGGTACATGCCCTTGTGCCGATGCCTCACCACTGGTCATATAATCCTCATGATAACACGGTGGAATCCTGGATGGATATCTACATGGAGGAATTCTGAAATAAAAAAATACGCAGCACAGTCAAAAGAGTATATATATGGAGTTGACTCAAAAAGGACATGTAAAACATAACAATTCATATATGAAGCATGTACCATTTTTCCCTACAACTAGTGTTCTCATGTACTGAGTTGAAAATTAGGTGATAAAAGTCTTATTGTATGGATATGTTGGCCACTACACCAACATTAGAGTCCATGTACTGAAAGATGAACTCAAAACAATTAACACTATTGCCCTAAACCAAATTTACAGACTCCTGATCCTAAAGTAAAACCGACCACCTTTGATACCACCCTTTCATGACCCGAACCACTCGAGTCATACCTGTGACTACCCTAATTCCCCCTCCAATAGGCAAGGGGATAGCGACAAGCACCAAGTAGGCATATCCCTCAAATGGGAGATATTAGCCTAAAGTACCTGTACACACACACATCTCCAAGACACACAATGATGAAATGTAAAACAACTGAAATAATTCATGTATACAGATAAGATCCCATAACTAGAGTACAAAAGAACACAAGGGAAAAGTAAACAGGGCCAAATACAAGCCCACCATAATGAGAGTCTGCGAAAAAATCCAAATAAAACTGTAAAGAGTCCAACCTTCACTAAGGGTGAGGACTAATTCAAAGGTATGATCCTGGTAAACACCTCGGTCTTCCCAACTCTAGATATCCTCCACCCAATCCCTATCCTCCTAAGACACTATAAAAAGGGACACCATTTTCACAAGACACGACACGCGTGGGAAAATCCCTTGTCGGGGTGAGTATAACAATACTTAGTTGAATTATCCAAAAACACTAAACATGAAGCACCAAGTAGTGTCGTATCAATATAAGAAGTAAGAATGTATCAAATATACAATCATTACAAAAAACCAGATATAATCAAGAAATACACCATGCAATCAGGCGATCATAACAAACATCCATTCACAAGATACTTCATGAAGCAACGCTCATTCTGGGAGAACTCACTCCACGAGCCATGTTATCATTGGAGACACTTTATGATGAGGTATAAATCCATTGGGACCTACCCAAAGAGAATAAATTGGTCTAGGAAGACTATGATACACAAATAGGAGGTCATTACCAAGACCGCTGGGGGACATCACAAACCCAATCTGGATCAACCTTTATACACAGAAAGGGTGTCATGACTAAAACCTATGGGGGACACCATGAACCCAATATGGATCAACCCACTATGTAGGGGATCATATGATAACGATTCCACAAACCCTATTAATGCGGACCACTAGACAGAGGATCAACATCCTTCTCAGGAATGTCATGATGATTCCACAAACTCCACTATGGATGATAGAGGATCGCACTCGAGTCTCGAAGAGGGACACCAAAACCTTTACTGAGACTCGACCTCTAAAGGGGATCACAATCCAGTGATGTGGATGTAATGTCACACTGTACCCTCAAGGAAAGGAGCAAGGGAACACACTCAACCTATACTGGTCCAAACTAAGAAAATAAAGAGCCTCAAGAACTCTTGATGGGAGTACATAGTATGTCCTAGGGGGTACATGACGCATTCTGGTATCCCATGTCTTTCCTGTATGGATAAACTCACACAAAATGTAGTCTCAAAATACATGATGTTTAGTACATGTACACGACATATAGAGACACATAGTTTCCTACCCCAATCACATGGCTGTGTCTATGTACAAAATACATGTCTGTGTATCGGTCCATGTATGCTAAGACATGTTCCTATCTAAGTACACAACGTGTCCGTTCCTATGTACTCCAACCCATGTCCATGTAATTCCAAAGTACACATTGAGTAATCTAGGAAGGGCCACATGCCGTGTGACAAGGGTCACACGCCATGTGATCCTTAACTCTAGTCTAACCCTAGCACCATAGCTAGGCCCCCCACATGGTGTGTAATTACAAAATACATACTATGTTTCTCCTGAATTTCCAGATCTGTCAGGGATATCCTATATATCAATCCATGTGCCACCAGAACCTCCAATATAACTATAACCTATATATTGGGGTTCTTCCATGCCTCTTGTCACTAGATTTGTGGGTTTCATATTCGAATCCATTTAGAAATCACCAGCACTGAGACATATATGCCATGCTTCAAAAACAAACTTGAACAGATACTACAAATCTATTTAGATCAACATTCATTAATATTCCACCATTATCACATCTCTATCACATTACCAATCCTGAGCCACACTTGCAGTGTCAATCCATTATGCTGAAGAACAGTCACATAATGGTCGATCACTAGGTATTTGTTGAATCATGGGCCAAAAAGAAATAACCATGATGAACATGTGATGAATATAGGGAGAAATATAAAATTATAAAAGTGAGGAACAAACCTCATTCGTTGTTTGTTTTCCCTCGACTCATTATCGTAGAAAGATAATCAAAAAGGGATAATCAATGAACAAGAAATAATCAATTCTATCCAATTGAAATCTACCAATGGTGCATGGATCAATTATTATTAATTAAATTAAATCAAGTTCATACAATATTAAGAAAAGGATGAAATTCACACCAAAAACACCCTACTTGGATTTTGGATCGATTGTTGATGAGAAACGGTTGTGTTTCCATCATTGATGAGATTCCCCAAATATGTTAGCATGGCTATCAATGATCTGATTTGGATATATCGTCATTTACCAAGAATGCTCTCCTCCAATGGTGTCTAGATCTCTAGGGTTTAGTGTCCAAACATAATACAAAAGATAAAGCTGTATACTTATAGGGGGAGATGGTCATTTCATTGAAGAAAAAATAAAATACATTTTTCTTTGAATTTATTTTATTAATTTAGGCCCTCAACATATTTTTCACAAACGACCCACACCAACCAGCATTAAGTCATGCCTAAGGTGAAACCAATATTTTAAACTCAATGGTGTCCTCATATTTTTGATCTAGGCACACATTTAAGAGTTATTAAGCTTTTTCAAGAAAACCATGCACGTGTGCTACTAAATATTTTAATATTTTTCTAACATTTATTCTAGGAACATTGGGTCTTGAAATCACACACCATCTCAATGCCAGGTCTTGAAAATAATCCATATAATATTAAAAATAATATACAAAAAATTAAAGAAATTAAAATATCAAACATGGGTCTTACAAGCTACACAAGCACAAAAATGTGATCAAACTCATGCATGGGTCTTAATAGACACAAGAACATACCATCATATCATACCAATAATCATATAAAAGGGATCCATATGGTAATAATATTTTTAACTCAAATTCATTGGTTCCAACGTCAAGATTATCCCAGAGTCAATCCCCAAATCATGCCTACACACAAACTGAATCAAAACTGCATTCCAAGAGTCCATATAATTGATTCCAATCCAATAAGAAAAGGGTTATAGATTGAGATTCCATAAGTAATCATTCTAAGAGGTTATAACCATTTCACTTACCCAATGAAAACCCTATTCAATGCTAGATCTAGGTCTATTAAAAGGAATACAACCCATCTCTCTTTGTACAACAACTAGAAAAAAGATACTGAGATCACCATAAGTCTTAAATCCATATGATCAAGAACCTCAAGAAAGGGATCATCATAGGCCATTGGTTGAATAAGTAAGATCATACAATGTTTCACCCTAGATTCATCATGAAAATCATATGGATTGGAGAAATTTTAAGGGAAGGATGGAGAATCAATTAAATGAGTTAAAAAATGAGTAAATATCACATTAAAGGCCCCTATTAATGATCACATATGGTTTCCTATTTATAAAATTAGAAATCCACGAAGATCTATGGTTGATTAAGTCCTTCTAATTTATGAAATAGACATCACCATAGTGTGGTGATTCCCACCATGGATGTGGTGGCATCAAACACACCAATACCTAGAATTTGGACATGATGACCTACACAATATTATAGAGCATCCTTGCCCATTTTTTATTCACCATGCCTTCCACCATGACATGGTGAAGCCGACCTGACCAGGGTATATAGGAGGAATCATAACACTACATGCCCAATACATTGCTAATCATGGTAATGTTGGTCCTTCTGGTTCCATAATAGTGGGTTCAAAATATAAAACAACCTACACCATGACGTGTTCGTTCCCATGATGTACCGTAAAACACATAAAACCCTTGTTTAAGCTACCAAAAACCTCTAAATCTTTACATACCCAAATTAAACCATCACAAGGCTCAAAAAAATTATTTAAGGTATACTAAAACTTAAATCAATATACCTTAAAAATTTTAGGGTGCTACACAATATCTTCTAAATAATTAAGCATTATAAGATATAAGATAAAAATTAAGTTTTTCTAACTTCACTGTTGAGGTGTGGGATACACTTTTATTTACAGCCTTAATCTCTTAGAAGACTCAGTTGTGAGAGGATTTTTTTAATATATCAATACATTTTTCCTTGATTGGAATAAATTATAGCTTTAATATACTGTCAAACATATTATCCTTTAGAAAATGAAATTAAATGTTTATTTTTTCTAAGTTGTAAGGTTATAAAATAAATTTAAATTGGTTAATGACCCTTTGATTGCTATAGTTGTTAATCCATGGGTACCTAGTTTGGACAACCATATCCTCAAACAAAGTCTTAATCTACATCACTAGAGTAGATTCTTATAACACAACCACATATTCTATCTTAGTTATACTTAATGTGATTAAATTTTGTTTCTTTGTGTTCCATTGAACACACTTGTCACAAAAAAATAACTCTCCTGTAGTGAACTTTTTTTCATCCATAGATCTAGCCCAATAAGCATATTAAAACCCTTTAATATTTATCTCACCTTACTTATTAAGTATTTGAAATATATCTAAAAACTATATTCACTAAAATTAAAGGGGATTCCATTATATTAGACTAAACTATTTCCAAATTATGATAAAAAAATCTATCTGGTCTAGATGCAATCAAGTAAAAAAGAGTTCCAATTCGCTATCTAAATTCCTTCTCATTCACTATATTGAATTCATCATCTATACTCATATTTGTTACCACTTTTATAAGTGTATATAATTTTATTTCATCCATCATTTCAAATATTTTCAGTAACTCTTTATCATAATTATCTTTTGAAATGAAAAAACAACTTACAACTTGGTTTATTTGAAATCCTAAGATGAATTCCATTTTTTCAAGTAGTGATATTGAAATCCTATTCTTTATTTGTGTGGAGAAATATTCACACACATTTTCTTCATCATTGAAAAATATGAAATCATCAACATAAGAAGAAATGATAAGTGATGTAGTTATTTTATTATTTATATATAGATTACTATCAATTTATTCCTTCTTGAACTCCATGATTCTTTAGTTATCATTTATTTTAATGGACCAACCTTAAGGATATTTCTTTAGTCCATAAATATATTTATTAAATTTAAAAAACTTACTTACATCATTATTAAATAAAAACTCCCCAGGATATTATATACAGACTTTATCAATGAATTCACCATTAATAAATGATGACTTTACATCCATTTGATTTTTTTTAAATTTCTTTGAGTAGTAATAACAATAAAAATTCTGATGGTATTAAGACATGAACATGGAGAAAATGTCTCATGAAATTAAATAACATTTAATTTTGAATATCCATTATGTATAAATATAGATTTAATTCTTATAAAACTTCCTTCCTGATTGAGTTTGATCCTAAACACTAATTCTATTATAATGATATTTTTCTCCAGATGTCTTTGGATAAATTTCCATGTCTCATTATTCTATATTTGACATACCTATTAATTTATATCTTTAATATATTTCTTATAATACTTATTTAATACTTTTAGGTTTTACATAAGAAAATATTTTGGTGTGGTTGTTTCTATAACTCTTTTTTGGTTCTGAATACCCATATTTTGGTCACCAATCATATTTTTAGCATCAAAATGCTTCCTCTACCTTGATATTTCACGTATAAGAATTTTATTTTCCTTTTTATCACTGAAATATGTAGAATTTTAATCTTATTTATGAGTTTATGTAGTCTATTCATATAATTCTATTTATTTATAATCAATAACATCATCCTTGATGTCTATGATAATAAAATTATAGAAATATTCATTTTGAAACACTAAAAAATAATCACAATATGAAATTTTGTCTAAATTTTTTGTTGCAAAATTTATAGGAACTTTCATTTGATGTGTAACTAAGGAATATTCCTTGAATAATTTCTCATAAGAAACTCTTCCTACTCTTCCCTTACTTTTTATTATGTATAAGATCATAAACACTATAAAGTGTTTTATACTTGGATTCTTTCTGAACAAAATTTTAAAGGGAGACATGTTATATATGGGCCTCAAGAAACATCTATTTTTAATAATTTCAGATGTTTTCATGGATTACGAAAAAAACAATCCTTAAGTGTCATTTTTAGAAAACATAGATTTTTCCATATCAATAAGTATCATGTTTTTTCTTTTAGATACTCCATTTTTTAAGGAATGTAAGGAGCACTGAACACATTTTTAATACAATTTTTGTCTATATAATTTGAGAAATATATATTGTTATATTATATAATGTTTTTTGATTATACAATTTTCAAATAAATGCATCTTTTTTTTATCCTATCTCATGAATATTTTAAATCTATCTAGGCTCTATGACTATTGTGACATAAACATAATACTTTCCACTCTATAAAATTCACCAATTAATGTAATGAAATTATAGTCTCTACTTAGATATTTCTTTGAAATTGGACCAAACACATTATAATTTACCATCTCCAATGGTTCTTTGTTCGAATATCAACTCCTTTATGAATTGTTTTCTTCATTTTACCTTTCTTAAAAGTACTAAAACCTATAGTGGTGTATTACTTCAGGATGAGAATATTGATAAATTATTATTCTTTGATTAAATTAAAATTTTTATTTTATAAAATATTTCCCAAGCTTATATTCCATAAACTATTTTAAGATTGAAAACTTAAGTAACAATATATTTTTTCCTATCTCATTTGAAATAAGTTTCCTTTCTTTCTAACTCACTTAGAGATAATAACTCCAACTTTAAGTCTCTTTACAAGAAATATTTTTCTTCAAAATAACTTCATTTACATCATTAAAAAGTTGTGATACACCTAGTAGGTTATGATTTGATCTATCAATAAATAGAAAATTATTAATAATAATCTAGTTAATTCTAAGTCAATTGTTTTTAACAAATTTAAATTTTAAAGATATTTCATTACAAAAATTAATAGCTCCATCCTGATAATTCGCAACATTTTTCATGTTTTATAGATATCCATTCATATGTAAAGAGTATCCACTTTCCATAATCCATATATTTTTAGTATTAATTTCTTAAAAAAAACTTCTATAATATGATCTTGATTATTTTGGCTATGAATCATCCTTAAAATATAATGATGATTACATTATGTTAGTGAAAATGAAACATAAAAATCTGATTTATATCCATCCTCACCAAATCTTACAGAATATTCTCTAATAAATTAAACACTAATTTTAATCTCAATATTACTTTCTAGTAGTTGCTACAATAAAAAGTTCTTAACTTATTTCTATTGATGTCACCCCTTGATGTATGCACTTTATTCTGACCAGGAGGAGATATATTAAAATAGTAATTTAATGCTTTATTTTCATTAACAACAAAAAACAAATGATATCCCTAAAATTATCTTCTTTAGTTTTAGAGTTTTGTATTCAATTCAATCTTCACTCATTTTTTGGTCTATGTTGATTAGTTTTCACAAGACCTTATCAAGTGATCCTTCTTTGTATATTTAAGATTGTTATGGACATTTTTTCAAAAATTTTCTATTTCCATATGAAATAATGTGTTTTAATTTTATAATAATTATACCAGAGAGGCTCATCTAGGGGATAGCCCCCTGACCATTTATTAAAATAAAATAAAAGGACAGAGACAAGCATCACAATTCAAAAGATAGAGTTACATGTCATAAAAACCATACCCATCTCCACACCCCTGTTAGCAAGCTTCCTCTGCAGTAACCTATTCCCATTTCGAGCTGTAATAATGCTTCAGAACCTTAGCATATTTCCTTCGCAGATTCACCCGTTCCAAGGCTAAAATCTCAATGTTACCACCAGAAGTCCTAGTGGACAACAACTTTGGTAGGTAGGAGTAGTCCATCCTTGAAATAGATTATTGTTTTTTCTTGAAATATTGAGAGATCATTCCCTCCTTTTGAGATATATTGTCTATAATAATTGTAATTTAATTTTCACTAATATAAATATTAAAATTGATATATTTCAGCTGAATGAATCATTCACATCTAACTATAAAAACTTTTATAAGGCTCCATTTGTATTTATATTTATCCTATTCTAAAAAAATAATTATTTTTCTTCAATATGTCCACCCTTAATCCCTTAAGATATTAATATATGTCATATCATTAATAATCATCTTCTTTTCTATATTCCCATGTTTATGTTTTTTATTTCTTCAGTAAGATTGTATTTATCAGTATAAACCTATTTTATCTCTTTAAAATTATTCTTGATATATAAATTCCCATTTCTCAATAATTTAATTTATTTTATATATATCATAATTTCCATTAATAAGGCATATTATTTTGAAGATTCACCATCATAAAAAAAAACTCATAATTGAACTATGATTCACCATTTAATGAATTAATCTTCCTTATTTCTTGATCCATGAGAATATTATTAGAGGGTTTTATACTAGTATCCTCATCATAATTATAGTAACTACTATCAAAAACACCTTCTCTAATAGATAATATGTTCCCTATAAAAAAATTAGAGTTATTTTATTTTTCCATTTAAATTAATATTGACTTATCCGCTATGATCTTCCTGTATTGGATGAAATGTTATCAGTTTCATCATATTTATATTTATTTTTAATCTTCTTGGGATAGTTGGTAGATAAATGAATAACTTCCCAATAATTGAAACATTCAAAACGTAATTTCCCTTTAAAATTATCACCTTTTCCTCTGGTGGAATTTATTTACAATAGGGAAATCATCTTAGTATAATCTTCAATATTATCTTCTCCATCTGAAATAATTTGTTTATCTTTATTTAGTCCTTATAATTATTTAAAAGAAATTTATTTTACTTTATTTACTTTAATTTTATGAAAAAATACTCTTCTAATATCATAGTTAATGAGATTACTATGAATTTCATCAATAGTAAATTCAAAAATATCCCTATCCAATAAAGACAAGACATTAGCATAAATTTTTTAAGAATTATTCTCACAATCTTCTTGAAAATATTGGTATCATCAAAATTTTCTCCAAAAACACTAATAAAACTTTTAATAATATTGACTCCTATTGAAAACTATTCAATATATTCATCTACATTCATTATTATATCTTCAATCTTTTGTATGAAAATTTACAGTCTTACTTTATTCACCATTTATTTTCTTCATATATGTTATGAAGTTTTTCCTAGATTTAATTGGAACTTTTTCATCCCAGAAACTTAGTTAATTATTTCTCAGATAATGAATAAATTAGGGCTTTCCTAGATTTTCTATAATTTTTAATAATCTTCTTATCAGTAGGTGACCATGAAAAAATATCTTATGGTACTTTTAAACCTTGATGAGTAGCCTAAAGAACATCCCATCACAGGGATAAAAGATAAGGAATTATCCTCTCCTTCTGTAAGTGGAAACCTTTTACATCAAATGTTGAAACTTATTTCTGATTGGATAAGTGGTGTTGTTCTACAAGAGGCCAATAAGAGACCTTCAAGAGTGTTATTAGATCTGAAATAAATTGAAAAATATCAAATAGGTATAGAAAGAAATGGTGGGTGCATGGGTGAATTAGTGCTTATAATTATTTTTAAAAACTTGTATGCCCCATAGATTTTTTAGAAGAGATCTCATCAAGAAAAAATGTGGAAATAAATATGTATCACAACATGTTTGTTAACGAGGTTCTCCTACCTATGTATGATTATGTCCTTGAGGTATGGTGGTTTTTTATACCATTCACACATGAATATTATTTTATTATAAAAATAGATATTAGAAAGTGTATACCTACTTCAACATGCTGCCACCAACTAGCAGAGTACATACTATTGAAAAGAAATAAAAATAGATAACTAAAGATAGATCTACAATAAGAATCATTAGATATTGTGAACAAAACAAGATATGATATTTTTCTTATTCTCACCAAAACCTTGAATTACTATTCTCAACACAAGAAATTTCTTTATACAGTGATACAAAAATTCAAAAATATCTCTCAACCACATATATTATATTTTTTCTTTCTTATATATTTCCTAAATTGTGTGAATATTAATTCCACATTTCTCAGAACTTCATCTATCTTAGAGACTAGACCACACCACTTTCACACAATATTAGAAAAATTATCAATTTATTTTATTCCTCATTTTTTTTATTTTCCAAAAATATGGCATGAAAATATATATAAGGCCATGCCGCACACCAATTATGATTATGGAGTCTCAAGTAACCATCTCATGATATTTCAAGATTTTAATGATCAACTTACCCGAAACTATCATATTTAGTATCTAATTTATCAAAATTTCCATTATGACATTTCTTAGAATATCTGAATTTAGGAATTCCCAATTATTACAAGAGGTTAAATAAATATGAGGCTAAAACTCATCAGCATCTCAAATTCATACATGTTGGATCCTTACAAAGTCTTATAGGCTCTTTGAAGTTCCCTTAACCATATAAAAACTTAGACAACTCAAATATATTACACTTTTAAAATATCACATGAGAGTCAAAATATCTTATGAAATTCTCAAAAATCACAAACATTTATAAAAAATCATACGCACTCAGAAAATATCTTTCACCCAGTGAATTTATCATGCCTTTATAGATTTCCTGCTTTGGAAAAAGTCATACGTGACCACCTGTGCTTATGAAAAGTCATACATGGGTGCATAAAGTTGTACATGGTATTTTAAAAGGTCTTATGTAAAGAAAGATTATCCAAATATTGAACTCGAGCATAAATTTTCTATATATTTATAAATCTCATCTTATCACATAAAAGGTAATTCATATAATTCTTTATATGAAACTATTTATTGTTTTCACCAATTCACATACACCCATAATATAATTAAAAAAATGATAATCACTATCACCAATTCTTATAAACTCATGCTTGAACATTTACCTCTTGAAATTTAATTATAAAAATATTGAAGATAATGATTCTTCAATCCTGATCACCTATATTTAACTTTAATTCCAGTTTATCATTCATCCCACATAAACTAGTATTGAAAACGAATATAACATCATCATTTGGAGGGTTCAATAGATTTATAATAAATTAAATATCTATTTACCATTTATTCAAGTGATCTATGTCTATTACATGAATAGTGAAATAATAATTCCTTTTAAAAAATAATTTTTATTTTTCCATAATTTATGATCATTATGGAGTATTATTGCAACACCCCAAGATTTTATCATGCATTACCTTAAGTAAATATCTTATTGAATAATGTGTGATATACACAAAATTGAACTGAAAGTGAGTAATAATTTATTATAATGAAAGATAAAATCAATAATTTATGAATATATAGTGTAAAAAAATAACTAACACTCATTGGTAATAGATATGAAATAATCTTAAGAAAACTTAAAGTGCAAAAGGGATATTCTTTTTTAAAATTGGGTTTTATTTATATTTCATATTTTCAATTAAAATATAAATTTATAAATTTATAAATTTTAATTTTATGAAATGAATTATATTTTTTACATAATCATGGAAAAATAATCTAAATATATATTTTTGGTATTTTTTTAAAATAGTTTATTTTTAGGTGAATAATGAAAAAATATCGATTTTACAAATACAATCACTTCTATGCCATTGTCATGATATAATAATGACTTGAAATTTGATAAAACGTTTTTATAGACTAAATAAATATTTAATAATTAATATAATTCATTTAAAAATATAATTTTGAACTTAGAAGTCCATGTTTTACATTTTTGGAAATCAATGTAATGTTTTATTCGAATAAAAACTCTTTTTTGATTATTCTTTTTTAATATAGCATTCAAAAGGTTAATTTAAATTTTGTTTCGGTTTAAAAGTAAAATAAGAATAATTTTATTAAAAATAATTCAATTAATTACATGGTAATTAACACTATACATGATTTTGGAATAAAATCATTTTTATGCTTAAAATTTATTTTTCTAAAAATAGTTTTTTGTTGCATTTTGAAAACTTATATTAAAACTTGTTTTTACCACTTTTGGAATTTGAATCTTAAAAATGGATTCCATATTTTATATTATCATATTATATTTTTATGATTATATAAATTTAATTTTTAGTTATAATGAATATTTACCATGGTAAAATTTTATCACCACGGTAAAGGTTAAAAGAGTAAAAAATGGGATTTAATGAAAAGATAAGGCTTAAAATATCTCTAAAACATGTATAAATTTATTTTTTTAAAAAATATTTAGACCTTAAATTATCCTATATTTTAAATTGGACTAAATCTTAATTACTTTATATGAGTGATTCATTTATTAAATTTTAAAGATCAGAATATTTATAAGTGCACCCCTCCTCTCACTTATAAAAGGGAACCTCCTCTCATCACTCCCCCACACACTTTGAACACAATAAATAAAAAAATACCAAAACAATAACTATATAAAAATTCTAAAAACATCATATATGTCTTATTCATTCAAAAATACCATTTTTATAAGTCTTTAGATCTAATAAAAAGGAAAATATTTAAAGAGGAGGTATAAATCTTAATTGAATTATTTCAAGTTAATTTATTCTTCAACCAACATCAAATATATTTTAAGAATTTTAATATAATTTAATTCGTAAATTTATTATAATTAAATGTTATTAATTTTACTAAAAAACCATTTTATACCTCCTTTACATCTTATGGAAATTGAAAACACTATTCATGCATATTTACAGACTAATGCCTCCACGAAGTGATATAATTAATTTTTCATCATCACCACACATGGATTTTAATAAATATGGATTTAATGTATATATATTATTTTTATTATATAATATTTAATTTTTAATGATAAAATATTATCTATATTCTTACACTCTCATCTGTTGGAAAATGGAAACGTCGCTCATGCATATGTGTGAACTACTGCCTCCATGAAATGATATAATTCATTTTTCACCACCACCACACATGGATGTTCATAGGGATGGATTTAATGAGTAAATTTAATATTTATAATAATTTAATGGATATGTAAATCTAAAACTTTATATAATTTATTAACTTTTCATCTTCTAGAAAAATGAAAACATTGCTCTTGTGTACGTGCAAACTACCACCTATATGAAATGATGTATTTCAATTTTTTTCACCAACTTAAATATATGGATATAAAAGTATAATTTATGTATAGTAAAAATAATTATATCATTTTTAACATTCTATATATTATGGAACCATGGCCCCTATGACCATGGTCAACCCACCAAAGTTATTTTAGACCGAACAACCCCCAAAAGCCTAATGCGAACTTAACCAATTTAGAAAATAAATATAAAATTATAATAAATGAACAAAAATGAATAATTATAATGGAATGAACATGGAAAATTTTATTAAGAAATTAAATAATTAATATAGGTTTACTATCCATTAAATTAATATATGCATGTGGTGAGTCAGGATTTGAGGTAAGGGGTCTTTTTTTAAAACCATGTGTTAAATTTTTTAAACACTTTCTCTTTGATATCAATGTTCTTTTAAATAATTTAAAATAATTTCTTATTTTTAATTAAATTATTCATTAAATATATTTTCAAATATCTTTTATTTTCTTTAAAAAGGTTTAAAAAGGAATATTTTTAAGTTTTTTCAATATAGATCACTTTTTAATATCTTTACAAAATAAATTAAAGAATGTTTTTTTAACATTTACCACATGAACTCATTTTCCAATTGTTATAGTCTTTATTTATTATCATAATTCCTCTATATGTTTCTATTTTTTCAAATATGATTTTATTCACATAGTTTTGGTAAATTTTAAATGTTTTTAAAATAAAAGGATATTTTTTATTATTTTATGTGATATCCAAAAGGGATTTTACTTATGGGAAAATGCCAAATTTTATATGTTTGTTATGGAAATAACAAATTTTATATATTTGTTTCATGAATGGTTCTTACAAATTTTATATGATGATGTGTGTGTCATATATAATCCCATAATGTATTGGTTAATGAAATGTTCATAAGAGGAGACATGTTGGAATTAACTATTAAGGTTATTCCTTTTAATGGTTCTTATAAGGGTGATTGTAAGGATAATTCCCCAATATTCCGACATGGTTTTTTTATGATTTATATGAGTTTTATTGGAAATAGTTTTATTGAATATGTTAATAAAGTGAGATTATTACTTTCTTAAAGGTGAAATGATTTTTTAAGGAACATGTTTAAGGAGTTCTCATGTTTTCTCAAGAAACTATAACAGTTATAATTTTACCTATATGCTTGCATCAAAATATTTTATGAAAAAATTTGAGTAACAAGTTGATTACGTGAGTAAGTAAATGATTATTTTAGCACATAGTTTTTTTTTGTAAAAACTAAAGTTATTTTGAAATCCTGTATGTAAAGAATATTTTTTTTAGTAATGGATCTAGGTATTTGGGTTTGGTGCATCAAATTTGGTGTCAAAGGAAGGGTTTAGATAACTTTAAAGTCTACAATTTGATTAGATGTGAATAATATAAAATATTTAGAAAAATACAAGGGTTAATAAGTTGGATTTGAATAATAAGTTATAAGCCTTATATAACTTTGAAGGTTTATATGTTAAGGATAATTAATGTTTTTTGGGGATTAATGTCTACATCAAAAAAGTTTAATTGAATCTCACATAGTTAAGGACATCTTATTATTTATTTTACTGATAATATGTATTATTATTATATATACTCATACCAACCATATTTGTTTTAGTTAGTGGCTAGAATAGGGAGTAACCAAGTTAATAATGATTGTTAAGGAAAATATGGTGGTTGTTAGAATGAGAAATCAAACAAGATAGAAGAGGGGGTGAAAAATCATGCAGTTATGACTAACCATCAATCTTAAGACATTATTAAAAAACTAAACCATGATGAGTTTCCTAACATAAAAAAAGTTTTATAGAAGTTTATTAGATAAGGACAATAGAGGAAATAATATTTAATTTCATACATGTAAACAATTTAGGAATAAAAAATCAAGATAATGTCTCAAAGGAATCAAAAAAATTTATGTGAGTAAATGGAGAGAATTCATCAATAAATTCTTGATAATAATTGAAGAGTTTTTATAACACAATGAGGGGAATAAAGTTATTCATAATGTATCAATTGAATATTTTAAATTTTTGAAGTATGGGTATTATGAAAATCAATTCCCTAGGTGGAAATATCATAAAAGGAATTATCAATATCGTATCAATAACCATTTAGAAAATTTATATGTCATATAGATGAATATAAAGAAACTGAAAATAACAGATAAAAGGGATGAAATAAATTAATTGTTTTGATTATTTTTAAAGTATTAAAACATTATTAGATTGAGACTGATAAATCATAGGACATGATTCATAGTTTTTATTGTTGTAATAAAATATCAAAGAAAAAGACATAAAATATTGGTTAAATGTTTTAAAAGTAAGTTGAATGAATGGGGTTTAAATATATAGGGTTTAGATAGTTATAATTTAGTGGTATTTTATTTAATAAGTTTAACAATGATCATAATCTAAAGGGTATAAATTATCTTTTTTAGGTCTTATGTGATTTTATTTTAAGGTGATTAATTATATTTTGGTAGATGTTTACTAGGATTTAATAGATGATTAATGTATATGAAACCTTTAGGTTTAATATTTTATTTAGTGTAAAGGTTATATGAAGAATAATGATGTTATTTTTTTTGTGACATAATATTAAAGGTATAGATATACTATAGGGTTATTATGATCTTTAATGTTGAGTTAATCATGGGTAATTAGGATAAAGTAACATATGTTTTATCATATAGATGAACTTGGTTATAAAAAATTATTTGGTGATAGGTGGTTAATGTTATTATGGATTATGTTTAGTATAGTTTTTGGGAAAATTATAAAAATTAAGGTAAATGGGAGTTTTTTATATAATATATGATTTTATGTCAAAATAGTTGATATTATTGAAGGAAAAAAATATTAAGTTAACTTTTGAGAGTATAAATGATTTTTTGGTGATGATTTAGGTTATTTTGGGAAAAAATTACCATATTTTAGAGAATACATATCTTGGGAATATACACTTTTAGTATGAGACCTTATAAGTTTTTAATATTGTTTGGAGACAAATGTTATGTTGATTTTAGAAGAATATGTGTTCAAATATTTCTGATTTTTTGGATTCAAATTTTATCAGGCATATTTTGAATTTTTTTAATGTTTAGTTTTTTATGAAATGATTTGAGTTGAATTGTGGGTGTTATTTTTTATGTTTTAGATATTAATGTACTAATTATTCATGTGAATTCTTATTCATATCGATTATTATCTGAACTTTTTCTAACCATTTTGGTTTTAGTAAATGTCTAGAGATAGGAGGAATAACTTATCATATATTTTATGGATATTATGATTTTATAAAATTTAATTTTAGAGTTTTAGGAATGAAAAATTTATCATGATTATTTATCATTTTGAATATGAGTTGAAGATGAGGTGGGGAAATGCTCAAAACAGAACCAAAGGATCAAATTGTTATTATGTAAAGAAATCAAGTATATATATTTTCACATATTCTCTATCTTGAGTTTAAAAAAGTCCTTAACTCAAGAAATATGAAGATAAATATATTGAGTCCTATATATAAAATACACTCAATAATCAATGTATGTGTTTTGAAACTCATTCACAAGTATAAATCTCAAAATAGTAAATGAATGGTTTAATAAATAATAATTTTCTTATTAATAACATATACATTAAAAATATTTTCAAAATTAAATTAAATTGATATGGATTAAAATTAATTTCTTTCCACTTATGCATATTTATCTTTAACTCCACATTTCTTCACTTTTCCTATGATTTTTAGTTCAATCATTAAGGATCCTTTTAAAATTAATGGGTTTTGAAGTCCTTTTCCACTCTTTGGATTTGATTCTAAAATATGCTTCAAAACCCTTTTTATCAAACATGAGATAAAAATAATAAGGATATAATTTATTTTATGTGGGTAGAATTTAACACCATGAGATTTTATTATGTTTTATTTTAAGTTAATATATTGTTTAATAGTTTGTGATATAAAAAAACTAAAAGTGTGTAATAATTTATTAAAATTCAAGTTAAAAATAAATAAATTTTGAATATAAAATGTTTAAACAAATAAATTAACACTCATTGGAAATTCATATGAAGTAATTTTAAGATCACTTAAAGTATAAAAGGGTCATTCTTATTTAAAAGTTAGTTCTATTTATATTTTTTATTTACATTTAAAATATAAATGTATAATTTTTTGAATTTTTAATTAATTAAATCAAAATAATTTTTGGTATTATCATGTCAAAAAAATCTTAGGATTTTTATTTTTATTTTTATGAAATAGTTGATTTTGGGTGAATAATGAAAAATATTGATTTTACAAATACTGTAAATTTTATGAAATTATCATGATATAAGAATGAATTAAAAGTTCATTTAACTTTTTATAGACCAAATACATATTTAATAAGTAATATAATTCATTTAAAAATATAATTTTAAATATATAAATCTATGTTTGACATTTTTAAAATTAATTTAATGTTTTTATTCAAATAAAAACTATTTTTGGTTATTATTTTTAATTAAGTATTCACAAGGTTCCTTTAATTTTTTGGGATTTTCAATGTCAAATAAGTCTCATTTTATTATAAAAATACAATTAATTCCTTGTGAATGAACATTATACTTGATTTTGATATAAAATTATTTTTCTTCTTAAAAAAAACCATTTTTCTAAATATGGTTTTTGGTTGCATTTTGTGAACTTATATTAAAATGAATTTTTACCAATTTTGGAATTTGATTAATAGAAAATAGACTCCATATATAGGATAAATATTCCTTATTTTGGTATTTTTGTTAATTTTATTTTTATTTATAATGAATAGTTACCATGGTAAAAGTTCTCCCCCATGGTAAAGGCTAAAAGGTTAAAGAGGGCATTAAACTAAGAGATAAGGATTAAAATATATCCAAAACTAGTTTAAATTTGATTTATTTAGTATATAAAAACCCAAATCTATCTAATATATTAAATTTGACTAAATTGGATCCATTTTCTAGGTTAAATACATTTATTATATTTTAAAGTTTTTAATGTTTTCAAGGTTGTCACTCCTCACCCTTATAAAAGGAAACATCCTCTCCTCACTCATCCACAAACATTGAGAACTACAGATTGACCAAGGATAAAAAAAATCAGTCGTAAAATATCTTACCCACATCCTACAAGTGATTTAATCATCAGAAAATCAATTTTAGAAGTATTAATATATTAGAAAAAGGGAGATATACAAGGAGGTATAAGTCTTAACTGAAATCTTTCATGTCTATTTCTTATTATAAATCATTAAAATAAATTATAAAAATATTAATTTAATGAAATAATTATCTTTAAAACATTAAAATTTTATTATGTTTATGTAACAAAAAATTTCTATCTCCAAACCATCATATGGAAAAAGAAAACATCACTTGTGTATATGTGTAGACGAACACCTCCATAAAATGATGTAATTAATTATTCATCACCACCTCACATGGATGGTACGAAATATGGATTAAATGGATATAAATGATGTTTATGAAAAAATTATAATTCTATAAAGATAAATTACTTTCTACCTTCTTACACTCCCATCTGTTTGAAAATGGAAACATCCCTCATGCGTACATGCAAACCACTACCTCCACAATGAGATGTAAATTTTTTTCACGACCACCTCACATGGATGGAAATATAAATATATTTAATGAATAAATATTATATTTATAAAATTATTATAATTAGGTAAAGGTAAAACTTTTTCTACATTATAACCTTGTAATCTTTTATTAAAATGAAAATGCCGCTCATGTGTATGTCCAGACTATCACCTCAATGAAATGATATGTTTAATTTTTTTCATGACCAAATTACATGAATGTTCATAAAATTATATTTAATGTATAAAAATTATATTTATATCATATATAATATTTTTTATATGACAGAATCATGAACCTTTAATTGCCTAACATGACCAATTTTCTCCACTAAGAAGGGGGTTGAATCAGTGGAGGGATGTTTTTACAATTTCCTTTTAACATAAATAAAACTATATGAATTTTTAGAGCATGGTCCAATCAAAATAGAAATAACTCAGCATCAAATGATACTGTGTAAAATTAAGGAATAAGGACTACATAATTTTTACAAGGTTTTGATCCAATGTGGAATCCTACTCCTTACCATGACTAGTTTCTCCCCGTAACCATTGATTATTTTCACTATATCCCAAAGTGAAATCATAGTAAAATAATTAATGAGGAATCCCACCACAAATTTTAGGAGTCACAAAAAACATTAAAACTTCTCACTATAGTATAATAATGATTAAAAAATTAAGAAGATCACTAGAAAAACCAGGTTTCTTTGGAAAAAAAGATGAAGATCCATTTCCATGAGCCTCTAGAATATGAAATAAATAAAATAAAATATTTTATAATTATATAGAAAAAATATCCTTAGAGTAAAATATGATCTCCTTAAGACATGAGTTTTATAAGATGTGGATCACTGAAGAAACATTCTCGACTATAGACTCCTCTTATTTTTCTCATTTCTCACACAATAGAATAATTGTTATTCATACTGATATTCTCCCTCATTTTTGGTTTTTTATATTCTATATCTAATTATTTATCTCTTTTCTATTACGATGAAGAAGAAATTTATTGGTATAGAACCATGATATGCACTCTCTCAATTCTGTTACACCACAGTGGATACTTATACAAAATGCTCCATGATCTCCATTATCACTCTTCACTATTACAACATAGAGGACATGCTCCATGATCTCCATTATTTATCTTATATTTTACAACATAGAGGTCATTCTCCATAACCTCAATTCTGATCAAAATATAATTCTTCTTAAGAATCATTAAAAAATCCATCAAAACATGCTGGAATCATGGCTTAAAAAACCAAAACCAATGATTAAGTAAGAATTGAAAATCATTCAAGAATAATTGTAATTAATTCCTCCACATATTTGAAATTTGGAAACTTTTAGAAATACAATATTCTATTTAGGGAAAATTATTGATTGGCTATTTGAAGAACAAATGGATACATAGTAATCAACTGTGTGGTTCTCAATTGGATATATAATATATTCACCTACATGAGTTGGATATGAGAATATGCATTTAGTTACGTCACCAATTAGTTACATAATTCTCATTAGAACATGGATATATGAAACTTTTGACTACATATAGAAATTTTCTACATAGATACCCAAATAAGTTATATCAATCATTTAGATATGTGAAACATTTGGTTACGTGGCTAAATTAGCTATGTGATTTTCCTATGTAGCTAAAACAATTATATAAATTGCATATTTGAATTTTACCTTCACCAATTTAGTTATATAGATCTAATATGGAATAAAAATAAAATAGAATCACTTAAGATGACACCCATACCTACTTAGAAACACTTTCTTACATCATGAAACCTTATTCCATGAAATCTAATTCCATAAAATTTAGATCAATCACCTTTTCAATTATTGAGAACCTCAAGAGTGTTTCTAAAAAAATACAACAACCTAAACTCACTAAAAAACCTGGGATATTCAATAACTCTCAAACCACTCCACAAATCCATGAGGATATTCAATACCCCCTTTGGATTTGTTGAAAATAATTCCAAAACCCCATAAATTACCTTGCATGAAATCAAAAATCATCAAATCAAATCCAGTCTCAAAGTGATGTATCAAGACCCCACACTATAAGACAATGTAATGTGTTTTATAGATCTCTATCCCTCACTGAGGATCATGTCTAGGTAAAGTGACTCAATTGACCCTACTTCAAATTACAAACTCATAACCCCTTTGATCAAGGAATTATTTTACTCCCCCTTTATCACATACTTCTCTCCATATTTGGAAACACAATCTAAATAACAATGATAGACCTCAAATAAACAATTGATCAATTTTGTAAGAAATTATAAACATGAAATATCATCCTTAACTCTAAGGATATCACATGTGGTATAAAGTTTTTAAAGACATCTATAAGATTCCCTATAGTTCCAATATATAAATGCTTTATTTAATTCAAATAAACCCTCTCTTAGATAAAATGATATCAAATTTCAATATATTTATATTGAGTGTATTGAATGATTTTTTTTGAAAGATCAATGACACTATGATTATCAAAAATAATCTTCAACAATATATGAATATCAAAACACAAATCTACAAGTTGAACCTGCATCTATAAAGCCTCTAAAACTGCATGATTAGCCACAAAATTATTTGATTCAGTTATAATCATGGACACTAAACTTTTATTTCTTACTATACCAACTAACACAACCATTACCAATAGAGAATACTCTACTTGATGTGGATTGACAATATGTAGAGTCCCTTTCCCAATTTTCATCGTTGTAACCCAGAATGTATAGATATGCACTACATCTATAGAGAAAACCATAATTCAATGTGCCTTTCACATACCTCAGAATTATTTTAATTATAATAATGTGTGACTCATTTGGATCACATTGATACCTTACACACAGAGTCACTTCATATGAAATTCCAGGTATGGACATTGTGAGGTATAAAAGGATTCCTATAATAATTTTAAATTTCTTCTGATCAAACATCTTTCCATTTTAATTTTTTCTCAAATTTATGGAAATTGATATAGGTGTAGAATCCTCTTTTGGATCTAAATTCCAAACATTATTAAAATATATTTGTCATACTTTTATTGTGAAATAAATAAATACTCTGAATATTTCTTGAGATGTAACATAAGAAAATAGTTTAATTCCCCCAACATTGGCATCTAAAATTGATTCTTCATGTTTATATTAAATTACCTATAACTGAAAATATTTTTACTCAATAAAATTATGTTATAAACATATAAAATCACTATTAATGTGTCTAAGAAAACCTTCTTCAAGAACAAGTTGCTATCAATAATGAATTTAGAAAAAATAAAATTTCAAAAAAAAAATCATCAACTTTAGAATACCTGGACCTTCAAGACTATTTCTATCAATATGAAACTGTGTTCAATCTATAGACCATTATTTCACCATTTTCAAGAATTAAACATTCTGGTCATTTAATAAAAACTTCATCCTCAAGGCCACAATTTATTAATGTAGACTTGACATCCATTTGATAAACTTTGTAATGCTTATGATCTTCCACTGCTAAGAATATTCTTATTGTCTTTGGTTCATAAACTATTTAATTGAATCTTCTATGTCAATGAATTCCATTTAAGAATATAATTTTTAAAAAATGTATATATCTTTTTCATGTGACTATACCTTTCTCATTCATTTTGTTCCTAAAAACACATTTAGTACCAATCAAATTTTTAATTTTTAGTCTTGGGAAATGTTCCCATATAAGATCCTTCCCAATTTTATTGAGTTCATTATTCATAGATTCCACCCATTCAACAAGTTCAATAGCCTCAGTTTCTATTGTATGTTAAAACTATGATACAAGTGTTTTTTGGTTCTCAAATCTTAGCCTCATTCTAGTATGACCTGTCTCACTCTAATTAACAATGATATTATTCATGTCAATATGTTTCTTTAAACTTTGGAACTTATTTCTATGATCACCATCAGATTTTTCATCATAACTGTAATATTCTAAATTTGAATAAACTATTTATAATCTATCTTCAATAACTTTTCACCCATTTCATCACAAATATTCTTATGTTTTCTACAAAATAATCAAAATATTCTTTAATATTCTGACTTGTTTTGATATTATTTTCACCAATATTTACATATGAACACTCAATAATTTTATGAAATATCTTATCCCAAAATCCTTATCTATTACAGTTAGACAAATAGCCTATAAAGACTCTGTCATTATCCTTTTCTTCAAACTTTTCTAGTATTCTTCCTTTGATTTTAATACAATTAATACTTCTAAAGACATTAAAATATTTCACCCCATATGATAGGGAGTTTCATGTCTGTAGGGTTTTGAGAGACATCTATTCTAAATATTAACAATATTATACACTACATCTCTTCAGAAGTATTTTCAAATATCATTTTCAGCCAGTATTGTTCTGGCCATTTCCAAAATACTCATATTCTTTATATTTTTAACACTATTATATTTTGGATTATAAGGTGTGATATAATGATTCTTTATTTAATTCTTTATAAGATAATTTTCAAGAACATCATGTTGGTATTCATTCCCATTATCTGATCTCAGTTTTATAATACACAAACCAAACTCTTTTTAAACCTACATTATATATATTTTAAACATCTAAAAAACTTAGACATGTTCTTGATGAAAAGATCATTATTAATCAGAGTGAATCCATTTATAAAAGTGACGAAATAATGATTAAGCTAGGTATAATTATGTCTTATGGGCCCACAAAGATCTATTTAGACCAATTCTAATGGTCTTTTTGAAGTAATATCTACCTTATTATGGGTTTTCTAAGTTATATTTACCTTATTAAATGTTCAAAAAATTATCTATTGATCTATTTTTAGATTTGGTAAATATATTACCTCTTAATGTTTCACATTATTGCTTAGGATTATTTGGCCAAGATTCCCAAGTATTCTATTCCACAACATGTTCCCATATTCTATACTCAAGTAACATGTATTGGAAAGATCATCAATCAAAAATAAGTTTACTTTTTTTCCTTATACCTTGAGAGATAGTTCTTTAATAAATTTTGATTTTATTGATGCATGCATTTCTCTATAATGTTACTTCATGCCCATTATCCCAAAGCTGTATGACACTCAACAATATTTTTTAGCCCTTAAACATAAATAAAATAATCTAATTTTAATTTAACATTATAAATTTGATATGTCCCAATGCCTTTTATTTTCAAGGAAGAGTCATTACCAAAATTTACTATGCTATCTTCAGGTTTCTTAAGATTCTTATAAATCTTCACATCACTATTCATGTGGTAGGATCAACCACTATCAAGTATCCATGCCTCAGAAGTCATGATATCTTTAAAAGAAACTTCTACCAAGAATTAATTTCATTTATTATGCACTTGAACTGATTTAAATATAAATTTGATAGGGAAATAACTTGCTAATATTTTAATTCATTTCTTCGATATATGTCCCTTTTATTCATACCTTTTATATACCTTATCAAGACAATAAAATCTATTTAGTGTTGTCAATTTGTGGCCAATTTCCATTGTTGTCTTCTTTCTTCTAGAATCTAATTTTTCTCATTATAATTGATCCCATTAGATTATTTAATTTTCCTAAGTAATGACATGTTATACCAAAATTTATATGATTTATATCCAAATATTCTACTATACCAGTAATAACCCCTAAATATGAATTTTCTTGGAAAATAGAATTACATCCAGAAACATTGTTTTCATAATTTTACATTTATTTAAATGTTTAGATATGATTTCACCTCTATTTTGGAATAGAAGTTTCACTCAATATTCTTCATTCATCAAGTACTATTATAAAAAATTTATCTACATTTTTCTTGTTCCGTGTTTGACCACAATTATGATTTAAACCTACACAATTTATTTCAAATCTTATAGAAATATGTTTTTTAGATGAGGACTTTACCAAAAAAAATTCTTCATATATAGAAGAATATCCCTTGAATTCAATTGATCTATTTAATTCATTATTTATCTTCATAAAAAGTTTCATAACTTTAAGATATTTTTATTGCATCATTGATAATTATTCATCCTTCAAAGAAAATTTTTCTTATAGGTCCTTGATTATATTATCATATTTTATATCTTTCAACCTAAGATTTTTATTTTCTTCTAAAAGTCTTGTATCCATTTTTTCTTGCTTATCATTTTCATCAACCAATTTCCTATTCTATTTTACCAAAATATTATTATCCTTCTTGAGCATGATTTTTTTCTCAATACATGAATCAAGTTCAACTTTGAGAATATATTAATTATCTATTGGATTTGAATCATCTTCACCACTAATATATGAATAATTAGTTTTGTGAACTTGAGCTTTAAAATTCGTAAATGTTTTATGTGTATCTTAATTAGAATCACTACACGAGAAATGATTAGTTCCCCCTTCTTTAATAATCAAGTTTATTCTTTTGGTTACTTAAAATATATTCTTTCTTATACCATCCTTTGAAGCGTCTTTAGAATTTTTGTTCCACTTCATTCCTTGTGTCTTCTCACCATTTCTATATTTTTAATCTATTCCTTTATTTTTTAGAAAATTAATTGCATAATGTCTAAGAACATTTCATTTATAACATCTACCAATGAATTTACCTTTTTTCTTCCTTTTCCCTTCTAAAATATTTTATAAATGAATTCAATAACTCTTTTATATTAATCTTTATTATTAAAATAACTTAATCCAACAACATCCTCATCATTGGAAATTTTTATATTCATGGATTCAAAAGAAATCTAATATTTCACTTTCTTTTTGAATGATGAATTTTTTATAATTTCAAAATCACTGAGAATATTATGTAACTCATAAAAATAAATATCTTCATTATCTTTAAAATGTCAAAATTTTAGGATCAAACCTATTCAAAAAATTTCTCATCAATTTCTTCACAATTTTGGCATCATCATGTTTCTCACCAAATACATGAATATTTATCACAATATCATTTACCTGAGTAAAGAAATAATCAACACATTCTCCCTATACTATTTTTATGATTTTAATTTACTTCTCGAAATCTGTAAATTTTACAATATGACTTTCACATTTCCTTCATAAGTGCTCTAAAATTTTTCTAAGATTTACTTTAAAGTTTCTAGTCCCATTACATTAATGTAAAAAGTTTATGATAATTATGTGATAATATAAATTTATTCCTATCCATCCAATTCCATATTTATCTTATAAAAAAACATCGTCTAAACATTATGAAAAATAGTGAAATTCCTACTCTGGATATATCATTAACTTCAAGACCGGTATATAAAATAATTTACATCATCAAATTATTTAAACAATGATAATTTTTCCATAAAATACTGAAACACCCTTATTATTGGCTGAATTAATATTATTAATTATTAAAGTATAGGTTCTTGGATCTAAAAAGGTATCCTTTCCTCTGATACAAATTAAAGTTCCTGATAGGATCAGTTTACTCCATTGAGACGGTGGGTTTAATTAGTGGAGGGATGTTTTTACAATTTATTTTTTATAGAAATAAACCTCTGTGACTTGTTATAGTATGTTCCAATAAAATAATTACTCAAAATTACACAATAATTAAGATAATGAAGGGATAAGGAACACATATATTTTACAAGGTTCAGATCCAATATGGAATCCTAATCCTTTCCATGTACAGTTACTCCCCCAACCATGAATTATTTTCACTATATCCCCAAATGAAATCCTCTTAAAAGAATTCATGTGGAATCCCACCACACATATTAGAAGTCACACCTAGAATCACAACTTCACACTATAGTAAAAAGATGATTAATAAAAGAAGAATTTCACTTGAAAAACCAGGTTTTATTGATAAAAAAAGTTGAATATCCACTTAAATGAGCATCTAGAATATGAAATAAAGAATATCCTTTTGTTAATACATTTTTTGGAATTGTAAAAATATTCATAGATTCAAATCCAATCTTCTTAATACTTGAGTTTCATCAGATGTTGATCACTAAAGAACTGACCTCAACTTTAAACTCCTCTTCTTCTTCTCCTTTCTCACAAAGAAGAATTATTGATGTTAATAATGATATTATCTCTAATTTTTGTATTTTATATTATAAAACTCATTCTATTCCTCATTTCCATCATGGTAAATAGTAAATGAATTGGTATTGTACCACAATCTCTGCTCTCTCTTTTCTATTACACTATAGTGGACATGTATATAAAATTACCCATGATTTACTTTAACTCTCTTTTCTATTATAATGCAGAGGAAATTCCCCATGATCCCCATTATACATTTTTCTCTTAAAATGTTGTTTAAATTCCCCATGATCTTTATTCTATCCACCATTCAATTCTTCTTTATAATCAGGGAAAACTACATCAAAACATACTCGAATCATGACTAAAAAAACAAAATCCTATAATTATATAATCATTAAAAACTATTCATGAGTCATCATAATTAATCCCTCCTCATAAGATTTGAATTTTGGAAACTTGTGGAAATCCAATCCATTACGTAGAAAAAATTCAGGATTGGCTACGTGAAGAACAATTGGCTACGTAGTAATTGGCTATGTGGTTCTCTATTAGCTATGTAAAATATTCACCTAAGTGATCCAACTTCATCAAATTTTATTCTGATACATAAAAAATTTACAACATATTTATTATTAGAGTTTAGATACATAACACATTCAACTACATAGATCATTTGGCTACATGGATACCAAATAGGCTATACTGATCATTTGGCTATGTGATGCATTCTGTTACGTGCCTGAATCAGCTACTTGATTTTCCTACATAACTAAAATGACTATATGAATCACTTATATGGATTTTACCTTAGAAAATTAAGCTATATATATATATATAGTATGCACTCAAAATAAAATAAAACTAATTCAACAGATCTCAATTCCAAGTTAAAAACACTTTATTGCACCATAAAACTTTCTTCAATGATATATATTTCTATACTATTCCAATAAATCACCATCATAATTAGTGAGAACCTCAAGTGTGGATTACAAAAAAATAAAAAATCCAAGATCACTTAAAAATATGGGATATTCAATCTTTCTCAGACTAGTCCACAAATCTATGGGCTCTTCAATCATTTTTACCATGATCAGGACACCAAATATTTTTTTGGACCAAACAACCCCAAAAAATTTTCTTGAACTTAACCAATTTAGTATCTAAATAAAAATGATAAAAAATTAAGTAAAGGGAATAATTATAATAAAAATTAATAAGATAAAGTTTTTGATGAAATCAAGTAATTAATGTAATATTATTATCTATGAATGTAAAAGATGTATGTTGTGATTAGGGATCCAAGGTATGAATTTTTTATTTAAGACCTTGTCTTAAATGTTTTAGAATTTTTATCTTCTATATCCATACTATTTTAAATGTTTTTAATAATATTATTATTTACAATAAAATTAGTTATTAAATTTATTTTCAAAAAACTTTTACTTTCTTTTCAAAGGTTTAAAAAAAATCTTATCATCAATTTTCCATACATTCCACTTTTGACGCTCGTTACAAAAGAAAGAAAATAATATTTTTTTTAATTTTTATTGCATGAATACCTTTACCCACCATCATATCCATTATTATTTATCTATATTCTTCTAAAGGTTTATATGGTATTCCAAATAATATTATATTCTCATTATTTTGTAATTTTTAAATATTTTCTAAATAAAAGGACATTTTTCTTTTCATTTTATGAGATATATAAAGATGGTTTTTCTTATGGGACCAAAGGTATAATTTAATGAGATTTATAATGTAAATAAAATATTTTATGTAATTTTATCATGATATAGTTCTTGAAGATTTTATATGATGATGAGCGAGTCTGATATATCCTTCCAATTCATTGGGTTATGACATGTTTTTGAGAGGAGACATGTTGGAATTAACCATGAAGGTTATTACTTTATAAGGGTTCTTGTAAGAGTGATTGTAAAGAAAATATCCCAATATTAATATATGATTTTTATATGATAGATATGAGTTTTATCAAGAATATTTTGAATTCACAAGTTATGAAAGTGAGATTATAACCTTTTAAATGCAATTTTTAAGGAAATATTTTTATGAGTTATCAACATTTATTAAGAAATTATAATGGGTTTGATTTTCTTACATTATGATTACTACAAAATATTTTCTAAAACAAATTGGGTAATAAAGTTTACTTCATGATTAAGTAAATATTTATTTTATCCCAACATTTATTTTGTAAAAAGGAAATATTCCTTATGGATTTTTATGTATTTCAAAGGGAATAATGGTTTTTTTTATTTTTATAACACTTAATGCAATTTTTTTTCACATACCACATTTTTATATGTCTTTTATATGGTATAAGGATGAATAAGAACTCCAAAATGGTCATTGATGACATTGATTGAATGATGAAAAAGTGTCATAAATGAAACATGAGAATAAACATAAGAACCTACTTTTGTGAAAAAAATAACAATATATTTAAGTGTCCAATTTTTATGAAATGGTATTAATAATTATCTAAAACTATGAACCTATAAGATCCTATAAATTTTAAAAATAATAATGTTTTTTTATTAAAATCCCATATTTATGGGTTAATTATGTTATGGTAATCACAGTTGGTATCAAATACTATATGTAAAGAATATATTTTTATCACTAGATCAAGGAGTTAGGGTTCAGGGAATCACAATTATGTGTTATGATGAAATGTTATGAATAGTGTGGGTATAATATTGTATATAATACATATTATTATCATGATATAATATGTTGAGACTTTATCAAAATCGGACTACCAAATTATATGACATGAAATGTTATACAACCATTGAAGTACTTATGAGTACATTTTATATATGAATCCCAATTACCTGAGGTTAAAATGATATATATCATATGAAATATAATGAATTATATTTTCCATGTAATATTTTTGGATATTTCATGGACTATTTTAAAGACCATATGCTGATATGATGTTCGATTCTGAGCCCCATTGTAATCGAAATAACTATTTGAAAGATATTAAATCTATTAAATAACATGCATATGAAGTTTTCTTGAAAAAGTAGAATAAAATATAAAAAGAGGTATATATAAGAAATCTAAGAGAACTATTGAGTTAAGAAAATGGGTTTTACCTTAGGTGTGACATAACCTTTTTTATCGCGGTATGTTTATGGAAAATTCACTGTGGACATAAAAATGAATAAAATAAATTAAATGAATTAATTTATTTATTAATTGATGCAATGAACAATTTTTTTCTAAAAGTATAAAGTTATTACAAATTCCTATGATTAGATACATAACCCCGAAGCTTTGAAGAACTATTGGAGAGAGAATTAGAGTATTTATATCAGATGAACATCAACCGAATTGAATATTAGTGATGATTGTGCAATTCAATTCTAGGGTCTCACCAACGACAATAATGTAGGATCATTCTTCATTAGTGGTCAATCCATCCTAAGGTATGACATTGGTTTTGATTGGATTATTTCCTTATTTTATATTCTTATGATGAAAGTGAATTAATAAACCAATAGATTGATTTCAAGATAGGTCATTTTGCATGAGGGGTTATCTAAGAGGATATTTTTATGGAACATTACTTCATGTTTGTTTGTTTATCTCTTCATTTGTCGTTATAATATAAAAATTTCGAGTCCAATATAAACATTGTCCATGGTTCATTCCTTGTGGTTGTGATTTTTCATTTCTCCTATATTTTCATCATTCATTGCTGGGGTTTCGTTTGCTCAGTGGGTTAACCCAAATACTAAACAATCAATTGTTGCACACCCATTTTATAGTAAAATTATTCAGTATCATAGATATAGAATTTGTATGGTGTGAGGATCATGTGATGTTGGTAGCAGTGAATATATTGGTTTGGATTGAAGACCACCAGGTTCAAGTGGTGCATGAAAAAATGACATGGACGAATGAACCCCAATTCTCATGAAAATTAGACAACTGGAATCTAGAGAATGGTGATGGAAAAGGCCGGTCAGACCAGATCCACCATCCTAGGTGTGATTCATTGTTGGATTTGGTTTTAGATAAGAAGACATCTCTATTGGAGGAATAATACTGGTATTCTTGAAATCCTGATCTATACAGTGTGCTATCTGGGATTACAAGGCATGTGGGACCCCCGGTGAGGTGGATAGGGTTTCAGTGTAATATTAAGGATCACACGACATGTGAAACCTATAACA
This sequence comes from Viscum album, assembly GCA_963277665.1. NCBI lineage: Eukaryota > Viridiplantae > Streptophyta > Magnoliopsida > Santalales > Viscaceae > Viscum > Viscum album. Next base: position 2,054,089,259 of record OY728150.1, on the reverse strand, counting down.
CACCATGTTATTCCTCCCATGGAGGCTCGAATTTTATATTAGAGGGTACACAGACACATATAGGTGTAAATGATATCATAAAGGTTGTGTACTCTTACAAGGAATTTTCCATGCCATCTGTACATGTGCTTATCCATGTACTTGGACACAAGAAGAAGTAAATAGGAATGATAACACCTTTTACTTTCACATGGACACATGATAGATATGTTTAAATGGGAATGAACTAGTGCTAAAGGGACATGCCATGTGCTCCTAGTACATGCCATGTACCCCTTCAGAGTTTACTTGGATCCCTTGTCCTCTATATCTTGGAAAAGTTTCGTTAGGGTGCATTCCCTATAGTCCTTTCATTGAGGGTTAGTTTGAAATCACATAAAACACATGGGATGGTGTTGTATTCAGTAGGACTTCTTGGATAGAGTTTTTGGAATCCTTCCATGAGGCATGGAGTGAGATCCTCTATCATCTTCATGCTATAGGTCGATTTCTTAGTATTATCATGACAACACTACTCGAGCACCAATCCTCTACTTAGCAGGTTAATATAGAATGAGGTGTTGGTATTACCCATTTAAATGGGAGTAATCATCATCTGTGTATCATATCTATTCATACTTTTACCTAATACTTCCTATAGAGAGACCCGAAAAGCACTACCTCTCAAATGAACACCATCAGTGCTGTCTGAACTGTGGAGTGTGTTCTCCCTAAATAGTTATTCAAGGAAACTTAGATCTAGGATCCTAGGCTTCAATTACAATTATGAATTTACCTTTATACTGTGTGTCTTTTTTGGGTATATCTGGATTTTATTATTGTATGTACTATAGACATATACCTGTGTATAGTTGAATGTAATTATTTTTGATATTATTTTTGGTTTTAGGGTGTCCTACTGGGCATTGTTATACTCACCCATAAATGATATTTTCCCACATGTGTCATGTCTTGTGCAGACGATCGAACTTTTGATATATTCCTAGAGAGACCAGGAACAAATGGTGCTTAGTGATTTCGACATACCAGTGTTTGTTCCTATGGTATATTTACAGTAGTCCCCATATTTACTTTCAGGTTGGAATTATTTTTAGAATCTTTGTGGTGGATTTTATTTGGCCCTATTTACTTTCCACTAAATGTTTTCATACACTAGTTATGGGATTAAGGGTATACCTATCTAGTTTCTTTCAGTTATTTTTTACATTTAAACATTTTATGATCTTGGAGATGTGTGTGTGTACATGTACTTTAGAATAAGGCCTCCCATGTCAGTGATACGCCTACTCGGTGCTAGTCGCTAGCCCATGGCCTGTTGGAGGCATGATTGGGGAGTGTTGACATGGGCCCCATTGGTACATGTCATGATAGAGTGGTATAAGAGTAGTCGATTCTACCTTAGGAAAATAGTAAGTCATTTTGGTTTTGGGAAACAATATTAAGTGTTTCGAGTTTGTATTTCATGCCAGGGACTCCAGTGTTGGTGTAGATGCTAATATATCCATACACCAGGACTCTGATCACCTGCCTTTCAAATTGGTATTTGAGAACATAGGTTGTAGGGAAAATAAAGGTACATGAATCATATAGGAATGGGTTGTGAATTCCATGTAACACCCTAAGGTTTCATTGTAAATTATCTCTTCAAAGTAATTTAATAACTTTCTCTACATGCAACACCGAGTTCGAGCGCACCACGACTTACCAAACTAGTCGTTCAAAAAGATTTTATGAATAATATTAACTGAATTTTGAATTTTGTATACTAAATATAATTTTATAATCCATATTATTTGTTTCGTAGACATAATATAAGAACAAATTTATTTTTTCAGATAAAAGAAGTATTTTTCAAAAAATGCAATTTTACAGCCTTTTAACGGAGAAACATTTTTAAAACCAATATTTGACACTTATATAATCAATTTAATGAAATTAAATTCTTCTTTAGAAGTGGGACATAAAAATTAAGTTTGGATAAGTTTTTTGTACTATTATGATAACTTTCATATTTTGACGAATAGTGAAAAATACTATATTTTAATTGAAAACAACTTTTTTAATAAAAATAATTTATAGAGTTAAGTTATAAATATGAATGGTTTGGAAGTATAATTAGATTATATTTTTACCATTTAATACAATTTAGGTCGTTATAAGTTATTTTATATTTAAATTTGACATAAACACATGTCAATATATTGATAGTTTTTACTTTAAAAAAACATGCTTTTGGGTTTTAACAATGGAAATTAATTTTAAATTAATTAATGAAAATTCTATGTTTTTAATTTGGTAAAATAGAGTTCATTTTTGAATTTGGAATATCAAAATTAGCGTAGGGTGAATTTTCACTATTTTTCTGAAAACTTTCAATTTTTGATGAATACTGAAAAACACTACGTTATTGTTTAAAACCAAATTTTTTATTTAAATAATTATTTATTTTATTTAAATTAATTTTAAGTCAAAATAGATATATAATACCAATATTAGTTCAATGTAATTCATTGGAGTCATTTTATAATAAAATTAGATGTATAAAATTTTATTGAACTTTTTAATGCCTTTTACCCACCTTCTAGACACATTTGAAAATTTGTATAAAACATAATTTTACCAATTATGTGAATTTTATTTCAAAATTATGAGATAAATGGTTGAAATAAGTAAGTAAAGTTAGGTTCAACAAGATGAAATTTTTGGTGAGTAGTAACTTTTGACTTTAATTTATTACGGTTAAAAGTAAATAGGGTAATTAAAGGTCAAAATGATATTAAAATTACCATAGCACATGTACTAATTCTATTGGATTAGTGTATTTTGACCAAAAAAAACCTTAGGAATAAAATATGATCCTTTTGTTCCACTTGGATTATATTAGGGCATTTATTATTATTTTATTTAAAGAAGAGTTAAAAGTGTTAAATTCAAATTTTAATAACTAAAACATTTTTAATATAGGGTTATATATAAGATAAATTCAACTATAAATATTCATTACAATGATAAAAAGATTTTATACATAATATTATTTTATTTATAATTTTTATATATTAAATAATTAAATTTAGTTATGACACAATGATGATACAATAATTACATTATCAATGAAAGATCAAAATAATTAATATTATAAATATAAAAATAAATGTAAATTGAAGATTTTGATTCCATAGACGAATTTTCTAGGTTAATATGAAATTTTAGGGTTGATTAAATAAATTTTATTTGAATTTATATTGTTTTTATGACTATTAAAAAAACAAAATACCAAATATTGTCAAAATTGGTATAAATGAGTTTTTAAAACAAATACTATATTATTAATTGATATAATATTTTTTTAAATCTAAGGTTCAGACAATGTACTTATATAAGATTAGATATATCAATAATGAACCAAATTGGGTTCTCTTGACTTTTTATAGTAATTTTATTAACTATTTATTATAATAATACAAGAGGACATGGTAAAAGTTAAACAATTTAACTAAGAGTTGAATCGAAAAGATAAGGTTAATATAGTGACCTAAAATTGTCCAAAACCTATAGGTTGAGAGGATTTTTACCCATACCTATCTTATATTTGAAATAAATTAATTTTGAGCCATTATAAACCTAATATTATTTTAGAATAAAATACTATTTCAAACTTTTCATAAAGTGACCCTCACCTATCTTATAAAAAGGTACTCCCCCTTCTCTAAAAATCACACATCCAAAGCCATTTGGATCAGCCAAAACCTACCCAACTCTCCTCACCAATTATCAAATTTCAACCTAGATTCATTACGTTGAGATGAAATCCAACCTAAGGATCCATTTTTTTCAAACAAAAAAGAAACACCCAAAGAAGAGGTAATTATTTTATCACATTTTCAAAGTTCTTTTCTTCTTCAACTTTCTCTTTCTTTGTTATTTTCATACCAAAATAGTAACTCCAGTACCTTCTACATACTCTGATTTTATTATAAATGTGGTATAACCATACTCATTATTCTATCCATCATATGAATGATAATGTCACCATGCATGTGTACGCACAACTTACAGTCTCCACGTCGTGGTGTAATTGTTTATTCAACACTATGTTATTTGGATGGATATAATAATGAGTAATATGTATATAAATAAAGAAAATTACATGATAATTTATTTTTACAATTAATATACCATAAAATTCTACAAATTTTAATCATTAAGGAAATTATATCGTTGCTCGTGTGTATGTGCGGCTTACCGTCTGCATGACGCGATGGGATTCATTTCCAGGTTCACCATTAAACGATGATTATAAAAATATATATTATTAATAATTATTTAAAATATGAAATAATAATTCAAATGGATATATATATATATATATGTATGTATTTATGTACATATATCTTATTCACTTACTTCCGTTCAATACGATATGAAAATGGAAACATCATTTATGCGTACGTACGACCTACCATCTCTATAAACGGTGTTTTCTATTTCATATATATATCTATTATAGATATTTATGTTCTAAATATATATTATATATAAATCATGTTTTATATTTTTTATGTATTTAAATCATGATCTAAATGATATGACCCAGATTAACAAGTTAAAACACGTACGATAAAGAAAGCGATTATTACCCGAAATGTCAATTTAACATGGAAGTCATTATTAAATGGGTAGTATAAAGTAATAAATTATTCATGTATGACATAATAAATATTAATATGGTTTTGGTATAATTTAATAACATACTATGGTCATTATATTGGAGGTTAAACGTACCCTCTACCAAAGGAAAGTGCAAGGTAAGGGTTAATTCCTCAATCTCATTATTATCAGAGATTGATTATGTGTAAGTATTTTTTTGGAAATATTTATTATCCATGTCAATGTTTCATAAAAGGAAATTCAAAATTATTCTTTTAAGGTGATATTTAACTAAAAAATCATTTGAAATGTTTTAAATATTTATTTTTCTAAATCTTTCTTATTAATGTCCATGTTTTCAAATGGTTGTTTTAAAATGTTAATCCCTTTAAAAAGTTTCAAAATGTTATGGGACACTTTTATTAAAAAATCTATTTTAAATGAATTAATTTATAAATGTGTTATTTTTAAATTATTTCACAAAAAAGGATATTTCTCTTAAAAAGTTTTACTGATCATTTTCAAATATGTCAACATTCTTTACTGCATATTATTCTTGATTACAGTTGATTTATTATAATACAATATTCTATATTATATTGAATGAGTTATGATATGTTTAACTATGGATATGATATTTTTACACCCTTCATGATTTATGGTTGAAGTATTGAAATTTATTATTCTATTTTTAATACGAATGCTTATGTTATGTTTCTACATTTTCATATGAGGAATGCAGTGGACTTAGTAAGTGATGAGTAGGGCCCGCTATAGCCCCTCAATGCATCGGTAGGTCTCATGAGACAAACTCTTGTTTTGGCACAAGGCCGTGACAAATATTTTATTTCTAGTCTTGGTACGAGGCCTTGACTATATGGTAATGGTGTACAGTATTTGGCATTCACTCATTATGAAATTAATTATTACATGTGGTTATTATACTAGTAGAATGTCCATGTACATGTTTATATGGTAATGTTTGAATTATTTTCTCCATATTATGTTAAAGTTTATGTTTAAAAGGATATTGTTTTTATTACACATCTTCCCTTAAAAGTTTATAGCTTCCACTAAATTATTTACCCTTACTGAGCATCTGAGCTCACCCCTTTCTTATGTTTTGTTTTTCCCAAGATTCTAAGAAATTTATTATGTTTGATATGCAGGGTTAAGCTAGGGGAATAATGAAGTTCTCAATGGATTATTTATGTTTTGTTTTATGTTTTAATTTTTAATGTAACATTCATGTATGTAATATATTTTCCAAGACTGCTAAACTGATCGGTCCTTCGGGACTTGATTCCTTGTAATCATACCAATGTATTAAAATAATGCACTGGATCCGGGCTTCTAGGGTGGGGTGTTACAATTGGTATCAGAGGAAGTTTAGTACAAACCTTGGAAACTAGATTTAGAAAAACTCTGATTAGAGAACATTACCGTAAGATAGAATTTGAGGATTAGTATAGAAGAACTTTTTAGAATTTTGGTAATGTAGAATTTTTTTGTATTTTACAAGCAATACATCCCTGTCTAGATGTGAGCAGGTAGAGGAAGCTCTGGAAAAGATGTACCTAAGAGTGAAAACTCCGACAAGGAGTTTTGGGCTTAACCCTGGGTATCCTAGTACATGACAACGGGCCTTTCTTCACTCTTGGTTACGACACTCTCGGGGGATATGTTTAGGATAATTCACATTATCTTTACAAGCCATTATGAATGATTTTGGAGTAAATAATTTCTAAAAGAAAATATTTTTTAATGATTATAGATTATATGCATAATCTTTTCAATTTATGTTAGGTATTTTACATGTTTGGAATTATGCATTGAGATTCATAAACTAACCTAGTGTATTCCATTTTTTAGAAATGACACCGAGTAGAAGGAATTATAACTCCATTAATACGCCTGATCCAAAGAGTAAGAAGGATCATATCGTTTATGGTATTATGCCAACATTTATAAGGGAAATAGCCTCCCACGTATTCTCATCATATGAAGAAATATTATTATTTGTTAATAAGATAAGTAAATAATTCTCCAAGTCCTATGGATTTGAAGGGAAGTAAGAGAAGAAAAGGATGGTAGAGAGAATGATGGATAAAGGGAAGAGGGGAAAGAATGATTTTCCCATATGTGATAACTGTGGAAAGAATCACCTTGGTAAATATTTGAATGGAATGAGAGTTTTTTATAAGTGTGGAGAAAAAGGACACCAAGTACTTGATTTCAATGGTAAGAAAAATGTTTCAAATTTACAATGATTCATATTCAAGGAGTTGGTACACTATGCAAATAAATTTCCAAATCATCAAATTATGCCCAAAATGATGCTATTGGATAATACTCAAGTTATGATACTACCTCAGATGAAGAGGAATGACTAGTGTTATTATGTTTTTATTAAAGAATTATTTCATTTGAGTGTTTTATCAACAATGTACTGGTTATATGAATTATTAAAATAAATAAGGGTTGTACTGAAGTACTATTTCATTGAGGATTTGAGATTATATGGTTATAAGAGAAGTTACACAATAAAAAGTTAAATTTTTTGGAAAATATATGGCTTAAGGAAAGATAAATCTTAATATGGTTCTAATACTCAGGTAGTGATTTTGGAATAAGATATGATTGATTTGGATAAATTATATTCGATGTTCTTGACTACATTGAAACTCATTAATTTTTTTTTATTCCATTATTGTTGGAGTTTACAAAATTTTTGGATATAATAAGTATATCTGGTATTATATAAGGAATACATTAGCATGAATGTAATCAATAAGGTTTTATGGAAATTCATGGTGTTACCATGTTTTAAAAGAATACACGATGAAGGTATTCAAATGTTATTACGTGGAAAAAAGATCTTCATTGTGTTTACCTTCTTTATAAATTTTGGACTGTGAGTTTGGACAGAAGTATTTTGGATAAGTCAAATGGTTAGAATGTATTATGTTTGACATTGGATAGTATTGTTAAGATTAAATAATTTCTTAATATTATTTTTGGATTGTTATAAAAAGGAAAATTTGAAGTTCGGGTGACAACCCGTTGCGTCCGACAAGGCCATGAGACTTGAACCCACAGCCGAAGGGAAAAAAGGTGCATCACCTACCACTAGCCTATGCGATTTACTAGTTTGTATAATGTATTTTTTTTAAATATTATGAAAAATGAATTATAAATTCAATATTTTTGGAACCCGATACGATTAGGATAAATAGAATATTTTTGAATTCTATTATCTTTTGGAGTGAAAGATGGGTTTGTGGGGGGAATTAGTTGAAGGATGAAACTCTAATTATCAAGTATATTTCTTTCTCTTATTCTATGAATAAATTAATTCTTAAAATTTATTGCAGGGATATTAATACCAAATATGTGTTATCCTAATACCTTATTTTTTGTTGAACCGATGATATTATAAATCATCATAGATTGATGTCTTTGAGGCCCTCAATTTTACACTTGTTTGTGATTGATGACTTCAATCACTCCCTATAAATATTTAAGTTTTCATTATAATTATGTATCTCTAATTTCCACAAATGTTCTCTTAATTGAGATCATAATTTTGGGGTGATTTTTTCATTTCCCTTTCCCTCTTATTAAGACTAAATTTTATTAACCCAATTTTTGATGTCGGTTTTCTACAAAGGTATTTTTCTATTTTTAACCTTTTATTTTCAAAGAAAAATTTATAATTTCAAGGAAGAAATTTATTGAGGCAGGGGATAATGTAACACTCCATGATTTCATAGTATATTATCTCTTCAAAGAAACTCAATAACTTACGCTACACACAACACCGAGTTCGAGCGCACCAGGACTTACCAAACTAGCCATTCAAAAAGCAGTTATGAATAGTATTAACTAAATTTTAAATTTTATATAATAAATATAATTTTACAATCCATATTATGTGTTTTTTAGTCATAATATAATAACAAATTCATTTTTTTTCAGATAAAAGAAGTATTTTTCAAAAAATGAAAATTTACCACCTTTTAATGGAAAAACATTTTTAAAACCAATATTTAAAACTTTTATATATTATATATAATGAAATTAAATTTTTCTTTAGAAGGGGTACATAATAATTAATTTTGGATAAATTTTTGGTACTTTTCTGATAACTTCCATATTATGATGAATAGTGAAAAATACTAAATTTTAATTGAAAAAACTTTTTTAATAAAAAAAATTTATAGTGTTAAATTATAAATTTCAATGGTTTAAAAGTGTAATTAGTTAATATTGTAACCATTTAATAAAATTTAGGTCATTATAAGTAATTTCAAATTTAAATTTGACATAAAAACATGTCAATCTTTTGATAGTTTTTATTTAAAAAACCCACTTTTTGGTTTTGACAATGGAAATTAATTCTAAATTAATTTATGCAAATTATATCTTTTTAATTTTGTAAAATAGAATTCATTTTTGAATTCATAATATCAAAATTATCTTAGGGTGAATTTTTGGTATTTTTCTGAAAACTTTCAATTTTCGATGAATAGTGAAAACACTGCATTATTTTTTAAAACCGATGTTTTATTTAAATAATAATTTGTTTTATTTAAATTTTTTTTAAGTAAAAATATATATATAATACCAATATAAGTTAAATGTAATTAATCATAGTCATTTTATAATAAAATTAGATGTATAAAATTTTATTGAACTTTTTAACGACTTTTACCCAACTTATAGGCACATTTGAAAATTTGTATAAAACGTAATTTTACCGATTATGTGAATTGAATTTCCAAAATATGAGAGAATCATTTGAAATCATTAAGTAAAATGTGGTTTAATAATATGAAAATAACTTTCGGTGAATAGTAACTTTTACTTTTATTTACCACGATTAAAAGTAAATAGGGTAATTAAATGTCAAAACGATATTATAATTACCCTAACACATGTCCTAATTCTATTGGATAAGTGTATTTTAAAAAAAACCAAACTTAGGAATAAAATATGATCCTTTTGGTCGAGTTGGATTAGATTTGGACATTCATTATTATTTTATTTAAAGAAGAGTAAAAAGTGTTAAATTTAAAGTTTAATAACTGAACCATTTTTAATATAGGGTTATAAATAAGATAAATTCAACTATAAATATTAATTATAAATATAAAAATATTTCCTATATAATGGTATTTTATTTATAATTTTTAGAGATTAAATAATTAATTTATTTATGACACAATGATGATGCAATGATTATTTTATCAATAAAAGATTAAAATAATTGATATTATAAATATAAAAATAAAAGTAAATTGTGGCTATTTATGTCATCCACGAATTTTCTAGGTTAATATGACATTTTAGGGTTGATTAAATAATTTTTTTGAAGTGATAATGTTTTTATGACTTTAACAAAAATAAAATACCAAATAGTGTCAAACTTGACATAATTGAGTTTTGAAAACAAATACTATATTATTAATTGATATAATATTTATAAAAATATAAGGTTCAGCCAAAGGACTTAGATAAGGTTATATATATCAAAAATTAATAACTTGGGGTTCTCTTGACTTTTTATAGTATGTTTATTAACCATTTATTATAATAATACAAGAGGACATGATAAAAGTTAATCTATTTAACTAAGAGTTAAATATAAAATATAGGGTTAATATGGTGACCTAAACTTGTCTAAAACCTATTGGTTGAGATTATTTCGACCCATCCCCACCTTTTCTTCGAAATAAATTAATTTGGAGCCATTATAAACAGAATATGGTTTTACAATAAAATAATATTTCAAACTTTTCCTAAAGTGACCCTCACTACTCTTACAAAAGGGTACGTCCCCTTCTCTCAAAATCACACCTGAAAAGCCATTTGGCTCGGCCAAACCCTGCCAAAATATCCTCCCAACTTCCCTTATTTAAAAATATATGCCTTCTCTTGAGAATAAATATAACCTAAGGATCCATTTTGTTTAAACAAAAAGGAAACACCCAAAGAATAGGTAATTATTCTATCCATCCTATGAATGATAATTTCACCATGCGTGCGTACGTATGGCTTACCGTCTCTATGCCGTGGTGTAATTTGTTATTCAAAACTATGTTATTTGAATGGATATAATTATGAGTAATATGTATATAAATAATGAAAATAACATTATAATTTCTCTTTAAAATTAATATATCATCCAATTTTACACATTTTAATCATTAATAAAATGATACCATTGCTCGTGTGAATGAACAACTTACCGCATCCATGACGCAATAAGATTCATTTCCAGGTTCACCATTAAACGATGATTATAAAAATATATATTATTAATAAGTATGTAATATATAACATAATAATGCTACTAGATATATATATATATATATATGTATGTATGTACTTACATATATCTTATTCACTTACTTCCGTTCAATACGATATGAAAATGGAAGCAACATTTATGTGTATGTACGACCTACTGCCTCCATAAATGGTGTTTTCCATTTCATATATCTATCTATTATACATATTTATATTATAAATATATATTATATATAAACCATGTTTATATTTTGGAAGTATTTAAATCATGATCTAAATGATATGATCAAGAATAACAAGTTAAAGAACGTACGATAAAGAAAGCGATTATTACCCGAAATATTAATTTAACATGGAAATAATTATTAAATGGGTAGTATAAAGTCATAAATAAATCATGTATGATATAATAAATATGAATTTGGTTTTGGTATAATTTAATAACATAAAATAGTCATTATACAAGAGGTTAAACGTACCCTCGACCAAAAGAAAGAGCAATGTAAGGGTTAATTCCTCAATCTCATTATTATCCGAGATTGTTTATGTGTAAGTATTTTCTGGGGAATATTTATTATCCATGTACTTGTTTCAAAAAATAAATTTTAAAATTATTCTTTTAAGGTACTACTTAACTAAAACATCATTTTAAATGTTTTAAATATTTTTTCTTCTAAATCTTTCTCATTAATGTCCATTTTTCAAAATTGTTTTATGGATTTATTTATATAGACATGACTGTTTTAAAATGAAAATTACTTTAAAAAGTTTCAAAGTAGTATGGGACACTTTTATTCAAAAATATCATTTAAATAAATTCCTTTATAAATGTGTGACATTTAAATGATTTCACAAAAAGGGACATTTATCTCAAAAAGTTTTAATGATCATTTTAAACTATGTCAACATCCTTTACTGGATATTATTCTTAATTAAAGTTGATTTATTATAATAAAATCTTCCATATTGTATTGAATGAGTTATGATATTTTTGACTATGGATGTTCAATTTTTATACCCTTAATGTATTATGGTTGAAGTATTGACATTTCGTATGCTAGTTTTAATACGAATGTTTATGTTATATTTCAAAATTTTCATTTGAGGAATAAATTGGACTTAGTAAGTGATGGGTGGGGCCTGCAATAGCCCCTCGATGTATCTGTATGTCTCACGAGACAAACTAGTTTATTGGAACATGGGCTTGACAAAAATTTTATTTGTAGTCTTGGCACGAGGCCTTGACTATGTGACAATGATGTTCAGCGTTATGCATTCCTTCATTATGAACTTAATTATTACATGTGATTATTGGACTAGTTGAATATCCATGTGAATGTTTATATGGTAATTTTTAAATTATTTTCTCCATATTATATTCAAGTTTATGTTTAAAAGTCTGTTGTTTTTATTACTCATATCGCCTTAACAGTTTATAGCTTTTCCTAAATTATTTACCCTTACTGAGCATCTGAGCTCACTCTTTTCTTATGTTTTAATTTTACCATGGTTCCAATAAGTGTATTATGTTTGATATACAGGGTTAAGCTAGGGGAATAATGGTGTTATTAACAGATTATTTATGTTGTGTTTTATGTTTGAATGTGTAATGTAATGTTCATGTATGTAATCTATTTTTCAATATTGTTAAACTGATCGGTCCATCAGGACTTGATTTCTTATTATCATGCCAAAGTATTAAAATAATTCACCGACTCTAGGATTTTGGGGTTGGGGTGTTATATTTGGTATCAGAGGAAGTTTAGTACAAACCTTGGAAACTAGATTTAGAAAAACTCTGATTAGATAACATTACACTAAAATAGACTTTGACGATTAGTATAGAAGAACTTTCTAGAATTCGGGTAATGTAGAGATTTTGTGTATTTTCCAAGCAATACATCCCTGTATGGATACGAGAAGGTATAGGTGGCTATGGCACAGATGTACCTTAGAGTGAAAACTCTGACAAGGAGTTTCAAGTTTGACCCGGGGTATCCTGGTTCACAACAAGTGCCTTGCAACACTCTTGCTTACAAAACTCTTGGGGGATATGCTTAAAATAATTCACATTTTATTTAAAATATATTATGAAGGATTTAAGAGTAAATACTTCCTCAAAGAAAACATTTTTTTATGATTATAAATTATATGCATAATATTTTCAATTTATGTTTGGTATTTACAAGTTTGGAATTATGCATTGCGATTCATAAACTAACCTAGTGTATGCCATTGTTTAGAAATGGCGACAAGTAGAAGGAATAAAAAATCCAACTATACGCATTATCCAATGAGTAAGAAGGATCATATCTTTCATGGTATTTAGCAAACATTTAGTAGGGAAATAGTCTCCCAAGTATTCTCATCATATGAAGAAATAATATCATGTGTTAATAATATATGTAAATAATTCTCCGAGTCCTATGACTTTGAAGGGAAGCAAGAGAAGAAAAGGATGGTAGAGAGAAAGAGGGATAAAGGGAAGAGGGGAAAGAAGGATTTTGTGATATTTGATAACTATGGAAAAAATCACCATGGTAAATTCTTGAAGGGAATTATGGTTTGTTATAAGTGTGGAGAAAATGAACCCCAAGTAAGTGATTGATATCGTAAGAATTTTTTTCAAATGTACAGTGCTTCATCTACAAGGAGTTGGGACACTACACGAATCAATGTCCAAATCATAATAGTATGACCCAAATGATGCTATTGGATAATAATCAAGTTATGATACTACCATATATGAATTGTAATGACTAGTGTTCCTATGTTTTTATTAAAGAATTATTTCATTTTAGTGTTGTATCAATTATGTACTACTTATATGAATTATTGAAATAAATAAAAATTATACTGCAATACTATTTCATCGAGGATTTCAGATTATATGGTTCTAAGAAAAGTTACTCAATAGTAATTTAACTTTTTTAAAAAATACTCGGATAAAGGAAAGATAAACCTTAATATGGTTCTGATACTGAGGTAGTGATTTTGGAATAAGATATTATTGATTTTGATAAATTATATTTGAAATTCTTGACTACTTTGAAACTTATTAATTGTTTTTTTATTCCATTATCATTGGAGTTTACAACATTTTTGGATATAAGGAGTATATCATGTATTCTATAAGAAATAAGAGAGATAAATAAGGTTTTATGGTAATTTAGGGTGTTGCCATGTTTTAAAAGAATACACGATGAATGTATTCACATGTTATTACGTGGAAAAAAAGATCTTCATTGTGTTCACATTCCTTATAAATTTTGGACTATGAGTTTGGACAGAAGTATTTTGGATACGTCTAAAGGTTAGAATGGATTAAGTTTGACATTGGATACATTTTTTAAGTTTAAATCATTTCTTATGATTATTTTTGGATTGATATGAAAAAGATAACTCAGAGGTTGGGCGACAACCCATCGCGTCCAGCAAGGCTACGAGACCTGAACCCGCAACCAAAGGGTGACAAGTGTGCATCACCTACCACTTTCCTATTTGATGTCCTAGTTTTTATAATGTCATCTTTTTAAATAGTATAAAAAATGAATTATAAATTCATGATTTTTGGAACCCTATACATGTAACAGCCCGAGATTTTATGAAAAATATTCTTTTTTATTTCACTAATGTCTTGTGTTGTACGCTACACCAAAAGGAGCTTTCACAACACGCATCCTTGACTTGCCTTGCATTACACGCAATCGTGACCTTCCTCGATAGCTTGCGTCGTACGCAATACCGAGTTTCACTAAACAACGATATGCTATTAAAATATTATTAAAACTAGCCGTTATGAATAATAATAACCACTTTTTAAAATTTTATAAATTTTATTTTTCAAAATGGACTTCATTTTTGGATTCGGAATACCGAAATTAGCCTAGGGTGAAATTTTGGTATTTTTCTGAAAACTTTCAATTTTTGATGAATAGTGAAACCACTAAGTGGTAGGTTAAAAACTGAATTTTGCATAAAACGTAATTTTACCGCTTCTGTGAATGGAATTTCGAAAATCCGACAGACACGGTTGATATCAGTAAGTAAAATGTGGTTCAATATGATAAAAATAATTTTTTGGTGAATAGTAACTTTTTACTTTTTTTACCGCGGTTAATAGTAAATAGGGTAACTAAGGGTAAAAATGATATTACTATTACCCTAACACATGTCCTAATTCTATTGGATAAGTTTAATTCGACCAAAAACAAACTTAGGAATAAAATATGACCATTTAGGCCCACTTGGGTTAGATTAGGACATTTATTATTAATTTATTTAAAGAAGGGTTAAAATAGTTAAAATCAAAGTTTAATAAGTAAATCATTTTTAATATGGGGTTATACATAAGATAAATTCGACTATAAATATTCATTAGAAATCTAAAAAGATTTCCTACATAATGATATTTTATTTATAATTTTTAGACTTTAAATAAATTAATTTATTTATGACACAACGATGATGTAGTAATTACCCTTTTAAGGAAATATTAACATAATTGATGTTATAAATACTCAAATGAATGTAATTTGAGACTTTTTATGAATTCCACTAATTTTCTAGGTTACTATGATATATTAGTGTTGATTTAATCAACTTGGTTCGAACATATAATTCTGTTATGACTTTCACAAAAATCATATATCAAATAGTGTCAAAATTGACACAAAATAGTTTTTAAATCAAATATTATATTATTAATTGTTATTTTATTCCTAAAAATCTAAGGTTCGGCCACATGACTTAGATAAGGATATATATATTAATAATAAACAATTTAGGGTTCGTTTGGCATGTTATAGTAAGTGTATTAACCATATAGTGAAAGAAAAGAAAAAGACACGGTAAAAGTTAAATTATTTAACTTAGAGTTAAATCTAATTGATAAGGTTAAAATAAGAACCTAAACTTGTCTAAATCCTATTGGTTGATAGGCTTTCTACCCATACCCACTTTATCTTCTAAATAAGACCCTTTGGAACCATTATAAACCGATTTTGACATTAATATAAAATAATATTTTGAGGTATTCCTAAGGTGCCCCTCTCCTCCCTTATAAAAGGACACCTCCTCCCCCTCCTCCTCACACCAATTTGAGCACTCAAGCTCGGCCAAACCCTGCCAAAATCTCTTCTCCACTTCCCTAGCAACATCCTAGAGGTTCTGGTCTTCCTCAAAGACCAATTTTAGTTCCCTAAGAGGAGGTCTCCAAAAGGCGCTTCAAAGAAGAGGTAATTACCGTTACCAATTCTTTCATCTTTATTTCTTCTTCCACTTCTTCTTCTTAGGTTGTTTCATTATGAAGTAGTAACATCAGTATCACTCATATACTTATATGTTATTATAAGTATGAAACAACCCTATTTCACCATCTATCCATCCTACAGAAAAAGAAATCACCGCGCGTGCGTACGTACGGAATACCGTCTCCACGCCGTGGTGTAATCTATTTTCCACCACCACCTTACATGGATGGGTATAATGGTGTAAAGAATAACTATACATAGTTATTAAAACATAATATTGATTCTGATATATTGTATAATCCACTCCAATTCAATTTAATATTTATGGAAATGATATCATCGCTCGTGCGTACGTACGGACTACCGTCTCCACGACGCGATGAGATTCATTCTCCATGTTAACCATTTAAGAATAATTATAAAGTATATATAAGAAATAATAATGAAATATATGACATTATAAAGCTACTGGATTTATTTATATATATATATATCTATGTCATCTACTTACTTCCATTCAAGACAATAAGGAAAGGAAAACAGCGTTCATGCGTACGTACGGACTACCGTCTCCATGACCGGTGTTTTTCATTTCATTTATCTATCTATTATATATATATATACTGAATATATATGATATATAAATCATATTTTATATTCTGGAAGTAAGTAAATCATGATATAAGTAATAATAATGTCAAGAACAACAAGTCAAAACACCTACGATAAATGAAACGATTTTACCCAAAACGCTTCTTTAACATGGAATTTACAAAAGAACGGGTAATATAATGTCATAAGTGAACCATATATGATATCATAACAATGAATATGATTCTGTAATAATTCAATGACATTATTTAAACCATTATACAGGAGCTTCAGACACGTACAAAGCAAATCGGACCTAAGGTAAGGGAAATATCACAATCTCATTTTTATCCGAGATTGTTTATACTTTGGTATTTACTGGGGTGTATTTTATCATCCACATCCATGTTTCATAAATATGTAATATTATTTTCATTCACCTACAATTGTTTAAATCCTATTTTACCCTTCGGTGTGTTTTTATTAAAAGATATGAAAGGAATCTTTTGTCTTTTTTTCGTACGAGGTACTTTTTTAACTTTTCCGACAAAAGTACGAGAAGAATGTTTTTTTTAACTTATACGACATGAATGGATTTTTAAAAAATTATTTCCAAGAAGCTTCATCTACAAGTTTGCAAGTTTATTTTTAATCAAATTCTTTTAGTTTATAATTTTATAAAATGTTATGAAAGGAAAAGTGTTTTTGAAGAAGAAAGGATATTTTCCTCAAGAATGGAGTTCAAGTGTTTTATCAAAATTATTTTCCATATAAGATAATAAAGGTTTCTGTTTTTATCCCTATTATTACATTGATTTGATCATTTTGTGATGGAATTATTTTTATGAATTCCTTTATCTTATATGAATTGATTTATGATGTCATGATGTTTAAGATTCCCATTTGTATTACATGGGTTATGCAATGATGTATGATTTATGATTTTGTGGCACACATAAGAATGGTATCATTATGAGATGGGTGGGACCTATATCTCCCTCCAATGCATTGGGTAAAGATTTTATATCTCATGAGATAGACATGGCTGGAATGGTAGGTTATACCGGTTCAGTGAAACAGGACTGAAACGAGGGTGACTCGATTCAGAAAGGGACTTTGTCCACTAAGATAGTCTTGGCAATGAGTCATGACTAACAAGAAATGATTCTCTATGATTATGTGTATATGCCACAAAGTTTCATGTTTTAAGTTATGATTATTGGGATTTCATTTCACTACTATGATTTATCCCATGTTATGAAATTATGCTCTCTTTTGCAGGTTAAGATTTCCAAAAGTTATGTTCTTATGAATATGATGTGATTGATTTTCTTTTGTTTACCCTTACTAAGCATTTGAGCTCACCCTTTTATGTTTTATTTTCCCCAGGATATAAAGAATGGTTTTAGGTAAAAAAAAGGGAAGATCTTTATGGGAGATATTGAAGATCTTTCACCACGATTAGAAGATTACGTTCCGAGTTTCCAAAGACACTAAACTATTACGATCCTTGTGTGTTTTTTTTGTTATGTACTAAGTATTCTGCAAAAGTAATGTAATGTCCATGTACATCAAGCTACGGGTCTCTACAATACAATTAGGATAAATCGAATATTTTTGAATTCTATTATCTTTTGGTGTGAAAGATGAGTTTATGGTAAGAATTAATTGAAGGATGGAAATCTAATTGTCAAGTATATTTTTTTCCTCATATTATATGAATAAATTAATTCTTAAACTTTATGGAAGTGATCTTAATACCAAAAATGTGTTATCCTAATACCTTATGTTTTGTTGAACCGATGATATTTTAAATCACCATAGACTGATGGCTTTGAGGCCCTCAATTTTCCACTTGTTTGAGATTGATGACCAAAATCACTCCCTATAAATATTTAAAATTTTCATCTAATTATGTGTCTCTAATTTCCACCAATGTTCTCTTAATCAAGATCATAATTTGGTGGTGATTTTTTTCATTTCCATTTCCCTCTTATTAAGACTTAATTTTATTAACCCAATTTCTAATGTGGGTTTTCCACAAAGTTATTTTTCTATTTTTAACCTTATATTTTATAAGAAAAATTTAAAATTATGAGGACACAATTTATTTAATGAGGGGATAATGTAACTCCCCAATATTTCATAGTACGTTATCTCTTTAAAGTAATTCAATAACTTGCGCAATATACAACACCGAGTTCAAGCGCACCAGGACTTACCAAACTGGCCGTTCAAAAAGCGGTTATGAATAGTATTAACTGAATTTTAAATTTTATATACTCCATATAACTTTAGAATCCATATTATGTGTTTCTTAAACATAATATAAGAACAAATTCATGTTTTTCAGATAAAAGAAGTATTTTTCAAAAAATGCAATTTTACCACCTTTTAATGGAGAACCCTTTTTAAAAGAAATATTTGAAACTTTTATATATTAAATTTAATGCAATTAAATTTTTCTTTATAAGGGGGACATAAAAATTAAGTTTGGTTGAATTTTTGGTACTTTTCTGATAACTTTCACATTTTGATGAATAGTGAAAAATAATAAATTTTAATTGAAAACAACTTTTTTAATCAAAATAATTTATAGTGTTAAATTATAAATTTTAATAGTTTTTAAGTATAATTAGATTATATTTTTATCATTTAATACAATTTTGGTCATTATAAGTAATTTCACATTTAAATTTGACATAATCACATGTAAATCTTTTGATAATTTTTACATTTTAAAAAAACCCGTTTTTTGGTTTTGACAATGGGAATTAATTTTAAATTAATTAATGAAACTTATATGTTTTGAATTTGGTAAAATAGAATTAATTTTTGAATTAGGAATATACCAATTAGCTTAAGGTGAATTTTTGGTATTTTTCTGAAAACTTTCAATTTTTTATGAATAGTGAAAAACACTGCATTATTGTTTAAAACTGACTTTTTATATAAATAATTATTTATTTTATTTAAATTTATTTTAATTAAAAATAGATATATAATACCTATATAAGTTCAATGTAATTTATTGGACTCATTATATAATAAAATTAGATGTATAAATGTTTATTGAACCTTTTAACTTCTTTACCCACCTTCTAGGCACATTTAAAAATTTATATAAAAAGTAATTTTACCGTTTCTATGAATTGAATTTCAAAAATCTGAGATACAAGGTTGACATCATTAAGTAAAATGTGGTTCAATAATATGAAAAAAATATTTTATGAATAGTAACTTTTGACTTTTATTTAGCACAGTTAAAAGTAAATAGGATAATTAAAGGTCAAAATGATATTATAATTACCCTAACACATGTACTAATTCTATTGGATAAGTGTATTTAGAAAAAAACCAACCTTAGTAATGAAATATGATCCTTTTGGTACACTTAGATTAGATTAAAACATTTATTATTATTTTATAAAGAAGAGTTAAAATTATTAAATTCAATGTTTAATAACTAAACCATTTTTAATATAGGGTTATACATAAGATAAATTAGACTATAAATATTCACTAGAAATATACAAATATTTCCTACATATTTTTATTTTATTTATAATTTTTATAGATTAAATAATTAAATTTATTTATGACACAATGATGATACAATAATTACTTTATCAATGAAATATTAAAATAATTGACATTATAAATATAAAAATAAATTTAAATTGAGGCTTTTGATGCCATACATGAATTTTATAGTTTAATATGACATGTTAGGGTTGATTAAATAATTTTTGTTGAAGTGATAACATTATTATGACTTTAACAAAAACAAAATACAAAATAGTGTCAAAATTGAAATAAATGAGTTTTTAAAACAAATACTATATTATTAGTTGATATAATATATCTAAAAATCTAATTTTTAGAAAAAGGACTCAGATAAGGTTAGATATATCAATAATTAACCACTTAGGGTTCGCTTTACTTTTTATAGTAATTTTATTAACCATTTATTATAATCATACAAGAGGACATGGTAAAATTTAAACTATTTAACTAAGAGTAAAATCTAAAATATAGGGTTAATATGGCGACCTAAACTTGTCTAAAACCTTTTGGTTGAAATTATTTATACCCAGCCCCACATTTTATTTGAAATAAATCAAATTCGAGCCATTATAAATCGAATATGATTTTATAATAAAATAATATTTCGAACTTTTCCTAAAGTGACCCTCACCTCTCTGATAAAAGGGTACTTCCCCCTCTCTCAAAATCACACCTCCAAAGCCATTTGGCTTGGCCAACCCCTGAAAAACTCTCATACCAACTTCCCTCATTTCAACATAGATGAGTTATCTTGATCAGAAATCTAACTTAAGGATCCCTTTTGTTCAAACCAAAAGGAAACACCCAAAGAAGAGGTAATTATTTTATCACCTCTTTCAAAGTTCTTTTCTTCTTCCACTTTCTCTTTATTTGTTATTTCCATAAAAAATAATAACTCCAGTAACTTCTATATATTTTGATGTTAATGTAAATATGGTAAAACCATATTCATTATTATATCCATCCTATGAATGATAATTTCACCATGCGTGCGTACGTACGACTTACCGTCTCCACGCTGTGGTGTAATTTGTTATTCAAAACTATGTTATATGGATTGATATAATGATTATTAATATGTATATAAATAATGAAAATAACATGATAATTTATCTATAAAATTAACATACTTTCGAATTCCACACATTTTAATCATCAAGGAAATGATATCGTTGCTCTTGTGTACGTACGACTTACCGTGTCCACGACACGATGAGATTCATTTCCAGGTTCACCATTCAACAATGATTATAAAAATATATATTATTAATAAGTATGTAATATATGAAATAATAATTCTAATGGATATATATATATACATCTTTATGTATGTATGTACTTACATATATCTTATTCACTTACTTCTGTTCAATACGATGTGAAAACGGAAACAACGTTTATGCGTACGTACGACCTGTCGTCTCCATAAATAGTGTTTTCCATTTCATATATCTATCTATTATACATATTTTATTCTAAATATATATTATATATAAACAATTTTTTATATTATGGAATTATTTAAATCATGATCTAAATGATACGATCAAGAATATCAAGTTAAAACATGTACGATAAAGAAAATGATTATTACCCAAAATGTTAATTTAACATGGAAATAATTATTAAATGGGTAGTATAAAGTCATAAATGAATCATGTATGATATAATAAATATGAATATTGTTCTGGTATAATTTAATAACATACTATGGTCATTATACAGAAGGTTGAACGTAACCTTGACCAAAAGAAAGTGCAAGGTAATGGTTAATTACTCAATCTCATTTTTATTCAAGATTGTTTATGTATAAGTATTTTCTAGGAAATATTTATTATCCATGTCCATGTTTCATAAAATAAATTTCAAAATTATTTTGTTAAGGTAATCTTTAACTAAAACATCATTTTAAATGTTTTAAATATTTATTCTTCTAAATCTTTCTAATTAATGTCCATGTTTTCAAAATGGGTTTACGGGTTTATTTATTTAGACATGACTGTTTTAAAATGTTAATTTCTTTAAAACGTTTCAAATTGGTATGGGATACTTTGATTCAAAAATCTCTTTTAAATGACTTCCTTTATAAATGTTTGACTTTTAAATTATTTCAAAAAAGGGATATTTCTCTGAAAAAGTTTTACTGATCATTTTCAACTATGTTAAAATCTTTTACTAGATATTATTGTTGATTATGGTTGATTTATTATAATAAAATCTTCCATATTGTATTGAATGAGTTATGATATTTTTGACTGTGTATGTGCTATTTTTATGGCCTTTATGGTTTATGGTTGAAGTATTGACATTTCGCATGCTAGTTTTAATATGAATGTTTATATTATGTTTCAACATTTTCATATGAGGAATGCAGTGGACTTAGTAAGTGATTTGTGGGGCCCACTATAGCCCTTCAATGCATCGGTAGGTCTTATGTGACAAACTAGTGTCTTGGAACAAGGCCTTGGCAAAAAATTTAATTTTAGTCTTTGCTCGAGGCCTTGATTATGTGGTAATGATGTCCGACGTTAGACATTCCCTCATCATGAAATTAATTATTACATGTGATTATTTGACTAGTAGAATATCCATGTGCATGTTTATATGGTAATGTTTGAATTATTTTCTCTATATTATATTAAAGTTTATTTTAAAAAAATGATGTTTTTATTTCACATCTTGCCTTAAATGTTTATTGATTCCGCTAAATTATTTACCCTTACTGAGCATTTGAGATCACCCCTTCTTTATGTTTTGTTTTTTCCAGGATTCCAAGAAGTGTATTATGTTTGATATACAGGGTTAAGCTAGGGAAAAAATGGCATTCTCAATGGATTATTTATGTTGTGTTTTATGTTTGAATATGTATTGTAACATTCATCTATGTAATCTGTTTTCCAAGACTGTTAAACTGACCGGTCCTTAGGGACTTGATTATTTGTAATCATGACAATGTATTAAAATAATGCACCGGCTCTGGTCTTCTGGGGTCAGGGCATTACATTCCATGTCCTTCTCGAGTCATCTCTAGAAATATACTCATTTTCTATGGTATATATTATTTATTTTATGATGCTTTCATGATGTATTCTGAATAGGATTGAACATCAGGATTAGGAGGATGATCCCATCAGTGATGAGGCATTGTAAAGGGACTAGTTCTAGAGATGTTAACTCATGGTGGTGAACCAAATTTTCCACCACATGTTGAGAAACTGATGGTACTCATAGTACTAGTAGATGAGGTGGGTAGGCTGATAGCACTTTCTGAGTTTTAGTGAAGACGAACCCTTAGATTCCAAGGTGAGGTCAATCCAAAAGTAGCTGAGGACTGGATTGATGTGGTGAGATGAGTTTTTTGACTAGTCCAAACAAGAAAAAATCAGATGGTGGTTCTACTGGTGTTCCTTATTCATAGATTAGGAGGATGATGGTGGGGTTTGGTGACCCAATCTTAAAACAAGGCGAGTATAGAAAGGTTAGAGTTTGATAACCTTTTCATATAGGAGTTCTCTCTAACTATGATATGGGATGTACATATCCAGGAGATTTTACAGTATTATTAGGGTAGAAAAAAAGTATCTAAGTATTCATTGAGTCTCACTAACCTCTCTAGGTACTTGATGGGTATGGTTCGAGAAAATTTACTCTGGGATCACATATTTGAGATTAGACTTTATAGATATATCCGAGCCAGAGTTATACCTCTATGAATTAATATCTATGTTGGGGTGATTGAGAGGGAATTGGTGGTTAACATTTTCTTAGATGAGAAGGCATAGATGGTGGTTGTTAGACATGGGAAAGCAGAAGTAGATAATTCAGAAATAGGGAGATGACATCCATCTCATGGACCAAGAAGTGTGATTCGTTTCAGGAGGAGGTCCCAAGATAGAGGGTATGTAGTTCAAAGCTCACAGAATGGGTCCAGTCAACATAGGGATAGTTGGTGCTACTCATGTGATGTCATGAGACATCCTTTATGAGATTGTCCAACCCACCATATAGATGATAGTGAGATAGTGGATGGACCATCGAGGTAGAGACAACGATTTAAGAATATAGGCATAAAGGGTGTTGGACATGACATAATATCTAGGAGACTAGATGTAGGTTGTATATGCTATGAATTTCTAAAACCACCACCCACATGTGGTCCATGCCAAGCACAGGGTACTGGAAGATAGTGGAGGGGTAGCTATAAGTGGTCAAGGCCTATGACCTAGAGGATCTAGGAATGATATGAGGTATGATATGTGTATTTTATACCTTAACTGCAGTACTGAAAGATAGAGGTGGTAGCCCATCCTTTATTTCTATCTATGTGTTTCAAGATTGGTTTTCCATAGGATGGACTCATGCATAGGAGGGTGCAACTGTTTACTCATCAGTTGGCTAGCATGACCCTTAGTGTAGTGAATTTTATCTGTTTTCATTCCCCTACAGTGGTGAAAAATTATGAGGATGTCTTTGCTAAGGATGTTCTAGTCTAAATTTCATGCCAAGAGATAGAATTCAGCATTTATCTACACCCTCTTATGACCCCAGATATCTACACCATCATATTGGATGGCTCTTTCAGAGCTTTGTGATCCAAGGGTGCAGTTAAAGGAATTTAATTGGAATGAATATTTTAGATATAGTGTTTCACCTTGGGTATCCCCAATGTTGTTCACCAAGAAGGCGTAAGAAAGTTTTTGGTAATGTATGTACTATCAGTGCTTAAACCAGGTGATTGTGAAGAACAAGTACCCACTATAATGGATCAATGAACTCAATGACTAGTTAATAGGGGTATGATGGTTCTCAAAGGTTGAACTCGTTTAAGTTTATCACCATTTATGATTATAGGAAAAGGATACACCAAAGACTACATTATATGTTTTTACAGTCACTATGAGTACTTAGTGAAACCCTTTGGCATGAAAAATTCCACAAAAGAGTTCATGGAACTTATGAATTGGATCTTTTATCCCTTCTTAGATTGGTTCATGGTAGTCTTCATAAAATATATGACTTCATACTCAACAAACAAGGAGGATAACGAGAGACACTTGAGGTTGTTTCTAGATATACTCTGAGAGCACCAGCTTTACAGTAAGCTTTTGAAGTTCCAATTCTAGATCCAAGAGGTTCACTTTCTGGGACACGTTATCGCAGTGAATGGTGTGGTAGTGGACTCAATGAAGGATAAGGTAGTGTTACCTTGGGATCCACCTAGGAATTTAAAGGAGTTAAGGAACTTCCTTGGGATAGTGGGATATTATAGGAGATTTATACCGAACTGCTCTAGGATATCATCACTGATGACAACTTTGAACTAAAATGGGAATCCTTTCATGTGGATAAAGAGGTTCCAATAGGATTTTCAAAATTTGAGGAAGATATTTATGAGTAATCTCATCGTGATATTATTAAAGGAGGGTATCGAGTAAATAGTATTCTATGATGCATCATAAAATTGTATTGGTTGTGTTTTGATGTAGGGGAAGAAAGTTATTAACATGGTTCATGTTAGTTGAGAACACATGATCTGAACTATGAGACTCAAAATCCTGAGTTAGGAGTGGTAGTATTCACAATAAATATGCAGAGACACTACATAATGGGTGAGTGGTTTATCATCTATTCTGTCCAAATGAGTCTCAAGTATATCTTCTCTCAAAATGACATTGACTTGAGACATAGGCAATGACTATTGTTCCTCTAATATTATGACTTTGATATTTTCTACACTCTTGGGAAGGAGAAAGTGGTAACATGGGATCTTAGAAAGAGATATTATTCATTGTTTTTGAAAAATGATCTAGAGTGGTTCACCACATTACAGTTATCCTTTGTCGTTAGAAATGGAAAAAATTACCTCTATTTAGTGGTTGTTACCCATCAAATTTTACAAAAAGTTAGGGAAGCACAACTTAGGGATATCAACTCTGATACCCTACATACTTAGATATCCCCTGTACATGCTCCTAATAGATATTATAAAGGTAGGGAGTAATTCATTCTTTTTAGAGGAAGTATAATAGTACAAGTGATGTTTTAGGAGGTGGTTCTAATAAAATATCATACATCTACTTTGGAAGGACATCTAGGTGTGGTAATGATGTGACATGATCGTAAACGTTAGTTTTGGTGGTGAGGTATGAAGAAGCAAGTTTCATAGTTTGTATCTCGATGCCTTACTTATCGGCAAGTGAAGAATAAGAACAATACTCTAGTGGTTTAGCTCAACCCCTTGAGGTTCCAAATTAGAAGTGGGATGTGATATGAATGGACTTCATGATGGAATTACCGCATATGTCCAGAGAACAAAATGCCATATAGGTGATCATAGAATGACTAACCAAGTTGTCCCACTTCCTGGCTATCCAATAGTAGAGTTATATAGAGAGTTTAAGACACCTCTACATGCAAGATATAGTTTTACTCCATTTAGTTCTATCAATTATTGTTTATGACCAAGATGATCGATTCACATCTAAGTTATAGAAGAGATTATAGGATGAATTTGAGACTCACTTACATTGGAGAACAATATTTCACCCCCAAAATGATGGAAAGACAGATCATACCACTCAGGTTCTAGAGGACATGATACGAGCTTTCATGTTGTACATTGGTTGTAGTTTTAAGGATTACTTACCACTGGTGAAGTTTCCATACAATAATAGATACCATTCCAGCATTGGTATGGCACTATTTGAGGCCTTGTACATGCGACCCTATAGGACACCACTTTGTTGAACTGATATAGGATAGTAGAAACTTATGGGGCCAGACTTGGTGTGAGCCACTACTGAGAAGGTTCATATCATCTAGGAGTGGATGAGGACTACAAAAAGCTATCAGAATTCTTTGACAAAAAGATGATGGAGGCCTTTGGAGTTCAAGGAGTGAGACCATGAATTCCTATGGGTTTCAGCTCAATATTGATTATGATGATTTGGATGGGGTGGTAATCTATCTTTGATATTCATTATCCCTTTACAGATACTACATAGATTTGGATAGTTTTAATAACACTTATCTCTATATACATAGTTGGAATGGGTACATGATATCATACATGTGTTGTAGATGAGGATGTACGTGCATGATTTTTTGCACGTTATCGACTAGGTGAGTTGGATATCAAGGATAGTGATACCTTTATTAGGTACCTATTGGAGATTAATGATCAACATGAGATAATACTTAATGAGTGTGATATTCCTTTAGTTCATGTCTGGTGGTAGCACAAGAATCATTAAGAGAGCACTTTGGAGTGGGAGGCTCAGATTCATATTCAATAACAACATCACTTTGTGTAGCCACTAATTTTGGAATTTTAGGATGTAAATACCCAAGCTAGAGAGAATTTAATTACTTGAATTTTACATTTATTATTTTTTTATATTGTATAGATTATTTTTGAGATAAGAAACTTTGATGGCATGCGATTCCAAAGCTCAGTGTTCCTAGAATAAATAATTTAGAATTATTAAATATATTTAATAGAAAATGCATTTAATTTTCTGGAAAAATTTGAATAACTTCTAAAAAAAGGCCCAAATAAAAAATCCCAGGGAAACATTGAGTTTAGAATGTGTTGTTTAACCTTAGGCATGACATAACCCTTATCAGTATGGTATGTGTGAAAATTTCATCATAGATGTAAAAATTAATATATTAAAATAATTGAATTAATTTATTTATTCATTGAACCAGTGATAACATTTAATCTAAAGTATATGGTTATGCCAAATTTCAAGGGTCATCCACATAAACCTAAATCTTTGAAGAACCATTGGCGAGAGGATTAGAATATCTCTCTCAGAAAAAATCAATCAAATCGTAGATCAGCGATCAGTGTGGAATTATATTTGGGGATCTCGACAATAACAATGATGCCAACTCATTATTTATCAGCGATCAATATATATCAGGGAAGGATGTTGTTTTTGATTGGATTATTTTCATATTTCTATTCCTATAATGAAAATGAATTAATTAACCAACTTAGTAATTCACTGATCTGTCATTTTGCTGGACGAGTTATCTGTAGGGATATTTTTAGAGAAAATTTATTTGTGTTTGTTTTCAATCTATTTATATTTCATTATAATGGAAACGATGAGGTTTGTTCCTTATGGATGTGATTGTGATTTTCAACCGTATTTTCTCTGGTCTCCATTAGGGTTTTTTTCTTAGTGGTTCAAACCAAATACTGAGGAATTAATAATTGTGCACCCATTTCTTAGAGCAATGATTATATATCCTAGATATAAAATCAATATGGTGAACAGATCATGCGACATTGGTATAAGTGAACTGATTAAACCATATTGGAGACCTCCAGGTTCAAGTGGTGTATTCAATGGTGACAAGTATAAATTAACACTGATTATCATGTGAATTTGAAAATAGAAATCCAGTAAAGAAAAAAAAAGGTTCATTCAGAACAGAACCGTCATACCCAGTACGATTCACAACTGAATTTGGTGCTAGAGGAGAGGAAGACTCCATGGGAGGATGAATAACAAGATTATAGAAATCCCAATCTACACAATTCATAATCCAATATTACACATCATTTGGGACCCATGGTGCATCGACTAGGGTTTTCATGTGAAGTTAAGGATCACACGACATGTGACCCCTCAAAATGGCATGTGATGCCTCTCCATGAGGCTTAGTGTATACCTCAGATTGTACACAGACATAGGAAAACATACACGAGCTAGGACACACCATGTTCTCCCACATGGACATGGCTAGGAGAGATGTACACAAGCTTGGCCATGAACTTGGACATGGGAAGAAGTACCCGAAAATAGGCACACCATGTACTTTCACACAGACATGGGAATGGTCCGATTACACTGTAAGGACACAATGCTAAAGGGAAATTGTGTGAACTCCTAGTACATTTCATGTACTCCTTCAGAGTTGTCTTAGATCCCTTGTCCTCTATATATTAGAAAATTTATTTTAGGGTGCATTACCTTTATCCTTTTCCCTAAGGGTTAGTATGGAATCTCATCCTAAACATGGGATGGTGATCCCTTTAGCAGAAATTCTTAGATATAATTGTTGTAATATTTCTATGAGGTTTGTAGTGAGATCCTCTATCATCTTTTTTCCATAGGTGGAGTACTTTTTATTTAAATGACCAACACTACATGAGTGCCGATACTCTACTTAGTAGGTTAATCCAGATTGAGTTGTTGGTCTTCCCCATTTACATGAAATTTATCCTCATCTATGTATCATGCCTCTTCACACTTCTAATGTATACTTCCTTTGGAGAGAACTGATGAGAACTACCTCTCGGATGTATTCCATCACTACTATATCACTCATAGAGTGTGTTCTATTGGATTATTGATTCATGGAACCTTTGATTAAGGATCCCAAGATGGAATTATGTTTGAGACCTTACCTTGAGAATGTGTGTATTTGTTGAGTATATCCGGATATTCTTATTGTATGTACTGTAGACATATACCTATGAAGAGTAGACTGTTAATATTTTGTTAACTGATTTGTGGTTTTGGGGTGTAATACTGGGTAGTGTTATAATCATCCATGATTTAGATTTTATAGCATGTTTCATGTCTTTTGTAGAAGATCAGACTTTTGAAAGGTTCGTATAGAGACCATGACTAGATGATTCTTAGTGATCCGGACATATGTAGGTCTTTTTCGGCTATATATTGAAAGCATTCACTATATTTACATTTAGGTTTGAATTGTTTTCAGACTCATTATGGTGGGAT
This sequence comes from Viscum album, assembly GCA_963277665.1. Classification (NCBI taxonomy): domain Eukaryota; kingdom Viridiplantae; phylum Streptophyta; class Magnoliopsida; order Santalales; family Viscaceae; genus Viscum; species Viscum album. The sequence goes on along the minus strand of OY728150.1, from coordinate 2,054,059,129 downwards.
TTTTTTTATCCCTATTTAATTTCAATTTCATGTGTTAAAACTATGGTTATAGGATTAAGGGTATGAATTCATGGTTTTTAGTTGTTTTTTACATTTCAGAATTATATGGGCTTGGAGATGTGTGCGTGTGTATAGATAATTTAGAAGATAAACTACAATGTTAGTGATATTCCTACTCAATTCTAGTTTCCAGCCCCTATCCTATTATAGGTGGGATTGGGGAGTCACAAAATGTTCCCCATTGGGACAATTCATGACATTAACCTTCATAATTTGATTCCATTATTTTTCCAACCACTAGGCTGGGCCAATCAAGTATTGACTGGGCATGTTTTTGATCATGTCATCTATTGAGTTTAACTATGATGATATTTTTCATCTTGTATAAAAAGTATTACATTAGGTCCCTTTATTGGAAAAAAATTAGTAAATATATATTCAGTATTAAATAAATTCTATATGATGTGATAAAATATTTGGATGAATGAAATTTTATGTATTAATTTAGATTTATAACTATATTTTAGGTAATTGAGAATGTATGAGTTTGAATTTACTAGATTGATATGTTCCATGTCTTGTGATTGACTCAATATATTGGATAAAAAAATTACATAAGCATGAATATAATTTATAATGAGACATCAAGTGATATATTTGTTTATATAGCGATATTAGTGTGTTTGATCAAAATAATTCCATATCCCATTATATATTGAGTGTTAATAATATTTTTAGAGGCTTCCATTTGATTATAATTATATATTTGGGGATTCATAGTGTTTTTATAATGTGAAAAAGGCACATAGTTTCATGTAGTAACCCATGAAATAATGATTAATTTTGGCACAACGTTTTTATGTGAAATTTTTTATAGTTTATATGACAATCATTTAAAAATAATTTTTAATGGATTCTGTATGAGTTATGGTGTTTTGTATAAATTCCATGGGGATTTATTTCTAATTGGAAATTATTAAAAGTATGTACTAAAGTATAAACAATGCAATGATGAATGTCACCATGTCATAGTTTGTGTTATATCATAGTTCCTGATACCACATCCTGTTTTCTATGATTAATGATATAGGATATCATTTGGATGAATCTTCCACAATGATTATCATATTTTATTTGGATTCTGAGACATTATGTGATTACGTGTAGTTGATTTATTGAGTATTAAAGGAGTTTAAAAATATCATTGATAAATGAGGATACTTATAATTGTTATAATTGTGAACATGCAAAGGGTTTTTCATTTTATAGTTTATGAATCATATAAATTCCAATCGGCTCCTTTATTCAATAAATAAGTTCTATATACATTACATAATAGGCCCTACTTATGTATAAAACATGATTCAATAGAGCTTATTATATACAGAAAGACCTCTCTCATGTTCTTCTCATAATTTACATTCAAGGATGATGTTCTAGTACACCGTTGAATAAGAATTGGTCCCACAAAATCATTAAGTGAATTTAATGGATAATGAATTCCTTTAGAGGTAGGAGCCCATAGTTTTTTTCTAAGTTATCTCAATTAAACTCATTATTATGGAGTATTAAACACATACAATGATGTATGATCTATTTTATATTTTTTAGATCATTCTTTTCCCTCCTTGTATTTGTTATAGATGATTTTTTCATTTCATTACATTGAATTTGGGTGTAAATATATCCCATAATTCCTTCATGATAAGTGTAAACAATAATATAAATTGGAAATATTATCCTTATGTGGAATGTGTAAATTATTAATAAGTAACCTCAGCATATTTTTATATGTATACATCATCAACAAGAAACATAACTCTTATATGAAATGTAAAAATCATCATTAGGTGATATCACCCTTTGGAATAATGCATATGTCATATCTTCATCCCGGTGCTCCTTCAAGTGACCGAGCCAGGTTGGATACATAACCTTAGTCATGCGTCCTTGTAAACTAGAGGGTACCGACTAACAATGAGGGTATAAATAATATAATGGGGAGACTATACCCTATGGAATAAAGCATAAATACAGTGGAAAATAATAATAGAGCAGAATAAATAAAAGAAATAATATAGTCAATAACCATAAATCCCTGGTAGAGTAAAGAACAAATCCAACAACTCAATAATAATAGAATCAAATAATGAATAGATGAATGTAACTAAATGAAATGATGAATATCAGAAAACGAAATGAAATCTAAGAATACACAAAAATGACTCCAAGACCCCATTCCTGATCCCCATGTTAGCCTTATCTCAATTCTCCAACCCACCAAGAAACAACAATCAACAACAAGGTCATTTTCGCTTATCCAAACCTATAACCATGAATTTTTTAGATACTAAACAATGAGATGTCCAAGATATGAGTACAACTTAGTAGGTTGATGGAAAATTTTCTTCAAAAATCATGTGTAAGATATATAGATCTTATAGTAAGGTGATAAATAGGGTATTAATTTAATCAATTAATACTAAATATGAAATAAGTCCACTGACCCTCAAGCACTAGGTTGACACCTGAGGTCAACGAAACCTACTTTGGCACAATGTCAAATATCTTTGAGCAAGTCATAGAACCATTCCAACCATAACCATAACCCTCTTTGGGTGTATCCCATAAAACAAATAATAGGAGAACTAGGCAGAGACCTATAATAATTACACCATAACCATGACATTCCCTATAATCATTACAACATAACCTGACTAAGACTTTTAAGCATTACAACATAATCGGGATGAGCCCTATATGAATTACAACTTAATCAGGATAAACCCTATAATCATTATAACATAATCGATCCAAGACCTATAAGAATTAATCCATAACCAAATATAATAATAACTCATGTCATCAAAAGGAATTATGGTCAATTCATCAAATTACAATTTATCTATCTAGTTACACTCCATAAGGTTGGGATCCCAATTATCATCTTAATTAAATCAAATCCCATTCCAATCATCATTTAAACCCCTAATGTTGTTAACAAGCTAATTAAATAATTTTTAGTCCATGTGATCTCATATTATGTAGTTAGACCGATTTAATGAGTTATGCCATATCACAAGATTAATACAATAATCATAAAATTTCAAAATCTTTATATGAAAAAAAATTCAATCCAACCAAGTCTCAAGCAAGGTCAAAGGTTGCCAAACCTATCGGGTGACCTCATGTCTTAGTCTCAACACCAAAGGAACTAATGATATCTAATGGGAGTTTATATAAGAATAACCTATCAAAAAAAGGATAATTAAATTATTTAAGTTATGTGCATGGAATTTCTACACAATCTCATATATTTCACATACTATGAAATATTGAAATAGAATAATAGTTATAAGTTTTAGACCACCCACCTCAAAAATGAAAAAGATATAGACAAACTCCTGATATACAAGATATCATTTGGTTTCTAATCCTTTACCTTAATTGATGACCATTAAATCTATCAAAAAGGGTTCTTTAAGAGGAAAAAATGAAGCAGAAAAAGAAGAAGAAGAATAAAAATAAAAAGGATTTCTATAAAATCTATTTCTAAAACACCAATATTGGAATTATCGGGCCACCAAAGTTTAAAAAATAGATGTTTGGTGTTAAATCCATTGACAGGAATGTATAAGAGACCTTGAAAGTATATCTAGGGAACCATGGGTTTGATAGAACATATTGGATTAAAATGAGTTTGGGTCAGATCATGGATATTTATAGACAAGATGTTAAAAATAGGACCATGATATAATGTAACATGCCTCTTCTTCTCATTATTTTGAGAAGTTAGAGGAACATTACCTATCCTTAAAAAACACCCCCAAGATTCTGATGGATGTCAATAAATTCCAAGGGCATCATCTAATTTGAGGAAAATTTTTCCTTTTCAAAATAAAATAACTAACTAAACAAGAGATAAGTAAATAAACCACTACACAATGCATTATATCAATGAAAGATAAAAAATAAAACAAATGATATTAAAATAAAACTAAAACCAAGTACCACAACCGAAGAATACAATATCAAAGTACACAATGGATAACAAAACTCAAAGACTCCAACGAAAACTCCAATATCTAACACCATGAAATATCCCAAGTATTATGAAGAACTTCTAATGATGTGTGGCAATTTACCTTTACCCATATATCAATAAACAAAATCATCAAAAGCACCAAAGTTACAAAAGCTGGGGTGAGTATTGAAACTCAGTAGGTTTTCAAAAATGAACTTCCCTACTTAAGCCACTAGGATAAAATAAGTTACCACATTTATATAAAAAAAATTATATAAAAAAATTTCTAAAAAAATTTATATCAACATATAAATAAGTTCCAATAATTTTTTTCTTTATATAACATCATGTTTTAAGGAAATCAACCAAAACAATGTTCTAGAACCATTTAAAAAAAATTATATTTTGGAATAACCCAATCCGTTACACATATCCACACATCCAACCATGTATGGAACCTGAACCAACCTATACTCATGAGTGGTGAGTCATCCTTACACAAAACTGTCACTTAGTGGACCATTTTATGGGGGTACTTCACACCCAGATCCATCCCAACCTTTTGATGAGGGTACTTCATGCCCTTATTCATCCCAATGCATATGAACACACAAACAAAACTATGTCAAACCCATTCCAAACCCAAGCCAAACCCAAGTGTACCAAAACAATTTCAATAAAACAAATTCTTTATTGAAAAACATTTTTCCCATGAAGAAAAACCATCCACACATTTTAAAATCATCATTTTAAAATCAAGTTATCAAATTCACCTTCCAACCAAAACACCCAAAATTCCAAATTTCTGAGACCATCACTTAATAGGGTTCTTAGAAAAAAATTCCATATCAATTAAAATCAAAATTTCAACAAAAAAATTAATTTTGGAACAAATACTTCAAGTTATAAATAGACGAGTCAAGAGTTAAGCCACCTACCTCAAGAAAATAGAAAAATGATAAACGACACGGAAAAAATCCATGAAACTGGGTTAAATATTAAAAAAAACTCCTTATATTTTTCCCCTATCATAAAAAGGAAAAATATACTCATATTTGGAATCCACTATCATATATATATCCACATAGGATGTAGATCAAGGAAACTGAGAGAGATATCGAAGTAGATCTAAGATAAACCACCAAGAACAACCAAGAATGATCACTTACCACAAGAATCTGGCTTAAAATCACTAAAAGAAGCCTTAGGATCACCTTAGGATTAATGGGAGAAGATTACATAGCCTTCATGAAGAGAGAATATCAATTTAAGGACACATAGGTGAAAATATAGGGAGTTAGAGATCAAAATGAGTGAGATACACAATTTTAGGATTTCACTTTTAACCCATGCACAATTTGGAAAACCATGTGCCAACCACAAACTCAAGGATGAACCTCACATGGTTTTCTCACATAGTTAGAAATTCATACATCAACCATGAAAAATTCCACAGTCCAACACAACATGGCTTATCCTAGTCTTCTGTATGGTTTTACAAACTGTACGTTCCCCGTATGCCTTCCCTTTATCCCCAATCTCATTGTGCATTATTTTATGTAGGTTTTTCATGGTTTTCACAAATAGTTCACCAACTATACACCCCAATAAAAACAAAAAATAACATTCAAAACTTCTTCCACACTCTACCAAACTTCACCCAAACACATTGTGTACTTAAAAATCATAAATAAATGGTTACTTACTTGAAACAAGGGGTGATACATTTTCTCCATCATTGGACTTTCCATCCTTAGAAAGTAGAAAACCATTACTTCTTGGAAAGTGTCTCAACCATTAAAATTTAATTTCATTCTCCCTTTCCAAAGGCTATTACTGAATCTAACCATGTTTCCACAAAACCCACACTAGACCAATGCTTTTTCCACACAAGAAATTCTGTTGATTATTCAAAACCTACACTAGCATGTTCACCAATGATGAATTTTTCTCTAGGTCAATATGATCATAGTTAACCACATGATCAGGATTAGGCTGACACTTCTTTAATTGAGATACATGGAACACATTATGCATTATACTAAACGTTGGTAAAACTTCCAAATTATATTTCACCTCACAAACCTGTTCAAGTATCTCAAAAAGGAATATGTATCAAGAAGATAACTTTCCCTACTTCCCAAAAAATCAATGTCAATGCCTTGGATTGATCCTAAAAAAACAAACGATCACTCACTAAAAATGACAAAGACCAACAACGATGATTCATATACGATTTCTGATGACTCTGAGATGTCTCCATTCATTTCCTAATCAACTGGATATTCTCTATTGTTTCTTAGACAATGTTTGGCCCAACCAGTGAAGTCTCAACTGTTTCCACCCAACAAATTGGAGAATAAAAATGATTCCTATACAATGCTTCAAATGAAGCCATTTGTATCGAGGTTTGATAAATGTTGTTATATGATAAATCCACTAATGAAATGTTCTCTTCCCATGATCCACCAAAATTTATAACACAAGCCTGCACCATGTCTTCTAATGTTTGTATCATCTATTCAGATTTCCCATCCATCTGAGGATGATACACCATACTCATAGTCAACCGAGTTGCAAGAGATTTCTGTAAGGATTTCTAGAAATGAGATGTAAATAATAGATATCTATCTGAAACTATAGATACTGGTATTCCATGTATCTTTACCACTTCTCAGATATAGATTTTGGATAAGTCCTCCACCACATGTGATTCACAAATAGGAATAAAATGAGCCAACTTTGTGAGTCAAACGACTATCAACCATATATAACCATATTTTAGAACCATTCTTGGGAGACCTGTTATAAAATCCATAGCTATCTGATCCCATTTCCTCAAAATAATATGTAAATACTACAACATACCTACTAGTTGTTGATTCTATGCCTTAAATTTATTATAAGTTATGTATCTTGAAAGAAACTCAACCACTTTACCTTTCATAACAATCCACCAAAACAACAATTTCAATGATTTATACATCTTCTTTATTCAAGGGTGAACAAACCATCTTGAATGGTGGTGAACATGAAGAAGTTGTTACTAAAAATCCATAATTTTGACCATATGATTTATGTACCATAATTTTGAACTACCATCCAGTATCCAACCCTCAATGGTCTCCCCACCATTGAGTTTTGACCTCATCACCACACATTCTGAATCAAATGTTTGTTCCTCTTTAACCATATCCCCCAAATAAGGAACAAAAGAAATTAGAAGGAAAACTAGTACACTAGCTCAATCTTCACAATCCTAGTTCATATCATCTAGTAATGACATCGGATCCCACTCATGCGAAGCTTCTTTTTCCAATTGAGAACATGACATTCTCCTCAATGCATTTACCACTAAATTTCCCTTACCCGATGTATACATCAAGTCAAATTAAAACATTCAAAGGTACACCATCTACCTTCATTGTCTTAGGTTTAAATTTTGTTGTGAGTAAATATGCTTTAATCTATTATGATCTGTAAACATAGTAAATTTATAACTGAAGAGATAATGATGCCATGTTCTAAAAGGATGGACTATGAAAGCTAACTCTAAATCATGTTATAGGTAGTTCTTATTATAAAAACATAAATTTCTAGATCCATAATCAATAACATTATCTTCTTGTGTGAGAAGACACCCCAACCCCGATCCTAAAGCATCACAACACAACACGTACCCTTGTCCAAATTCTGAAAAAATCAAGATTGGTGTTGGTGTAAGGCGAAAATTAAACTCTTCAAAATACTTTTGAAAGTTTTCATTACATTGGGATGGAATATTATTCTTTTTCAATGCTATCATAGGTTAGGGAAGTCATGAAATATCATGCACAAAGTTTTGATAATAACAAGCTAGACCAAGAAAATTCCATATTTTAAAGACATTCTTTGGATATTTCCAAATGATAAGAACTTATATCTTTTTTTGATCCACAAAAAAACCCCATTTATCGATTACATGGAAAAGGAAATGTACCTATTGTATCCAAAAATCACACTTTAATAATTTGGCATATAGATGGTGATCCCTCAATATTTCAAACACTGTCTCCAAGTGTTGTTCATGTATAGAATTTGTTCATGAATACACCAATATTTCATCCACAAACTCCAAAAAAAATGAATCCAGATACCTATAAAATATTAAATTCATCAATTCCATAAATACCACTAGGGAATTCATAATACCTAAATGCATTACCACATATTCCTAATGGCCATATCTTCTTTAAAAAGTTTTATATGGAATATCCTCTTTTGAGAACCCACAATTAGTGATATCATGACCACAATTCAATATTATATAACCACTTATGTCCCCTTAATTGATCGAAAATATCAACAATTCAGGGAGGTGGATACCAATTCTTTATCGTAACTAGGTTAATCTTATTATAATTCACACATATCCTTATAGTTACATCTATCTTTTGGAAAAAAAAGACTGGTGTTGCCCACAGAGAACTGCTGGGCCAAATGAATCCTTTGCTTTCCAGCACTTCCAAATGCACTTTAAATTCCCTTAACTTCATTGGTTTTATCTGGTATAATAGAAGTTAAATAGGACTAGTCCCTAAAAGGAGATCAATCATAAACTATACTTATCTTATAGTTGTAAACCCTGAGAAATTTTTGGGTAACACATTTGGAAAATGATCATCCACTACTGAAAAACTATTCTACTCAATCTCATCCATTGATTCCATATATGAAGATTCCAGTTGGTATTAGATCATAAAAGATGCTAGTTACAACAAGACTAGTGCACCCACGTTTCCATTATGGTCACCTCAAAAGAGATGGTCAATGCCAACTTCAATTGTAAAACTGACCTTTCTAGTATAAAAATTGACGTGAGCCTTAAAGATTTCCCACCAATCTATACCCAATATTATATAAAAAACATCAATCTCAAGAAAAAATAAATCCCATTTCATCACATCTCTATCAACTATTATAGAACATTCTGTACACACAATGGCTCAACATTCTCTTTGACCAAGAGGAGTTTAAAGTTCAATCACAGAAGGCATTATCTATACTTTTAAACCTAGAAAATAAACATCATGAAAAGAAATAAAGGAATGGGATTCACCCATATCAAAAAAGCCTTTCATAAGGGTAGAATTCAAAAGACTCTTACCTTGCATTGTTGATGGTCCAGACTGATCATCCAGAATAACTTGTTCAGTTCCATATAATTGCTTTGTTGCTTCATTTTTCTCCTTTGTTCCATGTTGATATTTCCCTACTTTAGGAGTAATTTTATTACTCGAATCACCATGTATATCTCTATTTTTATAACGATATTGATTTTATCTCCCTTGTATCATCGAGGCATATGACATCTGTGACACCTCAGAAGTATCATGAACACCTGACCTCGATGCACTATGACAATAGTGCTGAAGATGCCCCATATGATTTCTATTGTGTAATTCTCTAGGTTGTTTTATACACTCTCATTTTATGTGTTCAAGTAACACACATTTTAAAAGCCCTCTTTTCTCCTAGAATTATAGTTCCTAGCATTTATTATAGGAATCAACATACATCCTCCTCCCAAAGCTCTTAAGATATCTATTTTAGCTACCATCACCCTATTGACCATCTCTATATAATTCATAATACATAACAAAAAAATCATTAAGTGAATCTCCTGTATCATCCCCAATTCAAATATGCATTCTTTTAAGGATTCACTAGAAGATAACTCGAGTGAAAATCACACTAAATTCATGAATTGTGATGCATTTTCCATGATAGAAATATTTTACTAATCAAGATGAAGAATTCTTTCATTAATTGAATTATGAATGGATGAGGATAGAATTGTTTTGTTAGAAAATTCCTCAAAATCCTCCCATGTAAGTTGGTGGTCTAATTTTTAATGAATAGCTAAATCCCACCACTGGTGTGCAATATCTTACAGCATATACAACACCATCTTGACTTTTACCTCTGCTAGTGTGCTGATGAAATCGAAGATATGATTTATCTTATTCAGCCACACCACTTCCCCTTCTAGTTTAGAATCACCTCGAAAGATGGTGGATTTGTTTTTCAGGAATTGAATAGATTGAACTAGTTACCTTGGATAATCCCTCTTGTTCCCACTTTCCACTACCTTAAATGCTTGGAAAATACTTTGAACTAGTCGTTGGTTTACTTATGGCTCAGGTGAAACCACATTTTCAGTATATTCTTCCAGTTGGTTTCTACAACGCATACTAGGTTCTATTTTCTAAAAACACAGAAAACACCATATGTCTCACTCTCTATTAGTTGAAGGCTTAGAATTTCAAATTACACCACATCATACAATCACAACAGTGATTTCTAAAATCAACTATTTTCCATGTTCAATTTTTTTTTGAAAAAAAATATATACTTACTTTTGAAAATACAACCATTTTTAAAATAGCACAATGATGATCTTATTCAAAATATTTCATTTTAAAAAAACATCACCATTTTTTAAAAATCAACAAATTCCATGAAATAATTTCTCAAAATAAGATATAAAATCTTAGTGGGAAGTCATTTCTATTATTCATGTCATGCTTTTCTCATTGGATAAACCCAGGAAAAAGATATTCCAAAACCTATAAGTGTATCCAAAACACTTATTTACCCAACACCTTGGTAACATAAATTTTAGCATAAAAAGGTTAGCTACTTATCTTTATGATCTACATTTAAGGTCCAGAAAATCCTACACCTCTCTAACAATCATTCATAAGGAATCAACCAGAATTAAATTTAACTCCAATAATGATAGAACTGATGAACACTTGTTCCATAATACATTTTGAAGGACCAAGATGATACAACTTGTAACACACCTCTTCCTCTCATTGGGTTTAGAAGGAAGAGGAACATTACATGGACTTAAGAGACATTCCCAACATTCCAAAGTCTAATAATAAATTCCAAGGGCTTCATCTTCAATTGGGGGAAAAATTTCTATTTTGAAAATAAAACAACCAACCAAACATTAAATAACAAAATAAGATACTTCATGATGCATGATATCAATGAAATACAACATATCAAAACATTGATATTAAAATCAAACTAAAACCATATACTGTAGTGGAAGAATAAAATATCAAAGTACATCGTGGAGAAAACAAATCAATGAATCCAACAACAACTCTAAGATCCAAACATGATCCATGCTCCAAGACCATGAAATATCTAAATTATCATGAAGTACTGCCAATGATGTGTGACACTTTATCTTTTTCCATGTATTGATAAAAAATCTACAAAATCACCAAAGTGACAAAGAAGGGGTGAGTATTGAATCTCAATATGTTTTTTCCCAAATGACCTCCCTTATCATGACACTAGGATAGAACAAGTTAGCAAATTTATATAAAAAAGATTAAATAAAACAATTTCTAAAATATTTTATATCAAAATATAAATAATTTCTAGTAAAATTGTTTTCTCAACATAACATCAAGTTCCAAGGAAAGAAACCAAACAATGTTCTAAAACCATTTCACAAAATTATATTTTGGTATAACCCATTTCATTCCATATATCCACACATCGAACCATCTATGAAACCTAGACCTCTCTATACTCATGAGTGGTGAGTCATCCTTCCACTAATCCATCACTCAGTGAACCATTTTTATGGGGGCACTTCATGACCATATCTTTCCCAACCATTTTATGGGGGTAGTTCACACACTTATCTGTCCCAATGCATATGAACACATTCACACAACCATGGAAAACCCATGCCAAACCCAAGTGCACCAAACCCATTTTAATAAAAAAAAATTTTAAATGAATTTTTTCCCCATACAGAAAAACCAATCAAAAATTTTAAAATCATCATTTTAAAATAAAGTTATCAAATTCACCTTCTAACAAAAAACCCAAATTTCACAATTTCTGAAACTATCACTCAAGAGGGTTCTCATAATGCATTCCATAACAACTTCACAACCAATTTCAATAAAAAAAATAAAAATAAAACTAGTATATCAATTTCTAAATAGAGGATTCAAGAGTGAAGTCACCTACCCCAAGAAAATGGTGAAAATGATAAATGACATGAAAAACATCCACGAAACCAGGTTGAATCTCCAAAACCCACATTATATATATTTACCTATCATCTAAAAGGACAAATATAATCATATTTGGTATCCAATATTTAATATCTATCCAAAATAGATGTAGATTTATGAAACTGAGAGATATAGGGAAGTAGATCTATGAAAAACCACCAAGAATAACCAAGAATGATCACTTACCATGAGAATATGACTTCAAATCACTAAGATAATCCTTCGGATCCTCTCTAGATCGATATGTGAAGATTTATTAGCCTTTGGTAAGATAGAATCTTGAGTTAGGGATGTATAAGAGGAAAAAAATGGAGTTAGCGATCCAAAATCGCGAGTTCCACAATTTTAGGATCTCACGTTTATCCGATGTATGGTTAGTCACATGGATAGGATAATTGTGTGGTAACCATGCATCGAACACTGCCTCATGGATGAATCTAACACTGTTTTCTCACATGGTTAGAAAACTGTGTGCTAACCATTTCAAATCCCACTTTTCAACATAGTATGGTTTCTCCTAGGATTCCACACAATTTGTACAAAATGTGCGCTGCCCCTACACCTTCCCTTTAGCACTTGTCTCGTTGTTAACGGTTTCATATTGGTGTTTCATGGTTTCCACATATCATGCACCAACTGTGAACCCTTATAAATTCTACAAAAAAATTCCAAAACTTCTTCCAAAATCTTCCAAACTTCACCCAAATACTTTATGTACTTAAAAAGAATAAAGAAATGTTTACTTACTTGGAACCATGGGTGTTACATGTGGCATACTAGGATACACTAAAAAACCTCCTGACACAAGGTATGCTATGAAGTAACCTAAGGGACCATGTCATTATCTCCCTTGGTCATAGTTCATCCAAGATTCATGTTGGTTACTATGCTGTAGATCTTATAAACCAAGGGATATACTACAGAATATCTGAACCCACCACACCGAAACACCCTGAATCCTTGAGGGATGGATACATCACAACTAGATTCCATGACACAAGGGTTTCCAAATTAGAATTTTTTTTCCAATATCCTCCCCAAGGACCATATGGTGGAACCGCCATCTCCATGCCATAGTTCCCAATTAGCCTACGCCACAACCATCTTCCACACCTTAGCTATTCCAAAATTGAAAGTAGCTTAGATTTTACTCTTCCAAGGACAATATACTTTAATTATAATATCCACACCATATCCAATAGTCTTACAATTAAATCAATATATCCAAGGTGAATAATACTATAAAAATGATAATTTTAGCACAACTCCCATATTCTTCCCTCTTGGAGAAATCAAGGTTCAACCAAACATGAAAAAACTTATTTAATAGAGTTTTTACAAAACATTATAGTGGGAATCATCTAGAAAAAGATACTATTTAAAAACTTCCCCACCATATAATATCTCATCCCTGAGTTGATTCAAGTATCACTATGGAATATTTTGAACAAGTCAGATCACTATGTCCACATATTAGACTCCATCTCCCTAATATCTTCTTACAGACACCCATGACACTATTACACTGGAACAAGAGTTATGATCTTCCCTTATATATTTTTATCACTATGGTATACAATATGAATCAGTTAATACTTAAATAAAACATCAACATCCTACTAATAATCATCAAAATATTTTATGTGAAAAGGTTTTGGATGATATGTTCAATGCTGCGACACATGAAACCAGTCATGTATGCATATATAGTTTTTTTAAGGGATAAATAGTACACCAATAGCTTGACTCTTTCCACTATCCTGAACAACCCAAAAAACCTGAGCACTAGGTTTACCTATCTCCTAATAAGACACTGACCCAACCTAGGTGAATCCCAAAGGAAAATATGATAACCAACCTAAAAATCTATAGGTCTTCTCCAATGGTTAGTTTAATATATATAGTAGCTCTGGATGGTCACCAACTACTTTTTGATCTAATAAACCAACTCAGACATCCCTTGCATGAGACTAGTTCCAGCAAGCATTGACTCACCCAACTTTAACTACCAAAGAGGTGAGAGATAATGTATTCCTACAAATCCTAAAAAGGAGAAACTTGGATCGATGGCTGGAAGATATTATTATAAAGAAAATCTATGATTGATATATGTTTTTTCCAAGAACTACCAAAATACATGACAAAGGCTTGTAATATATCTTCCATAATCTAAATTTTATGCTTAGATTGGCCATCAGTTTGAGGATGATAAGATGCAATCAGAAGAACCTATGATCCTATATCCTTTTGAATGCCTTTCCAAAACCAATTTTTGAAATGAGGATCTAGGTAAAAAATGATACTTCTCATTACACCGTGTAGTCGAACTATCTCCTGCACATAGAGACTACCCAAATAAATAATGGTGAAGGTATCCCTGATAAGGAAAAGGTGGTATACCTTCATTAGTAGATTCATGATTACCCATACAACATTATTCTTGTGGGGTTCCTTGGGAAATATCATTATAAATTTCATATTGACATCATCCCATTTCAATTATAGAATGTGTAGATGCTGTTACAACCCAGTAAGCCTCTGATTCTCATCCTTCACCTATTGATAGGTGAAACTTCTCCCCAAAAATCCCAATATATATTTCTTCTTTCCTATCCACCAGTACTATCTACATAAATCACAATACTTCTTTTAAATACCTCGATGTACCAACCATTTAGATGCATGAAACTCTCTTATCAGCTCCTCATTTAAACCCATAGAAACCCATAATCATCCATAGAAAAGAAGAATGTTCCAAGTGCCAAGAGACTATCATGATGGTGGATCCCCACCATATAAGATGTCAATTAGAGATAATCCCTTTGTATCGGATAACTTCTATAACACCCCAATATTTCATAGTATGTTATCTCTTCAAAGTAATTCGATAACTTGCGCTACACGCAACACCGAGTTCGAGCGCACCACGACTTACCAAACTAGCAGTTCAAAAAAAATTTATGAATTATATTAACTTAATTTTGAATTTTATTTACTCCATATATTTTTAGAATCCATATTATGTGTTTTTAGACATAATATAAGAAAAAATACATTTTTTCAGATAAAAGAAGTATTTTTCAAAAAATACAATTTCACTGCCTTTTAATGGAGAACCCTTTTTAAAACCAATATTTGGAACTTTTATATATTAAATTTAATGAAATTAAATTATTCTATGGAATCGGGACATAAAAATTTATTTTGGATAAATTTTTGGTACTTTTCTAATAACTTTCATATTTTGATGAATAATGAACATACTAAATTTTAATTGAAAACAACTGTTTTAATAAAAATAATTTATAGGGTTAAATTATGAATTTGAATGGTTTTTAAGAATAATTATATTATATTTTTATCATTTAATACAATTTATTTTATTATAAGTAATTTCCCATTTAAATTTGACATAAACACATGTCAATCTTTTGATAGTTTTTACTTTTTAAAAACCCGACTTTTGGTTTTGACAAAAAAAATTAATTTTAAATTAATTAATGAAACTTCTATGTTTTGAAATTAGTAAAATATAATTCATTTTTGAATTTGTAATATCAAAATTATCTTAGGGCGAATTTTTAGTATTTTTCGGAAAACATTCAATTTGTTGAGGAATAGTGAAAAAAACTGCGTTTTTGTTTAAAATGGATTTCTAATTTAAATAATAATTCATTGAAATTAAAATTATTTAAAGTAAAAATAGATAAATAATAACTATATTAGTTCAATTTAATTAATTGGAATCATTTTATAATAAAATTAGATGTATAAAATTTTATTGAATTTTTTAACGTCTTTTACCCACCTTCTAGGCAAGTTAGAAAATTTGAAAAAAACTTAATTTTACCAATTTTGTGAGTTGAATTTCAAAAATATGAGAGAAAATGTTGGAATCATTAATTAAAATGTGATTCATTAAGAAGAAAATAATTTTTTTTTTGTGAATAATAACTTTTGAATTTTATTTACCACGATTAAAAGTAAATTGGGAAATTAAAGGTAAAAATGATATTATAATTACCCTAACACATGTACTAATTCTATTGGATAAGTGTAAATCGACCAGAAATAAAATTAGGAATAAAATATGATCCTTTAGGTCCACTTGGATTAGATTAGGACATTTATTGTTATTTTATTTAAAGATGAGTTAAAATTGTTAAATTCAAAGTTTATTAACTAAACCATTTTTAATATGGGTTTATACATAAGATAAATTAGAATGTAAATATTCATTAGTAAGATAAAAATATTTCTTACATAATAATATTTTATTTATAAATTTTATATATTAAATAATTAAATTTATTTATGACACAATGATGATGTAGTAATTATCTTCTTAATGAAATATTAAAATAATTGATATTATAAATATACAAATAAATATGATTTGAGACTTTTAAAAAATTAAACTCATTTATAGGTTAATATTATATATTAGGGTTTATTAGATAAATTTTTTTCTAAGTGATAAGGTTGTTATGGCTTTCCCAAAAAACAAAATACTAAATAGTGTCAAAATTGACAAAAATTAGTTTTTAAAACAAATACTATATTATTGGTTGATATAATATTTATAAAAATATAAGGTTTGAAAAAAGGGATGAAATAATATTATTTATATCATTAATGAACCACTTGAGGTTACCTTGGAAGTTTAGAGTAAGTTTATCAACCATATAGTGTAAGAATACAAGAAGACACGATAAAAGTTAAACTATTTAACTAAGAGTTAAATATAAATGATAAGCTTAAAATGGTAACATAAACTTGTCAAAAACATATGGGTTGATAGTATATGGACCCATAACTATCTATGGTTTTAAATAAATTAATTTGGATCCATTATAAACCGAATATGATTGAATAATAAATTATTATTTTAATCTTTTCCTAAAGTGACCCTCACCCCTCTTATAAAAGGGCACTTCCCCTTATCTTAATTTCACACCTCTAAAGCCATTTTTCTCTACCAAAAACTACCCAAATATCCTACAAACATCCCTAAAATAAAACTAGAGTTATTAATTTGATCATAAATCCAACCTAAGGAGACTTTTTGATCAACTCAAAAGGAAACACCTGAAGAAGAGGTAATAATTTCACCACCCTCTTTCAAGTTTTTCCTTCTTCCACTTACTCTTTATATGTTGTTTCCATACCAAAATAATAACTCCAGTAACTCCTATATACTATGATGTTATTATTAATATTATACAACCATATTCATTATTCTATCCATCCTACAAATGACAAAGTCACCATACGTACATACATACGACTTACCGTCTCCACAACGTGGTGTAGTTTGTTATTCAAACGCTTCATTATTTAGATGGGTATAATAATGAGTATAAGTGATTTAAATAATAAATATAACATGTTATTGATTATGTATATATTGAAATCTGGAAGTTTTGATGTTTTTGTTTGATGAAGATGATGAACTGATGGTTGAAGTGTTGAATCAGCAGTATGGGTCTTTGGTTTTGGGTGTAATGGTTTGGTTTGTAATTGACTATGTTTGGTGGGGACTTCTGATTGGGTTTGGGCAAGATGTTTGCCCTCATCCATCTCCTTATTTACTGCACTTTTTATTTCTTTTAATAAATGGTCAGAGGTTATTCCTCTGACTGAAATTTCCTGGTATATATGATATATCATCCAATTACATACGAAATCATCATCAATATAATGATATTGTCTCTCATGCGTACATACGGATTAACGTCTCCATGAACGTGATAAGATTCATTCCCCATAATAATATTTTAAGAATAATTTTAATTTTATGATTAAAAATAATTTTTAAGAACTTAATGTCATTCTGGATATGAATCAAATACATCCTATCCATAACAAACATGGCTTACATAACCAATCATATAAAGAAAAATAGACCAGTTTACACCTGAAATGATGAACTACTAAAATATTATTAACAAAGCAATATTATAAGTTCATATGTGATATCATATTTATGTATGTGGTTATTTTATAATTTAATAAAAAAAATTAACAATTATACAAGAGGTTAACGTACCCGTGACCAAAAGAAATGTACAAGGTAAGGGTTAATTCATTAATCTTATTATTATTTGAGATTGTTTATGTGTATGTTTTTACTGGGACATATTTATTATCCATGTCCATTATTCATAAAAGAGTTTAAAAAGGGATTCATTTTAAGGGAATCTTTTACTAAAACATCATTTAATTTTTTTTTAAAGATTTATTCTTATAAACCTTTCTCATTAATTCCCATATTTTCAAAATGGTTTTAAGGATTTATTTATATGAAAATGAATGTTTTAAAATGTTAATTCCTTTCAAAAGTTTCAAAGTGGTATGGGAAATTTTGATTCAAAACTATCTTTCAAAAGACTTCCTTTATAAATTGTGTGAAATTTAAATGATTTCATGAAAAAGAGATATTTCTCTCAAAGATTTTTATTGATCATTTTCAACTATGTCAGTATCCTTTACGAGATATTATTCTTGGTCGAGGTTGATTTATTATGATATAAATCGTCCATATTCTATTAAAGGTTTTGTGATATGTTTGACTATGGATTTGTTATTTTTATACCATTCATGGTTTATGGTTAATGTATTAAAATTTTTTATGCTATTTTTAATATGAATGTTTATGTTATGTTTAAAACTTTTCATATGAGGAATGCATTGGACTTAGTAAGTGATGGGTGGAGCCCGCTATAGCTCCTTGATGCATCTGTAGGTCTCATGAGACAATCTAGTGTCTTGGAACAAGGCCTTGAAAAAATCTTATTTGTAGTCTTGGCACAAATCCTTGACTATGTGGTTATGAAGTCTGGAATTATACATTCCATCATTATGAAATTGGATATTGATATTGCATGTGATTATTCGACTAGTATAATATTCATGGGAATAAGAAAAATTGAATTATTTGATTTATATTTTCCATATTATGATGAAGTTTAATTTTAAAAGGATTATATTTTATTCTTATACATTTCATTAAATGTTTATGCTCATTTATGAATGTTTCCGCTATATTGTTATCCTTACTGAGCATCTTATCTCACCCCTTTCTATGTTTTATTTTTTCCAAGATGTGAAGAAGTATATTATAACTGACCTATAGGGATAGTCTATAGGATATTAATGTGGTCATTGGAGAAAATGTTGTTGTTTTTCATTTTTTAATGTAATGTAAAATTTATAAATTTATCCAGTACTTCCAAGGCTACTAAATCGATCAGTCTTTCGAGACATTATTCCTTGTATGATGAAAATGTTATGTAATAATGCACCGACTCTAGGTAACTAGGGTCTGGGCATTACAGTTAGTATCAAAGGAAGTTTAGTACATACCTTGTAAACTATATTTAGAAAAACTCTGATTAGAGAAAATTATCCTAAGATAGAATTTGAGGATTAGTATAGTAGAAGTTCCTAGAATTTTGGTAATGTAGTGATTTTGGGTATTTTCCAAGAAATACATCCCTATCTGGATATGATCAAGTAGAGGCGGCTCTGCCACAAATCTACCTAAGAGTGAAAACTCCAACAAGGAGTTTTAGGTTTGACCCGGGGTTTCATGGTACATGACAACTACCTTGCTGCACTCTTGGTTACGACACTCCCGGGGGATATGCTTAGAATAATTCACATTTTCATTACAAGCCATTATGAAGGATTTACGAGTAAATAATTCCTCGAAGAAATCGTTTTTATGATTATAGATTATATGCATGATATTTTCAATTTATGTTAGATATTTTACAAGTTTGTAATTATGCATTGCGATTCATAAACTAACCTAGTGTATGTCATTGTTTAGAAATGGCGCCCAGTAGATGGGATGAGAACTCTAGCAATATGCATGATCTAAAGAGTAAGAAGGATCATATCTTTCATGGTATTAAGGCAACATTTAGAAGGGAAATAGTCTCTCACGTATAATAATCATATGAAAAATAGTATAATGTGTTAATAAGATATGTAAAGAATTCTCCGAGTCCTATAGCTTTTAAGGGAAGCCAGAGAACAAAAGGATGGTAGAGAGAAATATGGATAAATATAGTAAGGGAAAGAAGGATTTTCCCATATGTGATGACTGTGGAAAGAATATCCTTGGTAAATACTTGAAGGGAATGAGAGTTTGTTATAAGCGTAAAAAAAGACACCAAGTACATGATTTAAAGGGTAAGAAAAAGGTTTCAAATGTATAATGCTTCATCTCCAAGGAGTTGGGACATTACGCGAATCAATGTCCCGATCATCAGAGTATACCGAAAATTATGATGTTGGATAATAATCAAGTTTTGACACTACCGCAGATGAAGAGTAATGACTAGTGTTCTTATGTTGATATTAAATAATTATGTCATTTGAGTGTTGTATTAACAATTTACATGGTATAAGAATTATAGAGTATATAAGGATTGTACTACAATACTATTTCATTAAGGATTTGAGATTGTATGGTACCCAGAAAAGTGACTCAATAGCAAGCTAATTTTTTTGGAAAATACATGGCTGAAGGAAATATAAACTTTAATATGGTCCTGATACTGAGGTATTGATTTTGGAAAAAGAGATGATTGTTTTGGATAAATTATATTGGATATGATAGACTACCTTGGAACTAATTAATGGTCTTTTTATTCCAAAATAGTTAGAGTTTACAACATTTTTGGATATAAGAAGTATATCCAATATTCTATAAGGAATAAGAGTGCATGAATGTAATCAATAAGGTTTTATGGTAATTCAGGGCGTTATCGTGTTTTAAAAGAATAAATGATGAAGGTATTAACATGTTATTATGTGGAAAAAAGAATTTTCATTGTGTTTACCTTCCTTATATATTTTGGACTATGAATTTGGCCAGAAGTATTTTGGATAAGTCTAAAGGTTGGAACAGATTAAATTTTACATTGGATACTATTGTTAAGGTTAAAACATTTTTTAAGATTATTTGTGGATTTTTATAAAAAGGACATCTTGGAGGTTGGGCAACAACCCGTCGCGTCTAGCAAGGCCGTGAGACTTGAACTCAAAACCAAAGGGTGACATGGGTGCATCACCTACCACTAGCCTACGTTATGTCTTGCTTGGTATAATGTAGTTTTTTTAAATAGTCTAACAAATGAATTATAAATTCATTATTTTTGGAATCCTATTTGATTAGGATAAATAGAATATTTTTGAATTCCATTATCTTTTAGAGTGAAAGAAGAGTTTGTGTTAGGAATTAGTTAAAGGATGAAACTCTACTTGTCAAGTATATATTTTTCCTCTTATTATATGAATAAATCAATTCTTAAACATAAAGGAAGGGATCTCAAAACCAAAAATGTGTTATCGTAATACCTTATGTTTTGTTGAACCGATGATATTTTAAATCATCATAGATTGATGGCTTTGAGGCTCTCAATTTTACAATTATCTATGATTGATAACCTCAATCACTCCATATAAATATTTAAATTTTTCCTCCAATTATGTGTCTCATAATTCCACCAATGTTTTCCTAATAGAGATCATAATTTTATGGTGACTTTTTCATTATATTTCCCCCTTATTAAGATTATATTTCATTATCCCAATTTTCGATGTGGGTTTTCCACAAAGGTATTTTTATATTTTTAACCTTTTATTTTCAAAGAAAAATTTCAAATTGAAAGGATGAAATTTATTGAAGGAGGGGAGAATGTGACATCCAAATATTTCATTGTATGTCATCTCTTCAAAGTAATTCGATAAATTGAGCTACATGCAACACCGAGTTCGAGCGAACCACGACTTACCAAACTCACCGTTCAAAAAGTGGTAATGAATAGTATTAACTGAATTTTGAATTTTATATACTCCATATAGTTTTAAAATCCAAATTATGTGTTTCTTAGACATAATATAAGAACAAATTCATTTTTTTCGGATAAAAAAAGTATTTTTCAAAAAATACAATTTTACTGCCTTTTATTGGAGAACCCTTTTTAAAACCAATATTTGAAACTTTTATATATTCAATTTAATGAAATTAAATTCTTATTTAGAATTGGGACATAAAAATTCAGTTCGGATAAATTTTTGGTACTTTTCTGATAACTTTCATATTTTGATGAATAGTGAAAAATACTAAATTTTAATTGAAAAAAACTTTTTTAATCGAAATAATTTATAGTGCTAGATTATGCATTTGAATGGTTTTAAAGTATAATTGGATTATATTTTTTTTTCATTTAACAGAATTTAAGTCATTATATGTACTTTCACATTTAAATTTAACCTAAACACATGTCAATCTTTTGATAGTTTTTACTTTTTGAAAACCCGTTTTTTGGTTTTGACGACAGGAATTAATTTTAAATTAATTAATGCAACTTATATGTTTTGAATTTGGTAAAATAGAATTAATTTTGGAATTCGGAATATCAAAACTATCTTTGGTTAATGTTTTGGTATTTTTCTGAATCCTTTCAATTTTTTGATGAATAGTGAAAAACATTGTGTTTTTGTTTAAAATCGACTTTTATTTAAATAATTATTTATTTTATTTAAATTTATTTAAAGTAAAAATAGTTAAATAATACCTATATTAGTGCAATGTAATTAATTGGAGTCATTTTATAATAAAATTAGATGTGTAAAATTTTATTGGATTTTTTAACGTTTTTTACCCACCATCTAGGCACATTAGCAAATTTGCATAAAACATAATTTTACCACTTCTGTGAGGTGAATTTCAAATATTTGAGAGGCACGGTTGACATCAATTATTAAAATGTGATTCAATAAGAGGAAAATAATCTTTATTGAATAGTAATTTTTGAGTTTTACTTACCACAATTAAAAGTAAATAGGGTAATTAAAGGTAAAAATGATATTATAATTACCCTAACACATGTCCGAATTTTATTGGATAAGTATAATTAGGCCAAAAAAACCATAGGAATAAAATATGATCATTTAGGTCCACTGGGATTAGATTATGACATTTATTATTATTTTATTTAAAGAAGAGTTAAAAGTGTTAAATTCAAAGTTTATTAACTAAACCATTTTAAATATAGGTTTATAAATAAGATAAATCAGACTATAAAATTTCATTAGAAAGATAAAAATATTTCCTACATAATGATATTTTATTTATAATTTTTAGAGATTAAATAATTAAATTTATTTATAAAACAATGATGATGCAGTAATTACCTTCTTAATGAAATATTAAAATAATTGATATTATAAATATCCAATTAAATATAATTTTAGACTTTTGATAAATTAAAATAATTTTCTAGGTTAATATGACATGTTAGGGTTTATTAGATAAATGATTTTTAAGTGATAATGTTATTATGACTTTCAAAAAAAAACAAAATACCAAATATAGTTTCAAAATTGACAGAAATTAGTTTTTAAAACAAATACTATATTATTGGTTGATATAAAATTTCTAAAGATCTAAGGTTCGGCCAAAGGGCTTAAATAATATTATATATGTCATTAATGAACCACTTGAGGTTCTCTTGGTAGTTTGGAGTAAGATTATTAACCATATAGTGTAAGAATACAAGAAGACACGGTAAAAGCTAAACCACTTAACTCAGAGTTAAATATAAAAGATAAGGTTAAAATGGTAACCTAAACTTGTATAAAACCTATTGGTTGATAGTGTTTCGACCCATACACTACAAGAAAAATCACTATTTGCGACGCGATTTCTTCCCGTCGCAAATAACCCGTCCAGGAAGGTAATTGCGACGGGAAAATTTCACCCTCGCAAATAACAAATTATTTGCGACGAGTTTTCATCTCCCGTCGCAAATAGTTTGGCGCGAATTGCGCGCCAAACCGCGCAGGGGTATTTGCGATGGGATCCCGTCGCAAATACCCGGCGGCGGTTGATAACTTTTTGCGATGAGATGTCTTCCCATCGCAAAAAGGCTGTCGGTAGGAACTATTTGCGACAGGTCCCGTCATAAATAACCTTTTAACCATCAGCTGTAATTAATTCGGGCGAAGGTATTTGTGACGGGCCCCGTCGCAAATACCACCATTTGCGACATGAAACCCGTCGTTAATAACCCCGTCACAACTAATCTAACCTATATATACCCCCATCCGTTTTTTCTCAAATCACTCAGATCTTGCTCTCTCCCTCTTTTCATTTTCCAGTTTCAAGGAAAAATTTTCTTTTAGGTGAATTTTTTTATACGAGAGCAATTGGAGGACGTCAATATCTTCAGAATATCAAAGTTTAAGGTATTTATATTTTATTTTTTTCATATTTATTTTATTTTTATGTTAATTTTAATTGTTATTTATTAGTTGTAATTAAATTAGATTTCAATTGTTTTTTATTTATATCAATTTTAAATAAGAAATTGATATTGTTAGTGATAATTATAAATAATTTGTATTAATTTGCAATAATTAGATACAATTAGTAATAATTAGATATAATTAGTAATTATTAGATATAATTAGTAATAATTAGATATAATTAGTATTAATTTTTAATTATTAGATATAATTAGTAATAATTAGTATTAATTTACAATAATTAGTAATAATTAGTATTAATTTGCAATAATTAGTTATAAATAGATACAATTAGCAATAATTAGCAATAATTAGCAATAATTAGCAATAATTAGCAATAATTAGCAATAATTAGAAATAATTAGAAATAATTACAAATAATTAGTAATAATTTCTAATAATTAGTAATAATTAGTAATAATTACTAATAATTAGTAATAATTACTAATAATTAGTAATAATTACTAATAATTAGTAATAATTACTAATAATTAGTAATAATTAGTAATAATTAGTAATAAACAGTATTAATTAGTAATAATTAGTAATAATTACTAATAATTACTAATAATTATTAACAATTAGTAATAATTAGTAATAATTACTAATAATTAGTAATAATTACTCATAATTACTAATAATTAGTAGTAATTAGTAATAATTACTAACAATTACTAATAATTAGTAATAATTACTAATAATTAGTAATAATTACTAATAATTTGGAATAATTAGTAATAATTAGTAATAATTAGGAATAATTAGGAATAATTAGTAATAACTAGTAAAAATTTGTAATAATTAGTAATAATTAGTAATAATTAGTAATAATTATTAATAATTAGTAATAATTAGTAACAATTAGTAATAATTATTAATAATTAGTAATAATTAGTAATATTTAGTAATAATTAGTTATAGTTAGGAAGAATTAGTAATAGTTAAAAATAATTACGAATAATTAGGAATAATTATTAATAATTAGGAATAATTAGGAATAATTAGGGATAATTAGGAATAATTAGGAATAATTAGGAATAATTAAGAATAACTAGGAATAATTAGGAATAATTATGAATAATTAGGAATAATTAGGAATAATTAGGAATAAGTAGGAATAATTTTGGAATAATTAAGAATAATTAGGAATAATTAGGAATAATTAGGAATAATTATGAATAATTAGGAATAATTAGGAATAATTAGTAATAATTAGTAATAATTAGTAATAATTAGTAATAATTAGTAATAATTAGTAATAATTAGTAATAATTAGTAATAATTAGTAATAATTATTAATAATTAGTAATAATTAGTAATAATTAGTAATAATTAGTAATAATTAGTAATAATTACAAATAATTAGTAATAATTAGTAATAATTAATAATAATTAGTAATAATTAATAATAATGAGTAATAATTAGTAATAATGAGTAATAATTAGTAATAATCAGTAATGATTAGTAATAATCAGTAATAATTAGTAATAATTGGTAATAATTAGTAATAATCAGTAATAATTAGTAATAATCAGTAATAATCAGTAATAATCAGTAATAATTATTAATAATCTGTAATAATTATTAATAATCAGTAATAATTAGTAATAATTACTAATAATTACTATTAATTAGTAATAATTAGTAATATTTAGTAATAATTAGTAATATTTAGTAATAATTAGTAATAATTAGTAATAATTAGTAATAATTAGTAATAATTAGTAATAATTAGTAATAATTAGTGATAATTAGTAATAAAAAAAATGATATTATCAATATTTATGAAAAAAAAATATTAATATTATTAAAATAATAAAAAATTTATAAAATATTAAAATTATCAATATTCGCAATAGGCTGTGCTCTATTCTTAACATGTTTAAATCTCAAAGGGTCACTAATTGTCAGGTTATGCACAATAAAAAGTTTATGTCAACCATGTCCAAGGTAAACTCTATAATTATCCTTGCATGGTTGATCACCTAGAAAGTAGTGTTGGAATATGACAACCCAAGTCATGCCCTTCTCATATATAAGAATTATCTCACATAACCCTTTACATAGACCATTCTTTCTTGAAAATTGAAGAGAAAGATACTAATATCCCCTCAAATTTGTAAGGAAGAATGATCTATGTAAAGGGAGCGCGATGGTTCTTAGAGACGAGAATGACATTACTTTGGTCATCCTATTGCAACACTACTTGTGAGGTGATCAACCATGAAAGTAAAATTATAGAGTTTACATTGGACATGACTGACATAAACTTTTTATTGCCCATGACATGACAATTGGTGACCCTTTGAGATTTAAACATGTTAAGAATTGAACAAAGTCTCTTGCGAATATTGATAATTTTAATATTTTATAATTTTTTTAATATTTTAATGATATTAATATTGTTTTTTTATAAATATTGATAATATAATTTTTTTATTAGTAATAACTAATAAACGAAATCTACTTGGATAATGAAGGGAAAATTTGTAATCATCTCTACAATGATGATTACCAAATTTCCTTTCATTATTCAAGCAGTTTTCATTTTGCTAAGTATTTATAAGTATTGCTAAATTAGTAATAAATTGTAATAAATTGTAATAATTAGTAATAATTAGTAATAAATTGTAATAATTAGTAATAAATTGTAATAATTAGTAATAATTGTAATAATTGTAATAATTATTAAGTAGTTGTAATTAATTATCCTCTTTTTTTAGATAGTGTTTTTATAATTTCAAATTATTCAAAAATAGTTATTTTTTTATATTTTATGTAGAAAAATATAGAACAAGGAAGTCAACATCAATCATTATTAGATGACCGTGCTTGGATAAATCATTGTAGAAATCCAAATGGTTCTGGTTTAAATCCTGTATATATTGAGGGTGTTGAAGCTTTCATAGAATTTTCATCATGAAAACCAGAGTATGTTTCAGAAGGCACAATTAAGTGTCCTTGTAAAAAATGTGCTATGAGAACGTTTGAAACATTTGACAAGGTTGAGGGACATTTCTTGCGGTTTGGTTTTCAACCAGATTATGTATTTTGGTATCAACATGGTGAACACAGCTCTAGATAAGAACATAAGAACTTGATTTCGGGTCCATCATGGTTTCAAAATTTAGTACATGATGTTGTAGGTCCATCTGTGCAACAAACTGAAACTCACGATGATATTGATTTAACTCCCGAGTTGGTAGCATCCGAATTTTATGAGTTGTTGAGGTCTGCAAAGGATGCATTATATCCTGGTTTCAAGATAAGCAAATTAGAAGCGATTGAAAAATTTATGGCTATTAAATCAGATAATGCAAAGTCAAATAACTGTTTTGATCAGATATTTTATTTGGTTAAAACACTGTTACCTGAAGGAAATGTGTCGCCTAAAAATTTCTATGAGAGAAAGAGGCTGATTCCTAATCTGAGCCTTAGTTATTAGAAGATTCATGCATGTCTAAATGATTTAATATTATATTCTAGAGAAAATGATTCATTGGATTGTTGTCCCACATGTGGACAATCGAGGTATAAAGAAGCTCAACTAGGGATGTCTAGATCGATTCCAGTTAAACAGTTGAGATATTTCCCCCTTACACCTAGGTTCCAGTGTTTATTTATGTCTCAGAACACAATGTCAATGATGTCATGGAACAAAACCAAGATTTTAACTAATAAAATCTTGAATCATCCATTTGATGGTGATTCATGGAAACATTTTGACCGTCTGCATGCTTCTTTTTCTATAGAAGCCCGAAACATGTGATTAGGTCTTTCTACTGATTATTTTTGTCTATTTGGTTCTTATGGTAGTCAGTATTCATGTTGGCCTGTCTTTATAACTCCGTAAAATTTTCCTCCATGGATGTTGATAAAAGATTCTTATATCTTTTTGACTCTATTAATCCTAAGCCATCCGAAAAAGAATATTGATGTTTATTTGAAACCATTGATTGATGAATTAAATGAATTATGGAGTGATGGTGTTAATACATATGATGTTGCTGTGAAATAAAATTTCATATTAAAAGCTGCATTGATGTGGACGATTAGTGACTTTCTGACATATGACATGTTATCTGGTTGGAGTACACATGGTCCGAAATCTTGTCCTTACTATATGAAAGAAAACAAAGCCTTTATGCTCTTCAATGGAAAAAACCTTGCTATTTTTATTTTCGCCATATATTTCTTCCAACCGATCATCCTTTTCGGAGGAAAAAATCTCATTTCAGAAAAGGTACAATTAAAAGGGATGAACCTCCAAAGATGATCTCAGGTACAAAGTTAAAATCCATTGTATTTTCCTTACCCCCCATCACATTTGGACCACGAGTAAACCAACAGAAAATTCATGGCTTTGGGAAGGAACATAATTGGATAAAATAGATCATTTTTTTGGATCTTCTGTATTGGTCTGATTTGTTGGTCCACCACATGTTGGATGTTATGAATATTGAGAAGAACTATTTTGACAATTTATTTCATATAGTTTTGGATACACCAGGTAAGACCAAAGATACTGTAAAGGAATGATTAGATCTTGCCCAAATTTGCAGGCGACCAGGACTTGAACACTTTGAAAATGTCAGATCACAAAGGTTAATGAAGACAAAAATAGCTTATACACTATCCAAAGATATTCTCTTATTATTTTTTTAGTGGATTGCAGATTTGAGACTTCCAGATAGTTATGCTTCTAATTTGGGAAGATGTGTTAAGAATGGTTATATTACTGGATTAAAAAGTCATGATTGTGATGTTATAATGGAAAGACTTTTGCCGATTGGATTCATAGGTTTGTTGAATTTTATGATTTGGGATTCTATAACAGACATATCATATTTTTTTTGAGACATTTGTGCAGTGATAACAGACTATGATGTGCTAAGAAAACTGGAAGAATATTTTTCTGTAATTAGACGTAAAGTAGAAAAAATCTTTCCGCCGACTTTATTTGACTTAATGGAACATCAGATATTACATTTTATACAGGAATATAAATGTGGAGGTCTAGTATAGTTTCAATGGATGTACCCATTCGAGAGATGCATGCAGAAATTGAAGAAAAAAGTACGTAACAAAGCATCAGTTGAAGGCTCAATTGCTGAAGATTATTTTCAAGAGGAAATTGCTTTTTTTCTTCTCTCATTATTTTGAATCTCAATATCCCTCAAAACAAAATCGCATGGAAAAAAATGAGGGGAATGTTATTGACGAAATGGAAAATCAATTAACAGTTTTTAATCATCCAAATCTTGGTTTCGGTGGAGTTCATAAATGATGGATTTCAGATGATGAACATCACAGATTTCATTCATACGTTCTACTCAACTGTGAATAAATTACATCATTTTTACTGTGAGTGCTTCTATCACTTATTCTATAATTTATGTTACAATATTTAAGCTTATTTTATTTGTAGGTTATACGAAAATCATATCAAGAAACAACTTCCACAAATTACAGCAGCTTCTCTTGAAGAACACATACAATTTTTTTTATCAATGGTTTCAAAAACTAGAAACATAAATTATTGATGGTTTAATATCAATTCCGTTTATTATTTATTATATTTATAATTGTTTTACAAATTTTCAGGTGTCTCAATATGCTGATAAAATTGATAAGAGACTATGTATATTGAGTAACCCACCATCTAAAATGGTTAAATATAATAATACATATGTAGTGAATGGTTTTCGATTTCATACACATGCATATGAGGAATCAAAAAAACAATGAACATGGGAGTTTTCTTGAGGGGATCACATCATAGAGAAACCGAAGTTGACTTTTATGGCATTTTAGATGAAATTATTGAGCTGTGTTATCTAGGACAGAATTACATAACAATGTTTAAATGTCAGTGGTTGTATATTAAGAGAGGCTTGCGTGTTCATCCAAATCATAGAATCATTGATATTAAATATATAAGTCTTCTTACAGTAAATGAACCATTTTACTGGCTCAACATGCACATCAAATTTATTATGCAAAGTACTATACTTATTCAAGAGACTTGAGCGATTGGTGGAGCATAATAAAAATGAAATATCGGGAAAATTAGTTTTCTCAAACTAAATATGGTTCCGCTGAAGTAGAAGGAATTGAAATTTTTCAAGAGACTGCTCAAAATCCATCTGATTCACAAAGAGACATGAATATCGACGATGACACCCTATAATTAAGGATCGATGGTGATGAAGATGTTAATGATGTTACAAATGAATTTTAAATGACAAGAGATGCTGAAACTGAAACTCATATGGATATTGATGATGCTTACGAGGAAGATGAAAAATTGACCTTGACAGCTATTGAGAAGAGGATGAAGATGAACATTGGAACAGTTAAATGCTGGTTATAATCATAACTAATATATATCTATATATAATAGTTATTTTCAACTATCTGATAACAATAATCATTTTGTGTTTTAGATGGACTCTGATCTATTGTGTGAGTTAGAGGAGGATGAGCTACCTTTGGATGATGGGGATGTTGGATCATCTGACCCTCAGCCTAATGGTGGTTTAGGAGGTACGCGGAGGGGGCGCGGTCTTGCGCGACTGATGATTTCTGACCCTATCCCCGAGCGACGTCCACATCTTGGTTTCGATCCATGCACATGGAGGTATGGTAACCTCTATATTTTAGTAGATTTAATTAATATATTTATATATATACTAATTGTTTGATTATTTATTCCTTTTTCATAGTTTTCAGTATGTAGCTATTGGATAGGGGAGCGCTATATTGCGTAATTATTTTTCTCATCCATGGATCACATGGAATGAAATTTCTGTTGATGTGCAATGCGACAGTTCCATCATTGGATGGTACGTAAATAAATAATATTTATTTTGAAATTTATTTTATTAAAAACTTTATATTATAAATTATTTGTAGGGTTTATGGTATCCTATCGATGATAGCATGCGCGATGCTATCCACGCGGCATGGCAGGTTTCTATGTGTGACCGTTTCTGTTAGTTTTTGTACAATTTGAGAAGGAAAACCATTAAGAAGGTATGAGTTATAGAATTTGATGAGTCGTGTATAGCCCACTGACCAGAGTACATTTCATCTCACATTTGGAATGGATTATATTTACACTAGTTGGGTGGTGGATTTCAAAAAAGATCTTCAGTGGGATGACAGAACTGTGGGAGAGAGGAGGTGACACATCGAGCTGGTAGCCGTACATTATGTTCTCATAGAGATAATTTGGTAACTATATTTTTTATATATTTTATATAACTTTAAATATAAATAGTTTATTTTATATTTCTGTAGGTAGTCGAGAATCCCAATATTACGGAGTTAGACATTTATCGGAGGATGTACAGTGATCCCGCCACTAGAGAGATTATAGGTGATCACCAGCGCCAAATTGTGGTTAGTATTATTTTTCTAGTTTGACAATTAACTACATATAATATTTTCACAATTTTAATTTTAAATTGGAATTGAAGGAGTCATATGAGGCTGCGACCTCTCAGACACATGCTGAGGGTCAGGATGAGATGACTGAGTAGACCAGTGCACACCATTTCGATGAGGTGGCATGGATACAGGCGACTCAGTATGGCTTTGAGAAGGGCAGAGTAGTTGGTATCAGATCTCATTTGACTCCTAGTACTTATTATGGTACTGCTGCGATGTTGACGTCTATATCGAGAGGAGCTCATAGAGAGTCATCATCTTCTGGCTCATAGTATCAGGAGAAGTTGCGAGCTCAATCCGAGCTTATAGAGACTTTGCAGAAGCAACAAGAAGAGATGAGTCGGTGGCAACAGCAGCAGGAGCAGCATCACGAGGAGTAGATGCGTCGATGGCAGCAGTAGCAGCAGTAACAACATGAAGAGGTGATGTATCGATGATAACAGCAGTATTAAGAGAAGATGGAGTACATGCATCGTCTGACTCGTAGTTTAGGAATGGAGTTTCATCCACCAGCTCCTTCAGCTCCTCCACCTCCTCCAGAAGATGAAACCCAGTGATTTTTTATGTTAAAAACATTTAAATTTAACATTGTAATATGAATTATTTACATTTTCTGTCTTTTATATCGGTACAAATATTACACAATTTAATTTTTAATATTTTACTATTCTTTAAATATTTTTTTGTGGATATTGAGAATTTTAATATTTTTTATTTTGTTTATTATTTTAATAATAATAATAATATTTTATTAAATATATTTTTTTAGTATTATATTTTTTAATGTTTGTTTATTTTATAATAGTAATAATAATAATAATATTTATAAATTTTTTTTGTGAATATTGAGAATTTTAATATTTTTTTAATAATAGTAATATTATTT
The DNA here is from genome assembly GCA_963277665.1 of Viscum album. NCBI lineage: Eukaryota > Viridiplantae > Streptophyta > Magnoliopsida > Santalales > Viscaceae > Viscum > Viscum album. The sequence continues at coordinate 2,054,026,349 of OY728150.1, read as the reverse complement.
TTTCATTAATCATATTTATATTAAATTTATTTTTTTAAATTAATTTATTATTTTCATCATGACCTTTTGTGACGGGACCCTGTCACAAATAGTCTAACTAAATATTTTTAAAAAACATATTTGCGACGAGACTACTTACCCGTCGTAAATACTTTGTTGTGACGGGCCTGTCACAGAACGTTATATATATATATTTGCGACGAGAGGATGGGCCCGTCACAAAAACTATTTGCGACGAGAGGATGGACCCGTCGCAAAAACTATTTGCAACGGGCCTGTCGCGAAAAAGTTTATGTATAAATAATACATATAATTAGAGGCTTATCTGCGACGGTGATGTTTTCCATCGCAAATAGTATTATTTGTGACGGACACATCACAAATAATGGTATTTGCGACAACATTTTCTGCAATGGTCTATTTGCGACGGGGTCCCGTCGCTAAAGCCTATTTACGAGGGGATCCTGTCACAAATAGGTCTTCGAAATTACCAAGAATTCTAGTAGTGATATCCACCTAAGGATCAAAATAAATTCATTTGGAGCCATTATAAACTGAATATGATCGTATAATAAATTATTATTTTAATCTTTTCCTAAAGTGATCCTCACCCCTCTTATAAAAGGGGACTTCCCCTTATTTTAATTTGAAACATCCAAAGCCATTTGACTCAGCCAAACCCTACCCACATATCCTCCCAAATTCCCTCACATCAACCTAGAGTACTTACTTTGATCAGAAATTCAACTTAAGGATCACTTTTGGTGAACTCAAAAGGAAACACCTGAAGAAGAGGTAATAATTTCACCACCCTCTTTCAAGTTATTTTATTCTTTAAATTATTCTTTATTTGTTGTTTACATACCAAAATAATAAATCCCATACCTCTTACACACTATAATGTTATTATAAATATGGTACAACCATATTCATTATTCTATCTATCCTATAAATGAAAAATTCATCAAACGTGCATATGTATGACTTACCATCTCCAAATCGTGGTGTAGTTTATTATTCAAACACTTCATTATTTTGATGGGTATAATAATGAGTATAACTAATGTAAATAATAAATATAACATTTTAATGATTCAATATATATGATATAGCATCCAATTACATACCATTTCACTATCAATATAATGATATTGTCGCTCATGCGTACATACAAATTACCGTCTCCACGAACCCGATGAGATTCATTATCCATCGCAATCGTTCAAGAATAATTTTAATTTTATGATTAAAAATAATGTTTAAGAACTTAATATCATTTGGGATATGAATCAAATACATCCTATCCATAAAATACATGGCTTACGTAACCAATCATATATAGGAAAACAGATCTGTTAACACCCGACATGATGATACTTCTAAAATATTATTAACAAAGAAATATTAAAATATCATATATGATAACATATTAATGTATGTGGTTCTTTTATAATTTAATAACAATAATTTAACTATTATATAAGAGGTTAACACACCCTTTACCAAGGAAAAGTACAAGGTAGGGGTTAATTCCTCAATCTCATTATTATTTGAGATTGTTTATGTGTAAGTTTTTACTGGGACATAATTATTATACATGTAAATTATTCATTAAAGAGTTTTCAAAGGGATTATTTTTAATGGAATATTTCACTAAAACATCATTTTAAATGTTTTAAAGATTTACTTTTCTAAACCTTTCTCATTAATGTCCATGATTTCAAAATGGTTTTTAGGATTTTTTTATATGGACATGAATGTTTTAAAATGTTAATTCCTTTGAAAAGTTTCAAAGTGGTATGGTACAATTTCATTCAAAACAATATTTTAAATTATATCCTTTATAAATTGTGTGACTTTGAAATGATTTCATGAAAAGATGATATTTCCCTGAAAGATTTTTATTGATCATTTTCAACTATGTCAACATCCTTTACAAAATATTATTCTTGATCGAGGTTGATTTATTAGGATACAAATATTCCATATTCTATTGAAGGTTTTGTGATATGTTTAACTGTGGATGTGTAATTTTTATACCATTCATGATTTACGGTTAATGTATTAACATTTAGTATGCTAGTTTTAATAAGAATTTTTATGTTATGTTTCAACATTTTCATATGAGGAATGCATTGGACTTAGTAAGTGATGGGTGGAGAACAATATAGATCCTAGATGCATCGGTAGGTCTCATGAGACAAACTAGTGTCTTGGCACAAGGCCTTGACAAAATCTTATTTGTAGTCTTGGAACAAGGCCATGACTGTGTAGTTATGAAGTCTGGCATTATATATTACATCATTATGAAATTGGCTATTGATATTGAATGTTATTATTTGACTAGTATAATATTATTGTGAATAAGTAAATGGATTTATTTGATTTATATTTGCCATATTATGATGAAGTTTAAGTTTAAAAGGAATATGTTTTAGTATTATACATTGCATTAAATGTTTATGCTTATTTCTGAATGTTTCTGCTATATTGTTAACCTTACTGAGCATATGAGCTCACCCCTTCCTATGTATTATTTTTCCCAAGATGCGAAGATGTATATTATGACTGAACTATATGGATAGTATAAGGGATATTAATGGGATAAATTGAGACAATTTTGTTTTTGTTTTTCATTTTTTAATATAATGTAAAAGTTATGAATGTATCTAGTACTTCCAAGGATACTAAAACGATCAGTCTTTCGAAACATGATTCATTGTATCATGCCAATGTTATTTAATAATGCACCAACATTAGGTAACTATGGTGGGGGTGTTACAACTTCACTATCTTGATCTAGTCTGGAAGAATAGGTAATATAGATTTCTAAGTCAGCGTTACTCATCCCTATGACTCATGAACATTGAGATGCATGTTTGAAAAGATTACCAACAATTACCACTCATCCCAACAGATCCAAACTACTTATGTCTACATATTTTTGATCAAATAATATTCAATGATGTTTCCATGTCCTAGTGTGTAAGTTTGATCAATGTCAAAAGACTACAGATACTCAACCAACCTCCTCTGTTGAAGGTTTAGTTCTTAATGAGAAAAATGTACTTGAGGATATTATGTTTAATGTATGACACAAACCACTCACCAAATAGAGAGTGTATCTAACACCTTAGGGCATGTAATTATACAACTAACTCCAAATCATGAGTAGGGTAATTCCTCCCATACAGTCCCAACTATTTAGAGCTATAAGAAACCACTCAGTATTCCTATATCTTAATTACTCTGAGTCTGATTTTAGAAGAGTTCCAGTGAATGGAATAATCCTTTCCTAGAATAGGAAAAGTAAGTATCAGTTTTGAGGTTATTTTTATCTTCATCTCCTAGAAATCTCCCTCACAAGGATCCAACAAAATCAACTTCACAATTTCTTTGTCATCCGAGACATCAGTATTGCTAAACTAGAGAATTCCTAGATAAAACATTGATAATATCCTACTAAACCAATAAAACTACAAATCTTGAAGAAATTATTTGGTTTATCTCAAGATACTATGGATACAAACTTTTCTAGGTCCACTTCTACTCCATCCTATGAGATAACATGACAAACGAAGTTTAGTTTATCAATCGAGAAGTTTCATTTAGATTGCTTGGAATAAAGTTCATGATTTGTCAGTGTACTCAAGATGATGTCAGAATATTGGGAATGATTTTATACTAAATGGAATTTCAATAATATTTCATCAACAAAAAATACCTAAAACTAGTATAATAATGGTTTAATGATCTGATTTATCAAATCCATTTGTACCATTGGTTCCTTTTTCAAACCGAATGACATCACAACAAACTCATACAAGACATACCTTCTATTAAAAGATGTACAAAAAATGAATGATGGTATCATCCTCAACTAAGGGTATCCTGACCTCAATTTGATCTTGGGGAAGATCCTAAAACCTCTTAGTTTATTAAAGAGATCATCAATATGTGGAAGGGGATACCGTTTATTTACCATAATATGGTTTCATATCCACCAGTACACACATAAGAACAATATCCTATCAACCTAATTAGTGGAAATCATGGTAGAAACCCATGGTGAAGTACTAGGCTATATGAATCATTTGTCTTATAGGTCTTCCAACTAAACAATCCACTCACAACACTCCAAAATATCCATTCTATAAGGAGAGATAGAGACTTAATTTTCTCATGACACCAAGTCGATCATGAATTGATCTATCAAAATAGTAATAAACACAATAAATATTCAGAAATGACGTCATAAACATGGTATACCACTAGAGGAAAAGAATATTTATATACTATAACATCATCTAGAGTAAGGATTACTACTTGATTTGTGATACAATCCAATCTACAATAAACTGGTTCTGCTCATCCAGCCTGAAGACCCCCTCACCTTGGTGAGTATAAATGCATCTTTATATAGATATAAAGAATAATATCATATAATAATAGTCGATAAAATCATGTTACAAAAATATTAAATCCATACTAAGAATCAAATTGATGTATTCCATTTACAGCACAAACAACTTGAAAAGAAAATGGTAACTTTTAATTTCTAGAGAATATTCCTTACAACATCTGATATCCTCTAACCACACTCCAAATGACATGTTGAATTTCATAACACTATTCGAGGACTAGAAAGCCAATATTTTTTTTAATATGAGAATATAAAAAAGGAATGTGAGCCTCCTATATAAAAAAAAAATAAATGGTAGATTATATAAGAATCATAACTCTATCGGCAGAAGGCCCCAAATAAAAAATTACGGGAGTAGATTTCATAACATGAAGATGAATCACCTACATACCCCGATATCCTATCACAATCTCCTATACCATTCCATATTAATGGTAATATTTCTCCTGTAATGGGGTACCATGTCACCTATCTCAATATGAACTTTCAATGGAACTTAATCTACCGATATGACGATGAGTAGCTGAGTCATGATCGGACAAATGTGCCAAAACTAATCCCCTACCACTACATTACTTTTATAGACCTTCGTAAAATATATCAAGATGACCCAAACTAGCAAAAACACAACACTCTATAGTAGGGTAAGGTCACTGAGAGCACTTGTGGCCATCCTTTTCACACTTAAAGCTCTAAAATATAGCACAATTATGAGATAAATGCCCAGTACCCTAGATACTCTACCCATAACCACCATAATTCTATAGTGAAAGTTCCCACTTCTAGAGGAAAATATCAAAAATTACTATACTAAAACTATTTATCCACCACTTCGGGCCTCTCTCACATCATCTTCTACAATGAGATCACTATTTATCACATCCATAAAACTACTCATTAAAAATACATTCACCTATGACATAATATCATAGAAAATCCTATCCTAGAAATTTCTTTCCCCGGAGTCCTCATCATATACCATGTATGAATAAAAGTGTTGTTGGTCAGTGAAATGTCTTGTATATTCTATTACTAACATGCCTTCCTATGTCATATTCATGGAATTATGAGCCTTGTCACCCCTAAACTTCTCTAGATAGAAGAAGATCATAAAATTATCCTCAAAATCCTTCTAGAATAGATCCTCTTATTTCATATATTACTTTAGGATATCTTAACAATTCTTAGTTGGTCCTCAAAGAATATAAGAAAAAAACGTTACCCTCCTATCAGTGGGTGTATTAAGGTGATTCAATATCATATAGAATAACTCAATCCAGAACTCATCTTCTTGGGGGACTCCCTACACATTAAACACATGAAGATAATATAGTTAGAACTCTGTTGTTAGCTAGAAGATAATAGGTGTGGTGAAAATAGTCTCCCTCTCCATGGATTGCATGAACCTTAGGAATTTATCATTAATCTGATTTTCCATCGAATTCTATGAACCCACAGTAATTCAAGATAAACTGTATTGGGATTTTTCTAATTACCACTCTCCTGATACTCAACTCGAAGATGATACAGATGAATTTTAACCACAAAGACCAACAAACTCTATATAACTCATCAAAAAAAGACCAACTTCAAGAGGTGAAAATAACAAAGAACCAATTAATCAAGGTTATTTTGAACTTGGCTTAAAAATTGAATTGGAATAACATTATTATTTTTTTCTCATTTAATTTATCAGGTATAATAATGGATTTTATTTCACAATTCATATGGGAATACATATCACATAATATAAATATATCTCTATCATGAAGAATTCATGTCAACACAAATCCCTATATTCCTATCATGATGCATGAATAATAATATAATGCAATGCTTGACCATGAATAAAAATATTAATAAAAAATAAAATCACACTACAAGTGATTCAACCAAGGTGATATACCATCAAAAATATAAGAAGATAATGACATGAACAACAATATCATCCATAAGAACTCAGATTTCCCCTTGTACATGAGTTATCTAATCACATGAAGAAGGTCATTACCAAGTCCTAAGATATACTAGTCCCCGTTTAAACCTTTAACAAATAATAATGAAACAAATAAGAAAAATTAAGGGCTCTAATACAACTTTGTTACATTCCTGGCTCGATACTCCCTCATGTGATTGATCCAGGTGGGCTACGTGTCCTCAGACACACCTCCCCGTATGCTAGAGTCTATTGAATAATAATGAGTGTGTAAGGAATATATTAGGGAGACTATACTTTCTTGAAGAGAGTAACAATATAGTGTAAAATAACAACAGAGTTCCAAAAATTATGAAAATAATATAATCAACAACCATGTATCCATGGAATAGTAAAGAACAACTCTAATAACTCAATAATAATATAATCATGTAAAGATAATTTGAATGTAGCTAAATAATTTTCTGAATTTCAAACAAAAAGAAGACTAAGAAGACTCAACAAAGCCTCCAAGACCCCATTCTAGAACCCCATGTTGGCCCTGTCTCTAAGATCCAACCCATCAAGCAAGAGACAATCAACAATAGGTTACATTTCCCTTGTCCAAAACTATATCAATGAAATATTTATAGGTACCAAAAGGTATCCCATCTAGGGTGTGATTAAAAATAATCAAGTCAAAACCATCATATCTAAACATATCCAGTCTGAAATATATTGTTCATGAAATAAGGTGACAAAAATGTTATCAATTTAATCAATCAATACTTCACATTAAATAAATCCACTGACCCATGAGTTTCGGGTTAATACTTGGGGTCAACCAAACCTTATTTGGTATAATATTGGATATCTTTGAGCATGTCATGGAACCATTCCAACCATAACCATAATCCTCATAGGGTTTATCGTATAAAATAAAGCATAAAAGAACCAATAATATCCCTATAAGAATTACAAAATAATTGGGACAAAACCTATAATCATTATATAATAAATAGGCCATTCCCTATAAGAATTACAACATAACCAGGCCAAGACCTATAAGAAGTATCACTTGACCATGACAAGACGTATAAGAATTATAGCATTACTATGAAAATCCCTATAAACATTATAGAATTACCAAGAACAAATCATAACATATATCATCAAAATCCATTATGGAAAATTAATTAAATTACCATTTATCTATCAATTTACACTCTATAAGGATAGGATCCCAATTATCATCATAATTACAACAAATCCTATTTCATTAATCATTTTAACCCCAAGGTTGTTTGCATGATAGTTACCCAATTTTTAGTCCATGTTATCTCATATAAAGTAATTATACCCATTGTACAAGTTATATAAGATCATAATATTGTGACAAAAATAATTCAGGATCTCAATCTTCATAGGGCACAATGTTCAATCCTTCTAAGTCTCAATAAATTTAAAATGATTGAATGAGTATCATGTGACCACATGTCTCGATCTCAACACCAAAATACCTGATAAAATAAAATATGAGGTATATACAACTATAAATAATTAAATAGAGGATAATTCAATTATTTAGGTCATACACATGACATGACAGTGTGTTCAAACATATTTCGAATACCATATTAAATTTAAATAGGAAAATAGGGAAACAGTCTAGGCCACCCACCTAAAAAATGAATAAAACACATACAGACGATGGACGTCTAGGATATCATCTGTTAATTGATCCATTATATTTAGTAATGAAAAGAAAATATCTGAATAAGGGTTCTCTAATAGGAACACAAATGAACATGAAGAATAATAAGAAGAGGATGACAAACTAGAATGCATACCTTCAACTAAAGTACTAGAACACCATGATTTGAAGGCTCAGATCACTAAAATTTGATCCCTAAATGGTGAGGGTTGAATAAAAAGAAAAGGAGGTTAAAAACCATAAAAAATATCTCCAGATCACATAGGGTTCAATAGTAAAATATTGGATTAGAATGATTTCAGTGGGGATTAGGTAAATTTATAGATAGGCTATTAAAAGAGGGACCATGAATTAGCCTTCTCAGCCACACCACAAAACCTCTTAACATAGGGTATTCTATGGGATAACCCAAGTGACCACACTAAAATGTCCCTTAGCCAACGCTTGTCCAAGATCCATGGTGTTTTATATGACATATATCCTATAAACCTTGGGATATACTATGTTTTAGCTGAATCCACTACATCGTAATACCCTGAATCCTTGAGGGATGCCTATGTCGCAATCAACCTCTACATCACAGGGGTGTAAAAATTGGCAGAACCACTAAATTTTATCCCATACACCTTTACACCACAACCAGCATCTTCACACTATAATGCCCTACCGGCCTATACTGTAGTAAGCTTATATACCTGATCTATGCAAATATTGGAAGTATCTCAGATCTTCCTCCTCCTAGGACTCTACAATGCAACCATAATCTCCATGCCAAAACCACCAATCTTATGAAAAAAATCCTTAGCTCCATCACATAAAATCATCTACAAATAAAAATTTATTCCCAACTACTCTATTTCTTTCTCTAAGAGTAACCAAGGCTTAACTAAAAAATAATGTCAAATGGTTTTAATTTTTTTTCAAAACTTTATAAAGGGAGACACCTATAAAAAATGATTCTTAAAACATATATCACTAATAGGTAACCTTTAAAATTGATCAATGGGATATTATATTATTAGGTATATTTTTCCATGAATGAAATGTATGAATTATAAATAGATAATTTCACCCTATAGTGTAAATTATATACCATCATTAAGTGACATATTTCTCTGGTGGAATGAGTAAACCATCAATTGGTAACCTTATACTTTAGAATTTTTTTTATATATTTACTCAAATACCATCAATACTTATGGTAAATCATAACAACATTAGTGAGTGATATTCTACTCTAGGTACTCTATTATATTATCAATTTCTTACCTCCCAATTCATAGAATATAGATATAAATAATATATAAATAATTTATAGAATGATATTATCACTCATATACATGGTGTCACATTTCCCATGGAACTCATGCCAAGAAATCAAATTCCAATCATAGAAATATTTTACATAATTTCATTTCATCATATAACCATTATCCCTCATATCGTATAGAATTATATTATGTTACTCATCATATCACTTTTTATATTTCATGTTGCCTAATATATTATATCATCATTTTATTCACATTTTAACACCCTAATTAATGATATCTAAATTAAAAACTCTACATATATTATATTTATTTCCTTAATTTTTAAAATTATTTATATATTCACTAGATCCTTCCCATAACTATATGAATATTAGGTTAATGAAACCTTTATATCTTCAACCCTAGTTTTGATGATTCACATGTGATACTCTTAGTTAATTTTTTCCCTTATTGATAACATAAATCTTTTCAAACTACATTAATTTTATGTGGTCTAACTTCTCATTTATCATTTTTAAGTTTATTTATGAAACCATTGACCCTTTAGTTAAGAAAAAAAATAGGATTTATCATTAGAAAATATCTAACCTATATCACATTTACATCACATGTAATTTACTCTAACCTTCTTAGGAAATTTATTTCCTTCCTAAAAAATTTAAAAACTAATAAAAAATTAAAACAAATATTCAAACATTTAAATAAAATTAAGAAAAATCACACAAGTCATGACCCACCATCAACTATTCTATGTTTTCTCTCTCTAATTGACTCACCATAGTCAACCATTTAACTAATTAATAAATATTAATTAGTAAACTTTTATTGAAATTACAACCATTGAATAACTAGGAACATCAATATCACATAATAAAAACAATTATATTTCATTTTGATTTAAGGAAACCAATAATATTTTGTGATGAAACAAAAATTATGAAACTAACTTGGAGGGGTAAGGCAATATTACATAATATCTTGAATACCTATCTATCATAACCCAACTGAAATGCCATAAATATAATGTATTTTCCCGATCACTATAGGCTAGAAGAAGTTCAAAGGGTATCACAAATAATTAATGGGAATTTTTTCCATATTATTAAAAATAATAAATAAATCATGTCAAAGAATTAATCAACTAAATAACATACATTCTACCATACATGGTACAAAATTAATATCCACATTTGAAGATAAATTATACATGTATAATTCAAAGGATTAGACAAAAATTAAATATAGAATAGTAATATCACTATGTGATACATGATAAAATTCATATTCTGCCATCTCCGTAGTTTTACCATAGATCCCATTGTGCACTCATAAGAAATGGGACTAAATGTAACACCTTGATAATTACATTATGTCATTAATAAAAATTTTATTATAATGATTTTTTTATGATCACAAAAAAATAATTTTAATTTTAATAATATATTTTTACATAAGAGATTGAGATGAAATTTTACAACCATGAATAATAAAAGGATAGAAGAAACTTACTAAGAAACTAACAACACTTTACTCATTTAGTTAAGCATGGAATATTTATTCTACAAGAGTTCTTATTATTAATCCAAAAATTATAAAAGTTAGAATAAAAAAGAATAAATAAATTAAAACTTAAAAATTTGGGTCATCTAGATTTTTTGAACCATCCCACCCATGAAAAGTGTTATAGCAAAGAAATAGAGATTATGTAATACAATGTTCATTTTCGAAATGATATTAAACATTCATTCGGATTGAAGTGAGTGATGAAGAGTAAGTATTATGGTGTATTTATAGGGAAATATTATCATCATAATTTATTTTTTTGACTAATATATTTGATCTATATTATAACCCTTTGTCAATAAAATATTTGGTCACTATTGTTGTTGGATACATCGACATAATTAAATGATCATCAAGATTATTTAATGATATAATCAAAATTGTATTATTTTGGGAAACTATGAAAATATTATATTAAAAATATGTTTTATGGTAAATATAGAATTTTTAGATATAATTTATATTAATGAAATAATATAATAATTTTTTTACATGATAATATATTTTAATTAAGTCCTAAGTAATTTTTATAATGACCATATTTTTTATTTTTCTATGAAATTGCAAAATTTCAATTGATAAGGATATTTATTTAAAAATTTAAGTAATAATATCAAGAGATTTTAATGATAATATGAAACCCATTTTTGTACTCACCATATCAAAATTATCTTATCATATTTTTTTGGGAATTTTATAAAAAAGTTGATTTTTGGGTAAAAATTAAAAATAGTGTTTTTATAAAATACCATAATTCTTATGAAATAATAATTATATGATAATTATTTTTAATTAATTAACACTTATTATTGAAAAACATTTATTCTAATTAATTACATAATACATAATGTGTTACACATAGAAACACATGCCTAGTATTTTGAAAACCATGACTTTACCATTTATAAAAAAACTGTTTTTATGGGTGATACACGTAATATATTTAGAATTGAATTTTATAACTTTAATAGGTTAAATTATGTAAAATTCATTTCATATTTTCAATCATGAGGTCCAAATTATCTTATATTATCATTTTAATATTTAGGTATAAAAAAGTTACCATTGTAAAAAAGGAGATTTACCATAATATAGGTAAAATAATGTAGCAGGTTAAAGTTAAAACGTAAAATGTTAAAATAATAAAAAATATAACATTAAATGGGTGGATGATGTGTATATTAAAATTATAAATACATTAAAACATTAATTATAAACGAAATATGTTGTAATTAATTCTACCTAAATGTGGATGTCTTGAAATATAAAATAATCATTATTTAATCACTTAAAACTACCCCACCTCAAGTATAAATACCATTCCTCACCACCCCATTTTTACTCAAACAACTTTATGCTCTTAAAATATATTCCAAAACCTATCATCCCCATTTTCCTCATTTTTAAGTTCTTCTGGTCTCATGTAATGACCAATTCCAAGTTCTTTAGTGGGTCTTTCAAGGAGGTGATATTCAAGAGGTAACTTTCTCAAACCAACTCTCTTAATTTATTTTCTTATTATAATTTATCATCAAATAATTTATCCACCAAGGAATAATTAATCCATTATCATGTATATAATATAATATTATATTGATAATTGAATATCTTATATATATCCATTTTATTATATCCTCTTATTCAAACAAATGAAACCATTGTACAAATTATGACGGTTAACCATCTCTATGGATAATGATTTTTCGTTTTCCATTACCGCCTTCATGGATGGTCATTAAAATATTATTATAGTTAAATAATATTTTAATTGGTATATTATAAACTATTTCATGTTCTATAACTAATATATATGCATAATATTAAATAAAACTAAACTAGTTCTTGATGGGTAGAAAAACCACTAAAATAAACTAAACATTTATCATTAACGTTTTATCAAAATAATCATTCACATAGAAAAAATAAAAATGATATATGGGACCATTTAAAATTTTGGAAGTAAATTAACACTATTTCATTTCACTTCTATATATTTATTTTCATTTGAAATAAAATCCACAATTATACAGAAATGAACCAATCATGAAACCATGAAATGAATACACCTGAAACAATGAAAATAATGAAATATTATTAATTAATGGGTGATAAAATGTTATAAAAGTATCACATAAGGTATTATAAATATGAGTATAATTATATAAAGAATTAATAAATTTCTTTAAACCTTTATATAGGAGGTTAAAGTACACAAAATTAAAGGGAAGCGTGAGGTAAGGGTTTCTGGTCTCACTTTTACTTCTATCATATATATGCCTCATTCACCACTTATTTCTTATGTGTGGTGTGTATAATGACCTTTGATATATAATATAATTAATATAATTATAATCATGGAATTCCATGGTTCATTTTATAATTATTACTTTTATGGGGAATATGATTTTATTGTTTACAAGTGTTAAGGGATTTCTTAACTCAATTTCCATTCATTCGGTTAAACATCTACTTTATTAATTATGTCATTCTATGATTATGTATGAAATTAATTTTTCTTATCTTATATTAATTTGAACTTGTTTTATTTGGACTTATAGCTGATACACATAATCAAATCACTATTAAGAGTCACCTTAACGATATGAAATTTTAAAGAGACTTTCTTTGTTTTTTTAAACTATCTTAAAATTTTTCTCAAAATTATATTTTTCTTCCATGAAGATGTTTTCAAAATTTTTTTCCAAATTTTGTAATATTTTAATATAAATGTTTAAATTTATTTATAATCATTATTTATTTTATATATATATTTTTTTAATGTTATATATTTTTTGTTTTCTAAACATGGTTCTTTGAGACTTTTCTGAAAAAAATAACAGAATGAATTTTTTTTAAAATTATATGGTGTGAGAGGATTTTCCCATAGTCATAATAGGATAACTATTTAAATATTACATTATTTTTTTACATGGTTATTTTCAAGGAATTTTTTTTATTTTATAATAGCATAGAGTTCTAAAAAGAAGTGATTTCCAAAGTGAAAAAGGTATTTTACTTGAGAATTATTCAATGATCTTAATAGATTATTTTCATCTATGTCAGGATCCTTTGTTTAATATTATTATTTATTGAGGTTAATATATTATGATATCATCTAAAATATTTTATTTAATCTTTTATGACCATTTTTATTGGTAATGTAATATTTAGATACCATTCACCATATTACTCTGGATGGTTTGTGATTATGTTTACTGATTGAGGAATGTTATTTACATTTTGAATATAGTTTCAATAAAAATGTATATACTGATTATGTATAACCCCTTTCATATAAGGAGTGTTTTTAACTTAGTAAGTGATGATTGGGGTCCACTATAACCCCTCAATGCATCGATAGGTCTCATGAGACAAAATAGTTTTGGTATTGGCTTATGTCTTACCCGTTCATGTTTAGAGTCATTGACAAAGCCTTAACAATATGTTTATGATGGATGACATTATGGATTCCTTAATAATGAGATTTTTTATTAGTTTATATGTGATTATTTTATTATTAGAATATCCATGGTTATGTTTTATAGCTCATGTGATTATTTATATAGAATTATTTGATTATATTTTATTCCTACCATATTAGGCTCAAATCATTGATTAAATATTATGTGTTTTATATATTTACCATACCATAATGTTTATGCCTTATTTAATAATATAATCCACTATATTATTACCCTTACTTTTCATTTGATCTCACCCCTTTCTTATGTTTTATTTTCCCTATAATACAAGGATGTTTTTTGTGATTGATATACAGGGATACATTTAGGGGAATTATGACATTCTCAAATAAAATTAATTGTGTATTTTATTATTGAAATGTAATTTTAATTTATATAATTTATTTAGTTTACCATGAATAATAAATTATTTAGTCCTTTAGGATGTGACTCATTATTTATTATGCCAATTTAATAAAGTAACCACCTTCTCTGGGCTACTGGTGTTAGTGTATTTGCATTTTCTATCGGATTAGGTTTATTAGAATCCATGGGAATTATATTTATGAAAACATATATTATTTAATGATACCCAATTATATAATTTGGAAATATATCCAAATAAATGAAGAATATGATCTTGAGATTAGTTATACCAAAATTTTCAATTTATGATCACTATTTATGAGATTATGAATTATTTTTATAACTTTATTATCTAATCTAGTGTATTATTTTTTTATAAATGGGTTATAGTGGAAGGAATGGAACTCGTATCAATTAACTTAATTGAAAGAGTAAGAATGATCATTTTTTGATGGGTTTAAGGAAATATTTTAAAGGGAACCAGTCTCCCAAAAATTCTCACCATATGAGAAAATTGTATCATGAGTTGAAAAGATAGAAAAATAACTCTCCAAGTATTAATAATTCAATGTGAATGAAGAGAAGTAGCGTACATCAAAACAAAAGATATATAATTGGAAGAATGGAAATGATGATTTTCTAATAGGCCATACTTATCAAAGGAAACACCATAGAATATGCTAGAAGGAAAAAAAGTTTGTTTCAAGTGTGGGAAAAAATCCACTATGATCATGATTTAAAGGGAAGGAAATAATTTACTAATTTAAAATGACTCAACAATATAAAGATGTGGTGGTATTCAAAAAAATTCACCAAGTATCAAAGAAATATACCTCAGAAGAATATAAGGGATCAAGGTAAATATTATTATTTCTATACCACCGAAGAGGAATAATTTAGGTTCTTGTGTGTTTGGATACAATAAAATTTCTGTAAATTTATTTTATTGATGATATTATCTAAATATTAAAGGATTATACTATAGTACTATTTCATAAAGGTTTTAAAATCTTGTGTATAGTGGCACCAAGTGAAGTGATTATGTAGAATGTTTATATTTTTAAAAACATATGAATTATGGAGGATAACCCAAATATTTAACTGATATAAATATAATAACGATGAATATATGTTTATGTGATAATATAGTTTACCATGAAAGTCGTTAGTGATTTGACGGTTTTTGTTATCGTAAATGTTGTTTACTATATGTTTGTATTTAAAGAATATATACAATAACAGAAGATTTATTTATAAATAATGAATTTTTTCATTAAATTTTAATGGTGATCATGGCATTCATATATTTGGTATTTTACAAGAAGAGATAAATTATTTTTTTTGGGGAAAATCTGATGTTAAATTGATTTTGGTAATTGGGTGACCTTCCTTTTAAATTTTTTGCCCTTTGATTTAGAAATATGTATTTTTGGTGATTCATATGGTTAAATACTTATGGAATGGATTATTTTGAACAATGGATATTATTTTTTAGCTTAAATAATGATATATCATATTGGATAACCTTTTCCAACCATTCTACTTTCAGAAACTTTTAGAGGATGAAGGAATGACTTGTGGATCTTTTGATTAATTAAAAGTGCTTAAATAATAAAGATTCTTATTAAATGTACCTTATATAGAAAAAGTTATGAAGTGGGAATAGATTTAGGAACAAAAAAAGGATGATATTATGATTATAATAATCATGTATGTTTATTTTGTCGAGTGCTTATCAAGATAGTAAAAGAAACCCTCAACTATAACAAGAATATTATGGAATAAAAACATTTTCCAATTTATTTTCTTACTAAGAAATCAATGGTATTTTATCCCATCATAGATTTAAGGTTTTTTGATAGTTAATATTCTAATGAACATATTCTCTATCACTCTCCATCTGAACTTGATAGTAATATTTCTCTTCCATGTCCATATTTTCACTTCCCCCTAATGATCTCTTATTCAGAGGCATAGTTTTGTCATGACCTTAGAATATATCTTTCCCTATTTTAAGAGGAATTTTTAAACCATTTTTATGATATAGGTTTCCCATAATGAAATTTTCAAATATAAACCTTTGATTTTGTAAGTGCAATTTCAAATTTAGAGGATGTGATTTCTCTAAGGGGGAAATAATGTAATGACCAGAATATTGCTTTATGTTATTAATAAAACTCTTATTTTATAATGATTGTTTTTTTATAATCACATAAAAATAATTTTACATTTAATGAGAAATTTTTACATCATAGGTTGAGAATAAATTTTACAACTAGGAATAATAAAATGATAGAAAACACTTACTATGAAACTAACAACACTTTACTCCTTTATTTTAAAATATTACATTAAGTTTAAAAAAATTCCTATTATTAATCCAAAAATAATAATAGGAATACTAATAGAGAATAAATAATATAAAATATAAATTTTTGGGCCACCTTGATCTCCTAGAATCATCTCACCCATAAACAATGTTATAAATGGAAAATAGAGAGTTATTCATACAATGTTCATTTTGGAAAAGATATCAATATTTTTTCAAATTAAAGTGAATGGTGAAGAGTTAGTATGATGGTTTATTTTTAGGAAAATAATATCATCAAAATTTACATTTTTAAACTAATATATTTTATCATTATTATGACCATTAATCAATAAAATAGTTATTCATTATTGTTATTGGATACATCAATATATTTAAATGATCATCAAGATTATTTAATGATATATTCAAAATTATATTATTTTGGGGGAATATGAACATATTATATTAAAAATGAGTTTTATGGTAATTATTTAAGTTTTAGATAAAATATAATTACATGAAATAATTTTAAAAAACACATTTTACTTGATAATATATTTTAATAAAGTCCTCAGTAATTTTTATAATAGTCAGAATGTTTATTTTTTTAATGAAATTACTAAATAAAAATAAATAAGGATATTTATATGAATGTTTAAATTCTAATATTTATTGAATTATATTTATAATATAAAATTCATTGTTGTACTAAATTTTTCTAAATTATATTAGGGTAATGTTTTTGTTAATTTTCTAAAAAAGATGAGTTTTGGGTAAAAAGTGAAAATACAATTTTTTTCTAAAATATCATAAATTTTATTAAATAATTCTTATAAGATAATGATTTTTAATTATATAGAATTTATACTTGATAAAAACTTATTTAAGTAATGATATAATACATAATGTGTTACACTTAGAAAAGGTTACCTAATATTTTGAAAACCACGATTTTACCATTTCTAAAAAAAGCTGTTCTTATCAGTTATACACATAACATATTTAGAATAGATTTTTTGATCAATTGTATAGATTAAATAATTTAAAATTAAATACATATTTTGAATCAGGAGTTCTATATTTAGTTTTAATTCCATTTTCATTTTTAGGCACAAAACATTTTCTGTGGTAAAAAAATATTTACCGTAGTATTGGTAAAATAATTTAGCGAGATAAAGTTAAAAGGTAAAAGCTTAAAATATATAAAAAACACAAAATTAAATAGTTGTTTGATGTGTTTATAGAGCATAAAAATACTTTCAAATATTAATTTTCAACAAAAATCATTCTAATTAATTCCACCCAAATTTGGTTGGCTTTAAATACAAATTAATAATTATTTAATTACGTAAAACAACCCATCCTCAAGTATAAATACCACTTCTCACTCCCCCTTTCTACTCAAAATACTTAATGATATTAAAATATTTGAAAAATCCTCCCCCCAATATCACTATATATAAGTTCTTATGGTCTCATCCAAATACCAATTTCTATTTCTTTAATGGGTCTTTCAGGGAGGTTATATTCATGAAGTCACTTTCTCAAACCACATATCTTAATTTCTTTTCCTTTTCAAATATCTACTCACATAATTAATAAATCAAGGAATAATAACTTATAATCATTTATATACTAAAATTTTATATTTCTAATGGAATATATTACATTTATCCCTTTTATTACATCCTCTTATTCAATGAAACAAAACCGTTATCCAAATTATAGTGGTTAACCATCTCTGTGGATAATGATTTTCATTTTACATTAACTCCTTAATGGATGGACATAAAAGTATTATTCTGGATAAATTATATTGTAAAAGGTATATTATGACCTATTTAATGTTCTATAACTAATATCTATACTTATTATTAAATAAAATGAAACTAGTTCATTATGGTCAGAAAAACCGACAAAATAAACTAAACATTTATCATTTAAATTTTATCAAATAAATCATTATCATGTTGGAAATAAAACTGATATATGGGTGTATTTAAAATTTTTTAAGTGCATTAATACCATTTCATTTCACTTTTTTTAGTTTTATTTCCATTTGATAAGAAAATCCATAATTATACACAAATGAACCATTCATGAAACCATGAAACAAGCACACTCTAAATAATGAAAATAATGAAATATTATTAATGAATGGGTGGTAAGATGTTATAAAAGTATCATATAAAAGATTAAAAATATGATTACAGTTCTTTAATTAATTAAAAACATTATTTAAACCTTTATACAGGACTTTAAGGTATGAAAAAATAAAGGGAAGTGTGTGGTAAGGGTTTCTTGTCATACTTTTGCTTCTATGAGATATATGAATCATTCACCACTTATTTATTTTTATGGTGTGTATACTAAAATTTTATGTATCATATCATTAATATAGTTATCTTGATGGTATTAAATGTTTAATTTTATTATTATTACTTTTATGGGGCATGTGATTTGACTGATTACAAGTGGTAAAGGATTTCTTAACTAAATTTCCATTCACTGGGTTAAAATTATAATTTATTTATTATGACTGATTGAATGGCTCGAAGGACATCAATTTTTTTTGATAATCCACCTTTCAAGGGGTTAGTTAGATCCCTTACAAGTACCTATGGATTAGATAAAATAACATGACTCGTAGGTCTTAGATGGAATCACCTAGGTAAGATAAATTGGAACTGCTCCTCCCTTAGCACATGTCATGATATCAGCACTCCTCCTTTACAGGGTTGGTCAACTATCTATCCAATTCAAAGCTACATAGGCCTAGTACCGATGGTGATTCCATACCCTCACATTCTTCCAATTCCAGTTAGCTATGCTCTGCTGAATGTGCCTACTATAAATCCTCATCTGGAGCCTTGTCCCATGTAGTATAACCGGAACATCTGCATATTCATGTGGCCTGAAGGACTTGGGGTGGCCTAAAGGCCTTGAGGAGGCCCAAAGACCTTGAGAGACAACTGGACCAATAGCCTTGGGTGGCCAGAAATCAATTCAGGACCGGAGGACAAAACTGGTGGCCTAGAGGCCCAGATGGAAGAATTGTTCAAATTGCTACAGTACTGAATAGTACCTGCTACAGTACCTACTAAAGTAACTTGTAAATATGTCTCTACCCATATTTGATCTTGGGTATCTTGGATGCAATTACTGAGTCCTCACTAACTGGGCTCAGGATCATGTTATTTATTGATCATGTCACTCTAAGAATATGTATAAAATTAATTTAAATTATATTTTGTTTCAATTCAAATTGTTTATTTGTATTTAAATCTGATACACCAAATTAAATCATTTTATTAATAGACACTTTAATGATATGATATTTTTAAGAGATTTTCTTTAAAAAAAATCAATGTTTTTAAAAATTTCCTAAAAATCCTATTTTTCTTCCATGACCATGTTTTCAAAAATTATTTCCAAAAATGTTTTTATAATTCTCCAATTATTGTTTAAATTCATTTATACTCATGTTTGAATTTTTACAAAAATATTTCAAAGGTATATTTTTTCATTTTCTCAACAAGGTTCTTTGAGACTTTTCTAATGAAAATAAAAAAATAATGTATTTTAAATAAATATATGACATACAAACAATAACCTATAGTCAACACACCGTAATGATTTAATGATTCATTTAAAAGTTTTAATGGTTAATTTCAAAAAAAAATTTTCATTTAAAATTACCTGGTGTTTTATAAATAATTGATTTTCAAAGTGAAAAGGGTATTTTTCTCAAGAATTTTTCAATGATCTAAATAAAGTATTTTCATCTATATCAATATCCTTTAATGAATATTATTATTAATTGTGTTTAATATATTATGATATCATCTACCATATTTTATTAAATGGTTTATGATCAATTTTACTAGGAATGTAATATTTAGATACTACATATCCTATTTAATTGGATGGTTTGTGATTATGTTTACTGATAAGGGAAATCTATTTACATTTCATATGCCAGTTTCAATAAAAAATAATATATTTATTATATTTCACCAATTTTATGTGAAGAGTGAATTGTACTTCGTAAGTGATGGGTGAGGCTCTCTATAACCCCTCAATGCATCGATAGGTCTCCTGAGACAAACTAGTTTGGGTATTTTCTTATGTCTTACTCATTTTTGTATGGTGTCTTGGCCAAAGCCTTGACTGTATGTTTATGATGTATAAAATTATTCATTCTCTCTTTATGATATTAGTTATTTATTTCCATGTGATTATTCGATTAGTATAATATCGATGGTTAATTTTTCTAGCACATGTGATTATTTATATAAAATTATTTGATCATATTTCATTCCTACCATATTCTACTTAAATTATTGATTAAATGGAATGTGTTTCAGTTATTTACCTTTCCATAATGTTTATTCCTTTTTTGTTCATATCTTCCACTATAAGATTATTTTTATGGGTGTCTAATTCATGCCTATCATAGGGTTTCAAAAATGATTTTTTTCCTAATGTAGCATAGAGGATTACCAATGTTTTCCCACATGAGGAGATTCATAGTTGTTCAATTACTTAATATAATTCACCTAAAATACTTATTTTTGTTTGTTTTTTATTCTATACAAGAAATGTAATTTGAGATGATAAATGAAGTTCTAAAATTTATATTAACATGTAATGATAGATTTTTTTATAAAATAAAGAACTTAGAATTTATGGTCTGATTTTTGTGTTCCATCATTCATCTTATTGGTGTTTAAATTTAGTTTGATAATTCAATCATGGGATAGAATGCATGAATTACTATTCTTTTATTATGTGGTGTGAAATCTTGAATGCCTTTTGAAATCTAAATACCAACTCCTCCAGTAATCAATGTTAATTGAAAAACTCAATCGAGAGTGTGACAACTTCCAGGCCATGTCTCTATAGTATTCCATTTCATCGTCTAGATGTATCAACTTCATCGTATGAAGATCTTATATCCAATAGATGGGGGGGAAATATTTAATAAAATTTTAGAAATGAGATTGAGTTTAGTTTCATGGTGTGAAATTTCAACACTCATGCCCTTTACTCTTACTCACCACAAACTTAAAAAAACCTATCATATTATGCATATAATAAATGGAAAACACCACTTACCTCCATCAAGCCAATCCTCAGGTATCCCCTCATTTTTACGGTAAGTATCCACAATGTTAATAATGGAAATAATATAAGAGAATAATATAATAAAAATAAAATAAAAATAAGAGAATAAAATGAAAAGAATGATAATGATAAATAAATAAAATAAAATAAAATAAATTTAAGAAATAAAAATTGATTGAGTAGGGAAGTCATTTGGGGGAAACCTATAGAGTTTCATTACTCACCCTTGATTTGAATTTTTTTTTCTTTTGAAGATTTTATTTCTCGAGACATTGGTAAAGGTAAAATATCACACTACTTTCATGGTACTTTGTGATTCTTGGGAATGAATTGTGTATTTGGATCATGGAGCATGTTAGAATATATAGTGTTGCATCTTTGGAGTCTTTTTGTTTTGTTAATTTAGTCTTCCTCTTTGGTACTCTGATTTTGGTTATGGTTTAGTTTGGTATAATTGTATTTTGGTTTTACATTGAATTTTATTACATTATAATAATGCATAATATAGTTTCTATTTGGCTATGGGTTACTTGTTTGTGGTTTTTTTATTTTCATAGAAAAAATTATCCTACCAATGCGTGATTTTTATAACAGATTATATAGAGATGTCCTGTAGAGAGGTAGTGGTTGAAAGAGACATCTTAGGAGATATAAGTTTAGGGATCATGTTAATACCTATGAGAAATTGTGGGAATTCCAATTATGGGAATAAGCAGAAGGGGGACACATATTTCCAAGGTAGTGGAGTGGCTCAGAATCAAATGGATGGATCAGTAAATCTTCCTCCAAAACCAAAGAGGATGCCTAATGTTTTCAATGTGGTTCATTTGAAAACATGAAGTGTGATTTTAATGCACCACCCAGATCATGCCACAATTGAAACCAAATTGGGAATATTCAGCCTTATTATCACAATACTCCAAGTTATAGTGTTCAGTATACTTATCATGTGTCAGAAATGTATTATTCTTCAACTAGATGAGGATAGAAAAATACCTCTCATCAGCAAAACATAGCTAGCCATAATTATTCCAGGAGCACCTTAAATCCCCATCAAGGGAAATATTAATAGGGAATAAAGAACAAAGTACATCGAGTAATAATTTGTATGTATCAAAGAAAGTTATTATAGATAATCAATATGTGACATCTATGATGATAAGAAAAATTCTTTTGAATTACACCTTTATGAAGGATTTGTTTGATACAGTTATATCCCATTCGTTTATTTCTTCTCGTCCTATTAATTAGTTGGGTTTAAATACTGAGATGATACCTTATGTTTTGAAACTTCAAACTCCTATTAGAAAAAGAGAATGTTAGGCATTTATTTATAAATCATGTTCTATAGCAATTTACATAGTTTAGTTGATATGGAATTTATCTGTGCTTGAAATTATATCTGTGATAAAATATTCGGTATAGATTAGTAGAAAATTTTCAAAACTCACATCAAATTTTATTCCTGAAGGGTTAGTTTTATGATTGAGGATGGTGTCAAGCATCTCTTTAGAGGATACAATAATGTAAAGGTATGAAAATCGGGCTTGTTGGAACTAGAATTTGGAATGATATCATACAAGTTGGTAGTGTTGAAACTAGAATCAATGGAAGAGATCAATAATAGTAGTTTTATAGCTCTTTTTGATCAATTTATGTATACATTTTCTAATAATTTCTTTGGGTCTCCACCCAAAAGAGAAGTGGTGTTTATGAATGATCTCCTTCCAGGGACCAATCCTGTTTCCCTTCCATATTATTAGATGGAACCAATAGAATTAAAAGAACTGAAAGTGTATTTGGAAGAGCTATAAAGAAAAGGGTTCATTCGGCCTAAAATATCTATATGGGAATCATTATTCTTTTTTTTTTAAAAAAATGCAGATATAACTCTTCCGTTGTGTGTTAATTATTGCAATCTTATCCAATTTATGATAAATAATTAGTTTCCACTTCCATGAATTGATGATCTATTCGATCAATTAAGGTTATCCCAATGGTTCTCTAAAATCAACTTGCAATTAGGATATCACCAATTATGAGTTCAGATGGAGGATATTATAAAGATAACTTTTAAGAGTATATATGAACATTACAAGTATATGGAAATTTCTTTCAGTCACATGAATGAACCATTGGTCTTTATGGAATTGATGAATCATATATTTTAGAGATATTTGGAATCTTTTATGGTGGTGTTTATGTATGACATATTGGTGTATTCAAAGATAAGGGATGAGCATGAGAAAAACTTGGTTATGGTTTTGGGAATCTTGAGGGATCATTGGTTGTATTACAAATTATCAAATTGTAATTTTTGGATGCAATAGGAATGTTTCATAGTCTGTGTAATCTCTGAAAGAGGTGTTTCTATGGATCCAGAAAATATAGAGGATGTTATCTATTGGAAACCACCAAATAATGTCTTTGAGGTACGTAATTTCATTGGCCTAACAGGTTATTACCAATGTTTTTTCAGTGATTTCTCACAACTAGCTTTACCAATGATAGATTTGAGGAGAAAAAATGTTCTATTCTAATGGAAGGATGAATGTTAGAAGTCCTTTCAAGAGATTGATGTTTTCCTAGCATTAACACGGATATTGATATTTTTAGAATCATGATAAGGGTATGTGGTGTATTGTGATACTTCAGGATCTGGGTTGGAATATCTTCTTGAAGTGCACTATGTTGGCACACATATTTACCCATTCATATGCGCTCTAGTGTATTGCCAAAAAATACAAAGGGGGAGATTGAAGTGAACTGTGTTGGATTTGTTGTCAATGAGGTATGTTGTTGTCAAGGAATGGATGGATGTCAAGGAGTTTCAATATGTGAATGAAAAAGGATGTGATGGTGTTGGTGATGAATGGAGAATGGCCATGGTACTAAGATGAATGTCAATTAGGAGATTCACTAAGTGGCATAGGAGGTAATGGTTGAAACATTCTCCATACCATATCAGACGATTGTAGAACTGATCTTAATGTTTCAATACATGTATCAAGATGATACTAAGTTACACCACTTGAAGAATGGATGATGATGGAGCTTCATCATTACATCTGATGATTGTTGAGCTGATCTTTAAGTTCAAAGAACTTGTATCAACTGGATACAATGTCACAACAATGTCTGAAGACCATGCATTGTCTTAACAATGCATGAGGAGATGAAGATGATCCACCTACAACTACTATGTAAATGATGGGGATTAATGAATTCCATGCACTATTACTTAGTGAATGTTAAATAGAAGAAGTTCCAATTTGATCTCTGATTGAATCAATGAAGCACATTGAAGAAATAATTGATCCAAGTGATTCGGTTAATGATGAACCTTCGGGAATTCCACCTCCTGAGTCTAGATTATATGTTAAGGAGGATTGATGAAATGAAGAAGAGAGGAAGATGTGGCATTTGGCATTTGAACTTGGTCACTTTGTTTTTACACAAAGGACTTGTTCTATATTCAAGAAAAAAGAAGCCACCAAGGAGGCCAGCCGAGGACAACACCTCGAGCTCATGCGGGACCCGAGGGTCAACTGCTCTCAAGAGAGTCCTCAGGCCAAGGCAGCAGCCCTGAGGCAGGGGCGCACTCGCAGAATGCAACGTGGGCACCGGGGGCACGCCTGGAGGAGTGCATGGCTGGAGCATAGCACGCCCGTGGGTGCAGGAGCGCACCCGTAAGGAACCATGGTGGGCACCAGTGGCGCGCTCGAGTGGCAGGGGTGGGCGCAAGAGCGCGCCCGCAGAGAACTCGGCGCGGGGCGGCACCGAGAGGGGAGAAGTTCAATCAAAGTGTTGCCGGCAGTGGAACTTTGATAAGCCGTGAGAAATCCAAGAAAGAATTCGATGTGGGACGCAGTTAAAAACCCGGGATCTAATCTGAGCCGCCCATCTAATCGCGCGCTTGATCTACGCCACTCATCTCATCTGCCGCGGCACGATTTAATCCCAGTCGTTGCTGATCATTAAAGATCTGATACAACGGCCTGCAAGTCGTCTCCTTCCTCGAGCTCACCGGAGGCAACCCCCTACGTCCCTGCTGAACCAGTGGCGCCTCCGAGTGATGTTTTTTAGTTCCCGACCACCTCCGATTAAACCTAATGGTCCATGGTTATTGTCTGGACACACTGAACACGATCATGCCTAAAAATCGGTGTGCATGCAACGAGGGGAGAATTTCGAGTTCTACCGAGGAAAAAGGACGTTCCAAGGCCCCGTGGTTTGTGTTTTGCATGAAATAGAAGAGAAGAGGCCATTCATGCGTTCGAAATCACATGCACGTAAAGAAAGGAGAAGGATAAGAAGTCCGCATTGAACAGAGAGAAAGAAACGAGGTTCTCGGCCCGCGTTTAAGGATTTTCAAAGAATTGAAAATCTCGGTGGTTCAAGATTTATATCCCGCAGAGGATTTGAGACATCCCTCTGCCTATAAAAGGAGAGGCCGAGGCTCTGAATTTTCTTGCTGAATCTTTGTTGAAGATATGATGTCCCGCGAAGCCTTGGTGCTTAGCGAAGTAAGGAGCCCTGCACGCACCACTTGCGCGACAGAAGCCCGAATCCTTCTTTTGGATTTGTGTGTTCCTTTCGTGCTACCCCTTGCGTAAAATTGGTGAAGAAAAGAACCATGCATGCTACCCCTTGTGCGACAAGAAGAAGTTGGGCAGCACACTTGCGCGCCCTCCTTGTGCTCGCGTACTTGCGCGGTTGTTGCACTTGCGCGGCAGTAGCACTTGCGCGCGGTATCACCTTGTGCGCTGCTTGCACCCTGGACCTTGCGCGCTGCCTTGTGCACCCAAGTGTTTCTTGCACGCTTTGAAGAAGAAGAGGGCCACACCATTCACCTTGTGTGTGTGCCACTTGGGAGAACACCCTACGGGCAGTGGGTGTGCAAAGGAGGAAGGACGTAGCCTTGTGGGTGCACACTTTGAAGAAAAAATAAAAGAACATATTTTGTGTGTGTGCAAAACAAGAAGAGGAACAAGGCCGAAACCTATGTGTGTGCACAATAAGTGTGTGCTCACTTAGAAGAAGAAAAATATCCACACTAAAGTAGAAAACAGTTTTACATGTGTGAACAAATTGAACAAAGAGTGTTAAGGAATAAGTGGTGTGTGTGCTAAAACAATTACACCCTTTGAGGGTTTATCACACCAAAGAAAGAGAAGGGGAGTGAATGCATGAACATGCACACATGAACAAGTTGAATCTGCTTGTGAGAAATTTGAGTTTTCCAAGACCAGAAGTTCTTGAAGATTATTGAGAATCCATGCAGTTAGTGCATGACGAAGAAGAGTTTCCATGCACTCAGTGCATGAAGTTGATGTGAAGTGAGACTGAAGCCAGACTGTAGTTAAAGACATCAGCTGCCTTAGTTTTTAGTAATTGAGAAGACCCTGATCAACAGAAGTGATCAGAAGCTGTGAGCAAGACCAACAGACCTTATCAGAGGCTGTTGAAGAGTCTTGAAGAGAGAGGCCAGGTCATCCTGAGAAGAAGGAGATAATTCCTGAGCAAGACGAGAATACCTGATCAAGTGATCAGAAGTGAAGAGCGAGGCCAACAGTCTTTATCCCAGACTGCTGAAGATACTTGAAGAAGCTTAAAGTGAAGAAGAGCTACTCGTGTGACTCGAGGAGCCAGGAGAAGCCCCCTATGAGACTCAGGGTGGAAGAAGTCTTCAGTGGGATTCTGGAGCAGGCCAGTGGGACTCTAGTAACAATGTGGGACGCAGTATAAAGACCCTCTTGTGGGACTCAGGAGAGATACAGTGGGACTCTGTATCGACCATTGTAATACTAACAGATTATAATGGAAGAAACCATGTTGGGGTGTATAACCAACATGGAAAGGACGTAGGCCTTTGGTGCCGAACCTTGTAAATCCTTGTGTCCAGTGCCTTTACATTTACTGCATCATTCGAGGAAAGGTGAGAGATACAAGAATAGTGGATCGAGGCTTTAACTAGTCATAAAGGTTTAATTGATAAGAATCAATTAGTAAAAAGTTTTAAAGGATCACTGATTCACCCCCTCCCCCTATCAGTGATTCACACTGATCTGGGCACTACAATTGGTATCAGAGGGAGGTTACCTCTAAAAGATCCAAGGGAGTCTTTATCAAGTGCAGATTTGAGGAAGTGAGTGAATACCCTCAAATGGAGATATCTGCCAAGACTCTGAAAAAAAGGAAGAAGAAATAGACAAAGAAGATGAAGGAAGCCTTTCCTAGCTGTGATGAAGTTGGAACAATGAATGATCTTCAAAATGCACTCAAATATCTTCAGAAGACAGTCCCCAAGGAAGTGGCAATGTGTATTACTACTGGCATCCTTGATCTTCAAGAAGAAAAATTACAGCTAGAATAAGAAGCCAATGCAATGGAAGATCAGTTGGCTAAAAGGGTTGGCATAACCAACACTCTCAGAAAGCTGGTGAAGGCTAAAGATGAAACAGTATCTCTTTGCAATGAAATATATGAAGACACTGCTGAAGAATTGCAAAGAATCCTTTCTGAGAAAGAATTCTTTAAGACTGTGGTCAAAGAAGTTTTCCATGCACTGGAAAAGTTTCACAAAGTGTCAATGGTTGTCAAAGATGCTCAACATGAAGACAAAGTCAAATTGGTGAAAGAGCTTGACAACTCATTGCAAGAATTGAAAAAGGTGCATGATGACCAGATAAAAGAGTTGGAAGAAAATTGGGAAGGAAGGATAAGATTGGTTGAGAATAAGAAGAGCTCCCTCAACATGAAATGCTTTGAATTAGAGGTGATATTGAAAAATCTGCAATCACCCAAAGCTGAATCCTCCCAGTCAGCTGAAAGAAGAAATGTTGCTACTCAAGTATGCATTGAACAGGATGATTCCAAAAGAAGGACATCCTCTAATAAAAGGGAAACAACTTCTAAGAGGAAGGTACCATCCATCCCATCTTATACTGATGCTTCTAATTGTGTTTCCACAAAAAGTGCAGGATGGAAGAATACTTCCAAACAAGTATGGATGAAGATAATGAAGAAAGAGATCTCTCCTGAAACAACACAGCAAGTCAAGAAAAGTACCCAACAATCAGAAGGACTCAAGAAGTCAAGATTTGTGGGTCAATGCTGGTGTTGTAACATGTATGGTCATTGTGAAAAAGATTTTAGGTACAATCCTCTAAATGTAAAAGCACAGACCAAGCCCATACCAAGGGGGAGCAAGCCAGAAGGAAAGAAGCAACATCCACAGGTCCAGAGACATCTGTTTACTACAAATAGATTCAGATTGCTTGATGACATCTGGGATGTTTTCAAAAGTGGTCAAAAAGATACATGTCAATCTCCAACTGTATCCAGAGATCAAAAGAAGAAAAGATCACAGAACCTGTCTCAGAAAGAATCCTTGGGAAGAAAGCAGGAGAAAGCTGAAAAAGCTCCCAATAAGATTTTGTCAAAGGAAGAGAAGTCCTTGGATTTGAAATCCAAGAAGGGTGATGCATCCAGAAGGACCACCAAGAAGAAAACATGCTTCTACTATGGAAAGAAAAGACATATCATGGATCTTTGTAAACAAGCCATGAAATAAAATAGAGGTAGACTGGACTCAAACAAACAATCAATCCAGATGAAGCAGAAGGGATTGGTTGAAAACAAGTTGTCTAAGAAACGTATCTTGAAATCATCAAAGGAACCATGTGGAATATCTAGAACTGAGGTCACACTTCCAAGTGACTTACTAGTCATATGGCCAAATCAGTTGCAACTTGCCAAAGATCTGCAAAGTACTGAAGATGAAGTTCTGGAAATTTCTAAGGCAAAAGGGAAGAAAAAGATTTCACATGAAGATGTATTGAGATCCAAACCAGCACAAACATCATTGAGGATCAAATGTGCAAGTGTCAAGAATTGTGAAAATGGGACATCTCTATTGAGAGAATCTTCTCAACCTTGTTGTTCACATTGATGAACCAAGGAGGTTCCATCTTATTCCCTTATACTCTTGGTATTTACATGTGCTAACATTTCAGGGAATTGAAGATGATGATCATTCTCATCTGGAGAGTGGTTTGGACAGAATGGAGTGCACCCCTTGAGGGGGATCCAATCCGTAGAAGATGGGATTCTGAGATTTAATACCATCTTTAGAAAAGTGAAGGTATTCCAATAATACTTTCATCCCTTGTTTCTTAATTGTATTCATCATGAAAATTAAGGGGGAGTATTGATTGAAGACAAATGGTTGAAAGGGGGAGATTTATCTTTGTACCTGAACTTTCTAATGAGTTTGGTGAAGTATGTGCAGGATTTAGCAATTCATTGATATATCTGAAAAAATTTCAACCCCTTGATGCCTAAGCATGATCTCACATGTACAGTGAATTTTGGACAGCATTGAGTTCCTTGGTTACATCACTCTTGTTTTCTACACCGGGTTAGCCCACGTAGACTTAGAGTTGATCTACTAAAGGTTATTTTCTAAAGAGAACATGTGACATCATCCCTCTCTTGGGGATTTTCAAGAAAATACTATTCAAATGGAGGAAGTGATTTTTGGAAGAGAACCACACCACACCTTTGCATTTGATTGCCAATAAGGGGGAGATATATTGGAACACATATTGACCCATTAATATGTGCTCTAGTGTATTTCCAACAAATACAAAGGGGGAGATTGAAGTGCACTATGTTGGCACACATATTGACCCATTCATATGTGCTCTAGTGTATTGCCAACAAATACAAAGGGGGAGATTGAAGTGCACTGTGTTGCATTTGTTGTCAATGAGGTATGTTGTTGTCAAGGAATGGATGGATGTTAAGGAGTTTGAATATGTGAATGACAAAGGATGTGATGGTGTTGGTGATGAATGGAGAATGGCCATGGTACTAAGATGAATTTCACTTAGGAGATTCACTAAGTGGCATAGGAGGTAATGGTTGAAACATTCTCCATACCATATCAAACGATTGTAGAACTGATCTTAATGTTTCAATACATGTATCAAGATGATACTAAGTTACACCACTTGAAGAATGGATGATAATGGAGCATCATCATTACATCTGACGATTGTTGAGCTGATCTTTAAGTTCAAAGAACTTGTATCAACTAGATACAATGTCAAAACAATGTCTGAAGACCATGCATTGTCTTAACAATGCATGAGGAGATGAAGATGATCCATCCACAACTACTAAGTGGATGATGGGGATTAATGAAGTCCAAGAACTATTACTTAGTGCATGTGAAATAGAAGAAGTTCCAATTTGATCTCTGATTGAATCAATGAAGTACATTGAAGAAATAATTGATCCATGTGATTCGGTTAATGATGAACCTTCGGGAATTCCACCTCTTGAGTCTAGATTATATGTTAAGGAGGATTGATGAAATGAAGAAGAGAGGAAGATGTGGAATTTGGCATTTGAACTTGGTCACTTTGTTTTTACACAAAGGACTTGTTCTATATTCAAGCAAAAAGAAGACACCAAGGAGGCCTTCCGAGGACAACACCTCGAGCTCATGCAGGACCCGAGGGTCAACCGCTCTCAAGAGAGTCCTCAGGCCAAGGCAGCAGCCCTGAGGTAGGGGCGCACCCGCATGACGCAGCGTGGGTGCCAGGGGCACGCCTGGAGGAGTGCATGGTTGGCGCATAGCACGCCCGTGGGTGCATGAGCGCACCCTTAAGGAATCATGGTGGGCGCCAGTGGCGCGCCCGAGTGGCAGGGGTGGGCGCAAGAGCGCGCCTGCAGAGAACTCGGCGCGGGGCGGCACCGAGAGGGGAGAAGTTCAATCAAAGTGTTGCCGGCAGCGGAACTTTGATAAGCTGTGAGAAATCCGCGAAATAATTCGATGTGGGACGCGGTTAAAAACCTGGGATCTAATCTGAGCCACCCATCTAATCGCGCGCTTGATTTACGCCACTCATCTCATCCGCCGCTACACGATTTAATCCCAGCAGTCGCTGATCATTAAAGATCTGATCCAACGGCCTGCGAGTCGTCTCCTTCCTTGATCTCACCCGAGGCAACCCCCGACGTCCCCGCTGAACCAGTGGCGCCTCTGAGTGATGTTTTTTAGTTCTCGACCACCTCTGATCAAACCGAAAGGGCCATGGTGATCGTCTGGCCACACTGAACACGATCATGCCTAAAAATCAGTGTGCATACAACGAGGGGAGAATTTAGAGTTCGGCCGAGGCAAAAGGACGTGCCGAGGCCAAGTGGTTTGTGTTTTGCATGAAATAGAAGAGAAGAGGCCATGCATGCGTTCGAAATCACATTCACATACAGAAAGGAGAAGGATAAGAAGTTCGTGTTGAACAGAGATAAAGAAATGATATTCTCGGCCCGCGTTTCATGATTTTCAAAGAACCAAAAATCTCAATGGTTCAAGATTTATATCCCGCAGAGGATTTGAGACATCCCTCTAACTATAAAAGGAGAGGCTGAGGCTCTGAATTTGCTTGCTGAATCTTTGTTGAAGATCTGATGTCCCGCGAAGCCTTGGTGCTTAGCGAAGTAAGGAGCCCGACACACACCACTTGCGCGGCAGAATCCCGAATCCTTCTTTTGGCTTTGTGTGTTCCTTTCATGCTACCCCTTGAGTGAAAGTGGTGAAGAGAAGACCCCTGCGTGCTACCCCTTGCGCGACAGGAAGAAGTTGGGAAGCGCACTTGCGCGCCCTCCTTGTGCTCGCGTACTTGCGCGGCTGTTGCACTTGCGCGGCAGTAGCACTTGCGCACGGTATCACCTTGTGCGGTGCTTGCACCCTGGACCTTGCGCGCTGCCTTGTGCACCCAAGTGTTCCTTGAACGCTTTGAAGAAGAAGAGGGCCTCACCATTCACCTTGTGTGTGTGCCACTTGGGAGAACACCCTACGGGCAGTGGGTGTGCAAAGGAGGAAGGCTGTAGCCTTGTGGGTGAACACTTTTAAGAACAAATAAAAGAACACATTTTTTGTGTGTGAAAAACAAGAAGAGGAACAAAGCCAAAGCCTATGTGTGTGCACAAGAAGTGTGTGATCACTTAGAAGAAGAAAAAGATCCACACTAAATTAGAACACACTTTTACGTGTGGGAAAAAATTGAACAAAGAGTGTGAAGGAAGAAGTGGTGTGTGTGCAAAAATAATTACACCCTTTGAGGGTTTATCACACCAAAGAAAGAGAAGGGGAGTTTATGCATGCATGCATGCATGTGCACACGTGAACAAGTTGAATCTTCTTGTGTGAAATTTGAGTTGTCCAAGACCAGAAGTTCTTGAAGATTATTGAGAAGCCATGCAGTCAGTGCATGACGAAGAAGAGTTTCCATGCACTCAGTGCATGAAGTTGATGTGAAGTGAGACTGAAGCCAGACTGAAGTTAAAGACATCAACTGCCTGAGTTTTCAGTAATTGAGAAGACCCTGATCAACAAAAGTGATCAGAAGCTGTGAGCAAGACCAACCGACCTTATCAGAGGCTGTTGAAGAGTCTTGAAGAGAGAGGCCAGGCCATCCTGAGAAGAAGGAGATAAATCCTGAGCAAGACGAGAAGACCTGATCAAGTGATCAGAAGTGAAGAGCAAGGCCAGCAGTCTTTATCCCAGACTGCTGAAGATACTTGAAGAAGCTTAAAGTGAAGAAGAGATACTCGTGTGACTCGAGGAGCCAGGAGAATCCCCCTGTGAGACTCAGGGTGGAAGAAGTCTTCAGTGGGATTCTGGAGCAGGCCAGTGGGACTCTGGTAACAATGTGGGACGCAGTATAAAGACCCTCCTGTGGGACTCAGGAGAGATACAGTGGGACTCTGTATCAACCATTATAATACTAACAGATTATAATGGAAGAAACCATGTTGGGGTGTATAACAAACATGGAAAGGACGTAGGCCTTTGGTGCCGAACATTGTAAATCCTTGTGTCCAGTGACTTTACATTTATTGCATCATTAGAGGAAAGGTGAGAGATACAAGAAGACTGGATCGAGGCTTTAACCAGTCATAGAGGTTTAATTGATAAGAATCAATTAGTAAAAAGTTTTAAAGGATCACTGATTCACCCCCTCCCCCTCTCAGTGATTCACAATGATCTGGGCACTACACTTCTAATGTAAAGAGATCATGTTATTGCTTATGGATCATTGTAGTTGTAGTTTCATGAGAAAAACTACAAGAAACATGATTTGTAGTTAGCTTTTATAGTCCATACTTTGAATACTTTTTGTCATTACCTATTTGGTGATAAATATATAGTGTTTATAGATTATAAAATATTAAAATATATATTCTCATAAAGGGATTTGAATTTTAGATAAAGAAGATGGAGGAATTATCTCCCAATTTTCAAATTTGACTTGATGTATACACTGGGTAAGGGAAATTTGGTGGTAGATGAATTAAGCATAAATTCTTATGGTCAGTTGAAAAAAGATTCTTTAGATTTGTGACAGTTTATGTCGGTGAGAGACGAAATGCACTTAGATTGATAGAACTGAGGTAGTGCGACCATCTACTTTCCCACTTTTTTGGTTCTTAATTTTTTTGAGATAATTAAAGTGGAACATAAATCTAATTGATAATGTGTTGTTATGAGGTCAAAAATCAATGGTGGGGAGACCATTAAGGGATGCAGGCTGAATAAGAGTTTAGTTTTGTGCTTTCAAAATAAAATGGTCATAAATATAGATTTTCAGGAACAAATTCTTCATGCTTACCACCATTCGAGATGGGTTGGTCATCCTTGAATACAAAATATGTATAATTTGTTGAAATCACTATTTTGGTGGGTTCATATAGAAAGGAAGGTAAATGAGTTTGTTTTGAGGATTCTTAACCTATCAATAGTTTAAGTAATTGCATCAGAGATAAGCAGGTATGTTATAGTATTTTACTATTCTTATTTGGAAATGGGAGCATATAGCTATGGATTTTGTGACAGGTCTCCCAAGGATGGTTTGGAAAAACGATTCCATATAGGTGATATTGGATCGACACACATAGTTGTCCAATTTCATCCCTATTCATGAATCTAATACGGTGAATATCTTATGTAAAATCTATATCCAAGAAGTAGTAAAGAGGCATGAAATACTAGTTTAGATAGTATCAAACCGAGATCCAAGGTTTATGTATCATTTTTGGAAATCCTTATTGCAATACACTGGGACTCGGTTGAAAATGAGTACGACATATCATCCCCAAATGATTGGTCAATTTGAATAGACGATAAAAACAATGCAAGATATGCTTTGGGTTTGTGTAATGTATTTTGGTGGATAATGGGAGGACCACACACCATTAATGGATTAATATTATAACAATAGTTATCATGACTCAATACATATTACTCCACGTGAATCATTTTATGGGAAACATTTTCCTTCTACACTTTTTTTGTTGGAAATAGGTGAAAATTTACTAGTTGGGCCAAGCCTTGTCAAATAGACAGTGGAGAAGATTTCTTTGATTAGTAAGGGAATGGATATGGCTCATAGTTGTTAGAAGTAATATGCAGATCATTGTCGATGGCCGTTTTTTTCTATGTGAGTGATCACATGTTCTTAAGAATCTCTCCAAGTATTGGGAATCATCATTTTGGGAAGCATGGAAAGTTATCTCCCCAATACATAGGTCATTTTGAGATACTTTAATGGGTTGGTGAGGTGGATTATAGGTCTATTTTCCCCCAAGACTTAATGGAGTGCATAATGTGTTTCATGTAAGTTAGTTGAAAAAGTATCAGCCTGATCCTAACCATGTGATTCGATGGCATCCGGTTGACCTAGAGATGGATTCTTTGTTGGTGCATGTGCCAGTGAAAATTAGGGATAGGTAAGAGAAAGTATTCTCTGTGAAAATCATTAGATAGTGTGGGGTTTCTAGAAACATGGTAGGATTTAGGAAGAAACATGAGAACAAGAGAAATAAATGATCAAGCTATTGACATAACTCTTTCATGGAAATTATAGTTTTCTAATTTTGGAGGAAGAAAGGATAATGGTGGGGAGAATGTAGCACCCCTTATATCAAGTAAGTAACCATTTTTATTTATTTTAAGTTTAAAGTGTTTGGTTAAAGTTTGGGAGAGTTTGGAGGAATTTTGGAATGTTTTTTATGATTTTTCCAAAGGTTCAAGATTTGAGCATGGTTAGTGGAAGCTGTGTAGCTTCTATAGGAAACCGTGCAGAGTGAGACAATGGATTACTGGAAGGCAGACAATTTTTCCAAACTGTGCATCCAACTATGAGTAACTGTGTGAATTAAGATAAAGGTATTATGTATGGTTGATGTATGGGTGGGCTAACCATGAAGGCCAACCATGCAAAGTGCTCCTTCAGGAAGAGGCTAGTGCATAGTTCGTGTATGGTTATCTTAACCGTGTGACTAACCATGAACAATTTAAAAGTGAAATCCAAAAAAATTAGATCACACTAATCTTTACCTCTAATCATCCCTTTTTATCCATTTTGACTCTAATTCTTTTTTTATTCCTTATAAAGGATGGAGAGTCTCTCTCCTTGAAACTAGAATAAATAACAAGGAAATTCTTAGTGTGTTGAATCCATATTCCCTTGGCAAGTCTTCATTTGTGGTCATTTTTCTTAGATATACTTTATTTTCCTCTCTTTAAATTTTAGATCTAGTCTATTAGGGATATATATATTTATACATATGGTTTTTTATACCATTCATGATGAGATATGACTGTGTTGATGTTAGGGAAGTAGATATAAGGCGGGTTTTTGGATATTCAAATATGTTTTGTTGAATAATTATTTTTGATCTTTATTTTCACTATAATTCCAGATGTAAGTGGATTTAATCTCAAATAATATTCTTAGAAATTGAAATCTTAGTTTTAAATTTATTTAATTTCATGAAAATGTTTTTTAAATTAATGTAAAGAACATGATATAAACTCTCTTTAGTGATGGTTTATATTATTATGAAAATTGGTTGGATAAAGTGTTTGGTTTTATTGATTTTAAATGTTGATTTTAAAATATGGATTTTTTGGATTTATGGAAATAGTGTTTTAGAAAGGGTTTTAATAAAATAGTGGTTTTATTGAAATGGTTGAAATGTTTTTTGGCATTAGTTTCTAGAATAATGGTTGGCATGTGTTCATGTGCATTCGGGATGGATATGAGTATGATGTTTCCCCCATCATTAGTGCGATGGATAAGGGTATCAAATCTACCCTATCAAAATGGGTCACTAAGTGAAAAAATTGTGAATGGAAAACTCCCACTTGCAAGTATAGGGAGGACCATGGTTTCATGCATGTTGGATATGTTGATATGTGGAATGAAATTGATTATTCCAAAATGGAATTTGTGAAATGGATTTAAAGTATTTTTTGGTGGCTTCCCTTGGAAACTATTTTAGCATGGAAAAATATTTTGTTGTGAAAAAACTTGGAGTTGATGTAAACTGTTAAAATGTTTTAAAGTGTTTTATATAAAATATTTTATATAAATTTTATAATATGGTCTGTCAAAGTGGCATGAGTTCGGATTTCATATCGGCAAAACCTACTAGGTTTCATTACTCACCCCTACTTTGAAACATTAGTGTTTTATAGATGTGTTTTATCGAGACATAGGTTATAGTAAATTATAACAATTTTTTAGTGGTGCTTCATGATACTTGGGAATGTATTGTGGAGTTGGAGCATCAAGCATGTTGGGAGATGTGGAGTTGTGTCTTTGAAGACTTTACGTTTTTCTAATTTATTCTTCCTCTTTGGTATATGATTTTTGTTATGGTGTAGTTTTTTAAAGTTCATTTTTGGTTTTACATTTATTTCTACTACATTGTAATCATGCAAAATACGATTCTTTTTTTTGTTTATGAGTTACATGGTTGTGGTTTTTTTATTTTCAAATGGAAAATCATCCACCAATTATATTGAATCCCCTGAAATTTATTTCCAACCATTGGATTCATGGGGATTTCTCTTAAGGAAAAGTAACATTCCACTACCTTCTCAAGCCAATAAGGATGGGTGGGATGTTACCCTTTATCTTTAGTGGGTGAAAAATGTTTTTTGCAGTGGCCCGTGGAACCTTTTATTGGCATTCCAATGAGCCTATAACTTCTCTTACCATTTATTTAAGGATTATAAAATTGTTTAGAAGTTTCAAAATATAAAATTCTGAAGACCTCTATGTGGTTTTGGATTTGGAAACACCCAAATGTTTTAGGTGTTTAAATTTTTGTAGTAAGGAATAGCTATGTAGGCTCATGTATGAACCCATGCATGGAGATGAGGAAGTGGAAGTGAGGTTGTGGTACAAGTGGTATGGAAGTGGAAGATGGGATGAAAGAGATGCACATGAGCATTAGCCCGGTTGTTAAGGACTCCGTAAGTGCATCCAAGTGTCTAGGGATCAAATCCAGGTGGAGGCAAAATTTCCGGGCACTGTAGCAGACACTGTTTGTCATTGTAGTTGCCGGGAATATGACCCTATTTGGGCATTTGGGCCACCGATTTGGTCCCTGAGTCCTGTAAGGCCTTCAGGCCACCCAGGCCCTCAGGTCAGTAAGGCCTTTGGGCCACCTCAAGGCCTTCGGCCCACCTTAAGTGCATATGAAAACCAGAAAAACTATAAGGAACAAGCACTAATGGAGGATAAGCAAGGAGATTTCACTATAATAGAAGCTAAACAGATTGGCAGAATGAGAGGGTATGACACCTGCCATCGAGACAAGCCTGTGCATGCACGGGAATGCCTAGCCGAACAACCATGCGAAGGTGGAGAGCTGATTTCACGATGAAGATGCTGGGGAGGAGCAATTTCAAGTAGTGAGTCTGAGTTGTATGTAATGTTTGAAGCCTATGGGAAAAATGAATTCCTCTAAGGAATATGGGCCATCTAATACTTACGACTATGGTCCTTGTAAGGGTTCCACCTCACCCCTTGAAAGGTGGATAATCAAAAATCAATAAAAATTGAAGGCCTTCGGGCCATTAGAGGATGAAAGAGATCCTCCTTCATATGACCTTCAAAGTATCCAGATGAAGCCTTCATGGTATTCAAATGAGACTATAGAGGCAATCAGTATGGTTCCCAATCAGTGGTATTGGAATATGTTCTCAAGATCAAGCTCTCAAAGTGTAGAAATGGTGGTTCTCATCAGTTTTAAGCATTATCTAGTGAGATAAGTGTAGAGGAGGGTGGTGGAAATGAGCGTAGATGGTGGTGTGGGGGGGGGGGGGGGTGGTGAGAGTGAACGAGGTGGGATTTAAATGGGATAAATGGTAACTTTATAAGTGTTGTCCAATATTGGAATGTCAAGTGAAGGAGGTGATTGTTTTAATTAAAATGAGTTGTATCCCTGATAATTTCATTGATTTTGATGCACTCCTATCATGGGGTGTTTCAAAAGAAAATTTCAAAATAGTTTTATAATGAAACACAATGACAGACTAGGGTCATATCACTTGAGAAGCTTGATAGTTATTCTCTTACCTAATCTAATTCACCTAAACAACTTATTTTTTTGTTATATTTACTATTTTATGAAAATAATAGTATATTTTGGTTTTTATAAATTTCTATAACAATGAAATGACATGAAATATAAAAAATTAAACTAAACTAGAATACATGGATAAAAAAATGTGATTATAAATCACCTGGTACTGAGTTTGATTTTTAATTATCTCAGTATTCTCCTTTATTATTTTAATTTATGTTTTATGAACCAATTATGAAATCTCATGCATGAATTAATATACTTTTATTTAGTGGTGTGAAATATTAAATTCCTTTAGAAATATATAGCACACCTCTTCCTATAATCAAAGTTGATGACACACCTCAATCTAGAGTGTGACAACTTCCAGGATCTGGCTCCATCGTATGCTATTTCATACACTGAATGACTCAACACCATCATATGAAGATATTTTATATAGTATAAGAGAGGAAAAAGATTTAATAAAAGAAACGAAATGGATTTTAGTTGCATGTATTGGTGGTAAATATCCAAACTCATGCTTGTCTGAAATAATGGCACTTGAAGTGTGTATAAGAGAGGATATTGGGTGCCCTTTTATAATGAAGTAGGGGTATTCTTGGAATTTCTCAAAGTAGTAAATTAATATAAATTAATTTTTATATTAAAAGAGATAAACATTGATATAATTATATTATAATATTATTATTATTTGAAATAATTTTATCCAACAAAAATTGGACAAGTTTATGCGATGTTTTTACCCTGGTCACTTGGTTTTAACCCCCCATTAACCCTTTTGACAATTATTGTGATATTAAATTTTTTACACTTTAGGGGTCATGAAAGTTAATATAAAAGGATAGGTGACCCATAAATGGATCATGGTTTATTCTATAAACTATATAAATTTTACTTGTAAAAATATAATATTTGTAGTAATTTTAAATCATTTAATAACCATTATTTATTATAAATATCATTAATGTCACTTTTATAAATACATGAAATATTTTAATATAATATTTTTTATATAATGTAAAATCGTTCAAAATTAAAACTAATTCAAATATAAGGAGTAAATAATATTAATATAATCATAAAATAATTTTTTTGTTTTATATAAATATTTAAACCATATATTTTTTGTTTAACCCATTGATTAACCAATTGTAACCTTAACCATGATGATGCATTTTCAAAATTAAAGGGTAATAATTTTACATATAATTTGATAGTTGTATATTAAACGTAAAATATATAAATGTTTAGGATATTTATAATCATAATTTTATCTCTCCAATATTTTATAAATATTAAATAATCTAATAAAATATTATTTTACAGAAAACATCATTAATTTTATTTTTGACATTATTTATTTAATTTTACTTTGAAAAAAACATGAAAAATATAATTGAAATAATATCAATTAAAATATAATATGTTATATATATCAATAAAAATTGTGGGAGATTATAACTCACCTAAAAAATATTAGTTTCAGTGTTTTTAAAAATTATTTACTTGATTTTTCTACTGCTTGCACAAACACTATATCGGTGTTGTATATACATTTATGACAATTAAATGATCAATAAAAATTTAAAATAAATTAACATGATAAAAAAATTAATCAACTATATTTAAAATATACATTTATAACTTAACATAACTTATTTTTATCCTCACCACAAAAATTTATAGATATAAAAAGTAAGAGAGTTTCAGTTTTGACTTTATATTTACAGAAAATAATATAAAAGTAATTTTCAAAAAATGGAAAAATTTATATAAATTAAAATATTGGATGATTTTGTCCCAAATAAATTCATAAAATAAATTAAAGGAAAGTTTTAGGGTTATTTTTTATCCCCTGTCATATTATTTTTAACCTACATTACTAGATTTACCCTTACCAAGGTGACAAATAATTACTACGATTACTATTCATAATAAAAAAAATAAAAGGTGAATGTTTAATAAATTTTCATCAGTTGATTAAAACTTTGAAATATATTTTTAAATATTCAATTTTTAGAAGTTTCAGAAATTAATTTTAGGTTAAAATAAAAACAAAATGAAAAATATTTTTTAGAAAAATACATTTTTATCTAGAAAATGAACTTATACCTACATTAGGTATAATGATGATTAAAGTGTATTAATTTTATTATATCTATTTAAGTAATACCTATGTTAATTTTAGGGAAAACTAAAATAATAATGTAAATTTTTAATGAAAATAAATGGTAGTTTTATAAAAAACATATTAGTCACTATTCACTGAAATATCAATATTTTCAGAAAAATACCAAAATTCTACCCTAAGATAATTTTATATGATGATTTAACAAATAAAGATAATTTTACCAAATAAATTTTATCAAAGTTATAGAAATTAATTAAAATACTCAAAAAAATAAATAAATAAAAATCTTTTTTTTGATGAAGACCTATTTTTTGAAGAATAAAATGACTACTATAAATTGAGTGCTTATTTCATAATAATTAATCAAAACATTTGTATTGAGTAAGAAAAATATAGATATATTTATTAATATTTTTACTAATATTTATACCAACCAATTTAGTGGATAGGTTATAAATACTACATCTAAATAATAATATTTCATCATTTGTTTAGGCGTAGTGTTTAGAATTGTATACACTATAAAATATAGTTCTATTTTAAAATATCTAAATATTACATTATCTACACTAATAAATCTCATCCTTAAAAATTTAACTTGGTTTCATTAATCATGGGTTTGATATTTTAAAATTCCTTTTTGAAATCCCATATCATAAAAAGGATTTATAAAATTTCCTTTTGAAAAGAGGCAATGATAAATATGAAGGTCATATGAAAGAACACATAACTAGGTTTAAAAATAGGAGAACATTAATGGGAAGAGAAAATATGAACATGGAGGATAAATGTAATGTCCTAATAGTTATGGAGAGTGGTGAAGAACATCAATCAATATAAAGTGAATAATCAAGATAAAGTTGATGACTAAAAAACCATAAACCAAAGAGGTGTGAAAAAGACCATCAATTTATCATAAATGAAGGTAATGTAATGAAATTTTCTCTTCAAGAGCCTTTTACAATATTTGAGGAATTAATTTACCATATAGACTAAAAAACTAAGGATTTTTACTTACTTTACAAGTTTAATTTCATCATTTAATCAATTTTCTCCACAATATCTTCTTTTTTCTTCAAACAATTAGTGTTCAAGATGAATTTTTCATGTCTGAAGCACTAAAATTATCTTATAATGAATCAAATAATCTAATAAAGTAAAATAGTTTGTTATTACTACCTTGATACATTAACAAAAACCAATATGGGTAGCACAAGGTAAGATTATTACTCAAATTAATAAATCTTCATAAGAAGAAATACAATATTAATCTCTAAAGAAACAATAATAATAAAAAAATATCAATTTAGACAATTTTATAAATATATATCCTTAAAATTATTCAAAATATTACACACCAAGATTAAAACCTAAAAATAAAAAGAAATTTATCAAATATTCTACCAATCTTAATTTAACATTTATCTCCGAATAAAATAAGTCACTTTTAATGTCTCATACAAATAATTTATATGCCGTAATAATATAATCTATATGATATGAAAATCATTTAAATAATAGACCAAATCATTTTAAAGCCACTATAAAATCATATATCCTACCAAAATATAATTCAAATTTTATTCTTCAAATAAAATCTCATAATATTATGTTTATCTTAATCATATAATTTTCCATAAAATTATAGCAATATTATTTATAAATAAAATTCATTACCTAATAAACGAATCAATTTTCAATCCCATGATTATCTATAAGATAAAACATATGTTCTGAAAATAAACATAATATTTATTTGTAAAATCATTTAAGTAAAACAAAATTCATACTAACTTGGACATCACATAAGCCAGTGGTAGGAACTTCAACCTTTTATCCCTTTGGTTTTGGGTTTAAACCCACATATTTTCCTGATTTGATGGGTCGTCACCAATCTTATAGGTTGTCCTTTTAATACAACTATATTAATATAATTTCTATATAATTCCTAAAAATATGATGTGTATCTTCAATAATTGCCTTAATATTTTCAAAATTATTTTTTTTAACCTTAATGCTTATCTCATACCTTTCATCTTTCATCCCTACAAATGTAATAGTATTTATCTAAAATAATCATTTTCATCAAACCTAAGTGTTATATATACCTAATACCAAAAATATTTCTCCCAAAATATCATTAGTCACCTTAAAATCCCATAACATAAAAACTCAAAAGGGGTTTCAATGTTATTAAAATTATGATCAACCTTAAACTTATACACCCAAAATGGTATCCATAAATATTATGTTAAACTCAAATTAAAATAGTATAATATCAAAAGTTATTTAAACCTTTCCCATGATACCAACTATAAGGACCTAACCTTAAACATATTTGGAATTTAATATTTAGTAATTATTTCAATTTATTTTATTATGAGGACCATTTTCGGTTTTGAGTTTTAGAGAATTAGGTCATAACTATTACAGAATAAACCCATAATTTACAAGTTGTAAACTTCTACTCAGTATTCATTTTGAACATAATAATTTTTTTAAAAAATAAAACAGTTTTTCCTTTCATGAATAATCTTTATGAATTTCAACTTAACTTCTTCTTTGACCTCACCCATCCTTAAACCCAATGAAAAAAATATAAAACATGGTATGGGCCCAAAAATCTTAGTAATGGATATAAAATAAATATGAATATTAGTCCTATGAAAAACATGAAAACCCAAAAAACTATTACCTTTTTCAAATTATTATTTTAGTGTATGAAATAAATCATTTTCACATAAAAAACACACACATTTTTCTCAAAGAAAATCCTTAAAAACCATATTAAGAAATTGAATACCCTTATATGAAACTTATAGTGTCATATTAATAACCTATGATAAATCAATGTTATAAATAACTCGATCTATGTTTAATCCATAGGATAAACCATACTAGATAACTTCCTCCTTCTTTTTTCTGTAGATAAGGAACATTACCCAACGCATTAAAGAGCTATAATTAGGGATCACCCGTCATATAATATATATCAGGATAAAATATTTACCATATATAATTATAAAGTAACATATCATGAATAATAGTTTTTAATATTGAACATTTTCATCAAAAAAATCTTAAAACAATCTTTCTGTACCCATATGCAAATTACTTTTAGATATTGAAATACCATTTTCTTTTAAAAAACCATCTTCAAAACCAAAATACTGAGAATAGAAGGGAGGGAGTGTTTTTTTGCAT
Organism: Viscum album; assembly: GCA_963277665.1. Classification (NCBI taxonomy): domain Eukaryota; kingdom Viridiplantae; phylum Streptophyta; class Magnoliopsida; order Santalales; family Viscaceae; genus Viscum; species Viscum album. The sequence goes on along the minus strand of OY728150.1, from coordinate 2,053,981,403 downwards.
AAAACATGAAATATTATAAAGGAATTAAAACAAAAAATAACAGGTTATTCTGGTGAGAGAATCAATTGATGTAGTATATGTTAAAATAGAAAAATCCTTTGTATCTTATTTAAATAAATTCAAAACATTCTGTATAAAAAACATAAAAATATTTTTTAGAAAACCTATGAAAAAAGTAAAAATAAATATGAAATATTATTTATAATTAATTTATGTCTATATATATACATATTAAATATATTTTTATGAATTTGGACATGGAAGGAAAATATTTTGAGAATAAATCCTTAAAACATTTTAAAATAAGGTTTTAAAGAAAAGTGTCCCTTACATAGAGTCCAAATCATCATCTATGTTCATTATATTTATGAATAATAAAAATATATTAATTATTTACTTTTTTAAAACCCATTTTCAATTTTATTATTCCTTTAAGTTTATTTATTATCATTCAACAGTCAATTATTTATTTATTTAATTTCACATCGGATGTTTTGACGATATTTAGCTTATTTGTCTAAAATGACTTCGGTAGGTTGACTATGGTCAACAAGGTAATTATTTAATAATATATATAATAATAATCATTAAATAATAATCCTTTTTAGACATAAATTTTACTTTTGAAACCAACCATGAAATATGGGTATGAAAATGAACCACGTTGCAATCATGGTGACCGTAGGTCGTACTTATGCATGAGTAACATTTCCATTTTTCAGCAATTTTTATAAAAATAAGATACGTTTTATTTTATCTATATATAATTATAAATATATCATAAATATTATATCATTTATTTTAATATTGTTATATAGAGAATCCATGTGATGTGATTATGAAAAATGAATCATATTACTTCGTGGAGGTAGTAATCCACACAAACGTATAAACAATGTAATCATATTTCAATTGATGGAAAGGAAAGAAAATATATGATATCATGTATTTAAATAATTATTATTTTTTCATTAATATTATATATATACCTTAAATCCATTAGTATAACTATCTATGAAAGTTAGTGATGGAAAGTGAATTACATCGGTTCGTGTTGGGGTAGTCCATGGTACACACGAATGATGGTTTCATTTTAATTTTATGGAATAAGAAGATGAATATTGTTTATTAACTCAAAATAAAAACCATCTTAGTATATTAAATATATAGATGTTATTATTTCAACATGCTTGAATAATACTTGAAAGAGGTAGAAGATGAAATGAAACTAAAATATTCAGTTTAAAGCTATACATCTTCTTAGAAAACCTTCATGAATTTACAAATTAAGCCCTATAATAGATCTAGAATGTGGGAATGGATGTTTGAAATGGGTTTTGGTAGGTATTTTCTAAAATAAATGGCTCTTTAAGTGTGTAGAAGATAGGATAGGGGGCTTCCTTTTATAATGAGGGTGGGTAAATTCTTAGAATTTCTTAAAGTATTAAATTAAAATAAATTAATTTTCATTTTAAAATATATCAAAATAGATATAATTAGAATATAATATGATGAAGAGTCTAAATCATTTCATAAAATAAAACATGGACAAGTTAAGAGGATGTTTTCATCCTTATCTCTATATTTTAACCCCCATAAACCCTTTTGACAATTATCATGATATCAATGTTTTCTATACATTAAGGATCAAAAAAGTTACTATAAAAGGAAAAGTGACCCATAAATGGACCATGGTTTATATTATAAAAAATACACTATTAAATTGGCGGAATATAATTTTTTTTCATTAATTTTAAATCATTTATTAAAATAATATTTATTATAAAATATCATTAATGTCACTTTTGGAAATACATGAAATATAACAATAAAATATATGTCATAATAATGTCAAATGGTTCTAAAATTAAATTTAATTGAATGTAATGAGTATATTATCTTAATGTAATCATAAAATCAAATTTATATAGGTTTATATATCATTTTAGACCTTATCTTTTTGGTTTAACCCATTGGTAAAACTAATTTTTACCTTAACCATGGTAATGAAATTTCAATATGAAAGAGTAATGATGTTACTTATATGATGATGATTGGATCATAAATGTATAAGGTATTAAATTTTAAACCATTTATAATCCTAATTTTAATTTTTAATGTTTTTTTTTGTATTTTTAAATTATTTAATAAAATAATATTTATCATAAAATATCATTAATATCATTTTGACACTATTCGGTTAATCTGTCTTTGAAAACAACATGACAATAATATATTTTGAATATAATCAATTAAAAAATCTATAATATGTTATATATATATATATATCTATAAAAATATTGGTACACTACAACTCACCCAAATAATATTACTTTTATAGTTTTTAAAACATTTACATTGTTTTTCTATTGTTTGTCCAAGCACTATGCCATTATTTCATAAGCATTTATGGTAATTATTTAATCACTAAAAACAAAAATAATTTACAATGATAAAAACTAATATATATTTGACATAAATATTTATAACTAAATATAAGTTGTTTTTATCCATTTCAAAATCATTTATATATATTAAAAGGAAAAGAGTGACATTTATAACTTTATATACACTTCAAATAATATATACATCATTTTAAAATAAAATTTTTACAAAATTGCTATAAATTTTAATCCCACATGAGGATGTTCAACAAAAATCATCATTTATAGTAAATTCAATTGTTAGGGTTATTTTTTAGTCCTTATAATTTTATTTTTAACATTGATTACCCGATTTACCCTTAATGAGGCGACAAATATTTACTACGGTTACAATTCATAATGTAAAAAAATAAAAGGTTCATATTTAAAAAATGTATTAAAATTAATTAAAAAAATTAAACCATTTTTCAATATTCAATTTCTATAAGTGGAAGAAATTAATTTAATATTAAAATGAAAAATACAATGAAAAATAGTTTTTAGAAAAGTGTGTTTTCCCAAAAATGAACTTATAATAAAAATATGTACAATGATGATTCAAATGTTATTAATTATATTATATCTAATTAAATAATTATTATGTTACATTGAGTTCTAATTATTATCATAATGAGTATTTTTAATAAAAATAAATGATTTTTTTATAAAATAATTATTTTTTTCTATTCAATGAAAAATAAACCTTTTCAGAAAAATCCCTAATTTTCACCCTAAAATAATTTTGATATGATGACTTAAAAAACGAATTTAGTTTTATAAAATCCATTTGATAAATTATATATCATTTAATTATAATATTTTTTCACAAAAACAATTAAAAACCATTTAAGAAGAAAATTAATTTTTTGAAGAATAAAATGAATTTATAATAAATTGAGTGCTAATTTATTAATAATTAATTAAAAAATTTGTATTGAGTAGGAATAATCATGAAATGTTTCATAATGTGTTTATTACTATTTATACCTCAAATTCAATGGTTTTTTTATAACTATAAAAATTAAATAATAATATTTCATGGTTTGTTTATGCTCAGGGTTGGAAGTTGTATATACCATTGGACACAATGTTCTTTTAAAATATTAGGATATTTGAGATTTGAAAATATTATTAAAGGTGGTGAAATTTCACATATATACCTACTCTATTTTATGGTTTTTCACTCCTTCCTTCCTCTAATCTTGTTTAGCCAATTATAGGGTGTGTGTGGGATATTATTCCCTCCCTTTTCAATGGATCTCAATCCTCCTCCTCCTTACATTAAAGTGAAACCTCCTCCATATCTATTCCTATCTTATCCCTTCACCATATTACCTCATGTTTGATTATTTAACTAACCCTAACTATTATATGGGTTTGATTTAGGTTTCAATATTAGACTAATAAAAGGGATTTGGTCGCTTAGGGATTCTAGAGGTTGTTTCCATTCTCAGTTGTGCATTCTCTATCGAAGGTAATGTGTTACAATGAGTTATATATTAAAATAGTTAGATGTTTATATGAAATCTCCCTCTAAATAAATGTCATGTGTTTGTGAGTTTTTATTTAATTTATAATGAAATTAAGGATATATGTGACACTATAATGGGTTTATAATTAGTTTTCCAATGGTTATACTAATTAGTATAAAGAGGATTTATAAGGGTTTTTAAATATTGGATTTACCTGTAATGTTTGTGCATTACAAGTGATTTCTAAAATTCCTAAATGAATTTATAAAGGGATATAAGGATTTTGTATGTGGAAATAGTTTATTTTCAATGAATATTTTTTATGAATTTTATGAGTGGTTTTAAAAGGGGGTGTTCTGAACCAATGTAAAACACTTTTTATGACTTGTTAATATCTTTGGATATTTAAGGGGATTTATGTAAAGTGGTTGTTTTCTAAGAAAATTTCAAAGAGTGATTTGGTAGTTGAGTTTCAATGTAGGTTTTGAAATTCATTTTCATGTGATAAAATTAAGGTAGATAATCTAATCCTTTTTTTAAACGCCTTCTTGGAATTTTGTAAAATATTTTTTTTAATTATTACTGGACCCTCATTAAGCCCCTTTTTGATATATTTGGCATACCTTTATGTTGTGTCTCCAAGTGGGATGTTCTATATTGTTCTCACATTTTGTGATTTTTTGGAAAGAATGAAAAGAGAGGGGTTGTTTCTTAAGAGGGTTTTTGAGGGGGCTTGAGGTTTGATTCATAGCGTTTTATTATTTTTAATTTATGTTTTGGCCTCATACCGTGTAATTTTATCAGCTCCACTTGACTTGTCATGGGAACCTAGGTAACTAATAGAAGGCGTGGTTGCATGTTACGATATCTTAGTGTGTGCTTACTAGATACTTCTCTAGGAGAGTAGAATTTTATGAGGGGTAGATATATATTACTCAATGACAAGAAGGGGTGCTTAATGGAGATGTTTTTTTACTTATAGGGCCCTTAGAATGAGTGAACCAAAGAAACTAGGTCCAATATCATTCCTGTTACAAATTAAGGAGTTTCACATGATGTTTATTTCTTACTAAGGATTAATTAGGGGATTATATTTCCTGGATTACTTTTATATCATAGTCTTGATTTGGTGTCATGGTAGCCTTATCAGGTTATTTCACTCTTATTATTCCTCCTTAATATCTAGGTTCTTAGGATGATTGAATTAGATTTTAATGGAATTTTGGTTTATTTTCAAATTGTTTATTAAATTATTTATAATTTCTGATTTATAAATAAGAATGGGTTATTGTTTTCTAAATAGAAATTTGGGGATGTTTTTTGGAAAAGAACAATAAAAGGGTTTGAGATTATAAATTAAAGCATTGTTTATTGCTTGTCTTTGAAGTTGATGATTTTAAACTGGGTATACTTTATTTTGTAAAAGTCTTGTTTAATAGTTTTAAAATGGAAAGTGACATAGTATGTTTAATTTTTCCTTTACATGATGATATAAAAGTAAAAATCTATTTTCTATGTTAAGTTAAAACTATTAAAAATTAAATGTTTTATGAAGGGAATGAAATAGAATCCTTGGTGAGATCCTACTAGGCACATTTTTCTCACACCCTATATATACATCGATGTATAGGTTTGTATACAGTTCTTGGTTTTTTTTCATGTTATTAGGTCATTATTACATTGGGGTTTTTATCTTGATTCACTATTGGGCGTGTGGTGATGGTGAGTGACCCTGAGTTATATGGAGGTGTTCAGGTTTTTGTTCTATTTTTTGAACTAGGGTTGTATTGGCCAGTTCAACATGTTGTATTTAATATTTTTTACTTGTGTATCTGACTATGTAGTTTTTTTTCAATTTTATATTTTTATGGATGTTGGTTATGTTTATTCCAAGTTTCTCTTATTTATATTTTTTATCTACTTAATTCATATACAGAGATTTCCATCCCTTGGATAGGTCATATAAGATTCTCAGTAGTCTCTCTTTATTTCTTATTTGTTCATATAATGGTGAAATCATTCTCAAGTGTACATTGTTGATACCTAGAAACCAGTTTCCATCTTGTGGGGATTGGGAACGTAATTTAGGACCAATATAAAGCTGGGTAGTGTGATGTGTCGGGTCATCTCTAGTTAGTTCATTATAGTCATCCTAAAAATAAACAAGTAAATTAATTAAAATGACTTGTTTAAAAAAATCATTAGTTTTTTCATTCATTAATAAATTGTAAATAGAATATAAAAAATCATATTTTAAATGAATATAAAAAAATAAAAAACTAAATATCTGATTTTTTCTCATTTTTTTAAAAAAACCATGAAAATTCGACAGCCTAACTTCAAAATCATTTTTAGAGATATTTTAGAACTCTTTTGATATTTAGAAGATTGATTATAGGGTATCTTGATAACATACAACATATATATATTTTTTCATTATTTGATTTAAAATATTTTAGATCCCAAACGGACAACTTGATCAAATGATAGGGCTAATTAAAGTTGGGCAACAATTTTCAACTTCTTTTAAGATATATATAATGTCCAAAGACCATAATTAGTCTTTTTAGTGGGTGTAAAAGTAAAAAAGTGATAATTTACATTATAAATGATTTTAACCTCAAGAAAAATGATCAATAATGGTTCTAATCAAAAACCCAACATGAGGATTCCATAAATTTGAGAACAATTTCAAAATGAATAAACAATGAAAAAATATATAAGGAGACATGGAATAATAATAAATTAATGATACAAAAAGTATTTTTCTAGAAACATTTATTTCCACACAAAGAAATAATTTTTATATAAACCTTTTACAAAACAAAATAACTAATGAAAGTTAAAAATATAAGAGGCTAGAGAGGCCAACACTCCATATGACCGAAATTGTACAATTAATTTTGATGATAAACTCCTCTACCAGCACACGACTCGCATGTCACCACCAGGAACCTGACAACACCCACTTTCCAATGGAGAGTAGTAGAAGACCAACCTACAATCCATAACCTAATAACCTGTTGAAAAAAAAGACTACATACCCACTAATGTTATTATATAAGGCATGATCCAAAGTATATAAGGATAAAATAAAGAGTATATTAAAAATTTTAAAGAAACCAAGATTTATAATTTGAAAACAAATTATATAGAAAAATATGTTTTTTTATTTTAACTACACAGAGAAGAAACAAACAAACAATACCTTATATGTTTTTCTTAAACACATATTTTACAAAACATTACTTAAAGAGGTATTATAAAGGTAATTACATCTCAAAATATGTCCATTACCCCCTTTGAAAATATATTTCATTTGAAATAATAAAGTTAAAATTTTAATTTTAATTTTAAGAATCATTTTCTAAAAAAAACCATGACATGTATTAATATTCCTTTCGAAAGGATAATTTCACAAGGCTTGCATTTAAAGCAACCATATCCTTTACCTTTTAAAAAATCAACACACACAAACAACTCAAACACGAGTATAAGGAATGGAAAAAATAATAAAATCAAAATTCATGAAAACTAATAAACAAATGAAAATAACAACATAATAAAATACTTACAATAATTATTCCCAAGAATAAATAACTAACACATCCAAATAGGCTCAAAGAAGAAGTTAAGAAACTCACATTCCAATACACAATAAAGAGAAAAAAAATAATATACATAGAATTATGCAATGACCAAGGGAATAATGGACTATGTCTTAGAAATAAAAAGTATAACCAAATTACATTTGGTTAATAGTCATATAACTCATCCCATAAATCACTCCCAACTCACCTCACCAGTGACATCCCCCAATCCTGGTTATAACATTCAAATAGGAACTAGTATTCAGTTTGTAACTTTCAAATGGCATAGACAACATCCCTTTACTTGCCAAATAGTATCCTAGGGTTCCTCAAGTCATATATAACATAGGTGGACCATTATTAAACCAATTTAAATCACATGATAATCACATAATCCAAAGGAATTTACACAAAAAAAAATTAAATAATTTCCACCTCCAAAACAAACCATTAAATAAAAATACAATATCCAAATTTAATAACCACGAATCAAATTCTATATAACTATAAGAAATTCACACAATCATAAAAATGGATAATAATTGGGCTCAACTAGGTTGTATATAATCAATCAACCAAACAATAACACATAAGGTTTCGATCAACCTTTCTCTTTATACAAAGATATAATATGATTTAGAAATACTATTTTAAAACCATTTAGACTATAAAACCCATTATAAAGAAAGAAACACATAAAAAAAATAAAAGTAACAAATTTGGAAATTCTTTTTAAAAACCACCTTTAAAATCAAAGTAAATTATGAAAACACACACAACCAATATCATATAATCAATATACCCAATCAAACAAAGGATTTATCCAAAATGAAAAATTAATGAGGACACACATACCTCTTTTAGAAACTTATAAATCCTTTTAAATCATTAAATCCCTACTTTAAAAATAATTATTAGCCCAATTTATAATGAACTATTCATTTATTCAAAGAAAAAAATTAATGTCAGTTTATCAAACACCAATAATGAATAATATACAATTTGAAGAAAAGATTAATTGAACTATGAAAATTACTAATATTCCTAGAAGAAAAACAGTAAGTCATGTATAAACATTGGTAACACAAAATTGGGAATCATATAAAACATTATTCTAGTTAAAAAACACTTTTAAATACCAATGATCTAAGGAAATATTGAATAAAATCCAATGGAATGGAAAGACCTACCACATGTAGTGAAATAATGGGTAAGAACCCAGAGCTTCGGTTTCAGGTACAAATCTCTTTTATGGGCTTTTTATGGAAAAATAGAGAATCTAGAAATTTTCAGAGTACACGCCGTGTACTTTAAGAGTACACGCCGTGTACTCCTCAGTCACTCGAATCCATGTGTTTGCCGAGACTGGGCCACATACATGGTGTGTAGGGGTGACGTGGAGGCCGATTTTGGCGGAGTACGGAAAAACCCACTACACGCCGTGTACATTTTTTATTTCATTAATCGACCCGGGGTCACGCCTAATGACCGTAAACATCTTCTTCTCTGCCTAATCCCGTCCAGAATGTCCAAGAAGGCCTATTCTTCTTCAAGCCACCGATCTGTCACTGGTTATCCGAATCAAACTCCATCAGTTGCAAAAGAATCACAGCGGTGAGTTCTTGGTTCTTCTTTAGCCTCGTTTCCGGATTCTTCCACTATTGTATGTTATCTGAGGTTGAACTTTTTAGACTTTTTTGAAGATATACTCCGTTCTAGGCCAATTCACGGGCCGAGGTTCAAGTATATCGATCTCCGAGGATCAAGGTAGGTGGTTTGTTTCCCTACATTGAAGTTCTTTGAGTTTTGGTTGCAAAAGTGCCGGATACCCATGTGTCGGGTATCCCGGGTTTAGTATTTTGATCCTATTGTTTATCTTCCCTAGATTGCTTGTTATATTATGATGAATTACTGCTAATTTATGCTTGGTTGAATGTTTGAGGATCACCCCATGGGTGTTTACCTCTCATGTTTGGCTGTTTATCGCCTTTTGGCACCGTTTCCGTGAGGCAACCCTATTGCAATTGTTAGTTGCTTGTTATCACTGATTGCATGTGTTGCCTACTGTTGGAATGATTTTAAAGTATGGTAGCTATTATCCAAGTAGTTTTTTAACTTAATTAGGGTTGCTAATAGTTGATTACACATGACTGGACTGCTCAGGGCTGTGAGAACCTGGTGCGGGAGATCAAAGAGGGAATAGACGATTAAGTGCTTCCCTAGAGGGTCTGTTGGTTTTAGTTTCATACTTAGGACCTATGGGAATATGACTTTGTGCTTCCCAAGAGTGTTCTTAGTGACCCACGCATCGAGACCATTGGAGGAATTAGACGTAAGTGCTTCCTCAGAGAGTCTGTAGCTATCGTTGCAAGACCATATGGGAATTGATGTGAGAGATTCTCAGAGTTTCTGTGCCTTGTTTGATTACTGGACTATAGGGGTCTTCTAGTTTAAGCCACCCAGAGAGTCAGTGTTAATTTTGATGGTTGGTTGTGATGAGTCCACCAAGCCAAAGAACAAGCTTGGGTTTTGTACTGTTTGTGTATAGGTAGTCTTTTTAAATACCTGTTGTGTTACTTTCTTATCATGGAATAGAAAACATTGATGGTTTTCCCTGGTTGCTTAATTAAATGAATGTAAATGGTAATTGGTATAATTGTTTACTGCATTTATTTTTCTTTACTTTTTCTATATCATTCACTGACAGTAGGGCACAAATCTTGTGGTGGTTTCTTACGAGGATTAGTCTCACACCCTATTTGGGTCCTGCTTTTGGCCCAAACAGATTATATGGTTGTATTTATAGGTAGGGATTGTGGCCCTTCTACCCCAGTTACTTGATTGATGGTCGGAGCTGGGGAGCATGGGACCGTTCCTTAGCCATCAATGCTGCTAGAGTTGCTGTTTACATTTAGTAATTTGGTTTCAGTTGTATTTCAGCATGTTGTTTTGCTTACTTTTTTCCATATATACATGTACCATTCTACATCATTATTATATCAGAGATTACTTTTACTTTCAGTTCATTTGTTGCATGCTATTTACTGCTTCCTCTATTGTTTATGCTTATTCTTCTGCTACATACTTTACCAAATGAGGGCATAGTTTCCCCACTGACTCACCAAGGCCCTCGCTACTAGTCTGCGGCCTCTGGCGTTTGGGGAAACACGCTTGAGGTCATGTGGAGAACCGGGTACGGGGCACCAGTTATGCGGCTCGGGACTCGGGTCATTACAAAGTGGTATTAGAGGAGTTTTCTTTCTTCACTATTTCTTTCTATTTTACGACAATAGCCAGGGATAGGAAGAAATGGGTAGTTAGTATTTAACTATGCCTGGGAGTAATTAACCGATGTACAGGGAAAATATATATTACCTCGAAATTGCAATTTTCAGTTTTTTCAAGTGTTACAGTTTATTATATTTCACCGTTGGGCGATGCACATGTTTTGTGTTGTTACAGTTTATATGATTATGGTTCTATTTGGTTGCAACCCGATGAGATGAGGGAGTGCCATCTCATGAATCATATAGGCACTGGGTAGGAAGTCACTTGTTATGAATTTTACCATGCCATCTTGGGTGCATTAGAATTGCATGTTGTTGTGATAGATGCCGTGATAGATGCCGTGATAGATTATAAATGCCGTTGTAGTAGTTGCTGTGATAGAAATACTTGTTGCGCTGATAGAGTATTACTTATTTTACAGCATGTTTAGCATGGGCTCCATGCTCTGGTCTTGGAGGTGTTATGGGCCCTCGAGGATCGTAATTTGGCAGATCATTGTTTGTTATGCTGTTTACTTGTTGTATGAATTGTTATGATGCCAAGCATTGATTCGCGGGGAGTATGGGCCCCCACGGATCGGAATTTGGCACATAGCTGGTTGTTTTTCAGTGTTTCTGGTGTTTGGAGTAGTTTCAGAGCTACTGCCTGGAAAAACCCAGAATACATGGCATGTACTTTATTCATACACACCGTGTAGTTTTTAAATCATGTTGTTATCTGTGTTAACAAAAACACGGGGTGGAAGATAATATTCGGGGACACGCCGTGTACCATAAGTAAACGCTGTGTAGTAGTCAACCGTGTACCTGATCGTGTCTCTAACAACACGGGTCGGGGAAACTCGTGTAGTACACACCGTGTGTTATAATAACACGCCGTGTAGTTTCTTATAGGTACCTAGCCATATCACGAACAACACGGGTCGATGTTATCTTCTCCGATACACACCATGTTTGTTCAGAACATGCCGTGCAAGGGGTTAACTGTGTGGCCGGCCGTGTAACCTGCTACATGGGCCGCCGAAGCCTGGATTGTACACTCCGTGTCCTTAGTTCACACGCCATGTAGTTTAGAATTAGGAGGAATGTATAGGTTATCCGTGCAAAGAGACTCGAGCAGAGGAGTGGAGTTCAAGTACACGCCGTGTTTTAGGAAAACAGACCGTGTAGTCTGGAACGTTACACGACCAGTGGTGGCAGAATTACACGCCCATGTAAATGGATTTAACAAACACACCGTGTATTTTGAATACATGCCGTGTAGTTCAGTTTTTAAAATATAAGTGTTTCTGTCTCCTGTTCCCATTTTGTACTCTTGTGTTATGTGTCCTTGTTGATCCTAAATCGGAGGCGTGCTTTTGATCTTTCAGTGCTATGGCACCAGGACGTCCTCCTGTTGCACGTCAAGAACCAGGCAGTGACCGTATGCCTGATACGACAGACCAGGTACTACCAATAGTTCCACCAATTTTTCTAGATATGGAAACTGTAGTGATTACGGACACTAGAGCGGATGCTCAGTTCAGAGAGGGTTTCATGAGGTTCATGCAGACCTTCCAGGGAGCTCAGCATCCTACCCCATCTATGGCAGAGCTGATGTGAGTCTTCCAGTAGCAGCATCCTCCCACTTTCACAGGGGATGGAGGACCTCAGGTTGTAGAGTCATGGATAGAAACCAACCTTTCCATCTTCGAGCATCTGGAGACACCCCCAGACAGAAGGGTGAAGCTCACAAATTACATGCTGTGATATTCTACCAAGAGATGGTGAAATGTAGTCTCACAAGCAGGGCGCCAGCAAACTATGGCTTGGTATGAATTCCAGTGTACATTCTATGACTACTTCTATCCAGTGATGCTGAGGGCCGACAGAGACAGCGAGTTCATCAACCTCAAGTGGGGCACTCTTTCGGTTGTGGAGTATTCCTCCTACTTCACTGAGTTACAGCATTTCGCTCCCGTTCTAGGAAATGACGAGCTGTTTTTGGAAAGGAAGTTTGAGGAAGGCCTCAAACCAGAGATCAGATCGCAGGTGAACATTTTCCAGTTGACTTCTATTACTCTGATTGTCAACCAGGCACTAATCACCGAAAGAAATTTGAGGGAGACTGGAGCTGTTGACAAGGGAAGTTCAGGATCCAAGGCTAATTCATTTCATACTGACACCAGGAAGTGCCACCGAGAGTCTACTCGAGGTGACTCGAGGAAGCGAGGTATATATTCTGGTAGATGGGATCTTCTTTCTGGAAACCTAGTGGTGTGCTATCAGTGCAGAAAGAGTAGGAATAAGAAGCCTCATTTCCCAAGAGATCCAGTGGAGTGCTGATCTTGCGGCAAGATGGGTCAAATTTAGTGTTTTTGCAGGGTTCTTATTCCACTGGCTAGTGAAGGAGGATCTGTTTCTACCCCTCATTCAAGAGCAGGATTACCAGTCCCACATCAGACTGGGGGATGGATTTCTTCGGGTCATGCAAGCCAAGGTAGAGGTCGTGGATGCAGTAGTCAGGCTCAAGGGGGATCAGCTCATGGATATCTGGCTGCTACACAGGGTCACGGTATTGTCCAGACGTTTGCAGTAGAAAAGATCCATCGGGAGCAGGATCCTAGACCTTCCACAGTTCGAGGTATGATCTTAGTAGCCATAGTTTTATCTTCATCCCTTTTTGATACTGGTACTTCACATAGGTTTATCTCTGTTGCTGTCGTGGAAAGTCTTGAGCTCTATGTCTTTTCGTCTGCTAACATGTTGACTCTCGACACGCCCTTGAAACGAGGACATCTAGCGTACGTCAGTGCAAGGAGTGCCCTCTTGAGGTTTCAGGGTATCGTTTCCTATGGGAACTCTATGTCCTGGAGATGACGGGCTATGACGTCATTCTCAGTATGGACTTGTTGGTTCCCTTCCAGGCAGTCGTCGATTGCTATCGCCGCATGGTGAGTTCTGTATCACCAGAGGGTGAATCTTTCCTTCATAAGGGTGAGTGGGATGTTCATGAGAGTCAAGCCGGACTTGAGAATCATGGTCTAAGAGGAGTTATAGCCCAGATTGTTAGTCTTTATCTGGATGACTAGGGGACTTCACAGTTAGATTTTCCTCCAGTGGTTGATCGCTTTCTAGATGTCTTTCCAGAAGCCTTTTCAGGTTTGCCTCCGGAGTGTGAGGTAGACTTCTCGATTGAGCTCATACCAGGAGCAGCACCTGTGTCCATTCCTCCTTATAGGATGGCTACACCTGAGTTGCAGGGTCTTAAGAAACAGTTGGAGGAGTTACAGACAAAGGGTTTCATCTGACCTAGTACTTCTCCTTAGGGTTCGCATGTCCTGTTCGCGAATAAGGCAGACAGTACCCTTAGGCTTTGCGTGGATTATCGGAAGTTGAACCAGTTGACTATCAATAACCGATATCACTTACCAAGGATTGATAATCTATTCGATCAGCTTCGAGGAGCTCGGGTGTTCTCAAAGATCGATTTGAGGTATGGTTATCATCAGTTGTGCGTTAGGCCTTCAGATATACATCTAACGGCCTTTAGGAGCAGGTATGACCTCTACGGGTATACAGTTATGCCATTCAGCCTTACGAATGCGCCATCAGTTTTCATGGCACTAATGAACTGAGTGTTCCATCCTTACTTGGATTCCTTTGTCGTGGTCTTCATGGACGATATCTTGGTGTACTCTCAAACTCGACACGACCATGAAACCCATCTTAAGATCGTTTTGAGTACATTGAGGGAGCATCAGCTTTATACTAAACTCTCAAAGTGACACTTTTTGATGGACGAGATTCACTTCCTGGGTCATGTCATCTCAGAGATAGGATTATCAATAGACCCATAGAAGGTGAGAACAATAGTTACCTGGGAGTATCCAAAGAACGTCTTCGAGGTACGGAGCTTCTTGGGGCTGGCTGGTTACTACATGCAGTTTATACAGGACTTCTCACGCCTAGCAGCACTGTTGAAGGGCTTGAATAAGAAGGGGGTGAAGTTGTTTTTGTTAGAAGCCTGTGACTCAGCCTTCCAGGAGATGAAGGGGAGATTGACTTCAGCACCGATTCTAGTTCTTCCAGAGCCGGGAAAGAGTTATACTGTTTTCTGTGATGCATCTGGCATTGGGCTTGGAGTAGTGCTTATCCCAGAATATCATGTTGTCCTATACGGATCTCGGTAGTTGAGGCCACATGAGAAGAACTATCCTACGCATGACTTGGAGTTTTTTGTTGTTGTTCATTCTTTGCGTTGTTGGAGGAACAATGTCATGGGAGAGAATTTAATGGTATATACTGACCATAAGAGCCTCAAGTACATCTTCACGCAGCGTGACTTGAATCTGAGACAGCGGAGGTGGGTCGAGTACCTACAATCTTTCAACTTTGAGCTTGCTTATACGCCTGGGAAATACAATACTGTGGCAGACGCACTGAGTAGGAGGACTCAGTTGCAGGCAGTTCAGGAGGCCAGCAGTGAGTGGAAGCTCATGGATCTGTTCTCTGAGATGCATCTGGAGGTGCACGACAGACATGGTTAGACGGTTCTTTCTTTTATAGCTGTTACCTCTACCCTTTTTGATCGAGTTTGAATGAGGAAGCTATCAGAACTTGAAGGGATAGTCCTATGGGAGGGTGTTTCAGATGGAGACCCTACTCCAGGGTGGACAGTGGGTGATGAAGAGGTGCTACATTTTCATGGCCATGTATGGGTTTCATCGGACATACAGGAGGAGCTGATGCGGGAGCTCCACGCTTCAGCATGGGCAGTTCATCCTGGTGTCACCAAAATGTAACGAGACTTGCACCGTCAATATTGGTGGCCAGGTATGAAGAAGGATGTGGCTGGTTTTGTTATGCGTTGTTCCACCTATCAGCATGTGAAGGCAGAGCATCCGCAACCAGCAGGGCTTTTGCAGCAGTTACCCATTCCAGAGTGGAAATGGAATGATGTCGCGATGGACTTCGTGACAGGTTTACCGAGATCGCCTTGAGGAAATGATGTAGTTTGGGTTGTAGTGGACAAGATCAAGAAGGTTTCACACTTCTTTCCGATCAGGCAGACCTTCAGTGTTGATGAGATGTTATGGTTGTACATCCGAGATATTGTACGTCTGCATGGAGTTCCACACTACATTGTTTCAAGAAGGGATGCGCGTTTTACTTCACACTTCTGGCAGGGGATGTAGAGGGCGTTGGGTACACTAGTACTTTTGAGTACAACATACCATCCCCAGACTGATGGCTAGTCCGAGCGTACAATCGAGGTGCTTGAGGATATGCTCCGATCTTGCATTCTAGACTTTGGAGGTTCTTGGGAGAAGCATATTCCTCTGGTGGAGTTCGCCTACAACAACAGTTTTTAGGAAACAATTCAGATGGCACCTTATGAGGATTTGTATGGTAGGCCATTCCGATCACTTTTATGCTGGCTAGAGGAAGGAGAGGTAGCTTTGTTCGGACCTCGTCTTGTTCGGGAGACCTCAGAACAGATAGAGTTTATTCGGAAGAGGATTGCGATAGCACAGTCTCGGCAGAAGTCTTATGCTGATCAGCAGAGACGACCTCTGGAGTTTGAGGTCGGGGATCAGGTTTTCCTTTGTTTCGCACCGAGGTTGAAACACAAGAGGATTTGAAGATAGGGTAAGCTTTCACCGGGATATGTTGGGCTGTTTGAGGTTCTGGATAGAGTCGGGCTGGTTGCTTACAGGTTGCAGTTACCTCAGAGGTACCAGGCTATGCATGACGTCTTTCATATTTCTTAGCTTCGACGGTATTTCTCAGACCCGTCTCATGTTTTTAAACCCCAGGAGGTTGTGTTGGAGAAGAATGCATCTTTCGAGGAGAATCCTATTAGGATTGTTGATCTTAGTGCAAAAGTACTCTGTGGTCGATCTGTTCCTATGGTACGGGTGCTATGGCAGCACGACCGTATACAAGATGAGACTTGGGAGAGGGAGGCGGATATGCGATCACAGTGGACAGAGTTGTTTGAGGTTTCTTCTTCTACGCCTTTCTTGGGATATTCGGGGATGAATTTATTTAAGGGGGGAAGTTTGTAAGAACCCGAAGCTTCGGTTTCAGGTACAGATCTCTTTTACGGGCTTTTTAAGAAAAAATGGAGAATCTGGAAATTTTCATAGTACACGCCGTGTACTTTATGAGTACACGCCATTTACTCCTCGGCCACTCGAATCCGTATGTTGGCTGAGACTGGGCCACACACATGGTGTTTAGGGGTGAAGTGGAGGCCGATTTTAGCGGAGTATGGAAAAACCCACTACACACCGTGTACTTTAAGAGTACACGCCATGTACTTTTTTTATTTCATTAATCGACCCAGGTTCGCGCCTAATGACCGTAAACGTATTCATCTCCACCTAATCCCATCCAGAACATCCAAGAAGGCCGATTATTCTTCGAGCCACCGATCTGTCACCGGTTGTCTGAATCAAACTCCGTCGGTTGCAGAAGAATTGCATCAGTGAGTTATTGGTTCTTCTTTAGCCTCGTTTCCTGATTCTTCCTCTCATGTAAGTTATCTGAGGTTGAATGTTTTAGAAGTTTTTGTAGATCTACTCCGTTCTAGTCCAATTCATGGGATGAGGTTCAATTATATCGATCTCCGAGGATCGAGGTAGGTGGTTTGTTTCCCTACGTTGAAGTTTTTTGAGTTTTGGTTGCAAAAGTGTCGGATACCCATGTGTCGGGTATCTCGGGTTTAGGATTTTGATCCTATTATTTATCTAACATAGATTTCTTGTTATCTTATGATGAATTGCTACTAATTTATGCTTGGTTGCATGTTTGAAGATCACCCCATGGGTGTTTACCTCTCCCGTTCAGCTGTTTATCGCCGTTTGGCACCGTTGCCATGAGGAAACCCTATTGCAATTGTTAGTTGCTTGTTATCACGGATTGCATGTGTTGCCTGTTGTTGGAATTCTTTTGAAGTATGGTAGATATTAGACAAGTAGTTGTTTAACTTAATTAGGGCTGCTAACAGTCGATTACGCATGATTGGACTACTCAGGGCTGTGAGAACGTGGTGCAGGAGATCAAAGAGAGAATAGACGATTAAGTGCTTCCCTAGAGGATCTGTTGGTTTTAGTTTCGCACGCAGGACCTACGGGAATATGACATTGTGCTTCCCAGGAGTGTTCTTAGTTACCCACGCATCGATACCACATGAGGAATTAGATGTAAGTTCTTCCTCAGAGAGTCTGTAGCTATCGTTGCAAGACCATAGGGGAATTGACGTGAGAGCTTCCCAGAGTGTCTGTGCCTTGTTTGATTATTTTACTATAGGGGTCTACTAGTTTAAGCCACCCAGAGAGTCAGTGTGAATTTTGATGGTTGGTTGTGATGAGTCCACCAAGCCAAAGAACAAGCTTGGGTTTTGTACTGCTTGTGTTTTGGTAGTATTTTTAGATACCTGCTGTATTACATGCTTATCATGGAATAGAAAACTTTTCTGGTTTTCCCTGGTTGTGTAATTAAATTAATATGAATGATAATTGGTAGAATTGTTTACTGCATTTATTTACCTTTAATTTTTCTATATCACTCACTGATTGTAGGGCACAAATCTTGTGGTGGTTTCCTACTGGGATTAGTCTCACACCCTGTTTGGGTCCTTCTTTTGCCCCAAACAGATTATATGGTTGCAGGTATAGGTAGGGATTGTGGCCCTTCTACCTCAGGTACTTGATTGCTGGTTGGAGCTGGAGAGCATGGGACCAGACCTTGGCCCGTGATGCTGCTGGAGTTTCTGTTTACATTTAGTACTTTGGTTTCAGTTGTATTTAAGCACGTTGTTTTTCTTACTGCTTTACATAGATACATGTACCATTCTGCATCATTATTATATCAGACATTACTTTTACATTCAGTTCAGTTGTTGCATGCTATTTACTACTTCCACTATTGTTTATGCTTATTCTTCTGTGGCATACTTTACCAAATGAGGGAATAGTTTCCCCACGGACTCACAAAGGCCCTCACTACTTTTCGTCATCCTCTAGCGTTTGGGGAAACACGCTTGAGGTCATGTGATGAACCGGGTACGGGGAACCAATTATGCGGCTCCAGACTCGGGTCATTACATAGTGTAACCTTTGATGGAAACCACTAGAATAGGGATGAAGAGATTGATCAAAACCATTAAAAACTAAAACCCCAAAATAAAAACCCTAGATAACTAATTTTGGATATCCATGGACATTAATTTTAGGTAATATGGTAAAAAAAGAAGAAAAATCAAGAGATAAAGGGAATAAAATCCCCAAACTTTTGATCTGGATGAAAATAAAATAAGAAACCACTAAAAAACCACCTTGGAAGTGAGTTTAAGTGAAATGGAGGACCTTTAAAGGTTTCTTGGTCATATCGTTTGATTTGGAAATGATTTTGGGAGAAGAAACTAATAAAAAGAACTCAAAATGAAAAAAACTCAGAAAAGGGAGCTGGTCATAGGGTTTTGTTGTACGATTCACCAAATCGTACATACATCATGAAATATATGTTGCACGAAAATGGATAGGTCATGCAGTTTCCCCATTATGTTTTCTAAAATCATGATACCCTAGAAAAGTTTCAAAAAATATAAAATATCAACCTTGAGATACCCCTAACCTAAGGAAAAAATTAAACACAAAAACATAATCCAGAAATTAGTATTCTGGGGTGTCTCAATTCTCTCTTCCATGCCACTTTATGTCCCCATAAATCCCCTACAATATATTCATCAAAAAATTAAGTCAATGGACATTTTCAAAAAACAATCACTAAAATAAAAGACCCATCCATGAGTCTATCATCCTAGACTTGAAACTAAAAACCTGATTCATTAGAAACTTTATTCTAGGGAAAATCACACAAAACAATTTAAGATTCACCCACCATCGATGATCTAAAAATCCTAAAATTAAATAACTTACAAAGATAAGTTTTAGGAAAACTATTCCTATGGTCTACCTTGAATTTAATAACTGTAATAAATGAACATATCAAAACCCACAAGTGATTTATATGTTTTGAATCAGAAGAAAGGATAAAAAACACTAACATTGCAAAAACATTTGAGGTCATAAGATCTAAATACAATGACTGGTCAAAAAAACTATCCAAAATAAAACTAACATAAATAATAAAAACAAATGTAGTTCAGCCTTAAGTCTCACCACCTTTTTGAAATGATCTAAAATGGTGAAACATAAGATAGCCACACCCAAAAGATCTATCATCATCCAATATAAACAATTCACAATGCACAATACAAAAAATATAAACCCCACAATGAGAAAAAAGTAAGAAAAACTAAATATCACTAAGATTAAAAACTTAAAAAAATTGGAGAAACACTATAAACATGAACATTCCTAAACAAAGAATGACATAGTTCTGACATCGGTCCACAATCTATATAGAGGTAAACTCAAGGGAAAACTCATTGAACACCCACTCATAGTTATCTCTAAAGAGAACATCAACTATGTTTCTCTCATAGTCTAACAAAAAACCCAAAAAAATTATATGCTACCCTATCTCACACTAACTACATTTAGGTGTAACCCAAAAATTAATCCTTAAAACAAGGTCAAACCCGTAGAATAAGATAACAATAACCACAAAACAACGAGGCATGAAAATCCAAAAAATATGATCATGAGTTAAAAGTTATGTCATCCATTAAAATATATATATAATGTTTATGAAATATATGGAAGAAAGTAAAAAAAAAATTAGTTACAAAATTGGACACTCCAAAAACCTCAAAACAACTTGGACTCTCTAATGGAAGCAACATCGTGAACCACTTCTTGGATCAAAGATAAGTTTAAGAATTCATCTACTTATAATGTTAATTCAGCTTATAAAACCTCTATAAGTGATAGGGATAGATAATTATATGATATATATTTATATATTTCATAAAAGAAGGTCTAATGTTCTTATACTTCCCACATTAGAACCACACAATTGGAATCTAGTTTCCACTAACTAGATCACTTTTACCAACACCCGATGGGGTTAAATCTTCACCCACCATAGGCTCCCTTGTGAAACAATACTCAATTAATATATCCTTATACATCACATACCTAAAGGTAGTCATGATAGACTAAATAAACCTTGATCTAAGATCTGGATGGAGGAATATAGAAAATAACCAAACCTTTTTCACATCATCAGCATAAAACTCAAGAGAGAATGGGTCTACTCGTGTGAAAGTTTCAATTAATTCCTTCATTGAATGATCACCCTAATAAACACTCAAGAATTTATTCATCTTTGAAATCATTACTTCCTCAGGATAAATTTTTTGAGTGAACGTGTCCTTGAAATATCCCCAGGAATTTTTTTGAATGGATGGGCATGTGTAACATCTTTTCACTAATATATTACCAGTATTTCAAATAAAGGAGTTATTTACCTCATACTAGAGGCTTTATAAGTTTTTAATAAACTATAAAATCATTAGAATTTATCTAAATACTTTATTACCTTCTATAACCCCCATTAACAATAAAACATTTGTGTATTTTTATTAAAAAACCTTTGCACATGATATATGATCTAAGAAGAATAAGGACCTTCCACTTCATCAAGAGTCTGTGTAGAGTTAGATACCAATAATTTAACAACTGGATCACTAGAATTCATAAATAAAAAAATTACATTATAGAATTGTATATTAATTTATAGGGGAACATTATGAAACATTACCAAAGTATAATATTTTAATAAATTCATCCCAAACCCAAAACAAGGTATATGAAAGCATAGTTCAAAAAATTCTACAACATAAGAACCCTTAATAAAATTATTATAAAAGTACCTACATGACCTTATTTTTATTTCAAAAAACTACAAGGGTTTATAAAAATCACTTTCACGGATCAATTTCAAATGCCTTAAAATATTTCAAGACCAATAATTAAAGGAACCCATTTCGTGAAAACCAATTTTTCATATTGAACCAGACACACTAAAAACATCCACCTTCATATAAAGAAACCAATTGTTTGGAAATAAAAACCATTCCAAAAAAAATTCAAGAGTTAAACCAAGAATAAAACCCATGGTATTATTTTTTTGAAAACACTAACAACTAAAAACTCATTTTATAAACTCAAATAATTTGTCATAGAGTTTGAAAATATTTTCAAAAAATGAATTCAAGCACCCAAAATAGGGTTTTTAAAAAACAAATTTAAATACCAAGGCATAAATAATCACCTTAAAATTTTATCATACAAGATTTAAAACACCAAAAGATTCGATATATTATTTATAAAATACTTATAAAATACAATAGGGGATAAAAATATCAAATAAGGGAAAACAAAAACAATTTTTAACTTTGTCAATTGTGCATGGTTTGGTTGTACAGTTTTTCATACTTTTTTACATCCATACGAGTTACACTAGAAGTTTTCTAAAATGGTTTTAATGAGATATGAATGGTTTCAAAGATTGTCTTACTTAACCATTGCCCCCCTATATTTCCACTAGCTTGACACTATAAATTTTAATTTCCCAAGATGTCTCTTGTGATCTTCATAAAACTCAGAGTAGTAGGAAAACATGCCAAAATATCTCAAAAATAAATATCTATAGAAACCAAAATTTAAAATAAAATACCTGAACACCAATGGAAACTTGAGATCAAGAGTGAGAAAGATATATACAAGAACTACTCCACACACAAAATTTAATATTCGACTGTACTAACAACTATGCACAATTAAACCCTATATTAAAAGAGGCATTTGATAACATTTTTTAACAGACTAACCTTGTATGACAGCTGAAATAGAACCCTAACTATTACACTACTAGGACCAAGTAACTTTATGGATTAATCTATGTTGGAAAAAAGTTCCAGGGTAATATAAGTGAACATGTGGGAAAAATTTTACCCTCAACAGGACCAAAATCAATAATGGTTCTAATAGAAAACCCAACATAATGTTTCTATACAATGAAAAACCATGGCCAAATGAATAAATTGATATAAACAAGATCAAACCAAACTTATCATAACGATGAATTAACAATACCAAAGAAATTTAAAATATTTTTATTTCCACCCAAGGAAACCATTTTATATGATGTTTTTATAAACAGAAATTTCTAAAAAAAGATAAAAAGGGAGGCCAGAGAGGCTAACACACTACATGTCCCAACTGGACAAATAAACTCAAAAGATAAACTTCTCTATCACCATTTGACTCTAAAGTCATCACCATGAACCTAAAAACTCCCAATCCCCAATAAAGAGTGGTAGACGACCAACCTACAAGCCTATCTTGAGAACCTACCAAAAACATAAAGTCTACATACCCAACAATGTGAGTATGTCTGCTACGATCCAAAGGCCATTAAGATACCTACATGATTCCATTAATTTTTTTTTAAAATAAAATAATAAGTATAGTAATAAAATAAAGCACAAAAAATAGGGTTATACTTTCTTTAAAAAAATAAAAAATAAAAAAAAGCCTTATATCTTTTTTTAAAACACACATTTTATAAAAAATACCTTAATGATTATTTAATAAGGTAATATTATATCAAAATCCTATAATTACACCATTTTTAAATAGTTTTCATTTAAGTGAAACAATTTAAATGTTCTATTTTTAATTAATTTTTTTTGAAGAAAAACCATCACATGGTTTAAAATTCATTACAAAAGGAATATTTTAGAAGGATTTTATTAAAAGTAACCATATAATTTTAAATTTTAAGACTCATTTTGGACCATGAATTGGGGATGGCATTAGATTTCCCTAATACTGTGTTGTGAATTAGGGTGTGCAATGTTTTTCCAATTAAAACAATTTTCCTTTTAATGTATCACTTTCTATATAAGGATCTTGAAATATCAATATTGAGGTTCACTTGTTATAATATTTTATCTGATAATATTTAGATAGATTAATTGTTTTCGTGTGCATACACAAAATATACAGGGACATGGGATTTTACCTGGTTCTCACTCGGATACATCTAAGGAGCATTGATTGACATTGTTCCCTAAAAAAATCACTATTAAGCTCCATTATCTTCATAGGGACCACTCCCCTTATAATGGTTTAGGGAAAACTCACTACTTCCCAAGGGTCACTCCCTTGAATGTTCCTTCCAATACTCACTAATGATGGAGTAAATCATCTCAACATGATTTATGAACATGAAATTCACTTTTCTAGTATCAATTTCTTATATTTCTAATTACATAATAGGTAGATGATCTGTTATAGGTCATTTTGGATACCACTTCACAAATTAAGTTTGAATTATTCTTTATTACAATTCATCTTATTTCCAAAAATAATCTATAATATCTACATTATCGTGAAACAATTATTAATTCTTGTCCTTGAAAAGATCATCACCAACTTCCAACTTCTTCCAGCTACTCACCAAGAACTCCTTTTATTTACCTTTAATTTTAGGAAATGAACATATATATATTGTTTTAAATTTTCATCTTATTTAACCCCTTCTTATAAAATGGACTCCATGTGCCTAATCATCTATACACCTATCTGTATAATTATGAGTAAATAAAATATTCCATAACTCCTCCATGATATGATCTATTTATAGTCAAAATAACTACTTTATCAGACAATTTAACTATATACCATGGAAATTATCTACCTTTAATTTCCATTTGTTATGATAAAACACATTTTAATCAGGCTAGAATCATGATCAAATACTGGGACACATGAATATGGAAGCATTCAAGAACTGTTCATAAAATCCCAAAATTATTTCTCATAAAATATACACATCATACATTGAAACACCCTTCATGATGGAATAGTGAAAAACCTTTGGCTGATTTGATGTCAACATGCCTATCATTACAATGTGGCCATACTCTGAGGGTAATTTTGGCTTAAAGCTCTACCTGACCACTATGACCACCATCGAACAACACCACACCCATAATGAGATTCCTTTGGTTATATAGGGATCCTATAAGACCAATAATCCATTCTCTATGACATGTTACATCCCATGTTGTCCTTTTATGAATAGTAACTCTTAATTACAACACTTCACTTCAAATGTGGCCATCACTATAATAACTTTGTACCCAGTTCTCTCAAGAAAACTTCCACCACTCTATGTAGAGATCTATAGTGTAGTACAATTAATATTATCCTTCTCAATGACACACCATATCTTTACACATGGATATATTGTCCTTGTCAAATTTTCAAAGGTTCTTTGGAATTACACCATAGGTATTACTACAACATGGTCCCTTTTACTTTTCATGTGTTCGGAAATTCCTTCTCAATATGCCCTATGATATGGGAATAGATGCACCTAGTTCATTATTCAACATCATCATGACCACTAATGAGGGTGTGGTATTCCTCTCATTTTTAAACATCAATACAACATTCCCTTTACTAAGTAATAGTCCTCTTATTACTTCTCCAAGATTCCATTAACCCCTCTCCTGACCATGAAATCTACTTCTTAAAAAACTTCTCACATCTATATTTCCACCAGAATTCCTTCCTTCAATTATATAGATAATGTATCAAACACACCAAACATTAATATTTCTTTTCAACAACTCCAATAAATAATCAATCAAGCACATTTTCAACAATCATCCAAGTATCACTATGACGTCACATATTGTTAAAAATTACAACTTAATACTATGGTATTAGAAAAAATCTCCCACTTTTTATTTATTTGAAAATATTAAATATGTCTCCCCCTTATTGGAAATTAAATTCAATGGGATCATATTGTTCCTTAAAATGGGGGGTTTTTAATTTTATTTTCAATCCCATCATTAAATGGGGATATCAACTTTCATTTTAAAAACTTTATTCCCCTCTATGTGTGATAATAAACTCCAACAAATATAAAACCCCTAGTATCCAACTTCCATGAGGGATTCCTCATGGGATTAAACTCCACATATATGGATAGGGAGGACTTCCTCATTTTTTATCTCCCCTTTTATCAGTGTAGAAAAGAAGTGTCTTTAAAATCGTCCAAAAAATTGTCACTATCAATCATGAAAAACAATGAAATCTCAAGTGTATTTGGCTATTTTAATCTCAACACACAATTTATGATCTCCATCAATTTTCACCCCAAAACATTTGTGTAAAAATATTAAATTATTTTGTGTGATTATCATACAAATTCTTAAAATAGATACCAATTGTAAAATAAATATTTGATAAACATTGATGATTTTATATTCCAAAAAATTATAGGAATCATCAAATTCCTTATAAGTCTAACCAAACATTTAATTTTTATTACTTATCTCCTATGAAATTAGTTTTTAACAACAATTTTGGATGTTAAAATTAAGTATACCACATATGAGAAAACAGTTCTATCTCAAGAGATTTTGGATATCCTGAAAAACATTAGATGACACCAAACATCAAACCACTTGTTTGGTAAAAAAATCATGACTTTAATTTTTATGGCTTCAAATTATTCCCATTTTATTTTATTCGTATGGCCTAAAACCACTGGGTTTTTGGCGTTATCTAATATTCTTTTCAACTCCAATAACATGTGATTTTCTAGAAAAATAACCCTATGGATCATATATCCCCAAAATTCTAAACATATTCACAAATAACTGAAAAGAATAAGGAAAAAAGGAAAGGGGTACCTTGAGGTTCCTAAATTAGAGGAATGGGATGACCATATTAGATGAACCCTTCACCTTACATAGTTCTATTCTCCATTTAAACTTTTGAGAAAGTAATACCATAATATATTTTAATTCATAATTATTTGTAGCTAGCCTTCTCAAACACTTTTCAAATGATATTCTTTGTGAGATAAAACTTACACACTTATCTTCATGTGTGTGTTAATTTTCAGCATTTTATTGTTATTTTTCATAATTATGGAATTAAACACAGTTGACTAAGTATCTTCATGAGTAGAATCGGTAATGGATCTCACCTCTAGACTTACTCTCAATTAAATCTTTATCTTTTTCATTTTAGTGTGTTTTGCCAAACTAAATTAGAAAACATATTCATTGATATACATGGGTGTAATATTGGAATACGACATTTTCAGTAGAATATTCCTTTTAACTTACACCTCTTTCACAACTAGAAAAACCTCTTGATTTTTCTTCGAAATTTGATTTCTGTGTTTCAAAGAGTGTGGTTGTGAGTATTTGGATCTTAGTGCTTGTTATTCCCTTCATTGTGGATCATTATCTGAAAGATTGATTTTTTTTCCAGCATAATAGGAATTATCCCAGGGTAATAATTATATTTTTAAGTCATAGGAGTGGAGTATATTTGTATGGATTCTTTTCACTTCTAGGAATTCCTCCAATTAGAATAACTTTCCATATGATTGAGTTTAGAACAAAGAAAGAATTTACCATAATAATAATACCTCATTTGGTATCTCCTTGTTTGAAATATTGGAACTACTGAAATTATTAAAATTTCTTTCATATTTTGGCCTTGGAAACATTCACTCTTCATGTTTCTAATTCATCTATAGTAGTAAATATTTAGTGCAATATTATTTTTTAGATCTCATATTACATGAAACATCTCTTTATATCTAGATTTACAATCTATATGTACAACAAATGAGAGGCTTTCATAATTTTGTATTTATATTTTAATTTAAATTATTTATCTTCTCCTTTATCCCCTTTATTTCCCCATCCTCCCTATTTATTTGGACATTCATCTCTTTTAATTTTTATGCATAATTCATTATCGATTTCCTTATTTACCTATGATGGGTTTTGAGAAAAATGATGATCATCTTTAACTGCTTCTCCATGGCCATTTGTATCCAAATATCTTGGGAAATATCATCAATAATGTTACTTTTTAATTTCATATTTATTCATATTTTCTTCATTCTAAAATTCAAGACCACCTCTTTTCTCTAAAAACACTTGTTTTCTAGTAGAAAATATTCAATCATTGCATAGTAAACCTAATATAAGATTATCTATTATTAAATTTTTCCATATAAATATTGTATCTCTTATATAGTACTATAATATAATCCACTATAATTGTAACACCCTGAAAATTTAGTTTAAAATAATAATAAGATCGATATATTTCTTAATATGTAACACCAAGCTAAAAATAACTGTGATATGTTATAAAAATGTTGTTATTTAAATTTGACCTATCCATTGAATTGGAGGGTATGAATACGAGTGAACACATTATGAAATATATGTATAATGGTCCTACTCAATACAAATTTCTTGATTAATTATTATGAAATAAGAACTCATTTTTTAATGAAGTCATATTATGTATCAAAAATGTATTTTTGTCAAATTTTATTTTTATTGTAATTTATTTGTGGAAGTTAAAATTAATTTATACCACTTTTATAAATTTTGTTTTAAAAAATTTAACTAATTTTTTAAATAATCATATATAAATAATGATAGGGTGTAATTTTAGGTTTTTCTGAAATGATTGATTTTTTAGTGAATAGTGAAAATACCGATTTTCCAAATACTGTCATTTATTTACATTAAATAAAGTTATTTAAAAGTAAAAATAATTTTTGGATTTGTTATTAAAGTTATATGTCATCCATTTAATTTTTAATAATAAAATTACTTCCATTTTAATAAAAAATATTACTTATTTTTATATAAGTTAATTTTTTTGTTTAAAAACACATTTATCTAAAAACCATTTTTCATTGCATTTTATGAAATTATATTATAATTTATTTTTTGATTATTATAGATATTGAATCCAGAAAAATTGATACCATATTTTGAATTAGGGGAATCAATGTCCGTAAATAGACTCATTTTATTTTTTTCAATATGAATAGTAACAATAGTAAATATTATAACCCGAGTAAGCGTAAAATGGGTAAAAATAGTTAAAACCATAAGGTAAGGGGTCAAAATATTCCCAAAACTTAATTTAATTTACTTTTATGGGATAAATTATAATATATAATTTTTTAATTTGAATATATGAAATTTTAGTGCCATTTATCATTAATAATGAAGTTAATATTATTTTAAGTAAAGAAGATTCCTAAATGTCAATCTGTTGAGTTTAGTATCTATAAATTATTTTACAGAAGTATAAAAAGTGGTTAATATTAGTTATAAATTTTTAATGTAAATATAAATTTTTTTATATCATATTAATTTATATTTAACTTTTAGTGATGAAATAATTATGGTAAATGTATACACAGTGTTGACGAGTGCATTTGAAAGCATTAGAAAAATCATGTAAATGAATTTGAAAACTCTAAAAGTAAATTTTTTGGAGAGAGTTATAGACCTAAAATAATTTCATAGAGAAATATAACAAATTTTATACGTTTTAAAAGTTTAAAATCTAACTTGATTACTATATTTATGAATTTAAATTGAAATTAAATGAATAATGTCAAAAATGGAATTAATGATATTTTATGAAATATTAGATTTTATTAAATTAGTTAAAAAAACATAAAAATATTAACAGGGGACAAGTGGAATGCTAAAATGTCTAAAATTTAAAAAATTATCCATTTATGATCACTTTTTTACCTTATAATAAAAATTAGTAATATTTAATATTGAAAAATTTATTACCATGGTTAAGGACAAAATTGGTTAACATATGGGTTAAACATAAACATAAGGGTCAAAATGACTGAAAAAATAGATTAAACCTCATTAAATGATCATTTTTAGACCATAAAATTATAAAATTTTAATATTAGTCATTTTGGATCCATTTTCCACTCACCTCAATTATAGATGGGAACCTCCTCCCCTTAATTCTTCCTGACTCTTAAGCCATTCCACTAAACCAACCCCTAACAAAATTTATCTAAAACATCACTATCAAAATTATAGTTTTTATTTTATTCCAAAAACACTATCCCTATAGTCCTTAAGAAGAGATCCAAAGGAGGTTTCTCTAAGAGAATATAATCATCTTCACTAAACTCTTCCTTTTTTTACTTCTTATTTTACCACCTTTAACCATTTCCTAAAAATTAAAATATAACAAAACCTATATAAAAAATATAACAAGATGTTAATTTGTTTATGGAATAATTTTTGTCAATTATTTCATTAAAATTGGGTGTTGTATCATTGTATTTGAAGTATGCAGATTTGGAATGAAAGAATGTATTCCAGATGGAATAATTATAAGAGGGGTGGAAGTGAATTGGAGTTCTATAACCTTTAGTTTAAAAGTATTTAAATTAAAACAATTAAAAAAATCTTTAAGTAAATGGAAATTGGATTCATACTTGGCCCTCAGTCAGATTATCAGAGTAACGTAATTAGGTCAATTCTGATTTTTTATATACCACGGGTCATAATCACATAAGATTAAATCTATACAGAGTAAAATCATAATCATAGTAGTTTTTAATATATCATATTATACAAAGTATTTTAATGATTATATCTTAAAAGTGTTTAGAATATTAATAAGTGTAATATCATATTCACAGATGAATCGATTTAAACAAAGTAATATAATTGTATCATATTAAAAGTTATTATGATAAAAAATATACAAATATAAAGATTAATATAAAATTATCAACTTTTATTACATATAGTGGAAATAAAATACATGTAAGAAAACAAGTAATAAAAATAAATATATCTCTTTTAATCCAAATAGAATGGTATCCAATAACCTAGTATAAATGTTCCCTTCTTCTATACGTACAAGTAATTCCGGCTTTCCACAACACAGAAAGCCCAAAATATGATGAATAGAATAAATATCAAGCTATCCCCGATAGCCCTTGATCCGATGGATTACATTCTATCAAACTATCCCCATGTTCTCTCGATCAATTCAATGATCGAATTCTCTATCTTAATTTTATAGGAAGACCTTGACCGTATTCACATAATCAGATGAAAAAAACAATTTGAAAACCTTCTAAAGGAAACCACACAGATTGGGATTAATTTAAAACAAAGACTCTATAAAAATTCCAAAAGTCTAAGAACAAGTTTTTCACACTTTTGATAATTTTTAGACCTCTTACATTACATTAATTTAGGAAACGAATACACAATGTGATTTCCCTAAACTCTTTGAATGACTGGGTATTTATAAGTGAGCATTAATGCTCATCAAGATCCTAAAATGGTTATATTTTCTCAGAGTTTTTTAATGGGCTCAGAAACCTAGAAATAATTGCACAAATCATTCTGGAATAACAAAAATGTATGAAATCATATTGAATTTACACCATCACTAAGTAATAGTTTTTCGATTATGATAGAAAATAGTTTTTCATATTCAAAATTTAAACTTTTATCATTCTGATAGATTTACATACATATTTAATTATAATGATCTTTGTGAATGTGGATACGATGTTTACAGGTTCTGATGTCATTTCAATTATAATGACTCTTTCAGTATAAATGATAAGATATAATGTCTTACAACTGATTTTATAAGGTGAATTTGTTTGTTATTGGTTCCATATTCAATATGATAATCATAATGAAGATATTTAGTATAAATTCATGAATAATTTATAACTATTTCTACGTATGGTAAAAGTATATGTTTTTTACAACAAGAATTCTAAAATAATTTGAACAGAAAAAGTTATAAATCATTTATTTAAGAAAGAGTTTGTGATTTCC
The DNA here is from genome assembly GCA_963277665.1 of Viscum album. Taxonomy (NCBI): domain Eukaryota; kingdom Viridiplantae; phylum Streptophyta; class Magnoliopsida; order Santalales; family Viscaceae; genus Viscum; species Viscum album. The sequence continues at coordinate 2,053,949,969 of OY728150.1, read as the reverse complement.
AAAACAAAAGGAATGGAAATGTCATAAATAAACTTTTAACTCAACAATCTCCCTTATTTTGGAAACCAAAAACAAAAAATCTTAAGTAGAAATGACTTTTAAAACAAACATAAGTTTGTTATCTTTTTAGTAATTTGTATTCAGAAATTTAATATTGGAGGCTTATCTCCCCTTGTGTTTTAAAACTTATATGAATACAATAATGAATACGACTAACTCCCCCTTATGATAAGAACCCCCCTAAGGATTGTATTCTCATCAAGAATATTTTTTATAACCATACTTAAATATACCCCCTTTATATAAAACCCCCCATTATGATTTTAAAAAAGGAATGTGGGAAATGTCTTGAAGCACATAATAAGTGTTAGAGAAAAAAATATATGAAAAAATGTTGAAATAACTAGTTATCATAAAAATTTTGAAATAATTTTAAATAAATAAGAGTTGGTAAAACATTCAAAAAATTGTATTTTGGATGAAAATATACTTCATTTAAAAATATTTCTAAAAAAATTACAACAATAGCTTAATGGGAGAAAATATTTTAGTCCTTCTTTGTCAAGGATCTCATGATGGAATTCAAATTCTTGAACTACTTTCTATATTTCATGGGCTTTGGTCTGATCTTTTCTTGGGAAAAAATTGTTTCTTATTGGATAATGATTCTTTCATCTTGAATATGATTTATTGCTTATTGCAACTAGATTTTCTCGGCCAATTATTCATTCTAAATTTTCAAGGCATCAATTTCAATCTTATAAATTTTTATCTCAAAATCTCTATCTTCATGTATTTCAATTTCCCATTGATTCCATTGATATCGTGAGATTGATCATTATACATATTCGTAAATTTCTCTACAAACTTTACCCTATCTTCCATGATTTTGGATAAGTATTTTTAGTATTTTATAGATTCATGCATGTATTTATTTAATTATTAAATTTATTATTCATGCATTATGATTTTAGAATAAACATTTTATGACCATTTCAAAGCATTGTTACATTCCTTTTTGTGAGATTGAAAACTTTCTTGAAGTATTTTAAGCTTAATTTCATTCTGAACAACATTGTTAGATAACACTATTACCGACTGTAATTTCTAAATTTGATTTTCATGAACTCAATAAATAATTGATTCTATCGTTGTAAAGTAAGGAATAGTATCTTCAAGAGTCTGTAAATTTTGATAAATATAGTGAACTACATCAACTATGATTATATCCACTGAATCTGAAATTTCAATATCATCCAGATGAGTATGAGAGGTTCTAACTTTCATTTTCTTTCTTTTTTCCCTTTATCAAATTTATTTGAAACTGAATTTTCAACTGTTACACCAAATTTATTTCTAATCAAAAATGAAATTATGTCATTTTCATCATTTCATTTATTGTAATGATCTCTATCAGCTCTTATTTTTGAATTCTAGTTTTTTATCCTTCTTTTATGAAGATTCGACTTCTTGAATTGATGGAGAATTTTTCTTTTTCAGGATTTTTGGATTTTTATTGTAGGTTTACTAAGGAATTAAATTATTTTAAGGATTCTTATGATGTTCTTAAGGAAATATTGTTTAATATAAGTACACATCTATCATAATTTTGATTTTTTTCCTCTTTATTACCCTCTTCATAATTACCAGCTTCCTTTATATCATTTAATTCTTAATCATCTAATACTAATAATACTACTTCTTCTTCTTTAATATACTCTTACATTTCTTCATATTATCTTACTTTTTATTCATGACCGTAATCTAATTTGGAAAAGATATAAATTTCGAAATCACCTCCTTCATTTTATTTGTGAATCTCCTCATGAAGTTGAGATTATGTTCTTAAATCAGCTTTTCCATCCAGTATGGATTCCAATTATTTTTCTTGAACTTTAGGAGGTACTGATTCATCAGAAATAAATTTACATAAAAAACATTCTGTGATAGAGGGAAATTTAGTATGAACAAAAGTGATTTCTTGAAAATATATACTAGAATTAAGAAAAAAATTTATCTGAAGGAAGAATACTATTTGTTGAGACAACCTCCACACCTTTCATCAAAGAGTCTCTAACACTTGTAACATCAGATTTATTTTTTGGTTTGTTTTCTATTTTTAATTTTTTTATTATTTGGAACCGTGTAATTTGATATCTAAGGATCCAGTAGGATTGAGTCCAAAATAGGGATCTCTTTATTTTATTTCATCCTTTTTCTTCCTCCGCTCTTGAGAAACTTCATCAGTAAATTTATTATTTTTATTTTATTTCTTAAGGCGAGGAAGTTTCAAATTTTATTTTTTAAACCCAAATACCCTATTTAGATTTATTCTTCTTCTCATTACCCTTCTCAATTTTTTCTTTTCTTTTCAACACCCTGTCTAGATTTTGTAAATGTTTCACCTCTAGATATAGCAATAAACATCTTTTGTTCTATATCAAAGAAAACATTCATCATTTTCAAGGTATTATAAGTGAGATAGGGGATTTTTTTCTATTTCAAATTTTCCTTATTTTAAATGTTGAATAATTTCATGAATAACATCAAAAATTTACTCAAAATAGAAATAAGCATTAGAATATGAGACTTAATAGCTCTGATCTTAATATTGTGGAAGGTTAGAAAAATGAAACTGATGAGGTTTATTTTTATCATATTCACAAGATAATAAAAAATTAATATATCTGTGACTTTCAAGGTATCATTGTCCCCTTTCCTTGGAACTAAGAATCCTTTAATCCATAAGGCAACAATCCGATTATTCACTATTAGGTGATTGATCTTTCAATATTTTTCATAATGATAAAATAACAAAATTTCATCCTTATTCTTATTAAAAGAAACTTTTTCATCTCGTAATTGGTGAGAGGGGTAGAAATTATCTCTATTTTATGTAATTTTAAGAAGACTCGAAACCTTTTAATACATTATTTTGTACCTTTATTAATAAATAATAAAGGATTTTTTTCAACTTCTATGAAAAACTCAATTTTTTTTATAAATTCTAAATAATATCCAAAAAATAAATAATAAAACTTATTCAAAGAAACTACTATAGAAAATAAATTCAAGAATTGGAATTTTATTTCTCCTTTTATAGAAGAATCATATTTTTCATAAATTTTTTTATCAAAAAACATTTCTCTAAACACAAACCACTCATCATAATATTTAGTCATAATAATCGCATTTGGTGTAGAAGCTAATGATTCTGACATAAAGAGACAAAGAGTTGTTAGACTGGATAACTTTGTATGGTAGGATTTTTAATGAGAAACACTTTGACTCAATAAGTCATATATTATCAATGTGGGACATAAAGCCTCCTTTATATAGAATAATTGAGTGACAATTCATCTTTATGAAATAATATAAAGGTTTAGATTGAAAACCTAATGATCAAATGGTTGCAATTGATCTAATTAATATTTAAAATATATTGAAATCTTGAGGTTTTATAACACTCTATTGTATTGGAATAGTATACGATAAAAAAATCAAAACAAAAAAATATTTTTTATGAAATCTAAAATGAATTGTAATAATAAAAAATATAAATAATTATAATGAAATAGTACAAAAAATAAAAGATAATAAGAATAACTTTCAGAGTTAGAAAGACATACCATAAAAATAAATATATTCTTCCTGTATTTTGTAAAATATTTATATTATGATAAAACTGATATATAATAGTTTTAATATTAAAATTATATGAAAAAGTAAAAAAAATCAAAGTAGTTTTTAGAAATAAAAAATGGAATCTGATACAGTAAACTCATTATGATTTTTTTATGAATCTGAAAATTTTGAAAAACAAGAGTTATGAAAATTTATTAAGTTTTCTAGATCTGATGATATACTGAGGAATATAGACTCCAACATTTTTTTATAAGAAAAAATGATTCTGGAAATCTAAATACAATAAAATTTTAGATGAAATAAAATTTTGAAAAACAACTAAAATATATACTCCCCCTATAAAAAAGAGTTACTTAATGTAAGGAGATGAGTAAAATAAGAAGTAGACATGAAAGATCATTTTACATTGGTCATTCCTAGATTCTATTTAATGTACTAATATCTATGAGAAGGTAATTGTTTTGTGAAAATATCGACAATTTTTTTTTGTTTTGATGAATTGTAAAATGATATATCTTTTAAGTGTGTTATCACTAAGAAATTAATGCCTAATATCTATGTTATTTTCATGGGATTGATGTATAAGATTTTAATATGATGATATGGAACAATTGTTTTCACACAGTATTTGAGTTTTCATAAAACTCATTCCATAATCAGTAAGTGTGTGTTGTGTTAACAACACTTGAACAAAAAAACTACTAGCTACCCCATATTCATCTTTAGTAGCTGAAAGTGCTATTGAGTGTTATTTTTTATAAGACCAAGAAACTAATAAGTCTCATAATAAATGGAAATTTCTAGATGTACGTTTTTCTATCCCTTCTACCACAACCAAAATCAACATCTAAAAACCTATTCAGTTTAAAATTTTCCAGGAGAATAGAAATGTCATATTTCTATAGTTATATTTAGATAAAAAATAATTCATTTTAAATATTTAGGATGAGATTCCTTTGGATTATATTAATATATTTCACATAATAATATAAAAAACATTAAGTCTGGTTGACTAGCTATTAAGTATAGTAGTCTTCCTATCATACCTCTAAAATTTATTTGATCAACTGGTTGTCTAGATCTATCATGATCAAGAGTATTGGAGGTACTGATTAGAGTACAAATACTTTTAGTATTGTCATATCTGAAATTTTTAAGAATATGTTTGATATACTTATATTGATATGTATAAGTACCTTCAGGTTTTTTAGAAATTTGGAAACCAAGAAAAAAAAATGTTAACTCATCCATCATACTCATCTCAAACTCACACTTTATAATATCCACTAAGAAATATGTTAAGTATTGTTTATTTGATCCAAATATAATGTCATTAACATAGATTTGAATAATTATAATATTTTTTTCAACTTCTTTTATAAAAAGAGTAGGATCCACAACTTCATTAACAAAATAATTTTGTAACAAAAATCCTATTAACCTATCATACCAAGATCTAAGGGCTTTTTTATGACCATATAAAGATTTGGTAATTTTATAAATTTATTTAGGATTTTTTTTATTTTCAAAACCATGGGGTTGTTCAACATAAACTTCCACCTGAACATATCCATCAAGGAAAGTTCACTTCACATCCATTTGAGAAATTTAGAAATTAAAGAATGATACAAAGGATAGTAGAATACGAATAACTTATAATCTTATAAACATTATAAAGGTTTCTTTATAGTATATTCCTTTTTATTAATTATACCCTTTTGAAATAAGTCTATATTTATTTCTAATGATTATACCATTTTCATCACATTTGATTATGAAGACCCATTTTACTCCAATTATAGAATTTTCTTTAGGAATTTCCACTAAGGTCAAGACTTTTTTCTTTTATAATTCATTAAGCCCATATTGCATAACCTTAATTCAATCCTCATCATCTAAATAATCATCATGATTTTTAGGTTCAAATTGAAAAAGAAAAGACAGATGTATATGTCATTCTTCAAGAAACTTCTAGTCCTAACTAGTTGATCAACATCATCAATGATATTATCACTATAATGATTCCTAAGAAACATGTGACTTTGATTTTTTAAAACATGTTCATCTACATAAGGTAGAAAATCTTCTTGAGTAAATAATTTCAAAACCATTTCTTAACTATTTTCTTTATTAGAAGAATTTTCAAATAGAGGTTGAAAACAATTTTTTGAAAACCCATTCAAGGATATGGATGGGATTGTTTTAAAATAAAAATGGTCAGTTTCATCAAATTTAATATGTCCTACTTCCTTAGTAGTGGAAGAGTTTTAAAAACTCTATATACCTTGTAAGAAGTGGAATAACCTAAAAAATATAACTTCATCAGATTAACGTATGAATTTTTGTAAATTATATTTTTTATTCAAGTTGAATACATTGCATCCAAATACTTTGTAGTAAGAAATTTTTTGTTTTTTCCCATCCAGAACTCATAACGGGTTTCATTAATAAAATGTCATATTAAAACTCAATTTATAGTATAGAAAGTAGTAATAACCACTTCATCCGAAAAATGATTCGTAATTGAGTATTCATTCAACTTGGTTCTTGTTATTTCATGAAGAATACAATTTATTCATTCAAAAAAAAACATTTTGTTGAGGGGTTCTAGGAGCTGATAAGTTATCTGTAATGCCTTTCTTACTACAATTTTTTTTAAAATTAGAGTTTAAAAATTCTCCACCATGATGAATACGAATTGTTTTCATTGTAAGGTTTTTCTCATTTTTCAATTTTGCTACAAAAGTTTTAAAATAACAAAATGATTCATATTTTTTTGCTATAAAATAAACCCATTTGTATATAGCGTAATAATCAAAAAAATATACACATTATTTCCCTCAAATACTTCTAGTTTTTATAGGACCGAATAAATCCAGGACCGAATAAATCCATGTTCACCAACTGTAAGGTATCCTTAGTTGGTACTTCACTAATATATTTAAATATTGACATACATTGATTACCATATTGATAAAGGTCACATAATTTTGAATAATGAAATATAATCTCTAATATATCCTTAATAAATATTTTCTTATCTAACTTATATATGTTTATAAGGCTATAATTTCTTAACCTTCTATTCTATAACCAATATTGATCTTACAATTCACTATGTTAAGGTACTTCTTGGATCTTAATGTCTTATAAATTATGTGTGTATACATTCTCAAGTCGATAGGAAGAAAGAATGAATTTATCAGTGGAATTTTTACTACGAATTTATCATTTCTAAAATTCAAAAGGCATCCTTCATCACATAATTGGATTATTCTTATAAGGTTTTTATTAAGAAATTTAACAAATCAAACATTCAAAATTAAGGATTTACCAAGAAGAACTATGTTAAATATACCAAAAATCTATCCTTGATAATTATCTCCAAAAGTAAACTTTCCGCCTTTCATATTGATGATATTTTTGAAAAAGTATTTATTACTAGTCATATGATGGGAACATCCATTATCCAGATACCATGTATTATTGTTTATGGTACTTTCCTTGTTTTCTTGATAAAAACATTAGGTTTTTGGCACCCAAACCTTCATGGGTCCAGAAATGTCCGGAAGTAAATTTTTTTGGAATCCACATTAAAAAAAGGCTTTATGGAGAATTATGTAGTGAAATTTATTAAGAGAAAAATTATTTTTCCATTATACTCTATTTTGACACTTTTCAAAAGGGGGAATTATTAGTAACAACATTATTTTTTACAAAAAACCGGTTTTCTATTAGTATACCCTATTCTAGAACAAGTACCATGAGGATGAATTTTTTTATAAATTTTATAAAAACCTTCTTTACCAGAACTAGAGTTTGAAAAAAAATTCTTAAGGAATAAATTTCAGATTTTATTTTGATAACTAAATATTTATCCTACCGAGTAATGTTTTCAGAATTGAATTTTTAAAAACCAGTTTGTAAATTATTATTTTTGGAAATTAATTTTTACAAATATTTATAAATAAAATCTTTTTCAAAAATAGCCTTATCAATATATTTATAAATATCTAATAATACTTTTTTTAAAATATTTACCCATGAATTTTCTTATTAATTTTTTTTCTAAATTTTAAATTATCATTTTCAAAGACTTTTTCAAAACAAAGATACCTATTGATTATAATGTAGAGTATTATCCAATGTTGAGGAAGGTAATTCATCTGAAGATTTTGAATTTTTATCATTATCAGAATCAAGATAATTTATACTCAAAAGAAAAATTTGTAAGGTTTTCAGCAGTGCATAACATGGCCACATTAATGATTCTATAATCTCTTTTTGTGGTTGAACTCATGGTTTCTAACTTTCACCATATTAGTGTTTGTAAAATAAAAAATTAATTTTTAGTCATACCTTGGGAATTAGACAAAGATTTTCATTGGCTATTCTGGCAAGAATACATAGGTTCCACTTTTTGGAACATTCTTGATCAGAAGAGTTATTAGAGGATTATCTTCCACTATCACTCCAGGAATAATTTTCATTAATAAATTTCTTGTTCTTAGAATTATAAAATATCTCTGATTCCTATCATAATGTATTTCTTTTCAATCCTTCTTTTTTCATCTTAGGACAATCAGGTATGATATGTCAGGCTTTCATACACTCGTAACATGTAACTTCAAAGTATTTCTTTTAATTACTATCTTTATTAAGTTTCTTATATAAATAATAAAAATCCATTTTACCAAATATCTTGTTCTTCCTTCAAGAATAATTTTCTAGTTCATTTTCAGAATGTTTAGAAGTTTATGGTTTGTATTGAACAACCACATTCATCTTTCTTGAGGATCTATCTATTTTTTCTATATATTGAGCTTTATGAGGTAAGGTAGTAATAAAAGAAACTCCAATATTCGTTTTCTTTTCTTCATCATAATATCCATTGAGTCTACTTTTATAATATATTAAGGTTCCAATAATGTAATCCAAAGTGATATTACTGACCTTTCATGTTTCATAAATATATGTTATTTTAGATTACAATTCATTGGGCATGATATCTTTTATTTTATCAATAAGAATACCATCATCTAATCCTTTATCACCAATATCTTGAAGACTATTAATAATTTTCATGAATCACTGATGAATATTAGCAACTGTTTCCCCTTTTAGTAATTCAAAATCTTGAAAATAAGCTCTAATAATATCTCTCATATTTTCAAAAACCATATATGTGATAAAGTGTGTAACCTCTAATTTATTCCAAGTATTATTTGATGCTTAACATAAATAAATTTTACAATTTATGCTTATAGTCATTGAATACAAAAAAAGTATTTCTGACTTTATAATTAATATTATACTCTTTATTTTCTTTATTTGTACATTCATCAACTTCCTTATCAGGTATTTTTTAATTCCCAATTAGAATAACAAAATTATCCACATTAGTGTTGATTAAAAAAGACTTCACCCAATCCCTATATTACTCATAGTTATTTCCATAAAATATTGGTGGTCTTTTGGGATTGAAATTATCAATGTATCTGATATTCATTCCTACCATTTACAAAAGAAAAAACATTATTTTCCACAAACACATTAGTGTTGCAAAATTTAATAGACTTGAAAAAGTAAATTTGTTAATAGATTATGAATGTATTTAAGAATTGGAAACCCTATCTGATACTAGTTTTTGTATCAGTATATTAGAAGTATACTGATTAAGATTGATAGAATATATTCTAGATAGACTAATTACAAGAGGGATTTGGGTGAATTTTAGTTTTAAAAATGTTATTTTAAAAGTATTTAAACTAAACAAATTCACAAAACTTATTTATATAAAGGGAAATCCTATTTAGACTTGGACCTCAGTATGATTATTAGAGTACCATAATCAGGTTGATTCTGATATGTTATATAACACAGGTCGTAATCACAAATGAATAAATCTACACAGAGCAAAATTGTAATCACAGTAGTTATAATTATGTCAAATTAAACAGAATAATTTAATGATTCTATCTTAAAAGATTATAGAATCATAATCAGAGTAATATCATATTCATTGAATTATCTATTTAAAAAATATAATATGATTGTATCATAATCAAATTTATTATGATAAATAGGATACAAATAGAAAGATTAATATATAAGTATCAATTTCTATTACATACATCAGAAATAAAATACTTGCAAGAAAACAAGTATTATAAATGAATATACCTATTTTAATCCAAATAGAATGGTATTCAATAACCTAGGATAATGGTTACCTTGTTTTATACTTACAAGTAAGTTTGTCTTACCCTTACAAGGAATGCCCAAGATATGATGATTGGATTCTCTGTCTGCCTATCCCTATTATCCCTTTATCAAATGGATCAGATTCTATCTCACTATCCCCATGTGACCTCAATCAATACAATGATTTAATTCTCTATCTTCCTATCCTTGGAATCCTTAGATCATATTCACACAATCAGACGCAAAAAAACTTTTGAAATGTTCTAAGGAAACAACACAGATAAGGATTATTTTAATGTAAAAGGACTCTAAACAATTATAAAATTATAAGAACAAGTTGTTTACACATTTGATGATATTTAGATCTCTCACACAATATCAATTTTAGAAATTCATATGTAATTTGTTAGATCCAAACTCTTTTAATGAACAAGTATTTATAGGTGAGTTTCCAATGACAATCTTGACCCTCCAATGGTCATATTTTCTCTGAGTTTGTTGTAAGGACTTGTACACATTACATTGATCACTCATATCTTTATATAAAAACATAATTTCCAATTTTTAATTGAATTTACACCATCACAATGTAAACATTATTCCATTATGATAGAAAATAGTTTTTTATATTCATAATTTAAACTTTAGGTAATCCGATGGATTTCCTTACATATGTTATTATAGCGATCTATATGAATGTTGATCCAATATTTATCAATTCTAATATCAGTCCAATTATAAGGACTCTTTTAGTATGAATGATAAGATATAATGTATTATAACCAATCTTATAAGGTGAATCTGATAGTTATCAGTTCCATACTCATTATGATTGTCACAATGAATAAATCTAGTATAAATTCATGAATACTTTAGAACTATTTCAAAGTATGGTAAATGTGTATATTTCCTAAAAATAAATTATAAAATATTTTGAACATAAAAAGTTATTAATCATGTATTTAATAAATATTTTATGATTTTCAAAACAAAAGGAATGGAATAGTCAATAATTTTTTTTACTTAAAAATAAGAATCAAAACAATCGGTCGGGTGTATGATGGACTACTGCCCCACGAACTGATGAATTTTTTTTCCATAACCACCTCACATAGATAGTCATAAAGTTGGAAATAATTAATATATATTATAATTATAAAATAATTATATTTCAATAATTATAATGTAGTGTCTAACTTTTTTACTTTCAAATATTTTGGAAAACGATAACATCGCTTGTGTGTGTGTGTGGATTACCACCTCCACGAAGCAATGCAATACATTTTTCATTACCAATTTATATGGATGGTAATAGGGATATATTTAATGAATATATTTTATATAATAATAATTTTGGAAAAGTGAATTATTAGGTACCTTTATTTCATTCTATCAGTCGAAAAGTGAAAATAGAGTTCATGTGTATGTACGACATACCATCTCCAAATATGATGTAATTCATTAATCTATTTCTACCTTTTACGGATTAATATAAATATATATATAATTAATATATATTATATTTATATCTTAAATAAAAGTATAGATATAATGTGACCATAATAAAAAAACTTGAACTGTATAACTAAATCTTTTTAAAAAAATGAAACGATTATCACCAGGAAACAAAAATTTTAATAAGGAATTATTAATAAATTTGTATTAAAATGATATAAGTTAAAGATATATGATAATATAAGTATGTAAATTAGTTTTTTATAGAGTTATAATAATTTAAATTTATTATGCATCAAATTAGAGAACTTTCCAACAATTTTGAACTTGAGGTAAGGGTTTTCTTAAGTCAACTTCCTTTTTATTAGGTTATATCACTTCTTCATTTATTTTATTATATAAAGAGTATGTGTGAAATGAAAATTTATTATTTTATCTTGTTTTCCACTAATATTTTGTGTATTTAAGTCTGTTACACAAAATATATTCATTAACCAATCCTCACTTAAATGAAACACTCTTTGTAAGGGATTCATCTCAATTTCCACTCTATTGAGTCATATTTTGTATTATGCACCTATTTAAATTTATGTGATATATTTTATTATATTTTTATTTATTTAACATGGATATATATTTATTAATGATGATTTTAGTTTCAATTCAAGTTTTTTTTCTTTCAAGGGGCTATAATTTCGAAGTTACTAAAGAGGTATAAATTTATTTTAAACTCATTTTTTGGATTTATCTTATTTTCATGGAAGAAATATTATAATATATCCTTTATAAACTCTACATATTTTATAAGAATATAAAAATTTACAAAGTTTCCATATTTTATTCTGAATTTTCCACACTTGAATCAAACAAAAAAATATTTAGTAGAAAATGTGATCTTATTTCCCTTTTGATCGGGTATATTTTTCTTATGTGTTCATATTTTCCAAATTTTTTTAATGAGCTCATTTTTATTTAATAAAATGACTTATTAATAAATTTTTATGTTATTATTTAATTTTTAAATGTTTTAAAATAAATACTTCATATGTTTTATGAAAGGTTCATTTTTGAATTTCTTTACAAATATTCAAAAGAAACATTTTTTAACGTTTATAGAGTTAACACAATTTCTAAACACCATATCATTTTGAAATTATTTATATTTTTATACAAATTTTCAATGATTTTTTATAATAAAAATATTTAATGAAATTTTATTTAAATGTTCCACATCCATTTTCTTTATTTCTTAAAAAGTGATAATCTTATTACAAAAACTATATTTCTGATTAATTTATAGACACTTTTATTTCTTTTTAATTTTGTGGTTGTTAAATTTCCCATGAAATTTTAACTTTCTAGTGATCATATTTTTCTAGAAATTAAATTTATATGAAAAATTCATATTATTTTTAACATGGATATAATTATTTAATATTCAATATACCATTTTTATATACAATGTTTTTTTATGAAAGCAATTTGATTTGTTTTGGAAAGTTTAATATTATAAATCCTTTAATAAATAAATATATTTATTAATAATTAATATTTTTTAGGAATTAAAATGATTATTCAATATATAATGAAATCATTAGACATATAGTGAATTATGGAGACCATTATTTGATAGGCCCTTGATGCATTTACATGTATCATGAGACAAACCAGTTGGATGAACATATTATGTGGGTTTTTTGGTTTATATCGACCAATTGAATGAACTATATTGGATTAATGAATTCATAGTAAATATATCATGAGGTCTGAAATCCATACATTCAACATTATATATTTTCTTTTATTAAGAATTTAGTTATTATTGTACAAGATATCATTGCATTGATATTATCCATGGATTCATTTTGTGCTCAATTTGTTGATTAAATGACATTTTTTCAGTTATTTACCATTATATATTGATTAAAAATTATTTAGTCATGAAATATTATGTGATATGTAATCCTTACTTATAATTTAATTTAAAATTATTTTTTCCCTATCCATATGATATGAAGAAGGAATGTTTTAATGAGTTTAGGGATGTTGAATATTTTATTTCAAAATGTTTAATATTTTATTTGTAAGGTAGAATGAGAGTCTTATTTGTATTTGGTTCTTTATGACTAATAAATTGATCATTAATTCATTATAAGATTCTTTTTTATCTTACAATAATGTTATAATGTAACCACTAGCTCTGGGATGCTAGGTTCGCAACCTTTATGTCTTGTATTAAAGGAAGTTTAATATAAAACCTAATAACTATATTTATGAAAGCATAGATTAGGGAACATAACCCTAAGATAAAAATTTAGGATATTTATATTTTTAGGAATATATCATAAATGTTTTGGTAAGGTAGGTATTATGTAGTTTTACTTGAAACACGTCCCTAACTCGATACTACAAGTCTATGTCGTCTTTGAAGAAATTTATCTAGGTTTAATAACTTTAAAAGGGTTGGTTATATATATCTTAACAATGATCCTAGTTCACATTGTGTGTGTATTTATTGCACACCTAGTTTGATACTCCCAAGGTATATTCTTTAGTTAACTCATATTTTCTTTATGAACCATTATGGAGGATTTTAATAGATGATGACCATGAATGACCATGTTTAAAACTAAGGTGTATTAGATTGGAATGAATGTGTCTTGATTTAGACATCCTATAAATGATTATAATGATTATGTGGTTTCCCACCATGATTATTTTTCCACATACTATGATTTAGGGTTTCGTTAAATTATTTGAACTAAAACGAACACTATTAATGCTGAATGTGATGGAAAATAAAATAATTGTATTCATGAGAAACCAAATGAAATAAAACATGGAAGAAAAAACCTTATGACTATTGCAAATTTGTTTTCACATTATATTATTATCAATCTCAACATGGGTGAGATTCCTCAGACAAATAATAAGATAAAAATGTAGTTTCATGAAGACCATAGAGGGAATGAGATTTAGTTTCATACATGTCTAGTATATGAGAAGAATCACTTAGATAAATATCTCAGAGGAATGAGAAAAAGTTTCGTCTGTGGAAAAGAAGGGAATAAAGAATGTAATTACTGATGAAAAATGAAGAGATCAGTGTAGGGATATGAATTCCATCCTAAGGTACCATTTATAGTTCAATGTATTATGTGTGGGTTGCATGAGTATTATCTATGTCAATTACCTAATCTAATGGTTAACTCATAGATCAATGAAGGACCTATGTTATTCAAATTACTGAAGTGAAAGTATTGAAGTGTTTATGCATTGAGATTTAATAATTATTTGGTATAAGTGTTATGTCAATGATATTGTATTTATAAGAATCATGAAACATCTAATGATTATTCTATAATATTTTATAAGTTGAAATAATATGTTGAATGGTGCCAATAACCAAGAAAAGTAATTTAGTGTTAAGGGAGTATCTTTATAAAATACATTTTTATGGGAATAATAACCCTTAATCCATTATTTATGTCGATATAATAATGTTTAGTTGAGATAAAGTGATTTTTTATATTGATAAAGAAAATTAGTCATTATTTATGAACTTGGAATTTATTTATTATTTAATGGGAAATCTGTTTATATTATCTTTGATGAAGTTCATTACATTTTTGGATTTATGGAATATATTAAAAAGTTTTGTGATTTTATTTTAGGGATAAGGATAGAGTTTATTTTTTTAATCATATATTTTTTCATTGATGTATTACGATGATTCAGGTTATTATTACATTTTAAGAGAATATATGATTAAGGTATTTATAATAAAGGAATGTGACATTATGATCTACTATATGTTTTCTGGAGATAAATGTTTAATCAAATATTTCATATTTACAGGATTCAAATTTGGGAAGAAATATTTTGGATGAGTCTTAAGGTTAACTATTTATAGAATAAAATAAGTTTATACTTGGAGGTAATTATTGAGGTTTTAGAGATTAATGTATTATATCTATCCATATTGGATAACTTGTGCAAACTATTTTGGTTTTAGTAAATATTTTGAGCAAAAAGTAATGAATTTTAATTCTTTTATAGATACTATGATCCATTAAAATTCAATTATATTGCTTCAATCATAGAAAATTCATATTTAATATTAATTTTTTGAAATAAGAGATGATGTTGAAATTCCTCAAAGCACAACCAAAGGTTGAAATTTTTCTTTCGAAA
The DNA here is from genome assembly GCA_963277665.1 of Viscum album. Classification (NCBI taxonomy): domain Eukaryota; kingdom Viridiplantae; phylum Streptophyta; class Magnoliopsida; order Santalales; family Viscaceae; genus Viscum; species Viscum album. The sequence continues at coordinate 2,053,934,471 of OY728150.1, read as the reverse complement.
TAGAAAGAAATAAAGTAAGTACATTTTATCATGCTATCTATTTTAACAACAAATGAATCTATAAATTTTTTGTAAAGGATTAGGAAATAATAATTTTATCCTTTTAACTTTATTTTTGATTAATTGATTGTATTGTAACCCCTCACCGATATATGGTTTCGTGGTTGTTATATTTCTCATGACCATATAATCTATCACTCTCTATTAGTAATTAGATGGTAATTTTCTCCATAATATATACAATCTAACTAACAACCAATTTTCTCTTTATATAGGAACCAAATTATGTGTTATTTTAGGTAAAATTTATGTTCCACACTCCCCCTTCTTAAAGGAATATTTATTATCCCTCTATACGATGTGAGTTTTAAATAAAGGTATTTTCAAATATTGATCCTTTGATTACTGAGATTAAATTTTGAGAAAAAAATGTATTTATGGAGGGATAATGTAACATCCTGAAAATATAATTTAAAAAAATAATATGCTTGATATATTTCTTATGATGCAAAACCGAGCTAAACAGAATCGAGATTTCTTATAAAAATATTATTATATAAATATGACCTATACATTGAATTATTATGTGAGAATTTGATAAAAAACATTATAAAAAAATTGGATAATGTTTTTACTCAATAAAAATGTATTGATTAATTCTTAATAAACAAGATTTAAATTTTTAGTGAAGTCATTTTAACCTTGAAAAATGCATTTTCTTAAAAAATGTATTTTATTCCAATTGTGGATGGAAGTTAGAAGTAATTTATACCACTTTTATAAATTTCATTTTATAAAATGTACATAATTTTTTAAATAACCATATTCAAATTTTCATAGGATAAAATTTTGGGGTTTTTTAGAAATAATTTATTTTTCAATGAATAGTAAAAAAACTAATTTTTTAAATATTATAATTTATTTATATTAAATAAAGTTATCTAACAGTACCATTATTTTTTAGATTTGGGTTTGAAGTGAAATATTATAAATTTGGTTTAGAATAATCTATGTACTTCCATTTGAATAAGATTCATGATATTCATATAAGATATTTTTTATTCTTAAAAATTCATTTTACTAAAAACAATTTCTCATTAAATTTTGCATAGTTATATTAAAATTATTTTATGAAACTTATATAGGTCAAATATTGAAAAATTGATACCATATTTAGAATCTAGAGGATCAAATTTTCTAAATATTTCCCATTTAGTTTTGGTCACTATGAATAAAAAATGTGATAAATGTTTATCACCTCAGTAAAATTATAATGTTTAAGCACTACAACCAAATTAGGAATTAGTGTCGGATTTTTTGTTGCAGTTTAAGAAACCAATACTAATTTTTTTTTAAATAACTTCCTATAAATTTCTGAAAAACCACCTCTAAAACTTTAAAATTTTTTTAAAAATACAACAATTATTCATGAAACCCCCTCACACCTCACCCCTCGAACCCAAAACCCCCACCCTTGATTTCCCAAGCCCCAGCCCCTCACTGCTAGTCTCTATCCCAAGCCACTAAAACCCTCTTCCCCATATGACACCTGATCAGAAAAGCAAGAATCCAAAACCCCCTTCCCGATCCTGAACTATCAACACCCCCTTACCCCCAACCATGATCCCCCTAACATCGATCCAGACCCACCGAGACCTCTCTACTCTGAACTGTTGTTGCCGCTGGTCCCCCTGGTAACCACTCTGCTACTGGTCTACCTCATCTATGAACCTTTCTTATTGCTACCACCCCTTCCCCCACCAGTGAGGTTGTTTTCTTATTGCTACGTAATTTAGTTGTTTTTCAATTTATGGTTTCTAGATTTATATTTTAGTTACCTTCATGAGTTCCATCAATTATTTTTTACTCTTTTTATAGTAGTTGGTTATTTGTGTTTTTTTGGTTATAAATATTGTTTTATGGATTATAGGAATGTGTCTAGTGGTCCCAGGATATGTATGAGATCATCATTGGTTTAATGGATTAGGGGTCTCAACCATATTCACTTATATAATCAGTTAATTCCAAGAATGTGTTTTCCAAATGGTTTCCAACCCATTAACAAGGATTCAAATTTTATTTTAGAATTGGTAATGGAATATTTTTTATATATATTTTGGTACTTAAAAAATGGTTTTCTATAGAAGGTTTGTCTAAATTTAGGATAGTTCATTATTTCCCACTATTTTCCTTGTATTATTATTTATTGTTAATTATATTTCTCATAAATTGTAAATCCTTGGTTAGATTTGAAAATAATTTCAAATTCCTTGATAAAAAATTTATTAGGTTCTTTAATTCTTGATACGTGTCATTGGGGGGTTTAATTGTTTTTATTACTTCTATATACTTGTTTCATTTCCATGTAATATTTATCTTGTTAATAAATCACTATTGATTTGATACATTCCTATAACCATAATAAAAATTCTTATTTTTTATTGTGACATAAAATATTGTTTTTTGTATGTTTAGGTGAATCTGTTTGATCACCTTGATAAATTATTGATAATTTGTCATTAATATATGGTTTTGGGTTTAGAAAAAGTTTTTGATGTATTATAGTTCTATATATTGAGTAATATAACCAACATTGGATGCGGTTGATAACATATTATTATGCCAAAACATTAATTTCTATTAAAAGACATGATTATTTAAATAATTAGTTACATAATACAACTTTATGGGTGCATATATCATATAGTAGTAAGGACATGATTTTTTTACATGTAAAATTATTATAAGATATAGAATAAATAATATATATATTCCAAAAAAATTATGGCTATGTTTATAAATAAAAAAACGTCAATTTATCATTTCATTTAGTATATTTTCATGTGGAAACATCTATTCTAATTAAATAGATGTGGTTTATCATTTTGTGCTGATCAGAGTACCTATGGTTGATTTTAAAGGGGATAATGTCACTATCCAAGGAAATATTCATGATAAATTTCATATACATCCATTATATGAATTTTATGTACTATAAGAGTGAGAAAACTAGCATTAATAATGCAATATTAGAGTTTCAATTCTTTATATTATCGATCTATCAGGGTATAACATGATTTTACCTCAAACAGTGTTGATATTTCCTCTCTTATTGAGATGTTATGAGCTAGTTTGGGGGGATGAGAGATATGAGTGATGATATGTTACCTTCTATACTACATGAGTTAAAAATTGAATTTTTAATTTTTTTCATGGTATAAAATCCTTCTTATTATTTTTAATTTCTTAACATTGGGATTTATAATTATAAATATTATTATAAAGATCATTATTAAATAATATATTATAGGCATTGATTTTGATGAAAAATGTGACAATGTATTAGAGATATGAGATTCTAATGACTTATGATAAGCTATTTCTATTTTATATTGATTTATTTTCATGGTTGGTTAGATGGTGGTTTAAAAAAAATATCTTTTTTAGTTTTACAGGTCGGTAGCTTCAACTAATAGTGATGTTTTAGATTATTTTGATATGAGCTTGTTTTTAGTTGTTATAGTGGACATATTATATATGTAATGTAATTTTTGGTGAAATTTCAAGCTATAATTTAAATTTAATGTATTCTTAATCACACTGAAGATGTTAATTAGGGAGATTTATAAAACGTATCAGTATAGGTATGAATTTCTAGAATACATTTATATATATATTTCAAATTAACCATTGAACCTTCATTAATGATCATGGACTAGTTATATTTATAGAGTTAATTCTTAGAGCATGGAATATAATCAAATCATAATTTACTAAGTATTAAATTATCATAAAAATATAACTTCAGTATTTAATCATAGAAATGTAGTAGAAGAACATCTAGTTACATCTATAGGAAATTTAATTATGACTAGAACAAAGTAAGTTATTAAACTAGATAATTTAAGTGATTTATTCATGACTTCATCCATTACTAGCAATGCTAGTGAAGCATTATGTGACATCCACTCTAGTACTTATATAAATCTTCTAATAACTACTTGGGTTTTGGTTTTATCACTTACATTTATCTATTCCTATTTAGTAATAGTTGTGTGTTTTATTTTTTTAATAATGTGTAGAAACATTGTGATATATATAGATAAAATATGTATCACATTATCAAGGAACACACCTCAGTGTGTTAAGGGTTTGGAAGAGTTTTTAGATTTCTTAACTTCCAATCAATCCGTTTATGACAGAATAAGATGGCCATGTCCTAAATGTAAATTTAGAATATGGTTGAAGAGATATGATGTTTATGAACACTTGATAATGAAGTAATTATTTGCCCAATATTTGTGTTGGATTTTTCAAAGAGAATCGAATTTTAAAAAAACTTTGAGCCCAGACATCAATCAACAGAATGAGCTCCCAAATTTTATGACAATAGAGAATGAAATGAAAAACCTTATAAGTGATTCCTTTGAGTTTTCACGATAGAAAATTCAATATCAAAACATATTAGAATAACCAGATGAGAGTGCTATAAATAAAAATGTATCAAGTGATATTTTTGAGACTATTAGACAACCAGATCAAGATTGTAACATATAATTGGATCCTACTCTTGATTATGTAGAGACTAATGTAAGAGTAAACTTCATTGAGTAGATAAATGAATCTCATGGTTAATTTGAGGATGGAAGTCAAGAGTTTTATAGTGGATGTTTGAAATATTAAGAACATTCTTTTCTGTTGAAGATGTACCATATCAAATGCCTATGTGGAATTAAAAATAAGGCGACATCCAAGATTTATAATTGTTACATGATTCATTTCCTGAAGAAAATATCCTTAAGTCTTTTTATGATATGAAAAAAGTTTTCAAAAATCATGGTTTAAATTATACAAATTTACATGTGTGTCCAAATTATTTTATTCTTTATTGGGGAGGGGATTCAAGCAGACAAGATGGAAAAAAAATATTCATCTAGATGGTAGTGAGTGAGTGACGTTGGAAGTATAAATTAGCATAATACAAAGAAGAATAAGAGAAGGAACACACCTGAAAATGTTTTTTATTACTTTCTATTAAATCATTGATTGTAAATATTATTCACGTCACCGAAAACTGACAATCACATGAAGTGTCATTCTATAGATAATAACAATGATGGGTTAATCAGACATCCAAGAGATTCAAAATCATGGGTGACATTTGATTAATTAAATCCATTTTTCTTAGATAATCCTAGGAATGTTTTATTGGGATTAGCTGCTGATGTATTCAACCCATTTGGGACTTTGAGCACCAGTTATAGCATTTGGCCAGTTGTTTTTATCCTTTACAATCTACCACTGTGAATGTGTACAAAATAAACATATTTTATCATTTTTATGATTATTACAAGAAAAAAAAGATTGAAAATGATATTTATGTGTACTTGAAACTTTTAATTGAAGAATTACATAATTTATAGAGAAACGATGTTGATACACATGAAACATCTTCTTGAACAATTTTCAAAATTCATGGTACTCTAATGTGGGCCATTAGTGACTTCCTTGGACTGAAGAATTTAGATGGTTGGAAAACATACATGGGTTTGGATTTTCTTTTTCATAACATTGATTTTGAGACCAAATGACTAACTAATAGTAAAAAATGGTGCTTCATGCATTATCAAACATTTCTCGATGCATCTCATAGATTTCGATTGAAAAAGTCAAAATTCAATGGTTCTATGGATCATAGAACACCTCTGAAGTTGTTGACTAGTTATAAAATATTGAAAAAACATGTAAATGTTGAAATAGAATTTGTAAGGTGCATAATTTTAATGATAGTGGAAAACTAGTTTGAAATGCATTGTCAAGTGAAATCGGAACGCAACAATAAAAGAAAAAAAGTATATTCTGTAGACTTCCATATTGGGAATTTAATTTTTTTGTGAAATAATCTTGTTGTTATGTATATTAAGAAGAATATTTGTGAAAATTTGAAATTGACATTGCTTAATAGGCATGTAAAATTGAAGAACCATCACAATGCTTGAAAATACTTACAACCAATGAACATAAAGTGTGATATCTGGCCAGATGAGAATGAAAAGTATGCTCCGACAATTTTTTTAATGAAAAATAGGGATAAATATACATTTCTTCAAATTTTAAAACACGTGAATGTATTTTATTGGTATTAAAGTAACATATCACGGTTTTCTTACTTAAATCATCATAGGTTACATGGATGTAAAAGTCACAATTCACTTATTTTGTTAATGCAGTTTCTACCATTAGTATTGCATACATTATTAACTAAAAATGTTACTACTATTGTACTAAATTTGTTAAAATTATTTAGACAACTATGTAAGAAAAATATACAACTATTTGAGCATGAAAACCTTCAGGATATATTTGTATTGAAACTTTGTATAATAGAGATGATATTTCCTTCGTCTATTTTTAATATCATGATGCATTTAACTATGCATTTGGAAGAGGAAGTAAAATTAGGAGTCCCTGAAAATTATCGATTGATGTATCCAATTGAGAGGTACTTTTTTATATGTTTTTCGTTTAAGTATAAAAATATTTTCAATTCATTAAATACACAATTATGTTTTTTCAATTTTATTTCAAAGATATCTTCAACATTTGAAATAAAATGTAAAAAATAAAGCTCAAACTGAAGGCTCTATTTATAAAGGCTATTTGGAAGAGGAGTGTCTTACATTTTGTTATATATACTTTGATGATATTGAGATTAGATTCAATTGAGTTGGACATTTTGAAATCAAATCGAATCAATATCAAGTACATGGAAAATAAAAAAACTTTCCATCTATTGGTCGATTAGTTTGGAGAATCTCAATTGTGATAATGAGAGAAATTGAATTATTACAGGTACATAGATATGTGTTGATGAATAGTGAAATTTCAGATCCATTTATTGATGACTTGAGAATACAAACAAAGATATTAATGAGAGTTCAGACACAAAATGAGAAAGATATAACAAAAGTTGTTAAGAAAGGGATTGTAGAATTGTTTTCTTGACTTGTATGCTCATAAATATTAAAATCAATATGGATATTAGGTTGAAACATATATTTTGTAAATATAATAATGTATATAACTTTTTTTAGATCATGAATTCTGATAATAGAGGAGTGTTTTCAAAAGATTTGAAGTTTCTTTCTCGAGGTGCTCTAAAACAGGCTTGAAAGTTAGACACTTACATTGTGAATGGATTTAAATTTTGTATAGTCAATCAGGAAGAGGGTTAAAAAATATAGAATAATGGTATATTTACATTTTCTGAAGTGGGATACTATATAAAGTTTACTGATATTATCAAATTAAAATAACACATGAATTTTTATGTTTTTTATTCAAATGAAATTTGATCGATATTATTAGAGGTGATAAAAGATATTCCTTACAATTTAATTCTGTGAACTTATCTCACATGATAGATTTTTGTGACCATGAATATCACAATTTGTATATCTTATCATCGCAAGACAAAATGGTATATTTTGCTGGGGATGTTTTGGATGAATGGTGGAGTGTAGTTGCTCATGTAAAACAAAGAGACTTATATGATATGGGTGATGATGTGGAATATTTGACCTTTGACATTGAATACCAAAAATAGAAAGAAGAAAAATTACTTTCCCATAATGATATTGAAAATATTAGTCTTTTATGGGCGGATGAAGTAGATGATGTAATGACGGAGTAGAAAAAAAACATCATTTAAGGAGAAAATTATTATATGTGCTGTTATCCATTCATTTATCAAACACTTATGTCATTTGTGCATTCATTCATTATCTTAGTTATGTATATTTTGTTTATTAATATTGTGCATATATAATCATTTCTTTTTTTTTTCTACATGAATTTTTTGAATTATATATTCTGATGTTAATTTTATTTATTAAATGATAGGAATGCCAAGGAGGAAACACTATTATGATTCTATTAGACTCTTAGTCAAAATTCTATTGACCACACAGACAGATGATGATCCATATGTATCCCTCCCTAAAACATTTGAGACACCATTTACTTTCCCCGTATAATGTCTCTCACACCCTCCATCAACATCCCATCAATATCTTTGCTGATGCCTCCCCATTCAGCAGCCTTGCTAGTGAGGGATCAGGCCGCCACTACTGGTTCTTTGTGGGGATATTGGAGGGTGACTGTTATAGTTACAAATTTTAAAATGAATAATTTTATAATAATTTTTTAATACTACTAACTATTATTTCATAAAAGATGGAAATAATGATACTATAAGGAAACATATAAAAATTTCAAATGGAAAGAATCAGAATGGATTAAAGATAGTAATCTCATTTTACTAATATGGGTTCCCTATGGATGATGGTATAAGATTATTTGGACAGATTTTAGGCTAGCTGGTGGCAAAGATGGTTACCCTTCCAATTACATATGATGATTGGGGGAATATTCATTCGTCTTGGAAAATAAAGTTTTTTATTCACAAATAAAGGTAATTTTAATACATTATGGTGTAATTGAATTTCATTATGTTATTAAATTATGATATTTTCAAAATGAATCTCATTGTACATATTTTTTCTACTTTATCATTTTTGATTTGATAGCACAAAAGTGGACATTGACAAATTTGGGAAAGAAATGTATAGATTTTAAATAGTGATTATAGAACAAATTCAATGATACTTCATTTAACAAAAAAACCCCTATAATAAGAAATCCAATGGGATACCTTGCGAGAAATGAAATATTTTTATTGATAGTTATTGTGATGAGAAACACATGGTATTTAAATATATATTATTATACTAATCTAATTTTACATTTATATATGCATATGATAAAGAGATGACATTTCATACATTACTATTACATTTTATTTATTTTAGGATGTTACAATGAAGAATGTATAACGTTGGGCTAAGAAAATCATCCATTACACTATGGGGTCAAAAAGTTTTTCTAGAAAACAATTATCTCTGTTAATATTTTCATTAGTTTAAATATTATTAAGTCAATGTTATATGTTACATATATTAAATTTCATATTTAACTTTTTTTAGTACAATCACAGAATTTAGGGAGCCAAGCCTCATGAACCGATCTATGGTTGGATGTTCATAAAAAATTTAATAGGAGTTATGTTAATGAGACTACCAAAGATGTCGGGGGTATGAATTCATTTTTCATTATATAACTTATTATCAGTTGTCAATATGTACATATATATTATATAAAATATGAATTATATTTTTTATAGGTAAAAATTAAAGAACTATGGGATGAAAATCTAGCGCAGTCCTACATAGCCTCCCAGGATGACCCAGTTAGTGATGTCCTTGGGAAGTAACATCTTGGTCGAGTGCATGAGATGGGTTTGAGGAAATTATAATTTGAGGTATTTAGCACTTCATCAGGTATTGTAGCAGCATCTACTCCTCTTTGTAGTCACTCCCAACCCTGAGATGGTCAGAGAGATTTTGTTTCTTTGCAAAGCACAGTTCAGGAATAGGAGGCTCAGCTATCTGATTTATAGAAAGCGTTGGTTGATTTATATTAGAAAATGATCAAATCTGTCCTCAGTGATATTTCACCAATGACTATTGGTGAGCAGGTATATCACACAACTTATAGATTCTTTAGTTCACAAAATTTTATTGATTTAATGTTTAAATATAAATATAAAACACTATTTAATTTTCAATATAATAATCTTATAGGTTCCGGTAGCAGGAAGTATGGATGTATATGGAGAGGGTTAAAAGTAGAGTTCATCATCAAACACTGATTATTGGTCTTCTTGATTTCTTGGAATAATATAGAATGAGAGGTTTTGTTCATGTATCATTTATGGCAGAGAGTATTAACATTATATTTTCATGATTTCTTATGTTTGAAGTGGCTTAAACCATTTATGCTTCTTGTTTATATATAATTACTTTCCTTCATTCATGTTTCTAGGGACTTTATATATGAATATGGTCTAAGAAAAATATTGGGAAATATATACAGGTGTGTAAAAATAAGTATTTAATATTAGTTTTTTTAATTTTTTTCATCGGGTTTTAACCGATGTCTATAAAGGTGATGTAAAAATAATTTTTTGGCATTAGTTGTTTAAAAAAAATGCCGAAAATGAGATTGTGTGCTGTATTCAGTGTAATTTTTTATAGAAACTAACACCAAAAGTTAAACATTTTAGATATTTTTTAATATGAAACCCCCAAAATAATCAGAATCTCTCTAATAGAAAAAATTATACAGAAATTAAATATAATGTTTCATTAACTAAAATTATATATGAACATGCATAATTTTATATTGTTAATCAACAGATTATCTACGCATTGGTATTGAAGTGTAAAATTAAAAAACCAAAACAAAAAATTTAAAACATGATCATTTTTTATTATTGTTGAAACATTAATTTGATATCATTATGTTCAAACACATATTATAATAATATAATTAATTTTTGAACAAATGTTATCAAGAAAATGTAATATTATCCATAAACATTAGAATTTATATACCTTAAATTGCAAACATACTTAACAAATAGGTCACAAGCAATGATCAAAGATGGGTAAGTTCATTTCGTATATAAGACCCTTCATTATTGAATTTATACAATAACATTAAATGATATGAGATTAAAAAATAGAATACTATGGTAGAAAATATAAAATAATTAATATAACTAACCTTATCAAATTCAGTAGTTACCTCAATTGTGATTATCTCATACATGAATCATAGAACATAATGACCACATTCAACACATCCTTGTTGGAATTGACATCATAGTTATAAATAATTAACTTGATAATAAATACCAATATATATATATATATATATAACTAAAAAATATGAATAATATCTAATATAAAAAATATATACCATTACTTTCACATATTGGATTGCATTTTTTTCTTTATCGATAGGTGATTTTTGTAAAAAGTTCTCCATGACCCACATTTTCATATATATCAACTAATAATACATGGATAAAAAAAATAATTAATATAATGAACATATAAAAATGAAGAAAACACACTTTTCCAAAAAAGTGACAGTTTTTATGAACATTACCTAGTATATTGAAAAACAATATAAGGTGCATTCACTTGGGCATAAAACACTTAAAATCCAATTCCCCCTACAATACAAAAAGTTCACAATAAATGAAATTATAATGAACATTAGTTCATAATTATGTTTTTGTACCCAATCAAGAAATAAAAAAACCAACACCTAATATCCGTATTTGTTAATTTCTCACATATATATGCAATTATATTAGGATTCTTCACATATTTCACATCCATGGAAATGAATTATGGATCCATAAAACCATATATTCTAGTGGTGTCATTTTGTATAATAAGCATGTGTTGATACCTAATTAAAAATTAATATAGTTATTCAATTTAAACCATCCATAACTAAATAAATAAAAATTTAAATGTAAATTTAATTAAATGGGAAAAAACTACAACATATTCACGCTGAGCTCTTTGAAATAAATTATATTCATGATATATTTTCCGAGTATTCTCAATGGATATTCTCTTATTCATATATTGAACTTCATCCAAAACTCATAGATATTACCCAACGATGAAGCAGACTAAGAAAATCATTGTATCCCATCAAAAATATCATATGTATCTACAATTGTTTTCTCCAGAACCTTTTGTTTCATTTGTGTAATTTTTTGTGATTTTAAATACTATTATATAAGATAAATGTGAGAAAACATTTTAAGTAATTTTCAATCAGATTTAATTAATATTTAAAAAATGAATACCTCATATGAAAGATAACAAAGAAGGATAGATGACCAAAGAAAAAAATGACCCAGAAAATAACCAACTCTAGTAACATTTTTATTAGTTAATGGCAGTAGAGCTATAGGATCAACAATATCAAGTACTGATACTCTAACCTGACCCATCTGTATAGGTTGGTGAGGTACAGAATCCCCCAAAAAATTAATGAGTCCTAACACTATAATATTTATAAGGGGATATCTAGCATACAACTCATAGTACAAGATTGGGTCTGAGTGAGGAGGTGGAGAATAATAGTTGGAAGGATGTACATAATGGTCTGGATGGGATGGCTGTATAGGTTATTCAACCGTCTAGGTAGGCTGGACAAGATGAGAAGGTTACACATCCTGTGACTGTCTTATCAATTTCTTTAACATATCCTGCCCAACTGATTGAATTTGACCACCCATGAACTATTCATATCTTTAGCTCAACTTTTAATGATTCTATTTCTGGGTCTCTTGATTGTTTACTCTGAAGACCAAAAATTTTCTAAATACTAACACCCAATTGACATTCTCTTAAGTTGTTGGGGTGTTCTGTATTTCCTAAAGCAGTGTCTAGGATTTCCATCCTACCTCAGCGATAACAGTTCCTTATGTATATTTCTCCGGAAGTTTATTCGAAAATGAAAAATTCAAATTTTATATTAGCATTTTTAATTTATAAAATAGAAAAATTCATGAAAAATAAATACTATTTACTTACAATTTTTATACTACATATTTATCTTTCTCTATAAGTCATTTTTAATTTTTTATTTCTCTTACTCATTTCCATTTTTCATGGCATGTGGGGGGAGAAAGTGGACCAAACTAGACCTCCTCAGAACCACTAGTGAAGTGAGCTCTTAGTGCTTCATACTTTTCTTTTATATTTTTTTCTCCAATAAATGATGCACTCCACATGATAAAGTATGATGGTATACATTATTCAATTGGATGTCTTTATGGGATTTCCTAGAGGGCTATTATACAAAAATTAAACTAATAAGTAAATAGGTAAATATATATAGATTTTATAATATAATATAATTATCATACCCGAGAGGATTTATCGCGATGGGTAGAAAACATTTATTCCATGTAACGGTATCTATAAACTCTTACTTAAGGGATGGGTTTTTATTTTGTCTCTTTCCAAAAATATAATTTTTTGTCAACTTTGTATTGAAATCTCTCCATTTAACTGCCACCAGAGTAAGACATATTTTCTTAACTACATTTTTTCTTCAAAATTGAATGTAATTTGTAATTCAATAAAATAAAAATTCTTCATTTAAAATATATTATATTGAATAATATGATAAAATAAATCAATTGAGATATTATACTGTTACGACCTCCCAAATAAGATCTTTCACCATCTTGTCGATGACCTTACAATCATGATATAATATGCTAATCCTAGAACATCATTTCATGTAGATATAACTGATACATTCTGTTGCATTTGGTCTAGTTTTATTATTATTATTATCTAAAGTAATATGAAATCACTCATCTCCATGAGCATGTAAAAATTTTGGTAAATGTGTAATTCCACATTTACTAATTGAGAACTCAATTTCATAACAGTAAAAGTAGAGGACTCCGCCACTGATGTCTCATCAGTATTTCTGAAATTATTTTTTTGTAAATTAAAAGTTTTTTTTCATTAAATAATTATATTAATAGATATTTAATAATATAAAAAAAGAGAAATACCTCGGTACCTATTCCTCTATCCTTGTATATGTATCCTTCATTGAAAAAGTCAATTTTAATGAAATTCTTATAGACCTAAATATTATTAGAAAATTGAATAATTTCAAAATTGGAAAACAGAAATATGTTAGTAAAAAGGGCACACATGTGTAAGTTAAAGAAAAAAAATAAAGATGAATGATTCTGAAAAAAAATATTGAAGGTAAACTATTAAATATAAACATTATTTCTAAAATTATAGAAAAATATATAAATTTAAATATCAAATTATTATTAAATAATATAGTTTCTACACATGTAAATATCAAAAAAACAAATAATGTAAATAATTACCAGATTTATTAGGAGGATAATTTAGTGTTTTCCCATATCACTTCAGTATGATAATGTTGTACTACATGAACAATTTATGCATTATATTCATTGTTATTTAAAAAATTTATAATAGACGAAGAAGGCTCGTATAAATCAATATGATCATCATCATTATCATCATCATCATACTTATCAACCAAATGGATTCTTTTTACCTAAAAAATTATAGATAACTCATAGTTTGATGGTCAATGACATAAAAGTTTTGTTTTTCAAGTGTAAAAATGATAAATGGTTCTTCATTGCAATTAAATCTGTGTAAATCAACCTGTTTAAAACCACATTCACCATGTTTCACACCACTATTACTTACAACCAAATTACACTTAAGCATGGTGACTCAAAATTTAATATAATAATTTTTCCATATATCTTCAAGAACTCTAAAATATGGCGTTGATGTATAAATTGGGGTTTTTCTTCAGCACTCGAAAAATGAAGTGCTTTTGCAACGACCATTACACCACTATTTTGAATGGTACTCTTGTCATACAGATTTTTTTGTAAAATGTGTACCCATTAATATCAATTATAGACAATGTGATCACATTAAGATATGATCCCCCTGCCAAAAACTTCAATATTTTTGATGCTGTTATATTTGTAATGAATTTCTCTTTAAACAATGAAATAAATGTCTTTTTATACTCAATAATTATCCACTTTTCATTTCTTTTCTGATTTTGTAACTTTAATTTAGCAATATGTGATGATATATATGATTGAACATCATATATGTTGTTTAATAGAGATAAATGTGCCTGAATCACTACATCACATGGAATTAATTTTACATTTTAGTTTAAAATAACTCTACCTTCACTATCAACTTTCATATATTGAGATATAGTAAGAACAATATCCTCAAGTCCATACAAATAATTAGTATACAACACAATCACCTCTTCTAATACATATTTTTGAACAATATAGTCTTCTAGTCGATAAGGATTGTTAAAATATCCCTTAAAAATATTCATATATCTTTCAAAAGGATACATCCATCATTAATAAATAGGCCTACATATTCTTATCTCACACACCAAATGAATCACCAGATGAACCATTATATTGAAAAATGTAGGTGGGAAATACATTTCTAGTTGAAAAAGAATAATAGTAGCTTCATTATCCAACGCATATAAAAAATTTGGATCAACTACTTTGATATAAATTGATTTTACAATGTTACATAACCTGATGATTGTATTTCAGACAACTATCAGTAATATACTACGTATTACGACTAGTAGAATTTGTTAAATCAATACATGAAAATCATGATATTTCATACCTATTAATCAGAAATCCTTAAATGGGACCAAATTATTAGCATTTTAAGAATAATTACTTGTTACTTTAATACCATGAGGACACCAACAAAAATTCATATTCATAATATTTCTTAATGTGTGACAAGATGGAGGTAAATATGTTCTATTTTCTTTTATAGTGGGAGATAACTCAAAATGTATTCCTATTGTTATCAAGTCCAATATAGTGTTAAATCCATCTTTTTTTACTTATTTTATGTCTAAAAAAGTACCAATAAAATTGTCACATATGTTTTTCTCCACATGGATAAAAGTAATTTTATGTTTTATATATAAAAATATCCAATAAGGTAGTTTTAAAAAGATAGATTGTTTCTTCCTAATATTTTTTTGAATACAAAGAAATATTTTATTTCCAAATATCAAATCAATATATTTCAGCTTGTCGTAATATTCTTCAACAGATAATGGTCATGGGGGAAGATTTTATTCTTGTAAACCATTTTTTTCAATCTATGATAAGGATGATCAATTGGAAAAAATATTTAATGTCCCATGTACACTGTCTTTCTTCCATTAAGTAATTGATAATATGAAGTCTGTTCTTCACAAATTTGATATGCATTATGTCCCTTAACACTATATCCAGATAAGTTTCTATATTTAGGAAAGTCATTTATAGTGAACGTTATCATAGAAAGAAGAATAAAATACTCTTTATTGTATGCATCTAAAAATTTATAACCTGTCTCCCATAACAGTCTCAAATCATCTATCAATGGTGAATGATACACATAAATATTGTTTCCTGGATATTTGGGTCTAGAAATCATCAAGCTCATTATAACATATTTTTTCTTCATACATATATGTGGGGAAAAGTTGTAAACTACCAATAAAATAATCTATGAACTATTCTGGCTACATAGGCTCTGGTATAGATTCATTCTATTAGTACAGAATCCGATTATGAGATTTCTAAATTTACTTCCAAAATCATAAAATTGTTTATCAAATATCTTTCACTGTGGTGAATTAGAAGGGAGAATTAAGTTACCATCAGAGATGCACTCATCTGAATTTCATATTAACCTTTTCACATCAATTGAATTTGTAAATAAAAGCTTAAAATTAGGAATTATTGGAATGTACCAAATTGATTGAGTAGGAGATTTGATTATTATACATGAGAATGAATCATAGTTGAATTATCAGAATTATATGAAGGGATTAATGGATCAAATTATAAGAAAGTATAAAAAATTTATTTTGCATTAGGTTATATTCCAGTACCCAAGAACGAATCATAGCTGACCTTTTCATCCATATTATAGAGTGATGTCCCACATTTAGGATAGTTTGAAAAATATTCATATTCTCTCTAATACAACACACAATAATTGGGGAAATCATGTATCTTTTTATACCCCAATACCATTGGGCATAATATTTTATTCACCTCATAATTTGAATCTTGAAGCATATTGCCTTTTAGAAGTAGCTCTTTTAAATGACCAAGTATGTTTTTGAAACTTTTATCACTCCACCCTTTTCTAAATTTCAAGTTAACTAACCTAAAAACTAATGATAAAACTATATATTTGATGCAACCTAAGAATAATAGTTTCTTAGAATCTTTATAAAATCATTCAATAGTTGCTATTTTTTTCAATGGTTTCAACACCTAAATCATGAATTAGTTCTTTAATTTGATTATCTAGATTATTATGAATATTTTTATCAACATTAGATGTTGAATCTTCAGTTATTTCACCATGATTGATCCAACATGTATAATTAAAGACAAAACCATAAAAAATGAGATGATACATGATTTCTCTAGGGTTTAACTTTCTCATATTCAAACACTACACACATAGAGATAAAATAAAATATTTTTTTTTAATATTTTGTTTATAAAATTCCAAAAAATCATCAACTCTTTTTTCATATTCAAAAGTGATTATTTGAAAATTTATCCAATTACGATCTATTCTGTACCCAATATCAAAATATAATCAGTGAATATATTAAAACATAGATTCATTTAAATATATATATATATATAAACAAGTAAATTTTAAACATAAAAACATTCAATAAAAAATTAGTTTTAATCACATAGGAAACCTTAACAATAATTATGCATAAAATAAAAGATAATATACTAAAGGTATTTGTGTGTCAAGATAATCAAATGGAAATCACATGCAATGAATCCTATAAAAATTACCTATAGAATATAATAATTTTTTAAACTAATGTATTGCTTGGTTTTATGTTATTTCCTATTATTTCATCATATATATGTGATATTCCTAGTAGAAAATCATGATTTTTTCACTATATGTATGTTTTACACAACTCGTATTATAATATTAGGACATTTATTTAATTCCATTCACTAATGATTATAGTTGTGTATGCTAAATGATTACTTATATTACTAATTAATATTCTAATATAGGGGGTATATTCACCACATGGTAACTCCTTAGTCATCCACTACTATCGAAAGCCATTTTTTGGTAAAAACAATATTAATCATTATTTACATGAAAATAAATTCTTTTCTGAAGAAAACACAAAAATTTGGACTATGATAATATTGAAATTCTAAATCAATAATTTATCTTCATTTTACCAAATGAAATTTATACAATTATATTTTTTAAATGAAGTATTATATATAATGTAAAATATTGTTTTACTGAAATATGACTACTTGAATATTTATTTTTTTTGTAATATTATTTCAAAATAATAGGATATTTAATTAATTTTAATATATTAGTTATTATATAGAAATATAATATATTGTTTCAATCATTTAAAAGTTGTCAATTTAATTTATTAAGGTCAATTACACAAAATTTTTACATATTTTATTTGAAAAAATCTTATTGTAGTATAAAATATATATCTTCCGAATAAAAAAATAATAATTTTTTTATTTTTATATTATATACATGTGGTTTATTGATATTATAATTTAATTATTTTCAATCATCTAACATATAGTAGTCCATTTTACATAATTTTTATATTAGTTTGGTGTCGCGTGTGTCAAAAGGTATTGAAGGCTGGTTTAATTTGACAAGTGAAAAATGTGGAGTCATTACCTGTGATGTACAATATATTGATTAATGTTGACATCATAAAACATTGTACATTTTATAATTCCATAAAAAAATTTATCAAAATAAAAAATCTTTGACAACAACATTTATAAAAAAAATTCAACTGCATACTAATAATTGAAAAAATAACTAAAGAAATAACTAAATGATAAATAATGTAACATCAAAATTTTAAAAACATAAAAATTTTAGAGTTCAACTAGGAAAATGGACCCTTAATCTAAAATATCTCCCAAAAATTCACTAGATGAATAATAACTGCAATATCAAACAAACGTTTTTGTAGAAATAAATAATAAACAAGAAAAAGGATATAAATTAAAAACATGGTTGATATTCGGTCGGAAAATGGATTCTAAGGAGTAATAATTCCGAAAATTATGAAACAATGATAAATAATGAAGAATATAGACCCGATATCATGAAATGATGATAAAAATGGAAGATAAATCACAACGATGGTCATTGAGGGTTTACAGGTCAAAATTGGGGTCGTCACGAGTCAGGAACAACACTTTGCAGATCCAAAAATATGGGTTTCACGATACTGTGTTTTTTAGAACTATTTTTAGCATTAGTTATTACATAAACTAATGTCGATATATATATTTTTAATTTTTAGTGTCTATTTTCACAAAAAATAGTGTCAAAAATTATTTTTTTTTGGTTTCACGACATCAGTTTTTAAGAAAACCAACACCAATTAGTTTTTTCATTTATGGCGTAAGTTTATCAAAAAATTGACTCCATAAACCCAAACGTGAGAGTTTTTGGCATAATTTTTTTTTAAAATGACACAAAAAATTCTATATAAATATATATTAGTCTCCTTTTATGTCTAAAATGATGCCATAATTTTTCCACATATACATTTTTCCTCCATTTAGAATAAACCAACCCCATATCGTCGACATTAAAACCACTATTTCTTTTAATGATAGGATTTTTTGGGACTATTAAGATCATGAAAAGTTTTATTTAAAAGTTTAGATAATTAGAATTAGTGATCTATGAGATTAGATTCATTCTATATTTTTTATTTTATATGCGGTATTTTTTGTTCTTTTGATAGGTGATACACCTGGTCTATGAATTTTTTATCCTGTGTAGTTCCAGGGTTGTAGAATCTACAATTGGATTTTTTTTGTTAATCAACATATATCAGAACTTTAAACTGCTACTAAAATGACATATTTTTATTTTTGATATTTTAAACTACTGATATAATATGATGGTTTTTGGAAGTGGTTAAAACCACCTCTAAAAATGACACACTATTATTTAGTAGTGGTTTTATTCATTTTAGCAGTGGTTGTGTGAGATTTTTTTAGGATTTAGTGGTCGTTGAAACCACCACTAAATAATAATCATTTTTCTTTCAAAAAACATACACTAAAATGAAAAAATCTCCACTAAATATACTTTATATGATGATTACCATAAATCAGTGTTAAATGGAAGGAACCAAAACATATTGGATACTGACATCAATATTAGCAGTGATTTTTTGAGACCATTCAAGAACCATGTGATGGCGGTTTAATCTACGACAAATTCAAAAAAAAAACTGCCACTCCTCAGGTATTTTCATGTAGTGAAATAAGGTTTAAAGCCACGATATATTGTCTTAAAACCAATCCAACACATTAATAAATTTCATTGGATGGTCTAAATTCAATGGTGGAAATCCAAAATATTAATATATGTAATTTTTCTAATTTTCCATGTCAATGAAAGTTATATTATTTTATGTAAAACAATTTCACAAATGTCAATCTCTTCACTTTAATATATATCTATTTTTTAATATAAGGATAAAAAGAGGATAATTTTGTTTATAAATGTTTATTTTAAATATTATTTATGTTTTTTATCATTGTAATTTTTTTTAATTTCTTGTGATGAAATTATTAACTTAAATTCTTATGCAACACAAACATAGTTTTTATGATAACAGTATAAAAACCAAGTAAATGATTTTTAAAACTATAAAAGTAATATTTTTGGGTGAGTTATAGATAAAATCAAATTAATATCTGAATATAATATATTGGGGATGTTTTATTGGTATATATTTTATTTCTATTACTATCTTGATGTCTTTAAAGTCAGGTGAAATCAATAGTTTCAAAAATGATATTAATGATATTACATGAAAAATAATATTGTATTAAATTATTTAAATATCATAAAAATATTTAAATTGTTAAATTATGATGATAAATGGTATAAAATTTGAAAACATTTACATTGATGATCCAATATTTTCCTTTTAAGTTAAATTATAACTCTTTAATATAGAAAAATTTGTTTCTGCGATTAAGGTTATAAATGGTTAGTGAAGGGGTTAAACTAAATGATAAGAGCTAAAATGAACTTAAAACTTTCTTAGAAATAGTCGGACAGTTATATTTTTACATTAACCATTTCACCTTTTAATTTAAGTCATTTTAGAGCCATTTTTCCTAGAAAGTGACTTAATAATATTTAAAAACATTGTAAAATTACAAGTCTGACACTCACCTAAATTATAAAAAGGAACCTCATAACCTCAATTATTTACACAACATTAACCAATCATCTTGAATAGACCATAAAAATAATATCTCCCCAACATCGTTATCCATTATCTAGAGGTTAATTTATTCTATAAAACCAACTGTATGGTCCTTAATAAGAGATCTAAAGGAGTCTTGTAAAAGATATGGTGATCTTCACTAAGGTATTTATTTTTTACTTATTCTTTTACCACCTTTAGTTATGTTATAAAGAATAAAAAATAATAATAAAAATATCAAATAAATAATTCTTTTTTTATTATAATTATGTAATAATATATATAGAAATCTCCATATCAATCAAATGGGAAACAAAACCATCACTCTTGTGTATAGCAGACAACCGCCTTGTGAACCGATGTAATTTTTTTCCATCAACATATCACATGGATATTAATAATGATATAAATAATGAAAATATATGATAATTAGGACATAATAAATATTCTATAATTATAATATCATATCTACCTTGTTACCTTCTAATCTATTGGAAAATGACAACATTGATCTTGTGTATGTGTGGAGTACCACCTCTATGAACGGATGTGATAAATGTTTCTTTTCCAATTTACATGGATGATAATTTTAATTGTTTTATGGAATATATATGATATAATAATAATTTTTAAAATTAAAATTAACATTTACCTTTTTTTTATTATATATTTTGAAAAGCGCAAAAAATGTTCATGCATACGTACAACGTACTATCTCCATGAAAAGTGTAATTAATTTTTTCTATCACTACCTTATATGGATGTATATATATATATATAGTTAATATATATGATTTTTATATCATAAATATCATTGTAGATATGATGGAACCATGATAAATGTACAAATAATGGAACTGTAGAACTAAAACAACCATGAATAACAAAACAATTAACACCCATAAATGATGAATTTAATATCTAATTATTAATAAATGGGTGTTAAAATGTTATAATTGGAAAATATATGAATCAATAAGTATTTAAATGATTTTTTTAAGAACTATGATAAATTTAAATTGAATATATAGTAGTTTAAAGTGATTTTCAAGCAAGTCAAACTTGATTTAAGGGGGTTCTTAACTCAATTCACCATTATTAGGTTATATCAATTGTTTATTGATTCTATTAAGTAAAGATTATGTGTGAAATGAACATTTATTATTTAATGTATTATTTTCACATATAATTTTTTTATTTATATTTAATTCACATAATCTCTTCCTTGAATAATTATCACATCAATGATATAACCATTATAAGGTATTTCATCTCAATTTCCACTCATTGAGGCATATTTGGTATCATTCACCAATTTAAATTTATTTGGTTTTTATACTACATGTTTGATGTATTTTAAATGAATATCTATTTATTAATGATGATTAACGCTTCAATTCAAGTTTAATCTTTCAAGGTGTTACAAATTAAATATTATCAAGAGGTAATAATTTATTTTAATCTCATTTTTAGGATTTATCTTGTTTTTATTAAAGGAATATTATAATATATCCTTCATAAAATCCATATATTTTCTTATAATAGGGATATTTAAGGTGTTTATATACTTTATTATAACTTTTCCTCTCTATGGAACTTGATTTGAGAAAAAAAATGTCTGAAAGAAAAGATGATCTTATATCTCTTTTGATTAGGTTTATTTTTCTTCTATGTAAATATTTTTTCAAAAATAGTTTTAAAAAAGTCCATTTATTTACTAAAATTATTTATTAAGAAAATTTTATGTTATCTTTGAATTTTATTTTTTTTAAATAAATCCTTCAAATTCTTTCTGAATGTTTCATTTTTGACTTTCTTTGTAAATAGTCAAAAGGAATGTTTTTTAATGTATACGATATTAATATATTATCCTACCACCATAAATTTTTTACAAAATTTAGCTTATTCTATAAGTTTTCAATTATTTAAAATTAAAACAGTATAATGAAACATATTTAAATGTTTCTCTTCCATTTTTTATTTCTTCAAAGGGAAAACTTTTATTACAAAACCTATATTTATGATGAATTGATGGTAATATTTTATCTCCAATTAATTTTGTGTTCATTAACATTTTCTTGAAATATTCACTTTCTTATGATCATTTTTCATTAGAAATTGCATTCATATTAAGTATATATTTTATTTATATCATATATATGATCATTTCATAAATAGTACACCATTTTTATATATAATATTTTCTTGTGAAATCTATTTTATTAACTGTGAAAATATTAATATTCTATATTCTTTACCCAATATAGATATTTTTTGATAAGTAATATTTTTTATGAATAAATTTTTTCATTCATTGTGTGAGGAATGCATTGGACATATAGTGACAAGTAAAACTCAATTATAGATATCCCCAAGATGTATCGATAAGTCTCATGAGACAAACAAGTTGGGAAAAAATATAAAAATAGTTTTTGGACTATACTTACCCATCGATTAAAATATATTGGAACATGGTCGTGATGGTAAATATATTATAATTAATGAAATCCTGAGTTCCAATATTAATCATTTCCTTCAGAGATATTTTTTTATTATTTATGAGATTACTGCATTGATATTATCCATGGATTCATTTTTTCTCAAGTTCTTAATTAAATGACATGTTTTTTTAGTCATTTACATTTCCATATTGATTATGACTTATTTCATCATGATAGTTTCTGCTATACATAATCCTTACTAAGTGTTGGATTTCAGAATTATTTTATTTCCTTTATCTAAGATATGAATAAGGAATCATTGATTGAGTTTAGGGATGTAGAATATTTACTTTAAATATGTTTTATATTTTATTTCAGATGTTAATTGATAAGTATGTTTGTATATGGTTCTCCAAGACCACTAAACCAATTAGTACTTCATGATGTAATCCATTGTATCTTATTAAAATGTAATAATGTAACCACCAACGTAAGGATAATAGGTTTAGGGTCCTCAAAATAATAACCACATGAAATTATTTATTCTTCATCACCATAATCACTCATTTTTAGATCCTTTATTTAGTCTGGAATATTATATCCTTTCTCCAAACTTGTGTTAGTATCAGATGAAGAAAATTGTTTAGAAATTACATTGGATGGATGAAGAATATTCAATGATGGCTTCTTATTTTTTTATTTTATTTAATTTTCAAATAAACAAATCCTCACCAATTTTTTAATATATTTCTTCCAAATTCATTCAAATATCTTTAGAGAACATTCTATTGTCAATTTTTTTTTCAAAACTTCATATTTATGGGAATTCTTTAATGCCTTATTCATATAGGTATCTATCTCAAAGTTTCTTTCATTTATTTTAAATAAAACTCTTTATATACTAAATAGAACAATTCCTTATTCCAAAAATAATCACGGAACTCCAAGTGAATCTTATATGTAGGTAACAATTTTTTTTTACATTTTATGAAATTATTTCCATAAAAATTAGATAATTTATTAAATATTAAATTTATCCTCAACAAGTTCTCATTAAGTTAGAGAATTAATAAATCCAAGAAAGATAAACCATATATTTGATACTAATTATTGATCCCTCAATAGGGGATTAATGTGATATTTCCCCAAGGGGTGGGTGGGTGAATATGGGTATGAAATGTATTTCCAATTAAAACACTTTTCCTTTTAATTACTCACTTTACCAATATGCATTTTTTCCTATCAACCATGTGGGAGATTATTATTGTCTTACATCAGATATAATTCAGATATCTTGATCTATTTTTTTGTGAATGAAAATTTAAATAAGGCCACAAGATTTTACTTGGTTCTACCCCACTAGGCTATGTAAAAGGAGAATGAATCAACATTGTTTCAAGAACTAAATTGATAATAATCTCAATATTATTCATACAGGTCACTCCCATTACATTGGTTTAGGGATATCTCAATACTTCCCAAGGGTCACTCACTCGAATATTCCTTCAAATTCTCACTACCGATGGAAAGGACCACTTCAACATAGTTAATGGACATGCATTATAAGGACCCGAGCTTATAACATTACATAATATTGAATTAAATGAATAATTCACATTGATGATCTTTTCAGGTTTAGAGTTTTAGAGAATTAGGCCATAACTATTACATAACAACTTGAATATTACAAGTAGACACTACTAATCTGTATCCATTTTTTTAAAATAAAAACTCTTAAAAGGAAACATGTCTAGTTACATTTTTTAGATAACATGAATTTTCCTTGATACCATCTTGACCCTATTCATCTTTAAGTCCCGTGGGAAAAATTTAAAAAACTTGGTATGAGCTTAAAAAGCTTAGTAAGGGTTATAAAATAAGGAAGGAAAACATTATCCCATCAATAAATACAAATCAATGAAACTATATTTTTCAATAATAACATACCTTACAAAATTATAAGATTTATGAATAACAAGAACAAACCATAAATAATAAAGGTTACTTATGGAATCCATGTCAAACTTACATTGTATCTATCACAGATACATAGGGAGTTACACTTGGAATACCCATCACAGTATATTCCCTAAATATCTTAGGAGAAACATCATGTTCAACTCCCTCATGTTACCCAATGCATTGGAGAGCTATCTTGGGCTCACCCACACTAGGTTTATCACGGAACCAAGTGTATACGTAAATAATTCCCAATAACCACAACATAATCATAACACATAACACATGTATAAAGGAAAGATAACATTTCCAAATTCCATTATATCAAATCAAGATATTGAAATAAACAATGCTTCATCAAATCATTTTCAAAACCATTTAAAAAGAGATTTTTGAATCAAAGTGTCCCATACCACTTTGATGCTTTTAAATGAATTATCATTTGAAATAATTAATGTCCATACATATAAATCCTAAATCCCATTTTCAAAATATGGACATTAATGATAAATATTTAAAAGAATAAATCTTTAAAACATTTAAAATGATATATTTGTTAAAGAGTTTTTTAACAAAAAGAGTGATGCTTGAATACAAATAAATGTGGACTAACATTAAATCAGAACATTATAATATCATGAGAATAAAGGGATTAATGATAGAATATGTCAAAGGACAGTATATACACAATATAATATTGAATTGGTGCATAACAACAATGAAGTCTCAGTGGAAATATAAATTGAGATGAAATCCCTTATAAAGATGGTATCCTTAAATTAAAGATAAATCAATAACATAATTATGTGTGACTAATAAAAATACACCCAATATATGTGGATATTAAGTGTAAATAAATCAGATTCCATTCACACATATTCATAGGACGGCATATTCAAGAAGTACAAGTTGAACCCAAAGAAATGAAATTGGGTTAAGAAGTTCCCTTGTAACAATTCGACTGCCTAACGATATTAATTTAAAATTCAGAAAATGAATTGATGAGATGAAAATGGTATCTCATCACATGGAAATAATTGTTTTACATAAATATTGATATATAATAACATATCCCAACACAATAAGATGTAAAATTAAAAGACATAACAAAAAGTAGTCTTTAAAAAAAATAGGGTGAAATGTTCCCTTACTGATTTGGTAACTTAAAAAACATATGCCACATGAAAGAAGGATCATATAATGAAGACGTAAATACTAATAAATGAAATTATATTACACAAAAATTATAATAATGGGCAGTAAATACACCACACAAAAGGAAATAGTGGAAAATATAGCATGAATCTCATGAGAATAAAAAGTGAGATGAAACCCTTTACAACGTTGTAATCAATTGATACATATGAGAAAAAGTTAATAACCACCAAATTAATATTATAATACCATGAATATAATGTGAATAATGATAATATATATCAATGTCAGTACACATTACACCACATTCAATAAATAAGTGGCTAATAAATGGAAATCTCACGGAATTAAAAGCGAGACAATAAAATCCCTTACCTTGTGTCCGACCTGACCCGTTCGTTCCTTAATCTCTTGAGAAATAAACTAAAGTTAATTTATACATTCTTAAGAACATTTTTCAAGTTTATTATTCCTTTTATATCACTTATTACCTTGTTATAAATATTATATAATCATTTAAGTTAGTAACGTCCATTTTGTCGATATTTGGTATTTGAGTCAAAATGAACACCTTATATTTACAAGTTGTCCATGTGGTCAATAGCCTATTATATCCAGAATGATATTAATGATTTAGATATCATATATATCATATATATCCTGTATATACATGTATTTATAATAGTACATAACATTTGTAGGTAAGAAATTAAATGCACCGTTCATGGAGATGGTAAGCCGTACGTACACATGAACGCTACTTTCATTTCTATTTCTTATTTTAATAGAATTAAAACATAATGATACATAGGTATATTATAATTCCAGTATAATTTCACATATAATATCATATATAATATCATTAACTACATCCTTTATACATCCCACATATGGCATTAACGAGTCAAATCACTTTGAGGGGGTGGTAGTCCGCACTTCTTCTAATGAGATTATCGCATTTACCCATAATTGAAACCATAAAGGAATGCTATAAATGTAAATTAAAAAAAGAATAAGCACAACATAAACATAATATATATCATATATAAAAACAGTTCCATCATAATGGCCACCATGAGAGGCGATATGAGATAATGAAATAATCATCATTTCGTGAGGCGTTAGTTTTCCATCCACAGAAACATTATATTCTTTATCCATTAGATGGAGGTTTTTGTAAGTGTAGTTCAAATAATTATCATAAAAACATCCTATTATATTTATTATACAATTTTTGTTACAAAATAAAGTAATAAAAATAGTTTAGGGGTTGGATAAGGAAAATTAAACAAAACAATTTAAGAGAAACTGTTACCTTTAATTTGGGTAACTTTTTTTGGTTTGAACCAAAATTACTTCTTGAAGTGACTTATTACTAAGGTAGGTCTTCTAGGAGGAGGAGAGAGATGTAGGGAACTTAATTGGGTAGATTTTGGACGAGTCAAAAGGCTTGAGAGGTTTGAAGAATTGGTTAGAAGTGGTCTCCTTTTATAAGGGAGTGGAGGGGCTCTTTAGGAAAGTGTGAAAATATTATTTTATTACATAATGATATTCGGTTTCTAAAGGTACAAAAAAAATTATAGTAGAATATAAGATGACTCATGGTCGAAATAAAATCATCCAATAATAATTGTACAGGTTTTGGATGTTGTTTTAATATTAATAATCTAATTTAATTAAATGATTTATTAATGACGTTAACACTGAATCGTTATTGGGTCATAATGAATTTCATTTATTTATTGTATAAAAATTATAAAACAAATAAAATGATGTAGGAAATAGTTTTAGATTTATAATTAATATTTATAGTCAAAAAGATAATTTATATAACCCCTTGTAAAAATTAATTTACTAAAAGATATATGTTTTTGTCATTTTTTCCTTTACTTTAAGTTAATTAGTCTAAATTGTCATTATCACTTCCAAGTGGATCAAAGAGGTCCAAAAATTGACCCAAAGATTACCATGGTTCTAAGTGACTCAACCAATAAGACTTGGACACATGTTAAGTTAATTTTGAATTATTATAATATTCATTTGACCTTGAATTACCCTATTTACCTTTAACCGTGGTAAATAAAAGTCAAACGTTACTATTCACCAAAAATTATTTTCATCTTATTGAACCACATTTTACTTAATAATTACAACCATGTATGTCGGATTTTGGAAATTCAATTCACAGAAGTGGTAAAATTTCATTTAAATGAAAAAGTCAGTTTTTTTAACTTATACTAAGTGGTTTCAAAATTTATCACAAATTGAAGTTTTTCATTAAAATACCAAGAATCCAGCCTAAGATTTTTTTGATATTCCAAATTCAAAAATGATTTCTATTTTTCCAAATTCAAAACATAGAAGTGTCATTAATTAATTTTAAAATTAATTCCCATTGTTAAAACAAATAGCGTCTTTTTAAGAAACAATAACTATCAAAAGATTGACACTTGTTTATGTCCAATTTCAACGTAAAATTAATTACAATGACCAAAATTAGATTAAATAGTAAAAATTTATTATAATTATACTTGGAAACCAATTATAAAGGCAATATAACCATATAAATAAATTATTTTAAATGATACCTTTGAATTAAAATATCGTATTTTTCACTATTCATAAAAAAATGATCTTTATCCTAAAAATACCAAAAAATTACCCAAATTAAAATTTGATGTCCCAAATCTAAAGAATAATTTTATTTGGTCAAATAGAACATATAAAAATGACCAAAACTTGATTTAAAAAGGGTTCTCTATTAAGAGGTGGTAAAATGACCTTTTAATGTACATTATGCTTAAATTTGATTCATTCACATTTTAAGCCCCTAACTTTTATTGGATAAAAGTAAATACATCTAACAAACATGTATAATCAAATTTTAGTTGGATTTGTTAATTCCCTCCAAAACAATGGCTAGGATTTAACTTCCATTTTAAAAAATAAGATTTTATTTTTAGTGTGCAACGTAAGATTTTAAAGAAACCAGTTGTTGCATATCAGGTACGATATCGAACATAGAAACCCCATTAAAGAAAAATTAATATTTAATTCAAAAATATTAATGAATATGAAATATTCCTTATTATTTATTTACCTGGGATGTTACATCCTTCCCCCATTTTGGGAATTGCGTCCTCACAATTTAAAAAAAATGGGCCAGGAAACTTCATTGAAAGTCCCACATCGGAAAAAGAGTCAGTAAAACTATCACTTTAAAAGAAAGAAAGAGAAACACAAAGGTCACCCGTGATAACCCATACTAGGATTCCATGTAGGAAAAAATGGATATGGAAGAGAAACCAAAGGATCAAATTCTGAGGGAGAGTGATAAAAAACATGTTTAGGAGAAAGTTAACCACCAGAAAATTACCAACATGTGATGGGTTAAACGGTCTTTGATTACCCAGCAGGAAACCTAAACCAACAGCGTTTTTGTTTTATATTCCTTTTCATAATTTGGTGTAATTCATTTACTACATATAATAAGAACCTAAGGAAATATACTTACCTTCATGTAGAGTTTCATCCTTTAATAAGTTTCTACTAAAAACTAATCTTTTCTCCAAAAAAAGAGCACTCAAAAAGACATGGTCACATCAAAAGCACAAGAATAATCTACTTGAGAATCACATAATCCACAAAAAACTATATATTTCCCTTATATTTAGACATCAACTAAAACAAAAAATTTTAGTGCGATATCAGATAATACCCCAAAAGGATAATCTTTTACAAGAAGAAAAACTACTCATAATCTCCAAAATTTGTCAAGAAAAACCCCAAGATCAAAAAATACCATTCAATAAACAATTTTCCCTCAAATTCCTCAAAAGTAATCCAAACTAAGATTAAAACCCAAATCTCATAATGATTTAATTACATAGTCTTCCAAGATAAATCTTATCATTTACCACCTAATTACATTAGTTACTCATAAAATATCATATTGTAAAGTAATTAACCTAATCACATTTTCTCCATGATAGGTTAATCTGTTTCAAAAATAGAAAAAATAATCTTATGTCCACAATAAAAACATATATTCTTACAGAATTAATTTTCAACCATTATTCCACAATTAAAATCCCATAGTATTCTATCTTCCATGGGCATATAGTGTTTCCTCAAAAGAGAGAACGTCTTCCACAACAACCTTTATAACTTATTCACTAAATAATTTTTATATACTAATTATATCCATTTGATAAAACATATGTTCCAAAAATCAACTTATTCTTGTTCCATAAAAATATTTTACTAAAATAATAAGTCATACTAACCAGGGACTTCAATCAGGATAGTGGTAGGTGATGTACCCTTGTCACCCTTCGGTTGTGAGTTCAATTACTGCAGCCTTACCAGATGCGACAGGTTGTCACCCATCCTATGGGTTGTACTTTTTATAAAACTCAAAAATAACCCTAACATGTTTTAACCTCAATGGTTTTCTTATACCTCTCATTTTCATCCAAATTCATTATGTTCATAACATCTTAATTCTTGAAGTGTTATTTCACCACCATATGATAAAATAAAATGATCCCCAAAATTAATCACATAATACCTTGATCATGGCGTCCACTTGGTTTCATTGTAATCTATGTCACGTAGGTAGAAGGTCCATGCATTACAACAATGATTTAGAGATCCTTCAGAATAATTTGATTCCTCCATCCAAATACACCTTGTACAACATGGGTTATATGGGTGTTCTTATAAAAATAGTTTTAGAAAATAATAATGCATGACATAAAATTTCAAAACATCTGATAAAACATGATTTCTATGAAACAGTCGGACAGAATTTGAGTTGAAACTTTCAATTAATGGTCCTTTTAAAATAAAATAAGTATGTTCTGAGAGACTATATTTTAAAAGCAAATATAAATAGGTTGCGCAAGGGTATCCTTCTTCAGCACCATTTTTAAAATCATAATATGCTTCAAAATCTTGTGTTAAGGTAAAATATTTGAAAATACCATGATAATATTTACCTTTCTTGAAAATATGATAATATTATGAAAGTATGATTTGTGTAAATACAACCCATGATCCATGATGATAACGAGGTATAGTGGAGGTGTTTTATATCTCAAACAACTTCTTACAAGTGAGTTGTATTCTAGAATAAGTTTCACAATAATCTGAACATGACTTTTCAATAATTATTGCAAGCATGTAATCAGGAAGAGATAGGAATGTTGTTTGAGATCCTCCTCCTTCCTTTGTAACTGACTTTCCATGATCTGAAGAAGTTATAAAACAAGTATTTAACTGAAATAACAGACATAGGGACTAAAAAAGTGTCTAATGAAAACTCTTAATCCCTAAAGTTGTCTAAACTGACCTCTAATACCAACTATAAGGACCTGACCTTATAACATTACATAATATTGATTTAAATGAATAATTCACATTGAGGATCTTTTCAGGATTAGAGGTTTAGAGAATTAGGCCATAACTATTACATAACAACTTTAATATTACAAGTAGACACTACTAATCAGTATCTATTTTTTTATAAAATAAAAACTCTTAAAAGGAAACATGTCTAGTTCCATGTTTTAGACATCATGAATTTTCCTTGATCCCATCTTGACACTATTCTTCTTTAAGACTTTTGGAAAAAATTTCAAAAACTTAGGATGAGCATAAAAAGCTTAGTAAGGGTTATAAAATAAGGAAGGAAAACATTATCCCATTAATAAATACAAATTAATGAAACTTTATTTTTCAATCATAACATACCTTATAAAATCATAAGATTTATTAATAACAAGCAAAAATCATAAATCATAAAGGTTACTTATGGAATCCATATCAAACATATATTGTAGCTATCACATCTACATAGGGAGTTATACTTGGAATACCCATCACAGTATATTCTCTAAATCTCTTAGGAGAAATATCATGTTTAACTCCGTCACGTTACACAATGAATTGGAGAGCTATATCGGGCTCACCCACCGTAGGTTTATCACAGAAACAGGTGTATACATAAACAAAGACCAATAACCATAAAATAATCACAACACATAACACATTTATAAATTAAAGATAACATTTCCACATTCCATTATATCAAATCAAGATATTGAAATAAACAATGCTTTATCAAATCATTTTCAAAACCATTTAAAAAGAGATTTTTGAGTCAAAGTGTCCCATACCAATTTGATGCTTTTAAATAAATTGTCATTTGAAAACATTAATGTACATACAGATAAATCCTAAAAACCATTTTTAAAACATGGACATTAATGATAAATATTTATAAGAATAAATCTTTAAAATATTTAAAACCATATATTTGTTGAAGAGTTTTTTAACAAAAAGAGTGATGCTTGAATACAAATAAATAAAAAATAAAATTTAATCAGAACATTATAATACCATGAGAATAAATGGATTCATGATATAATATGTCAAAGGATAGTATATACACCATATAATATTGAATTGGTGCATAACAACAATGAAGTCTCAGTGGAAATGTAAATTTAGATGAAATCCCTTATAAAGATGGAATCCTTAAATTAAGGATAAATCAACCACATAATTATGTGTGAATAATAAAAATACACCCAATATAAGTGGATATTAAGTGTAAAGAAATCATATGTCAGTAACACATATTCATAGGATGACATATTCAAGAAGTACAAGTTGAACCCAAAGAATTAAAATTTGGTTAAGAAGTCCCCTTGTAAAACTTCGACAGCCTAACAACGTGAATTTAAAATTCAAAAAATGAGTTGATGAGATGAAAAGGGTATATAATCACTTGGAAATATTTTTTTTACCTCAGTAAGGATATATAATAACATATCCAAACATAATAAGATGTATAATTAACAGATATAACAAAAAGAAGTCTTTAAAAAAGGAGGGTGAAAGGTTCCCTTACCGATTTGCTAACTTAAAAAAATATGCCACATGAAAGAAGGATCATAAAATGAAGATTTAAATACTCATAAATGAAATTATATTACACAAAGAGTACAATAACGGGCAGTACATACACCACATAAAAATAAATAGTGTAAAGAATAGCATGAATCTCACAGGAAGAAAAAGTGATATGAAACCCTTTACCACGTTGTAATCAACTGATTCATATGACCAAAAGTTAATAACCACAAAATTAATCACAAAATACCATGAATATAATGTGAATCTTGATAATATATATCAATGGAAGTACACATTACACCACATGAAATAAATAAGTGGTGAAAAATGTAAATCTCATGGAATTAAAAGTGAGATAAGAAAATATGTTACCTTGTGTCCGACCTGACCCGTTCATTCTTTAATCTCCTGAATAATAAATTAAATTTAATTTCTAATTTCTTAAAACCCTTATTCAAGTTTATTATTCCTTTTATATAACTTATTACCATCTTATAAATATTATTTAATCATTTAAGTTAGTAACGTCCATTTTGCCGATATTTGGTATTTGAGTCAAAATGAACACCTTATATTTACAAGTTGTCCATGTGGTCAATAGTCCATCATATCCAGAATTATATTAATAATTTAGATATCATATATATAATATATATCCAGTATATACATGTATTTATAATAGTACCTAAAATTTGGAGGTATGAAATGAAATGCACCGTTCATGGAGACGGTAAGCCATACGTACGCATGAACGCTACGTTAATTTCTATTTATTATTTGAATGGGATTAAAACATAATGATACATTGGTATATTATAATTCTAGTATAATTTCACATATAATATCATTAACTCCATCTTTTATACATCCCACATACAACATTAATGAGTCATATCACTTTGAGGGGGTGGTAGTCCGCACTTCCTCAAATGAGATTATCGCGTTTACCCATAATGGAAACCATAATGGCTTGTTTTAAATGGAAATTACATAAGAATAAAGAAAACATAATAATAATATATATCATATATAAATATAGTACCATCATAATGTCCACCATGAGAGGTGGTAGGAGATAATCGAACAATCAACGTTTCGTGAGGTGTTAGTTTTCTATCCACAGAAACATTATGTTCATCATCCATTAGATGGAGGTGTGTGTAAGTGTAGTTCTAATAATTATCATAACAACATACTAGTATATTGAGGATACTTGTGTTGTTACAAAATAAATTAATAAAAATATATTAGGGCTTGGAGAAGTAAAATAAAAGAAAACAATTTAAGAGAAAATGTTACCTTTAATTTGAGTAACTTCTTTTGGTTTGAACCAAAATGACTTCTTGAAGTGCCTTATTCCTAAGGTAAGGCTTCTAGGAGGAGGCGAGAGATGTAGAGAGTTTAATTGGGCAGAGGTTGGATGAGCCAAAAGACTTTAGAGGTGTGAAAAATTTGTTAGAAGTGGTATCTTTTTATAATGGATAGGAGGGGATCTTTAGGAAAGTGTGAAAATATTATTTTATTAGATAAAGATATTCAGTTTCTAAAGGTCCAAAAATCATTTTAGTCGAAGAAAAGATAACTCATGGTCGAACTAAAATAATCCAATAATAATTGGACAGGTTTTTGATGTTATTTTAATATTAGTAATCTTATTTAATTAAATGATTTATTAATGAGGCAAATACTGCATCATTATTGTGTCATAAACAATTTCATTTATTTGTTGTTTAAAAATTATAAAGAAAATACCATGATGTAGAAAATAGTTTAATATTTCCAATGAATATTTATAGTCAAAAAGATAATTTATATATTTCCTTGTAAAAATTAATTTACTAAAAGATATATTTTTTGTCATTTTTGCCTTTACTTGAAGTTAATTAATCTTAATTGTCATTATCACTTCCAAGTGGCTCAAAGGGGTCCCAAAATCGACACACAGATTCCTATGGTTGTAAATGACTCAACCAATAAGGTTTGGACAAGTGTTAAGGTAATTTGGAATTATTATAATAATCATTTTACCTTGAATTAGTCTATTTACCTTTAACCGTGGTAAATAAAAGTCACAAGTTACTATTCACCAAAAATTATTTTCATCTTATTGAACCACATTTTACTTACTAATAATAACCATGTATGTTGTATTTTGGAAATTAAATTCACAGAAGTGGTAAAATTTCATTTAAATGAAAAAGTCAGTTTTTTTAACTACTACTAAGTGGTTTCACTATTCATCAAAAATTGAAGTTTTTTAGAAAAATACCAAAAATTCAGCCTAAGATTTAATTGATATTACAAATTCAAAAATGATTTCTATTTTTCCAAATTAAAAACATAGAAGTTTCATTAATTAATTTTAAAATTATTTCCCGTTGTTAAAACAAATAGCCTGTTTTTAAGAAATAATAACTATCAAAATATTGACACTAGTTTATGTCCAATTTCAAAGTGAAATTAATTCCAAAGACCAAAATTGGATTAAATGGTAAAAATATATTCTAATTATACTTTTAAACCAATTAAAAAGTTAATCTAACCATATAAATAAATTATATTAAAAGGCACCTCTGAATTAAAATATCGTATTTTTCACTATTCATAAAAAAATGAACTTTATCCGAAAAATACCAAAAAAATACCCAAAGTAAAATTTGATGTCCCAAATCTAAAGAAGAATTTTATTTGGTCAAATAGAACAAATAAAAATGACCAAAACTATATTTAAAGAGGGTTCTCTATTAGAAGGCGGTAAAATGACCTTTTAATGAACATTATGCTTAAATTAGATTCATTCACATTTTAAGCCCCAAACTTTTATTGGATAAAAGTAAATACATCTAAAAAACATGTATCATACCATTTTATTTGGTTTTTTTCATTCCCTCCAAAACAACGGCTAGGAGTTAATTTCCATTTAAAATAATAATATTTTATTATTAGTGAGCAATGAAAGATTTTAAAGAAACCCATTATTGTGTATCGGGTACGCTATCGAACATAGCAACCCATTTACAGAAAAATTAATATTTAATTCACAAATATTAATAACTATGAAATATGTTTTATTCTTTATTTACCTGGGATGTTACATCCTTCCCCCCTTTTGGGAATTGTGTCCTCACAATTTTTTAAAAAAATGGGCTCAGAAACGTCATAGAAAGTCCCAATCGGAAAAAGAGTCCGTAAAACTATGACTTTGAAAGAAAGAAAGAGAAGTAAAAAGGTTGTAACCCCCAATATTTTTATGAGAAATATTTTGTTTTTATGTTATATACATCATAAAAGGAATCTTTCACTACACACAACACTAGCTTGGCTTTCTTTACACGCAATCACGACTTTCCTCGATAGCTTGCGTTGAACGCAATATCGAGTTTCACTAAACAATGATATGCTATTAAAATATTATTAAAAATGGACGTTATGAATAGTAATACCCACTTTTTGAAATTTTATAAATTTTATCATTCAAAATGGACTTCATTTATGGATTCGGAATATTGAAATTAGCCTAGGGTGAAATTTTTGTATTTTTCTGAAAACTTTCAATTTTTGACAAATAGTGAAAACACTGGGTTACTATTTAAAAACAAACTTTTTAATTTAATAATTATTTATTTTATTTAAATTTATTTTAGGTCAAAATTTATACATAATACATATATAAGTTCAATGTAATTCATTGGAGTCATTTTATAATAATTTTAGATATATGAAAAATTTATTTAACTTTTCACCGTCTTTTACCCACCTCCTAGGAGAATTTACAAATTTACATAAAACTAAATTTAACCACTTCTGTGAGTGTAATTTTTAAAATCTGAGAGACACGGTTAATATCAAGTAGTAAAATGTTGTTCAATAAGATAAGAATAATTTTTGGTGAATAGTAACTTTTTACTTTTTTTACCACGGATAAAAGTAAATAGGGTAATTAAGGGTAAAAATGATATTATTATTACCCTAACACATGTCCTAATTCTATTGGATAAGTTTAATTTGACCAAAAACAACCATAGGAATAAAATATGACCATTTAGGTCCAGTTGGATTTGATTAGGACATTTATTATTATTTTATTTAAAGAAGAATTAAAATAGTTAAAATCAAAGTTTAATAAATAAACAATTTTAATATAGGGTTATAAATAATATAAATTAGACTATAAATATTCATTATAAAGATAAAAAGATTTCATAAATAATGGTATTTTATTTATAATTTTTAGACTTTATATAATTTAATTTATTTGTGACACAATGATGATGTAGTAATTACCTTACTGATGAAATATTAACATAGTGGATTTATAAATACCCAGATAAATGTAATTTGAGACTTTTTAAAAATTAAACTAATTTTATAGATAAATATGACATGTTATTATTGATTTAATTAACTTTTTTCTAACTAATCATTCTATTATGATTTTCACAAAAATCAATTACTAAATAGTGTCAAAATCGACATAAAATAGTTTTTAAAAAACATATTTTATTATTAATTTTTATTTTATTCATAAAAATCTAAGGTTTGGCTAAATGACTTAGATAAGGTTATATATGTTAGTAATGAACAACTTGGGGTTCGTTTGGCTTGTTATAGTAATTTTATTAACCTTATAGTGTAAGAAAACAAGAAGACACGATAAAAGTAAAATTATTTAACTTAAAGTTAAATCTAAATGATAAGGTTAATATAGAAACCTAAACTTGTCTAAATTCAATTGGATGAGATTATTTTGACCCATCCTCACCTTATATTTGAAATAAATCAATTTGGAGCTATTAAAAACCGAATATGGCTTTATAATAAAATAATATTTTATGTTTTTCTTAATGTGCCCCTCTCCCCCCTTATAAAAGGGCACATCCTCCCTCTCCTCCTCACACCACTTTGAGCCTTCATTCTCAGCCAAAACCTACCAATTTCTATTTTTCACTTACCTAGAAACATTATATAGGTCCTGGTCTTCTTCAAAGACCATTTTTAGTTCCCTAAGAGGAGGTTTCAAAGAGGCGTGTCGAAGAAGAGGTAATATCCATTACCGATTATTTCAAATTTATTTCTTCTTATACTTATTCTTATTTAGTTGTTTCATTATGAAGTAATAACAACATTATCACTCATATACTGATATGTTTTATAAATATGAAACAACATTATTTAACCTTCTATCCATCCTATGGAAAATGAAATCACCGCGCGTGCGTATGTACGGAATACCGTCTCCACGCCGTGGTGTAATCTGTTTTCCACCACCACCTTACTTGGATAGGTATAATGGTGTAAAGAATAACTATATATGATTATTGTAAAGTGATATTGTTTCTGAAATATTATAAACACACTTCAATACAATTCCACGATCATGGGAACGATATCATCGCTCGTGCGTACGTATGGCCTACCGTCTCCACGATGTGATGCGACTTGTTCTACATGATCTTCACTGCATAATGGTTATATAAATGAATTGAATGGATAAATATGATATATATTACACTAATAACATTCTGAAAATGAGGTATCTATAACTTAAAAAGAATAATAAGAATTTATTCTACAAAAAATTCATAAGAACAAAAAGCAATAAACACTCGAATAACAAGTAGCAATGAAATATTACTAATAAGAAGATAAGAATCTAAGAATATGAACATATATGATATCATAACAATGGGTATGATTCTTGAATAAGTCAATGAGATTATTTAAATCATTATACAGTAGTTTCGGACATGTACGAAGCAAATCAGACCTAAGGTAAGGGACAATCTCGCAATCTCATTTTTTTCCAATATAGTTTATACTTCGGTAATTACTGGGGAATATTTATCATCCACATCCATGTTTCTTCAATATGTAATATTATTTATACCCTACAAATTTTTTTTAAATATAATATTACTCAATGGTGAGTTTTTCGTGAAAGATATGAAATTAATATTTTTTTTGTTTTTAGTACAAGGTACTTTTTGACTTTTCCGGCCAAAGTACGAGAAGAATGTTTTTTTAACTTATACAGTATGAATGGATTTTTTATGATTTCATAGAAAATTATTTACATGAATCCTTCTTTACAAGTTTTAATGTTCATTTTTAATCAACTTCTTTTTGTTTAAAATTATATGACATGTTATGAAAGGAAAAATGTTTTCTAAGTAGAAAGGATATTTTCCTCAAGAATGAAGTTCAAGTGTTTTATCAAAATTATTTTCCATCTAAGATAATATAGTGTTCTGTTTCTATCCCTATTTTTACGTTGATTTGATAATGTTATGATGGAAATATTTTTATGAAGTCCTTTAATCTTATATGGATTATGTTATGATGGAACAATGTTTAAGAATCCCATTTTTATTACATGGGTTATGCTATGATGTATGATTTACGATTTTGTGGAACACATAATAATGGTTTCATTATGAGATGTGTGGGACCTATATCTCCCTCCAATTCATTGGGTAAAGATTTATATCTCATGAGATAGACATGGATTGAATGATAGGTTAATCTGGTTCAGTGAAACATGACTGAAACGAGGAGTGAACTCGGTTCAGAAATGGAATTTGTCCACTAAGATAGTCTTGGAAATGAGTCTTGACTAATAAGAAATGATTCTCTATGATTATGTGTGTATTCCAAAAAGTTTCATGTTTTACGTTATGATTATTCGGATTACATTTCACTTTTATGATTGATCCCATGTCATGATATTATGATCTATTTTCTAGGATAATATTTTCAAAATGTTATGTTATTAAGAATATGATATGATTGATATTTCTTTTGTTTACCCTTACTGAGAATTTGAGCTCACCATTTTGTATTTTTTCTTTTCCCCAGGTCTGGAAGAAGGTATTATGTAGAATATACCAAAAGGGACTCTAGATATGATGAAATAAATGGGAGACAACGTAGATGATTTATGAACCAGTTATTTATGTTTCCCAATATCTAAAGACACTATACCTATACGGTCTTATCATGGTTTTGTTATATATTGTAATAAGAATGCTTCAATTCTGAAGAAATAACAATTTATGTAATGTATGGGTCGTTATAGTTGGTATCAGAGGAAAGGTATAGTCATCCTTTTGAAACTAGGATGTGAAAACCTTAGTAAGAACCCTAAGAATATATATAAGCATAGAAAACAATCTTTGTGTTTTATAAATTGCCATAAATAACCTAAGATAAGACATTAAGTGTAAAATTTTATTCTTGATTATGTGTTTTTTATATTATAATTAGTATTTCTCACACTATTCTTCTTCGTTTTAGTCAATTGTTAGAACTTGAAGGAACCGTGTTAATGCGGAATGCGACGTGTAATGCAATGATTATCCCCTTGGGCAACCAAACGTTATGGGAGATTAAATGAAAAAACTTGAAGCCAGGATCACACAACTCTCTCAAGCTATGAATCATGCAGGACTTCCAAACGAGCAAAGGAAGGAGCAACATTTTGTTGAATCCTTTATGAGGCAGCGTCCACCCTCATTCAGCTGGTCTACTGATCCATTAGTTGCTGAACAATGGATCAGTACTACTGAAAATATATTTTCAGTTCTTCAATGTTTTGAACATGAAAAAGTCATCTTAACAGGGTATCGTTTGGAATTTGACAATGATCAATGGTGGAATATTATCAAGAATACAAGTGAAAGAGATGAAATTGAGTCCATGGAATGGGACGAGTTTAAGAACTTATTTTTCAATAAGTAATTCCATCATATTCATCGAAAAAATATGGAGAAAGAGTTTCTTGAACTGAAGTAAAAGGATGATGAATCTGTTGGCACCTACGAAGCAAATTTTACAAGACTTATAAGGTACGATTCTAGGATTATTATCCAACCTGAGAGTAAGATTCATCGATTCTTTAGTAGCTTAAAACCAAGTCTTCTAAGGGCGTTATCCATAAGGGTCTTCAATAGCTATGAGGAAATTGTTCAATGTGATCTCAAGGTTGAGATGGAGATTGGAGTAACCCATCAATCATATGGGTTTGATAAGAAGAGGAAAATGGAATTAAAATGAAAATCTAAGGAACACACTGAAAATAAGATGAGTTTTCTCTTATTCTCAAAGTGTGGAAAGAAACATGGAGGGAGTTTTCTTAAAGGGACAAGTAAATGTTTCAAATGTGGAAAAGAAGCTCATCTGGCATTTTAATGCCACAATGATGGGAAGAAGATGTCTAGTGATGTGAACAAAGAAAAGGATACACAGCGTGCACCTCCAACACTTCAATGTTACAAGTGCAAGAAAATGGGGGAATTATGCTAATCAATTACCTAATCCAAGGGTTTTTGATGATGATTGACGTAAAAAAACTCTTAAGGATAAAGACAAAGGAAATTCACAGGCAATTTCTATCGGCGACGTGAAGTACGATAATGAAGTGGTGAAAGGTACACTTACCATCCACTCTAAAGTAGAAAATGTTTTATTTGATTCTGGATCCACCCACTCTTTTATTTCTGAAGAATTTTATAAGGGTATTTCCGTATTACCTCAACAATTAGATGTTGAGTTAGCTGTGACAACCCCTAATGGCACAACAGTTGCATCAAAAGTTTATAATTCTTCTCTGATTAAAGTTTGTGGGAAAGTGCTTCCGGTAAATCTTGTGATCCTTCTTATACTGGAATTTGATGTGATTATTGGCATGTATTGGCTTTAGTTATATAGAGATGATATCAATTTCCAAAGAAGGGAAGTCACATTTCATATTCCAGATCAATCTATGATCGTCTATCGATGCAAGGATGAACATAACCTTCCAGTGGAAATTTATTCCATCTTATGGGTATTTATTCTACTAAATGAAGGTTATTTATCTCAAATGGTTGGAGAGAAACTCACGA
Organism: Viscum album; assembly: GCA_963277665.1. Taxonomy (NCBI): domain Eukaryota; kingdom Viridiplantae; phylum Streptophyta; class Magnoliopsida; order Santalales; family Viscaceae; genus Viscum; species Viscum album. Next base: position 2,053,892,245 of record OY728150.1, on the reverse strand, counting down.
TTAAGAATACACCTATTTTATGGAAGTTTAATGATGTCTTTCCAGAGGAATTTCCAGGTCTTCCACAAAATTGTGAAGTTGCGTTTTCAATAGAACTCATACCGGGTGCTATGCCCATTTCAAAGACACCTTATAGAATGGCCCCTATTGAGTTGCAGGAATTGAAGAAGCAACTCCAAGAGAATCTTGATAAAGGATTCATACGCCCTAGTGTGTCACCTTGGGGAGAAACTGTTCTGTTTGTTAAGAAGAAAGATGGATCAATGAGACTCTGCATTGATTATCAAGAACTTAACAAGATCACTATCAAGAACAAATATCATCTCCCACACATTGATTACTTATTTTACTAAATACATGAAGCTCAATACTTTTCCAAGATTGATCTTCATTCAGGGAATCATCAATTAAGGTTCAAAAGGGAGGATATACTAAAGACGGATTTTCGTACAAGGTATGGACACTATTAATTTATAGTGATGCCATTTGGTCTTACTAATTCCCCTACTATATTCATGGATCTAATGAATAGAGTCTTTAGAGACTATCTCGATCAGTTTGTGGTAGTCTTTATAGATGATATTATTTTCTATTCAAAGAGAAAGGAAGAACATGAAGATCACTTGAGAATTGTATTTAAGACCCGGATAAAAGAGAATATTTATGCCAAATTTACCATGTGTGAATTTTGTCTTCAAAAAGTTTCATTTTTGGGTCACATAATCTCAAAAGAGGGGATATCTGTGGATCCAGCAAAAACAGAGGTTATCTAAAGATAGTCGAGACCAACAACAATAACTGAGATCTGATGTTTTCTTGGTTTGGCTTGATATTATCAATGTTTTGTGAAAGATTTTTTATGATTATCTAACCCACTCACAAAATTGACTCAGAAAGGAGTTAAGTTTGTTTGGATAGAGGAATGTGAATAGAATTTCAAGGATTTAAAAAGAAGGTTATCTAGTGCCCCTGTGCTCACACTACCTTGTAGTGGAGAAAGGATTGTGATCAACAGTGATGAATCCAATAAGGGATTGGGGTGTGTTATCTTGCAAAACTATATGGTGATAGCTTATGACTCACAATAGTTGAAAATTCATGAGCAAAATTACCCAACTCATGATTTGGAGTTAGTTGCGGTAATATTTGCATTAAAGATTTGGATGCATTATCTTTATGGATAAAGGTGTGATATTTATACTGATAATAAAAGTTTATAGTATATTTTCACACAAAAGGAGATGAATATGCGCCAAAGAAGATTGTTGGAGCTGATTAAGGATTATGACTTCTCAATTCATTACCACCCTAGGAAAGAAAACAAAGTGGCAGATGCATTAAGTCAACAAGACCATGGAAGCTTATCCATGATGAGGAAAAAAAAGATCCAATATTTATGGATTTACAAAGGATGGATCTTGGAATTATAATGTAAGGGGAAAAATCTTATCTTTATCAAATGAATGTTCAACCATCTATACATGTGAAGATTAAAGAGGCACAGAAAGAAGATGTAGAGTTACAAAAGAAGGTGAGAAATGTTCCTGAATTAAACCTTGATTGTGATGGGATAATAAAGTTCAGAAATCGGGTTTGTGTTCCTCCCATCCCAAAATTAAATAAGGAGCTACTGGATGAGGCTCATAGTTATTCATTCTCTATTCATCCTGGAAGCACAAAGATGTATAGGGACCTGAAAGAGTACTTCTGGTGGGATGACATGAAAAGAGATGTTGCAGAATATGTGTAACATCCCACGTAAGTAATGAATAATAGATATTTTTATCTATGTCTATTAATGAATTAGATAGTGTTTTAGAGGCTTAAAATGAGAATAAATCCAATCTTAAGCATGGAATACACTAATATTTTTAAAAGATTGTTTTACTGCCTTTTGATGGCAAACCATTTTTAAATCAAACTTTTGACAATTTTATAATCTCTATTTTTCGAAATAAACTTATTCGTTATGATTGGGACATTAAAATTTACTTTGGTTAATTTTTTGGTATTTTTCCGATAAAGTTCATTTTTAATGAATAGTGAAAAATGTTGTATTTTAATTCAAAACCACTTTTTAATCTAATTTATTTATATGATTAGATTATCTTTTGAATTGTTTTTAAAGTTAATTTAGAATATCATTTTACCGTTTAATCCAATATTGGTCATTGGAATTAATTTCACGTTGAAATTGGACTTAAACTGGGGTCAATCTTTTGATACTTATTGTTTCATAAAAACACGCTATTTGCTCTAACAGCGGGAATTAATTATTAAATTAATTAATGTAAATTATATGTTTTGAATTTTGTAAAATAGAAATCATTTTTGAATTTGTAATATCAAATATAACTTATGATGATGTTTTGGTATTTTTCTAAAAAACATCAATTTTTGATGAATAGTGAAACCACTAAGTGGGACTTAAAAAATGACTTTTCATTTAAATGAAGTTTTACCACCTCTGTGTTTTGAATTTGAAAAATCCTAAATACATGGTTTTCATTAGGAATTAAAATATGGTTCAATGAGATTAAAATAATTTTTTGGTGAATAGTAACTTTTAAGTTTTAATCGTGATTAGAGGTAATTAGTGCAATTCAAGGAAAAATGATATTATAATAAAATTAAAATACCTAGAAACATGTCCTACCCTTAGTGGATGTATAATTGCCGACCAATACAATTTATGGGTCGACTTGGGGACCCCATGGAGCCACTTTGGTAGGAAAATGACATTAATAACTTTTTATTTAAAGTTAAAATGAAAATGTCACAAACACGAGTTTTTTTACTAAAAAATTTTTTACATGGGGTTATAAAAGTCATATTTTTGACTATAAATAGTCATTATAATGATAAGAAGATTTAATACATCATGATATTTTTTTTATAATTTTTAGACATTAAATAAATTAAATTATTTATGACACCATGATGATGCAGCGATTACCTCATCATTTAACGATTTAAATATAATAAAAATATAATGTAAAATCTAAGACCTACACATGTAAAAAACATATTGGATGGGTGTATTTAGAACTATTATCACCTTATACTCGAAATATAAAATTTTGGGACCTTTTAAATCCTAAAATAATTTTATAACAAAGTATCTTTTCTTAACTTTCCAAGAGTGCCCCTCCTCTCCTCTTATAAAAGGCCCCCACCTGTACCACCTTACCCAAACTTCCATAGCATTTGGCTCAGCCAAAACCTACCCATTGTTTCTCTCCACATCCCTATCTAACTCTTAGAAGATTCGCTTTAGGCAGAAGTCTTCCCAAGGAAGCCTTTGAGCTCCAATCGAAAAGAGTTACCTGATATAAAGGTAGTGCCTTCTCTTGTGTTCTTAGGTTTTATTTTGCTTCTCCAACCCCCTAAACTCTTTTTATTCATTTCTTTTGTAACAATACCAGTATCATACATATACTAGGATGTTTTTATATGAAGGATTCGAGCTACAATTACACATACCGACATCTAATGGTTAAATAACATATTGTTTCCGTGGATGGAAAATTTCTGCTTCACGAAACGATGATTGTTCAATATTCTTTTAACACCTTCAAATGTGGCCATTAAGATGAAACTATATTTATATATGATATATAATATGTTTATTTTTCACTTAAGATTCTGTATTTTTCGTTTATTTCATACCTTTATGGTTTCTGTTATGGGTAAACGCGATATCTTCATTTTAGGAAGTGCGGACAACCACCCCCTCAAAGTGATTTGATTCGTTAATGCCATATGTTGGACATATAAAGGATGTAATTAATGATATTATATATGATATTATAATGAAATTATAATATACCTTTATATAATTATTATTCCATTCCATAAAATACGAAATAGAAATGAATGTAGAGTTCATGCGTACGTACGGCTTACCGTCTCCATGAACGATGCATTTCATTTCTTACCTCTAAACGTTATGTAATATTATAAATGCATGTATATACTTGATATATATGATATATATGATATCTACATCATGAGTATAACTCTGGATATAAGGTATACATGAACAACTTGTAATTATAAAGAGTTTATTTTTGACTCAAGTACCAATGATCGTTAAAATGACCTTTATTAACTTAAATTATTACATAGTGTTCATGAAATGGTAATAAGTGATATAAAATGAATAATGAACTTGAAAAAGGTTCTTAAGAAAGTAGAAATTAACTAAAGTTTATTATTCAGGAGGTTTAATAATGATCGAGTCAAGTCAGACCCGAGGTATGGGACTTCGTCTCAATCTCCTTTCATTGAGGCATATTTTGTTTTATACACAACCTTCTTTTATATGGTGTATAAAACCCTTTGACTGTTACGTTTATCTAAAAGGAGTCTTTTTGATACGAAGCATTTTACTAAACGAAAAAAGGGAATGTTTTTGTCGTACGTATGCGGCGACAACGACTTTTCCGCCGCTATGACAATTATTTGAGTTTCGGCTTCCTCTACAATCCATACCTTTTTCTTAAAAGAAAAATAAATACCATGTTTTATTTTTCTTTTATTTTGGTATTGAAAATGGTTTTCATAATGTTTTTATATCAATGTGTTGTACTGATATCTTTTGATTGAAAAGTGGAAATTTTATGTTTCCTTTATGCATGTTTTATGTGATATGATTATGTTATAGTTATTGGGAATTGTTTATGAAGACTGGTGGTTCCATGATAAACTAAGGGCAGGTGAGCCCGATATAGATCTCCAATGCATTGGGTAATGCGAAAGAGTTAAACGTTAAGGTTTCTCTGAATATATTTAGGAAATATACTGTGATGGGTATTCTAAACGTAACCAAGAGGGTTACTCCCTATGTAAGAATGTTATGAATGAATCAAGTTACCTTTATGTCTTATGATTTCTATGATTTATTCATGATTTGATGATGTATGTTAAAGTGCTTATGTTTTATGAGTAGATTATGATTTCATTGATTCTTATGTATAAATGTACTCATGTTTCCTTTCCATATTTTTATATCCCTTACTGATCTTTTTATGCTCATCCCAAGTTTTTGAAATGTTTTTCACAGGTCAAGGGAAGGGTACATGATATGATGATAGTGTCAAGGATGTGTCAAGAAAGAATCCATGTTTTATTTTAAATATGTTTAAATTGATGGGAAAAAAATAATACTATCTTTTATTGTAACCACTTTGTTTAAATGTGGGATGTAATGCATGTTTTATGATCTAATTCTCTAAAACTCTAAACCTAAAAAGACCCTTAAGGTGTATTCTTGAAATATCTCAAGATTAAGTTATTTTTAAGGATGGGGCCTTATAGTTGGTATCAAATGTCAGTTTAGATAACTTTAGGAGTTAGAATTTTATTAAATTATTATCCAAAAATATGTTTTTTATGGTCAAATTGAATTGATATATCATTTAAAGATTACCATGTTGATTTATCTAAGACATGTTTGTTCAGAATGGTTTTCCACAGCGGAAATAGGGAAGCAGTGCTAGGAAGGAATACAGAAGGAAATAACCTTCCGAATCAGCATCCTGAGTTGGTCGGAATTGGAACTGAACAGTTTGTTGCAGTAATGGCGCAGTTGAATCAAGCAATAAATGGTGGCGGTATCCATGCACGAGATCAGCCAGATCAACTGCAGAGGAACATGTCAGTGGTGGAAAATTTCATGAGGTAACATCCCCCATCATTCAGAGGATCATCTGACCCTGTGCTAGCTGAAGGGTGGATTAAAGCACTGGAGAAGATTTTTGATGTCTTGGGGTGTTCAGACAATCAAAAGGTTAGTATTGCTATTTACCATTTGGAGGGTGAAGCAGATCAGTAGTGGTTGATGGTTAAAAATATTAGGGACGCTGATGATATTGATGCTCTCGACTGGGATGAATTCAAAGGTATGTTTCTTGAGAAGAATTTTCCTAAGGCTGTTCGACTTAGGATGGAAAAACAATTCTTGGAATTGAGGAAAGAGGAGGACTCAGTGGCTGCCTATGAAGAAAGGTTCACTCGATTGGCAAGGTATGCTCTAAATTTTATCCGAGACCTTGATAGTAAAATCAATCATTTTTACTCAGTATTAAAGCCAAAATATCGAAGGGATTTAGCTTCTTGTATGTTCAAAAGTTATGAAAAGCTTGTTCGATGTGCTGAGAAGGTGGAAATGGAGTTTGACGATGATCAATTGTTCTATAAAAACCAATAGAAGAAGCGACTGAGGTGGCAGGAGAAAGAGAAGAATTCTTCAAAAAGGTCTGATGGTAAGAAAACTAAGTTTCCAGTTTGTGATAAATGTGGGAAAAGGCATGCTGGGGAATGTATTCTGAATTCTGGAATGTGCTACTGATGCGGTAAGATGGAACATAAGGCTAGTGATTGCACTGAAAAAGATCAAGGTGATGGTAAGACCAAATTTTATTTATAGTTAGTGAAATGTTTTAAGTGCAATGAGATGTGTCACTATACAAACGAGTGTCCGACAAAGAGCTCAAGTGATGGGAAGAAGTTAGACTACAAGCAGAAAGGGGTGGTGAAATCCTTTGCAATTACTTCTAGCAGATGTCAGGACATCAAATGAAGTTGTATCAGGTACTTTGTTTGTTTTTTCAGATTATGCCAGTGTGTTGTTTGATTCGGGGTCTACACATTCTTTCACCTCTGAAAACATTTCTATTAAAATGGGAATACCTTCTCAAGAAATGAATCCCGAACTTGTGGTAAAAACACCTGGGGGAAATGTTGAGGCAAAAAGAATTTATAAGAATCTTCCTGTACTTATCCGTGGAAAGATCCTACTTGAAAACCTTATTATTTTACCTCTAGTAGAGTTTGATGTTATCCTGGGTATAGATTGGATCTCTATTTACCATGCTAAGATTGACTGTAGAGCTAAAGAAGTATCTTTTCAGAAAGACTTTCAGTTTGTGTACAAGAATGAACCCTTACTGTTGATAACTTATCAAGAGGCCGAGAAACTTGTAAAAGATGGAAATTAATGTTACCTTGGTCACATTGTTGAAAACAAAGGAACTATTCAGATTAATGATGTGCTAGTGGTAAATGAGTATCCTGATGTTTTTCCTGAGGAGTTGCCGGGAATAATACCAGATTGGGAAGTAGAATTTACTATTGACTTCGTTCCTGATGCTAATCCAATTTCAAAACCCCCTTATCGAATGGATCAAATTAAACTTTTAGAGTTGAAAGAACAATTTCAAGATTTATTAGAAAAGGTTTCATTCGACCTAGCACATCAGCATGGGGTGCTTCTGTTTTATTTGTTAAAAAGAAAGATGGTTCAATGAGACTTTGTATTGATTATAAATCCTTGAATAACATCATTGTTAAGAACAAATATCCTTTGCCTCATATCGATGATTTGTTTGATCAGCTCTAGGGAGCTCAGAATTTTTCAAAGATTGACCTGAGATCGGGGTACCATCAGCTGAAGGTAAATGAAGTATATGTTCTGAAGACTGCGTTTCATACAAGATATGGTCATTATGAATTTGTATTAATACCTTTTGGGATAACCAATGCACCTATTTTATTCATGGACTTAATGAATAGAATTTTCCATGAGTTCTTGGATAAGTTTTTGGTGGTTTTCATTGATGATATTTTGGTGTTTTGTAAAAGTAAATAGGAGCATGAAAGACATTTAAGGGTTATTTTGCAAACCATAAAAGAAAAGAAATTGTATGGGAAATTCAGAAAGTGTGAGTTTTGGTTGCAAAAAATTTCTTTCCTTGGTCACATTATTTCTAAAGATGGTATAACTGTTGATCCTACAAAAACAAAGGTTGTTGAAGAATGGCCAAGACCCAAAAATGTAACTGAGATTCATAGTTTCCTTGGGTTGGAAGGATAATACCGAAGGTTTTTTAGAACGTTTTCACGGTTATCTAGTACAATGACTAAGCTAACTCGGAAGGGTGTTAAGTTTATCTGGACAAAAGAATGTGATGATTTTTTTTAGGAGTTGAAAAGAATATTGGTGAATGCTCCAGTTTTGGAACTTCTTTCCAAGAATGGTGAGTTTGTTATCTACAGTGATGCTTCATTGAAAGGAATTGTTTGCATCCTAATGCAGAATGATCAGGTAATTGCTTATGCTTCACAACAGCTAAAAACTCATGAGGTAAATTACCCTACACATGATTTGGAGTTAGCTATTGTTGTTTTCAATTTAAAAATTTGGAGGCATCATTTTTATGGAGTAAAGTGTGAAATATATACCGATCACAAAAGTTTAAAAGATATATTCACTCAGAAAGAATTGAACATGAGACAGAGGAGATAGCTAAAATTAATCAAGGATTATGATTGTATAATTCATTATCATCCGGGAAAAGCAAATAATGTGGATGATGATTTGAGTCGAAAAATTAATACTTCATTAACAATGTTATATTTGGAACGTGATCCTTTGGTTAAGGATTTTATGAACTTTGGTATAGAAGTTTTTGGTGCAGGATGTTTTTCTATTTTTTTTTCAGGTATCAGTGAAATATTCTCTATCAGACAGAATCAAGAAAGCACAGAAGCAAGATAGTGAGTTGTAGAAAAAGGTAGAGCTGGTTTAGAAGGGTAAGTTGCCTGAATTCAACATTGATAATGATTGTGTTTTGAGATTTGGGAAGAGATTGTGTGTGCCTTGTGATTCACAGTTGAAGATAGAGTTGTTATGTGAAGCTCATAGTTCTCTGTTTACAGTTCATCAAGGCAGTACTAAGATGCACAGAGATCTGCAGGAGTATTACTGGTGGGATGGAATGAAAAGAGATATTGCTGATTTTATAGTGAAGTGTTTGACTTGTCAACAGGTTAAAGCAGAGCGACAGTTACCGAAAGGGATGATTCAGCCTTTACTAGTGCCAGAGTGGAAATGGGAAAATATATCCATGGACTTCGATGTGGGATTGCCGAAGACACCTCGAGGTAATAATGTAATCTGGGTTATTGTTGATCATTTGAATAAATCTGCTCATTTCCTTGCTATACGAGATACTTTTTCCCAAGATCAACTTTCCCATTTATATCTTAAAGATATAGTTAGGTTACATGGAGTTCCTCTCTCCATTGTATTTGATCATGATCCCAGGTTTACTTGTAACTTTTGGAAAGGCCTTCAGAAGTCATTGGGTACTGAATTAAATTTTAGTACAACTTTTCATCCTCAATCTGATGGGCAGTTAGAACGAACAATTCAGACTTTGGAAGATATGGTACGTGATTGTTCGTTGGATTATCAGGGAAGTTGGGACCAACATCTTTCTTTGTTTGAATTTTCATATAATAACTATTTTCATTCCAGTATACAGATGGAACCATTTGAGGCATTATATGGGAAGCTGTGTCGAACTCCAGCTTTCTAGGATGAAGTGGGTGAAAGGAAGCTGATGGGACCAGAATTGGTAGAAGAGTTGGCAGAAAAAGTTCAGCTGATACAGAAACACATGAGAACAGCTCAGAGCAGGTAGAAGAGTAATGCAGACAACAGGAGGAAGGATCTCTCTTTTGAGGTAGGGGATCATGTTTTTATCAAAGTCTCACCATCGAAAAGTGTGATACGATTTGGTAAGAAAGGAAAGATGAGTCCAAGGTTCATTGGACCATATAAAATTCTGGAGAGAGTTGGATCAGTTTCTTACCGAGTGGCTTTACCTCCGAGTTTATCTCAGGTACACAATGTTTTTCATGTTTCAATGTTAAGGAAGTACATGTCAGATCCATCTCATGTTTTGAGTCCAGAGGTAGATCAGCTGGAAGGGAACCTATCTAATGGGGAAAAACCGGTCCAAATTCTTGACCACAGGGAGAAAGTGTTACGGAATACGGTGATTCATCAGGTAAAGGTATTGTGGAAAAACCACATGATTGAAGAGGCAACAAGGGAATATGAAAATGTAATGAGGGATAAATACTCCCACTTATTCGATAAGTAAATAAATTGTGGGGACACAATTTTCTAAAGGGGGGAAGGATGTAACATCCCAAGTAAGTAATGAATAATAGATATTTTTATCTATGTCTATTAATTAATTCTATAGTGTTTTAGAGGCGTAAAATGAGAATAAATCCAGTCTTAAGCATGGAATACACTAATATTTTTAAAAGATTGTTTTACTGACTTTTGATGGAAAACCATTTTTAAATCAAACTTTGGACAATTTTATAAGCTCTATTTGTTGAAATAAACTTATTCATTATGATTGGGACATTGAAATTTACTTTGGGTAAATTTTTGGTATTTTTCTGATAAAGTTCATTTTTTTAATGAATAATGAAAAATGTTGTATTTTAATTCAAAACCTCTTTTTAATCTAATTTATTTATATGATTATATTATCTTTTGAATTGGTTTTAAAGTTAAATTAGAATAGATTTTTACCATTTAATCCAATAGTGGTCGTTGGAATTAATTTAACTTTGAAATTGGACTTAAACTAGTGTCAATCTTTTGACACTTATTGTTTCATAAAAACACGCTATTTGCTCTGATAGTGGGAATTAATTATTAAATTAATTAATGTAACTTATATGATTTGAATTTTGTAAAATAGACATCATTTTTGAAGTCAGAATATCAAATATAACTTAGGGTGAAGTTTTGGTATTTTTCTGAAAAACTTCAATTTTTGATGAATAGTGAAAGCACTAAGTGGGACTTGAAAAACTGATTTTTCGTTTAAATGAAATTTTACCACCTCTGTGTTTTTAATTTAAAAAATCCGACATACATGGTTTTCATTAGGAATTAAAATGTGGTTCAATGGGATTAAAATATTTTTTTTGGAGAATAAAAACTTTTAAGTTTTGATCGCGAGTAGAGGTAATTAGTGCAATTCAAGGAAAAAATGATATTATAATAAAATGAAAATACCTAGATACATGCCCTACCCTTATTTAATGTGTCATGTCTGACCAATACAATCCATGTGTCGACTTGGGGACCCCATGGAGCCACTTTGGTAGGGAAATGACATTAATAACTTTTTATTTAAAGTTAAAATGAAAATGTCACAAACATGAGTTGTTTTACTAATTTTTTTTTACATGGGGTTATACAAGACAGATTTTTGACTATAAATAGTAATTAGAAAGATAAAAAGATTTAGTACATCATGATTTTTTTTAATTTTTATACATTAAATAATTTAAATTATTTATGGCACTATGATGATGCAGCGATTACCTCATTATTTAATGATTTAAATAAAATGAAAATATAATGTAAAATCTAAGAACTAAACATGTCAAAAACCTATTGTATGGGTGGATTTCAAACTATTATCACCTTATCCTCGGAATATATAATTTTGGGACCTTTTATATCCGAAAATAATTTTATAACAAAGTATCTTTTCTTAACTTTCCAAGAGTGCCCATCCTCTCCTCTTATAAAAGGCCCCCACCTCTACCACCTTAACCACACTTCCAAAGCCTTTGGCTCGGCCAAATCCTTCACATTTTGTCTCTCCACATCCCTCTATAACTCTTAGAATCCTCCCTTTGGGCATAAGTCTTCCCAAGGAAGCCTTTGAGCTCAAATCAAAAAGAGTTACCCGACTTAAAGGTAGTGTCTTCTCTTGTGTTCTTATGTTTTATTTTGCTTCTGTAACCACATAAACTCTTTTTATTCATTTATTTTGAAACAAAACCAGTATCTTCCATATACTATTATGTTGTTATAAGAAGTATTAGAGCTACACTTACACACACCTACATCTAAGGGTTAAAGAACAGACTGTTTCCGTGGATGGTGAATTTCTACCTCACGAAATGATGATTGTTCAATATTCTTTTAACACCTTAAAAGGTGGAAATTAAGATGACACTATATTTATATATGATATATAATATGTTTATGTTTTACTTAATTTTATTTATTTTTCATTTATGTCATACCTTTATGGTTTCCATTATGGGTAAACACGATATCTTCATTTTAGGAAGTGCAGACTACCGCCCCCTCAAAGTGATTTGATTAGTCAATGCCATATGTGGGACGTATAAAGGATGTAATTAATGATATTATATATGATATTATACTAAAATTATAATATACCTTTATATCATTATGATTCCATTCCATAAAATACGAAATAGAAATGAAAGTAGCGTTCATGCGTACGTACGGCTTATCGTCTCCATTAATGGTGCATTTCATTTCTTACCTCTAAACGTTATGTAATATTATAAATGCATGTATATACTGGATATATATGATATATATGATATCTAAATCATGAGTATAACTCTGGATATAATGGATACACGAACAACTTGTAATTATAAAGAGTTTATTTTTGACTCAAGTACCAATGATCGTTAAAACGACCGTTATTAACATAAATAATTAAATAGTGTTCATGACATGGTAATAAGTGATATAAAAGGAATAATGAACATGAAAAAGGTTCTTAAGAAAGTATAAATTAACTCAAGTTTATTATTCAGGAGGTTAAATAATGATCGAGTCAAGTCGGACCCGAGGTATGAGACTTCGTCTCAATCTCCTTTCATTGAGGCATATTTTGTTTTATACACAACCTTATTTTATATGTTGTATAAACCCCTTTGAATTTTAAGTTTATCCAAAAGGAATATTTTTTATATGAAGTTTTTTACTAAATGACAAAAGGGAGTGTTTTTGTCGTATGTATGCGGCGGAAACGACTTCTCCGCCGCCGTGATCATTATTTGAGTTTCGGCTTCTCTACAAGCCATAACTTTTTCTTAAAAGAAAAATAAATACCATGTTTTAATTTTATTTTATTTTGGTATTGAAAATGGTTTTCATAATGTTTTTTTATCAATGTGTTGTATTGAAATCTTGTGATTGAAAAGTGGAAATGTTATGTTTCCTTTCTGCATGTTTTGTGTGATACGATTATGTCATGGTTCTTGGGAATTATTTATGAAGATGGGTGGTTCTGTGATAAACTAAGGGCGGGTGAGCCCAATATAGCTCTCCAATGCATTGGGTAAGGCAAAGGAGTTAAAAGTTAAAGTTTCTCCGATGATATTTAGGGAATATACTATGATGGGTATTCTAATCTTAACCAAGAGGGTTACTCTCTACGTAAGAATGTTATGAATACCTCAAGTTACCTTTATATATTATGATTTCTATGATTTATTCATTATTTGATGAGTTATGTTGAAGTTCTTATGTTTTATGATTAGAGTATGATTTCATTGATTCTTATGTATACATGTACTCTTGTTTCCTTTCCATATTTTTATATCCCTTACTAAGCTTTCTATGCTCATCCCAAGTTTTTGAAATGTTTTTCACAGGTCATGGGAATGGTACATGATATGATGATAGTGTCAAGGAAGTGTCGAGAAAGAATCCATGTTTTATTTTAAATATGTTTTCGTTGATGGGAAAAAATGAATACTATCTTTTATTGTAACCACTTTGTTTAAATGTGGGATATAATGCATGTTTTATGATCTAATTCTCTAAAACTCTAAACCTGAAAAGATCCTCAAGGTGTATTCTTGAAATATCTCAAGATTAAGTAATGTTTAAGGCTGGGGCCTTATAATATGTCTCTCGATGCTTGGTTTGTCAGCAAGTTAAAGCTAAGAGACAGAAGTCTAATGTGATGTTACAACCATTACCCATACCCGAATGGAAATGGGAAAACATCACTATAGACTATGTCACCAGACTTCCTAAAATATCCAAAGGCAATAATTCTATCTGGTCCATAGATGATCATCTTACAAAGTCGGCAAACTTTATTGCTATAGAGAGGTTTTTCTCTGGATCAGCTTACTAGGATATATGTATAGGAAGTGGTAAGATTGCATGGAGTACCACTTTCCATTATATCTGATCGGGATCCGAGGTTTACCTCAAAGTTTTGGAGAAGTCTTCAGCATACTCTGGATACAGATTTGAGTTTCAGCGCTGCTTATCATCCTCAGATAGAGGGTCAGTCTGAGAGGACAATTCAAACACTAGAAGATATGTTGATAGCTTGCTCTATTGATTTTAAAGGAGGATGGAATAAACACCTACCTTTGGTGGAATTTTCTTATAATAATAGCTTTCACTCCAGTATTCAGATGGCTCCTTATGAAGTTCTCTATGTAAAGAAATGCATGACTCTAACTTGCTGGGATGAAGTTAGGGAAATAAAGCTATTAGGACTGGATCTTGTTGATGAGATGGCAGAAAAGGTACGATCTACTCAACAACACATAAGAGCAGCTCGGAGTCGACAAAAAAGTTATGCCGATAACCGAAGAAAAGACCTAGAGTTTGAAGTGGGTGATAAAGTGTTCTTACGAATATCTCCATGTAAGAGAGTAATGAGATTTGGAAAGAAGGGAAAGATGAGTCCTTGGTATATCGGTCCTTTCGTAATACTGGATCGTGTTGGGAAGGTAGCTTACCGATTGGCACTTCCACCGAATCTCTCTCAAGTTCATGATGTGTTCCATGTATCTCTCCTGAAAACGTACATACCTGATCCTTCACATGTACTTAGCCCAGAAGTTATACCGCTGGAGAAAGATCTTTCTTATGAAGAAAAACCGATAGAGATTCTGGATCATAGTGAAAAAGTTCTACAGAACAAGACCACTCGCTTGGTGAAAGTCTTATGGAGGAACCACCAATTAGAAGAATCTACATGGGAGATTAAGGATATGATGAGGGATAGGTATCCTAATCTTTTTGTTATAAAGTGACGAATTTCGAGGGAGAAATTAATTTTAAGGGGGGTAGAATGTAACACCCAAGATTTTGATGAGAAATATTTTGTTTTTATGTAATATACGTCATAAAAGGAATCTTTCACTACACACAACATGAGATTGGCTTTCTTTACACGTTATCGTTACCTTCATCGATAGCTTGCGTTGTACGCAGTACCGAGTATCACTAAACAATGATATGCTATTAAAATATTATTAAAACTAGCTGTTATGAATAGTAATACCCACTTTTTGAAATTTTATAAATTTTATCTTTAAAAATGGACTTCATTTTTGGATTTGGAATATCAAAATTAGTCTAGGGTGAAATTTTGGTATTTTTATGAAAACTTTCAATTTTTGATGAATAGTGAAAACACTGGGTTACTATTTAGAAACCGAATTTTTATTTAAATAATTTTTTATTTTATTTAAATTTATTTTATGTCAAAATTGATACATAATGCCTATATAAGTTCAATGTAATTAATTGGAGGCATTTTATAATAATTTTAGATATATAAAAATTTTATTGAACTTTTCACCGTCTTTTACCCACCTCCTAGGAGAATTTGAAAATTTACATAAAACTTAATTTTACCGCTTCTGTGAGTAAAATTTAAAAAATACAAGGGACACGATTAATATCAAGGAGTAAAATGTGGTTCAATAAGATAAAAATCATTTTTGGTGAATAATAACTTTTTACTTTTTTACCACGGTTAAAAGTAAATAGGGTAATTAATGGTAAAAATGATATTATTATTACCCTAACACATGTCCTAATTCTATTGGATAAGTTTAATTCGACCAAAAACAACCTTAGGAATAAAATATGACCATTTAGGTCCACTTGAATTAGATTAGGACATTTATTATTATTTTATTTAAAGAAGAATTAAAATAGTTGAAATCATAGTTTAATAAATAATTTTTTTTAATATAGGGTTATAAATAATATAAATTCGACTATAAATAATAATTATAAAGATAAAACGATTTCCTACATAATGGTATTTTATTTATAATTTTTATACTTTAAATAATTTAATTTATTTGTGACACAATGATGATGTAGTAATTACCTTATTAATGACATATTAACATAATTGATCTTATAAATTCCCAAATAAATGTACTTTGAGACTTTTATGAATTAAACTAATTTTAGAGGTTAATATTACATGTTATTAGTTTCACAAAAATCAATTACCAAAAAGTGTCAAAATTGACATAAAATAGTTTTTAAAACAAATATTACATTATTAATTGTTATTTTGTTCCTAAAAATATAAGGTTCGGCCAAATGAATTAGATAAGGTTATATATATTAATAATGGAAAACTTGGGGTTCTTTTGGCTTGTTATAGTAAGTTTATTAACCTTATAGTGTAAGAAGACAAGAAGACACAGTAAAAGTAAAATTACTTAACTTAAATTTAAATCTAATTGATAAGGTTAAAATAGAAACCTAAACTTATATAAATTCTATTTTATGAGAGGTTTTAGACCCATCCCCACCTTAGATTTGAAATAAATCAATTTAGAGCTATTAAAAACCGAATATGACTTTTTAATAAAATAATATTTTTAGTTTTTCCTAAGGTGCCCCTCTCCTCCCTTATAAAAGGGCACCTCCTCCCTCTACTCCTCACACCACATTGAGCCTTCATTCTTGGCCAAAACCTGCCAATTTTTCTTTTACACTTCCCTAGAAACATTATAGAGGTCCTGGTTTTCTTCAAAGACCATTATTAGTTCCCTAAGAGGAGGTTTCAAAGAGGCGTGTCGAAGAAGAGGTAATATCTGTTACCGATTCTTTCAAATTTATTTCATCTTCTACTTATTCTTATTTTGTTGTTTCATTATGAAGTAATAACATCAGTATAACTCATATAATGATATGTTATTATAAATATGAAACAACACTATTCCGCCTTCTATCCATCCTATGGAAAATGAAATCACGGTGCGTGCGTACGTACTGAATACCATCTCCCCGCCGTGGTGTAATCTGTTTTCCACCACAACCTTACTTGGATAGGTATATTGGTGTAAAGAATAACTATATATGATTATTGTGAAGTGATATTGATTCTGAAATAGTATACACACAGTTCAATACAATTCCACGATCATGGGAACGATATCATTTCTTGTGCGTACGTAGGCCTACCGTCTCCACGATGTGATGCGACTCGTTCTACATGATATTCATTGTATAATGATTATATAAATGAATTAAATGAATAAATATGATATATATTACACTAATACCATTATGGAAATGAGGTATCTATAACCTAAACATAAGAATAATAATTTATTCTACAAAACACGCATAAGAACAAAAAGCAATAAACACCCGAATAACAAGTAGCAATGAAATATTACTAATAAGAAGCTATGAATATAAGAATATGACCATATATGATATCATAACAATAGGTATTATTCTGGAATAAGTCAATGACATTATTTAAATCATTATACAGGATGTTCAGACATGTATAAAGCAAATTAGACCTAATGTAAGGGAAAATCCCACAATCTCAATTTTTATCCGAGATTGATTATACTTCTGTAATTACTGGGGCATATTTATCATCCACATACATGTTTCGTCAAAATTTAATATTATTTATATCCTCCTACAATTTTTTAAATCCAATATTACTCAATGGTGAGTATTTCGTAAAATATATGAAAGGAATATTTTGTCGTTTTTAGTATGGGGTACTTTTTGACTTTTCCAGCCAAAGTCCGAGAAGAATTTTTTTTAACTTATACAGAATGAATGTATTTTTTATGATTTCATAGAACATTATTTCCATGAATATTCCTTTACAATTTTTCAATTTTATTATTAATCAACTTCTTTTCGTTTAAAATTTTATGAAATGTTAAGAAAGGAAAAATGTTTTTTAAGTAGAAAGGATATTTTCCTCAAGAATGAAGTTCAATTGTTTTATCAAAATTATTTTCCATATAAGATAATATAGGGTTATGTTTCTATCCCTATTTTTACATTGATTTGATTATGTTATGATGGGATTATTTTTATGAAGTCTTTTTATCTTATATATATTATGTTATGATGGCATGATGTTTAAGAATCCCATTTTTATTACATGGGTTATGCTATGATGTTTGATTTATGATTTTGTGGCACACATAACAATGGTTTAATTATGAGATGGGCGTGACCTATATCTACCTCCAATGCATTGGGTAAAGATTTATATCTCATGAGATAGACATGGCTGGAACGACATGTTAATCCGGTTTAGTGAAACAGGACTCATATGAGGAGTGAACTCGGTTCAAAAAAGGACTTTGTCCGCTAAGATAGTCTTGGAAGTGAGTATTGACTAATTAGAAATGATTCTCTTTGATTATGTGTTAATGCCACAATGTTTCATGTTTTAAGTTATGATTATTTGGATTACATTTCACTAATATTATTGATCCCATGTCATGATATTATGATCTCTTTTCCAGGATAAGATTTTCAAAATGTTATGTTCTTAAGAATATGATATGATTGATATTTCTTTTGTTTACCCCTACTGAGAATTTGAGCTCACCCTTTTGTATGTTTTCTTTTCCCCAGGTCTAGAAGTAGGGTATTAAGTAGAATATTCCAAAAGGGACTCTAGATATGATGAAATAAATGGGAGACAACGTAGATGATTTATGAACCAGTTGTTTATGTTTCCTAGTTTCTAAAGACACTATACCTATATGGTACTTTCATGGTTTTGTTATACTTTGTAATAAGTATGCATCAATTCTGAATAAATAACAATGTATGTAAAGTATGGGTCGTTATAAAAGTCACCCGAGATAACCCATACTAGGATTTCATGTAGGAAAACATGGATATGGAAGAGAAAACAAAGGGTCAAGTTCTGAGGGAGAGTAATAGAAAACATATTTAGGAGAAAGTTAACCATCAGAAAATCACAAGCATGTGATGGGTTAAACGGTCTTTGATTACCCAGTAGGAAGCATAAACCAACAACGTTTTTTTACATTCCTTTTCATAATTTGGTGGAATTAATTTACTACATAGAATAAGAACATAAGGAAATATACTTACCTTCATGTAGAGTTTCATCCTTTAATAAGTTTCTACCAAAACTAATCTTTTCTCCAAGAAAAGAGCATTCAAAAAGACATGGTCACATCAAAAGCACAAGAATAATCTGCTTGAGAATCATATAATCCACAAAAAAAATATATATTTCCCTTTTCTTTAGACATCAACTAAAACCAAAATTATTTGTGCATGATCAGATAATACCCAAAAAGGATAATCTTTTATAGGACGAAAAACTACTCCTAATATCTAAAATTTGTCAAACAAAATCCAAATATCAACAAAGACCATTCAATAAACAACTATCCCTAAAATTCTTCAAAAGTAATTCAAACTAAGATTGAAACCCAAATATCATAAGGATTTAATTACATATTCTTTCAAGATAAATCTTATCATTTATCACCAAATAACATTAGTTACTCATAAAATCTCATATTGAAAATTAATTAACCTAATAACATATTCTCCATGATAGGTTTATCAGTTTAATAAATAAACAAAATCATCATATGCCCACAATAAAAACATAGATTCTTCCAAACTAAAATTTCAACCATTATTCCACAATTGAAATCTCATAGTATTCTATCTTGAATAGGCATATAGTGTTTCCTCAAAAGAGAGAACGTCTTCCACAACAACCTTTATCACTTAATCACTAAATAATTTTTCTATACTAAGTATATCCATTTGATAAAACATAAGTTACAAAAATAAACTTATTCTTGTTCCATAAAAACATTTTACTAAAATAATAAGTCATAATAACCAGAGAATTAAAGTAGGCTAGTGGTAGGCGATGTTCCCTTATCACCCTTCGGTTGTGGGTTCGATTCCTGCGGCCTTACCAGATGCGACGGGTTGTCACCCATCTTACGGGTTGTCTTTTTATAAAACTCAAAAATAAACCTAACATGTTTTAACCTCAATGGTTTGATTATACCTCTCATTTTCATACAAATTCACCACCATATGATAAAATAAAACAATTCCAAAATTGAATAACAGAATATTTTTATCATGGAATCCACTTGGTTTCATCGCCATCTTGTTCATGCAGGTAGAAGGTCCATGCATTACAACAATGATTTAGAGATCCTTAAAAATCATTTGCTTCCTCCATACAAATACACCTTGTACAACATGGGTCATATGGGTGTTCACAGAAAAATAGTTTTGGAAAATAATCATGTATGACATATAATTTCAAAACAGCTGATAAAACATGATTTCTATAAAACAATCGAATAGAATTTGAGTTGAAACTTTCAATTAATGGTCCTTTTAAAATACCATAAGTATGTACTGAGAGACTATATTTTAAAAGAAAATATAAATAGGTTGCGCAAGGTTATCCTTCTTCAGAACCATTTTTAAAATCATAATATGCTTTAAAATCTTGGGATAAGGTAAAATATTTGAAAATCCCTTGATAATATTTACCTTTCCTGAAAATATGAGAATATTTCGAAAGTTTGATTTGTCTAAATAAAACCCATGATCCACTATGATAATGAGGTATAGTGGAGGTGTTTGATATCTCAAACAACTGCTTTCCAGTGAGTTGTATGCTAGAAATAGTTTCACAATAATCTGAACATGACTTTGCAAAAATTATTGCAAGCATGTCATCAGGATAAGATAGGAATGTCATTTGAGATCCTCCTCCTTCCATTTTTAAAGGAAATTCCAAGATATGAAAAAGTTATAAAACAAGTATTTAACTGAAATAACATACATAGGGACTAACCATGTGTCTAACAAAAACTCATAATCCCTAAAGTTGTTTAAACTGACCTCTGATACCAACTATAAGGACCCGACCTTATAACATTACATAATATTTAATTAAATGAATAATTCACATTGAGGATCTTTTTTGAGGTTTAGAGTTTTAGAGAATTAGGCCATAACTATTACATAACTACTTGAACATTACAATTAGACACTACTACTCAGTATCCATTTTTTTCATAAAATAAAAACTCTTAAAAGGAGACATGTTTATTTCCATATTTTAGACATCATGAATTTTCCTTGATCCCATATTGACCCTATTCATCCTTAAGTCATGTGGAAAAAATTTCAAAAACTTGGGACGAGCATAAAAAGATCAGCAAGGTTTATAAAATAAGGAAGGAAAACATTATCCCATCAATAAATACAAATCAATGAAAATATATTTTTCAATCATAACATACCTTGCGAAATTATAAGATTTATGAATAAAAAGAACAAACCATAAATCATAAAGGTTACATATGGAATACATATCAAATGTACATTGTAACTATCACAGCTATATAGGAAGTTAAACCTTGAATTCCCATCATGGTATATTCCCTAAATCTATTAGGAGAAACATCACGTTTAACTCTATCACGTTACCCAATGCATTGGATAGATATCTTGGGACCACCCGCCCTAGGTTTATCATGGAACCACCCATATACGTAAACAACTCCCAATAAACATAACATAATCATAACACATAACACGTGTATAAAGGAAAGATAACATTTCCAAATTCTATTATATCAAATCAATATATTGAAATAAAAAATGCTTTATCAAATCATTTTCAAAACCATTTAAAAAGTTATTTTTGAATCAAAGTGTCCCATAACACTTTGAAGCTTTTAAATGAATTATCATTTGAAAACATTAATTTCTATACAGATAAATCCTAAAACCCATTTTGAAAACATGTAAATTAATGATAAATATTTAGAAGAATAAATCATTAAAACATTTTAAATGATATATTTGTTATAGAGTTTTTTAACAAAAAGAGTGATTCTTGAATACAAATAAATGAGGAATAACATTTAATAAGAACATTATAATATCATTAGAATAAAGGTATTCATGATATAATATGTTAAATTACAGTATATACGCCATATAAGATTGAATTGGTGCATAACAACAATGAAGTCTCAGTGGAAATGTAAATTGAGATGAAATCCCTTATAAGAATGGTATCATTAAATTAAGGATAAATCAATCACATAATTACGTGTGACTAATAAAAATGCACCAAATATAAGTGGATATTAGGTGTAAAGAAATCATAGGTCATTCACACATAGTCATAGGATGACATATTCAAGAAGTACAAGTTGAAACAAAAGAATTGAAATTGGGTTAAGAAGTTCCCTTGTAAAAATTTGACAGCCCAACAACGTCATTTTAAAATTCAGAAAATGAGTTGATGAAATGAAAAGGGTATCTCATCACTTGGAAATAATTTTTTAACATCAATAATGATATATAAGAACATATCCCAACGTAATAAGATTTATTATTAAAATACATAACAAAAAGAAGTCTTTAAAAAAAGGAGGGTGAAAGGTCCCCTTACTGATTTGGTAACTTACCAAACATATGCCACATGAAAGAAGGATCATACAATGAAAATGTAAATGCTGATAAATGAAATTATATTACACAAATAGTACAATAATGGTCAGTAAATACACCCAAAAAAGGAAATAGTGGAAAATATAGCGTGAAACTCATAGGAATAAAAAGTGAGATGAAACCCTTTACCACGTTGTAATCAACTGATTCATATGAAAAAAAGTCAATAACCACCAAATTAATCATAGAATACCATGAAAATAATGTTAATCCTGATTGTATATATCAATGGTAGAAAAAATTACACCAGATTCAATAAATAAGTGGCAAACAATGGAAATCTCACGGAATTAAAAGTGAGATAAGAAAATCCCTTACCTTGTGTCCGACCTGACCTGTTATTTCTTTAATATCCTGAATAATAAACTAAAGTTAATTTCTACTTTCTTAAGAACATTTTACAAGTTTATTATTCCTTTTATATCACTTATTACCATGTTATAAATATTTTGTAATCATTTATGTTAGTAACGTCCATTTTGTCGATATTTGGTATTTGAGTCAAAATGAACACCTTATATTTACAAGTTGTCCATGTGGTCAATAGTCCATTATATCCAGAATGATATTCATGATTTAGATATCATATATATCATATATATCCAATATATAAATGTATTTATAATATAACATAACCTTTGGAGGTAAGAAATGAAATGCACCGTTCATGGAGACGGTTAGCCGTACGTACGCATGAATGCTACTATCATTTCTATTTCTTATTTTAATGGAATTAAAACATAATGATACATAGGTATATTATAATTCCAGTATAATGTAACATATAATATCATATATAATATCATTAAATCCATCCTTTATATGTCCCCCATTTGGCATTAACGAGTCATATCACTTTAAGGGGGCGGTAGTCCGCACTTCCTCTAATGAGATTATCACGTTTACCCATAATGGAAACCATAAAGGTATTCTATAAATGGAAATTATAGAAGAATAAAGAAAACATAAACATAACATATATCATATATAAATACAGTACCATCATAATGGACACTATGATAGGCGGTAAGAGATAATTGAACAATCATCATTTCGTGAGGTGTTAGTTTGTCATCCACAGAAATATTATGTTCTTCATCCATTAGATGAAGGTGTGTGTAAGTGTAGTTAGAATAACTATCATAAAAAAATCCTAGTATATTTAGGATACTAGTTTTGTTAAAAAATAAAGGAATAAAAATAGTTTAGGGGTTGGAGAAGTAAAATAAAAGAAAACAATTTAAGAGAAACTTTTACCTTTAATTTGGGTAACTTCTTTTGGTTTGAACCAAAATGACTTCTTGAAGTGCCTTCTTCTTAAGGTAAGGCTTCTAGGAGTAGGAGAGGTATGTAAGGAGATTAATTGGGTAGAGGTTGGACGAGCCAAATGTCTTGAGAGGTTTGGAGAATTTGATCGAAGTGGTCTTTTTTTATAAGGGAGAGGAGGGGCTCTTTAGGAAAGTGTGAAAATATTATTTTATTATATAATGATATTATGTTTATAATTTGAAAAAATCATTATAGTCGAAGATAAGATGACTCATGGTCGAAATAAAATCATCCAATAATAATTGTACAGGTTATGGATGTTATTTTAATATTAATAATCTTATTTAATTAAATTATTTATTAATGAGGTAAACACTACATCATTATTGTGTCATAAATAATTTCATTTATTTGTTGTATAAAAATTATAAAAGAAATACCATGATGAAGGAAATCATTTTAGATTTCCAATTAAAGATTATAGTAGAAATTATAATTTATATAACCCCTTGTAAAAATTAATTTACTAAAAGATTTATGTTTTTGTCATTTTGACTTTACTTTAACTTAATTAATCTAAATAGTCATTATCACTTCCAAGTGGCTCAAACTGGCCCCAAAATCGACCCAAAAATGCCCATGGTTGTAAATGACTCAACCAATAATGTTTGGACAAGTGTTAAGGTAATTTTAAATTATTATAATATTCATTTTACCTTGAATTACCCTATTTACCTTTAACCGTGGTAAATAAAAGTCAAAAGTTACTATTCACCAAAAATTATTTTCATCTTATCAATCCACATTTTACTTACTAATAACAACCATGTATGATGAATTTTGGAAATTCAACTCATAGAAGTGGTAAAATATCATTTAAATGAAAAAGTCAATTTTTTTAACTACTACTAAGCAGTTTCACTATTCATCAAAAATTGATGTTTTTCAGAAAAATACAAACAATTCAGCCTAAGATTTATTTTATATTCCAAATTCAAAAATGATGTCTATTTTTCCAAATTAAAAACATAGAAGTTTAATTAAATAATTATAAAATTAATTCTCATTGTTAAAACAAATACCGTGTTTTTAAGAAACAATAACTATCAAAAGATTGACACTTATTTATGTCCAATTTCAAAGTGAAATTAATTCCAATGAACAAAATTGGATTAAATTGTAAAAATATATTCTAATTATACTTTGAAAACAATTAAAAAGATAAAGTATCCATAAAAATAAATTAGATTAAAAGGCACCTTCGAATTAAAATACCGTATTTTTCACTATTCATAAAAAATGAACTTTATCCGAAAAATACAAAAAAATTAACCAAAGTAAAATTTGATGTCCCAAATCTAGATAATAATTTTATTTGGCCAAATAGAACATATAAAAATGACAAAAACTAGATTTAAAGAGGGTTATCCATTTAAAGAGGGTAAATCAACCTTTTAATGTACATTATGCTTAAATTAGATTCATTCACATTTTAAGCCCCTAACATTTATTGGATAAAGGTAAATACATCTAAAAAAAATTTATAATCACATTTTAGTTGGTTTTGTTTATACATGCCAAAATAACGGCTAGGAGTTAACTTCCATTTAAAATAATAATATTTTATTATTAGTGTGCAACATAAGATTTTAATGAAACCTGTTGTTGCGTATCGGGTACACTATCGAACATAGAATCCCCTTTAACGAAAATTAATAATTAATTCAGAAATATTAATAAATATGAAATATGTGTTATTCTTTATTTACCTGGGATGTTACATGCATTCCCCTTCTCCAGTATCACTTGCATGGATTTCATCTTTAAGAATATATAGATTCTATGTTGTAGTCTTGATTTGATGCTCCATCACAAATTACCTATGAATTAATACTTATAGTATATCATATTCTTTCTCGAGTAATTATAGAATATATCCTTCACTACACAATAGTGATAAATTCTTTTTTCTAGAAAAGATCTTCAATGATTGAAAAATTCTTCCAACCCCTCGCCAGGAACTCCTCTTCTTCACCACTTAATTTAATATATGACTCTCTGTATATTATTCATCATTTTCATCTAGTAAATATCTCTTAATGAAATAGGGAGGCCATGTGACCAATCATTTGGACTTCTATCATCATCATTATGGGTTAATAAAACCATCGATAAATACTCAATAACTCCTCCATGATCTTCTCCATTTAAAGTCAACATAACTAATTTATGGTTAAAAAATTTCACCTTATATTGTGAACATAAATATTTATTTTATTTCTATTTGTGATACTATAAAAAACCATGTGTAAGGCTGAAATCCTGGTCTAAAACCTAGTTACATGTCTATGGAATTATTTGAGAACCCTTCATGCATCACTATATTGGTTTATCCTAAAATCTACACATCATCTATCAACATGTACATCAGTATGGTGTAGTAAAAAACCATTGTCCATTTTGACCTCAACATATCTATTACTATGGTGTGGTTATATTTTTTGGATTTTCTAACTTACATCGTCACCTAATGACCAAAATCAGCATTTAACACTACCATGGAAATAATGGGGTTCCACAAGTTCTACATGGATCGTCCTAGAAAACAAATCCATGCTCTATGGCATCTTCCATACCACATTATCCTTCAAATTTTATGTCTTCAACACATCATTTCACTTTTACTATAGCCACCACCACGGCCACTTTGTGGCCATTTTTCAAAGTCACACTTCCATTACACCACGCTGAGCTCTATGGAATAGTACAAGATGTCTTAGCCTTAAAAATTCAACACCATGGCCTACCCCATAGCTATATTTTCCTTGAATATTTTATATAGATGCTCTTTAATTATACCATGAGGACCACTATGACATGGTTCCATTTCAGTTTCCTATTTTAGGAAATTCCTTCTCAACATTCCATATACAATGGGCCTAGGTGAACCTATTTCCTCTTCATCCTAACCACAACCATTGACCCGAGTCTGGCCTTTACTATGTTGGGAAACATCAAAATACCATGAAATTTAATAATTCATCATCCAAATCATCTTTATCCAAGATTTCATTGGATATCTTATTGACCACGTAAGATCCTTTTAGAATAACTTCACAATTACATATTTCATTAGACTTATTTCATTCCTTTGTATGGATAATGTTTCCAACAAAAAACCTCCAAGATGAATTTTCAATAAGTTCATGAAATAATAAACCAAGTTTAATGTAAAAAATATTCCAATAATAACCACGAACTCACTTATTTTCAACAAATAGAACTAAATACTTTTGGATTACTAAAAAATAAACACACACACTCACCTCTACATGATTATAAGAAAAAGAAAATATAATAAATTAAAAATCCTTAAAAAACATAAACAAATAAAAATAAGAACAGAAGTAAAGCCTTAAAATAATAATTATCATGCATAAATAACTAATATATTAAATTAGGCTCAAATAAATGGATACGTAACTCACATTCCAATACATAATAAATATGAATAACATTGGATACATAGAATGAGGAAATTATCTTGGGACTAATAGAACAAGTACTAGACATGTAAAAATTGAACGAACTGCTGACAAGTTAATTGTCAAATAACTATTCCCTTAAATCACTCTCAACAATTATCATCAGCAATAACCCCATAACCAAGTCATTACATTCAACTAGGGGCCACTATCCAGTGCATCACTCTCAAATAGAATAGACAACATCCCATGACTCCCCACTCAGTAGCATAAATTCCATCTTACCATATCTAATTGATGTGTAACACTATCAATCCAATGTCAATAACTTGAAAATAATATATCCCCAAGGAATTATAACATATTAGTAAAATTATTTCCACCTTAAACATACTCCCTTCAATAAATAGCCCCTATTAAAACTATTTAATGATGAATCATAATTCATATAACTATATCAGATGAACATAAAAACAAAAAATTGATAATAACAAGGCTCATATAGGGTATAGAAATTCAATCATCTTAAAACATCACAAAGGGTACAAACTAGGGTTTCTCTTTATATAAAGATATTATATTCTTCAGAAATAAATTTTAAAAACCATTTAAAACCCAAACACCATTTAAAGGGAAAACACAAAAAATAATAGAGAATAATGAAGGTAACAAATTTTATAATTACCCATAAAAAAAGATTTATAACATGGAATATTATAGAAAAAACACAACCATTATCAAATAATAAACATGCAGAATCAAACAATGGTTTCGTCCAAAAAATCTCACTCAAGAAAGAACACACACCTCTTTTCAAAACACATAATTCCATTTAAAACATGAACACATAGATTAAAAAACCAAATTATCCAAACTCACCATGAACTAGTAATTTTTCTAAAATAGAACCATCAATGTAATTTTATCAAACACAAAGAACAGATACGAAACCATTTGAAAAAATATCCCCATTATACTATGAAAAATTTACATTTGTCTAAGGAAAAAAACTAATAAAGAATCGATATCCCATGATAACCCCAATCTATGCATAATATACATAATTATTCTAGTTTGTACACAATTTTAAATACCATGTATATATGGAAATATTTAATAAAATACCATGGAATCGAAATTCCCACCTCAAGTGGTGAGACAATATCACATTCAATGTGAACCACTAGAATTTACCTCAAGAGATTGTTCAGAATATTTAATAACCTAAAATCCCAAAAGATAAACTTTATATTACAAAAATCATCTAACCATGTCCATTAGGGTTTGGGAATATGGAAAAAAAAGTGGAACTACAAGAGAAAGGGAGGAAGAACCCTAACCATTAGATCTAGATGGAATGACACTAATAAATAACTCCAAATTATCCTTTTAGGTTCTTGAAAGAGAAAAAAGTCCCTGGTGAGGTGATTCATATGAATAGGTTTAGTGGGGGTGGATTTTGGGAGAATAAAACATTTAAAAGAACTCAAAATCAAAAAAATACCATACTATAGTAATACACAAAATTATATCGCATGGTTTACCAAACCGTGTGATTGCCATTGCCTGAAAATGACCAAGTCACATGGTTTCCACTAAATAGTTTCCCAAAACATGTGCTTAATCTATTAGTCCTAGAATTTTTTAAAAAACTAAAAAATTTCAACCCCATGACACCCTAGACCAAAGGGAAAAAATAATCACAAATCCACAAGAAAGAAAGTGAAATGTCGGGGTATCAAAACTCTTCCTATATTAAATGTTATCATATCACCTAGTCTATGAAAAAATTCCCTTATTTCAATCCCAATAATTCTTAAATGACATATTATTATTGCATCCCTTGTTTCTTTAGAAAAAAACATCAATTCATGAATATCCAATGACTCAAAATGAGAAATTCATAATTCACAAACTTAATTAGTCATACATATACCCAATAATCCTATTTATACATATTAAATATATTTAAAACATAGATTATCAATTTTTAATCTATATAAAACTCAATAAAAATTATACCCATTAAATATCATATAATAAATTAAAAATAAACACTTTCATGGAAGACCTGATGATTCGTCCACACCATAAAATCAAGACCCATAATATACAATATAAATAAAAATAAAAATCAAATCACATTTATCAAAAATATTATCAATATAAAAATGATTTTATAAATCCAAAATATCAATTTCAATATACTCAATCAATATAAAAATGATTAAAAATCCATAAAATTATAAAAAAAATATTTTTAATATACATGTTCACCCCAAAAAAGGATTTATACCTCAAGTGGGTCAAATGTGACTAGATATTATATTATCCTCCTAAGAGAGCTTACTTATTTCAAAATATATTTTAGAATCAAATATATATACTTGAAAAAACAATACAGTGAAATTACAATTTTATAATACCATGAAAACCTATAAATATTTCTCATTCTAAAAAATAAACATCCCGAAACTATCTAATAAATAAATGGAAATACTGGTTAAATTTACAAAAATATCATAAATAAATTATGCATCACATTATATAAAATCAAAAAAATACAATCATGTTTCATAGTGGTTGAGTGACTATTTAAATATACTTTCATATAGGTGATTAAGTTTCCAACCCCATAACACTATAATATTTTCCGCTAATTTGAGGGATTGACCTTTGGATGGGGTTTTTGATACTTCACATGTGGTTATATCATGATGGGAATCATTTCTCACATGTTGGGTGGGGGTACATTCTCGTGAAGAAGGTAGGGTATTGTCTTAATGGGGGTGGGTGCATGTATGTTATTTTTAGCGAGGTATCATGAAGGTAGGGTACACACCTTTAAGAGGAAAATACTAAAGAAAACATCACGTAGCAGTGGGAAATGATAGGAAGCATATGCATGGATTTGGATACTCAAAAAATATTTACACAATTTAATATATTATATAATATATAAATATTATCCATAATGGCTATGACTTTGATAAAAAATTACAGACATGCATATCATAATCGTAATAATTTTTTAACATCCAACCACATCTTTAGTTTTATAAAACTACATTACATTATTTTAAATACTAAAATTATAAAATAACTCAAACAACAAACAATGCCAAAAACTTTCTTATAAAAACTACATTATATTTTTCATCAGGATAAAAAATATAAAAATCATTTACAATGAAATTTTATTAATACAAAAATATAATACATAGAAAAAATAAGATTTTTATATACTTATAAAAACATAAAAAACCATTTGGAAAATTCCACATTTTAAGAGTATTTTCCAAATAAGACATTTTATAAAAAATTGAACAAATTAAAAAATAAAAATTTAAATAATGTCATTTTGAATAAACTATAAATTTATTTATGTATATAACAAAAACCAAAATAAATTTATATTTTTTGAAAAAAATATTTTGAAATGATTTTCTTTATTAACAAATACACGCATATTTCTTTTTCAATCAATGAGACATAAACAAATAAAGAATCCAGGAATATCCTACAAATCACTAATTAAAATCTCATACCAAAGTATATTCACTGACTATAATTATAATTAAAACACTGACATCCATAAAATAAACCAATAATCCCTTTCTAATTAGGAAACCACTAAAATAAGTCTTCTATAAATAGTTTTGAATCATATTTAGTAAATTTTAATATTCTGTTAGCCTAATCCCATTTATGAAATAATAAAATAAAAAACCATTCTACTAGGATAATTAGAATTAACAAACCTTATATTCATCTATTAAAATTCACACAGTGAAATAACTTCTAAGATATTAAAATCATAAATTAAAACAACTAAATATAATCAAATATACTATAAACATTACAGATTAAGGAAAAAGTTCAACACTAATAAAAAACCATTTTATTCTAAATAATTCCTATAATTATAATTCAAATTATTTATATTATCAATTTTAAAAAAGTCCATAACATAAACCCTTCTAATTTAAAAAAAAACTAAGTTCATTTTAATTTTTTTTAATAACGTGGAAATCAAATTATTTTCACTATAAAAGTTCTAAAAACTATTTATAAATATCATTTCACATTAAAATATGGATAATCACATTTTGAATCATAAAATCCCATTTATTTTGAATTATGAGAAAAAAACCCGTATAAAAGTTAAAATTTCATTCTAAATTTTTTTATAAAAAAATAAATATACATGAACATATCATCCATCATATTAGTCATCATATGTCAAAAAACATCAATGATAATTTCAATAAATTAAATTAACACTGCAAATCATTAAGAATCAAATAATGCTTATAATATCTATATAATAAATTTTAAACAATTCATGATACAATAAATGAAATGAAAAAAAAATATATTTCATGTTTTGAACAATCGCGTTCATAAAAATTCTCGTTATAAAAAAGAATAAAAGGTAACCCATTAAAGGGTGAACATGAGCCTCATCCCAGTTAGTGAGGTATCCATAAGTGCATCCACAAGTCCCAGGTTCAAAACCAGGTAGAGGCATATTTATGGGTATTGTATCGGTACTGTTGCAAAACTAAACACTGTGTGGGTACTGTAGCAGAACTGTAAACTATACAGGTACTATATCAGAACTGTACATTATGCAGGTATTATAGCAGTCAATGTAGAAATTATTGTAGTAGTTACTGTTAAGTATTGTAGCTGCTAGAACTATTAATGTTGGGCCACCAGTTTGGGCTTGGAGCCTTTAAGGCTTTCGGGCCACCCAGGCCTTCGGGTCAGTAGGTCATTCGGGCCACCATTAACGCCTTCGGGCCACCTCAAGGCCTTCAGGCCACATCTAGTTTCCCTAGAGACTCTACAAAAAAGGAGCATCCCTAGAAGAGGATTCAGAGAAGGTGAACTCACCAGAGTAGAGCCAAATTGATTTTTCAGAATTAGAGGGTTTGGTTATGCCATCAGGACCAGCCTGTGCTTGCACGTGAAGCCTAGACAGATGACCATGTGTAGGTGGAGAGCTACAATCATGATGCAGATGCTGGGGAGGGGTTGTTCCTTGTAGATAGTCTTGTTAAATTATCCAATACCTTTGGGTCATGTAATCTCCTAAGCCTATGTTCAATGTAATCTCTGAGCCTACGGGCTTTGTAAGGGTTCAAAACCCATTAATGGATAGATTGACACCAATCAATTTTAGACTTCCTTGGAAACTTGAACCTTCACTATAAATAGGTCGATTATATCCATTCGTGGATAAATTATCATTCTATGATGTTCCTCCCAATAGTAACCATGACCTAATATCCCATCTATGTTTTGATATCATTTGGTAATAAATATGCCCAAATATCTGTCCATCATTCCCTAATCATCATGTCATATACCTGAGGTAGATTTCCAATCAACATAGGTTGGAATAGGGATGATAGGTATCACATGTAATTAGATTAAATTATTTACCATTAATAAATAATAACAAATAAATCAAACCCAATAATGAATCAAATAAATATCCAACATTAAACCATACAAGGTACCAGAAGCATATTAACATATAAAGTCAACGTATACATGGTAAAAATAGAAGTCTAATCCCAAATGAAATAACGAACCATGATATCTATATGTAATATAAAATCAACTTTATATACCACGAAACCCATAAGGATACCAAGAATCCCATGGTTCACACCAAATAAATGGGATTAATAGTCGTACATATAAGAAAAATCTAGAGAAAATGTGACTACATACACACTGAGGAGTGTATGTAGGGGGTAAATAAAACCCTAGTTAGATAAAACCATGATTTTACCCATTTAATTTGACATGAAAATTAATAAATAAAATTTCAAAATATTTTAAAAAAATAAATATTTTAGTGAATAATTAAATAATAAATAGGTTTAATTATATCCCTTTGTAAAAAATGACACAGTAGTTAAAAAAATCAAAACATATTTCATTTCTAATTTACTCTATAATGGAAATGATTTACCAATAAAAAAATCTAAATCTAAATCCATAACATGTAAATAACAACATATTGATGAACAATAAACATCTTAAGTAATATGGATTGAAAAAATCCCATAAAAGGAAAGCAAATATTCAATAATTCTCTATAATCACTCAAAGTGAATTGTGCGGTATCTACCTAGAGCCTAAGAAAACATTATATTACTTGGATAAGTGGAATTATCTACAGGACTATGATATAATACTCAGTGAAAACCTTGAATAAAACTCACTTCCCATATAAAGTGGAAACCACCGAGATAAGGCATGTATTTTAAAATGGGATACATTCTTGTTCATGACTTATGCTAGTATGATACTCATCCATTTAATTCCAACTATAATACCTAAATATTCTAGTGATGTTTTCCATAATTTAGGTGAGTAAATATTTCAATATATTATTTAAATATGAATGAATTAAATAAATTCACCCCTAAGCTATGAATACAGTTAAAAAATAACACCTTTCACTTGGATATAAAATATTCATCAATATTTATAATATAATATAATACATTTTTTAAAAATAAATCACATGAAGAGGTATAAATAAAATTTTTAAGATAAAAAACATGAAAATAATTTTGTTCCATGCCAAATAGGCCTTTATATATTGAAAACATCATTGAAAAAATGATATCCATTATTTATAATTGATAATAATTTATTTCACTAAAATAACTTTAGTTAGTTCAAGATAAAAACATAGTTGTTAATTTATTAAGAACCAAATATGAATAAAAATAAATAAGTATAATTCAAATATATTTCTATTAAAACCCATTATTTATTGACAGAGAAAATATTTCCAATCATTTTTATTTTAATTTTAGTGTTTTCACCTATCACATTTAATAGTTTTAGAATCATTTTGGGGTCAATTGAAAAATTTCTAATTTTGGATATTAACTATTTTAATTTATTTATTTAGATCATCCACAACATTTTATATAATAAATTAAATTTTGAAATTTCTTTTTTTAGTCTTATAAATATCTTGATATCAATTTCATTCTAATTGAATGAGATCTCAATCCAAAATTTAGAGTCCCAAAATAAGCACAGAAGTTGGGCCACAAAATTAGTGCCTAGATATAGATATTTTTGGATGTTGTGCCTATATATTGTAAATGGATAGAATAATGGAGCTGAAATTTTACATTGATAATGATAAAACCACGAGGAATAACTTTCATAACTATTTCCCAAATTGATTTTTCTGACATAAAGGACATTAAT
Source organism: Viscum album (assembly GCA_963277665.1). Taxonomy (NCBI): domain Eukaryota; kingdom Viridiplantae; phylum Streptophyta; class Magnoliopsida; order Santalales; family Viscaceae; genus Viscum; species Viscum album. Next base: position 2,053,857,988 of record OY728150.1, on the reverse strand, counting down.
TCATGAGAAATATGATTTCTAAAATTCAATGATTCTGCCTGGACAAAATAATTTTTCTTAGTAAATGAGATATAACTTCTTATACACATGGAGGAGGAAGTTGAAATTTTGTTGTCAAATAAAAAACCCATTTTTGAATATCTTTTTAGGAGACTACTTTTTTCCAATTTGGTCATTAAATGGGTCTACCATGCACAAGATTCTAGAGGAATAATATAGAGCCAAGAGTTCACACTCTAAACATATTAATGAAACATTATGAGGCTCTGAATCATCTTCCATGCCTTAAAATAATATTCCAGGGGTGGATTGAAGGGAATTGATTGGTTCTTGAGGATCTTCCACTATTATATGATGTAGGGATATAACCACTTTTGGATTTCTTTCTTTTATTTTATTTTTTTCTTTTCCAATGCAACACATTCTTATTTTTTGTTAAAGTGTTTCCCTTTTAATCTTCCATACCCTTTTCTATTCCAACCCTAATCTCATTTTCTATCAGTTTTATCTTCCCATTATGATCTCTTTTCACTTTGCAATGACATGTGACTAACCCAAAGCTTGGTCTTGGGGGAGGTTTCATGGCATTTTTAATTATTTTTCATCAATTCAACATGGTTTAAATCTATTTTTGGTGGATTCAAGAGTATTTCATGTGTGTGGATGTCATACACCATGACATTATTTACAATTACATTCCTTTTATTTGATTCATTATTTTATTCACCCTTCTCTTAGGAAAAACCTTTGTACAGTGGAGATAAGGTTTAACGAAGGGATAAAATGACACATGCTATATATATTTATTTTAGAAATTTCCTTATCAGTTGAGGTGTTATCCTTTTTGAATATTAGATGAGGCGAGGTTTGGTGTGGTAAATGAATTATAAAATCACACACTTAATAAATCAAATGAAATTAATTTTTTAATCAGGTCCCATTAAAATTTTATGAAAATGAATATAAACAACAATTAAATAATGAATGAAACCATGTGACAAACACTAAGACCAAAACCTTTCTTTCTGACTCCCATTTTATATTTCATCTCCATGGTAGGATAGAGTTATTTTATTTCATTGCATTATTATCCAAAACCAAAAACGATTATATCCAGTAAATAATAAAAAACCCAAAAATAAATAGATTATGTGAATTGTAAATTAATGATTGAACCGACTATGATGTTCCACAAGTGAGAAAATTATGGTCAGCCTATATGTTGCATTTGGAAAAAAAATATTTTCATTTTCCACACCCTATGATAGGCATGTGTCAAAACTGGCACCATTTCCTGAGAGTGAAATATTTATTTCAATCACCTTTTATAAATTCACATTTTTTAAATATTTTTCTTTGTATTCATTATTTAAAAATCTAAGAAACCCCCTTTCCATAATGTATTTAAATTCCTATTATTATACATGGGTAGATTACTCACATGTGCAATAAAAACAACAACAAAACAATAAGAAAATTATAAAAGATCCCAGGTTCAAAACATAGAGAAAAAAGAGAACAACTGATGAGGAATGTAGAAATAAATTTTTGAGTATGTTTGTACATTAATGGAGAAACCCTATGTAATTCCCTTACCCCAGTTCCCCAATGTTGGTGCATTATTACATAACCGTGGCATGATTACAAGGAATCAAGTCCCGAAAGACCGATCAATTTAGCAGTTTTGGAAAATAGATTACAAACATGAACATTACATTACACATTAGAAAATAAAACCCAATATAAATGATCCTTTGATAACACCATTAATCCCTTAGCTTAACCTTGCTTAGCAATCATAAAATACTTCTTCACAACCTGTAAAAAATAAAACATATAAAGGGGTGAGCTCAAATGCTCAGTAATGATAACAATATAGCAGAAACTTCCATAAATAAGCATAAACATTTAAGGAAATATATTGGACTAAAAAAAACCCTTTTGAACTTAAACTTCAGCATAATATGGCAAAGATAAAATCAAATAATTCCATTTACTTACTCACATGGATATTGTACTTGTCGAATAATCACATGCAATATCAATATCCACATTCATAATTATGGAATTTATAATGCCAGATTTTATAACCACATAGTCAAGGCCTTGTGCCAAGACTACAAATAAAATTTGTCAAGGCCTTATGCCAAGACCCTGGTTTGTCTCAGGATACCTACTGATGCATTTAAGAGCTATAGCAGGCTCCACCTGTCACTTACTAAGTCCAATGCATTCCTAATATTTAAAGGTTTAAACATAACATAAACATTCATTTCAAAACTAGCTTACCAAATGTCAATACTTTATCCATAAACCATGAATTGTATAAAAATAACACATCAACATTCAAACATATCACAATACCATAAATACAATATAGAATATTTTTATCATAATAAATAGACTTCAAACAAGTTTAAAAATCTATCAAGTGATGTTGATATAGATGAAAATGATTTGTAAAAATCTTTGAGTGAAATATCCCTTTTTCATAAAAACATTTAAAAGTCACATAGTTTAGAAAGAAATACATTTTAATACATTTTTGAATCAAAGTGTACCATACAAATTTGAAACTTTTGAAAGTAATTAACATTTTAAAAACATTCATGTCCATATAAATAAATCATTAAAAACCATTTTCAAAACATGGACATTAATGATAATGATTTAGAAGAATAAATATTTAAAACATTTAAAATGATGTTTTAGTAAAAAAAATCCCATAAAAATAATCCATTTGAAAACTATTTTATGAAACTTGGATATGGATAGTAAGTATGTCCTAGTAGATACTCATGTAAAATCAACCTCAGATAATAAAGAGATTGTGAAATTAACCCATACCATGCACTTTCCTTTAGTCGATGGTACACTCAAACTCCTATATAAAGATTGCAGTATGTTATTAAATTATAAATGACCAATATTAAAATCTATTATATCATACATGATTAATTTATGACTTTATACTACCCATTTAATAATAATTTATATGTTAAATTACCATTTCAGGTAATAATCGCTTTCTTTATCGTACATGTTTTAACTTGTTACTCTTGATTGTATCAGTTAGATCATAATTTAAATACTTCAAAAATATAAAAAATGATTTATATATCATATATATTTAGAATATAAATTTTTATAATAGACATATATATGAAATGGAGAACACCGTGTATGGAGACGGTAGGTCGTACGTACGCATAAACGCAGTTTTCGTTTTCATATTGTATCGAATGGAGCTAAGAGAATAAGATATATGTAAGTACACACACACACATATATATACAGTATCATTAATATGTCATATATTAAATACTTATTAATGATATATATTTTATAATCATCCTTGAATGGTGAATGTGGAAATGAATTTCATCGCGTCGTGGAGACAGTAATCTGTACGTACACACGAGCGACAATATGATTATATTGATGGAGAAATCATATTTAATTGGATGTTATATCATATATACAGAATAATTAACATGTTATAATTATTATTTACATAAGTTATACTCATTATTATACCCATCCAAATAATAAAGTTTTTGAATAATAAACTACCCCACGACGTGGAGACGATAATCCGTACGTACACATGTATGGTGACATTGTCATTTATAGGATGGATAGAATAATGAATATGGTTGTATCATTTTTATAATAAAATCACTGTATATAGAAGGTACTGGAGTTATTATTTTATAATGGAAACAACAAAGAAAGAGGAAGCAGAAGATGATAAGAACTTGAAAGAGGTGATGAAATACTTACGTCTTCTTCGGGTTCTTCCTTTTGATTTGATCAAATGGGATCCATAGGTTGTATTTATAACCAAAATAAGGCCTCTAGGATTAAGGGCGGAATGTTTGGAGGATATTTGGGGTGGGGTTGTCTGAGACAAAAGTCTTTGGAGGTTTGAAATTAAGGGAAGAAGAAGTGCCCTTTTATAAGAGAGGCGATGGTCACTTTAGAAAAAGTTTGAAATATTATTTTATAATAAAATCATTTTTAGTTTCTAATGGCTCAAAAAAAAATTATTTAAAGTATAACGTTAGTATAGGTCAAAAAACACTCAAAAAATAGGTTTTAGACAAGTCTAGGTTACCATTTGAACCTTATCTGTTGAATTTAACTCTTAGTTAAATAGTTTAACTTTTATCATCTCTTCTGGTATTCTTACACTATATGGTTAATAAAATTACTATAAACTTCAAAGATAACCTCAAGTGGTTAATTAATGACGTATATAAATTTATTTAAGTCCCTTTGTCCAAACCTTATATTTTTAGGAATATTATATCAACCAATAATATAGTATTTGTTTTAAAAACTCAATTATGTCAACTTTGATATTATTTACTAAATGATTTTTTAGAAATTCCAAATAACGTTATTATTTCAAAGTAAATTCATATTTTTAATCCTAACATGTCATATTAACCTATAAAATTAGTTTAATTCATCAAAAGTCTCAACTTAAATTTATTTGGATATTTATAATATCAATTATTTTAATATTCCTTTATTAAGTTACTTACTGCGTCATCATTGTGTCATAAGTAAATTAAATTATTTAATTTATAAAAATAATAAAAATAATAAAAATAATATAATTATATATGAAATCTTTTTATATTTCTAATGAATATTTATAGTCAATTTTATATTATATATAACCCTATATTAAAAATTGTTTAGTTATTAAACATTGAATTTAACTCTTTTAACTCTACTTTAAATAAAATAATAATAAATGTCCTAATCTAATTCAAGTAGACCAAAGAGGATAATATTTTATTTATAAGGTTATTTTGGTCGAATTATACTTATCCAATAGAATTAGGACATGTGTTAGGGAAATTATGATATCATTCTTACCCTTAATTAACATATTTACTTTTAACCGTGGTAAATAAAATTCAAAAGTTACTATTAAAAAAAAATATTTTAATCTTATTGAACAAAATTTTACTTACTGATATTAACCATTTCTCTTGGATTTTTAAAATTCAACTCATAGAAGTGGTAAAATTATGTTTTATGCAAATTTTCAAATGCACCTAAAAGGTGGGTAAAATAGGTTAAAAAGTTCAATAAAATTTTATACATCTAATTTTATTATAAAATGAATTCAATGAATTAAATTGAACTTATATAGGTATTATATGTCTATTTTTACTTAAAATAAATTTAAATAAAATGAATAATTATTTAAATAAAATGTTGATTTTAAATAATAACGTAGTTTTTTCCCTATTCATCAAAAATGGAATGTTTTCAGTAAAATTAAATAAATTCAACCTAAGATAATTTCGATATTACAAATTAAAAAATGAAGTCTATTTTACTAAATTCAAAATATATAAGTTTAACTTATTAATTTAAAATCAATTCCTGTTGTCAAAACCAGAATGCAGGTTTTTAAAAAGTAAAAACTATCAAAAGATTGACATGTTTTAATGTCGAATTTAAATGTGAAATTACTTATAATGAACTGAATTGTATTAAATGATAAAAATATAACCTAATTATACTTAAAAACATTCATATTTATAATTTAACACTATAAATTAATTCTATTAAAAAAGTTGTTTTCAATTAAAACATAGTATTTTTCACTATTCATCAAAATATGAAAGTTATCAGAAAAATACCAAATATTTATCCAAAACTATTTTTTTACATCCCAATTCTAAATAAGAATTTAATTAAATTAAATTTAATATATAATAGTGTCAAATATTGATTTTAAAAAGGGTTCTCCATTAAAAGGTGGTAAAATTGCATTTTTTGAAAAATACTTCTTTTATTTGAAAAAATGAATTTGTTCTTATATTATGTCTAATAAACACATAATATGGATGTTAAAATTATATGGATTATATAAGATTAAAAATTCAATTAATACTATTCATAATCTCTTTTTGAACAGCTAGTTTGTTAAGTTTTGGTGCACTCGAACTCGGTGTTGCGTGCAACACAAGCTATTGAATTACTTTAATGAGATAATGTACTATGAAATATTGGGTTGTTACATTTCCCATCCTTCATAAAATTGAATCTTCACAATTTCAAAGTTTTCTTCCAAAATAAAAGTTTAATAATAGAAAAATACCTTTTTGAAAACTCTCATTGGAAATTGGGTAAATAAAATTTAGTCTTAATAAGAGGTAAATGGAGTGAAAAAGTTACCACCAAATTAGGATCTCGATTAGGATAACATTGGTTGAAATTCGAGACACATAATTGGAGGAAAAACATGAATATTTATCGGGTTTTATTGAGGTCATCAATCACAATCAAGTGTACAATTGAGAGCCTCAAAGCCGTCAATCTACGATGATTTAAAATATCATCGGTTCAAAAAAACATAAGGTATTAAGATAACACATTTTTTTAATATCCCTTCCCTAAAGTTTAAGAATTAATTTATTCATATAATAATAGGGAAAAAATATACTTGATAAGTAGAGTTTCATGCTTCAACTAATTCCTACCACAAACTCATCTTTCAATCCAAAAGATAATAGAATTCAAAAATATTCTATTTATCCTAATCATATAAGGTTTCAAAAATAATGAATTTATAATATATTTTTCAGACTATTTAAAAAACTACATTTTACAAACTAGGACATCACGTAGGCTTGTGGTAGGTGATGCACCCCTATCACCCTTCGGTTGCGGGTTCAAGTCTCGCAGCCTTGCCGGACGCGAAGCGTTGTCGTCCGACCTCCGGGTTGTCCTTTTTATGATAATCCAAAAATAATCTCAAGAAATGATTTAACCTTAACAATAGTATACAATGTCAAACTTAATCGATTCCAACCTTTAGACTTATCCAAAATAATTCTGTCCAAACTAACACTCCAAAATTTATAAGGAAGGTAAACACACCGAAGATCCTTTTTGCCACGTAATAACATGTGAATAACTTCATCATGTATTATTTTTAAAACACAGTAACACCCAAAATTATCATATAACCATATTTATTACATTCATGCTCCCTTATTCCTTTTAGAATACTGAATATAACCCTTATATCCCACAATGTTGTAAACTCCATCAGTGATGGAATAAAAAAACCATTAACCAGTTCCAAGGATGTCAATAATATCTAATATAATTTATCCAAATCAATCATCTCTTATTCCAAAATAAATACCTTAGTATCTGGACCATATTAACTTTTTTTATTTCCTTCCACCATGTATTTTCCAAGAAGTTTAACTTTCCATTGAGTTACTTTTCTTCGTTCTACTAATATCAAGTCCTTGAAGAAATAGTACTGCAGTACAATCCTTATATACTCTATAATTCTTATAACATGTACATAATTAATAAAATAATCAAATAACGCAATAATTTAATAACAACCTAAGAACTCTTAATCATTAATCTTAATCTTTGGTAGTATCATAACTTGATTATTATCCAATAGCATCATTTTGGGTATACTCTGATGATTTGGACATTGATTCGCGTTGTGTCCCAACTCCTTGCATATGAAGCATTGTACATTTGAAAAAATTTCTCACCCCTTCAATCACGTACTTAGTGTCCTTCTTCCCCATAATTATAAAAAACTCCCATTCCATTCAATCATTTACCAAGGTTATTCTTTTCATAGTTATCACATATGGGAAAATACTTCTTTCCACTCTTCTCTTTATCCATCTTTCTCTCTTCCATCATTTTCTTCTCTGGCTTCCCTTCAAAGCCATAGGACTCATAAAATTATTTACTTATCTTATTAACACATGATACTATTTCTTCATATGATGATAATAGGTGGGAGACTATTTTCTCTCTAAATGTTGGCTTAATACCATGAAATATATGATCCTTCTTACTCTTTGGATCATGCTTATTGTGGGAGTTCTCATTCCATCCACTGGGAACCATTTCTAAGTAGTGGTATACACTAGGTTAGTTTTATAAATCACAATGCATAATTCCAAACTTGTAACATTACTAACATAAATTGAAATGATTAGGCATATAATCTATAATCATAAAAAATGTTTTTTGAGGAATTATTTACTCCTAAATCTTTCATAATGGCTTGTAAAGAAAATGTGAATTATCCTAAGCATATCCTCCAGGAGTGTCGTAACCAAGAGTGCAGCAAGGCCTGTTGTCATGTACACGGTACCCCCAGGTCAAGCCTGAAACTTCTTGTCAGAGTTATCACTCCATGGTACATCTGTACCAGAGCCGTCTCTATCTGCTCGTATCCATACATGGATGTATTGCTTGGAAAAAACACATAATCTCTACATTACCAAAATTCTAGTAAATTCCTCTATACTAATCCTCAAAGTCTATATTATGGTAATTTTCTCTAATAAGAATTTATCTAAATATATTTCCATGGTTTTTGATAAAATTCCTATGATACAAACTGTAATGCCCTGACCTCAGTTACCCAGAGTCGGTGCACTATTACATAACATTGGATTGATTACAAGGAATCATGTCCTGAAATACCGATCTGTTTAGCAGTGTTGGAAAATAGATTACATACATAAACATTACATTATACATTAAAAAATAAAAGACAACATAAATGATCCTTTGAGAATGGTATTAATCCATTAGCTTAACCCTTCTTATCAATCATAAAATACTTCTTCACATCCTGGAAAAAATAAAACACATAAAGTGGCGATCTCAGATTCTCAGTAAGGATAACAATATAGTAGAAACATTCATAAATAAGCATAAAAATTTAAGACGATGTATTTGACTAAAAAAAAACCTTTTAATCTTAAACTTAAGCATAATATGGTAAATATAAAATCAAATAATTCCATTTACTTATTCTCATGGGTATTCTACTAGTCTAATAGTCACATGAAATATCAATAGCTACTTTCATAATGATGGAAGGCATAATTCCAGACTTCATAACCACATAGTCATGGCCTTATGCCAAGACTACAAATAAGATTTTGTCAAGGCCTTGTTCCAAGACAATAATTTTTCTCATGAGACCTACTGATGCATCGATGAGCTATAGCAGGCTCCACCTGTCACTTACTAAGACCAATGCATTCCTCATATGAAAAGGTTTAAATATAACATAAAAATTCATATTAAAACTAGCATACGAAATGTCAATAATTTATCCATAAACCATGAATGGTATAAAAAGAACAAATCCATAGTCAAACATATCACAAAACCTTAAATACAATATGGAAGAATTTTATCATAATAAATCAACTTTAAACAAGTTTAAAATCTATCAAGGGATGTTGATATAGATGAAAATGATTTGTAAAAACCATTGAGTGAAATATCCATTTTTCATACAAACATTTAAAAGTCACAAAATTTAGAAATGAAGACATTTAAAGGCATTTTTGAATAAATTTGTCCCATACCACTTTGAAACATTTGAAAGGAATTAATATTTTAAAAACATTCATGTCCATATATATAAATCCTTAAAAAACATTTTGAAAACATGGACATTAATGAAAATGATTTAGAAGAATAAATATTTACAACATTTAAAATGTTGTTTTAGTAAGAAAATTCCCTTAAAAATAATCCCTTTGAAAACTATTTTATGAAACATGGACATGGATAATAAATATTTCCTTGTAGATAATTATGTAAAAACAACCTCAGATAATAAATATATTGTGAAATTAACCCTTACCTTGCACTTTTCTTTAGTCAAGGGTACATTTAACCTCTTGTATAAAGACCATAGTATGTTATTAAATTATAACAGAACCATATAAATATTTATTATATCATACATGATTCATTTATGAATTTATACTATTTATATAATAATAATTTCCATGTTAAAGTAACATTTCAGGTAATAATCACTTTGTTTATCATACGTGTTTTAACTTGTTACTCTTGATTGTATAACTTAGATCATGATTTAAACACTTACAGAATATAAAACATGATTTATATATAATATATATTTAGAATATAAAAATGTATAGTAGACATCTATATGAAATGGAAAACACTGTTTATGGAGATGGTAGGCCATACGTACGCATAAATGTTGTTTCTGTTTTCATATCGTATTGAACAGAACTAAGTGAATAAGATATATATAAGTATATAAATATATATATCCAGTATCATTAATATGTCATATATTACATACTTATTAATGATATATATTTTACAATCATAGTTGAATGGTGATATTAGCTGTGTCTCTTGGATTTTTTAAATTCAACTTACAAAAGTGGTAAAATTATGTTTTATGCAAATTTTCAAATGCTCCTAGGAGGTGGGTAAAATAGGCTAGAAAGTTCAATAAAATTTAATAAATCTAATTTTATTATAAAATTACTCCAATGAATTAAATTAATCTTATATAGGTATTATATGTCTATTTTTACTTAAAACAAATTTAAATAAAATAAATAATTATTTAAATAAAAATTCGGTTTAAAATAATAACAGAGTTTTTCACTATTCATAAAAAATTGAATGTTTTCATAAAAATTCTATGAATTCACTCTAAGATAATTTTGATGTTACGAATTAAAAAATGAATTCTATTTTAAAAAATTAAATATATATAAATTGCATTTATTAACTTAAAATTAATTCCCATTGTCAAAACCAAAAAGCAGGTTTTTAAAAAGTAAAAACTATCAAAAGATTGACATGTGTTTATGTCAAATTTAAATGTGAAATTACTTGTAATGACCTATATTGTATTAAATTAATAAAATATAACCTAATTATACTTTAAAACAATTTAAATTCTAAATTTAATACTATAAATTAATTCAACTAAAAAAGTTTTTTTCAATTAAAACATAGTATTTTTCACTATTCATCAAAATATGAAAGTTATCTGAAAAGTACCAAAAATTTATCCAAAGTAATTTTTTATGTCTCTCTTATAAATAAGAATTTAATTTCATTAAATTAAATATATAAAAGTGTGAAATATTGGTTTTAAAAAGGGTTCTCCATTAAAAGGTGGTAAAATTGATTTTTTTTAAAAATACATCTTTTATCTGAAAAAATGAATTTGTTCTTATATTTTGTCTAAGAAACAAATAATATGGGTGTTAAAATTATATATATTATATAAGATTCAAAATGAAATTAATAATATCCATAATCGCTTTTTGAACGGCCTGTCGGGTAAGTTGTGGTGCACTCGAACTCAGTGTTGCATGTAGCGCAAGCTATTGAATTACTTTAATGAGATAACATACTATGAATTCTTGGGGTGTTACACCTGACCCTGAGACAGGGGAAGAATTTGAGTCGGTGGTGGAATAAATTTCACCACTCATATTTGAAATTGATGAACATGAATAGGTAATGGTAGTGGTACTTGAAGATTCATTCATCCTCACTCAACCACTGCTAGGAGAGATAGATGAAAAATAAATGGCTGCTAGTTTACAAAAGGCAGATCAAGTTAATTTGAAAAATTTTGGATGTAAATGGGTAAAAATTGAGATGAGACATGATCTCTTTATTCCTTAAAAAGTATTTGTGCCACCACCATCTAATATATATATTTCCTTGTAAGAAGAATAAACAACCCAAGTGGTGAAATTTTAAGGGAGGATGGAGGAGCTCGCCTACCTACCATCGTCTAACAAAGATTAACTCAAAGAGCCATTTTTCACCAAAGAAGAGATACAATCCAAACTAAATTAGGGATTTGATACATTCATGAACTCAAAATCATATAATTTCATTGAAACTAATTTGATTATCAATCCCAATTGTTTTAAATTTTCAGAATCGACCCACTCTAATTATTCCGTAGAAGACGATAAGGAAAAAGAGGACACACCTGTTGAAGAACACATGTAGCTCTCCAAAAATATTGAGCATATACTGGAGAAATAACATGAAGGGGTCCGAGTGGATTTTCTAGAATAACAAGAGACACAACCTTCCTACATATAAATGGAATATTTTGGAATTAATTCTTCAAATTTAAATTCTATCGATATTAAATTACATTCTAAATCTCACTCTGATTAATCTCTTAATGCAGCACATCTGGATAAACCAATGGATAGTGAAGATGGGGTTGAATATTTTGAAACCAAATATGAGGTGGTTCCATAATTCATCCTACCCCTACCATGAAATTTGTACCTCATTGAAAAGTGGTGGGATTTAGTGCACATTATACATGAATTATTCTCAAACAAGAACTAATAAATGCAATCTAGGAGGAACATCATGTGGTTGTTCAAATCCATGAAACTCCACCCATAATGAGTCTATAGATAATAGATGTTACTTAAATCTGGTGGAAGTAAAAATTCAGGCCCCTTAGGGTATAATACCGAGTCATATTTATTTACTTACATTCTTGGAGTTTAATTTTCATTATCTAGTATTAGTACAACATGCATCCCCACTCCCTCTTTTATGTTTGAGCGTAAAATAGACGATCCTTGTGCTTAATTGAGTAATTTTATTTTGTAGGTGTGTGATGGCACAATATATCCCCCAAATAGAGAAGAAATATAACTAGATAATCATGGGGAAGGGAGTTTACTTTTAATTTTTATATTTTAAACTCTATATATTTTTGTCTAAAAAATAGTTTTGAGCATAAAATGGAAATTTCATGCCCATTCCACTACAACATAACTAGCCTCTAATAACACTAGAAATGACCTTTATCAATACTGGAAAACCACTGACTACACAGATGAGGGTAAAAGACCTAATATTTTATCAGTTCTAAAAAAGTGATGATAAAATGATCCTTTATAAGCACTAATAAAAGCGATGAGAATTGGGACTTTTATTACTGATTTTAATATCATTGATAAAGGAACCATTTATCAGTGATTTAATTTAGCACTACTAAATGAATTGTTTATCAGTAGTTAAAAAATGCTGATAAAGGGTCTTTTATCAAGGATTATAGATGAACTGATAATGGATCGATTTATCAGTGCTTATAAAATCCCTAATAAAGGACCTTTTATCAGCGCTTTTAAAAGTGCTGATAAAGTTTCATACTATAGTGTGTTGTAACATCACACTTCCAGACCACTGCAATGTGATGTAACAACACACCACTACACCAAAAAACACACCATATATCAATAGAAATAAGTACCAATAAAAAAATTAAGTGAAATAAAATATACAACACAAATAGAAGAAAAAACACTATATTATAGACATTTCAAACATTAGTGTATACAGTTACATAAATATAAATCATTATATACATTCAAAAACATCAATGTTCCATTATCTTTTAATCCTGACCTAACTTATAGAATTTCTAAACATTACACTCTTACTAAGGAAAAATAATGAACCTTTATATATAAAAAATTATTATGTTAGTAATAATATAAATTAAAAAATTAATAGAAATTTTTAAATTTAATAAAATTGATGAGAATTTTAAATAAAAATACATACTTAGAGTATTAATAGTCACACCATGCGTTGGATTGTGGTGCCTCTAATTCCAACACATCTAAAATGATTTGTGGATAATTTTATCAAAGTATCAAAACAATCTGAATGTATTTTCTCTATTTTGAGTGCATTAGTTGTCTTTTATTAATAAAATGTCATTTTAAATAGAAAACACACACTTCTGACTCATTTTGATCACATAATGTATCAGTTTTATGTAAAATAGATTCTTACATGTCATAAATGACTTATGAATCATTTTACTAAATTATCAATAAATGAAGAGTTTGTTTGATCTATTTTTAGTGAGTGAAACTTTTTGACCTAAAATGTTGATTTTAAACTGATAATGGACACTTTGAGTCATACCATATAGATAATGTATCAGATTAAGGTGAAACTATTTCCTAAATGTCACAAATTATATAAGGATCATGGATTTAAATTATCAAAATAGTTCGAATGTGTTTTATTTGTTTTGAGTAGGAGAGTTGTCCATTATACTAAAACGAATGACAATTTTATATAAAAAGATGCACTTTGAGTCATATAGATCACACAATGCATTGGATTGAGGTGAGGAAAATTTCTATATTTCCAAAATGACTTTTGATTTTTTTCTTAAAGTTTCAAAACAATATAAATGTGTTTGATCAGTTTTGAGTATGTCGCTTGTCTTTTTTTACTAAAATGTCATTTTAAAATTGAAACACACACTTTGACTCATACTGATCACATTGTGTATCAGATTGAGGTGCGGCTAATTTTTACATATCAAGGATGACTTAGGGATAATTTTTCTAAAGTATTTAATTAATGTGAATGTGTATTCTTGGTTTTATTAGTTAATTTGTCCTTTTTAGAAAAATTGATGACAATTCTTAATAAAAAGGAAAACTTTGAGTCATACTGGTCACAATGTGCATCATATTGAGGTGAATCTAATTACTACACATCCAAAACAACTTATGGATAATTTCACTAATTCTTCAAAACAATATTAACATGTTTTATTCATTTTGAGTATATCACTTTCCTGTTTTACTAAAATTCTATTTTAAATTTAAAACACACACTGTGACTCAAATCGATCACATTGTATATCTGATTGAGGTGAGGCTGATTTCTAAACATAAAAAATGACTTATGGATCATTTTGATAAATTATTAAAATAACGTGAATGAATTTTATTAGGTTTCCATAGGAAAGTTGGACTTTTTTACTAAAATTGATGTCAATTTAAAATAAAAAAACACACTTGGAGTCATACCAACCAAAACATGCATCATATTGAGGTGCGAGTAATTTGTGCACGTCTAGAATCACTTATGAATAATTTTATTAAACTATCAAAAAAATATGAATGTGTTTTATCAGTATTGAGTACATCACTTTTTTTATTCTAAAATGTCATTTTAAAATTAAAACATGAACTTTGACTCATACTAATCCCATTGTGTATCATATTGAGGTGAGAATGATTTTTACACATAAAATGACCTATAAATCATTTTACTAAAGTATTTATTCAATTTGAATACATTTTCTCAGTTTTGAGTAAGTCAGTTGGTCTTTTTACTAAAATTGATGTCAACTTTTAATAAAAACACAAACTTGGTGTCACACCGGTCACATTGCACATCATATTGAGGTGTAGATGATTCATGCACGTCTCAAATCACTTATGGATTATTGTAATAAACTATCAAAACAATATGAATGTGTTTGTTTTGTTTTGAGCAGGGCAATTCTTTTAACTAAATTTGATGTCAATTTTAAATAAATAAGCACAAAGAGTCATACCGATAACACCATGCATAAAATTGAGGTACATATGATTCCTACACATCCCAAATGACTTATGTATCATATTCCAAAAGTATAAAAACAATATTAATGTATTATCTTATTTTTGAGTACGTCACTTGTACTTTTTAATAAATGTCATTTTAAACTTCAAACATGAACTTTGACTCATACGGATCACATCGTGTATCCGTTTGATTTGAGAGTAATTCCTACACATCACAAATGATTTATGAACAAATTATATAAATTATCAAATAAATATAAGGATGTTTTCTTAGTTTTCAGTGAGTGAAACTTTTTAATGTCAAATTGAGATTTTAAACTGATAAAAGACACATTGAGTCATATCAGACACATCATGTATTAGATTGAGGTGAAACAAGTTATTAAAAATCAAAAATGACTTATGGACCATTTTATTAAATTATAAAAATAATATGAATATGTTTTATCAGTTTTGAATATGTAAATTGTCTTTTTTACTAAAATTGATGTCATTTTTCAATAGAAAGAAGCACTTAGAGTTATACCGGTCACATCATGTGTCAGATTGAGGTATGGTTGATTACTAAAAGTCCTAAAGTCTTGAATCAATCTTAAATGAAAATGTTACCACAATTTTCAGTGAAATTCTTTATCAAACTTCCAACACTGCATGAACATCCTCGAACAAACAACATCAACTTGAAAAAAAGAATCCACATGTATAATAAACCAATTATTATGAGTAAGAGTAAAAAAAATAAATTAAAAATAAATATGGAATAATAAATTAATTTTATGGAAAATTATTTTAATATGAAAATATCAATATTAAATCTATAATTGAGTAGTATAGGAAACTTGAAGTAAAGTGATAATTTCCAACAATACAAGGGTAAAAGGTTTTGAGGGAGAAACATTCTGTGGAAGTTTTGGTGTAGAAAGGAATGAAAGATGGATAGACCACCCCACATGAAAAAAATAATCCACATGTATAAGAAAACAATTATTTTTTGAGTAATACTAAAAATAAATAAATTAAACATAAATATTAAACAATATGTTAATTTTATGGAAAATTATTTTACTGCACAAACATGAATATTAGATTTGTAATTGAGAAGAGGATGCGTCATTTCTCTTACTGTAATGGTAGTGGAGGAAACTTGAGATAAAGTGATAAATGCACCAATTTAGGTATAAAAAGGTTTCTAGGGAGAATATTTCTATGGAGTTTTTGTGAAAAAGGCATGAAATATAGACATATTACCCAAACTCTAACAAAAAAGGCACCTATATAAGAAAATGATTATTTTGTGAGTAATACTAAAAATAAATCGAATAAAAATAAATATTAAATAATAAATTAATTCAATAGAAAATGATTTTACTATTCAAACATCAAGATTACCCCTTTAATTGATCATATAAAACCTCATTTCTCTTCCTGCAAAGGTAGTGGAGAGAACTTGAAAGAAAGTGATAAATGCACTACTTAAGGTGTGAGTTGGTTTTGAGGGATAATAAGTCTATGAAATTTTTGGTTATGAATTTCATGAAATATGGAAATAGTACCACAACTCGAAAAAAATAATCCACCTATATTAGAAAATAATTATTATGTTATTAATACAAATAAGAAATACATTAAACCTAAATATGAAACAATATAGTTATTCCAGAGGAAATGGTTTCACTTTGAAAACATCAATATTAAACCAATGATTGAGCAGAGACAACATCATTGATATAATTGCAAAGGCATTACACATTGATATAAATATTCTAAAATAAATGAACTCTGCAAGAAATAATGAAAATTAAATCAACATTACATTATATAATTTTTTTATTAAAATATAGTAAATATATTGTAACAATATATTTACATATTTCCAAATGGTTTCATTCATTATAGATTGTTCTTCTGAGGGATTGGTAACATCATCATGGGCATAAAACACGTTCTAATTTAGTAGTAAATCATTTTATTTAGATAATGTTAATGTAGTACAGAACATATAATATTATGAGGAAAAATATAATATATTAAAAAAATTACTTTCTCATTGAACCCTATTTATTTTTTCAAAGTTTACAAGGATTTTATCCCTCTATAGAGAATCCAAATCCTCTATTTATGGTACTATTTAACATACAATAAATTGTATACATCGGAACTGACATGGACGAATTATGATGTACTAATGAAAGGGTTATCCTAGATTGAATTTTCATCCGACTCAACATTTTTTATAGTCACCAGCAGGAAAATCGACCAATTATTGTTTCTTGGATCAGAGGCATAATATAATTTCACTACTTATGATTCCATTATTAACAAATCATATTTTCCCCTTACAAACTGAAATTGACAATCAAAAATCCAATTTCATCAACTTTCACTCTATTGATATTGTAAACTCATTTGAAATGGAAAATAAGCATTGTAAATGTTGTATAATCCACCTTTTATATCTATTTGATGATACAAAAATATGAAATATTTTCATAAATTGTATTTATATCCTTGTAACTATATATGTGCATCACTTCATCCACAAGTGTAATACCTATGTTTTTTATCGTAATGAAGTCATCATGTTCTTTTGTATACAACATATAACCATAGATTGCAAAACTAGTGTAAGATATAACATTTGTATTCAGCCCTCTGGCTATCCATTCAAGTTGTTCGACAATTGAATTCATATTCTCCGACAACTCCTTATAAATTTTATCTTTGAACCATCCTATAAACTATTGATTACGTGTATTTCATATTTATACTTCATTCCATGATGGATTCAAATATCTAATTATTTATTTGTGGTATTCAATGTATGGATGAACATCTTCACTATTATGTAATTTGTAAATATATTTTTTCTTCTGATATTTCAAAGTAATTATAACAACATCTCTTTTAGAAATCCCTATGCCCATAAGGTGTTCATTATGATGAGCCTTTGGGAGATCGACACTTTCAATATTTAATAGGTAATTGGTAAAAAAATTAATAGCTTCTTCCATAATATATATTATTACAATAAAACCTTATGGATAAATTTGATTCATGGAATACCCTTTAAAAATCATTATATAATGTTCAATGTAGTACATCTATCTATAATGGAAAGGACCACATAGTTGAACCTCTCTGAACAATTGAACCATGAAGTTGAACATTTTATCAAAAACTTATTTTGGGAAGAACATCTCTAATTCACATAATATGAATGAAATCTGCTTGTTCAGGATAGAAAAATTTTATGGGTCTACAACTTTACTGCTTATGGATTTCAGAAAGAAGAAGAGTCTGGTTAATGAATGTCATAAATTTTTAGGCAGAATGCAAAAGAAATAAACATGCATTACATCATTTATCAAAACATGATAGTTGTGTGATTTTAGTCCTTATAATAACAAATTATTTATTGAAACAATATTATTTATATTTTATGAATACCCCTTTGGAACTTTTACACTTGTAAGAAAAACGAAAAAAATTCAAATTTCTACAGTCTGGATAGAGTGTAGGCTGCTGGAGGAAGAAAATTCCACCTTTTACCCTTCACCAGTGCCAAATCTTCCCTTATCCCCAGTTCATTTAAGTCCAACCCAGCCTTGATGCCATTATTCATTTTTATGGGAACATTTAATAACATGAAAATAACACTATCAAATATATTTTTTCTATATGCATGATATCAAGAAAATTTCATACATACAAACAATTCTAATATGATAATTCAAAAAATATTGATCTCTTCTTTCTACATGATTTTGTACGTTTTTTTTGAAAATGTCCTACTGAAAATAATGTCAATATTTTTTTTACAGTTGATCACCCATTACTGGAGATAGTGTAGTACCATGTTCGATATTCCAATTAAATGTTGTCATCTAGGATTATTATTTATTTCATCGAGGTAGAAATTTATGATGTCCTAAAAACATATTCATCAATGAATGTTTCAACTTAACTGATTATTTTAATTTTTCACAAATAGAAGACCCAAAAATGACATTAATTATACAGCTTAGTAATTAGCAATAAGTGGGGATGTCATTTATGGTTCCATACAACATGGACCTCCATGTGAATTATTTACTTCTATGGGCAATAAAACTTTTAACACTATTATCGCACAAAAATTTCAGATCTTTGATCAATGTAGTAAAAAAGACATCAATATCATTACTAGGTTTATTTGGTCCATATATAAGTAGATAGAACATAATGTATTTGTGATTCATGCATAACCATGGTGGAAAGTTATAATTTACCAACATGACATAACATATACTTTGAGTACTACTCTATACACCAAAAGGATTTATTCCATCTGTATATAATGAATGACAAAACTTTCTCAATTCATCTCCAAATTTGTGAAACATGTAATAAATTTCATTTCAATGAGGACAATCTAGTAGATGGTGTATGTTTCCATATTTAATTATTTTATCTTCACAACATGTTAATTATATAATGGTTTCCTAACATCTATAAAGTATTCAAAACCATAGAATGATAGGAACGTACCATACAAATTTTAAAGGACTTGATTCATTTTTCTTGTATTGATCTATTCTACATGTAAGGAATTTTATGAGTGATTAATAGTATTTAAAAAACAATATATAATAATTTATACAAGAATTTATTTTTTTAGAGATCAATCCCATTGAATGTAACATTCTTTTAGCGTCATATGTATTTCATGGTTGTTTATTTTCTTCTGGTAGCATATCTTTTAGAAGATGAGTAGTTCTGTAAAGCTGGTGTCACTTCATCCTCTTCCAGCTTTAAAATTGTATAACTTAATTAGAACTAAAAATGTATTGTACATAGTAAAACCCACATACAATTGTATCTTAGGCCAACTATTTAACTCCTCAATCAACTTTGGATAATCAGAAAAGTAATCTTCAATTTCTATTGCCATTTCTTCCATGAGTTCTCAATCATCTCTTACAATGGTATTCAAATCAAATGATTCATAAACCATTGTAATATCCTAATCGATGTCCACAGTCAGTTTTTACTTACGTTTAGTCCAATATTTATAGCTTTGATCAATTCCATGAAAATTCAAATGTTCTTCCAACTCTTTCACACTAATTTTTCTTGAACAAAATCAATTAAAACAATGAGAGAGGATTTTATAAGGGTCTTTTTCATGATCTCTTTCAAACTTGATAAACTTTTTTAACTAAATATTCATATTCATTTGTAAAATAATTAACGTGCATCCGTTTTCAGTTCATATCTATCATATTGGGTTTATAAAATGCTAATTTTATAAAATATATAAATAAATAAACATAAAATATTTATTATAAAAATAATGTGACATTATATATATATATAAAAATGTACATTTATATTATTAATTAAAATTAATGACATATATTTTTTAAATGATCCATGATCTATTAATATCTCATTATAAATAATTTATAAATAATTTATATATAAAATAATTATATGTAATTTCAATTTAACATAATACATTTTGAAAAAATTCATAATCATATTATAAATTTTATTATTATAATTATAAATGATAAATATAAAAATAATATTGTTCCTCAAAATGTATTAAATGTTATACATTATATCATAATCCATAATATAGATAAATTTATAGCATGAATTATAAGTGGTGTACCCTTAAAGGAAATAAATAATCCAGGATTATCTATCATATTTTATGATATCTTCACAGAAAAAGAAAAATTTCACTTTACATAGTACTCATATTTTTAAATATTGATTGATATAATAAAAATGACTTGATTCTATATTTGGAGACATTTTAATAGTGTGTTTTATCACATCATACATTATAATTTTCAATATAAAATGATATGATATTCCAAAACCCAATGAATTTTTTTCTCCTGTTAAAATTTATTATATCATATTACATTAATATATTTTTGTTTAAGATATATTAATTAATAATTAATTCCACTAAATCAATTTACACCATTTCTTATGACTAGGGTTACGAAATACATTATTTCATCCTTTTGTATACAATTTCAAGAATAATTTGATGCATTGGAATTATATTATACAGATGATAATTTTCCTTTGATTGAAAAAAACATATATTGGTAGTGGAAGATTACCTGAATCCAGAACCCATGATATCCATGTGATGAAAAAATCCCAAAAAGAATATAAAATTGATGAATATGTGTACCCAACACTTATGATGGTCACAACACATAATTTCAGTCAAACTATTTGATGAATATCCCTATGAATTAGCTAAAGGATTCCAATATGGTGTTTCTATAAAGAAATATAACTTATTAAATTCCATTAAGAGAAATATCCATTGAGTTCATATGTTTGATCAGATATATAAAAAATTTTAGGTAGTTGTGAAAGAAATAATAGTTAACATTTTGATGTTTTGAGAAGATTTTTTATATTTAAAAACCAAAATCAATCTTCCTTCCTCATTATCATGGATAGTTTATACTATACGAGAATCCAATTACCATTAAAGGGACTACTATCATAGCTCCATTCAGGATTTAATTATTTCATGGAGCCTTAGTATTACTTTTAACATCATTCTTCATACTATTACATTTGATTCTATTTGACAACCTTCATTTATAGGTTGGAATAAAGTCCACTTGGAGGGTGAATATATGGGTAACCAAAAGCCCTTATGATGTGGTTCTCTATTTATATGTAATAATTAAAAATGAAGAAAATTGATTCAAAACAAAAATTTTAAATGGCCAAAACATCAGTAGTCAATCAAACAATGTATCATAAATAAATCGTTTTATTCATAATCTAAAATCAACATTGTACACAAGCATTGGATAAAAAATAAGGACATCATCGAAGAAGAAGTAGAAAACGAAACAAAAAATACACAATGAAAATTATAAGGCATACCTTTCTATGTTAATGAAAATCGGAGACCCTATCTAGAAACCCAAACTACAAAATAATATCAGATGTAGGATGAGATGTTTGAGAAATTGGAGCCAATTGAGGGGTGTGATTTAAGATTCGATTCACTAAGGAGGAGTTCCGACAGTGAGGGGCTTGCATTAAACTTTTCTCCTCCAATGGCCCGAAGCCTCCATTTTTTATTGATTTTGATAATCCACCTTTTAAAGGGTGAGGTAAAACCCTTACAAGGACCGTAGGCATAGGTATTACATTGCCTGTAGGCCTTAGAAGAATTCATTGCCTATAGGCTTAAAACATTACCAAAAACTGAGACTAACTAGTTGGAACTACTCCTCCCCATCATCTTCATCATGAAATATACTCCCCACATTTGTATGGTTGTTCGGCTAGGCTTTCTCGTGCATGCACAAGCTTGTCCCGATGGCAGGTGCCATACCCTCTTATTCTTGTAATTCGTTTAGCTTTTGCTATGGTGAAATCGCCTTGCTCATCCTCCTTCTAGAGCTTGTTACTTATAGATTGAATAAATTAAAAATAAGTACACTTTAGAAATATTGAAAAAATGGATAATTTTTGTGAGTGTGCATTGTATATAAAAAATAATTAATTACATATATATGAAATAAATATATCCTGCATTTGATCTATGTTAAATTGAAAAACCAAATGAAATTCCATTATATATCCATTAAACATTGTAATTAGTCAGTATTTTTTATTCACATTAATTTTTAATTATAATCCATTATTCAATAAATATATGAATATTTAATATAATGATCATAAATATTTAATAATATATCAATCATATTTATATACATTTATATATATCTATATATTTATTTTATTAAATTTAATTATCGTAATTATCTAATTAATAAAATGTTTAATATTTAAAAATGTGCAATAAATTTATTCATTTTTATCAATATTTATTTAATTAATAAATTTTTAATAAATTTTTATTAAACTCATTGTTTATTTATTGATTTATTTGATTATTTCATTTTATTTATTTGAACCTTTATCAGCACTAAAAAAATGCTGAAAAAAATATTTATCAGTGCTAAACATAATGCATTGATAAATTATACCCTTTATCAGTACTAAAAATAAAGCACTAATAAAGGATAACCTTTATTAGTGTTAAAAATAATGTTCTGATAAAGGATACCCTTTATCAGTGTTAAAAAAATCACCGATAAACGAATAAATTTTTCAGCAATTTCTTTAGTGCTGAAAAATATTCCATATAGCAGCACTTTTTTTACCGCTAATATATAATAGCACAATTAAAATCCTGTTTTGTTGTAGTGTGATTGATTTATGCTTTACATGACTTATCTAAGAGACATGAGTTTCTTAGGGATACTAGGATAACCTATTTTATATTTCAATATAAATGAAATTGAATGAGTGAAATGGAGAATTGAATTGTTAAAATAAAGGATGGATATAAAAATGATGAATCATGATTTGAGGGAATTAGTTGATTCATGTAAATGAAATTTTCTCTAAAGATTATCATGATTCAAAATTTTGAAATTCATGAGAATTCATTTTTTATTATTAATCATTCTTTATGTGATTATCCAATATCATATTTTCATTAGCGAGAGAATTTCTAGACTAAGTACTTTCTATATTATCTTGAGCATATTTTTGAGTCATCTTGGGACATGCCACCTGATATAACTTTCATTTCCACTTGACAAAGATAATGACTGTACAAAACCACATTTAAATTGATTGAGTCATCTTTGAAAAAAGAACTTTTCCTTAAAATATCACCTTTTCATCAATCCTTTTTATCTCATAGAAACCATGAATGACCTTGTTAGGAACGAGCCATGTTTCAAGCCATTTTTATCCGTTCCCACCCTCCTCTTATTTATTTTCATGATATCTTAAAGGTGAAGTATTGGGGTGAATGGAATTATGAATAAATGGATTATTTTCATTGTAAGGAAGAATTATGGGGGTGATAAATATGTGTATTGGAAAAGGTTTACATTCATTGTACTCTTTATTTTTCCCATCTTGAATAAAAAATAAAAATGGATAAAAAGAACTAATTTTTTTTGCAAAGAATTGGTTGTAATTTGGGAAATACAAAAAACACCATTACTAGACCAATTATTTTTATCATATGTCGTTAGGGGATGGATGTGAGGTTTATTCTAAAAATAAATTTCAAAAAATAAAAAAAATTAAATGTTCATTGAAATTAAAAAAATATAAAAGATAAGAAAAATTCATGTGGGTACCCAAATCAATCATTATGCTTTCTTTGATCATGACCTCTACATTGAGTTTGAGGGAATTTAGAGTTGTATCAACTAGAAGGGGATAATTTGATTAAGATTTTTCCATTTCTATCATGCAATTTACATTAGTATTTAACCTCGTCCTTAAGATTCACTTTTAATTCCAAACAAACATAATCCTTAGAGTCAATTGAACCTTTAATAAAAGACCTCATGATTTTACGGGATTTTATTTTTTTCAAAGAATATAAAGTAGTTCATTTATAAGCCTATAAATAAGGATCATGTTCTCATGATACGACCATAACACTCATTGACTTAAGATCATGATGGATTAGGGAAAAGAATCCATTGAGAGGTAAATTATGATTCAGTAAGATTAATAATAATGAATTAAGGAGATTTAATGAATGAAAGAATGAGGTCAACCATTTTCAAAAGGGATAAATTAAAATACATGAATTGATTATTTCTCTAAAAAATGGGAAATTGAATCAATATTTTATGTGATATTTGAAAATTTTATTTTAAATGAATGGTTGTTTAATTTTTCTGCAATGAAATTTAAATATTGATAACATTGATGCCCTCTAATTTTTAATGTTGACATTTTATGCTTGAGTACAAGAATGGTTTAAGTGTGGGGTAATTAATAGAAAAAATATTTTCAATAATTTTAATTTTAATTTCAATACCGTTAATCCAACCAAAGTGATCTTTTAAGGTAAATTGTTACATTTTATGGTTTCAGAAGAATTTTGAGGTTAAATGAAAAAAAGAATAATTTTGGATTTTAACAATTTTAACTTATTTATGTATTTTAAAATTTATTTTATATAATAAATTAATTTAGTAAATTAATTTTTTCTAGTTTAAAAATTATTATGGGCTTCATTTTATTATTATGGACCAATAGACAAATCCCACATTTGGAGGGCCAATGTAAGCTCACAAATCATTTCTGAAAATTTGTATGTAGATCTGTATATTACTGAATGTTGGGAATATATATCTCTTAAATTGAAATCAAAATGGATCTAAAATTCGACTTTGATATAAATAAAATCTTTATGAGAATCTTTCATAATTATAACACCACTTGATTATACCAATATCTAGTCTATAAATGCATGGAAATCATATTTTCTAAATTAAAAGATTCATCATGGTCAGAATTAATATTATAATTTGATGGTAAATTACCTATTCTACATATGGGAAATGAAGCTAAATTTTTTCAATAAAATCAGAAACACATTTTTGAACAAATTTCCATAAGACTAATTCTTCCAAATAAATAATTTAGTGGGTCTTCCATGGACAAAAATTTGGAGAAAAATTATTGAGCCAATATTTCACCACTTAAACCTATTAATAGACCATTATAAAACTCCAAATCCTCTTCTATGCTTATAAATAAGAGGCATTTGGCAGATAGATGAGGATCGAGCAGTTCCCATGGATCTTCTCATGCATTGTGCTATAGGGATACCACTAGTTTATGATTTCTTTATTTTCATTTAATTTTATTCCTTATAACAGATACATATTTGTTATTAAAGTGTTTATCTTTTTTTATTCCATAAATTTTCCTCTTCCAACCATAATATCATTCACTCTCTCTTCTATATTTCCATTATGATGAATTTTCACTTTGTAATAGAATGTGAATAACTTGAGGCTTGGACCTAGGTGAGGTTTCATGGTGTTCATAATTGTTTTTCTTTAATTAAACATGTTTAAAATCTTTTTTTGTAGATGTGAGAGTATTGAATGGGTGTAGTAATCATCCACCATGACATTATTTCCAATTTCATTCATTTTCTTTGATTAATTATTTCCCCTCCCTTCTCTTGTTAAAAACCTTCATATAGTGAGGCTGGGGTTTCCTAAAGGGATGAAACAACATATGGTGTAGCTAGGTATTGTAAAAATTACATTCATAGTTGAGGTTCTATCCTATTTGACCATTGGAGGAGGTGAGGTTTGGTGCACTGAAGGCATGATAAAATCACACACACGCAAAATCGATAGAATTTTTTAATGATGTTTCATAAAAATAATTATAAAATTGAATTATAAAAATATTAAATAAAGAAAGAACCCCTATGAACAACCCTAGGATCCAGACTTCTCTTCTTGAACCTCATTCCATGTTTCATTTTCATGTTAGGAAAATTTTATTTTATTTCATTGCATTATTTTTAAAATAAAAAAAACTTTTTCTAAATAAATAATAAAAAACCCCAAAATAATTAGATTAGGTGAATTAAAAATTAGTGATTGAATCGACCGTGATGCTCCTCAAGTTAGATGACATTAGTTAGCCTTGGTGTTGCATTAATAAAATAAGATTTTCTTTTATCATTCCGTATGACAGACATGAGTCGGGAATCATATGAGGTCACCATGTAAATCAAAGAAACCCCTTACAGAACTATCATGATTAATGCATAGAAAAATTTTATAATTATGAAATAGAAGTTAAAATTTCATGCACCCAAGTATTTTTAATAAAAAGGAATTGGATAGAACCACATACCCAGATATTATTGAAAACATTATGCCTCCACATAATGAGGATAGATTAATTAGTGTTTTAGGGATATAATTTTAATCCTCCTGAAATAAAATACAAATGAAATCCAAAGGGGTTTCACTGACATAGAAACCCACCAATCTCCGATGAACCCAAGTTTATGTAAAATCATGGGAAGAAGAGAAAGGGGAGAGATATGAGAAATAGTAAGAGGAAATGATGGAGAAGACATACCTAGAGTCTTCCTTTTAAATCATTCATAAGAATAGATAAGAAGATAATATGACAAGAGATCTCTTTCCCCATCCCTGACACAAACCTTATCCAAATGGGTGGGTTGCGGAGAAAAAGAGATTTTATACTCGTAAACCAACGATCAAACTAACTTACTAACAACAAAAACATAAAAACAACAACAACAATAGTGACAATAAAAAACAAAATATTCAAAAAAATTCTGCATCTTAAATCATCTAAATAATTCCTAACAATAAGTTCACACCATTTTAGCAAAATAATAACATCCTCCACTACATTCCATGTTAAACAAAATATCATCAAATGATACCCATGTATTTTAATAAAATAATTACTCATGATACATGAGTGACACATAGATTTTATAAAACAATAAAACAATAAAACAATAAAACAATAAAACAATATATATATATATATATATATAAAAGAAAATTCATAAATATTATAACCATATAAAATACTCTGTAACATCATCATATAAAATATTTAATTCAATTACAAAGGTGATTTGACCAGGTTTACAGACATATCTTTTAGAGGTGAGAGGAGTGAATTAGTGGTAGTCTTTTTTATGATTTCTTATTTTAAAATCATCCTCTATGACTAATGAATGTCATGGTCCTATAATAACTTAATGTATCACCATTAATCATATACAAAAAAATGGAAAGAAAAAAATAACATGATTAATTTTTGAAGGTTCACCATGAATGTTAGAAACCACTTCATGTTATGTTTTGGATGAGTTCTAAGACACATATTTATACTATAAATCATAAGTGATTACTATAAAAATAATATCTAAAAAGTCCAAGTCACTGGTGAATATAGTGGAGGTATATATACAAAAAATACCTTTATATCTCATGATGTGTTCTTTATAAATTCTTTCAATAGTGTGCGATATTTCTTGAAAATCATGAGTAGTCTCCTGATTAATTGTTTATGCAACCTCATACTATCCCTTCAAAGGATTTTTCCAAAAGCCCCGAAATAAGACTTTTACTAATTCTATCTTTCAGTGTAGTATCATAATATCCTTAATATTAATACCCAAGATACTATAATAGAATATAAACCATTCATAATAATATTGTTTCACAATGCACACCTTATTATTTCATCATAGTACAACACATATTGATACAAAGAAACACTATGTAATTAAATTTATAGTAGATTCTAAAATCAATATGATAAATCATGTAAATTGTTTTACTTAACATAAAAATCATGTACTATTTGGATCATACTCAAAATGTAAGTACCCAGTTGGAGTAATGAACCACTGAGAGGGGGGTGGGTGAATCAGTGGTACCCATTATTCTTCTTTTAGATTCCCTTAAGATTGAGAACAAACTTTGTCTCTTGTTAAAGATATAATTCCCTACTGAGAAACAAACAAGCACACATCCAAATGAACACAAAAATTTACAAGGATAACTATTCAATAAGAATAGCTACGTCCTTGATATGGTTTGAAAAAATCCAGCACCATACAATTCACTAAGAAAACAATCCTTGGATTACAATGAGTAGGATATACCCTTATACTCGTGAAGAACTGTGAAACAATCACTCCAGTTCGTGTGAACCCTCTTAGCACAATAGGGCAATGTCTCTTTTCTTGTAACAACTTATGTTACCTACACTTCCTATAAAATACACAGGTGAAAGCAATTTCAACACAAATTTTCACTTCCTTACCCAGAAGAAAGGTAAGGACTCCTTGGACTTGAGATAGATCAATTATAGTCCAAACTTCCCATTCTGAATCTCCACTCCGAATTCTTCACTATGAATTTTTTTCTCCACTCAAAATCTTCAATCCGAGTCTTCCTCAGTCCGAGAAACTCAATACAGTGACAACTAGTACTAATTCCCCATTTTTAATCTCCACTTCGAATTATCCACTCTGAACTTTTTCTTCACTCTGAATTCTTCAATCCGAACCTTTTCTTCAATCCGAATTCTTCAATTCAAGAAAATTAATACGGTGTCAACCGGTATCAAATTCTCCTAATGATTGAAACTGCAATGAAACTCCGTCGGCCAAACACTTCCTTATCTCTCTATATTATCACATCTTATCTCTCTACTTTTTCATCACAAATCACTTTGCACTCTGATCTCCTTTTATAGGCACTCCAAAGTGTTCTTAGGAAAGAAACCAAAAAAAATTTCCGCTCACTAAGATTCACTGAAATCATAATTTCTTCTGAAATCTCGGAGTAATTAAGACTTTTTCAATGATTCTATAATCTTCTTGAATCTTCTTCCACTCCTCTTGATTTAGAACTTTGGACTTTCCCAGATCCGACTTTGTTACACATGATTCTCGGAATCACTTTATCAAATCCACTCTTCTGTATTCTCAGCATCAATTTATTGGATTCTCCCTTCTGTCTTCCCGATATCACTTTCTCGGATTCACCCGTCTGTCTTCTCGGCATCACTTTCTCGGATTCGCCTTTATTGAGTCTTCGGTATGACACCATTTCAATTCTCAGTATGAATCTTCATCACTTCTTGGCATGACTAACCACTCCTTCGGCATGGATCCCCCTTAACCATCGATACCGGAGATTTTGGATTCTTGATACGACTTCTTAGATTCTCAGAACGACTCTTCCTAATTCTCGGAATGACTTTTGGTTCTTGGTATGTCTCCTCCAATTCTTGGAATGACTTCTGGTTCTCGGTATGACTCCTTCAATTCTCAAAACAACTTCTGGTTCTCAGTATGACTCGTCCAATTCTCAGAATGACTTATGGTTCTTGGAATCACTTCTTCAATTCTCGTAACCACTTCTTCAATTCTCGGAGTGAATTATCCACCCATATTTTTCTTGTATCATGAGTACCTACATATACTAATAATATTAGAGATATAGAACAACAAAGCATCGTCACAATCGGTGCCTTCCCATCTCTTATCATCCTACTTAGGTTCCGAACTTCTTAATTTCCAGACTCCGAATTTCAGACTCCGAAATCTTCGAACACCAGGTTACGAATGTTCAATATTCTTTGTTTCAAATCT
Source organism: Viscum album (assembly GCA_963277665.1). Classification (NCBI taxonomy): domain Eukaryota; kingdom Viridiplantae; phylum Streptophyta; class Magnoliopsida; order Santalales; family Viscaceae; genus Viscum; species Viscum album. The sequence continues at coordinate 2,053,827,697 of OY728150.1, read as the reverse complement.
TCAAACTTCCAGGTTCCAAATTCAAAACTCCGAATGTTCAAAATTCTTGGTTCCGAATTCTTATAAATTCAAGGTCTCATACCTTAATGAAAACTTCCTTAAGATAGAAAAAATAAAATCCATGCAAACCAACTCTTCCTTCAGCTTGGTCCTAACAATCCCTCCCTTTGGATTTTGTTTTCAACCAAGTTTTCCTAAATCACAAAACTTGAAAACCTCAAGCAATGGATTACTTATAAATTATTATAATCCTACATGATCTAAATCATTATTAAAACAAGAATAATTGATAGCAAAACCATGCTGTCCATAGGTAGTGAAAAAGACATCTTCAGCTTCATACTTCTTGTAAACAACTTCACGTTCATTCCTATAACCACTCCAAAAAATAGTTAGAATAGTTCACATACACAAACAATGAAGAATTCACAACTTACCCACAACTCTCTCTTTGAAAAATAGATTTATGATACAAAAAACTTCTCCCCCTTGACAAAAAAATCCAAATATAAGAAGAGAGAGGGGACAGAACAACATACCTTAGCCTTGAAGAGAAAGAGGCTGGACACCCATGTTAAACCTCAATCTTAAGAATGATTCCTTTGGAAAGGGATTCTTGAAAATACCAGTAACATGTTTAGTAGATGAAACATATTCAAGTGTAAGTTCATTCTTTTCCACATTATCTTTTCTTAAATGATATTTGATGTCAATATACTTTGAACGTGAATACTGGACTGGATTCTTGGTAAGGTTATTTGTGCTTTGAATATCACAACCCAAGAGCAAAGGAAACTTCACTTATACTAACAAATATTCCAACTATGTTTTCATCCAGATAAGTTGAGTAGGAACCATGGTTGCATCAACATATTCAGCTTCAGCCATAATAAGTGTCACATAATTTTTCTTCTTCGAGTGACAGCTAACCCAACTTTTCCCCATAAAGACCACTCCAACAGATGTGGATATTCTATCATCAAAATTTCCTACCCAATCTGCATCGGAATATCTAGACAGATCAATGTTATTTGAGACAGTATACTTGATTCCGAACTCTGCTATGCCTTTTATATATATGAGAATTCTGTTTCCAGCAACAAGATGTGATTCTTTAGGAGCACTCTGGAATCTTGCACATAAGTTAACAACAAAAAAAATATCTGGACATGATGTAGTCAAGTATAATAAACTTCTAATCAGCTTTCAATACTCTTTCTGATCAACTTCTTTTCCTTCATCATCTTTTCTTATCTTTTTTACCACTGAGATAGGAGTTGATACAGGTTTTGAGTTTTCCATCCCGAACTTCTTAAAGAGTTCCTTAACATAATTTTCTTGGGAAAGAAAAATCAATTCTTTTTGTTGCAAGATTTGTAACCCAAGAGAGTATCTCATTTCACCCAACATGGAAATCTCAAAGACATTCATCATTTCTTCAGAAAAACATTCACAGCTTCTTTCATCATTCCCAGAAAAAATAACGTTGTCAACATAGACAATCACAATGAGAGAAAGATCTTGGATGTCCTTAATGTACATATTACTGTCAACTCTTCCTTTCATGAAGTTCATCTCCTTTAAGCAGGTATCCCGTTTGGAATACCATGCTCTTGGAACTTACATTAGCCCATACAAGGCTTTCTTCAACCTGAACACATAACTTTCATTCTTCCCAACAACAAAACCACATGGTTGCTCAATATAAACTTCTTCTTTGAGATCACCATTAAGAAATGAGTATTTGGCATCCATTTGAAAGATTTTGTAGCCTCATTGTGCAGCAATATCGAGAATGATTCGGATAGTCTCTAATCTGGAGACTGGAGAAAAAGTTTCTTCAAAGTCAATTCCTTCAATCTGACAGTAGCCTTTGCAAACCAATCTTGTTTTATTTCTGATAACTTCTCCTACTTCATTCAACTTATTCCGGGAGACCCATTTGGTGCCAATAATGTTCTTATTCTCAGGCTTGGGTATGAGTTCCCATGTGTCAATATTTTCAATCTAATCTAATTCTTCATTCATGGCTTGAACCCATTCCGAATGCTCAAAGGCTTCTTTAACATCATTTGGTTCCACTTTGGAATACAAGGAAGTATGTGATATAGAATTACTTTTTATTCTTTTTTGAACCGTGTGACGTTGATCAACAATAATATTTTAAGCTTGAACTTGTTTCATCAGCCTTGGATACGTTTTTTGTGTGCCTTCCTCATCAATTGATATGGCTGAATCTGATTCTTCATCTTGATTAGGATTACAATTCATAGCATCCTTATCAAAATCGTCAACTTCATCTTCCTTATCTTCCTTGTTTGTCTAGACATTCTTATCTTTCCCCGGATTTCTAATGACTTTTACATCAACTACATCCACAATTATTCTTATTTCTTTGTTAAAGCATCTATAACCTCTTCCTTCTGGTGCATATCCAAGAAAAATTCCATCTTCTCATTTCTGCTTGAATTTTCCACTACTTCCCCCCTTCTTCTTTATGATGCATGGGATCCCAAAAACATTAGCATGATTTATCCTTGGAGTAATTCCATAGAAAAGTTTATAAGGATTCTTGTTTGATTGAGGCTTGTAGAAACATCGATTTTGAATGTAAACAGTTGTACTTGTATCTTGCCTCCAAAAGTAATGAATAAGGCCACGTTCAAGTAACATGGTTTTTCCCATTTCCACCAAGCTTCTGTTCTTCCATTAAACAACCCCATTTTGTTGGGGGTGTATATGGAGCACTATATTCATGCCGAATCCCATGATTCTCAAGATAGTTTTCAAATTACTCACTTCTATACTCACCACCAGTATCTGTTCTCAACTTCTACACAGAGTACTCAAATTCTTTCTTAGCTTTCCTTCTGAAGATTTTAAACATTTTTAGGGCATTTGACTTGTGTTTCATAAACATAACACACATAATACGAGTAAAATAATCAATGAAGGTGATGAATTACTTGTATCCATTTTTTTATTGTTTTCTCATTGGCCCATATATATCAGAATGTATTAGTTCAAGGGGTTGTTTAGAACAAATTTCAACCTTCTTATGCACAACACTTGTAATATTTCCTTTCTGAAAGGTAGTGCAACACCAATATCTTATTCTTGGAAAATCTGGAATATCTCAAACACTTTCCCTCTGAGATACCTTTCTCATATTTCTTTGATAAATGTGTCCAAGTCTTCTGTGCCACAACTGATTTTCTTTCACTAAGCTCATGTAACAAGAGTTTTGTGAATCTCCAACCTGAAACAGATTTCCTTTGGTTCGTTGGCCTCTTGTAACAATCTTCCCATATTCTTCACTTTTCACAATAAATCCATCATTCTTGAAGATAAATTTGTTACCCTCATCACACAATTGTGATACACTCAAAAAGTTATGCTTCAGCCCATCAACATACAAAGTTTTCTTGGACTTCAATTTTTCCTTCCTAATGATGGCTGATGCAACACCTTTGATTTTTAAAGATTCATCATTTACAAATTTCACTCTACCTTCTTTAAACTTCTTCATATTATTTAGCAAATTCAAGTCTCCATTCATATGTGAAGAACACCCACTATCAAGTATCCAAGGTCATTCTTCCTTTGTAACTTTTAGATAAGTTTCAACAACAAGGGCCTTTTCTTCTTTCACTTCTTTCTTCACCTTCATCTTATGAGAATTAAGAAATTTTTTTTGATCCAGTAACAACACAAGACATCCTTTTGAAAGGTGTCCAGGTTGTTCACACCTTTCACAAATGGTCTCCAGAAGCTGAAACCTATTTTTTGTCTTGACTTCATTCTTCTCAACTTTCTTCCATAAAACCTTCTCACCCTTCTTCCTTTAAGGAGATTGACTCCCCCTCAATATATGTCTTTCATAACTTGTGGGTTGTTGGTAATAATGTTGATTGAACAAACACATATTTTTTGTATTCCCGAATCCACCACAATACCAACAGTACCCATAGAAAGAGTACCTTCCTCCAAAGATTTTGTACTGATACTTATTTGTTGAACTTTCTTCAGCCCCACCCACCATTCTTTTTTATCAAGATTTCTTTTCCGTAATTCTACCTTCTCTGATTTTTCTTGCTTTTCACCAGTGTTGGAATTAGGTTTCCTTTAAACTCCAGAGTTCCCTGCAACGCTGGTCTTGGCCACATAAGTAAATTTCTTAGCTTTCTTCTTCACAGAAAGCACTTTATTCTTCTATTGAATATCCTCAGAATGTGATTGTTGAGAGCTTCCACCAACATCAGTAGTTGAGTTTTGAAAACAAATGTTTCTTGATTTCAACTTATGAGAGCTTCTCTTGAACAATCTCTAATTGTTCCTCTTTTTCATTCAGCTCAACTTTCATGTTCTCATTTTGATTTTTCTCATCTTCAAGATACTTCTTCAAGTATTCAAGCTCTTTATCAGGTTCTTCTTTAATATTATCTTGATTGCATGCTGAGGAAAATTCATCTTTCAACTTTTTGTTAAGTTTCTCCAGCCTTTTGATCTTCCTTAAACATTCTTTCAATTCTTCTTTCATATGCATCTGAAGCTGAGTTTCTTCTTCTTCCGAGATGCTGCTTCCAAAATCTTCATCATTCAATGCTTGAATGAAAGTATTTTCAACACCATGGTCAACTAATTTTTTGGATTCATCATCACATTATTCATCTTCTTCATTTATCGATAAGAAGCCTTTTCTCTTTGATTTGAAGAAAATCTTTTCTTTCCCCAACATTCCTTTTCCACCCTACTTCTTCCATAACTTTTTGGATTTCTTACTTCTTCATCACTGTCTTCGTCATTCTCTTTTTGAGGACAGTTAGTCGTAAAGTGACCAATGCCTCCACATTCAAAACATTTCAAGGGAAGCTTTCCCTTGTATTTCCTCATGCCTCTTTTAATATTTTTTGAAAACAAGGATAAAATATCGTTAATATTTTTATATACCTTGATTTCAGAGTCAGATTCACCACCATATTCTTCAATCAAGATCTTCTTAGATTTTTATTTCTTTATGGATTTGAAATATAATTCTCTATGAACCTTTGTCATGGTCTTCATAGCCTTTTACCTTCTCATCTCATAAGTAATGAGAGTGCTATGAAAATCATCAAGAGATACAGTCTCTGAATCTTTGTCTTCTAATGAGGATACCTTCGCATCAAATTTATCAAGAAGAATCCTCAATATCCTTTCCACCAAAGTAGAGTCTTTCAGATCTTCTCCAAGACATCTGATGGTACTAACAATATCATTTACCCTGGTGAAGAAATCCCCAACAGATTCATGGTCTCCCATCTTCAGGTCTTCATACTTCAATATCCAGATTGAAGTTTTGCCTTCTTGACTTTTGTATTGCCTTCATATATGTTTTTCAGTTTGTCCCATATACCTTTGGACATGGCCACTCCTTTTACTCTCAAGAATTCACTTTCAGAAAGTGAAGACAATATAGCATTCTTGGCTCTTCCATCATTCTCAAGAAACTTCTTATCAATAGGTGTAAGTGGAACATTGTATTAAATGGGGGGAAACCCAACTATTGTAGCTTCAAGAAATTCATAACTAATAGACATGATATATGGTTTCATTCTACACTTAAAGATGTGATAGTTCTTCCCATAAAATACCAGAATGCCTTTACTGTTTACACAATTCAGATTCTCCATCAGCAAGGAAAAAAATGGAACCTACCTCTGATACCACTTGTAAGTACCCAGTTGGAGTAATGAACCACTGGGTGGGGGGTGAATCAGTGGTACCCATTATTCTTGTTTTATGTTCCCTTAAAATTTAGAACAACCTTTGTCTCCTATTAAAGATATAATTCCCTTCTGAGAAATAAACAAGCACACATCCAAAGGAACACAACAATTTACAAGGTTCACGATTCAATAAGAATAGATACATCCTTGGTATGGTTGGAAATAATCCAGAACCATACAATCCACTAAGAAAACAATACTTATATTACAATGAGTAGGATATACCCTTATACTCGTGAAGCACTGTGAAACAATCACTCCAGTGCGTGTGCACCCTCTTAGCACAATAGGGCAATGTCTCTTTTCTTGTAACAACTTATGTTACCTAAACATCCTTTCAAATACACAAGTGTAAGAAAGTTCATCTAAAATATTCACTTCCTTACCTAGAAGAAAGGAAAAGACTACTTGGACTTGAGAAAGATCAATTACAGTCTGAACCTCCCATTCCAATTCTCCACTCTGAATTCTTCACTTCGAAATTTCTTCTCCATTCCGAATCTTCAATCCGAGTCTTCCTCAGCATGAGAAACACAATAAAGTGAAAACCAGTACTGATTCCCCATTACAAATATCCACTTCGAATTATCCACTCTGAACTTTTTCTTCACTCTGAATTCTTCAATCCGAACCTTTTCCTCACTACGAATTCTTCAATCCAGGAAACTCATTACGATGTCAACCAGTATCAAATTCTCGTAACGATTGAAACTGCAATGAAACTTTGTCGGCCAAACACTTCCTTCTCTCTCTATATTATCAGAGCTTCTCTCTCTACTTTTTCATCACAAATCACTTTTCACTCTGATCTCCATTTATAGGCACCCCAAAATGTTATTTGGAAGGACACCACAAAATTTTCCCGCTCACTAAGATTCACCCAAATCTTAATTTCACATGAAATATCGGAGTAATTAAGACTTTTTCAACACTTATAGAATCTTCTAGAATCTTCTCACACTCCCCTTGATTTAGAACTTTGGTCTTTTCTGGATCCAAATTTGTGACACAAGATTCTCAGGATCACTTTCTCAGATCCACTCTTCTGTCTTCTCAGCATCACATTCTCAGATTCACCCTTCGGTATTCTCGGCATCACTTTCATGGATTCTCCCTTCTGTCTTCTCAACATCACATTCTCTGATTCACCCTTCTTGAGTCTTCGGTATGACACCATTTTAATTATTGGTATGACTCTTCATCACTTTATGGCATGGCAAACCACTACTTCGGCATGACTCCTCCTCATCCATCGATACCTGAGATTTTGGATTCTCGATACGAATTCATTGATTCTCGGAACGGATCTTTCTGATTCTCGGAATGAATTTTGGTTCCCGGTATGTCTCCTCCAATTATTTGAACGACTTCTAGTTCTCGGTATGACTCCTCCAATTCTTGGAACGACTTCTGGTTCTCAGAATCACTTCTTCAATTCTCGTAATCACTTCTTCAATTCTTGAAGTGACTTCTCCACCCATATTTTTCTTATATCATGAGTACCTGCATATACTCATAATATTAGAGATACAGAACAACAAATAATCGTTACAATCGGTGCCTTCACATATCCTATCAGCCTACTTAGGTTCCGAACTTCTTAATTTCCAAACTCCGAATTTCAGACTTCGAAATCTTCGAACACCAGGTTCCAAATGTTCAATATTCTTTGTTCCGAATCTTCAAACTTCAAACTTCCGAATTCTAGACTCCGAATGTTCAACATTCATGGCTCCAAATTCTTAGAAAATCATGGTGTCTTACCTTTATGAAAACATTCTTTAATATCAACAAAAGGAAATCCATGCAAACCAACTCTTCCTTTAGCTTGGTCCTAACACAAAAAAGAATAATATGTACATGAGATAAATTGTTATTAACACCAAAATAATAAAAATTGAAATTGACTTTGTGTAAGAAATTAGAGAAAGATGTGAATGGGGTTTGATTTTGGTGTGTATATAAGGATTGATTTTACAATTTGGGATTATGGACCATTGGTTAATATGAACATTGTGGATTATTAATGTTGGTCAATATTACCCTTTTTTTCAATTTAATCTTTGGGCATTTTGACTATTAGTGATATAATGATTAAGTACAAACTATTAAGATTATTCTATATTAAGGATAATGATGAATATTAATTATAACATAATGGAGGAAATACCACATATACTAATTGGAACATCCCTTACAAATTTTATCTATAAGAGATTGGGAAGAGGGTAGCATTAATTGGGTTCTCCCTTAACCAAGACCTACCAGAACTCCAATAAGTGATGTTAGAGCAGAACCGTATGCTGGAGAAGTTCAACAGAGTTGAGATCATCACCTAATCAATTTTTACCAAACCACCCCATAAAGGTGCCAACATTTCACACCTTACCCTTAGGGCGTATTCTAGTATGATTAGAGATTATCTATCTAGTGGTAGATTTTTATTGTAATAAAATTTAACGAATGTTTAATCTTATAATTTTTTTTAATGAATGTATCAACCTAACATACAGGGTAAAATATTTGTAAAAATATAAAGAATTTTATAAAATGGATTTTATATTTGGAATCAGGAAATCAAAACTAGAGAAGGGGTTAAATTTGGTAATTTTTAATTAAAATGATAAAATATGGTCAAAATGGGGGACTATGGTAAAATATGGTAAATATGGTATGTATGACATCATATTTAAGTAAAAATTACTCATTTTATTCAATTATGTGATATTTAAATATTTTTGGCACTAGAAACTATATTAGGTCATTAAATAGGGAGTGGAATAAAATGGTTACAGTGGAACACTACAAGAAAGTGGAATAATAAACTATTTAATAAATTATTCCCCGAAATTCCACTCACCGCACCTATAAAAAACCACCGCTCCTCTCATTAGTACACACTAAATTTTAATTTCCTTAATTATTTATCTCTTAAAGAGTCTCTCTCATAGAACTCTCTCTATTATTTTATATCTTAGATGGATCTAACGTCATGCTCCAATCTATGAAGCTCAAGAGGGGTAATTATTCATATTTCTTTCCCTTCATTTCCTATTTGAATATACTTATTTTTATTATCATTTAAACATAAATTATATATGATTATTTACTATTTATCCACATTATTATTTTATATTTGATATATTAACAATGTTAAATTATATATACCCCTTACTTTATACACTTTTTATAAGTAATTACAATGCCTAATTCTCTTTGTAGCCATAGAAATCATATACATTGGTTAAGTAAAAAGAGTGTGATTTTCAAGAAAATAAATACCTATATGGGTACTGCATGTGGAAATTGTTTTGTAATAGATTCATGTAGTTGTAATAACCCATTTTTTTCTTAATATGGTATATAACATTCATTATCCTGGTGCACAATGAACATGCCCTTACTGCACACCTAGTTTGACACTCCAGAGGGTTATACTCTTGATAATAGGCATACTTTTTATAAAACAAAACACAGAATTCATATGGTGGTATTTAATTTATGTGTTTACTTGGTATCCTTACATTACAAGTATAATTTTTAAACACATTTACAATCCTTAATCTCGATAAGTACCTATTAAATACAAATTCATTTAAACCAATTTTTGTGGGTACCTTTTGAAAACTGTGAATCCCTTATTATTCCATACATGTCTTTAGGGAATCCACTTATACAATCTTATTCATTAACCTAGGAAATCTATTTATGTCTCATATAATATATTATTCAATACTATACGATCACATATGATGACTTCCATTGGGGAAATGTTATATTCATTTCTATGTTGTTCAACCCGAAACATTATTCCATGTATATCCTATATTCATTTTGTATGTGATTCTATACATTGTCATTTTATGCGATGGGTGTGACCTGTAATTATAAATCCCCTTATTGCACCGGTAGGTCTCATTGTACAACTAATATTAACTAATAGGAGGGTCCTTATCCTTTCTGTATAATTTATTCTCACCGAAATTTGATGATATGATTAGGATATATAAAATTATACAATTCCATCTTTTAGATTATTTTTATTAACCATGGGATTATAATTTCTCTTTATTATATGAACTACACTTATGTACTCATTGTTATCGATTCTATTGTACTAATGATGTTTTATATGAAATATTTATCCTTTATTAGCATCCAATGTATTATTTTACACTTAATAGGAATTTAATCTCACCACCTTTACTTGGCTTCATCATTTCCAAAGGTAATGAAGTGGAATAATATGATTGAAAAAGTTTACATTTATTGAATAACGAGTTATACTTATTTGTTATAATGTTTTAATGTAATGTATATAATCTTATATGGACTAATAATCTTTGATCCTTGGAATTAAATATATTTTACTATGTTTTCCATGTAATAAATAACCCACCAGCTCTAGGAAATCATGGTTAAAGGAAATACAGTCGGTATTAGGGGAAGGTTCTGTAGAAACCGTAGTAACTAGAATTATAAAAACTTTGGTAGAGAAGATAGATTTTAAAAATAGAAAAAATACTAGATATTATTCAAGAATAGTACACTATACATGTCATATTAAATGTTTACTAAGTGACCAATAAAGTTATTTTTAGATAATGAATCAAAATAGAATAATCAGAAACTAGGCACACAATTGAGCAGAATGTGATAACTATATGAATATTTAGTGTAATGGAGTTAATATTTATATTGATAAAATTATGACTACTCTAGGAAAATTTACTCATGTTATGGAAAATAAACTTAACTATATGGAATTACCAATTCCCTTGTTTTTCGATCAATAACATTGGATCATTTCATGATTCAACAAAATACATATTTTAGTATCCCCACTAATTCTATGGAGGCTGAACAATAGATTACATTAGTAGAAAAAATATTTCTGGCATTAAGATTTTTTGAGAGGGGGAAAGTAATTATGTATATGTATATTATAATTTTTGATTATAATTGTAAAACCCTAATATTTTTATGAAATATTTATATTTAAATAATTTGATATTTTCAATAGCTTACATTACATGGAACATAGATTTTATATGAATCACATAATAATATTAAAATATTATGTGTTAGTTTTTTTCTAGATATTGGATTGTTGAGTATGAATAGTAAAAACTAAATTAAGAAAACATATATGGTATACAAATTTATAAAATGAATTCATTATTTATCAAATGAGAAGAGTTAAAAACAAAAACATATTTGAAAATATAAGTGATATTTTTTCAGAAGCATTATTTTTATGCACGTAATGAAATTTTATTAATAAATTAAATTAATCACTATTTTTGAATGATTTTTATTAAATTTATATATAATTTACTCCATATATTTTTTTAAACATTGAAAAAATATTTTTCTGGGTATAGGATAAGAATTAATCCAGTTTTATGCTTAAAAATGATTTTATTCTAAAAAGAAATTTTCATCACATTTTGCCAAATTAATTTACCATTAATATCTAAAATTTATTGCAATAGAATTTAAAAAAATTAATTTTTTAGAATAATTATTTTAATTTTTTTAAATATTCCCCTTTTATTTTTGGTTAATATTAATAATAACCATGATAATATTTATCACCTTGATAAAGGGTAAAACATGTTAATATAGATTAAAAATAAGTAATAAGGACATAATTTTTCATTGTAATTTTTATTAGTTGAAGGAAATTCGAAAATTTTCACCTTTTTCTATAAATTTATTATTTTAATATCTACTTTTCCATGAAAATTATTTAAATCAAATAAAGTTACAAATTCTGACTCTCTCTGTTTTAAATAACCTTTATGTGTTTACATAGGGAAAAAACCAGTTGTGAATTAATATTAATATCCATTTTTTGGTATAATGAAATTATATTCATGAAATTAATTAATTTATAATTTTTTGGTATTATATAATTACTGTAAATGTTTACACAACACTAAGAAATTTTATTCAATTAATGGAAGAAATAAAATAAATGGTTTTGTAAATATTAAAAGTGATATAATTTAAGTAAGTTATAGTATTCGAAAAATTTTATAGGTAAATATGAAATATATATTTTAAATATTAGTTTCTAATTCCAAGTTTTCCTTTATGCATTTTAATTTAAATTAAATAAATTGTGTCAAAATTAAAAATAATAAAAATTTATCAAAATAAGACATTATTAAATAATTTAAAAATGATAAAAATATTCAGAAAAATGTGGGTTTTATATGGTATAAAATATCATAACATGACCATTTATAGAAAAATATTTACATAATTAATAAAAAATTACTACACATTAATATTAAAAAATTTGTTACCATATTTAAATTTTAAATCGTTAATGAAGGGTTAATCAAAATATTAATTTTAAAATGACATGAAAAATTGTCATAATTATATTAGTTGATAGGATTACAACCTTATCCAACATTATCCTTGATTTAGTATCCATTTGGAGGAATTTTTCTTGAGAATTAATTTATTATAATTTAATATTATGAGAAAATACAAAAGTGTCCCTCACCTTAATTATAAATGGGGACCTTCTCCCTCAATTATTTAAAACACATTGAGCCTTATATCACAAGAAAACCAATTACCTAAAATTCCCTAAATAAATTATATAGGTTTTATTATTTCAAAAACTCCGACCTTATATCCCTTCCAAATAGATATAAATTAGTCATGTCATAGAAGATGTAATCTCTTTGCCTGATAAAATTCATTTATACTCTAATTTACCCCTTTTAAATATATGGTATTTATCATGAAATAATAACTTAATTATATTAAATTTGGTAAAATGTTTTTATAATTTTGGAAACACCATTATAAACTCTCTTACCATCAAACAACAAGTGAATGCATTGCTTATTCATACATACAACTTATCGAATGTTGAAGTACTAGGAAGAATTTAGATAATGACGTGGCTGAAATGAAAGATCCATATAATTCACCACCCACACTTCAATGCTTTAACTGTGATGAGTAAGTGAATTATAAAAACCAATTCCCAAATCTAGTGGTTAATTATGATTATCAATGTTAATAACCACTTAAGCCTAGAGATAAAGGGAAATATCATGGAATAACTATTTATGATGATGGGTATGATAATGATGTGGTGAATGGTTCACTTACCATCCACTATAGAATGAATAAGGTATTATTTGATTCTATATATAAAAAATATCTTATATCTAAAGACTTTTCTACAGTTATCAGTATACAACATCAAAAATTTGATGTTGAGTTAGTAGTAAAAACCCATAATGGTATTATGATTACATCCTATGTCTATGATTCTTATCTGGTTTAAGTTTGTGGAATGTGTTTCCTATAAATATTTTCATTATTACTATAGTATTATTGTATGTTAGGTTTTTAAAGGTTTGGATTTATTTATATAAACCCCACATCAATTCCATGGAATGGATGTTACTTTTGATATTCTGAATCAACTGTTGATCACCTATCAGGGTAATGACAAAATGAACATTATATGGATATTGCATCCATCATAATGTTCATAGTTCCTATAAAGAAGTTATTTATCTCATATCATTCAGGATAAAATCAACATTGAATATATTTCTATTTTGTGAGAGTTTATTGATGTCTTTCTAAAAGAGTATTCTGGTCATCCACCAAACTGTAATGTTGAATTTTCGATATAAGACATACCTGGTGAAACAAATACTTCCAAGAATCTATTTATAAATACCCTGATTGAGTTAAAATAATTTAAGAATAAACTATAGGAGAATCTTGAAAAGTGATTAATTTGGAGAAGTGAGTCTCCTTTAGGTGAACCTATTCTGTTTGTTAAGAATAATGATGGATAAATCCAACTATACATTAATTATAAAGAACATTACAAGATCCCTATCAAGAAAAAGTATCAACTACTTCATATTGATGATTTTTTTGATCAACTGCAAGAATCTGAATACATATACCTAAATGAACTTTTTTATAGATATCATAAATTTTGTGTCATGAAAGAAGGATTTTCATAATGAATCATTCCATACAAGGTATGCACACTATTAATTTATAGAGATTCCATTTGGTATTACTAATTCCCCCACTATATTTATGGATTTAATGAAAAAAGTCTTTAGGGATTACCTTGATCCGTTTGTGGTAGTCTTTATATACAATATTCAAATATATTTAATTAAAATGTAAGATCAAGTAGATCATTTAAAAATTTTGTAGAAGGCCCCAATGAAGAATAAAATTTATGGAAAATTTAGGAAGTGTGAATTTTTCATTTGAAAAGTTTTATTCATGGTTAATATAATGTCAAGTGAGGGTATATCAGTGGCCCGTTCAAAGAAAAAAATATATTTAACAATTTTACAAACCAACCACTATGACATTGATCAATAGTTTTCTTCGTTTGGATAGATACTATATGGGATTTATAGAGAATTTTTTATGGCTATCAAATCCTCTCAAAAAGATAACTAGGAAGGAAGATAAGTTACTTTGGATAGGTAAATGTGAGGAATGTTTTAAGGAACTTAAGAGAAGGACATTTAGTGCACCTTTTCTTATACCAACCTAAATTAAGTAATGGTTTGTGATCTATAGTTATAAAAAAGGGACTAGGAAGTATCCTCTTGTACAATGATATTTTTATAGTGTATGCCTCCCAAAAATAGAAGGTATATTAGAAAAATTACCCAACTCATGATTTGAAGATAGTTATGGTAATTTTTGTATTAAATTCATGAATACATTATCATTATGGGGTGAGGTGTGAAATATATAATAATAAAAAATGTTTAAAGTATATTTTCACTGAAAATAAGATGAACTTTATCTAAAGATGAAGGTTGAAGATAATTAAATATTATAATTGATTAATATATTACTACCATCAGAATGTTAACAAGGTGGAAGATAATTTTATTTGAAAGGATCATGGTAGTTTATATCTAGTAAAGATAAACAATTTATGATATTTATTGACTTAAAGGATTGATCTTGAAATCTTGAAGTAAGGGGAGGAATTTTATCTTTCTCAAATGAGTGTTCAACTATCTATCCAAGTGAATATTAAAGAGTCACAACTACAAAAGTAGTTGAGAAATTGTTTGATGGTCATCCTAGATTCTGATGGAATAATAACTATTAAGAATAGTGTACATGTCAAATAAATTCCACATTTGAATAAGGAGATATTGGATGAAGATCATTGTTCTATATTCTATTTTTGTCTTGGAAATATGAAGATGTATAGTTATTTGAAAGAGTATATCTCGTGGGATGAGATAATGAAGGATATTGAAGTTATTTTTCATGCTTGGCATGTCAACAAGTTAAGGATGAGAGATAAAAGTCTAAAAGGATATTATAACGATTACATATACCATCATAGAAATGGGAAAACATCACCATGTATTTTCTCATCAGACTCCCCAAAATTTCTAAATGGAATAATGCTATTTTGGTTACAGTCAATCAACTTATGAAGTCAGAGCACTTTATTCTCATTAGGGAAAGTTTAAATCTTGATTAAAATAATCAGTTATAAATTAAATATGTGTTATGATTTCATGGTGTACCACTATTAATTGTATCTGATTGGGATCTGAGATTTATCATGAAGTTTTATAGAAGTATTTTGTAAGATCTAGATATAGCGTTGTGTTTCATCACTTATTATCAAAACTAGAAATATGTTCAGTCCATGAGGACCATTAAAACTCTATAAGTCATGTTGAGAGATTTTTCTATGTATTTCAAAGGTAGTTGGGATCAACACCATCCTTTGGTGGAATTTTTATACAATAATATTTTTCACTGCAGCATTCATCTATATCCTTATAAATCCCTCTATGGTAGGAAGTTTATAAATCCAATGTTATAGAATGAAGTTGGAGAAAAAAATTTATTGGATCTTGATATATCAGAGGAAATGGGAGATAAGGTTAGATCCATTCAAAAACATATAATAGTAGTTCAAATTCTACAAGAAATTACGCAGACAATTATAAAAAATAATTAGAGTTTAATGTTGGTGGAAATGTATTACTATGAATATATCCCTAGAAGAGGATGATGAGATTTGGAATGAAGGGAAAACCAAGCCCTAGGTATATAATTCATTTTGAAATTTGTGATTGTGTTAGGATGGTATCTTTTTGATCGGTACTTCCCTTGAATCTCTCCCAAGTTCATGACGTGTTCAATATATCTCTCCTAAGGATGTACATATTGGGTCCTTCACATATAATTAACTTCGAGGTCATACCACTAGAGAAATATATCTTTTATGAATAAAAACCATTAGTGATTGTATATCATATAAATAATGTTCTATGAAATAAGACCACTCACATGGCCAATTTTTTTGGTGAAATAACCAATTTTAGGAAGCTATTCTAGAATGTGAGGATGTGATGATGCCACAATATTCTCATATATTTTTATTAGATTTATGAATTTAAATGGTGAGAATAATTTTAAGGGGGTATAATATAACTCCATAATATTTTTATAAAATATTTCTCTTTAAGTAATTCTATTTCTTGGATAGCATACGTTACAAAAAACAACAGTTTTAGATGAACCACATAAAATTATTAATATATAACATGTCTGTTATCACAGAGACGTTGGATTCATGGGTGTGAATAGTAATAATTTTCTTTTGAAAAATTATATCGTATACAAATTTATAAAATTAATTAAATTGTTATAAAATGATTATAATTAAATTTAAAAATTATTTGAAAATAAAAGTGATGTTTTCTCAGAAAAAATATTTTTATAGATGTAATATATTTTTATTAATAAATTAAATTACCAACTATTGGTGATTTATTTTAATGAAATTTATATATTATTCAACTGTCCAAATGTTTTAAATATTCAAAAGCAAATTCATGGCATATGATAAGTATAAATCAAGGTTTGTGGTTAATAATTTATTTTTTCTAAAATGTATTTTTTGTTACATTTTATGCACTTAATTTAATATAAATTTATTATTTTAATTCATATTTAATTAGATAAAATGAATTAAATATTTATAATCTCGATTTTAATTTTTTTAAATAGGCCCGTTTTATTTTTGGTCAATATGAATAGTAAATATGGAACATTTTATCATCGATATAAAGGGTAAATCAGGTTAATATAGATATAAAACAAGTAATAAGGCCATAATTATTCATGATAATTGTTGTTGGTTTAATGAAATTACACCCTTATAACATTGGGATTTAAATTTATTAGTTTAATGGAAAATTTTCCATGAAAATGATTTATATATTATTTAAATCAATGATTGAAACAAAACATCACTCTCTTCATTTTAAATATTATTTATGTGTTCACATAGGTATAAAAACTAGTTACAAATAGATATTAATAGTAATTTTTTGTTTAATTAAATTATATAAACAATGGTATTTTGTTTCTAATTTTTGTGATTATATTATTACTGTAAATTCTTACAAAACACCAAAAGAATATTTATTTAATTAATGGAAAAATAATATAAATGATTTTAGAAATGTTAAAAGTGATATAATTTGAGTAATTTATAGTTTTCCATAATTTTTTTATGTAAATATGAAAAATTATTATTTTATTAAGATATATTATTCAAATTAAAACTTTATATTTATTTATTTTATGGTCAAATTGAATGAATAGTGTGAACACTGAAAATAATGATATTTTATAAAAATAATATTCTATTAAATTGTTAAAAAATCATAAAAATAATGAAATAATACAAGGTGGATATTATATTGTCGAAAATTTTATAAATTATCCATTTATGGTCCACTTTTCACCTTAAAATTAAAAATTAAGTCCCATTAATGTCAAAATCGTTGTAACCATAATTAAAACTAAAATTGGTTTACTATGGGTTAATAAAAATTATAAGGTATAAAATTACATGAAAACACGTCTAAATTCTATTAGTTTGTGGGATTAGAACCATATACAACATTATCTTAGAATACTTAACCATTTTGAGGAATATTTCATTAGAAATAATTTATTATAATTTAATACTTTGGGAAATTTTAGAAGTGTCTCCCACCACAATTATGAATGGGTACTTCCTGCCTCACATATTTACACATTATTGATCCTTATAACTCAAAAAAATATGAAAATTTCTATTTTTCACTTACATATAAACATTATATAAGTTATGGTCTTCTAAAAATATAAACCCTAGATCCCATTATAGGATATCTGAAGGTGTCATTTCTTTTAAGATGTAATCACCTTACCCGATCACTTTCTTTTATACTCTTATTTAACTTCAATATATATTGTATTTTTATAAAATAAATCTTCAGTATATAAAGTATTTTTAATTATTATTATTATTAAAACATTATTACACATGCTCTTTCACATCAAATGATAAGTGAATGTATTTTTCAAGAATACGTATGACTTATCATCTCCACATAGTGATACAACCCACTTTCATCCCCATATTTTATGAATGATGCGGTGACAGGGTACTGTAGCAGCGGCGGGTACTGTGCGGTACTGTAAAAGCATAGGTACTGTAGTAGTACTATTCACAGAATGGGCCTTGGGCCAAAAAATGGGCCTATGGGCCATGTAAGGGGCTAAATGCCCACTGGGCCTTCGGGTTATGTAATGGGTCTCATTCTACCCAGTTAAAGAGGTCTTTGCTTTGCTTTAATAATAAATGAGGCTTCGGCCCGAACCTTTTTTCCACATATTTTATAGAGAAGTATTATGATGGGTTTAATATTTGTATATTATATTAATGACATAATTATATTTTTTTAATTATAATATCACATGTACCAACTAACCATATAATCCTTTGGGAAATAATAACTTCGTTTGTGCGTTCGTGTGAAGTACGACCTCCATGAAGCGATGTGATTCATTATTCATTTATATTTTTATTAGATGATAACGAGTTAGAAAGTGAATAATAAAAATGATATATATGAAATAATATTAATACTAGAATAGTTAATTAATATTTACCTTTATTTCAATTTATCCATTGAAAAATGAAAACATCCTTCATACATACGTACAAACTACTGTCTCCATGAACAATTTAATTTATTTTTCAATCTATAACATTTATGGAAGACTCTAAATATGTATAGAATAAATATATATGTTATTTATATTATGATTAATATTCTAGATATTATGGAACCATGATAAATATTCAAGTAACAAATCTACTATGCTGTAATACTAATGATAAATGAAATAGTTAACACCTGAAAATGATGATTTTAATAAGAAATTATTGATAAAGCGGGTGTGGAAATGTTAAAAAGGAATAATATATGATATTATAAGTATTATAATTACTGTAGTAAATAATTATATAAAATTTAAATTTATGACACAATATGTTAGTGTGATTTTGAAGCTAGGCGAGCTCAAATTAAGCGATTTTATGTTACAATCCCATTGTTTATCCACATTGATTATGATTATGTTTTAAATGATAAAATATTATGATATACCTTTCAATAAAAACATTAATTCTCTTATACTATATTTATTCCATGAAATCACATATTTTCATTTTATTCCTCTCAACTTAAGTGATCAATAAATAAAAATGTTTTTTAAGTAAAATCGACTTCATTTTTATCTTTGGTCAAAAAACTTTTTCTTCCATATCCATGTTTCTAAAAGTTTTTAAATAAGGGTTTTAATATTTTCCTATGATTGTATAAATTAATTTTTATCTATGTTTTAATTATTTTTAATCTTTTTAAAGGGAATAATGTTATCATTTTCCAAAGGAGGTACTTTTTTAATTTTCTGAAAAACAATCAGATGAAATGTTTTTTTACTTATACAACATGAATGAAATTTCTTGCCATAATGAATAATTTTTTATTTTAATCTTACTTTACATTTTTAAATGGTTATTTTCAGAATTTTTTTCATTATATTTTTATAGTTTTTTTAATAAGTGACCTCAAAATGAGAAAGTTAATTTCCTCAAGAATTTTTAATGATATTTTAATTGTTTTCTATTCATCAATGAAACATATTATTGATTTAACTTATTTTTTATTTGGTATATGATCCATGGATACCATATTTATTCTTTCTGTTGATGATTAACAGAAAATCTAAAACAATATTTATGATAACTATATCTTTTCTATGGTCTATGCTGTGATGAAATGATAAATTTTTTCTAAAACTGATTTCTTTTCCATTGGTTATTCAATGATGAAATGTTTATAAAACTCATTTATATTCATGTATTATGATATTATTAATGATTTATCATCTTGTGTCATAGATATGTGTGATTTTAATTGTGTGATAGGTAGGACCTATATCTCCCTCCAATGCATTAGGTAATGATTTATATCTTATGAGATAAATATAACTGTAATGGGGAGTAAACCTAGTTTAGTAGGGGAATATTACTGCTATGATTGTTTTGGTAGTGAACCATAACTACTATGATAGTTTTGGGAGGGAACCCATTCCACTATGATAGACTTGGAAATGATCCTTGACTACTAAATAAATTTTTTCTATGATTATTTGCATGCCCAAAATCAATGTCTTGTAACTATAATAAACATTCATGGTTCATGTTCTTTTATTACCTTATGATTCAAGTATTATAAAGTAGAAATATTTATTTTGTGAGTTAATATTCTAACATTTAATATGTAGGGTATGGTTTTTAAACATTAATATCATATTCTTATACCTTTGTTCTCATGTTATTATTATGAGATCATTGATATCTCCCTTGTTTACCCTTACTAAGAATATAATGTCACCCTTTTTCTATGTTTCCTTTACCCAGGTTATGAAGAATGGTATTAAGTATGATAAGTCTAAGAAGGGTGATAGTTATGAAGAAATAATTTGGATATGATGATGATATTTTATAAATATATAACTTATGTTTGCAAGTTTCCAAAGATTATAGACATAAATGATTATGGCATAGATCGAAATATTATATAATTAATATAAATTTATTAAGACATAATATATATGGATGAAAATTATTGTTCATTATACTAAACAATGGTGGTCATTAATTGAAAATACTAAAGAAGTAGAAAATTTTTAGAGCATGTAATGAAAATCATTCAAGGTGATCTCTCTGGAAAAATAAATTCCTCAAGAGAAACATGTATTAAATGGAACAAAAATTATTTATCCTAAGACAATAAAAAATAGAGGTGGTGATTAAGTATGTGGGACATTTTAAATAGTTATATTAATTTTTTTATATTAACTTCACAAACCTAAAATGAAGATTTCTCATTTTTTGATGGTTTAAATCCTACTGTTCAATGATCCTTGGTATCTAAAAATTTATCAACATATGAGGAGATAATAACAAGAACTATCAAGTCTAAAAATGGGTTTTATAAGTTATTTACGTTAAAAAAATAAGAGAAAAATACAATGACTAAGTGATATGTGAAAATTAATTCAATAATGGAAAATAATCAAAGGGTAGATTTACCAACATACAATAATTGTCTGAAAAAAAGAATTGGTTCTTGTTTAAGGGAATTGTGATTATGCTTCAAATGTAGAGAGAAAGTTAATCAGGCACATTAGTGAAAAGGAAATAGGGAATAAACCAATGTTATATTCTATAAATTAAATGATATGGGGAATTACTTTATACAATTCCATAATAACCAAGGGAACCATCCACAAAAGAGGCCAATGGATCAAGGTCATTTTTTTATTAACAATAGCCAATGTTGAATCTTCAAATGATATGATAGAAGATACATTGATTATATATTAAATGGTTGATAAAAAATTGTTTGATTCTAGATATATGAATTGATTTATATCCTATATATTTATAAATAATATTCAATCACCCCTGATACTATAAGGACTGATTTATCAATTAGAACACCGAGTGCTACATTTATTTCTATAATGACACACAAAGCATGAAAAATTAGGATGAATGGGTTTCACCTTGATACAAATATAATAATCATACTTCTGTTTGATTTTGATTTAATAATTTTTTATGTATTGGATATCTAATTACAAATATTGAATACATTATTATGAGATAGAATTCATAATTGCATAGATATGTAAGGAACAACTTGTTTTTTAAGGAGAGATGTCATTACTTGAATCTTATCTTGAAATTCCCCCAGTAGTTAAAATTTTGAAATTATTGGGGAGGATGTGGATGGTATTCAATATATAGATGGTATGTTATTTCTGATAATGGAGGAGGATCCTGTGGTGTAAAAATATATAGATGTTTTTCCTGATAAATTACCTAGAATACCCTATGATAGAGAATTTAAATTATCAGTTGATATCCTAACAAATTAAAAGATGACCTATAATCTAAATTATAGGATATATCTAGTAGAGTAAGTTGAGTTGAAGAAGGAAATACAATACTTATGTGATAAAGGGTACACTAGTCCAAGTGTTTGACCATGGAGATGACCTATATTATTTGTGAATAAGAAGTTTGGGACCGTGGAATTATGTATTGATTATAAAGAAATAAATGTAATTATTGTAAATAAAAAGTATAAATTGACTTATATTGATGACCAATTTGATTAAATTTAGGGGGGTAATTTATTTTCAATTATTGATGTTAATCCTAGCTATTATCAGTTAATAGTTAAAAAGGATGATATTTCAATGATTGATTTTTGTACACGGTATGTTCATTGTGAGTTTATAGTAATACCATTTGGATTAAAAAATACTACCTCTATTGGTGTTTGTGGATGTGATGAACATAGTATTTAAAGGGTAACTTTATAAGTTTTTGGTGGTATTTATTGATGAAATTCTTATATACTCTAAGAGTTGTGATAAATGTGATACAAAATTATGAATTATTCTTGAGGTGTTGAGGGAAAGTGTTATATGAGAAATTTAATAAATCTGAATTCTGTATTTAATAAGTTTCATTCCTCGGTCATATTTTATTCAATGATTTCATATCTATTGGCCCTTAAAAAATAAATGATGTCAATGTATGAAAAAGATACACCAACATAAAAGAAATACAAATTTTTCTTGGGGTAGCAGGATAATTTTTTAAATTTGTTAAAAAAAACTCATGATTGGGTAATCCATTAACCAATATAAAATTAAAGGGTGTTACATTCATATTAGAAAAGTAATGTAAAGATAGTTTTAAAGAATTAAAGATGATATTGGTAAAGGTGCCTATTTTTATTCTTATATATGATAAAGAAGGGTTCATTATTTACAGTGATGCATTACAGAAATGTCTTGGATGTGTTCTAATGAAAAATAATAGAGTTGTGGCCTACAAATGAATACAT
Organism: Viscum album; assembly: GCA_963277665.1. Classification (NCBI taxonomy): domain Eukaryota; kingdom Viridiplantae; phylum Streptophyta; class Magnoliopsida; order Santalales; family Viscaceae; genus Viscum; species Viscum album. Next base: position 2,053,804,593 of record OY728150.1, on the reverse strand, counting down.
TTGAAACATCATGATATAACTATCTGACTCATTATTTTTGATTAGTGGAAATAATATTTACATTTAATATATGGATACATTACCTCTATAGAGTGAAATGTGATATATACACAAACCATAAAATTTTGAAATATATCATTACATAGAAGTATATTTATATGAGGAAAATTATACGGTTATAACTACTTAAGTATTATGTATTTCCTATCTATTAACATCTAGGGAAATTAGACAAGGTGAAAAATTCTTTGAGTAGAAAAGACTATAACACCTTATCCAATTTGAAGGTAAAAATGATCAAATTCCCAAAGACATAATAAGGATGAACTTGGGTATTATAATAGAGTGTGAATCATCATTATTATTTCATCTAATAACCCGAAAATTTTTCTATATAGGATTAAGAAATATCAATATGGATATAAATCCCTATAAAGTAAAATGAAATATGTGATGAATGATAAATTGTTAGAGTTCAAAAATGGTGGTGATAATTTTTTATGGTTTGGTAAGTGGTTATGTATTCCATCAGTACCATAGTTTTGGAATAATCAATTGGATAAGGATCATAGGCCAATAATATCTATGAATCTAGTCAGTAACAAGATGTATATGGATATTTAAGATCACTTTTTGTGGGAAAATATGAAGAGATAAATTGTAGACTAGAAAACACGATATTAGTATTCCACCGGGTGAAGCCTGAAAGAAATCTTCCCAAAGGATTAATTTGGTCTCTACGTATACCAAAATTAATGTGATATAATATTACTATGGATTTCATCACAATAATTACTAATAAATGTAAAGGGAATAATTATATATGTATTATTATAGATCATCCCACAAATTAATCACATTTCCCTGTAATTGAAGAGTATTTTTCTCTAGACTATCTCACAAGGTTGTATATAAATAATGTTATGATATTTAATAGGACACCACTATCTACTGTCTCTAATGAATACCCAAGGATCACATCAAAATTTTGGTGGAGTCCTCAGAAGGATTTAAATATAGATATAAATATTAGTGTAACATTTCACCCTCAAATATATGGGATGTATAAACATACTATCCCAACATTATAGAATATGATATGTTCAATATTTATTGAATTACAAGGAAGTTGGTATTAGTATTATTATCTTGTGGTGATTCACTACAATAAAAGTCAACCCTATAAAATTCAGATTTCACCATATTAATCCTTGCATGGAAAGATATTTCCAACCATTATGTGATAAAATGAAGGCATAGAAAGGAATATTTGGGGTCCAAAACTTGTGAAATATAAGAAGGAAAAAACAATTTAGAATCATTTAAATGAAGCATAAAGTATACAGAAAGTTTTAATGACAATCTAATGAAGGATATTGAATTTTAATTTGGAGACTATGTATCCTTGATGATATCTCTATGGAAAGGGGTTATGTGATTTAGAAATAAAGGGAAGCTAAAATATTGGGATATTTTAAATATTAGAGTGGATAAGAGAAATGGAATATCGTTTTTCCATGACACCAAAAATATCTCATGTTCGTGATTGCTTCGATATATCACTTTTATGGAAGTATTTTCTAAACCCCACCCATGTTCTAATGTTTGATCATGTTCAGTTGATTACATAATTAACATATGGGGAATAAATGATTCATATTATTGATACAAGGGAACAATTTATATGAATTAGAATTAAAACACCCTAAAATTATAAAATAAATATGAGACACACAACACTTATGTTAAACAACCTATAAAATATATTTCCTTGAATTTAATCTCTTTAAAAGATTGTGAAACACACAACTCCAAATCAAATTGAACAGTAATATATCATACCATTATAACCTAGTAGTTAAATTTGATGGTATGAATATTTAAAACAAAATTATGAAAGTTATGGTTATATATCGATTAGAAATGAAATAAGAATCATCTAAATGTAAAATAAATATTTTATGAAATACTATATTTTCTTCAAAAATATTGTTAAGTAATACTTTGAGAACATATTTTAAAATTACTTTTTACCGCTTTTAGAAAATTTATTTGAAAATATAAAATTCATTATTCAAATATTAATATCAGAATTATTTTAGGGATAATTTTTGGGATCATTCCGTAATGTTTCATTTTTCAATGAATAGTGAAAATACAGAATTTTAATTGGAAATTGTTTTTTTAACTTATTTATAATGTTAAAATATATTTTTAATTAATTTTAATGTAAAATTAGATGAATTATATATATTAATCAAATTTATTTCATTGGAATTATCATCATAATTGATTTTTATAAATTTTTTCTAAACTTTAGAACATTTTTCTCTTCAAAACCGGATTTCTTATCATATTTGTGAGATTAATCTTTAATTAAAATTTTCCACTTATGGGATTGGTATTTAGAAAAATGGTTCCAATATTTATAATAAATATAATTTATTTCATCTAAAAATTTTAACATAAATTTTTACCATAATGAAAAGTAAAAATAGTAGAAATTATTTTTCACGGTTAAGGTAAAAATGGATTTACTGGGGGTTAAACTAAAATGATAATGGTTAAAATGACCTAAAAATAGTATTAAATCAATTTTATGGTCACATTTCGACCCTACAATTTATATGGGTCTATAGTACTCTATTTTTGACCTTTATGGACTGTAAAAAATGTTGGTACACCTTTTTCTTTTAAACAATTACAAGGGTGCCGCTTGCCACACCTATAAAAGGGAACCACCTCAACTCCAATCTTATCACCATAAAACCCATGTTTTAACCATTAAATACTGAAAACACTTCTAAAATTACATTCTTATCATCCTATAATCCTTGTTTTTGACATAAATCCATCCTAAGAAGGTTTTTTGTGCAAACCTAAGGAGGATACTCATTGAGGTGGTAATATTCTTAAATGATCGTTTTTATTTTATTTTTTCATTCACCTCTTTAAAATCACATTAAAAAATTATAATATAATAAAAGTATTTTATTAAATATACTAATAAATTTTTATGTTATGTTTATAACCTATAACCATACCCACTTCTAATAAATGGTTTATGAAGTCCTCATTCTTGTGAACAGTGGACCACCGCCTTTTAAATCGATGTCATTCATTTTTCCATTACCACTACTTACGATTGGGTATGATTATGTATCTTAAATATATATATGATATTTATAATATAATTATACCTATTTAAAAAATATATCATTTATACCTTTTTACATTCCATTCTACTGGGGATATGATAACGTTGCTCGAGTGTACGATAGGCTACCACTTCTCGAAGTGATGTGATTCGTCTTCCACTAACACATTACATGGAAGGTGATAAGGATAAAGTAAATTATTTTATGTGATATAAATGATTGAATAATTAAATTAATGATATATTTATCATTATATAATGATAAATTATCATTTTATTTCTACCTTTTTACTCACTAGAAGATGACAATGTCGTTCATGTTCCCGTGGAATTCCAACTTCATGAAGCGATGTGAATTTATTTTCATAACCAAACTACATGGATGATATATTAAAGTATATTTAATAAAATAATATGTATTTTCTGATATTAAATTAATCCTAGAAAGATATAATATTACATAACATCCTACCATAATGATCATTGAAAAATAGAAACGTTACACATGAATATCTAATGTCCATCAACTCCATGAATGTAACATAGTTCATATTTAGAAAGAATATTTATATAGTATTTTTAAAAGAATAAATTATGTGAAAAAATGAAAATTATTTAATGATTATATTTTTGGAAATTTTTAAATAATGACCCCTTTGACCGTAGTCAACTTACCAAAGTCATTTTGACACATATTCCAAATATGACCAAAACATATGATGTAAAATTAATTGATTAAGTAATATTATATGTCATTGTAATAAGTTAAATAAGAGGAATAATAAAATCGAAAAGGGATATTAATTAAGTAAATACCTATCATAATTTTATTATTTATGAATACACAGAGCTTACATGATGAGTTGTACTCAAGGTAAGGGGTTCTCATCCCACTTTTACTTATGTGAGGCATATACCATATTCACAAATTATTTCCTTTGTATGGTATATATATTTCCATTTTTTATGTTAAATCATGAATTAATTCATCTCATGGTATTACATGTTTCATTAAATGTTATTTCTTTTATGGGGTTTATGATACAAAAGTTACCAAAAGTCGTAAGGGTTTATTTTACAATCTCATATTTATTTGTGGTTGTTTTTTAAGTACACATTGGGATATTAATTTGAAATTTATATCTTAAAATAAATATATTTTCATAAAATATAGTTATTCATGAAATTATTCAAATAATATTAAAATTTTCCCAATCTTTGATAATTAAAATTATTAAAAAAAAGTTTTTAAGAAAATAAAAAATTATTTATCTCTTCTGTTGGTAATCCTATATCATCAAATACCATGTTTTATAATTTTTTTTAAATTTTTAGAAATTTAAAAATTATTTCTTAAATAAAATTGTATCTATTTTAACTTTTTTAATTTTTTTTTCTGAAAGGAATCTTCATGTCATTTTTAAAACAATGCCCATTTTTCTTTTTTTGAAAAGGTTAATGAAATATCTATATTAACATGAACAATATGAACATAATTTTGATCCATAATGAACACAAAATGTTCCAAAACTATGTTTACAATATTTCTAATTAATTTTCAAATAAAATTATTTTCAAAAAATTTTATGTGTTTTTTGTTTTAAAATGTTATTCTCTAAATGAGAATGTTATTTTCCTCCATATTGTTTTCACAGATCATTTATGTTATTTCTATTTAGAAACTACATAGACCATTAATTATAATTATAATAAACTAGGGATATATTATATTCATATCAATCTTATTCTTCATTTTTTGTATTTATGATCATTTTAACAGGGCATGTACTATTTTGATACCATTAATATTACTTTGGATGGTTTATTATTATTCTTATTCATAGGGAGAAATTGCTAACACTCTATATGATAGTTTTTCAATATAAATGTTAATTTTGATTATGTTTTGCCCCTTAAACATGATAAATGAATTTGAATCTGGAAATTATGGAAGGTCCCTCTTATATCCCCTTAATGAATCGTTAGGTCTCATGAGAAAAAGTAGATTAAATTTTTATAGAGGCCTTAATAATTTGTATATATGTATTGGTATAAGGCCTTAACAGTATTATAAGTCGTGGAACAAAGCCTCGAAGGTATGATTCATATGTCTATAATTATGCATTCCATCATTTTGAATTTAGTTATTGATTTTCTATGTTATTATTCAATTAGTTATAATATACATGGTTAAGTTTCATGCTCATGTGATTATTTATATGGAATTTTTTGATCATCGTTTATCACTATCATATTTTTCTAAAATTATTGATTATAATTTTTTTTACTTATTTACCTTTAAATATTTGTTATACCTTACTCATCCATATAATTATCTATACTCTTACCATTAATTACCTTCTAAGATCACTCCTTTTTTATGTTTTATTTTCATTAGGTTACGAGGATATGTTTTATAATTTATATACTATGATACATTAATGGGAATAATCGATTTTTTTAAAAAATTCTTTTTCTATTTTATGTTTTAAAATAAAATGTTAATTTTATATATGTATCCATTTTACGAAGACTAATAAACCATTTTTTCCTTAAATATGTGATTAATTATATATTAGGTCAATTTAACAATGTAGGCACTGGATCTAGGCTACTAGGGGTGGGTTTATATAGTTGGTATCAAAGGCAGTTTAATATAAATATTGGTAACTAGATTTAGGAAAACATAGATTAGGAAAAATATCCATATGAAATATATTGAGTATTAGTATATAATAACATACTAAATTTTTTTAAAGGAATATATTATGTGGTTTTTCCAAGAAAATATATCCATGTTTGTATACAATAAGTGGAATTATTTATGAAACATATGTACTTAGGGATAATAACTCAAAAAGGGCCCATTGGGCTTGACCCAATCAAAACCTGGTGAATGATAGCCAGAATTACTTCACACTTAGTTTTTCACTCCTAGGGTATATGATTAGGATAGATGAAATTTTATTTACAAACCATTATAACGGAGTTCAAAATAAATATATCCCCCAAATAAACCATGTTTATGATATGAGGTCAGATATACATAATGTTTTTCAATTTATGTCAAGTATTTCATGAGTTTTCAAATTATACATTATGTTTCATAATGATATGGTATAATATATTATATTTAATTATTTAGAAATGGTGCCTAACAGATGAAATGAGATCTAAATAAATTCACTTAATCAAAAGAGTAAGACTGGTCATTTATTTGTTGGTATTAAGCCAATATTTCGAAGGGAACTAGTTTCCCAAACAATTTCAACATTTTTATACATAATATATTATTCTAAAAATATATATAAGGAATTATATATGTGTTATGGATTCAAAGGGAAGTAAGATAAGAATACGATGATAGAGAAAAATATGGATTAAGGGAATAATGTAAATAAGGATTTTCCAAAATGCGATAATTATTCAAAGGAACACTCTCGTACTTCCTTGAATGGAATTTGAGATTACTACAAGTTTGGAGAGAAGATCCCCCATGATGTTGATTTCAATGGATAGAAAATGGTTTCCAATGTTCAATGATTCAACTATAAAGAGATTCAGAACTATATAAATGAATTCCCCAAGTATCAAAGAATATACCTCAAAATTAGACAATAGATTATGTTCAAGGTTATGATATTACCGAAAACAAAGTAGATTGATTAATGTGATTATTTTTGAATTAAATAATTATGTTATATGAGTGTTTTTTAAATTATTTACTTCTTATAAAAATTAAAAAATGTATAAGGATTTTACTTCAGTGCTTTTTCATTATGGATTTGAAAGTTTATGTTGAATAACACCAATGACCAAGAAAAATGAATCAGTGGAAAGTTGTTATTCATATAAAACAATGGCATGAAATAAATAAAATCCTTAATATTTTCCTAATTTTTAGATAATGATGTTGGTATAAAGTGATTTTTGATACAGATGAAGTAAATTTGATAATACTAGCCACTTTTGAACTGATTAATGATTTATTAAAAAAGTGATTTATGTTATCATTGTTGCAGTTAACAAAATTTATTTTGGTATTTAAGGAATATATCTAATAATCCATGTTTTATTTAAGGAATAAATAATAATTCATCCTTTAAATAAGTTTTTTATGGTAATTACCATATTTTAAGAGAATACATGATGAAGGTATTCACATGTTTTCTAGGTAACGATTAAGAACTAATTCATATTTCTTGGGAGATTAATGATAATTTTAATTTTTGTAAATTTAGTAACCTTATATATAAAGTTTCATATATTAATCATTTTTAGGGTAAAAAATGTAACCATTTCTGAAATGGTTTATGTTTAAATTTAGATGTGGTTTTAGAGATTAATGTATTACTTCACCATATAAAGATTTATGCATGATGGATAACCTATACTATCCATTTTTTTACAATAATAAATTGAGATTGGAGGAATGACTTATCATTCTATTATGAATCTTTTGATCCATTAAAAGTTAATATTTTTGTTTTAGGCATTAAAAATTCATTTTTGGATATTCATTTTTTGTAGTCTGTGAGGAATTGGAAATTGATTGAAGAAATACTAATGAATGAAATTGTGGTCATGAAATAGAAAAATATCAGTAAGTATATTTTTATGTTTTCTTATTCAAGATGTTAAACAAATTAATAAAATATAAGAAAAGGATTCAAAAACAAAATGTTATCCTAATTGTTTCATTCACGTCAAACTGATGGTATTTTAAATCATCACAGGTTTATGGTTAGGAGGTCCTTAACATTCCATCAATCATTTAATTTTGTGTGATCAATGATCTCAATAACTCTCTATAATTATTTACATTTACCTTCCATTTCCATATGTAAAATTTACACCAAAATTATCATACTTATAATCCTTTTTATGTTTTATTCCATGTTATGTTTTTATTTCCCTAATTTATTTTGAAGAGGATGTTTTATTAACCCATCTCACAGTGTGGGATCTCAAAAAAGGTATTTTAAAATTTAAAACCAATGATTACCGAGATGAAGATTAAAATATGATGAAGTGATTTATTTAATGTGTGGATAATGTAACACCAAAAAATTAAAAAATAAGAACAATTTATTGGATAGTGTATGCTCCACACAAAACTGAGATAAAAAAATCCACAAAATCTATTTGTTTAAAATCAATCTCTTTGATAGCTTATAGAACACAAAACCCCAAGTCTAAATGTTCTGTAAAATAGTATACCATTATAACCAAACCATTAAATTGAAATTTACGAATAGTAAGAAAAAATTATGGAAATTATAGCAATTAGTCATGTAAAGTCCCAGAAATTATGTGGAATTTTTCTCTCTTAAATACGTGGGATTTTTATGAGTCCACCAAAATTTACGGTGCTTGATTCTGAGGCCCGGTGTTCCTGGAATCAATTTCTGAAATTTTGTTCAGGTACATTCAGTAAACCTACGAGCGGGATTTTATATCTTTTGAACCAGTTATCAGAACTGAAATCCGAGGGCACCGTGGAACTCGCAGCACCGATATTCACTTAAGAGGACTTTCACCTCGACGACAGGTGGTCAGGAATAAAAGGTAGTTTTTGTCTTTTTATAAAAAATAAAAAATAAAATGTAAAACACTTTAATTTATTTTAAGCTTCCATGTGTGTGATTGTTGGTTAAAACCTCCACTTGGGAGTTGGTGGTGGGACCTCTACACCGTAACCTCCCATGAGAGGATACAGTGGTGGGTCCCACCCAAATATAACCTCCAGCGAGAGGTTACGACGTGGGGACAACCCAAGACCATAACCTCTCATTTAAATAATAGGGTTGGGGACCACCCGACCCCTATTAATGAGAAGAGAGTATAACCAGTTAACTCTCCCTCGTTGATGAGGGAGATCCTATCCACCTCCAATAGTTTTTGAATTTGTTCCTACTCCCCAATTAATGTGCCAACCTAATGAATTAAATTGGAGGAGCCTTTTCAATTAATTCACCTTTTTGAATTTCGTTCCAATGATTAAAATAATAGAAAAACTATTATTTTGGGCACATTCATTTTGGTGGAATCTTGGGAGAGGAAGAGCACTTGGAGAAACGTATCCTCTCGAATGAAGAACACCCCTCTCAACAAAGAACGCGAAGAATGCCAGTGATGATTCTTCTTCGAATTTATTCCCCGGACAGCTACCAATGTAGAGCATCTTCCCTCCTCATCGTCATCAACGAACGGACGCACGGGCTTGGATTGTAAGTGTGAAGTAGACGCGACGAATGACGGTCTCCTACATCTTCCTTTCGTGAATCTATTGATGAATGATGAATGACGAAAAATGGTAATGGTTCAGTTACTTTTAAGTGCCAAGTTCTTCCTTTCTTTTAAAAATGAAGAATAATGATGATTATATTTTGCGGGTGGGATGTTGTGATTTGTTCTTGAGAACCAATTGTTTCCACCCTAAACATGGAGTGTGCGGGACAAGCCAACATGGCCTGAACCCTCCGCCGATCTTGTTTTTGATTGAACTTTGGCTTGGTGATGAAGCAAGAGGAAACAGAGGTGGAAATGAAAAAGGCATCCCTACCTGAGGCCTCCATGAATCGCACTGCCACCACGGAGTTCTGCACCACCTCCGGCCGAACACACGCCGGCTTGGAATCCCTATCATCTGGCCGCTCGCGCCACCCGTGCACCCCACAAAACCCAACACTGACCGCGCTCTTCCGAACTCGCTGCCCGCCTGGCCGTGCGTCCCCCCGAACCAGCCGCCACCTGGCCACCCACCTGGCCCCTGCCTGGCCTCCCGCTTGGAAGCCCGCTTAGGCGCCGCCTGGCCGCCACCTGGCCGCCGCCTGGCCGCCGCCTAGTAGCCGACTGGCCGCCGCCTGGCCGCCCGCCTGGCAGCACCTGGATACCCACGACCTTCCTTTAAAAGTTGCTTCCCGGACGCCCCCGAGCCGGCCCCCGCGCGTCCTGCGCGCACCTGACCTGCTGGCCTGCCCGGCCCCATCGCAGCCACTCGATCGAGCAAGTGTCCTGGCTCCCTCGCGGCCACCCGACCTACTGGCCTGCCCGACCTCCCTTACATCCTCCCGTCTGACCTAGCATCCCGTCCCCATCCCTCGTGGCACCCTGGCCGAACCGGCCCAACCGCACCCACCGTGCCGAGCCGCGCCGAGCCACGCCCTCGCGATGCTCCAGGCCGAACTAGCCTGAGCCCGGGATAGAACACTCTCGTAGTCTACTAGGCCTATCCCAGTGGACTGGTCCGAACATAATGGGCTGACCTGCCCAATGGGCCGGGTCAGACCCAATGAGTTTGTCTGGGTCGACCAAGACCGGGTCGGACCAGACCCGGGCCCTCTACGAACCCATTACTTACTTTGTCCATAACTTTGGCATCGGACGACCGATTGACGAACCGTAAGTGGAACTGGTATTCTTGGAGCACGAATGTCTCTTTGAGTATACCCCACTGGAGTTCGTGGTATTTTTGAATCACGGTCAGGTTGGTTCGTACACAAATCTAACCTAGCCCCGGGCCTAAATGGCTAATAACTCACAGACCGGGCGTCCGATTGACGTGCTGTCAGTTGTGTTGAGACCTCTTCAACGTGGTGGAACTTTGAGATACTTATACATGGTAATTCATGATAGTTAGAGTATCTACTTGCAGATCATGGAGTGGATCATCCTGGAGACAAGCGAGCTTAGTGCCAAGTCCTAGTAGATGGTTGAGACATGACGACTGTTGATCAATTTGACTCGGAGTGACTCGAATAGCCCAGTGGGGAGAACCTCTGTGTGACGCAGTATACCCACGATGGGGAGTGCCTCTATGTGACGCGGTAAACCCACGGTACTCGATAGAAGGAGTACCTCAGCAGGCTATGAGGGGGAGTTCCACTGTTTAACATGGAAAACCCAAGGCGGGAAGCACCTCTGTCTGATGTGGCAGACCCATGGTACTCGACAGGAGGAGTACCTCAGCAGTCCAAGGATAGTGAGAAGCGCCTCTTTGTGACGCTATTGGCCCACTGTACTCAATAAGGGCGGAGTACACCATCTGCCGAGGTTCCAAAAGTGTGACTGGGGATGTTACTTGATAGTATCCCTAGAATAAATATCCTGGTTTGAGCTAAGTCAGATAATTTCTATTTTCCTTGTGAATGAGATTGATTACTTGATAACTTAGGTATATGTATGGTCATATACCTAAGTGAGGTTATCTGTTGAAATCATACTTTGTGGTTTATCCTTGATATATTTTGTGAGACCTTGAGGGTCTTGGGGTCTCTATTGAGAATTGTTATACTCACCCCTGCATGGGTTATGCCCACACATTTTTATTTTGGATGTAGACGATGGACAACGCTGACAGTGGTTGAGAGTTCCAGGACAGGATGGTACCCATAGGTGGACCCTATGACGAATCGGTACTCGGAGGAGAAGAATGGACATGGAGCGCTGTGGAGGCTATCTGTACATACCCTTCAGGTTAGATTTCTTGAAGGACGATTTAGGAGCTACTTTCACCTTTCACCTATTTTGTCACTTTCTATTTGTACTTGTACATTATAGTTGGGCATTTATTTCTGGCCCCTTTTACTTTTCAAAACTCTTTTATATACAGTTTTACTTAGTGTTTTTCTTCCAATTGTGTTCTCTATTGTGTTTATTTATAGTTATAAAGATAATGCCTTCCTAGTTTAGGGAGTTATGCCTTTGGTAGTTTCTAGCCCCTGGCCTATGGAAGGTGAGCGTGGGGTAGTCACGATACGTGCCTTAGGGGACGAGTCGAGAAAAATTGGTATCATAGGAGTCATTTCTACCGTAGACCACAGGTCTCTGATCATTCTTTTCTGTGAAGAAACATTATTAAGGGTAATAAGTGTGGTTTTCAGTTCAGGGACTTCAGTGTTGGTGTGGAAGCATACATATCCATACACCATGACCTTGACTACTGATTTCCGACTCAGTGCACGAAAACACTGATTGTTTGTGGGTTTTCAAAAGTTTTTATTTATGTCGGCTCACACAAGTTAGCTCACCCTGTAAAATATTTTGACCATGTGGAATCTGTTTATTTCCGGATGCCTCCCCATGGACGACCATTTAGAGCCCCGAGAGTCGTACGCACTGATAGCCCACCATGAGACGAGGCCTCGGTGCATGGACTTTTACCAGTAGAGGCACCAGCGGTACTACTTCCCATTGGGTCACCGATGCCACCAGCCCCAGCAGTAGACGATGCACACCGCATGAACGCGTTGAAGGAGTTCCAGCACCAGAGGCCACCCAACGATCCCAAAGGTGGCTGGGGATTGGATGGAGGCTTTGGTGAGATTCTTCAGACTGGTTGGGACACTAGATGAATTTATGGTGATTCTGGCTGCCAGCCTTCTATATGTAGTAGCAGACAGATGGTGGAGCTTGATGCTCTAGGTGCATGATGAGATGAAATTGCTTTGGACAGACTTCGAGAGCCTATTTTGGGTGGAGTTTGTCCCATCCATCCTTCATGTGGTGCGGATATAAGAGCTACTTCATCTATAGCAGGGTAGAATAAGGGTGGCACATTACTCAACGAGGTTCACCGACCTCTCACGCTACTCTACATAAATGGTGCGGGACCCGTTCTTTAGGGACCAGACCTTTGATAAGGGGTTCAGATGAGAGATCAGAGAATCTATGATCTCCATCAGCATCCCGACATAGGAGACGGTGTTAGAGAGAGACCTCCTAGTTGAGAGTATCCTTGCTGAGTAGTCACCAGCAGTGAGACCCACTACTAGTCAACATGCAGTGGAGTCTTCTGCAGCTGGCAGTAGACAGATGACACAATGTTCCAAGAGGGCCAGACCCATAGGTGGATGACCGCAGGACTTAGGATCTGTTGTGTGGGGCACTCGGGGCAGTGACTTACCTGCCAGGAGCAGAGAGTGTTACTCATGTGAAAGTTAGGGTCACATGACTTTTGACTATCCGACCCGCCATTTAGATGATCACCAAACAGTTGAGGGACCTCCCAGGTAGAGCCAGAGATTTGATCAAGGTGGTCCGTAGGGAATAGGTGGACATGGAAGAGGAGCTAGTCATGTAGCTGGTGGTGGGTGACGATTCGAGGTATTACCACCACCACCTCCAGGAGGTCCACCCCGACCACAGGGATCATGTGGACAAGGGAGATCTCAGCTCCAGGTAGCTAAGGCCTATGATCACAGAGCTCCAGATATGATTCGAGGTATGATATGAATCTATTACACCTTAGCTACAGTTGTTATAGACACAAGTTCCAGTCATTATTTCATTGCCACATCCCTCGTTCGGAGCATGGAGATTCCGAAGGAGTTTTTATTTCAATAATTACGGCTAGAGACTCCTACGGTAGTAGACTCGACGATTACGCACTGGTGCCGGTAGTGTGAGCTTACTCTAGGAGGTGAGAGATTTGGCTGTGATATCCTCGCAGCAACATAGAGGCCATACAACATTATCTTGGTTATGGACTGGTTATCTACAGTCCATGCTCATATCGACAGTATTAGGCGCAAAGTACGGTGTGTCCACACTGATGGGACCAGGTTCACCATCAATGGCGAGAAGGGAGCCTTTGAAGCACATAAAGGATTTACTTGGATGAGGTTTCAGCCGACCACTCATCAGTTGTCCTGCCTTACCCTCGGAGCAGTGGATGTGGAGAGTCCGACTTATCCTGTAGTGGTGGACCAGTACACATATGTTTTCCTAATGATGTTCCAGGTCTACCTCCTCAGAGAGAAGTGGACTTCTACATTGACCTATACCCCGGGACGACACCAATATCTACACTAGAATATCATATGGAAACCACAAAGCATCATGAGCTATGGGTACAGCTGGAGGACTTTCTAGGGAAGGGATTCATTCAGCCTAGTGTTTCTCCCTAGGCAGCCCCGATTCTTTTCGCCAAGAAGGAGGATGGAAGCTTGAGGCTTTGTGTTGACTACCATCGCCTAAACCAGGTGACCATGAAGAACAAGTATCCACTCCCGAGGATTGATGAACTCTTTGATCAGGTGAAGGGAGCTCAGTGGTTCTCAAAGATAGACCTCAGATCAGGCTATCATTAGCTCAGAGTTCGAGATGAGGATGTGGAGAAGATGAGATTCAGGTGTTGGTACGACCACTATGAGTTCTTGGTTATGCCCTTCGGCATAACCAATGCTCCAGAAGTGTTCATGGAACTCCTGAACATGATCTTCCGGCCTTACCTCATTCTCTTTTTTGTATTTTTCATCGACGACATTTTGATCTACTTGAATACTGAGGAGGATCATGCCTACCATTTGTGGGTAGTATTGGACACACTCCTAGAGCACCAAATTTATGGTAAGCTCTTGAAGTGCCAGTTTGGGATTCAAGAGGTTCAATTATTGGGACACATCATCTCAGAGGCTGGATCTACAGTGGAACTAGTGAAGATTGAAGTGGTACTTTCTTGGGAGTCACCCAGGAGTGTGATGGAGATACGGAGTTTCATGGGTTTGGCTGGTTACTACCTAAGGTTCGTTCTAGACTTCTCCAGAGTTGCAGCACCACTATAATCCTTGATGAAGAAGCGGAAATTCCTTATGTGGTCGGAGATATTCCAACAGATCATTAAGAAATGAGGTAGAGGCTAACTAGTGCCCCCATTTTGAGGCTTCTATAGGAGGGTGTAGGGTACGTAATTTACTGCGACACATCAGGGACCGAACTTGGGTGTGTCCTGATGCAGGAGAAGGCAGTGATCACATATGGTCCTCAGTAGATGAGACAGAATGAGAAGAACTACGCTACCCATGACCTGGAGTTCGAAGCAGTGGTCTTCGCCTTGAATATGTGCCAACACTATCTGATGGGAGAACGTTTTACCGTGTACTCTGATCACATGAGTCTCAGGTATATCTTCTTTCAGAAGGACCTGAAACTGAGACAACGGTGATGGATTGAGTTCCTCAAGGACTATGACTTCGAGATAGTATATAATACTGGGAAGGGAGACATTGTTGCATATGCACTCAACGGGAGGCCTGGTATACAGCTTCTAGGAGAGGTGACAAAGAAACTAGATGCTTTATAGTTATCCATTGTGGATAGAGATGGTAAATTATTCCTGCATTCTCTTACGGTCACTCCCCCACTCCTTCAGTGAGTCAGGGAAGAACAACATGGGGACGCTGACTGTGAGACACGATGTACTCAAGTATCTATAGAGCATGCACCTGATGTATTTTCTAAAGGTGGGGAGCACGTCATCCTTTTCAGAGGACTTACCTTGGTAACATAAGCACTTCCGGAAGAGGTTTTGAGGGAGTTCCACACATCCCCTCTAGTGGTACATCCAAGAGTGTCGAAGATGTACCATGACCTTCGATGACTGAACTGGTGTCCTGTTATAAAGAAGGAAACAATGGTGTTTGTTTCTCGATGCCTCACTTGTCAGCAAGTAAAGACAGTGCACCTGGTACCAGCAGACATGGTCCATCCTTTAGAGGTCCCAGAGTGGAAGCGGGAAGGGATATCCATGGAATTCATGATGGGTCTTCCATGCACATTCAAGGGTCATGACTTGATTTGGGTGATCGTCGACCGACTCACCAAGTCGACCCACTTCATACTGGTCCGAGAGAAGGGTTCGGTAGAGAGATTGAATGCCCTTATGTGCAGGCGATTGTGCGGCTACATGGAGTAAATTATTCTATTGTGTCTAACCATGACACACAGTTTACTTTCCGGCTATGGAAGGGGTTGTAGGAGGCCTTCGAGACATAGCTTCGCCTGATCACTGCCTTCTGTCCTCAGACAGAAGGTAAGACCGAACATACCATTCAGACCCTTGATGATATGTTTTGTGCTTGTGTCCTTGACTTCGGTCGTAACTGGGAGGATCCATTACCCTTGGTGGAGTTTTCCTATAACAACAGCTATCACTCCACCATCGGTATGGAACCTTTTGAGACATTGTATGATCAACCTTGTAGATCGCCACTATGATGGACAGACCTAGGAGAGTCCACACTTGTGGGACCAAAGATGGTAAGAGCTACTACGGAGAGGGTGTAGATCGTCTAGGAGCAGATGAAGACTGCACAGAGTAGACATAAGTCATATGCTAACAGGAGACAGAGATCTCTAGAGATCAAGGATGGAGACCACGTCTTTCTACGAGTCTCACCTCGATTAGGTTTTCAGAGATTTGGCCAATGCAGCAAGTTAGAATCATGATTCATCGGACCTTTCCAGGTCCTCAACTGAGTAGTTGAGGTGGATTACCACTTATCTCTTCTACCTTAGTTGCACCAGGTGCATGACTTCTTCCATGTATCTCAGCTAAGGAGATATGTACACGACCTTTCTCACATAATCGACCCTGGGGAGCTGGACATAGATGATGGGGAGACATTCACGGAGGTTCCAGTGGAGATTGAGGATCGATAGTAGGGGGTCCTTCGTGGATGGTTGATACCACTGTTGTGCATTTTCTAGTAGCATAGGAACCTCCAGGAGAGTACATGGGAGCAGGAGGCTCAGATGCAGGCTCAAAATCATCATTTGTTCCCTTAGTTCAAGTTGTAGCTTTCGAGGATGTAAATCCTTGAGGTGGGGAGAATTTAAAGACCTGAAAATTTAGTGAATTTCTTTTTCATAAATACTTGGGATATATACGAGTCAACAAAAATTTACAGCACTTTATTCTGAGGCCTGTTGTTCCCGAAATTAATTTCTGAAGATTTATTCGGGTATGTTTAGTAAATGTACTAGCGGGATTTTATAACTTTTGAACCGGTGCTCGAAACAGAAATCTGAGGGCACCTTTGAACTTGTAGTGTTAGTATTCACTTAAGAAGACCTTCACCTCGACGACAGGTGGTCAAGAATAAAAGTTAGTTTTTGGATTTTTATAAAAAATAATAAACTAAGTGTTCAACACTTTATTTTATTTTGAGCTTCCATGTGTGTGATTGTTGGTTAAAACCTCCACTTGGGAGTTGGAGGTGGGACCGCCACACCCTAACCTCCTATGAGAGGTTTTGGTGGTGGGGCCCACCCTAATATAACCTCCCTTGAGAGGTTATGATGTGGGGACCACCCGAGGCCACGTCCTCTAATTTAAATAATAGGGGCGGGGACCACCTGACCGCTATTAATGGGAAGAGAGTATAACCACTCAACTCTCCCTCATTAATGAGGGAGAGCCTCTCCACCTCCCCATGTTTTTGAATTTGTGCCAACTCCCCAATTAATGTGACAACCTAATAAATTTAATCGGAGGAGCCTTTTCAATTAATTCACCTTTTTGAATTTTGTGCCAATGATTAAAATAATAGACAAACTATTATTTTGGGCACTTTCATTTTGGTGGAAACATGGGAGAGGAAGAGCACTTGGAGAAACTTATCCTCTCCAACAAAGAACGCCCCTCCCAATGAAGAACGCCAAAAATTCCAGAGACGATTCTTCCTCGACATTCTTCCTTGGACACCTACTAACGTAGAACATCTTCCCTCCTCATTGTCATCAACAAACCGATGCACAAGCTTGGATTGGATGTGTGTTGCAGATATGAAAAATTATGGTCTCCTCCGTATTCCTTCCACAACTCCATCGATGAATGAGAAACGACGAAACAAGGGTAGGTGTTTAGTCACTTTTAAGAGCCATGTTATTTTTTTCTTTTAAAAACAAAGAACAATGATGATTATATTTTGTGGGTGGAATTTTGTGATTCGTTCTTGAGAACCAATTGTTACCACCCTAAATGCGGAGGGTGCGGGACAAATCAACATGGACCGACCCCTCCACCGATCTTGTTTTTGATTGAACTTCGGCTTGGCGATGAAGCAAGAGAGAATGGAGACGGTAATGAAAAAGGAAGTGCTACCCGCGAGCTCCATGAAACGCACCGCCCCCACAGCATTCTACACCGCCTCCGGCCGAACACGTTCCAGTTCGGCCTCCCAGCCGTCCGGCTGCTCCCACCACCCGCGCCCCTCAGTGGAACCCCGCACCCACTGCGACCTTCCAAATCCGCTGCTAGCCTGGCCACGCATCACCCCAAACCGGCCTCCACCTAGACGCGGCCTCGCCGCCCGCCTGGCCGCTGCCTTGCCGCCCGCCTGGCTGCCCGCCTAGCCCCCCACCTTGTTGCACCTGGCCGCCCACGGCTCGCTTGGCTGACCCACTGCTCGGCTGCCCCCGAGCCGACCACCGTGTGAAGCACACGCACCTGGCCTGCCAGGCCACCCGGCCCCCCCATGGCCACTCGGTCGAGCCAATGTCCTAGCACCCTCATGGCCACCCATCCTGCCGGCCTAATCGGGCCCCCTTACGGCCTCCCAGCCAAGCCGGCGTCCTGAACCCTTCCCTCATGGCTCCCTGGCCAAACCTGCTCGGTTGTGCCCCCCGGGCTGAGCCGCATCAGGCCGCTCCCTCGAGACACTCCGGGCTGAACTGGCCCAAGCCTGGGCCAAACCACTCTCATAGTTTTCTAGGCTGGGCATTCTAGACCAAGCAGAACTTAATGGGCTGACCCGCCCAACGGGCCGGGTCAGACCCAATGAGTGTGACCGGGTCGACCCAGATAGTCCGCTTTAGCTATAACTTTAGCACCAAATGACCGATTGATGAACCGTCAGCGGCGATGATATTCTTGGAGCACGATGGTCTCTTTGAGTATACCCCACCAGATTTCGAAGTATTTTTGAGTCATGGTCAGGTTGGTTCGTACACAAATCTAACCGAGCCCCCAAGACAAAATAACTAATAATTCACAGACCGAGCGTCCGATTGACACGCCGCCAGATGCATTGAGACCCCTTGGATATGGAAGACCTTTGAGATACTTTTACGTGGGACATAATGACAGTTGGAGTATCGACCTACAAATCATGGAGCGGATCCTCCCAGTGACGAGCGAGCTTAGTGCAGAGACCTAGTAGATGGCTGAGACCTGACGACTGATGACTGATTCCACTCAGAGTGACTCGACTAGCCCAATGGGGAGCGCTTCTGTGTGACACGGCAGACCCACGGTGGGGAGCGCCACTGTGTGACACAGCAGACCCATGGTACTCGACAGGAGGAGTACCTCCACAGGCTACAAGGGGGAGCCCCTATGTGTGACACACCAGACCCATGGTGGGGAGTGCCTATGTGTGACATGGCATACCCATGGTACTCGACAGGAGGTGTACCTAAATAGTCCAAGGATAGTGGGAAGTGCCTCTGTGTGACGTAGTAGGCCCACTATACTTGATAGAGGAAGAGTACACCCTCAGCCGAGGTTTCGAAAATATGACTGGGGATGTTACTTGATACTACCCCTATAATAAAATTCTTTCTTTGAACTGAGTCAGAGACTTTGTTTTTTCCTCACATATGAGATGGATTACTTGATAACTTAGGTATATGTATGGGCATATAACTAAGTGAGGTTATCCATTGAAATCATAATTTTTGGTTTATCCTTGTTTGATTTTGTGACACCTTGAGGGTCTTGGGGTCACTACTGAGTATCATTATACTCTCCCCTACACGGGCTATGCCCGCACCTCATTTTGTTGGGTGCAGAGGGTGGACAGTGCTGACGGTGGCTGAGAGCGCCAGGACTAGATGGTACCCGGAGGTGGACCCTATGAAGAATCGGTACTGGGAGGATACAGATGGACGTGGAGTGCTATGGAGGCTATCTGTACATACCCTTTAGGTAGGATTTCCTGGAGGATGGTCTAGGAATTTCTTTCACCTTTCAGCTATTTTTTATCTTTCTAGTTGTACATGTACTTTATAGTTGGGCTTGTATTTCCGACCCCTCTCTGTTTTGTTTGTTTACAGTTATAAAGGAAATTCCTTTCCAGTTTATGGATTTATGCCTTTGGTGCTAGTCCCCATCCCCTGGCCTATGGAAGGTGGGATTGGGGTAGTCACGATACAGGCCCTGGCGGATGGGTCGTGACAAATTGGTATCAGAGGAGTTGGTTCTACCGCAGAACGTAGGAATCTGATCATTCTTTATCTGTGAAGCAATAGTGTTAAGGGTACTAAGTGTGGTTTTTAGTTCAAGGAGTCTAGTGTAGGTGTGGCGACAGAAATATCCATACACCAGGACCTTAACTACTAATTTTCGACTCAGTGCACGAAAACACAGAATGCGTGTCTGTTTTAAAAAGTTTTTCTTTAAGTCAGATCAACCAGGTTAGCTCAACAGGTATAATATTTTGATCATATCACATCTATTTCTTTTAGGATGCCTCCCCATGAATGACCGGTTAGATCTCCAAGAGTCGTACGCACTGATAGCCCACCGAGCGATGAGGCCTCAATGCAGGGCCCTTTACTAGCGGAGGCACAAATAGTACTACTTCCCATTTAGCCACCAATGCCACCAACCCCAGCAGCAGACGATGTAATCTACTTGAGCATGTTGCACACGTTCTAGTGCAAGAGGCTAACCAATGGACCCAAATGCAGTTGAGGATTGGCTGGAGGCTTTGGTGAGAGTTTTCAGACTGGTAGAGACATTGTCTGACTTTATGGTGATTCTTGCTGCCTACCTTCTATAGGAAGCAACAGGCAGATGGTGGTGCTTGATGTTCCAGGTTCATGATGATATGACACTTCTTTGGACAGACTTCGAGAGCCTGTTTCGGGTAGAGTTTGTCCCATCCACCCTTCGTACGATGCAGATACATGAGATACTACATATGCAGTAGGGTAGCATGATGGTGGCACAATACTCAGCGAGGTTCCCCGAACTCTCATGATACTCTAAAGATATGGTGTGAGACCCATTATTCAGGGCCCTGACCTTAGATCTGGGGATTAGGTGAGAGATCAGAGCATCGATGATCACTTTCAGCATCCCGACGCAGGCGGGGGTGTTAGAGAGAACCCTCCTAGTGGAGAGTTTCCTTACTGAGCAGTCACCAGTAGCGAGACCCACTACTAGTCGACATGCAGCGCAGTCATATGCAGCTGGTAGTAGACAGATGATGCAGAGGTCCAACAAGACCAAACCCATGGGTGGATGACCACATGAATCAAGATCTGTTGTTCGGGGCACCCGGGGTAGTGACATACCTTCTAGGAGCAGGCAGTGTTACTGATGCGGTGGGTAGGGTCACATGGATCATAACTCTGTAACCCACCATTCAGATGATCACCAGACAGTTGAGGGACATCCCAGGTAGAGGCATAGATTTGATCGAGGCGGTCCGTAGGGAATAGGCGGACGTGGCAGAGGAGATGGTCATGCAGCTGGCGGTGGGTGACGATTTGAGGTGTTACGACCACCACCACCACCACTAGGAGGTCCACCCCGACCGCATGGAGTAGGTGGACATGGGAGATCTCATCTCCAAGAATCTGAGGCCTACGATCACATAGCTCTAGAGATGATTCGAGTTACGATCTGTGTCTATTCCACCATAGCTACAGTTCTTATAGACATAATTTCCGGTCAATCTTTCATTTTCACATACCTTGTCTGGAGCTTGAAGATTCCATTGGAGCCGTTTGTTCAATCCTTATGGCTAGAGACTCTTACGTAAGTAGACTCGATGCTTAAAAACTTGTGCCGACATTGTGAGCTTACTCTAGGAGGCGAGAGCTTCGATTGTGATCTCCTCATAGCGGTGTCGAGGCCTTACGACATCATCTTGGGTATGGACTGGTTATCAATGGTCCATGCTCCGATCGACTATATTAGGCATAAAGTGTGGTGTGTACGCACGAATGGGACCAGGTTCACCCTCACCAGCCAGAAGGGAGCCTTTGAAACACATGACAAACTTACTTGGAGGAGGGTGCAGCCGATAACTCATCAGTTGGCCTGCCATACCCTTAGAGCAGTGGATGTGGAGAGTCCGACTTATCCTATAGTTGTGGACCAGTATGTGGATGTTTTCCCTGATGTTGTTCTAGGTCTACCTCCTCGTAGAGAGGTGGAATTCTACATTGACATGTTCCCAAGGATGACACCGATATCTACGCCAGCATATTGGATGGCTCCCGCTGAGCTTCGTGAGATGCTGGTATAGCTGGAGGACTTATTGGGGAAAGGATTCATTCGGCCCAGTGTTTCTCCCTGGGTAGCCCTTATTCTATTTTCCAAGAAGGTGGATGGAAGATTGAGGCTCTGTTTTGACTACCGTCACCTAAACCAGGTGACAATGAAGAACAAATACCCACTCCCAAGGATTGACGAGCTCTTTGATTAGCTAAAGGGAGCTCAGTGGTTCTCAAAGATAGACCTCATATTAGGATATCAGTAGCTCAGAGTTTGAGATAAGGATGTGCATAAGATGACCTTCAGGTGTCGGTATAGCCACTACGAGTTCTTGGTTATGCTCTTCGGTGTAAACAACGCTCTAGCAGTGTTCATGGGACTCATGAACATGATCTTCTAGCCTTACCACAGTCGCTTTGTCATATTTCTCATCGACGACATTCTGATCTACTCGACTACTGAGGAAGAGCATGTTAACCAATTTTAGGTAGTACTGGACACACTCTAAGAGCACCAGATTTATGGTATGCTCTCGAAGTGCCTGTTCTAGATTCAAGAGGTTCACTTCTTGGGACACGTCATCTCAGAGGCTAGAGTTGCAGTGGATCCAGTGAAGATTGAAGAGGTACTTGCTTGGGAGACACCCAGGAGTGTAACAAAGGTATGAAGTTTCCTGGGTTTGGATGGTTACTACTGGAGGTTCGTTCCAGGCTTCTCCATAGTTTCAGAACCACTATCAGCCTTGACGAAGAAAATGCAACCCTTTGTGTGGTCGGAGAGATTCCAATAGATATTTCAAAAGCTGAGGCAGAGGCTGACTAGTGTCCCTATTTTGAGGCTTCTAAAGGAGGGTGTAGGGTATGTAGTTTACTGTGACACATCATGGACAAGACTTGGGTGTGTCCTGATGCAGGAGCGGGTAGTGATCACATACGGTTCTTGGAAGATGAGACAATATGAGCAGAACTACGCTACCCATAACCTGCAGTTAGTCGTAGTGGTCTTCACCTTGAAGATGTGGCAGCACTATCTGATGGGTGACCGTTTTACCATGTACTCTAATCACAAGAGTCTCTGGAATATATTCTCTACGAAGGACCTGAACCTGAGATAGCGATGATGGATTGAGTTTCTATAGGACTATGACTTTTAGATAGTCTATATTCTTGGGAAGCGGAACGTTGTTGTAGATGCACTCAGTAGGAGGTCCGGTATACAACTCCTACGAGAGGAGATAGATCAGCTGGCTGATTTATAGTTATCCTTTGTGTACAGAGATGGAGTAGAATTTCTGCAGTCACATACGGTCACTCCCCCACTCCATCAGCAAGTCCTGGAAGCCCAACATGGGGACACTGATTGTGAGACACGACATGCTCAGATATCCACAGGGGAGACACCTGATGGATTTTCTAATGTTGGGGATCACTTCATCCTTTTCGTAGGACATACCTTGGTAGCAGAAGCACTTCTGAAGTTAGTGTTGAGGGAGTTACACGCATCCCCTCTAGCGGTACATCCAGGAGTGGCGAAGATGTAACAAGACCTTTGACGATAACACTAGTGTCTTGGTATGAAGAAGGCGGTAGCAGAGTTTGTTTCTCGATGCCTCACTTGTCAGTAAGTGAAGGTGGAGCACCAGGTACTAGCAGGCTTGGTCTAGCCTTTAGAGGTCCATAGTGGAAGTGGGATGGTATATCCATGAACTTCGTGACGGGTCTCCCATGTACATCCAGGGGTCACGACTCGATTTGGGTGTTCGTTGACTGACTCACCAAGTCGGCCCACTTCCTACAGATCAGAGAGCAAGGTTCAGTAGAGAGATTGTGATGCGTCTATGTGCACGTGATTGGGCGGCTACATGGAGTACCCTTTTATATTGTCTCCGACCATGGCACACTATTTACTTCAAGGCTATAAATGGGGTTGTAGGAGGCTTTTAGAACACATATAAAAAGGGCATCTCCTAGAACGTCCACCGAGAATCCTACCTGAAGGGTAGGTACATATGTCCACCTCAGCACTCCACGTCTATTGGTCCGCTCCGTATACCGTCTCACCGTGTGGTCCACCTCCGGGTACCGTCCGGTCATGGCTCACTCTCAGCCTCCGTCAAAGCTGTCCATCATCTGCAACCAACACAACGAAGTGCCGACATAACTCATGAAGGGGTGTGTATAACGATACTCAGTAGGGACCCCAAGACCCCCGATGTTCTCCTAAAATCCATGAAGGATAAACCACAAAGGAAATATACAATCACAAAGTATCAACCAACTCTACTTAGGTATCTACCCAGAGATATAACTAAGACATCAATCTCAGTTCATCTCCAACTCTCGATCCCAAGCACAACTCAGTCCACACAGGAAAGAAGTCAATCACATCAATGATAATGATTAAATGTTAGGACTCATCTCACATAGGAATACATCTTTCTTAAAGTGATAAAAATGATCTTATGCAGTCACTAATTCATCTAACTTGTCAGACCCACGTAGGATACTAGTCTAGCTAAGCTATTGGACACACGTAGGATAGTACACCAGATACTCTATCGGATCCACGTAGGATACTAGTACAGAAGTTGAACTGTAAGACCCACGTAGGATACAAATACCGTAGTCATCACTGTCGAACCCACGGAGGATTCCAGTGTAGTTTTTGTCATCACTGAACTCACAGAGGATTCTAGTATGGTAGTCGTCGTCGCCGAACCCATAGAGGATTTCAGTACTGTAGTCATTGCAGTAGAAGCCAGCTCAAGTGTTCCCACACATAGCACGCTCAATTTCGGGAGTGTCCACTCCTCGAGCAATGGGGGAAATACATCAAATTTCCTGAATTCCAGAGTTGATGTATCCTAAAGTTCTGTCTCGTCAAAAGGAACCCAATGCGGCATACGAAGCATTAATCGGATGCCCGATCTGAGAGTTATTAGCATTGTTTTGCTCCGGGGGCCCGGTTGGAAATACTCTCATTCAAAACCCAAGATTTTTCCAAAGTTTCCCAAAACTCACTTAGAGTATCGCAAATGGACCGCTTCGTTGCGAGGGTCCTAGTTCCCTAGATGGTAAGTCGATCGAACAGGTGGTCTTATAGTTATTTAGGTTTAAATGAAAACTGTCCCGACCCGTTCATC
The DNA here is from genome assembly GCA_963277665.1 of Viscum album. Taxonomy (NCBI): domain Eukaryota; kingdom Viridiplantae; phylum Streptophyta; class Magnoliopsida; order Santalales; family Viscaceae; genus Viscum; species Viscum album. Next base: position 2,053,779,282 of record OY728150.1, on the reverse strand, counting down.
CCAGTGGGTTGGCGGGTCTGACTCGACAGAGGGTCGGACTGACCCGATGAGTCATGAGGCCCGGTAGGGCGTGACTCGACCCGGCGGGGCACGGCCCGGCCAACCGCGGCTTGGCCCGGAGGGGTCGAGCGTTCCGAGGGGGGCCTGCTTTCTCGAACCGGTGGCGCCGCCCTCCCAACTGTCTTGCCGAAGCTGGCCGGCCTTCCTGGCGCAAGCAGAACGCTCGGGCGGGCCGTAGTCTTGCTACATGATACATTCGGGTGCCGCAACTCCTTCACCTGGCCAGCTGACGAGCCGTCCATTTCTCCACCGAAGCGGCCCACGAGGCGCGGGCTGCGGTCCTCCGCTGTGTGGCGCCCTTTTTGGCACCGTGGTCTTCCTTCAGCCCGATCAGCTTTAGCCGGCCGGTTCTTCTTCGGCCGAGCAGCCCACAGTTTTGGACTACGGTTCCTCGCATGCAGCTGACACACGGACACCGCCTTCGCTCATTGCCTCCTCTTCTATCACGCCTCAATCGTGAATAAATTTTAGGAAAATATCGGAGGGTCATTGGGCCGTGTTTGTTCAGCCCGCGCCCTCCGCGTTAGGTGGTAACAATTGACCGAGATAATTCCTAAGAAATTAACACAATCGAGATAATTTATTCACTTATAAATTATACGAAACCCCTACCTCGACCAAGTCTTGTTCATTGTATTCGCGCAAGACGAACGTCACAGTGGTCGGGCATCACGGATGACGACATCAAAGAGAACAGACGTCGATTCTGTGGACTTCGGGGTGCATCCGAAGAGGAAGTGGCATCTCCTCTCTTGTGGCGGAGAAAGAGGAAGTAAGTCACATCATCATTCTTCGATGGAATCGATTTTCTTCATCGAAGAAGACATCGTTCTTCATGGAAGGTTAAAGCTCTCTTTTAATTCTCCAAGGATTCCCACCACAATATTTTCCAAGCCAAAATTATATTAAGGCTTCCCCCAATTTTAATAGATATGACATGCCATTTCAAATTATTTCAAAAGAATAAATTAATTAAGGGTGATCACTTAATTAATTTGATAAGGTTGGCACATTAATGAAGAGGGTGGAATGTAGAGAGGCTCCACCCAATTAAATGAGGGGGATTTGTAAAAAATTTATACAAGGGGGGTTTGAGGGAGTTTAGGGGAGTTATGGGGATATGAAAGGTTAGGACTCATGTGGGCCCCACCTCAAAAATATCCTCTCATGAGAGGTTATGTGGGTTTGGGACCAACCAATAACTTCCCCAAGTAGGATTTAACTACCAAAGACAAATAAAATTGGTCACAACAATTTTATTTATCTTTTTTATTAAAACCCTAAAATTAACTTTCAACCCGCATAAAACGCAAATGCGATAAAGGTATCCTTAAGAAAATACCGGGGCCACGAGTTCATCGGTGCCCTCAGATTTCAATTCTGATCCCTAGTTCAAAAGATAGAAAAACCCACATGTATGTTTACTGAACATACCCGTACAAAACCTCAGAAATTGATTCTGGGAACATCCGGCCTCGGAATCAAGTGCCATGAGAAACCAAAAACTCAAAAAATTACAAAGTATTTAAGAAAAAAATTTCCTTGAAATTTCATTGTCTTTACCTGGAAGGTACTTTAATTGTTTCCTCAAACTTAGCCAATACATTATTTGATTATAGATGATCGCATTCATTTATATCCTCTCAGTTTTCCTAGAAAATTAGATATGCCCAATTTTATTTAATAAAGGATTTGTCAGTAAAAAATACTTGGGGATGTATCATTGCATCAAAGGCATGTCAACTAGTCCCCCTATAGACACCAAAACATGCTCTAGTTTCTAACCTTATCATCATACCAATGACAGAATTTGATATAATTCTCGGTATGTATTGGCTGTAAAATTATTATGCGAAGATTTACTGTAAGGAGACGGAAGTTACAATTTTTGAAAATGGTGTATAATCCCTTGTCATTAAGACAAAAGCTTCGTGACATGATTCTTATCTAGAATCATCCCCAGTAGCTCTACTGAATACAATACTTGGAGAGGAAGCTAAACAAATATCTATGGGTGAAGAAATAAATCATAAAATTGAAGATGTGCACATACTGAAAGAGTACATTGATGTATTTCCGAAGGACTTACCTAGACATCCTCTAGAGCGGGAAGTTGAGTTCTATATTGATTTAAGTCCCGATTCAAGACCTGTTTCAAAGACTCCCTATAGAATATCCACTATAGAATTAGTAGATCTAAAGAAACTACAACAGGATTTGAGTGAAAAAGGATTTATTTGACCTAGTGTTTCTCCATTGGGAGCCCCTGTGCTTTTTGTCAAGAAGAAATATGGATCCATGAGTCATTTCATTGATTAAAGGGAAATAAATGCTATTAAAATAAGGAATAAGTATCCTCTTCCACAGATTTATGATTTATTTGATCAACTTAATGGAGATCAATACTTTTATAAGATTGACCTTCAATCCGGATATCATCAGTTGCATGTGATTAAGGATGATATTCCAATGATCACATTTCGAACCAGGTATGGGCATTACGAGTTTACGGTGATGCCTTTTGGAATAACCAATGCACCTTCTATTTTCAAGGATTTAATGAATAGTGTTTTCAAGGAATATCTTGATTAATTTGTTGTGGTATTCAACGATGATATCCTCGTATACTCAAGAATCTATGAAGACCATGAGAATCACTTATGGGTTATTTTGAGAACTCTTAGAAGAAATAAATTATATTGGATGTTAGGAAAGTGTGAATTCTGGCTTCAGTCAGTTTCTTTTCTAGGCCATATTGTCTATATGGATAGAATCCTAGTTGATCTTATGATGAAAAAGGCAATCCAAGACTGGACTACGCCAACAAACATAACTGAGGTACATAGTTTTATTGGTTTAGAAGGTTATTATTGACGTTTTGTTCAGAATTTTGCCCGACTGGATAATCCTCTAACCAAGCTCAGACGTAAAGGAGTTAAGTTTGTGTGGACAAAGGAATATGCAGAATTCTTAGATGAATTGAAAATAATATTTGTCAATGATTCAATTTTGACTCTTCCATCTGGAAGTGATGGATTTGTAATATACAACGATGCATCAAAAAATGGACTGGGTTGCGTCCTTATGAAAAACAATAAAGTTATTTCATATGAATCAAGTCAGTTTAAGACTCATGAGAAAAATTATCCACCTCATGATCTTGAGTTAGCATCTATAATATTTTCTCAGAAATATGGAGGAATTATCTCTACAGAGAGAGATGTGAGATTTATATATACCACAAGAGTTTGAAATATATTTTCACAAAAAAAGAACTCAACATGAGGAAAAAAAGATAGCTCTAGTTACTCAAAGATTATGATTTTTCAATACACTACCACCCATGAAAGGTGAATAAGGTGGAAGATTCGTTAAACATGAAATATCCTGGCCTTCCAACTCAAATGAGGATTTAAAGAGATCCTATGTTCATGGATCTACTGAAGATGGATGTGGGAATTGTTAAGGAAGGGTAAACATCACTCCTCTTTCAAATGATTGCTATACCATCTTTACTAGAAAAGACAAAAATTTCTCAGTCTGATGATGAGAATCTGCATAAGAAAATTAATGCAGTTAAGGATGGGAGACTGGCTGAGTTCATGTATGAAGAAGGAGTTCTGATGTTTGGGAAGAGGTTATGCATCCCATCAGTACCTGAGCTAAAAAGGAAACTATTAGACGATGCTCATAGCTCGAATTTCTCTATACACCAGGGTAGCACCAAGATGTATAGAGACCAGAAGGAATATTTTTGGTGGGATAATATGAAGAGAGAAATTGCTGACTACGTGTCAAGGTGTCTAGTTTGTCAAAAAGTTAAGGTGGAGAGACAAAATCCCAATGGAGCGATGCAAACCTTATCTATTCCAATGTTGAAGTGGGATAACATTAAGATGGATTTTGACACCAGACTACCGAGGAAACCTAGAAGGAATGATGCAATATGGGTAATTGTTGATCGTCTCACTAAAACAACACATTTCCTTCCAATAAGAGAGGATTTACCACTTGAGTGTCTGGAAAGACATTATATCAATGAAGTTGTGAGAATTCATGGTGCACCTCTATCAATTGCCTCTGATCAGGATCCCCAGTTTACTTCAAAATTATGGAAGAGTCTCCAGAAGGCTTTGAATACTGAGCTTCATATGAGTACCACATATCACCCCAAACCGATAGACAATATGAAAGAACCATTAAAAATATAGATGATATGTTGAGGTCATGTTCTCTTGACTTAAAAGGAATGTGGGATCAAAACTTGCCTTTTGTGGAATTTTCATACAACAATAGTTTCCATTATAGTATTCAAATGGCTCTATATGAAGAATTATATATAAATAGATGTCGAACTCCAACTTGATGGGATGATGTTTGTGAGAGGAAACTTATAGGCCCTTAACTAAGTGAAGAAACCAAGAAAAAGTTGAGGAAAATACAAGACCATATTAAAGCAGCCCGAAGTAAGCAGAAGAGTTATGCTGACAACATGAGAAAGGACATGGAATTTCAAGTGGGAGATCATTTATTTCAAAAAGTATCTCCATGGAAGGTTGTCTTAAGGTTCGGTAATAAAGGGAAAATGAGCCCCAGGTACATCAGACCATTTGAAATTTTGGGAAGAATCGAAGTTGTAGCTTACCGTTTAGCGATGCCGCAAAATATCCCCAAAGTTTATGATGTGTTCCACATGTCATTGTTAAAGAAGTACATGCCAAACCCAATGCATGTACTCACATATGAAGAAATAGAACTAGAACCTGATTTGTCATACTGTGAAAAGCCTATCAGGATTCTTGACACAAGGGAGCAAGTATTGAGAAATCGAACAACTCGTCTAGTAAAGGATCTTTGGGGAAACCAGAATATGGAGGAAGAATCCTGGGAACCAGATGATTTTATTAATAATAACCACCCATATCTTTTTGGGCTTTATACACAAAATTTTGAGGACGAAATTTCCGAAGGAGGGAATAATATAACACCACAAAACATTTTATGGTATGTTTCTATTAAATACATTCTATTCATAACTATGTTACTTTCAAACAACAGTAGTTTATTTTGAAGATAGTCATAACATATCCATTAAATATAAATTTTCCAGTTCAATGTTTTGAATTTCAAAAAATGATCATCTAGAGTTGTGATCTGTAAGTTATTTGGAGTCTGATAGAACAAACTTGATTTTTGGTGAATAGTAACATACCCTTATGAATAGTAATATGAATATTAATATGACCCATAAGAATAGTAAATAATAATATAATTTCATTTTCTTAAGGAAATAAGATAATGAGATCTTAATTAGTTTTTCAATGAGAAATAAAACTAATTGCACCTTTAAGATTGTTATTTTTTGAATTAACTATGACTTTATTTAAAATTTAAATTAATAATGTTTAGAAAAATAATTTTGAAAAATGGAGTTCATTTTTGAATTCTACACGTCAAAAAATGGTTAGGGTAAATTTTTGGGATTTTTCTGAAAATCTAGAATTTTTGATGAATAGTGAAATACGATAAAATACCGTATATACAAATTATCAGTTAAAATACACTATTTATGACATCATAAGTGATGTAATGCCACTTGGTTCGAACTCAAATGCACTTATTACTACTAAGGGACACATGAAACAATACTATTCGTTGTCTTGAGGGAAATAATAAAATAATGAATTACATATTCAAAATTTACCCCTCTCCCCCACTATAAAAACCCATCACCACTTCCTCTTCTCTACACTCTTATAAGCCTTGAGGATCCTCAATGTTCTACCCAAATACCCTTCAATAGTCCCTCCACACGACCAGGAAGCTCTTGGTCTTTCCAAAATACCAAAATCCCTTCCATTAAGGAGGTTCTCGAGGAAGTTGTTTGAAGAGGTACAACACCTTTCTTTTTCTTTTAGTTTCACTTGAATTTTTCATCATTTTTTATACTCTCATCAACTCCTATGTACAAATGATCATGATAACTCTAGTATCATATATATACTGGATTTATATCATGTGAATGGAAGAACCATTATCAATATTCTTGCTCCCTCCCTTATATTTTTATAAACCAATTCATGTTCATGAGGTTCTAATTTAGAAGCTTCGTGGACGATGAAGTTTTGTTCTTCAATCGTTCCTTAATTACTGGTCATAAAAAATTATTTATAGTTTACCCAGGTCATAATAAATTTATTTTATCTTGATTAATGTTCTGGAATCATTATACGTACATAATATGGAATAATAATACAAAACCAGTTTATTGAGCACAAAACAGCCAAGCCAAATTCAGGCGTTTATTTTTAACTCATCGACTGAGTCATCCTCATGGTATATAACCAGAATCATTATAAGATAATTTATATCTCTATAATGTAACTAATAATTTATATTAAGAATTATGGATGTTTAACCATATTTTAATCCAACTTCCATCCATGGATACAAGTAAACAAATCATGAAACCAAGTAAGAAAATGCTTCCAAAACAATAAGATTGAATCTATTAAACCCATAAAATAGGAAATTAATGAACTTAATAAGGTTATATAACATTAATTAAATTTTTATTATTTTCTTGAATTATTAATTAATGAATCTAAATTTGAATATTCAGGTCGTTAAGAACAATCAAGAACATACTAGAGCAAAAGGTAATGGGTTTCTCGTCTCACTTTCTTTTCTTTGAGATTTTCATTGTTCGCCACTTATTTCTTGTATGTGGTATATGGGTACTACCATTTGATATATAATAACATGATTCTATTTATATTCATGTTATTAAATTATTAATTTGAGGTTTATTAATGTTCTGGTTATATGATTTGACCGATTACATTGTGGTAAGACACTTTGTCTCATATTCTATTTGGTAGTGACTAACTATGTAAGGTGCACCTAATAATCCTTATGTGGTGTACCTACTTCCCATTTGAGAAAAATTTTCATTAGAAATTATACTTATATTAAATATCCCTAATCTCATATCATGGATATGTTTTTTGTCAAAACCGTATACCATTTTGCATACGGTGTTTATTAGAAAAGTTATTTTAGTCATGGAAATATTAATGAATCCTCATAATCTACTCTATATGGATATTGAAAAAAAATATTGATATTGTTTTGAATGAATTTATAAAGAATTATTTGGACAGGCAGTGGCAGGTGGGGCCCGCTATAGCCCCTCGATGCATCAGTGGGTCTAATGAGACAAATCAGTTTAGCGACAAACCCTTCGAGTTTGTTTCCAAAAATCAGACGGGTTTCTACCCATAGAACTAAACCGGTTTAATAGTATTATAGTTTCATGTTCTAGATAGATGACGTCCAATTAATAAGAATTATCTTTATTCATTATCAGTTATTATTATTATCCATGAGGTTTTCACTATGACAAAATCTATGGATGAAGTTTCATTTTCAGTTTATTAATGGAATTAGTTTTATCATTTATTCACAATACCACATTGATTATGTCTAATTTATTATGATTCACTTATTATTGTACTCATGCTTCCACTTTTTTTAACCCTTACTCAGAATTTGAGCTCACCTCTTTCATTGTTTACCTTCAACAGGTGATGAAGAGAAGGTCTTTTATTGAGTTCGTGTGGTTGCAATTTTTAGTTTTCGTTATGTGTTGTATTTTGTAAACTTTTCCAATGTAATTTGAGTAATATCTATGTATCTTGTTTTTTCAAGACTACTAAAATAATCATTCCTTCAGGATTTTCATTCCTTATAACCATGCCAATATCACAAGTAATGCATCAGCTCCACCCTAGAGGGGTCATGGTGTTACATTTAATTTTTTTGAATAATAAACTTATGTTAATTTGTAAATTATTATAAAACATATTAAATTATATAATACATTTTATATCACTTATTACCTTTTTATAACAATTATATAATTATTTCAGTTCATATCAGATGTTTTTTCAATGTTCGGTACTAGAGTTAAAAATGAAATTGTTTTGATGAAAATTGTCCATGTGGTCATAATTTCATTATATCCAAAATTATATTCCTGATTTAAATATAATATATATCCAATATATATGTATTTATAATAGTCCATAGCATTTTGAGATAATAAATGAAATGCACCGTTCATGGAGATGGTATGCCGTACGTACGCGTGAAAGGTACTTTTATTTTTTTATCATATTAAAGGAATGAAAAATAAATGATACATAAGTATATTATAATTACAGTATAATATATATGTTATATATGTTACATATGTTATTAAATCAATCCTTTATACATTCCTTGTATGACATGAATGAGTTATATCACGTTGAGGGGGCAATAGACCACACTTACTCAAATGAAATTATTGTATATACACATTATAGAACACATAAGGGTATGTTGTAAATTAAAATTACAGAAGAATAAAGACAATATAAATATAATATATTTCATATATAAGTACACTTACATAATAATCTACACCATTAGAGGTGGTAGGATAAAATTTAACAATCATCGTTTTGTGAGGTAGTAGTTCTCCATACATTGAAACAGTATGTTATATATACATTAGAATAGAGGTGTGTTTAAGTGTAGGTAAAAACCATAGCATAAATAAAATTATATAATTTTTAGTACACATGTTTTGTTATAAAATAATGTAATAAATAGAGGTTAGGGGGTTGGAGAAGGAAAATAAATGAATGGATCTTGAGAGAAGATGTTACCTCTAAATCTGGTAATTCTTTTTGATTTGAGCCAAAGGCTTCATTGACTTGAAATTTTACCAATGTAAGGTTTTTATGAGTAATTAAGGAATATTGGAAAATTATTTGAGTAGAATTTGGGTGAGCCAATGGGATTTATAGGTGTGAGTAAGTGGGTATATGTGGTTCTCTTTTATAAGAGGGAGGAGGGGCATTTTAAAAAAATATTGAAATATTATTTTATTATAAATTTATTTTAGAATTATAATAGCTCCAAAGTGATATATTTATAAGATAATACTATTACGGTTTTAAATAATCTCAAACAATAGGTTTTATAAAAGTTTTTACCACAAATTTATCCTTATTTTTGACATTAACTCTTAGTTAAATAAATTAACTCTTTCCATTTCTTATTGTTTTTTACATTAAATGGTTAATATAGTTACTATAAAATGAAAAGGTAACCTATAGTGTATCATTAATGAAAATTTTAACACTATATAAGTTTTTTGGAAGAATATTATATTTTTATGACTATTATATCATTTAATAAAATGGCATTTGTTTTGAAAACTCATTTATGCCAATTTTGACACTATTTAGTAATTGATTTTTGTTAAAGGCCTAAAAACATGATTAATTCTAAGAAAATATATTAAATCAAATATAAAAATTTCATAATAATATATAAAATTCGTTTTTGGAATCAAAATTTTCATATTACATTCATTTTAATATTTATAATATCATTTATTAGAATCATTCATTAATAAGGTAATCACATCATCATCATTGTGTCATAAATAAAATTATATATTTAATATCTAAAAATTATAAAAAATATAAGATGATTTATAAAATATTTTTATCTTTCTAATGACTATTTATAGTCAAATAGATAAATAATATTTCCCCATCTTAAAATTGTTTTAGTAAAAAGATACATCTTTATGTTATATATCTCTTTATGTTAAATTAATTATTATAACATGTCGTTATCACACCCAAGAAGTTCCCAAGTGAAAAAAGTTATTCATAAGGATTCTTTAGTCTCCTATGACTCATAAAATAAAATTTGGATATGTTTTATTGTAGATTAATATTATTATAATATTAATTTTACCCGTATTTACCTAATTTACCATTTAACCGTGGTAAATAATTTTTTTTACTAAAGTTACTATACATAATGTCCCAAAATAAAATGTAACTATTGAGAAAATTTAGAACTTATGATTACAAATATGGAATCCATTTTTACAAATTAGAAACATAGAAATTATAGTAATTAATTTAATTTTAATTCCCATTGTCAAAACCAGAAAGTGGGGCTTTAAGATGTAAAAACTACCAAAATATTTACATGTGTTTCAGTATGATTTAAATGTAAAATTACTTCAAATGAACAAAATTTGATGAAATGATAAAAAATAATCCAATTAAACTTTAAAACCAATTAAAAAATAATATATTTATACAAAAAAATGAGACAAAAAATGCTGTTTTGATGTAAAAAGTAGAATTTTTCACTATTCATAAAAAATTGAATTTTATCATTGCCACACCTCAACTCGTGCCTTTATTTTATTTATGATTTCTTTGGATTTAATTTTTTTTGGGGTTTGTGTTCAGTCTCCGATGAGATTTTTGAGTTTATGTTAAAAATTGTATGATTCGGGTTGACGTCGTTAGCGCTTGGGCAGAGCGCGTTTTTAAAACCCCACACGGATTCACCCAGACAATTCACAACCTGCCATATTTGAAAAATAAATAAATAAATAAATTAAAATAAATTGATTTTTTAATTAGAAAACACATTAATTATTGTGTCATTTAAGGTTTTTATTTTGTTAATGATTTTATTAATATTGAGATAATAAGAATCCTTTAATTATTTCTATTTTTAGCATAATGATTTTATTATTATTATTATTATTATTATTATTATTGTGAAAATTATTAATTATTATTACCATTATGAAGTTTAATTAATATTATTGTTTTTATTATTATCTTTAATGTTTTTGTTATTATTATTTTCATTAATATTAATAATAATAATATTATTGTGCAGATATTTATAATAATAAAAATAATTTTTTTTCTAACATTTTTTTAGGGTTTTAGCGCACCACTTTCTTCCTTCTCTCCAATTCTCAAACCCCCCTCCTTCACCTGGTGTGCGGCGTGAACCCAGCCACCTCCCTCCTACTTCTCGACGGCTATGTTCTTCCTCTGGTTATGCTAGCCGACCCTTGCATCCCTTGGCCTTCAATATTATAGTGTGCCCTAGTACCCCAGACAAGCCTCCTTCTTTGCAGCAGGCTTAACTCCCACCGGCCATCCCAGCCGACATCGTCCCAGCCTCCTCCTCTTGCCTGACCATTGGACTTCCTTGCAGCGCACCACATACCTCTTGATCAACATGGCACACACCCCCTGGCCCTCGGATTTCGTTGCACGCACCTCCCTCCAGCACACTAACCATAGTCGCACTGTCCTCCGCAATGATAAACCACCTCCCTCTTAAGTCCCTCTCAATGGGCCTCCCCCTGAAGTGAAACATTAATAAATCTCAGCACCCTCTTCTGCCAGTGCACCTAGCCTTCAGTTGATACCCCCCATGCAGCTTTCCCCTTTTTATCCTAGTGCAGCAGCCAGACATGGTCCTACTCCTCTGAATAACATGCACCTCCCTAAATTCTCCCCCCACTGATGTGTTTTCTCTTCATAGGTATAACATCTACATTCTAATTTATACCTATTTTTATCTTTGTTTCGATAGGGGTTTTTGATGATTGATAGTTGTTGTAGAGACACGAAGCTTGACGTACATTGACATTACATTACATTGGTGGAATACTTAGTACATAACAAACACACACACACAAGGATCGTAATAGTTTAGTGTCTTTGGAAACTCAGAATATAATCTTCTAATCCTGGTGAATGATCTTCAACATCTCCCATAAAGATCTTCCTTTTTTTTATACCTAAAACCATTCTTTATATCCTGGGGAAAAGTAAATATAAAAGGGTGATCTCAAATTCTCAGTAAGGGTAAACAAAAGAAATATCAATCACATCATATACATAAGAACATAACTTTTGGAAATCTTAAACTATAAAAGAGATCATAATTTCATAACCTGGGATAACTCATGGCAGTGAAATGTAATCACAATAATCATAAATTAAAACATTAAACTTTGTGGAATGCACACATAATCATATAGAATCATTTCTTGTTAGTCAAGACTCATTGCCAAGACTATCTTAGTGGACAAAGTCCCTTTCTGAACCGAGACACCCTCATTTCAGTCCTGTTTCACTGAACCGGTATAACCTACCATTCCAGCCATGTCTATCTCATGAGATATAAAATCTTTACCCAATGCATTGGAGGGAGATATAGGTCCCACCCATCTCATAATTATACCATTCTTATGTGTGCCACAAAATCATAAATCATACATCATTGCATAACCCATGTAATAAAAATGGGAATCTTTAAACATCGTGACATCATAAAACAATTCATATAAGATAAAAGATTTCATAAAAATATTTCCATCACAAAATAATCAAATACATGTAATAATAGGAATATAAACAGAACCCTTTACTATCTTAGATGGAAAATAATTTTGATAAAACACTTGAACTTCATTCTTGAGGAAAATATCCTTTCTACTTCAAAAACAATTTTCCTTTCTTAATATGTCATACAATTTTAAACTAAAATAAGTTGATTGAAAATAAACTTGAAAACTTGTAAAGGAAGCCTCTTGAAAATAATGTTTTAAAAATCCATTCATGCCGTATAAGTTAAAAAAACATTCTTCGTACTTTTTTCGGAAAAGTCAAAAGTACCTCATACGAAAAACAACAAAAGATTCCTTTCATATCCTTTAATAAAAACTCACTGAAGGGTAAAATTGGATTTAAAAAATTGTAGGTGGATGGAAATAATATTACATATTGAGGAAGCATGTATTTGGATGATAAAATAGACCCTAGTAAATGCCAAAGTATAAAAAATCTCAGATAAAAATGAGATTGTGATATTTCCCTTACCTTTGGTCCGATTTGCTTCGTAAGTGTCCGAACCTCCTCTTCTTTGAAGCGCCTCTTTGAGACCTCCTATTAGGGCACTAAAATTGGTCTTTGAGGAAGACCAGAACCTCTATGATGTTACTAGGGAAGTTGAGAAGAGAATTTGGCAGGGGTTGGCCGAGGTTGAAAGCTCAAAGTTGTGTGAGGAAGAGAGGGAGGAGGTGCCCTTTTATAAGGGAGGAGGAAGGCACCTTTGGAATAACTAAAAATATTATTTTATTATAAAGTCAAGTTCGGTTTTAAATAGCTACAAATTGATTTATTTCGAGGCTATGGTTGGGATGGGTCGAAATCCACTCATCCAATAGAAGTTAGACAAGTTTAGGTTCCTATTTTAACCTTATCATTTAGATTTAACATTAAGTTAAATAATTTTACTTTTACCGTTTCTTCTTGTGTTCTTATACTATAAGGTTAATAAACTTACTATAAAAAGCCAAAAGAACCCCAAATTGTTTATTATTAATATATATAACCTTATCTAAGTCATTTGGCCGATCCTTAGATTTTTAGGAATAAAATAACAATTAATAATATAATATTTGTTTTAAAAACCATTTTATGTCAATTTTGAAACTATTTAGTAATTGATTTTTGTAAAAATAATAAAAGAATGATAAGTTCGAAAAAAGTTAATTAAATCAATACTAACATGTCATATTATCGAATAAAATTAGTAGAATTCATAAAAAGTCTCAAATTATATTTATTTGGGTATTTATAACATCAATTATGTCAATATTTCATTAATAAGATAATTACTGCATCATCATTGTGTCATAAATAAGTTAAATTATTTAATGTTTAAAAATTACAAATAAAATACAATTATATAGGAAATATTTTTATCTTTCTAATTAATATTTATAGTCGAATTTATCTTATGTAAAACCCTATATTAAAAATGATTTATTAAATAATCTTTGATTTTAACTCTTTTAACTCTTCTTTGAATTAAATAATAATAAATGTCCTAATCTAATGAAAGTGGGCCTAAATGGTAATATTTTATTCCTAAGTTTGTTTTTGGTCGAATTACACTTATCCAATAGAATTAGTACATGTGTTAGGGTAATAATAATATCATTTATACCCTTAATTACCCTATTTACTTTTAACAGTGGTAAATAAAAGTAAAAAGTTACTATTCACCAAAAATTATTTTCATCTCATTGAACCACATTTTACTTACTAACATCAACCGTGCCTCTCGGAATTTTGAAATTCCACTCACAGAAGCAGTAAAATTAAGTTTTATGAAAAATTCAGTTTTTTTAACTACCACTTAGTGGTTTCACTTTTCATCAAAAATTGAAAGTTTTCAGAAAAATACCAAAAATTAGGCCTAAGATATATTTGATATTATGAACTCAAAAATGATTTCTATTTTACCAAATTCAAAACATATCAGTTGCATTAATTAATTTAAAAATTAAATCCCGTCGTCAAAACAAATAGCGTGTTCTTAAGAGATAATAACTATCAAAAGATTGACACTTGTTTATGTCTGGTTTAAATGTGAAATTACATCCAATGACCAACATTGTATTAAATTGTAAAAATATATTCTAAATATACTTTAAAACCACTCAAATTAATAATTTATCACTATTAATTTTTTCGATTGAAAAAGTTGTTTTTAATTAAAATTTAGTAATTTTCACTATTCATCAAAATATGAAAGTTTTCCGAAAATCACCAAAATTTCACCCTAAGATAATTTCGATATTCTGAATCCAAAAATGAAGTCCATTTTAAAAAAAATAAAATTTACAAAATTTCAAAAAGTGGTTATTACTATTCATAACGGCTAGTTTTAATAATATTTTAATAGCATATCGTTGTTTAGAGAATCTTGGTGTTGCGTACAACACACGTTATCGTGGAAGGTCGCGATTGCGTGTAATTCAAGCCAGGTCAGAGATGTGTGTTGTGAAAGCTCCTTTTGGTGTAGCGTATAACACAAGACATTAATGAAATTAAAAAGAATATTTTTCATAAAATCTCGGGGTGTTACATTCTACCCCCCTAAAAATGAATTTCGCCCTCGAAATTCGTCGGGGTTATAAATGGTTTATTACTCGAAAGTTACTTTAATAGAAACCCACATCTTAAAAAGGAATACCAAAACCAATCTTTAAAAACAAAAGTATGAAACGTAACGGTTACCCAAATAAACTAATCCCTGGGTTTCCACATAGGTGAAAATATGGATATGGAAGAAAAATATAACCATCATGTTCTGATGGAGAGTGGTAGAGAACATGGCTATGGAAAATCCAACAATCACAAATCCATAAATTTGTGACGATCTAAGGTACCATCTGATTAATCAGATATAAGAGCACTAGGACAACCTTTTTGGTTTTTAAGATCGTTTCCCTAAAGTTGAAGAATTTGAATTAGAATAAATACTTACTTTATTTTGGTACAATCTCACTGTTGTTCGTGCCTTGAACAATTTCCACTTCATCTCTTAAATAAATGAAGTTTAATTTATTATTCATGAAGTGTTAGCAGATCATGTGATAGAATGAGGGGTCATTCCATATGTCTCAAACAAAAGGTTAGCAAAAGTTATTAAATATACATAAGTCATTCTATATTGAGATTAATCATATATGGTTCCTAAAATGGACTTATACTTCATATATCATACTGCTTAATATAATAAAACTAGTTTCTACTAAACAGGGACTTCCTGTAGGCCAGTGGTAGGTGATAACGGCCAGTCGCACTTCGGTTGTGGGTTCGATTCCCACAGCCTTGTCCGACGCGATGGGCTGTTGCCCGTCCTGCAGGTTGTCCTTTTTCTAAAGCTATATTACTATAACATCCCATCAATAATATCGAAAAATGTTTTATCCTAACTTATGTCCAACATAATCTATTCTAATCTTTAGGGTTATCTAAAATACTTCGGTCCAAGCTCATAGTATAAAGAAAATGATCACTTGAAATGTCACAGAATAATCATGTGAATGCCATCATTTATCCCTCATATATCATAAGATATATCTTGTTGGTCAAATTACAAACATGTGAATACCTTAATCATGTATTCTCTTGAAGAATGAATACCCATTGAACCTTAGTGAAAACATGAATGCAGTTAAAAGTTAACACTTTCCACATAACAAAATCCTCAAAATTATATATACTCAAACCATGATATCACATAGTCCTTATATCAATCATGAGCTCATGAATACTGTTAAACATTTCATTTTCTCGTTTTCCCTTCATTATGCCCATATCATCTTATTTCCAAAAATATCTCAATCACTTTGAATACCACATTAGACCAATACATAAATATTCCAATACTCCATGATAAAACATTATTTTGGAATCCCATTACATAAACACTTAATCATTCCACCACATCGTTTTCATATTCAACATCGCCAATAGTGATCACATGTGACTTCCCTTTGTCCTTTGCCTTAAGCGGTTACTCATGTCGATCATCCCTAACCCTTGGATTAGGTCATTTATTAGCATAATGCCTCATTTCCTTGCACTTGAAGCATTGAAGTATTGGTGGTGCATTCTCTGCAGTGTTTGCTTTATTCACATCATTAGAAACCATTTTTCCATTACTTCGACACTCAGCTACTCGATGACCTTCGTTTCCACACTTAAAACATTTTCTAGTCCCTTTAAGACAATCTCCACCATGCTTCTTTCCACACTTTGTGCATAAGGAAACATTCATCTTCTTTTCACCATTATTCTAAGATTTCTCCTTGAACTCCATCTTTCGTTTCTTGTCAAAACCATGAGATGGATATGTAACACCAACTTCCATTTCTACCTTGATAGCACAACGCACAATTTCTTCATAGCTACTGAAGTCTCTTATAGCTAATGCCCTTCAAAGACTTGGTTTTAAGCCACTGAAAAATCGATCAACTTTACTTTCATGTTGGATGATAATGCCAGATGCATACCCTGCAAGTCTTATAAAATTCGCTTCGTATATACCAACAGATTCATCATCCTTCTGCTTGAGCTCAAGAAACTCTTTTTCCATCTTTGTTCGAAGAATACGAGGGAAGTACTTACTGAAAAACAAGTTCTTGAACACGTCCCATTCCATGGACTCAATTTCATCTCTTGGCCTCGTATTCTTGATAAGATTCCACCATTGATCAGCTTCACCTTCCAAACGATATATTGCTAAGATGACTTTATCATGTTCAAAACATTGAAGTACTGAAAATATCTTTTCAGTGGTACTGATCCATTGTTTAGCAACAAGTGGATCGAAAGTCCCACTGAAAGATGGTGGACGTTGCCTCATGAAGGACTCAATAGAATATTGTTCTCTTCTCTGCTCATTTGGAAGTCCAGAATGATTCATATCTTGTGTAAGTATAGCAATAAGATTTTGCACTCCATCTCCCATAACATTTGTTTGTTCAAGAGGACAATCATTGCATTGTCCATTTCATTGATCAACAAGGTTCCTTTGAGTTCTAGCCATCGTCTAAAACCCAAAAAGAATAGTGTGAGAGGCAAAAATCATGCTAGGGAAAACAACATTATAAAGGGGGAGTATCCTCAATATCTAACTTCTTAGGTTAAATTCTATGATCGTTACCGTAGTTCTAGGACTGTATCTTATACGTATACATATCCTTAGGGACATCCCTAGACATAACTTAGAAATATCTATAGGGATCTCACTAACGCTATTTCATCCTAGTTTCCAAAGTTTGACTAAACCTTTCCTCCGATACCAAATTTAGAGACCCGAATCTTGACGTACATTGACATTACATTACATTTGCGGAATACTTAGTACATAACAAAAACACACACACAAGGATCGTAATAGTTTAGTGTCTTTGGAAACTTGGAATATAATCTTCTAATCCTGGTGAAAGATCTTCAACATCTCCCATAAAGATCTTCCTTTTTTTTATACCTAAAACCTTTCTTTATATCCTGGGGAAAAGTAAACATAAAAGGGTGAGCTCAAATGCTCAGTAAGGGTAAACAAAAGAAATATCAATCACATCATATACATAAGCACATAACTTTTGGAAATCTTAACCTGTAAAAGAGATTATAATTTCATAACCTGGGATAACTCATGGCAGTGAAATGTAATCACAATAATCATAACATAAAACATTAAACTTTGTGGCATGCACACATAATCATATAGAATCATTTCTTGTTAGTAAAGACTCATTGCCAAGACTATCATAGTGGACAAAGTCCCTTTCTGAACCGAGACACCCTCATTTCAGTCCTGTTTCACTGAACCGGTATAACCTACTATTCCATCCATGTCTATCTCATGAGATATAAAATATTTACCTAATGAATTGGAGGGAGATATAGGTCCCACCCATCTCATAATTATACCATTCTTATGTGTGCCACAAAATCATAAATCATACATCATTGCATAACCCATGTAATAAAAATGGGAATCTTTAAACATCGTGACATCATAAAACAATTCATATAAGATAAAAGATTTCATAAAAATATTTCCATCACAACATAATCAAATCCATGTAATAATAGGGATATAAATAGAACCCTTTATTATCTTAGATGGAAAATAATTTTGATAAAACACTTGAACTTCATTCTTGAGGAAAATATCCGTTCTACTTCAAAAACAATTTTCCTTTCTTAACATGTCATACAATTTTAAACTAAAAGAAGTTGATTAAAAATAAACATGAAAACTTGTAAAGGAAGCCTCTTGGAAATAATGTTTTAAAATCCATTCATGCCGTATAAGTTAAAAAAAACATTCTTTGTACTTTTGTCGGAAAATTCAAAAGTACCTCGTACGAAAAACAACAAAAGATTCTTTTCATATCCTTTACAAAAAACTCACTGAAGGGTAAAATTGGATTTAAAAAATTGTAGGTGGATGGAAATAATATTAAATTTTGAGGAAGCATGGATTTGGATGATAAAATACACCCCAGTAAAAGCCAAAGTATAAACAATCTCAGATAAAAATGAGATTGTGATATTTCCCTTACCTTAGGTCCGATTTGCTTCGTAAGTGTCCGAACCTCCTCTTCTTTGAAGCGCCGCTTTGAGACCTCCTCTTAGGGAAATAAAATTGGTCTTTGAGGAATACCAGAACCTCTAGGATGTTTCTAGGGAAGTGGAGAAGAGAATTTGGCAGGGGTTGGCCGAGCTTGAAGGCTCAAAGTTGTGTGAGGAAGAGAGGGAGGAGGTTCCCTTTTATAAGGGAGGAGAGGGGAACCTTTAGAATAACTAAAAATATTATTTTATTATAAAGTCAAGTTCAGTTTTAAATAGCTCCAAATTGATTTATTTCGAGGAAAAGGTTGGGATGGGTCGAAATCCTCTCATCCAATAGAATTTAGACAAGTTTAGGTTCCTATTTTAACCTTATCATTTAGATTTAACATTAAGTTAAATAATTTTACTTTTACCGTGTCTTCTTGTGTTCTTATACTATAAGGTTAATAAACTTACTATAAGAAGCCAAAAGAACCCCAAATTGTTTATTATTAATATATATAACCTTATCTAAGTCATTTGGCCGAACCTTAGATTTTTAGGAATAAAATAACAATTAATAATATAATATTTGTTTTAAAAACTATTTTATGTCAATTTTGGCACTATTTAGTAATTGCTTTTTGTAAAAATCATAACAGAATGAAAAGTTAGAACAAAGTTAATTAAATGAATACTAACATGTCATATTATCCTATAAAATTAGTGGAATTCATAAAAAGGCTCAAATTATATTTATTTGGGTATTTATAACATCAATTATGTCAATATTTCATTAATAAGATAATTACTGCATCATCATTGTGTCATAAATAAATTAAATTATTTAATGTCTAAAAATTAAAAATAAAATACCATTATGTAGGAAATCTTCTTAGATTTCTAATGAATTTTTATAGTCGAATTTATATTATGTATAACCCTATATTAAAAATGATATATTAAATAAACTTTAATTCTAACTCTTTTAACTCTTCTTTGAATTAAATAATAATAAATGTCCTAATCCAATGCAAGTGGGCCTAAATGGTCATATTTTATTCATAAGCTTTGTTTTTGGTCGAATTACACTTATCCAATAGAATTAGGACATGTGTTAGGGAAATAATAATATCATTTTTACCCTTAATTATTCTATTTACTTTTAACCGTGGTAAATAAAAGTAAAAAGTTACTATTCACCAAAAATTATTTTCATCTCATTGAACCACATTTTTACTTACTGACATCAACCGTGTCTCTCGGATTTTTGAAATTCCACTCACAGAAGCAGTAAAATTATGTTTTATGAAAAATTCAGTTTTTTAACTACCACTTAGTGGTTTCACTTTTCATCAAAAATTGAAAGTTTTCAAAAAAATACCAAAAATTAGGCCTAAGTTATATTTGATATTATGAACTCAAAAATGATTTCTATTTTACCAAATTCAAAACATATCAGTTGCATTAATTAATTTAAAAATTAATTCCCGTCGTCAAAACAAATAGCGTGTTCTGAAGAGATAATAACTATCAAAAGATTGACACTTGTTTATGTCTGGTTTAAATGTGATATTACATACAATGACCAACATTGTATTAAATTGTAAAAATATATTCTAAATATACTTTAAAACCACTCAAATTAATAATTTATCACTATTAAATTTTTCGATTGAAAAAGTTGTTTTTAATTAAAATTTACTAATTTTCACTATTCATCGAAATATGAAAGTTATCTGAAAATCACCAAAATTTCACCGTAAGCTAATTTCGATATTCCGAATCCAAAAATGAAGTCCATTTTGAAAAATAAAATTTAAAAAATTTCAAAAAGTGGTTATTACTATTCATAACGGCTAGTTTTAATAATATTTTAATAGCATATCATTGTTTAGCGAATCTTGGTGTTGCTTACAACACACGCTATCGTGGAAGGTCGCGATTGCGTGTAATTCAAGCCAGGTCAGAGATGTGTGTTGTGAAAGATCCTTTTGGTGTAGCGTATAACACAAGACATTAATGAAATCAAAAAGAATATTTTTCATAAAATCTCAGGGTGTTATAGTTGTTCTTGATAGAATCAATGTTTTATAACCGACACGAGGTGATTTTGAGTGGGATCTGTCATCGCACGTTGATATTGAGGTAGAAATACCCATCCACTTGCCATCTTTAATTTAAGGAAATCTAATTCTATGTTTTTCTCACATCATATATATGTTAAATATTTTTGTGAAACTTTCTTTTTAGTTTCTTGATATGTGTTTGACGTTAGGAGTCTTGTTTTAAATTGTCTTGTTGAGAAGTTAATTATAAAGTCGTATTTTTTTGTCTAAAATAGTGAGTGTTTACATGTAGAACCTTGTTGTACCTATGTATTGGTGTTTTTATAAGTTTTTCAACATTTATTAAATTACTTTTGTAGTGATAATTATAAAATAGAGTGTTTATAGGGTGCGTATTATTTAAAAAATTTATTTTAATATGTGGTATGGTTTGTTGAGTAGTGAACACATGGTGTTTTATGCAGATTGTATGTAATGTTAAAAACATTGTTTAACAATTTAAACAAAATTAAAGCATGTAATTGGTGTCAATTTTTTGTTTGGTATTAAATAGAAATTGATTTGGTAATCATTTCATACCTTGTGCCTCTTTTTTATATATAAAAATGCATATTTGGTTTCTCGGAGTAATGTGTGATGCAAAGTAAATTGTTGGGGTTTAAAAATGTATCATCAGTGTATGGAACATTGTTTTTGGTTCTTTCTGGGTTTCCTAAGTGATTTAGCTTTTACAAAAGTGTGGTTTGTGTTTTATCATGTTTTGACATTTCATTAAAAATGGTCGGGTATTGATTGTGTATTATAACTGTATTAAAAATAGTTTTATCAATATTTTTATGTGCTATATGATGTGTTTACATCTCTTTTGGTAATGTGGAAATTGTAACTTTGATAAAAGTGGGTTTTCTAAATAGTTCTTAAGGTCCCATTTGGCCACATTAAAAAAATTGTAATGTGTTATTTGTAAAACCCTCATGGATGTTCCTCATGCCTCATTGACATGGGATGGCTGGGATGTCCTCGACGTGGAATCCCTAAGTTCAATTATATGGTTTCCTCGGTTGGGGACCCTTGGTATTTCTTGAATTTATGGCTTGAGGGAAATCCTTGGGGTGACTCGGGGTGAGACCTACTATGGAATATTATTATAATTATAGGTTGTGATTTGATGCTCGACAGCTTCTGTTGGTTAACATCCTTTTATACTTGTGACATACGGACCTAGCATATTAAGAGAATTGTCTGAGACGAGTACAACACTGGTAGGTTATGGTACTGACTAGTAGCCCATAGTAGGTAGATATGTTTGGGTTTATTACTATTTTATTTTCCATTGGCCTTCCTGAGAAAGGACGGGTGAGCATTTTGGAGCATTAGATTTTATGTTTTGTGGAATGCTACTGTATATGGGGTCATAGGTATTAGTGTCTTATATATTTTTGTTGATCTCTCAGTTTTTCCTATGTCTAGTGATTTTTAGCTAATGAACTGTTGTTGAGATATTTATATTCCTATATACATTTCCCTTGATATATCAGCCTTGGTACCCTTGTGTGGTGTTTTTCATGAAAAATTACATTTCATTTTCTTAACCCCTCCCTGGCACTTGTCTCCAGCTCGGGAGGATCGGGAATTCCTCTCGAGCCATGTCATGGATCTGCTCTGGTGATTGGTTTAGGGTCAACCAAGGTTGGTTCATAAAAATCATAAAAATAATAAAACTAAACCAATTTAAATTTTCAGTTACCAATTCTAAAAAAAAGTTTCTTTGTCTAATATAACATATTAAAGTGACAAAAACTAGATTTAAAAAGGTTTCACCATCAAAGGGAATTAAAACAATATTTTAAAAATATTAGAGTATTTTATGCTTAAAATTAGATTCATTATCATTTTAGGCCTCTGAAATTTATTGGATTAATGTAAAAACATTTAAGAAACATGCTTAATAATATTTTATTTAGTTCTATTCATTCATTCCAATATAATGGAATGATGTTAATTACCATTTAAAATAATAATAATAATTTATTATTTTTTGGGATAAATCAATGTTGTGTGCAATGTATGATTTTGGAGAAAATTGTTGTTGCGTGTAGAGTATTCTATCAGAAAAAGCATCCCCTTAACATAAAATTAATATCTTATTCATAAATTTTAAAATATATGAAATGTCTTATTCTATAATTAAATGTGATGTTACAACTAACCTCATTATAGTTGTTTTAAACTAATATTATTTATTCATCCTATACACTATCTAAATATGTTTCTTTTAAATGATTATTCTAGAAAGATATATCAGATTAAATACCACTTTGGATGCCTTAAATTAGTGGTATCCATTATTTCTTATTTAAATACTTCTAAAGTTTCTTTTCCCTTTTCTACTTTTGTTTTTTCAAAATTTTATTTGAAACCTCCATGTTGATATTATAATAATTTTTATCCTTTTTATCCAATGGAGGTATCTAAAACTATTTAGTTACAATTAGATATTTTAGATGAAACCCATTTATCACTGATACCAAATAAATTAATGAGGTGTGCAGATGTATCCATAATGGGGGGGGGGTGACTTAGTGACATTAAATTGTATGATTTTATATTTTGAAATCAATAAATACGACTAATAAATTTTTCTATCAAATCATTCCTTAATTTATCAACCTTTCACAAATTAAACCAAATGAAGATCATCAAAAAACATATATTTTTCTAGAAGGTCCATTCTTAATGTTGGAACCAAATCCTTACTATGTTTGGGATGATTTATAAGACACAAATTTAAACTATAAGAAAATGTTCTTATAATACATATTATCAATTGAAATCATGATTTTTTTTGTGAATATATAGGAGGAATGTGTTTTATAAATCCCTTTACCTATTCTGAAGGGGTCTTTATACTATCTTCCTCCAGTATGGACTATATTTTCAAAACCCAAGTAGTATCCAAATTAGTTCTTTAGACTAGATCTCTTTAGTTAATAGAAGGATACTTATAATGAAACCAAAAGTTATACTTAAAATTATTTTATCCTATGGTGTTGCATCATGTAAAAGTTTTTCTTCAAGTGCTTAAATTCAAATATTCTTCCAAATTTGGATCACATTCCACGATCACTCAAACTCAATGTGATTTTTATCACAACAATTTATTTTACTTTTCTAATTATTTAACAATTTTTTATTCTATTGTAAGAAATTAAATTCTTATATATTAAATACACAATAACATTATAAATAATAATACTTTATCAGGGTATATATGCTATTATTTCACTTAATGTTCTTTTTATATTCATATAATAGTATGAATATTTTGGCTCATAAAATATCCTTTATCTACGGGCTTCAATATCTATTTATTGAATTATTATTTTTTAATTATCTCAAAGAATTGGTCTCTTAACATCTACACGATATCTGAAATAAAATGGATTTATCTATCATTTAAATATCTAAAACACTGTATACATTAGCTCCTCCATGTCTATATAGAATCAAATGGTGGATTGGTTGTGGTCATGGAAAACTTTTTTGTAGAAAAAATACCTCTTTTTAGTTCTTTCTTAACCGATCACCACAACATAGAAATATCCTCATGATGAAAAAATCTCATAATTCATAGGATTGAATTGTAATTGTGTTTCATTATAAGACATATTCTACAATGTATTATTCTTTTACATGTAATGGATTGATATCCATTACTAAAAATTAG
Organism: Viscum album; assembly: GCA_963277665.1. Classification (NCBI taxonomy): domain Eukaryota; kingdom Viridiplantae; phylum Streptophyta; class Magnoliopsida; order Santalales; family Viscaceae; genus Viscum; species Viscum album. The sequence continues at coordinate 2,053,754,608 of OY728150.1, read as the reverse complement.
CATAAATGAAAATTATATTTGAGTAATTGTGACATTTATTTCACTAATGAATAATTTAAGAATCAATATATATTACATATAGATGTATCTTTTATAACTTTTGAACTATATCAATTCTTACATTTTTCAAACTATTGGTTTGTACATAAGAATTAAAACTTCTCATGTATCATACTTTGAGATCTAATTTTTTTTTTCAAATTCTAAAACATTTTATGTATATACTAGATACATCACATATATGAATACTTTATCTTTTATAGTATAATGATCATGCATTTGTTGAATTTTTAAATGAATAATACAAGAAAATGTAATACTTCTTATGTATCTTCCAATAATATAATGTATTCACTTCATTTACTAAATTTTCATCTTCAACTAATGTCACCTCATATATATAATCTATTCTAATTGTGTATTTGGACAAGCTTCTATGTATATATACCCTATCCACATTATAGTTTCAATCAAATCACCTCATATATATAGACCATTTCTAATTCATATTGGCAAGACTCTCATACGACTTAGTAATTATTCAAATTATATACCACAAAATTCAAAATGACTTTTAATCACAGAGAATGGATTCTCTAGTACCTTTTAAATTTTGTATCCTCATCCATGGATATGTTTATGAAATTAGGAAATCTTTAGGAATTGATCTACGATCCTTATAAATCTTCATCTCTTTTTGAGGCATTCAATCATCTTAACATCTGGAGAACTAATTTCGAGACAATTAACTTCCAAACATTGAAATTTTAAAAAATATAGGGCAATATAAATATCTTAAAATAAATACTTATCTCTTCACTACCTTAATTGCTTCATAATCAAAAAATAATTATCTAAGATTTCATCAAATTGATATTAATATCTTCTTAAAATCAATTTAAAGTTCAGTACTCATTTGATTGTTCCTAAAAAATTTCATCCAGATTGTTCTTATTTTAATAGAAATATTATTTAATTAATTATAAATTCTTTTTACAAGAATGGACACCAATATTTTATAACAACATCATCTGTTTTTTTTCAAATTTAAGGGATTCTATATTTAATATGTTTATCCTCATACTCAATGCACCAAAAACATATCAATATCCTTATACCATCTATATATGGAAAACATATCCTCTATCTCATTTAATTAGGATCTTCTAAATCACATAAATTTAGAGGACATTGAGTTTCTGTAAAACAACCACATTGAAAAAAAATATAAATTTAGATCATTTAATCCATTTGGGTTCTATATAATTTTCTTTACAAGTTAGGATGTGAAAAATAATGTTTTGTGTTAACATTAAATGGAGGTATTGTTAGTATGAATTGTTAGAAAGACCATGCGTTGAATAACGTCAAGACACACCCTTTAGAAAAATTACCATACATGGTTATAATGCACCATCTTTGATAACATGGGTCAAACCATGACACATAATAACATTTAAAAAATCTGATGAGAATCAAAAAATTATACAAATAATAAATTACATGTAATATAAAAATTTTGGGTATCATAATTATCCCCTCAAGATGCATTAAACCACAAGAAACCCCACTGAGGTCAATATATTTAGATACATAATTTGATTTAAAGGAATACAATATTAATTTCATGATAATAGTTATAACACAGAAGAGATTCTTTATCTTTAAAAGGACACACACCAATAAATAAATTTGAATATGATTTTTTATTCAAAGTTACTAAACCATTGGAACTCTCCACTATAATGGGTTTTGATAAAATAAATTGATACAAAATTATGGATCCACCATCAAACTGAAATATTTTTAAATTAATATCAAATAATAAAATTTAAAAATCTATTTTATTAAAAATATTAAAGTACATTTATAAAGACAAATTATTTAAAATAAAAAATCATGGTATAAAAATTCTTTCATTTATAAATCATAAACATATTATTAAAATACATATTTCAAATAATAACAAGAAATTAATACAATTTCAACTATTTCTAATGAACATGTAAATTAGCATAATTTAACTTCAAAATCATTTTCAATGGTATTATTGATTTTTTACTATGAAAATATTATCTACAAGGTCATATTGATATTATATTTCATAAAATGTTTGTTAAGATTTGATTTGATAGCTTTTAGATTTAAAACAGACCCCCAAATTAGAATTTATTGATTTCAAAAGTTGAGATTTTATTTTCATCCTTCTTATAAACATATATCATATCCATTGAAAATTATTATAACTTTCAGATGGATTAAAAGTTAAAATGGGATAATTTACACTATTAATTTTTAGTATTCCTTGGTTCTTTACCATTCATGTAACCATGAATTGGTACTGACTATTTCAAAACTCTACACATAGTTAATATTCATGGTAAGGGAAATTGTTTTTAAAATTATACATTACACTCTCTCTAAAACATATACAATGCACTAAAATCTCCTAATTCATAAAGTCTTATGTAATTTCGATTATATACTTTCATAAGACTTGGAAAACACCTAAAACCACCAATTATAGGCATGTTTTAACTTTAAAAACTGGTTTCAATGTATTTTCCTCATTCCATCTCTTATTTATTTTGAAAAAAAATCTTAAATTTATAAATATCCCACAACATAATATTCTAAATTAAAAATATAAAAATTTCAATCATTCAAACAAATATTCAATATGAATATTTTAGGATATTTCATATTTATCAAACTTGAATTATTGATTTTTAATCCATATAAAACTTAAAATAACCCACATCCATCAAATATCACGAAATAAATTCAAAATAAACACTGTAATAGAATATTAAATAATTTAAACACATCCAAACCACAAAAAAATCATATAAAATGGATACATTTTAAAATAAAATTCAATTTATCTCAATTAAAATCAATTTTATAAATGAAACAATCAAAACAAATAATATCAGTCATCATTAAAACGAGTTCAAATACCTTAAATTATCAAATTTTCGTGAAAATACACATTAAAACGAATAAGGAATTATAACTCAAGTATATCTAAAGTGACTAGATATTTTATCTACCTTAAATAATAACTTATTTATTTCGAAGTATATTTTTTAATTAAATAATCACATTTTGATGAATAATAAAATGAAATTATAATCTTACAAAACTATTAAAACGTTAAAACCATTGTCAATTTAAATAAAACCACCCAAACACATCACAAAAATTGAATATACACATTTTTTATAGTTATAAACAACTCATAGTCAATTTAATATCACATTAGAGAAATATAAACACATATCTATCATAGAATTATTCAATTTAATACCTCAAAATGTAAGATATAGTTATATAAATGTTACTTGAAGAAGTAACATATGTATTTTTCATAATAATGATGTTAAAAATACCCTAACATAAACCATTACATTACTAATCATATTTCAAAAACATTAATTTCATTTTAAAAAACCTATTATAAAGTCAACATCAAAGTCATTTTCCCATAAAATTTCAAAATATCATTTATAAATTTTATTTCTTTATTAAATATTAATTATCTTATTGTGAATCATTAAGGACCATTTATTTTATATTATGAGAAAAACACTCCCAATTAAAAGGTGAAACACCATCACAACCATTAATATAAACAAGTAAATATATTTGCTCATATCACACACCCAATCAATCAAAACACACTTCATAGATTAAGTAATGAAAAAATATTAATATTAATCAAATATAGGATTAATAAACTGAACCACCATTGAAAACCATATAATTAAATGATGAATGATTAGAAGAGGAATCCGATCTCTTTAAAAAAATTATGAAACTTTAAATGAAATAAGATAAGATAAAATAACCTATCTTTAGTAATAAAATTTATGACTCCCCATAGTGTAGAAAAAAAAGTGATTGTAACCCATTATTGGGTTGAATAATAGCATTAAATATCATAATTCCTTAGTAACATGGTTTTTCACTATTAATGGGTTGATCTGGAAAGTTAATGGATTACTTTTTAAGTTCTAAAAATATTACATACACTTAAAAATAACAGAAATTCTCACTCACTCTCTAATACTATTTTGTAAAATACTATCCCAAATACTGATTTAATATACCTAAGTAGGAATTTGAAAGGCTAAAGGCACATTCCTGTTCAACATAGGTTCACACTTATGTCAAAGGTATCACAAATAATCAATCGGAATGAATTAATATTTATAAACTAGAAAGAACAAAATAGAAAAAAAATAATGAATCCACTAAATAACCAATATTCTACTAAACACAGTAAAACATTCATATCAATATATGGTGATAATTTATACATGTATATTATAATATTTTAGACATAAATGAAATAAATAACGTGACTATATTCATGCAAATCATGATCACCTATATATTTCACCACCTCTATAGTGTTATCATATGGAACATGATCCACTCTAAAGAAATAATATAAACTATAAAAACCATATGAAAAATAAGTATAAGAAGATACTAAATACATAATAAGGTGTGCATGTATGGTGTGAGTGTAATCCTAGTGGGACACCACCAATATTTTAATGATTTACTTTTTCATGAAAACCCAGAAAAATTCATCTGAAAATATGTAATGAAAATAAAATTATATATTTGAGCTAATAATGAAATCAAAACAAGGATTTATAACATCCATTAATAAATAAATATATCTTTACATACCAAAACCAATTAATTTGTTTTCTTATTGGGAAAATGATTTTACAATAACAGAATCCAAATTAAAATCTGTTATAAATAAATAGAATAAAAGAGACAGTAAACCAATATATTATGTATCATGGTATTATGAAACCCTATAAAATTAATAAAAATAATCAATAAATTTCATTAATGACTGAAAGTGATTCAGGGTATAATTACTTTGGATATAAAGAGACAATCTTGGACTTGCATAAGTGAACACATTTTTTCGCCAATGTTGTAATCCTCAAAACATACCCTGACATACCCTCACCTACCTCATAAGGTGATAAATCCCTATATAAGGAATGAACTAAACTAAGGGATACTAGAATTCATAATATATGATAGTATAATAATAATTGTTTAATTACCACTTAACTACTTCAGGATTCCTATATATAAGTGATAAAATAATTCATTATATATTTTCAATATCAATTCATAAAATAAAGTCACACCTTACTTCTAAAAACCCTTAAAGGAAGAAAACACGTTCAATTTTATATCAAATATCCTTGAATCCATATACCAAAATATAATTCATTTCATATAGATAACATCATGGGGTACAACTTTAAGGGTGTAACAAAAAGACATGAAATCCATTTTATTAAATGATTAATGAGCATTTAGAAATTGAAATAATACTTTAAAAAATAATAACATTTATTTATGAATAATAATAAATAATTTTATAAAACTATAGTCCATCATTTCATGAAAAAAACATGTTTTACCTTTTTTGAGCACCTATCATGCATAAAAATACATGTGAAGAGTTTCCATATAATTTATTTAAATTTCCCTTTTTAGATGATACCAAAGCATGGAAACCTCTTGTTAAACTACCATGAATAATTCATAGACTCGTTTTATAAGTAATTAATCATTTTAAAAAGATGATTATTCTTGGTATTTATAAATGGAAAGTAACAATTTAAAACAACCTACATAGAAATCATTACAATGATGGCACCTTCTTTTGACGGGTATAGATTAGTGTAGGGATTGAGTTTTCATCCACAAAACATCAATATGTGGTGAACCTGAGATGATGGGGGTGAATTTCTCTCTCTATATCTTATATGACCCCCAAAAAAATGAGGGGGAGAAGAGTAACCTTTAATATCTTTTACCAATGGCTAAACAAATAATTATTAAAACAACAACAACAACAACATTATTATTATTATAAAATTATATTTCTAGAACCATATGGATAATTCATATAAATAAGTGTACACCATATTTACCAAATAAAAACATCCTTAACATCATTTTATGTCAACAAAAATATCATAAAATTATACTCATATATAATAATAACATAATTATAATGAAATATATTTCACAAATTAATTTAATAAAATCATAAAATTATATGCACACACACATAATTTTTTTTAATTTCTTAGACATAATAAATAATAAATAACATTATAATAAAAATCCATAAATATAATATAAAGGTTCTTAGGAAGTTTGGACATGAAAAATAAGATCTATTATAACCATTAAAAGGAGGTATGGTCAATAAAAACTGTAAGAATATCACGATTTTAACCATTTAAAGCTAATATAAATATATTAATATTCATTTATGGTTGGTATTCATGATTTATAAGACTATCTGTCTCACTATTCTACACAAAAAAGTATTAAAAATCTAAAAACGTTTATAAAGTTACACAAATAAAAAATTATGTATAACAGAAAAAGGAGGGATGTCATATGCCATCTATCCCATATATTACTAAGATTTGTTCTCTAATATGAAAATAATGAAATACCAACAATATTAAACCAATCCTCTTAGCCTAAAATATATATTTTTTACACTTAATATAATTTCACATTAATTTATAAATCATTTTGAAATAAAAAACTCTCAACAATGATGGTTTAACATCATTAATTCCTCAAATAACTATAGATGAATTATTAAAAACTCTTAGGATCTCTACGAGAAAAATTAATAAAATTTATTGGATTTATTCATTATTTAGTGAAAAAATTTCTCAAAATCACAAACACGTGTGTAATTTCTCATTATAAAAATATTTTTGAAGAGAAAATATAGAGAATAAAGGACATATTAGACATTATTAATTTGTTATGTAATTAAAAAATAATACATATTATAACCATCCACTTTTAGGAACCCCTCATGGTTATTTAATGAATAAGAGAGAGACCCTTGAGGCCTAACTCTAATATGCCTAAAGTTGGACACTAGAAATGAGGGCATAAAACATTAAAATGGGAGTAATTACACTCATATTACCAAAGAATATAAAAATAAACCATAAATCAACTAGATGATATAAATAAATAAGGACCAATAATAATTCCCATAATGAATGATATGTCAAAAAAATAAAAATCCAAGGATAAAATATAAAACAAACTCCAAATTAGTAACTCTATAACCAATAACATGCTCAAAGCTAGTGTTGTCTAACACGGTCACTTAAATCTCCATGAAACCCTAGAAACTATTTATATATAAGGGATGTTCATAAATTTTATATTTATTAAGACAATAGTCAAGGCCTCCTGTTGAAATATGAACATATCATAATAATGAATCAGTGTACCAATAATAGAACAAAAAATAACCTCTTTGGTTAATTACCACTCATCCATACCAAATCCCACTCACTCTGTATAACATTAAAGAATAGTAAAATATTATTGATGAATATAATAATAAGTTACCCGGTAACCACTTCTCATTTATTTTTTATTCTCATTCCCAAAATTGAAACATTTATTTCTCACTATCTTTCTAAATCTATGCCACAACACAATATATCTCACATCATAACCATACCATATACCCAAGCCATATTATCAACATAATCCCATATCCACTACCACATATCATGTCTCTATTTTCATAATATATATCAGGTATAGTAGGGTATCATTAATATGAATGGAATCAACCTTGTACCCACCTCCGACAATTCAATCCCCCACCGTATAATATCAATTTATCAACACCCATCAGGTTTTATTGGCATACCATGTACATTATCAACCATAAATCATAGGTCCTTCCATTACCTCAGGCACCTATCATCAAACCAATACACTATAGGTTCATTCATTACAAAACATACCACTATAGTATGATCACATCCACCTCAAGCTATAATTTCTAATTTAACACATAATCATCACCAAATCCACTTAAATTATTATTAAAAACTCACTCCATTTATGTATATCTTACTCTCCCACCTTCCCATACAAAAAAATCCAGAAAAAAACACAGTTACAAAATACAATTTAACCATATTATTAAACCATTTTTGAATTTATTACCACTATATATTTTATGATTATTAAGCTACCAAATTCAATGTTTTAATGGAAAATATATTCCAACCAATACCCAAAATAATTCATTCTATTTAATCTTTGTTTACATTAATTTATATTTCAATCATAGAACATTATTAATTCATTTCCCTCTCACACCCATTATTAGATTTATCAATAATGTTCATATTCTAAAACTATTTGGAATCTATAGAAAATTCCATAAAAACTAGTCATTACAATGATTCTCTACTACTATATATATTCCCTATTTCCAACTATAGGAAGGAAGTAGTATACCCACTGCATGATTCTACTTCCTAAACCATATCATATTATGCCACCAATTTCATCTATCAAAAAACTTTTTTTAAACCACAACAATCCTCCAATGACATTCCTCTAATAACCACATAATCATAACCAAAAGAATAAATAAATCAATAACAAAAAAAAAGTCAACATCAATCACTCTCCATTTTTCTTGAATCAAAATAAGTTATCATTCTAGTTCTTTTTTTTATGGAATTGATTCACTATTTTCTTTATGTAATTCGATTTTTATGAGTGGTGAATTCACCACATAATCAAAAATGTAATACACAATACTCATGAACATCTATAATTTCTTGAAATACAATCATCATGTCTCAAGAACATGGGTAGTAATAATTAAATAATGTAAACACATATGATTCACCCCATTCCCTTCAATATCATTATGTCTTGTCCATTTTCTTTATTATAGAAATACATAATATTTTATAAAGGAAAATAAAATAAATAACCCCCATAATTTACAAATAAAATAAGGTAGTTATCAAATCCCATTAACTGATTAAATTTTTAAGTAAATCATCACTTTTGTATGAAATAATTTAGGACAAACCCCCACTAAACATGAATTAAACGACCTTAGAACATAACCAAAACAAACCACCATCAATCCATGACTGAATATCAGCCCCAAAATTATATAAAACTATCCATAGTAAAACTAAAAAAGAAAAGGACTAGGAAGAAGAATAAAATTGGTAGATAGAGGGTACCTTGTTTTAAGAAATTTTAATCCCAACAAATGGGTTGAAAACCATAAAAAACTGGAGATAATGGAGATGAATAGGGGCCATCCAGATTTTTAAGAAAGAGAGAGGGAGAATATAAATTGAAAAAAATTAATTCTAGACCACTTATTTATTTAGAAAGCCAATATGTCCTCTTCTATATCATGGTGGATTCCACTACAGTCATAGTGCCTTTAGTCAAAATGAGATCTAGTTTTCATGGTGACTGAAAAACATAATCCCCCAAATATCATGCATCTTAAAAACCCCACATTAAATATATTTGAATAGAACCAAACTATTCATGATAGTGTAGAGATCACTGTTTTATTTCCCAAACAACCACTACAGTGTCCCACCCTAGAAGAAGGAAAAATCCATCCTTATTTCAAACCCACGTACCTAAGACCATGATTTAGTGAGGCCATGCTCACTATTATTCTCCTCCATGCTCGGCTCATCAAACATTGACATACCACAATTTACACCAACATATAAATTTCAACATCTCCACTTCCTATAGGGAAAAGTTCTAAGAACTACACCCACCATACCATATATACCAAGGAATTTATAGCAGTTCCTATTTCCCATAGGTAAACTCATAAAGAAAAAACATCCTCTACCAGAGGTGTTTTAAGAAACATTGTAAAATAAGAACAAGAATGAATGATATCTATGGAAATTTCTTCAAATAAACAACTCACTATACCTACATAATCAAAATAAGAGGACCATGACTTCCACCATAACCAAAAACATGGTGTGGTGAGCCTCCATATGGCTTAAGTCATATTTCTTACCTTAATATCTCAAAAAGACCCCTCTAGATAGACCTTAAGCCATATAAATATGAAAAGGATGAGATTTTGAAATCCAAATCATTATTTTAGATACCTATTAAAAAAATTTCCCTAAACAGTAAAACTAAAACCCACATTGGAAGGGAAAAAGGGGGTTAAAGAAACCACCCTACCTGACACCTTTTAAGGATATCTATATAATAAGATCACATATATCACATAAGTTGGGAAATGAACATAAAAAACATCATTAACCTTATAATAAATAAAAAATGTTCACACATATCATCAACACAATCAAACACAACGTAACTCAGAATATTGAGAAAGCATATGCAACTCCCATTTCAATGTGAACTCCTTAAATCTACCATGCCAATATAGGGCTTGAAGTAATGGAAGAAAAAACCTAAGCATTCCCTCTCTTGATGTTCCTGAATCCCAATAGGCTATATCTCAAAGGATTTATCATATTTAACTTCCAAGTCACCTCAATCACTTAAATGGGATTAATCATGATGATAATAGCGAATTTATGATTCCTGAAAGATGTCATAGATCTGGGTCATCTATAGGGGAAGTTCTAACAAATAAAAAATAGCTTCATTTTCTCCAAAAACTAAAATGGTATAATAAATATAGAATAAATATTACTCTCACAACAAAACATTCACTTACCTTAACAAGGATATACCTTTATGAACACATGATCTCTAATATCGAGCTATAGAAGCATAATACTGTGATCATAATATTACATTTAATGATTCTATGTTGCCTTTATCTGCTCACGAATCACTTGAACCTTCTTAGTAATTTATTTCATGAATTCAAGAATGAGATTAGAAAAATCTATAACCATAGTCTAATATAATAGATAGAATAATGGTTGAATATACATTTCATTGAATAAGGGTATACCAATGGTAGAATGATAACTGGTATTATAAGTAAAATATACAAAGGGTAAGTGTTCAATCATGAAACTTTGAAAAAAAGAAAACATAAGAAAAACTTTTTATATAATGTATTGATTATCCACTCTATTTGGACATATGTCTACCAATGAAAATTAGTGTTACAGATTAAATAAAATTAAAATACATACTAGATCCCTTCCCAAACCTTGAATGTATACAGGGGATCATGACCAGAGATGATCATATTTAGAATTCCATAAATACTAGCCAGCTCATAAAGATATTATATTAAGAAAAAAACCATTTATACCAACTCCTAAATCACTATGAATTGAGATTAATTTTTCATGAAATCTATAATATACCATATAACATAACATCCAACCTGAGATTGAGGAAAGACTATGATGAAATCCATCTATATGGACACCCTCTTGCTCTACGGAATACCAATCAACTGGAGAAAACTTCTAGGAACACGTTGCCCAGATTTAACCTTATTGAAACCCAAACAGCAAGATAATAAATCTACAATAAATATATTCATCATAGGACACTAAAATTGGTCTCTCAAGGCATGTAACATCTTATCCACACTAAGATATACTAACAAGGGTGTGTTATGGAACTCATAGAGAATAACTTCAGTAATTTATAAATGAATAAAAAATATCCCATGAAGAAACACTAAGTCCTGATACTCATCCAACCAACCCTCAGGAGTATCACCACAAAAAAATGATCTCACCAATCCACCAATTCAAAACCCCCCACCCAGTATTCCTGAACATTATACACCAAATAAAATTTCAAAATCATATAATAATTGAAGCCTTTATCATAAAGTACTTCCAAACCGAGGTTAATTATTGAATGATCCCACATAACCCTCCATGAATCACAATCCTCATAGATGACATATCCTCATGACTTCTATATCAAAGGATTTCCCACAAAATTCCCTTTCCTTAGCATTTATAAAATCTCAAAGTCACAAGTCATCTGAAATTCAATCCAATATTGTTGATGTAATCTTAAAATTCATTAGGAGAAGTTATACATAAATCTATTGTGATATGTAATACAAAAAATTATTCACCTATGAGTTAATACTGGTACAACATCATAGTGAAAAAATATCACAAACTCAAGATCACAGGTAGTGTATTAACATTCATGAGGTTATAAATTCCATGAACCATAAGAGGAAACTACTATAAAATTCATTAAAATGATACCCAATAAAATATGAAATCCATTGTAATAAACCTCAAACACGAAAAATTCCTTAGTAAAATGAACAATTGAGGTATTTACCCACTTCTTCTTCTAATAATTAAAAAATTGTTGTCACTAGTTTTTTTGAACAAATACCAAATATTTCAAAGTCAAGGATATTAGAGGATTTTCAATCCAATATAATTTTTGAGTAAACCTCCTATAATAACTAACATGATAACGAAAACTGCATGCCTCCATCACTTTCTTAAGGGAAACCCAAGAAACATATACCTCAATCCTTGAAGGATCCATGACTAACCCACACTGATGGACAACATGACCTAAGAAATGAACTTCATAGGCCCAAAACATAAATTTAAAATATTATTAACGATATATAGATGTATAAGAACCCAAAAAAATATTATATATATTATATATGCTTCTCCTCTGAAGCATAATACAAAAATATTTCATTGATGAAGAAAATTTGGAATTGATTTAGAAACTAATGGTACATAGAATTCATCTATCCCATGAAAATAGTTATAGAATTTATGACATCTAATGATATTATAATCAACACATAATTCTCATAGAGGAATCTAAAATAATACTTTTGGATATACTCACCCTTCACCCACATCCGATGATTTCCTCGATACAAATCAATCTTCAAGAACTTGAAAGATCTCCTTAGCTCAGAAAATGAATATTCAATCTATAAAATATGATATACATTCTTCACTATCACCTGATTCTAGATATAATAATTGATACACAAGACTTCCATATTCATTCTTTGTAAATAGATCAAGATCACCATAAGAAAACACTCAAGGTTAAATTAATCCTCTCAAAAAATAATATCAATATGAATATGTATCTTCAAAAAATTATAAGGCATCATCCTATAGATGGACATCGATATCATCATAATACCCACCTACAAATGTATCTCAAAATTGATCTCACATAAAGTGGTTATCATTAATCCTTTTTGTTAAAGTCATAAGGGTACTCTCTCAAAACTTAAGGAAACACCGCCAGATGATCATTCATTTTACTCAATATCGGCTCGCCCTTCAAGGAAGATATAGAATCAAAATACCTCTAAAACATATGAGGGTATTGATATATTAAAAAAACATTATATCTATCATTGATATAAAATATAAGTTTCTTCCTGAAAAATTCACCAATATATTATAATGAATATAATTATTGCATTCCAACGATGATGTCATGTGGTTGTATCCACAAACATAAGAATCCTCTGCAAGAGATATGTTACCCTACCATAATATAAGAACCTTAACACACATGAAGGAGACTCATATAACCTACAACAGACATAGTCAATAATAGGGGAACTGCAAGCCTCTCCGACTTGAGTTATAATACCGAAACAAAGGTGGGTATAATGAAGAAGAGTGATTCCTCGGAATTAAACATGGCATAAACAAAGGTATAAGGCCAGAAGATGGTTCCTATCACTATCTATAGTCCCGTAAGAGTTGGTACATCTATAGAACGAACCTATGAGTTTTTGGATCCCTAACTAAAGAGAGATAAAATCCTACATACTCTCCAACAACATCATCAATGAAAACAAAATCATATAAAACAATCTCTATAAATTACCCCATGATACATCTATCTCTTTACACTCCCCAATATACAACATCCACCATAAATGTGATACTGAAAACATTTGAATTATGGATAACAATACAAAATAATAAGAACTATCTTAGATCATAATGAAAGAGACCTCATGATATTTCATCTATTACTTTATCTCCATTTTTGAGATGCTCCAATTATATTTATACATAAACTAACGCTAAAAATCACATAGCATATTCCTATAGATCTTATCCTACTTAGATTATTCAACTCTCATATGTTTAACATGGTTAGACTACAAAAAATCGTCAACCCAAACCACAAAAAAATAGTACTAGCTGATATATCATCAATCAATATACCAAACACTTTATCTAGGAAATATAGAATTTAGTTAATCAAATTTATTTAATCTAATTCATTAAATTTAAAAAAATGATCCATAGTTAAAACAAATTCATTGAAAAGAATGATCCATGTATCATACCTAGATCTCAACCCTCAAAGAATAATTATTTGACTTGTCCATTTGGTAAAAAAACTCTCCTTACATTGGGTTATAGGGGACTTAAAATATAGTGTCATAACCAGTATCCTTGTCCTACATCACACGCTAAGATCAAATTTCACTTTTCCCCAACCAAACCATGGAATACTCACCAATTCTTAACCCCAAAATCTGACCTAAATCTCTTGAAAAATCACTCGCATCACTATTTATGGAATAGACCACACTAGGAATCCCTCTGAGGCCTGTAATGAAGATAAGAGTAACCCCATGGCTTGAATACAATAGGCCTAGGGCTAGTGACTAATCTAAGGGTATAATAATTGAAAATAGGAGGAATTACCCTTATATAACCCAAGAATACATCATTACCCACAAATAAAAATAATGATATATTTCAAACAAGATCCAAAATAAATGGCACATTTTATGATATTTCATAAAAATACTCACTAAAAAAAATAGTAAATTAGAGGGGTTTATTTAAAGGGGGTTATGCAAAAACCCCTCTAAATTTATTTTCTGTAATATTAGAGGGGGTTATGCACAACCCCCTTTAATTATCAAATTTAGAGGGGGTTATGAACCCCCTCTAAACTCATTTTCTATAAAAATTATAGAGGGATTATGTACAATCCTCGCTAATTATTGAATTTAGAGGGGGTTATGCAGCCCCTTAATTTCTTAAATTAGAGGGGGGTTTTGAACGCCCTCTAATTTTTTAACATTATTTTTTTAATATCTAATTAGATTTTAGAGGGAGTTCAAACCCCCTCTAATATTTTAAATTAGAGGGGGTTGAAACCCCCCTCTAATGTCTTAAATCAGAGGGGTTAAACCCCCACTCTCATTTCTAAAATCATAGTGGGTTCAAAACCCCCTCTAATGTCGTTAATTTAGAAGGGGTTCAAAACCCCCCTCTAACGTCTTTAATTTAAAGGGGGTTCAAAACCTCCTATAATTTAAGAGATTAAAGGGGTTGTGAACCCCCACTGTTTAAAAAAAAATAAACTTCCATAATATATATATATATATATAACTAAAACACAATATATAAATGTATTTAAATACATTATATGAACATATTAAATAAAATATTTATATGATTTTATTTTATTTTACTTATTTTTATATATTAATATAATTGTATAATATAATCTAAATTAATATATATTTATTTGTATATATTGTTTTTTATATAATATTAATTATTTATGAAATAAATTAATAAAAATATTATATAAAAATACATAAAAATATAATTTATCGAAAAAATATATCACATAAAAACCTAAACTTGTAGTTTTTATAAGTTATATAATAATAATAAATACATTTTTATATAATAGGTTAATGAATTTATATTTTATATAATTAATATTATATGAAATAGAATTTATACAAATAAATTTATATTAATTTATATTTATTGAAATAATAATATATATTAATATACATAATAATAAATAAATGTATTGAAATACATTATATAAATATTTTTATAAATTGTATTTCATATAATCTTTATTGTATATAATATAAAATTGTATTTCATATAATATTAAGTATGGGTTTTCTATAAATTGTATTTCCTATAATATTGATTATATATAATATACATATTAATTATATATAATATAAACTTGTATTTTATATAATATTGATTATATATAATATACATATTAATTATAGACAATAAAATATTAATTACATATAATATTAATATTTGTATAAATTTTATTTCATATAATAATTATAATAATATATTGATTTTATATAATATTATACAATTTATACAGATAAATATCTTTATTAATATATATAATAATAAATATATGTATTGAATGAAATTATATAAATATATTTTTAAAGACCTTATATAAATATATTAGGTAAATACATATATATTTATATATTCCTTAAATATATACATATATGTATTTAAGTATATAAATAAATTACAGAAATATATAATACAAATGTATTTAATATAATATATATTTGATAAAAATCATAAAATTAATTTATAGAATTTATAAAACGAACATATAATTTTTATAGATTAAAAAATAGATGCAATCAAAATAAAAATAATTAATAATATTATTGCTATCACACACACACACAAGTCAAAATATACATATATAGTGGTGTAATATATTTAAGTGATATATAAATATATAATATAGAATATACATAATTTCACATACAAATAAATATAGTAAATAATATATATATTATAATTTAAATGTATGTAGATATATTATGCTAATGATATTTATTATAATAAATAGTGATATATATATATATATATATTAATGTGTAATTTATATATCAAAATATAATATGCCTTAGTGGTTCGCTGGTGGAGATCCGGATGTACCCATTTCTGGTGGTGTAGGTTCAAATCTCGGTCACCTAATTTTTTAATTGGGTGTGGGAATTTAGGGTTGTCGCGGTGGGGAAGCGGGAACAGGGATGTGAATAGGGGGTGGGAACCGAAGGGGCTTGGGTCTTCAGGTGGGAACGAGAGGGAGGCAGAGGGCGATGGGGGCTTCGGATGGGGGAATGGGTGGCAGTGGAAGGGCGATGGGGGCTTCGGGTGGGGAACAGGAGGGGGGAGGCTGAGCGAACCGGAGGGGATGGGGGGATTGGTGTTGGAGGGAACATGGGAGGCGGAGGGGAAACAGGGAGGGAGAGAGGCAGAGGGGTCCTTGGGAGGGGTGGGAAAGAGGGGAGGGAACCGAGGGTTGGTCATAAAAAATAGAAAATTTTAGGGTCATTTTTCACAACCACCCCTAAATTAATCCCTTATTAGAGGCGGTTCAAACCACCCCTAATGCATTCCAACTAGAGGTGGTTGTAGAAAATTGTGAATTTATGTCAATATTATAGGGGGTTTAAACCCCTATTAATGTAACCACTGCTAAAGTCATCATGACTTTAGCGGCGCCTACTCAAAACTGCTTCTAAAGTAAGTAGGCAGCCACATTAGCGGTGGTTCCTCACAACCGTCGCTAATGTATTTAGAAGGGGTTATAACTCTATCTAATCTAAAAAAACCCCTTCTAATGTGTCCATTTTTTGTAGTGACTTATTCCAAGATAAAAGAAAAAAATTAAACTTCTATGAAGAAACTAGAAAACTAATCTATATCTCAAAGATAGTACAATTTAGCGAGGTCACAAAAATCTCTTTGAAAACATGAAAAAACATTATATATATAGTGGTGAGAATAAATTTTATACATAGTAAGACCATACTCAATAAATATCATGAAAATGTGGAAGGAATATACTTATGTATTAGTTAGTAAATATGGGAACTTACCAAATCCGATGAGGTCAACTACCACCCAAACCGATCAAGGTTCACCCATCAAATATCACATATAATAATAATAAAATTTTCAAAGAATATAATAAAAACGTACCCCATAATGACTTCCCAATTTATTTGTTTCTCTCACGCTCCAAAACAAAAAATCATGTGATCAAAATCCATTCTATAGTCATGTGAAAACACACCATTTGTCATATCACAATCAAACCACAGACCATAACCTTATATTCTTCATCATACTCCATTCAAGGAACAAATCATGTATCGATTATCCACCACATATCTGGTAGAGTTGGGTACAATTAATTTAAAGGATATCAACCACGTCCCATTTTCATACCATTCATGACCCCCAATATGGAATATCATTTCATTAATACCCCTCAGGGTTTATCAGTACACCATATACCTTATCATACACACACCATAGGGTATGATAGTGAACCAAATACCTATAATCACAAAATCTCCCATAGGTTTTACAAGAACCTATCATTCGTATGGTATTTTGGTCATACATACCTCATATAATCATTTCCCATTTTATATATGGAATGGAGCACTGGGAAGAGGGAGTAGTTAGCAATCCATTCCCTTACTAACATGAATATTAGGTAAAAAAACCTTGAACCCAAATTATGTTGAGAATCAGTAAGGGTACTCAACCCAAGTGGGGAGCGTATATAAATCATAAGGGAAATAAATTTTTTGATAAAAAATCCCAAACTAGAATTTTTAACTAAATAACACTAAAAAAACGATAATCATCACCGCATCCTCTCAAATTTATATTTACAAATACTACCATTTCTATATCTCAAATAACCCCACTTTCCTACACAAATAGACAAAAGAGAATATAGTTATAAAATCCTAGTAAACCGCACCATTAATTAATTTGATTATTTACCATTTACAACTATGTAACATTTAAAAACTCATCTAATTCCATATTTAATGACATACTTCTTTTATTCTATACTCACATTAATTCTATATATTTCAACATTATTATGATTATTTTAAATTTTATTAATATCCCATTATTCTTTAAATTCTAGACCACACCCCTTACCAGACTTATCATTACCATTCACATTACACTACTCCCATAAAAATAGAAGAAAACCCCCAATAAAAAAAACACCATTAATCCCCCAAAATTTTCACATTCCCTCTTTACAATAGTGAAAAGTAATCCATGAACCCACAATATGATTCCACATACAAAACTATATAATATTATTATAACAATGATATCCTAAAAAATAATCATTTCCTAATAACAAGAATCCATCTATGATAGCCCCATGATAACAAAAAAACAAAGAAACACTAAAAATCCAATCAATAATACACAACAATAAAATTTAGCATCCAACACTCCCCATCCTCCCATATAAGAAACATACTTTCACGAAAATTACCATTTTCCATGAGATTGGTTCATTACTTTCATTATGTTATTAACATATGATTTGAAATGAATAAAAAATACAATAATATTAGGGACATAGAAGTCTTAAAAACATCAATAATTTATAGTAGTAACACCATCAAGTATCAAAAAAATGGAAAATAATAATGAAATCAAGTAAACACAATAAATTCACCCTATTCCTTTCAGTTTCATTATAATTGATTCATTATCTTCATTTAATAAATCCCTAAAATTCACCTCTGGAAAAAATTAATGAAACCCATATAATTTACACATAAAATATTAGATTTCTAGAATCCCATACCTTGATTCAAAACCTCTTAGAAATCACCACTCATGGATAAAATAATTGAGGACTAATCACTATTTAACTCAAAGGAAACAAACTTATAACCTAACCACAAAAAATAACCATAAATACATGATAAAATATCAACCCAAAAAATAGAGAAAACTATACATAGAAAACCTCTATATGAAATGGAAATAGAATAAGGAGAGAAGGGGTAGAGGGAGGGTAACTTATTTCAAGAGAGTTTGATTCTAAAGAACCTCGTAGTTTATGGCATTCAGAGATATGGATAATGACCATGAACAGGGATAAGTGTTGGATAAGGATTGAAGAGATAAGGAATATAAATCAAACCAAGGATGGTCAAGACACATATTTTTAGAGAAATCTAAGCTAGACTCTAACATAATATAGTGAAATCCAATACATCCCTAGTGCTTATGAACAAAATTAGATTTGATTTTCTTAGAGTTTAAAATTTATTATCCCCTGAATCTCATATGTTTTCTAAAAACTTTTTTAAATTGATTTCATTGAAACAGTTCCATGTAACATAGTGTGGAGTATTCCATTTAAATTATTTGAAGACCACTATAAATTCCCACCAAGACAAAAGTGAAAATACCTCACTGTTTCAAATCCCTATGCAAAGACCACTATTGGGGGATACTATGCTCACTCTTTCACTCCTCTTCACTTCAATCAACTTTCCTTGACACACCACTATTCCAAATAACATGTTTGTTTAAAAATCATTGTTCCCATAGGTAAAAGTTCTAAATAACACTCCTAGTGAAATGGATACCCCCAATTTATTTTCAAGGGTCCCCATTTCCCATATGGAAAATATTTAGAAATAATGACTCCACCATGGGTGTTTCAGACCAAAATTTTCATTCAATATCAAAATGGATGATCTATTTAACTATAAATTCATAACACTTACTCACTCTTCCTAAAAATCCAAAAATAATGGAATATATTCTCCTCCATGATTAACAATTTTATGTAGTGAACCTATTGATGGATAAAAATTCATCACAAACCATAGGATCTCTTTGAAGCTCCCCATAGACACATCCAATCCATAAGAAAATCTAAATGTAGGGATTCCAGAAATCAACCCATCACACTATCAATAATTATTAGTTTACTAGAGCAACCTAAGAAACCCTTATTTTAATAAATGACTTCTGGTCATGAACAGAGTGAATGAAATGTCATTAAAAATCAATCTAGGTAGAACTAAAGATTCTATAGTCCCAACTATAATTATAATATAAGATGTTAGTGGTTAATCCACATACAGACCCATTGAAACACTAGTGTTATCCCACCACAACACTAGTGGTACTTATAAATACCATCTCATTCCACATACTTCATGTTTTATGAAAATACATCATTCTAAGGTATACTAGTACAATACCGTCCAATAAGACACCTAAATTAATTTCCAATAATTAATGAAAATTACGACCTCCCCATAACACATAAATTTTATAAATTTACTCATATTTTAAACTTTTTTTTTTGTAAAAAATATTTATTTATATTAAATGTAAAAGTTTTGGGTATTATAATAAACCCACTATAAACCTTTTATTCCATTAATATAATCACTTAATGACAAATTAAATGATAATTATATACATATTACATTTCAATATATTTCTATCATTTGAAATCCTAATATAATTTATACTCATCGAATTCCATACCTACATCAGCCTATAAATTTCCATTTACTTACACTAACTATCCTAGAGTGCACATATGTCTATCATAGGAACCAAACTACTTTGTTTGTCTCATATATTTCCACCATATAGTTTTATATAAAATATAGAATCACTCACTTATCAGAATAACTCCAATGTCATCACATCATCCTAAATACACTTTATAATTTTCTCCAATTTCCATGGAATCACTTCTTAGTTCTAAAAAACTGGAATTATACCTTGACGTTTTCCCTAAATTATCTACCAATTAACAAAAAAATCACTCTCAAAATGAAAAATACACATGTATTGTAAAATATCAATCAATAAAAAACTTTTCAAAAACCCCATGGAATGTTTTTACTATGTGTTAACTAACCATTTTCTAAAAAAAATGAATAAATTATATGTATTGACATTATTTCATTTATTTATGGTATAATATTACAAGTAAAAGATACAAGTATAAAATAGTTTCCAAATATAACAATAGAAAATTGATTCCAATAAATATTATGGAAACAATATGTAATTATCTCATATTTTAGTCTGTAGTGAACAATAAGTAATAATAAGACACTTTATATAAGAAAAATAGTATAATATGTGAAATAGATATCCTAAGTAATAAAACTAAACTTTATAATTATAATTAATATCAGAATAAAGTCAAATTATTTGAAATTATATATATTATTTGGTGATTATAAAATGATACAATATCCTTTATAGGTGATCCTTAACAATATATAAATTATTGGTGACTGTAAGAAATAATGTGTTTAAATAAGAGTAAAAAAATATTGTAGTTTTTTAGAAATGAAGGAATAAAGATATATAATAGTTGTAAAATCACTTATAAATTTTACATGTACTAAATTAAGAAGGATGTAACTCTATGAAGGTTATTTATAGACCAAGTAAAAGTCAAACATCACTACATAGAGGTTAAACAAAATCACTTAAATTAGATACTAAATCAACTGTAGATAACTATGAAGTTCATATTGGATAAACCACCCCAATAAAGTACTAAAATTCATATTCTTACATTTAGGACATATTTTGGAATGATTTAGGGTTATATATCTATTAATAAGGGAAGTATTTATATAAAAATTATTTTTCTAATAAAACAGCTTGCACCATTATAATTATTTTTATTTTCATTTAATATTCTTAAAATAGATAAATAGAAATTTTAAATTTGATATATTGGACTTTAGATATAAAATGATGATGTAAAAAAGGAAATAATGGTGAAATTTAAATAATAAAAAAACATTTAAATTTTGTATAAAAATTTAAAATATGATATATGTATATAACACATTTCATGAGTGAACTTAAGTGTAAAAAATGATGTAATAATCATTATAATCATTCCTATGTTTTAAATTTTTAGTAGTAATTTTTATTTAAAAATATTATAATTAACCAATATTTGTAAAGTAATCAATAAATCACAAATAATGTGTTATTTTATTAAAAACATTTAATGATTTATTCAAATGAAAATTTTTATAAAAATAACAAATTTGGGTTTTAAGTGTCCTAAGATGAATTAAATCATATATTTCTTTAATGTAATATGATCATTTTTATTAAAGAACATGGTAGGAAAAACATTTGTGATTCCTTATCAATGAATATTTTAAAATGAATATTTAATGGAATAGCCTATTAATTTTTAAACTAATCACAAATTTTTACTACAATTAATACACCATTTTCCCTAGTTATCAACACTCTAATGATATTTCTAATATATCACTTATTATTAACTCTCTATATTCATAATTGGTTTTGTTTATAAGTATTTTTATAAGTTCATTATCAGTTTTTAGAAGGTGAGAACCATGATAAGGGTTTCCTCTTTTTCTCTCTCTCTTCTATGATATTTTATTTTTTTTAAGAATCCACTTAAATACTAGTTTTTAATTTTAGTATTATTCTTTTTTAATTATTTAATTATTTATTTAATTATCTATTCCTATTAATTTCCCAATCATTGTATATATAATTCTTTTAGGGATCCTCAAATTTCATAATAAATCTTACTTTAATCCTATAAAATCAAATTTATATATTCCCTATATGTTTTATGAATTAGTGGAATTTTAGATATGATATTTTCAAAAAAATTCAGAAATTTAGGTAAGATAAGATATATATATTTTATTATTTATTAGGATCCCGTTAGTCTAGTCCTTAAATTGAAACAAATTATCCTTCAGAATCAATGAAAATAGCTTATGGAGTATTTTCTTGAGTTGTTTTTCTACCAAATATAAATAAAATCTTTGAATTACAAAATCTAAAATTTAAAATGTATTTATTTATGAATATATTGTAATGTTTATATTATAGTCCGTTATAAATTATCATCCATCCATAAGGATAAAATTTACTTTAATTCCTTTATAATCAATGGATTATCCATGTCCTATTAGATTAATATATTTTTTAAATTCCTTAAACCATTAGATTCTCATCCCTTATGATTTAGCTCATTATGAGTGATAGTTTTTTAATGTTAATATTATCTAAATAATTTCATCATTTGATTGTGAATTTTATAAAATTAATAACCACCATTATTTTTCAAGGGTCATTATTTATAATTGTTCTCATTTGATGATTTTTAATGTTTGTTGATTATTTATAAGGATTTATTTCAATCACTACCATAATTATCATACAAATTATATGATGGTTAAGATAAAAAATTTATATCCCTTTCATTAATTTGGTAATAATTAATATCATAATATGTAGAATTTATTTTGTAGTTATCATTGACTATATGATCTCTCAGTGAAGAGCCTTGGTAATGTGTGTATGACACCATAGAAAGAAGCCTTTTTAATATTCTTACAATACCTTGTAAATTAAAATTAGTAATATTTTAAATATAACTTTGAGAAATTACTTGGAAATTTTTTTATAGTGTACAAACTGCTGTGTTTTTTATATTCCTTAACGATTCATACATTTCTCATGTCCCATTTTTATTCATTTATTATCCATGCCTCATTATTACTAGTGATATTTTATCTTTTATGATTATGTCATGATAATACTATTTATATTTTTTTATTGATATTCTATCATGTTATTATGAATCCATTACTTAGATTTTAATGATCATATATCAATGATTTTGTTGCATTTTTAACTAGCAATTCAATCTAAAAGAGATATTTTCAAATTCAATGGATCTTATTTGAATTATTTCAACGTGAAAGAGGATTTTGTTAGAGTTGGTAAAATTTATATGAACAAGTAATTAAACTCAATGAATAATGTATTTTCACAACCTATTGATAATATATATACAATCAAATGTATGGTAAAATAATCGCATTTTTGGCATTGAAATTGGAATTAAGACTTATATTTAAGTATAAAATTCATAAACTAAAGGCATTATATGGATTTAATTCTCACTGCATTCTATTATGTATTAAATAATATTTTAATATATGAGGAAACAAATTTTATAAAATTAGTGCAATAGTTCTATATAAGATTAATCTCATCTTTGTGATGGTTGGGTAACACTAAAATAATAAGGAAAATTTATGTTAATGTGTACTTAGTTTCACATAAGATATGTGATGTTAAAAATCAAGAAATAAATATTACACCCCATAAAATAAACAACCCATAGTTAATTGATTTATATCAATGGTTTAAAATTATATAATTTACAAGATACTTTAGGTTTACAGTTTTATATAATTACGAAAACCAATACATATCATTATGGACATGTCTACACTCTATTCAATTTTTCCAAAAAATAGATTCTTTTGTTAGCACTCATATTTTATTCATAATTTTTTTATTTGTTCAAGATGTGTCATTATTAACCTATATATAATATATACACATAGTTATTTCCTATGAAGTTCTTTTGAAAATATTGGATGAGAAAAATAATCCTAGTAAGGGATATAAAAAAGAAATGAAACTCGTTAATCCTATTGGAAATCTATAAAACCCCATTTGGAAATTTCCCTTTTTTATATAATAAAATCTAAGCTTAAAATAATCATTACATACTCGTTAAATCAACTTCAAAAACAAATGATTTCACAATTATTTTTTTTAAAAATAATAAAGAAAAAATAATAATTATTAGATTTACTTGGAAGGTATGAGAACTCATGAAAAAACCTTTGTCCTTTACATGATCAATTTTTTTTATTAAATCATGAGTTCACTCACTAATTTTGTGAAATAAAAATATTTCATTTAAAATAATATAATAATAATTGAAATACCATATATGTACCTCGGGATATTATCCTTACGACCAGCCTTATAATTCCAAAAGAATAATCTTCATGGTTTATACCAACATATCACTTTGGAGTAACTTATTTCCCAAGAAATTCATCACTATTCCCCAAAGAATTGAAGTGGTATGTCAGGATCAACTTTTATTATAGATATATTAGAATTGAAATCTATCATATTGAATTTAAAAGAAATATATTATGAATAAAAGTCATAAAATATTAAATTTCTATCATAAAACCTATAAAATTTGGCATTATATACCAAAAGTAAAACAATTTTCACTTATCTTATAAAAATATTAAGAGATATTCTCTTCTTTTGAAACATTTGCAAAAAATTACTAGAACAATGGAAATTGTGTGTTCATTAAAAAACTATAGATACTTATAGAGGAAGCATGAAAATGAATAATGGATATTCTGATAGTTATGCAGTAAATGTTAAAAAATTATTTTATACTTTGATAAAAAAGTCAATGGTGGCCCCTACAGAAAACATTTAAAAGATTCCCTTATAAAAATATTGTAATACTTTAACAATATTTGAAAATTAATTAAAAATAAATCATTATATTGTAACAAATAAAATTATAGAAACATTTTCAAGAATATAGATATGGAAGTCAATGAGTTTTAAATATTGAAAATAAATATATACAAGAAAAATCCCTTAACTCATCTCCTCAGTCACCGCGTACATTTTTATTTCCTAAATAATAAAATTTCATAAATTTCATAATTTCATAAGAAATTATTTCATATTCATGTGCTTATTACTATTCCTTTTATTTCATTTTTCACTATATTTAATTTAGTTACCAAATAATTTAAGTTTACATCGGATGTTTCAAGGTTTTTTCGGGTTATAATCACAAAATAACATTAGTGCGTTAAATGTGGTAAAATAGGTCATGTTGTAATAATATAAATAACCTTAAAATTTTATAATTATCATTTTTATACATTATATTCACTTTTATAACCATATATATAATTCAATGATTATAAATGAAGCGCATTTTTTAATAGAGGTGGGTGTCCACATGCACTCATGAACACCGATTTCATTATTATAATGGAAGAAAATTACATAAAGAAGAAAATGTTTTACCAATATAGAATTGTAAAAATATTATAAGTATCATAATTATTCGTTTAATTTGTTATTATGACCATCCATGGGAGATGTTAATGAAAAATTACTCACATATCTTTATGGAGGTGGTTGTCCACACATATGCATGAGAAACCTTTTTATTTTCTAACAGATGTAAGGGTATGATGGTAAGTAATATGTTATATTTACATAATTACAATTAATTTAAAAATATAATATATATATATTATTTTGATTCACCATTTTAGAAATACAAATAAGGTGGTGATGAAAAATGAAACACATCACTTTCTGGAGGTGGTAGTCTACATGTATTCATGACTGAGGTTTTCATTTCATATAAAATGGAAAAGTAGATGGAAATGGGTTGTGACATAAACATAATAAAATTTAATAATATTATATATAATTATGTTATTATGTTATGATAATACTGATATGTTTGAAGGATTTTTCATAAAATATAGACATTAAAAAAACAAGATTAAATGTTAAAACTTTTTTTTTTGAAAAAACTCATTTTCCTTACATCGTAATACTTATAGGTTTGTCTTTTAGATATACATGAACATCTAGTAAGTGGGGAGGATTGTTGTGAAGTTACTTGGGTAGGAAGTTTCTTAGTTATATTTCTTTAATTTTGTGAGTAAGTGGGGAGTGGAGGTTTCCTTTTATAAGTGAAGGGAGTGACACTCTTGAAATTATTCTCAACTTTTAAATATTATAAATGTAATAATTATGTAACACCCAAAGAATCAATGATATGCTTATATTTGAATAATAAAATAGCTTTCATTGTACAGAAATTCAAGTTCTTTCACACTACGACCAATCAAAATTGTCATTATGAATATTAATACCCACTTTTTGAAATTTTTGAAATTTTATTTTTTAAAAATTTACTTCATTTTTGGATTCAGAATATCAAAATTATCTTAGAGTGAATTTTTTGTATTTTTTTTGAAAACATGAAATTTTTTATGATTATAGAAAACACTATGTTATTATTTAAAACTAATTTTTTATTTAAATATTTAGTTTTTTTTATAAATTTATTTTTAGTCCAAATAGATACATAATACCTATTTATGTTCAATGTAATTCATTGGATTCATTTTATAATAAAACTAGATGCATACAATTTTATTGAACTTTTTAACATCTTTTACCCACCTTTAAGGAAGATTCACAAATTTTCATAATACTTAATTTTACCACTTATGTTAATTGAATTTCAAAAAACCTAGTGAAACAGTTGATATTAGTATGTAAAATTTGGTTCAATTGGATAAAAATAATATTTGGTGAATAATATATTTTGAATTTTATTTACCACAGATAAAAGTAAATAGGGTAATTAAAGGTAAAAATGATATTATAATTACCATAACACATGTACTAATTCTATTAGATAAGTGTATTTCGACTAAAATCAAACTTAGGAATAACATATGACCCTCTTTGATCCACTTGGAATTAGATTAGGACATTTTTTATATTTTATTTAAAGAAGAGTTAAAAGTGTTAAATTAATATTTTAATATCTAAAATTTTTTTAATATGGGGTTATACATAAGATAAATTATACTATAAATATTAATTAGAAATATAAAAATATTTACTTCATAATGGTATTTTCTTTATAATTTTAAGATATTATATAATTAAATTTATTTATGACATAATGATGATACAATGATTACCTTATTAATGAACGATTAAAATAATTGATATTATAAATATCAAAATAAATGTAAATTTATAGTTTTGATGCATTCCAATAATTTTATAGGTTAATATGACATGTTAGGATTGATTTATATTATATTTTTTCAAAGTAATCATGTTTTGTTGACTTTCACAAAAACCAAATACTAAATTGTGTCAAAATTTCCAAAAATGGGTTTTTAAAACAAATACTATATTATTAATTGATAAAATATTCTTAGAAAATATAAGGTTCAACCAAAGGACTTAGATAAGGTTAGATATTATAATTATTAATCACTTGGAGATCTATTGTCTTTTAATAGTAAGTTTATTAACCATTTATTATAATAATACAAGAATATATGGTGAATGTTAAACTATTTAACAACGATTTAAATCTAAATAATAATGTCAATATGGTGACCTAAACCTTTTTAAAACATATTTTTTGAGTGGTTTTCGACCCAGAGCCACCTTATATTCAAAATAAATCCTTTTGGATCCATTATAAAATGACTGTGATTGTATAAAAAATTAATATTTCAAGCTTTTCCTAAAGTGACCCTCACCTCTCTTATAAAAGGGTTCTTCCCCTTCTCTCAAAATCACACCTCCAAAAACATTTGGATCAGCCAAACCCTATTCAAATATCTTCCCAACTACCCTCAATTCAATATAAGGGCCTTACATGTATATGAAAGCTGACCTAAGGATATTTTTTGACCAAATCAAAATGGAAACACCTGAAGAAGAGGTAATAATTTCATCACATCCTTCAATGTTCATTTCTTCTTCCACTTCATATTTATTTGTTCTTTCCATACAAAAATAATAACTCTAGTACCTTATACATACTATGATTTTATTATATATATCGTACAACCATATTCATTATTATATCTATCCTATGAATGACAAAGTCACCATACGTGCGTACATACGGCTTTCCGTCTCCAGGTCGTGGTGTAGTTTCTTATTCAACACATCATTATTTTGATGGATATAATAATGAGTATAATT
Organism: Viscum album; assembly: GCA_963277665.1. Classification (NCBI taxonomy): domain Eukaryota; kingdom Viridiplantae; phylum Streptophyta; class Magnoliopsida; order Santalales; family Viscaceae; genus Viscum; species Viscum album. The sequence goes on along the minus strand of OY728150.1, from coordinate 2,053,725,455 downwards.
GATGTAAATAATAAATATAACAGGTTAATTAATCTTTATATGTAATATACCATAAAATTACATATGATTTCACCATCAATAGAATGATATTGTCGCTCGTGCGTACATATGGATTACTGTCTCCACGAACGCGATGAGATTCATTCCCCATCATAACTATTCAAGAACTTTTTTTTATTTTTTGATTTGAAATAATGTTTAATAACTTAATATCATTCTGTAAATGAATATAATACATCCTATCCATAACAAACATGACTTACATAACAAAACATATAAAGGAAAATGAATCAGTTAACTCCTGAAACGATGATACTACTAGAATATCATTAACAAAGAATTATTAAAAGATCATATATCATATATTATTTATGTATATGGTTCTTGTATAATTTAATAAAAATTATTTAACTATTTTACATTAGGTTAACATACCCTTGACTAAGAAAAATTACAAGGTAAGGGTTAATTTTATAATCTCGTTATTTATCCGAGGTTGTTTATACGTATGTATCTACTGGGATTTCATTATCAGCAAAATCCACGTTTCATAAAAATGTATTTCAAAAATAATTTTACTATTTTCTAGATGAGGGGTTAAATTCATTTATATCCATGTTTGAATTTTTATAATTTTTTTGAAAGTAATCTTTCCGCCTTTTTCCCAACAAGGATCATTTTGACCTTTTCAACAAATTTAGGGAAGAGTGTTTTTTTAACTTATATAGAGGGTGAAGCTATTTTTCACCATTATAAAACCTTAAAATATTCCTTTAAATGCTTATAATAATATTTTAAAAATAAATGTTTTTTTATAATTATGTGAATTTTAAATGATTCCAAAATAGACAAAGATATTTCTCTCCAATAGTTTTTATTTCATCTATGTAAAACTCCTTTTATGGATTTTACACTTGTTTGAAGTTGATTTATTAGGATACACTCTTCCATATTGTATTGAATGAGTTATGTTTGACTGTGGATGTGCTATTTTTATAACATTCTTGGTTTTTAGTTAAAATATTTACATTTCATATGCTATTTTTTATATGAATGTTTTAATTATGTATCAACCTCTTTATATGAAGAATGCATTCGACTTAGTAAGTTACAAGTGGATCCCATTATATATCCAAAATGCATCGGTAGGTTTCATGAGACAAACTAGTGCCTTGGCACAAGTCATTGACAAAATCTTATTTGTCATCTTGGCAGGAGGCCTTGACTATGGGGTTATGATGTCTGACATTATTCATTCCATCATAATTAAATTAACTCTTGATATTACATATAGTTATTCAACTAGTAGAATATTCATGTGAATAAGTAAATGGTATTATTTGATTTATCATTTCCATATTTTTCTGGAGTTTAAGTTTAAGAGGCTTTCATTTTAATCTTATACATTTCTTTAAATGGGTATAATTATTTATAATAGTTTCTCTTATATTGTTATCCTTAAAGAGAATCTTAGCTAAACCGTTTCTTATGTTTTATTTTTCCTAAGATGCATAGAAGTATATTACAATTAACTTTCAAGAATAGGCTAAGGGATGTGACTGTGTTCAAAGGGGACACAATTTTGTTTTTTTTTCTATTTCAAAATGTATTGTAAAACTTATGTATGTATCTAGTATTTCCAAGGATAATAAACTAATCGGTATTTCCGGACTTGATCTCTTTTGATCATGCCAATGTTATATAACAATGAACCGACTCTTGTTAAATATGGTCGGGGTGTTACAGTTTGAATCGTGGGATGTTTAGTACAAACCATGGAAGCTAGATTTAGAAAACATTTTATTATAGTACATTAACCTAAGATAGACTTTTAGGATTAGTATAGAATAAATTTATTGAATTTTATTAATGTAGATATTTTGGGTATTTTACAAGAAATACATCTGTGTCTGGAAATGAGAAGTTAGAGGTGGCTCTAGAATAGATGTAACTAAGAGTGAAAACTCCAACAAGGAGTTTCAGTCTTGACCTTGGGTATCCTGGTACACGGCAAAGGGCCATGCTGCACTGTTGGTTATGACACTCCCAGGGGATATACTTAGGATAATTCAAATTTTCATTACCAACCATTATAAAGGATTTATGAGTAAATAATTTCTCAAAGAAAACATTTTATTATTATTATGGATTATATGCATAAACAGTTCAATTTATGTTAGGTATTTTACTAGTTTGGAACTATGTATTGTGATTCATAAACTAATCTAATGTTTTCCATTGTTTAGAAATGGAACCTTGTGAAAGAAATGGAAACCGTATGAAGGTATGTAATACATGTAATGATTTCCCTCATACTAGAGATAATTATAGTGGATTTGGCGATACAACTACTGCTAAACATCATATAGCCATACTAAGACACCTCACTCAGGTTATGAATAATAACTTTATAAGTATGGAGCTCCCTGATCCACAACAAAGAAAATCATTGTTAGAAGGCTTCATGAGGAAACAACCAACAACATTAAATGAGACTACAAATCCATTTGTAGATGAGCAATGAATATGTTCCTTAGAGAAAATATTTCATGATTTGGGGAGTAGCGAAATGGAAAAAGATATCATGACATTTTATCGCCTCACGGGAGATACCGATCAATGGTGGTCATTAATTCAAAACAAAAAAGAGGGTGAAGAAGTATTAAATATGGAATGTAGGGAGTTTAAAGAGATTTTCTTAGAAAAATACTTTCCTTGTGACCAATGAGTGGGTATGTAAATAAAATTTCTGAGTCTGAGGCTAAAATGAGGATAAGAATGTGACAAATTATGAGGAAAAATTTACTAGGTTATCAAGGCATACAAAAATTTTTATACATAACCCATGGAGTAAGATTTATTGATTCATTAATGGGTTAAAACCATTTCTACATTGAGTATTAGTCTCAAAAGCCTTCTCATAATATGAAGATATTTCAGCTTGTACAATAAAGAAAAAAATAACTCTCTATGTCTTACGACTTTAAAGAAAAGAAATAGAAGAAAAGATCTATTGAACACTATTGAAATGGAAATAAGGGGAATAAGGAAAAAGTTGAATTTCCATCCTTTATTAAATGTGGGAAGAAACACCATGGTAGTTTCCAGAAGGTAATGTGAGTCTCTTCCAAGTGTAGTAAAAAAGGCCACCAAACTCGTGATTGTAAGGGAAAGAAAGAGGTTGTCAATGTTAAATTCTACAATTGTAGACAAATGGGGAATTATGCAAATGAATTTCATAAGCACCAAGGAAACTAACCTCAGAAAAGATCAAGGGAGGAAGGCCAAGCTTATACGATCACTACTGCTGAGGTTGATGTTCCGAATGATGTAGTGGTAGGTAATTTAATGGGTTCCCCAAATTTAGCAAATGATATATTTGATTCTGGATAATCACATTGTTTCATATCTTCCCAGTTTGCTAAGAAAATTACATATATACAATTTGATTTATAAAGGTACTTTTCAGTCAAAACTCAAAAAGGGAAGTATCAATGCAACAATGTTTTGTGAATCAGTTCCCATTAGAGAATATAACCGTTCTTTATCTACTGATCTCATTGTCATACCAATTGTTGAATTTTATATAATCCTTGGTATGGATTAGTTTTCATACCATGATACAAAAATATATTATAAGAAGAAGGAGGATACAATTTTTGATTATGATAAGGAGTACCTTATATTAGAGAAGAAACATCACAATCTGATTCTCATCTACATCCACCCCCATTGGCTCTACTAAAATCAATTATTGGGGAGGAAGAGAGTGAAATAACTATGGGTGAGGAAAGAAATGTTCAAATATATGACGTACCTATTGTGAAATAATATGTTTATGTGTTTCCAAAGGATTTACTTAGACATCCTTCAGAACGAGAAATTGAGTTTTCCATTAATTTAATTCTTGGTTCATGGACCATATCGTGGACCCCTTATAATATTTCCACTGTAGAATTAGTGGAACTAAAGAAACAACTAGATGCATTGAGTAATAAAGGATTTATTATCCCAAGAATTTCTCTATGGGGATCCCCTTTTTCTTTTTTAAAAAGAAAGATGGATCTTAGAGGTTGTGTATTGACTACAAGAAGTTCAATTCTATAACAATAAAGAATAATTATACCCTACCTATCAATAATTATTTATTCGATCAACTTCATGGAGCTCAATATTTCTCCATGTTTGAACTTCGATCTGGATATCATTAGTTGCGTGTGAAGAAGGAAGACATTCCAAAGATAGAATTTCATACCTGGTATGGGCATTATGTGTTTACAGTAATGCCTTTTCGACCGAGTAATGCACCCTATATCTTCGTAGATATAATGAGTACAGTTTTCAAGGAATATCGTGATTAATTTGTAGTGATATTTATTAATGATATATTGGTTTACTCCAAATGTTATGAAGATCATGAAAATCACTTGCGCAGTATTCTAAAGACTCTTAGATAAATTTAATTATATGGGAAGTGTAGCAAGTGTGAAAACTGGCTTCAAGATATTTCTTTTATGGGCCATATTGTATCTAAGGATATAATCTCTATTTATCCTTATAAGATAAGAGAAATACAAAAATGTTCAGCACCGACGAGTATAACTGAGGTATACAGTTTTATTTGTCTAATATGTTATTATCAGCATTTCGTCTAGAATGTTTCCCAAATATCTAACCCATTTACCAAGCACACATGTAACGAGGTTAAATTTATTCGGAAAAAAGTGTGTGAAGAATGTTTTGAAGAATGAAATAGAAGATTAGTCAATGTTCTTATCTTGAATCTACCATCGGGGATTGATGGGTTTTTTATTTATAGTGATGCTTCAAAGAACGGACTTGGTTATGTCCTTATGCAGAATGAAAGAGTTATTTACTATGCATCATGACAACTAAAAACTAATAAACAAAACTATCCCAATAATGATATTGAGTTAGCAGCTACAATATTTTCTTTGAAGACATGGAGACACTATCTCAATGGTGAAGAATATGTGATATATACCGATCAAAAGATTTTGATGTATATTTTTTCACACAAAGAACTCAACATGAGGGAAAGACAATGGTCTGAACTACTCAAGGATTATGATTATACAATAAACTACCACTCAAGGAAGGAAAATAAGGTGGTAGTATCTTTTATCAAAAAGGATCATGGATCTTTCAGCAATATGAGAGTTGAAATGGTTCATAAGTTCAAGGATCTAGTAAAGACAGATATGGAAATAACCATGGAATGTGAAACATCAATACTTTTTCAAATGGTTTCCAAACCATCTTTATTATAAAGGATAAAAAGTTCTCAGACTGATAATGAGGAGTTTCAAAAGAAAATTAAAGCTGTGAATGATGGGAGATTGATTGACTTCGTATATAAAGATAGAATTTTTAAATCTGGGAAGAGAATTTGTGTTCCTAACATACCTGATCTAAAAAGGGAATTGTTGGATGATGCTCGTAGCTCCAATTTTATTATACACCCTGGTAGCACTAAAAAATATAGTGTTTTGAAGGAAAATCATTGGAGGGATAACATAAAGAGGGAGATTAATGATTATGTGTCAAGATGTATGGTTTTTCAGTAGGTGAATACTAGAATAAAACATCATAGAGGGGTCATGAAACCTCTTCCCATACCTGAGTGGAAATGGGATGATATTGCAATTGACTTTTTCATAGGTCTACAAAATACTCCTAGAAGGAATGATACAACATTGGTCATTGTTGATTATCTTACCAGGTCAGCACATTTTCTTGCTATAAGAGAAGATTTACCACTTGAAAATTTAAAAATACTATATATTAATAAATTTATAAGACATCATGGTGTACCCATATCGATTATTTCTAATCTTGAACCCTTTTTAGCATCAAGATTTATTAAAAATGTTCAGATATTCAAAGATACTAATCTTTTTTTGAGTATTTCCTACCACCCTCCAACTGATGGACAATTAAAATGGATTATTCATACCTTAAAAGACATGTTGAGATCTTCCTCACTTGACTTTCAAGGTATGAGGGATCAGTATTTACCTATGGTAGAATTTTTATATAACAATATCTTTCAATCAAGAATTCAGATGACACCATATGAAGCGTTATATGCAAAGAGATGTCGCACACCAACTTGTTGGGATGAAGTTGGTGAAATAAAACTTGTAGGCCTAGAACATATTGAAGAAACAATGGAAAAGGTGAATATTATCCAAACCCACATCAAAGCAGCTCAAAGTAGGAAAAAGAGCTTTTCCGATAACCGATGGAAGGATTTGGAATTTCAAGTAGGAGATCATGTTTTCTTGAAGGTATCTCCATGGAAGGGTGTTATATGATTTGATATGAATGGGAAAATTATGTCCTAGGTATATTGGACCTTTTGAAATTGTAGAACATATTGGAGTTGTAGATTATAGTTTTGCAATGACTCCCAATCTCTCCAAATTTTATGATGTGTTCCATGTATCACTTTTGAGAAAATACATGCCTCACCCAACACATGTACTCACCTATGAAGAAAAATATCTGGAACCCAATATATCTTATTATGAAGAGCCTGTAAAGATTCTTGATATCAGAGAACATATGTTGAGAAACGAGATGACTCATCTGGTAAAAGTTCTATAGAGAAAACATAAGATGGAAGAGGCAACATGGGACCCCAAGGAACTTATGATAAAAAACCACCCGAATATTTTTATGTAGTAATATTCTATAAATTTTGAGGATGAAATTATTTGGAGGAGGGAAGAATGTAACACCCTAATCTTCCATGGTACTATTCTCTTTGAATAATACCATAGCTTGCGTTGTACACAACTTCAAATTATAGCACACCAGACCAATCAAACTAGCCGCTACGAATAGTAATACCCAATTTTTTAAATTTTTAATTTTTTTTTCAAAATGGACATCATTTCTAGATTTAGAATATCAAAATTATCTTAGGGTGAAGTTTTGGGTTTTTTAAAAAATTCAATATTTGATGTATAGTGGAAAGCACTATAATATTGTTTAAAACTAACTTCTTATTTAAATAATTATTTATTCTTTTTAAATATATTTAATTCAAAATAGAAAAATAATAAATTTATAAGTTCAATTTAATTCAATGAAGTTATTTTATAACAAAAGTAGATGTAAAAAAATTTATTGATATTTTTAACGTCTTTTACACACCTTGTAGGCACATTTAAAAATTTTCACAAATTGTAATTTTACTGATAATATGAATTGAATTTCAAAAATATGAGATACACCATTCACATCAGTAATTAAAATGTGGTTCAATAGGATGAATGTAATTTTTTTGGTGAATTGTAACTTTTGAATTTCATTTACCACTGTTAAAATTAAATATGGTAATTAATGTAAAAATGATATTATAATTACCCTAATATATGTTCTTATTCTATTAGATATGTTTATTTCAAGAAAAATAAACCATAGGAATAAAATATGATCATCTTTGATCCACTTAGAATTATATTATTATATTTATTATGTTTTATTTAAAGAAGAGTTAAAAGTATTAAAATAAAATTTTAATTACTAAATCATTTTTTATATGGGTTACACATACGATAAATTCAACTATAAATATTAACTAAAAATTTAAAAATATTTCTTACATAATTGTAATTTTTTATAATTTTTAGACATTAAATAATTAAATTTATTTATGACACAATGATGATGCAATAATTACCTTATTAATGAATGATTAAAATAATTGATATTATAAATATATAAATAAATGTAAATTTAGACTTTTGATGCATTATACTAATGTTATAGGTTAATATGACATGTTAGAATTTATTTAATGTATATTTTTCTAAGTAATCATGTTTTTTTTTGACTTTTACAAAAACCAAATACTAAATTGTGTCAAAATTGAAATAATTTTGTTTAAAAAAATACTATATTATTAATTGATTTAATATTATTAAAAATCTGAGGATTAGAAAAAGGACATAGATAATGTTAAATATGTCAATAATGAACCACTTGGGGTTATCTTGGCTTTTTATATTAATTTTATCAACCATTTATTATAATAATACAAGAATACATGGTAAAAGTAAAACTATTTAACTAAGAGGTAAATCTAAAATATAAGGTTTATATGGTGAGCTAAAACTATCTAAAACCTCTTGGTAGAGATTTGTTTTACCCATAACCACCTTAGACTTTAAATAAAGCCTTTTGAAGCCATTTTAAACCAAATATGATTGTATAATAGATTATTATTTCAAACTATTCCTAAAGTGACTATCACCTCTCTTATAAAAGGGTACTTTCTCTTCTCTTAAAATCACACCAACAAATCCATTTGGCTTGGACAAACCCTTCTAAAATATCTTTACAACTACCTTCAATTCAATTTATAGGCCTTACTTTGATAAAAAATCTGACCTACAGTGCCGTTTTGATCAAATCAAAAGGAAGCACCCGAAGAAGAGGTAATAATTTCATCACCTCTTTCAATGTTCTTTTCTTCTTCCACTTCCTATTTCTTTGTTGTTTCCATAAAAAATAATAAATCTAGTACCTTCTACATACTTTGATGTTATTATAAATATGGTACAACCATTTTTATTATTCCTTCCATCCTATGAATGACAATTTCACCATACGTGCTTACGTATGGCTTATTGTCTCTACACTGTGGTGTAGTTTGTTATTCAACAATTCATTATTTAGATGGGTATAATAATGAGTATAATTGATGTAAATAATAAAAATAACATTTTAATTATTCTTTATATATAATTTACCATCCAATTACATAATATTTCTAATTTAATAGAATGATATTGTCACTCATACATACGTATAGATTACCGTCTCCATGAACATGATGAGATTAATTCCCCATCGTAACCATAAAAGATTAGTTTTAATTTTATAATTTTAAATAATGTTTAAGAACTTAATATCATTCTATATATGAATCAAATACATCCTATCCATAACAAACATGTCTTACTTAACAAAACTTATATAGGAAAATCAATCATTTATCACCCGAAATGATGATACTACTGAAATATCATTAACAAAGAAATAATAAAAGATCATATATGATATCATATTTATGTATATAGTTATTGTATAATTTAATATAAATGATTTAACTATTATATAGGTGGTTAACATACCCTTTACTATGGAAAATTACAAGGTAAGGCTTAATTTTAAAATCTCATTATTTATCCGTATTTGTTTATACGTAACTATCTACTGGGACTTCATTATCATCCACATCCGTGTTTCTTAAAAATGTATTTGAAAACATTTTTACTATTTCATAGAATATTTGATAAATTTATTTATTCTGTTTTTTGAATTTTTATAATTTTTTTTGAAAGGAATACTTCCGTCGTATTCCAAACAATGAACATTATGACCTTTTCAGTAAATTAAGGTAAGAGTGTTTTTTAACATATATGGTGGGTGTGTTTATTTTCTGCTGCTATAACACCTTCGAAGATTCCCTTTTAAGATTGTAAGAATATTTTCAAAATAAAAGTTTTGGTTTATAATTATTTTACTTTTAAATTATTTTAAAATAAAAAAAGATATTTCTCTCAAATAGTTTTTCTTTCATCTCTATCAAATTCCTTTGATGGAATTTACACTTGTTTGAAGTAGATTTATTATAATGAAATATTCTATATTATATTGAATGAGTTATTTTTGACTATGGATGGGATATTTTGATACCATTCATGATCTTTTATTAAAATATTGACATTTTGTATGCTAGTTTTCAAACGAGTGTTTTGATTATGTTTCAACCTTTTCATTTGAGGATATAATTGGACATAGTAAGTGATGGGTGGAGCCTGCTAGAGCTTCTCGATTCATTGGTAGGTCTCATGAGACAAACTAGTGTCTTTGAACAAGGAATTGAAAAAAATCTTATTTGTACTCTTGGCACAAGGCCTTGACTATGTGGTTATGATGTTTGAAATTATGCATTCCATCATTATAAAATTCGCTATTGCTATTATATGTTGTTATTTGACTAGTATAATATAAATGTTAATAAGTAAATAGAATTATTTGATTTACCTTTTCCATATTATATTAAAGTTTATGTATAAAATGATTTTGTTTTAGTATCATACATTGACTTATGTGTTTATGCATATTTATGACTATTTCTGTTATATTTTTATCCTTACAGAGCATCTAATATCACCCATTTCTTACGTTTTATTTTTCCCAGGATGTAAATAAGTATATTACAATTAACCTGCAGAAATAGGCTAAAGGTTATGAGTGTGTTAAAAGGGGACACAATACTGTTATTTTTTCATATCATAATGTAATGTAAAACTTATGTATGTATCTAGTATTTATAAGGCTAATAAACTAATCGGTCATTCAAGACTTTATTTCTTATGATCATGCCAATTTTATGTAATAATGCACTGATTCTTGGTAGCTAGGGTTGGGGCATTACAAATTAAGTTAAATTGGAATTAAATAAACAAAATTTAGAATAAAATTTGACAGTGGTCAAAATAATCCTATCCAATATGATTTTATATGAGAAATTGTGAACTTATACAAACATTTTAACAATAATTAGATCATTTTACCCTTTCGATTGTTGATAACAATTTACCATGATTATTATTCATTTTGAAAAAAATGAAATTGACCTCATTAATAAATATTAATATCCTAATTAAAAATATGAAATTAATTTTTCAAGATTAACTCCATAAAATTAGAATAAATTAATTTTATTATAATAATTTAAAAGATAATGAAAATTAATTTTTTTTCCGAAATTGCATTTTATGCCAAAAAAATAAATTTATACCAAAATTAAGTATAATGATGACTCATATATAATTAATTGTATTATTTTTTGTAAAAGGGGAATAATTTTATATTAAAATAAACCAAAAATTGAATATTTCCCTGAATATATTTCGAAATAAATTATAGTTTTTATAAAAATCAGTCTATTTACTATTCACATGAAAATATTTTTTGATGAAAAATCTCAAAAAAACACAAAGATAATTTTGACATGATTAATGAAAAAATTAAGTTCATTCCCTCAAATTAGATTGATAAAATATATAATTTTTTATTTTAAATAAAACCATATTATTTAATTAAACCAATTCCGATGAAATAAAACTATTTTTTTGATTGAAAAATTAGTTAATTTTTTTATTGTAAATAAAAATACAACAAATATAATCATGAATATGAAAAAAAACATTAAATTGATTTTTTATTACTATTATATGGGTTTCCACATTCTTCACCATTAATTAAATTTCATCCTCCCAATTTTATTTATCACTTAAACAAATGAGGGTTTTTTTCCCTCATAGGGTTTTTCATTTCCATGTTTCTTCTTCCATAAAATAATTCCTATATAGAACCACAACTAATTTCATTAACATATTACAAAAAATGTACTATATTTTATCTAGAATTTGAACTAGATTTTCCTCATAAGAAGGTTTCTCTTACAATTTATCTAATTCAAGGATCAAAATATGATAGTTATCAGGTGTGTATTTCTTTAAAAACGTAACATAAAACAAATCATGTACATAAGATAAATGAAAAGTTAAGGATACTTGGTAAGAAACTACTCGAAAATTATTTAGAATTTTATCTGGACTAAAAAACCATGAACATAAATTTTCTTTCCTCAAAAAATTTAAAAAAACCTTTAGTTAGAAACAAGATGTTGTGTGTTGGATTTTTTAGGTAATGTGGATAACGTATGATTAAAAATTTAAAACCATACATTGAGTGAATATTTATCAAATACTCTAAGAAGATTGGAATAGTATATGATGGTGGAGAAAATATAGAGAGATACAATGATATATATTTATATCGAATACATCGTTTATAACATGATGAGTTTTCCCAACTGGTCTACAGAATGAAGATATTTAATGATTTTGTTATTTATATTTACAAATTATTTGGGTTTCAATTGTATTTTATTTGTAAATATAATAGGTGAGATAGAGCTGGATAAATATTTGGATGTTGTGATTATTCAACAACTAATGTCCAAATGATTCTTTCCTTCCAATTATGATAATAAATGAAAATCCTTTCAAGAATTTAGTGGAATTAAAAATAATTTTATGATATATTGAAGGTTTAGATATTATACAAGTCATTTGTTATTGGATTTTTCCAACTGTTTTATGAATTTTTAGGCCTAAAAAAATACTAGTTTTGTTTAGTGTTTGTGTAGTATTCTAGATAAATGAAGGGATACAACCTAGTCTAGAACATGACCCACATAGTCTAATAAATGCTACACTTGGTATAGTAAATGGAACTCTAGATAAGCATACAACTAGTGTTGGGAGATCACACGTGTCTTATTTATAAAGTAGATATTCATACTATGAGGTATACTATGTTGTTCATCAATGAACCATTTATATTTCTCTACCGATATTCATAGTGATGGAACATATTTCTATTGAGTGACAAAAAGTTGGAGTATGCGGCCTACATGGGAAGTACACAATGTTATAATAATGTTTTCTAATCAAAATTGAGCTCAAGTACATGGTCTTCCAATAGATCATGTGTTTGTTTGAAAGAAATGTTTTCGGGTGTAATGAAGGTTATTTGGTAAGTTAAAAATAATAAATTTTAGGATTAGAAAAATAATTGGAGGGATTAAACATTACATACCATGCCAACTCATTCACTTTGTATTAATCAAAGTGAATATTTGGTCTATAGATTGGTAATGATAAAAATGTATAGATATATGTGATTTTAGTTGAAGTTGAATAATCACAACAAATAAGCATCAATGTGTAAATGAAAATAATGATTAAATATTAAATTTATAATAAAATAGAATGTTTTTGAATTTTTTTGAAATACAATCTATAAAAATAATATGTATAGAAAGTTATACTTATTTGGAAAACCTATTCGCATAATGAGTGTATGTAATGAATCTATGAATCTCAATAATTGAATAAAAATTATAGTATTCTCACATTCACATTATTATAACCACATAAGGAATGAATTTCATGGAATATGGTTTATTTGGTTTAACCATGGTCATATGGTAAATAATTGTGAATATAAGAAAGATATTAATGAAAAAGAATCCATAACGGGGTTCTTAACTTCTAGTGCCTATAAATAAAAAGAATATTATAGAAAGGGACCTATTAAGATAGAAAACATGTTTACTATTTAAAAGGGTAAACATGGAGCCTAATAAATGATGAAGAAAGAATTAATTATATTATAATAAAAACATCCCTCTTAGAAAGAACATAAATAAATTTAGAACAATAATATGAAATCTTCTCTAGTTGGGATTATTAATTACATGATCTTGAAGATAGAATCACCATAATAAATAATGCATGAGATGACTATTATCTCTATAAAATAGAAATTTATGTCACAAGGTAAAAAATAAAGGAAAAATAAAGAGACCTACATTGGAGGGGGAATAATTAGAATAAGGTCAAGCTATAGAAAGAAACTACACTAAAAAATAATATTGTGAATGTATATAAAGAATGATTAATCACATAGATAGATTAACATAAAAGGACAAGGAAAATTGAAGAGGAAAAAAATAATGAAAGTGATTTACTATATATTTCAAATATCCATAAGGCAAGAGTGGATGATTTAAAATAAGGAGTTAAAAAGAAAATTGAAAAAGTGATTCCATAATAGTAGGAGGTTCTATGAACTCTTTGAGGAAATATGGAAACATAATGTTAGTTTATGACCAACCACAATCCTCAGCATAAGGATTATTGAGGTATATATCTCCCTATATTTTAAGTGTTTCTAATATTTATTGGAAGTTGTACATATATAAGTGAGAAATATGATCCACATGTTGTACAAGATCTAAAATAATGTATATATGAGCTCCAATATATGATTGTGCTAAACAATGAAAAAGTTATTTCATAGAAAGAAGATCTAATTAAATAGAGGATTCAATTAGCAATATACCTTTATAAATTCATGAATTGTATTTAAGCCTAATAACATGTTTTAAATATTGAATATAAATCAAAAAGTTGTATTAAACAACCACTTTGTTTTTGTAATCAAAATATGAATGTATTATATTGAAATGAATAAGTTTAAATGATATAGAACTTGATATGATGTAAAATATAATCAAATACTCATCAAAACCCACTAGTGTTATCATGATAAACCTGATACAGAATGAGTCATAAAAGGATATTTCAGAATTGGTACTATACCCCGAGAATAAGAAGAATGAATAATTGTGAAGAAGAAAAAAAATCTATTCTTTCATGATTATTATCTAATAATGTGGTATTAGTTGATTATTTTCAAGATATGTAGAAACAATTGGAAGAAAATTTTGTTTTTCCCAAGTGTATCCCCTTACTAAAAAGTATCTCAAAATATGTTTAAAATAACTAAAGACTTTCATGGGGTGTTGGTGTTGAGTTTTCAAAGGCAGTTCAGCCTTACTCGAAGAAAAAGAGTTTCCTTATGAAGAAGTTACATATTCATCATGTAGTATAATGATTTCTTCAAAATGTATGGTATAGATTTATTTTTTATGTGGTATATCCCACACACTTGTCCTTTTTTTATTATTCACTAATGGTTTGGTGTGACTGTGATTGAGGCCATAGGATGTGATGGAAAATAATTGAAATTTCATTTTTCAAGTATAAATGGATGTAAGTGAGAGACATGGATATATTAGAGGTTATTATATTTGACTCTCTAATATATACTGAGTTCTGAATCTATATTTTTAATGTATATGTTGGAAACTCAAATTCCAACTTCTAAATTCACTCAAAAAAATTTCTATATATGAACGAAAAATAAACTTAAATAAGGGAATAATTCAATGAATGAAAGGTGTCAATAAACAAGTTGTCAAGAGAACCAAAAAATTGGGTGGTGTAAAATGTGATCTATTATTCATATTATGAGGGAATATGATAATTGACTCTAAATTAAGTGGAAGATAAAGGGAATATTTATTCATTGAAATTAATTTCCCAATATTCTAGTGATAACATTTAGTTTCACAAGGGGAGACAAAATCTATATGTCCTAAAATTGGTTTTCTGATAGAGATCCCTCCCCAAGGGATTATAAAGTTGAGAGGAGTTCTTCTAGGTAATTCTATGATGGTGGGGGAGGTAAAACTGGATATACCCTTTTTGGGAAAAAATATTGAATGCACATTTTGGATATAAGGGACCCATTTAATTTTATTGAAAAAGGAAGAGTGAGATGAAGGCACTATAAATCCACACAATGTTCTCATGTTTTTATCATTAAAAGGTAGAGTATGATTTATGGTAGTATTAAAAAAATATAAAGAGGAAGAATATAAAAACAAATTGGTTTTGGGTTCAATTATTTTACAATAACGATAATGTAGCTGAGGACATTAAATACCTTATGATATGTAGACATTTATTAACTATATGATGATGTGGTTTATAATCAATGCTAGTAGAGAAAATATAGGGTGATACCTTGATATGTTTATATATTAAGGGAATAGTATTTGGTATGATGAGATTTCACATCTTAGTTTTTTATATGAGGATATTTCAAGGTTGATTAGTTTTTATTTTAGATCATTTGATGTTCATTTGGTTTGTATTTTCAAATATAGTAGTTGTACATGAGATGTAACTAGATAATCACTCAGAAGTTGTGATGATTTGAGATATGAGGTCCATATGATTCATTCACTCCAAAAATAATTACTAATTAATCTCATTGAAATAAAATTAATGGAATTTAGGAAATTTTCATTCTAAATCAAATATTTTAATTTTGTAAAGTTATTTGTAAATGGTATTTTTCCTAGTGTGTGCCAAATTTTTGGGTCTGAAAAACTAGAGGTTTTGGTGAATCTCTTTGATGTATTCATTAAGAAAGAAGGGTGCCCATATATTCAAGAATTTGGATAAAATATTCTAGTACACAGTCTTCTTGGTGCATTTTTTGTCTCATGAGGGAATCATGTGGCCCACTGATGGGATATCATAGGAGTCTACTTGGTAAAAGAGATTTCCCACCTGTGAGGTTGAGTACACAATACATCAATGGACCATGTAGGTCACTTAGTTTCCATTCATGGTGAAAAACATCATTTTTTCTAAGTGTCTACAAATTCAAGTACATGATCTATATAATAAGTATGTGATATAGGAATTGAGGATTTTGATCAACCATGAGGTTAAGCATGCAGTCAGCCGATGGAGTACATAGTCATGTTCAAAAAAACTTTTTTGGGTGTTGTGAAGGGTATTTTTCATAAGAAATATAATTTTTAGGATTAGAAAAATTTCAAGATGTATTTTTTTTATAAATACCATAATAACACTTTCAATTAGTATTGATCAAAGTAAAAAATAAGACATGTAGATTGATAGAGAGAAAAAGGGTGCTTTTAAGAGGTATTATTTATTTAGGGAGTATATAAAGTCATGATGAAAGGTATGACGAGGATGGATATATAAGAAATATTCCATAAGGCTGGTTCAATTAAATCATGTATGTGGAGGAGAAATCCATGAACTTATCTCATAATGTAGAATATAATGTGAGGTGAGTTCACAAGGAATGTGAGTAGAAGGAAGTTAATGGTCCACTGGATACATACATGGAGGATGAAGGTAGTAGATGGTGAATATCCACATAGTAAATTATGATGTATGTGTGGTATAATATGCAATACAAAAGGTGAGTACATGTCATAATGTGATCTTCATGGCTTGTATAACTCATATTTATAATGTAATTTTCTCATGAACATCACATGTGGATATTTTGGAAACAAAATACTAATTCCACGGTTCTTCAGTGATCTATTTGAATAAAAGAAGAACAAAAAAATATTCCATTAACTTGCCTAGTTTAGTTCAATAAGTGAGTTATCTAAGGAAGAATATAGATTATTCTATATATATATATATATATATATCTAGTTATGGATGAAGATAGAGGGAAACAACAAAAATCTACTATAGAATTAGCCCTATATAGGGAAGTTTTGTTGGAACTATAAAAGTGTCAAACACACAAACTTAACTCTCACATTTAAAATTTGATATGATTTTATATTAAATAAGGATATTATAGTAGGAATTTAAAAAACATAACCTCAAATTAGAATCCATGATTCAAAAAGTGTCTCATTCTAGATAGAGATAGAATAAATTTCAATTATTATTTGATGTGAACTATAAGTCTATAACCATTGGAAGATTCTTCACCAAATAAGTCCATAGGAGTGAAGAATAGGTGGTGTGACTTGGGTGAGGAGTTACCAAACCATAAATATTTTAAATCTTGTGATCCTGGAATGAAGTGATACTAACAGAAACAATTTTAATCAATAAAACATGTAAAGCATAGTGGATTCTGGTATGATCAATAGATCACTGGAATATTCTCCTTTGACAAGACCTATTTGATGAACAAAATAAAATTTTTGTGTTCTATATACATTTTACATTATTTTTTATCTAATACTATGTTAATTTTTATATGAGATAGTGTAATTGGGAAATTGGTGGATCACACTTCCTACTAATATAGGGAAGAGATCCTAAAGAATATTAAATTCATTAGATAGAAAAGACTAATTTTTTCCATCACCACGATTCATCTACCCCCTCAAGAAGTTTAGGGGTCCAACACCATTCAATGTATATATTTTAATATAATCATGATATCTTTCCTTAAATGATATATTTTCCCTTTATTTATCTTCATAACACATATTCCTTCTATAAGACTTCTTATTGTGCTACTGAATCATCTTCACCTTATCATCCATTTCTCCCACTAGTTAATGTACCAACAATATATTTTCACTAAATTCATCCTAAAACACTGGGGTCTGATAATATTTTAATCAGAATTCATCATATGGCTACATATTTATCTTATAATGAAAATTATTATTATAATAACATTACACCAATGAAAAATTTTGATCCCAATTTCCTTGGTAATATAAATAGCATACCTGAATCATATATTCCAATGTCTAAATTGTTCACTATAACTGTCCATTAGATTAAGGATTGAAATATTCACTAAAATTCAAATCATTAACTAATAATGTTTGAAGTCTACTAAAAAAATTGATGTAAATATGCGATCAAAATTATGTACAATAGAGAGGGGAACTCCATATAAATAGATTATCTCTTTAAGATTAATCCAAGAAATCTTATCCAAAGACATAATATCTCAAACATGATGAAAATGTGTCGATTTAGTCAATATGTCCAAAATAACTCAAATCAAACAATTAATTTGAGATGTATTTGGTAATACGACATCAGAATCCATTAATAAATTTTCCCATTTCCCTTTATGAACTGGAAATGACTGAATAACCATCCTAAGTAGTAATCATTCTATATAAATCTATTGAGAAATACAATATTTCATGGTAAAATGATTTATATCATTTGTCATTACCTGCCACTAATAATATTCTGAATGGTCGATGTAAATTTTGATACTTTTTAGATGAATAGAAAATATGGAGATATAAGATTCCCTCAATATTATCTTTTTCAACTGAAAATAAATCCAAAAACAAAACATCGTCACAAGTATAATAATACATTATTTATCAGCATTGAATTTTGGAAATTTAATTTCCTTAACCAATTCTAAATTTTCATACAACCCAAGATCCACCATCTAACCATGCTTAATTTTTTAATAAATATTATTGTACAGACACCTGAACCAAAATAGAAGGATCTTGTAATAAAATAATTTCTAGTAGAACATTCATAATATCAAAAACTAAAAGATCATGTTCTAGACATAACATTGTAAATAATTCATTATCCTTTCATCTCAATGCTTCAGATACCTTGTTGGCCTTACCTGGATGATATGGAATTATGAAATCTTAGTTATTTATTAGTTATAAACATCTTCACAACCTCATTTTAAACTATATTTGAGTGAATATATTTTCACACTTTTATAGTTAGTATATATTTCACTTTTTATGTCATATATAATATACCACCATCTTTTCAAATAAAAAAGTTCAACAATAAGATCAAGATCACACAATTGATAATTCTACCAATGGAGTTTCAATTGGTGTGATCCATATGAAATTATCTATTCATCCTTAATCAAGACTCAACCGAGTCCCTTCAAAGAATAATCATTATAAATTAAAAAAATTCACATTTCTAGATGGAAAGGATTAAACAATAGAATTAACCATATTTTTTTTAAATTTATTAAAATATACATCATATTCCTTTTTCCAAATTAATTTAACAATTTTAGGATTTAACATGGTTATTGAAGTAGAGAACCAATGAATGTTTTCAATAAACCATCAGAAGTAACCCCACGATCCATGAGAACATAAAATTTTAGTGAAATATTTTGGTGTTTTACTCTCTTCCACGACATTAGTTTTATCTAACTCTATAGTTATACTATCTCCATAAAAATTTTTACCGAGGAAAGAAATATATTATAATGAAAAATAACATTTTCTAAACATTTAAATCAAATTAATTTCCTTCAAAGTATGCAGAAATATCCTTTGATATTTCTTATATTCCTCATAATTTTTATAATATACCAGAATTTCATTATTAAAAGAACCACATAATTATCAAAATACACATGGAAACTATATTTATAAGATCCATAAATAAAATTAATTCATTTTTAACCTGATGAGAAGAAGTATAAATTATAATTTCCATACCTAGTTCAAAACAATATCATCATAATATTATATTCCTTCAATTTTAGTCAATGGTATCTATTAAACCTTGAAAAAATACTGAGCACCTAGGGCATGATAAAAAAGGCATTGATATTGAGAAACATATAACTTTTATTTATATTAATTTTATTAAGTTCCCTATAATCAATAGAAATTATTATAGAACCATATTTAGTTTCATTAAACAAAGAAGGGGAACACCAAGGTGATGTTCTAGGGCATGTGAAACCCTTATCATGTAATTATTGTAACATATTTTTCAATTATGTTAGTTCGATTGGATCCATTTGAAATTGATGTTTTTAAATTACCTTTTCATTGTGAATGAATTCTCCAATAAATCAAACCTCTCCATCAGAAATAAAAGTATGAAAATCATCAAGAAATAAATCCAAAAATTCATTTACCATAGGAACATCACTAAACTAAATAATTCACTTCTTTTTAATGATTTGAGAAAGTTAAATGTAACCTACATGTTAAATAAAATTATTGTCTTCGATAATATTTTATCTCTTGTATGAACTCGTTATTATATAAAAACTAAAATATACTATGATGATTCAATATGACTTATCTAGAATGGTAATATATCTTATCAGGAAAAACTGAAAGACAATCCACACCTAAAATGTCATAAAAATTCATTAAGGTTAATATAACTACATTTTAATGAAAAACCTTTCCATATAAAAGGATTTAAATGTTACAACAAATCTATGTTTCTTCAATACTTCCACTAGGATTTTTTATTAAAATTTATGTATTCATTTGTCTAGTTGATATTTATATTTTTCAAGAAAAATTATCAGAAACAAAATAATGCAGAGAACCCAAATTCAAGAAGACAACGTAATAATCATAAAAAAACAATGTCCTTTATACTAATTTATTTAATGGTATAAATTTTATGGATGTAGTATAAAATGATCTTTCCACAAACTTTTAATAATTAGATTGATAATATCTATCCCTCATATTTTTTTGTAGACATATACATGCCACATAGACATCTTTTTGTCCTTATTGATATAGAATTAAACAAACTCAATCTCAAACTTATTAATACATAAAAAAATGTCCTCAGAAATTCAAAAATCATTTATAATAAAATCCTTTCAAAAATATGGTTTTAATTATAAATAAAATATATCAATTTTACGTTCATGTAGTAGAATGAAATTCGGTACATACCTGACTAATTTTGTGAAACTTTTTTTATCAGAAGTAACTGAGTGCTCCTAATTTTGCATTAATTACTATAATTTACATTCTATTATAAGTCAAATAACCTTATGAAAATATTTATTAAGGAATATAGTATTAAATATTGTCCAACCTATGTAATAAATCTCATATTTCGATTTAGTATTCTTAATTAGAGACCACCACTGGATTATTTCACTATCAAAATAAAAAATTTTGAGAGTTAACTTATGATTCCCTAAACATTCCAAAATATTGAATATCATTCATAAAGAATTGATCCATTCTTTAGAAACCATTAGGTATAAATATCTAAAAAAAGTTGGGGGTTATGATCCATGAAATGTTATACTATAGAAACGTTCCTCTATATAGAATGAAATCACTTAATTTTTTGGGTTCCACCACTTATAGCCTAAGTTAATTGAGTTAACAAAACCAAAAACGTGTTATTTCAACTCCAACCAGTCTAGGTTATTAATTAAAAAGGATATAAATATCTTGTTGCCTTCATACTTTATTCCCCCTATTTCTTCTATAGAAAACCATTCATAAGAAACATGGATTAGGTGAATCAACATGGTAATACTCAAAATCTATCAAATGATAACAAAAAAATAGATAAAAATATTTTAAAATTTTCTCTTAACAACATCCTAACTTTAAAATTAATATAAAATTTTTTTAGTGACAACTATAATAACAGAAAACATAATCAACCAATAATTTCATGTTTTATAATACGAGTTTCACTTTCTAACATTTCAAGGATTTTCAATGTCTAGTGTTTTAGAGAATTAGGAAAACCATTAGAAAACATAGTGTAAATATAAATAAAATGTAAAATCATTCGAAAAAATATGTTCTTATGTTAGTAATAATGTCTTATTCCTTTAAATTTTTCTTATTCATGATGTGTCACTATTAAACTCTATTTAATTCCAACGCATCCTTATGCCATGTGAAAATATTTTAATATTTGGTATGGGAAAAACAATGATCATTATGGGATACAAATATAAACAGAACACATTTATCCTTTTTAAAAATTCATGATGACCATTACATAAATTATCATTTTTAAAAAATAAACATTGAGCTCCAGAATAATAATTAAATTATCATGAAATGAACTTGAAATACAAAATTTTTCATAAAATATTTTGAATGAAATCATAAATATAAAATCATAAGCATGAATGTTTCTTAGGAAAATATGAGAACTCATAAAAACATATCTCCCACCATTATAAGGTGATGAATTTTAAATTAGTCATGAATTCATTGTCTTATCTTAGGAAACAAAAATATTTTCTTTAAACATTATAATAAATATTGAAAGACCCTATTGTTATATTTAGTTATAATACTTTCAATCAAACTTATAAGAACCCTTATTATTCAATAAAATTCACTATTAATTTCATCATATTTCATAGGATTAACTTATATAGAGTTAACTCTGTCATCATTATCCAAGGCATTGGGGAGATATATAAAGATCGCCCATTATGAGACATATATTTGGATCATCCATTATCATATAAAATTTACTAGAAACATATCCTAAATAAAAAATCAATGTTTTTATTTTCATCTCACAACCCTTAAAATTATCCCTTTGAACCTAAAATAAAATATACTTTTAGTTATATTGTTAATATAAGAATAAATGTACTATTGTTTTGAAAATATTTAAAAGCTAAACATTCATAGAACAATAGGAATATGTATTCTTTGAAAAAAATGGATAATTTTTTGTAATATTGATAAAAATAACAACATTGATGGATAGAAAACGAATTCATTCATTAAATTTTAAAACAATATTCTTTTTCACTTTGATTAAAAGAGTTAAAAGTGAACCTAAAGTAAAAAAATTTAAAAATTCATTTCTAAAACCATTTTAAAAATTCATGGGTAGTTGAAAATTTATTTAATTTAAATTAGAATTAATTATCATGTATAGAATAATTTAATGATATTAAATATTATATATTTTGTCTTGTATATTATTTTTTAGTCTACTAATGATCTATAAATTTGTCTCATAGTATTTTTTAATTTCACTAAACAAAATAAGAAATTATTTAATGAAGATAAAAATAATAAGAAAGTTTTATCTAGATCCATCTTCCATAATATATATAATAGTGATAAGTTTTAATTTATCTAAAATTAATTTTTTTTAACACATATTAAAGATATAGAAAGGTTAAACAGACCAATATTCAAGCCTTATATAATAAATTTAATAATGTGAAAATTTGTCCCACTAAAAGCGTTGTTATATTATTTAGTAGTATTATTGTTGATATTCATTAAATCATATTACTTGGACAATAAATTTTGGTTTTTTAAATCAGGAATAATGTTATAATAATTTCTATAGTTTTACTAAATAAACTACTTAATTTACTTGAGAAATAGACCTAATTCGTGCCTATCTTGATGATTTATAATGATTTTCTTAAATCATGAGATAAGGGAAAATGTATAAGGACATTCCACTCCCTCTTCAATTGATATAGATTATTAAGCATCATAAAAATTGAAACTATATAATGATAAGGATGAAAAAGATACATCTAATGAATTTATATCTCTTATCTCAAAAAATTGAAAATAGTAAACGATAGATTTCATTTTAAACTAACATTAGAATCATTCATGTTTGGGAAGGTTATTCATATTATTACTAAATGTACAAGTGTATAAGAAATAGAAAACATGATGACTGATTGTTGAAAAATAAGATATGAATTTTTTTTTGCTAAGAATACTAAAAAATATATTCTTACAAAATAGGAAAGGAAATTCCAAATTATGGATAACATTTCAAAAAGGGGGTGACGATATTGAGTCATATTATGAAGAAGATAAAACTTATTTCTTATCTGATACTAAACAATTTATAATTTCTCTAATTTATGATAAAAAATATAATTAATTGAGTAATAAAGACTTGAATAATTAACAAAAAGGTATAATTACATGACTTGATATTCAAAAAATATAACAGTTATATTGATGGAGTCTTATAAACATATTTATAAAATTTAATCTACAATTAAATTAAATGAACTAGCGGTGATGAGTTTTCAATTAAAAGAACTCAATTCTTAATTTTGTTTCCGATTTTAGAAAAAAGAGTAAAGAACCAGATATGAATATTAATGATCTTAATGTTTTTATTTAAAATAATGACATCCATATTGAATCAATTTATAGATAATTGGTTTCTATGAAAAAATGTCAATATTTATATTTAAAATATAGGAATTCTATAATAAATCCAATGTTTTGCTGATACAACAATGGAATTTATAAAAAAACATAAAATACATCTAAACAGTTAGGAGAATGTTTAAACATTAAACGAACTTTATCTATGGGTAAAAATTAAATTGGATACACTATAGAGTTATAAAACATACTATTAAGATCAATATAACTTTATTAATGTATAAAATGGATAAAAATATTGAATGAAACTCTAAAAATGTATGTTTTAGTGTAACTAAAAATTAAGAGGTTATTTTGATTTTATTAAGGTGAAGGGAAAAAAGTGTATCCACTGATGAAGTGTCATTTTTTGGATACTTATGTCACATAATGAAATATTTTAAGGAATATAAGATCTATATGAGTGGTGATGTTTTCAAATAAATGTAAATAAAAACAAATATATATCTTATTTATATAAATTAATATACTTTTAATAGATACTACACATATTGATATAATTAAGGGTAAAATTAATATAATTGTAGGATGAGAATAGATATAAATAAGTTTGGATATACTCTAAGAAGATTAAAAAGAAATCCAATAGAGAAAATACAATTGAATAAAAATTAGTCTATCATGGAAAATGATTATGGAGATACTAGTTATGATGTGAAGTAAAAATAAGTGAAAAAAATGAAATGAATAATCAATTTCATCAATATAGATAATAAAATAGATAATTTTACCAAAGGTATATTAAAAAACCTCAAAAAATAGAACATAGTAACTTGATATTTTATTCTTATCACACATGATTGGGAATTTAGATTTGTGAAAAATTAGAAATCCATATTGATACAATTATTAGATTTTATAATTATGACGAATTTATCTATTGAATGAGAAATCCAATTATTGAATCATATAGTTAAATTTCCTAAACGATTGCCTCCATGTTTCACCAAGTCTTATGGGTGAACTATTCATGATGTTAACTTGGCTATGTAAATTACAAAACATTCACTAGAAATATCAAATAAATTAAAGTATCCTAACAAGGGACATGATAATACTTTGATCTTTGGTTTCATTCTATCTCAACTGATGGAAGATATTTTAATATCGAAATATTTTAATTAGTGGATTTCATTGGACATATGAAAAATTATTCTTTATTTTCTTTTTCACAAGCTTGTTAATATTTTATATAATTTACCAAATCAATAAAACATATTTGATAAAATAATTTATGCATATTAATGTATTTTTATTTTATCTTACCATGCTTGGTACGTTATTTATTTTATCTGATCATGTATTATTATACAAATAAACCATGAATCACATAAAAAGATAAATATTCACTAGTAAAATATAATAAATATGTTTTATGGTCATTATATTTTAACTACTTATTTTATCGATTAGAGATAAAACAATATTTTCCTAAGAGGAAATTTCTCCTTGATCCTATGCCTTTATTGAGTTGATGTATTACTATATTAACATTTATATATCCTATTTAGTCTCTTCTAATCCATATATCTTAATAGTCTCCTATCACTGGAGATCCATATTTTTTAAATGTTTACTCACTAAAAAATGAGTGGTACTAGGGCTTTAGGGTTACATAAAATAAACATAGAGATATAGGCCCATCTATAATACCATAGGGAGGTATTATATACATATCAACATATTAAATTTAATGATAAAATATCTTATCAAACCAAAAAATAATAACTATATTTGACAAAACTGACACATATATAGTTTGATCCAGATAATGATAAATAAAAACATGAAATGTCTATGCCTTTAGGCAT
Source organism: Viscum album (assembly GCA_963277665.1). Classification (NCBI taxonomy): domain Eukaryota; kingdom Viridiplantae; phylum Streptophyta; class Magnoliopsida; order Santalales; family Viscaceae; genus Viscum; species Viscum album. The sequence goes on along the minus strand of OY728150.1, from coordinate 2,053,699,379 downwards.
GATATAATTTTTTTAAATTCATTCTAATTAAGATATATTTTCTATAATTAATGAATAATTCTACTAATTAATTCTTTATCTTAATTTTTTTCCAAACATTCATTACGATATAATTATACCCCATTTCTTTATTATTTTAAATAAAATTACATTTAAATTTAAAATAATTATTTACACTATATATAGTTACTAGTCCCATAGATGTGTTTTGGTGTCTGGTTAAATTAATTACTGAAATTTAATATGTACACAATGTGTATGATCGAGGTGATACAACTTTTATGTTATATGTAAGATTAAATTGAATTGTGGAATTTATAAATTACATGTCATGTATAGTAACTCAACATGCAATTTTCCTCATGCTATTTATGGATCCTGTCATATATTGTGTACTTACATGGCATGTATTCCCACACAACATGTCATAATATATAGAACATGTAGTTACATGAGTAAATCAAGATAGTTAATATAGTGTGTATGACCGCATGTAATGAAATAAATGTAAATTCTATATACAAATGATAATTATTTTGTTGTAAATGGTTGGTATTAAGAACCTTAGAAATCATCTAGTTATAAACCTTTCATGAATAATAATTTTAACCATTTATATCAACACTAGATGAAACAAATTACTCGAAATGTACTTAGTGCCAAATGAAACCTGTCACATGGTGTGTACTTATAGTTACACTCAATGTAGATGATATATTTATTAAATTATCCATGTGTTTACACACAAAAAATATCAGTTTAAACATGTATCCTTCATGTGTTTTCTTGTGTTACATGACATTAACAACCAACTACAAGTTAGGTAAATCATGTTTGGCCACGTTCCTCAGCTGATAATCAATACACAATGTATAATGACTCTATATAGTTGACTAGATGGTTTTATATGATTTATTAATATTAAAAACCATGTGTGCTTTTATCGAGTGTACACTATATACACATACTATAATACTTATAAAACCATGTTCCATATTGACAATTGATATATAGAATGTAAGGATTCCCTAAATCAATCCACATGGTGTTCCTGAATTTTCACCGGTTTCCTATTTGGTTTATAATGTATATATGATATCCAATTACTTTTATATATTTTATATCAATGTAATCCATTCAGAAACCATGGAACCTCTAGATGGGCTCATCAAACACTCTCCACACATTCTTATCCCGTTTGTGGGCACATGAACTCATATGAACGTGTTTACACATTTATAAGATTAAGAAGAAAGTTTTAGAGATGAAAAAATATAATTTAAACATAGTATTTTATCAATAAAATTATAAATAATTATAAATTAAAATTTAATGGATTTGATACCACCAGAAGGATCCAAGGTGAAGTAGAAGTATTTTGCAGGTTCCTAATTTTAGTTTTTCATAAAATTCAACAGATAAATCCTAATGAACATGATGAAAAAAACCATGGAAATTATTATGGAGAATATTTAACATTTTATTTATAATTACTTATAAGTAATAATTACAACACATAAAGAATTATATTTGATTAATTACGATGTAACTCTTTTTATATCATTTTTAGATAGAGAATCCGACAAGGATTAATCTAGTTGAATGCACACTTGATTTATGAATATCCAAAAAACATTCATAGTACTTTGTGTTCTAGAGTATCCTATAGATTTACATAATTCACCATTGATCCCATTAATGGATTCACTTGTTCTCTCTTTATTATTGAGAGAGTGGAGGGAGTATTTTTTTCAATTTAGCCTTAAATAATTTATGAGAGGTTCTATGTTGTTCACAATAGCTGTAGTCATAAAAAAATGTTACAACTAAATTATTTTAATTAACACACCACTTTAGAGTTTATTAATATTGATCATTATTAATTTATATAATTACTTTCAATATGTATATATTTTCATATTATTGATAAAAATATATTACATAATCAATTTGATACTCCTTATACATTTAAGATTCCTATGTTTACATTAATATGGAAAATGTGTTTCATTTAAAAGTTAAATATATATTCATAAAACGAGTTTTATTATAATATATTTAAAAAATTATTTAATTTTTAGATATATTCATAAATAGAAATTTATTTAAATTTAAATCATTGTATTGAAATTTAATATAATGAAAATTTTATTAAGTTATAAAAAATGAATACTATTTTCATTTTTCAAAAGAATAGTTTTTTATTTTAAATAAGTTGTTTTCATATATACCATTTCATTTTATTCACAAGTAAAATTTCTAATATTTTCCAAATTAATACGGTAAAATGAAAATTTTTTAGTGTCAATATTTCAAAATTATCTTTGTGAGGATTTTTTTGTATTTTTCAAGTAAGTTAATTTTTTTTGAATAGTTTAAAATATAGTTTTTATGGATACCATATCTTTTTTAACATCATTATGATATAGTTATTATATAATTATTTATGCAACTTATGAAATATCTCTTACATAATTTTATAATAAAAAAATTATATAAATATAATTTAATTAATATAAATTAATTGGCATGTCATAAAAAATATGAAAACATTTATTGGTGCAGATTCAGTTATTAGAAAACAATAGAAAGGCTATATTTATTTTTTTAAGATATTATCTTTGGATTGATATGTATTTTCACTAATATAAGATATAAAATTGATGACCAATCAATGATGTTGATGTATATTTAATAATTTTAGAATTATATAATAATATAATTATCCAAATTTTTACCTAGAACTTTCTCAAGGTATGAAAAATAAAAATTCATATCTTTAAAAAGTAATCATGGTATTAGAAGAAGTTTTATCCATAAATGTGTGATATAACCCCTTACCCATCCCTAATCTCTTTTTTATAATGTGCTATTATGTCCAAATATGATTTTTTTTCTAAAACAATGCCTTTTTGTTTAAACTCTCTTCTCACATATTTCTGTAAAATATGTATGCTTTAAAAGTAATACTAAAATAATAGTGTAATTAAAATATAATGTTTTTATAAAACTCATATATGTACTAAAATTTAATTATTTGAAAATTTTAGAAAAACAAAACTTACCATTGAAGTTTTATACTACCTATGTAAACAATTTTGTTTTCATAAACATATATATTTAATGACTATTTTTCCAAATTAATTTTATGTTTTAATAAAAAATTTAATATTTAAGTAATTCCATGAATATGATGATGGAATGGTGGAGTATTTGTTTTAACATTGACATTAAAAGGAAATAATCAGAGTCATTTTAAACCGTACAAAATTGGCTTATCGATGAATATTTTCCTAATGACAACTATTTAATAACCAATTGATTTTTTTGATTCTCAATTGAGATAAATATAATAACTCGAAACATATATATAATAGTGAATCATTAGAGAAGTACATTTTACCATTAGAAATATGTAACAATATTTTTATTTATTATGTATTTAATGACTTCAAAACTACCTATGTAAACATTACCAATCTATAACTTGCATGAAACATGATAATAAAGAAAATATTATAAATAATAACAAGGATATTTACACGAAAAACACTCTTATAAAATTTAATACATAACATTATTTTATTATTTAGAATGTTATAGGATGTATGATGTTATTTTTGGTTTGATGTAAGGGGATTTTTAACTCAATATCCTTTAATTAACTTATACCATTAAATCATTTATTATTTTATTCAATGACTTTATACAGTATGAAATCAATTTTTTTTAAATGTTTAATTTGGGTTTTTGTTTCTTTCACATAAAACTTTCCTTGAAATATTTTTAATTCACAAGGTATGATATTTTAAAGGGTTTATCTTTAAATATTAACTAGAATCAATATTTTATATATCTAAATTAATATTTAGGGAGACTATACATTGTTTCTCTCTAAAACCCCACCAATTTTCTTCTTTTCTATATCGATATTCTCAATACATATATGATTTTTATGGTCATTTTCTATTTACATTTACTTACTTTTTTAAATTTTGAATGGAATTTTGTTTTTAAATTTTCCACAAGATTTCATTTTCTCACTGTTAACTTTTATTTTATACAAAATGATATATTTTATATGTTTTATATGTTTTATAAATAATCAATTATTATAATTTATTTATAAAACTAGTTCTTTCAAAATGAAATTTGTTAAACCCATAAATGTTTTTTCATTTTATTTTTAATGTTTGAATGAAACATGCATATGCTAATGGTTTCATATAGAAGTTCTTAATTATTTTTATGACGAAAAAATATTTGTTTTAATGTTTTTTTTCAATATTATTTTCTTGGAAAATATAAATGATGGTGGAGGAGGATGACATATAGATCTCCAATGTATTAGTTAATGATTTATTCCTTATATAATTGATATTGGAACTAACTATATATATGTTATTCCATAAATAATTATTAGAAATAATATATTATAATCATTCTAATGAAAGAGTTATTTGAAAGTTTAGTGAATATAATATTCAATGATGTCTTTATATTTTCTAATGGTTTTCATAAAATTTACTGTATTTATTTGGGAAAAGGTTTTTTGGTGAGTTATTATGGGTTTTTACAAGTTCAAATTTCATTATTAAAAACTAAATGCATTTCTTTGGTTTTCATGTTTTTCTAATGTTCTAGTGGGTTTTCTATTTTTCATTTGCTGAGATTAATATGATCGTCTATTTTTTTCAATTGTTTTTTAGAGGACATAAGGATAAGAACTAATTATTATTAAGTCAATGTTTATTTTATAAGGTATTATATTTAAACGAAGTAGATTTAACATTTTAAGAGTTTTCTTTAGTCAAAAATCATTCCATTAGGTTGAATAAGTATAGGGTTTTCAGTGTATCAGTTTTTCTTAATTATCTAAAAATCTAAACATAAAAAGGTCATGGAAATTATTTTTTTCCATCATTTTAAATAAATAATTTCATTATGATATAGTAATTTCCAGGTCATTACTATTGGTATCAAAGGAGGGATTTTATATATTTAGAAGTTGGGATGTTATTAGTTGAGGATAATTATTTTATTTTTAGTTACCAACATGGGTTAATAATTTTAATGTAGGAAGTAAATTCCAAGTCATTAATCCCATCTTTATGTCTTATGTGATTGTATTTTAATACGATTATGATATTTTGGGAGAAATATATTTTGTTTTAGGAAGAATATATGATTTAGGTATATATAGTACATAAGATTAATATGTGGTTTAGTGTGAAGGTTCTTTGAGTGGAATTTTATTCTGTTTCTAAGGACATAATCTAAAAGGTATGGATTATACCTATGGTTTATATATAATTATATATTTATGTAATTATAGTTAAATGGATAAAGGGTTAATTGAATTTAGGAAAATATGATGAGAAATATAGATAATATTGGGTCTGAAAGGCAATTTAAAGATATAATTATTATAGTTGTTTTAGAATATGTTTTATATATTTCTAGGATTATGTTATAAATTTAATATTGTTTGATTTTATGTCAAAGTGGTTAATATTATTTAAGTGATAAAATATTGAGTTAGTTTTTGGGAGTATATGTGATCAATTTGATCATGAATTTTTGTTTTATAAATTTAATAAGAAATATTTTGATGATTATTGAGGTTTAGTGACTAGATAATGGTTAATTTTATTTTTTAGAAGAACATGTTATTATGGTTTTTATACCCTTTAATGTTTCCTTTATATGTCAACATTCCTCTAAAGTATTGATTTTATTATTTTCTCTATGACTCAAATAAAATATCTAAAAAACAACACATTACTCTTTTATATTCATTTTTGAAATATTTATGGTGTGATGACCCACACTGTAAAATTATATCCTTTTTATTCCTCAGTGTTTTTATGAAAAAATGGTAATTTATCATGTAAGATTAAATTAGATAATTTTTATGATCACTTTGTTGGTCTCAGAATAGGGTTGTTACCATATGATAAGATTTTGGTGGACATCCCATCAGTTAAAAGTTTTTAGGAATATTTAAAATTTAATTAATTAAATATTAATTTATTCATGCTTTTTCTTTTAGTTTTATATTTTAAATGGACATTCATATTGAGGCTTCATCATCGTGGTTGAGTTTGAAATGGGAACTTTACAAGGTGAGGCATAACCTTGTGTTAAGCAGCAGGACAGAGCCCCCTTTTATTATTTTTTTTATTTTTATTTTTCTTTATTCTTTATTTTCCTTTGGATATCCACATACACCCAAGGGGACCCCCCAAAATCTGAGGTTCTTATGATAAGATATTTAGAGGGAGAGAATAAAGGGACAGGGAATGGTAAATGTGACTTTATAGAGCTCATGTCACACCAGATCATCAGAAAGAAGCTACAAATCACAAATCAGATTGAAGAATTAACAATTTCTTCCTAGTGGATATAAAATTTTATTTTTTATGAAAAAAACTTATAGAGTAAGTATTTTGGAGTTTAAAAGCCTTGTATGTATTGTTGAGGACACATAGTGGGTCGATCTATATTTTTTTGGGGGAAACCATGCATTTTGATCTAATTTGGGGGTTTCCATTCCAGAAAACCCATGTACACAATGCGTAGTTTAGATAACACGTGTCGTGTGTTATTCCTATTTAGGGATGCTTAGTTTTTAGGGACTAAATGTTGTGTAGTTATTCATTGGGGTGTGTCTGAGTACTTGTATACACTCCTTGTGTGGGGGTACTTTGCCGTATAGAAGTACACAGCTGGTGCCCATGTGGGGCGAGCACTATGTAGGAGTACATGCCTAGGTATAATACATGTCCATGTACATGGTTTGGGACCCTTTATGGGGAACAAATAGTGTACTGGTGATACAATATATATACTTAGGCATTTACATATTGAGTGAGGATAATAAATATGGGAAGGCAAGGCATGCTTGGGTACACACCATGTACATGGTCAACACACCGTGTACTTTGGGAAAGTACATGTGAAGTGGGATAAGGAACATATCCAGAGAGGGAATTTTGGTTACAATCCTTGTACCCCATGTGCACACCGTGTAACTTTCTTGGCTTCATCTATTTTTCATATTTTTCATTCGGGAGTTAGAATTAGTCCTGTGAGTAGTCCATTCTAAAATTTTTTACATGTAGATCATTTTGGTGATATAATTTAAGTATTCAGAGATCATATGAATTGTTTTTTTGACTATGACAGTTCAGTGGGAGTGTTTTCTTGAATTCTAATCTCATAATCCCCCTAGGGGTTTGGGTTGTGAGATGTGTGGAATGGGTGAGGGTTGTGAGCAAGGTGACCAGCCTAGATCAAGTGTTCCTTGGAGATATGTTTGTGGTTATTTAATGGATTATAAAATATGTGATCAATTAATATATTTGAGGAGTTATTGGAGTTTCCATGCATTTCGAGATTTTTGCTCGAGGTTACAATTGTTAAGGTTTAACTCATGTTTTTGGAGTCTAAAGCTATTAGAGCCTTTAGCCTGGGTTGAATCCTTTGGATGGAAGTAATAAATGAGTGTCATTATGTTTCTATGTTGTGTATGAGTGGTTCTTGATGATTCCCTAGTGATATGGTTTCTCATTGAGTGATTAGTGGTTTCGGTATTCGGGTATTGAGAATGCTCATATAGCCCATTTTATTATCGATTATTTTAAGGAACACTTATTTTGGGTCTACATATCTTCTGGTGGTCATGAGGACCGTTTTAAATTAACATGTTAATAGGCATGTAATTTTGGATTCTTATTGGGTGAGTGGTTGATTGAGGATATGTTAGAGTCCAATAAGGGTCATTTTGGTTGTTTCACCATCAGGATTGTGCCGTTCATTTAAATTAGATATATGAACCTGTTGTATGGTTTTCTACTCTTAATGTGGAATTTGATCTAGTTGAGATTGTTTCTCAAGGTGTGGCCTAAGATCATGGGTGATGCTGGTGGTCCCATGGTGGAAGTTACGTTATGTTGTGGCCCTAGGGATTGCAGGTGCCCAGAATTTGGTTTGGCCTTGAGTCAGGTCATGGAGAGCTTGTGGTGGCTATGTTCTTTGGATGATGAGATCCAAGATTCTCTAATAGGCCCATGATTTGTTTACTGATAGTTAATCGACAATACAAGCTTTTTATTTTGGATAGTGGGTTTGGGGATGGATCATCCCTCAGTTTTCTAGCTGTTGGGAATGGAATTTTAGAGACTTTCTGCTCAGGATTGCACTTTGAGGAGGATACCTTTGGGATATATTGGTTTGAGTGTCATAATTAAGTTGTGATATTGTTCCATCCTTTGTTGGATGGATTTTTTATACATGTTTAGGTAGATAATAGACAATTTTGATGAATAAAACCCCATTTTAGTTTAGTGTGATACCCAGTATAGAGAGACCATGTGCTCGTGAGGTGATGAGGCACTCACAGATTAAGTTTTTATATTTGTTGGATTCCATTTTTCTTCTAGGATTAGGGATTCTATTCATGCTCGAAGAGGGTTTTATGGAGCCCATGGTGTATTTTTTCAGGTTCATATCGGTTTTCTTATTCATTATGTAGGACCTTCAAGACTAATAGGTTCTCTAGTTGTGTCAACATAGATATTTCTCTAAAAAGTTTAGATCATGCTATTTGTGTCTTAGAGCTTGGAAGACACATTTTGTTCATGTGGCTGACTATGCTTACACCATGGAGTCCAACATTTGGGCATGTTCCATTTAGACATTTTGGAGCTCCAGGGTAGATCTAGAGGGAAAACAAGTTTTTTGCAGCTAGGTGAGCCATGTGATGTAAATCATATGGGAGGAAGCATAGTAGGGCTATATTTACCATGAGTTTTAGAATAGAACCCCCGGGTTCGATACATTATTATGTTTATTTACCCACTTTTTATGAAATTGTTTTTTTATGCCAGTTTTTGTTAGTTTTTGGATAGGCTAGGAAAATCACATGTGCATATTGTTTTTATGCTAGTATATTTATAGGGACATAATTGGGGGTGGTCTACTGAGATTTATTTTTCACCCATATACATGAACCTCATTGTATGTGTAAATCCAGCGTCCAAATTCAGGTTGGGTCACATTTTTCATGATGTATGGGGCCATGGACTAACGTTTCTTGATCTAAAAGATCTACTTGTGTGTAGTCTAAGGATAGGTCTTTTGCTGGTCAGTCATCCTGGTGACTAGGAATGTGGTTGCAATCATTTTTAGGAGTAGATTCAATTGTATTTTTCTCATTATGATTATTTTTTATATGTAGTCATCCTAGTGGGAGACTGGCTATTGTATGTTTTGTATGATTTCAGTGACTTGTGTGACAATATAATGCATTCCATTTATTATAGCATGCTTTTGTTTTTTATTTATCATGCGTACTCTGATGTTGATCCTTATGTATGAGTTTGGTTATTTTCCATTATTGTTACACCTTGACCAGAGTGTATAGTTTCCCCACAACACCTTTTAGACCCTCACTTCTGGTCAATAGCCTCTGGCATTTTGGGAGGGATCTTTCAACCTTGTTGTGGGCTAGATCGAGTGACATGTCATGTCGAACCAAGAAGGCTTGTTACTAAATATTGTCAGATCATTTTGGTTTTATGATTCTGGGAGTTGGTAGATAGACGTTATATCAATGTTTCAGAACTTATGATGTATATTAGACTGCTGTGTTATGAAAAACTTTTGGAATAGAAAGTAAAAGTTTCTAGGGAATGAGATTGTTGTCATAAGTATTCTTCTTTTACGATTTCCTAATTCCACTTAGCATGATGCATGTGAGTTTGTAGATTTTTTTAGTTTATTCTGGTTTATAGTTTTTATTCCACGGGCAAGAGTCTAGTTTTCATGCACCATTTTAGGAATATAGGATTCACTTAACATCTTCTTATCTATGGTGTTTTACTTTATTTTTTATTTTTATGACAGTTTATGTGGATCATGTCGTGATAGGTTCTCCAGTGGTGGATATGCAGTCCTCTCAATGAGGGATGCTTCTAGACCCATGTCGGTCAAAATTATTCTATGTGTTCCCCATTGGTGGCTTGATGAGGCAATAGATACCAAAGGGATCATTGGATTGGGCTTGATTTTCCCTAAGATGGTGGTTCCCAAGAAGACCTAGGTTCATGCTTTTTGGGAGGGAGTAGTTCTTTCCATGTGTGTTCTATCGGGTTATGCGGTCAGACACATATTCTTGATATCATCAATGGATTGGGTTACTATGGCTATTTTCATTAGTGTGCCATTATGGGTTGATATCACCGGGATATGGTTAGTCATGAGGATATATGGTGTTTTGGAAGTGGAGTGATAGGAGTTCTCTATATCACATGGGTGGTTTGAGATGGTAACTCTGGTTAGACCCCTGGCCATGCTAATTTTAGTTTAATATTGGGTATATTAGTGGAATCATGGTTATATTCTTATGTATTTTTATTGATGCTAATATAGAGGGTGGTCAGAGGTTTTAGGTGTGTTATCCAAGATTTTTAAGGAATTTTTCTTCAAAAGTGAGAGGTGGGTATCTTTTTTTAGAGAAGTTTAAGGAAATCCTAGTGGTGGGGAGTTCACTATGGGTTGATGGAGGTCACGATACTTATTTTAAGTGGTTTTTTGAGAATGGAGGCTGTGTGTTTTCATACTTGTGATTAGGTGTGTATAGTTTGGACACGCCTATAACGTGCATTTTGATATGGGAATAGTGTACACCATGTGGGTGGTTTTTGGATAGTGGGGATATGACAAGCATACTCATGTGTTGCGGAGAATTATATTTTTCATATTAAAATGTTTCCTATGTAGGGAGTGAGTTTTGGATCCTATAAGACTGGAATTTGGATGGTCGAGATAGCATTTCTTTCTCCAGTACCTATAGTGAGAGCATGGATAGTGGATATCTACCAAGGCTTCTTAAGAGAAAGAAGCATTTCTGGTGGGGTGTTTGTGTTCAACATTTCCATCACTGTTTTTGAAAATCTGTTTGAATTTTAAGTATTTTATTTGTGAGTGAGTTCCAAGAAAAATTAAAATTTCCCCTCTAAGATGACATAGAATAAATATTCTGACAACTCTATTGGTCATGGAATGTGGTGTTTACCCTATGAAAAGAGTTTGGTGTAAATACATGAAGTTTCAATTTCTAAGGAATTTTTTCATATTTATTAAATTAAATATTAATATATTGGTGCATGTTCATTTCATCATAGGTTTTAAATGAGTTTTTGATTGATATTCTATCTCTATTGTGGAATATTGAATAGAGGGGTTTTTAGAGGCGATACATAACCTTGGTTTGCGTATCCATGAAATTAATGGCAGCCCCTTTTTAATTTTGATTTTCTATTTTTCTTTTTATATTTAATTATTATTTCACCCTTCCTTTATACTTATTTTTAAGGGGATCCAACTCATTTTGTTATTTGTAATAGAGTGGGATAGTGAGAGAAGAGAGGGATAGAGAAAGGAAGAGGCACCATCTCCAAGCATGGGTTACACCAGATCATTGTATGATATATATGGATCATGAGTCAAAACAAAGTTTCACAAATTTTTTATCATTGGTAGGACCATTTTATGTGTTATATCTCAAATCTATTTAATTTAAGTGTTTGTATGTTTTAAATCCTTTTTTGGGTTTTTGGGGACCCCTTGTGACCCGATATTTGGATTTTTGGAAATAAATTAGGTGTTTCATGCCATTTTGAGGGGTTTACATATGATAAAACCCCTAAACATCATGAATTTAAAAGAACACATAGTTTTTTATTATTATTTGATGAAGATGTGCTATTGGAGATTACACATCATGTACTTGGGGTATATTCCATGTAGTGGGATTCTGGGGTGTGGCCGAGTACTTTTCCAGGAACCCGGTGTAGGTACACTTGGCCATGTAGTGGTACATGTCTAGTGCCCATGTGAGGTGCATGTAGTGTAGGAATACACACCCTTGCAATGAAAATTTCTAGGTACAAGGATTGGGACCCCATATGGGAGGTTCACACCATGTAATAGTGATAAATACCGTGTACTCAGGTGTTTACATGCCATATGGGGATGAGGTACATCGGATGGTACCCATGCTTGGGTAAAAATCATGTATAGGGTCCAAAAACTATGTAATTTGAAAAAAATACACATTGATTTTTGTGGGGTACATGAAAATGGATGACTTATTGGGTTACACACCATGTACCCCAAGTACACACCGAGTAGTTTTCCTTCCTAGATATGTTTTGGCTATTTCCACACTAGAGTAAGAGTTGGACTTATATGTTCTCCATTTTGAGAATTTATCTTTATAGATTATGATGATGATATCCTTTCCTTTTTTATAGACCATATGGATGGTGTTTTATATTGTGATATTTTAGTTGGAGGTTTCCTTGATGATTTGTCTCAAAATTGACCTAGGGGTTTGTGCTGTGATTTGTGAGAACCATAGGAGGGTTTGGATCTATGTGGTCATCCAATCTATTGTGTTCCATAGTAATATATTAGAGCTTCTTTGGATTGATTCTAGTAGGTGAGATCAGGTAATATCTATGAGGAAATCATTAGTTTTCCCAGCATTTCGAGACCAATTTCTTGAGGTTAGAGATGTTATGGTTTAGCTCTTGGTTTTGGGGACCAGAGAAGTTGTAGCCTTTTGGATGGGTTGTTTCCATTTGGTGGTGGTTATGGATGAGTTACTTTATAAAACTAGGACGAGTCTAAGGGGATCTTGAGGATGCCCTAGTGGGATGGATACATAACGACTGATCCACAATTTTCATATTCCACTATTTAAAATGACCTATAGAATGTTTTTATTTGGTTCAGGATTAGGAACACATATGGTTGGTATCCAATATTTGAGGTAGTTCTGAGTATTTTTGGGAATTTACCTATTGATGTGATTGTGTTTTTGGATTCCAATTCTGCGAATTATTTATTGAGGACTAGTTGGAGGCTGCTGAGTGCCATTTAAGACATTTTAACACTAGGTGTGTTTTGTGATTTTGGGTGAGCCAGAGGAAACGATCTAAGGGTGTCCTACTCTTTCCACGACCTTTGTGCTGGTTGAGGTTGTTTCTGTCGGCATGGACTAAGAACTTAGGTGAATATGTTAATTAATGAGGTTGATTTTTCTTTATCTTAATGACTAAGGATCATGGGATCCTAGAATTTGGTTTAACCCTGAGGTAGGTCGTGGATATCAAATGGTAGATGTTTTGTTTGGATTTTGAGATCCAAGGTGCTGTAAGAGGCCAACTATTTTGTTGTATGAGAATGGAACAACACTGGTAGTTTATATTTTGGGATAGTGGGTTTGAGGTTCGATCATCCCATGTTCAGTTGGTTACTAGACATGACATTTGAGGCAATTTATTGTTATTACTATTGTTCTAGGAGGAGACCATTGGGATATATTTGTTCAGGAATTATCCTAGAGTTGTGATTTGGTTATCTACTCTATTTTTTTTGGATATTTTTAGTTGGTATCAGGGAGTTAATAGAGGATCTGGATGAGTGAAACACGTTCATGTTTAGTGTGACACCCTGAATAGAGAGGTTCTGGACTCATGATGTGTCAAAGAACTTACAGAGTGGGTTTTGGTGTTCCTTGGATGCTGTTGTGCTCCCAGACCAATGGATGTTGTTCCTAATCAAAAAAAATTTAAGTAACATATGTGAGATTTTGTTCGCGTACATGGATAATTACAAATTCATTCTATAAGACCTTTGGGACCAACATGTTCTATAGTTTTGTTGACCTAGATTTTACTATCACTAGTTTAGATCATTCTATTGGATTCATAGTGCCCTATAGATGCTTGTTGTTTTTTGGATGCCAATGATAACACCATGGGGTATAGTATTCATTCCAATTTCATTTAGATGTTTTGGATCCCCTTTAAATATCTAGATGACATTCCAATTTTCATGTGGCTGGGTGAGCCACGTGTTGTAAATCCTCTGAAAGGGGCTAGGGTGGGGGTATATTTTTAACATGTTTCTAAATGTAACCCACTAGTTAGTTACTTTTTGGTGTTTATTTTCCCTATTTTATGAAGTTGTTTATTTTATTCACTCCTTTTTAAATTTTCATCTTGGTTGGGAAAATCACGTACATATTATCTTGATATAAAAACTAATTTATAAGTTAACCATTGGGGGAGTCCTACTGAGATTTATTCCTGATCCATGTACAATAACCTTAGTGTGTGTTAAGTATTGATATATTATTTTAGGTTGGAGAACATATTACACGATGTATGGGGTCAAGGCCCAGTATTTCTTGATTGATAAATGCTACTCATGTGGAGTCATAGGATTAGGTTGGTGAAGCTTGAGCATCGTGGTGGCCAGATTTATGGTTTGGCTTAACATTGTCATTACAATCAGTGTCCTTTCAAATTTTTACATATCATTAACCTATTGAGTGGCCGAATGTTCTATATTTGTCATTATTTGAGATTCCTTATAACCATGTGTTTCATATAATTTATTATATCATTATTTGTTTTTAGTTATTTATTTTTCATATAGTGATGTTAATCCGTGTTTATGATTTTTGGTTATTTTATATAGCTATTTCACTTTAAATACATGATATAGTCTCCCTATAATACCTTTTAGAACACCATTGTAGGTCAACAACCTCTGGTGTTCAGGGATGAATACTTGATTCATTTTGGTGGTCTATATTGAGTGACGTGTTAGGTTTACCTAGGATGGTTCATTTCATATGGTCACTTTTTCTTTATTATGGATTTATAGTTCATAGACCACAAGGTTCAAAAGGGTTCTTATTGACTTAATATTCGTTAATTGGGTTATATACTCTCTCCAATGAATATGTTATTATATGTCTGCTTTATTCCATCATGTGATTTTATTACATCATATATCCTCATTATTTTATGTTATTTTAAAATTTTTATCATAGTTTCCTTTTAAAATTATTCTTACATTAGATATTATAATGTTCATAAGGTCTTCTTGATCACGATTGTCAACCCTCGAGTCGTGTTTGTTATTAAGCACTCATTTACTTTAACATTGTGTACTTACTACTCCACTTTGTAATAATGTAAATATGGTTAAATGTATTTAAAATTAAATTTATGGAATTCTATTTCGTTTTATATTGATTCACATGTTACCAATGTTGTTGTCAATTTATCAACTCAATCTCTTTTTCAAGAATAATAATCTTTGTTCTTTGAACACGATATTTTAAGATTGATATACTCCCCCATTCTCTTTCTCAAATAGTATATTGTTTTTTTCTTGAGGTAAATTACATTACCAGGTCATATTATTCTTCTTGGATGAATTTTGGATTTCAGAAAAACATTGTAATAATTATTCCCTTCCTATTCATTGACTACTTTTCACATCAATGATTATATTCTTTCTTAGAAAAAATGTTTTGATATTTTTAGTAGATAAATATTAATTCTATTTCAGTCCATTCATATTTCACATTGTCTCTAGTAAAAATTAAATTCTATATTTTTCTTATTCATGTGGGCTCTCTTAAAACCTCTTAATGATCTATAATAGTATTTCTTTTCTCATTAGTATATCTCTGTTATCTTTGAATCCATTTTTTCTCTATTACTTTATTTCTTTTTAAGGTTCCATTATTGGTCCTTTTTTAATATGGAATTTTAATTCCTCTTACACTCTTTGAAATTTACATTAAAAATGTTTTAATTCAGTTACTCACTTCATAAATCCAATGTCACCGGGATCGACATAAAAATGGAAAAATAAATTCGGTTACCAGTTTGAATTATTTTCATAATAGGTAACTTATATTTTGATTTTGAAACCATTATTAGATCCAAATTGATAGAATATTATTCTTCATTATAGGAAGACCATATTTTGTAATAATACACCGAATAATGGATAAAATTTTAAGGAGATATATGTCTAAGGATTATGTAGTAGTATTTTTTTTAAAAAATATAAATTTTTCTGAATATATTTTCTTTAAGGGGGTTAATGTGAAAACCCATGTGATTTTAGTAACACATAATTTTTATGGTTTATTAATATTTCATATTATCAATTTATATATTTACACAACACAAGTATACATATTTATAAAACATTTAAAAAGGTTTTATATAAAAAATTAGACACTTATTTTATATTTAAAATTATTATGCTTACATTGTAACAAAAAAGATATGTGATCTAAAGGTTAAAAATATTTTATTTATATTATTTTTTAATATGAAAAATTTAAATAAGTACATAATTATTAAATATTTTTAAAAATGTATATTTACATAAATTCTATTTATTTATATTAACATTTAATGTTATGATAATTTTTTAAATGTATAAGACTAGAGTATGGGTTTTCACTTGAGAAAAGTTTAGTTGTTATTCTTAATATTTTTTTATATACTATATGCTTTTTAAAAGTTAAGTTTATAAATTTTTTAAATTTTATAAATTTAATTTTATAAAATGGAATTCATTTTTGGTAGGATCATTCTAAAATTGATTTTGGGTGATTTTTACTTGTCAAAGAATTTTTTTTTGTAAATAGTTAAAAAATATAGTTCTACGAGGACATTATATTTTATGAAAAAATTATGTTATAAATATCACAAAAATATTTATGAAAATTTTGGAATGTCTCATACATGATGTTATGATGAAAATATCATATAAATATTATTCAATTAATATAAATTAATTTATATGGAAGGATAACAATGAAAATATTTATTGGTGTTGAAGTTGTGCTTATAAAACATTAGAAAAGTCAAATTGATGTAGTTTAGATAGTATATAGGAATTTATAACCCATTTATCTATTAAAACAGATTAATCTTATTACTAATCAATGATGTTTAGTTATACTTATGAATGTTATATTTATATGAAAGAATAATTATAAAAACATTTACCATACTCTTACACAATTTAGTAAAAGTCAAAATAATTATTTTATTTTTCTCTATCATGGTATAAGAGTCCTTTTTATCTATAAATGTAATAATAGAACCCCTTACCTTTCATAATACTCTTTTTCATTTGATGTTACTATTCCAAAATTTTATTTCTTTCAAAAAAAAATTATTTCCATTCCAACTTTAATCTTATTATTTTGAATATAACATTTTTGATTTAAAATCTACACTAAAATTGTAATTTAATAATAATATAATATTTTTTCTAAAAACTAATATATTTACTGAATTTTCATTATTTTAAACACTTTTGGAAGTCATATCTAACTTTTATAGTTTTACACTACCAATGTAAACAGTGATTCTTTAATAAACAAAAATATTTCATGAATATTCATAAAAATTATTTTATGATTGAAGAAAGGATTAATATTTTTGTAATTTCATGATTATGATTTTAAAATGGAAATGAATCTATAATAAAAATTATATTAAAAGGAAATAATAATGGAATTATTTAACCATAAAAATATTCTTATCGATGAATATTTTATGAATGATATCTATTTCATGTCTTATTTAAATTCATTTATTTTTGAATGATATGGTTCAATACCATGAAAATTATGGTACTTATGGAACTATTGGATAATTACCTTTTAACATTAGAAATACATCTCACTAATATTAAATAATATTAACTAAATTACATAAAAAAGAATGAAAACAAAAATACATGTTTAGTATATGAATGAATTTTGATAAAAAGTGAAATTAAAGAATACTAATAAAAATATGAACATGAAAAAAGTTATTAATAATGTAAAAAGATTAATATTATAATTTATTCACAAGGTTAAAGGATGTACTACATGATTGAAGAATTGATGTATGAGGGTTTTTAACTCAACTTTGTTTCATTGAGATATATCCTTTCTCCTTTGACTATGCTATTCTCTGATAATTTGAAATATATACAATGATTATTTTATATTTTATTCATATTTTTTATATGTATTTGCATTTCATTGAATTAATATTTTCCAAGATATAAATTTAATTCACATTGTACTATATTTGAAATGAGTTTCATTTCCAATATCACTTTGAGCAAATATATTTTCTGTTTGAATTCTAATCTGGGTAGACTGCATGTTCTTTTTCTAAAAAACCCCATAAATATTATTCATTCAGATATATATATTATAACTTATATAGATTTTATGTTATACAATTAAATTAATTTTTAATATATTTTTTTTATTTACTTTGACTTACTTTTCCAAATTGTGAAATAAATTCATCTTAACATTTTCTACATGATCATATTTTTCTACTCATATCTTCAATTTTCTCTAAAAATATTCCTTTGACAAATTTTCAGGGGCTTCCAAAGTATTTTATATTCTCATTGTTTTAAAATAATATTTTCTTTGATGTAAAATTTAATAAAGAATAAATGGTTTTCCTTTTTATTCCTTGGGGTTAAATGAAACTTACTTAAACTTATGGGTTCTAATGAAGGATTTTTTTATATTTTATGTTGAAAAATAAAAGCATATAAATATAGTGTAAAAATTTTCTTTGTTGAAAATTATATATATAAAAAAGTGATATCCAGATACAGATATTTAATTCATTAGTTAATAGATTATTCTCTAAATAAGTGATGATGAAATTAACTAGATATAAGTTATTTCATTATACGTTATTGGAAACAACTTATTATAAGTTATTCCTTTGAAAGGATTAACTGAAAGGGTGATGTATATAATTCCCAATGACGACATTATGGTTTTCTATAAAGTTTATTATTTTTAATGAATATCTTTTGGAAAAGGTAAATTTTTTAGATAATTATGTGTTTTTATAGTATAATATTTTATTATTAAAAAGAGAAACATTTTCATGAGTTTTCATGTTTTTCGATGTCTTAATGGGGTTTCTATTTCCCATATGACCCAAATAAAATTTTCTATTCTCATAAATATTTTCTGAATAATTTTGAAAATTATTATGGATGATTATGGTTGATTATGAAGTCAACATTTTTCAATGATATTTTATCCTTGAATGAAGTGAGTGTATCCTTGGAAGATTATGGTTTAGTGGAAAAATGTTCATTTTAGGTTATAATTATGAGTTTTATTATATAAATAGTTTTTCTTAATTCTATAAAAATCTAAATATAAAATGATATTAGAAATTTTAGTATAGATTTATTTTCTATAAATCATGTAATAATAGGAAGTTTATGTTTGAGAATTTACAAACATGATACTTTTTAGAATATATACATAGAGTTAATATTAAATAATTACACAATATCAATTTTTAAATTATTATTCTAAGAAAATCCCAATTTATATTTATATTATTATCATTATTATTACCTAATATTTTATTTTATTAAAATATCATTATGTTAAATAAATAAATAAATATTTATATAAATGATATTAACTAAAATATCTCATTTCCATCTTGTGATACCCCATCCCAAAATGCTCATTTAAGCCAAAGTACCATATGGCCTCATGTATACCTCACTATATATCAGAGGCTACCAACTAATGATAAGGGAATAATATCTATAATGGGTAGACCATGACCACTAATTAGAGTAAAAAAATATAAAATAACTAAACCATATATATTTCAAATATTCATATCGCATAATCACACAATCATAATGATGTATTAAATGGAATGTACCATATTGAACCACGATCGTAGAAAATGTACAACTTCTCAACAACTAGGTAAACAACATATACAATAAAAAAGATAAACAAAATTTTACATCCACTCTACTGCCATCCCCATACCTCAACAACACTGTCTCAATATACAAATTTTCCACCCCAGCCCAATCCACTATATATCATATAATCAAACTTGAAAATAGACATAAGTTCTTCATGTGCAATGGGGTTCCCATGAATTGTGTGAGAAACACCTCTCATTATGGTCTCATGAAGTTCACATGGTATATCTCCTCATATATGTTTATAAATGAGGAACATAAACATGTCACACAAGTTCCTTGAAATTCATGTGCTAACCTGGTCCCCGTGACTCTCTATACATTGGGTGACCATGTGCTATCCAGAATAAAAAAACACATGATAATACTTAATTGATTTCCATGATTCTATCCTCTCATTTCCATATGTTTTCATCCATGTAACCTATCTAATATACAAGGATAAAGGTAATTGAGTTATCCAATCCCCGACCACTACTCCCCCAGAGTAGGGTTCTCTTCAAAGCCCTATACCCACTTTATCACTCAATGTGGTCCCCTATTTGATATAAAACATCAATAATCTCAATCATGGTAGGATATAATATATTTGGAATCATATTCCATCTTAGAACTTATCTCACTTATGGAGTTCTAATCATGTGATCCTGTATTATGACACATCCCAGACTCCATATCATTCATTAATATCCTTCCACAAGTATTATCACATCACATCTAAGACCCCACCACGCTAATTATAGTTTGATCTTCTAATCCTTTGTTCTAACCATCTCACTCATGGAAGTCTAGTTTCCTTAAAAAAAATACCTCACTCATGTACAATGCAGCGTCATCCCGACTCAACCATATAAGGCATGGTTGGCCACAATCATCATTATGTCACTCATGGTTAGGAAAGTATTATCTCAAGATACATCATGTCACTCAAGAGTGTCCCACACTACTCTTACTTATTAAGGAATGCACCTCACGATGATAGTACCACTCATTCATCTCACTCAAAGCGGGTTATGATATTAGGATTCATCACTCACACTAGAGTCCATCACTTATCCCAAGCCCATTAAATACACATAGTGATGTAGACCTTCATACTAATAACCATCTTAGATTATCTAGACCTTGAATTTATCTATCCACTCATATCAAAAAATATATAATACATTAGTAACTCTAGTTGTTATTATATCATACTTGAATAATAGAACATAATAACCACATTCAAAATATCCTAGTTGGTGAAGACATTGTGATTATAAAACATTAACTTGATAGTAAAATGCAATATATATATATATATATATATATCAAAAAATAGGATAATAACTAATATAAAAAATAATTACCATTACCTTCACATATTTAATTTCATATTGGTACTTTATTGACAAGTGGTATTTGTTAATTTTTTTCCATGACCTGATTTTTCATATATATGATCTAATAATACACTTATATATAATAATTAAATATAATGAACTTATATAAATAATATAACTTTCCTTTCCAACTAGGTGAAAATTGTTTTACATACATCACCTAATAAAGAGAAAAACCAATATAGTATGCATTTACCTTGGAAAAATACTCTTAACATCTCATTCCCCTACAATATAAAATGTTTAAAATTAATGACATTATAATGACCATCAGTTAATAATTATGTTTTTGTTATTACCCATTAATAAATGACAAATAAACATCAAATCTATGTCTTTGAAAATATTTCACACATATATGTAACTCTATTAATGGTCTTCATATATTGCACTGCTGTTCAAATAAATTTTGGATCTATAAAACCATAAACATATGTGTCATAATTTTTAATAATAATCTTGTGTGGATACATAATTTAAAAATTAATAAAGTTAGTCAAATTAAACCTTCATTAATCAAATAAATAAAAACTGAAATCTCAATTTACTTACGTGGAAAACAACTGGAACACATGAACATTGTTCTCTTTAAAATCAATTAGATTCATGATATATTTTATGAATATTATCAATGGATAATCTATTCCACATATATCAAACATCATATAAAAATCATAGATATTATAAAATTAAGAATATCTGGGAGATAATCTTTTTATCCCATCATAAATATCAGAAGTATATACAATTTTATTCCCGAACCTTTTATTCCCCTTGATCCATTTATTTTGATTTTAGGTACTCCATATAATCTAAGTTTTGGAAAAATTATAAGTAATTTTTAATTATATGTAATTAATATTAATAATTTTTATACATAGTATTAATGATAATGAAGAAGTCCAGATGGAAAAATTAAAAAATTACCCATACAATCCACAATTATGGTGACTTCCTTAGTATGAAATGGTAGTAGAAAACTAGGATCTATAATATAATGTGTTGATACTTTAACATGAACCGTTTCTACAAGCTGATTATGTACAAAATCCCAAAAAATGCATGACTTCGAACCCTACAATATATACATGAGGATCTCAAGAATAAAACATATAGTGTAAAGTTCAGTCTGAGTGAGGAAGTGAATGATCTCCATTGGAAGGATGGTTCAGCTGGGAGGGCTGTATAGGCTACACAACTAGATGAAAATTATGGATGGGTGGGAAAGATGTATAGACTAGAACTGTCTCATCAATTGTTCTAAAACATCTTGAACAATTGATTGAATTTGATATCCCGTGGACTGTCTCTTTTCTTTTATCATAGATTTATAGATTTTATTTTTAGGTTTCTTGATTGATTACTTTGACGACCAAAAGATTTATGTATACTGACACCCGCCTCATATCCACTTAGGTAGATGGGGTGTTCTGACTTTCCATAAATATTGTCTATGATTTCTATAAAAACTTCATGGATAAAAGTCACATATGATTATTTCTCTTTAATTTCATCCCGAAATGAAATATTAACGTTGTATATTAGTGTTGTTAATTTTTAAAATAAAAAAATCAATGAAAATAAAAATATTTAATTAAAATTCCTTCAAAAACTTATTTAGCTTTCTCTATAAGATAGTTTACATTTTTTTTCTTTATCTCTATATTTTCTATTTTTAAGGCTTCTGGGGGGAGATAGAGGACCAAACTAGACCTTATAAGAACCACTAGTAGACTAAGCTCATAATGCATTAAAATTTTCCTCAATATTTTTTCTCCAATAAATAAATCCATCTATGTTATAAAGTATGAGAGTATACATTATGAAATTGGATGTCATGATGGTATTTCATGGAGGAATTTTATATAAGAAGTAATGTAATATGTAATTAGATATATATATGAGAAATTTTACAATAAAATATAATTATCATACAACAAAGGCTTCATCATGTGAGATGGAAACAAATTTCTTCTAGGTCTCTACATCTAAAAAATCATACTTGAGGCATGGGTTTTAATTTTTTCTCTTTCAAAAAACATATTTTTTTTGTGAACATTTTTTGAAATATCTTCATTGGACATCCGCTAAAGAAACTCATCTTTTCTTAATTTATTTTGTTTCTTCAAAATTGAATGTCAAATATAATTGAATAAACTAAATATTAGTCATTTAAAAAATATCATATTAGAAAAATGAGATAAAATAATTAAATTGAGATATTTTCCCTTTATGAATGCCCAAAGATGATATATCACCATAGTACCCACTTCCTTCTAATCAGGATATAAAATTTTAATCTTGTAATAGCTCTACATGGAGATATAGTTGATAAAATCCATTTCATTTGGGACAGATTCATTGTTATTATAATCAAAAGTAATACGCAATCGTTCATTTCCACAAGAAAGTGAAAGTTTTGGTAAAAGTGTAATGTCTTTTTTACCAACTCATGAAATTTATTTCTTAACAGTAAAAGAAGACGAATCCAATGCTGAATTCTAATCAGTAGTCCTGCAATTTTTTTTTGTAAATTGAATATTTTTTTTTCAATAAAAAAATATATAATGGGATATAAAATAATATGAAAAAATAAAAATACCTTGGTAAATGATCCTCTATCTTTGTATCTGTATTTTTTATTGAAATAGAAAAATGTAATGAAATTCTTTGTAGCTACATATTATAAGAAAATTATATAATTAGAGAATAGGTTTATAGAAATATGTAAGTAAAAAATGTGACACACATGTGTATGTTTAAAAATAAATAATGATGTTATGATTCTTAACCAAAGAAATATACAAGGTAAACTATTACAAAAAAACATTACTTCTAAATTCATACAAACATTTATAAATATAAATATGAAAGTTCAGAAAAGTTTTCTCATATGCAGAACATTAAAAAAAATATAATAATGTATATAAGGCACGTCAATGAAAAAATACATAACCATAACCATAAAATATGAATATTTAACACAAAAAATAATATAAAGATTCAAATATATATAATTAATTATCTAATAGTTATCTAATAATATAGTTTTACACATGTAAATTTCAAAAAATAAATATAATTTAAATTATTAAATGATTAATTATGAGAGTAATTTAGTGTTTTCCAATATCCCTTCACCATGATCATTTCGTACTATAAGCACTATGTTTGTGTTATAGTCATTGTTCTTAGGAAATTGTGTAAAAGATCAAGAAACCTTATATAAATGAATAACACAATCACCATCATCATCAGTGAAATGGATTGTTTTCCATTGAAAAATGATGGACCATGGATCATTAGATAGATCAATGACATAACATATTTTTTTTTTCATATGTGTTCATGATAAACAGTTCCTCATTGCAACTAAATCTTTTCAAATCAACTAGTTTATACCCATATTCATCATGTTTCACAACAATATTACGTGAAACCCAATTACACATTAGCCATGTGATTCTAAATTTAATATATTAAATTTTCCATATATCTTCAACAACACTAAAATCCGGCAGTAATACCGAAATTGGGTTTTTATCTTTTTCACTTAAAAAATGAATTTCTTCAGTGATGACTATTAGACCACCATATTGAATGGTACACTTTTCATCAATCTTATTTGGGTATAATGTGTACCCATTAATATAAAAACCATTTAATGTGATCACATTAAGATATGTCCCCCTTACAAACCATTTTAATGGTTTGGATGCAAATATATCTGTGATGACATTATCTTTAAACCATGAAACAAATGTCTTTTTATGCTTAATCATTAAACACTTTTCATTTATTTTCAGATATCACAGATTTAATTAAGAAATATGTGATTATATATATTATTTAACCTCATATGTGTTTTCAAAATGTATAAATGGTTCTCCATCAGTTCATCAAATGGAATAAACATTAACTTTAAGCTTCAAATCCCACCACCTACATTGTCAACTATCATATGTTGATATATTGATGTTAAAATATGGTCCACTTAATATAAATAACATATACATAATTCAATAACTTATTCTGATACATATTTTTAAACAATAAAGTCCTCTGGTCGACATGAATTTTTGACATATTCATTCAAAATTTTCATATATCTTTCAGAACTATAGATCTATCAAAAATAAACAGGACCACATATTCTTATCTCACGTAGAAAATGAATAACCAGATGAACCATTATATAATTAAATGTAGGTGGTAAATAAATTTCTAGTTGCAAAAGAATAATAGAAACTTCATTCTCCAACACATCTAATAAATTTGGAAAAAACAATTTTCTACAAATGGATTTGAAAAAATTCCATAACCTGATGGTAGTCTTTCTGAATACTTTTGGAAATAAACCATATGGTGTGACTTGTAGAATTTATTGCATCAATACATGTCACTCATGAGATTTAACTGCTATTAATTTTAAATCCTTTAATGAAACCAAATTATTTACATTTTATGAATAACCACTAGGAACTTTAATATCATGAAGACACTAACAAAAACTTCTCTTCTCAATATTTCTTTATGTGTGACAAGATGAAGGTAAATATTTTTTTTTCTGTTCATAGTTGGAGCTAACTATTATCATATTCTTAGTTATATTATGTCTAGTGTAGCATAAAATTCACATTTTTTCTTTTCTTTTATCTCTAAAAAAGTTCCAATAAAACATTCACATATGTTTTTGTCAACATTCATAACATTATGGTTATTTATATCACTACAAAATATCCAATAAGGTAGTTCTTTATAGATAAACTACTTTTTCCAGATATATTTTTGAAGACCAGAAGTTATATTCTTTCCAAATATCAAATAAATATTTTTCAGCCTGTCATAATGTTCTTTAACTCACAATGGTCATGGGGGAATATTGTACTCCTATAAAATGTTGATTTTTTTTCAATCTACAAGAAGGATGATAATTTTAAAAAAAATCTTTGATGTCCCATGTACAATTTATTTGTTTCCATTTTGAAATTGATAATATGAAGACTATTAATCACAAATTTGACATAATTTTTGTCCCTTAACACTATATCCAGATTATATTCTATATGCAGGAAAGTCATATATAGTGAACATTATCCTAGCATTAAGTATATAATAATTTTTCTTGTATGCATCGAAAACATTAACACATGTATCCCATAGTAGTTTCAAATCATCAATCAATTGTGAAAGATACACATCAATATCATTTCCTAGATGTTTTGGTCAATAAATCACCAATATCATCATATCATATTTATCCTTCATACATATATGTAGGGGAAAGATGTAAACTACCCACAAAATAGGATATGAACTTCGTTTTCAATTTATGATATGATATAGATTCATTCCATTAGTACACAATCCAATTATGTGATTTTCAACTTCACTTACAAAATCAAGAAATTGTTTACCAAGTATATTTTAATGTGGTGAATCAGAAGGGTGGCGTAAGTTACCGCCAGAGTTGTGCTCATTGGAATGAAATCATAAACATTTTTTCATCAATTTAATTTGAAAATAGATGCTTCAAATGGGGAATTATTTTAAGGTACCAAATTTTTATACTATGATCTTTGATTCTGGTACCTGAGATTGAACCCTTGTTGAATTATTAGAAAAATATGAAGGAATTATTAGATGAAATTATTAAAAAGTATACAATTTTTTTCATGATGTAAGTTGCAAGTATGTTAGAATGAATCTGAGTTGACCTTTTTATCTTTTTATCGCGTGATTTCCAATACATAAATTTTTTTGGTAAATATTCATATTTTCTCTTATACAACACACAGTCATTGGGGAAATCATGTAAATTTTTACACACCAATACCATTGGGGATAACATTTTCTTCACCTCATAATTAGAATATGGAAGAATGCTTTCTTTTGGAAGTATCTATTTTAAAACCCCAAGTAAGTTGGAGAAATTTTTTTCACTCCCCCCATTTTTTTCTTTCAAGTTATCTAATCTCAAAATTGCTAATAAAACTCTATATTTACTATAACTAGGGAATAATGGTTTCTCATAATATACATACAATCATTCAACAGTTTCTATTTGTTAATGTTTTCAACAACTAAATAATTAAATAACTATTCAATATAATCTCATACCTCAATAAGAATATTGACATCAACATTAGATGTTGAATTTATAGTTATTTCACCATGCTTGATCCATCATGTATAATTAAGGAAAAATTAATAATAAATGAGATGATCCTTGATTTATCTGGAGTTTATCATTCTCATATTCAAGAACTTCACACATGGATAGAAAATCAAATATATGTTTTGAATGTTTCATTTTGAAAATTCCAAGAAATCATCAACTACTTTTTCATATTCGCTAGTGTCTCTTCATAAATTTATAAAATAATATTTTTTAAATAAAGTATTATATATAATGAATATAGTTTTTTTTGAAATATGACAATTTTATCATTTATTGTTTTGTAATATTATTTCAAATGAATATGAATATTAAGTAATTGTAATACATTAGTTCATATGTGGAAATATAATATATTGTTTCAATCATTTAAATGTGGTCAATTAAATTTATTATAGTCAATTACACCAAATTTTAACACATTTTATTTGAAAAAACGAATTGTAATATAAATTATATATATTCTGAATTTAAAAATATTATATTTTTTATCTTCGTATTATATTCAAGTGGTTTATTGATATTATAATTTAATTATTTTCAGTGATATAACATGTATTATTTCATCTTACATAGTTTTTACATTAGTTCAGTGTTGCATGTTTCAAAAGTATTGAAAATTGTATTAATTTAATTGGTGAAAAAATAAGGATTCATTACATATTTTTTACATTATAATAATGAATGATGAAAACCCATATCATTTCTCATTGCATAATATCATTAAGTCCCTTTGATAATTTTATCAATTAAAAAAATTATCAAAATAAACAAACTTTAACAAAAATATTTATAAATAATAATCAATTACGTAAAAATAATTGAAATAATAACTCAATTAAATAAATAATTGATAAAAATTTGAGTTTAAAATTTCTAAAAAACTTACAAAATTCAGAGTTCAATAATGAAAATAGATCTAGATATGATCTTTATCTCTCTAATTAATTGGAAGTATAAACACTATAATATATAACAAAAATGCTTGTAGAAATGATCAATAAACAAGAATAAATAAATAAAATCAAACCACTATTAGTAGTTGGCCAGAAAATGTGTTCCCAAGGGAAATAATTATTTAGATCATGAAACATTGACAGTGGATGAAGAATAAAGACCCAAAATCCTAAAAATATGATAAAAATAAACTAAAATCAACAAAAGTGGTCGTTTATGATCGGTGGGTCACTGTCAGGGTCATCACTAGCCATGAAAAAAGTTTCACAGATCTAAAAAATGAGGGTTTCACAATCCAAAGTTTCAATTAAAATGTTCTTGGCATCAATTTTTACCCAAACTAACACCAAAACAAATTATTGGCATATTCTTTTATGAAAACCAATGATGATAATTAATTTATTTAAAATTTTGAATTTATGTTTTGACATAAATTGACACCAAAAAGTGACCATAGATACATTTTTCATCAATTTATAAAAAAACTGATGTCCTAGATTCAATGTTAAAGAGACTATTTATACTAGTTTGTTCCTCAATGAAACCATAATAAATATTTGTGGATGTAGATACACTATTTATAACATATTGTAAGAGGTTTTGAGTAGATTAATAAGTGAATGAGATTATTTAAGGAGGATTGAGTTTGAATTAAAGGATGTTTAGAATTTCAAGATAGGGGACTAATCTACTCACCATGGATTCACATACTTAGTAAGGAATAATATATTACTTTGTACATTGGATCAATCCAAAACTTTTAGATAAATTGATAATGATACCTAGCGACCACTTGGTTTGCTCGATAGAGACAACCCAATCAATTGTAGTTATATATGGGTCATTGTAATGATATCAATATGTTTTTACATTTAGTATAACAAAAAACACATGGTTGATCCAGAATTTATCATACGATCAATCAACATGGTCGATCATGATAGTATGGTCACATTTCATAATCAAATTCTCATAGACACTTCGTATAGTTTATTATATGACTCACATTCAATCACATACATAGATAAATTTCATGTGAGTTATGTTAAGTGAAAAATCTGAGTTTATATATTATTAATAATATGAATAAATTGAATCATACGATGAAAAAGGGTTTTTATTCATTGATATCACATCACATAAGTATTTTTATTCATAATTGGAATCAAAGTTTTAATATAAATTTGTTTTATTTATATTAAAGGATTTTCCATGCAAAAAAGATGCATGTGGCCATTCAAATGGTGTTTTATACAATATTAAATAAGAATATTTTGTGTAGGATTTCGAATAAGGAAACACATGATTATTTGGATGATTTAAATGAGGAAAAAACCAATTCATTAAGTGGTTATTTACTAAATAATTACATTCCATAGATAAATTGGATAATGATAATGTATTATTTCAATATCACATGAGATCGGAATAAAAAATGAGCCTTTAGGAGATTTAAAAGGATGTTTTGACTATGGATTTAATGGAGTTTGAATAAAGAATAAATTGAGAATCAATTTTATGATATAAATGGGATAATATCTATAATCAATGATTATTGATATAATATATTTTGAAAATAAGGTATAATTATTGAAATGGAATTAGTCTTTGGTATTATAAATATATATAGTTCTTGACAGATAAAATTTGGTTTTTGCGAAAAATTTAGAACTAATATACACTGTGTGAGAATCACAGGATCACAATACATTATTATTGAGGATAGAAAAGGTGTTGAATATGGGTTCCATTGAAGAAGGATATGTACTACTTACTAGATTATTAATCTTTGATGAGGAAGAAATAGATTAATTAATATCTAGAGGGAGTCTAGAGATAATCACAGCTACTTTAGTTCTTGAGGGAGTACATCTGTAGGCATGGTTATATTTCTTCTCATGGGGGAATTCCAACAACTAATAGTGAAAATAACACTAGGAGAAAAGGAAAGGTATTTTATTAATAGACCTATTGTAAAAGAGTAGTTGTATATTCCAATGGAATCTGGAGGCGGTGGGGAGAAATGTGGACTTTGTGTTGTAGATTATTGATGAAGCTACTGGAGAATCTATAATGGGGGGGGGTGTAACCCACAGAAAAAGGAGTTGGCATTTTTTCAAATAATTTTTAATACTGTGTGTTATTCTATTTTTTAATTTTACTACACATGAAAATGGGGATTTTAGAAATCTTTGAGTGGATTGATAACCATAACAAGTTCAAGAGGTTTGGCTAAATGTGAGTAACATATAAAATGAAAAGTGATAATTGATTCACCCCTCCCCTTATCATTGATCTAATGAGATATGATAGTAAGTAGTGGTATAAGAGAAGATTACCTCTAAATATCCAAAATAATATTCTATGTATTGGAGAACATAAATTATTTGAACAATGAAGTAATACATAATTTTTTGGGATTTAATTACCATATTTAGTGGAATATGATACCACCCTACCTCCTTTTCCTCTTTCTAGACGTAAGAGATGCTTTTTCAGTAGGTTTTCGACATGTTTATAAATATTCTACAATACCTCAAAATGATAATATAAATATATAGTTATATGGGAATTATCAAAATTAAATCATTGTTTCATTATCAAAAAAGGTATACACAAATGTAATTTTCATTAAATAGTAAAAATGATATAGGAAAAATTGGGAATCGTCGATAACATAAATATCAAGGTGAAGGAAGCTAAACTAGAGGTATGAAGGAGTACATTTGTTGATATTAAAGTAGATCATGATGAGAATATTGATGAATATTTAACCATGAAAAATGAAATAGTCAACAACATTTGAGGATTTGGTCAGATTCTGGATGATTCCATCACATTCAAGAATGTGATGAGAAATTCTTAGAAAATATTTTATTCCATGTTTTCTTCTTTGTACTAAAGGGGAGATCTAAACGTGGATTAAATTTACAGTATTATCATTTAATATGAAATAATAAAGGATAAAAGATTAAAAAAAATAAAAATAATGAGATATCCTTTGAAGCAATAAGAAAATGAGAAGTTATAGAATACAAGGATATTGGATCTAAATATTCATATTTGAAAGATAATGAATACTTTAATTTTTTTTACTGTTATCTCAAATAAATTAAATTAGGGAAAATGAAAAAATAAAGGTAAGAAAATATTGAAATTTAAGAATTGTGATGTTATTGGTCATATAAAAAAATTCTAACAAGTATCTTGGAGAACCTGAATTTGATAAGGAGTATGAGAGAGCACATAAAAATAAAATGAGTAAGAATAAGTATAAGACATTCATTACTAAAATAAGATGATTTATGTCTAAAAAAGAAAAATTATACAAATTATAACTCAGATAATGATGTCACATTATTTTCTCGTGCCGATAAAATATTTAATTCATCAAGAAATGATGATGACGGAAACGATAGGAAATAACATAAATGGGAACTAAAAAGAAATTTTGATTCTTATCATGAAAAAATTACCCTAAACTAGAAATAAAAAAATAATATACTAAAAGATAAAAATAAAGAGGCTGAAGAATAAAAGGATATGACAAGGAATAAAGCCTTACACATTTATAAGATCTAGAAGAATAAATTAAAGACAGTTTTTTTGTAGAATATATTGGGTGATCTTTAAGTGAATCTATCTAGAAGAGAATAATAACATTGTGAGTCCTAATCAAGATGTATCATAGTTCAGAATTAGTTAAACAATGTTAGAGATGTCATTACCATGTTTGATGATAAGATAAGTTCCAATTGGAAAGTAAAATATATACCTAATCTATCTCATTATAAATATTAAATTTCTAATAGAGTTGGGAAAAAAATAATTATATTTCCCTCCTATGGTTTTAATTCCTTCAAATCATGCTTCATTAAGTAAAATCAATTTACATTACAGTTACATATTTTTTAATCATTTTTACACATGTTTAAATAAAATCATAATCTATTCTATTAGCATTTA
This sequence comes from Viscum album, assembly GCA_963277665.1. Taxonomy (NCBI): domain Eukaryota; kingdom Viridiplantae; phylum Streptophyta; class Magnoliopsida; order Santalales; family Viscaceae; genus Viscum; species Viscum album. Next base: position 2,053,667,225 of record OY728150.1, on the reverse strand, counting down.
AAATCATAATATAGGTTGGAAATATTTGTATAAGTATGAGTCACTACTAAGGTGGACTCATTGACAACATTAAAGTCGAGTCACCATTATGATGACCTCCCTATTGGACATATCATTGATGGGAGAAAATTGATGATATATGAGCTACCATTGATATGGACTCACTATTAAGAAGTCTCTCTTTCAAATGCCTCACTATCAGTACAAATGACTTTTTTAAAAAGGATAAGACACCAATATTCAACCTATCAGCAGACACAACTCATAATTTTCACAATGTATGAGTCACCCTTCCATCAAGCTACTGATAGGATCAATCCATAATTTTGACTAATTGTGATATACTGAGAGCATGAGTCACTGATAAGTCTACCTACTAATAGATATATGTCACTATCAAGTCAGCCTACAGACAAAGTAACCTACCCCAAATTGATTCACTATTCCAAATTATAGAATGAATTAAGTATGAGACATCATTCATGAGACACTATTCTAAATCACCATTCCTGAGACACCATTCCAAGACACCATTAAAAGACACCTCTTAGAGAAACCTTCAACTCATACTTTTTCATTTAAATTAAAACTTACTTCGGAAGGACATATATGTGAAACATAATACTACTAGTTATTTTATTGACATTTTATTTCTTTTGTAGAAATGATTTAATTTGATTTCAGACTACAAAATAAGGTACCTAGATGTGGTCAAATCATGGATCTTGTTAGCAGAAGTGTATAAAGAAAATATCAATATAAAAAATAAAAGGGTGTTAGAAATTGATCTTCTCTTGCAGTTGAGAAGATACCAGAACTGACAGTTATAGATATATGAATATACTACTGAGAACTCAAACCGAAGAACACATTACAGTAATAAACAAATAGTGAAGAAAAACTCATCATGTAAAATAATACCTCACTGGAAACATAACACATAAGATCTCACGATGCTCTGTTTTGTTGTATGTTTTTTAATGTCGACCCAAACTAAATTCCAACAAAACTTCGAGGAGTCAGAAGCTCCATTTCCAATCACACCGAGCTTTCTAACTCTATTCTATCAATTTTTATCTTCTTGTGTACTATTTTTACAATATGATCATTATGTCTATGTATGCTTTAAGAATTCACACTGACTCCGATGAAAAAATAGAATATACAAATATATCTTCACAAAAAATCTTCTACACATTACACTCTCATAAATAACAGTGGGAGAGATCCCTGTGTGGCATATTTTTTCACTCCCACAAAATCTGATGAAGATGACTTATTAACCTGGATAGCTGTGTATTCTATTATTTAACCCAATGCAGGGTGTGGATAAAATATTACTTACATAAACTTAGTGGTGTCTTGTTATCACAAAGTGGAAAGGATTAAGTCTCATCTTGAGACTGAAACTCTTGTATTAATTCTGTTGTGTTATATCATGTTTAGTATTCTCTATTTATGATTATTTTAAATCTAAAAACTTCACCTTTATTTGATATTTATTCTAAAATATTTTTATTATTATAATTTTATTTACTAGACTGATTTAAAAAGTTAAAGTATTAATTTATATTATTTAAAATGAGAATTAATTGATTGTTGTGAAATACATCATAAAAAAATCTTTTATATACTTCTTATTTGGTTAATTGGTCTATTTTAATTTAAAATTGGGGGAATTTTAAATAAATATTTTTAATTTTTTTTATAATAACTCAATTAACCCCCTCTTGAGCATCCAAATCTGACCAACATTTGGTTTGAGAGGTTCTTATATTTCAGGTTTCAATGTTTTTATGCTTTCCAATCTTTTAAATAATTATTTTAGTTGTGATTTAAAGATCTCAAAATTATCATGAGTTCAAAATTGATAATTATTTAAAACACAATTTAATTTTTTAATATGAAAAATAGATGAGAATGTACTTCTACCAACATACCACCTTATTTCAGTGGCACAACTTATCCTTAGTGGAATATAAAAATGAAAATTTGTTTAGAAACCATGGGGTTTTAAATCCGGTCTTCAATTTTAGATAAATATAAGGTATATTCTATAACTATAAATACATGGGATGACCCTTTTGAAGAGGACCATTCCCACGCAAGGGATGGGGCTATCTAGATGAGAAGTGTTCCTACCAAGTAAAAGTTTCTCTCAAGGAGGATAGGAATAAACTGGTCTTGAACACCAATAATATCTAACAATATGGTATCCTCTATGCTTCTAGGTGTGTGTTCTATAAGGATTTGAGTGTGGAGATCATGAACCACCTATTCTTTGATAGAGAATGGCCGTGTGAATTGTGGAAACTTCTTGGGGAGTTCACTGTATTTTCCTCTACGGATGCGACTCATCTACCCTTTCAGGATAGATGGTATCACGGATCAGGGGGAGGAGGCCTAGAACATCCGGCTTTCTCGGTGGTGCTTCATGGATGGTGTTGGGTTCACTGGAAGTCACCGAACAAGGAGAGGTTTTAAGGTACTTCTTTTTTTTATCATGTTATTATTGTATGGGATAGAAACCAGCTTATTGACTTGGCCGAGGTTGTGAGGAACTGGAAGGAACCACCCTATTTACATTGCTTTAAAGTCAGGTCATGCGATCCTCATTTATCCACCTTCATAATAAGTAATTGGGTCATCTAGGGACCACCCTTATATGGTTTGAAACTGAACACTAATGGGTCTCATGTTCTGGGGGTAATGCAGGGAGGTGGGGTTGTTCATGATGGTAACTGGTCGATTTATTTGGCTTTCTCGGTCAAACTGAGTCAGGTCTCATTCTTACAAGATGAGGATTTGGCATTTCTCATTGGGATCAGATTATGCGAGCAAAACGGTATGGAGATCTGAAATGTATAAACAGACTCATTGATTGTCCACAACTCCTTGGAAGAAGGTGTCGGCTCACATTGTTCTATCATAAACATTATCAGAAATTGAAATAGCATTCTTTGTATAAAAACACAGGTCTTACATACCTAGAGAGAGGGGATCATGGTTGTTGATCACCTGGATTCATTTTAATTCAAGGGTTGGATGTTTGTTTGTTTTCATATAGTTGTTAGTATGAAATCTGAGGGGGTTTCCCTTATTAAAAAGAATGCTCTTGGGCTATATAATTTCAGGCCTCCTTGAATGAATGTCCTTGGAGAGGTGTGGGGGTGTTTTCTCCTTTTTTGTTTTTGTTTTTGTTTTGATTTTGATACCTCATATTATTTTTAATAAAACATTACTGATGATGATTATGGGATGACCCAACTAAGGTAGACTATGACAATAATTTCAAATCTGTGAATGCCTTATATTTTTCTCTGGGAGATGAATAATATAATAGTATTTATTCATGTAAAATGAACTTTGAAATTTGTTATACTTTAGATATTTCACATGAAGGAACTGCTAATGTTAATGAAATGAGACATAACAAATATACTATTAAATATGATAACTTAAAAATGAAGCCATAATAACCTATTTCTAACATGAAACTCTGGTATAATGATATTATAAATAAATTGATCTCACTCAGAAAGACATTCACTTTAAAAGAACATATTGTGCAAATTGTGAGATGTCTTTCGAAAAGATAGAGAGGGAAATCAGTATCAATTATTGAATATTGTGATGTCAATTCACTACATGTAAAGGGGCTTATAGGAATGTTATGATTATGATATAGAGGTGAATGTTAATAATTACGAAGATGATGAACCTAGAAGAAATTTAGTGGATTTCATAACCACCACATCCAAACCCAAAAATAAAATTATACTTCATGCTCAATGTTCTAGAAATGAAGATTCATCCAGTAACAATGATGATAAAATAAATAATCTATCGAGGAGATATGAGAAATTATATAGGATGAAGAAGTTCTTTATAATTCCTAGCTATAGTGGGAAATATGATAATTATGTTAAGTGAAAAAAGGATTGGAAAAGAAGTGACAATAAAAACAATATAACTTTCTATGAATGAAAAAGAAAAGGTCACGTGAAGGTCAACTGTCCAAAAACTATGTGTAAGAAGAAATATGAGGACAAAGACAACAACTACAAGGAGGATATGATCGCTACATGGAGTGATTATGAAGAAAAATCCATTGAATCTAAAACATCTCATGATGAAAACATTGACAAAGCCAACAGGTATTTTCTGGTAAACACATCTGAGGTAACCATAATATCTCTTGCACTGAATTATTATTATTTTTGGAGATGAATTTGAATATGAAACTTCTGAAAAAATGTCTGAATAATACAAAATGTTTGAGGATACTTGATATGATCTAAAATATAGATATATATCAATCAAGAAGAAACATGCTATTTTGACAACTATTAGTTATGAAATCACCATATAAGAAAAGAATAATTCTTAACTTCTCAATGAGAATACTAAACTTAAGCTTTCTAACGAGTAATTAAAGAGGGATATAGAAAAATTTAATAATGGTAAAAATACTGTAACATAAATAATTAGAAAAAAAGTTTCTTCTAAATATACTACTAGCATTGGTTATCATCTTGGACAATGAAATTTTGTTAAAAAAATTTTGTTTCCAAATATGGAAAAATCCATTTTATGCCAAGATCTAAAATTATTTCTATAAGTTCTAGAATTGGAAATTATTTTAATCAATCAAATTATTTTAGACCTAATACAATTCATTTTTCTAAAAAATTACAAACTACTTATAGGAAACTCATGAATCAAATGTGGGTTTCTAAAGCCTTAATTACTAATATTACTGGACCTAAGAAAATCTAGGTACCCAAATATTTTCTTGTTTAAAATTCATGTAGGAAAGCTATATGAAGGGTTCTTGTAAGAAATTAAGGTTCTTGGAAAATGGGTTCTCAAGACACCTGATAAGGGGCTAAATTAACTTCAACAACCTCATAATTATTGATGGTGGACATGTCACCTTTGGTGATAATGAAAATTGGGAAATAATTATCCCCGGCCAAATCAGTAACAACAATTCCATTTTAATTTCTAAATTACTTTTTGTTGATGATCTTAAGCAAAATCTTCATAAAATTTAAAAGTTTTGTGATAATAGTTTTCATGTTAATTATGAAAATGATTAGTGTAATTTTTTAAATTCTATGAATGATTTAATATTTACTACTTTTAGAATAATTTTTTATGCTATTAATCTAGATTACTTATTAATATAGAGTGTTTCTTGCTTAATTTATTTTCATAAATAATCTTGGATATGGAATAGAAGACTAGAACATTGTAACATTCACTCTCTTAGAAATCTTACTAGAAAATTATTCATTAAGGATATACCTAAACTATAGTTCCCAATTAATAAAGTATGTAATTCTTGTCAAAAGTGAAAATAACATAAAATATCTTTCAAACCAAATAAATAAGTTTCAACTTATCAACCTCTTAAGTTGGTTCACATGTATTAGTTCGGACCTTCTAGAGTCTCATGTTTAAATGGGAATAAATATGTCTATATTCAAGTAGATTAACTTTGAAGGTATACTTGTATCTTATTTTTAGCTCAGAAAAGTGCATCTTGTTCTTATTTCAAAAATTATGCTCGATTAGTAGAAACGTAAGCGATCTTAGAATCATAACCTTAATAAGTGACCACAATCATGAGTTTAATTATCAAGAATTTGGATGTTTTCAATCAAAAAATGGTTATAGTCATAATGTCTCTTCTCCTAGGATACCCCAATAGAATGGATTTTTAGAAAGGAGTAATAGAACCTTACAAGAGATAATAGAGGCTATTATTAATGAATATGATCTAAATATTTATTTCTAGGCAGAAGTTTTGAATAAAACATACTATATAATCAGTAGAGTCTTAATTATACCTATCTTAAAAATTCCCTCTACGATTTGTAGAATATTAGGAAACCTAAGTTTAATTACTTCAATTTTTTGGTTTCAAAGTATTTATTCTTAATACTAAAGATAATCTTGAAAACATTTCCTCTATGAGTGATGAATTAATTTTCCAAGGTTATTCAACATCTATAAAATCCATTAGAGTCTTTAATAGGAAAATCAAATGTGTGGAAGAATCCCTGCATGTCAAATTTGATGAAATATATCCACATGAGTCCAAAATAATCCTTATAAAATATTGAGGATAATTTTTTGAATCAAGAATTAAATTCCAATAATTTGAATTTTTTTTGTTAAAAAAGAATAAAAATCCTCATGTTTTGGAAAATCTCTAGATTCTGACCGGATGGAACCCAAACCTATAGAAGAACATGAAGCGACTAGACCTTCTTTTTGTTGACATGTTAGTGTAACATCCCGAATAAATGAGGAATATAACATTTTCATATTTATTAATATTTATTTATTAAATATTAATTTTTCTTCGAAGGGGTTTCTATGTTCGATAGCGTACCCAATATGCAACAACGAGATTCTTTGAAATCTTACATTGCACACTAATAATATAATATTATTATTTTAAATGGTAGTTAACTCCTATCTGTTGTATTGGGTAGAATGAAAAAAAATCTAACTACAATATTATTATACATGTTTTTTAAATGTATTTACAATTATCCAATAAAATTTAGAGGCTTAAAATGTGAATGAATCTAATTTTAAGAATAATTTACATTAAAAGGCCGATTTACCACTTTTTAATGGAGACCCCGATTTAAATATAGTTTTTGTCACTTTAATAAATTCTAATTGACCAAATAAAATCCTTCTTTAAAATAGGGACATCAAATTTTACTTTGGGTAATTTTTTTTTATTTTTATGATAAAGTTTATTTTTTAATGAATAGTGAAAAATATCGTATTTTAATTCAAAAGTATCTTTTAATATAATTTATTCATATGGATAGATTATGTTTTAATTAGTTTTAAAGTGTAATTAGAATATATTTTTTCTATTTAATACAATTTTGGTCATTGGAATTAATTTCACTTTGAAATTGGACATAAACAAGTGTCAATCTTTTGATTGTTATTGTATCTTAAAGACACACTATTTGTTTTAACAATTGGAATTAATTTTAAATTAATTAATTAAACTTCTATGTTTATAATTTGGTAAAATAGAAATTATTTTTGAATTTCGAATATCAAATATATCTTTGGCTGAATTTTTGATATTTTTCTAAAAAACATCAATTTTTTTATGAATAGTGAAACCACTTAGTAGTAGTTAAAAAAACTGAAGTTTTCATTAAAATGAATTTTACCACTTCTCTAAGTTTAATTTTAAAAATAAAACATACGTGGTTGTTATTAGTAAGAAAAATTTGGGTCAATAAGATGAAAATAATATTTGGTGAATAGTAACTTTTGACTTTTATTTACCGCTGTTAAATGTAAATAAAGTAATTCAAGGTAAAACGAATATTATAATAATTCAAAAATTCCTTAAAACTTGTCCAAACCTTATTGGTTGACTCATTTATGACCATGGGCATCTTTGGGATGATTTTGGGACCCTATTGAGCCACTTGGGAGTGATAATGACAATTTTGATTAATTAACATAAAGTAAAGGCAAAAATGACAAAAACAAATATCTTTTAGTAAATTAATTTTTACAAAGGGTTATATAAATTATATTTTCAACTATAAATATTCCTTGGAAATTTTAAAAATTTTCCTACCTCATGGTTTTTTTTATAAATTTTTGACAACAAATAAATTAAATTATTTATGACATAATAATGATGCAGTGTCTACCTCATTAATAAATCATTTAAATAAATAAGATTATAATGATTAAAATATTATCTAAAACCTGTAAAATTTTTATTGGATGATTTTATTTAGACTATGACTCATCCAATATTCATCTCTAATTATTTTTCGACATTTATAAACTGAATATCATTATATAATAAAATAATATTTTCTCACATTCTTAAAGAGCCCCTCCTCTGCCTTATAAAAGGATACCACATTTAACCAATTCCTCACACCTCTCAAGCATTTTGTTTCGTCCAAACTCTACCCAATTACGATCCCTACATCCTTATCCTCCTCCTAGAATCCTTAACTTTGGCAGAAGTCACTTCAATAAGTCCTTTGGTTCAAACCAAAAAGAGTTACCCAAATTAAAGGTAATGGTTTCTCTTAACTTGTTTTCTTTTATTTTACTTCTCCAACGCCTAAACAATTTTTATTACTTTATTTTGTAACAAAAAATTATCCTCAATATACTAGGATTTTGTTATTAGAAGTATTATAACTACACTTACACACACCTTCATCTAATGGGTGAAGAACATAATGTTTCTGTGGATGGAAAACTAACGCCTCACGAAATGATGATTATTCAAATATCTGCAACCGCCTCTCATGGTGGCCATTATGATGGAACTGTATTTATATATGATATAAATTATGTTTATTTTATCTTTATTCTTATGTATTTTTCGTTTTATATAAATACTTTATTGTTTCCATAGTGGGAAAATACGATAATCTCATTAGAGGAAGTGCGGACTACCGCCCTCTCAATGTGATATGACTCCTTAGTGCCTTATGTGGGATGTATAAAGGATGGAGTTAATAATATTTTATATAATATTATACAGGAATTATAATATAACTATGCATCATTATGTTTTTAATTCCATTAAAATAATAAATCGAAATGGAAGTAGCGTTCATGCGTACGTATGGCTTACCGTCTCCATGAACGGTGCATTTCATTTCTTACCTTTAAATGTTATGTACTATTATAAATACATGTATATAATGGATATATATAATATATATGATATCAAACCCATTAATATAATTCTGAAGATAATGGATATCTTACCATGTGAACAACTTGTAATTATAAGGTGCTCATTTATTTACTCAAGTACCAAATATCGACAAAATGACTATTATTAACTTAAATGATTACATACTGTTTATAACATGGTAATAAGTAATATAAAAGGAATAATAAAATTAAAAAAGGTTCTTAATCATGTATAAATTAACATTAGTTTATTATTCAGGAGATTAAAGAACGAACGGGTCAAGTCAGACAACGAGATAAGGGATTTTCTTATCTCACTTTTAATTCCATGAGATTTCCATTGTTTGCCACTCATTCATTGCATGTGGTGTATTATGTACTTCCATTTGATATATATTGTCATGATTATCATTATATTAATGGTATTATGTGATTAATTTTGTGGTTATTAACTTTTGGTCATATGACTCATTTGATTACAACGTTGTAAAGAGTTTCATCTCACTTTTTATCCCTATAAGATTCATACTATTTTTGCCACTATTTCTATTTGGTGGTTTATGTACTTCCTGTGATTGTACTATTTGTGTAATATAATTTTATTTATGAGTATTTATAGCTTCATTTAATGACCCTTCTTTCTTGTGGTGTATGTTTTGTAAGTTACCAAATCGGTAAGGTAACCGTTCACCCTCCTCTTTTTAAAAGACTTATTTTTGTTGTGTCTTTTAATTTACGTCTTATTATGTTGGGATATGTTCTTCTATATCCTTATGGATGTAAAAATTATTTCTATGTTAGGATATACCCTTTTTTTCTCATTAACTCATTTTTTTAATTTTAATGTGACACCATTAGGCTTTCAAATGTTTACAGGGGAACTTCTTAACCCAATTTTTATTCTTTGGGTTTAACTTTTACTTATTGAATATGTTATACTATGAATATGAGTGAATTAACTATGATTGTTTTACACTTAATATCCACATATATTTGGTGTATTTATATTTTTCACACATAATTATTAGATTTATTTATCCTTAATTAAAGGATACCATCTTTATAATGGATTTCATCTCAATTTAAATTTCCATTGAGACATCATTGTTGTTATGCACCAGTTCACTCTTATATAGTGTATATACTGTACTTTGAAATATTATATCATGAATCCCTTTATTCTCATGATATTACAATGTTCTTATTAAGTGTTATTCCTCAATTATTTACATTCAAGAGCCTCTCATTTTGTTAAAAACTCATTAACTAAAATATCATTTTAAATGTTTTAAAGATTTATTATTATAAATCTTTATATTTAATGTCCATGTTTTAAAGATGTTTTTCAGTAATTATTTATATGGATATTAATGTTTTGAAATTATAATTACATTAAAATATTCAATGTGGTATGGACACATTGATTGAGAAATCTATTTTTAAATGGGTTATGAAAATGGATTGATTATTTCAATATCTTGAAATTACTTCCTATGAATTCAAATGAAATGTTATTAGTGAAATGATTATATTTGAAATATTTTATGTGCTGTGATGTTACTTGGAAATTTTATGGGTGGTTACGTGATAAACCATATGACGGGTGGTTCTGTGAATACCAGTATGTGTGGTTACGTTATAACATCCAATGCATTGGGTATGGAAGTCGGCCGTATGGATATTCCATTTAGTGATATGTGTGGAAGTCCACCGTATGGTTATTCCATTTATGTATGTTTATTCCCCAAGTTACCTTTATATGTTATGTGTTTTTATATGAATTTAATGGTAATCTTTTGGTTACAAAAGGTTAAGTGGTGATATTTTATTCAGTGAAGAGTATTTACTACTTCATAATGGTGAAAAGTATTACTTATGTTAAAGTATTCATGGTTTAATTGTTGTTTTTAAAAACTAACAATTTTCCTTCTTTGTGTATACCTTAGTGAGTTTTTAATGCTCATCCCAAGTTTTTTAATTGTTTTTCACAAGACATAATGTGGAATAAGTTCAAGGATGGGATCAAGGAAAGGTCATGCTGCCTTAAATATAGAACGAGACATGACTTTTTTTAAGAGTTTGTATTTTATGAGAAAATTGATACTAGATAGAAGTGTCTACTTTGTAATCTCTTGAGATGTAATAATTATGTCATAATTCTCTAAAACTCTAAACCAGAAAAGATCCTCATTGTGAATTAATCATTTAATTCAATATTATGCAATGTTTAAGGATCAGTCCTTATAGTTGGTATCAGAGGTCGGTTTAGATAACTTTAGAGGTTAGGGTATTATTTAAGCATAAGTAACATTACCATAACAGTTAGGATTTTAGAAAGATTCATAGTTATTTTAGATAAAGAGGATGAGTTTAAGATAAAATGAATAAGTATATCTTAGTATTTTCCCACCTCATAAGATATTATATGATGATTTTACTGATATAATCACACTTACCTTTCTAATTTTAGTCAATGGTTAGACCTAGAAAGAATGAAAGTAACAATGGATCTAAAGAAAACTATGAAAGTTTTTTGAATGAGAAATTGAATAAAATGGGAGATGAAATGATAACTCTTGTGGTTATTCGTAACCAACTATCTGGAGTCATGATTGACCACTTGAACCTTGGTGATTTTTATAAGGCATTGTATATGCGAGAAAAAAATTCCCATGAATGTTCAGGTAATAATCATAAGGGAATGTATGCTAAAAAAACTATGTGTCAAGGATGTGGAAGGAATCACCTAGGATAATGTTTCAAAGGGACATGAATATTCTATAGAGGTGGAAATGAACGTCATAATGCAAGAACCTTCCATGGAAAAAAGGAAGCATCCAGTTGACTCTAAGAAAGGGAAGGAAGTTCTTTCTAAGGGATCAATTGGATGTTTTAAATGTGGTGTGCATGGTCATTATACAAACACATGTCTTATGAGGACGTTTTGGGAATGGGATCACCAGGATCATACAAATATTTGTTTACCAATACCTAATGCCATTCCGATTGAGGATGAAGAAACTGACAATGACCAATGAATGGTATGGATTATTTCTTAACATATGTTTTACATTATTGAATCTCAGGATATGATTCATGATTTTGTTTGTAGGAAAGAAGTATTTTAGAATAATTTGGAAAGGAATGGTTAATGGATCATGAACAATGTTGACCGAGTAAGAAGTCAACATATATGGTATTCAAGTGTTATGGTAGATTTTAGGATAGTGACATTATTAAAAGTATTAAGGCACTTTTGATTATGGGAATTACATTAGAAGTCTTTTTATAGTATGTGTAACCCTGAAATTTGATATATAAAAATTTTATTTAAGGAATAATTTTCTTTTCTTTTGTGGATATAGTTATAAAGAACCATTTGGGTTTATATGATAATTGAATTTTAAGAAATTATAGGTTAATACATTTTTGGGATGCCAAAATGAATGTTATTTGAAAAACATCATGGTTAATAGTTGTTATGGTAATTTTTGGTAAATTTATCTCCTTTTGGGAATGCTATGAAATTATGTAGTTTTTGAAAAAAGGACAACAAGCAGGCCGTTTGACAACCCGTCACGTCAGACAATGCTGCGGGAGTCGAACCCACAACCAAAGTGCAACTGGTATTTATCACCTACCACTGGAATACGTGACATCATTGGTTTTTATGACCAATTATTTTTAGTTATATGATTTTATGAATCAATAATAATTTGATTTTGGGTTATCTATAGAAATTATTAACCTATCATGGAGGATATGTGATTAGGTTAATTACTTTTCAATATGAGACTTTAAGAGTAACTGATTTTTTTTTTGAGATAAATGTTATGATTTATCTTGGAAGACTATGTGATTAGATTCTTTTGAGATTTGGGTTTCAATCTTAGTTTTGTTTACTTTGAATAATTTTATGGACATTTGTTTATTTAAATGTCTTTGTTGAACTTTGAGTTTTGTTTGACAAATTTTAGAGATTAAGGGTAGTTTTTCTTTTTTGTAAATGATTATCCTTTTTGGGGATTATCTGATCTGGTGCTAACCATTTTGGTTTTCGTTAAGGTCTAAAGTCATGGGAAATATATAGTTCATCTTTTTTGGATTATGTGATTTTCTCGAAGTTGATTATAGTTATCTTAATTTGAAAAAAATAATCCTGAATACTCATTGATTGGATAAAATATGAGTTTATGTTAGAAATCTAGAAAAAGATGAATGTCTACATGACAAGTAAGTATATTTCTTTATGTTTTTAAATGATTTTATCATTGAAAATTAACTTAAAACAAAAACCTTGTCTGTTAACTTTTATTACTGGGGAATCAAATACTGTTTAACCCATCACATGTTTGTGATTTTCTGGTGGTTAACTTTCTTATAAACATGTTTCATATCACTATCCATCAGAACTTGATGGGTTTTTTTCTCCTCCATATCCATGTTTTCGTGGAATCCTAGTATCTATTGTCTTGGGTAACCTTTTTTACTTCTCTTAACTTATTTTAATGTGATAGTTTTATTGAATCGTTTTTTGATGTGGGGCTTTCAATGAAGTTCCCGAGCCCAATTTTAAAATTGCGAGGACACAATTCCAAAAAGGGGGGAAGGATGTAACATATCGGATAAATGAAGAATATAACATTTTCATATTTATTAATATTTTTTAATTAAATATTAATTTTACTTTAAAATGGGTTTCTATGTTCGATTGCGTACCCGATACGCAACAACGAGTTTCTTTGAAATCTTACGTTGCACACTAATAATATAATATTTTTATTTTAAATGGTAGTTGACTACTAGAAGTTGTATTGGATGGAATGAAAAAAAAACTAACTACAATTTTATTATACATGTTTGTTAAATGTATTTACATTTATTCAATTAAATTTACTGGCTTAAAATTTTAATGAATCTAATTTTAAGCATAATTTATGATAAACGGTCGATTTACCGCCTTTTAATGGAGAAACCTCATTAAATATAGTTTTTGTCACATTAATAAATTCTAAGTGACCAAATAAAATCCTTCTTTAGAATGGGGACATCAAATTTTACTTTGGGCAATTTTTTGGTATTTTTTGGATAAAGTTCATTTTTTAATGAATAGTGAAAAATATTGTATTTTAATTCAAGTATCTTTTAATATAATTTATTTATATGGTTATATTATCTTTTTAATTGGTTTTAAAGTGTAACTAGAATATATTTTTACCATTTAATCCAATTTTGGTCATTTAAATTAATTTCACACAGAAATTGGACATAAACAAGTGTCAATCTTTTGATAGTTATTGTTTCTTAAAAGCACTCTATTTGTTTTAACAACAGGAATTAATTTTAAATTAATTAATGCAACTTCAATTTTTAGAATTTGGTAAAATAGACATCATTTTTGAATTTGGAATATCAAATATATCATAGGATGAAATTTTGATATCTTTTTGGAAAACATCAATTTTTGATCAAAAGTGAAACCACTTAGTAGTAGTTAAAAAACTGAATTTTTAATTAAAATGAATTTTACCGTTTCTGTGAGTTTAATTTTGAAAATCCAACATATATGGTTGTTATTAGTAATTAAAATTTGGGTCAATAAAGTGAATTTTTTTGGTGAATAGTAACTTTGGCTTATTTACCGCGATTAAAGGTAAATAATGTAATTCAAGGTAACAAGAACATTATAATAATTCAAAATTATCTTAACACTTATCCAAACCTTATTGGTTTAGTCATTTACAACCATGTTCATGGTTTGGTCTATTTTTGGACCCCATTGAGCTACATGTGAGTGATAACGACAATTTAGAATAATTAACTTAATGGAATGGCAAAAATGACAAAAACAAATATATTTTAGTAAATTAATTTTTACAAAGGGTTATATAAATTATATTTTTGACTATAAATATTAAATGGAAAGATAAAACTATTTCCTACATTATGGAATTTTTTTTATAATTTTTAGACAACAAATAAATTAAATTATTTAGGACATAATAATGATGTAGTGTTTACCTCATTAATAAATCATTAAAATAAATAAGATTATAATGATTAAAATATTATCTAAAACCTTTCCAATTCTAATTGGATTATTTTATTTCAACCATGATTCATTCTATCATCGACTTTAATGATTTTTGGACCTTTAGAAAATGAATATCATTATATAATAAAATAATAGTTTCACACATTCCTAAAGCGCCCCTCCTACCCCTTATAAAAGAAGACCACTTCTAACCAATTCCTCACACCTCTCAAGCCTTTTCTCTCATCCAAACTCTGCCCAATTAATCTCCCTACATCCCTTTCCTCGTTCTAGAAACCTTAACAAAGGTAGAAGGCACTTCAAGAAGTCCTTTGATTCAAACCAGAGGGAGTTACCCAAATTAAAGGTAATAGTTTTTCTTAACTTTATTTCTTTTATTTTACTTCTCCAACCCCCTAAACTCTTTTTATTACTTTATTTTGTAACAAAAAAATTATCCTCCTTATACTAGGATTTTTTTATGAGGTGTATTCTAACTACACTTACACACACCTCCATATTATGGGTGAAGAATATAATGTTTATGTGGATGGAAAACTAACGCCTCACGTAACGATGATTGTTCAAATATCTCCAACCGCCTCTCATGGTGGCCATTATGATGACACTGTATTTATATATGATATATATTATGTTTATTTTATATTTATGCTTCTATATTTTTCATTTTATATAAATACTTTATGGTTTCCATAGTGGGTAAATATGATAATCTCATTAGAGGAAGTGCGGACTACCGCCCCCTCAAAGTGATATGACTCGTAACTGACTTATGTGGGATGAATAAAGGATGGAGTTAATAATATTGTATATAATATTATACTGGAATTATAATATAACTATTTATCATTATCTTTTTAATTCCATTAAAATAATAAATAGAAATGGAAGTAGCGTTCAGGCGTACGTACGACTTGCCATCTCCATGAACGATGCATTTCATTTCATACCATTAAATGTTATATAATATTATAAAAACATGTATATACAAGAAATATATGATATATATTATATCTAAATCATTAATATAATTCTGAAGATAATGGATATCTTACCACATGAATAACTTGTAATTATAGGTTGTTCATTTTTTTACTCAAGTACCAAATATCGACAAAATGACCGTTATTAACTTAAATGATTAAATAATGTTTGTCACATGGTAATAATTAAAATAAAAGGAATAATAAACATTAAAAATTTTCTTAAGCATGAATAAATTATCATTAAGATTATTAATCGAGAGATTAAATAATGGACGGGTCAAGTCAGACAACGAGGTAAGATATTTTCTTATCTCACTTTTAATTCTGTGAGATTTCTATTGTTCGCAACTCATTCATTGAATGTAGTGTATTATGTACTTCCATTTGATATAAATTATCATTATTCTCATTATATTCATTGTATTGTGTGATTAATTTGGTGGTTATTACCTTTTTTCCATACGACTCATTTGATTACAACATGGTAAAGGGTTTCATCTCACTTTTTATCCTCGTGAGATTCATGCTATATTTGACACTATTTCAATTTTTTGGTGTATGTACTGCCCATGATTGCACTCTTTGTGTAATATAATGTTATTTATGAGTATTTGTAGCTTCATTGTATGATCCTTCTTCCATGTGGTGTATTTTTTGTAAGTTACCAAATTAGTAAGGGAACGTTTCACCCTCCTCTTTTTAAAAGGATTCTTTTTGTTGTGTATTTTAATTTACATATTATTTTGTTGGGATATGTTCTTATATATACTTATTGATGTAAAATTTATTTCTAAGTGATGACATATCCTTTTTTTCTCATCAACTCTTTTTCTAAATTTTAAAGTGACGTCGTTAGGCTGTCGAATTTTTACAAGGGAACTTCTTAACCCAATTTCTATTCTTTGGGATCAAATTGTACATATTGAATATGTCATCCTATTAATATGTGTGGATGACCTATGATAGTTTTTCACTTCATATCCAGTTATATTTGATGTATTTATATTTTTTCAGACAAAATTATGAGATTTATTTATCCTTAATTAAAGGATACAATCTTTATAAGGGATTTGATCTCAATTTACATTTCCATTGAGACATCATTGTTGTTCTGCACCAATTCACACATATATGGTGTATATAATGTCATTTGACATATTATATCATGAATCTATTTATTCTCATGATATTATAAAGTTCTGATTAAATGTTATTCCTCAATTATTTGTATTCAAGAGTCTCTCATTTTGTTAAAAACTCTTTAACTAAAATATCATTTTAAATGTTTTAAAGATTTATTATTCTAAATCTTGGTCTCTAATGTCCATGTTTTAAAAATGGTTTTCAGTAATTATTTATTTGGAAATTAATGTTTTGAAATTATAATTCCATTAAAAGCTTCAAATTGGTATGGACACTTTGATCAAGAAATCTCTTTTTAAATGGTTTATAAAAAAGGATTGATTATTTCAATATCTTGATATTACTTCTTGTGACTTTAAATGAAATGTTATTAGTGAAATGTTTATATTTGAAATATTTTATGTGCAGTGATGTTACTTGGACATTTGACGGGTGGTTACATGGTAAACCATATGATGGGTGGTGTCGTGAATAACAGGATGGGTGGTTACGTTATAACCTCCAGTGAATTGGGTATAGAAGTCGGCCGTATGGCTATTCCATTTAGTGATATGTGTGGAAGTCGACCATATGGTTATTAAATTTAACTATGTTTATGTCCCAAGTTACCTTTATATGTTATGTGTTATTTATATGAGTTTTATGGTAATATTTTGGTTACAAAAGGGTAAGTGGTGATATTTTATTTAGTGAAGAGTATTTAATACTTCATAAAGGTTAAAAGTATTACTTCTGTTAAAGTATTCATGGTTTACTTATTATTTTGAAAAAATATCAGTTTTCATTCTTTGTGTAAACCTTACTGAGTTTTCTATACTCATCCTATGTTTTTGTAATGTTTTTCAAACAATATAATGTGGAATAGGGTCAAGGATGAGATTAAGGAAAAATCATGCTACCTTAAATATGGAACAAGACATGAATTTTTTTAGAGTTTTTATTTTATGAAAAAATTGATACTTTGTAGAATAGTCTAGTTTGTAATCTCTTGAGATGTAATAGTCATGTCCTAATTCTCTAAAACTCTAAACCTGAAAAGATCCTCAATCTGAATTATTCATTTAATTCAATATTATGTATGGTTTAAGGATGGGTCCTTATAGATATAATTTTTAAGAACTATCATTTGGATGTCGTAGTTGGAGATTTAGGCAAAGGAACACATACTAGAGCCCCTCTAAGAAACTAGGTTGAACATCAAGTCTTTTATTCATAGCTTGAACCTAAGAACATCAATTATGAAATTAATAATGAATTATGGGTGATGTATAAGCAACGAGTATTTAATTATTTTGAATGAAATACAGTATGAAATCATTTGGGTAGATGTAAAGACCCCTTGACTATAGGAACTAAGTGGGTGTTTAGGAACAAAGTAGATGAAGGTGAAAGTGTAGTAAAAAAATAAAGTCATACTAGTTGCATAAGGTTATAGTCAAGAAGAAAAAATAGACTATAAAGAAACCATTTCAAATGTTTCCCTACATGAATCCATTATAAATATGATAGCTTATACAATACATAAAAATTTCAACATTTATCAAATGGATGTCAAAAGTGAATTCTTTTACGGTTATATTATTGAGGATTTGTTTTTTGAACAATTCCCCAGTTTGAAAAATTTTTATTTTTTCAAATCATGTTTTCAAAATAACAAAATCTGTGTATGGTGCAAAACAATCCCCAAGAGCTTGGTATGATAAGATCAATACTTTTCTTATTTTTAAAGGGTTTTATAATGGTATAGATGATCCTACTATTTTCATAAAAAAAATATCTAAATACATTTTTGTTTTTCAAATGTATGTTGATAATCTTATTTTTGGATGTCCAAAAAATTATTTATGTATCGACTCTTCAAAAATGATTCAAAATGAGTTTGAAATGCGTTTAATGAGTGAAATCAAATTCTTTATTGGATTTAAAATTTTAAAAATAAGGAAGGTATTATTTTAAATAAATTTAAGTAGAAAAAATCTAAATTAAATCATTTTTGTTGGATATCATTAAAAGTAGTGATACACTTATGATTACCACCTGTAAATTGTATCTTGATGAAAATGGAAAATGAGTATATCAAACTTAATACATTGGTATGATTGGAAATATTATTTACATATCTCTTAGCTGAACTGGTATAATGTTTAGTGTATTTAGGTGTTCTCATTTTCAAGAAAATTCTAAAGAGACACATCTTTATTCTATCAAAATAATTTTTGAATATATGGAATATACTACCAACATAGGACTATTATACCATAGATAAAAACCATTTTATTTAGCTAGTTAATCTGATGATGATTTTTGTGGTTACAAGTCATATAGAAAAAGAACCTCTAGAACATGTCACTTTTTAAGAAAATATCTAATTTCATGGTGTAGTAGAAGAAAAATTAAATTTCACTATCTACTGCTGAAGCGGAATACATAGTTTCTGGTATTTTTTGTGCTCAAATATTGTGGATCAAACACACTTTATTGGACTATGGATATCAATTTAGGAATTTTTCTATAAACTGTGACAACACAAGCTCTATTAAAATTTCTAAGAATCAAGTTTCTCATTAAATAATAATGAATATTTATGTATGACATCACTTTTTGAGAGATCATTATCAAAAAGGTGATATAACACTTGAATTAATTGGAACATAACATCATCTTGTTGATATTTTTACTTATCCATTAAACTCTTAGAGAATGAGTTTCATCAGACATGAGTTTGGGACAATACATTTTGAAAGTATTAATGTTTGATGACATGCTATTGATGACTCACTAATTGATGACTCTCTATTGATGACTCAGTGGTTAATGACTCAATTGTTCGGACTCACCATTGATGAATCACTGGTTGATGAGTCACTAGTTGATGATTCCCTGGTTGATTATTGAATGATTGATGACTCACCATTGATGACTCACTTGTAGATGACTCACTTTTTGATGAATCACAATTGATGACTCACCATTAATGACACATTGGTTGATGACTCACCATTGATGAGTCACAATTGAATACTCACCATTGAGACTCACCAATGACAACTCACCATTGGGACTCATTGATGAAAAATCACTTATAGGACACACCATTGAGTCTTACAGTTATTTAATTTATTATTTTTCTGGTTCAGACTTCAAATAACCATTTTATTTATTTCAATTTTTTTTAATTCTATGTTTTCAGTTTATTATTTTAAAATACCTAAATTATAAATATATAATATATTCAAATCATTTCTCAATTACTCTACTCATTAAACCAATTTTTTTTTGCTCAAACCTCTACTGGCTTCTTACGTAGAACCAAACCATTTGCAATAGATATAGTGGAGCATTTTTTCTAAGAATTCTCTGAATGAGCCTCATCCTTCACAAAAGAATAAAATGGAAAATCCTATGATCCTAAAACCAAACCTATTAACCCCAAGCATGAAAACTGATTAGTAGTTCTAGAAAAGGATGTGCATTCATATTGGATCTTGTCAAGTAAGTCTTTTTTATTGAATATTTTGAAAGAAAAATGTTGTTTGGATTGGTTCTCCGACAACAAGAGGCCTCTCTATCCAAAGCTAGTTCATGAGTTTTATTTTAATGTAGAGTTTATTCATGAAGAAACAGATGATTATTGGATCAAGTCTATAATTAATGGTAAATGTTCTCTTTTTTTACTAGATAATGGGATAAATGTTTAAATGTACTTCATGAAGGTATTTTATAATATTATCAACTCAGTGACCATCCTACAAGTGATATATTTAGTTATAAAATAGACTTGACTGAGCTGACTAGTGAGTAACTTCCCATATGAACAATAATAACTTAACTAGATGGTGAATGATGATTATTATTTAAGTTTATTTAGCATCAATTGTGTCCAAGAAAAGAAGTATTTTCTTCCTTAATGTATCAAGATGTTTATCTTTTGGATTTGATGAATAAAGGAAAAAATATAAATAATTTTAGATATATTATGAAGAGTTCATTTCTGTACAACACCCCAGATGACCAAAGGATATGAATGATTTTGATTTAATACTAGATGAAGTTGCGGAGTTTTCTTATGTGGATGAACAATAACCTGAGGTAGATAAAGGAAAAGAATATCTTGTTGATGATAGAAGTGATCTGTACATTATAAGAAGCCCTGGAAGAATCACTTATGGATCTTATAGACCTCCAAAAAAACATCCGGCTAGATAATATCTCTAGTTTGTCGATAATGAAAAAATTGATGAGTATGAGGATATTTATTATGCAACTTCTAGAGGAATTGAAGAGGAAGAAGAAGATAATGGATAAGAGGAAGAAAATGAAAATTAAGAAGAAGAAGAAGAAGAGGAAGAATTAACTGATGCATGTTAATAATGAGAAGAAGAATAAATTGGTAAAAATGATATTGAAATTGGTGGCTATGATACTCTAGTTAGTAATCAATAACCTGCTTTAGAACCTGAAACCCTGGCTAAAACCATTTTAGTGAGAAAATAAACCGTTTTAGAATATCAAAAGGCTAAAGAACTATTTTTTCTTGAGGTATAAGTTCCATATGTTAAAATACAAGATTAATTTTAAGTTGAAATGGTAGAACATATTTAGGGGAGAAACTATCTTAAAGAGTTAACGTATCCACTCTAACCCCTTTTGATTTGACAATAGTTTTTGAATGAGAGAAATATACTAGATATATCACTTTGGGATTGGACTATCCAGATTTAGATGATGAGGAATATGATCATAAGGTATCACTAGTTGAAGAAGTAGATCATCCTTATACAGTTCATTTTATAATAGATCTTATAGTGGATCTTTCTCATTCTCCTTTTACTGCTCCTTTTGTTTACCAATTCCCATAGATTATATGAATAAAAATAAATTTAATGATTTTAAAGAAGAATTGTGCTAAGTTGTTTGATATATCCTTCAACCTCAACGGGAATCGTTGTTAAGTCTTTGTGAAAATGATGTTTGCATAATTTTAGAGAATGAAATTTCACAGATTCAATCTGAAATGGTTTCTAAGCTTCAAGAAGTTTGAATAGAGAATAAGTGGCTAAGTGATAAACTAGATGATCTCATTCCTGTTGCTAAAGGAATTTCATTAGAGTATAGAGAGTCTCTGGATAATGTTTTAAAAATCCCAGGTCATACATATTCTGAGGATGATACACCTTAACCTCCAATAAATGACTTGGAAATATTAAGATCAGTTATCAGAGAGGAATTAAAAGGAACTTTAACACTAATTAATCCTCTTTCATAGAATCCTAACAAGGATATGATCAAAACAATGACAAGGAAACAGATTTATTCTATGTAAGGTGGTTATGATCAGGTGAACTTATGAAAAAATAGATAGATCAATGATCATGTGCAAGACATAGTATGAAACTACATGAAAGAGGATCGAGAAGATAAAGAGGCAATCAGAAAAAGGTGTATTATTACATATTGAGGATCTGTACAATGAATCATCTTAGTTATCATTTTAAGTATTTTGATGAGAATTGGAGGCTACCTCTTTTCACCCACACATTAAATGAACAAGTTTGACATCTCAAGGATCATAACTCTACCCTTCAAAGGTTTATGAAAAAAGAGCATTAATTTATAATGGCCATATAGAAAGGTGGGAGATCATCATGGATTTTATCAACATTTTGAATCATTACCTACATGATTAAAGTATATCCATTGTAGCACTAGAGGACTTACCCATTCATGTTGTGACTAAAAATTTTCCTTTAAGTTAAATCTACCTATCATTTGATCCCCAATTCACAGTTGTTGTAACTTGGAACCCTTTTCTTACTCTCCCTTCCACCATTCAACCATTTACATTGACTCCATCTCAGACACTTAGTCATTTTAGGACTTTTTTATTGATTACTCATATTCCGTCAGTATTCAATTCAAATTATTACCTCTACTTCACCTTATGTAGTTCCCATTCATCATTTATATACCTCATCCACTACTATACCTCTGGTTCCTCTATCTTCTTATACTGATAAGGGAAAAGAAGTCAAGGATCCATACTTGGTGAATAATTCATATTGGATTGTCCCTTGACAGGTATTTATTTTTAAGGTTTTCTTATTAAATATACTACGTTTTTATCATTAAATAAATTACCTATTTCCCTCTATTATCATTTATTTTTCACTTGTTATTTTTGTCTTTTTTATATTCCTAAAAGTAGAATAATAAGTATAGATTTTAACCTGATAATTAGATTAAGTATGGTATTTAATTTAATTTAATTTTGTTTATCTTATAATTTAATCTATCATGATCTTCATAACATGTTATATATAATAGTTGTCTTTTGTATGTTTATCATTATGAATGGATTATTAATGCCATGATTTATGATCATCAAAATGCGTAGATTGTTTTCCTCCTCTAGTTTTATTCTTCCCAAATCATACTTCATCCTGTTAAATCGAGTTACATTATAGATACATCATGTTTAATCATATTCCCTATTGTTTACAAATAATCATAATCTGTTCTATCAAAATTTTTCTTC
The DNA here is from genome assembly GCA_963277665.1 of Viscum album. Lineage (NCBI taxonomy): Eukaryota > Viridiplantae > Streptophyta > Magnoliopsida > Santalales > Viscaceae > Viscum > Viscum album. The sequence goes on along the minus strand of OY728150.1, from coordinate 2,053,643,779 downwards.
ACAAGACAGGTTGACATTATATGTATAAGTATGAGTCACCATTAAGGTGGAATCCCTAACACCATTAAATTAGAGTCACTATTATTATGAACTCAAAATTTGACATCTCACTAATAGGATAAAATATTCTATGTATAAGAAACTGTTGATATGAAATAACTATTAAGATGTATCACTTTCCAATGTATCACTGTCGACACAAATGATGAATTCAGACAATGGATGAGACACCATTATTTAACATTCCAGGAGACTCAACATAGAAATTTTACAAAATATGAGTCATCATTGCATCAATATACCGACATACTCAATCCAAAATTCTCACAAAGTATGAGCTACCAAAAGAATTATTCACCGATAATTCAAAATACTTCTAGATATAAGTCACCATAAAGTTGACATAGCCATAGATAAACCTACTGCTATATGACCCACCATCCCTGATTGCAGAATGAATTATGTATGAGACACCATTTCTGAGACACCATTCCAATATACCATTCCTGAGAAGCCATTCCAAGACACCTTTTAAAGAAAACACACATAGACACCTTCAATTAATACTTTTTCATTTAAATACAAATTTACTTCTAACAGATATATTTGTTAAACTTAGTACTACTAATTATTTTATTGAATTTTTCTCGCTTTTGTATAAATCATGTAATTCGATGTTAAAAATAGTACAAGGTATGAGGTGCCTAGATATGATCAAGATAATGCTTCTTGTTGGATAAAGTGTATAAAGAAAATAACTGAATCAAAAAGAAAATGGTTTTAGAATTTTTGCTTCTCATGAACCTAAGAAGAACATAAGAACTGCTAGCTATGGATATACAAAAATACCACTGATAACTAAAACTGAAAAAAATACATTACAATAATAAAAATAGAGGAGTAGAACTTATCATAAAAAACAATACCTCACAGGAAATGGAAGTCAGAAGCTCTCATGATGCCTTATTTTGTTGTTGTTTTTTTTTCTGAAAGTCGACCCAAGCAGCATTCAAACACAACTTCTAGGAGTCACAAGCTACATTTCTAATCACAAGGATCATTATTACTCTATTTTATATATTTTTCTCTAATTGTGTACTATTTTTACATTATAATAAAATGTGTTTATATCTATTCTATAAAAACATAGTGAACCCCTTGAAAATTTTAAAGATACACTGATATCTTAAAAAACCATCGTTTACTCCTTACACTCCCAAGAATAACAGTGGAAGAGGTTCCTATGTAGCCTATTTGTTTTTGAACTCCCAAAAAATCTATTTATGGGAAATGTTTTACCTAGAATACTATGTATGATATTGTTTACCCCAATCCAAGGTGTGTATCAAAACTTATTCATATAAACTACTTGGTGGAGGGTGATCACACAATGGAGAGGATTAAGTCTCAGCTTGAGACTGAACCTCTTGTTTTAATTCCTATATGTTATTTCATGTATATTTTTATCTATTTAATCTTATTTAAAATTATAAAAAAATCAATTTTATTTGATAGTTAATATTATATACAGTTTGTATTTGATTTTTCATTAGTATATTGTTTTAAAAGTTAATGTAATAATTTATATTGTTTAAACTGAGAACTAATCACTCTTGGGAATATCATTAAAACAAAAAAGTATTTCACATATATATCCTTTTGATAACTGGAACATTTCTATTTCAAAATTTTGACTTTTAAATGAATCTTTTTTATATAAATTTTTCATGAACTCAATTCACCCCCCTCTGGAGTGTCATACTCCAACCAAAAAATTATATGGATGTTCATACAAAGAAAAATCATAGGAAATTATTTAAATAATAATAAGGATGAATTATATCAAGTCCACCCCTAACACCTATGAAATATAAGTATTACATTGTAGTAAGGAAAAGACAATTTCATATTTGAAATATTTGGAATTAATCAAGAAGCTAAATTTTTTGAAGGTTCTATTTGTGTTGTGGAAGGTGTAAAAACAATTACTATTCCTTTCTATATAATATTTCATTACTAGTAGTGAGAAAATATCCAAGGTGGTTATTTATAGAAAAACTGATAACCAATTCCCAATGGAAACAATTCATGATAGGAAATTAAAAAAATATATCCACTCATAACAGATTTTAATATTTGGAAGAGGTGTATAGAAGGTTTTGATAATATGGTCACCAAGATGAGGTATACATGACCTGAATTCTTAAATAAGATTTATATAACGAACAATGGAAGTAACATACAATAAAATTTATCAAAAATTCAAGTGATAATCGTAGAAAATCAATCAATATAAAGAAATAATAATTGATTATATGGATTTACAAACTAGACAAGGTTGTAAAATGAATGATTCACTAATCATTAGTAAGGATAAATGAAATAAAGTAATAAAATAATATAAGGTTACATTGGTATATATGGGTGAAAAATATACTTATTATAAGTAATACGTTTATTGAAAAAAAGAAGAAAATATACCTATAGAGAATGAAAACTGGGAAAATACTCAAATAAATCTCTCCAAGACGAGTTTAGAAAAAAAGTTATAAGATGAGATGAAACTATCAATTTGAATGTTTCTTTTGATGAAAAAAGAAGGCCCCTACTTACTCCTTGTTAATTTATTTGATATATACTTTCTTGTATGGATTTGATGGAGAAATTCAAAGCTGTCACTATTGGATACAAATGGTTGATTTCATGGTATTTAAACTTCTATGAAACAAAAGAGTGGATGCATCTCTTGTAGGGGAGAAAAAATGAATATAGAGATGTAAATATATAACATTCCACATATATCTATGAAATCTATATATCACCTCTAAATATAATGCTTTATGTATAAAATCACACTAATAAAAAATTTTATGATTGTATTCAGTCTACTTATGAAGGGGAGTGTTTTTCAATGGATAAATGAGAAAAAATGGGAGTTTTATTCATTTTAATGAAATCTATTAATGTGTTTCATTTAGATGCGTGTAGGCTGAAATATATTTCTTAAATAATCTATGTGAGGAACCCTTGAAATTAAATTTTGATCTTGGTATAACATTTGGGGGTTTTAATGACAACATTCACAACCATGGTTAAATCCCTTTTGTTTTCTATATCGTGTTATCCTTAGTAAACGTAGATTGGACTAACTAAAGGATCTTTTATGAGGAAAATAATTTCATATCATCCTTATATCATATGTATATTAATCTATACATCAAAGGAGTAAGAGACAATGAATTGAAATGAATAGATGATGAGTACCCAATATCGATTTTTATTTATTATTAATAATTGTTATAAATTTAATTTCACATATAACAATATTTTTTTATAAGTATTTATAATAAACACAGAGGGTGAGGTTATTATTCCAATAGGGTTTTGTTTTATTTTCTTTCAATATGTCAATATGTGGTTAATGATGGATATAGGTGATTTTTATAGGTTTTATATGGATTCATGTGTTGGTAATGGATGCCATAATTAATAATTCATCCAAGTTCAGAAGATGAGTGAGATACTATAATTTATTATTGTAAATGGAAGTTGAGATGTGCTAATATATAATGTAATCCCATAAAATGTGATTATTGTTTTTTTATTCTTCAAATAAATCCATAACAATTAGTGGTGGAATTAGAGAAACTATTTACCACATCATGTAATAGGTTTTGATTAGATTAATAAGGGATAGAGATTATTTTAGGAGGATCCGGTTTGAAGTGAAAAAGGAATAGAATTTCTAGAAGATTGGTTGATCTATTGACCATGGATTCACATGGTTGGTCAGAAATAGTCAATGGAATTTGTATATATAGTTGATCCAACAAATTATTATAAATACAAAATTCCACCTCACAATTTATTTTTATTATTGATCTAGAGGGACTGGTTTATGGGAGTTTTATGTGTGATCAATACAACATGGTTGATTAATTCTACATGTGGTTGACCTCGAGACACACATTCAATATAGACTGCATAATGTAGTCAATCCAAATAGTCAATCATTATAGTGAAATAAATTTTCATGTTCACTTATCTCCCTTATACTTTATATGGCTTGTTAGATAATTCACATATAGTGACATACTTAGAGAAATTTAAAGCATGATATTTTGGGTGAAAATATGAGTTTTAAGATTTTGAATAATATGAATCAATTGAATCAAATAATGCTGGAAGTGTTGTTTTTCATTGATCATTCACCACAAAAATATTTTGATTCATACTGAGAATCTAATAATCAACCTAAATGTTATACATTGATATTAAAGAATGTTTTACATGAAAAATATGCATGTGTCTAAGATCATAGAGTTTTTTATAGACTTATGTTAGTTGATTTTTTGGAGGTTTTATAAGAAGAAAACACTCAATTCTTTCATGTATTGGGAATGGTATGCCTCTGGGCCTTGGGGTCATGTATTTTGGGTCAGCTGGACCTTATTCCTTGGGCCTATGGGTCATGTAAAAATTCCTCTTCAACCCATAAAAGGGGGATTATCCATAATAAAATAGAAAAGGGCATTCGGGCCATTTAGGATAATGTGATATTTTATTATCACATGAGAGAGTACTAAAAACTGAGTATTTGAGTGATTTAAACAGTTTTTTATAGTGGATTTAAATGAGTTTGAATGAGAAAGAAATGAGAAATAATTTGACTTATTTAAATGAATATATAACATCTTTTAGAGTTCATATAGTTTTTATATTTCAAATATATGGAATAAAATTCATGAGGAATTATTTTATGTGATTATAAATATATATAGTGTGTGAAAATGAGAATTTGGTATGTTATAAGAATTGAGAAATAGCATAAAATATGTGAGATTCCTAAATGATCGATTCATTATTATCAAGGAGTGAGGAGAATTCAAATTCGGGTTCCATTGAAGAAGGAGATCAATTTAAAACCTGGTTATTATAGTAGTAAAAGAATGATATAGATCACTCATGATTTGGATAGTTCCTGAATACCCTTATTTGTTTATGATGTTATTAAGAGTTTAAAAGTGCATTAATGTTTATTCATCTACTTCAAAGGAAGAACAACATCAATTGAGGTAGAGAACATGTGCAGAAAAATAATGGTCCTTTCATATGGGACTTGATGTTTAAGAAACGTTTTATATGCCAATGGACTCTAAAATTGGCGGTGAAAACATTTTATTCTATATTGTAGATTTGATTTGGAGAGATTGGGAAATGTATGATATGGGGAATAAACAATAAGAAAGGGAGTATAATTTTTTTCCAAACCATTTAAAAAAGGTGTTATTCTCTATTTATTATTATGAATATACATAAAGGTGGGGCTGTGAGATATCATAGTGGGGATAAAAGACCATAACAAGTTCTATAGGGTTTTTTAAAGGGAGTAAATCATAAAAATAAAAGGTGTAAATATTAACCTATTTAACATATTTGAGATCTAATTGGATCTAAGAATAATATTATGAAGATGAATGTTATCCTATATCTTCTACCCAAGGCCCACATGGTCCCTATCCATAAGCACCTAGCCTTAAAGCATTACATAATCTTGAATTAAATTAGTAATTCACATTTAGGATATTTTCAGGTTTAGTGTTTTAGAGAATTTGTCCATAAATATTACATTATTTCTTATAAAATTACAATGTAGACACTTTTACTCAGTTTCCATTTTTTCATAAAATAAATACTCTTGAAAAAAAGATTCGTGTCTAGTTACATGTTTTAGACATCATGAATTTTCCATAATCCCATCCTTGACCCTATTCATGATTAAGTCATGTGAAAAACATTTCAAAACATGGTATGAGCATAAAAATCTCAGTAAGGGTTATATAATAATGAAAGAAAACATTAACCCATAAATAAATAAAAATCAACGAAACCGTACTTTTCAATCATAACATACCTCATTAAATCATAAGATTTATGAATAACACACTAAAATCATAAATCATAAAGGTAAATTGTGGCATAAAAAACATACCTACTCTGTATATATAATATCTATATAAATAGTTACATTAGAATACCCATAACAGTATATTCCAAAAATCTCTTAGGAGAAACATTCACGTTTACCTTCGTCATGTTAACCAATGCATTAGAGAGCTATCTTGGGCACACCTGCCCCAGGTTTATCAAGGAACCTCCTGTATAAATAAAAAATTCCTAATAACCATAACATATTAATAACACATAAAATAGGAATAAATGAATGATAACATTTCCACATTGCAATCACAATATATCATTTCAATATATTGACATAATCAATGCTTTATCAAAACCATTTTCGAAGACATTTAAAACATGGAATAAAGAGATTTTTGAATCAAAGTGTCCCATAATACTTTGAAACTTTTGAAAGAAATTTTATTTTCAAAACATTTATTTCTATATAAATAAATCCTTAAATCCATTTTTAAAACATTTACATTAATGAGAAATATTTTGAAGAATAAATCTTTAAAACATTTAATACGATAGTTTAGTTAAAGGGTTCCTAACCAAATGAGAGATGATGGAATACAAATAATTGAGGAATAATGTTAATCAATGCTTATAATATCATACGAATAGAGATATTTATCATATAATATGTCAAAGATAAGTATATACACAATATAAAAGTGAATTGGTATATAACAACAAATAAGTATCAATGGAATGTAAATTGAGATAAAGTCTATGGCAAAGATCATATACTTAGATTAAAGACAAATCAATGACATAATTATGTTTGAAAAATAAAAATAAACCAAATATAAGGGGATATTAAGTGTAAAAAAATCATATTTAATTGACACATATTTATAGCATGACATAATCAAGAAGAAAAATGTTAACCCAAAGAATTGAAATTGGGTTAAGAATTTTTTTACCGAAATTCGACAGACTAACTATATCACTTAAAAATTAAAAAAATCTGTTGATGAGAGAGAAAAGGTTCTATCATCACATGGACACAAAATTTATAGCAATAAAGACATATAATAATATATCCCGACATAAGAAAGTGGAATATTAAAAGACTTAACAGAAAATGTTTCTTTTAAAAAAGGGAGGGTGAAAGATTCCCTCACTGATTTGGTATCTTACGAAACAAACACCCCATGAAAGAAGGATCTTACAATGAAGATGTAAATACCAATAAATTTAATTATATTACACAATGAATAACATCATGGTCCTTATATACACCACACAAAAGGAAATAGTGGTAAATATGGCATGAATCTCACGGGAATAAAAAGTGAGTTAAAAACCCCTTACCACGTTGTAATCAATTAAGTTATATGAAAAAAAGTTAATAACCACAAAATGAATCAAATAAAAATATTAATATAAATATAATAATGATAATAAATATAAAATTGTTTACACAATACACCACATGCAATATTTAAGTGTTGAACAATGGAAATCTCACAGAATTAAAAGTGAGATAGGAAACCCCTTACCTCATGTCCGACTTGACTTGATCTTTCTTTAATCTCCCTAATAATAAAATAAAGTAAATTTATACTTGATTAAAAACCCTTTTCATTTTTATTATACTTTTATATCAATTAATAACTTGCTATAACAATTATTTAATTATTTTAGTTGAAATCATACATTTTTTCGATGTTCGGAACATGAGTTAAAAATGAACATGTTATAATTATAAAATGTCCACATGGTAAAAATTAAATTCTCTCCAAAATTATATTCATGATTTTGATATCATATATGTAATATATATTTAGTATATATATATTTATTTATAATAGTGCATAACATTGGGATATAAGAAATGAAATCCAGTGTTCATGGAGACGATAAGCCCTATGTACACATGAACACTACTTTCATTTATATTTCATATTTAATAGAATGAAGATGTAATTATAAATAGGTATATTATAATTCCATTATAATATAATATATTATTTAATTATCTCCACCCTTTATACGTTCCACATATGTCATGAACAAGTCATATCACTTTGAGGGGGTGGTAGTCCGCACTTCCTCAAACGAAATTATTTTGTTTACCTATTGTGGAAACAATAAATGTATGCTATAAATGGAAAATACAAAAAAATAGAAACAATATATATATATATAATATATATCTCATATAAATATATTTCCATAATAATGGATACTATGAGAGGTGGTAGTAGAGAATTGAACTATCGTCGTTTCGTGAGGAAATAGTTTGCCGTCCACAGAAACAATATGTTCGTTACCCATTAGATAAAGGTGTGTGTAAGTGTAGTTATAATACATATAATAAAAACAAACTATTATATTGATGATACTATTTTTTTATAAATTAAAGGAATAAAAATAGTTAAGGGGTGGGGGGAGTAAAATAAAAAAAATAACTTAAGAGAAGACGTTACCTTTAAATCGGGTACCTCCCTTTGGTTTGAACCAAGGGATTTAATTGAATTTCCCTATTTCTAAGGGAACGATTATAAGATGAGGAGAGGGATGTGTGGAGATTAATTTTTGAGAGTTTGGACAAACCAAGGGGCTTTAGAAGTGTGAGTAAAGGGTTATAAGTGAGGGTTTTTTATAAGGGGGAGGAGGGGCTCTTTAAGAGAGATTGAAAATATTATTTTATTATATAATGATTTTCGGTTTCTAAAGATAAAAAACTCGTTAAAAAAGAAGATAATATGAATCATGTTCGAAATAAAATCATCCAATCATAATTGGAAATGTTTTGGATATTTTTTTAATCTTTATAATCTTATTTATTTAAATCATTCATTAATGAGGTAAACACTACATCATTATTATGTCATAAATATTTTTATTTATTTGATGTCTAAAAATTATAAAAAAATATCATGATGTAGGAAATATTTTTATCTTTCAAATGAATATTTATAGTCGGAAAGATAACTTACATAAAACCATGTAATAATTGATTTACTAAAAGATATATGTTTAAGTCATTTTTGTCTTTACTTTAAATTAGTTAATATAAAGTGTCATTATCACTCCCAAGTGGCTCTATGGGGTCCCAAAATCGACCCAAGGATTACCATGGTCGGAAATGTATCTACCATTAACTTTAGAACAAATTTTAGTGTAATTTAATATTATTGTTTTACCTTTATTTACCAAATTTACCCTATAACCATGGTAATAAAATATTTACTCAAGTAAATATTCATAATTTCAAAAAATAAAAGATACCTATTTACACAATTTGTACCTTCTGATTCCAAATATGGAATCAATTTTTTCAAATTTAAAACACATAAGTTGTATAAATTAATATAATGTTAGTTCTAGATGTCAAAACAAATGGGTGTTTTTAAGAAATAATAACTATCAAAAGATGGACACTTACTTATGTCCAATTTCAAAGTGAAATTAATTTGAATGACCAAAATTGGATTAAATAGTAAAAAAAAAGACTTTAAAAAAAATTACAAATATAATGTAACCTTATAAATATATCATATTAAAATTCACTTTTGAATTAAAATATTGCATTTTTCACTATTCATTAAAAAAACTAAATTTTATAAAAAAATTAAAAAAAATTTCACTAAATAAAATTTTTATGTACTAATTCTAAAGAAGAATTTTATTTTGTGAAATAGAACATAGAAAAGTGACCAAAACTAGATTCAATGAGTTTTTTCCATCAAAAGGTGGTAAATTAACCTTTTAATGAATATTAGCGTATTTATGCTTAAAATTAGAATTTTTCTTATTTTAAACCTATAAAATTTGTTGGATAAATGTAAAAACATTTAACAAGAATTTATATTCTTTTTGTAGTTAGTTAATTCCTTTAATTCTAATACAATGGTGAGTCAGTAACTACCATTTTAAAAAGATATTATATTATTATTTTTTAGTACGACTCAGCATTGTGTGCAACATAAGATTTCAAAGAAACCCATTGTGGTGTATCAGGTATGCAATTGAACATAGAATCACCTTTTATGTAAAATTAATATTTAATTAAATTTTTTTAATAAATATAAAAATGTTATATTCATTATTAAACTGGGTAGTTACATCCTTCCCCCTTTTGGGAATTGCGTCCTTACAATTATAAAATTGGGCTTGGAAACTTCATTGAAAGTCCCACATCAGAAAAAGAGTCAATAAAAATATCACTTTAAAAGAAGTAATGAGAAATACAAAGGACACTTGAGATAGCCCATACTAGGATTCCATGTAGGATAACATGGATATGGAAGAGAAATAAACCACCAAGGATTGATGGAGAGTGGTAGAAAACATGATTATGAGAAAGTAAACCACCATAAAATCACAAACATGTGATGGTTTAAACGGTATTTGATTCCCCTGTAGGAAAAGATAACAAACAATGTATTTTAAGTTACTTTTCATACGGTTGAAGAATTTATTTAATACCTTGAATAAGAAAATAAGGAAACATACTTACATTTCATGTAGACTTTCATCCTTTTCTAAATTTCTACCACAAACTCATCTTTTCTCCAATCAATGAGTATTCAAGATGATTATTCACATTGAAAGTTATATAATCAACTTCTAAAGAATCACATAATCCAGAAAAGATGAACTATATTTTTTCCATATATTTAGACATTAAGAAAAACAAAAATGGTTAGTACAAGATCAAATAATTCCCAAAAAGGATAATCATTCACAAAATGAAAAACTACTCTTAATCTCCAAAATTTGTCAAAACAAAATCCAAACATCAACAAATACACTTCAATAAACAACTATCCATAAAATTTTTCAATGTAATCCAAACTAAGATTGAAACCCAAATCTCAAAAGGATTTAATCACATAGTCTTCCAAGTTATATCTTAACATTTATCTCTAAATAAAATATCTCACTCTCAAAGTCTCATACTAAAAAACAATTAACCTAATCACATATTCTCCATGATAGGCTAATCATTTCCATAAATAAATAAAATATTCATATGTGTACAATAAAAACATATGTTCTTCCAAAATAAAATTTCAACCATTAATCCAAAAATGAGATCCCATAGTATTCTATTCTCCTTAATCATATTATGCTTTCTAAAAGAGAAAAAATCTTCCAAAATAACCTTTATTAGTTAATCACCAAATCATTTTCGAATATTAAAGACATCCATTTGATACAACATAAGTTCCAAAAATCAACTTATTCTTGATCTATAAAATCTTTTAACTTGAAAAGAATATGTCATATTAATCAGGAAGTTCACGTAGGAAAGTGTTATGTGATGCACCCTTATCGACCTTCGGTTGTGGGATTGTTTACTACGGCCTTTCCGGACGCGACAGGTTTTCAACAATATTACGGGTTGTCCGTCTTACAAAACTCAAAGATAAACCTAACATGTTTTAACCAAAAAAGTTTTATTTTACCTTTTATTTTTATCCCAATACATTAAGACCTCAACATCTTATATATTATTGTTTTTCCCTCCATATGATAAAATAAAACAATTCCCAATAAAAAGAACATCATACCTTGATCATGGTGTCCATATGGTTTCATCATCATCTTGTTGACATAGGTAGAAGGTAAATTCATTTCAAAAATTATTTATATATCCTTCAAAATCATTCGTTTCCTTAATCCAAATACACCTTGTACAACTTAGGTCATATGGGTGTTCGTAGAAAAATATATTCTGAAAATAATCATGTATGACATATAATTTCAATGCATCCGATAAAACATGATTTTTATAAAATAGTCAGACCGAATTTGAGTTGAAACATTCAATCAATGGTTATTTTAAAATACCATAAGTATGTGATAAGAGACTATATTGTAAAATAATGTATAAATAGGTTTCAAAAGGGTCTCCTTCTTCAGCACCTTTTTCCAAATCATAATATTCGTCAAAATCTTGTGATAACGTAAAATATTTGAAAATTCCTTGATAATATTAACCTTTCCTGAAAATATGATAATATTGAGAAAGTAGGATTAGATTAAATACATCCTAGGATCCATGATGATATCGAGGTATAGTGGAGGTGTTTGATATCTCAAACAACTGCTTGGAAGTGATTTGTATGCTAGAATAAGTTTCAAAATCATCTGAACATGACTTTGCAATAATTATTGCAAGCATCTCATCAGGAAGAGATATGAATGTCTTTTGAGATCCTCCTCCTTCGAATTGTAACTGACTTTCCTTGATCTAAAAAAAACTATAAATCAAGGATTTAACTGAAATAATATACATAGGTACTAACCATGTGTTTAACTAAAACTCATAATCCCTAAAGTTGTCTAAACCGACCTTTGATACAACTATAAGGACCCGACTCTAAAATATTACATTATATTGAATTAAATTAATAATTTACATTGAGGATATTTTCATGTTTATAGTTTTAGATAATTATGATATAACTATTACATGACATCTCAAATAATTTCAATGTAGACCTTCTACTCAGTGTCCATTTTTTCAAAAAATAAAAACTCTTGAAAAAAAGGGTCATGTCTAGTTCCATGTTTTAGACAGCATGAATTTTCTTTGATCCCGTCCTTGACCCTATACATCTTTAAGTCCTGTAAAAAACATTTCAAAACATGGGATGAGCATAAAAATCTTTGTAATGGTTATAAAATAAGGAATGGATAAATTAACCCATCGATAAAAAAAATCAATGAAACCATACTTTTCAATCATAACATACCTCATGAAATTATAAGATTTATTTATAACAAAAAAAAATAATAAATCATAAAGGTAACTTGTGGCATCCAAAATGTACTTACATTATAGGTATCAGAGCTATATATCGAGTTACATTAGAATACCCATCACAATATATTCCCTAAATCTCTTAGGAAAAACATTCACGTTTACCTCTGTCACGTTACCCAATGCATTGGAGAGCTATCTCAGGCTCACCAACCCTAGGTTTATCACATAACCACACGTATATATAAACAATTACTAATAACCAATGCATATTCATAACACATAAAACAAAAATAAAGAAAATATTACATTTCCACATTGCAATCACAATATACCATTTCATGATATTGACATAATCAATACTTTATCAAAACCATTTTCAAAGCCATTTAAAACATTTAATAAAGAGATTTTTTAAACAAAGTGTCCCATACTACTTTGAATTTTTTGAATGATATTTTAATTTGAAACCATTAATGTCCATATAAATAAATCCTTAAAACCATTGTTAAAACCTGGACATTAATGAGAAATATTTATGATGAATAAATCATTAAAACAATTATAATGATATTTTAGTTAAAGAGTTCCGAACCAATTGAGAGATGATTGAATACAAATAATTGAGGCATATCATTAATAAATGATTATAATATCTTGAGAATAGATAGGTTCATAATATAATAAATAAAGGGCAGTATATACACCATATAAAAGTGAATTCGTGTATAATAAAAAATAATTTTTAGTGGAATGTAGATTGAGACAAAGTCCCTTACAAAGATCATATCTTTAGATTAAGGAAAAATCAATGAAATAATTATGTGTGAAAAATAATAATACACCCAATATAAGTGGATATTAAGTGTTAAATAATCATATTTCTTTCACACATATTCATATCATGACATATTCAATAAGTAAGAGTTTAACCCAAAGAATTGAAATTGGGTTAAGATGTTTTCTTACCAAAATTTGACAGCCTAATGACGTCACTTAAAAATTAAGAAAATATGTTGATGAGAGAGAAAAGGTTCTATCATCACATGAAAACAAAATTTAATGCAACAAGGATATAGAATATCATATTCCGACATAGGAAAGTTAAATATTAAAATACATAACATAAATTAAGTCTTTTAAAAAGAGGAGGGTGAAAGATTCCCTCACTGATTTGGTAACATATGAAACATACACCACATGAAAGAAGGATCATACAATGAAAATGTAAATACAAATAAATTAAATTACATTACACAATGAATAAAATAATGGGTAGTACATACACCACAAAAAAGGAAATAGTGGTAAATATATCATGAATTTCATGGATATAAAAAGTGAGATTAAATCCCTTACCACGTTGTAATTAATTAAGTTGTATGAACAAAATTTAATATCCACCAAATGAGTCAAATAATAAAATAAATATAAATAGAATCAGGATAATATATATCAAATTCAGTACATAATACACCACATGCAATATTTTTGTGGCGAAGAATGGAAATCTCACGGAATTAAAAGTGAGATAAGAAACCCCTTACCTCGTGTTTGACTTAACTCGATCATTAATTAATCTGATGATTAAAAAAATAAAGTTAAATCATACATTATTAAAAAAAAATTCATGTTTATTATTCATTTTATATCAATTATTACCTTGCTATAACTATTAGTTAATTATTTTAGTTCATATCAGACATTTTGTTGATGTTCGGAACTTGAGTTTAAAATGAACTTGTTATAATTATAAACTATCCATGTTGTTGAAATTACATTATATAAAGAGTTATATTCATGATTTGGATATCATATATATCATATATATCCATTATAGATGTGTATTTATAATAGTACATAACATTTGGAGATAAGATAATAAATGCACCGTTCTTGGAGACAGTAAGCCGTACGTACGGAGGAACACTACTTTAATTTATATTTCATATTTTTTGGAAGGAAAATGTAATGATAAATAAGTATATTATATTTCCAGTATAATTTACTATATAATTTAATTATCTCCATCCTTTATATATTCCACATATGGCATGAACAAGTCATATCACTTAGAGGGGGCGGAAGTCCGCACATCCTCAAATGAAATTATCATGTTTACCCATTTTGGAAACCATAAAGGTATGATATAAATGGAAAATAAAGGAAAATATAAACAATATTAATATAATATATATCAAATATAATTATAGTTCAATCATAATGGCCACCATAAGAGGAGGTAGAATATAATTGAACAATCATCGTTTCGTGAGGTAGTAGTTCACCGTCCATAGAAATAGTATGTTCTTTACCCATTTGATGGAGGTGTGTGTAAGTGTAGTTCGAATAATTCTCATAAAAACAACCTAGAATATTGAGGATATTAGTTTTTTAATATAATAAAGGAAAAAAATATTTTGGTGGTTGGAGAAGTAAAATAAAGCCAAAGAACTTAAGAGAAGATGTTACCTTTAAATCGGGCATCTCCCTTTGGCTTGAACCAAAAGGTTTAATTGAATTGCCTTATGAGTATGGGAAGTCTTCTAAGATGAATAGAGGGATTTATATATATTAATTGGGTAGAGTTTTTATGAGACAAGGTTCTTGAGAAGTGGGTGGAAAAGGTTATATGTGAGGGATTTTTATAAGGGGAGGAGGGGCTCTTTAAGAATGCTTGAAAATATTATTTTATTATATAATGGTTTTCGGTTTTTTTAAATATCCAAAACTAATTAAAGTAGAAGATAAGATGACTCATGTTCATAATAAAATAATCCAATAATAATTGGACAAGTTTTGGATATTGTTTTAATCTTTATAATCATATTTATTCAAATCATTCATGAATGAGGTAAACATTGCATCATTATTGTGTCATAAATATTTTTATTTATTCTATGTCTAAAAATTTAAAAAAAAATATCATGATGTATGAAATATTATTATAGTTCAAATGAATATTTATTTTCTAAGAGATAACTTATATAACAACATTTAATAATTAATTTATTATAGGATATATGTTTAAGTCGTTTTTGTCATTACTTTAAATTAATTAATATAAAGTTTCATTTTCACTCTCATGTGGCTCAATGGGGTCCCCAAATCTACCCAAGGATGCACATGGTAGGAAATGTATCATCAAATAAGAATTAGAACACATTTTAGGGTAATTTAATATTATTATAATATTATTTTTTACCCTTATTTACCAAATTTACCCTTTAACCATGGTAAATAAAATATTTACTGAAGTAAATATTCATAATGCCTAAAAATAGAAGATACCTATTTAAAAAATTTGGACATCATGATTAAAAATATGGAATCCATTTTTTACAAATTCAAAACACAGAAGTGGCAGTAATTTATTTAAAGTTAATTCATACTATCAAAACAAAAAACATGTTTTTAAGACATAATTACTATCAAAATATTGACAGTTATTTATGTCCAATTTCAAAGTGAAATTAATTTCAGTGGCCAAAATTGGATTAAATTATAAAAACATAATATCATTACACTTTAAAACCAATTAACAAAATAATCCGTCCTTATAAATAAATTATATTAAAAGTCAGTTTTTAATTAAAATACAGTATTTCCACTATTCATTAAAAAATGAATTTTATCAAAAAATACCAAATATTTACCCAATGTAAAATTTTAAGTCTTAATTCTAAAGAAATCTTTTATTTTGTAAAATAGAACATATAAATGTGACCAAAACTATATTTAATGTGGGTTCTTCCTCAAAAGGCATTAAATCAACCTTTTAATGAAAATTAGAGTATTTATTATTAATATCATATTCTTTCTTATTTTAAGCTGATAAAATTTATTGGATAAATGTAAAAACATTTAAAAAACATGTATATTCATATTTTAGTTAGTTATTTCCATTAATAAAAATACAATGGCCCATTGTTAACTACGATTATAAACAATATTATATTATTATTTTTCAGTACGACTCAGCGTTGTGTGCAACATAATATTTCAAAGAAACTCATTGTTGCATATCAGTTACTCCATCAAACATATCATCCAATTTAAATTAAAATTAATATTTAATTCACAAATTTTAATAAAAATAAAAATTTTATATTCATTATTTACCTGGAATGTTACACCATCTGTCTACATGATCCTATGAAATTCATGTAGGAAATCATACCCATGAATGAATAGGCTTATGAATTTATATTAAAGGGAACACATTCCATTGTAAAAATGTTTCCTCTCAATATAATATATGAAAATCCTTATCAATGCTCATTGTTTCCTCTTTTGAGCACTTACTTCCACCACATAACCTATCTCACACCATACCCCATAAATAATTAATTCTAAACAATTATAATTGAATAAATAAATTAATAAATATTTTAATATTCATAGAAAATTCACCAGGAATCACTGCTACACTAAAATAGATTTCTACGACATGTGATCAACCTTTGGAGTTCTTCTCTAGCCACCACACACAAAATCTCCATGGAACTCGAACAATATCACCCTACTCAGGTGAAAATTTCACCAATTTCCAAACCAAATCAAAAAAAAATTATAAGGCTATAATGAGAGGTAATAATACATTAATATCAAAGTATCTTACATCAATCTACCCCTATAAATCAGTAAAAACATCCCCAGACATGGTAGATCAATGGAGTAAGAGAAAGGAGGTGATTTGGTCCAACATACCCTCCCCAAATCCCCTAAACACCCTAAATACCAATGGGTTCAACCCATTTTTTTTATTTTTTTACTTTCTAAAAAACATAAAAAAACAAAAACTCATTCATAGTAATAAAATAATATGGTTAAAAAATTAAAATAACTTTTCCCGACATTAACATAGCATAACCGAGGAACACTATGTGAACTCATATAAATTAGAAATAGTTTCTAAGGGACTCTAAACCATAATAGTGTGGTGTCATGTTTGAAATTCCCTTTATTACACAAACCCACTAGGTGGAGTTTATAATCCCTCAATAATGTGTGTTTTAGGTCCAAACTAATTGGTTCATGGAGTTATTTGTGTTAGTAACAGAAATTTTAGCTGTTGTCGACCTTGACCCATATCCAACGTCTACATGACCACATCAAACAAAAACAAATATATACTCTATATCCAAAACATCATATTAACATGTCTCAACTCTAAAATATATAATATAGGTGAAGATTCATGATATTACCTCCTCTCTGGGAGAAAAATTATATTTCCACTAAAAATAATGATTAAAAAAGACAAGGGTCATTAAAAACTCTCCACTATAGGGATACCCATCCTCATTAATCATATGATATTCTTATAGAAACAACACATACCAACCTAAATCATCAAATTACCCCAATGAACCATGTTCTGTATCAAAATTACAAACATGATTTTATTGTACAACTCCAATATCCAAGCATACTCTCCATTAAAAGCTGAGCCACCCTATTTCCACCGATGCCAATGATGAGATAACACTCATTAAAATTGCCACACCTATCACACTAAGGAATATCCAACATATTCATGATGAGAATTATATTTTTCACCACTATAAAATCTTTTCTCATAAAGGATGATTCTATTTTATGGTTCTTGTAATTATAGAAATCACATACCAAAAACACACATCCACTAGACTACTGAATAGCCAAAAATGTTTTGGATAATGATCCTGATGTAGTTTTCACCACACTAAATATGATTCCACCTAAAAACACCTATAATACATCCACTGGAGGGCTTTTCTTGAATATCCTTTGCCTCAACTAAAATTGTGCTATCACTCATCCTAATCATGATGACTTAACTCCTAGAGGTATCATAATATTATTCAATGGTTGATATAAAATTATATGATCTACGCTCAATTTAATTTAACAGTCTGATCACCAATGATTTTCCCTTGTTTTTATGACCTCAACCAAAGTTCCATTGTACCTCTGATCCGACTTACTCTCAGATAACAACACAAGCCCCCTAAGCCAAATGCCAATGCACTGACTCCTCCAAACACCACATTCAAAACACAGAATATAGTATTTAATAAGGAAATAGATAAATTAAAATCTTATCACACTACAATATCCCTTATCACTCTTTGATATCCCATCATCAACTAGTCTATCCCCCAACTTATGTCACCACCTCTACAACCCTTCAGACACAAGGGTTAATCACCCATGATAAATACGATGCTACCCACCATAAGAGTAACCATATCATCTACCTATTAAAGATACTAACTAATATACATAGAAAACACTCAATACATTACTAAACATAATGACAAGATAAGACCATCCCACTCAAAACTAAGCACTAGTATAAAAACACCAACAATTCCCATCCTCTTTTTACTAGTAATGTCATCCTATTACAACCAATGGTGTGCTACCAACCATACAGTTTCCCTTATTCCACTTATCTATCACCAACCCAAATGGTTCTAATCACTAATCCTCTCTTAAAACGCTCTTATGAAGGACCAAAACCCCAATCCATTACATCCACACCCATTTCACCTCCATAATACCACTTTATCATCGCTAATGTTCATAAGTAACCTTAAAAATAATTAATGGGCCCACACATAGTCTTTTCACCCATCCAGGACTAAACAAGACACTATGCGTACCCATCATGGACCTACCCCTCATAATGATATTTTTCATAAAAATATGTCCCAAAATTCACTATCCAACTTAGGCAAAGTGATACATTGTGAACGATATCATAGGTTTTATCCAGTTATCCCTCTTGATCTCACCCAAACCCAATGATTAGATTCTATCATACAACTCAGTGAGACGCCCAACTAACACTCCAGTGAGTGAAACCCAATTAAACCTAGGCCCATATACCTTACCGAATGAATATTACATACAAACATATCTTTAACATCTAGCTTCCAAAAATATCTCACTCATTCTATGGATAAACACAGAATCACCCACCACACGACAGTCATTCCAAACCACAAGCATCTACCCCCCTATCCCATTATACCACCCAAAATCACATCCAAAACCATAAAGTACAATAATAAAACTAATTTCACCCTATTAAAATAGATTTTATAGTAGAAACACTCTAATAACTTATCATCCCAAAATCCGAAGTCATTCATCATACCTTTCTGGAATATCCCTATTCGGTTATGTTTAATTCCTCCTAGAATCTATCTGGAAAAAATCTATATTTGTTATTTTTAACACTTTAAGTGACCAAAACTACATCCTTTAGAAAATGCATTCCAATAATCAAACTATTCCATAGTAATTCCATGTATATACCTAACATACTACGGCTTTATTAGCAAGGCATCGAATGCCTACCCAAACTTTTTAAGGGTCCCTATATATCTTTTTTCATAAAGGGACCATATAGATACAACATATGAGCGTCATGTACCATGATTTACATGACCCGTGACCAGATAATCTAACTAGGGTAAACAAAGTAGAATTATAATAACAAGTTATATTGGAAAACAACAAATACATTGTTGATAATTTAAAAAATAGATCCCCATTAAAAAATGCAATCACTCACAAATAGATTTTTGTCATGTGATCCCCAAATGATAAATATTATTCATGATAATCACCCACCTTTAAATGGTACCAGAGAAAAAATAATATATAACATTTTTGATAAAGTCATCATATTTAGTAAAAAATCCCATGAATAAAAACACTATCCAAGAACAACAATACCATCACCCTATAAAACAAGACTTCCCACTAGAAATGTGTTCATTACTCACAAAAATATAGTTCATCACAAGATCCAAAACATTATTAAAACACTTATATACTATCTCCAAAAATCATTAAATACAAAAAAATCTCTAATACCACTTTGAGACACCATATCCTTATATTCCCCTTGGATTAAGAGTCCTATGTGGCCTCAAGCGCACCTCCCCATACCCAAGAGAATCCAAAATATTTGTGATGGAATATTCCTAACAATAAAAAGACTATTTCTTTGAATTTATTTAATAAAACATTCGAAAATTACTGAAAAGTATCTATCACAAATATCAGAGTATGTATAACCAAACCAGTATACTATTTTAATAAATTGAATACAATATACAGACCCACTTTCATAAAAAAACAAACAAATGATCACCCAATATAATGATTGAAAAAAATACATAATGGCCTGAATTCCATTTCGAGGCCTCAAAAAGAGTGTCTACATATACAATATAATCCTCCCCAACAGGATCCACCATAAAGGTTGTACTCAAACTAAGAAAATGGTATAAGGTATGAATTAACATTGGGGTTCCAATGAATAGTGTGAAAAATAAATATTATTAGGGTCTCACTAAGTGGCCCTAGTATATGCGATCATAGGGGATTATGAATAAGGGAAATTTACGTGTCACAAAAGGGGAATCGATATCAATTACTAACAAAAAACTATGAATCCCAGTGTGTCAGGTCACCATGTACTAAAATGGTTACAATGATAGTTAACTATACCTAATAAAGTTCCATTATTTAAACCACTCATTACTTCATACATCCATCCAGGTGACCAAACATGTATCTATAAACTCAGGTTAGAGAATCATTCAATTTCCCTCCACCACTCCCTCATAGTAGGGTCCTATTTTAGGATCTGGGCCAAATTTCTCAATCAAGGTCATCCCACGTCCAATACTTGTCCTCTTGTTAGATGTAAACTAAAATGTAAATGCATGAGACACATTTACATGTTGATGATGAATTATATATATATATATATACGATATTATATACATAGTTCACATTTTAATATATGCATATTACTCATGTATTTTTCATACATGCAATGCTTGAATAATATATATATATATAAGATATATATATAAGATATATATACATATATATATATATGATATGTACATATATTATTCATTTCCCCTTAATGGTTATTCTTTAGTTATAATCTTTTAGTAATGGATTAAGTTCTTTTCTTTAATTAATTGAAAATGTTTATTGAATTATATCAAAAATTCATAAAGACATTTGATGTGTTATGAATTATGGGAGCATAAAAATTTGGGTATATTAGAGGATGTGATCCTTTCCTATTGGATGTTTGAGTGTGTGATTTTTATGATCCTATGAAAAACTCTCTTCCTCCCTAAAATCTGTGTATCTTATCCAATAATTTTCGAGTACACCTTTTGATATTAGGTATCCTCACAACGTTTTCATGGATTTATTGGATGATTTACTCCCTCATAAGTAGTTTTCTTCTGTTCATTTCACATCATGATGTTCGTCAATAATTATTCGTAGATGAAAGATAGATACCACTACAAAATTTTATTTCTAGGTACTCTATTTTACATTATTATTTAAAATTTATTTCATGAAGATATATTTTTTATGTTTGGGTCCTCTTACACTATTTATGGCCATTCGATGATAATATGAAACCCATCATTGGTATTATAGGAATCTTGTTCATGATTTAGATGTGTTTATATCACTTTGTTTACAAAGAAAAAAGATTTTTTTATAAAACTAGTGGAATATTTCAAACCCTTACATTAGATGTGTATAGGTAAATTTGACTTACCCTTAAAATTGTTGGCTACGTAAAGGTAGTACCTTTAGTTGTGGCGTTATGCGTAAGGGTAACCTCCATATTACCATTACATAAATGGTTTGTGTAAAAGAAGTTCCCTTCCACAATAGTGTGATGTAAAGGTAAATATGATTTATCCTTATGCGATACCCTTACCTATACGGTCTCCACAACGGTAACCTCATTGTTACATTTATGAATATTTTTCATGGAAAGTTAGTACCATTGTAAAAGGAGTTTATTTAAGGTCATTGAGACTTTAACCTTATTCATAAGGTAAAAAATCCTCTATATAAATGTTTTAATGTTCACCTTTAGCATTAAAATAATTTCCAACTTTAATATAAGAAAATGTGTATCGTAAAGGTAATACCAATACACAAGGGAGTTGTGTAATAGGAATATTTTTATTACATTTTTGTAGTGTAATCAAGCTTCTTAATGGTCAAATTTAATGTTTTGTTTATTAAGTATTTTAAAAACATCATTTACCATTAGACAAAGCATCTACATATGGGTAATATGGGGATAACCTTTATTTAGAAAAGGGGTTATGTGTAAGGGTAAGTAGAAATTTTTTTAAAAATTATTTCATAACTTTGAAAATGTTTTTATAGTTTATAAAATTTTTTATAACTTTCTTTAAAATAGATTTTGTTATAACTTAATTTCTAGGTATTTTATAAATAAATAAATAAATTATAAATTTTCTATAACTATAATTAATTAAACTAATATTTTTGAAATTTTTTCTAAACTATTAAAGGTTAATATGTAAAATTACATGTTTACTAAAGAAATGGAATGCATTATAATGTATAAATAAATGGCTTATATTGAAATCAAAAGAGGTGATTTATAAATTGTTTATAAATTAAAAAACATATTATATTTAGATTATATAAGATTTATATATAATATATATTTATTTATAAAATTTTCTTAATTTGTGAAATATCTTATAAATTACATTTAATATAAAATATGAAGGTACTCATATTGAAGTGAATATGAATTGTTTATATTCTTACAATTATGTAAAATATTTATAATTAGTTTTTATTTATGAATAGTTTATAAATGTTTCATGTTTAGAAAATATAAAAAGTTATTTATAGGTTAAATTTTCTAAATTTTCAGGTTCAGTAAATTATTTATGAAATATAAATAGTGTGTATTATCGTTTATATGATAAATTGGATTTAGGATTGATCATGTCTTGTCATTTTAGGGTAGATATTATAAAAAAATTCATATACCTTAACCTCAAGTTGTATTTTAGTAATGAGCTTGAGAATAGTTGTTGGGAATTGTTTTTTTATACTATGGGTTAGATGTTTCATGAATTTAATTCTCTATTGAGTAAAGTCTCTCGGGGTAGAGGGTCTTAAGGCCAAACCACCAACTTTCTAGGAGGATTTCTTTGGCTTGGTATGTTAATGGGGTTGGTTATATGTTCTTCTATGATTAATCATATGGAGTTTTTCAATCTAATATAACATTATTCATTTACCTGATGTGTTCATGTAACTTATATGTATGACATATTTTGATATGTATGGATATACATGGCTTCTGTTTTTTGGTAATTAACATTGACTTGTGGGTTGTGTAAAATGTTACACATTAATGTGTTGTGAACATATTAATTTGGTGTTGAAATATTGATTTCCAAAAGCAAAATTTTATAATCATACATACATAAAAATGGTATAAAATTTAATAGAAAATTATTTCACAATATTTAATAGTTATTAATTTAATATGTGTTTTTTTAATATTAAATGGATGAGAGTTAAAAATGAAATATCCCTAAAATACTATGTGTGATATTCCATCCAAAATAGAACATTTACATACATTGATCATTAAACTTTTTATGTTTTCCCAATAATTATGCACATAAATAATCTTTTATAAGGCATGAAAGTGATAGATAACATTGGATCATCCTTAGGTAGGTTCTTGTCAAGTTAGGTTCCCCTGAAAAGTTTTTTGTTACAATTTTCATGTGCCTTATTTTTAGTTACAATTATTTGGGAATCCCATGGGAGTGAAAATATTGGAATATAGTTAGGAAAATCCATATGATGGTGTGTATAAATATTTATGCACTAAAATATCATAGAGTCACCACTTTCATGATTGTAATTATTTCCTACCAAAATGATTAAGTGGTGATACGAACACCCAATAAAAATATTTTCATTGAGAGAAATGAATCTATTATAACTAAATTTATATGATGTATGAGTTCATCAATTTTAGTGGTAGAAACATCATTAAAAATACTTGATGAAAAGATATAAGAAATGATATTCATATGATAATGTTTATTTGTTGATAAATATGTCATCATCATCAAACTAAACTTTATGTAAATCCTTAAAATGAAAATTTTAACGTATGGAACTCCTAAGAATAGTAGTTTAAGAATGTATCTTGATAGATATAGACATTATACGTTTTAGAACCATTACTTCCTTTGTAACCCATAGTTTATGTTCTCAACATGTGAATATAGAGGATTATAAAAGTGTGAAATTTTTATTTAAGGTTTCAAAGGAATGATATGAAAATTGACCCTATGAAATCTAGTATAATGCAATAAATATGATTAAGTATTTCAATAATATTCAATATGATTGAATATAATTGGAGATACTAAATAAATATTATAAGTATTATTCTGGTTAAAGAATTCCTTATATTGACATCTATGGAAACGTCCTAGAAGGAAGGATGAATTCAATAAACATTTACTTAATATTCTCAATGTGTTGAGAATAGATGAACTAGGCATATGATGTTTGAGTTACGTTACTATATAGATTGTAAACAATGTAAAAGTTTAAAACTAGAAGAGATAAAGTTTGAAAGTCAAAAAATATTTCTTGAAGAATATGGTTAAGGTTATTTGAATACTAAGGGTACTATTTGGAAGGGGAAATGATTTTATATGATGGGATTATCTAGAATAACTAAAGGGGTTTAGGAATTTCATGGATTGTATAGGTTAGGTATATGTGTTATAGTAATCAATTATTTAATTTTTTTGGTTAAATTATACCAAATTTAATCATTACACGTGATGTAAATATATATTACCACAAAATAAAAGAGAAGAATTGAATGTTCATGTATTTTACATTCTAGTGATCGAGTAAATAGTCACCACATCTTAGCTTTGAATTTAAATATGTTTATTAATATTAGAATACTATAATTAAAATATTTGTATCATTGTCTCATTTCTATTATGATGAAAAGAGATGACGTTCAATTAGAAAGTGTTGTTATGATATTGTTTGAGATGATTAACTAAATACACATGATTTATTATTCATTGTATTTTATAACATGTTTTAATAAGAGGATATCGATAAAATATTCTTATCATGGATAAAGTGTTTATCCAAATATACTCTAAACACATATAATTCAATATACGATATAGATAAAATAGTTTATTTATTATATATTATTACAGAAATGAAATAAATGATATTTTCTAAAAGATGGAGTTGTTTTTATTGAGTCATATAAAGATATAATGAGGAGATGGTGTTATATAAGAGGAAAGTGGGAGTATGTTTGAACTTAGAGAAGTTAAAGGTCAAAAAATAAAATATTTTAATAGATTTAGTTAAATTTATTATTTACTTAATATCACAAGGGTTAGGATATATAATTGTATTGAAAACTGTAAATAGTTACAACTTGTTACTGTGAGAAAATGAATATCACTTTTAAATAAATTATTTTAACAATATAAATTTATAGTGATTATTAACATAATATACTAAATAAATTTAGGATATGTTATGGTAAATAAAAATATAAACAGTCAAATTTACTTAAAATAACATGTTAACATCAGTATTCCCTAATGGTTTATTATATCCAATACCCAACATGTATCACTTGGTATCCTAAAATAGCATAAGTTATGGTGTTAAAGATAAATGTAAATAGTTAAATTACATACCATAATTAAGTTGATAACACATTATCCTAAAAGAAATTAGTATATTTTGGTAATGTGATAATGTAAAAATATATAATATTTACAAAATATTAATAGGAAAATGGTTGATGGAAAGGGTTATAAGGATGATGATGATGCACTTATAAATAATTATAATTAAAAAATAAGATAAAATTACAAAAATTGATATTATGACATTGTGGTGTTTGAATATATGTTTAAAAAGTTGAAATTATGGAATATGATTCGTATGTCTAACCATTATTCAAACTATATTTATTCATAAATGTTTAATACTATAAGGATAGTTAGAGTACATCAAAATCTAACCTACACTACTGGTTTTATTGATAAATATATAATAATAATATTTATAGAATTGATAATAATAAACATGACCCAATTCTACACATCCAAAACATATAACATCAAAATTAAAATATTGGATCACCTAAATACCCAACTTTTCTCAGGTTTAGAGTTTTATAGAATTAGGAAAAACCCTTACATAAAAATTTATTCAAATGTTAATTTTTTCCACTATACCTGACGTTTTTTATTCAAAATTAATTTTTCATAATCTACTATAAAATTATTCTTACATAAAAAAATTTATAGACAAAAATAATTTACCATTATTATTTATAACATTGGGAAAATAAAAAAGTAAGAAGGTTGAGCTCAAATGCTCAGTAAGGGTAAACATAAGCCTTAATAATTAAATTGCATCAGTGAAATTAAGTGGATAATATGGGTATGATGACATAATAAAAGTATATAAGAGAATTCATAACCTTGAAAACATGTATCATAAATCCTTAAACACGGTAAAAGTATTTATTAAATAATAGATCCATTGAAATCTACAATAATGATCCACTAAATTTAAATCTTGTTCAAATGAACTATTTGAAATTAATAACAAGCATAAAAAATGTGTCAGTTTCTTAAAAAAATATCTTCATAACCCATGTCAGAAATAATTGGATCCTAGTTAAATATATAAGATAAAACTCCCCTATTAACTCCCTCCTTCTTTATTTTAAAGACAAGGAACATTACTCAATGCATTAAAGATATATATCGGGTTTACCAATTGTATAATCTATATTGGGATCACCCATTATATAATATGTATCAGGTTCAACCATTATATAAGATTTATCAGGATAACTCATAAAAAGGAGTTATACTAGGCTCACCCATAATCATTAATAATGTCTAAGTACTATTTATGACTAAATTAATTAAAGGTTTCCACTATTTATCATAACAACCTTGAAAAAAAATTCTTTTATATATTGGTTAACCCATGGAAAAGAAATGAGATTCATGAAAATTTGTTTATAATAATCATCATAATCTATATAGAATAATAAAATGTAAAATATCCAAATATCATAATCCTATTAAAGTAGAGGAATCATTAAAGTATGTTGATAGGGATGGAAATACCTTTAATATAGAAATTTCTTTGAAAACATAGGAAAAATCCTTTTTCTTTTGATAATGATTTAGAAAAAAATTATATATCATTGGTAAAAATTATTTATTTTAAACTAACCATGAAAACTTATAAGGTGATATTTAATAAAAAGGGCGGTTGTGATGGTGTGAAAATATATTCATATGTAAATTATAAAACTAAACATTCTTTTCAAAATTTTGTAACGAGAGACTAAAGTAAACCATTCACAAAATATTAAAAGGTTTCCTTTATAAAAAATTAAAAAAATTTGAAATGTTATGTAATATTGCTTAAGGAAATAATTTATTTTTAGAAAAGAACATTTTTGAAATATTTTTAGAAAAAATGGTTATGGAAGATAAATATTCTCCACTTAAAATATGATAAAAGGTTGGTATCACTTAAAAAACATTATTAATGCTTAATTAGTCAATAAGGGTCGAAATGTAAATCAAACATGTAAACCATATTAAAAAAATTAATATTAGATATGTATCTCTAGAAAATAAGAGCACCTTATTTAAACACAAGGATCCTTGAACATAAATAATCTCGAAAATAAAGAAGACTGAAACTTAAATTATTTAATTCTTTAGAAACATTAAAAATAAAAAAGTCATTTAAAAAATGATTATGATATGGATATATAGATTTCAGGAATTTCAAGTAGTAAAATTTTAAATTTATTAATTATCTATTGAGTACACCATGCAAGGAAATCATGGTTAATTCCATGAAACGTGTTATAGTAAAATGGGATTGAGAAAATGAAAACAATTGAAAAGATCCTAACTTTTAATGTTATAATTAACACATGAAGCGATTATGTGAACATATGTAAGTCTGTATAAGAAATTTCAAATATATCATAAAATTGTTTTATATCAATTCATATATACTCCCTTCACAATAAATATAATGGTGAATAGTTATAAGAAAATGAAAGGAAAAAGAGTTAAGAAAACACTTTTCACTTGGTCACATTCAATTCAAATTACCATTAATGAAATTATTATAATTAAAAAATAAAATAACATGAATTATTAATTATTCATGATATAATAATTAAAATGGGTAGTATATACACCATATAAAATAAATTAGGTGCATAACATTAAAACATGCTCCAAATAAGAAAAATTGGGGTGAAATCTTTTTCCTCAAGTCCAAACATTCCATGTATATATGTTAACTACATTATAATAAATATTTAAAAATTATTTGATTATTTATGAAAATTTAAAATATTTAATACTCCATCATTGATAAATTTATTTCATTTATTTCAATAAAATATTTAATTACTTAATATCTTTATTTTTTCTTGGGTATTTTAAGGACATTTGGTTTATAATTTCAAGAAAACATTTGTATGTTGGCCAACGTTGAACTGGTAATTATTAGATAATATAAAGAATAAAAATAATTACGTAATTATCAATTTTATACATTAATTATAATTTTAAAAATAAATCTGAATGATGCTAATGAAATATCAATTGCATTACAATCATCGTGATAACAGACCATACAAACGTAAGAGTAACATCTCCATTCCTCAAAGAAAACGAGTGAAATAAGGTAAGTATTATTTTATATTTATAATTTTTTTATTATATTATAAATATAATATATAATCTTTAAATACATTATATATACCATCCATATTATGCGGTGATGAAAAATTAATGACTTCGCTTTGTGGAGGTGGTAATCTGCATTTACACATGAACAATGCTATCATTATTCAATGGATGTAATGGTAAGAAAATGGATGAATTATTTTAATTCAATAAAAATAATTATATAAGTAATATCATATATATACATTAAATTCATAATTTTTAAAGTCCATGAGATTCGGTGGTGGAAAGTGGATCACATTACTTCGTGGAGGTGGTAGTCCACACATATGTACAAACGTTGTTTTCAATCCACATAAGATGGAAAAGCAGATGACAAATCATTGTAACATTGTAATAATAAAATTTAAATATTTATTAAATACCTATGTAATTATATCATCATGTTTTAATAATATTTTTAAGAATTACAGGAATAAATAAATTTAATGAGGTCGAGTTAGACGATTACCTCTTATACGGGAAACCAACGTCAGATATTTTTTAAATAACCATTGGAATGGTCTTTCAAAAAATAAATAAACTCTTATTCATGTATAGGTATTTTGGAAATGTAGTTGATATAGGTTTTTTCAATTTAAATGACTCAAAATGGTGTAAAGTGGAGAAAGGGGAGGGGTCCTTTTATAAGGAATGTGGTATTATTTTATTTTCAAATCATATTATAATATAATATGTGTATAACTCATATAAAATTGTTCCAAAATGATATTAATTATAATATAATAAGTATTTTTTATTAGTATAATCATAAAATCAAATTTATATAGGTTTAGATATTAGTTTAATCCTTATCTTTTGGATTAAAACCATAGTTAACAAATGTTAACCTTAACCATGGTAATGAATTTTTCAATATTAAAGAGTTATAATTTTAATTATAAGGTTATAAGTGGATCATAAAAAAGAAAAGGGATGATAATTTTGGTAAATTTTTATCGTATGTTTTCTATTTCAAGATATTTATTTCAAAATTTTAATAAAATAATATATCTTTAATATCATTTTCACAATGTTCATTTATTTTTACTTTAAAGAAAAGAATGTATTATTTTAATATAAAACATTCAAATATACCAAATATATTATATTTATCTATAAAATTAATGGTACCCAATACCTAACTAAATAATTTTAATGTTTTTAAAGTCAGTTTCATTTTTTATTGCTTGCACAAACACCGTGTCAGCATTATGTATGCACTTATGGCAACTATTTCATAACTAAAAAATAAAAATAATATTCCATGATAAAAAATAATCTTTCCTTCAAATAAATATTTAATACTAAAAATTATTTTCTATTATCCATTTCAAAAAACATTATAAATATTCAAAAAGAGTGATATTTTTGACTTTATCATTCACTTGAAATATTATAATGTTAAAATTCAATGATAAAAAAAAGAAAGGTCATATTTTTAAATTTAGGGTGATTATAAATAAAATATAATTATAAAATTTAATTAATGTATGTTTTTAATTAATTTTAAGCCTTGTCACTTTAGTTGTATCTATAATTAACCCATTTTACCTTTACTGTGACAAAAATATATTTAAAATGGTTATTATTTATATTAAAAAAAAAATGACCTTATTACCTGATACTAGTTATTATAATTTCAAATATTGAATATATTTTTTAAATTAAATTCATATATGTAAAATATATTAATTTAAAATTAAATCATAAAAATGTTACAAAAATCGATTTTCCATAAAACCCCCTTTTAGGTATAAAAGTGTTTTGATTCCAAATTCAAGTATAATATCGATTCAAATAAAATATTCTGAATTATTTTTAATCAAATATAACTAATTTAATATTAAAACTAATCCAAAATAGAATATGAATTTTTAATTATTTGAGACAAAAGGAAAATTTCAATAAGAATCACAATTTTTCATTATTCAATGAAAACTAAAAAAATCAAGAAAATTATGAAAACTTTATCCAAGATTATTTCGAAATGATGATTTCAAAAATTATTTAAATTTTATAAAATAATTTTTTTAAAATATCTATAAATTAACTATAATATGTTCTCACAAAAATAAATTAAATCCATTTTTTAATAAAACATTTTTTGATGTATAAAATGAATTTACTAAAAAATTATTTATTATTTAATAAGAATTAATTAATGAATTTATATTAAGTTTTATATTTATATATATATCACAATGTGGTTAATCATATTTATACCCACCAATTTTAGGAATAGGTTATAAATATTATATTTAAATATTATTATTCCATGATCTCTTTATGCTTGATGTTACATTTTATATACACTATCGAATACAGTTCTCCTTTACAATATTAGGATATTACAATATACCCAACACTAATAAATTAAGAACTCAAACAATTAAACTTTATCATTGCAATCAAGATGTTTAAATTTAAAAATACCTTTTTATTTTTAGAAATATATATCAGTAAATGGGTTAGTAGTACTTTATTTTCAAAAGAGGAAAAAGAAAATAAAATAGTGATTTAGAATAAAACATTCTTGGTTTCTAAAGAGGATAAAGTTAGTGATAAGTGTAAATATATATACAAAGGAAACATTTAATTCCTAAATAAGGTCGGAGAGTGATAGAGATCATTGATCATAAGAAAGTGAATGATCTTGAGAATGTCAATAACCAATAATCCATAAATCAACGAGGTTTTAAAAGACCACCATTTCATCAAAAAACAAGGTAATAAGATAATATTTTTTTATCAAGATCATTTTCAATGAGTTAAAGAATTAATTTATAATATATACTATAAACATAAAAAATACTGAATTAACAACTATAATTTTATCCTTTAATCAATTTCAAACACAATCTAATCTATTACTCCAAAAGCTATGAAATAAAGATTATTTTTTCATGAATGAATCAATAAAGTAAAATTTCAATGAATCAAATAATTCCAAAAAAGGATAAAAATATATTCTTCCTATTGGTATAAATTAATAAAAAACAAAATATTTATCCTAAGGTATGATAATTTTCAAAATGAATAAACCTTCATTTTAAAAAATAGTACATTAATCACAAATATTTCTACAATAACACTAAATTATAAACATAGATCATTACATAAATAAATATCACTATATCCGAAATTATATTTTCAATTCAACATTAACGAATAATACACATTAAACCTATGTTTATATATACCTCAACATAATAAAACATATCCCAAAATAACATTAATCACATCAAAATATAATCACTTAAAACCTCAAAAGGGGTTTCTATGCCATTGAACTTATGATCAACCTTAATATTATAAAATCCTGATGTTATCCATAAATATATAGTTAACCTCACATAAAAACAACCTAACCTCAAAAGTTATGTAATCTTACCACTGGTATCAACTATAACATTCTTGAACATTCTCTCCCAGATCCAATGCTAAAAATAAAATCATAACATTTATGGATTTGATAATGATAAATTTGTTTCAATTTTATCCATTCAATACATATAACAATAATAGAAAAATATTATACCACTTATATTCTTAATGATATTTTAGGGTTACAGTTGTATAGAATAAGGAAATGCTTTTACATAAAAATACCCATTTATTTAAATGCGTATTCTCCCACAATAACCTAATTTTTTATTACACATTTAGTCTTTAAAATCTCATTTAAATTTTTTCACACACAAATCCTTTATAAAAAATTCATTTGACATCATTATTTTTAACCTAGGTAAAAGGAAAATATAAGAATGGTGATTTCAAATTCTTAATAAGGGTAAAAATAAGCATTAACACTTGAATGTAACTGCTGATTATATAATGTGCATAAGGGTATGATGATATTATAAAAGTATATATTTTAATTCAAACCCATAAAATATTGGATCGTAAATCAAGAGATATGGAATGATTCTTTATCAAAGGTTAATAACTTTTACAATGGGTAGCAGTTGTAAGGCCCCAACCTTAAACATTATATAATCTTATGTTAAGTAAATAATTTTAATTTATTCACATTGAATATATTGCATGTTTTGAGTTTTATAGAATTAGGCCATAATAATGACATAACAACTCAAATATTACAATGTAGAAACTTCTAATCACTAAAAAATGTTTCACAAAATAAAACTCTTTAAAATAAAACATGATTACATTTTCTAGATAAAAAATATTCATAACATTCATCATAAAATCCTAGTTTATCATACCTATACTTATAAGATATGAAAAAAAGTTTAAAACTTTTAATGACCAAAAAAATATCATTAAGGTGTATAAAATAAGGAAAGAAACCATTAGTATATGAATATTTTAACGTCGTGATTTTATTTTTCAGAAAATCGTAATTTTTACCCATAAAACATAAAATTTTAAACATAACTCCTAAAATCATAATATTCTTGTAACATACATAAAACAAATAAATCATAAACATAATCTGGTGGAATCCATATCATTATTAAATTGTATCTTTCATTACTATATTAGCAGTAACCTTCATGGTTAAGTTTGGAATACACATCATAGTATATTCCCTAAATATCTTAGGAGAGACCTAACCAATTAAATCCATCTTATTACCAAATGCATTGGAGAGATATCATAGGCTCACAATACCGCAATCTATCTTGGAACAACCCATATGTGTAAACAATTCCCAAGAACCAGAAAATTAGAACAAAACATAAATAATGTATAAAAAAATAATAACTTTCCCCTATTAAAATCACTTTGCATTTTTACAAAGCTGGGCACACAAAAAAAAATATTTTATTTGAAAATAAAATGGAAAAATTATGATGGAATCATCAAAACTATAAAAAGACATAATAGTTTGAAAATCCATTCATTGTGTATATGTTAAAAAAATATTCGACATTATTGAAATAATCCATCTATTTTTAATACACAGTTAAAACATTTAATAAGAACATTTTTGAATCAAAGTGTCCCATACTACTTTGAAAAATTTGAATAGAATTAACATTTTAAAAAATTACTTTCTATATAAATAAGTCCCAAAAATAATTTTAAAAACATTGACATTAATGATAATGATTTATAAAAATAAATCTTTAAAACATTTAAAATAATCTTTTAGATAAATAGTCCCTTACTTCGAGTCCAACTCATCTTGTATATTCTTTATATTCATGAATAATATAATAATGTTAATTTATAATTAAATTAGAAAATTTACCAAGTTTATTATTACATTTTTATAACTTATTACAATTTTATAGAAAGTACTTAATTATTTATGTTCATATCAGATGTTTTGCCGATATTCGATACTTTAGTCGAAAATGAACTTGGTATGATTTCAGTAGTCTATGTGGTCATAAGTCCATTATCCATATAATAATATTAACGACTTAATAATAAATTTAATATTTAAACTATACATTTAAATCCATTTATTAAATATTTATATGAAAAATGAACAATATTACTATCATGGAGACAGTAAGTTGTGCGTACGCATGAATAACATTTTAATTTTTCAATGATCATTATGAAAAGAAAGTTATTATAATTTTATTTTCCCAAAATTATCATAACATCATTAAAGAAATATTAATATCATACAAGGGATGTGGTGATTAAAAAATAATCGCATCGCCTCATGAAGGTGATAGTTCACACATACGCACGAAAGGCATTATCATTTTTATGTGCATGGAAAGTAAGAACATAATTGATATATTATTATGTTATAATTATAAATATTTAATTAATAATACTTATTAACATTAATTCCATAATTATAACTAGTCTTGAGAGACAATTAGGGAAAAAAATTATATCAATTTGTGGTAGTGCTAACTCACATGTACGCACAAATGATTAGTTCCTTTCCCATTTAATGGAATCAGATATGGTTTTAGGTGGTGATATTATAATAAAAACATATCATTATAATTAGGATTTTGGATTTATTATATCATAATTTTTGAAGAATATTTTATGGAAGTGGAAGAATAAATAAAATTAAAACAATTAAATAAAAACGTTACATTTCCTTCGGCGATCACATTTTTTAACACCTTAACACCTATAAAGAGGGTTTAATGCCTAAAATATGACCTATATAATGTAGAGAGGTATTATATTAAGGTATTTGGTGGATATTGGTAGTTTGTTTTTAATTTTAATGAAAATAGATGAATGAGTTCCCTTTTTATAGGAGATGTGAGGGGAACTCCTAAAATTAATAAATGTATTAAATTAATATAAATTTATTTTCAATTTCTATTGGGTACAAACTGATTTATTTATAACATATAAATATTATGGGTATAAATAAAATCATATAATGAATATAATATCCATTTTCAATATTTTTTAATCCTTATCTTTTTGTTTTAACCCGTTTTAACTATTACCATTTTTACCAAGTAATTTACACTTTGCGGGTTAAAATAATCTCCAAATCAGGAAAAAATACCTTATAATGAGTCATTAATGATATTTTTAATTTTATATAATCTTTTGGGATAAATATTATTTTTATAAAAATTTTGTATCATCTAATTATATAATTTATAATTTAAGATATAAATTATGTAAATTTTTATACTATTCATTACATGACATTTTTAAAAACTTATAACCACTTGATTACTTAAAAAAAATAATTTAACTCATATATAACATGTTAATGTCATCCATAAAATTATTATATAGCAAAATATATTTCAAAAAATATTTCTTCTAATATTATTAATAATATTTATTTGATTCTTCCTTTATTAAATATATTACTACATCATCATTGTTTTGAAATTAAATTAAATTAATTAAAGTATAAAAATTATAAAGAAATTACCATGATTTATATGAAAGTTTTATATTTCAAATTAATATTTATATCAGAATTTATCTTATATATAACCCTATATTAAAAATTATTTTCTTATTCAAAATTTGAGTAAGACATTTTAACTTATTTGTAAATAAAATATAAAAATGTCATATTCTTACCCCAGTGGCTAGAAAATGTTATAATTTATCCCTAAGGATGCTTTTGGTCGAAAAACGCACATAATATGAAATTAGTAAAAGTTATAGTATAATTATATAATATTATAATATTATTGATACCATTAATTACCTGACTTACCCATAACCGTGGTAAATAAAATATTTAAGTTTCTATTCAAAACAATCTATTTTATCTGATTAGACAAAAAATTTCATACTAATTATAAAAATTTATGTACTTTTTTCAAAATTAAACTCACATAAGTGGATAAATTAGGTTTAACACTAATCCTACGGATGTGGCGAGAAGGTGGGTAAAAAAGACATTTCAAAATTTCAATAAGTTTTTATATCTAATTTAAATATAAAAATTACTCCAAGGAAATAAATTGGATTAAATTATAAAAAACATTTAATTACTATTTAAAACCAATTAAAAAGATAATATAACTATAATTAATTTAGATGAAAAAATGGTTTAATTTAAAATGTTGTATTTATAACTATTTATTTAAAAATGAATATTATCAAAAGAAGACAAAAAATTCAATAAAAGTAAATTTTGATATCACACTTCCAAATAATAAGTTTATTTTGTAATATAAAACTTATAAAAGTGTCCAAAACAAAATTTAAAATGGGTTCTCTATTAAAAGGTAGTAAAAATTCATTTTTTGAAAAATACTTATTTTATTTTTAAAATCAGTTTTGTTATTATACTAGGACAATAAAATAAATAAGATGAATTTTAAATATTATATTGAATTTATATTTTATTAATAAAATCCTAAAAGAGTGATTTGATTATTTTATAAACACTATTATTCTCATTTAAATAGTTATTCATAAAAAATCATCCTTTATATTCAATTTATTTTTATTTAATTTTATAATTAATTTTGTAACCAATGAATAATTATATAAACATGTGTAAAAAATATTTTCATAATATAGTTAATCCTTCTCATTCCATCCATTCTAATGGCTATGTGATAAAAATCATATTAAATAATAATATAAAGTTGTTCATTTAAGCCAAATGTAGTGTATCATGTATGCTATCAAACATAGTGTTTCCTTGTAAAAACTCAGGATGTTACATTATACCCCCTTTGAAAATTTAATCCTCACAATTGGAATCTGAGGTGAGTAACTGAGGTATGACTTTTCAAAATAAAATTATTGTAATCCCACATCGTAAAAATGATTAACAAAACCTATGATTTAAAAGAAAGAATGGAAAGTAAGAAGGTCTACTGAGATAACACATACTAGGGTTCCATGTAGAAAAACATGGATTTGGAATAGAAAAATAAAGATCATGTACAAATGGAGAGTAATTGAAAATATCATTAAGATAAAGTTAAAAATCACAAAATAATAAATTTGTGATGGGTTAAACGACCTTTGATTTCAAAGTTGGAAAAGTAAAGGGAAAATGTTTATGTTTTAAGATCAATTTCATAGTATTTTGGAATTCATTTTCTACCTAGTCTAAGATCATAAGGAAATATATGAACTTGACAAGTATAGTTTCATAATTAAATCAAATTTCTCCATAAACTCATCTTTTTGAAGAAGAATTTTTCATGCCTGATTCCACTTATAGAGAATCAAATAATCCAAAAAATATTAACTATTTATTCATCCTATATTGAAACATTCACCAAAAACAGAATGGTTAAGATAAAATAATATAATTACCAAAATATAACATACATTAAAAGAATAATTATTATCATTAATCTTGAAAATTCAATAGTAATACCCAATGATCAATGCAGACCATTTAAAAAATACTATCTTTTAAAATCCTTAAAATAATCCAAAATAATATTAAAACCCAAAATTACTTGTTCACATAAAATTTCAAGATAAAGTTTAACATTTTTCTCTAAATAGCATTAATCACACATAATGTCTCATACCAAAAAGTTAATTTCCTAAATAACATAATCTCCATTTGATGATAATTATTTCCTTAAATAACCTGAATCACCATAATTCTACAATTAAATCACCAATTCTTACAAAATATAATTCAAAATTTAGATTATCATATAAAATCCCACAATATTCTATTTAACTTAATCATATAGGATTCCCAAAATAGCGATTGACTTCCAAATATACATTCATCACTTAATACCCAAAATCGTTTTCCAATTCCAAGGATATCCATTTGACAAAAATAAGTTCCCAAAATCAAATTATTCTTAATCCATCAACTTTTTCAACTAAAAATAGAAACTCATACTAAACAAAGACATCATGTAGTCCAGTTTTAAGGTATTCACCCTTGTTACCCTTCAGTTATGGTTTTAATTCCCATGGCCTTGCCTGACGTGATGAGTTGTCATCCATACTATGGGTTTTCCTTTTTATAAATATATATAATTAATATGAAATTATAAAAAAAATCTTCAAAAATAACGATAACATGTATTAAAATCAAAGGTTATCTCATACTTTTCATTTTCCTTCTCAAAATGTAATAACTCAGAACTACCTAAAAAATAAAAATCATATATAAAACCTAAAGGTTATCAATAAATTTATAATTATATAAAAAATATAAGAGATTATTCTTCCTAAAAAAAAATTCACATAAAAACATAAGGGCTATAGAGAACACATAAAGTTTTCCAAATTACTCCCATCATAAAAAGAGTAGTTATACATTTAAATATTTCATCATCCTATAATCTACCATAACTCTTGAATCCCTTATAATCATTCATCATTCTTTATGATCCTTTATCCATGAATTTTCATCCTATTCTTTAATACTTATTTCCGACAAACAAGAACATGAATCATGTCCTAGGATTAAATAATGTGAAATCACGAGTCCATAAATAGTACATACATTTCACATGTCATTTTTTAGTTTCCTCTTCTTAGATTGTGATGGCATTATGTATTGATAAATATATATTTGTACTAACATGATGATCCAATTTATGAACCTACTTCATAGGACATTGATTTTTAGAATGATCATACTCCCTGCATTTAAAACATTTAACTGATAATTCGAGAAGAACTTATTTCCCATTAATGGAGTCAACTGAATGCTTATTTTTTTCTTGGATGATTATTTCTTTATAACATCCATTACTAGACCTAAAACATCATAAATTCCATTGAAGAAATTTTTCATGGAGTTTGTTTCCACATTCTTAAAATTTGTTTCGTGGAATGTATTTTACAATATGATCATTATTACATATACATCCAAAGGAATTAATTTCTATTGTATATGTTGCATTAGGAAACTCACCAAGGTTCCAGTGGTCAATCATGAATCCTGATAGTTTGTTTAGAAATCCAAAGGAATTAATTTCTATTGTATATGATGCATTAGGAAACTCACCAAGGTTCCAGTGGTCAATCATGAATCCTGATAGTTTGTTTAGAATACCCAAAATAGTTATCATTAAAACTCCCATTTAATTCAATATCATATACCGAGAACAACCACATTTTCCTTCACATCCATTGTTACTTTAGTTATTACTAGATAAATCTATTTAATAAAACAAAATATGTTAGTGTGAGTATATGAATAAAAACATTATATAATATCTTATGGGGAAATTAACCACTAATATATACCTATTCATGTTATCTGAAACTCATTAAATTTATCTTACTTAATTATGAATCTTTTCTAATTTTCTAACTATTGTAGTTATATATGACTTTTTACTTATGCTTAAATAACATCATAACCTTTAATGTTTTCTAAAATAACCTCTGATACCAACTATAAGTCCCCAAACATAAAAATTATACAATCTTGAGTGAAGTCGAGAATTTTTTATCATTGAAATTGAGGATATTTTTATTTTTAGTGTTTTAGAGAATTTTCCCAGAACAATTACTTGACAACTCAAATATTAAAATGAAGACACTTCTACTCAATATCCATTTTTTCCCAAAATAAATATCTTTAAAATAAAACATGATTTATTTTTCCTAATAAAAATATTCGTAACATAAATCTTAACATAATTTTTTCTCTTACTCATCCTTATACCATGTGAATTTTTTAAACATGGGATGAGAACTGAATGAACAATATGGTGTATAAAAGGAGGAAAGAAACTGTTATTCCACGAATATTTTAAATTGATGAAAACATTTTCAAAAAATAATATTCCTCACTCATCAAACATAAACTCTTATGAATACCACATGATATCATATACTACCTATAAAACACTATATAAATCATAAATCATAAAAGTAATATTATAGAATCCATATCATTTTTACATTGTAGCATTCAAGGCTATATAGGGAGTAACCTTCTTGGTTACATTTGGAATATCTATCATAATATATTCCCTAAATCAATTAGGAGACACCCAACCGTTTAAATCCAACTCATTATCCAATGCATTTGAGAGATATCACAAGATATCTGCCCTTAATTTATAATGAAACCACCCATATACATAAACAATTCCAAAGAACCAAAACATATATACAACACATAATTCATGCATAACAGAATAATAACATTACTACTTTGAAATAACTTTACATTTTTACAAACCTCACACTCAAAAATGAAAACACATTATTTGAAAATAAAATGGTAAACTTGTGAAGTAAGAATAAAATCATTAAAGATATAAAAAAAATAGAAAAATCCATTCATGAAATATTGGTTAAAAAATATTCTATGTTATTGAAATAAACAACCCTTTTATAGAACAAAATTACAACATTTAAAAATGGGATTTTTAGATCATGGTTTCCAACTAAAATTTTAAACTTTTGAAATAAATTATATTTTTAAAAAAGTAATTTTTATATAAATAAATCTTTAAACCCATTTTAAAACATTTAAATTGATGTGAATGATTTATAATAATAAATCTTCAAAACATTTAAAATGATATTTTAGTTAATGAGTCTCTTACCTCGAGTCTGAATCCATCCATACATTATTTATCATCTTGAATATTAAAATTAGGTTAATTTATACTTTCTTGAGAAAATTATAAAGTTTATTGTTCCCTTTATATCACTTATTACAATGTTATAATTAATTAATTAATTAATTAATTTCATATAAGATGTTTTGTCAAATTCGATACTTGAGCTAAAAATGAACATGGTATAATGTCAATAGTCCATGTGGTCATAATTAATTTATCTCTAGAATAATATTAATGAAATAATAATAAATTTTATATATCAATTATACCTTTAAATCCATTCATTAAATCTTGATATGAAAAATGAACAACATTACCATTATAGAGACGGTAATCCGTACACATGAAAGAGTAACGTTTTTAATTTTCCATGATTTCTATAGAAATAAATAATTATAATTTTATATTTCCAGAATGATCATATAATCATTAACATAATATTAATCATTTAAATATAATTTTATATATCATACAAGTGATGTGGTGATTAAAAATCAATCAAATCTCTTCGAGGAGGTGATAGTTTACTAGTAAGCATGATTGATGTTATCATTTTTATGTGCATAGAAAGTAAGAACATAATTGATATATTATTCTATTATAATTATAAAAATTTCATAAACATAGCATAGAAACATTAATTCCATCTTTATAACCAGTCTTGACAGAAATTTACTGAAAAATAATCATACTGGTTCGTGGAGGTGATAGTCAACACGTACACATGAATGATTAATTATAGTCTCATTAAATGGAATTAGAGACGAATTTACGTGATGATATTAACATTAAAACATCTCATTATATTTATTATATTTGATTTTTTATCTTATCATGGTTGGAGAAGATTTTATGGAAGTGGAAGAATAAAAAAATTAGAAACACTTAAATGAAAACATTATGTTTCTTCAAGACAATCACATATGCTTAACACCTTAACCCCTCTAATGAAGGGTTTTATTCCTAAAATAAAAACTATGGAATATGGGGAGGTATTATAATAATTTTTTTTGAATATATAGGGTTCAAATATAATGTTTTGTAAGTGTATATAATAGAAGTGAATGGGTGTCCTTTTAATTGGAGAGGGGAGGGGCACTCTTAGAATTATTAATAGAATTAAATTAATATAAATTAATTTTCAATTAAAAAATGGGTAAAATATGTTTTTAAAAAAATAATTAATGATTATGTGTATAAATATAAAAATAACATGAAAAATAGACAAGTTTTTAAGGTTTTTCAATATGTATCTTTTTGTTTTAACCTATTTTAACGCTTACCATTTTATCATGTATTTTACACATTGGGGGTTAACATAACTACCAAATCATGAAAACAAGACCAATTAATGAGAAATTAATGACAGTTTTATACTTATATAAACATGGTGTCCGAATATTATATTTTTATAAATTTTATATAATTTAATTAATTTTTTTATATTTTAAGATATGAATTATGTCATTTTTCACACTATTCGTTACTTGTATTTTTAAAAAATAGTAACTATATTCCTTAAAAATACATACTTTAAATCATCAATAAAATGTCTATATAATACATAAAATTATTTTATGGACTAAAAAGATGCAAATTATATTTACATTAATATTATAAAAATCATTTGTT
Source organism: Viscum album (assembly GCA_963277665.1). Taxonomy (NCBI): domain Eukaryota; kingdom Viridiplantae; phylum Streptophyta; class Magnoliopsida; order Santalales; family Viscaceae; genus Viscum; species Viscum album. Next base: position 2,053,600,817 of record OY728150.1, on the reverse strand, counting down.
CGTTTCTTCCTTTAATAAATCTATTACTACATCATCATTATGTCACAATTAAATTTAATTATTTAATATCTAAATACAATAAATAAATTATAATGATGTATATAAAAATTTTATCTTTCAAATTAATATTTATAGTCAAATTTATCTTCTATATAACCCTATATTAAAAATTATTTACTTATTAAAAATATAAATATGGAATTTTTAACTAATCCTTAAATAAAATATAAAAAATGTCATATTCTTACTCAAGTAAATTGAAAATTTTATAATTTGTTAAAAATGATGATTTTGGTAGAGAATAAATCCAAAAAGGAAATTAAAAAAATTGTTAGGATAAATTTATAATATCATAATATTATTTTTATCGTTAATTACCCAAATTACCCTTGAATGTACTAAATAAAATTATAATGTTTCAATTTTCCAAATATAAGTATTTCCAACTAGATAATAAGTTTCATACTTATAACAATTATTTATATAAAATTTTCAAAACTCAAATCATGAAAGTGTCTAAATATGGTTTAACACTAATCATGTAGATGTGGCAAATAAGATAGGTAAAAGAGACCTTAAAAAATTGAAATAACTTTTTATATCTAATTTCAATATAAGAATTACTCCAATGAACTAAATTTAATTAAATGATGAAAAATATAGTTTAATTATACATTAAAACCAATTAAAAGAAAAAAATTACTATAAATAATCAAGATGAAAAAGAAGTTTTAATTTAAAACATATTAAGTTTAACTATTAATTAAAAAATGAATATTATCAGGAAAAGGAAAAAAATTCAACCAGAGTAAATTTTTATCTGCCGATTCCAAATAAGAAGATTATTTTTTAAAATATAACTTATAAAAGTGTTAAAACTGAATTTAAAATGGGTTCACCATCAAAAGGTGCTTAAAATTCCATTTTTTAAAAATACTTATGTTATTCTTAAAATCAGATTTGTTCTTACATTATGACTCAAAAATACATAAGATGAATTTTAAACATTCTATTGAATTTATATTTACTTAATATAACCCAAAAAAGTTATTTTATTATTTTATATACAAAATTATTCACATTTAAATAGTTTTTCATTGAAACACATCTTTTATATTAAATTGGTTTTTATTTAATTTTCTAATTAATTTGGTAACCAATGAATCATTATATAAATATGTGAAAACCATATTATCATAATTTCTTTAATCATTTTCATTCCTTATATTATAACAACTATGTGATAACTATCATATTAAATAATAATATTAAGTTTTTCAATTAAGCTAAATGTATTGTATCATGTATTCTATTTAATATAGTTTTTCTTTTTAAAAACTCGGGATGTTACAGAACTGAATTAAAATAAAATTAATGACATGTTAAAATAAAATATGAATATTAAAACCTATTGATATAATTTTAAGGTATTGATATGATTAACTAAATTATTATTATTATTATATATAAAGTGGTCATTTTATACATATTCACTTAGTTCATTTTACTAATTAGAATATATATAATTAAAAGTTCTATTTTTTATGTGATGTATATTTTATTAAAAAAAATAATTTTTGAAAAATTATGAATATTATATGGTATATATTTTATAGGTTAATTGTATTTTTATTAGTGCTTTATATAAATTAAAAATAAGAGGAGCTAGTATTTAAAAAAGTTATTTTCCTATAAAAAATCATTATATTTTATGGTTTTATTTAATGTTAATATAAATAAATTTTAGAACCTAAATTTAAATAAAAGGAAATAATTTCTAGATTCATCATCAAAATATTATATGAGGATAAATTTATGGTATTTTTATGAAAGGATTATTTTTTAGTGAATTGTGAAAAATACCATTTTTACAATTACCGTGACTTTTATGAAATTGTTATTATATAATTATGAATTAAAAATATATGAAACAATTTTTGAGAAAATATTTTTACTCTATAAGAGAGCGTTTAAATTAAAAAATAATGACTTTTTTCAATCTTATGTTTGATTTTTTGGAATATAATTATAGTATTCTATAAAATTATATTAAATTTATCTTTTGCTGCTATCCAATGATTGTCCCCCACCCCCAATATCATTTTTTATTTAGATATAATTTTAATGGGAAGTGAGAACCCTTACATCAGTACAAATGAAGCCCCAAAAGATATGAAATTTTTGTTAAAGAACAATTTGAGCTGATTAGAATCAAACTCTCTAAACATTATATATGGAATAGAGCTTACCTAAGTGCCAGGATTGACCCTCAAGATGTCTTCATAATGTTCTTCCAAGATGTTCCAAGACTGTATATATTCCTCCAAGTTAATATTCCCCATGTTGAAGCCTCTAATCAATATGCGGTTCGGCCTATTGACCCATTTACCTTTCCCCTTTTTCGTTTCCACTCTATGCATTATCCACAACATTTGGTTGAAGACTTCATGTGGAGCCATAATATCTAAGACTTGATCCAACATTTCTTATTCTGATTAAATAAGAAGATTTATGTGATTCATCACCAACAAAATCTATTTCATTGAGTCAAAAAGTGTATCCACATCATACTGATGCCCAGGAGGCCGAGTAGGTCGCACATCCTCACTCTACAACCCAGGAGGGTGTGAAACCTCGGCTAGAAGAGGGTCGGCCATAGGGTGAACTGATAGACCAATACTTGAGAGACAAAATCCCTCGAGGGTATGCCCACACCATTACATTTTTTCAAAGGAGGTTTACCTTTGCTTGTGGACATAGTTACTAGAAGACTGGGAAAGTTGGATTAGTATTTCCATGGGCATGTCCTCCGAGTATTTTTGATAAAGCCTTCTAAATATATAATGGCGTTCTTTCCCTTCCTTGAAGAGGATAAAAAATAATCCACTGCAATACCCACTTCTTTGGACTCACCGTGGCAGTCCGTAGCTGAATCCTCAAATTGGAAGACCTCCCCTCCCTTATCAGAATCCTCACCAAGATTGTCCTCCATCACAATACCTTCACCAAGAGCATGACCCCCACTATCTTGCAACACAACAAACTGATTTTGAGAATTCTTGAAACGCCCCCCAGATTATTCCTTCTCAGCGTAGGAAGGTGTGTCCTTCATGGCCTGCATAGATATGGTTGGACCTCTTGGAAGTATAAATCCATGACCCATGTATTGAAAATGAATTGGAGTTTCATCCAATACCATGTTATGGAGATCCTAACACATGGATGTTTCCACATCAACTGTGTCATTCATAGAAGCTTCATTGAGTGGAAGAAACTTCATTCACATACCACCATCCAAGTGCGCCTCCCTGTCCTGGTGCCCATCCACTTCCTAAACCTTCCTTCTTCCGGACCCCAACCCTTTTTTCATGACGATCTCCAGAGGAACAGGGATCACCCAAGTCCCATTTCAGGTGGTTGAAAATATCAGAAACTTTTATGTTCAGTTGTGTATCCTTTGAAACCTTCAGGGGAACCTCCATATCTGCAACCCTTAGATCAAAACTCACTGGTGCATTGTCTCTCTAGAGCTGGGGATTAGTAGCTTCTTCCACATTCAAGTTAACACCCTCAGGACCTGCAAGAAATCCAGACTCACTCTGAGTAGTAGGAACGACCCCCCCCCATGATGAGAATGGCTACGACGGAATACCGATTGTGAATGCCCCATGAATTGACCTGATGAAAAATATTATGACCAAGATTTGAATATCATTGGTTGTATATACCAAAACTCCTCCGCCATTATGATTTATATCCAATCTACGAGAAGCTTATAAAAATCCACTTCCACACAAATATAAGGGAATATAGGGTGACAAACTGAGTTGGTATGGCTATCCGAACACAAAAAATGCCCGACCAAATTTCCTAGAATTCAAATGATGGAGGAGTTTTGAAAAGGGGAAGACCTAGAAAACATACCCAAATTTCCATTATTGGAGTATCCTATTTTATATGGAAGTCCTAGGAACATCAGAACTGGTAGAACTGAGAGTCATTATAGGTTCAAGGAGCTCTGACCCATGCTTGCATCAGGTCCTCCTCCGATGATACGTGAACCATAAAATGGCGGTTATCAAGAATCCTGAAAATAGGGGGATCTTGTAATCCATAGACACCAAAAAAGAACCAATTTAATGCATATACCGATAGAAAAATGTTATTGAAACAAACCACAAAAGTCTTGTTGAGAAGCTTTGAAGCTTCCGAGAACTCTTTGAGTAAAAGTGTATGATTAAGGCATCCCCTGTGCAGGTTATGGACATTACGGCAGATTTCAATTTTAGGGAATGGCAGGAGAAAGTTCGTATTGGAAAAAAGGGAGAAGGTGGGACGGAATCAGAGGGGTCTCTACCTTTTTGGCGGGGGAGGGACTGCATCTATGGTCATCACCACCTAGATCAACTTGAATCACAGAGCTCTCGATGGCATTTCCACTTTTCTTACTCCCCCTATTATCTAATGATTTTCATTCCCTTATTTTCCTTCTGTGTTTTAATTTCCTGCAATAGTTTTTATAAAATTTTTTCAATACATTTTAAATGTATTATTTTACAATTAATTTTTATTACTTTTATAAAGTCAATAAATTAAAAAGTATTTACAATTTTCAATTATAAGTTACATGTTTTTTAATAAGATTAATTATTGTTTTAGTAATTGAAACATGATTTACTTAGGTAAACACTAGTTACTACGGTAATAACTAAAAGGGTAAAATGGGTTATCCCAAGGAATACAAATCCAAAAATGTTAAAAACGTTTGATGAGTTATGGATAAAAATAAAAATATCTCCACTAAATTATTTTTATTTTTGGAGTCATCCTTACATATAAAACATGTGATGTATTTATATTAAGATGAAATATTTACTAGAATACCATTCTCCCCACTTATATAAGGGGTTCCCCGTCATCCCATTAATACCACTCCCAAATTTTTGTTTACTCCTGAAATATACCATTTTAATTATATTATAATCCAGTTTCACTTCCATATGATTATGGGCACATGATTTTGATCTAAATCCTCCATTTTGAGGAATCCTCCAAGGGAATGTCGAAGTTCTCAATTTAAGTATGAACATTCCCCCATCAGTGGTTCTTTAATATATTTACCATTTAAATATAATTTTACCAATATCACATGATTAATTTAGTATTTAAATTATACTAAATATACTTATATTTTTAGAATAACCATTAACCACCTTTTGCACAAGAGCCTCATCCCAGTTGGTGAGGACTCGCTAGGTGCATCTAGGAGACCCGAGATCAAATCCGGGTGGAGGTATATTTTTGGGTTACTATAGCATGCACTGTAGTAGGTACTATAGTAGGAACTATAACAGGTACTGTTTGATACTGTAGCGGCTGGAACTATTCATCCATCTGAGCCTTCGGGCCACCGGTTTGGTCCTCGGGTCCTGCAAGGCTTTTGGGGAACCCAAGGCCTTCGGATAAGTTGATTCTCAAGGCCTCCGGGTCACCTTAAGGCCTTCTAGCCAACCCAAGGCCTTTGGGCCACATGAATGCAGGCCCTAGACACACTACAACAAAGGAGAATCCCTAGAAGAGGATTCAGAGCAGGTGCACTCACCTGAGCAGAGCCAAATGGATTGTCAGAATGAGAGGGTATGGATATTCCCTCGGTAACAGCCTATTCTTGGATCGGAATCCTAGCCAGATGGTCATGCAAATGTGGAGAGGTACTATCAAGATGCAGATGCTGGGGAGGGGAAGTTCCTTGTAGATAGTCTGGTTGAATTCCCTATGACCTTCGGGTCATGTAATCTCATAATTCTACGAGCCATGTAATCTCTGAGCCTACTGGACTTTTAAGGGTCCCCCCTCATCCCTTGAATGGGGGGTTATCAAAAAATCAATAAAAATTAAGGCATAATCATTAACCACCTTTACTATTTTCTATTCAGGATAACACAAATGACATTCATGAGTATGTACGGACTACTGCCTCAATGAAGCATCATGTTTCATTATCCTTCGCCCCTTAAATGGATGAAAATAATTTTTAATTTAATAAGTAATTATTATAATTATTAAAATTTCTTTATTTTAAATAATAAACCACATTATACATTTCTCTCAATTTGTGGAAACTGAAATCGTCTTCCATTTGTACATATGGTCTACTACCTCCAGAGAATAATATATTCAATTTTCTCCTACTTATTTTCATGCGAGGTTATTATAATGTGTTAAATAGATAAATATTAAGGTCTCTAAGTCATTGGCATTATTTTATGACAAATTTTACAAACTATTAACATAGTGAGAAACAAATGATTGTCAAAAATTCCAATGTCTAAATAGAGTGTACTAAATTGAAAAACAAATTATTCATACTATTTATACAATATCATATAAATTAAATATTATTATATTACCCTTAAATTTTGACTAATTAAATTAATAATTACTAAAATAATCAGATTATTCCCATTTAATACTGACATTACTACTAAATCACTTCATAATCATCCATTAATTATGATATTTTCATGTTTGGTTGGGTCTAACCACCAACATAAAAAATTATTTAATGAATTATCATGGATTACATAAAAATATAAATTATTGATAATATATTACATACATAATTCAATAAAAATTATTATTGGTTATATAATGGTAAAATTAATATTAAAATCTTAAATTAATATAACATTATCTGTATGTTAAAAAGCGCTGAAACATGCTCATAGCCAATTTTATCTCTAAGGATGGTAACTAAAAGTCCCATAGAATAAAATTATAACATTTAAAAAAAATTAAATTAATAAATTATACTATATTTTATGATATATAAATGACAGAATATGTGAGAATAATGGAGAACACCACTACGATTCTTAATGTAGTTCAAAATGATCAAGATTACTCACACTCGATATTGAAAATAGAAAACAAATAAATAATAGAAAACTAAAGAATAATTATAAATGAAGTTTATAAAAGGTTAAATATATGAATATGGTTACTAAATAATTTATTAATATATATTTTTTTATATAATAAATTCAATTGATTTAGTGGTCGTAAAAAATTAAGGTATGGTTTCTTTGTCTCATTTTAAATCCATGTGACATGTCCGATTTTCTACACCATGATTTTCCCAAGATATATAAACAAACCATTTGAAATGTTATATAATGAAATATATATATATATTCATAATCTTATATATTAAATTTCATTATTTCTATTTAAAGGGGTTTCAATTAAAATGAACTAAAACTGTAAGGGTTTGGTTTCTAGTATTATCTTCAAATCATGATTTTTGTTTGATAGATAATACACATTGGAAAATTTTATTCCTTATAAATCCGCTCATTATTTTACATAATTATTCATGGGGTTTTACATTTCCCCTAAAAATATTACTTACCTCAGACTCATATTTTACTTGAAGTGTTTCATGTATCTACCATCAACCTTGTCTTTTCCTTTTGGCCAGGAACCTTGCCTTCAATTGTTTGAATTCTTTGGATTATTTTTATAATGTCCTTATATATTCCAAAATAATTTATGAGGTTAATTTTATAAAACATTGATATTCATTAAAATTATTTAATGAAATGTGTAAAATTTCTTATCTTGGTAATTTTCAGCAAAGTGTAAAAATAATATTTTTTTATGCTTTCCATGAAGACACATCATTTCGCAATTTTTTTAGGAAAATTATTGTCTATAATTACATGGTTTGTAAAATATATTCTAATCCCAAATATTTTATAAAATACTTTTTATAAATAAATATGTTTAAAAGGAAAAGGATATTCCTTATTTTGAAATTAAATTTTCAATTTCTCTTAAAAAGTTATTTTTATCTATATTAACATCTATTGATATAATTAATTTCTGATCAAGGGTATTTTTAAAATGTTACCATCCAAATTTTTTTCTATAGATGAATTAAAAAAATATTTTTTTTATAAAATAAGTTATCAATTACTAATTTTTTCTTTCCCAATCATCCACTATGTATAAACATGACTCTTCTTCCAATGGATTTTTTCTATGAACACACTTCATTTATTTCCTTTGATTGAGGGTTGTTCACCTAGATACTATAAGTTGATTGATCGGTTTAGTTATTGACTAAACTATATACATTTTAACTATACATAATATATACCCTATTCCTCATATTAACTATTAAAGTGTATTTTTTTTGAATTTTATTGAGTAACCTTGTATAACAATTGATTTTCAATGGGTTTACTATTTTATGATTATTTATGGAATTATGAATTATTTATATATGTTAATCAATTCCAAAAGGATATGAAATTAATTTTATTTTCATGTATTATTTATGTTATAATTAATTAATTATTTGAAGTGGGATACATATGTATAGATTAATGACAGGTGGGGTCCTATATCATCCTCCAATGCATTGGTAAGTTTTTTAAATCATATGAGATATGTATAGACTAAAAATTAATTTGTCCTATAGAAGTTGGTGAAAGTGTGTGAATCATAATGGTTATGTATATGTAGGTATATATATTTTGTCTCGAATTCATTGTGTAATTGTGTGGCTCATGAAGGTGATGTTTCCTTCGCTGTTTTTTCCAGACATTTCTATGGTATCTTGATATCATGACCTCATTGATCATTCTTATTGAGCATTGAAAAAAATTTGTTTGATTCATGTATTTTTCATTATTCCATTACTCATGATTTGTGATCAATTATTTGTTGGATATGATTCTATAATTTTATTTACACATACCTTGATTATACCCTTATACATGTCTTATGTTACATTATGATATGTGATTATTAACTCTCATGATTACCCTTATTAGGAAAATGATATCACCCTTTTATTATGTCTTCATTTACTTGGGTTATGAATAAAAGTAATACATGTGTTTTGTCTAAAAGAGAATATTTTTTGGATAATTTATAGGATATATTGAAGTCTTATTATAGATTAAGTAGTTTCATATATTATGGGAAAATTTCAATAAGTTAAAAAAAGAAATGTGTTCTGTTAGTTAATGTTTTTCTAAAAAATATAAAACTATAATCCTAAAAGATCATTGGAACATATTTATTTTTAATATTTTCTTTTTATATTATAATAATGAGATAGACTAGTTTATAGGATGTCATTTATTGTATTAGATTAGAGTTTAAATAATAATTGAGATTATAGTGTTGTCAGTTGAGGATGAAAATTATATAAAGTGGTGTTATGTTAAGATTGATCATAATTTCAATTGGTTATATTACACTTTATGTCCTGACCTATCCATCAGGGCCCATGCCATGACTACCCCAAGCCTGCCTTCCATAGGTCAGGGGATGGCGACTAGCACCGGAAAGGCATATCCGTAAAACGGGAAGGCATTGCCTTTTGAACCTATACAGACACACAAACCAAGAGAACAAAAAGAGGCAACCACATAGACAAGAACACCACAAGGATGTAACCACAATGTAATAGCTGAAGTGAAAAGGGTGCTAAAAGTAAAGGGGCCTAAAATAAACCCCCAACGGCAACGTACAAGTAGAACTGAAAGGTACAAATACAACTGAAAAGTAAAAAACATCTCATGGATCATCCACTGAGGATCCTACCTAAAGGGTAGGTACATATCTTATCCACACCACTCCATGTTGTCCCATCTCCTCTGTGTACCACCTGATCTGGGATCCCTCAAGTCTCAGCCCAACGTCTCATCGTCTCATAAGACACAACAAGGTGCGAGCATATCCCATGTAGGGGTGAGTATAAAAATACTCAGTAGGGACCCTAAGACCCTCGAAGGTCCCCTAGAGTTCCAAAAAGGAAAGAACACAAAGCAAGAACTCAATCAAAAAGCAAGAAGTAGTCAACAAATTTACTTAGGTATATGCCTGTACATATACCAAAGTTATGAAGATATACTCGTCACATAAATGAGGGAAGAATATCATAAAGGAAACACCACGAAGGTAAAAGTACCACATAGGTATCACCACAAGGGTAAAGGACTCAGCTCACCCCAATAATATTCGACGGTAGTAACCGTTGCATCATCAGTCACAAACGTCGAAAACCTCGGCTATTGGACAACTCCTACTCTATCGAGTACAGTGGGCATGTCGCGCCACGCATAGGAACTTCACAATAACCTTGGACTACTATGGTACTCAACTTGTTGAGTACTGTTGGTCTACTACGTCACATAGAGGCACTCCCCTCTGTGCCTATTGAGGTACTCCTCTTGTCGAGTACTGTGGGTCTGCCGCGTCACACAAGGGTGCTCCCCACCATAGACTACAGATGTACTCCTCTTGTCAAGTCCCATGGGTCTACTGCGTCACACAGAGGTTCTCCCCAATATGGGTCTTCCGCGTCACACAGAGGCACACCCCACTGGGCCGTCGAGTCACACAGAGTCGAAAAATCAGTAGTCATCAAGCAGTTTTCATGTATCAGCCAACCATAGGGTTCTATACGTAGTGCTCTTGGGAAAATTGATCCTCAATCCATCGACCATATATAAACAAGAATGGAATTATATGAAGATGTTACCTGGTGATCCATAACATCATAAGGGTCCCAATGCAAGAGACGGTGTGTCAATCAGACGCCCGATCTGTGCGTTATTGGCATTATAGTGCTGAGGGCCCGATTGGATTCAGGTGCAATCCATCCCGTCCGTACTCCATGTTTTTAAAAAAATATCATTGATTATGTCAAAAGGACTATGCCGATACATGGATCCCAACGCCGTAGATGGTTCATCGAACAGATGTCTGATTCTAATGATATCTCCCTTTATGTGATTCTGGGCCCGGTCCGACCCGGTTGGACTGACCCAGCCCGACCCGGTCTAGGTTGGTATGGCAGACTCAGTCCACTGGGCCGAGGTCTGGCCCGACCCACAAGGGAGGCCTGGCTATTAGAGGGCGGCCAACAAGGGGGCGGCCTGGCACATAGAGGGCGGCCCGCAAAGGGGCGACCTAGTAGGGCGGCGGCCAGACCGCATGAGGCACGACCCGCAAGGGGGTCCACCCAAGCCGTTACTGGTGGAGTGAACCCCCGGTCTCCCAATCTCCCAAATGGCATGGAGGCCGTTCGGTTTGGAAAGAGGCGTGGTCGCGTGGGCTCCGCTCGGTCGTTGCGGAACCAGCTAGAGGCGTGGGTTCGACTTCCTCCACAGCTTCATCCATGGCTTCTTGTCCACCAGTAGCACGCTGGTCGCACTATCTTCTATGTGCAGACAATGCATTGGTCGCGCCGCTGCCCCATCCATGGACGACCATCTTGTCATCTGCCTCCTTCGTTCCCCACGACTGATGAGCCGCGACCTCTTGCTCACTGGTGGCGCACGACGACACGCCACACCTTCTCAGTGGCCGCCAATTCCGACCATTCGGATGACCGTCACGACTTTTTGGTGTGGCCTCCTCTCGCGGCATGTGTCAGAGAGATATTCCCAATGTATCCGGTTGGTGTAATCGTGTTGAAATTATTCAATTGAGGTGCAAGAATAGCATGATAGAGGAGGGTTTGGGATAGGTTCGTTAGTCCCGTGCCCATTGCGTTAGCTCGGAAACATGATGGGGATCAAGGGTTTAACAATCAATTGAATTAACAATAATCAAAATCTTACAAAGATACCCCACAGAACCTCATGCAATAACGAATGAATATCAGATCAACCTGTTAGTCGGTTTTTTCTTTGTTTTTTGTATTATTAAAGAATGATGAAGAATAAATCATTTAAAATGTGTTATTAAATAAACACCCTACCTCGAAAACCCGTTGGAGAGCATCCATTCTTGAAGGAGGATCGTGTTATCCATTCTTGCAATATAATCTCAAGGACGCCACTCATACATTGTACTTCGGTTCATGGTTTAGTGTCACCTGTCACCTCCCACTAGGATCGGCTCCGTCCTTTAAGGGTTCGACATGACGGTGCTCCTTCAACACATTGTTACTTTGACAACCTATGCGGGTACGTCCTCCAACGCTTTATATAAATAGAGGAGGGGGAGGGTAACTAATGACATGGATAATTAATGGGGGCTCATAAATTAGGAACCTTTATAATTCCACAACGATGTCATTACATAGGGTTTGCAGGTTAAGCCATTTATTACATTGACACATCGCTGGCCCCACACACCTCTTTCCTGTTGGAGGATATGTAAGAAAATAAAATAATGAAATTATTTTATATCATTTATTTTAAAAAGTCACAAAACAAATCATTTTCTCCAGACCTACTATGGTCAAAGTAAAGCCTCCCTTAAAAAAATCTTAGTGCAGCGAAGTCAACAGTGCCCTCAGATTTTTAAAATAGAGAAACAGTTCAAAAGTTCAAAAATTCCACTCACGTGTTTTCTGAACGTACCTTAAAAAAATTCATTAAATTAATTATGTTCATCCTTGACCTGTGGCTATACAGCTTAGGCTCTGCCTAATGAGATAAATCCCCAAAAAACTCAACCGTACCCTTTGATTTTCCATCCGAGTTACGGTTTAGATGTTATGAATTTACAATAAATATTTTTCCACTTAATTATTTTATTTACAGCCAAAAACCAACATTCATTGGTGGCCCACACCAGCCAATGTTAGTATCAGCCTAAGAAAACCATACCATCATGAGTTCAGTGGTGGTCTCATATTTTCAATCCAAGTTACCGTTCGTGAGTTATAAGCATTTGAATAATAAAATAATTTTACTTAATAATTTTATTTATGGTTATGCCATTTTTGGGTTTTCTCAAAGGAAGCCTGCGCTGACTAGACTTAAGTCACGCCTAGGGTAAGAATAATATCCAGAACACAACAGTACCCCCATATTGCTGATCTAGAAATCCATTTAAGAGTTATTCCACTTTTTCAGGAAAATAGATTACGTGCACTAATTAAAGCTTAACAAAACTTCAACAGATCATTCCGGGCACTCCGGGACTTAGAATCACATGACGTCAAATTTCACGATCTTGAAATAATTCCATATAATTTGAAAAAATTATACAAAAATTATGGGACAATAAATTATCCCAAACTCATGGCTTTAGGTCCCCGAAGTCAAAAAACAAACAAACAAATGAGTGTACTGGGCACAAATCTGAGCCTCTTGATCTTGGGTTCTCTCATGGAGGTCCCTGTTCTTCAACCAAACTCACACTAGAGAGATCAACCGTCCATGAAGTACTCACTCCTTTTGATCCCTTATCTCCACATAGAACTCTGTAAAAGTCACCCCATCATCAAAGTTCAACTCTCCGTAGTTGATAACGTGTGATGGATCATGCACGCAAATACTCAGCTGCGACACATGGAAAACATTATGCACCCAGTGCATCTGTGGGGAAATATATTGTTGGTACGCCACCTCACCCACTATGCTGAGAATCTAGAAGGGTCTAATAAACCTTAGAGATGGATTTCCACCCCAACCAAACCTCAAAAATATTTTTTGGGGAGATACCTGTAGGAAGACATGGTCACCCTCCTCTAACTACAATTATATTTTTCTCTTTTCAGAATAAGACTTGTACTGGATCTTTGCAATTATCACTTTCTGACAAGTGAGGAATAGTGATAAAAACCTTTCCACTGCTTTCGTCATTCCTTTCCACCAATACTGACACCGGAAGTCTTGGTACACCTTCAACACTCCAGGATGTACCAGTAAAGGGGAAGTATGGATCTCTCTCAACACCTCATCCTGGAGTGTCACTAGTACCATGATGCATCCTCTAAAGAGGATGACGTGCTCTCCACCTTTAGAAAATCATTCTAGAGACTGTCCTGAAGATATTTGAGCACGTTGGGCCTCATAGTCAGTGTCCCCAAGCTGTGCCTCCTTGACTCGTTGAAGGAGTAGGGGAGTGACTGTCATAGACTAGAGGTATGCTGATCCGTATATATCCATGAAGGATATCTGTAATGTGGCTAGCTCCATGGTCACCTCACTCAACAATTGTAGACCAGACCTCCTGCTGAGTGCATCTGATACCATTTTCCCCTTCCTAGGAGTATTGACTATCTCAAATTCGTGGTCCTTGAGGAACTCTAGGCATTGCCTCTATCTCCAGTTTAAGTCCTGCTGAGTGAAGATAAACATGAAACTCTTGTGATTATAGGAGACTGTTAGACGTTCACCCATGAAGAAATGTCACTATATCATCAAGGTGAAGACCACTACTACTAAATCCAGGTCATGGATAGAGTAGTTCTTCTCATGATTTCTCAAATATCACGTCCCATAAGCGGTCACTGCTCGCTCCTTCATCAGGACACACCCAAGTCCGGTCACTGATGCGTCACAGTAGACTACATACCCAAATCCCTATTCTGGTAGCCTCAAAATGGGGTCACTCGTCAGCCTCTACATCAATTCCTGGAAACTTTGCTGGCATCTCTCCATCCATACGAAGGGCTGCTCTATCTCTATGAACCTAGTTACCTAGAGTCAATGAATTATTACATAATATTGGCAGGATACAAGTAATCATGTCCCGAAAGACTGATCAGTTTAGTATTATTGGAAACCAGATATATACATATGTTACCCAATACAACATGAAAATAAATACAACACTAATTTATTAAATTAGAAACATCCAAGCCACATAGATTATGCCTCAAAGTCACTCATAAATCACTTCCTCATATCCTGGGAAAATGAATCATATAAAATGGGTGACCTCAAATTCTCAGTAAGAGTAAGTAACATAAAGAAAGATAACATAAACATTAGGCATGTTGAATAATTAAAAACACATTCCTTTATAATTAATAATCATGAACACTTTATGGAAGGAATATAAGATGAGTAAATAATTCCATAATAAAACATAATAATGGGTATTCTACTAGTCAAATAACCACATGAACTATCAATATTATTTTCATAATGAGGGAATTTTTAATGTGGGACATTCTGATACATTTTGTCAAGGCCTCGTCCAAGAAGTCCAAAAATGATTAAGGCCTCGGAAAAAACCATATATCAGATTGGGAAAGGCCTTATCCAATTACACATCTAATTGTCTCAAGAGACCTACTGATGCATTGAGAATCAATAGAGGGATCCACCCATCACTTACTAAGTTCATTACATTCCTCATATGACAAGGGTAAAACATAACATAAACATTTGTATTAAAACTAGCCTAAAAAATTTCCATAATTTAACCATAAACCATGAATGTTATAAAAATAACACATCCGTAGTCAAAAATATCACAAAACCTTAAATACAATATGGAATATTTGTATCATATTAAATCAACTCCAATAAGTGTAAAACTTATCAATGAATGTTGAGATAGATGAAATCAAAACTATTTGAGAGAAATATCTCTTTCTAGTTTGGAATAATTTAAAAGACACATAATTATAAAAGAAAAAATTTATTTTGAAAATATTTTTATAATATTGTAAGGGAAGCTTCAATGATGTTATTACAGTGGAAAATAGGCACAATAACTATATATGTTAAACTAAGACATGTTTACCTTAATTTTGTCGAAAAGTTCATAAAGTACCTTATTTTGAAAATGATGAAAATATTCCATTCAAAACATATAAGGTAAAATAAGGGTATAAATGAATTTAACCCATTTTATAGTAAATAATAATTTTTTATCGAAATTTTTTGTAATGATAACATGGATGTGGATGATAAAGATGTCTTAATAGATACTTATGTAAAAACATCAGTGGATAATAAAGAGATTGTGAAATTTACCCTTACATTGTACTTTTCCTAGGTCGAGGGTATGTTAAAATCCTATATAATAGTTAAATAATAATTATTAAATTATATAATAACTACATAAATAAATATGATAAAAAATATGATCTTTTAATATTGATTTTTTTAAAATATTTTAGTAGTATCATTTTTCAGGTGTTAATTGATTCATTTTCATTTATATGTTTTGATACTTATGTCACATTTTTTATTGATCGAATGTACTTGATTCATATCAAGAAAGATATTATGTTATTAAATATTATTTTTAATAATCAAATTAAAATTAATCTTGAATGGTTATGATAGGTAATTAATCTCATCGTGTTCGTGAGGACGATAATCTGTTTGTACGCACGAATGCTACTTCTATTTTTTTTTATTTTAAAAGGAAGGAAAACCATATTATAAATAGGTAAATTATTATTATGGTATAATATAATATTTTATATATGTTACGTAAGTTCATTAACACAAACTTGTATACATTCCATGTATTTTATGAACAAGTCATATCACTTTGAGGGGCGGTAGTCCACACTTCCTCAAATGAAAGTATCATATATATACAACATGAAGAGAACAAGGGTATGATATAAAAGATAATTATATAAGCTTATATATAAAAAAAATATCATAAATATCATATATAATTATAGTTTTATCATAATGGCCACCATAAGAGGTGGTAGTAGAAGATTTCACAATCATTGTTTCGTGAGACAGTAGTTCACCGTCCACAAGAACTTTATGTTCAATCCCCATTAGATGGAGGTGTGTGTAAGTGTAGTTAAAAGAATTATCATAAAAACAACCTAGTATATTTATGATATTAGTTTTTTTATAAAATAAAGTAATAAAGAGAGTTTATGGGGTTGGAGAAGTAAAATAAAATAAAAGAACCCAAGAGGATATGTTACCTTTAAATCGGGTAACTCTGTTTGGTTTGAACCAGAAGGATTCCTTGAAGTGACTTCTGCCTAAGTTAAGACTTCTAAGTAGAATAGAGGGATGTAAGGAGCGTAATTGTGCATTGTATGGATGATCCAAGGGTATTTAGAGGTGTGAGAGATGGGTAATAAGTGAGGTATTTTTATAAGGTGGAGGAGGGGCTCTTTAGGATAGTTTGAAAATTTTATTTTATTATGTAATGATTTTCGGTTTCTAAAGGTCCAAAACTCATTAAAGTCAATGGAAAGATGGGTCATGTTAAAAATAAAACCATCCAATAATAATTGGACATGTTTTGGATATTTGTTTATTTTTTATAATATTATTTATTTAAATCAATTATTAATGAGGTAAACACTGCATCATTATTGTGTCATAAATAATATTATTTATTTGATGCCTAAAAATTATAAAAAAAATACCCAGATGTAGGAAATAATTTTAGAATTAATATTAATATTTTTAGTAGAAGAGATAACTTACATAACACCTTGTAAATGTTATTTTACTAAAAGATATATGTTTATGTAATTTTTTCTTTACTTTAAATTAATTAATATAATGTGTTATTATCACCCTGAAGTGGATCCATGGGGTCCCAAAATTGACCCAATAATGACCATGGTCAGACATATATCACAAAATAGAATTAATACACATTTTAGGGTAATTTAATATTATTATAGTATTATCTTTTTTACCTTTATTTATTGTATTTACCCCTTTAGCCACGGTAAATCAAATATTTATTAAAATAAATAGTCATAATGTCTAAAAATATATGATACCTATTTTAAGAATTAGGACCTCATGATTCCAAATATAGAATCCATTTTTCCAAATTCAAAACATATAAGTGGCAGAAAATAATTTAAAATTAATTCCCATTGTAAAAAAAACGTGTTTTTATGAAATAATAAATATCAAAAGATTGACACGTGGTTTTGTCTAGTTTAAATGTGAAATTACATCCAATGACATAAATTATATTAAATGATTAAAATATATCTAATGATACTTAAAAACCATTAAAATGTATAATTTAACATTATAAATTATTTTAATTAAAAAATTTGTTTATAATTAAAATTTAGTATTTTTCACTATTCAAGAAAAATTGAATTTTTTTTGAGAAGTACGAAAAATTCACCCTAAGCCAATTTTGATATTATGAATAAAAAAATGAAGTCCATTTTGAAGAATAAAACTTATAAAATTTCAAAAAGTGGGTATTACTATTCATAACAGCTAGTTTGATTGGTCGTGGTGTGTTAGAATCTCGAAGTTGCGTACAATGCAAGATATTTCATTATTCAAAAGGAAATGTATTGTGGAAGGGTGGGGTGTTACAACTGCCCCTTCTTCGTCAATACTAAAAATGGTGATGCAACTCTTGAAAAATCAAGCGCGAATCATCGGTAGTACTCATCCAAATCAAAAGTATCTCTCTCTTCATAGACGTAATCCTGGAAAAATATCTTCGGTTGTATCTCTCTCTTGCAACCATGAGTTTTAGGATGGCCAACTTAAGTGTGATCGGCTGTACCCTATTATGCATGAGTTTATTATATGTTTAATGGGTTTCCTTTTTCACCGACCAAGGAAAACCCCATTCCAATGTTGTAGATAAACCACAACCTTTTTCCTAAAACATTCAATATGAGTATGAGCTGTGGATGTCTAGTATATACCCAAACTAACATCGTAAGGCCTCAATGCTACCAGCAAGAGGTTCCAACTGAAACTCTCATCTCAATGGTCAGGTCACACTGTCATCATAAGTGTGATTATCGATTCTCCTCCCAAATATATCTCTAGACATGAGGGTAAAGTCAACGGTTTAACTGGAAACTCTAGGTCTTGGACAAGATTCATGGAAGAAAGGAATGATTGGTAACTATTTCTATTAATAAAACATCTAGTTGTAGACACAGAACGTACCTAGAATCATTTCTATAGCCCTTGGGTCACACTTCTTGACCGCATGTAACTTCTCACTTCCCCTATCCTCCATCTCCCTGAGCCCAGTGGGGACCACAAAGGGGGGTGGTTGGGACTTGTTGAAATGTATACCACCTCATGAAAATTTCCTAGCTCCACTTTGAGTTTTGGTACCCTATAGATTCATCTGTAAATATCACTTCCTCTTCTAGATACATTTTACACGCCCTAGTCTCTGAGACTGGCATCATTTTCCTGCTTTTCCACTATTAACATTCACTGGTTTCATCTTCTCATCCAAATATCATTAAACCCCAAGGGTTCTCTATAGAACCCTAATATATGTAGGAATGCATAGAGGAATAGTTATGGATCAGATGTCCCTAAACACACCTCGCTATGTTGTCTGAGCCCTGAATCACTGATCATACTGTATTCATTGTGTACCTAGAATGGTCGGCACATCTCCATGAATACCCAACTACCGACATGTCATCCTATCGAAGCTGTAGAATCTCTAGGGAACACTCACCCCTTAGATTTTTATGGAACGAGACCCCTTACTCTGATGAAGGTTATCAAGCTTGTCCACTGAAAAGTCACCACATCACAATATTAGGGTAATCCAAACCATTTCATCGTCCTGATGAGCCACGTAGAAGGATCTCTACCAGGACCTCCATCTGATCGAATGGTGCCCTGGCTAGATAGAATCTTTGCCACCTCCTCAAGCCGGTCCTTAGATGCCTGTGAGTCGGGCTCACCTTGGAACCTCGGAGCCCTCTACCTCTAGAACCCATGCAACGTGCTCAGTCGGCATGTACCGTCCTCAAGTGCGGCTGGTGGTAACTACTGCCCAACGGGAGGTGGTGCTACTGGTACACCAACCTAAGGTTCCAACATCGTTAGACGGCCTTACACTAGAGCCTCGTCACTCAGTGGGACTTCATCGTGTACTCTCTCGGGAATCCTAACGCAATGGCATCCTGATAATGAACATGTGCCCCACTATCATTATGCTATACCTGGTGACATGAATCCAAATAAATCACAAGAAAAACTCTTCAAAAACACACACAATCAAGGTTTCCGTGCACTGAGTCGGAAATCAGAATTTAGGGTCCTGGTGTATGGATACGTCAACCGCCATACCAAAAATGGACTCCCAAAACTGAAAACCACACTCATAAAACTAAGCACTATTGCTACTTTAAAAATATCATAGTCCTAATTCTTCGTTAGAACCGACCACCATTGATACCACTTTTTCAGGACCTGTCTCCTGGGACCCGTGTTGTGACTACCCCAAGCGTGCCTTCCATAGGCCAGGGGTTGGCGTCTAGCACCGGAAAGGTGTATCCCTAAAATGGGAAGGAATTTATTTTTTATCCTATAAATACACAAAGTCCAAGAGAACAACAAGAAGAAACCACACATATAAGAACACCATAAGGATGTAACCACAATGTAACTACTATAGTGAAAAGAGTGCTGAAAGTAAAGGGGCTGAAAATACAAGCCCACCTATAAAGTAAAAGTATAACAGAAAGGTACTAATATAACTAAAAAGTACAAAACATCTCCTGGATTGTTCATCGAGGATCCTACTTGAAGGGTAGGTACAGATCGTCTCCACACCACTCGACGTCAGCTCGTCGTCTACACAAGATACAACATGTTGCAGGTGTAGACCATGCAGGGGTGAGTATAAAAATACTCAGTAGGGACCCTAAGACCCCCGAAGGTCTCCTAGAGTTCCACAATGGAAAGGCCACAAAGAAAGACCTTAATCACAAAGCAAGAACAATCAACATCTCTACTTAGGTATATGCCCATACATATTCCTAAGTTATCATGATATACACATCTTCTAAATGAGGGGAAAATGTAACAAAGGTTACATGAAGAAGGAAAAATTTCCACACAGGTATCACCGCGAAGATATCACCATAATGGTAAAGGACTCAACTCACACTAGGCATATTCTATGGTAGTAACCGTAGTATCATCAGTCACAAACATCGAACACCTCGTTTGTTGGAGAACTCTTCCTCTATCGAGTACAGTGGGCCTGCTGCATCACACAAAGGTGCTTCCCTCTAACCTTGGACTGCTGAGGTACTCATCTTTTTGAGTACCATAGGTTTGCCACATCACACAGAGGCGCTACCCCTTATGGTTTGCTAAGTTACTCCTTCTGTAGAGTACTGTGGGTTTGTCGCGTCACATAGAGGCATACCTCACCGTGGCCTACTAAGGTACACCTCCTGTCAATTTCCATGAGTCTTCTATGTCACCTAGAGGCACTCCTCACCATAGGTCTACTGCGTCACATAGAGGAACTCCCCACTAGGCCATCGAGTCACACAGAGTTGAAAAATCAGCAGTCGTCATGAAGTCTTCAGGTCTTAGCCAACCACAGGGTTCTCTACGTAGTATGCATGGGAGAACTCCCCCTCAAGACATAATTCATATTTCAAATGGAATAAGACTCGACAAAGAAGTAACCCGATGATCTGTGGCATCTCAAGGGTTCCAACACAGTAGACAGTGCATCAATAGGACGCCCGGTCTGTGCGTTATTTGCATTTCAGTGCCGAGGAGCCGGTTAGATTTGGGTGCGATCCAACTTAGTCATACTCCAATATTTCTCTAAAACTCTATTAGAGTATATGTAAAGGACCGTTTGAAACCAAGGATCCCAATTCTGCAGATGGTTTGTCAAACGGACGTTCGGTTCTCATGATATGGCCCTTTATGTGATTCTAGTCCCAGTTGGGCCCGGGTTCGGTCCGACCCGGTCGGACAGACCTGGCCTGACCCAGTCTGGGCTGGGCCATGGAAGACTCGAATCACTTGGACACATCAGACTTGGCCCTCTGGGCTGAGTTTTGGCCTAGCCCGCATGGGGGTGGCCCACAAAGGGCATTCTGTAAGGGCATCCTAGCCCATAGAGGGCGGCCCGCAAGGGGGTGGCCTGGCCAGTAGAGGGAGGAAAACTGGTAAGGGGACATCCTTCTTGGGCGGTGGTTCGACCGCATGAGGTGAGACCTACAAGGGGGTCCGCCCAAGCCACCACCCAGGGAGTGAACCCCTGGTCTCTTGAACTCCCGAACGACCCAAAGTTCATTTGGTTTGCGAAGCGGTGGCGCCGCGTTGGCACCACTCGGTCACCACAGAACCCACCAGAGGTGTGGGATCAACTTCCTCCATGACATTGACCATAACTTCATGTTTTTCAGTGGTGTTTTTTCACGCCGACTCCGGATCGCTATCAGCGCGTTGGTCACACTGCCTCTCAATCCACGGCCGACCATCTTGCTGGCCTCCTCTTCCATTCTCCGTGGCTTCGTGCCACGACCTCCTCTTACGGCATGCGTCAAAATTCTGTCCCTAATGTATCTAGTCTGTGTTGCTGCACTGGTGATCTTTCAGGGAGGCGTAAGAATAGAAAGATAGTAGGGGGTTTAGATCGGGTTCGTTAGGCCTACGCCCTACACGTTAGCACAAAAACATGAGGCTGATCAAGGGTTTAATAATCAATTGAATTAATAACAATCAAAACCCTACAAATATACCCGACAATAACATCCCACAGAAACGAATGAATCTCAGATCAACCAGTTAGTCAGTTGTCATGTGTTCTTCATATTATTCATGAACAAGGAAGAAGAAATCATATATAATGTGTAAACGAATACACCCCTACCTCGAAAACCCATTGGAGAGATTTTGCGCTTGAAGGTGGGTTTTGTTATTCGTTCCTACAACTGGTTCCCAATGACACCACTTGTAAATCGTCCTTCAGTTCATGGTTCGGTGTCGCCCATCCCCTCTTTCTAGGATCAGCTCCTTCCTCTAAAGGTTCTGCATCACGGTGCTTCTTTATAACTTCATTGCTTGGAAAATCTATGCTGGTACCTCCGCCCAAGCTCTATATAAATTAGAGTGTTGTAGGGTATGTAACAACATGAGGAATTAATGGGGGATCATAAATTAAGAACCTTCCTAATTCCAAAATGATGTCATTACTTAGGGTTGGTAGGTCAAACCATTTATTGGATTGACACATCACTGGCCCCACACACCATTTGTTTGTAGGAGGATATGAAATAAAATAAATAAATTAAATTAAATTATTTCATTTATTTTAAAATGTCACAAAACATATATTTTTTTCTAGACTTACTACAGTAAATGTAAATCCCCCCTTAAGCGAGTCTTGGCTCTACGGATTCAACGGTACCCTCAGATTCTTAATCTGAGAAAAGGTTAAAATGTTAGAAAACACCACTCATGCGTTTACTGAATATACCTTTAAAAAGTTCAAAAGTTAATTACATTCAACCATGCCCCGTGCTGGTGGAGGTTAGGATCCACCTAAGGAGAAAATGTCCCATCAAACTCAACGGTACCCACATATTTTCAATCTGAGTTACCATTTAGTTGTTATTAATTTTATAATAAAATTATAGGGACCCAGTTCCTGATATACCTAGAAATTACATTACATTGGTGGAATAATTAATACATAACAAAAAAATCACCAAAGGACTATAATAGGTTAATGTCATTGGAAACATGGAAAAATAATCTTCTAATCTTGCTAAATGATCTTCAATATCTCCCAAAATGATCTTCCCCTTTTGTTATCTTACCTAAAACCATTATTTATATCCTGGGAGAAAATAAAACATATAAATGGTGAGCTCAAATGCTCAGTAAGGGTATGCATGAAGAAAATAAAACAAACCATATATATTTGAACATAAAAACATGAACATAAGGTTTAAACATCGAAATCATGAGAAATGACATAAAACATGGTGGTACGTAAGGCATTGATCATAATTGAACATTAATCAGGATAAAATATATTGGAAATAAACTTGTAATTGTGGAAAAACTTTAATAACATGATATGATTTCCATAGTATCCAAGGCATTTCTGCCAAGACCATCTTAGTGGACAAAGTCCCTTTCTAAACCGAGTTCACTCCTCGTTCCAGTCCTGTATCACTGCACCGGATAAACTTACCATTCCAGCCATGTCTATATCATGAGATATAAATCTTTACACAATGCATTGGAGGGAGATATAGGTCCTAACAATCTCATAATGAAATCATTATTACTTGTGCCACAACGTGAACATAAATCATTCATCATTACCCAAAGTATAAAATGGGTTTCATAAACATCATCCCTTCATAACATAATCCATACAAATAAAAATGGATATCATTTCATCGTAATAAAAGTGAAACAATGTAAGTCATAGAGAAATTATACTTGAAACATACACATATGAAATAATTCCATCTTATATGGAAAATGGTTTTGATAAAACACTTGAAATGAATTCTTGAAGAAAATATCCTTTCTTCTTCAAAATCATTTTCTTTCCACAAAATGCCACACAATTTTAAAAGAAAATTATTTTATTGAAAATAACCATGAAAACTTATAGAGTAGGATTCATGAAAATCAGGGGTTATGAAACCGTAAAAATCGGTTCATGCCGTATAAGTTAAAAAAACATTCTCCTCGTACGTTTTTTGGAAAAGTCAAAAAGTACCTCGTATGGTAAACAAAAGAAATCTTCCTTCCATACGATGTGGTAAAAGAATGAAAAGCGTAAAAATTTATTTAAAAAAATACATTGAATAAAATTAAACATTTTATGAATTTTTTTTGAGAACATATGGACATGGATAATAAACACAACACTTGTAAATTCTTACGAATAAATAATCTCAGATAAGAATGAGATTGGAATAATTATCCCTTACCTTTGGTCCGATATTCTTCGAACATATCCGATCCTCCTATATAATGATTTTAATAATGTCTTGTACTTATTACAATATAATATTCATTGTTATTATATCATATAAGGTTCACTTATGAATTTATATTACCCATTATTTGGTAAATTCGATGTTAAAGCAGTGTTTTGGGTAAAATCGTTTTATTTATCGTACTTGTTTGGACTTGTTGTTATTGATATTATTTTTACTTATATAATGATTTAATCACTTACAGAATTTAAATCATGATTTATATATCATATATATTCAGTATATATATATATATAATAGATTGATAAATGAAATGAAATACACCGTTCATGGAGACGGTAGGCCGTACGTACGCATGAACGTTGTTATCCTTTCCTTATTGACTTGAATGGAATTAAGTAGATGAAATAAATAAATAAATATATATATATATATATATAAATCCAGTAGAATTATTAGGTCATATATTTCATGATTACTTATTATATATACTTTATAATCATTCTTGAATTGTTAACGTAGAAAATGAATCTCATCGCCTCGTGGAGACGGAAATTTATACGTATGCACGAGTGATGATATCATTCCGAAGATCATGGAATTGTATTGAAGTGTATTTATAATATTTCATAATTAATATCTATTTAAAATAATCATATATAGTTATTATTTTCACCATCATAACAATCCAAGTAAGGTGGTTGTGGAAAACAGATTACACCATGGCGTGGAGACGGTATTCTGTACGTACGCACACACAGTGATTTATTTTTTCATAGGATAGATAGAAGTTGAAATGGGGCTGTTTCATATTTATAATAACATATTAGTATATTAGTGATACTGATGTCATTACTTCATAATAAAACAACTAAAGAAGTGGAAGTAGAAGAATAAATAAATTTGAAACAATCGATAACGGACATTACCTCATCTTTGAAGTGCACCTTCTTAACATCCACTTAGGTAACTAAAGATGGTCTTTTAAGAAGACCAGGACCTCTAGGATATTTCTAGGGAAGTGTAGAAGACAAATTGGCCGGGGTTGTCCGAGCTTCAGGGCTCAAAAGGGTGTGAAGAGAAGAGGGAAGGGGTGCCCTTTTTATAAGGGAGGTGAGGGGCACCTTTGGAAAAACATAAAATATTATTTTATAATGAAGTCATATTAGGTTTTTAATAGACCCAAATTAATTTATTTAGAATCTAAGGTGGGGATGGGTCAAAATAATCTCATAAAATAGGTTTTATGCAAGGTTAGGTTACTATTTTAACCTTATAATTTAGATTTAACTCTAAGTTAAATAATTTAACTTTTACCGTTTCTTTTTGTTTTCTTATAGTATATGGTTACTAAACATACTATAACAAGAAAAAATAACCCCAATTTGTTCATTATTAAAATATATAACCTCATTAAAGTCATTTGGCCGAACCTTGGGTTTTTAGGAATAAAATAACAATTAATAATATAATATTTGTTTTAAAAACTATTTTATGTCTATTTTGACACTATTTGGTACTTGATTTTTTTAAAACTCATAACAGAATAATTAGTCTGAAAAAAGTTAATTTAATCAATAATAACAAGTCATATTAACCAATAAAATTAGTTTAATTCATAAAAATTCTAAAATTACATTTATTTGGGTATTTATAACATCAATTATGTTAATATTTCATTAATAAGGTAATTTCTACATCATCATTGTGTCAAAAAGAAATTAAATTATTTAATGTCTAACAATTATAAATAAAATACAATTATTTAGAAAAGATTTTTATCTTTCTAATTAATATTTATAATCTAATTTAACTTATTTATAGCCATATATTAAAATTTTTTAGTTATTAAACTTTGATTTTACCTATTTTAATTCTTCTTTAAATAAAATAATAATAAATGTCCTGATCTAATTCAAGTGGATTTAAAGGGTAATATTTTATCCCTAACGTTGTTTTTGGTCTAACTACACTTATCCAATAAAATTATGACATGTGTTAGGGTAATAATATTATAATTTTTACCCTTAACTACCCTATTTAATTTTGAACCGTGGTAAAAAATGTAAGAAGTTACTATTCACCAAAAAATATTTTTATCTTATTGAACCACATTTTACTCCATAATGTTAACCGTGTGTCTTGGAGTTTTGAAATTACACTCACAGAAGAGGTAAAATTACGTTTTATGCAAATTTTCAAACTCTCCTAGGAGGTGGGTAAAAACGGTGGAAAGTTCAATAAAATTTTTATATGTCTAAAATTATTATAAATGACTCCAATGAATTACATTGAACTTATATAGGTATTATGTATCAAATTTTAACTAAAATAAATTTAAATAAAATAAATAATTATTTATATAAAAAGTCGGTTTTTAAATAGAAACCTAGTGTTTTCACTATTCATCAAAAATTGTATGTTTTTAGAAAAATACCAATAAATTCACCCTAGGCTAGTTTCAATAATCATAATCCAAAAATGAAGTCCATTTTGAAAAATAAAATTTATAAAATTTCAAAAAGTTGGTATTAATATTCATAACGGCTAGTTCATAATAATATTATAATAATATATCGTTTAGTGAAACTCAGTATTGCGTACGACACACGCAATAAAAGAAGGTCTTGATTGCGTGTAATGAAAGCCAATTCAGGGATGCATGTAGTGAAAGCTCCGTTTGGTGTTGCGTATAACATAATCAAAACATATTTCATTTATACATTAATCAAAATCTATACTAAATGTTGCGTAAAATAATTTCCACAAAACGAACTTGAAGTTGTGTGTAACAAAAGCCAAGAATAGTGTTGCACATACTGCAGACTAATACAGTGTTGTGTATAGTGAAAACTTATTTTGGGGTAGCGTACAACACAATACATCAATTAAAAAGAATAATTCTCATAAAATCTCAAGTTGTTACATTCTACCCCCCTTAAAATTAATTTCGCCCTCGAAATTCATCTGGGTTATAAATGGTTTTCTATTTGAACGTTTCTTTAATAGAAACCCACATTGTAAATAGGAATACTAAAACTTATCTTTAAAAACTAAAGTATGAAACTTAACGGTTACCCAAATTAACTAATCACTAGGTTTCCACATAGGGGAAAATAGGTGAAAATATGCATATGGAAGAAAAATTTAACCGTCATGTTCTGATGAAGAGTGGTAGAGGACATGGCTATGAAAAAGCCAATAATCACAAAGCCATAAATTTGTGATGATCTAAGGTACCATCTGATTCATCGGATATGTTGACACTAGGACAACATTTTTGGTTTTCAAGATCATTTCCCTAAAGTTGAAGAATTTTTTTAAATTAAATGAAATACTTACTTGATTTTGGTACAATCATACCGTTGCTCACGCCTTGAACAATTGACAATTCATCTCTTAATGAAATGAAGTTTAATTTGTCTATTGCAATGTGTTGGCAGGTCATGCGATAGAATGATAGGTCATTCCATCTCTCTCAACATAGTATTAGCAAAAGTTATATACATAAGTCCATCTTATGGTGAGATAAATCATATATGGTTCCAAAAATGGACTTATACGTCATCTATCATACCTCTTAATAAAATAAAATTAGTTTCTACTAACCAGGGAGTTCCTGTAGGCCAGTGGTAGGTGATAAAGGCATGCTGCACTTCGGTTCTGGGTTCAATTCCCGCAACCCTATCCGACGTGACATGTTGTCTCCCGTTCTGCAGGTTGTCCCTTTTCTTAAACTACGCTATTATAACATTTTATCAATAATTTCAAAAATATTTCTATTTTTATACAATACTAACCTATGTTCAACATAATCCATTCAAATATTTAGGCTTATCCAAAATACTTCTTTCCAAACTCAGAGTATAAAGAGAACGATTACTAAAAAGGTCATATAGAAATCATGTGAATACCATCATTTACCACTCATATATCTTGTTGGTCACATTCCAATCATGTGAATACCTTAATCATGTAATCACTTGAAAAATGAATACCCATTAAACCTTAGTGAAAACTTGAATGCTGTAAATAGTTAACTCTTTCCAAAATCCAAAATTTCTATATACTCACACCATGATATAACCTTGTCCTTATATCAGTCATGAGCTCATGAATACTGCCAACAATTTATTTTTATCCTTATCCCTTCTTAATGCACATATTAGGTGCTTTCCAAAAATATTTGAATAACCTTTCATGGTAACCGGTACCATTCAACATATACTTTCAAAACTCAAGCAAAGGCAACAATGTAACAATCCTTATATTTTTCTTTATTCCATAGTACCATACATTATTCTTGATAAACATAAAATCAGTACACTACCTTCTTAAACCATTGACTGAGCTTTATCATTTCTTCCATATTATATATCATTTGTAGTCTCTTCATCATCATCTGTATAAATACAACCCATATGACCATGCTGATTCTCTTCATGAAATTTTCCATTAGATCATTGGTTTGTATAATGCCCGTACATTCCACATTTAAAACACTTAACCATTTTTGATGTCTTAGAAATACCATTATCCTTGTCCATGGTGTTAACTAAACATTTTCCTTTACAATTACAAGCTTTGTGTTCTTCTTTTCCACACCCAAAGCATCTTCCAGTTCCTTTGAAACATTCTCCCGGATGCCTCTTCCCACATGAATTACATGAGGGAAATTGAACTTTCTTTCCTCTATGATCATCATGAAACTCTGTCTTTCTCTTATTAGCTAAGTCGGGAAACTTACCAAAGTTGAGATTATTGATCATACTACGAGATTGCTGATTAGGCATAATAATGATATCTGGACTTCCAGATCCAATTTCATTTTGTTGCTAGTTAAGAATATCATTCCATTGTCCATCATGTCCTCCATTATCGTGAATCTTTCTATTTCCAGCCATTTTCTAAAACCTAAAAAGAATAGTGTGAGAGGCCAAAATCATAATCAAGGGGGATTAACTTCAATATTAGAAATATTAGGATTAATTCTAATATCGTTGCCATAATTCTCAGACTATAACCTATACTTATACTTAACCTTAGGGACATCCATAGACCTACCTTAGAAATATCTCTAGAGATCTCAATAATGTTCTCGCATCCTAGTTTCCAAAGGTTGACTAAACCAAACCTCTGTTACTAACTGTAGAGACCCAATGCTTGACGTACCTAGACATTACATTAATTTTTCAGAATACTTAATACATAACAAAAACAAACACCTAAAGACCATACTAGTTTAGTGTCTTTGGAAACTCGAAAAAATAATCTTCTAATCTAGGTGAAAGATCATCAACATCTCCCATAAAGATCTTCCCCTTTTGTTTTCTTACCTAAAAACTTTCTTTATATCATGGGGGAAAAGAAAACATATAAAGGCTTAGCTCAAATGCTCAGTAAGGGTAAGCATGGAGAAAATAAAACAAACCATATATATTTGAACATAAAAACATGAACATAATGTCTAAACATCAAAATCTTGAGTAATGACATAAAACATGGTAGTACGTAAGGCATAGATCATAATAGAACATCAATAATGATAAAATATCTTGGAAATAAAACTTCTAATTGTGGAAAAACATTAATCACATGGTATTATTTCCATAGTAGCTAAGGAATTGCTTCCAAGACCATCTTAGTGGAAAAAGTCCCTTTCTGAATTGAGTTCACTCCTCGTTCCAGTCCTGTATCACTGAACCAGATTAACTTACCATTCTAGCCATGTCTATCTCATGAGATATAAATCGTTACCCAATGCATTGGAGATATATATAGGTCCCACCCATCTCATAATGATATCATTTTTACTTGTGCCACAATGTGATCCTAAATCATTCATCTTTACCCAATGTATAAAATGGGTTTCATAAACATCATCCCATCATAACATAATCCATACAAATAAAAATGGATATCATTTCATCGTAAGAAAAGTGAAACCATGTAAATCATAGAGAAATTATATTTGAAACATACACATCTGAAATAATTCCATATTATTTGGAAAATGGTTTTTATAAAACACTTGAAATGAATTCTTGAGGAAAATATCCTTTCTTCTTCAAAATCATTTTCTTTCCACAAAATATCACACAATTTTAAAAGGAAATGATTTTATTGAAAATAACCATGATAAATTATAGAGTAATATTCATAAAAATTAGGGGTTATGAAACCATAAAAATCCATTCATGCCATATAAGTTAAAAAAACATTCTCCTCGAACTTTTGTAGGAAAAGTCAATATGTACCTCATATGGTAAACCAAAGAAAGATTCCTTCCATACGATGTGGTAAAAGAAAGAAAAGGGTAAAAATGTCTTTAAAAAAATACATGGATGAAAAGTAAACATTTTATGAAAACATTTTGAGAACATATAGACATGGATAATAAACATAACCCCAGTAAATACATACAAATAAACAATCTCAGATAAGAATGAGATAGGAATAATTATCCCTTACCTTAGTTTCGATATTCTTCGTACGTATCCGATCCTCATGTATAATGATTTAAATAATGTCATTTACTTATTAAATAATAATATTAATTGTTATTATAACATATATGGTTCACTTATGACTTTATATTACCCGTTCTTTTGTAAAATCTATGTTAAAGCAGCGTTTTGTGTAAAATCGTTTTGTTTATCGTAGTTGTTTGGACTTGTTGTTCTTGATATTATTATTACTTATATCATGATTTAATTACTTACAGAATGTAAATAATGATTTATATATCATATATATTCAGAATATATATATATAATAGATTGATAAATGAAATGAAACACACCGTTCATGGAGACGGTAGGTCGTACGTACGCATGAACGCTGTTTTTATTTTCCTTATTGACTTGAATGGAATTAAGTAGATGAAATATATATATATATATAAATAAATCCAGTAGAATTATTATGTCATATATTTCATGATTACTTATTATATATACTTTATAATCATTCGTGAATTGTTAACATGGAAAATGAATCTCATCGCGTCGTGGAGACGGTAATCTGTACGTACACACGAGCGATGATATCGTTCCCATGATTGTGGAATTGTATTGAAGTGTATGTATAAAATTTAATAATCAATATCACTTTAAAATAATCATATATAGTTATTATGTTCCCCATTATAACAATCCAAGTAATGTGGTGGCGGAAAACAGATTATACCGCGGTATGGAGACGGTATTCCGTACGTACACACGCGCGGTGATTTATTTTTCCGTAGGATGGATAGAAGGTAAAATAGGGTTGTTCAATATTTATAATAACATATCATTATATGAGTGATACTGATGTTTTTACTTCATAATTAAACAACTAAAGAAGAGGAAGTAGAAGAAGAAATAAATTTGAAACAATCGGTAACAGACAATACCTCTTCTTTGAAGATCCTATTCTTAATCTCCTATTAGGGAATTAAATATGGAGTTTGAAGAAGAAAATGAACTCTAGGTTATTTCTAGGGAAGTGGAGAAGATAAATTTGTATGGTTTGGCCGAGCTTCATGCCTCAAAAGGGTTTAAAGTGAAGAGGGAAGTGGTGCCTTTTCTATAAGTGAGGAGAGGGGCAGCTTTGAAAAAATATAAAATATAATTTTATAATAAAGTCATATTCAGTTTTTAATAGATCCAAATTGATTTATTTAGAATCTAAGGTGGGAATGGGTTGAAGTAATTTCATCAAATCGGTTTTAGACAAGTTTGCATTATTATTTTAACCTTATCATTTAGATTTAACTCTAAGTTAAATAATTTAACTTTTACCGCATCTTTTTGTTTTCTTACACTATATGGTTAATAAAATTAATATAACAAGGTAAAATAACCCCCAAGTTGTTAATTATTAAAATATATAACCTTATCTATGTCATTTGGCCGAACCTTATATTTTTATGAATAAAATAACAATTAATAATATAATATTTTCTTTAAAAACTATTTTATGTCAATTTTGAGACTATCTGGTACATGATTTTTGTAAAAATTATAACAAAATGATTAGTTCAAAAAAAGGTAATTAAATAAATACTAAAATTTCATATTAACCTATAAAATTATTGGAATTCATAAAAAGTCTAAATTTACATTTATTTGGGTATTTATAACATCAATTATGTTAATATTTCAGTAATAAGGTAATTACTGCATCATTATTGTGTCACAAATAAATTAGATTATTTAATGTCTAAAAATTATAAATAAAATCTCATTGTGTCTTAAATCTTTTTATCTTTCTAATGAATATTTATATTCGAATTTATCTTAAGTATAACCCTATATTAAAATGTTTTAGTTATTAAACATTGATTTTAACTATTTTAATTCTTCTTTAAATAAAATAATAATAAATGTCCTAATCTAATCCAAGTGGACCTAAAGGGTAATATTTTATCCCTATGGTTTTTTTGGTCGAACTACACTTATCCAATAAAATTAGGACATGTGTTAGGGTAATAATAATATCATTTTTACCCTTAATTACCCTATTTAATTTTTAACCGTGGTTAAAAAAAGTAAAAAAGTAACTAATCACCAAGAATTATTTTTATCTTATTGAACCAAATTTTACTCCTTGATGTTAACCATGTCTCTCGGATTTTTGAAATTCAACTCACAGAAGCGGTAAAATTATGTTTTATTTAAATTTTCAAACTCTTCTAGGAGGTGGGTAGAAGACGGTGAAAAGTTCAATAAAATTTATATATGTATAAAATTATTATAAGTGACTCCAATTAATTACATTGAACATATATCGGTATTATGTATCAATTTTTACCTAAAATAAATTTATATAAAATAAATAATTATTTATATAAAAAGTCAGTTTTAAAATAGTAACCAAGTGTTTTCACTATTCATCAAAAACTGAAAGTAGTCAGAAAAATACCAAAAATTAACCTTGGCTGATTTCGATATTACAAATCCAAAAATTTAGTCCATTTTGAAAAATAAAATTTATAAAATTTCAAAAAGTCGGTATTACTATTCATAATGGCTAGTTCATAATAATATTATAATAATATATCGTTTAGAGAAACTCGGTATTGCGTACTACACATGCTATCGAGGAAGGTCATGATTGTGTGTAATGCAAGCCAAGTCAGGGATTCATGTAGTGAAAGCTTCGTTTGGTGTTGCCTATAACATAATCAAAACGTATTTCATTTATACATTAAACAAAATCTATACTTAATGTTGCGTAAAATAATTTCTACAAAACGAACTTGAAATTGTGTGTAACACGAGAAAAGAATAGTGTTGCGTATACTGCAAGCTAATACGGTGTTGCGTATAGTGAAAGCTAATTTTGGTGTAGCGTACAACACAAGACATTAATTAAAAAGAATAATTCTCATAAAATCTCGAGTTGTTACAAAAATAATTGTCACTTAATTATTTTATTTTCAGCCCAAAACATTCTTTCACTGGTGGCCCACACCAGCCAATGTTTGTATCATCCTAAGGGAAGCATACCCTCATGAGTTCAGAGGTGGTCTCTGATTTTCAATCTGAGTTACCATTCGTGAGTTATAAGCATTTGAAAAATAAAATAATTTTATTTAATAATTTTATTTACGGTTATGCCATTTTTGGGTTCTCTCATAGGAAACGTGTGCCGACATAAAAGAAGTCATGCCAAGGGTAAACCCGCTATCATGAATGCAACGGTGCCCTCATATTTCTGATCCAAAAAACCATTTAGGAGTTATTCCAATTTTTCTGAAAAAATGCTTACGCATGCTAATTAATGCTTAACAAAACTCAGACGGATCATTTCGGGTACTCTAGGCATTGGAATAACGTGCTGTCAGATTTAGCAGTCTTAAAATAATTCTATATAATTAAAAAAAATTATATGGAAATTCAGGGACATTACAATTTAGGTTAGATGAGGTAATATGGAATATTTTATGGATTATGATAATATAAAATTAGTGATATACCTAGGAATAAGTCAAAGAGAATGTTCTAAGTATAAGATAACATTCAGAAGTTTTGATAAAGTATAGATTATGTGGTTCCCCTAAAATTTATATCAGTGTCAACATACTATAATGTGGATATAATCATAGAACTTATTCACCTATGGGAATTAACCCAAAAAATACTTTTTGAGTATCAACATAATATTCACTCTATTGAATAATGAGTGGCCATAATGTTGAACACCCAACTAAAAATTATTGGGGGATATTTTTTGGTTAATCAAATTCTCTTAACAATAAACTGTTAAGGATTTACTATGTTTTGGAATCATGTTATGTAACTAGAGATAATCCAACCTAAAGAAACCTAGATTGAACCTTGAATTATTTAGATTGAACTGAAATCTAATTTAATTATTTTTAAGAGTAAGACATTGTGAGGTTGAATATTCTGTGATATTATTTTAAAATAAATATATTATGGGGTTAGTTATTCATAATCCATTATTTACTCTTTTTGGTTTTTATAATAGATAAATCCTGAATGATCCAAGGAAATTATGAATGATATGGATAATGCATGGATTGACCTATAGTGAAATCTAACATGATTAGATTAATAAATACTATTGTCATTGATCAGCCCCAAGAAAAAAATTCCATTATTCTACATCATTTCTATAATTTAAGGAATTTTCTTTTCATAATAAAATAAATACACTGATAATTGAGAGGTTTAATATATTTTTATAATATCTTGAAAAGATACTTATTTAACAATTCTTGTGAACATTTCCACATAATTTCGTCATACTAGGTCTTATTCTAAAAATTCCCAAGATAAAATCATTCTCATGCCTTGTCAAATGAGAACATAAAAAAAAGATAAGATCAAATTCCCAATAAGGGAAAGATAAATATATCAATATATTACCAATAGTGAGATCATATACATATGATAAAACAAAAAATGGAAAAGAATTTACAATTTAATCAACATGGAATCTGTAGAACAGTTCATATGGAAGGATATGGGAACAAATAATCCAATATGATCATACATATTACCTAGAATAAAGACTAGGAAAATATGAAAATTAAGTCATGTGATAGTAAGAATAGAATAATCATATGTTAATAGAGTGACTAACCAAAAAATTCTTATAAAAAACAATGTGGAACAACTATCACCAAATATTTCCCATAGTTTATCTGTCATCACTATAAGGAACCAGCCTCAAACATTACGTAATCCAGTAAATTACTTTATAATCCACTTCTTTATATTCCTAAAAATATTTTTGGTTTATAGTTTTAGAATTATAGAAAATAATTCATACATATAATCCCATATGAATACAAAGTGGATATTACTAAAACAATATCTATTTTTTTATAATACAATTTTTTCAAATAAAAACTTGAAATCTATTCTGGAAAAGTCTTCACAACATTCATATTGATTTCTCTTTTTCTCATTACAATCCTTAAACCTTGTGAAAAAAACCTTTTAAAACACGGTGTGAGAAAAAAATATTGGTAAAGGTTATAAAAAGATAGAGAGAAGCCATTAGTACATGAATAATTATAATCATATGAAATCATTTTCACAAAGACATGCTTCTCACCTAATATGTATCATATAGTTACTTTATAAAAACATGAGATTTCCATAGAACATAAAAAAGATAAATAGAACCCTAATGGTTACTTGGGGAATTACCTACTTACTATTGTAACCATTGTAGCTACCATATGATTTGTAACCATCATAACTAACTTTATATGAAACCCTCATGACTACTTCACAATGTAGCCATCACAACAACCTTATGGTGTAACCATCACAATTACATTTGGAGTAACCATACAATCAAAATTTATTTTACAAATAATCTTCATACCACATAATTAATGAAGTAGAAGTCTTACTCAAAGAATGTAAATTGGGTTAAGAATTCCTTTACCTTTGGTTTGTCTTACTTAAAACGTATTCAAACTTCATGTATAATGATTTAAATAGTGTTATTAATATATTAAATAACTGTATTAATTTTATAATTACTTCTATTATATTCTAAGAACATTTTCTTCCATTTATTAAAAATATTGGGTTACTTACACTATTTTGGGTGGGATTATTTCATGGTTTCTATGGTTGTTTTTTTATGGATTTTCTTGTTAGAAGGGAGAAAAAATCCATAATTGACATTAAATTTTATAAATTATATTATATAACATGAAATGTTCTTATATATCATTTTGGTTATATGTTGTGATTTTGAATTAATAGATAAAAAATTGTCGATGAATGTTATTTTATTTGGGTGAATTTTGATCATTATGAACCATTTTGTTTGATTAATTAAAATTATGTATAAAAACTGGTCCCAAAAAATTATATAACATATAATTTTTTTAATAAAATATTTTTAACCATAGTAATGGTTTTAATACTATACATGAATGTCATAATGGAAATTTAAAACA
Source organism: Viscum album (assembly GCA_963277665.1). Classification (NCBI taxonomy): domain Eukaryota; kingdom Viridiplantae; phylum Streptophyta; class Magnoliopsida; order Santalales; family Viscaceae; genus Viscum; species Viscum album. Next base: position 2,053,563,936 of record OY728150.1, on the reverse strand, counting down.
CATCTTCCATGATGTTGGTAAATTGACACATCACAGACTATGTTTTTATTTTTAGAATAAAAGGGAGAGGATAAGAATTATAATGATGACTTTTTCCATAAAAATGTAAAAATTACATTATATATAAGATAATTTATTTTTTTTACCTCTTTTATAAGGGTAGGGGAAGAGATTATATGAAAAAAATAATTGAAAAGAAAATAAATGAAAATGGAAGAGGATTTTTACCACTTGAATTATCTTCCTTGGGAACCTCCTTGAGACCATTATTTTTGGTCTTTTGGTGAGATCAGTAAGTCTTGGATGTGTGGATGTTTATTAAGAAGGGATTTGGGTAAAAATTAAGTATGTTAAAATAATTTTAGGTGTGAGGGGAAGAGGTGGTGAGTAGAGTTATTTATAGTGGATGAGAGGGTTGTTTGCCCACAATTATATTCATTAGATTATTAATTTGGCTCAAGAAATTGAATATTTAGAAAATTATCAAAACACATATTAACATAATTAAGGATAGTTCTATATTATGGTCTTATATCATATTCACATCATCTATTACTTAATAAATAACATATTTAGCTTATATCATAAATTATCGTCTTTCACTCTCCTCCAAAAATTCAAGTATTCCAAGTAAATTTGATAAATTTACTCTAACCATTTTTTTTACATGTAGAATTCAAAAAATGAACATCATTTTTTTGAAAATAATTTTCTAAACACTATATATTTAATTTTTAATTAAATTCATAATTTAATAAAAAAAATCCCAATTTCAAAACTATAAGTCATTTTAAAACACTTTAATAAATTAATTAAAGTGTCATAAAATTTTCATATGATCATACGAAAAATATAGTTTAAAAATCTATTTTACAAAAATATATTTCCTTTTAAATAATTATATTAATTATAAAATTTTAATAATTATTTATGAATTATAAATATTGCAACACATAATTATTCATTTGTAAAATATTTATTTATTTATTCCATGATATAAATATATCATGATTATAGTTATAATATACATAAATTTTATCCATATTCTCATAGGTAAGGTTAATATTCTATTGGATTGATTATTACTCATAATGGTCATGTTACTACTCCTAATTTGAAGTTACTATTCCACCAATATAAATTCCTTAATTTCTATAAATACCACGTATTTAATTATAAAATTATAAAAAAAAAATTAGTATTTTAATACCAGAATGAAAATAAATAATTTTATAAGTACATAGGTTGTTAAATTATTCCCACCTTTGAGAAATTTCATCCTCAATATTTTTTATTTACTTATTAAACAAGTTAGGGAACCTTTCCCTCATAGCATTTTAAGATTCTCACGTTGCTTCTTCAACCATGGGGTTTCTCCACAAAACCTTACATTGGTGAATTATCTTATTCAATAATACTTTCTCTCTATAATCTATAATATGAATAAGATTTTTTTCATAATAAATGTTCTCTTCCAATTTAACTACTTTTGGGATCAAAACGTGAGGTCAATTTGGCATATACATTCTCAATATCAAAACATGAAAAGTATTGTGTACATGAGAAAAAAATAGAAGAAAAGCTACAAAATAAGATACTAGACCAAGTATATCTAAAATTTAATAAGGACAAATGAACTGTGGAATTATTTTTACTTTCTCACCAAAATGCATCACACTTGTTGATAGTGAGTTTGAAAAAAAATGCACGCATACATCAAAAGAAAACTTGTTCCTCGTGTTATCTGCATAACCTTTTACCAGCTCTAAGATGTACTCATGTGTTGTTGAATCATCTTCACTTTCATATCTACTTCCTCAACTAATCATGGTCCCATCAACATCCTTTCCTGTGTTCATCCTGAAATTCTATAGTTTGACACTGCTTCATATATAATTCCTCAAAAGGTTCCATTTTTATACTAGAATAAAAACTGTAATTATAAGAAATCTCAACTAACAGAAGATGTTGATCCCAACATCCTTGATAATCCATTGATCACGATCAAAGCATTATCTTAAAGGTATGAATTTTTTTCTCAGCTATTCCATTAGATTTGGGATGAAAAGAAGCGTTGAAATTTAATTCTGTTCCCAAAGACTTCTGAAGGCCTTTCAGAAAGTTAGAAGTGGACCTGGGATCATGGTCAGATAGAATAGAAAGAGTAACTCCTTGTAACCTAAAAATATATTTGATTTAAAATAAAGAGAGAGGATTTAAATAAATAGTATGTATTATAGAAATTAAATGGGTAGATTTAATCAGCCAATCAACAAAAATAGATATCTCATTATTAACTGGAGAAGCCTTTATTAGTCCCACCACAATGTCCATGGATATATTTTCCCATTTCTAGTCTACAACCAGAAAAGGTTGAAGGATACCCTTTAGTAGTTATCACTTTTCTTTAACCTATTGACATGTAAAACATTTCATGGTAAAATTAACAATATATCTTTTCATTCCATACCAATAGTAATACTCTTGATGCTCTCTATACATATTATTACTATCAAGTTGAACTGAAAATCGAGAACTATAGGAATCACACAACAATTTTTTTCTTATTTGGGAATCACAAGGTGCACATAATCCCTTTAAAAATCATATAATTGAATACTTATTAATGTTAAATTTTGGAAACTCACCCTTGTTAACCAATTCTACATTTTTATGTAACTCATGGTTTTCCTTATTCCCTAGCTTAATTCTATCTGATAGATACAATTTCACTAACACCTAAAACAAAATAGAGAAATTTCCTACATCAATAACATGCAATCCAAAATCAATCACATCATTAACAATGGGGTCTTATTCTAAATGTAACTTTATTAATGATGAATACTGTTTTTGAATCAAGTCATCAACCACATTGTTTCCTTTTCCATGTTCATAATTGATCGTGAAATCATAATACTTTATCAGTTCAAGAAATATTCTCTGCCTTAGGTTTAATTCATTCTATGTTAATATATACATCATAATTTTATGGTTAATATATATTTGATGTTTGGATCTATATAAATGATGCCTCCAAAATTTCCAAGTAAAAACTGCAGCGGGTAAATCAAAATTAAACCCCTTTTCATGTAAACTTATTTAGCAGGCTAGATAACCGTGAAATGCTTTTATCAAACCATTGGTAATACCCTACTAGTATAAGAGAACTATGAATATTTGAATCATTTTAGGTATAATTCATCTATAAACCACTTTTTTTTAGAAGGATAAACTATTATCTTATCCTTATTTACAATGTTCCCGTGAATAGAAATATACTGCAAAAAAATTATATATTTTAAATTATATATAAATTTTTTTTATCTAAGAGTTTTAATGAAAATCTTAAAATGTTTTTCATGATCCTCATAACTTTTTTAAAAGACATAGATATCATTAGTAAAAGAAATAACAAAGTTATCCAAATATATAAAGACTATTCAATTAATAATATCCCTAAATATAGTAAGGGAATTTTTCAAACCAAATGTCATAAAAACAAACTCATAATGCCCATATCTAGTAAGGAAATATATTTTTGGAATTTAAACCTTCATCACCTTCAACTTATGGTACCTATATATCATCTTAATATTAACAAAAACTGAGCTTGGAGGATCTGATCAAAAAATTCATGTATATAAGGAAAAGTATAAATATTCTTAACAATAATGTTATTCAAATTTCTATAATAAATGAAAAGTCTCATGGAAACCTATTTATTTTTAATAAATAAAACAGGATGACCCCATGATGAAGTTTTAGGAATTATGAAGACTTTATCAAGAAACTCATGAAATTGTATTTTTAACTCAATAAGTTCCACTTGAACCATTTGGTAAGTGGATTTTGATATTTTTGTATAACCAGGAACAACATCAATCGTAAATTCAACTTCCCAATCAGGTATAACACTGAGAAACTCCTCATGAAACACATCAAGGTATTCATTTACCACAATCACATCATTAATATGAAAAATTACATTATTCTTAAATATATGATCAAGATAACTTTAATTTACATGTTTTAATAGTTTATCAACTTCCTGATATTTTTTCAATTGTATGGGTTAATTATTTTATAAAAACAAAAACACTTTTTAAAAAATGTATCTATATCTACAATAATTCATAATATGATTAATGAAAATCTAATCCCTACCTAGAATGATGTCAAACTCTACTAAAGGTCAAAAACATGCTTTACAAGTAATGTATTTCCTCAGATAACAAAATGTCAATACTTATAATTCATTTTTATGTAATTTTACCCCATGGTGTTTTTACCATAAGTTCTAGGATCATTTCTTGAGGTGAAATTTCAAATTGATAAGAAAATTTCATAGAAATAAATGAATGTGTAGACTCCGAATCAAATAATACATGAGAAAAATATGAGTAAAAAAACAATGTACTTGATACCACTTCATTATATGGCCCAAAATTTTATGGCGCAGTCACAAAGGAGCTCACTACACCCTTATGTTTTATAATATGGATGCTCTCTATGATTCAGATCTTTTTTTTGGGAAGGTATTTTCATACTGACCTATCTCACCCCATTTACAACATATTATCATTTTATTATTAGAATTAATCATAAGATAATTTTCATTATAATTATTTGAAATATTTCCAAACATACGACATCAAAAATACTTCCCAGTTTTGTTAAGACATTCGCCAAAGTTCTTTTTACAACACTTTTCATAAACTGGAAACCAGAAATTCTTACCTTCAGATGAAATTGATAGATTATTAACCATCACTTTCAATATTGAAATCTTCTTCGACTAGTTTTCAAAGTACAAGTGATCATTATAAAACTGTATGTCTAACTAATTAGAAAATTGGACAAGTTTCTCATAACTTTTGAATTTAGTGGAGGCCAATGCACTTCGATATATTGGATTATATCCTAATTAAAAATGATTGATTTTTATATCAATACCCCGAATAATATTTGGAGTATACCTTTCTATTTGGGTGATATTTACTTCATACACAACCACCGAATCTTCCTCCTTTTGTTTAAATTCAAGGAATTTATTCTACATCCTAAGTCATACCACCTAAGGAAAATATTTTTCAAGGAAAATATTTTTAAATTCATCCCTTCCAAGGCATCAATCTCATCACTATCCCGTATATTATTTACCATTTACCGTAGATGGTCAGATTCATCTTAAAAATGATAAATGGAAAGACTGTCCTTTTGATTATATGAACACCCCATAACATAAAATATCTTTTCAAGGTATTTAATCTATCGTTCATCCCACACTAGGTCAGAAGATCCACAAAAAGTGGGTGGGCGTTGCATCCTAAAATGTTCCTTTGTCGCCATGTTCCCTTTTGGTAACTCTGGTTGTTCTATTACATGGATTTCACCATATTTTATATCCTACAACTACTAATCCACTAATATAAAAAACTATTTGGTTCATATTCTGACCATTCTAGGCTATGGATTCAGAAAGATATCATCCTTTCACTACCTTCCTACTTTAGAATCCCCATTTCCTTTATGGAAAACCATTGTAAATTGAAATATCTTAGAAGAGGTAACATGATAATTATTAAATTCTATATCATTTTAGTATAAAAATATAGTAATAAATTATGCTATTATATTAACATCATCATAACCCCTGAAGTTATATAAACCATTCTCCCATACCAACTATAAGGACCCATCCTCAAACATTACATAATCTCATAAATTCCATTATAATGCACTTATTTACTTTCACAATGTTTTTCTGTTTAGAGGTTTAGAATGTTAGGAAATAATTCGTACATATACAACAGTTGTCATAAAAAGTGGATACTACTAAAATAGTATCCATTTTTGTAGAACACAAATGTTTTCAATAGAAACATGAAATGTAATCATGAAAATTATTGATAACATTCATCTAGGATTCTTATTTTCATTTACCAATCTATAAACCATATGAAAAAATTTTGAAACATGGGATGAGAAAAAATAGATTAGTAATATATATAAAAATAAAGAGAGAAACTGTTAGTACCTAAATACTTATAAATATATGGAATCCTTTTCACAAAGACATACTTATCACCTAATATGTATAATATTGTTACTTTTTGAAAATATGATATTTCTATAGAACCTAGAAATAGTAAATAATACCATAAAGGAAACTTAGGGAACTAATTAATTTAGATTTTATCCATCATAAATACCATATTATTCATAACCCTTAGGTGTACCTTACAATGTAACCCTCAAGACTACCTTATAATGTAACACTGATGCCTACCTTATCGTGTAACCATTGTAGTTACACATGGATTCACTATATAGTCAACCTCTAACATAAACATAAAAAAATGAATTAGAGGGAGATATAGGTCCCACCCATTATCATAAATAATTTACCAGAATAAAAACATAATTAGAAAATTATAATTCCTACATCATATAAATCATTCATTTTAAAAAAATAAATGAAATTAAAGTAGTATTTTTAAATAAAATTCCTTTGCAAATATCATATATTGGAAAATAGAGTTGGTAAAAAGAATGGAATATGTGTATATAATGTAAATAAATATAATAAAACATAAAATAATAAAATTAATTTGGAAAATAATGATACTGCCATATAAAAAATGAAGTATAAGGTTATCCCAAATAATGCAAATTATGTTAATAATTCCCTTAACTCAATTTCATCTTACTTAGAATTTGTTAAAACCACTTATAAAATTATTTAAAGAGTTTTTTTTAATATTAAATAACCATATTCATATTTATTATTAATTTTATTATATTATCACAACACTTTTCCTCCCAATTGTTAATAATATTTTTTTTCAATGATTCAAGTGCTTTTTTTTCATTGTTTCCATGGTTGGTTTATTATGGATTTTCTTTTTGAAAGGGATAAAAAAACAAGAATTGAAATTAAATTTTTTTAATGGATGTAAATAATATTAAATGGTATTAAATATCATTTTATTCATATTTTATGATTATTATTTTTTAGACAAAACATTAGTGACGAACACCATTTTATTTTGGTGAATTTTGATCATTACAAACAAATTTTGTTTTATTAGTTAATATTATGTATAAAGAGTGGTTACAAAATATAATATAACATATAATATTTATAATAAAAATTATTTAACAAATTTAATGGGTTTATGACCAATCTTAAAATTATTAATGGAAATTTAAAACACAATATCCATAATGTCGGTAAATCAACAAATCAGATATGATGTTTTTATTTTAAGAATAAAATGAAATGGAGAAGAACAATGTTGATGATTTTTTTAATAAACATGATAAAATTATAGTATATATAATATAATTTAGGTTTCATGGATATTTGATGAGGGGAGGTGATGATAGTACACCAAAGAAAAAGAGTTGAAAAGAAAATAAAAGAAAATGAAAGAGGATTTTTAACTCTTGAATTCTCTTCCTTGAGAGCCTTTATAAGGCCCTTAGTGTTGGCCTTTTGGTGAGACCAAAAGGTCTTGGACCTAAGGAAGAGTGTTGGGAAGGTATTTAGGTAGACATTATTCAATATATAAGTCTTTTATGTTTGAGGTGAAGAGGTGGTGAGGGGGTATTATAGTGGAAGAGAGGGGTATTTTCTCATAATTGTATTCATTAGTTTATTAATTTGGCTCAACAATATGAATATTTTGAGAATTATCATAAAATATATTAAACCAAATAAGGATATTTAGATATTTTGGGCTCATACTATCCTCACATCATATATGACTCAATAAATAAAGTATTTCGTTTATATCGTAAATTACAATATTACACTATTCAACTAAAATTCAAGTATTTTAGAAAAATACCAAAAATTCATGGTAAAATTTTTTCAACTTGTATATTTCAAAAATTAACTCCATTTTTTGTGTTTATAATATGGAAAATTTATTTTATTAATTAAAATCTTAACCTAATTGAAAATACCAGTTTAGAACTATAATTAATTTTTTAACAATTTGAAAAAATAATTAAAGTCTCATAAAATTATATTATAATTAAGAAATTTATTGACATGGTCTCCTCCATTCTGAGAAGTGAAAATCTCTCCATTCTTGTCAACGGATCCCCTAGGGGCTTCTTTCAATGCACTAGAGGAGTTAGGCAAGGTGATCCCTTATCTAGGCTCTTGTTCTCTATGGCTGAAGACTATCTCAGTGTGTTCTTGAATGATCTTGTCAATACTAGATTCTATCAATGAATGAGAGCTGGTAGGATATCATTTGCTCCCCCACACTTACTTTATGCTGATGACATACTTCTGTTCTGTAAGGACAATATGGGAACTATCTTCTGCATCAAGAGTATGTTTTCACATTATGAAGAGGTTGCAGGCCAGGTAATAATTTCGAATAAATCCTTTATTGTTTTTGGATAAGGAGTTCGAATTGTGAAACAAAAAATGATATCTCATAAACTTGTGGTTAAAAGATGAGATTTTTCCTTTAATTTTCTAGGGATCCCTCTGTTCTGGGGAAGGGTGAAACGTGTTCATTTAGAGGGCATTGCTCTAAAAATTATCAATTAGTTGGGAAGTTGGAATGTCAATACTATGTCTCAGCCTAAAAGGATTTTCCTTGTCAATTCTATTATCAATTCTATGTATGTATATTCTTTCTTTGTATATAGATAGCCAATAGCCCTTCTCAAGGAATTGCGTGGATTGATTCATAATTTTATTTCGATTGGTTCAACACATCGAAGAAAACTTGTCACTGTTTCTTGGAAAGACCATATGAAACCATTGAACATGGGATGAATGAGAGTTAAGGATATCAGAATATTCAATGACTCACTACGTCAAAACATCACTTGCAGAATTTTGTCCAAGCCTTATTTTTCACTTTAATTTCTTGTTGGAAGGTTTGTTGACAGATTGCAAAAAAGAAAATGTATGTATCTGAAATCTTCAGTTTGGTCTTCTGTTAGAATCACATATGATAAGATTATGGCTCAATCTGTATGGTTGGTCTGCCCTGGCCCACATTTGAATTTCTAGAACACTCCATGGATATCCTATCCTTTTAAGGATTCTTATATCATTCCACCAACATTGAAAATTTTGGCCATATCTGTCTATCAGGGGAATATTGTTGGTTATGACTTTATTCCTAGTGCTCTATATGTTGAGATCATTAATTATGCCTATGTTGACACTGAAGTTTTGATCTGGAAACCATCTCTTAATGGATCTTTCTCTAGTATGGACTTCTATAAGCTTATGTGTGGTATTTAAACTGGAAAACCTTCTTGGGTGGAGGCTGTTCGCATGACCTATATTTTCTCTAATGATGCTATACTAATCTGTAGAATCTGGAAGAACCATTTACCTATCCAATCTTCTTTACAGTGTGTAGGTATTAGCTCTTCTTTGGTATGATTCCTTTTCCCTAAGGGTGATGAATCCCTTATACATTTGTTCATTCAATGAAATTTTTATGCTCGTTTATGGATTTATTTGCAAGAAACATTTTGATTTTGTCTCAATTTCTGCTCCATCTAATCCCTGTTCTGCTCTGTCCTCCAGTCTGCATGCCATGATCAATTGAATCCTTGCTTCTTGCTTCCACTGTCTCGATTATGACATACATATGGAAGTCTTGGAAGAGACTGGTATTCTATAATGTCATGCCCAACCATCGTGAAGGGGTTATGGTGATTCATCAAAGCATTAAAATTTCTTCGATGAATCAAACAGGTTCCACGAACAAAGATATTTATGATTTTCTTATTTTGAGAACTCTTGGTGTTAGTGACAGGGAAAGGAATCCAAGAATGATGAAGTACATTCTGTGGATTCCTCCCATCTATGATTGGTGAATGGTGAATGTTTATGGGGTGGCTTCCGGTGCACCGGGTCCTGCCAGGTCTGGTGGAGTCTTTAGAACCTGTTAGGGCTTTGTTAAAGGCTGATTCTTCCACTATTTTGGGCATGCTCATGCGATTGAGGAAGAACTGTGGGTGTTGATTAAGGCCATCAGGTACGCAGTTCATTATGGTTGGCGTAGAGTATGGCTGGAATCAGATTCGTCAGTTGCTGTCCAGATTTTGAAGGATTGATACCGGAATGTTCCATGGGGGATGCTGTCTGTTTGGATCTCTTGTCTGAATCTTGTTGAATGGTTATTCCTTGATGTCTCTCATGCTTATCATGAAGCAAACCAGGTTTCTGATGGCCTCTACAAAAGGGATATCATGGAGGTTATTTCCAGTTGGTCTTTTTTTCTACCAAACTACTGTGATAGTTTGGTTATGAATGATTGTGATAGTGTTTTGCACACCAGGATTTATAAGGCTCCCTTTTTTTGAGTTTCTATATACTGTTTATCTTTTTATATAATAATTTTTTGGGAGTAGGCCTTTTCCTGTCTCATGGACCTTTTTGGCTATTATAATCATAAGATGAAATAAAAAATTATGAATATATTTTATGAAAAATATACTTTCTTTTAAATCATCATATTAATTATAAAATTGTATTTACATATTTATGACATAAAAAAATACCAACACATATTTTATCATTTCAAAAACATTTATTTACTTATTCCATAAAATAAATATACCATGATTACACATATAATATATATATATATTTTTTATTTATACTCTCATTGATGAGGTTACTATTCTATTGTCTATATAACTATTCATGATGGTAATGTTACTATTCATAAGGTATAGTTACAATTCAATTATTATAAATTCATTAATTACTATACATAAAACTTCTTTCATTATAAATTTATATATAATTTGACTATTTAAATCTATAATGAAAAAAAATTATTTTTCAAGTACTTGTGTTGTAACAATCACAACCAATCTACCTAATGGATCAATAAATACAACCTATTTCTCTTTGTAGATTAGGTAAAACAACCTATTTTCATTGAAAACTAGGCATTATAAACAATTTCCAATTTTAGATCAAGCATCAATACTCATTTAACCACAATGTAATTAATTTTAATGATTTTTCCAATTAATTTAAGGTCTATATAAGTCCCACCCAGCTCTTAAATATTAATTATACACATGTGTTCCATAAGAAAACATCAAATCATCACATCATCAAAACCCAGGAATATGAATTGGTTTTATATTACTTTGAAAAAGGAATCATATAAATTACCCCATAAAATGGATAAATTGATACTATATTAAATCAAACAAAATATTAAATTCATAAACTATTTTATAGGGATACCTTTAAATCATAACATCTAAGAAAAATAGATCCATTTTGAGATAAAGAAGAAAAAAACCCAAATAAAAAAAGAGAATAAAAAATAATATAATTTAAAATGAATTTCTAAAGGCCAATGTATTGATATATATATTTTTTTAAAAATGTGAAATGATAAATTTAGTTAGTGCAAGCATCAACCACAATAAAATATCCATTAATGATAAACCAACACTTAAGATGATGGAAATTATTCAAAACATATTTTAATTTTGTTGAAAGTAAAATCATTCATAGAAGGGATTTTGAATTAATAACTCATTTATCACATTGTGAAAAAGTTTAAATTATATAATAAATTATATAATTTAATAAATGGAAACATTGAAGAAGGAATCTCAAAAGAAGCTGCATATCTCAATGTAAGAAATTAATGTTTCCAAAGTATGTTACCTTTACATATTTATTTACATAGATGTTAATTAAAATACTATATAGAAAAATAATATTAATCACCCCAATCATAAAATTATTCATATCTATACCCCTAAATTTATAATTATTCACAACATATATAGTAGTTAGTTTATACCAATTTTTAATTTTTGGTGTGAGTAATATTTTTCTTTTTAAACTACTTCCATAATCGTAGTGTTATTATTCATTATTCTCAAAAATATCATCATTCCGATATAATACAATTTATTGGAATTTTTGTTTTATAATTTTTTATAAAAATATAATTTCATTCTATGAGGGTTTTATCAATGGTTACTTTTAATGAACTTATTGATGAGCATGTTTTAGTTACTAATAAAAAATTATTGGTGATAACATAATTATGAGATAAATTTTTATATTACAAAAAAATAAAAGCGTCATTATATGATTATTAATACATAATATTATGTTTCCAAGTCAACACTAGATATGAATTTATAACATTTTTCATCTAGGTGGTTAAAATGACCCAACAAGAGTATGCTACAATCTATAGGTGAGTATGAATATAGATGAGTTCATTTTTTATAATATCATTATCCCAAAAGTATAATGAAATTATTTAATTTATATTAAGTTTAAAAATAATAAATTTTTAGAGTTATAATAATAATTTAAATGAAAAAACAGTTTTCATTCATAAATAAATCACATTTTTCTCTTTGTATGTTTTTTAATTTCGTTAGTTTTATAATGATTGTTTATATATAATATTACTTATATAATTAATAAATTATATTTACTGAACACAATTAATGAAATAAATAACATACATTTTCACAAAACCAATTTTTAAAACCATCCTTAAAAGGTGTTGATGAGAAAAAAAAGTATCATTCATAGAAGCGGTAGTCAACACACGCACATGAGGAACATTTCATTTTATCAAATGAATGAAAGGGGAATAAATAATTATTATAACATCAATATAATAAATTTATATATATTATTTAAATTTATTTAATTAAATACATATGTTAATAATGGGTTTTTAGTAGGGTGTATGAGATGTATAATTAAATGATGTAAAATTGTATGTATTTCTTATATTGAAAATCGGGATACTCCTTTATTGTTGCCTTAGAAAATAAAGGAATTGAGGAACTTTTTTGAGAATAGTGGCTAAAAAAAGTTTATAGAGGATCTAAAATAATTAAATTTTATTATTTTCATGGTGATTTCAATCTAGGGGTTAGGATTGAAATGGTTGGATGTGATATCTTTCAATATGTTAAAAATAGAGACAAATAATTATAAAAGAATGTTAAGTAACGGTTAAGAATGGAATTTTGTGAGACATGGGTGTGTAAGGTGGGGAAATATTGGTTAGTCATTTGTTTATGGCTTTCCATAAAAAAAATTGTACTCTTCCAAAATTATTTAGCAATTTTTGAGCCACATTATATTAATGATTATAACATTTTTTAATCTTGATTATATATTAATCATCATTGTTATTTTTTCACATAAAATAAAAGATAAACAGTTATAAAATATTTGAAAATTATAAATATGAGTTTGACTCTATTTTATCTAATTTAATATCTATACATGATATAAATATATTTTAAATTAAAATATAAAATTTGACGACAAACTATTTTTTAAAGTATCCATTTTAATCATTTAGTCTCTTTAATATCATTTCACATTGATTAAAACTTAAATAATTCTAAATTACAGTTTTATTTATTATTAAACATCATATTGGAGTCTTAATTTGATGAAGATTCATTTAATTTAAAAAAATATTTAGATGACTATCATTCTTTGAAAAATAACTATTTTATAGTGGTAATAAATATTTATGTCGGTAATTTTCTACCTAATGAAATTAATCCCATTACCTAATTTAAAAATAGTGTATAAAAATATTCCAATCATTTTATATCTTTAAATCTATAAAAGTGAATTTTTTTAATGTAAGAATCTATATAAACAATTTTAAGAAACAAATATCTTGTAAGAATAAATTGATCTTTTTTATTATACATATATATATATATTAAGTTTTTAACTATATTGATAACAAAAAATTTTGTTTTTATAATGTAATGTTTCATAATTTTATTAAGTAAAAAAATTTATTATAGTTCAGTGTTTCATGAAAAACAAGTTACTCATGTGGTAATTAATTATTGAAATGTATTTATTTAAAACCATAGGCCATTACTGCAATTCCAAATTATATGTAATGAATTATGGTTAACAATGATAAATTAATTTATTTTAGAAACACCCCATAAAAGGGGATTTTGGAGTCTCATATAATTTCTATTTATAAATATAATAAAGGAAATAAGAATCAATGTTCATTATGTTAAAAATTTAGAATAAATCACTGAGGGAAATTCCATTAATGAATTGAGAGATATTTTATATGTGGAAAAAGAGGGAAAAAATATAATATTTTCTGAGGAAAAAAAAGATTTTATTAGAAATGGTGAAACTAGTAAGAGTTTGTCATAGGGTACCACAAATAGCTCAATGTCTTAAATGTGGGAAATATAGGAATTATCTTAGTTAATGACCTAATCAAAGAGATAACAAGGATGATAATTACTAGATACTTCGAATATAAAATAAATCCCATGAAACCATATATTTGAAAGTAGGTTATGAAAATGATATATAATGATCAATAATAATTACCCACTCATGAAATGTGAGTGTTTTATTAATAATTTTTTAAACCTACTCCTATGTACCTAGAATGATTATTAATAACAAATAATATCCACCTCGATGACTAAAAGTTGAATTATTAACAAAAACTTATAGTGGTATTATTGAAATATCCATAGTATATAATTTCTATATAATATATTTTATATAGATATTTTCTTCATATTTAATACTATTATCCTTCATTTAGTGAAATATAATGTGATATTAGTCATGGGTTGAATATCATGATATTAAGGCCATTATAATTACCAAGATTGGGTAGTCACATATGATTATAAACTCATTTCCACCTATTAAGGTTTAAAAAAATTACTACTATTATATTAGGTTTAAAAAAAATAGTCAATTAAATAATCAACATTAGTTATATTATAGTACTGAGGAAAAATATGGATTCACTAGTCATACCAAAGATAGTGAGGGAGAACCTTATTAGAAATTAAAACTAATTTCAAGCCTATATTGTGAACACTATTATGTTTTTCATTAGTTATTAGTAATTAAAATTTCTAGGGAATAATATATTTAAGTGGGGAGAATGTATTGACCTGAAACATCACTATTTATTTTTTATAAATAAATATTAAGTTAATAACTTGTTATACATGAATCACTAGACTAAAATTACATGGTGATACATTAAAATAAAATATAACTAATAAAAACTATTCATATAATTAATGGTTACAAATATGATAAAATAAATTATAAAAGAAATATTTAAATAAATATGATGGTCATTTTATATAAATTTACACAGTTTATTTTGTTCATACAATTGTATCTAATAAAATTTTTTATGGGATGTACATTTGGTTAAGGAAAACAAATTATATTATTTTAAAAATATCATTATAATAAAACATAATATTTTTTAATTAATTCTAGTATTATTATTATTTTATATAAATTAAGAATAAGGACAGTTAATATTTTAAAATTATATTTTCCATTAAATTAGAAATTTTGAATATATTTTCTAATTTTATTTGAAAGTCATGTTTATAATTTTTTTAAATAATAATATTAAAAAACTAAAAAAAATTCATGAATCTCCATGGAAATATTTTATTTGAATAATGTTTAATTAATTTTCTAAAACAATTTATTTTTAGGTGAATAGTTCAGAATACCATTTTTACGAACACCATAAATTTTAAGGCATTATTATTATATAAGTATTACTGGAAAATATTTGAAACACATTTATAGAAAAATATATCTTTTAATCAAAGAAATTATAATTTTGAAAATATCTATTTTTTTACAAACCTATGTTTGATAATTTAGAACTTACGTAAAACTATTCATTAAAAATGTTGTTAATACATTTTAGATCTTTAATTTCAAAGTAATTTTAATAAATTTCTGGAAATTAATATAAAAAAGTGAATTTAGAAATATAAATTATATGTTACATATTATTTAATAATAAAAATTCTATTATTATGCATAAAAATGAACTACTTTTGTAAAAACATGTTACAGCGATAGAAACCAATTGAATGAAATAGGTTAAGCAGAGGGGTAAAAGGCCTAACATGTTAATTTCATATAATTTATTGATTAAGGTGTTTCTTGAATAAAATTTATCCCTAATATATTATTTTACATTTTTAATCTTCTTTACATATGAAATAGGTGCTCTTTTTATATTAAGATGAAATATTTACAAGAATTACATTCAAACCAGTTATAAAAGGTGCCTCGCACAACCCCTTCATGAACACTAAAAAATTTTGGTTCCCTCTTAAAAAACTAAATTTTTTACTTCCCAATTAATATTATATTACATCAAAAATATTATATATATAACATATATTCTTATTTCTTTCCTTTTTAAGGATTTTTCTATGGGATACTCAAAGTTATCAAAGAAAGTACTATATTTCCCCAATTTTTTTTCATTTAAATATTACTATCTAAAAGTCTATTTTTCAAATTATATATAATAACATAAGTATTTATGTTATGCATAATTTTTTTATATTAACCACTAAAAACCTTCACTCTTTTCCCTTATAGAAAATTGAAACAACATTAATGAATATGTGCAGACTACTACCTCCACGAAGCAGCATGATTTATTTTACTAAACCACCTTACATGGATAGTCCTAATGTTGAATTTAATAAATAATTATATAATTTATATAATTTTATTTTCTTAAATAATATAAAATTTCATGTCTATCTCCCATTCTATGGGAACTGAAATCATCATCTAAGTGTATGTGAAGACTACTATATCCGTTGAATAATGTATTCCATTTTTCACTAGAACCTTTCATTTTTTGTAATGAAAACAAGTCTAATAGTTAAATATAATGTTTATTAAATTATTATGAATATTTTTAGTTAAATTGAAAAAACTATTAATTATATGATCAATAAGAAAACTTTGTAAATTCCACCATCTATAAAGATCACACTAAGAATGAAATAAGATTATTTATACTATATAGTAGTTTTTTATCTATCAAAACTTATTAAAATTATCTTAATTTATCATTTAACACTTTAATTTAACCTAAAAAATTATCACTATGACTATGAAGTAATGATATTTCAACTAAATCACACTGTAATCAATCATTAATTATGATATATTCATGTTTTAGTTACTTTAACCACTTACTTAAACAATTCTATAATAAAATGACATATATGACTAAGAGAACATAACTAGTGATAATATATAATATAAATTAGTAAAAGAATGTTTTATTTTGGTTTTGTGTGGGTAACATTAAAAATAAACTTATTAATTGAAATAACAACTTCTATTTGTTAAAAATCATCAAAACAAGGTTATTTACAATTACATATTTATGGATTGTGACAAAACATACCATATAATGATATTATAAAAATTTAAATAATTATAAAAATTTAAATCCAGTGACTTTTCTGATTTTTAATGATGAAATTTTAAGGGATAATTAAGAAAACCCCCAATATTATGAAATTTGTTCAAATTGATCAAGATTCATCACACACAATATTTAATATAGATAATAAATAGCTAAAATAAATTAAGTGTACAATTATAAATTAAAAATATAAAAGGTTATATATTTGAATAATGTTGTTAAATATGTTATTAAGATAGTTTTTTATACATGCTATTTAAGTTCTTTAGTCAAAGTCATGAATTAATGTAATGGATTCTTGGTCTCATTATTAAATACATGTTCGGTGGTTTCTTTTTCACCCCATAATTTTCAATATGGTTTATACAATACCAATTTGTGATTTTATATTTTTGAATTATATTTTATTCATGTAATTTTTATTTCAATTTCAATTTATCTCTTTAAAGTGGATTGGATAATTTTTTTACTCAAACAATAATCTTTTCATTTCAAATGGTATCTTCAAATTAAGAGTATTTTTTGAGAGATAATCATATTGTTGAATTTTTATTATTAATAAAAACCATAAAAGTTTTATTTGTTTTTTCATGGGGTTTTATATTTCCCCTTAAATCAAATTTGTCTTCAATTTTTTATTTTAAAGGAAACAATACCATCTGTTATTTTTCATTGGAGAACTCCCTTTTCCAAGTATATATTCAAGGGATGATTTTTGAAATATAATTATATAAAAATAAATAAATAATTTGGTTAGTTTTCTACAAGGGTTTTATTAAATGTATTTAAATAAATTTTTAACATTTTCTATATAATTCATTTTCATCAAAGGGTGAAAAGAATTTCTTTTTAATATTTTTTGTGTGAAAACATGTTTATAATATTTTCTTTTTTATTGAATAATCTCAAATACAATCTATTGGTTTATAAATTAAATATTAATACTCTGTTTTAAAAAAATATTTAATTTTTTTAAATATCAGGAATATTTATTGTTTTTATAACGATTTTACTAATACTCCTAAATCTTTATTTTCACCTAGTTGAACATATTTTAGACCATTTTATACTAGATCAAGGATACTTTTGAAATATTAACACCCTAATTTTTCTCAGTTAATAACTTATGAAATTTTATTTTCTATTAGTGGAGTGATCTATTACTGATTTTCGATTACAAATTCATCTACTTTGTATTAACATTTTTCTTCTTCCAATGAATTTCCTCCATGATCACTTTATATTTCATTTGATTATAGGGGGTTCTCTTAGATTCCCTATATCAACTAATTGAATAAATTAATGACTAAACCATATAATCTTTATCTACAAAGTGTAAATAACCTATAGATCATCATCTTAATTTATGGTAATTTATGTAAAAATTTAAGGAATATATTTGTATTTCTAGTGACTTTCTTTGGGTTTACCAAGTTATGATTATTATAGGAATTATAAATTATTTCCTTATGCGAATCATTTTGAAAAGGTTATAAAAACCATTTATTTTGATGGGTTATTTTTGTAATGAGTAATGATTGATTTCAAGTGGCACATGAAACTATGTATAAATGAAGTGTGGGGTCCTATATCACCCTCCAATGAATAAGTTAAATGTTTAAATTTAATGAGATATGTATATGTGAACAAAATTATGTTATCTTGCAAGTGTGGGTGCAAATGTGTGACTCATGAAGATGATATATACAGGGGTAAAATTAACATGTCTTGTAAAAATGGATCAAAGTCCATGACTCTTGAAAGTGAAGTTTCCCTATGTTAATGTTTGTTGCATAGTTATATGGTGTACTAGTGTTAAACTAACATTAGTCATATTTATTGATTATTGTTTCCACAAACTTTTGATTCACGTCCCTTTCCTTATCCACGACTCATGATTTGTGGTCTATGATTTATTTATTATGAATCACTTATGTTATTTACATGAACCGTGAATATAACAATATTCTCATATTGTGATCACTTTTTATATTTGATTGTTATCACTTATGATTACACTTACTATGAATCAAATCCCACTCCTTTACTATGTTTACTTTTACCGTAGTTATAAAAAAAATTAATATGTATAATGAATCTAGAAAAGATTATTATATAGGGAATTTGTTGGAGATGTTAAATAATTGTTATATATTATATATTTTCTTATAGCTTGGGAAATACTTTTATTAGTTGAAAAATAGATGGGTTTTATCAATTAATGTTATGTCCTCATTATCTAAAACTCTAAACATCATAGATCATGAGAATATTTTTAAATGTAATATTTTTGTTAACTGATTTAATTATGAAATGATCATGTTTGTGGGATATCATAGACTATGAGAAATTCTATATTTATTAACAATGATGCCTGAAATATATATAATATTACACCATATGAGATATTGTGACATGTACCAAATTATGTCACACCATATCCATTGATATATTGTGGCACATACTAACTATGTTAAACTATGATCCCCAATATATGATGTGACGTGAGATATCTATGATCCACTGTGACTCTAAATGTTATTAATTATGACCTCAAGGTACTATAAAAAATAGTTTTGACTAATAATTAATTATTTAAGTTGTTTTAATATTCATTGACTTTTTTTGTGCATGATGATTGGATTGGTTGTCTGATTTATATTATTTTATTGTTATAGAATAATATTAATATTTATACTTGAAATTTAATAGATTATATAAAAGTTTAATTGAGTGTTGGTGTTGTCCTTCCCTGTTACTTCAGAACCTTTTAATGATCCCTAGTTAATGTGAATACATTAACATAATAGAGGAATGTGAAATTACATGAGGATTAGTGGTTGATATTTTATTATATTAATAAATGTTGGTGGAGGGTTGGCACATGTGATAGACAAGATATTATTAGGTTATTGTATCTTCACTATTTGTTTGTGTAGAATATAGAAATATATATTTTTATCATAATAAAAAAACCATTTATATATGAATCTGTAACATATTATGACATTTAATGGTTTGTGTTTTCCATTATGTTTTATATTATTTTGGTTGTCCATACACTATAATTTTCTATTGACTACATACATTGTATTTTTTTTATTGTTTAGATATATTTTTTATGATTAATACCCAATTAATGAGTTGAGTATATAATGTTTCTATCATTTTGATCGTGAACACATTACTTGTTCACAACATTTTGCCTATGGGGAGGCATGCTCATACTCATATAGAAAGATGTCTTGGGTCATGCAACTAGTTTTGGGTTTGGTGATTATAAAATGGCATCAAAAAATTATTTCATATTTTAATTATTTACTTTATGAACTTAATTGATGGATATAGATAGGTTAGATATTTGTATATGTGTGTTAAATTTGGGTGACTAGCACATTTATAATAGAATCATAATTGAACATAGAGTATAAAATTTCAATTTTTATTATCCTAGATATAGTTTTTATAAATTTTGATGAGGTATAATTATTTAGGAGTTGAAAATATTTTATTTACATTGTTAATTTTATGGAAATAGGGTGTTCATAAATGTATCATCGCTCACACAATGATTTACATGACATGTTAATTACAATGTGTGATAAAGAATCAATGAAATATTTTTTTAATTATCTTTTTGTGATAAATTATTTCTTGAATTTTTAAATTACATTCTAGTTGGTAGGTCAATTTTCCAAATATTGGAGAAAATTTCTATATTTATATATTATTACTGATTTTATTCATAAAAATGCATATTTTATATGGATTTATTTTCCTTGATATAGTTGTTTAGGCCATGAAATTTGTTGTTATTAAAAGGAACAAATCATTATGATATTTTTATGGAATATATCTATTTTTATGGGGATGCAAGGTTAGGTTAGGCATGAGAACCGTATATTTAATGAATTGAAATAATTTTTATATGGAATGAGATTTTTATCCTTTTTATGTTTCATTATTACTAGTGGATTTTTTAAAATTAATTTCTAATTTTAGTTTTCATGATATGCTCCCTCTAATGAAATCTAAATGAAAAAAGTTGGAAAATGACTCCCCAATTCCATCCTCCAGTAGGCCTCGGGCTGACGACTTGCACTAAGGGTATAAAAATCTCACATATGAGAGGATTTGGCCTATATAAATAAAACATGATCATTATATTGTTTAAAAAACCATGAAATGACTCTAGAAGATAATATAAATGTAAACCCAAAACAATACTACAATAAATGCACCTAAATAAACCAATAAAAATTAAAGTATTCAATATAATGTACCAAAATAAAAATCCTAATCCCATGACTCAATTGAATCACTTTCCCAAGATATATATGTCCAAATAAATCCAAAAGGTCCTCCTAAAAACCTAAAAATTATTTATATACCTAGGAGGAGAATATTGATATACACAAGATGATCATACCCAATGTATCAAGTGAACATGTGAATAGATCATGCTAATGTGCCAGTGAATAAATAAGAGAACCAATAAGCACCGATATCTGTCAATTGACCAAACATAGCCTCATAATGATTTTCACACCAAATAATTAATATAGTATAGTAATATAGCATCCAAAGCAAAACAATTCAGGGTTCCCAACAGCTTCTTGCCCAATAATTTTCCTGTCTCACACCCCAACATTGAATATTTTTTTCTCCAATCCCTTACATACATATCAAATCATATACAAGTAATATATTATGTGGTTTGGGACAAATCCAAGTAAACATCACCTTCATAAGGATATAATTATATGCAAGAATGAGGAATAACCCCATTTATTCTTTCCCAAAGACACATAGTCCATCACAAAACATCTCACCACATAAATAGGGAAATAAGGTATCTTGAACATGAAAGATATAATCATCATGTCCTCTTAAAACCACACATGGCCCCCACCACATATCACGTCTGATCACATCACAACCTCATAACATCTCGTCCCATACATAGAAAAATATTACATCACAACACATCTCACCTGATGAAACTTGGTAAATCACACTGTATCTCACCTTAAGAGACTTGGTACATCACTAATACTAAAAGAAGAGTGGGCCAGAGGTGGTAGCTATCCATATTTGTCAACACTGTCATATATATTTCAGAAAACACCATAATCCCAAAACCATTGATCATTGGTAAGGTTAACCAACTATGGGGGGGTTAAATAAAATAAAATAAATGATATATGAATAGTACACAATACCAAACATGTGGGTTCACATAAACTAAACTATTACACAACACATCACCAACACCATACCACACATCTACCATCACAACCCTTCACACCATAATATAAAACACACCACACCACCAACACACATAGCCACTCATTTTATCACATTAAATTATAGTTTTCACTACTTCCAAGGTATAACAAGGTACACTTTCATCACTAATCCACATCATTCACATTTATAATGACCGTTAATATATTATTAATTCAATTAATATATTTAATACATAAAAAATATAAACCCTTCCTCATTCATTTACCACATTATAGATTATTTCATTGATAACAAGGCAACTAAAAAGTCCACGCCTCACCACAACTATCCCAAATCACATCAAATATTTTCACTACACAACACCGACTAAACCATTACACCACAAAAATAACAAATCACATCCACCAGACACTGTAACCACACATCATGACCACTATTAACCACATCACACAATATCCCACATCAAATCCATGCTAACCAACCACCACATCACCATCCCATACTTCAAAAAATTCTCATCAATCACCTCTATAACCACACAACAACCCCCAACATATAAATAAACACAAAAAATAAAAATCAAATAACAAAAAAACATCCCAACTTCCACAATTATTCAAGGAATTCAATCATATTACCTATTTAGATAACATGTGTATTATCAAAAAAAAAAATCAAATTTTAGGGAAATTTAATTTTATTATCAAAATATATATTTTTAGATTTTTATTCTTGTTATGGTAACACAACAACAATAAAAATGGTCTTATCAAATATAACTTATAATGAAAACAAGACTCCCAACATCTGTTATTTTCAGTATTGAAAATATCACATATAAACAAATTAGAATCAATATCAAAAAAGAAAAACACATAAAATATCTCTTATACACATCAATTTCATTTAGGTCAATCAATTATCTTATTATGATGAACTTTATAATCCACCAAATAGAAAAAAACAATCCTGTAAATATCAAACATAATATGTAAATAAAGATAGAATGAGGAGACCCTACTTCGAGGAATCTTCATAATCTATATATGGCCCACATAATGAGTAAGGAACTACCTAAAAACCAAAACTGCACATAGACAGCCACGATCACCTTGAACTATTCTAGTAGGATATAAAAAAGATAGCCCCACTTGCACCTTGATCAGAACAACAACACCAATGATATTTTATATTTAATTAGTCAAGGGAAGAAATAGAGAAATAGTGAATAAATTACCACTAGATTACAAAACACTATCACCATAATTGACATATAATGGTAAGGGAAGATGGGTTATAATGGATCCCAAGGTCCCATAGGGATCATCCAACACTAAGAGATTAATAGATGAATGAGATAAAAATTATCTAAAATAATACTTATAAACAAATTGGAAGTTTCCCAATTTATAGTGTAAATCCCCCATTTATGGTTGAACACTCACGATATTCACATGAAATATTTTGTAAACTAATTATTTGTTGTAAGATAAAAAACATTGAATGTTCCAATAATTGTGAAGGCACTGTGTCCAGAATTAACATACGATGTAAACCCGCATATTACAGTATAAAAATATTTAATGACTATCTCGTTACAAAACATAAGCTATACAACCACTAAATATACCAGTCATATACCGCAATCATACATAGAAACCCCACATTTTATGGTGTAAAAAATCTACTTCAATTCCGCTATAGTTCCATCCTCCACCAAACCTCCTCAATCCACCTCAAAAAACCAAAAATTATGTAAATACACCAAGTAATAAGTTGGGTAGGCATAAACCATTGCATTAGATACCGCTAAACTGATGCTAATCCTCAAGAATAAAAACCAATCTAGAATAAAGAATTGGGATCGAACAACCAACCCATCAGATACGTCTCATTGTTACTGTTAATCTTAAAAACAACCACTATCCATACAAAAGAAAAACAACCCACAAAACATCTTGCACAACCACATCACCACCTATTACATGGAACACCACCACACATAATTTCCTAGCCATAGACCAACTGATTTCCAAATATCCATCTCAACCTCCACACTACCTAAACAAACACTACCATAAATAGCACACAACACTACCATGAGCACACAAATCATGGAATTCAATATTCCATATGATGATATTTTCTTCTTTGTTTCAGAGCATACTCACCCTCTTTATTTAAATTGTTTCAATGTAAAATGTGTTGTTATTAGGAATAAATTTTTTCTTATTTCATATACCTAATTATTTTTTACACATCTCAACATAAAATAAAAACATATATCACAAAAAAAACAAGATCCAAACATTACATCATCATTGAAAAACCAAAAAAGGAAAAGATAATCAAAATCATCTCCAGGTAATGGGAAAAAATATTTTTTCTCTCTCTCCAAAGTATTATCCTTCATGCCACAATACATCAACAATAAATGAAACAAGGTGATTTTTTCCAAACATCACCTTTTCTCTTTGATCATGTATCTGTAATGGTCTCTAAATAAATATCACATCATCTTTGATATCCAACTCTCCCCAGTCAATAATGTGTGAGTCATTGTAAAGACACTAAGAAATATGAGACACATGGAATACATCATGGATCCTCTCCAACCGCGGTGGAAAATCCAACTGGTACATGACCGTGCCAACTCTCCCTGACACCACAATGGGCCCAACAAATTGAGATAAGATCATACACCCTTATCAAACCTCCACTTCCCTCAATGAAGGAAGAATATCAAGAATACATAGTCTCCAACCTTGAACTCCATGGACTTAGGAGTGATCCTAATCTGTGTTCATATCACATTGAACATTTTGTGTGTACTTACCATGGTGAGAACTAATGGGAATTACCTCTCATATAGACATCATCTGTGGTATCAGAATCATGGAGTGTAGAGACCTAGAGCTTGACCTACATGAACATTTCATTACTTTTGCGGAATACTTAGTACATAACAAAAACACACACACAAGGATCGTAATAGTTTAGTGTCTTTGGAAACTCGGAATATAATCCTCTAATCCTGGTGAAAGATATTCAACATCTCCCATAAAGATCTTCCTTTTATTATACCTAAAACCATTCTTTATATCATGGGGAAAAGAAAACATAAAAGGGGGAGCTAAAATGCTCAGTAAGGGTAAACAAAAAAAAAATCAATCACATCATATTCATAAGAACACAACTTTTGGAAATCTTATCCTACAAAAGAGAGCATAATTTCATAACATGGGATAAATCATAGTAGTGAAATTAAATCCCAATAATCATAACATAAAACATGAAAATTTGTGGCATACACACATAATCATAGAGAATAATTTCTTGTTAGTCAAGACTCATTGCCAAGACTATCTTAGTGGACAAAGTACCTTTCTGAACCGAGTCACCCTCGTTTCAGTCCTGTTTCACTGAACCGGTATAACCTACCGTTCCAGCCCTGTCTATCTCATGAGATATAAAATCTTTACCCAATGCATTGGAGGGAGATATAGGTCCCACCCATCTTACAATGAATCCTTTCTTATGTGTGCCACATAATCATAAATCATACATCATCGCATAACACATATAACAAAAATGGGATTCTTGAAACATCATGACATCATAAAACAAATCATATAAGGTAAATGACTTCATAAAAATAATTCCATCAAAACATATTCAAATCAATGTAATAATAGGGATAAAAACAGAACCCTATATTATCTTTGATGGAAAATAATTTTGATAAAACATTTGAACTCCATTCTTGAGGAAAATATCCTTTCTACTTCAAAAACACTTTTCTTTTCTTAACATGTCATACAATTATAAACTAAAAGAAGTTGATTAAACATAAACTTGAAAACTTATAAAGGAAGATTCTTGGAAATAATGTTTTAAAAATCCATTCTTGCCGTATAAGTTAAAAAAAACATTCTTCGTACTTTTGTCGGAAAAGTCAAAAAGTACCTCGTACGAAAAACGACAAAAGATTCCTTTCATATTCTTTACTAAAAACTCACCGAAGGGTAAAATTGGATTTAAACATTTGTAGGTGGATGGAAATAATATTACATATTCAGGAAACATGGATGTGGATGATAAAATACACCCCAGTAAATACTAAAGTATAAATAATCTCGGATAAAAATGAGATTGTGATATTTCCCTTACCTTAGGTCCGATTTGCTTCGTAAGTGTCCGAACCTCCTGTATAATGATTTAAATAATGTCATTGACTTATTACAGAATCATATTCATTGTTATTATATCATATATGGTTCACTTATGACTGTATATTACCCGTTCTTTTGTAAATTCATGTTAAAGTAGCGTTTTGGGTAAAATCGTCTCATTTGTCGTTCGTGTTTTAACTTGTAATTATTCATATGATTACTTAGATCATTATTACTTAATTATAGAATATAAAACATGATTTATATATAATATATATTTAGAATATGCATATATATAATGGATCGATAAATGGAAATAAATACACCGTTCATGGAGACGGTAGGCCGTACGTATGCATGAATGTTGTTTTCGTTTCCTTATTGAATTGAGTGGAATTAAGTAGATGAAATACATATATATACACATAAATCCAGTAGCTTTATAATTTTATATATTTCATTATTATTTCTTATATATACTTTATAATCATTCTTAAATGGTTAACATGGAGAATGAATCTCATCGCGTCGTGGAGACGGTAGTCCGTACGTACGCACGAGCGATGATATCATTTCCATAATTATTGAATTGAATTGGAGTGGATGATACAATATATCAGAATAAATATGATTTTCTAATAACTATGTATAGTTATTCTTCACACCATTATACCCATCCATGTATGGTGGTGGTGGAAAATAGATTTCACCACGGCGTGGAGACGGTATTCCGTACGTACGCACACGCGGTGATTTCCTTTTTCCGTAGGACGGATAGAAGGTTAATTAGAGTTGTTTCATATTTATAATAACATATCAGTATATAAGAAATTCTGATTTTATTACTTTATCATGAAACAACTAAAGAAGAAGAAGTTTATGAAGAATGAAATTGAAAAAGATCGGTAATGAATATTACCTCTTTTTGACGCGCCTTCACTTAACCTCCACTTAAAGAACTAAGGATGGTCTTTGAAGAAGACCAGGACCTCTAGTATGATACTAGGGAAGTGGAGAAGATATTTTGTCAGGGTTTGGCAGAGCTTGAATGCTCAAATTGGTGTGAGGAGGAGAGGGAGGAGGTGCCCTTTTATAAGGGAGGAGAGGGGCATCTTAGGAAAATCTCAAAATATTCTTTTATATTAAGGTCAAATTCGGTTTATAATGGTTCCAAATGGTCTTATTTCGAAGCTAAAGTGGGTATGGGTCGCAATCCTTTCATCCAATAGGATTTAGACAAGTTTAGGTTATTATTTTAACCTTATCAATTAGATTTAACTGTAAGTTAAATAATTTAACTTTTACCGTGTCTTTTTGTTTTCTTACACTATATGGTTAATAAACTTACTATATGAAGCCAAACGAACCCCAAGTTGTTTATTATTAATATATCTATCCTTATCTAAGTCATTTGGCAGAACCTTAGATTTTTAAGAATTAAATAACAATTAGTAATATAATATTTTTTTTAATAACTAATATATGTCAATTTTGACACTATTTGGTACATGATTTTAATGAAATTTATAACAGAATGATAAGTTCGAACCAAGTTACTTAAATCAACAATAACATGTCATATTAACCAATAAAATTACTGTAAGTCATAAAAAGTCTCAAATTACATTTATTTGGGCATTTATAACATCAATTTTGTTAATATTTTCTTAAAAAGGTAATTATTGAATCATCGTTGTGTCATAAATAAATTAAATTATTTAAATTATAAAAATTACAAATAAAATACCATTATGTAGGAAATCATCTTATATTTGTAATGAATATTTATAGTCGAAATTATATTATGTATAACCCTATATTAAAAATGTTTTACTAAATAAACGTAGATTTTAACTCTTTTAACTCTTCTTTGAATTAAATAATAATAAATGTCTTAATCTAATCCAAGTGGGCCTAAATGATAATATTTTACACTTAAGGTTCTTTTTGGTCGAGATAAACTTGTCCAATAGGATTAGGACATGTGTTAGGGTAATATTAATATCATTTTTACCCTTAATTACCCTGTATACTTTTAACCGTGGTAAATAAAAGTAAAAAGTTATTATTCACCAAAAATTATTACAATCTCATTGAACCTCATTTTACATACTGACAACAACCTTGTCTCTCGGATTTTTGAAATTCCATTCACAGAAGCAGTAAAATTAAGATTTATGAAAAAAAATAATTGTTTTAACTGCCACTTGGTAGTTTCACTATTCATCAAAAATTGAAGTTTTTCAGAAAAATGCCAAAATTTCATCCTAAGCTATAATTGATATTCCGAATTCAAATATGATTTATATTTTACAAAATTCCCAACATATAATCTGTATTAATTAATTTTATAATTAATTTCCGCTGTCACAACAAGAAGCGTGTTTTTAAGAGATAATAACTATGAAAAGATTAACACTTGTTTATGTCTGGTGTAAATGTGAAATTATATCCAATGACCAACATTGTATTGAATTGTAAAAATATATTCTAAATATACTTTAAAACCACTCAAATTAATAATTTATCACTATTAATTATTTCGATTAAAAAAGTTGTTTTTAATTAAAATTTAGTAATTTTCACTATTCATCAGAATATGAAAGTTATCCGAAAAGTACCAGAATTTCACCATAGGCTAAATTCGATACTCCGAATCCAAAAATGAATTCCATTTCGAGAGATAAAATTTCTAAAATTTTAAAAGGTGGTTATTACTATTCATAATGGCTAGTTTTAATAATATTTTAATAGCATATCGTTGTTTAGTGAAACTCTGTATTGCGTACTACACACGCTATCGAGGAAAGTCACGATTGCGTGTAATACAAGGCAAGTCAAGGATGTGTGTTGTGCAAGCTCCTTTTGGTGTAGCGTAAAACACAGGACATTAGTGAAATTAAAAAGAATATTTTTCATAAAATTTCGGGGTGTTACATTCTACCCCCCTTAAAATTAATTTCACCCTCAAAATTCGTCGGGGGTTATAATTGGTTTACTATTCGAATGTTTCTTTAATCTAAACCCACATCGTAAAAAGGAATACCAAAACCAATCTTTAAAAAAAAGTTGAAACGTAATGGTTACCCAAATAAACTAATCACTGGGTTTCCACATAGGTGAAAATATGGATATGGAAGAAAAATCTAACCATCATGTTCTGATGGAGAGTGGTAGGGAACATGGCTATGGAAAAGCCTACAATCACAAATCCATAAATTTGTGATGATCTAAGTTACCTTCTGATTAATCAGATATAAGATCACTAGGACAACATTTTTTGGTTTTCAAGATCGTTTCCCTAAAGTTGAAGAATTTGAATTAGAATAAATACTTACTTTATTTTGGTACAATCTCACTGTTGTTCGTTCCATGAACAATTTCCACTTCATCTCTTAAATAAATGAAGTTTAATTTGTTATTCGTGAAGTGTTAGTAGGACAGGTCATTCCATCTGTCTCAAACAAAAGTTTAGCAAAATTTATTAAATATACATAAGTCATTCTATAGTGAGATTAATCATATATGGTTCCTAAAATGGACTTATACTTCATATATCATACTGCTTAATATAATAATGCTAGTTTCTACTAAACAGGGACTTCCTGTAGGCCAATGGTAGGCGATAAAGGCCAGTCGCACTTCGGTTGTGGGTTCGATTCCCACAGCCTTGTCTGATGCGATGGGCTGTCGCCCGTCCTGCAGGTTGTCCTTTTTCTAAAGCTATATTACTATAACATCCCATCAATAATATCGAAAAAAACTTCTATCCTTAAACAATACTAACTTATGTCCAACATAATCCATTCCAATCTTTAGGCTTATCCATAATACTGCAGTCCACTCTCATAACTTAGTGAAAACGATTACCAGAGATTTAACACCATCGTTGATCCCCATTTATCATAAGATATGTTTTGTTGGTCACATACCAAACATTCAATGTCCTTAATCATGTATTCTCTTGAATACCTTAGTGAAAACATGAATGCAGTTAAAAGTTAACACCTTCCACATACCAAAATCCTCAAAATTTAATATACTCAAACCATGATATCACTTAGTCCTTATATCAATCATGAGCTCATGAATACTGTCAAACATTTCATTTTCTCATTATCCCTTCATTATGGGCATATTATCTACTTTCCAAAATATTTGAATCACTTTTCATGGTTACCGGTACCTTAAACTTATTGAAGACCACAATAGACCAATAAATATTTCAATACACCATAAAATTACCTCAACAACGTTATTCCTGAATACCAATACATAAACACTTCAGTCCATCCACTTCAATGATTGTATTGGAAGAAGACCTTCCTGGATTTAGAAGTAACTTTTTAGGTCAGGGCATTGAGTTGGGTAATGCCCATGTTCTCCAAAAATAAGACATTGAACTCCATAACAGTCTGTCACTCTATGACCCTTTTCTCCACACAGATAACATCGGTCCCTCCATTTGAGGTATTTCTCAAGGTTCTTCATCCCTTCTTTAGAAATCCCAATCTTCCTTTCTTTATGCTCCTCAACATGCGAACATGCATAATAGTTTATCTTCCTCTTCTTTGATAAATTAGGCATACCACTAAATTTCACCTTTTTAATCATATATCGCGATGACTGATTTGGCATAATCACAAGATCTTTCTCTCTAGTAATTACACAATTTTTTTTTCTCATAGTCACCAATTTGTCCATTGGATTCAATGTTAACCGAATTACTTCTGGTTCACTCCATTAACTAAAACACAAAAAGAATCTTGTGAGAGGCAAAAATCATTCTAGGGAAAACAAAATAGTAAAGGGGGAGTACCCTTAATATCTAACATATTAGGGTAAATTCTAAGATCGTTACCATAGTTCTAGGACTGCATCTTATACGTATACTTATCCTTAGGGACATCCCTAGACATACCTTAGAAATATCTCTAGGGATCTCACTAACGCTTTCGCATCCTAGTTTTCAAAGGTTTAATAAACCTTTCCTCTAATGCCAACTGTAGAGACCTGGAGCTTGACGTACATGGACATCACATTACTTTTGTGGAATACTTAGTACATAACAAAAACACACACACAAGGATTGTAATAGTTTAGTGTCTTTGGAAACTTGGAATATAATCCTCTAATCCTGGTGAAAGATCTTCAACATCTTCCATAAAGATATTCATTTGATTATACCTAAAACCTTTCTTTATGTCCTGGGGAAAAGAAAACATAAAAGGGTGATCTCAAATGCTCAGTAAGGGTAAACAAAAGAAAAATCAATCACATCATATTCATAAGAACATAACTTTTGGAAATCTTAACCTGCAAAAGAGAGCATAATTTCATAACATGGAATAAATCATAGTAGTGAAATGAAATCCCAATAATTATAACATAAAACACGAAACTTTGTGGCATACACATATAATCATAGAGAATCATTTCTTGTTATTCAAGACTCATTGCCAAGACTATCTTAGTGGACAAAGTCCCTTTCTGAACCGAGTCCCCCTCGTTTCAGTCCTGTTTCACTGAACCGGTATAACCTACCGTTCTAGCCATGTCTATCTCGCGAGATATAAAATCTTTACCCAATGCATTGGAGGGAGATAGAGGTCCCACCCATCTTATAATTAATCCTTTCTCATGTGTGCCACATAATCATAAATCATACATCATCGCATAACACATATAACAAAAATGGGATTCTTGAAACATCATGACATCATAAAACAAATCATATAAGGTAAATGACTTCATAAAAATAAATCCCTCAAAACATAATCAAATCAATGTAATAATAGGGATAAAAACAGAACACTATATTATCTTAGATGGACAATAATTTTGATAAAACATTTGAACTCCATTCTTGAGGAAAATATCCTTTCTACTTCAAAAACACTTTTCTTTTCTTAACATGTCATACAATTATAAACTAAAAGAAGTTGATTAAACATATACTTGAAAACTTATAAAGGAAGATTCTTGGAAATAATGTTTTAAAAATCCATTCTTTCCGTATAAGTTAAAAAAAACATTCTTCGTACTTTTTTCAGAAAAGTCAAAAAGTACCTCGTACGAAAAACGACAAATGATTCCTTTCATATTCTTTAATAAAAACTCACCGAAGGGTAAAATTGTATTTAAACATTTTTAGGTGGATGGGAATAATATTACATATTCAGTAAACATGGATGTGGATGATAAAATACACCCCAGTAAATACTAAAGTATAAACAATCTCGGATAAAAATGAGATTGTGATATTTCCCTTACCTTAGGTCTGATTTGATTCGTAAGTGTCCGAACCTCCTGTATAATGATTTCAATAATTTCATTGACTTATTACAGAATCATATTCATTGTTATTATATCATATATGGTTCACTTATGACTTTATATTACCCGTTCTTTTGTAAATTCATGTTAAAGTAGTGTTTTGGGTAAAATCGTCTCATTTTTCGTTCGTGTTTTAACTTTTAATTATTCATATGATTACTTAGATCATTATTACTTAATTATAGAAAATAAAACATGACTTATATATAATATATATTCAGAATATACATATAAATAATGGATCAATAAATGGAAAGAAATACACCGTTCATGGAGACGGTAGGCCGTACGTACGCATGAACGCTGTTTTCGTTTCCTTATTGAATTGAGTGGAATTAAGTAGATGACATACATATATATACACATAAATCCAGTAGCTTTATAATGTCATATATTTCATTATTATTGCTTATATATACTTTATAATCATTCTTAAATGGTTAACATGGAGAGTGAATCTCATCGCGTCGTGGAGACGGTAGTCCGTACGTACGCACGAGCGATGATATCGTTTCCATAATTATGGAATTGAATTGGAGTGGATGATAAAATATATCAGAATAAATATGATGTTTTAATAACTATGTATAGTTATTCTTTACACCATTATACCCATCCATATAAGGTGGTGGTGGAAAATAGATTTCACCACGGCGTGGAGATGGTATTCTGTACGTACGCACGCGCGGTGATTTCCTTTTTTCGTAGGATGGATAGAAGGTTAATTAGAGTTGTTTAATATTTATAATAACATATCAGTATATAAGAAATACTGATGTTATTACTTTATCATGAAACAACTAATGAAGAAGAAGTTGAAGAAGAAAGAAATTGAAAAAGATCGGTAATGGATATTACCTCTTTTTGACGCGCCTTCACTTAACCTCCACTTAAATAACTAAGGATGGTCTTTGAAGAAGACCAGGACCTCTAGTATGATACTAGGGAAGTGGAGAAGAGATTTGGGTAGGGTTTTGAAAAGCTTTAATGCTAAAATTGGTGTAAGGAGGAGAGGGAGGAGGTGCCCTTTTATAAGGGAGGAGAGGGGCATCTTAGGAAAATCTCAAAATATTATTTTATATTAAGGTCAAATTCGGTTTATAATGGTTCCAAATGGTCTTATTTCGAAGCTAAAGTGGGGATGGGTCGAAATACTATCATCCAATAGGATTTAGACAAGTTTAGGTTATTATTTTAACCTTATCAATTAGATTTAACTCTAAGTTAAATAATTTAACTTTTACCGTGTCTTTTTGTTTTCTTACACTATATGGTTAATAAACATACTATATGAAGCCAAACGAACCACAGGTTGTTTATTATTAATATATCTATCCTTATCTAAGTCATTTTGCCGAACCTTATATTTTTAGGAATTAAATAACAATTAGTAATATAATATTTGTTTTAAAAACTAATTTATGTCAATTTTGACACTATTTGGTACATGATTTTTATGAAATTTCTAACAGAATGATAAGTTCGAAACAAGTTACTTAAATAAACAATAACATGTCATATTAACCTAGAAAATTAGTTTAAGTCATAAAAAGTCTCAAATTACATTTATTTGGGCTTTTATAACATCAATTATGTTAATATTTTCTTAAAAAGGTAATTACTGCATCATCGTTGTGTCATAAATAAATTAAATTATTTAAAGTATAAAAATTACAAATAAACTACCATTATGTAGGAACTCTTTTTATCTTTCTAATGAATATTTATATTCGAAATTATATTATGTATAACCCTATATTAAAAATGTTTTACTAAATAAACATTGATTTTAACTCTTTTAACTCTTCTTTGAATTAAATAATAATAAATGTCCTAATCTAATCAAAGTGGGCCTAAATGATAATATTTTACACTTAAGGTTGTTTTTGGTCGAGATACACTTGTCCAATAGGATTAGGACATGTGTTAGTGTAATATTAATATCATTTTTACCCTTAATTACCCTATTTATTTTTAACCGTGGTAAATAAAAGTAAAAAGTTATTATTCACCAAAAATTATTTTTATCTCATTGAACCTCATTTTACTTACTGACAACAACCTTGTCTCTCGGATTTTTGAAATTCCATTCACAGAAGCAGTAAAATTAAGATTTATGAAAAAAATAATTGTTTTAACTGCCACTTGGTAGTTTCACTATTCATCAAAAATTGAAGTTTTTCAGAAAAATGCCAAAATTTCATCCTAAGCTATAATTGATATTCTGAATTAAAAAATGATTTCTATTTTAAAAAATTCCCAACAAATAAGTTGTATTAATTAATTTTATAATTAATTTCCACTGTCACAACAAATTGCGTGTTTTTAAGAGACAATAACTATCAAAAGATTAACACTTGTTTATTTCTGGTGTAAATGTGAAATTATATCCAATGACCAACATTGTATTGAATTGTAAAAATATATTCTAAATATACTTTAAAACCACTCAAATTAATAATTTATCACTATTAATTATTTCGATTAAAAAAGTTGTTTTTAATTAAAATTTAGTAATTTTCACTATTCATCAGAATATGAAAGTTATCCGAAAAGTACCAGAATTTCACCATAGGCTAAATTCGATACTCCGAATCCAAAAATGAATTCCATTTCGAGAGATAAAATTTCTAAAATTTTAAAAGGTGGTTATTACTATTCATAATGGCTAGTTTTAATAATATTTTAATAGCATATCGTTGTTTAGTGAAACTCTGTATTGCGTACTACACACGCTATCGAGGAAAGTCACGATTGCGTGTAATACAAGGCAAGTCAAGGATGTGTGTTGTGCAAGCTCCTTTTGGTGTAGCGTAAAACACAGGACATTAGTGAAATTAAAAAGAATATTTTTCATAAAATTTCGGGGTGTTACATTCTACCCCCCTTAAAATTAATTTCACCCTCAAAATTCGTCGGGGGTTATAATTGGTTTACTATTCGAATGTTTCTTTAATCTAAACCCACATCGTAAAAAGGAATACCAAAACCAATCTTTAAAAAAAAGTTGAAACGTAATGGTTACCCAAATAAACTAATCACTGGGTTTCCACATAGGTGAAAATATGGATATGGAAGAAAAATCTAACCATCATGTTCAGATGGAGAGTGGTAGGGAACATGGCTATGGAAAAGCCTACAATCACAAATCCATAAATTTGTGATGATCTAAGTTACCTTCTGATTAATCAGATATAAGATCACTAGGACAACATTTTTTGGTTTTCAAGATCGTTTCCCTAAAGTTGAAGAATTTGAATTAGAATAAATACTTACTTTATTTTGGTACAATCTCACTGTTGTTCGTTCCATGAACAATTTCCACTTCATCTCTTAAATAAATGAAGTTTAATTTGTTATTCGTGAAGTGTTAGTAGGACAGGTCATTCCATCTGTCTCAAACAAAAGTTTAGCAAAATTTATTAAATATACATAAGTCATTCTATAGTGAGATTAATCATATATGGTTCCTAAAATGGACTTATACTTCATATATCATACTGCTTAATATAATAATGCTAGTTTCTACTAAACAGGGACTTCCTGTAGGCCAATGGTAGGCGATAAAGGCCAGTCGCACTTCGGTTGTGGGTTCGATTCCCACAGCCTTGTCTGATGCGATGGGCTGTCGCCCGTCCTGCAGGTTGTCCTTTTTCTAAAGCTATATTACTATAACATCCCATCAATAATATCGAAAAAAACTTCTATCCTTAAACAATACTAACTTATGTCCAACATAATCCATTCCAATCTTTAGGCTTATCCATAATACTGCAGTCCACTCTCATAACTTAGTGAAAACGATTACCAGAGATTTAACACCATCGTTGATCCCCATATATCATAAGATATGTTTTGTTGGTCACATACCAAACATTCAATGTCCTTAATCATGTATTCTCTTGAATACCTTAGTGAAAACATGAATGCAGTTAAAAGTTAACACCTTCCACATACCAAAATCCTCAAAATTTTATATACTCAAACCATGATATCACTTAGTCCTTATATCAATCATGAGCTCATGAATACTGTCAAACATTTCATTTTCTCATTATCCCTTCATTATGGGCATATTATCTACTTTCCAAAATATTTGAATCACTTTTCATGGTTACCGGTACCTTAAACTTATTGAAGACCACAATAGACCAATAAATATTTCAATACACCATAAAATTACCTCAACAACGTTATTCCTGAATACCAATACATAAACACTTCAGTCCATCCACTTCAATGATTGTATTGGAAGAAGACCTTCCTGGATTTAGAAGTAACTTTTTAGGTCAGGGCATTGAGTTGGGTAATGCCCATGTTCTCCACAAATAAGACATTGAAATCCATAACAGTCTGTCACTCTATGACCCTTTTCTCCACACAGATAACATCGGTCCCTCCATTTGAGGTATTTCTCAAGGTTCTTCATCCCTTCTTTAGAAATCCCAATCTTCCTTTCTTTATGCTCCTCAACATGCGAACATGCATAATAGTTTATCTTCCTCTTCTTTGATAAATTAGGCATACCACTAAATTTCACCTTTTTAATCATATATCGCGATGACTGATTTGGCATAATCACAAGATCTTTCTCTCTAGTAATTACACAATTTTTTTTTCTCATAGTCACCAATTTGTCCATTGGATTCAATGTTAACCGAATTACTTCTGGTTCACTCCATTAACTAAAACACAAAAAGAATCTTGTGAGAGGCAAAAATCATTCTAGGGAAAACAAAATAGTAAAGGGGGAGTACCCTTAATATCTAACATATTAGGGTAAATTCTAAGATCGTTACCATAGTTCTAGGACTGCATCTTATACGTATACTTATCCTTAGGGACATCCCTAGACATACCTTAGAAATATCTCTAGGGATCTCACTAACGCTTTCGCATCCTAGTTTTCAAAGGTTGAATAAACCTTTCCTCTAATGCCAACTGTAGAGACCTGGAGCTTGACGTACATGGACATCACATTACTTTTGTGGAATACTTAGTACATAACAAAAACACACACACAAGGATTGTAATAGTTTAGTGTCTTTGGAAACTTGGAATATAATCCTCTAATCCTGGTGAAAGATCTTCAACATCTTCCATAAAGATATTCATTTGATTATACCTAAAACCTTTCTTTATGTCCTGGGGAAAAGAAAACATAAAAGGGTGATCTCAAATGCTCAGTAAGGGTAAACAAAAGAAAAATCAATCACATCATATTCATAAGAACATAACTTTTGGAAATCTTAACCTGCAAAAGAGAGCATAATTTCATAACATGGGATAAATCATAGTAGTGAAATGAAATCCCAATAATTATAACATAAAACACGAAACTTTGTGGCATACACATATAATCATAGAGAATCATTTCTTGTTATTCAAGACTCATTGCCAAGACTATCTTAGTGGACAAAGTCCCTTTCTGAACCGAGTCCCCCTCGTTTCAGTCCTGTTTCACTGAACCGGTATAACCTACCGTTCTAGCCATGTCTATCTCGCGAGATATAAAATCTTTACCCAATGCATTGGAGGGAGATAGAGGTCCCACCCATCTTATAATGAATCCTTTCTCATGTGTGCCACATAATCATAAATCATACATCATCGCATAACACATATAACAAAAATGGGATTCTTGAAACATCATGACATCATAAAACAAATCATATAAGGTAAATGACTTCATAAAAATAAATCCCTCAAAACATAATCAAATCAATGTAATAATAGGGATAAAAACAGAACACTATATTATCTTAGATGGACAATAATTTTGATAAAACATTTGAACTCCATTCTTGAGGAAAATATCCTTTCTACTTCAAAAACACTTTTCTTTTCTTAACATGTCATACAATTATAAACTAAAAGAAGTTGATTAAACATATACTTGAAAACTTATAAAGGAAGATTCTTGGAAATAATGTTTTAAAACTCCATTCTTTCCGTATAAGTTAAAAAAAACATTCTTCGTACTTTTTTCAGAAAAGTCAAAAAGTACCTCGTACGAAAAACGACAAATGATTCCTTTCATATTCTTTAATAAAAACTCACCGAAGGGTAAAATTGGATTTAAACATTTTTAGGTGGATGGGAATAATATTACATATTCAGTAAACATGGATGTGGATGATAAAATACACCCCAGTAAATACTAAAGTATAAACAATCTCGGATAAAAATGAGATTGTGATATTTCCCTTACCTTAGGTCTGATTTGATTCGTAAGTGTCCGAACCTCCTGTATAATGATTTCAATAATTTCATTGACTTATTACAGAATCATATTCATTGTTATTATATCATATATGGTTCACTTATGACTTTATATTACCCGTTCTTTTGTAAATTCATGTTAAAGTAGTGTTTTGGGTAAAATCGTCTCATTTGTCGTTCGTGTTTTAACTTTTAATTATTCATATGATTACTTAGATCATTATTACTTAATTATAGAAAATAAAACATGACTTATATATAATATATATTCAGAATATACATATAAATAATGGATCAATAAATGGAAAGAAATACACCGTTCATGGAGACGGTAGGCCGTACGTACGCATGAACGCTGTTTTCGTTTCCTTATTGAATTGAGTGGAATTAAGTAGATGACATACATATATATACACATAAATCCAGTAGCTTTATAATGTCATATATTTCATTATTATTGCTTATATATACTTTATAATCATTCTTAAATGGTTAACATGGAGAGTGAATCTCATCGCGTCGTGGAGACGGTAGTCCGTACGTACGCACGAGCGATGATATCGTTTCCATAATTATGGAATTGAATTGGAGTGGATGATAAAATATATCAGAATAAATATGATGTTTTAATAACTATGTATAGTTATTCTTTACACCATTATACCCATCCATATAAGGTGGTGGTGGAAAATAGATTTCACCACGGCGTGGAGATGGTATTCTGTACGTACGCACGCGCGGTGATTTCCTTTTTTCGTAGGATGGATAGAAGGTTAATTAGAGTTGTTTAATATTTATAATAACATATCAGTATATAAGAAATACTGATGTTATTACTTTATCATGAAACAACTAATGAAGAAGAAGTTGAAGAAGAAAGAAATTGAAAAAGATCGGTAATGGATATTACCTCTTTTTGACGCGCCTTCACTTAACCTCCACTTAAATAACTAAGGATGGTCTTTGAAGAAGACCAGGACCTCTAGTATGATACTAGGGAAGTGGAGAAGAGATTTGGGTAGGGTTTGGAAAAGCTTTAATGCTAAAATTGGTGTAAGGAGGAGAGGGAGGAGGTGCCCTTTTATAAGGGAGGAGAGGGGCATCTTAGGAAAATCTCAAAATATTATTTTATATTAAGGTCAAATTCGGTTTATAATGGTTCCAAATGGTCTTATTTCTAAGCTAAAGTGGGGATGGGTCGAAATACTATCATCCAATAGGATTTAGACAAGTTTAGGTTATTATTTTAACCTTATCAATTAGATTTAACTCTAAGTTAAATAATTTAACTTTTACCGTGTCTTTTTGTTTTCTTACACTATATGGTTAATAAACATACTATATGAAGCCAAACGAACCACAGGTTGTTTATTATTAATATATCTATCCTTATCTAAGTCATTTTGCCGAACCTTATATTTTTAGGAATTAAATAACAATTAGTAATATAATATTTGTTTTAAAAACTAATTTATGTCAATTTTGACACTATTTGGTACATGATTTTTATGAAATTTCTAACAGAATGATAAGTTCGAAACAAGTTACTTAAATAAACAATAACATGTCATATTAACCTAGAAAATTAGTTTAAGTCATAAAAAGTCTCAAATTACATTTATTTGGGCTTTTATAACATCAATTATGTTAATATTTTCTTAAAAAGGTAATTACTGCATCATCGTTGTGTCATAAATAAATTAAATTATTTAAAGTATAAAAATTACAAATAAACTACCATTATGTAGGAACTCTTTTTATCTTTCTAATGAATATTTATATTCGAAATTATATTATGTATAACCCTATATTAAAAATGTTTTACTAAATAAACATTGATTTTAACTCTTTTAACTCTTCTTTGAATTAAATAATAATAAATGTCCTAATCTAATCAAAGTGGGCCTAAATGATAATATTTTACACTTAAGGTTGTTTTTGGTCGAGATACACTTGTCCAATAGGATTAGGACATGTGTTAGTGTAATATTAATATCATTTTTACCCTTAATTACCCTATTTATTTTTAACCGTGGTAAATAAAAGTAAAAAGTTATTATTCACCAAAAATTATTTTTATCTCATTGAACCTCATTTTACTTACTGAAAACAACCTTGTCTCTCGGATTTTTGAAATTCCATTCACAGAAGCAGTAAAATTAAGATTTATGAAAAAAATAATTGTTTTAACTGCCACTTGGTAGTTTCACTATTCATCAAAAATTGAAGTTTTTCAGAAAAAATGCCAAAATTTCAGCCTAAGCTATAATTGATATTCTGAATTAAAAAATGATTTCTATTTTAAAAAATTCCCAAAAAATAAGTTGTATTAATTAATTTTATAATTAATTTCCACTGTCACAACAAATTGCGTGTTTTTAAGAGACAATAACTATCAAAAGATTAACACTTGTTTATTTCTGGTGTAAATGTGAAATTATATCCAATGACCAACATTGTATTGAATTGTAAAAATATATTCTAAATATACTTTAAAACCACTCAAATTAATAATTTATCACTATTAATTATTTCGATTAAAAAAGTTGTTTTTAATTAAAATTTAGTAATTTTCACTATTCATCAGAATATGAAAGTTATCCGAAAAGTACCAAAATTTCACCTTAGGCTAAATTCGATACTCCGAATCCAAAAATGAAGTCCATTTTGAGAGATAAAATTTCTAAAATTTTAAAAGGTGGTTATTACTATTCATAACGGCTAGTTTTAATAATATTTTAATAGCATATCGTTGTTTAGTGAAACTCGGTATTGCGTACTACACACGCTATCGAGGAAGGTCGCGATTGCGTGTAATACAAGGCAAGTCAAGGATGCGTGTTGTGCAAGATCCTTTTGGTGTATCATACAACACATGCCATTAGTGAAATTAAAAAGAATATTTTTCATAATATTTCGGGGTGTTACATGGAGTGTGTTATCCCAAATGAGTGCTTGTGGAACCTTAAACTAAGAATCCTTTTCATGTATTACAATTGTAAATTAACCTTTAGAATATGAGTCTTTGTTTAGTATATATAGATATTATTGTTATATGTACTGTAGATATATACTTCTTTCAAGATGACTGTATTCTTTTGTAGTATGTTTTTTGGTTTCGGGGTGTCCGGCTAGGTATTGATATACTCCCCCTGTACATGCTTTTCCTATACGTGTCATGGCTTGTGAATACGATCACCCTTTTGACAGAGTCATAGATAGAAAAGGACCAGATGATGCTTATTGTGTCCAGATAGACCATGGTGTGTTATTGCAGTATCTTGACAGCAGTCCTTATATTACATTTAGGATGGATGTGTTTTTAGACTCTTTTTGGTGGGCTGGTATTTGGACCTGTTTAATTTTATTTACCTCCTATCATACTGTAGTTTTTGGGATTTATATGTATGCATGCACGATTATTCAATATTTTTTAAATTTCATAAATGTATACATTTGGAGATGTGTGCATGTTTATAGGTAGATAGTCTATGACCAACCATTTTTGAGATATTCCTACTCAGCACTAGTCGTTGTCCCTTGTCTTATTGATACTGGGCCTGGGGAGTTGCAACAAGGGCCCCATTGGGATGAGTTGTGATATATTTAGAAAATTTCCTCATCAGAGTCCACTATTAATTATTGTACTTATAATATATTTTATATTATCTTGAATACTTTATAAGGTATTATTAGGTTAGTACATATAGAATAAGATTGAATGAATAATTGATGATTTTGTTTTATCTTCTAAAAATAGGTAAATGATTTTAGGTTTCTAGAGTTTTGAGAGAAACCCTATTTTAGAAAAAAAACATGTGAAATTCCATAATGCCTATGTGAAATGGAATGGAAATTTATAGTATTTGATTTATATTTGAAGAATTATTTCTAAATATTATATGATAATGAAAATATTTTTTAGGAAAAAATTATTTTTTCCTTAGTAATTTTATTTTCTTACAAAATCCTTTGATTTCAAGGGAGTTATTAGAAAATGTAATGTCTGTGTTAGCATATGTAAAAGGGTTTGGTTGGTTTTATAATACCTAATCTAAGCATGTATTTTAGTTTTCATAGGTTTCAATGTTTTTATATGATGTTAATTTATATTATATATTTCATATTTTTAATTGTATGTTATAGTTATTTAGAGACATCTTTGAAGTTTAGGATGACTGAATGGATGTCTAGGAAAATATTTGTCCATCTTGATGTGATGTATATCTGTTTTAAAGATTAAACTATTAGAAAATTATTTGTTTTATAGGTGATTCTAAAGGTGGTGAGAACCATTAAATGAAATTGGCCATTAATAGTAGGTTCTTACTATAGGGATATGTATATGGAAAGATTAATGTTTCTTATTTTTATTTTGGGATAACCAAATAGATTTGTGAACTATTTTGATGTTGAGGTATTGATTGTGATTATGGTTCTTAGGTGACTGATTTTGGCATGGGGTGTATTGATGAAAGAATCATAGTAAGATGATGATAGTGAGGTGATCATTATAATTGAATGTCAAGTGAGAGTCTTAGTGATTGGGTAAGGATTATTCTGTAGAATAGTAAACATGAGTGACATAGATCCACTTCACACATGAGATTGGAATTTTAATTTATAATTTTATGTGTTAGTGATTAAACGATGACCAATATAGGGTGAGATTTATAGTGAAAGAACTATTAAGGATTATTTAGGAATAAAATCACGATAGTGGGGAGTTTTTAGTGAAATTAATATTTAATTGTTTTTGTACTTGATGAAGGACCATATTCAAATTTTTTTTAGATGGATGAATTTGAATTTTTGATAGGGATCAAAGAAAAAA
Organism: Viscum album; assembly: GCA_963277665.1. Taxonomy (NCBI): domain Eukaryota; kingdom Viridiplantae; phylum Streptophyta; class Magnoliopsida; order Santalales; family Viscaceae; genus Viscum; species Viscum album. Next base: position 2,053,519,825 of record OY728150.1, on the reverse strand, counting down.
TTTATTTGACGTGTTTATGATGTTACAATATATTTTTTAGATTTTGGTTTTGTTGAAAAACACTTAAAGTGAGGTCCTAGGTTTATGGTGAGAACACGTTAGTGGTAGGAGGTTATAGAAACCCACTGGGTACATGTCCTATTATCATCAGATACCTGGTGAGACAAAAAGTTGGACTGACGATTCTTTTGTGTTATCAGGTGTATAGTGCTCCTTCAAAAGGTGGATAATGTCCTTCTACATATCATTTTTTTGACAAATGGTTATTCTATATAGGCAACTGAGTACCAAGTGGGGTTCTTCCCCATTATTTAAAGGGATGGATTAACATAATTTAATGGATATACCACCTTTAAATTTTTTTAGGGGCACTTCGAGGAGGATATTTGAAAGAATGTCCCATGTATTTCTCTTACTGGTTCCCTTTATACACTCTTGAATAAATGTGATATGGGTTTCATTGATCATGTGGATCAAAGGTGTGATTCTTTTTTGTTCCCCTAATCCTATTTTTCTTTCCATACACTAATTTTGGTTTATAGAATTTCTATATTTTGGTGTGATTCCACCATAGCTTGGAGAGATCAAAATGATACAAAGGATATTCCTTATTTGGTGCAAGGTAGTGGCTTAAAAATGATGTAATATCATCACTACACCTCATTAATCATGTGGAACTTCACCCAAAGAATTAAATTATAGATTATAGTAAAATTATATTATATTATTCATTAATTTGAGGTTTTAATTTAGATACATCACATGCCATTGTATTAGGTGTATGTTTAGTGTTGACCACACCTTATTATTCATGTTTTTGGTTCTTTCCGCTAACAATTGAATTTTGAATTTAGTATGCAAATTTTGGGTTTTGGATTAACAAATTTTAGTTATTAGATTCTAACGAGTTATGATTGAGATAGATACTCACAAGCTTTCTAATTGATAGTATGATATGTGATAAAATAATAGATTTTGTGATGAGGCAGGTGACCTTAACATTATGATTATCTTCATCTATAGGTGATATTATGTTGGTTCATCACTATTATCATTATCATTAGTATGTTTTCATGTCAATGTGAGACATCATCACATTTTTGGGATAATCTCACATCAAAAAAATAGTCAATAAGGACATTATAACTTACTAAATGGTTTTTTGTGGTTCCATGACCAAAAGAAGTTAGATAACCTATTTTATGGATTTTTTCTAGAATGACTAAGAATTTTCAAGATACCAGATGATTCCATTTTAAATTAAATTTTAAAAAGGGTTTTAATTTAATTTTTAATTTTACACGATAATGGTGAAAACCATTTTAAAAAAAATAAAATAAGGTAGTGGTGTAATTTAATGGGATTTCCAATGAAATAGGATTTAAATTTAATTTCAAGATGAATTTTAGGAGATATCCTTGAATTTCTATTTAGAAAATGTTTTTATTTTGAATTTCATATAATTTTATAGTGTGAGTAATTCAAAATGTGTTTAATTTTTCTAAATAATTTGTAAAATGGGATTTTCATGGATTATATTAAGGGGAAATGTTTTTTTAGTAATTTATTTTGTTTACTTAACATCACATGGAGGAGGTCCTAGATTTTAATAATATATATAGTTTTGTAATATCTTATTATATATGATCATTATATTATATTATATTTTATGAATATATAGAAACTACTGGAAAAATATCCATTAGGTGTAGAGTTTGTTAGAATAGTCATAGAATCCTGTTTGGTTTCATTTTGTTGTAGCTTTATATGAAATATGAGATATCCATGGGGTCAGATGGAGTCATTGGTATTGATACATTGATGGGTGATTTTTTCAAAATTAGATTTTGATATATTCATAAAATATATTTTGAGTGTTTATCACTATTCTTGAAGGTTTGAACTTTGGTTAACCTTATGGTTTGACATGGTAGTTAGTCCACACATTTTTTGATTGATGAATTAGGATGAATTTAGGAGTAGAGGGAATAGTAAGAAGAATATACTTTTTATAAATCTATAGATGGGATAATATATATGAGAATTTTTGTTTAGGTTATTGATAGGAGGATAATAGTCTCCCTATTCTCTTATGTTGAATAAATCCCAATGAGACTGAGTGACTGGTAAAATTTTAGACTAGAATAGAGAACAATGTGAAAAAAGTGTTGATTTATTTTTTATACATATAAGAGGTGATATCTTTGATTAAATCATGGTTTGATGTTCAACTAGAATTCCATGTGTAATTTTTTTGAGGTCATATACAATATTGGGTCGATAAATATAATATATGAATCACATATATATACTCCATCCCACTAGTTTCTATACATGGTATGATGGATTATGAGACATTAGGTGTTGTGGTGGTTGACTTTGATGAATATATTAGTTGATTAATGTGATATAGTTTAATTCTAGCCATCCAATGACCCCACCCCCCGAGATATGACTATATCCAGGAAAAACACTTTATTTTTCAATGATAATCATGATATAGGATTTGAGTTTCCAGTGTATGGTTGTAGTGCTATACAAATGTGATAAGGGAAGCAACCCCATTGAAAATTTGAGAAATATGTGATTTAGATTGTGGTTATCTAAGTGTATCCTAGAATATAGATTTAGTGAGGATTATAGAGGTTGTATGGGGTCCATTGTTAGAGATTGGTTCTTATTTTTATGGTGGTAGGACCCATTCTTTATTTTTTCTATAAATTTTTCATGGGGAATCTATTCGGATGGAATTTAATGGATGAGTCTTATTTGATTTGATCCTTTTGTAATATTAATGATATTTTTATCCTTTCCTATGATATATAAGTGTTATGGTATTATATGAAAAGTGAGATGATTGATTTATCATATGATTCTTGATGTTTAATTCTTATGGATATATAAAATATTTCATGATTATTACATATAATGTGAATAGATTTGTTTAGGGGCATACCTCATTGGGTATAAAGGTAAAGTGAGTAATTGATTAAAGGCCGGCATGGTCTATAACGAGTTAGCTATAATTAATATGCATTATAGAGTTGTGCATGTCTTATGGAAATGATTTAGTAGTGTTACATTTTATTTAACCATGTATGGGTTATGTTTCACAATGTGTCTATTGCACTGAGAAGGAAATCTCACTCACTTCTATGATTTATATGCTCATCCACATAATTATTATTGGTTACTGTGTTGAGGTGAGAAAGATAATTTTAGTGCGTTGATGGATTTACCCCTACCATATTATATGATATGAGTTCTAATGATCATGGGTAGAAATCATGTTTCATTTCAAGGAAAAGTATCATCATTGATCTATAAATAAGGCACCATATGAGCATGAACTAGAGGCCAAGGGTTGATTTCCAATTCTAATCTATTTTGATACCTATCATGCATACTATTTTATTTTTTCTATATATATATATGCATGATATATAATATATAATATATAATATTTTCAATTTTATATTTTATATGGTTGGATTACCTCACTGATCTCTATATTAATTCTTGAGACTTTTGGTATGACCTGCATATAGACATGTACTACCAAGTTTTAAATGATATAGGAATGAGTTTTATAAATTTTTTTTGTTTGATTATGGAATGATCCCTATAGAAAATTTGGGTTTCATGGGAGTATGGCTAGTTTTAAGTGGATACATGGGTTTGATAAAAAGACATTAGGCTATAGTGGTCACTGATTCTTACTGATGTATCTATGTAATGCTTCCCATGGATGATAATCCCAATAGTGGATGGTTTTTCATGGATGTCATCTAATTTTGGGTTCCTTTTACCAATGGAATTTTATTTTTCCTTATAAATTTTTAAATATTATATTTATATTGAGTAAAATGTTATGGATTTGGGGTTGAAAATTGATTTATCCATGGGATTATCCTGGGGTTTGTACAGAAATCCCAAAGGGACTATTTGGGGGAGGGTTGGAATATCATTTTGATGAATTACTGTAGTATGATATGTCTTTAGTCATAAAATCCATGGAATATAGAACATATAGTATTACTAAGAATATCATATTTGTATTAAATATAAAGTGAATCCTTTTATATTCCATATATATTTATGTGTGTAAAAGTTATATGGTGAGATTTAGGGCCCCAATATTTAAATGGAAAACTAAAGGGTTAAAAACAATGAAATGAATCTTTTATTGTATAATAATCATGATTTTAATGCATAGTAATATATCAATTCATTTAATGGGTAGGAAAAATGAAATTTTTGGTGAATAGTTATTTGGGAACACAACCCATTAAAACATTTAATTCTCTAATTCTTTATATAGGATTTATTAATAAGTAAAATCATTTATATCATATGAGTAGTGATCAAATCATTGGAATTTTTCCCCATGATATCCTTATCCTCTTTAGATAATTAGTAGATTATAGATTAGTAAGTAGAAATGATCGTCCCTCTATGAGGTTATATCAATTCAAGTTCCTTTTATCAATTTTCAATACGGTTTAGTGGTAATTTCATTTAATTTTTTTATCATTACTTTATTTGATTTGGGTAGATTTTCCTATTCGATTTCAATTACAAAATTTTTCTCATTATGATTTTATATTGAAGAAAGTTGTTGATGTCCCTTATTATATTCCTTGAATATATGTGTGTGTATGGGTTTAATAGATAAATGATACCAAAAAGTGGTATCAAGTATATAAAAAATATGGAGTTCACTAATAAATACTATCTAGTCTATGCTGAATTTCCTCTAAGATTTTTTTATAATTTGGTCACTTTATGATGATTTTATCATTTCATCCATGGATTGAAATATTGTAGGGAAACTATATTTGTTCTTGAGAAAGGGAGAACTTAATAAATAGTATAATATAGTCTTATATAACTATGAGATATGATTTCAAAGTTCCAAGGATTATTATACAAATTTAACAAGGTTTTCAATTAAATATAACGTTTTTAAAATTTAAATATATTCTATAAGGACCATATTGTGTTTGTATGGGGATTCTATTTTTTCTAATTACTAGTTTTTTTCTTTTCGATTTTACATTCCAAAACCTTTATGTATTTTGATGATTTCATAAACAATATTATATGGATTTCTATTATTACTACATAGATAGATGGATTGTATATTTTTCTACATTTCTTTTTTTATGAGGAAGTCTATAAATGATTTATAAATACACTAAATATTTTATTAAGTTGTTTTTGTAGTTTTCAAAACTCTATAATTTTCTGTTTTAAAAAATTTATGTATTTATTTTACTAAAAATTCTACAGTTATTATATTTTCAAGAAAATTGATGTAATATAAATGAAACATGTCTATATTTATTTTAATAGTTTACATCAGTGTTTAAAAAGGTCATTTGAATAGTTATTAAATTGTTTGATTTCTACTTTCATTTTTCTGAACTTCTATTTTCTAGAATGTTTTTAGTTCTGTTTTTAAACGATATTTGGAATAGTAGATATCAGATTTACTAGATTCTTAAATTTTTGGAAAGATAAAAAAGTTTTTCTAAAAATATGTCTTTTTTTATGAAAATTTATATCTATTGTTTAGAGCCCTTAAAAATTCATTGATGTTTCATAAAGCATGCTATCTGGTATTTTTTTACAAATAATGGGAAACCCTATGTTATTTTTCATAATCCCTACATTACATTACTATTCTTAAATAGTGAAAAATATGGTTCATCAACTCTATGTTACTATTCATCATCCCTATGCTACGTTACTATTCATCATTGCTATGCATCTTTAGAGTTCATAATCCCTACGATGCATTATTATTCGTCATCCCTACACTACATTACTGTTCATCATTCCCTATGCTATTTTACTTTTCACGCCATATGCTACAGCACTATTCATACCATATGTTGTGTTACTACTCATGAATAGTGCAATTTATGGTTCATCAACCATATGTTACTATTCATTATCCCTACTCTAGGTTACCTTTCATACCCTATGTTACGTTATTATTCATTCTAGAAATTTTTGTTCATTTAGTGAATTTTTTCTGAAAATTGATTTTCTGCATATATATAGATTATTTTCAAAGGTTTTTCTATTGGATAAATTCAAATTGAATCTAAGGATTATGATTGATGTTTTTTTAGTGTATTTGGTGGATTATTTAAAGATAAATATTAATAAATTATTAAAATATTGTTTTCCAATAAATTTTGTGGTTTCAAGTATATATATATTAAAATATTTGAATTTACATTTGGCTTGTGATGGTAGTTATCAAGAACCATATTGACTAAGTTTAAATGAATTTAAATTGGTCTTTTTAATCATTCAATACTATTATTATTCAAGGGAATTTATTTAAAGACTTATTCAAATTATTTTGAATGCTTCTATTATATATTTATTCTATAGAAATAAAGAGGAAACAATTTGGGGTTTTTTATGGAGATATTTATGACTGCCCATGACTCAATTTATTGTGAAATTGCGAAGGAAGTAGAGCTTCTGTAACTGCTAAATATCTACTCTATATATCTCTTTATTTTTTTCATGTTAAAATAAGATAGAAATAAAATAATTGAAATACACACATTAGCATTTTTGATACTTTTTTTTCAAAGAGAAAGTGGCGGGATCTTTGAATTTGATGTACATTTGAAAAATCCTACAAGACACTATTTTATCACCCGTGTGATCTCTCAAGTGACGAATCTTATCTTCTTTGACTAAAATTTCCTTGACAATACATGTTAATCAAATCCTCAATATCCAATACATGTCTTATCACTATTTATCACATTTCATCTAGTTTTGATTCTGTAACACCTTTACCCTTCTATCTCACACACTCTATTATTTTATTTATTATTTTACACAAAAGAATTATTTTTTATTCTGTTTCTTCAGGTTATGACTACCAGATTATAATTTAAGGATCTAAGGGTTTTGAATCCCTGTATCTAGATTTAGGACTATTTTGGGTTTGGCTCCCATTACCTAAAGTCAGTTTGTATGGTTGTGACTCCACATACAAAAGTCAGTGTCGTGGTTATCCCTCTAGTAGAAAAGGATTTGGTAATTGGGTTATGATTCCCATAATAAAATCATTTTCAGTTCACATGTATCCTTTTACAATTAGAGGGGTATAAGAGTAGAAGTAGGCCAACTTCAGACCAAACTACTATAAAAACATCCTTTAAGTCTTTAATTTTTTTGCTTTTAATTAACCTCAATAATTAAATTTGAAACTTATTTTATGTAATAAATTTAGTTTTTTAATTTTTTAATATACTATATTCACCCCCCTCTAGACCATCAATCATTACGTTATATGACCTAATAATTGGTATCAAATGGAATTTTTTTAGAATTGATTAGCTATATTATTCACGTTCTAATACCCTTAATTATGTATCAAGAGAATGTTACATTTGGAAATATCAAATCCCTCTCTAGAGTTCTCTTTGATGTTATTTTTATATCATTTTTCTAGACCTTAGAGTCTAGTGATACGATCTTATAATATGGAAGGACTAAACTAAAATGATGTTTGGATTCCTCAAAATCCACCACAATTTTATGGTAATGATTATGGCTATTAGAAATCTAGAATAGAGGCTTACCTCAAACAGTTAAACATTGAACACTGGTATATCATGTCAAAAAAATACACACTACATAAAATGTCCTAGATACTCTTACCAAAATTTGTGCTACTAAATATGTTTTGAATTATAAAGTTGTTAATATTTTATATTGTGATGTTAACTGAAGATTTTTTTCCATGTGTTTGATTGAAAGATAGTTCATGAAAAATGGAAGATTCTATAAGTTACTCACCTTGGATCTGAAAAACTAATTTGTAAAAAACATGGAATGGGTTGTGCAGAGTATGAAGACATAAATAGGAGGGGAGAAAAAAACAAATAACCAAATTTTCCATAGATCCATAAACATTTTGAATGGAATGAATTCACATGGAGAAGCACTAGAACACTTAGTACTAGTAGAAAGTGTCCTATGATCCTTACCGAAGAAGTGGCATGCCAAAAATATTTCCATTAATGAAATAAATAATTTCAAAGAGTACACACTTGATGAATTTATTAGATCACTCCTTAAGTATGAATTGGAACTGAATAAAAGAGATTCTGAGGAGAAGAAAAAGTTATAGCTTTTAAATATATGAAATTTGTTTCTATTTACTCTTATGTTTCTAATCAATAGGATTCTGAAAATGGCGAAATTGATATGATTGTGAATCGAGTTTCAAAAATGAAAATGAAAGTATTTAATAATAAGTTTATTAGAAACACTCAAAAATAAAAATTTAAGGGAGATAATAAAGGTGATATGTATTATAAATCTTCAAATGTAACTTTTTATGAGTGTAGGAAAAAAATATATATAAAACCAGATTTTCATAGACTAAAAAATAATGAAAATAAAAAAAGGGATAAGTAATTGACCATTAGCTGATGTTTTATAGAACAATATGATTCAAGTGAATAATATGGAAATGAAAAAAAAGTGTTAACTTGTTCTTAATGTAATCACCAGAAAAGGATAGTAATTTCTTTTTTATTCTAAATATTCATGTTCTGAATGTGAGCTAAAAAACCCCAATGATTTTAAATTAAATAAATAAATTGAATATATTAACAAAATATATTTATATAGCTGGTGATTTATATAATAAGCTTAATGAAAATATTAAGAAATTTATTTCAAAAAATAAAATACTATTTCTGTAGAATGAAAAACAATGTAACACTTCTTCTACTTCTCATTCAAAAGTTTTGGAAAATTTGAAATATTTTCTATTTTGAATGAAAATTTGAAAAAGGAAGTTGAATGTATTAAGAAGAGTTTATTTTCATTTACTCTAGGCTGTGAAAATTATCATGAGATGATGTCACTGAAAAAAACTGATAAAATTAATGATAGCTTTGGCTGTGATATAAGATTACCCAAAATGTATAAAACTCATTTTGTTAAAAGTAAAAAATAGTTGTACTTCTATTGTTACTTATTTTAAATGTGTCATCAAAGGTAATTATGAAAATTAATGTTCTCTTAGATTTAAACAATCATTAAGATTTAAAAAAACCAATATTTCTAAATCCGTATTATCTACATTACCTTAAAATATATATTTAAATTCAATATCTGTACCTTAAAACTGTATTACTAATCTGATTGGACCCAAAGTATCTTGGGTAACAAAATTTTCAAGTAATTTATTTTTATTTGAAAAATTACTTGGATATCTCACGAATGAAATACAATACATGGTAAATGGATTCCCTAGGCATATGATAAAAGACCCATCAATGTTTACCACATACAACACATGTGATGGAGGCACTTTTATATTTGAAGATAATTACTAAGGGAAACTAAAATGTTTAGGTAATTTTTATATTTCAAATTGTACTTTTATTTATAAATTTTTATTTGTAGAAGGTTTAAAACAAAATTTAATTAGTATATCACAATTATAGGATGATGGAAGGGAAGTTAAATTTTGAAATTATAAATACTTGGTTTTTAAAGATAATTCTTTAATTTTTTGTGCTACTCAGAAAAATAAAATTTATAAAATTTATTTTATTAAATTAAATATTAAGTATGTTATGTGTTTGAATGATTTATATAATGACATCATACATTGGAATCTATTGTTAGGTCATGTTAATTTCAGATTGTTGGATAAGCCTTCAAAACATGAAAATGTGTTATGGTTGCCTTCTTTAAAGAAAGAACGACGTCATATTTGTGACAATTTTATGAAAGAGAATCAACCCAAAATTTTGTTTGGACCTATCAATTGGATAAGTACTAATAAACATTTACAGTTAGTGTATCTTGATTTATTTGGTCCAAATCAAATTTCCATCCTTGGAGGAAATAAATAAAACTTATTTTTTGTTGAAGATTATAGTATATTTTCTTGCTCATAAAAATTATACTTTAAATATAGTTACTACTATTTGTATGTTAGTTCAAAATAAAAAATGATGTATGATAATATCTATTTGTAGAGATTAATAGGTGAATTTCATAATTTAGATTTTAAAAATTTGTTGAAAATAATTGCTATTTTGATAATTTTTCTACACTAAGAACACTATAGTAAAATAGTGTTTTATGAAAAAAATAGAACTCTTATTGAAATTTATCAAACTATGTTATGTGAATATAAATTTCCTATATATATTTATACTAAGGCTATTTTTGATTCATTTTATATTACAAATAAAATTCTTATTATACATTTTTTAAAGAGAAATCATTATTTATTATTAAAATATTTAAATACTAAAGTATCTTACATTAGTGTTTTTGGATACTCATTCAAAACCTAATCCAAAATATTGGAAGATTCACAAATATCATCATGTTGATAATGTAATTGGTAATGTTGATTCTGGTGTTAAAACTATAAATTCCATTTTTATATTTTTTTCCAATTTTTCTTCTATTTCTGTTTTTTTACTTTCAATGTTAACGATACTTTGAAAGATTAAAACTGTAGTTTTGTTATGAAATATGAATTAAATATGTTTGTTAAAAATAATGGTTGTAATTTAGTATAATTTCTTTATAATAAACATGTTATCAGAACTAAGTCAATTTTTATTTTCTTATTCTTGTTTTAAGGGTTTTAAATTATATCAAATGGATATAAAAAGTGATTTATTAAATGGTTTTATAACTGAAGTAGTTTATGTTTATCAACCCCCTAGTTTTGAATGTGAAAAATTTCCTAACCATGTTTTTAAATTATATAGATCTTTTTATAGTCTCAAGCAAGCACACTATGCTTGGTATGAAAGGCTTTATTTTTGTAAAATAATTATTTAGATAATGGAAATATTAATCCTAGTATTTTTATTAAAAGAATTTTTAATAATATTTTAGTTTTCAAATTTATGTTGATGATATAGTTTTTGTATCATTTAGTGAAATACTCTATAATAAATTTTCTTATTTAATGTCCTATTAATTTGAAATCAGTTTAATGGGAGATATAAAATTATTTCTTAGACTTCAATTTTTTCAATGAAATGATGAAATCTTTATTAATCAATCTATGCATGAAAAAGATATAGTTAAAAGATTTGGTCCTGAATCTGCTAAATCTATATAGAATTTTATGGGAACTAATTGTAAATTTGATATTATTCATCAAGTAAACATTTTGAATTTAATGTTTATAGAGGCATGGTAGGTAGATTTCAGTATTTAACTACATCTAGACCTAACATCATTTTGAGTATTTGTTTATGTTCAAGATTTCATAAAAATCCTAAAAAATTCATATTAAAGCTATCAAAATAATAAGTTGATATGTTAATGGAATTCTTGGTTCTAGTTTATTTTTTCCAAAATATAATTATTTTGATTTAACATCTTATTATGATTATGATTTCGGAGGATGTAGAATTGATTGAAAAATCATATCAGGTATGTGTCATTTTTTGGAAAAAAGATCAATTCCCTGGTCTTATATAAAACAACTATCAGTTTCATTATCTACTATAGAAGTTAATTATATCTCTTCTGCTAGTAGTTGTGCTCAATGTTTTTGGATTAAGAAAACATAAATTTATTTTAGTAGTTATCTTTATAAACTGCCTATTTTTTTATAATACTTTTGCGATTATTATTTCTAAAAACCCTTTACAACAATCTAGAACAAATCATATTGATCATAGATTTAATTTTATTAGAGATCATGTGAATAATGGTGATATTATTTTATAATTTATACCTTCATAAAATCAGTTAACAAATATTTTTTCCAATATGTTATACTCTTCTTAGTTTGAAAAAACTAAATTTAAACATGGTATGTTGAAATTTTGAATTTTACTGTATATTTTAAGGGGAGTTTTTTTACATTTTGTTTATTTACATAATAGGGGAGAGATATTTTGGGAGAAAATAAAGATCAATTAATGGGGATAAATAAATTAGTTTTAAATATTTTTAAAACTATTCTAAATTTTTTAAAAGATTTGGTTTTGAAATCAAACAAGAAGGGGGAGATTATTTGTGCATGTGCATTCTCTTTTGTTTGATTACCTGTTTGATTACTTGTAATTATTTATTTAAAAACTTTATGTATTTTGATTATTTTTTAAACCAAATTTTATGGATTTATGTGATTCTTATCACATTAGATATATTAGTGACTTATCTATATTTCATTTATTATAAGGAAGTATAAAAATAAATATTTATTACTAAAAAAATTCTATTAAGTTATTATTGTAATTTTAAAAATAGTACTATTTTATGTTTTCAAAAATTTATAAATTTATTTTATTTCAAATTCTACAGATATCATATATTCAAAAAATGCAATTTTATAGAAATATAATAAGTTTATCTTGATTTCATTAGATTACATCAATGTTTAAAAAGGTCATTAAAATGGTGATTAAATTATTTGATATTCTGATTTGATTTTTTTCCGAACTATTGTTTTATAGAATATTTTTGGTTTTATTTCTCATTGATATTTGGAACAATTAATGTCAGATTTATTTGATTATTGGTTAATTAAAAACCTAATAAATTTTTCTATCAATTATTCTTTTTGAACTAATTCTGAATCTATTTTTAGATCCCTTAAAAATTCATTGAGGTTTGTGATTGTATGTTGTCTAGTTTTTTCACAAAGTATGGGAAACCATACTTTTGTAATAGTGAAAAGAATTTTTCATAAACCCAACGTTATTTTTCAAAATCCCTACGCTAAGTTATTATTCATGAATAGTGAAAAGTATGGTTCATTAACTCTACGTTACTTTTCATAATCCCTACGCTGTGCAACTATTCATCTTACATACATTACATTACTGATCATCATCCCAACGTTATGTTATTATTCATAATCCCTATGTATTGTTACTATTCATTATTCCCTACACAACATTACTATTCAAACCCATCGCTATGTTACTGGTCATACCATACACTATGTTATAATTAATGAATAGTACAATGTATGTTTCATCAACCCTATGTTTTTGTTCATATCGCTATGCCAAATTTCAGTTCATACCCTAGGTTATGTTACGATTCTTTCCAAAACATACTATTCATTCCATGCATTTTTTCTCAAAATTTATTTTCTATATATATATTTATTATTTTTAGATTTTTTATGCTGGCATTAATGGCCTGAGGGCCTTTATTTCTTTATTATTTTTAATAATAAATCATCCAATGGGTGAGGTGGAACCCTTATTAGACTGAAGGCTTAAGAGATAATTACATGACCCATAGGTAATATATAAAATCACCAAGACAAGAAAAATTGGAACTGCTCCTCCCCAAAAAATTTCATGATATTAGTACTCCACCTTCGCAAGGTTGGTCGGCTAGCTATCTTTTATAGTGATGCGCATTCCTGGTACCAATAAAAATTCCATACCCTTTCAATATTCCAATTTATGGTTAACTATATATTAGGGAATGCATCTTCTCTGAATCCTCATCTAGAGCCTTGTCCCTTATAATCTGACTGGTAAATCTACATATTTCATGTGTCCCAAAGGCCTTAGGGTGGCTTGATGGACTTGAGGTGGCTCGAAGGCCATAAGAGAAAACTGAATCGAAGGCCTTGGGTGGCCCGAAAGCCTTACTGGATCCGAGGACCAAACTGGTGGCCCAAAAGCTCAGATAGATGAATAGTTCCAGCTACTAAAGTACCAAAAAATACATGCTAGAAGAACTAATACAGTGCCCACTAAAGTACTACTATAGAACTCCGAAATATGACTCCACATGGATTTTATATCAGGTCTCTTGGATGCACATTCCAAGTCCTCACCAACAGGGTTGAGGCTCATGTGTGGTTTTTCTACTGGATAATTTCACATTAAATATAAGGATTGTGATCAAATAGTTATTAATGTTTTTTGTGGTCGATTTAAAGATATAAATTAATATAAAATTACAATTTATTTTAAAATAATTTTTGTGATTTCCAGTTTATTTATTTTAAATTTCTTTAATTTACATATGGATCATGTTGTCATTTTTTAGGTACCATTTAGACTATGTTTAAATGAATTTAAATTGATATTTTAAATCATTCAACACTATTATTATTCTAGAGATTTTATTGGAAGACTTATTTAAACTATTTTGAATGATTTAATTATAAAATTATTCTATATGAATAAAGAGGAACAAATGTTGTGTTTTTATGGAGATAATTATGAGCACACTTGACTCAATTTATTTTGAAATTCTAAAGGAAGTGGAGCTCCTGTAACTATAGAATATCTACGCTATTTATATATTCCTCTTTTTTAGGTTATAACAAGATATCAAAATACAAATTGAAAGACGCACATTTAAATTTTTGATACACTATTTTTTCAAAATATAATGTTTTGTGAATTTATTATCTATTGTGAATTTACAATATCCTGTGACACTCAGTTTCATCACCAATGTGATCTCCCTAGTGCTAAATCATTTCTGCATCGAAAAAATTGTCTTGAAAAGTCGTGCTAATCAAATTCTCAACAACCAGTACCTATTATCTAATTTTTTATCTTCTTTCATCATTTTTTGAGTCTGTAACACTTTTTTTACCATATCTCACACACACTCTATTATTCTATATATTATTTTACACACTAATACTATATGAAAAGTTCCTAATAGTGGTAGTTTAAACCGCCTCCATATGATTCTGTGATGGTTTCATAAAAACACCACTAAATTGTGTGATTGCATCCAAAAAGAAACATTTTTTCAATTTAGCAGTGGTTATTTGGAAGTGTCATATTGAACATATTTAGCAGTGGTTTTGGTTGTTTTAGGGGCTGTTTCATTTGAAAAATGTCATATTTAGCAGGAGTTTAAACAGCTGCAATTTTTTTTAATTTTTTTACATTAACACCACTGTTAAACCACCATAACCACCCCAAAAAAATAAGGCTCATTTATTTATTGTTTTTTTAACCACCCCCAATAATATAATATCAATCTATATTGGATGTTTAATCCACCGTTAAATATGGTCCATTTCGTTAGCAGTTATTTAAACTGCCACTAAATATAGATTTACAAGTAAAAAATGTAGCCGATTATATAACCCTAGTACAAGTACCCTAGAAAAAACAATGTGTAGGGAACATATAACGGAATAATATAAACCATATAACAATGTTTAGTAGTCAACAATGTAAAAATGTTTCAAAAAAACTATATACTCATAACATTTAATAGCATAATATAAACCATATCATCTCAAACATCAAATAATGATTCACAAATCTAAATCTAACACTATAAATTATATTGAACCAATGTCTATTTTGTAATCCTTAAATAAACATAACACAAAGTTATAAGATGTATCTATAATACATCCAAATAAGGATGATTTATACCATTTTTCAGGATAACATTTTAAAAACAATTTTAATACCACAACTCTATCAGTTATTTTTACTTAGGACTTTTTGTTTGATATAGACGATGTTCTTAAACATGACTCGGTAAGATCATCACAAATTCATCTAGGAGAAAACCCATACTATAAAACTGATAAGGGTATGGTGTTTTTTCAACTCATTTTCATGATTACTATAAGTGTGTAATCCTAGTTTTGAAACCACATTCAGTAGTGGATGAAGCATGTGTTGTGGAAAGTATTATATCTCAATAAACTTTTTCAAAATATTTTATAAAATGGGGAGAATTATGATTATTATTGAAACTATTCCCTTTCAGGTATAGGAACACAACTGTAATAAACCAATTGGAAATTTTTAGAGTGACTTCTTGAATCCTATGAGTTGGTATATTCAATATTTCATATCTCAAACATGATAATGACTTTTAAAATCGAGGTTCGAGTTTAAACTAATTTTGGATGATTAGTTCATACTAAATATAAATAAATGATCCATGAGTTTTACTAGTCAGTAGTGTGTCCTGGAATTCATGGAAGCATGATGGAAAAGTGGTCAGTTGATTACCCAACCATTGACGAATGATGAGATTTATTTTTTAATTTTTGGTTATGCATGAAATAACATGGTATCAATGGGATGTAAAGATATATGAACAATACCTTAATTAAAAAACCATCTAAAAAGATGGGAATCTCTTAAATGAGTAAGTACATAGTGGATTGATTGATGTTTTAAGGATCAAAACTTGAGGGGAGTTGAGCCCTCTATCTATGAATCATGTTAAATATGATGTAAACTTTTATGGGTTGTAACCCTTTAATGATATACCATAGATTTACAATGAGGGTTTTATAGTGTACTGAGGTGGTTGAACCATTGTTTGAACTAGTCACAAATAATCGAGATACATGGCATCAGGGGTTTATTCAAGTAAAGTATTAAATGTTTTATGGAGTGCATATTGTGAGATCTAAAGAGGCCTATTAATATAATTTTTAAAAAATGTCAGGATATTTTTATTCGTGGACCAGGAATGGAAAATTTTTATCAACTAGTTGTACTCCTATTTTATGTTTAGTCATTCCTAATATATTAATACCTTACTAAGTATGTTGGGATACCATCTACATACCAAGTCAAATAATTAATAACAATGTATTTTTATTTGGTTGGAAGGAGTCGGAGGGAGGTTTACACAAGTATTGATTTATAGAAATCCATAAGATATGAATTAAAAATGTCAATTATTTTATGGTAACACTCATGTGAGTGTTGTACTAGTCTTTGGATGGTAGTTTTAGTTTTTGAGTTTCTTGACAACTGAAACTGGGTATTATTGTTTTCCACGATGAATTCTAGATACTGGTTCAAATACATACTTGGGAGAAGCTCAAGTATAGGAATTAGGCTTGGGATACCATTTGATTATAGAAATGTGTTGGATGAGGAATAAACAAGAATTTTTTTTGGGAATGGTTACATAAAAAAGTAAAATTTGATAAGATAAAGAGACATCACTAGAAGTTGGTTACAAGTAGTGGTGAGTATGCTCAAAGTGATATTGGGGTACATTGGATAAAAGGTGTTAGAATATGGCTTTAGCGATGTCAAATTTTAATGTTGATTGATCTCAAAATATACTCAAACAAAATTATTTCAATATGATTTATTTATAAATGTAGTATGTGGTTAGTGAGGAACCACTTTAGGCACATGGTGGGTTGAGAAAAGAGAATTTTAATGGTTTCAGAGAGCTTTTAAATGATAATATAATTCAAACAATATAACCTTGGCCAATTGGATTTCAAATATTTCCAAAAAACTGAGGAACAGGGGTAATATCTTCCTAAGTAACATATTAAATGTGTTGGGATCCCCGTTAGGACTTTGAGGTACTTCATAAATAAGAAATTGTTATAGTCGGAGTACCGCATCTCAGAATTGACAATTAAAATTTAATTTTTTTGGGGATATATCATTATGCTAGTTGATAATAGGATGATTACATGGTCATCTCTCTTATATATAGGCTCACTCAATGTTCTCAAGCACATAATGGTGTAGCTCCCAATTTGGATATCTATTATCCCCTAAGTATTGTTCTCCCCAATAGTGATGGCTCATTGATGAAATAGTATATCCTACCATATAGAGAACAAACATCAATGGATCGCTGGTGATAGGTGATCATTCCCATGTTTCGAATGTGTCCAATGGTCAACCCATCATTTTTGGGGCACAACCATGAATGACATGACTGTGGGGCCTCCAACATGAATAAAATGAATCAAATAAACAACATAATAGTTAGTCCATAATACTAATATACACATCCTAACATAACTCAAATTAACCAATTATAAATCTCTATCTTCCATATGGAACATAAATTACTTCATACTACACAAACTTCTTACTTCACCAATTTTAGACTCCATACCTTACTAAATCATTATGACATATCAAATTCCAATGCCTTTATCAAACATGGGGAATCATTAAAATGATAGGTCATGAAAATTTTAGGAGACTACTTTGTGACACACATGATACATGATACATGATACATGAACAAACCTTTTATTTCAATATTTTTCTAACATATTAGCAAGAAAAACAATCACTCTCTAATGATGAACACTACTTGTCACCCTATCTACATCCATCTCTACTTTTTACTATAGTATCCTATACAAAAATTATATTTAAAATTAAATAATGTTTTTTATTTATATTTAAACATAAACCCAAAAAATGTTTGCAAACTAAATGATTTTGATGTTCTGTGATTTACCTACCCACCACCCGTCATCAATGCAGTATCATCATGGACAGATCCGATTGAACTCTAATATAAATTGACCAATGTTTTTTGCATAGCAGATATCTGATCCCCCTATTCCTGAATTGTTTTTTTCACCGAAACATGATCTCTTTGAGAATTTCGACTACAACCATGAGTAGATAAAGCTTAAATCCCCAAAGTCCTGTTAATAACCTTATATGGTAAGGGTCCCAAACCCGTCCTCCACACTAGACCCGGAACATCCTTCCCATACACTTTACTAGTTGGGTCATCCTTAGAGACTAAACAGGTCTTCGCGGGATTGGTATCCCATAGTTCTTTAATTTTTACCTATAAATCAAATAACATTAATATAATAAGAAATATATATTAACATAGTGACAAATGATAATAAGATATTGTAATGAAAAATGAATTCATACCCTAACTTCTATGGTAGTCTAAATAATAAACCCCCATTAGATTTTTTATGATCATACGACCACTCTTATATTCGAGAAGCTTGGTTCCCTAAATATTGTGACTGCATTAAAAAATGATAAATAAAAAATTTAATATATTAAACAAGTAATATTGTCTTATAAATATTTAATCTAATGAAAAGATTACCAGAGCCTATAGGCCCATAGAAGAAATATTTGAACCCACAGTGTGAGGTATGGTATACCTAGCCCGACTTGATGCATTCTTCCTTGAACAATCCTGAAATAAATAAACTGAAATTTAATAGTAATGTATAAAATATAATATCCTTTTTATATACATGTATAAATGTAAAATGAGATTATTATAATAATATATATTTAAATAGTTAGTTCTTCTCATCACAGTGTCTATCAATAAAAAAATCCATTTCTCTCTTGGTACCCCATTGGGTACCATGTCAAATATCTGTTGGGAACTCAATGAGTTATCATTGACATCACCCCATAATCTCTATTTAATGTCCTTTCATATCTTGCACAGATTTTTTAGTGTCCACTTTCATTCTATAATATCAGCAACTGTAAAGTGGAAAAACATCTCTACACATAAATTCATTGCGAAAATATTAGAATTTAATAACATACTAACATTCAATTCGACCATAATGTATTAAAATTACCTTTAATAGTGAACAAAAAACTCCATTCATCCATGATGAAGGCATATGCCTCCAATCATCATACGTAATCAGAAGGGAAATTGGCTCTGTGACCTGCTGACCTAGAATCAGGAGAATTAATCCTGCGGTGTCATCCATGGGGGCCACATAGAAATCAAACGGGACATGTATCTTCAGTAAATTAAGATTCCATACATATGAAAAATTATTATTTTTCTCAATATTTGCGTTGTTTTCATTATAATGAAAAAATATTTAGTACAAAAAAGTGTAATTAATTTAATCATATTAAAATTTTTATCTATAATAGTAACCGTCCATTATCCCGATGAAGAACTAGCAGTGGTTCCCTGCTCCATCACTACTGAGGATACAGAATGGGAAGTCATCAACTTAGCTAATGATGGGATACTCACAGAGGGTGTGAGGGATAGTGCAGGGGAAAACATATGATGTGTCAGATGCTATATAGAGGGATATAGATGAATCATCATCTTTCATTGTGGTTGATCGAATAGTATAACACTTATTAGAATTCCTTGTATTTAATCAAATCAAATTAAATTCACAATAGATAATTCAAGAAAATTATACAAAAAAAACTATAAATGATAACAGATGAACAATTCTAACAAAAAAAATATACATAACATTTATAAATACTGAATCATTTTAAATAAGGATTTCTATTACATTATTACTATAACGTGTTTTATGTAATTCTCTTGAGGATAACATCCTAATATTTGTAGAATTTATAAAAAATCCAAAAATGAACTAAATTTTATTCTGTTCTAAAATGAAGTATCAATGAAGGATGTGTGGTACATATTGATATATAGTCGAAAAATACTAAAAAAGACATGACACCCATGGAAACTGAAGAAATGATTGATAGGTGGAGTATCATATAAAAATGGTTGAATCCAAATGGATTATGCCTATAGTGTGAGGAAGATTTAAGGTCTAACATTTAGCTGAGATATATAGTGTATATGTAGTGGTGTGAGTGTTTTATGCTTTGGGGGGAGGGGGATTTGAGTATTTATCATTGGCTATTCCACAAGGGAAGTGATATCTATGATTACTTAAAGGACAAAAATGTTGTCTTGGAGTGTGGAATGAGTTGTTTTGGAAATGTTATGAACCAAGGTAAGTTACATGAAGGGATTATAAGTTTTTATCCTTGATAAATATACTAATTGCTGTAGGTCCATAAGAATTATATAGGATAAGATATTGAAATAGACTTATAATCTTGAAACTACTTGAGTGAGAAGATTGGGATGTGAGAATTGGTTGAATGGCCCATGATAAGTCATTGGTCTTGGGGTATCTACGTTGGTGGATCATAAAAGTGAATAGTCACTCTCTTTGGGTGTGTTTAGTGTAACTAGTTGATTGTAATTGGGGGAATAGTCTCTCTTGGGATTGGGGATCTTGAGGGAGTGAGGGGAAATTATTATATGCATAATAATTCGTAGTAAAAGGCCATGTAAGACATAGTTAGTGTTGAAAGGGGTATGCCTTTGAGGAACATAGTGTATTTTGGTAAGTTCATATATGGTCTTGGTTCTTGGGAAGTGATGGGAAGGGGAACAAGAATCTGTTGATATTAATATAGTGAAAAACGCATGAGGTTCATAATGAGGGGTATGATCATAGGGTCAAGTTGTGATGTAAGTATGACATAAGGACATGAGATCATTATGGATTCTATATTGTAGATGTTTATGTTTGAGATGCTGTTGAGGACTAGATACTTAACAATCAGAGTGTAGAGTAACATCTTTTAGGTTCTCATATTTTCTTGAGTTTTATATGTGTGGTTATATATGGTATATACCTCATGTTAGGGGGGTTTATCTCATACGATAGGTCCAATATCAAGATTCTCTCCTCACATCACTTCTTATAATACTCTATCGTTATGTAACTAGACATGGGAAATACCATAAACCGATATGATTGGCTTGTGTGGGAGGTTAGAATTTGAGATACCCTCCTCATAATACTTCTAATGATGACTGGTGGATACGAGATGTGTCCTTGGGACCCTACATAGAGGGAGTGATTAAACATGGGAGAGAGTTTGAATATTGAGATTCTATCCTTAAATATCATGTTATATGTGATGGATTTTCTATTTGATTAGAAAAGGATATTGTGATGACCTTACATTATGATTTTTATTATGGTTAGTAATAGATATTGATATTCTATTTTCTAATGGAACTCTAATGACATGTGGATACAATAGATGTATCACTGGAATTTATCAAAATATGCGAGGTTAAATGTTGGGGTAACATGGATTTCCCCTGATGACCCCACATGGATTCTAGTAGACAATATTCAAGTTGAAATCTATAAGATATTTCTAAAATTTTTCCTATGATATTCATAACAAAATCAACGTTATACATGTGAAATTAAAAATAATTAAACCTAAGGTAATCACAATGAAATCAATTAATGATAGAGAAACATAATGTTTTCCATATTTACACATTAAAAATTCTCTACGTCATAACCATATACATGATTCATATAAAAAATTAAACACTCCCTATATTAAATGATTTTACATGTTTAATATCGAAACAATATATTATTATAATTTATTCATATAAAAAATAAACATACTCTAGAGGAAAACATAATGCACCGTCATCATGCACACTATAATTTTTCTATCATCCATTTATTTCAATTCCAAATAATCATAATATATGTGAAGTTATTTATATTTGAGAATGAGACTTTTCAATAAATCTATAAATATTAAGAAGAAACCATGATAATAAATACACCATATAAAACTCACATACCAACATCATGACCCTACATCATACAATATCACAACTACCTTGATCATCGCACAACCATATCACACATCATAAAAAGTCACATCTCATCCCGAACAACCATTTTTTCACTAATCAAAACACTCTAACTCAAACCAAGTTACCACCACTAATGGTAAAATTTACAAAGGGAACACATGAAGCACACAAAATGCATCAATCACATAAAAATATAAATGATATTTCAGCATGCATAATACCACATTAAAAATTGAAAAAATGTTATTTATTATATTTCATAATTATTAAGGTTTTTATTTTGATGTAATTTTAGATTCCCATTGATTGATATTGAGGGGTTCACATGAATGAAGATCAAAACAAAATAGAGGGGATCACATAAATGAACATCCAAACAAAAATATAAAATGATAGATAAAACATGAAAAAATAAGATACCTTGAAAATGGGTATATGTTTTTTAATGATCAAAGAGTTTAGAAGCCACAATAGATATTCTCAAAGGGAAGAGAGGGGAATTGAGGCTTTGGACTGACGACAAGGAGCGACGTGGCTCAGGATCGGCGGCGAGGCACGACGAGGGTAGGGCTTCAGGGGGTCGAGGGGTCGGGGGGTCGGGTGAGTAAGGGGTTTGGGGAAATGTGTCATGTTAATGAAAAAATAAAAGTTTTAGTGGTAGTTTTTAATAAAACACCGCAAAATTGTTAAAAGAAAATAAGTTTTGATTTATTAAACTATAGCTAAAAAACATCTACTAAACACTAATTTAGGTGTAGTGAATGAATTATTTTTTTTATATTTCATTGGGTTGTGAATTTCAGATTAAAAAGTCATGATATAAAGGTTTTGAATCCCATTATCTAATGTCAGGACTGTTCAGGTTGTAACTCACTTTATCTAATGTTTAGTTGTAAGGGTTGTGACTCCCCATAAAATAGTCTATGACATGGTTATCTCTCCACTAGAAAATGATTTTTTAATTGGTTTATGATTACCACATAAAAATAATTTTTAGTTCACATGTATCTCTCATAGAGTATAGAGGTATAAGAGTAGATGTAGGCCCACATCAGACCGAACTAATATAAAAAACATCATTGTGTTCTTTACTTTGTCGCTGATAATTATCCTCAATAATTAACATTGATAATTATCCTATGAAAAAAAATTATTTGTTTAAATTTTAAATCTGGTCTATTCACCCCCCTCTAGACCATCTTTCATTACCCTATCCGACCTAATAATTTTTAATATTTAATAATTGGATGATTGATATAGATAGTAAGGATGTGAGGAGATAATCTATACTGGGCATGTATAAGAATATCTATCCAAGGGATAAGATATGTGATTGTCTAAGAATGGTTAACAATGAATTATTTGGTAGGCGAGTTCAATTTTTTTTGATTAATTCACATCACTTTGATGTTGTATTTTATATTATAAAATAAAATTGATATATAGGACATATTATAATGTGGGTTTGTGTGAGTTGAGCTAAAAACATATGGAAGAGTTGCCCAAGGCTAGTGAAATATGTCAAGTTGGTTAGTTCCTTATTTAAAAATATTTTTTTACTCATATATTGAGGTTATTTATGGAATAAAAACTAAATATAATTACTAATGGTGAGATTTTTTATCTCAAGATGCATGTGATCATTCAGAGGGCTAGTTATGATACATTCTGATACTTGATAATATATCATGAGCTATTAATGTTACCTCATGTATCTAAATACTGTGATATGAGCCAATTTTTCTATGATGTGTCTTTACCAATTGTGATATGATCTGGCTATGTTATATTGATCCATTGACTATTATGATAATGGTAAATTATGTTACACTATTTCCTGGCTATGTTGCGATACATCCCATGATGTGATCTATGATATATGTTGTGTTGTGGTGTATTTAGTGTATGATGTGACTCACTATGTAAATTATTATGCTCTCAAGCATTAGTATAGACATTAATATCCAACAGTCATGGAAATAGGTAATTTCAGGATTTTTGGTGGCTTGGTTTCCACCCGATGACCTGACAAATTATGTGATTTTTTATTGCTGTATAATTGAATTATTTATTCTAAATGAAGTCACATATAAGATTGAAAATGTTATGTGCATGTTGGTAGTGTCCTACTAATTATAAAAAACACAAACCACACATGAACCCTAATAGACATGAAATCTTCCTATCTCATGACACTGTTAAGGGAAAGAGAACAATGATATGTTGTTGATATTGGAGAATAAAGACGAAATGTGTTGGATTCTTGGTACTAGTAACATAAAATATACATCTAGGATTCAGTGTATCTACTTTTTTTCATTTTTATTTAGCATAATACATTGGGTATAGTCAAATCAATAAGAGAAAAATTAATGTTTGACTGTTTAGAATATTTTGACATAACATGACGGGTATTTTGAAATATACTATTTATAATTTAAGTTTTGCATAAAAGGATCCCCTTATACACGGTCCTATATATAATGATATATTAAATATCTATAAATTTTTTCTTTGATATAGTGATGAACATATATATATATTACATCATTTACAAATGTAAAACATTAAATCTCAAAATAAATAAATAATCACATGAAGGGAAGGTTTAGTTTCCTTGAATACAATATGCATAAGAAACCAATTTCATGATACTTAAGAAAATATCTCCACAATTAAGCTGCACTAGATTCCCTTTTAGACTCCTTATATGTTATAATCATCTTTATAATATGGGGAATGTGATGATAATAAATTATCATTAAAAAATTATTAGTAAGTGAACAATTATCAGCATTGCATGAAATGTTACTTTAGGGGAATATGAAAAAACCAGAGTAGGGGATAAATATATTATTAAAATGTACTTAAAACAATAAGAGTTTTTCATAATCCATTATATAAAAACATGAAATATCAATTGATAAAAAATTTCTGATTCTATATATAATGTGCCTAGTAGATCATTTTAGTTCAGTGGGGGGGGGGGTGAATAACTGTTCATAAGTTTTACTAACTTTATTTTCCTCACATTTACTTTATTTACTAATCTGAACCATTTCACTTTCTATGTGAATCAATATACCCTATTTACAAACCCAAGTATTCCCCATGAAATAAATAATTTAAATGAAGCATAAAATACGGTATTTATTTAAGATTCACCCCCGATGTGTGTGACTACATCCTTGTTGTGTTTGAGATGATCTGAGACACCAATTATCCACTAGAAATCAATCAAAAATTTTAAGTGGGTTAGTCAGGTGCCCCCAAAAACCACAGTTGGTTGGTATTAACATTTTTCCGAATTAAATAGGCATCCCAATAGTTTTATTCATAATTTCCTCACACCAGTGTTTTGAAAACACAAAACATGACATAATGATAAAGATCACCATAACTTCAAGCTTCCATTGCAACACAAAACTAATCTTCCTCTTTGATCCACTAAAATAAACTAAACCATAACCTATTCACTTCAACAAAAAGTCATCAACATACATTGAATATAATAGAAAATACTATATAAAATTTGGTTGATTATATTATTCTAAATAAGTAGAAGTTATCACTTCAACTTCTTTTAATTGTAATATCATAATGAAAATTGAATAATACTCAATACATTGCAAGTTGTTTCTTCTGTACATTACTGAAAATTATTACATTAGATAATATTATTTTTTATGCACATCAACATTATGGGTTCTTAATGAATTTATTTCTTATCATCAAATAAATTAATTATTTAATGTAATTATCCAAACCATTTTTGTGTCATCTTTGTGAAATAAGAAATAAAAATCTATGAATATTTATTTCTTTTCTTTGTGAATATACCCAATACTAAATCTTCTTTAAAATCATATATATTCTATGGAATTATATGTGGGATCCTTTGGTCTACCTTTATATAAATATTTTGGGTATAAGTGAAATCTTCCTATTTGATAAAATCTCACAATGTCACCATGAACACACACTGCCTCACGTTCCTTCACACTTTTCCATGTCTAGACGTACATATCATCATATGTATCATGGATGGTCTACAAAGAATTTACTCATCTTATGGTTTTTTCATTAAACATAATAATTCTTTCAATATATCCTTAATGTTTTAAAAATATATGAGCACCCAAATTATAATTTCCACAAACTAATCTTGAAAAAACACCTTGTATAAGAATATCACGGGATCTACTACTACTTCAAATGAGAGATTCTTCGCATATCATTATTCATGATACACATGTTCCTAATTTCTCTTCACATATTTTTTATTCATATTAAATTTTTTTTTGTGATTTATGATATTTTGTTATGTATTCATCAAACATGATATGGGAAATCTCTCCTTCTAATCATAAATGAAAAACTCAATCAAGAATGAATTTCATTTTATGAAAAATACTCACAATCAATCACATAAAATAATACATGGGACTACTCTTTTGAAAATATTCTATGTGTAATAGTATACATAGCGTCTCCTTCTCCTTCACAAAAACTTTTCAAGGAAACTCAAAAAAACATCATGTTATTTTGATTGTGTATGATCAGTTCAAACACATTGAAATTGTTTTGGAAATAAAGA
Source organism: Viscum album (assembly GCA_963277665.1). Lineage (NCBI taxonomy): Eukaryota > Viridiplantae > Streptophyta > Magnoliopsida > Santalales > Viscaceae > Viscum > Viscum album. The sequence goes on along the minus strand of OY728150.1, from coordinate 2,053,493,025 downwards.
GTACATGAACTTCTTTGCTTGAATCTCGACTGTCTAATTTTTTTTTGTAATGTAAAATAAAAACATGATAAAAATGCATCGTTTAGAGGTATTTGTATAAACCATACCATTAAATCATGACATCAAAAATCATAGTAGGACATACATTTCATAATCTCATACAAAAAATTCATCAAGATACACTTTGTGAGATAACACTATCATCAGAAAAACATATTTTACTCATATATAATTTTCAATTGATTGATCATCATTATATCATGAAAACATTATTATGTGATTTCAAACATGTATGAATCTTTAGGATTATCAAATAAATATTATAAGTACATCTGCATCATTTTAATGATGTTGCATTAAGAAAAACTAAGGAAATGAAATTCTCATATGGGTGAGGATGAAAATGACATGGTTGAACAAACGAATATATGGAATAAATAAAATAGAACATAACACATACTTTTTATTTTATTAATAGTGTATGAACATTATAATTTACATATTGATACCGTATACCAAAAATGAATATCATAGAGATGATTTATATTACAAGGTGTGATGCCTCAACACTATAATTGGTTACCATTTACCCTTGAACATCCACTGTCATTGCCCTATGCCAGAACCATATCTTCGTCTTTGATTCCACACATGGAGGATCCTAGCTATCCCCTTATGGCACACCTACAGAACACTTTATACGTGTATCCTTCTATAATGATTTCCAGTCAAGGTATAACCTTCCCACCTCTATAGGGGATGTAGGTCCCTTATATATTTCAATTGTTGTTGGCCTAATTTTTTAGTCAAATACAAACTCATATATATTATTAATTTATATCAATACATATATACATAAAAACTAACCATAAATCTCATCTTATTTGGAATTAAATAACAAATTCCAATTATTCAATTTTTCCAATGTTGTAAACATTGTGTCAATTTAAAGAACCAATGACACCTGTATTTTTAAATACTGATCATCTCTACAATCATCACATTTCAAATTTTTCTTTATTTAAAGAATATCTTCAATTAAAAACAATCTTTCAAACATATAAATTATTCTCAAGAATAATTTAATGAAAGAAATCCATCCTTCAATCCCTAAAACATTAAATTTTCATCAAACAAACATAATGACAATAATTAAAGTACAAATTTTACATAAATTAATTTAGGTTCTTCAATATCCCCCTTTAGATTTGTTCTCCATACCCATTTCATATTAAAATTAAATGTTTTATTCTTTTACTTACTTGAAAAAAAACCAAATATATAATCATTGGAATGAATTCAACTTATCTCAATCTATAACATAGTAAATTTTATTCTTATTTTCATTAATATGCTTATTACAAGAGATATTCTACTTTAGAGAAATTAAAATTGATCTTCTTGGGAGATTTAAAGAATAAAATTTATTAGATAAATGATTAACTAATTTAATATATTTGAGTCTAAATGGACAAAACCTAACGTAGAAAATAAGAGAGATCAATTTAGTCAAAAAATTTGTAAACAAATTTTCTAGATCATTATACCAACATTGAGACCTTATTTTTGGTTTTATTTAAACTTTTTTAAGTTATATTATTCAATAGTAATAAAAAATAAATTATAATGCTAAATTTCAACAATTTACATCCCTTTTATCAATACAATTTTATTTTTATCAATTTATTTGTTTCTCCGCTTTTTATTTTGAATTATTTTTCATATAGGGTTAGAAGAACATACCCATTTATTAAAAAAGGTTCAATTTCTATAATTCGAAATGAATAGATAAATATCATATCATGACATCAAATAATAAAGTTAAACTAATTGGGATATTGAAATCTAAAATTTGTTCATCATTTTTCCCCTTGAGGTATGATAATCATCCATCATCTTTATCGTGATTGTATTTATACAAAAATAAAATATAAGAACAATTTAAACACCAATTGAAATATATAAATCCATAATGGATAGCTTCTTGGATAATCTATAATGTTTTTCACAGTACGCATATCTTCAAGACTCCCCTTGACTATATTTATCACCGTTAATTCCTTCCATTGAAGAAACAAAAAAAAATATACATGGTTATAAGGTGGTTCTTAAATTATATTCAATTATAGAAACATAGATTCTATTAAAGTCTCAAAACAAAAACTCCTTTATATTATTCTCTATATTTATGAAAACTCATCATTCTTGATCCTTATTATAATTTTAAAACATTATAATTTATGGAAACAATGGTCTTATTAATTTCCCCATCTTTCGTCTTATATGGAATAGGATTCATCACTTTAGAAAGTAGTGAACTATCATTTTTATATTTCTTCCCTAACTTCTTTTTCGATTATAGATGCTCTAGACATATGACTAAACATTCGTTTAACACATGCTCAGGGTTCTTCTTCTGTGTAAAATCTTTCTTCATTGTATCATTTTTAAAATTTTAATTAACTACTGCTTTAATTTTGTTCTTCAGTAGTTCTATTTTTTCAAACAACCATGTCATGTATTATTCAGCAATATGCCCAATTGTTTTTCACCTTCCACAAAAATTTCCTACAATTAAAGCATTATTATTTTTAGAAAACCTTTCATGAAATTCAATTTTCTGAATCATTATTATTAGGCACCAAATAAATCATATTTTTTATTTTTGATAATAATTTATTTTTCTACTTTGTCATTCTTCCAATAACATTGGTGTTTATGAGATATTGGTAAAGGTACATTGTATGACAACATTCTTCAAAAGATGAATAAAATATTATTTGGTGTGAAATTTATATCATAATTAATCTTGGGTGTATCTTATTTGAAAACATTCATAACACACATCTACTTCCCATACACAAATTAAGACTTTTCTTCTTTTAATATTTTCCTCTCCATTTTTTGTGGTCTTTTACTTATACCAGTATATGAAGAATTAATAGTTAATGCATACCAACAATCATCATGATTTTGAAAAACTCTATTTCAATAATCATCAAATTATTCTAGACCCTAAATTATAATAATGATATATAGATTCATCTTTATCTATGAATTATACTTTAATTCTATAGGATATCTCTTCACATCAAATCTACTCCCCTTTAATACTGGCCTTTTTTAATTACCACACATTAAATAATTATACCAAAAGTCAATGGAATGATTCCCAAATTTCAAAAAACTGCAAAAATAGCCAACTAATCTTTATTTTTTCATCCATGAGACAAATTTTCTTTTTTTTACATCTTGTTTCTTTTGGATAATATGATTATTAAACCATGCTCCTTATAGGGAACAATAATTCACATTCTTCTTCGTATCCACCTTTAATGATATGGTGGGTTTATCATCAGCCTTATTTACCCCTATATGACAAGAATTATATTTAGAACCTATGGTTGTAGATGAAACATTATTACCACAAACACAAACTTATGAATCCAGGGTAACCAGTTTCAATGAGCATGCAACATATTTATCTTTTGATAAAATCAAGATCTTTATGCCATTGGAAGGAGTCTTTTCAGATGTAAGAAAATTTTTAGAATCACTCTTTAAAGCCTTTATATTCTTATGATTTTATGAAGATTCATCTTGTGTGTTATATATATTTTTTAAAATTACTTCTACTTAAGAAATTATAGATTTAGAGAGTTCTTATGGTCTTCAAGTGATTTCACCATTTTCTCTCATTCTTTTTAAGAAGTCTTTAATTATGTTTCCTTCATATTTTTCCAATTTGATTATAATTAACGACACTTTATGTTGATGAGTTTTTTCTCATCCTACAAAACTGTTAGTTTTTATCCTCATTGTCTTATCATTTTCTAAACTTGACCAAAATGCATTTTATTTTCCTCCAGCAATTCTTTTTTTCAACTCTAGAATTTTATTTGTATTAAATTTTGGGTGGGATTCATTGACATACATAGAGGTTCTCTGTATTTTCACCAACATATAAGTAAAATTTTTATAAAATTTACCTATTACTTCCTTCTCATAAAAATACATTTTAATTTATCTTCAATCAATGTGAATATTTCATTATTATGTAATAAATATTGGTTTTTATTTTTCATCTCAGATGAATGTCTCTTCCTTTCCATTGATTTCCAACTTATATTCCTTACTAATCCTGGTAGAATTATGAGATTATTCATGTGTGTGAAACATCTCAGTAAGGTCCTTCTCAGTTTCATCATTCTCACACACATTTTTTCAATTATTCTTCATCATAGAAGAAATGTTAACTGCAAAGTGATCAACTTATTCTTTGGATTCAATATTTATTATGAGAATATTAAATCACTGAAACCAATTTTATATGGCTATTTACATATCTTCATATTCCTTTCAAAGATGTGAATTTTTATCTTATAGTCCCTTGATAAAAAAAATGAATGTGACTATATCTGTAGGAAAATTATTCTGATAATCATTGCTTTCATTATAAAAAGCACTGGGTTATTTAAAAAAATATTCTTCATCACTTCTTAAACCAGACTCATCCAAATGATCATTATCAAGTTATTTAATATATACTAAAAATATATTACCATTATTTATAAATTAAATTTTTAGTGCACCAAGTTTTTCTTCAAATTCTCTCTCAACATTCTTTCCTTTTTCTTCTTTCTATTCTTAATGGTTTTTGTAGAAACTTCATTGTTGGTATTGATATAGATGAGAAATAAAATTTTCGATGTAAGGAAACTATATTACTTCTTAAAATTAAAATATGCACTTGATATATTTTTTATAAAAACCACAGAGAAAATAAGTTTGACACAATCAGATGTGAAACATTTGATCCGATAATGATTTAATTTCCAAGTGGATCATGTAGGTACACTAAGATGTGGATGAATCATTGTACATAAGTTTTAATAATATCATTTTCATCACTAGTACTATTTTTAATAATCCAAACCCTTAAACATTCTAATTCTAATAAATCTTACCTATTTAAAATCATAATTATACAACATGCAAGACAAAAATTTAATGAAATACAAAACATAATGTTTGTAGATGGTTCACCCCTGATGTGGGTGACTACATCCTTAATTCAATGGATATGATATGAGATAAATATATCCACAAGAAATAAATCAAAAATTAGAAGTTGGTTGGTTCAGTATCACCTTGAATTAATTTTGGGAAGGTATGAACCTTTTCTAAAACTATGCTATTATCCCACCTATGTTCTTTATACTATAATACTACCAGTGTTTCACAAAAGCAAAACTAAACCTAATTAAGAAGATCAAAAGAACATCATGCTACCATTGAAACACAAAACTAATCTTCTTCTTTGAGCCACATAAGTAAACTAATTATTCCCTTAACACTTCAAATGAAATCATTAAACTCCCACTGAATGTAATCAACAACACTATATGAAATGCAATTCAGTAAAATCTTCCGAATAAGCTTATGTTATCATTTCTACGTATGCTCACTATAATATAAAAATGGAAAACTGAATAATACTCAGTACACTATTAGTTTTTTCCATCTATTTACATAAAAATATTAATTCATATCAACACAATTATTACACACATCAAAATACATTGTTCTTAATGAAAGTAGTTCTAATCATCTCATTAAAATATTTAATTCATTTAAATCCCAACATGATTTTTGTATCCTATTTTTGAAATAATATATGAACAACACTGTATATTGATTTTTTCATTGTGTTAGTTCACGATACTAAATATTTATGAAAAACATATATATTTTGGGGCCTTATACAAGGGATCCTTTGGTCTAACTTTACACACATCTGAATGGGTTTAAATGAAGTCTTCATTTTTGAGAAAATTTCACAAAGTAATCACTCACACACAGACTGCCTCACTTTCATTTAAAATTTACTTTTTATATGCATACTTATCTTCCAATGTATCATGAATGGTATAAAAAGAATGCTTGAATCTTATATTTTGTAAATTCAAATCATATAAAGACATCAGTATTACCTTTATTTATGGAAAAAAAATAAGAGCACCCTCATTTAACTTTCCAAAAATAGTATTTCAGTGCCACCTTGTGTTTGAATATCATGTGATCTACTACTTCTTCAAATGGGAGTTTCTTCATGTAATAGTATACATTATACTCATGTTCCTACTTACTCTTTCATTTATATTCTCCTAGATACATTTTTGTTAATGCTATGTGAAAATATGACGTGTCTTCACAAAATATGATATTTCAAATATCTTTTTCTGATTAAACATGTGAAACTAAATCATGCATTAATTTCAGTTTACATATAATAATCTTACTTCATCATGTAAAAAAACATAGGAATCTTCTTCTGAAATTGTTTTATAAATAATATTATATGTGATGTATCATTCCCCATCATAAAACAAGTTCACATTAACTCAGCCAAAAATCATGATATTGTGAATGTGGATGATCAACATTAGAACATGGAACATCTTTCAAAAATACAGAGTGATTGAACTACTCTTTTTAGATCTCAACTCACTCAAATTCTCTCTCTAATCTGAGATAAACTCATTATGAAAATGATCTACTCATTGGTATTTATTTTTAGGATACCACCACCAAATTGCACAAGAAATCACAGAGGTCCACATGTTGCATAAAATCATTCATGCACTTCTTTAAGATATTATTTTTGAGATACCATTGTCCTAAAAAATACAGATTTATATCATTTCATATTCTAAATGGGTTGATATTATTTTTATGATAAAATCAAAGATTCATTTGATTTAAATAATGTCCTAATATTCAATATGATCAAACAATGATCTAAAGAATGTATTAATAATTCAGGTGACATTTTATAAAGGAATCACGATGAACTGTATCTCTCGGATGAAATAGGTTGAATAAGATGTGGTTGAGCTGATCAAAAAGCTAGAATAAATCAAATAAAAATAGACATCACAATTCCATTTTTTAACAGTGGATGAATGTTACATCACATATATTTATCCTATATCAAATTAGAGAATTTTTGAGAAATGATTTATTTTTCAAGGAGTTCCACCTCAATGAAAGAATTTGTTACCGTTTACCCCCCCAATCATTCGCTGGAACTACTCCATGTCACCAACATATCTATAAAGACCCTCTATTTTCATACATTAACATTACATATTTTTTTGTAATACATAAAACATTATACAAATGGACTCACAAATGCTATACTATTCTAGTGACTCTGGAAACATGGAAACATAAATGTTGGTACATAAGTGAGTTACTCCAATTAGGTTCTTCATGACTAGTACCCTTATTATATACATTACACATAAAACATATATATATATATATATTTACATATATCATTATTATATTAGAATTATTATATCCTATATATTATATAATTTCACTAGATCCATCCTTAACACATTTCATGTAGTGTGTGAATGAATCACATGCCTTTGAGGGTAAGGTAGTCCGCACTTCCTCAAATGAAATTATCAATATTTACACAAAATGTAATGTATAAATATATGTTCTATAAAATAATTAAATAAGATTAAATTTATAATATATATCTTATATAAAAACAATTTACATAATAATTTACACCATTATCGGTGGTAATGTAAAATGAATAATCATATTTTTGTGAGGCAACATTTCATCATACACATAAATAGTATGTTTAGTACCAAATAGATGGAAGTGTGTGTCATTGTATGTAGAAAAATCATTATAAAAACATCTCAGTATATTTAAGATAATGGTGTTGTAAAATTTTAATTGAATAAGGATAATTTAATTAGTCTATGTTGAAAATAAAATAAAGGATTTTGAGAGAGGGTGTTACCTCTTAATCGGGTTACTCCTTTTGTTATTTAGAAAAGGGATTCCATGGAAGTTTTTTTAACAAAATAGAGGCTTAAATAATGAATGATGGGATTTTTTGAAATTATATTTGATATATATGGGAAGAACCAATGTGGTTTTAGAGGTGTGAAGAATGTGTAGAGGTGGTACTCTTTTATAGGGAAGGGAGGGGACATACATTAATTTTTTTAAAGACAAGTTTGGTGTACCCATGTTTTTACCTAACAATGTCTTAAAAAAACTCAATAATGGAAGTTTTAAGGGAGAAATATGGCCATACAATGGCGTTTGGACAAGTTTTATTGTCATTTATTCCCTTATGTTAATGATTTATTCCCTTTTTTATCTTAATTTTACCCTAACATCTATAATTAATTTTAACTACAATATCATATTTTTTAGTCATAAAAAACGTTGACCTCATTATTCAATATCAAATATGATGATTAAAAATATGGAATCCATTTTTCAAAATTCCAAACATATAAGTGGTATAAATTAATTTAAAATTAATCACACGGATGGGTGGCATTGTGGGGTTTTAAATTAAAAGTGATCAAACACTTGCTAGTCTTTTTATATCCAATTTCAATGTGAAATTGGTTATAGTGGACTAAATTGGACCAATTGATAAAAAGTTGGTATAATTATAAATTAAAACCAAATTTAAATATAATTTAATTATATAAATAAATTAGTTAAAAAACATTTTAGAATTAAAATTCAGTATTTTTCACTATTCATATAAAAATGATGTTTCCCAAAAAAATCACAAAACTCACCAAAAGATAATTTTGACATTGTAAATTTAAAAAGGAATATTATTTTTTATAATTAAATTTATAAAAGTGCCTAAAATTAATTTTATTTTTTTATAGAAGGACACGAAAAGAAGTGTATTTGAAAAAATAGTATTTTTATTCCTATAATGATTTTACTAAAAATTATATTTTCATTATCAATATGTCATATTTAAATAAACCTATTTTAAAAAATATTTTAAAAGTATCTTTTTATTTTTTTTATTTATATGTTCAATGGATAGCTTATACAAATCTCATTTAAAATAATTATAATAATAAAATGATGTTTCATAGAATCTCAGTGTTGCATGTTACATATGGAAAGTCAGTGTTTTATGTAGTGGAAGACATGCCAGTGTCGTAGGGAAGGAATGTTTGAATTAATCAATTGTAAGAGATTAATGAAAATTTGTTCATTAAAAGAGGTCCACAAAAATGTGTGTTAGATTATACCCCCTTAAAATGAATTTCTCCCTCATTATTATACATTCTAGTACAAAAAAATGAGGATACATATGCTTCATCATATCCTTAGGTCCCCACATAGATTTTTATAACTGGTTATTTCTCAAAAAAAACATTGACCATGTGATTGGTTTTTTCATAGAACATTCTCTCTATGATTTAAAATTTCAATTGGTTGTTCCTCGTAAGAATGATCCATCTCCCGTGGTATAACCTCTGAGTTTAGTACATGTGGAGGGTTAGGTATGTACTTTTCATGACGATATACATGGAACACATCATGGACTTGATGGAGATTTCGGTGAATTTCCAATTGATAGGCTACCATCCCGATACGATCAAGAATTTTAAATGGGTCTATATACCTGGGGATTAGTTTCTTTTTCTTCTGGAATATTATAAACCACATTTAGGGTGAGATTCATAGAAAAAATATTTTTAGAAACTTTAAATTCTAAATCTCACCATAAGTTATCAAATAAACGTTTCTACCATTATTCAGCTACAATTATATGCTTCTAAATGGTAGTAAAATTCTCTTCTATTTCTTCAGCCATCTAAAATACCAATAACATTCTTTCTCCAATATCATCACATCAAGTTGGATATCTAAATTTAATAACATAGAGGGATTCATATGGTCCCATATGAATTCTTAACAGAAATGTATTGCTGTAATAAGATTGAACTATAGGAAGGTGTTGATCCCTACCACCTTTGAAAACTTGAGAATAAAATATCAACATATCCTACAGGGTTTGAATTTTTCTTTCAGACTTCTCATATTTATGAGGATTATAAAAAGTGATAAAACTCAGTTTCATATCTAGTTATTACTGGAGACTTCACAAATACATTGAGGTAAACCACGGATCCCGATATGATAAATAGAATTTGGTACTCCATGTAACCATACCACTTACTTAATGTATATCTTGGTAATCGAATCTAGATAGAACGCTTCTATAAGAGAGATGATGTGTGATGAGAGTGTATGGTGATAAAATATGACCCACATAGAATAAAACCCTTTATAGTTTTTGGGTATTCTGATAAGAAAATTCCTTGTGATGTTCTCCCATTTCCATTATGGTATAGGTAATTTATGATACATCCCTTTAGAATTTTTTATTTTACCCTTAAAATATTGGAATACCAAACACCAAGATAAAAAACTCTATGATATCTCTCTTAATTCAATCCAACAAGTAGTATTATTTCAAATCACTATAAATATTTATACTCCCTAGATGAATAGTGAATGAAGAACTATTAACTTTCACTAATAGATCCTTCTTCAAATACTACATGGAATGAAAACATACGCATTTCTTAAACCTTTTCATTACATCCTGATCTTCTTTCAAGTCAAGAACATTTCTAACATTATTTTGTAGCTCTACATCTTCTTTATGTGCCTATTTAATACTTACATTGATAGAAGGTTTAATATTCATTTGAGAAAGATAATATTGTTTTAATTACTATATGATTTCTATCTCCATCCATTGAAAATCTAGTAATATAGGATCTTTTGTGATCCTAAATATATATAAGCTATCATGAACATTTCAACTCAAACCATGGGCCACCTTGTTCTATTTGATAGAGTTGTAATGTACTGGGAAGTCATAATCCATTTTAAACTCTAACCATATTCTATGGTGCATGTTCAAATCCGTATGTGTGAATATATATTTTAGAATTTTATGATCACTACATATCACACACATATCTCCATAAATATAGTGCCTCTATATTTTTAATGAAAAAATTACCCCTGTTATCTCTAAATAATGAGTTGGGTATTTTTTCTCATGAATCATTAACTGCTATGCGGAATATGATATAACCATGTTATCATTCATAAAACACCTTCCAATCACTTCTTGGATGCATCTCTAATTATTAACATCCCTTATCCACAAGAGGGTAATGTATGAATAGGTGCGTTGAACAACCTTCTCTTTAGTTCCCATAAATTTTCCTCACATTCATCTGTTCAAGGGATCATGAAACCCTTCTAAGTTAACTTGATCATAAGATTAGATAGTCATGAAAAACTATCCATAGACTATCAAAAATATATAGATAAACAAAAACATCTTTGGATTTCAACCACCCTAGTTGGTCTAGGCCACCATTCAATAGCCTCTTTCTTTGATGGATCCATTGTTGTTCCATCTCCTGATATTATGTGACCCGAAAAAGATTTTACAAACAAAATTATAGCTTTCTAAAATTTTAATATAGTTTTCCTTTTTTAGGGTATTTAATAAAATTCACAATTGGTCTTTAATATCTTTATTGATATTTTAGTAGATAATAATATCATCTATAAATATTACCACTATCTTATCAATGCAATCCCTAAAGACCTTATTCATAAAATCCAAAAAGATAGCAGGGACATTAGTAAGACTAAAGGGAATTGAAATATATTTATCATGTCCATACCTTGTATAGAATTCCATCTTGGGAATGTCCTCCTTCAAGAACCCCAAATGATGATATCAAGAAAGAAGGTCAATATTGTAAAAGAATTGATCTCTACATAGTTTATAAAAAAAGTCCGCAATATGGGGAAGTGGATACTTTTTGTTGATTGTGATATTGTTCAAATCCCGATAATCAATGATGATTCACATTGATCCATCTTTTTTTTAAAGAATAGGTGCACCCCAAGGTAAAAAACCTGGCCAAATGAATCCTTTATCAAGGTTTTCCTAGAGCTTATTTATTCAGTTCCCACAAATCAATTGGGGGCATTCTATATGGAGTATTTGAAATTGGTGTGGAAGAAGGTACAATTTCTAATAAAAATTATCTTCATATTTTGGAGTAAGACTAAGAAACTTTCCCCAAAAGGAATCCAAAATTCTTGGACAACAAGAATATCATCGTTTTTTATTTTGTCCCCAACCATTAGATAAACAAATCTGTTCATAATGGTAATTAAGACCCATAAACTGGATGTTATCTCCATAGGAAGTTTGTACTTGTCATCACATTAAAGGAAGATCATAGGAAGGTTTTACATGTCAAACGTAACTTCTTCTACTCGATAATGGATGTGGTATTTATATATAGAAATCCAATACATACCTATGATGACATCAATTTCAACCAAAGGAATAATGATATTATATTTAGGAAGAACATTCCCACAAATGTAAATTAGATAGGAATCAAAGACTAGATATGTAATCATTATACCATTTGGGGTTTTCACTAATAATTATACATATAATCATTTTTATGGAATAAGAATACCCTTATAATAATATTTAGAGATTAATTAGTGTGAATATCCAAAATCAAATAAGACATTTTAGTTCTTGAGTTGATGGTATGTGTACCTTACACCACATTGTCAATGCACCACTCATTACATATAGTGATCACATAAAATTTCTCCTTGTCCCTTGGTTTAAGAGGTTACTAACATTGATCATCATAATTGGCCCTTGGGTTTTGGAATTGGTTATCATAATTCACATACTCCTTCTGCTTGAATCACATTGTGTGGGAGGTTCATTGTATTTAGTTTTTCCTCTATTTGTATCATTGTATAACTTCTTCCCATTAGTACAACAATAAATTTATCAATCTCCATACCTTACAGACTTAAAATACTTATTTGAACCCTTAGAAATTCTCTCCATGCTTCTTTCCATAGTTATAGTATAAAGTAAGGTTCATCTTCTTTTCTTCACGGGTTTTATATTTTCCATTGAACTCTGTCTTCATTTTCTTGATAAAACCCTGAGAATGATATATAACTCCAACCTCAATTTAAACTTTGATTGTATAATTCACAATATCTTAATAGATACTATTGTCTCTTATAGTCAATTACCTTCTAGGATTTTGATTTAAAACATTATAGAACCTATCAACTTTACATACTGTTTGGATGATAATTCCATAAGCGTACCTCACAATCTCATGAAATTAGCTCATAGGTACCTATAGATTTATCATAATTTTTTTAAACCCAAGAAACTAATTTTTATTTTTTTTATGAAGAACAATAAGAAAGTACATATTCAAGAATAAGTTTCTAAACTCATTAAAATCTGAAGATTCAATTTCATTTTGATTCCTTGTATTCTTGATTAGACTCCAGCACTGGGGCACTTCACCGTAAAAATGATAAACAAATATAATGAATTTATCATGATCCAAGTGCTAGATAAAAAATAATATATTTTTATTGGTATAGATAATGTATTCAAAAATAATTGTTTTTTAATACCAACTAAAAGAAGGTGTAAGTTTCCTCATGAAGGACTCAATGGAATTTTGTTCCCTCATTTTCTTATTTGGAACTCACCAATATTCATAACCTGAGAAAGTTGTGTGAGCATAGAAATGAGTATTTCCATTATATCTCCCATAGAATTAATATTCTCAAGATATTAATAATTTCATTGTTTATCGCAATCACCTTTAATGTAGATCCTTTTGGTTCCATCCATTGAATAAAAAAATAATAGAGTAAGAAATAGTTATCAAATTAGGAAAGCATATAATCAGGAAAAACAACTTATAGGATGTATAAATTTTGAAACCTCCTTCAATATATGAAACCATAGGTTTATCCTAGGTTATTCAAATACTACTTATATTTAAATCCTTCTAGATGGTTTGTGAAGAGTTTTGTGACTTCCCAAATCATATCCCCTGAGAGTTTCAAACCAAGTGTGCAGCAAGGCCTGTTGTGGTGTACTAGTTTATATATAGTCAATAACAACAAAACTTGTTAGAGTTATTACTCATAGTTACATATTCTCCATATCCTCACCAAATTTTAGTAACCAAACTAGGATTTATTTCTAGGAATCCACTCACTCTATCCTTTAAAAAAATTCCATGAAATTTTCCTGTACTTTTCCTTATCTGTAGACATATCCTTAGACATATCCTTAGGGTTATCACAAAGGTTCTATCATCCTAGATTCAAAAGGTAAAATAAAAATTTTCTCTAATACCAACTATAATGACCCTCAAATCTCATACATTATCATTAAATAGATTTAGAGAAATATTTAAAACATTCTAGAAACATATGCCCAAAGACGTACTAGTCTAGTACCTTTGGAAACATGGAAACATAAACACCAGTACATAAGTGGGAAACATTATATCAAAAAAGGTTATTCATTACATGAACCCTTCTTAGACACATCAAACATAATATATATATTTATAAACTAGGAAAGGAAGCATAAAAATGGGTGATAAAAGATTCCCATTATGTGTAAAAAATACAGACGTGTAAACATAAACATGATCATAGGGGTATGAGAATGTGATTGAAATATTATAATATAGTATCCTAAATGTCATAAAATTAGAAATATGAATCCTGGGATAAATATTTTTAGTTAATAATATATTAATCATAATGAAATATATTACATAATCCATAAAATCATATTATAGGAATAATATATTAAATTCCAAAATATATAAATATGTGATATCATTCCCTAATATTCTGACATGTTGTTAGAACTGGTTAAGGAAATTAACTGGAACCACACTTAATAGGTGGGAAAGAACATAATATCTAGTCACAGTAATATCCTTGTAAGGGATTGAGTTTCACTATCTTCTTACTGTGGATCAGGTTTCCCATCTTTCAACTTCATCAGGACTACACCTACTGGGCAAGACACACCATTGACTCCAATCAAATTCCTTTCCTTATAAGGGATTGGGTATCCCTATATTCAAAACATGGATTAATCCTGTTGACTTGATTTACATCATTATTTCATAAGATGTAAATATTCACCCAATGTATTGGATGGATATATAGGTCTTACCTATCTCATAATAAAATAATTCTAACATGTCCCACAAGATAATAAAACTTTCATCATATCATGACCCAAAAGAGATACTAGTTTTATTAAAATCCTATTATTATCCCATGAAATGAAATAGATTTCATAAACATGTAATTGTATCTTAAAATATCAAAAAAATAGTTTTCATAATCTTTTCATCAAAGCATAATGCGTGAACAGAAGTGGGTTTCACATGCATAAAACCTCTGGATGTGGAACATGTTTCATAAACATCATGAATAAAATGATAACCATTCATAGAAAGAATATGAATGGAACCATTGAATCATTTCTTAGAAGGGAATGATTAATATCGACAGATGTTATTTTAAATGGAAAATAATTTTGAAATATCATTTCAAAAATTTTCTTGAGGAAAATATCCTTTATTCTTTGAAATGTTTTTTAAAACCAAATACTCTATGAATTTTTTTTCATTAAAATAAACATGAAAACATTAAAATAAAACTTTGAACACAACTTTGAATAATTTTTCTTTGAAAAAATATAAACAGAGCTTGAAAACATCTTGAAAACCATTTTCCTCAAAAATATATAAAATATTCATGAAATTTTTTGTAAAACATTTCCTAAAAAATACTTCAAAAAAATATAAAGGAAACATGAAAACCAAAAAAAAATCAAATTCCTTTTCCCATGAAAATGATCATAAATTATCATATTTGAAAACATTTTTTAAAACATAGTTCTTGATGTTCATGGAATGTGTCTCAAAAACAGAACATTTATATAAAACTTCCTTTCTGATTTGGTAACTCTTGAAAAATAAACCCCAAGAAAAAGAGATCATTAAATAGACATTTAAATTGTAACACCCCAGGTAAATAAAGAATATGAAATTTTTATATTTATCCATATTTGTGAAAAAAATATTAATATTACTTTAAAGTGAACGCTATGCTCGATGGCGTACCCAATACACAACAATGAGTTCCTTTGAAATCTTACGTTGCACTCTAATAATAAAATAATATTATTTTAAATGGTAGTTAACCCCTAGCCATTGTGATAGCGAGAATGAACAGAACTAACTAAAAAATTATTATATATGTTTTTCAAATATTTTTTACTTTTTACAATAAATGATAGTGGACTAAAAATGCGAATGAATCCA
The DNA here is from genome assembly GCA_963277665.1 of Viscum album. NCBI lineage: Eukaryota > Viridiplantae > Streptophyta > Magnoliopsida > Santalales > Viscaceae > Viscum > Viscum album. The sequence goes on along the minus strand of OY728150.1, from coordinate 2,053,476,913 downwards.
ATTTTAAGCGTAAACATTCTAATATTTTTTAAAAGGTCGATTAACCGTCTTTTGATGGAGAACCTCTTTTAAATCCACTTTTTTTACAATTTTATGTGTTATATTTGAAAAAATAAAATTCTTCTTTAGAATCGGGACATCAAAATTTACTTTGTGTAAATTTTTGGTATTTTTACGAAGAAGCTCAATTTTTAATGAATTGTGAAAAATGTTGTATTTTAATTCAAAACCTCTTTTTAATATAATTTATTTATATGATTAGATTATATTTTTAATCGGTTTTAAAGTGAAATTAGAATATATTTTTTCCATTTAATCCAATAGTGTTTGTTGGAATTAATTTCACTTTGAAATCGGACATAAACTAGCGTCAATCTTTTGATACATTTTGTTTCATAAAAACACGCTATTTGTTTTGACAGTAGAAATTAATTATTAAATTAATTAATGAAACTTATATGTTTTGAATTTTGTAAAATAGACATCAATTTTGAATTCGGAATATCAAATATAGCTTAGGGTGAAGTTTTGGTATTTTTCTAAAAAACATCAATTTTTGATGAATAGTGAAACCACTAAGTGGTACTTATAAAAACTGATTTTTCGTTTAAATGAAATTTTTCCATCATTGTGTGTTCAATTTCAAAAATCCGACATACATGGTTTTCATTAAGAAGTAAAATGTGGTTCAATGGGATTAAAATAATTATTTGGTGAATAGTAACTTATTAAGTTTTTAATAGTGATTAGAGGTAATTAGTGTAGTTTAAGGTAAGAATAATGTTTTAATAAAATGAAATGACCTTGAAACATGTCCTACCTTCATTGGATGTGTCATGGCCGACCAAGACAATCTATGGGTCAACTTGGGGACCCCATGGAGCCACCTTGGTTGGAAAATGACATAAATACCTTTTTATTTAATGTTAAAGTAAAAATGACACACACATGAAATGTTTTACTAAAACAATTTTTACAAAGGGTTATAAATGTCAGATTTTTAACTATAAATAGTAATTGGAAAGATAAAAATATTTCCTACACCATAGCATTTTTTTATTATTTTTAGACATTACATAAATAAAATTATTTATGACATCATGATGATGCAGCGATGACCATATTATTTAACGATTTAAATAAAATGGAAATATAATGTAATATCTAAGACCTAAACATGTCGAAAACCTATTGGATGAGTTTATTTCGAACTCGTATCACCTTATCCTCAAAATACATCAATGTGGGACCTTTAAAATCCTATACTCTTTTGAAAATAATGTAACATTTTGTAACTTTACAAGAGTGCCCCTCCTCTCCTCTTATAAAAGGCCCCCACCTCTACCTCCTTGACCAAACTCCCAAAGCCTTTGGCTCGGCCAAACCCTACCCATTTTGTCTCTCCACATCCCTCTATTACCCCTTGAAGCCTCACTTTGGGCAGAAGTCTTCCCAAGGAAGCCTTTGGGCTCAAATCTATGAGAGTTACCTGATTTTAGGTAATGTCTTTTTTTGAGTAGTTTTGTTTTATTTTGCTTCTCCAGCCCCCTAAACTCTTTTTATTCTTTTCTTTTGTAATAACTACAACATCCTCAATATACTAGTATGTTGTTATAAGAATTATTCGAGCTACACTTACACACACCTACATCTAATGGTTAAAGAACATACTGTTTCCGTGGATGACGAATTCCTGCCTCCCGAAACGATGATTGTTCAACATTCTTTTAACACCTTTAAAGGTGGCCATTAAGATGACACTATATTTATATATGATATATAATATGTTTTTGTTTTCCTTAAGATTCTGTATTTTTCTTTTTGGGCATAACGTTATGGTTTCCATTATGGGTTAACACGATATCTTCATTTAAGGAAGTGAGGACTATCGCCCCCTCAAAGTGATGTGATTCGTTAATACCATATGTGGGACGTATAAAGGATGGATTTAAAGTTATTATATATGATGTTATACTGGAATTATAATATACCTCTATATCATTATTATTTCATTCCATTAATGTATGAGATAGAAATGAAAGTAGCGTTCATGCATACGTACGACTTACCGTCTCCATGAACGGTGCATTTCATTTCTTATCCCCAAATGTAATGTACTATTAAAAGTACATGTATATAATGGATATATATATAATGAATGATACATCTAAATGATTAATATAATTCTGGAATTAAAACATACATACCTCTCATTTAGTTTTAATTCCATTAATATGACAATGAAATAAAAGTAGCGTTCATGCGTACGTACAGCTTACCGTCTCCATGAACGGTGCATTTCATTTCTTACCTCTAAATGATTATGTGATATTATAAATACATGTAAAGACCCGTAGATTCCATGGATTTTTTTTTCTTAATTTTCTTTGAAATTTTACAAGAACGCAGTTTTTGACGGCGCCTGATTCCGAGGCCCGGTGTGCCCGGAATCAATTTCAGAAGTTTGGCTCGGGTACGTTCAGTGAACGGACGAGCGGGTTTTTCTAACTTTTGAACCGGTGCTCGGAATCGAATTCTGAGGGCACCGATAGAATCGCAGCGCCAGTAATTGCTTATAAACGCCTCTTACGGAGTTGCGTTTGCTCTGGTGTGGTTTTTAATTTTCGTTCTTAAAGTTAAGAAATAGAATAATTTTGCGACAACTTTATTTTATTTCAATTAAGCCACTTGGAAGCCACTTGAAGCCACTTAAAAGCGGCTTAATCTGAGTTGAATCGGATAGGGTACTATCCAGAAATATCCTACCCTCTCGGTAGGATATTTGTGAGGTGGGGCCCACACGAGCCTCGCCGTTTCTCTCCGCTAAGTAACGCACCTGCGAAAACCCGTCTTTATGAAAGTCAACTGACGCGTTTTCTTAAATTCTTAACAGACCATTTAATTGCGCAGTTTTTTTTTGTAAATTAAATGAGCTGTTTCTTTCGTTGAATTAATTCTACGAATTAATGGTTCGTTTCTTATCTTTTGAAATTCAAATGTTTAGTTGTGTAAATAAAATAAGGCTTAAGCTTATTTTATTTTGGGTTGGTCTCCTTTGCCACCTTGAGAGATTTTGAGAAGCTCTCTCCATCTTCTTCAACCTTGACGAAGAACGCGAATAACACTTAAGCTCCGACGAAGAACACCGCTTCTCTTCTTCGTAGCCGGTGTGTTTCCGAAGATCGACGACGCCGCTTCTTCGATCTTCTTCTCGTGTCAACGAAAGGAGACGTCGTTTCCTCCTCGGACTATCTCTGTCAGCTTACGAAGCTTCTCTAGCGACGTACCTCTTCGGACGCACCTCGAAGTCAACGGAAACGACGTTCGATTTCTGCGACGCCCGACCTCCGCGACGCTAGTCTTCCGCGACTTGATTGGCGTGCTCCGCACTTGAATCCGAGGTAGGGGATTGTTGATATTTTATTTACTTATTTTCCATTCTTGATTCTAGAATGTCGAACTTCGAGGATAAAGGATTAAATGTTATTGTCAAACGAGAGGGGGGCCCGGACCACACCAACACGGCCGAACCCCACCTCCTATGTTCATAATTGTTGCCTTGCGGATGGAACGGGATGGCGTGGTGCCGTCGCACCACGCGGGAATCGCACGACAATTATTGCGCGGCGCCGGCGCGCGGCGCCGCGGCCGGAGCGGGGCCGCGGCAGAGGGAAGCGATGTCGTCGTATCGCGCCGGACAGCACAGGTCGTGGCCGGTTCCGGGCCACGGCGGAGCAAGATGACCGACGGCCGGCACCGGGCCACCGGTGTCGGTGAAGGAAGGACCGGCCGTCGCCGGTCCTTGCTGGCGAAACCGGCCGGCCAGTGCGGGCCGACCGGCCAGTGGAGACCGGGGGAATTAATTTCCCCCTGCCAGGTGTCAAAAGCGGTTCCAATTAAGGGGCCGCGGTTCTCAAAGGAGGGGGGGGGGGGAATTTCCCCCCGGTCGTGGCACCTGAACGGCGCCCAGGCCGCGCCGCCGTGCCGGTCCGCGTCGCCGCGCCGGACCGCGCCGCCGCACCGGCCCGCGCCGCCGGTCGGGCCGGGTTTTCCGAGCCGGGTCGCTGCTCGGGGCGGGTCGACCCGGTTCGGCCGACCCAGGGGGGGTCGGTCCGGGTCGCCCCGGGCCCATACCCCCAGTTTCAGACCACTTTCGGTCAAATGCCCGTATCTTGGGCTACGGGTCTCCAAACGACTCGCCGTCAGCGGCAACGCGATCCTTGGATCGAGACGGTTATTTCGGTATACTATACTCAAGGTGCACCTTCCTTTTCGGAAGCCTACGTGGTTAAAACTCCATAGTTAAGTGTGCTTGGCCTAGAGTAGTGATCAGGATGGGTGACCTCCTGGGAAGTTTCCCAGGGTGGATGTGAGACGGAAAGGCCAATAAATAACAGACCGAGAGTCCGATTGACGCGCCGTCTGTTTCTTTGAATTCCTCTAAGTGAGACGGATCTTTTGGCTTACTCTGCTCAAGGTTTGGATGCCGACGGAGTGCGGTCGGGTTGGATCACACCGAAATCCAACCGGGCCCCTGGAACAAAAAAGCCAATAACTCTCAGACCGGGCGTCCGATTGACGCGCCGTCTGTTGCGTTGAGTTCCTATTGATGATACGGAACATTTGGAATCCTTTGCCGAGATTTGGATGCAGTTGGATAGTGGCCGGGTTGGATCGCACCGAAATCCAACCGGGCCCCTGGAACGGAAAAGCTGATACCTTTCTGACAGAACGTTCGTTTGACGAACCGTCAGCGGCGTTGGTGATCTCGTTGAGAAACGGTCCCTATGAGTATACCCTATGAGTGTTCGGGGTATAGTTGAGTTACGGCCGTATTGGTTCCCACACGAAACCAACAGGGCCCCTGGGACGAAAAGGCTAATAACTCATAGACCGGGCGTCCGATTGACGCACCGTTTGTTGCGTTGAGACCCCTATGACGAGGTGGTCCTTTGAGATACTTATTTGCGGGACTTTGTGATACATGGAGTATCGACCAGTAGCTCATGGAGCGAACCCTCCCGGAGACGAGCGTGCGGAGTACGGAGACCGTTTAGCCGGCTGAGACTTGACGACTTCTTGACCGACTCGACATGGAGTGAGTCGACTAGCCCAGTGGACGGAGCGCCCGGTATTTGGCAACAGACCCACGGTGGACGGAGCGCCCGGTAGTTGGCCGCAAACCCACGGTACTCGATAGGAGGAGTACCTCTGTAGGCTATTAGTGGGAGCGCCCGATATTTGGCGACAGACACTCAGCGGACGGAGCGCCCGGTAGTTGTCCGCAAACCCGCAGTACTCGACAGGAGGAGTACCTCAGCAGTCTTAGGTTAGTGAGCAGTACCTCGGAGTTGTGACACGACCACTATACACTCCAGAGACGGAGCTCTTCAGCAGTTACAGTTTCGTTAATGAAAATCCGGGTTTGAGATGAGACTTTTGACCTTTGTGTTTACCTCATGATTGAGATGGGTCACTTGATAACTTAGGTATATGTATCGGCATATACCTGGGTAGTGGTTATCCGTTGATTTTACAATCCTTGTGTTTCCTCATGATTGAGATGGGTTACTTGTAACTTAGGTATATGTATGGGCATATATCTAAGTAGAGGTTATCTGTTGAGATCTTCTTGTGGTTATCCTTGTTGGGTTAGTGAGACCTTGAGGGTCTCGGGGTCCCTACTGAGTATCGTTATACTCACCCCTGCACGGGATATGCCCGCACCTCGGTGTGTTGGTTGCAGATGACGGGCAGTGCTGACGGAGGCCGAGTTTTCGAGGACTGGACGGTACCCGGAGGTGGACTACACGACAAGTCGGTACCCGGAGGTGGACTACGCGATGAGACGACTCATAGAGGAGGTTGATGGACGAGAGCATGGAGGAGGCTATCTGTACCTACCCTTCAGGTAGGATCCGTGGTGGACAACCAGGAGATGCGCTATCTGTACCTACCCTTCAGGTAGGACCCAAGGAGGACGACCCAAGAGCTGCTTCCCTCTTCCAGATGTTTGTCTTTTTGCAGTTGTACCTTGTTCAGTTGTAGTTGTACTTTCTTTTGGGTTTGTATTCTGGCCCATTTACTTTTAATCTTTTCTTTTGTACTTAGTGTTTTGTTTCCGCTTGTACTCTATGGTTCTTGTTTTCTTTTATAAAGGCAATTCCTTCCCAGTTATCAGGATTTTACGCCTTTGGTGCTAGTCGCCAGCCCCTGACCTATGGAAGGCGGGCTTTGGGTAGTCAAGGCATGAGCCCCGAGGACGGGTCGTGACAAATTGGTATCAGAGGAGTTCGGTTCTACCGCATAACTTATAACTCTGATGTTTCCTTCTGTGAAGAAATAGTGTTAAGAGTTAAGAGTGTGGTTTTCAATTCAGGGAGTCCAGTGTTGGTGCGGGCGACCGACATATCCATACACCAAGACCCTGACAACTGGTTTCCGACTTTGTGCATGAAAACACTGATTGCGTGTGTGTTTTCCAGAAGTTTTATTTAAATGTCACCTCAAACCAGGTCAGCTCACCAGGTATAATCTTTTGACCGTGTCACGTTGTTTCTTTCAGGATGCCTCCCCATGGACGACCAGCTAGAGCCCCGAGAGTGGTACATACTGACAGCCCACCGAGCGACGAGGCCTTAGTATAGGGCCCTATCCCAGTTGAGGCACCAGCGGAGGCACTTGTGGAGGCACCATCGGTACTACGACCTGTTGGGCCACCGATGCCACTAGCCCCAGCAGCAGAGGATGCACGTCGCTTGAGCGCACTGCATGAGTTCCAACGCCAGAAGCCACCCAGGTTTCAGGGAGGGACGGACCCGCAGGCGGCTGAGGATTGGCTGGAGGCTGTGGTGAGAGTCTTCAGGCTAGTGGGGACGCCGACAGAGTTCATGGTGATCCTAGCTGCCAGCCCTCTTTAGGCAGCAACAGGCAGAAGGTGGAGCCTGATGCTTCAGATGCATGACGAGGAGACACTTCTATGGGCAGACTTCGAGAGCCTGTTCCGGGCAGAGTTTGTACCAGCCACCCTTCGAGCGGTGCGTATACAGGAGCTACTTCAGCTGCGACATGGCAGCATGTCAGTGGCGCAATACTCAGTGAGATTCACAGAACACTCGTGCTACTCCACAGATATGGTACGGGACCCGTTCTTCAGGGCCCGAACCTTCGAGCAGGGGTTCAGGCGAGATATTATAGCTTTTGTTGTTTCTCACAGCTTTCCGACGCAGACAGGGGTGTTGGAGAGTGCCCTATTAGTGGAGAGTTTCCTTGCTGAGCAGTCTCCAGTAGCAGGACCCACCACTAGCCGGCTTGCGGCAGAGTCTTCTGCAGCAAGAAGTAGACAGATGACACAGAGGTCCAAGAGGACCAGACCTACCGGTGGCCGACTGCACGACTGAGGTTTAGTTGTGCGGGGAAACTGGGGTGGAGTCAGAGCCAGACGTGCCAAGAGTGGACAGTGTTACTCTTGTGGCAGAATTGGTCACATGGCACGTGACTGTCCGACCCGCCATGAAGATGGCCAGCAGTTAAATATAGAACCTCTGAGGCAAAGGTAGAGGTTCGATCAGGGTGGACCGCAAGGAGCAGGCGGCCATGGCAGAGGATTTGGACGTGCAGTTGGAGGTGGACGACACTTCGGGATGTTGCCACCACCACCAGGAGGCCCACCCCGACCGCAGGGGACAGGAGGACATGGGAGAGCTCAGCTTCAGGCAGCTGAGGCCTATGGTGATGGAGCTCCGAGAGCAGGTGGAAAGGAGTGGAACAACTGGATGCGTCCTTTGTAATTCTAGTTCCATGATGCTTTTGTATTCGTGTCTTTGTACTATGAGCTGCAATAATAAAAATACACTTATCTTTGTTTGCTTTCCTATCCTTTTTGTTTGGTTGATACTGAGTGGTACCGGTTAAACTGTTGACTTGACCCTCACTTTTGGGATTCCTACTAGAGGAGACCCAGTGACCTCACACTGATGCTGACAGTGTGACTCGACCCTTGGAGGCGAGAGTGACAGTTGGATCTCTTAGTAGTTGTGTCGAGGCCTTACGAAGTCATCCATGGCATGAATGCATCATTTATGTGAGGATTGACTGTATTAGGCAATAAATGTGGTTCATCCAGGGGATGGGACCAGATTTCTCTTATCAGCAAAGAAGAAATCATAGCAGCTCTTGTGAGACTAAAGGAGGTGCAGTTCATCCAGGAGCGGATGAAGACTGTACAGTGCAGTAAGAAACAAGGAACTGGTGCCAGTCATAGAGACTCAGGCATGTTAAATGTTTCAAGAAGATGTAGCTTTAAATAGAGATGATTCTGCGAAGTGGCAGACGTGGAGGCAGAGCTAGGAGAGCAGCATGAGGTGGTGTACATCTTAACATGCTACAACCACCCGCCTTAGTTATTCCCGCCAGGCTCAGGGAGCTGGAGGGTGGAGGAAGAGTGCGGCTACATGCGGTCAAGGAGTGTGACCCAATGGCTCTAGAAATGATTCAAGGGACAGTCTGTGTCCACTACTAGCTACTGTAGTAACAGACGTCGATATGAATCATTCCTCGATTTCAAAAATCTTGTTCCAGACCTAGAGTTTCCGGTAAGCCATGAACATGACCTCACGTCTGGTGATACCTTGGGAGGAGACTCGATAATCACACTTACGCCGAAGGTGTGGTCAGACCCTCAAGGAGATAGTTCTGGTTGGAATCTTTTGGTGGAAGCGTCGAGGCCTTACGACGTTAGTTTGAGTATGGAATGGGCAATAACTGTTCATACTCAAATTGACGGTTTTCGGCAAACATCGGGATGGGTTTTCCTTAGTCGGTGGATAAGGAAACCCCAGGCAGTGCAGGGTAACTCTTGCACAGGAGGGTGCGACTGATCACTCTTGAGTCGGTCAACCTTACCCTCGTAGCAGTAGTCATTTTGAGTTTCAGTTCTAACAGAAATGGAGACCTCTGGAGTTGGAGGATGATGACCACGTCTTCTTATGGGTCTCACCTCGACAAGGTTTACGGAGATGTGGCCAAGGAGGAAAGTTATCTCCGAGGTTCAACGAACCTTTCTAGGTCCTCAGTTGGGTAGGTGACGTGGTTTACCGCTTGGCCCATCCACTTCAGTTGCACTAGGTGCACGACGTTTTCCACGTATCCCAACTGAGGAGATACGTGCTCGACCCCTTCGCATATCATCGACCATGAGGAGCTGGATGGTGGCGATGAGTGTCTTCTACGGAGGTTCCTGTGGGGATCGAGGATCGACAGAAGCGGATCCTAGGAGGACAGTTGATTCCTATTGTGCACTTTCTTTGGCAGCGCGGGAACCTCCAGGTGAGCACATGGGAGCGGAAGGCTCAGATGCGTGCTCAGTACCGCTTTGTTTCCCTAAGTTTATGGTGAAGCTTTACAGGGACGTAAATCCCTATGGTGGGAGTAATTTAAAGACCCATAAATTCCAAGGAAATTTTTTTCTTAATTTTCTATGGAATTTTACGAGAACGCAGTTTCTGACGATGCCTTATTCCGAGGCCCGGTGTTCCCGGAATCAATTTCCGAAGTTTGGCTCGGGTACGTTCAGTGAACGGATGAGCGGGTTTTTCTAACTTTTGAACCGGTACTCGGAATCGAATTCTGAGGGCACCAATGGAATCGCAGCGCCGGTAATTGCTTAGAAACGCCTCTTCCGGAGTTGCGTTTTCTAGGGTTTGGTTTTTAATTTTCGGGCTTAAAGTTAAGAAATAAAATAATTTTACGACAACTTTATTTAATTTCACTTAAGCCACTTGAAAGCCACTTGAAGCCACTTAAAAGCGGTTTAATCTGAGTTGAATCGGATAGGGTACTATCTAGAAATATCCTACCCTCTTGGTAGGATATTTGTGCGGTGGGGCCCGCACGAGCCCCGCCGTTTCATTCCGCTAAGTAACGCACCCGCGAAAACCCGTCTTTATGAAAGTCAACTGACGCGTTTTCTTAAATTCTTAACAGACCATTTAATTGGGCGGTTTTTTTTTCGTAAATTAAATTTGCTGTTTCTTTCGTTGAATTAATTCTACGAATTAATGGTTCGTTTCTTATCTTTTGAAATTCAAATGTTTAGTTGTGTAAATAAAATAAGGCTTAAGCTTATTTTATTTTGGGTTGGTCTCCTTTTCCACCTTGAGAGATTTTGAGAAGCTCTCTCCATCTTCTTCAACCTTGATGAAGAACGCGAAGAACACTTAAGCTCCGACTAAGAACACCGCTTCTCTTCTTCGTAGCCGGTGTGTTTCCGAAGATCGTCGACGCCGCTTCTTCGATCTTCTTCCCGTGTCAACGAAAGGAGACGCCGTTTCCTCCTCGGACTATCTCCGTCAGCTTACGAAGCTTCTCCAGCGACATACCTCTTCGGATGCACCTCGAAGTCAACGGAAACGACGTTCGATTTCCACGACGCCCGACCTCCGCGACGCTAGTCTTCCGCGGCTTGATTGGCGTGCTCCGCACTTGAATCCGAGGTAGGGGATTGTTGATATTTTATTTATTTATTTTCCATTCTTGATTCTAGAATGTCGAACTTCGAGGATAAAGGATTAAACGTTGTTGTCTAACGAGAGGGGGGCCCGGACCGCACCAACACGGCCGAACCCCCCACCTATGTTCATAATTGTTTCCTTGCGGATGGAACGGGATGGCGTGGTGCCGTCACACCACGCGAGAATCGCACGACAATTATTAGGCGGCGCCGTCGCGCCGCGCCGTGGAAAGAAATCCAAGAACGCGACGTCGTCGCATCGCGTTGAAGAAATTCAAAGGCGCCGCGGCCGGAGCGGGGCCGTGGCGGAGGGAAGCGATGCCGTCGCATCGCGCTGGATGGCATAGGTCGCGGCCGGTTCCGGGCCGCGGCGGAGCAAGATGACCGGCGGCCGGCACCGGGCCACCGGTGTCGGCGAAGGAAGGACCGGCTGTCGCCGGTCCTTGCTGGCGAAACCGGCCGGCCAGTGCGGGCCCGCCGGCCAGTGGAGACCGGGGGAATTAATTTACCCTGGTCGGGTCTCAAAAGAGGCCCCAATTAAGGGGTCGCGGTTCTCAAAGGAGGGGGGGGGGGGGCTTTGCCCCCCGCGCGCGGCACCCGAACGTCGCCCAGGCCGCGCCGCCGTGCCGGTCCGTGCCGCCGCGCCGGACCGCGCCGCCGCGCCGGACCGCACCGCCACGCCGGACCGCGCCGCCGCCCCGGCCTGCGCCGCCGCGCCGCCGGCCGGGCCAGGATTTATGAGCCGGGTCGGGTCGTCGGGCCGGGTCGCCGCCCAGGGCGGGTCGACCCGGTTCGGCCGACCCAGGGGGGGTCGGGCCGGGTCGCCCCGGGCCCAGACCCGTAGTTTCGGACCACTATCGGTCAAATGCCCGTATCTTGGGCTACGGGCCTCCAAACGACTCGCCGTCAGCGGCAACGCGATCCTTGGATCGAGACGGTCGTTTCGGTATATTATACTCAAGGTGCACCTTCCTTTTCGGGAGTCTACGTGGTTAAAACTCCATAGTTAAGCGTGCTTGGCTTAGAGTAGTGATAAGGATGGGTGACCTCCTGGGAAGTTTCCCAGGGTGGGTGTGAGACGGAAAGGCCAATAAATAACAGACCGGGCGTCCGATTGATGCGCCATCTGTTTCGTTGAATTCCTCTAAGTGAGACGGATCTTTTGGCTTACTCTGCTCGAGGTTTGGATGCCGATGGAGTGTGGTCGGGTTGGATCGCACCGATATCCAACCGGGCCCCTGGAACGAAAAAGCCAATAACTCTCAGACTGGGCGTCCGATTGACGCGCCGTCTGTTGCTTTGAGTTCCTGTTGATGATACGGAACTTTTGGCATCCTTCGCCGAGATTTGGATGCAGTTAGATAGTGGCCGGGTTGGATCGCACCGAAATCCAACCGGGCCCCTAGAACGGAAAAGCTGATACCTTTCGGACAGAACGTTCATTTGACGAACCGTCAGCGGCGTTGGTGATCTCGTTGAGAAATGGTCCTTATGAGTATACCCTATGAGTGTTCGGGGTATAGTTGAGTTATGGCCGGATTGGTTCGCACACGAAACCAACCGGGCCTCTGGGACGAAAAGGCTAATAACTCACAGACCGGGTGTCCGATTGACGCACCATCTGTTGCGTTGAGACCCCTATGACGAGGTGGTACTTTGAGATACTTATTTGCGGGACTTTGTGATACTTGGAGTATCGACCAGTAGCTCGTGGAGCGGACCCTCCCGGAGACGAGCGTGTGGAGTACAGAGACCGTGTAGCTAGCTGAGACCTGACGACTGCTTGACTGACTCGACTTGGAGTGAGTCGTCTAGCCCAGTGGACGGAGCACCCGGTATTTTGAGACAGACCCACGGCGGACGGAGCGCCCGGTAGTTGGCCGCAAACCCGCGGTACTCGACAGGAGGAGTACCTCTGTAGGCTATTAGTGGGAGCGCCTGGTATTTGGCGACAGACCCTCAGCGGACGGAGCGCCCGGTAGTTGGCGGAAAACCCACAGTACTCAACAGGAGGAGTACCTCAGCAGTCTTAGGTTAGTGAGCAGTAACTCGGAGTCGTGACAGGACCACTGTACACTCTAGAGACGGAGCTCTTCAACAGTTACGGTTTCGTTAATGAAAATCCTGGTTTGATCTGAGACTTTTGACCTTTGTGTTTACCTCATGATTGAGATGGGTCACTTAATAACTTAGGTATATGTATGGGCATATACCTGGGTAGTGGTTATCTGTTGATTTCACAATCCTTGTGTTTCCTCATGATTGAGATGGGTTACTTGATAACCTAGGTATATGTATGGGCATATATCTAAGTAGAGGTTATCTGTTGAGATCTTCTTGTGGTTATCCTTGTTGTTTTAGTGATACCTTGAGGGTCTCGGGGTCCCTACTGAGTATCGTTATACTCACCCCTGCACGGGCTATGCCTGCACCTCGTTGTGTTGGTTGCAGACGTCGGGCAGTGCTGACGGAGGCCAAGTGTTCGAGGACTGGATGGTACCTAGAGGTGGACTACACGACGAGTCAGTACCCGGAGGTGGACTACATGAGAAGTCGGTACTCGGAGGTGGACTACACGACGAGTCGGTACCCGGAGGTGGACTACACGACGAGTCGGTACCCGGAGGTGGACTACGCGACGAGACGACTCACAGAGAAGGTTGACGAACGAGAGCGTGGAGGAGGCTATCTATACCTACCCTTCAGGTAGGATCCGTGGTGGACGACCAGGAGCTGCGCTATCTGTACCTACCCTTCAGGTAGGACCCGAGGAGGACAACCCAGGAGCTGCTTCCCTCTTCCAGCTGTTTGTCTTTTTGTTGTTGTACCTTGTTCAGTTGTAGTTGTACTTTCTTTTGGGTTTGTATTCTGGCCCGTTTACTTTTTAGCTTTTCTTTTGTACTTAGTGATTTGTTTCCTCTTGTACTATGTGGTTCTTTTTTTCTTTTATAAAGGCAATTTCTTCCCAGTTATCGGGATATTACGCCTTTGGTGCTAGTCGCCAGCCCCTGGCCTATGGAAGGCGGGCTTGGGGTAGTCACGACATGGGCCCCGAGGACGGGTCGTGACAATACATGTATATTCTAGATATATATGATATATATTATATCCAAATCAGTAATGTCATTCTGGATATAAAGAACCTTTGACCACATGAACAACATGTAATTTTAAGAAGTCCACTTTTGACTTAAGAACCAAATATCGACAAAACAAACATTATTAACTTAAATGATTACATAATGTTTATAACATGGGAATAAGTGATATAAAAGGAATAATGAACATAAAAAAGGTTCTTAAGAGAATATAAATTAACTCAAGTTTATTATTCAGGATGTTAAAGAATGATCGAGTCAAGTCAGACCGGAGGTAAGGGATCCTACTCCTCTCTTTCTTTTTAAGTACGGTCTCTTATGTCATTCCTTTTAAGGCTTATTTTTCTTGTTATTGGGATGTTCTTTTATATTACTCTTACTGTAATTTTAATTTTTCATATGATGAGAGACCCTATTCTCTCTCATCAATCCATTTTTGAAGTTTTTGGTGGTGCCGTTAGGCTGCCGAATTTTCGTAAGAGATCTAACCTGTCTCTTTCTTTTTAAGTACTCTCCTTTTTGTCACTTATTTTAAGATCCTCTTTGTTATGTTGGGGGATGTTATTTTATATTCCTCTTCCTGTAAACATTATTTTAATATGATGAGATACCCTATTTTCTCTCATCAATCCATTTTGGATGTTTTAAGTGGCGCCGTTAGGCTGCCGAGTTTTCATAAGGGATTTTTCATGTCACTATTATTCTCGTGAGATTTATGCAACATTTGCCACAATTTCCTTTTAGTGGTGTATGTACTTTACATTAGTCTACTCTTTGTGTAATATACATTCTTTTATGAGTATTTACATCAATGATGTATTGTCCTTCTTTCATGGGGTGTATGTTTCCAAAGATACCCAAGTTGGTAAGGGAACCTTTCACCCTCCTCTTTTAAAAAGAATTCTTTTGTTGGGTCTTTTAATTCACATATTTTTATGTTGGGATATGTTCTCATATATCCTTATTGATATAAATTTTATGTCCAAGTGATGAGATACCTGTTTTTATCTCTCATCAACTCTTTTTTGAAATTTTGAAGTGACACTGTTAGGCTGTCAAATTTTTGCAAGGGAACTTCTTAACCCAAATTTGATTCATTGGGATAAAATTGTACTCCTTGAATATGTCGTTCTCTGAATATGTGTGAATATCCTCTGATTGTTTTACACTTAATATTCACTTATATTTGGTGTATTCGTTTGTCACACCTAATTATGCAATTGATTTATCCTTAAACCAAGGATACCGTCTTTGTAAGTGTCTTCGTCTCAATCTCCATTCATTGAGGCATATTTTGTTTTATACACAACCTTATTTTATACGGTGTATAAACCCCTTTGACTTTTACATTTATTCAAAAGGAATATTTTTTCTACAAAGCGTTTTACTAAACAACAAAAGGGAATGTTTCTTTTTACGTACACGGTGACAATGATTTTTTCCGCCGCCGTGAGTATTATTTGATCTTTGGCTTCCCCAACAAGCTGTAATGTTTTTAAAATAGAATAAATACCATATACTTCTTTTTGTATTTTGGTATTGAATATGGTTTTGATAAAGGATTTTATTATGTCAATATATTTAAATGATATATTGTTATTGAAATGTTGAAATATTATCATTCCTTTATGTTGGTTTTATGTGTTATAATTTTATAATGGTACTTAGACATTTTACGGGTGGTTACGTGATAAACCATATGACAGGTGGTGCCGTGAATACCTGGACGAGTGGTTACGTTATTACCACCAATGCATTGGGTATGGAAGTCTTCCTTATGGATATTCTATTAAGTATGTATGGAAGTTGTCCGTATGGATATTCTATTAAGTGATATGTGTGGAAGTCGACTGTATGGTTATTCCACTTAAGTATGTTTATGTCCCAAGTTACCTTTATATATGATATGTGTTCTTTATATGGGTTTTATGGTAATCCTTTGGTTACAAAATGTTATGTAATGATATTTTATTCAATGAAGAGTTTTTTACTACTTCATGAAGGTGAAGGTATTACTTTGATAAAGTATACATGGTTTACTTGATGTTTGAAAAACTAACAGTTTTTATTCTTTGTGTATACCTTACTGAGCTTTCAATGCTCATCCCATGTTTTTTTGAAATGTTTTTCATAGGACTTAGCATGGAATAGGGTCAAGGATGGGATCAAGGGAAATTCATGATACCTAAAAATGGAACTAGACATGTTTCTTTTTAAGAGTTTTTATTTTATGGAAATTTAGTAGAAGCGACAACTTTGTAATCTTTTGAGATGTAATAGTTATGTCCTAATACTCTAAAACTCTAAACCTGAAAAGATCATCAATGTGAATTACTCATTTAATTCAATATTAAGTAAGGTTTAAGGCTGGGGCCTTATAGTTGGTATCAGAGGGAGGTTTAGATAACTTTACAAGTTAGGGTATCCTCTAAGCATAAGTGACATTACTTTAATGGTTAGGATTTCAGAAAGAGTCCTGGTTTTAGATAAAGTGAATGAGTAAGTGTATCTTAGTGTTTACCTTCCTCATTAGTACATGATGGTTTTCTTGATATACTTACACTGACTTTTCTATTTTTAGTGAATGGATGGATCTAGCAGGCACCAAAGAGACAACAGGTTTGAAGGAAACTGTGGGGGTTCTCTGATTACGATACTAGATAAAATGTGGGATTCAATGAGGAAACTCGTGGTTTTTCTAAACCAACTATCAAGGAGTCATGATCAACCACTTGAACCATGGTATGATCTGTAATGCATCATGTACAAGATGACCAATCGATGTGGAAGATCAGGTAATAATTATAAAGGTAACCATTAGAGTTTATATGATCCTTACTTTTGAGGTAATTATGGGTTTTTATATGTTATGATGGAAAATGAAAGGCATGAGATAAACTTGAGGTTAAAATATGTTATGATTATTTTTGATGATTTTATCCCTTTTTGGGGAATGATTTGACAATTATATAGTTTTTGATAATGGAAAACACGCAAACCGTGTGACTACCCATCGCGTCGGACAAAATTGTGGGAATCGAACCCACAACCAAAGTAAGACTTGTATTTATCGCTTACCACTGGACTACGTGAAGTCCCTGGTTAGTTTGACTGATTCTTTTTAGTAAGATGATTTTAGGAATCAAGAGTATGTTTATTTTGGGTTATCTATGGAAATTTATTAACCTATCATGGAGGATATGTGATTAGGTTAATTACTTTTAAATACGAGACTTTATGAACAACTGATGTTGTTTCGAGATAAATGTTACGATTTAACTTGGAAGACTATGTGACTAAATCCTTCAAATATTTGGGATTCAATCTTAGTTTGGTTTACTTTAAAGAATTTTATGGGCCAATTGTTTATCGAATGGTCCTCGTTGAACTTTGGGTTTTGTTGGACAAATTTTAGAGATTAAGAATAGATTTTCTTTTTATAAAGGGTTATCCTTTTCTGGATTGTCTGATCTTGTACTAACATTTTTGGTTTTGGTTTTGGTTTTGGTTAATGTCTAAAGACATTGAAAGTATATAGTTCTCTGTTGTGGATTAGTTGATTCTCTAGAATTTGATTATAGTACTCTTAATATGAACAAGTCTTCCTAAATACTCCTCTTTTGGAGAAATATGAGTTTGTGTAAGGAATGTAATAAAAGTTGAAAGTCAACATGATAAGTTATTATGTTTCCTTATGAATAAATTCCTCAATAAAAAGTAACTTAAAACAAAAATTTTTTCTATTAACCTTTCCTACTGGGGAATCGAATACCGTTTAACCCATCACAAGTTTGTGATTTTCTTGTGGTTAACTTTCTCCTAAACATGTTTTCTATCACTATACATCAGAAAATGACCCTATGTTTTCTCCTCCATGTCCATGTTTTCCTACATGGAATCCTAGTATGGGTTTACTCAGGTGACCTCTGTACTTATCTTTCTATATTTTAAAGTGATTTTTTACCGACTCTTGTTTTGATGTGGGAATTTCAAGGATGTTTCCGAGCCCAATTTTAAAATTGTGAGGACGCAATTCCCAAAAGGGTGGAAGGATGTAACACCCCAGGTAAATAAAGAATATGAAATTTTTATATTTATCCATATTTGTGAAAAAAATATTAATATTACTTTAAAGGGAACGCTATGCTCGATGGCTTACCCAATACACAACAATGAGTTCCTTTGAAATATTACGTTGCACTCTAATAATAAAATAATATTATTTTAAATGGTAGTTAACACCTAGCCGTTGTGATGGAGAGAATGAACAGAACTAACTAAAAAATAATTATATATGTTTGTCAAATATTTTTTACTTTTTACAATAAATTTTAGAGGACTAAAAATGCAAATGAATCCAATATTAAGCGTAAACATTCTAATATTCTTTAAAAGGTCGATTAACCACCTTTTGATGGCGAACCTATTTTAAATCCAATTTTTGACAATTTTATGTGTTATATTTGAAAAAATAAAATTCTTCTTTAGAATTGGGACATCAAAATTTACTTTGTGTAAATTTTTGGTATTTTTCCGATGAAGTTCAATTTTTAATGAATAGTGAAAAATGTTGTATTTTAATTCAAAAACTCTTTTTAATATAATTTATTTATATGATTGGATTATATTTTTAATTGGTTTGAAAGTGAAATTAGAATATATTTTTACCATTAAATCCAATAGTGTTCGTTGGAATTAATTTCACTTTGAAATCGGACTTAAACTAGCGTCAATATTTTGATACATTTTGTTTCATAAAAACACGCTATTTGTTTTGACAGCGGGAATTAATTATTAAATTAATTAATGCAAATTATATGTTTTGAATTTTGTAAAATAGACATCATTTTTGAATTCGGAATATGAAATATAGCTTAGGGTGAAGTTTTGGTATTTTTCTGTAAAACTTCAATTTTTGATGAATAGTGAAACCACTAAGTGGTACTTATAAAAACCGATTTTCCATTTAAATGAAATTTTGCCATCATTGTGTGTTGAATTTCAAAAATCCGACATACATGGTTGTAATTAAGAAGTAAAATGCGGTTCAATGGGATTAAAATAATTTTTTGGTGAATAGTAACTTATTAAGTTTTTAATCGCGATTAGAGGTAAGTAGTGTAGTTTTTGGTAAGAATAATGTTTTAATAAAATCAAATGACCTAGAAACATGTCCTACCCTCATTGGATGTGTCATGCCCGACCATTAAAATCCATGGGTCAACTTGGGGACCCCATGGAGCCACTTTGGTTTTGAAATGACATACATACTTTTTTATTTAATGTTAAAGTAAAAATGACACACACATGAGATGTTTTACTAAAACAATTTTTACACAGGGATATAAAAGTCATATTTTTAACTATAAATATTAATTGGAAGGCTAAAACTATTTACTACGCCATAGTATTTTTTTTAAAATTTTTAGACATTAAATAAATTAAATTATTTATGACATCATGATGATGCAGCGATGACCTCATTATTTAACGATTTAAATAAAATGGAAAGATAATGTAATATCTAAGCCCTAAACATGTCCAAAACCTATTGGATGAGTTGATTTATAACCCTTATCACCTTATCCTCTAAATACATCAATGTGGGACCTTTAAAATCTGAAACTCTTTTGAAAATAAAGTAACATTTTGTAACATTACAAGAGTGCCCCTCCTCTCCTCTTATAAAAGGCCCCCATCTCTACCTCGTTATCCACACTCCCAAAGCCTTTGGCTCAGCCAAACCCTGCCCATTTTGGCTCTCCACATCCCTATCTTACTCCTGGAATCCTCACATTGGGCAGAAGTATTCCCAAGGAATCCTTTGAGATCAAATCTAAGAGAGTTATCCGATTTTAAGGTAATGTCTTCTTTTAAGTACTTTTGTTTTATTTTTCTTCTCCAACCCCCTAAACTCTTTTTATTATTTTCTTTTGTAAAAACTCTAGTATATTCCATATACTAGAATTTTGTTATAATAAGTATTAGAGATACACTTCTACACACCTACATCTAATGGTTAAATAACATACAATTTCCGTGGATGGCGAATTTCTGCCTCCCGAAACGATGATTGTTCAACATTCTTTTAACACCTTCAAAGGTGGCCATTAAGATGACACTATATTTATATATGGTATGTAATATGTTTATGTTTTCCTTAAGCTTCTGTATTTTTCTTTTTGGTCATACCTTTATGGTTTCCATTATGGTTAAACACGATATCTTCATTTACGGAAGTGCAGACTACCGCCCCCTCAAAGTGATGTGATTTGTTAATGCCATATGTCGGACGTATAAAGGATGGATTTAAAGTTATTATATATGATGTTATACTGTAATTATAATATACCTCGATATCATTATTATTTATTTCCATTAAAGTATGAGATAGAAATGAAAGTAGCGTTCATGCGTACGTACGGCTTACCGTCTCCATGAACGGTGCTTTTCATTTCTTATCCCCAAATGTAATGTACTATTAAAAGTACATTAATATAATATATATATATATATATAATGAATGATACATCAAAATGATGAATATATTTCTGGAATTAAAATATACATACCTATCATTTAGTTTTAATTCAATTAATATGACAAAGAAATGAAAGTAGCGTTCATGCATACGTACAGCTTACCGTCTCCATGAACGGTGCATTTCATTTCTTATCTCTAAATGATTATGTTATATTATAAATACATGTATATTCTAGATATATATGATATATATGATATCCAAATCAGGAATTTCATTCTGGATATAAAGAACCTTTGACCACACGAACAACATGTAATTGTAAGAAGTCCACTTTCGACATAAGAACCAAATATCGACAAAACAAACATTATTAACTTAAATGATTACATAATGTTTATAACATGGAAATAAGTGATATAAAAGGAATAATGAACTTAAAAAAGGTTATTAAGTAAATTGAAATTTATTCAAGTTTATTATTCAGGACGTTAACGAAAAATCGAGTCATGTCGGACCCGAGGTAAGGGATCCTAATCCTCTCGTTCTTTTTAAGTACGCTCTTTTATGTCATTCCTTTTAAAGCTCATCTTGCTTGTTATTGGGATGTTATTTTATATTAATCTTACTATAATTTTAATTTTTCATATGATGAGAGACCCTATTCTCTCTCATCAATCCATTTTGGAAGTTTTGGGTGGCGCCGTTAGGCTGCCAAATTTTTGTAACAGATCTAACCTCTCTATTTCTTTTTAAGTACTCTCCTTTTTGTCACTTCTTTTAAGATCCTATTTTTTATGTTGGGGGATGTTATTTTATATTCCTCTTTCTGTAAACTTTATGTTAATATGATGATAGACCCTATTTTCTCTCATCAATCCATTTTGAATGTTTTAAGTGGCGCCGTTAGGCTGCCGAGTTTTCGTAAGGGATTTTTCATCTCACTATTATTCCCGTGAGATTTATGCTACATTTGCCACAATTTCCTTTGAGTGGTGTATTTACTTCCCATTATTATACTCTTTGTGTAATATACTTTCGTTTATGAGTATTTAAATCAATGATGTATTGTCCTTCTTTCATGGGGTGTATGTTTCGAATGATACCCAAGTCGGTAAGGGAACCTTTCACCCTCCTCCTTTTAAAAGACTTCTTTTGTTGGGTCTTTTAATTCACATATTGTTATGTTGGGATATGTTCTCATATATCCTTATTGATGTAAATTTTATTTCCAAGTGATGAGATACTTTTTTTTATCTCTCATCAACTCTTTTTCTGAATTTTGAAGTGACGCCGTTAGGCTGTCAAATTTTTGCAAGGGAACTTCTTAACCCAAATTTGATTCTTTGGGATAAACTTGTACTCCTTGAATATGTAGTTCTATGAATATATGTGAATAACCTCTGATTGTTTTACACTTAATATTCAATTATATTTGGTGTATTCATTTGTCACACATAATTATGCAATTGATTTATCCTTAAACCTAGGATACCGTCTTTGTAAGGGTCTTCATCTCAATCTCCATTCATTGAGGCATATTTTGTTTTATACACAACCTTATTTTATACGGTGTATAAACCCCTTTGACTTTTACATTTATTCAAAAGGAATCTTTTTTCTACGAAGAATTTTACTAAATGACCAAAAGGAATGTTTCTTTTTACGTGCGCGATGACAACAAACTTTTCCGCCGCCGCGAGTATTATTTGATCTTTGGCTTCCTCAACAAGATGTAATGTTTTTAAAATAGAATAAGTACCATGTAGTTCTTTTTGTATTTTGGTATTTGAAAATGGTTTTGATAAAGGATTCTATAATGTCAATATATTTATATGATATATTGTGATTGAAATGTTGAAATGTTATCATTAATTTATGTTGGTTTTATGTGTTATAATTTTATAATGGTACATGGACATTTTACGGGTGGTTACGTGATAAACCATATGACGGGTGGTGCCGTGAATACCAGGATGGGTGGTTACATTATAACCTCCAATGCATTGGGTATGGAAGTCGGCCATATGGCCATTCCATTAAGTATGTATGGAAGTTGGCCGTATGGCTATTCCATTAAGTGATATGTGTGGAAGTCGACCGTATGGTTATTCCACTTAAGTATGTTTATGTCCCAAGTTACCTTTATATATGTTATGTGTTCTTTATATGGGTTTTATGGTAATCCTTTGGTTACAAAAGGTAAGTAATGATATTTTATTCAGTGAATAGTTTTTTACTACTTCATGAAGGTGAAGGTATTACTTTGATAACGTATACATGGTTTACTTGATATTTGAAAAACTATCATTTTTCATTCTTTGTGTATACCTTACTCAGCTTTTTATGATCATCCCAAGTTTTTTGGAAATGTTTTTCACATGACTTAGTGTGGAATAGGGTCAAGTATGGGATCAAGGGAAAGTAATGATTCCAAAAAAATGGAACTAGACATGTTTTTTTAAGAGTTTTTATTTTATGGAAATTTAGTAGAAGCGACTACTTTTTAATCTTTTGAGATGTAATAGTTATGTCCTAATCCTCTAAAACACTAAACCTGAAAAGATCCTCAATGTGAATTACTGATTTAATTCAATATTAAATAAGGTTTAAGGCTAGGGCCTTATATAAATTCCCATGAAATTAAGGTTAAAAATCATATAATTTATTCATGGGAATTATAATCACCATAAAAAATAAATGAGTAGTGAATAATATGTAAATATTAAAGAAACAAAATTGAGACTAGAAATCCCCTTACCTTATGTCTTGAAACTAATTATACTCATTCAATACTCTTATATAATAAATATGTGTTTACTATAAAGAACCACATTCTTATATCGAATAATATATCTGGTTTCATTGTTACTTTATGTTATCCACCTCTTAGCAATACTAGGTTTAGTTTTTGCTTTAGGTAATATCCTCTTTATACTTTCCATGCATCTTAATTTGTTATATCTTTGGTCCTTTGACTTATATCAGAATTTATATAATGTAAAATATGATATAAATATCAGGAATATTTATTATATTTGTATTATAATACTCCATATAATATATATGTATGAAATGGAATACATTGTTCATGAAGACAGCAGGCCATACGTACGCATGAACAATGTTTTTATTTAATTGGCGTATTGAAAAAATGAATGTAAATGAAATATATGTATATATATGGACATATATAATTATTATAGTAGAATTATTATATTAAATATTCCATATATTTTTACTAAAAAAATATTTAATACATTTCATGTAGTGTTTGAATAAATCATATTTCATTGAGGGGGCGGTAGTCCACACTTCCTCAAATGAAATTATATTATTTACACAAAATAGAGAGTTTAATGATATATGTTGTAAACTAATTACATAATCAGAAATACATAATATATATCATATATATCATATATAAACATAGTTTCCACCATAATTCACTCCATGAGTGGTGGTAAAGGAAAATGAACAATCATTGTTTTGTGAGGCGGTAGTTTGTTGTACACATAAATAATATGTTATTTACCCATTAGATGGAAGTATGTGTAAGTGTAGGTCAAACCCTTAGTATAAAAATATATCATTAGAGTTTTTATACTTGTTTGGTTAAATAAATATGGAATAAATGGAATTGAAATTGTGGATAAAGAAATAAAATAAAGGATCTTGAGGGAGGGTGTTACCTCTTAACCAGGTAACTCCTTTTAGTTTTCACCAAAGGGATTCCTTTTAATGTTTTATGACCAAAAGAAGGCATCAAAGTGGAATTTAGGGATTTGAAAATTATATTGGGTAGATTTTGGATGTACATATGATTTTTAGTGGGTTTTTGAATGGGTAGATGTTGTGGCCATTTATAGGGAAGGGATGGTACATACTTGGAATTTTTGAAAACAAGCTAGGTGTACCAATGATTTTTCCAAAAAGTAGTCATAAAAATCGAAAAAAATATATAATGGAAGTTTTATGGAAGGAAAGTTTCTATAAATTTGGTGTTGTACATGTATCTATGTCATTTAGGACCTTATGGTTAAAATTTATTCCCTTGTTAAGCTTAATGTTACCTTAATAACTGTAATTGATTTTCACAACATTATTTAATATTTTTGTCAAGAAATAATTTTACTTTATTGGAAATTATAGATCATGATTATTAAAATTATTCAATCTATATTTATAGATTCTAAACACATAAGTTGAATAAATTAATATAAAATAAATCCCATAGACCATACAACACTACGCGTTTTTAAATTAAAATGATCAAAATTTTGGTAAGCATTTATATAAAGTTTCAATGTGAAATTTTTTCGACATACCTAAATTAGAATAATTGATACATATTTCATATATGTAAATTTTAAGTCCAATTTAAAATATAATTTTACTATATAAATAAATAATATGAAAAAGTTGGTTTGAATTAAAATTATTTATTTTTCACAATTAATTAGAAAAATGAAGTTTCATAGGAAAATAACAAAAATTAAACCTATGATAATTTAGACATTATAAATTAAAAAATGAAGTTTAATTTATCAAATCTAATTTATAAAAGTTTCAAATAAACATTTTATTTTTTTCATCAGGACTTGAAAATTTGGATATTTGATAAAATAATATTTTAAAACATATAAAGACTTTAACAAAAATTAAAATTTTCATTATCAATATGTTATATTTATATAAACAATTATAAAGAATTTTTGAAAATCAGTCATTACTATTTATATTACTATGTTTAACGGCTAGCTTATAACTATCTTATTTAGTATAACAATAAAATGATGTTTCATAGAAACTCAATGGTGGGTGTTACGTACACTAAGTCTGTACTGCATGTAGAGCAAGCTATGTAAGTTTCGTGTAAAAGGAATATTTGATTTTGTGAAATGTAAGACATCAATTAAAATTAATCCATTCAAAAAAATGTCCATAAAATATTTTGATGTTACACTATCCACCTCCATGTCGCCCCACATGGTGGCTCACCACTTCTCCCCATGTACTTCTCTTGTGGTGTTCTTTATATGTGTCTTCGTACATAATACTAGATTATCAAGGTTGAACATTCCTATATCATTTGTAGTTATAGGTCCCTCATGTCTATCTTGTGTTTTTTGACTAAATTTTTGGTCAAATACCAAATCTGAGATAATATTAAAGTATATAAAATGCAATATAATTAAAATCAATCAAAAAATCACTTCTTATTTGGAATTTAATGAGAAAATAAAATTCTCTAATTCTTATAATGATGAAAAAATTACACCAGTGTAAATAAAAAATGAAACATGTCCTTGGAAATACATATCATCTATACAATCATCACATTTAAGATGTTTATTTATTAAAATAAACACTTCAAATAAAAAAACCTTTACAACATAGGAATAATTCTAATGAATAATTCAATGGAAGAAATACATCCATCAATCACTAAAAAAATTTAATTTTCATCGAAAAGAAACATTGATAACAATTTTAAAAAAATAATACTTCAATAAATTTGTGGTATTCAATATGTATGTGAGATAATAACATGATACACACAACCTAATTATAGTAGTATCACCTCAATGTATGGAATAAAAATAGGAATATTGAATCATAATATAGTGAAAAAAGTTATGGGAAATAAAATGTATACACCATCGTGTGAGCAAGGAAAACATGATCATTTTCACACACAATGATATGAACAAAGCTATAAGAGATCATTTAGATGCACCATCATGTGATCAAAGTTATATCTGTTCATCTACATCCATAATCATGTGAAAAATTCTAAATGTGATCATGTCCATTCATCATCAGGTGAATATATTTGAATTTTATCATTTCCATAAACCATGAGGTGAAAAAAAACATGTAAGATGTCCACACACAATCATGTGAAAAAAGTACAACATGATCATGTCCATTCAGAACCTTGTTCTCTCATGATATATAAAATGTAACTAATTCATTTTATGGAGAAATTGGACCCTAATGCTAAATATCGATACATATTAATTCCATATTAAATTAATAATTTATTATATCCCAAATAAACCGTGTAAAGAAAAATATGTTTCATATTATTTTAGAATGTCATCACAAATTTTACCTCAGCAATGTTAAGATTGATACCCAAAATTTGACCACCTCATAAGAGTATTTAATAAGTATAATTAGAGGGTGTTTCATAAAAAAACTTTTAAAGAAATAATTCCTTTATATACAAATATAAAAATTTTCTTAAAATTGAAAAGTATTTTTTAGATAATGATTTTAACATTGGAGTAAGTTATAATGATATGGGTAACTTCAGAATGTCATTTATGGAAGGTTAACTTTGGAGTAATTTAATTAAGGAATTTTTAAAAATAATATGGTGAAAATAATATAATAATTAATACCTAATATATTAATAATGGTTATAAAAAAGTGAAGTCATATTTTTTGAAAACATTTACTTTTTAAAAAATAATATATTATCTATACTAAACTTGGCTTCTCCATGCCTACGTGTCACCTTCAAAAACCTCCACGCAACCTACATTTCAATATTCCTCTGGCATTCCATCGTCCCGTGATGGCCTTCGCAAATACCCCGCACTACCGCATATCCTCCCTCCATCTTATGTTTTCCACCATTCTTCGCTAATCTTCGACGCTGAAGCTAGATTCCTCCACTGTTGGTCATCCCTCGATGATCTTCTCTACGGTTCTTACTCCCCTCACTGATTCCCCTCTCCCACCCCCTTTCCGATTATCCCCTCCCGCCCGCACCGCTCCCGGTCATGATTTTCATCGCCTACTACACTTCCAAGTTGATTTTATCTCCTCAATGCTCTCCTAACTACAATTCCTCTGATTTGGTCTACATCGTCGAAAATTCATAGCTTCGGTTTTCGAAACCCCGATTGACTCCTTCAACTTCATACATTTTTTATTATTTGAAACCCTAACCCATACGATGACATCTGAAGTGTCAACCCACTACTCGCTAGATTTACAACTGCTACTCATCTAGATCCACCTCATCAGGCACCTCCATATCCAGCTACTCCATATCCGGGTCCTCCACATCCGACTCCTTCACCTCGGGAAACTCCGCCCCAGGCTCCTTCTCCTCGCGAGGGATTCACATTTGAGGGCCGCTGTCGAGCTCTGATTGTCTACTCGGAATGATTTCCTCCAGCATCCTTCCATTTCAATCAATTTTAAGCCATTCCTTCGATACAACTTCAGCTCGTGAATTGCGTCGTCTGTATCTAAGGTAATTGTGATTTTACATTATCGTAACCTGCATATGTAGTTTTTAATCTTCATTTTCCCCTTATGCTTCATTATTGACACATGGGATGGTTCCGTTTTATTGACCTACATCGTCTGAATGGATTATTCCTTGATGCAATAGGGTATGAATTTGACAAAGCTTTCTCAGAAAATGGACATATAAGTGAATTGATGTAGACTATATTTTAGCCTATTTATTTCTCTAGATACATTACGATCCTCTAAACAAGTTTAGGTTTTGTGTTTTGAAGAATTCAAAATTCATAATATCTAGATAAACACTATATCTGAATCTTTTCACTTTTTAGACATTGGATTACTATACAAATGCACCTTTACTTCTATTACTTACAACTATACAACATATTAAATTATACTATGAATGACTGTGTTTTTAATTGGAACTTACAGTTTTATAAATGCCTTTAAATTCATGGTAACATTGATTTTATTTATTGATTATTTTATATTTTTATTCCTATCTATTTTATTTTTAAAAAACATGTATCAAAAATCAGAAACAATTTTTGTTTTTTCAAAATCCATCTCATTTCTGTTGCAGATGTGGAGAATATACAAAGAAAGATGAAAAATCCATTATTGTGAAGATTTTAGGTGTTCTGTACTGTGACCTAAAGCCATAGGTTTTTATTCTTGAAACTGAAAATATAATTTTTTATTCAGTTTTATATTTTTGTTATTGTAACTATTGTCTTTTTTATTTAATAGAACTTTCTGTTTCACTTCTATAAATGATGAAGCTAATATGAAGCTCACTGATTTGGAACTTTTTAACATTATTAAGCTAGGTATGAATTAATGATCTGCCTTAAATTATTGGATGGGGTATCATTATGTTATAAGATGTTATATAGATTTTTTTCTCATATATTGGGTGGGTTGTGTTTGGTTTTGGAAAATGTATCACTTTTCATTTTCAAAAAACACAGGAAAGTAGAAACAAAAGATGTTATAAATATATTTTTATCGTATTTTATTCAGTGTCTATTGTTGGATAAAACTGGTTAAAGGTACAAAACATGTATCATAAATCGGAAACAGTATTTTTTATTTCAAAATCCATGTAATTTCTGTTGCAGATGTGGAAAATATACAGAGAAAGATGCAAAATCCATTTTTTTGAGAATTTATGTGTTGTTCACCGTGACCTAATGACCGATGTTTTTATTCTTGAAACCAAACCTCTTATTTTTTTAATTAGTTTTACGATCCTGCAAACAAGTGCAGGTGTTGTATTTTGAAGAATTCAAAATTTATAATATCTAGATAAACACTATATCAGAATCTTTTCACTTTTTATACATTGGATTACTATACAAATGCACCTTTACTTCTATTACTTACAAATAAACAACATATTAAATTATACTATGAATGAATGTATTTTCATTGGAACATAAAGTTCTATAAATGATTTTAAAATCATGGTGACATTAATTTTATTTATATATTATGTTATATTTTTATTCCTATCTATTTTATTATTACAAAACATGTATCAAAAATCACAAACAGTATTTTTTTTCAAAATCCATCTCATTTCTGTTGTAGTTGTGGAGAATATTCAGAGAAAGATGAAAAATACATTATTGTGAAGATTTTAGGTGTTGTGCACCGTGACCTAAAGACATAGGTTTTTATTCATGAA
Source organism: Viscum album (assembly GCA_963277665.1). Lineage (NCBI taxonomy): Eukaryota > Viridiplantae > Streptophyta > Magnoliopsida > Santalales > Viscaceae > Viscum > Viscum album. Next base: position 2,053,447,862 of record OY728150.1, on the reverse strand, counting down.
AATGAAAATCTTCTTTTTTATTTAGTTTTATATTTTTGTTATTGTAACTATTTTTTTTAATAGAACTTTCTTTCTCACATCTATAAATGAAGATACTGATATGAAGCTCACTGATTTTGACGTTTTTGACATTAATCCAGGTATGAATTAATGATCCTCCTTGACTTATTGGATGAGGAATAATTATGTTATAGGATTTTATATATATTTGTTTCTCATATATTGGGTGTGCTGTGTTTGGTTTTGGAAAATGTTTCACTTTTCGTTTTCAAAAAACACTGGAAAGTAGAAACAAAAGATGTTATAAATATCTTTTAATCATATTTTATTCAGTTTCTATTGCTGGATCAGACTGCTTATATGTACAAAACATGTATCATAAATAAGAAACAATATTTTTTATTTCAAAATCCATCTCATTTCTGTTACAGATGTGGAAAATATACAAAGAATGATGCAAAAGCCATTGTTTTGGATATTTCAAGTGTTGCGCACGGTGACCTAACAACATAGGTTTTTATTCTTGAAACCAAAACTCTTATTTTTTAATTAGTTTCATATTTTTCTTATTATAACTGTTGTATTTGATGTTTAACATAACATCCTTTTCATATATATAAATTAATAAGCTGATATAAAGATCATATCTATGACAACACTTATATTGGTATATGTTTTTTAAATTTTGTACCACTAGTATTATCTTTATTTAATTATAGTATCCCTCTAATAATAAGTTCTACTTTAAAATCAGCCATTTTATTACTATTTTTTAATAATATATTCTTGATTATGAAAATTATAATTATTTATTGTCTTATCAAATGATTAGCAAGATAGCACACACACACGTTCCAATAATAAAGAAACTTTCATGAACTGTATTCTGTGCAGATAATTATTCTTATCCAGAGGTATATATATTATTTTTAATTTTATTTTATTTCTTGTTCTTGCCTGCATAATATATTTTATGTTTAATTAATCACCCACATTACTAGTTTATGTATTACCTCAACTACATAACTTTATTATTCTAAAAAACATACTTCCAGATCAAATTTGGGACAAGACTACCCTATACTTATAGAAATGAGGAAATATCGGACCCCTATCCATTACCATGGTTGTTTTTTTACTGTATTTTATTTTAATGATAAACGTAAAAAATCATTCTTTATTATTATTTCAGTATCCATAACAGACTCAAAAACCTCACATTCCATTACTATTATCTAAATATATTTTTTAATTAGATATATGTTCTCATAGATTATCAATAACAGTGTTTAAAATGGATGTTAAAATTTTAAAACGGCACAATCTGTTACCATTTTTTCTAAAGAATTTTTTTCCCATTACATATATAATGAGTAAAACTATTATATTAGATAATGATTTTATAGTTTTACCTCATAAATTCCAGCACCTATTTAGATATAACATGATAATATCTATTATTATCTATACTAAACTTGGCTTCCTCCTTGCCTACGTGTCACCATTTCCATCTTCCACATCACCCAACATTCTAATTTTCTCTACTTCCAATTGCCCATCCCGCGACACAATTATGTCTCCCCCCTCCCACGCTCCACCTCGATTCCATCGGGGTTTCTCCTTGGGTTCCCGCTAGCCTTTTTCAATCCCCTATGACGATCCTTTCCGCGAGTCCCCTCTCCTGGTCACCTTGCCGATCATCTTTTGCCTCCACGGCTCCGCCTCCAGGCCTCCACCCTTGCATTCTCCACCTTCGGTCCCATCGGGCTTTCTCCTAGGGTTCCTTTAGCTCTCCGTGACTCCCCAATCTCAAACCTCTCCACAATTCCCATCTCCCGGTCCCCTTCCCAATCATCCTCCCCCCTCCCCCAGCCCAGGTCCATCCCTCCCCCGGCCCCTGCCCAGCCTCCCCTCCCCCTTCCCAGCTCCCCTCCTCCCCCTGCCCCTGCCTAGCCCTCTCCCCCTACCCAGCTCCCCCCTCCCCCTGCCCAGACCCCCTCCCCCATCCCAGCCTCCCCTCCCCCTGCCAAGCTCCCCTCCTCCCCCTGCCCCTTCCCAACTCCCTCCCCTCAAGTCAATTCCATTGTAGCATAATTTTTAATTGAAAATTCTATTTTCAAGTAATTAATTTCTGTATACTGTATGCATGCTTCGTTATTAGAGGTATAAGTGTCGTTTATTAAATTTACAAGACATTTCTTATCTATGGGTACCTCTTACTACATTATGTGACATTCAATTATGATATTTCATTGAATTTTTTTGTCTGTAATGTATATATGTATCTTTGATGTTTGTATAACTGTGGTTTATTAAAATCATTATACAATAGAATACATAGTCGCGGGAGAATCCTTCTTCACTGCATAAATTGACCTCAATATCCCTCTAAGGTATTCATTCAAACCGTTTTGCAGATGTCTTCCCATAGTGCATTCCACTTATTTGAATATTTTGTTTTCAGATGTATCATTTATGTATAAAATAGATATGATTTTTTTGTGTTGGTTTAACTATAGTTCAGTAAAACCACAATATATTGCATGTTTGAATTACATATACAACATACATCATATAGAATTCAAAAATGCATTCTCTGTCGATTGTCTAATCAATATATTTTAAATTTACTGTACGTACCCATAAACATCTTTTCTTTGCATTCTAAAACTTGACAATTCAACATAAAGACATCGAAACAAAGATGCAGAAGCCATTAGCATCTCGAGATGCAAGGTTGCAAATAAGATTTCATATGAGAGAATGAAAAATAAGTACATCATTAGTGTATTCCCTTGGAAAAATTCCATGAACGAACTTACTGAATTACATGTTCGTAACATTATAGGAAAATCACTAATGAGCTCCCATCAACTATTTTCTACTACAACATTTGACACTATGCAATTGAATTCCGACTTGAGCAGAGGAGCACGCATACCTCTTTCACCTATTCGTACCAATGGTCAGTAATTTTTATATTACTAACATTTTCAGATATAGTAAAATAATTAAATGTGAATAATCTCATATGATTTACCCATTTTACTGTTGAACTGATAGTGGCTCTACATTCTGGATCTTATTCGCCAAATACTGTTTAAACAAGCCTTAAAAATGATAGTATTAACCGTATTAACTTTACTTCAAGTAAGTATCTGAGAATTTCAATATTAAATTACATATAATCATTACACTTTTTTGATGTTCTATCTATTCACCACAGGAGGTTCAGGCATTTCATGTCACCTATGTCTTTGAACAGTTTGTTATATTAAGCTGTCAAAGAACATTGACTAAATATTTTTTTGTTACTATGTTGTAACATTGCGTAGTTTGTCAAATATTAACTATCATTGATAGCTCATCATGGAGTTTCATCAACAAGATCTGTTCCCGCTAGTAAGAGAAAGCATATATCATCTTCTAATATAGAAAATTATGACCTCTCTGGTATCTACTCCATTAGTGTATTTTTTTGAAACGATTTCACATTTTGTCTCACATGTATTGAATAAATAAACTACATTTACATTACTTCTTGTAGGTATAACGATTGAGGGACATATTCTTAGTTACCCTGCTTGTGACACATTATCAGAGTAAGCACAACTCACGGTTTCAGATGATCTTCAAATATGACTTAGTGTAATATGTTGCATACTATGTTTAAAACAGATACTGTTTTACTTCTTCAATTATTGGTAACGAAGAATATTTTTCTGACACAGGTGTGTTGAATATTATAATCATGTTGTATTCTCTATATGTATCTATAGATATATATCTCCTATGAATCTGTATTTTCATGTACTTTTGATGAATTATTTAGACTTCAAAAATATGTGTCATCTAAATTGACTCATGTCATTTTATAAAGAGATGTAACAACTGGGGAAATCAATGCTTTATTTAATCATCGAAGAGAGTTTTCAGGTTTGACCAAAAACGTAATCATTTGTAACTAAACATGAATTTCGTATGAATTTTCTTACTAACTAATCCATTATAACATTCAATACTTCCCTCCGTGTAAAGAACATGAAACTAGATTAATGCATTATTGTTCAATAATATTATCATCAGAGTGTCGAATCATTTCGACTCTGTGCAAAGGATGACTCAATATTTGAAAAATTGTCTGCGGTATCATCAGTTATTCAGGTATATATATATTTTCTTCCTTGGAATTTGTATTATAAGGCTTTATTTTAAGCCTACATTGTTATTGCTCCTTCATCTGATGCTTCTTTTAATTATGTTTTATATGCAGAAAAACCTGTTGACTGAATTTCTAAATGAAGATCTTACAGAGAAATCTCATCATATCTCACCTGAAAGTGTTGGTAGAATAAGTCAGGAAAAAAATGCGGCAATCTGAATGATTGATAAATTAAAGGACAAAACAAAAAAGATTGACTGATATGTAAATCATATATGAAAGGTAATACATAATGTTGTACATGATTTACTAAATGTATCATTTTCATTATGTCTTGAAATAGTGACTACATCAAGAAAGTCTCATGTTTTTAGAAATTGTACAGAAGGCCTCTAGAAATGAGACCACTATACACGTTTATGCTTACATACAGTTGTTGTTATTCAAGACAATGGTATTGATGGTACTGTGGTCTTCCAATGCTCTTGTGCTTCCTATAAGTACATGTTTTTTATGATATTATTTTTTGTTTACCCGATAGAGTTCAAGATCAGTAATTTTATGTGGGGGTGGGCAGGGGGCAGGGCTGGGCACGGGGTTAGTGGGGGAGGGGTCTGGTGGGGGTGGGAGAGGGGGGTTGGGTAGGGGCAGGGGGAGGGGGGGAGCTGGGAAGGGGGAGGGGGAAGTTGGGCAGGGGCTGGGGGAGGTGGGGGAGCTGGGTAGAGGGAGGGGGCGAGCTTGGCATGGCCAGGGGGAGGGGGGGAAGCTGGGCAGGGGGAGGGGGCTGGGTAGGGGAAAGTGGAGGGAGGGAGTTGGGAAAGGGGAGGGGGCTGGGCAGGGGGACAAGGAGGGGGATGGGTATTGGAAGGGGGCTGGGCAGAGGGGAGGGGGGCTGGGCAGAGGGGAGGGGGGAAGGGAAGGTGTTATATTTTATTCCTTTTCATTTAGTCATACATGTTTCCTAATGTTATTATGATTTCTTAGAATATTATCTTTATGTTTAAATATTACCTACCAGTATCTTGTCTTTCTAACATATCTTTCTGTTCAGCCTGGGTTGGCAGCTCGGTTGTGGTGGTGCTTCTTAGTCTTGGCCCTGGATAATTATTGAGGTATACAAAATATGTACTCCTTCTCTTGCATCCATCTTCACTGTTTAAAAATTCATCAATAACTATCCTAGGAATTCATTGCAACTGATTTGGATTTCTGTTCTTGTGGTTCGTTTTTTTAAATTTAAACAGCTTTCCAATGCTTTTATAAGGGCACGTTTTAGTGGGGGTGGGCGGGGGGAGGGGCTGGGCAGGGGCAAGGGGGAGGGATGGAGCTGGGCAGGGGGAGGGGGGGGAGCTGGGCAGGGGCTGGGCATGGGGATGGGGCTAGGCAGGGGGGGCTGGGAAGAGGGGAAGGGGAAGGGCTGGGGAATGAGAGGTTGTCATATTTATAGTAAGTAGTAATTTTGTAGTTCAATTTATTCCAACAATTTTGTAAATTTCACACCTTTTGAACTTCGCCTCCCCAATTCCATCATCTTATATTTTCGTTATCTTTAGTCTTAACTCCATTTTATTCCATCATGAGTAACCCAATCACATCATTATTGGTATTAATTTGTTTCTATATATTTCATAATTTTATTTCCAATTTTAGGTGGCTATCTTCATGTCATAGTTTAGAGAAAATACATGATTTCAAAACAGGATGAAAACACCTCTATAGTTGAACTTCTCTTCAAAATACTGGCTGGGAAATCCATGTTTTCATTCTACTCATTTTTGATTATTTTCATTTTGTTGTACTGATTTTAATTAGTTTATGTTATGTAGGTTTTCTCATCTTACCATATTTATTTCAGTCATTTTCACATTTTTCGATTTTATTTTTACAATCACTGTCTTATGTTGGAATTGACTTTCAATCTTTAGTCAGTATTTTTGTTTCTTCTCAACTTTTATAAAAAAAATTATTTTTAAAAGTAAAACCATTAATCAAGCCCTTCACTTTTTAGTCAACATTATTGTTTCTTCTCAAAAATTATATATATTAATTCTTATTAGCAGAACAACCATTAATCGAATAAGCAGTGCTATTGCATGGGCGAGTACTAGTTTTGAATAATGGAGGCCTAAAAAATACATTAATATTTCAATAAAAATATGTTGTACCATTTTGAAAAACATTACTGTAAAAAATTATTATACAATTATGGCTTTAAAATATATAATTTATTAATATATAGAATATAGAGTGGAAGATAAAATGATTAATTTTTAAAGGATTTTAAATATTTTGATATACCTTTGTTGAAAACTCATATCACAAATGATTTAGTAAAATTTACCTCTGAAAATATATAATTAAAAAATAGTAAGATGAATTGAGTAATTCCATATTTGGATTTCAAAATAATTAAGAAGATATATATTTTTTAATAATTAACCTATAAATTGAGGGAAAACTATCATTAAAACAAAATTGGATTTTTTTTGTTAAAATGTTAAACATTAATGAGAATGAAATTATTTTATAAAGCATCATTGAGTTAATTGTTTTCCTAGATAAGAAGGAATAAATATATTATCAAATAGGAAATATTTTTTTAACCAATCTTAGAATAATGATGCTTTATGAAAAGTATTTTAACTCAGTGAAAAGAATATTTATTTAACTAAATCCTTTATTAATATCCCAATTCTTGATGTAGGTGACATATTAAAAGTGGTTTATGTTGTATAAATATATATCTCTAGAAAATAATATAAAATACCACATTATAAAATCAAATATCATAGTTTTCCCAATTTTTATTAAATAATTCAAGGATTGCAATCATAATTTGATGAATTTGAATAAAGATTCCAAAAATACCCATACAACCTTAGTATCCCTTGAATCAAAATAAATTTAATGAAAAAAAATTATGGCTCCCAAAAGCATATGAATAATGAGAATATGGAAAAATATATTTACTAGGAAGTAATCACATTTTATCAAATATATCAGGACACACAATATGAAATACTTCTCATGAAACAAAAATTGAGACAAGAGGCCTCTAATTTTAATGGTAATATAAGAACCAAATGATGTTAAGTGGTATTCCAAAATATAGCCATTAAAATATCATGAAATTGAAGATAATAATTATAATTGAAGGAAATAGGTCTTTGAATACATCATATAAGAGATATTGTCGTGTGAAATATGAAACATGTCTTATTGAATTCAAAACCTATACAATTAACCCTTGACATAGGTGATGATTTTCTTTATTCATGCATATAATGTAGTGAAAAATAAAATTATGTTTATTAAATAATATATTAATAAAATTTTACATATTTATTTATTTTCTATTTTCTATTTTTTATTTTTTATTATATACTAATTAAGTAGATTTGTCTTATGGCTATTACTTGAGTTAGTTTTATAGATTTCTCTAAAGCGTCCCCAAAATATTGATGATGGTGAAATAAAGTGTAAAATATTTCAATAATCACCTTGATTTCATAGGTGTATTTATTTTATCAGTCCATTATAACAAAATTTCATCCTTTTCAAATGGTTTTCAATAAATGGACTCAAATTAAGAGAGGTTCAATGATTCGTTCTTTTAAGGTGGTGACATTTACTATGATAATTAATAATTAATATCAATCATAAAATTTATAATTTTATATTTAAAAATAATAATAGTGTCCAAAATATTTTTTTATAATATAAATTCTTTTTTAATTCCATCAATTTAAAGAGGGAATGAGAAAATAGAACATTCCATTTAATGAGATGGTGGACTTTATATACACAAGACGATTTATTAATTTTTTGAATGGTTTTAGAGGATGGTAGAAAAGTGAAATTATATTAGTATAATAAAATTTTTACATATTTATTATAATTATTTTATCACAATTTAATGGATATAATATAAATATTTTTAGATGAATAATTTATTTAAGATATATTTGTTGAGAACATTAGATATTCTCCATTGGGTTACACATTAAGGCTCTTTAGATTGGTATTTTTGTGTGTCCAATGATTATAAGTCATTGATAGAGGTTTTAGGAGGTACTATGGATGTTTTTAGGTATATCTATATATTTTTAATGTGTATATGAATGTGTTAGAAGTTATCTCATTTTATAAGAAATGAAAATGACATTTTTCTAAATACCCATTACTTTTTCAATGATGGAATGACACAATTAAAGATCCAATGTCTCCAAAGTGGTGAATACTAAATTATGGTGTGATATATATCCCATTAATCCTATAATATTAATTTTTAAATATATTTTAAGCATTATTAAATCAATTTACTAAAATATTTTATATTTTTACATTTTTATTTTTTCCTTGGTAATTTATTTTTAACAAATTAGTTAATATTTTATTAAAACCATTAAAAAACCTCACTTATTTTTTTTATTTTTATGAACCTAAATTTTATATTTATATAATATAATTGAATTTATAAATAAGATAATTTTTTTTAAAATTATGATAATTAATATATTGAAAACCTGATTTATAGATAAATGTTGTTCTTTACATTATCAGTTCTTAGTCTTATTTATAATTTGTTAAATATTTAATGACTATAATTATATTTATATATAGTTTTAAAATTATTTCATGGTAATTTATCTTTAGATATACATTTATTTTATTTAATAGGAAATAAAAAATGTTAATAAAATAATTCTTTGAAAATACAAGGTTAACCATTATTTTGGAAATTAACTATAACATTATCAGAAAATATTAATGAATAAAAATGAAATTGAACTTATAATATAATATTCATATTTTTATATAAAATATTATATTTATTTTTTAATATTAACTTCAAATAGCGAGGAAAATTATTTTTTAGTATAAGAAAATTGAACCCTTTTTTATAGTAAAATATTCACTCTATTTCCATAATGTTAGTTTTCAGTTTTATAAATTTGAAATAGTATTTTTAAATGATTTATTTCACATTATACATATATATATTTATATATTTTTTTTTTCAACTAATTTTAAGTCATTTTTATGTTATTATAATGTAATAAATCAAAATGGGTAATTTTTCATTACTCACATAAAAATCATTAATTTATGAAGAATATAAAAAATTCTCCCTAAGCTAATTTTACATGATGAATTTAAAAATAAAGTTCATTTTTAAAAATTTAAATCCTAATATTTATAAATTTTTCTATCAAATGAAAATATAATATATAAATAATAACTTTTTTTATTGAAATTTTCCCTTTTAAAAACGTTAAGTGTTCTTAATACTTTTTTATGAATATGTAATTGGTTAAAATATATTTATTTAGTAGTAGTATTATTATTAGAAAATTATATTAATAATATAAATATAATATGTAATGGATCATACTAATTTTGAGTTATTTTTTGTGTAATCTACTGACAAAAAAATTAATTTATAGAAAAATATTCCAATATCATTGGGTGTTACATTATCCCCTCTTAAATAAATTTCCCCAAAAAAATTTATATTATTTTTCACTAAAGGAAGAATCTAAAGGATCCATATGGAACTCAATTTATATCTTTTACTGAGATATCAACTTCTCAATATTCAATATTAGGAGACTAATCATTTTCCATTTAATAGTAAGGTATTGATATTTACCTTTATCTCATCAATTTATAACAAATATGCTTTCTTGGATGGTTATAAAATATTCTAGGGATATAACATTTAGAGATACATTTTCATGACATTATTACAATCTAAATACTAAAACAAAAATGGATATATAATATCTAATAAAATTAGTGTTAATGATCAAATGAATATGAAAACTCAATCATAGGATGTCATCTCCAATGAAACCTTCATTTCAATCAATACTGCTTTTATTTCTAATATGATATATAAATCCTTTATTTTAAACTAAATTTTAAATGTTTCCATTTCTATAAGGTAATCTATACCACCATAATGATGTTGTCAAATCTTTTAAAAAACATTATATGGAGAATGTGATTAACCTAAACTTGTCCCACCTAGAGTGTCTAGCCCGGTGTATAGACTTAGGACCACTCATCAAGTTCCAAGTGAAGATTACATTGATACTCAAACAACCTTTATTAGGGTTATTATCCCTAGGTGTATCTATTCCATATCTTCATCCACTTATTCGTCTGCATATAGGGATAAGATTTCAAGGAAATCATTTACTAAAAACATCCCAAAATTTCAATAAGTTATTCGAGACATAAAATTATCCCTTGGACTTATCCCAATGGTATTTTATAAAGATATCTAATCATATCCCTTGAAATTATGTTATCCAATCCTAAAAGATAACTAAATCTCATAATGATACAAACATAGGTGACATATACCCACACTCCAAAATCGAGTGGTAAAAATAATCTATTTAAACATTCAATTTTATTGAAAGTGAGATGAACCTATATTTATTTACATAATTTAAATATGATAAACATTACATTTCACAATAAATACATAATACCATGAATGTTAGGTCTATTGTCATTGAAGCTTTTTACATATGGAAATTATTTCTCAATAATTGTGTACATTTAACTATAACTGAGCTACAGTATACTCCCTTATCAACCCCTCAAAGGTTATAATCATATTCATTACCCAAAAAATATAAATATAATAAATGGGTGAGCACAAATTATAAGAAAGGGAAAATTATCAACACGTCATAAAGGTTTAGATAATAAAAATTGGAATAAACGTCAGTATGGATAATATCTTATTAAGATGAATATAGATAAACATTTTACATAATTTAGGATAGAAAAAACTCAATTGAACAAACATTTCCCATGATATAATTTTGTGAGACAAAAACAGGACCAATGGATTACAATCATAGGCTTGTGACACAAAAATTTGGTATAAGTATGGGAATAATAAATCCAAAAATTACTAACAAAATTAAGATAAATCGTTTCATAGAAATATATTGTGAAAAAAATATAATCATGTCATCGCATAATCATGTCATCGCATAATCATGAGAAAAAAGATATATGAAATCATAGACAAAAATGATTGTGTGAAAAAAATCTATTTTTGATCATATCCATAAACCGTAATGTAAATAAATCTTCTTGATATCCTTTATATGCGTCATCATGTGAGTATATCTATTCTCTATCATGTAGGTGCACCACAATGTGATCAAATATTTTTTGTGATCATGTCCACACAACATCATGTGAAAAAAGCATAATTTTATCCTTAAAATATACAACTGTGTAATCTCATGATATATAAAAACATATCCAATACATTTTCGGGTGATTTAGGACCACACTTTTCAATCATACATTCATTTGTGTGTCACTTGAAATCAATCATTAATTAAATCATGAATATAAAATGTAATGAAAATGGGTTTCACAATATTTCTAGATGGTATCAGCTAAATTGGCATTTAGAATTTAAAAGGTTGATACCCAAAAATCAATAACACTAAAAGAGTATTTCCTAATAAAATTTAGAGGGTGATTTATGACAAATAACTTATCATGAAATAAGTGATTTTGTTATAAATAAAAAAATAATAGTGAAATAATAAAATTGTTTTTAGATAATGCTTTTCTAATTGGAATAAATTGTGATGTACTGGGTCAATTTGAAATAAAATTTTTAGAACTTTCACTTTATAGAAATTGAAAATAAGGAATTTAAAAAATATTTGGAATGAAACATTAATAATCAAGTCTTGAAAAATACAAAATCGTTTCAAAATGGTAATGTGAATTATTTTTTATAACATTAACTTTTTAAAAAATATTTTTCAATAAATATTCCTTGAAAAGGAAATAACAGTTCCAAAAGGTTGATGTAAAATCATTTTTATATAATTAAATTTTAAAAATCATTTTCAATAATAGATTTTAAACAAGACATAAAGGATTTATAAATATTATTGTGAGTAGAAATTAAAACTTTTTATTTTGAAATGACGGGAAAATACTTTATATTTAGAAATACCATTATTGAAAACCTAAATTGTAAAAATATAACGTGAAATTTGAATTTGAAAATTGGTAATGTAAAAGAGTAGGTTGTTTTGTGAAAAAATATATTTGTATTCGAAAATAAAAAATGAAAAAATATTTTTTTTTGGAATAATAAACAAGGAAATGGATGAAAAATTACCTTTCATATAAATATTATTTTTTATTTAAAATTATTTGCTTTTATGAGAAAAAAATTCACCATGAATGAATTTTGGAATTAAAAAAAATTTCATTCATATAAAAGAGGAAATATCTTATAAAGTAGGAAATAGAATAATTTATCAATCTTATAAGAATGATAATAAAGGGAAAACATTTTAACATAAAGAATGATAATTTTATTTAACCAAATTCAATAAAAATATAATAATTCAGGAAGAAAAGGATATTTTGAAATGGGATTATGTGATATAAAATTAAATATATATGAAAATGTTAAAATTGCACATAAATAATAATTGAGTAGAATGTTCCCAACAAATATAAAATATGTTTGGGGAGTATAATTATAACTCATGGAATAAGATTTGAGTTTCTAAAGAACACTTGTAGTCTTGAAATATTTTAAACCAAAATCCATTTAAATAAAGAACATGATATTAATCATAAAATCCCATGAATTATATGAATATAAAAAAGTAATTCATTATCTTGTAATCATACCATATCAATGATATCATAGTGCATAATATGATATATGTCTCAAGAAATTTAATTTGAGACAAAGAACTCCTTACGGTAATGGTAATGTATGACCTAAAAGATAATAAGATGTATAACATAAAATAGTCATTAAAATATCATTAAATTAAATATATTCTTTATAATTTAAGGAATTAAGGAAGTTAATACACAATATAATACATATTATCGTGTGTAATATTAAATATGTCACACATAATTTAAAAAATTGAAAATAACCCTTACCTTAGGTCCTGATTTATTCTACACATGTAGATATCTTCCTGAATAATAAAAATAATTTTGGTAAAAACATTAAAAAGAAACTCTTCCAATTATATTATATTATATGGGTCTATTTATTACTACATGTTAATTATTTATGAAATTTTATTTCTTACAGTGGTCACTTATGGCGATTCAGTTAATTTTTCTTAAACATCCATGATATATTGATTGTCGTAAAATGTTTTTTAAAATTTATTCATAATATACATAATTAGATATGTATATTTATTTTATGAATAAATTATTAAAAAAATTATATAATTTCATAGGTTTCCACAAATAAAATAAAATTAAGAATGTTTCTGCAGTATGTTCAATTATGGAAGTTAAGTTTACTATGAACATTTATTGTCAATATCTATTATAAAATTTAAAATATTATATTTTATAAATATTAATAGACTAATAAATATATTATTTTTACTTTAAATACAATTCTAAAGTCATCCTTGTTCGGTGGTAATGGAAAAATAGAATACACCGTTCATGGATATAGAAATCCACACAAATACATGACATCGTCTTCCTTTTTCAAACAGTTTTGGAGGAAGGTATAGAAGTGATATTATATTTGAATAATAAAATTTAATTATATTAATTAGACTTATTTTATTACACTTTTAGGATTATAATATATTTATGGGGAAAAAGATGAAATTATTTAAGGAAAATTTGATGATAATATTACCTCATGCTTTGGATGTTATCTCTTGGGTAACACATTAAGGATCTATAGCTTCACGTTTTGGAAAATGTATTCTAGGTCATGGTGATAGGGTTTTAGGGATACCAAGGCATTGTTTTGTTGATTTAGATATTTTTTATTCATGAAAACATGTTGTGCATGTGATCTCCTTTCATAAATGAAAAAATGGCCTTATCATAAATACCCATTACATTATCAAGGATGAAATTACACTATTCAAGGGTAAATGAATCTAAAATAAAAAATAATGTTGTTTTATGTGATATATGGTTGTTAAATCCTACAATATTTATTTTTAAAATGTTTTATCAATGTTCAATGTCCCTTACCACTATAATTTTATATTTTACTATTTTTATATTTTACCTTGATAACTATTTTTTACTGAAGTTATTTGTATTTTATTAAAAATATAAGGTAAACCCACTTAGAAATTTTTTTATTTTATGATCCTAAATTTAAAATCTAAATAATGTAATTCAATTTATAAAGAATATAAACATAACTCTCAAATTAAGACAAGTAATATGTAGAAAAACTATTTTTATAAAAATGATGTCTTTACATTAAGTGTTCCTAATAATATATAGTTTTGATTAAAAAATCACTGAGTGTTAATATATTTATATATTAGATTAAATATTATTTTAGATTCAAATTTTAATATTAATAATTTATTTTATTATAAAACAATTTCACAATGTTAATAAAACAATTCATTCAAAATAACTGTGTTACCATTATCATGGTAAATAACATTAATTTTACTAATAATTACATAATGTATTAAAATGTAATTTACCATATTACTAATATTTAAAAAATTTATTGAGAATATAGATTCCATTTTCATATATTTAACTTCTATAATTGATTAAAAAATAAATTTAGTATAAGAGACTAAAAAAAGTTTTTAGAGTAAAATATTACTTAAGTTTCATGAATTATAATCATGGGTTTTATAAATTTAACATAACACTTTAAATTTTTTTTAATTTTTATTTATAATATTTTTTTAAAAATGTTTTAAAAATAACAAACCATTACTATATTGTGATAATGTCATAAATGTTATGTTATTTAAAAAATTATTATTCTATCACAATTCACCTAAAAATCAATAATTTTAGAAAAATAGAAAAACTTTATCCTGAGATATTTTTAACATGTTCAATTAAAGGATGTTAACTTAAAAACAATCAAATAATCAAATTTATCTATTTATCTTTTAAACAAAAATATCATATGTAAATAAAATCAAATTTTATCGAAATATTCCATTTTAAAACATTAAGAGATCTTAATTCTATTTTGTATTATTTTCTAATTGTTTAAAATATTTTTATTTACTATATGAATTGTTAATAAAAAATATTCATATTTATATTACACTAATATATCATTTATCTATTTAGATAATAAAAATTAAGAGGTAAATGTATTGTAAAATCTTCATGTGTTACAACTTATATTACGATTCCATGCTGAATGGTTTTATTGTACTTTATTACAATAGTTTAATTATTACTGATTATTAATGGTATTTGGTAAATAATTAATATTCATAATATATAAACAATATTGATCAATACCATGATGTTGGCCAATGACCAGAAATGTATGTTAATTCAATCTCTATGTCACATTGAAAATAAAACTGAAAAGTTAGGTTAATATTGGGTCAAATTGTTGAATCATTATAGAAGAATGACTATAAAAAGATGGTTCTATAAAAAAATATCTTTTTATGGATATTATTAAAATTATAGTTGATTTTGAATTTTTTTCTTAATGTGTGGGTTTTGATGACTATTTTATTAGTTAAGATAAAATTTTAAAAGTCTTTTATTATACAAAATGTTTTTAGTCCAATAATTTAATTTTTTTGACGAAATGTATTGAATCTAAAATAAAGATTTATATTTAAATTATTAAAGACTTATGTTTAATTTATAAGTTGATGGGTTATTTTTCTTGATGTTATCTAATTATCTTTTTATTTAAATTATAATAAATAAGGAATTTTTTTAGTTTTCACAAATAGAACAACAAGAACAATATACCCATAGTAATTAAATTTCCGTCAAAACATTATAGAAGTAAATCCATATATTTTTTTAGTCATCGATAATTTCATATGAAAGGGAATTAAAATCACATTAAATGTTTTAAAAATATCTTATATTAGCATAATTATATTTCAGAATGATATGTTACTCAAAATTAACGAATATATAAAAACATAAATATGTTTGTATAAATTAATTTTTTTAATGCATTATTCTTAGAATGAAATAAAACCTAAAGTGTTGAGTGCATCATAATTTCATGGTGATATTAATGATTTTATATTCATAAAATGTGGTTGTATTTTTATAATATTGAATTATGATTTTATTTTAACCAAGTATAAAAGAATAATATTTACTATTTTTAAATAGAATGAACTTTTAATTCATGAATCTCATAGTTTAATAATATTTTAATAAAATAATAGGTGAATTGGGTTTTTTCAAATGAAGTGGTTTGTTAGTAGTTGAAATAAGAGGGTGAATATTAAAATTATAAGGCCATTTGACTTAATTCAGGTATAAATATTTCATCAAATGAAACATAATTTTACTAAATTAAAGATATTTTATAACATTCATTAAATGGGTTACTTAATTAGTAACCATTATATAATTGAATCATAAATACGAAGCTACTAATATTTTCAAATGTTTTAAAAGAATCTTGGGAAAATAAAAAAGTGGTATTGTGAAGAATGATAGAATTTATAATGGAGCTAAATACACCAATTTAATGTTTTAATAATAGCATGTAAAAATGTTACTATAAATTAAATTAGCTTACTATGAACACCCCAACAAAATTATATACTAGATTTGAACAATTAATGAATTTATGACAAGTATAGGATTGTGTTAGATCAATATAGAACATTGGGTTACCTCTGGAGACAATATATTTCAAATGATATTTTATATAGAAGCAAATTTTATTGATATAATATTCTGACTTGTCACCATTTGATATTTAACTTTAAATAAGTCCAAATATCAGGTACCTTTAAGTGTTTGCAAGTCATTCCATTAATCATAATATATTCAAGAAGAAAATAATGTTTGAGGAATGTGTTTATGAAATAGTATTTGTTGTATGTCCTCCAAAATAAAAGCTTATATATATATATCAATAATAATATTAATATATTATTTTATATTTTTTATATTAATTTTTTAATTTACCTATGTGAAATTTAAGTTCAATTAAATAGAGGTGAATCAATTCTCAAAAAAAAAAAAAACATTTCCCCAAAACATTTTTCATCCATTACTTCTTTGTGAGTAGGATCTTCTAATAAACTTATTGAATGTGATAAATCATAAACCAAAAAGAAACAATACATGAATTTTTTGTTTTTTCCAAACTTCACATGATAATTATGAGGGTTAATCTTGGAAATCAACGAGTTTTTTCCAATGTCACATGTAATTTGTTTTATTAATGTAGGTGAATAAAAATATTATAAATATAATCATTAAATCATTAAAAGGATGTTTCTAAACAATCATATCATACCTCCAACACCTTAAAAAATTAAAATTGTAAGAAAAAATTTGAAAAAGATCAATAATAAGTGCTTGTAAGATTGTATGTTAGTTTTCTTATGTCTAATTCTTCCTTCAATCAATCAACGAAGTGTGCGCCTGGTATTCTATAAAAAGTACCTTTTATATCTATAAATCTATATGCAAAATTTTGGAGGCTGTATATTTTTTATCAAATATAATCTTCAAATATTTATAGTGATATTAAAACCCTTTAATACAATGATAAAACATAGTGTAACACTCAGTCAAAATTTTATCCAAATTTTTTAGATATTATCATTGACCTTCCGAAACAATTAATAAATAAAAAATATAAATATAAGAGAATATATCTAAAATACATTGGTGTGTCTTATGAGACCATAATTTAATCATTATCGTGCCCCAAAAAATTGATAAATATTTATGGAATGATTAATTAGTTGTGTTAAAAAAAATATCATTGTGATGTGGTTTCAAAAATCATGATTTTCTATTTTATTAGATGATTTCATTAGAGAATATATTTATAAATCCACACTATTTTAGGGAATAAAAATATAGTTCTTGTAAAATATGACATGTTAATGAATATTATGGTAGTATTTATTTCTTGTATTGATTAGCTATAACTCCACCTCAGAATAATAAATCAATAAAAAATATAATTGTCTCTAAAACTCATAAATCAAAATTGTGTCACACACAATGATGCATTATATATACAATGTTCATAAGTGAATTCTTTTATTCTTCCTAATTCAAAAACTTTTATCATAAAATAAAATCATAATTACCTCATTGAATTTCCAAGATATATAAACAATTTTTAGAAATTGGTTTCCTATTATTATCAGAACATTCAATCCTTTTTAATGTAATAAATCTAATAAAACTAAAAAAATCCTCGATCATATTGATAATAAATTTATTAAAAAAACACGTTCATAAGTCACGAATCAGTAACTCCACAATCTAGTTTACAGTATTCTAACAATATAACGTATGTGTAAATAATGTATTACCAAATAGAGTAATTTATTGGATATATCAATATCTCTCTGTTTAGAGAATTTAAATATTCTAACCAAGTCTCAAAATCTCATAATATTCCATTAATCTTAACATATCTTCCTCAATTTACTCCTTTTAATTAGTCATTTACTTGTATTGATCAAAAAAAATATTTTTAGTGTATTCATTAAGAACTTCCGCACATGAAATTTTGAACTAATTTTCCCCACGTATGGTTATATTTAATCTTACAATTTTTATTTACTCTAATAAATTTTATGATTTTTCATCTTTCAATTGGACTATTTTTATATTTTTCTCCCTTTGGCAAAAAATGGAAAGGAATGTGAGGGGGGAAGAAGAATTTATATAATCATAGAGATCGTGAGAGATAATACACTCCTAAGAATACTCAATGGTTGTATAATAAATAAATTAAGAAGGGATCTATCACAATATCCAAGTTTTTTCTTAATGAATCATTCTCCAGGATGAGTTCACTGTATTTCAATTTTTAACTGATGAAATTACATTTTATATCAAAATGTTTCAACATTAAATGTTGACCTATATTATTTTAAAAATATATTTTACATTGGTTTTCAAATATGAAAAAAATGTGTTGAGATTAATAAATTTTCAGTTATTGGTTAAATGAAAAAGAAGTTGTTTCATTGGAATAATTATTTCCTAGTGTTTTCATTGATTGTATGAAATAAAATCACTTGAAAAATGTTGATCATTAGTTATAATGGTTATAGATTAAATGTTTCAGAAAGAAAATTATAGTTCTAATATACCATGGTGATCATACTGAGTCATATGGATCGAGGTGATTATATGGATGGTCGAAAAAATGTTATTTATAGTTAATATTAGATAGAGGTAACCGAGAAAATAAAATTAGGTGATATTTTTCTATTATTAAAATGACCAAACATGGTTAGTATATTCTTAATTTATGATTATTGATGAGGTTATTCAAACTGAGGAATTTTAGTAATATAAGAAATCCATGTGAAGTTATCCGATAGAGGACTACATGAAAAGTCATTTGATAGAGGATTCTGACTAAATTCATGATATAGAGGTTTCTAAGTAAATTAATTAGGCATTAGTTTTAAGAAAATTCATCACAAAATTATTTTTCATATAATACATAGTGATGATGTTAAATGAGATGTTCAATGACCCAAAAAATGGGATAAAGATAAATAAAAAGATTATGAAGTTGTAAATTATGAAGGGGTTATTATAAATAAATATTAGAATAAGGGTTTTGGATCTTTGAAAATTATTTTTAATGTCATACATAGTGATTATGTTAAGTGGTTTGTTCAATGACCCAATAATCAGTAAGGAAACATCATTATACTAGAAACAATTAATGATTTTTTTATTTTTTTATTCCATTATTTTAGAAAAGTTCCTAAATATTTTGTTTATTCCTATTTAATTAATGGTTTTTAGGGAATTCAATTAAAGGACTACTCAAGAGGGTAGTTTCAATTTGGAAGCAGGAAACTCAAATGTTGAGTCCAGGATTATACCTTAATTATTAGAGAAACTAAATCTATATAATGGGTTGAATCTATTATATCAAGTGGATATAGTTATTGAATAATGGATTCTATGAATGAGTATCATGAGAGATATTTTTTTCAATGTACTAAATGTTGTGATATTGGATGGAGGGTATTTAATACAGAGGTATCATATAGAGAGTAATACAAAGAGGGTATTGAATATAGTGTACTAGAAATATGTTACCCAACAAAGATTACTATATATAGGGTTCTTAATAGAATCATTTATTAGATATAAAGGTTTAGATGAATAAGTCTATATAGAATCTCTTTCTCCTTGATATGAAAGAAATCAATAATGAAGATGAAGAACATGTATGGAGGAAACTGTGAAGAATTAACGTATGATAATTATGAATTATATAAGCTTGTTGGAAAAGGTTATTTTCTTTTTAAAAAAAATTTATTTCAATGTATTCTATGTATAGAAAAAAATGATCTATAAAAAGAGTATAGAACTATGAAAGTGATAAATATACCCTTCTTGATGAAAAAACCAAAGGGTTTCTTTATTTTAAATTTTTAATAGTAAATTATTTTTAGATCAACGTAAGAACTAGCTACTCATATTTAGAAGTGAAACGTGTACATTATTGGGTTCTTATGGGTGTGATTGTGTATTGTTTTCAAATATAATAAATTATATCAAACTTGGGGTTAATGTTATTTTATAGATGTAATCATAAATATATCAAATAACTGATTCAACCCCTCTCAGTGATCATACATATCTTGAAGATACATTTTTAATTGGTATAAAAATGTGGTTCCCTAAATTATTCTTGGTTGTTTAATGTTTGAAGAAGATGAAGGTTGTTATGGATTTTCTCAACTCAGTGGATAGTAATAGGATTGTTGTATTCAATGGGAAGAAATATAAAATCCAGAAATGAAAAATTATACTCCATATATTTTCTATTGGATATAGAGTTAATGAATCTATTTTATATTGCTTTAATCCTCCCACTAAGGGTACCCCCTTAACACCTCTAGATAATATGAAAATGAAGAATGATTTCTGAGCCAAACATTTTATATATTCTTTAGTTTACACAATTAATGTTTTGGGGGTTAAAGGTATTGGAATGACTAAATGCACGGGGTACAAGTTAAAAAATATTTATTAATAAAAAAAGATATTAAAAATAATCTAACTTATATATTTTTTGGGAAAATGTTTAAAGATATTAAAATTGAAAATAGTAAATTTATTGGTGATATATTTACTATGTTTAATGACTATGAAATAATAATAAGATTTTTTTGGAGAAATTAAAAGATTATAATATTGTGGAAAAGATGACAATAATTATTTCTAATAAATTTGATTTTATGTTATCGTATTTAAAAGATAGTGAACATAAAACCATCTATCTGGATTATTTCTATTATTTTATCATCATATATAAACTAATAAGATAAAATGATATCAAGAATAAAGATAAGGTTAATCAAGAAATATCATGCATATATGTTATAAAAGGGAATTAGATGAATGTTTTTAAATAATAATGTAATAAATCTATTACGAAAGATAATGTGTGTAATTTTTTTATGAGTTGGAGTCTTTATTTTCAAATATGTGAATGTAGGAACATATGAGTACAAATAAAATTACCCATGAAATTATTTAACTATGGATCCATTGAACATTTCATATAAAACTATCCAAGGATAAAGAAAGAATAATTAGTGATAAAGATGATAGAATGATATAAAATCCTATGAATAAGAAAGAAAAAAAATCAACGTTCTATTCAAATGTAAAGAATGATACATTTTCTACATAAGAAAAGATTAATTTTTTTAAATCTATGAGAAATATGGTGATAGTGACATAGAATATGAATATTATTGAAATTATGGTGATGAGATGTTTATTATTGAAAATTTTGACGATGTAAACTTTTCCAGTAATGAATGTAGTAATTGCAAAGATTAATAAGAGAAAACTCAAATAGAGTTTATTTTTAATATTGAATTCAAAGAATATATTTAAAAATTATTAAACTTGATAAGTTGTACAATAATATGATGAAATAAGTTCTATGAAAATATAATAAAGAATTAGTTATTGAATAAAAATCCAAGTTATTAAAAGTGTTTATTGACCAGAAGAAGTTACATGATGAATATAAAAACATTAAGATCAATCTTCAAGAAAATATAGATGAGATAGAGAAGAAATTTGATCTTGTACAATAGAAGTTTGTTTAATTTGAACAAGTAATGTCAAAATTTTATAACAAAATTCAAGAATTTTATGAATTATACAAGGAATGAAAAACATTAGATAAATAAAAAAAATATCATCCTGAGAGGTTAATAATTGAGATAAATATTATGAGAAGAAGAATTTCAAGAAGACCATGTATGTAGATAAAATAAGTGTATTCCAATATTATGGAATTCCATAGGAATAAAATTCTGTAGGAATAAACACTATAACCAGAGACTTTATTAAGTTTGAGAATAATTATATTTTGAAGAAGACATATTTCAAAATATATTATCACAGGTTAGGATAACATGCATTTTATAAAGGAAAATATAATTTATGTTGATATTGTTGTTGTTGTGGAGGCTTTGTAGATACAATAATTTTTTTCCATCATCAAACCTAATAATAATCCATGAAATATCTTAGGTAGAGTTTTATAGGTAGTATAACCACTCAAATAATACAACCTAAAAAATGTATTTGAAATCAAAAAATAATTTTTCATTATTTGAAATTAATTTTGAAAATGCGTATATCAATGAAATATTTATAAAGGATGTATTATAATGTTATTTTATCAACATGTTATATATTAAAATTATCATATGACTCATGTGAAAGAGAAAAAATGAAAATAGAGGGCCTTTTTTTGTTGAAACCACTCTCAAAGACACAAAATCATAAAACCCAAGTAAATTGGATAAAGATTGTACTAAATGTCTGACTAAGGATTTGAAATTGTATAAAAATATTAAGGACTATAAATAATGTATATTCAGTTTTGGAAATGGTGAGTCAGTCAATATAAAAGGCATAGATTATTATTTTATTATAAAATAAAATTTTAAATCTAGAAGTGCCTTATTTTTTTATGGACTAAAAAACAATTTGTTGTGTGTTTTGTAACATTTTAATGATAGAAATAGTGTATTTTTCAGAAGGGAATGATATTTTATTTAATTAATTTAATATGGGAAATTTTTAATAAAAGGAAAATGAATCAAGGGGATTCTATTTTAGGTTATAGATGCACATAGTTCATATTATTTGATATTGATGAAAGAAAATCATTTATTTCAGCAAATTCTTGGGCATATATGCTACAGAAATACGAACAAGATTATAGTGAGAGGAAGTATGTATTATTTTTCTAACATGATAAGATGAAGATATTGGTGTTAATTTTCATTTCATAAAGGGCATATTTCAAATTCTTTACATAAGTGGGTTCAGATACATACAAATCATCCCTTGGAGATTATTCATTCTGACATATGTTAGTCAATGAGAACGATATTTAAAAGATGAGATAAGTATTTTAATTTCATTATTTATGATTCAAATTTCATTATATATATTATGTTTTTGAAACATAAATCAATGGCTCTCAAGATGTATAAATTTTCTAAGAGAGGATTTGAAATGAAATTTGTAGTCTTCATAACTATGATTCAAATTGAAAATGGTTTTGAAAATATACAAATGGTAGGTTTATAGTTTATAATGAAAAGTAGTAAATTTTTCATGAACATAGTGCAGTGTAAACAATATAGAATTATACTATCAGTGAATGAATGAATAAAATGTTGAATGAGAAAACTTGATCAACAATGATTTAACATGATAATTCTCAACTATTTTCGTAAAATGATATTGGATAATTACACATTATGAATTAGAGTTTCTATAGGAAAAAAATTAATATTAATCTACATGATATTTATTAAAAATATTACCTTTGTTTTAAATACTTATGTTTTTTTGTAACGTACTTGATTATCAAAGTGAAAGATGTCAATTTTGGGAAGTATGATCAAAGAGGTCTTGATGGTATCTTACTTGATTACCCTACAAATGGTAGAGGATAAAGTTTTTTCTACAAGAAAAATATAAATATTTTTTAATATATATATTTTAAAGTCCTTGATCATTTTGATAAAAAAATTATTACAATTATTTGTAGATTCAAGAGGAATTTAAGATGGTGTTATTTATTATAATAATTAAGACAAAGTTTCTGATGAAAGTGATGATATAAAAGTTGTAAAAGATGAAGAAATTTAATTTTCTTGTATAGGTTTGGATGTAAAATTATGTTTACTTCATCCATGGTTGATGAAAAAAGTGGAGGTCTATAATATCATTGGATATCAAGGGCTATATGTTCAAACTAGATAAACATCCAAGTAAGTATCAAATCATAAGAAAATCGATGATAATTTCACATACCTATTTGTTCTCACAAGTTTATACATGAGATGTTAAATAATATCTAGAGTATCAGGAGATAAATAATATTATAAATAATGAGTTAGACTATATTGAGAAAAATAATATAATATATCTTCTCTACAAACCGAGACATAAAAATATCATTTAAACAATGTTTTTTTTTTCTAATATAAGTTTAATGAAAGAGGTGAAATGATAATAAATAAGTAAAGATTATTTTCAAAGGGATAATAACAGTTTAAAGGAATTTATTTTGATAAGACCTAATCAGTAGTAGAAAAACATGAATCCAGTAGAATATTTCTTCCTATAAATTCACAAATAAGATATGGGATATTCCAAATGGATGAAAAGTTTTCTCTTCTCAATGGAGAGCTAGAAGACGATATATATGTTGATAAACCATGTGGATTTCATAGAGGAAAATTTAATAACTATGATTTCATTTTGAATAATAATTTACATGGGTTGGAACATTCTATGAGATCTTCATAGTCTAATATGAATACTTTCTTCATGAAGTTAAATTTCATAAAATTAATATTTGATGGTGAAATCTATATATAATAATATAAAGTTGTTTCCCTCATTCAGATTATTTATACTAATGATATCATATTTTTAGTGAGTAAAAAATAATATTGTGAATGATTTTATTGAGAAATGAAGATGTTTTTTAAAATTTCTATGCCTAAATAAATGAGGATCTTTATTAAATTAGAAATTTATCATGAATAGGATTAAATTATTATTTATATCATGAAATTTTATAATATTAATTACATAAATGTTTTGGAATGTAATATTCAAAACCCATTTCAACACCAATCCCATTAGGGGAAAATATTTTTAAGGACATAGTTGAAAATAGATTTGATCTCAATGATTTTAGAAAAATTATTTGAAGCTCACTGTATTTAATAGCCTATAGACCAGGCGTTGTATATGTTGTCACCTAGTGTGTATGATATTAATTTAAACAGAAAAAACATTCTGGGAAATGAATTCTCATACACATTTAGGGAAGTGTATATCATGTGATAAATTATGAAAATAAGTTAAAGTTGAATTTATTTGGTCACAAAAATATAGAATGGGAAAATTGGGTTGATGATATGGGATTCACTTCATAATAAAGATTTATTTTGGGGAGAAAGGTTCTTATATATTAATGAAAATACGAAATGTTTAATGGCTCTATGAACAAAAAAATCTATGTATTTACTATCCTATCAAGATATAAGATAATTTATATAGTTGAAGAAACAACTGAATGTATTTTGTAGCTACCCCTTCTTTTGGGATATAATTATCAACATGTTATCATTATCACATAGAATTTAGTAAAACATTCATTATATCTGAATATTGATATTAAATATCAATATATCAATGAAAATGTGGGAATAAATAGAGTGAATATGGATTTTATACCAACAAATTAGCATCAAACCGATATCTTAACTAAACCAATATTGAAGGAAACATGTTATAAGACAATTTCGACAACGGGAATTTAGCCCCCTCTCTTTAGGACTAAGGTATTTGACTTATATCTCCTCTATCATAATTACATTAATATTGTCTTTTAATTGTGATATTAAATCATTACATCTATTGATATGTGATTTACCAATCTAGGGAGAATATATATTTTGGGGTTTAAAATGGGTAAGATCTGATTTCACCATGATTAAACTGTTTTAACCGTTTTTTACAGCGGCTGCATGAAATGTTCCACATAGGTTAATGTAAATTTTAGTTGTGAATATGTGGTTTTTAATGATGTTTGGAATGGTTTTAAACCACTTTTTTATATAAAATAATGTATTGTTATTCATTAATACTTTTTCCTACACTAATAGTTATCATATAGGAATACAATTATTGGATAATTATCTATTAATTTATTTTATTGGATTTAGTTATTTATGTTTATTTTTTTATAATAAAACACCAAGGGGGATATTTTTGAGTCTATGATATTTTGAGTTTTTGGTGAATTGAGAAATAAGTTGGTTTATATAATGAATAATTGATTCTTTTTATATATTTTTTAGTATAAAAACTACTTGGAAATGTTGAGACTTATTTATAATGTCTCAATAAGGAATTTTCTAGATACATAATTATAGGTATAATGGACATTGTTGATTAGATATAGTTCAAAAAGTTTTGGTGATTTAATGAAGGGTGGAATATTTTTTAATGTACTCATAGTTACATTAAAAATATAATTTTTAAAAAATAAAATTAGGAGATGATTTAATTTTCTTCAATGTACCATGATTATTATAATGATTTTTGGATTCTTATTGAGGGTTTTCAGGGGGAATATTTATAAGAACATAAGGATTTAGGTTTTTTTATAATGAAAACGGAATATAAGTGGAGTTATCAGAGAGTGGTTTATCAGTGAATTCATCAAAAAGATGTTTCAAAAAAACCATTAGATGTATGTTTTCGAGTAAAGTCTTTAGAAATAAATTCTATGAAATTTAATCGAATTAATATTTCTAAAAAATTCATTGGATGTATTTTCTCATATAAATTAATTATATAGTGGTTTACGGATAGATCCATCAGAGAGAAATTTCATCAGATAATAGGTTTTAAAATAGATGGGAGCCTAACAAAGTAGAACTATATGAAGTTCTTCTATTAACATATATTCCTTTGAATAATTATTAAATTAAGGGTTTAGGATATTATAAAAGTTTCTTTTAAAGTCATACATGGTGATGTTGCTAATATGGATATTCAAAGACTCAATAATCATAAAGGAAAGATCATGATCCATGTATAGATTTTAGGATGTTTTCAGTAATATTGATGCTTAGATTTCATAAAAATTCATAATAATTTTGTTGACTCAAATTTAAGTGGAGGTGTTTAAGGAATTCAACTAAAAGAAGACTCAAGAACGTAATTTAAATTTGGGAGTGGGAAATATAAATTTCAAGTTCACGCATCACTAGTAGTTTTCTAATAATATCATTCTATATAAAGGGGATCATGTGCATTCTGAAGAAAATTTAGTTTTTTTTAATATGAGAGGTGTTGACTAAGGATATTGAGATATAAATTTATTGAATCATTGGACACTAATATACTAGACTGAGATGTGACAAACAGATAGATTATCAGACAGAGAGTACCAGATATAGGGTACCCATCAAAGGGATTTTGATATCGAGTACTAGAGAGAGAAGTTATCATATGGATTGGTTCATATGTTGAAGATTAAATAAATGTTATTTCTCACTATTTTTTAGGAAAC
Source organism: Viscum album (assembly GCA_963277665.1). Lineage (NCBI taxonomy): Eukaryota > Viridiplantae > Streptophyta > Magnoliopsida > Santalales > Viscaceae > Viscum > Viscum album. The sequence goes on along the minus strand of OY728150.1, from coordinate 2,053,420,059 downwards.
AAAAGAGGAACAAATATAACATGTAGGAATGAATGTGTGAATTATTCAAGTAGTACAATGATGATATATCGAAGCCTATTTTTTAAGGTTCATTTCATTGTGGGAAAAATTATTTTATCCTGTAATCTATGTCAACAAACATGAACATTTATTGAATTATATTTCTATGGGAGTTACAGATATATCCTACTAAATATAAACTACAAAGGATTTATTTCTAGTTAATTTGTGATACTAAATTGTTTCCAGATCATACTAATTATTTTCTACTCTTATTGAGAAGATAACCTTATAAATTTATATAATCATATGGGAGTTCTTTTTTCATGTTTTTCTGTGCAGTAATTTATTTATAATTGGAGAAAATGTATGTTGTATAGTAAAAAATTATAATAAAAGATATTTGATTCATCCCCTCGCACTAATCACACAGACCACGACTGGTCCTTTCAAAATGGATATCAAATGTTCACTCTTAAATCCTCAAGATACAATTTCATTCATATAATATGAGTTATATATTTTTATTATATATAATGCATAGATTTTATAATTCTAATAAGTACTGAATTTCCTTCTCTGACTTCCATGCAATACATTTCCTTTTATAAAAAAATATCAATAAGAAGTTCAATTTCAATATCCAACATCACTCGAACAATCTATCACTATAAATCAATAAATTTTAATTAATTTATATTTTTCATTCTTTAATATATAATCCTATGTTTCTTTTACATGATGTAATATTTGTATCACTATAAAAAAAAATTAATTTTTTGTATTTATTTCGAATTGTGTTCTTAATTTAATAGTGTTCACAATATGAATTTTTTAAATTTCAAGTATATGAAATTTTCAATAAAAATTTATAACTTATTTTGGTACACAACCTTTATATCATTATTCTTTTTAATATTTATCCAAAAAGATATTTAATTACATAACTCATTTTATTGTTTCATTTCATAACACTTCAAAAACTAATGTGAATTTTTTTTCTAGATAATAAAATAAGATTCATTGTGTTAATCACATACAAACACATGAAAAACGAAATATATCCAATAAAAAATATCAAAATTTATTTAAAACTTTTGGGAGATATGTTTTCATAGACATTTTCATTATTTCTTGTAAAAATAATTTTATCTTTATACATTAACACAATTTGTGGGTTAGTGTTTTTTTATATTAAAATTAATATTAGTATTGAATTTTCATATCTTAAAACAGATGATATTCACAATACTATCAAACCATTAGTGAAACATTCAGAACAATTACATATGTCCAAAAAGTTGTGTCATCATCCTTTATACATGTTTTTCTTTGTGATTAAAAAAATACCATAAGTTATTCAGTGGAAACCTCCTACTCAGGTTGTTTAATGTATAACTACTCATTTATATTTATATAAAAAATAAATTGACCCTAAATCAATTTATAATTTATTTTAATTAAATTTTTATAAAATAATTATTATTTTTATCATCTCATGATTTTATGCAAGGGAAAAAAATGCAAAATAAACAACCACAATTTGAGAATATATTTTTTAGAAAATGAGATGTTACTTTGGAATATATATTTTTTCATCTTGATTTTATTTCACAGAATCCATTTCTAACCTATCACATGTTTCCTTATGGTTTTCCAACACCAGTATATTCAATTTTGTGATTTCGAAAATACATTTATGGGTTATTTTATGATTTTTGAAAAATCATGATTTTTGAAATACACTAACAAGAAATTATTTTGGATTATTCATGACTTCAACTATAATGAATATAATTCATGATATTACCTCATGGGTTTAACTATGATACAAATTAAAATATGTTTTTGGAAATCATGTGTTTATAATGTTAAACTTTTCATTTTGTAACATTGTGTGAAGTAGTAATATTATTAATTTAGGGTGGTTTTGTAAACAGTTGAATATTTTTGATATGTAGTGATTATTTAAGATAAATACATTTGAAAAATTATATAATATAATTATGAACAGGTTTAGAAAAAATTTAAATTTATGAAATCAAGTAGTAGCTTGTTAAAAAATATTTCCCACGCCCTACACATCAACATCTTATTACTGTTCAGACTTCATTCATATACTTACAGTATAGGGGAATGTGTTGATTTTGATTTATAGTGGTCAAAGAAAACATTTTGGTGGTATATAATTGTGATTCTGGTTCATTTTTTGGTACTTTATTTCACCATTTATATTACTCATTTATGATGTATTTAATTTTGGTATTTATAAATAGATTTTATGTTATTTTTTGTTTTCAGTAACTTATATTTGGGGAAATATTTTGATATTATTTCTTGTTTTATAATATTATTTTTTATTATTTTTAAATTTTTATATTTATTTTCATTGGTTTGATTAATTTTATATAATAATTGATTATATTTGAAATCACTCCCCAGTGGATACTATGGGCATTAAATTATAGTCACCAACCATTGGAGATTATGGTGTACACTTGAAACATTTTTCCATTTCACCATAGAGATATAATCATATCATGGAGGGATATTAAATTTAAAGGTACAACATTAATATATAACAAATCTCAAAGAAGGAAATTTTCCTCACTAATATATAAAATTATAATTATATGGAATGATATATCTTATAATACCTTGTCTACACTACCAATGATTATAATTATTTGTTTATTTATAGGTTTCCACCTCTAAGAACTCCATTACCACATACATGGTTCTCTTTTATGTATATCGTAATGGAAATATCAATCTTATCAAAAAAAAATTCTATTTTATGTTAAATTTGATTAATAAAAAATTTATTATTTAGAAATTAACCCATATTGTTCTTATTATATCTCACTTAAAACACATAGAAATTTTGAATATACAACACCCATGAAACATAACATTTAATAACAATATATCTCTCTTCTAATGAATAAAAAATGGTTTATCATACCTTGAAAGAAAACATCAGCATCTCACACTAAATAAATACTATCCTAAACCATTTTGATATTACCCACAATCATTATTAGTTTTCTTCCATAAAATTTATAACCATCTATCATTCAAAAAAGGCTAAAATACTATTGAGGAATATTTAATTTATATATACACCATCTATATTTCTCAAAAATAATCCATGATATACTATTCAAGAAACAAATATTGACTTTTTGTAGGTCTATAAATAAATTATAATTTCACCTTTATCTATTGTTAATCCCCAAAACTAGTCTAAAAATGATTAGGAATAAAAATAAACAATTAACATCAATTTGAGGAATGAATGGTTTTCCTAAATGATTTACTAACCATTAAATGTAAATGTGATAAGCTATGAGATCAATATGAATGTTTTTTCAATCCATATAGCCTAACCATTCCAATATACTGGATAAAGATTAATGGTAACATAATTAGCCCACCAAATCATGAATGTATACTACAAATTATACCTCAACTTGTGTTTATTTGTTTAAAAGTTCATAAATACCCTCTAACACATTGATAAATTAGCGCATTATAAAAAATTAAACCATGAATGGAAGATCCTGATGATATCAATTAAACATTCTATGTTATCACACCCCATAACCATCCCCTTAGAAAGGTGGAAATGAAGGAAAGAATCTGTCAACCTTTCATCTTCTCTAGCATGTGTATCTACTGGGAATCAAAAGGGGTAATGATCCATTTAAAAAGGACCCTGAATCCTTTTGTGATGTAAAACTATGGTTCATTTCAATAACTATACATGGAAGTGGACCTCTCCATCTATCCCAAATTACCACACCATGAATCCCTACTTCACATCATGAAAAAATTTTAGTTACTGCCTTACAATAGCCTGATATCCCATCCTCTCTTAAATAATCAATTAAATAACTAAATGATTCCATAAAACCTAAATCTATTCTCCAATAAAACTATTTTGATACAATAAAATTCTTGTAACCTCATTCCAAATTACAGTTCTCAAAATAAAACATCCACCAGTCCTAAAATTAAAATTCTTTCAAAATATAATGAATCCAAAATTCATGACGTATTATACTTTTTGAGAGTGAAATACCATTACAGTTTATAATCATGTATTGATCATTACTTTTTCACTAAAATTAAGAATATGGGGTTTTTAATCACACACATGAGTGGTCAAATATTGGGTGGAAAAGGAAGGGAAACATAAATTTCTCTATAAGGCTAAACCCCATTGGAGTGCTATAAATATAGTGGGATGGGTGCCAAAAAATGATATCCCTTGTAATGTGTGTTTCTTTTATAGATGGATGACCACCACAAATAAAGTTATAGGAGTTTACACCAATACAAAATAGGAAAAAATTGTTGATTATTAATTGTATCCATAGTCTGCTATAGGGTTTCACCTCAGTGTAGTAGATGTGAATCCTCTTGGTGATCAAGGTAGTATAGTAGACAGGGTTCTTAGGTTCAATAACAATATAAAGTTATTAATTTCATAGAATAAAAATATCCAAATGTAAGGACCACAACATTAGATTAGGTTATCTTTATAATGAGGTGATACAACTCTCTAAAAAAGGTGAATGTTTTTTACTGTGTGAGGTATAATACCAGTGACATATTCCCTGTATGGTATTTTATTTGATAAATATTTGACATATTATTTTATTTTATAATTCATTGTTTATTATATTTGGATTATTATTAGTGTCCATTCAAGATATTTCAAATAAAAATTCCATTAATAAAGATAATATAGTATATCTGAAAGTTTTTTCATTTGTTTTGGTCGAAGTTGGTAATGAGAATCTATTGGACAAACTCATGTCCATTATGCGTGCCTTAAATATAATATTTTCATTATAATTTTCAAATACATATTTGAGAATTATTCAAATTCTACTAGTTATGGGTGTATTTTGATTCTTCAATGGGTGATAGTTATATATTATTAACAGAATGAGAGATTAATTAAAATCAAAAAATACTTGATCATCAACATGTGGGATGAATGTGACTTAGATGGTATGTATTTTTATAAGGATTGATGAAGAGAACTAGAAACATTTTTCCTTCTATTTTTTATAATTCCTAAAAAATGGAGAGATTATTTAGATTACTACTAGAATAAAATGATAGCGTTGAAGTTATAGATATAGTACACTAAGTAAAATGAATTCATTTTATTAATCACTTATTTATACGGTGACAATGATTTATTTTCCATGAAGATAAATAAGAGTTTATGATTATTTGGTTTTGTTGAAGGATAAATCCTCTCAAAATAAATAATTGATACTCACTTACATATATCAATGATTTATTCAATCAATTAGGGGAAGAACTTTTTTTATCCATGTTTAATTTAAAATTAGTCCATAATTATATCATTATGAGATAATATTAAATAATACTAACTATACATAGTAGAATCTATGGACTGAATTAGTTACTATGATGTTTTTTTGTTTGACATACACAATTATAGTGTTTATGACCTTAATGAAGAGGGTTTTACATCAATATATGAAGTTGTTTATAGAGGGATTTATTAAGGTTATTCTAGATAAATATTAGACACAAAAATATATTGTAAGAAATGTAGAGATTCTTTTGTGTAAAATATACGAGAATCAAATATATAATAAGATTCCAATGTGTCACTTCTACGTAGAAAAATTATTACTCTTATAGATTTTTTTTTTGAATTATAGTTTTTTATTAGACATAAAAAAAATTCATGAAATTAATTCATTGGGAAATCCATATTATGTTTTTTGGATTAAGATTCTATAAAACTAGTATATTATTATAGAGAAAGAATTCATGATTTATAAATATTGTTAGTTAAAATGATAACCGTAATAAAGAAGAGGGATAAATTAAAGTGGAGAAATCAGAATGGGATTCTATTAAATTATTTAATGTAATGAATTCTAGGTACATTGATCCTGGAATTACAAAATATGGGTAATAGATATATTGTGATATGTAATACATAAATATTTTAACTAGTAGGATTCTTAATGTTGAATGATTTTGTTGTTTATGAGATAAAATATTTTCAACCCAGTCTCATTAGACATATATTTATGATTTATATAAAAAAGAGATTTAAAAACATTTTATAATAGAGAATCCTTAATATTAGGAAGAAGATTTTGGATAAATTCTATAATAAATATCTGATTGGGTGATGGGTATGTCAGACTTCTAGGTGATGAGAGAGATATTGTATTTTAGAGAGTATCTTGGGGTCTATATATTAGGAGATGATTTTGTAGTTTACAAGTATAGAGGGGTGGTTATCTCAGTAATCAAGAGGGAAGATATGACATGGAAATATTTCATCACATGATGAGCGTCATTCATTATTTTGATGAAGATATACCATGATATGTGGTGTAAGGTTTAGTGGATAACATTAAAGAATGATATAATGATTTAAGTTCACAATTATTACATATCAGTGGGTAAAGTGAAATTCTAAAGGTCAAATGGAATTATAAAATCTATTACCATTAAATAATTTAAATTGAATGATAATATGATTGTTTTTATGATATTATTAATGAGATATCTTTGGGGAAGGGAATCAGTATTGGTCATATAGGTAGATAGACTGAAGTCTCAAAAAATCTTGCAATTTAATTAATCCAGTTATCCAATAACCATGAAAATGTTTACATTTAAGAGATTATTTGATTTTATATATTGGCTATGAGAATTGAAAAAATATTATGATATTAAATTCACATCCCATTTCACGTAGAATATATAGAAATTATTAGGTTCTCAATAAATGATAAATAAAATATAGAATTTCTCACTAGTGTCTAAACATGAAAGATAGTAGTTATATATTATTTCCGATTATCGTTGGTACATTTTTCTATGGGGGGGGGGTGGAGGATATAAAAAATAAAATACAGATAAAGTGGGTTTATGTTGTGATATTATACATAATATCGATGATAATACTAAGAACATAAAAGATTTTGTAATGAGTAACTATTATGGGTAACAGAGGAGTAATAATACCCAAGTTGAACACCACGTGGCCGTGGGAACTAGGTTGGGTATATGATGTGAAATAAGTAACTAGGGGGTCACACCTTGTTCCATGAGTGATTCATAATTTTTTTAATTATAATTTTTAAATATAAAAACTTTCATACACACCCCTCATTTACAAAACCCTTAATAGAATGCCCTCTCCCTCTATGTTTCTTGTTCAAAGTGAAATTACACCACTATTTGGGTTCTAATTCCCATTTATTCATCTTACTAGATTAATTATGGTGATTCACTAAATTATCTTACTTTATAAAATATGTGTCTCACTATTTCAATATTCTTCACCATAAATATGTAATCTTGGAATTTTCACCTACTTCATTGATTTTATGAAAATAATGTAAATCTAAACAACAGTAATTGATCTGTTAACTTATATATACATTAAATAGTTGGTCCTAATGGTTTTCAATCATCTTATATTAAATTTTTTTACTTTATATTCAGGGGATCTAATATATATGTGTAATGGAAAAAATCATGAAAATTGTGCTTTAGTTTTCCAAATAGGGTGAGTGAGCCTGTCTAAGATAGGGAGTAGTGTGTCTCAAATTATAAATTTTAGTATCCATGGAATAAATTGGTTATGTCAATGTTATGTATTTTTACATAATTCATTGTAGAAAAACATTCATTTTCAAACCTTGTGTTTTAACATTAGTTAGCTTGAAATATTTTTTGGAATGATATTTTTTTTTGAGTGGGATGATTTTTCCTTGGGAAGTTGTTGTTATTGTTTTAAACATCTAGATTAATGTTAGTATATAGCGAGATATTAATTTTATGGTTTTGTGGTATTATGATGTTAGGTTTTGTGTGACCTCATAATTCTGTGACTGGTATTCTACCAATGGTGGAATGAGTATCTTGTTTCCTAATGAGGGATTCACCTATATGAATTGATTATTAAAAGGATGGTAATTGTTGGTTAGGGTTATTACACAGTTGGAGTTAGACATGAGAGACAGTTCTCAATTTTTTTTTGTAAAAAGGGTGGTCTTGGTTATTAATGTTAAACCTCCATGGGCCAGTGGCTATAATTATGGTCAATTATGATTATTTATGGTGAAGTTAAAGATAAACATAATAGATCACAAATGAAGTGTTAATTATTTAGGTGAAATGATTAATGGGTTTTATGAATTGATCATGATAGAACTGATCACTTCATTGAGGGTTCTTTTTTGATATATATTAAATGTGTTTATTTTTGGTAGATAGATTTTTAAGGGATATTCATCCTGATTGCATTATTTACAATAAAAATCATTCCTTCTTCTTTTTCATATGATCACATGTGTAATGGTTAAGATGAAATTGATAATACAATTCATGATCTATCAATGTTCATCTACACATATATATTATATAATCAGAATATATTTAAATAAGGTTAGAGAGTGATAACTAATTATTCCTTTTATATTATTTTTATGGTTATTATTACACATCCAAACTAATGATAACATATTTACATTAGGGAAGATATTTTTTAGAAAATTTATGTAGTGCATAGAAAGGGTGAGATTTCTTACAATCTTTATCTATTTACATTTTCATCATATTTTTGAAGCTATATGATAAACTGTTATCTAAATATATTATCACTATTTTTTTGGAGAAATTTGGTAACTCAACAGCCAGTTTATATTATGAGAAGATATATTTATCTATGTTCTAAACTATTATCCATTTTATATTATGATTTTATGGGTTATGATATTATAAAAATATGCGTTGGTTTGAAAACCAACTCAAGTTTTTTTGGAGTTTTTGGTAGATTGTGTTCGCTAAAAATCATGTTAGAAAATATTCTATTATGTTTGTTACTGAAGAAGAAGTTTGGAAGGTTGTCATGTTTACTATTTTTTTCCGGAATTTTGGGTGTAAGTTTGCATAGTTGATAATTTATAAATGTTATTTTTTATATGGTAACCATGTAAACCAAGTGGTAAATAGGTGAATCTATATGGTAGGAGTGTTGTAGTTTAAAACACCACTAATAGGGTACATAATCATAGAAGAGACAAGTAAAATGTGATTCCTTGAAGGGATCTCACAGAAGGTAGTGAGCTATTAGGGTACATCACATAATAAGTGAAAGGTCATAATGTTGTGAAATTAGTTGAGATGCAAATGATAGAGTTCATAGCTGAATAATCATAAAGGGGTAAATAACAATTTTGGGATTAAAAGTTTTTATGGGTTCTCTTTACATATATATAGACCCCCTAATAACTTTATTTAGTGTGAAAACATTTATCTTTGAGGATCATTGGAAGAGAATTATCCAAATTTATAATGAGGTTTCTATTGTAATGTGTATATATAAGGATGTTCAAAAACAATACATGGATTCTATGTTTATTGGTAATGTATGCAGAGAAGGGAGAGTCAAATAGGGAGTCTACATCGGTATTATGTAATATAGAAATTTTATATTGGTGTTTTTTAGGAGTTACATAGAGGAAGTAGATCACATACGTGGTATGAATAACAGGTACATATGGTAGCAATCCATATGGTATGTTCGTGGATGAGTTTAATAGAATGGTTTTTTTCTTAGTAACATCACTATGAACAATGTACCACCTTGTAAGTATGTGGTGTGAAATTTTCTATGAGGATAATGTAAGAAATAGTAGTATAAAAAGAATAATAAATTCATGAAGAAATTTTCCATGAATAAAATTATAAATGGTAAAGTGTACCTAATATCATTGATGAAAAATGTGTTTTTATGGAAAACACACATAGGTCCGAAAAAGTTTAGTGCTAACATAGATAAACAGAAAATTATTCTGTAGGACCAGTGCATTAAATTTATTTAAGAGTGAAACTCATTATAAAATTTGAATAATTTTAAACCATGAAGGACAATTAGTTTACTCTAAATAATTTAATCATTGTGAATTGTAGTGGATTCTAGTATAATAGAACATAACCTTTATTTTCTGAATGGAATATCCCAATTAGTGTGAATTAAATAATATATCTATTTCTCTTCTATGATTTTATTATGTTAGTTTATATTGTTGTGATAAGAATATTGAATGGTGTTTTTTAGTGATTAAATAATAATGAAGAGGCTATTTTTCATCTATCATACCCTAAATCATCAATAACTCCTCTTAGGATATTTAATAGAGTAGTTCCAAGAATTATCATTCAGGAAAAAAAGTAAATTTAGTGGTATTATCTCAATGGTATCTATGGAAGTTTTTAAACCCAAATGGATTATGATCTTTAATGGAAATAATTTTTATTTGTGAAAGAATCATATGCAGTAAAACATTTGATATTTTGGAAAAAGAAGTATTTATAGTTGTGATGTATGGATTTCTTGGTTTGTATGGATAGTGGATCTTTATCAAAAGATTAAAATAATATAATTAAATGTTGATGGAATATCAATCAGTTCCTTATGTGTGGGGGGATATAAAACAATGTACATGTGTGTGATGTTTTGTAAATCATATCATTCCATTTGGGGAACTATGATCAATATCTATAAAGGTTATTCATAATTAAGAGAATATAAATTACATGTTCTCAGGAAAATGTATGATGACTTGGGGATGCACCTAAAAGAAAATGTCAATACATTATTGGAATGGGTGAATATTTTAATGGAGGACTTGTGTGGTATCAAGGTATCCCTTAGTTATGTAAATATTATTATATGAAACATGGGAAGAGTTCCACCACAACTGAACTAAAAATAATTTTTAATAAAGGATAATGATCCAAATTAATTTTCATTAGATATTCTTCACATTACTATAGTAACATGTGTAATAATAAATGATGTTATTGTATATGTGGAAAATGGGATGTCTAAATAGTTTCAAGGCCATGAAAAATATTTCTATAGAAGATTTCTTGGAAGAAGAAGAAGTTGATGAATTCCGGTAATTAGTTTCCTAAAGTATATAAAGAGAAATTAATGATTAAAATAAAACTTCTACTCATATTATTTAAAGGTTTCATGTTTTGAAAACATGTAGAAATGTGTCCCAAGTATACTCACGATGACGATGATGGTGATGAAATTCCCAGAAAGATTTTCTTAAATAATGTAAATGGTAAGAGAAATAAAAAGCATAATTTCTTCAAGAAAAAGAAACTAATTTTATAATAAAAAATAGTTTAGTATAATGTTATTTTGAAGAAAATAATGGGTGAAAATATCTTCGGAAAAATTAAATGGTGGCTACGCTGGGATGTTCACTAAAAATAGAAGATAGTTTAAATGATGAAGGAGAATTATAAGGATGTTTTGATCTCTAAGATGAATTACATGACACATTTTAAGAGACTAATGTTTATAGATCTATAAAAAAGAAATCCAATAGATTATTTCATGATACCACATAAATAATAAAGAATTTGAGAAGTCTAGGTGAAGGAATAATTTGAAAAACTAAAATCCCTGAATCCTAAAGTTTTTTAAAAGGACATTTAATGAAATCTCTAATTAATGGAATATATGAGTGTTATCTATGGTTTGAATATGGACATGAAATGTTTTTTATATAATTTTTAATAGGTTTAGGATAATTTTTTTAGCCTATGATGAAATGTAGAGGATCAGGAGAGACTATTTTCTCCAAATTTGACTTCTGGAAAAAAGACCAATTAAGTGACATAAAAATTGTAGAGTAGTGCATAGAGGTCTAGAAAATTTGGAAATGTACTATATTTTGAAGAAAAAATATTATATTAGTGACAAGGACATCATAATTCTTATTTATGAACATAATAGAGTGATACTTGATGTTAGACCCCAATCTCCCACTCCAAAGTTGAATATCAATTTGGGTATGGATCATAATTAAGTTATTCATAGAACATAATCATGAATTGGTACTGATATAATCAGATATAATATTGAACATTATTCTTGCTGTTATTACTATATAAATATTGGACATTCCCAATATGATTATTCCATATCCAAGATATACTAAAAGAAGCAAGAGAAACAAAGGTAGACTAATAGAATTTAATATTATAAAAATTATTTCGATCATCACAATTTTTAATATAGATTATTAAGAAATATTATAAGGTATTTCTCATTAATAATATAGATAAATATTCTAATTAATACTCAGATTGGTTCTACAAAACTCCTCAAATAATTTTCATGAAAAAATGAAAACAAAAAAATTGATTTTTCTGTTTTTAATATAAATTTTGACCTTTATAATCCGAATAAGTTCAATCACATCAATAAAAAACAATTGAGAATCCAAATATATGGATCAAAATAAATGTTTTAAGAATGTATTTGTTACTGATATTTTCATGAAATCTTATAATCATATTAGTTTTTGGATTTTTTATAGTTAATATACATATCATATGATAAAAAAGAACCATATTATCATAATAATCAAGTATGCAAGGGAAGGATTTATTAGATTTAGAACTTCTTAAGTCCTTTAAATTATTGTATTAGGAAAATAAAAAATTTGGGACAAAGATATGAGACATGTATATGTCTTGGTCATCAATGGTAGAAGTCAAAAGTTACGTAGTGTCAGCCCAATGTGTGACTTAGTACAAGAAATAAAGCTTACCATAAATATCAATATCATTAATAGAAAGGATTGTGTGGTTTTTATATAGGGGAATCAAGTGTAGGGTAATCTATATTTTATTTATAGAGAATAAGATATGTTTTTTCTAGAAAAGGAAGAAGAAAATAGGTTTAGGTATATACGACTTATCATTTTTATCAAATCATCCTTAGAATATCTGGTGAAAATTAATGGAAATATAGACCACCCAAAGATATCGAGTGATCGTGAAAACATGAACAATTAATTTCAAAAAGAAAATATTACTTAAAATTTGTATAAAATAAAAATAAAAAACAACAGTAGTAATTTGACTAGTTCATGTTGATATGTGTTTCCAATATCACCATAATCAATTAATGGGGTGATATATTATGTATTTTACAATGATGGTTATTGTATGTTGGAATTGATTATGGTTATCACTAATAATTTTAAGGTGTCCACTTGCATTACAGAACATTAGTGGGAGACTAAAAAGTTGGTTAGGAAAAAATTAAAAACATTTAATTTATAATGTTATAGTGTTTAGAAACATCTCAGTAGATAATTATCTCATGTATCATAAGATAAGGCACCCAGTTTTATTACTATAAACTACTTAGAGAAATGGTGTGGTTGATAAGAGAAATTGGGATATAAATAATATTTATTTAATGATAATTATTGATAATTTCATACCAAATAATTTATGGAAGGAATCTATAAATACATTTTTATTAATTTTTTATAGATATTTGTTCTTTTTGAGAGAATAAAAAACTTCATATAAGCTATGTTATTGACGAAATCTAGCATTGAATTACATTTAAATATTTAAAAGTAAGTATTTCAATATCAACAAAAATAAACATTGGAAATTTAAATCCCATTGAGGTGATGAGATTTTTATTGGATACATTGGATAAATCAAATAATATAAATACATATATGTAGTTTTGAAAAGTTTTTCCCATTAATGATGTCACTATAACATCCCTTTACTTTTTATGTGTTTTGACCCATTGATATGAGATCCTAATATTTGGATATCTTTATAGGTTGTTTTTGGTATTTTACCAAAGCCTTTTTAAATATTTATAAGATTTTGCAGGGTTTGGGAATGGTTTAAACAAAGTACGAAACTTTCTACATGGTTTGTGCATGGTATAAATGTGGTTTAGACATTGTGTGAAACCTGTTGCACAATTTTTGCATCATTAGTACTAACCATGGGACTTTCCCAGAAAACTATGCACGTGATAATTAATGTTATGAATATGGATATTAACATCCCAACCCCCCCCCCCCACCCTCCCCACTACATAATTAACTCCAAAATCCTCCCACTGTATCATAATATAATTAATTAGATTTCGGGAGCCCTTCAGATCCCTTTTTTATCCCCATGCATAATATCATGGTAGATAGAAGTGCCAATCTAATAGGATATTTTCTCTTATAATGAGTTCTTTTATTCCTAATCATGAATCTCCCTTATCCTATTGATCCCCCCTTCATAAAGGTTATAATTCCATTAATTTTTTTTGGATATTTATTGATTAACATGGGATTAAAGATATAGGATCTCCTCCCTGTTCTTTCAAGATCAAACTTGTTAGATATGATGATCGCTATCGAAGGTGAAGCATCTCAGATACAGTGTGGTTGTATTCCATATATTCCATGTAGGTGTTTATATGATTTTCCTTAGTTTTGTGATTCATTGTTTCTAAATAAGTCATTGATTCTTGTTTCATAATTTCCAACACATGTTCTATGATTTTCTTCCATTTTATTCATCATAAAATATTATGTGACCAATTTCTATTGGAATTAGATATGAGATGAAGTAAATTTATTTGAATAAGATTTATTTCACACTTTTTTAATTCAAAAATTATATTATTGTTCAGATTTATTTTTAAAGAGATTTTAAAGGTTGTTTTTGTGAAATTGAGGGATTTTGTTGGATTTTGGTTTATTAAATGGGATTTTTCTACGGTTTTGATTCATAAAATAAACATCCATGATTTTAATTAATTTAATTAAACTATTTAATGTTTATTAAATAGTATAACAATCATTAATTTATTAAATTACCAAGAACTCCATTTGAATGATTTTTACCTTGAAATGCAATTGATGTTCTTGGGTTATTTGAAATAAGTTATTTATCTTCATTGAATGAGGGTATCAACCCATGTTTTAAAAGTTATTCAGTTTTTACATTGTAATTCTTATTTTAAATGAATCATGGGTTATTTTAAATAAATTATTATTTTATCGGTCCATTAGGAATATGAATGATGCTTTGTGAAAGAAAGTGGGTGATATTATACTTTTAAATATTGAATTATTTAATAGGATTTGGAATGAATTGATGAATTTTTAATGGACTGTTTGGTATTTTAATGATGATTTTTAAAAGGAAGTGAGTATTATTACCCTTTTAAATATTAAATTGTTTAAAAGGACTTGTAATGAGTTTATGATTGTTTTAATGGACCGTTTAACATTTATATGATGAATTGTAAAAGGAAGTGAGTACGATTACCCTTTTTGAATGTAAAAATTATTTAAATTGTTTTGAAGTGAAATTAGATAGAAAATTGTAAAATCCCCCAATTCCATTGAACTGGGGGGTTTTATGAAATTTATATTATTTTTTTGTAATTTAAATTTATGAATTTAATTATGAAATTTGATTGTGAAATTGAATGTTGAATTTATTTCAAATCCCTATCTGTGAAAATGGCTTAAAATTATTTTGGTTGAATCATATTGGTTTCGTATTTGTGAAAAGTCTTATTTTTAATTGAAAACCTATTGTGGTTTTTAAAGAGAAAATTACCAAATTTGAAATGGATAATGGGATTAATTGTATTTTAATAAGTCTTGAAATAAATTTTCCATCATTGTTGTATATTATATGATATGCAATATTTTAATAGTTAGTGAGTTATTATGGGAGACACATTATATTTTAAAATATTCTAAAACATCATATCAGCACATCCCTTACCTTAACTAGTGTTAATGAGTCCTCTTGGCCTTAGATCAAGGGACATATGCATAAAATTTTCCATATTCATAATGTTGGGATTCTATATCCTAAAACTAGAATACTTATTTGGAACATGATTGTGTTGCTCGATTTTTTGTACTTGGAATGTATAAATATATTTGTCACTATTTGAAACTATTTTACATGCCTTGTTAATTTATATGAACTATTTTATATAAATATTTTTATTAATCAATTTGTTTATAAATATTCTATCATATGAAATTTATAGCACGACTTGTATAAATATTATTTTGAAATGAAAATCATGATTAGTGAAAATTAGAAGCTCTTTAATTTGTTGTTAAACCTTTTGGAAGTAGAGTAACCTTGATTTCTTCATTTACTATTAATATGCACCTTGAATATATTTGGTTTATTCTTATTCATCTTTACATATCAGGTTTTTATTCATATATTTTATTGATTATCTATCTTTGTCTTGTTAAATAGTTTCCACAAATATTCAAGCAATTTTTTTGGTTTTTTAATGGTGAAATGTCATGTTTTACATGTTTAGTTTACTAAATGATTTTTAAATGCTAAAACTTATATCTAAAAACTAATCCTCAAACTTTCTATTTGTACTCCTACATTAGAATATTTTAATTACCTTGTGAATTATTTTCATATAATCCTTGGTGGAATCATACATTACTATTTATCTCACATCGAGCTTATAACTTTTGGTGTTTGGAACCCTTCACTACCATATAACAGGTTTTTGTTCTCTAAACTTATTTTGTGGGTTTGTGCTTGGGTGACCAAGGGTGGGTGACATGAAACATGGTGGGTTATCGTGGACCACCAGTAGTTGGGTTTTGGTGGTTATGTTCTGCTTTCAATTTTCTTATTGTCTCTTTGTAATTGATATGTATGTATTGATTTATATATCAGGTGATGTTTCCACATTATAATCTATTATTGAAATAATTTTTTCAAGAAATTGTTCTCAATGTTTTTGAAGGTCGAGGTTCTTGTCAGCGTCCCATTGAGATCAGTAACTATCTTCAGGTTAGTGGCGAATCAGCTTGGCTATTATTTTAGATGGTATTACTAGTTCGTTTGATACAAATGGGATCAGATGAGGTATTTTTCTAAAGGGAAATAATTTATTTTGAAATACATAAATTATTTGGGGTGAGTTATATTAGAAAAGAGATTAATAATGTGTCGAGACAGAAGAGAAAGTTTGTGAGTGGGTTCTTGATCACCATCCCTTCATGGTGATACTTTAGTTATGATATATGTTGGGACTTGAGTCATTATTTTGAGTTATTGTTTTTCTGGTTATAAATTATTTTTATATTCTCAATGATACTAAATTTTATTTGGATAATTTTTATTGGTTTTCGAATCCTAATAGAAGGATGACCACAGCGGCCCCATGTTTTCACAGTCTGGTAAACTGTGAAGAATCAGTGTGGATAATTGGGAAATCCAACAATGATTAGTTGTGAGGATGGTGTATGTTTTACCAGCACATACAACAAATATTTTTTTAATTCTAACACTCTTCTAAACATGAAAACTTTTTTATTTTTCTATATGTGAATTCACTTATGCGAGGTTGGTTATGTGGGATATTGATGTGTGTTGTTTCATGCTATTGTTTTTTTTGTTTAAATTTTAATCCCTTATTGATAATTCTAAATCATTTTTGAATACTAAATATTGAATTAATTATTTTTTGGTTTAGTAAAATGATAAATGTTGTGAACCATCAAAAATGATTTTTATTAACTTTTTGGTTTGGGAAACTAATTATAAAATATTCTTATGTGATGTGGTAAAACAATTTTTTAAGAATAAATTTGGTTTTTAATGGATTTAATGGAAATGGATTTCATATTTGAAAAAATGGGTTAATTATTTTAAACCCATTGAATAATTTAAAACAAGAGGTAACAGGCTTTTGAAACTATGAATGATTAATGACAAGAGTTATAATTTTTTATGGAAAGTCTAATGCATTGTAAATAGTGAAATGCTGTTTATTTTTTAAATCAATACAGCCTAGATACAGTTTGTTATGATTTTTTTGAAATATCATGTGCTCTTTTTGAGTGTTCTTCGATTCTAGAGTTGTCATTATTATGTTTTGTGATTTTCAAAAATGTCTCCCAAAAAGTCCATTAGGAAAGATAGGCTGATGATCCTTTTGATCAGTCCTCAGGTCAGTTCATTGATTTTTATAGAAGTTGAATCCTCTGTAAATGACTCTACCCAGACTCCATATCAAGTGATAGATCTAGAGACTTTCTAAACATTTAACCCCATCCTTGAGTTCTTGGATTATCATCCACCTTCTTATAAAATCTCTAAGAGTTTATAAAAAAATGTGTACATTTGGGTCTACTTAAGAAGTTATGTAAGATGTTAATCCAAAAATGATTATTTAGTCAGGAATATCATTCCCTAACAATGGGGAAATAAGTGATTCATGATAATTAGGCTCCATCCATAGGCCTTGGAGTGAATCCTTTCACACAGTGGAGGTTCTTTTGGTTGCCAACTTGTTGTTTCAGATGTCAAAGTGGAAATTATTTTAGTTTTCCTACAAATTTTTTGCCTTTTTTTGGAAAAATACTATTTTATCCTCTTTATGATATCTTAAGAACCATGGTGGGGTCATTTTTATTAGGGATATCATAATGGATTCATTTCTTGATATCTTGATTGTTGTTCTGTAGTGTTCCTCTTATTTTTACATGATATTTAGAGCTCAATTTTGATGTGTTTGATGATATATCATGCGAGAGGGGAGTCACCTATTGTTAATTAGATTTTATGTTTAATATGATTAAATATTTCCTTCGATAGACCTCGAGAATGTACTTTGGTAACTCAGATGATGTGGAATTTTGATAGACTAGTCACATAGTGGTGTTGGCATTTGTTTTAATGAGCTCATTGAGGTATGAGGATCTGTTTGAAAAATTCTTGGTTACCGTTGAGTACTTATACATGGGAGGAATAATTGTAAACCCTTCACCTTTCTTGTTAATGTATGATTTTTTATGTTTCTCCTTAGTTAGTGGTTGAAGTCTCTCCTTTGGGTTTTAAGGGACGTGATTTTCTTATGTAAAACAATTATGGTGAATCCTTAAATGGATGGAAGACCTATTATAGGTCCCTAATATTTCTCTTATTTAGATAAGTGTGATAACATTGGTGTTTTGATTTAGGAGTTGTTTGTGTTTTTAACCATTCGGTGAGTCTCACTTCTAGACCACAAACTATTCACCTCACAAGATAAGTGAGTTAGTTTTTGTTTTCTCATTGTGTTCTATCATTTAGAATTGATGATTTCATGGGCCCTAAAGTTCTATGGTGGTGAGTTTGTAACATCACATTACTTTTTTATAAATTTTTACTAATGTAGTTGTGCTTCTAATGTTTTTATCTCATTGAGTGTTGTTTTCAGAATTTTACTGAATCCTTTTAAAGGTTTCTAGGCCTTTTCATGGATTGAGCATGGTTTGTGCATGCTTTAAACAATGTCTGAAACATTCTTCATGGTTTTTTGTTTTTCTAAACAATGTTATAATAACGAATTCAATTTTATTCATGTTCTATGCATGGTTTAAAAAAAGTGTAAATTTTTTTTTCACGGTTTGCGCATGGATAATACTAACTATTTGAGTTTTCCAAGAAAACCATCCATAAGATAATTAATTTTATGAAAATTGATATTAAAGTTTCAATCCCTGCTAATTAACAGTAAAATCCTCCCACTCAATCACAACCTGATTATTTTTATTTTAGAAGACATCCGATCCATTTTTATCCTCTACGATCATCACATGGAGGATCGAAGTGCCAATCGAAGTGAAGTTCATCTCTTTTAGTGATTTCTTCCCTTCATGATCTTGGATCTCCCTTATCTTCTTGGTTCTATATTCTTAATTGTTATGATGGTCTTTTATTTTATTAGTATATAATTTATTGATGTTTAATTATAGACCTAGGATCTCCTCTTTTTTCTTTCAAAATCAATATTACTAGATCTGGTAATCGCCATTGAAGAAGACACATCTCAGATTCATTGTAGTCGGATTCCTAATATTTCATGTAGGTGATTCTATGATGTTAAATATTTTTTTGATTCATTTTTTCCTAGGTAATTGATAGATAAATGCTTCATCATTTGAGACACCTGTTATATGATTTATTCCTTTTAATTATTCATAAAAGATTCTTTGAACAATTTCCCTTAGAATTGGATACAACATGAAATAAAAGTCATGAATTTTATTTCTCTCACCTTTTTGTGAATTAAAAAATGACATTATTTTCTAGATTTATTTAAAAAGATTTTTTAAAAGATTTTTTCTCAATTTGGGGGTTTCTGTATTTTGATTTATTAAATGGGCTTTGGCCTAAGTTTCTATTTATAAAACAATTCTAGGATTGGAATTAATTCAATTGTACAATTGGATGGATTCTAAATATTTTAAAATTATTTAATTTATTAAATGACCAAGAATCCCTTTTGAATGATTTTTAAATTAATTTTTTAATTGATGTTCTTAGGTTATTTGAAATAAATGATTTCTATTTATTGAAAGAGGTTGTAAACCCATTTTTTAACATTATTCAATATTTTCTTAAATTTTAATACTTTCTTTAAATTAATTAGGGATGATTTGTAATAACATATTATTTTAAAGGCTTGTATTTAATTTTAATGAGAATTTTTTAAAATAATCATGTATAATTACACTTTTATGTATTAAATTGTTGAAAATTATTTGGAATAAATTGGTTATTGTTTTAATGGCCCTTTTGGAATTTAAATCGTGATTTGTGAAAGGAAGTGTATGTTATTACCCTTCTAAAAATGGGGTTGTTTAAAATTATATGGAATGAATTGATGATTGTTTTAATATCATTTTTTATGATAAATTTTGAATGGATGAGATTATGGTTAACCTCCTTGAATGTTTAAATTATTTAAAGGGGATTGAATTAAAATTTGATAGAAAATTGTGAAAAAAACCTCAATTACATTGAATTGGGGTTTGTAATGAAATTGATAGAATTTGATTAGAAATAAAAATAAAAAATTGTATTGTGAAATTGGATTGTGAAATTGAATGGTGAATTTAATTATAATCCCTACTTTTTAAAATGTATTGAATATGGTTTTGGTGGAAACCCATGGGTCTAATTTTTTTGGAAATTCATGTTTTTTATTATGTACCTGGTTTAGTTTTTAATGAGAAAATAGGAATATTTAAAATGGTGAATGAGATTAATTATATTTTATGAATTATTGAAATAAATTTCTAGTTGTTGTTTTTAATTAGATAATATTCAAGCCTTAGGTAGTTAGTGAGTTATTTTGGGAGACAATTTATGATTTACAATGTTCTATAACATCATATCAGCGCATCCCATTAATTAGTTGATGTTTATGAGTCATACTTACCTTGGTTCAGGAGAAATATGTACATACTTTTTCATATTCATAGTGTTGGGTCCCAATACCATTGAACTATCATAACTATTTGGCACATAACCATGCTACATTCTTATTTGTATTTGGAATGTGTATATATATATATTCAACTATTATAAACTATTTTACATTCCTTGTGAATTTATATAAACTTTTTTATATAAATTTATTGTTAATCTATTTGATTAGAAATATTATATCATCTGAAATTTAAATAATGATCTGTTTAAAGATACTTATGAAATGAAAAACCTATTGAATAAAAAATGTAATCTAGTTTCATTGTTGTTAAACCATTTATCACTATACATTCCTTTCTTACATATTTTAAAATTAATAGTAATTGTGTATATATGGTTTTGATTCTAATTATTATCTACATATCAGGTTCATATTCTCATCTTTTCTTGATTACCTAATATTATCTTGTGAAACGGTTCCCAAATAATTTCTAAAAAATGTTTGATTTTTAAATGGTGAAATGTCATGTTTCAGAGGTTTTGGTTTATAAATGAATTTTAAATGCTAATTTTTTGAACTAATCCTTATACTCTCCCATTTTAGTCCTATTTTAGAATACGTAAATTTTCTTATAAATTAATTTCATATAATCTTTTGTTGAATCCTTCTTTGTTGCTTATCCCACACCCTACTTGTACCTTTTTATGTTTGAAACACTTTCCTATCTTATAGAATGTGTTAGTTATCTCACCTTACTTCATGAATTAATTCATGGGTGACCAAGGGTTAGTGAAGTGGGATATCTTGGGTGGTTGTGGACCACCAGGAGAGGATTTTTAGTGGTTATTTATGAAATTTATTTTTTAGTCCCTCTTTGGACTTGATGTGTATTTATTGATTTATATATCGGGTAATTCGGCTACATTGTAGTCTGTTATTGAAATAATTTGAGGATTAAATCATTCCCAATGGAATTTTTTTAATTCCCATGTGCTTGTCATTGGCCCATATAGATCAAAAATTCTCTTCAGGTTAGTGGTGAATCAGCTCAGGTATCTGTTAATATGGAATTTTAGGTTGGTTCATTATAGTCATCGTAATGGAGAATGACTTTTTTCATCATTTAATATGTGACTAGATTTAATAGGATAATTTTGGAGAGATTATCAGCCAAATTGGATCACAAGTATTTGAGACAGATTGTAAAGAAGACTCTAATATTAAGTAGGATGAATTCAAAGTAATAATTTTATAGAAACCAAATATCTGAGATAAAATTTGTAGGAATAATATATTTATTTGTTAGAGAATTTTTTTGTGGTTGAGGAGAACGATTTCTCTACATCAAACATATTTCCTATAATAGGTAGATTTTAATTATTTTAAAGAAGCTATAAAAGTTGAAAATTGTGTTCAATCAATGAATGGAGAACTTAACAAATAGTGAAGAATCATAATTGGATAATTTTTCATGGAAAGAAGATATAATGAATTTTGGACTAAATGGATCTTCCATAAAAAAAGATAAATAAAGATGACATGGTGATTAAAAAATAACAACTAATGTGTAAGGGTAACTCTTATATTGTGGGTATTAATATTGATGAAGTATTTTAACATATTTAATGGTTGAATATAATTAATATATTCATAGGAATAATTTTTAAAAGACAACCCAAAGTGTTCTAGATGGATTTAAAATTTGTATTTGAAAATTTAGTTCCAAATGAAGAGTTTTAAATAAAATAATGAAATCAATTTCTTAATCAAATATCTAAGAATATTTATTGTGGGTAAAAAGGGATTTATATGGGATGAAGTAGGCATGAATAGAAAGTTATTAAAAATATTATCCATACCCAGTGAAGCTTGGTTTTCAGAATGGTGGATTTGATTATAATCTCTATGTCAACATTGAGAGTAATCAAAGGATTATAGTTATAGTTTTTTTGGACAACATGATATATGGTGGAGTAGGTGAATCCCAATGAAAAATGTTTTCATATTTCATGAAGTGATATTTCTAAATGTCTATGATTAGAGAAAATACATTTTTACTTGTTTAGTAGGTGACCCAAAGAAGGAATTATAAATCCATTTTTCTAAATATATATGCTAATAAGTATCTAAAAAGATTCAAAATGGATGATTCCATGATTATTATGACATCAGTTTCTACCTGAATAATTTTTTCAATATATGATAATAGAAACACTATTATTACCAAATAATATAGGTTGATTAGTGTAATCCTATTTTAATTAATAGTTTTACCAAAATAAATTATATTTTACATGTATCATGTGACAATATATCAAATTATACCCATATAAATAACTTTTTTTGTAAATAGAATATTGTGGTTTATCATAGGTGTTGGATATGGTTCCATAGTATGAAAGTATAAGTACTTTATCATTATTTACATTTTCCCCATGAATTTTAATGAAGCCCCTTATCAAATAATGATATTTCCTTTTCAATAAATATCTTATGATAATCTCTTAAGGATATGTGTCATGTCAATAGTATATAGTATATCTTCCCTCTATGATGAGATACATTATATTATATAATAGTGTCTCTTAAACCCATGATCAATGGTCAGATGATATTGATTGATGGGACACAAACTCTATAGCTTATCGGGGTTTGGAATTTTATAATTCATTGAGGCACTTTCTCATGTTGTTTTCTTTTTTTGTAATCTCTAGGAGGAAAGACTATGAGAATAGGACCGCTAGTAATAAATCCACATTTTATGTGTAATTGAGTATTCCTATATGAGAACATGTGTGTTGATCCTTATAAAATAATATTATAATTAATGAATACCATAATCCATGTAATCTGATGTATTGATGAGAACCATAATGCTATATTTTCATAGAGAAGTAGGATATGTTGTGCGACACATGGAAGGAATGATATATCCCTTCTATATCTTGACTCAATATTTCATTTAAGGTTTTAGGACTTCTAACTCTTGTTATGACTTGGGGTAACTAAGAATAAAGAGTTAAGTAACTATTTATCCCAGATATTAGGATTATAGAGTCTACTAAATAGATTAAGAAATAGTGAGGTAATGTAGTTATAATGTTATTCTTATATGAAACCCTTAAAATAACTTATCATGCCCAAATCTAGGATATGATAAAGGTAAAATGGATATTTGACACAAGATTGTAGAGACCCGAAGCTTGACGTACAAGGATATTACATTACTTTTGCGGAATACTTATAACAAAAACACACACACAAGGACCGTAATAGTTTAGTGTCTTTGGAAACTCGGAATACAATCTTCTAATCATGGTGAATGATCTTCAACATCTCCCATAAAGATCTTCCTTTTTTTACCTAAAACCGTTCTTTACATCCTGGGGAAAAGAAAACATAAAATGGTGAGCTCAAATGCTCAGTAAGGGTAAACAAAAAAAAATATCAATCACATCATATTCATAAGAACATAACTTTTGGAAATCTTAACCTGCAAAAGAGAGCATAATTTCATAACATGGGATAAATCATAGTAGTGAAATGGAATCCCAATAATCATAACATAAAACTTGAAACTTTGTGGAATACACACCAAATAATAGAGAATAATTTCTTATTAGTCAAGACTCATTGCCAAGACTATCTTAGTGGAAAAAGTCCATTTCTGAACCGAGTTCACTCCTCGTTTCAGTCCTGTTTCACTGAACCGGTATAACCTATCGTTCTAGCCATGTCTATCTAACGAGATATAAAATCTTTATCCAATTCATTGGAGGGAGATATAGGTCCCACCCATCTCATAATGAAATCATTCTTACTTGTGCCACAAAATAAACATACATAATTCATAATAACCCAATAAATAAAAAGGGTTTCATAAACATCATCCCATTATCACATAATCCATATAAAAGAAATGGATATCATTTCATAATAAGAAAAGTGACACCATGTAAATTTTAGAGACATGATACTTGAAACATACACATATGAAATAATGTCATCTTAGATGAAAAATAGTTTTGATAAAATACTTCAAATGAATTCTTGAGGAAAACATACTTTCTTCTTCAAAATCATTCTCTTTTCACAAAATGAAATTCAATTTTAAAAGAAATGGATTTTGTTGAAAATATTAATGAAATATTTTTGAGTAATCTTCATGAAAATAAGGCTGTATAAAACTATAAAAATTCATTCGTGCCATATAAGTTAAAAAACATTCTTCTCGTACTTTTGTTGGAAAAGTCAAAAATTACTTCGTAATGTAAAAAAAGATAGATTCCTTAAAAAACATGTAGTAAAAGTCAAAATGGGTGGAAAGGATATTAAACATACATAAAAACACTTTTAGAAAACATGGATATGGATGATAACAATAACCCCAGTAAATACTTATGTATAAGCAATCTCGGATAAAAAAATGAGATTTGAAAAATTATCCCTTACCTTAGGTCTGATATGCTTCGTACGTATCCAAAAATCATGTATAATGATTTAAATAATGTCATTGACTTATTACAGAATCATATTCATTTTTATGATATCATATATGTTTCACTTATGACTTTATATTACCCGTTCTTTTGTGAATTCCATGTTAAAGCAATGTTTTGGGTAAAATCATTTTATTTATCCTATGTGTTTTGACTTGTCGTTCTTGATATTATTACTTATATCCTGATTTACCTAATTCATGAATTTAAAACATGATTTATATATAATATATATTCATCATATACATATATATTATAGATCGATAAAAGGAATGAAATACACCGTTCATGGAGACGGTAGGCCGTACGTACGCATGAACGCTGTTTTCCCTTCCCTTTTTGAATTGAATGGAATTAAGTAAATGACATACATATATATATATACATAAATCCAGTATCATTATTATGTCATATATTTAATTATTATTCATTAAATATTCTTTATAATCATTCATGAATGGTTAACATGGAGAGTGAATCTCATCGCATCGTGGAGACGGTAGTCCGTACGTACGCACGAGCGATGATATCATTCCCAAGATCGTGGAATTGTATTAAAGTATATGTATAATATTACATAATTAATATCAAATTACAATAATAATATATATTCATTACTTTCACCACTATACCCATCCATGTAAGGTGGTGGTGGAAAATAGATTACACCACGGCGTGGAGACGGTATTCCGTACGTATGCACGCGCGGTGATTTCGTTTTCCGTTGGATGGATAGATGGTGAAATATGGTTGTTTCATAATTATAATAACATATTAGTATATTATTGATACTTATGTTATTACCTCATAATGATACAACTAAAAAAAGAAGTGGAAGAAGAAATAAAGTTGAAAGAATCGGTAATGGACATTACCTCTTCTTTGAAGCGCCTCTTCGAGACCTCCTCTTATGGCACTAAAATTGGTCTTTGAAGAATACCAGGACCTATAGGATTTTTCTAGGGAAGTGAAGAAGATAATTTGACAGGGTTTGGCCGAGCATGAAGGCTAAAAGTGGTGTGAGGAAGAGAGGGGGGAGGTGCCCTTTTATAAAGGAGGAGAGGGGCTCCTTTGGAAAAATAAAAATATTATTTTATTATAAAGTCATATTCGGTTGTAAATAGCTCCAAATTGATTTATTTTGAAGCTAAGGTGGGTATGGATCGAAATCATCTCATCCAATTGAATTTAGACAAGTTTAGGTTCCTATTTTAACCTTATAATTTACATTAAACATTAAGTTAAATAATTTTACTTTTACTGTGTCTTCTTGTGTTCTTACACTATAAGGTTAATAACCATACTATAACAAGCCAAAAGAACCCCAAGTTGCTTATTATTAATATATATAACCTTATCTCAGTCATTTGGCCGAACCTTATATTTTTAGGAATAAAATAACAATAAATAGTATAATATTTGTTTTAAAAACAATTTTATGTCCATTTTGACACTATTTGGTAACTGATTTGTGTGAAAATCATAACAGAATGATTAGTTTGAAAAAAATTAATTAAATACATACTAAAATGTCATATTAACAAATAAAATTATTGTACATAATGAAAAGTCTCAAATTACATTTATTTGTGTATTTATAACATTAATTATGTTAATATTTCATTAATAGGATAATTACTGCATCATCATTGTATCATAAATAAATTTAATTAATTTAAGTCTAAAAATTACAAATAAAATACCTTTATGTTGGAAATCTTTTTAGATTTCTAATGAATATTTATAGTAGAATTTATCTTATGTGTAACCCCATAGTAAAAATGAATTATTTATTAAGCTTTGATTTTAACTATTTTAACCCTTCTTTAAATAAATTAATAATAAATGTCCTAATCTAATCCAAGTGGGCCTAAATGGTCATATTTTATTCCGAGGGTTGTTTTTGGTTGAATTACACTTGTAAAATAGAAATAGGACATGTGTTAGGGTTATAATAATATCATTTTTACCCTTAATTACCCTATTTACTTTTAACCGTGGTAAATAAAAGTAAAAAGTTACTATTCACCAAAATTATTTTCATCTCATTGAACCACATTTTACTTACTGACATCAACCGTGTCTCTCGGATTTTGGGAATTCCACTCATAGAAGCGGTAATATTAAGTTTTATGAAGAATTCAGTTTTTTTAACTACCACTTAGTGGTTTCACTATTCATCAAAAATTGAATGTTTTCAGAAAAATTCCAAAAATTAGGCCTAAGCTATATTTGATAATATGAACTAAAAAATGATGTCTATTTTACCAAATTCAAAACATATCAGTTGCATTAATTAATTTAAAAATTAATTCCCGTCCTCAAAACAAATAGCGTGTTCTTAAGAGATAATAACTATCGAAAGATTGACAGATGTTTATGTCTGGTTTAAATGTAGAATTACATCCAATGACCAAAATTGTATTAAATTGTAAAAATATATTCTAAATATACTTTAAAACCACTCAAAATAATAATTTATCACTATTAATTATTTCGATTAAAAAAGTTGTTTCAAATAAAATTTAGTAATTTTCACTATTCATCAGATTATGAAAGTTATCCGAAAAGTACCAAAATTTCACCTTAGGATAAATTCGATACTCCGAATCCAAAAATGAATTCCATTTTGAGAGATAAAATTTCTAAAATTTTAAAAGGTGGTTATTACTATTCATACGGCTAGTTTTAATAATATTTTAATAGCATATCGTTGTTTAGTGAAACTCGGTATTGCGTACTACACACGTTATCGAGGAAGGTAGTGATTGCGTGTAATGAAAGGCAAGTAAAGGATGCATGTTGTGAAATATTCTTTTGGTGTAGCGTACAACACAAGACATTAATGAAATTAAAAAGAATATTTTTCATAAAATCACGGGGTGTTACAAGAATATCAATGAAATAATATATTCATAAACTAATGGGGAGTGCAATTTAGTTTAAAAATTTGTGTTATATTAATGAAATTTAAATTTATTAATATATTACTATAATCAATAAAGTATTAAAAATATTCTCTTTTTTTTTGAAATAAGAAACCAAAAAACACAGATAATAATATTGAGGTCCATACTAGAAAAAGATAAATTTATCATTGATGAAAATTTTCAAGAATGGTATAGGCAGTTATGTGTTATACAACACCGTGGACATAAATTATACATTTTGGAAACATCACTTCCTATGTTACATATAAAATTAGCTAGTGATGAAGAAGTATCTTTCTACCTAAAACGCATGTTTGAGGGAATTTAAATAGAAATTTTCATTATATCCTTTATGTATAGTGCGATATTAAACAACATTAATATAATGATACATATAAAATCATTTCTCACCATCATGATCATTATCAAAACAAGGGAGAATGGATAGATCTCAAAACATCAATGCAATTTCCATAGATAATCATGGATATTTAATGATAGTTGGGCCTCATATAGTCAATATGATTGGACATGTAAAATACATAGACATATTTGAGTTTAAAACCCCTAATGAGTTGCACATAGATCTCATTCTGTCACCACTAAAAGAAAAATTTTGAGTTTCATTAGGAATTTTATTATGAGAAATAACAAGAATAATATTTTGAAAATTCTTACTCTCATTAAAAAATATAAATATATGGGGAATGGAAAAATCATGATCGTTGTGGTGAATAAGAAAAGAAATAATAATGAAATATGATTGGAGACTCATTCTAAATCTAAGGATCTAGAGCATTGTCCTTCCAAGAAGTTGAAGATCTAACAACAAGAAAATGAGAAGAAAGTATTTTATTTTTTATACTGAATAAAGATCTACTATAAGAGGTAATACACATATCTAAATAAGAAATGGGAAGATCTTGGTTCATTCATTATCGAGTGTAATATTTCCATATCAGTAATTTGGGAATATTGGTACTATAGGTCGTTCTCACATTTATGTCTAAAAAATAACCAGGAAAATTTTGGATGGTTTCTAGTGGTGAGGTGGATATATGGGCCACCAATGGAGTGTGGTTGGATGATATAATCATTAGATACTACCACCTCATATTGGATACATGACCGGTCCTGGTTTTAAGGAACATTTACTATGTTTGTTTTGTTTCCAAGAACATAGTTTCTATTTCTTATTTATATATGGATGGAATTATTTTTCAACAATGGAAAATGAGTTTCTTATTTTATAAATATATCATTTTTTTGGTTTTTAATTGATAAATAATGGTAATTATGTAATTAATTATGTTAAAAAATATTTTAAATTGGTAACAGCTCAAATTACCATGACTCAATTTTCACCTTTTTCTAGAATCACTACATTAGTCTTGAAAATGAATAGTGTTTGATGAAGATATATGAAGATGGTTATATAGTATTGTATGACATTAATTCACATGAATGATGTTGTGATTATTTAAATGTATTGGTGATAAAAGCACCGTTTAGTGGTAAAGGGAAAAAAGGGCTACATAGCTTCTAATATTGGGAACTATTAATGTGTGTAAGAATTTTCAAATAAAATCTAGAGCAAGATTCTTGTTCTTTATTTCTTTTACCAATGAATTGAGAAGGTATAATTACATCTACTTATTGAGGTATAATTTCAAATCGTTTGGGATGTTCAACAAGTTTTAGAATAAAAATGATAATCATCTTGGTAAGAAGATAAATTAACATTGATCATATTGAGGTGGATAATATCTTATAAAAGAGTTTATCATAGTTCTATAGGTGAATGTGATTTTTTCGCAACTCACTCCACCATATTCAATGAATTTTAATAGTTTTAGTTAAATGAATAAAACATACCTTTCTAGGTATGGTAAGGTCGATGAAGAGTCATGTAATCCATTTGTTATCCTTTTTGTATATGTATTACACAATGTAGTATACAAAGTACACTGAGTACTAACAATATAGTAAAATGGTATTAACTTTGAGTTATGGAGTGAAAAAAACTACTTTGTCACATCCCTATGAATGGTGGTGTAAGGTGTTTGTTAATGAAATATAAAGCTATAAAATGTTACTCTAAGGAAAATGTGTATCGTCATAGGTTAACCTATGGATCTAAGGTGATACAACCTATATAATCTTTTAACTAAAAGGGTAAAAAAATTTATACATGATATATTAAATTAGATAGAAGCCACCCATGTTAAGTATAGTAGGAAAAATATTTAATTCAATGATGTTAATGCTCAAGATACACAATATTTTTATAGTAATAGATTCCATAGGGACCAATGGATAATTGTTTCTTGAAACATTGGTACCATTTAAGAGCAGCAATGTTGTTTGAGAATCAAAATGATATTATCTTTTAGTCATAGATTATTTTAAATAATTATTAGTTGACAATAATGACATTAAATTCTACAAGGAGGCAATATAGATCTGCAAAGAGACAATATGGAAAGAATATATGAATTTTGAATTGTATTCCATGTTGGATAACTATTTTTGGGTTCAGATATATCTTTCAGATGATGTAAATATATTTGTGTGTAAATTGAGAATTAAAAATAAAATCAATACATATAAGATCATATTATCATCAATAACTTATATCCAGTACCTAAAGGGTTTAAATAATTTCAGGAAATGACTATGAAAAAAATACTTTTCTCATGTTTATAAAATTAATTATAATACAATTCTAACAAAAATATCATATTACCATGACTATGATATTTGGAATATGGATGTCAAAACGTCATTAATTAATGATGAATTTCAATAATATGCGTATATGACACAACTAGAAGGGCTTATTTCCCTTTGAATGTCAAAAAATTTATTTAAGTTATAGAGATCAATTTATGCATTAAAAAAGTATTTAGGTCACGGGACATTCAAATTGATTAGTGGTTAAAAAATTTGGTTTCATTAAGAATGAATGTGAGGCATGTGTTTAAAGATATTTTTGTGGGATTGGAGTCATTTTCATAGTAGTGTATTCTAGGTAAGTAATACTAAATAAAACATGATACTATCTATACAAGATATTAAGGTTTGGCTTAAAAAGTTATTGGCCATGAAAGAATTAAGTGAAGAAAACTATATTCTAGTGATGAAAATCTTGTGTGATAGATCAAAGTGTCATCTTGGACTATTTTAAAGTACATACGTTGACTATATACTAAGGATATTTAGTATTAAAAAATCCAAGATGGGATTAGTTCTAGTGTCACATGGTATCCATCAATCTGAGAAGATGTTTCCTCAGACACAATAGGAAAGAGAAAGAATTAGTAATACCCCATACTATTTAGTGGTAGTATCTATGATGTATGACTTATCATACACAATTCATTATGTTTCCCATTCTTTTAACATTGTAGAGAGATATTCAAATAGTGTTGGTTAATAAAATTGGATTTATGTTATATATATATTTAAGTATATAAATTGAACTATGGATATGTTCTAGGTTTATTGAGGAGATGAAGAGCTAGTTATTAGGGGTTTAAATGATTCACGCTTTTTGATAGATTATAATGATCTAAAGTTAATTCCATGAAATTTATTTTTTATCAATGGTGGAGCTGTGAGTTGGGAGATTTCATAGAAGATTTATTATTATAAATTGGATTTTTAGAATATTACAACTTACGATATATCCATGTATGTTTCATAGATTCTTAACATTTTCCAAGAGCATTATATGGTTTGAAACAATTTAGAATTAATTATAGTTTACTGTGATAACCCTGCAGTAATGTCCTTTTCTATAAGGGAAAGGTCACATCAATGAAATAATTATATACATCAAAAGTTTCATCTCTATAGGGATTTTTCTCAATGAGTTGATGTTATAGTAATCAACTTATCCAAGGAAGAAAATGTGTTCTTCCACATAATAAAGGATCATTCTTAGCAATGGCCTGAGTACCATGAGCAAGATAGTGGAATAAATGTTGTTAATTGTTGTATCTAGTGAATCTGGGAGTTTGTTAGAGTTAGTACACAAGAGCTATCTTATAAATACTCTAGGATTATATGAATTCATTATCATGAATGTTAATGAATATTCTGGTAAAATTATAATTGATCATCTGTAAGATGTTGTGTTTTATATTGACCCAAGGAAACATGTTGTGTTGATAGTATGTATTAGTTCCTCTTTATGTTGAGATACATTAGATTCTATGATAGTATTTCTTAAAAGTATATTTTATGATCGAATTATATTTTTTGACATGACACATATGATATTGGTTGTCTGAGGTGGGAGTCCCATAAGTCATCGAGACACCTTTTCATGGGGTTCTCCCTTGGTAATCTCTAGGAAGAGAGATTATTTGAACATATCCAATAGTAGGATATCCAAATTTTATGTTTCATTATATTTTCCTCTCAACATATGTGTGTGTTGTTAATTAACCTTTAATATTATCATAAATGAATACCATAAGACATATATATTAATGTATTGATGAAATTAATGATGACATATGTTCACAAATAATTAGGATATGTTAGAAGCATCATGAGTGATAATGAATTAATGGATAATATGATAAATTATTTAACCATTATGTCAGTTAAAAAGTTGATATCTTGGGCCCTTTTAGGGGAATGGAACTTCCTAGATAAACCCATGACAATTTCGTTTTATAGGAAAGTTTATTTCTAGAAAATTGGAGAATGTTTCCTCAAGAAAATGGGTTCATGACACAAGTATGCAACCTTCTTCATAAGATATATTATAATACAAGGATTATATTACATATTAAGAGTTTATAAGAGGTTATTTTTCACTATGAATGAAGTGCCCGGACCAGTGTGAATCACTATGTGCGGGAGGGCGGAATCAGTTATCCCTTTAAATATTTTTACTAATTGATTCTTTTGGATTAAACATATATGGATGGTTAAAGCCTCGATCCAATCTTCTTGTGTCTCTAATCCTGACCTCAAATGATCTTGTTAATGTAAAAGTACTAAACACAAGGATTTACAATGTTCGGTTCAATGAACTACTCCTTGATATGTTGATTATTCGCCCCAAAACAGATTCTACACTCTAATTTGGTTAGTAATTACAATAGTTTTTATAGAGTCCCATTTTATCTCTCATAAGTCCCACAGGAGGTTCCCTATACTGCTTCCAATAGTAGTACTAGAGTCCCATTGGACTGCTTCAGAGTCCCAATGAAGTCTTCTTCTCCTCCCTAAATTTCACTATGTTCTACAAGCTCTCGAGTCACACGAGCATATTCATTCTTTGAGTTATTCTTTGATTCATTGTAGATGATCTTCTGAACCTCCCACATAGGATTGATGAATCACACATGCCTGTGGATCTGCTCAAGAATATTCAACATCCTTTGTTAATGTCTGTTAGCCTTGCTCACTAATTCTGATCACTTCTATTGATCAATGATCAGTTCAATAATGCTCTGGCAGTTCCTTTTTTTATGATGAAGACCTGGCCTCACTAAGATGTGTGCCAATGGTGAACATAACTTCTTAAAGAATATAATATACAAGAATTATCTTTCTCAATATCAGCATTTTCTTTCTTCTTGGATTCTCAAACACTGTAAACTCATATAGAAGATCTTCTTTAACTCAGTCTGGCTTTTGTCTCAATACTCATTCACATCATGCATGGATTTCATGGGATCCCATACTTATTTTATTTGGATATCTCAATTATTTAATCTTCATACATGCAATTCATGCCACACAAGTCTTCATTATGTGTAAATGGTCATGCATGAATGCATGCACTCTTCTTGGTGCAACACACTTCTAATAAATTTTTTTTTCAATATGCACACACAATTTATTCTTTACGTGTGCATGGACATGCATGAATGCATGTCACTCAAACTCACCACTTCTTGGTAATATTCACACACACATCTCTTTTTTTCTTCAAGTTCATTAAGTATGTATGTGCATGCACATTACTTCTTCACTTGTGCATTTCCATTATTGATGAATATAAGATATTCACATTGCACACACAAAATCTGCCTCTTATTTGAGTGCATTAACATATGAATATTGTTCACTTATTATTTCTTTTTCATGTATTCACACAAATTTCGTTGTTTTCTTTTCATGAAAATGTCTTAAACTCATGCACATGTATGCATGTGCATCATACATGGATTCTCTTCCACACACATACTACCTTGGCTCCCATCTCCTTATCCTAGGGTCGTTTATGTATACATTGTCCTTTTCATGTTCTCACGCAAAGGGTGTGTGTGGTTTCATTTCATAAACCAGGATGGTTCGCGGTCCTTCTCTTCATGAACCAAAACTGGTGTGTGGCTCCTTCCTTCATGAACTGAGAGTGGTTATTGGTTCTACCTTTACAAAATCAAAACAAGGGTGCAAGTTCAAAAATTGTTTTACCTGCAGGCTACTCCTCACAAAGACACAATGGGGCATCAATAAACCAATCAAGTACTTGTGTAATCTTCGCATAGTGGTTGCGAGTTCTTTCGTGGACCAGGGGGCTCGTGGTTCTTCACTTCATGCAAGGGATGCACGAAAATCATTCCCACAAGTGATGTGTGTATTTCCTTAGTGTAGCAGGGCTACATGGAAACTCTCCTCGCATATCAAGTCTGAGAATAACTCCTTTTAGAAGTGATCTGTTTCATAGATAAATGAGTGTTTTCTCTCAATGTTTTCCACAAAATGAACCTTCGTTGAGCACTCCCTATTTAAAGGTGAGAAACAGAGTTAAGATCAGTATGAGATGCCATGGGATTAAAAGGTTTAAATAGACGAGATAATTGACTTTGAATATTTTCAAATGCGGATGAGATATCCCACAAATCTCAATTGTTTTCCTTTTCTTTTTCATCTATGGGTTTCTTCTTTCTCAGTTAATATTATCCTAACATGAAGTCATTTTCAAATGCATGAATATCATCTCCCAAATTCATTGAGCATCCTGATGTGGCCTCACAACTATGTTTTCTTCCTCCACATTCAAATTATCTATTTCTATTCATGCATTCAATTTTTAATGTATGCCTGAGTTTGGATCTTTTGGACGATCTATATGCACTAATTTTTAGATTATATGGTTTCCGAGAGGGAGACTCGGAGGTTCGGATTCATTTGCGGTGAGAAATAGGGTCGGGATGGCTAGAGGTTGAAGATGACCTCGGGGGTATCTCCATGGTTGTTGGATCGACTCGGATCGATCACTAATGGAGGAGATTATAACTAGAGATGTGGGATAGAGGTTGATGTTCAAATTAGATGTAGGATCAGATGAATGGCACAGATCACATCCGTGTTTTTAAAATTCCATCCCCTATCAAAACGAGTCACGGTTTTCTCATGGTTTAAATATCAATCCGCAATAGCACTCGATTAAGAATTCTCCCCTCTCCCTCCACAGTACCACCAATACCATGTTCAGTGGGAACGCTCTTAACACCCACTATGAATCTTCCGGGCATGCTCCTAGAACCCACATTGCACAGGTTCACCACCATGCGGCACCTGCAGGAATATACATAGAATGCAAGCAAATATTGCTGGCTATCTTCGAGGCCTTCTCCTTGGGCATGGTAGACCCTCAGGTCCTGCATATGCCTTATCTGAGGGCTTCAATTGGCCTTTAATATTTTCCCTAATCTTCTTGTAAAGGAAACTATTAACTAGTTACTATAAATAACAAGTATTAATTCTTCCTTAAAATGCAAAACCATCCTTCTTCATTCAAATCCCATGCATGGTTCTTTTCCGCTTCTTTAACATCAAGCATCATCCATTCTATTATTTTTAGATTATAATTTCCAAATGATCTTCAATATGTTGTTTTGATCCAATCATGGATGATGCATGGATCATTTGCTAATTCCTCATGCATTAAGGCATAATTAATGGCTTCATTTTTGCAATGGGTGATGTTTTCTCTTTCAAATACATGTCTTCTTCTTTGAGTATCATCAAAAACAATTGTCTGATTTCTTAATCTTCATCCATTTAGATTCAATGGATGAATCTTTAACACTTCATTTACATAGTCATTATGAATGGTACACTACTTCTTTCCTCATGAAACTGAGTATTTCATGGAATTCTTCAAGTGTTGTAACAATGTATCATATTGATACAATTCATGTAACATAGAACGAATTCATAAATAATTATATTTTTATCCTCTTCAATAATGGATCAAGTTTAGTATTCAATGGATTAAATTAAAAAAAATTCTCTTATGATTTTTCAACTTATTCATAAATACCTTTCATTAACATATTTACTTTTCATTAACAAAAAATGAAACTCTTATGCACTTCAATCAATATTGATAACAAATGAAACTCTAATGCACTTTAATACCCCCCTTTGTATTTTTCTGTCAATATCACTTAAGAAAAGTTTGAATGGGTCAATATGTGTTCCAAAAATTTCTCCCCCTTATTTGCAACAAAATTCAATCTTGTTAGTGGGGTCTTTTCAAAAACAAGTCCTTCTCCCTTTGAATAATATATTTTGGAATGTTTCTCAGAAAGGGATGATGTAACATGGTTCACTTAGAAAAGAGCCTTTAGTTAATCAACTCTAAGTGTACTTGGGCTAACCCAGTGTAGAAAATAAGAGAATCGTGACCAAGGTTTTCAGTGCTATCTGTAAACAACAATACATGTGATATCATGCTCAGAATGGTTCAATTCATGAAAATGGGATTGGAGATAATTTTCTTTATCAATGAGATTCTAAATACAACACATACTTCACCAATCATATTAAAAAGATCAAGTGCAAGATAAATCTCCCCCATTCATCTTATCTTGTCATCAATCAATAAATCCCCCTTAATTGACATTGTAAATACAATTATGAATGTGGGATGACAGTGTGGTTGGAATACCTTAGTTTCATACTCTTAAGATTATATGAATTTCAATGTTTTTCTATAACATAATCTATGATATCATTTTCTTTAATTTTTCTCCCACTCAAGGGGTGAAATCCCTTTTAATTACCATGGTGGAGAATATCATCAAATAATCCTCAAGATATGCATGTTGATAATCATTTATTATGGATCAGTTCAAGTAATTATCAAATAATAAATAATGAGTTCAACTGTTGTTTCTCGACTTTTCTCATCCAATTATCATCTTGAGGATGACCTTCACCTTTAATTCCCTGAAATGTAAGCACATGAATATAGAAAAAATATAATAGAATAACATGGAACACTTGTTATCTTCTTAATTGAAGCACTGGGGATGATAATTTTCTCTCAACCAAAGAACTCCATTCCTTTCAGCTCTAAAGTGTCTGGTACTCTTCATTTTGGTTTTTCCAATCTATCTCACATTTTGAATTTTCTTTGTCAGCATGGAACCTTTACTTCTATTAACCTTTTCCTTGTGTGGATTGTTTTTCGTTACTTCTATCAGTAGTGAAGTCGTTTTTACTGGAGCATGTTGTTCAATTTTCACTATTTAGGCAGGTAAAATACTCAAACACTTACTTTCATATTGTCCAGCCTTCTTGAACCTTCCACACATTAGTATTGAGACACTTGGGTTTTCATGTGCTGAAAACCTGTCATGAAATTTGGATTTTCATTCATGTGTAATAACATGTTTCTCCTTTGCATGTGGTTAAGCTATTACATTATCTTCAGATCTTGGCAGTTATCTAGTAATTTTCAATTGATTAGGACAGATAAATATACACATCTTCATATAATTTTTTCAATTGGTGCTTCCACGTAGCTTCTTAATTTTCTTCAAGTTACATATCTTTGGAAACTTATTATCTTTAATAATGTCTTTAGTCAATCCCTTCTTATTCTAGAATTATTCTCTTTTTAGTTTTAGCTTGCATCCTGTCATTTCCGTGGATTGTTTGCAGTGATCCATGGTATGGAATTTCCTTCCATTGTAAAATCATATTTTGTTTGTTGAGATGACATTCTTGGAATATAGATTAAACTTATTCTTTAGAATACTTTCTTTCACTTTTTCTTTGACTTCATTGTTTTCCATATTCCCAATGGATGACTTTTCATTTTTTTTCTTTTCTACTACCTTTGTTGTGGTCTATGGTTCTCATCAACATATGACTGTGGAATGGTATGACTAAACCCACACTCATTATAACTATGACCAATTATATTTCATTTATCACAGAATTCTTCAAGATATTAAAATCAATTCTTGATAGACCGATTCTTCTTCATCTGTGTTCTCTTCCTTTTCATTGGAGGATACTTCATTTCTTGACATCTACTTTCCATGAATGTATGCCTTCCATAATTTTTATATGCTGACATATTATTCTAGAAATCATTGTCTTGATGCCCAAAAATCCGACTACACTAACAATAACCAGCTAATCTTCTTCTTTTACTTGTAGTATTAGTCTGGTTAGATTTAGTGATTTTTTGTTTCTAGAATTTTCTTTCTTTATTTAGAGCATGATTTTGGTAGTTTCTATTTTTATCATTCCAATATCCACCCTTCATGTTTCCATGGATGTATCATCATTTTTTTCAATCCACATATTCCTAGATTTTGGTTTTGAACCTGTACTTGAAGATGAAACTACATTAGTCGAAACACAAATAATTGGCTTATGGGATACCTTCTTCTTGTATGATGTTTCCTTTGGACTATAGGGTGATCTGATGTTCCTTTTAGAATAATATTCCTTAATGAAAATTTGAGTGGAAACATCCCTTCTTTCAGCTTATTGGAAATTTTCAACTTGTGGGGATTGCTTATTTTTAGATCTCACCTCTAATTCTAAACATTTCACATTGAGAGAGTTATTCCCATCCTCAAATGATCTCATATTACTTTCCCAATTATCATTTAGCATTATTATTTATTCTTAATGGATATTTAATATTTGTTGCAAAGTGATGTCAAGATTATTTAGCTTGTTGTATTTTTCTTCAAGTTGAGCATATTTGAAAACCATAAAATTTGTGTGCATATTTTCAAATTCATGGAAATAATCTACAAATACAATTTAAATGAATTCTTTCTCACAAATACATCCCTACAATTCTTTAGTTAATTTAGTTTTCCTTTTATTGCAAAGATAAATCGTTTCTTCCTTTTCCTTCACTAGTTTTTTGAGAGTATTGTATATTCCAACCCTTTAAGCCAATGCTTCTTCCATGGAGTTAGCTTCTTCTTCCAGTTGTAAGTTTTTATCTTGAAGAGAATTAATGCTTGCAGCATTGTGTCTTTACATTTCTCTGGTGACATTCTCCAGATGATCTTGGAGTGTAGTATGAAAATCACTAATTGATTTATCATCATCATAGGTTTAGAAGGCTTAATTATTATAATAATAAGTATTATCACATATTGTACCTTTTAGGTTATCTTTAGTAAAAGGTGTCTCTAAATTAATAGTGAGATACTTCTTCATCTTCCTTGATTTTTTCTTATTTCTATTTTTCTAAGTCTTGTCAAAAATCTTTATTTGAGGGTGCTTATTCATCTTCTCAAATCTATACTTCATAAATACTCCCTTGGATATTTTAGAGGTGACCTTCCCATTGATACCAATTGAAGTGCCCAGATCAGTGTGAATCACTGATAGGGGAAGTTGGTGAAATAATGATCCATTTAAATCATTTTACTAGTTGATTATTTTCAATTAAACCTATATGGTTGGTTAAATCTCTGATCCACTCTTCTTGTGTCTCTTGTACTAGCCTTTAATGGATATATAAATGTATAGGCACTGAACATAATTATTTACAAGGTTCTGTTGAAAGACCCACTCCTTGTTGAGTTGGTTATTTTCCACAATACATATTATCCACTATAATTCAGGTAGTAATTACAATGGTCGATACATAGTACCACTGTATCTCTATTGAGTCCCACATGGGGTTCTTTATACTGCATCCCACAGTGTTACCAGAGTCCCACTGGTCTGCTTCAGAGTCCCACTTAAGAAATATTCTCCTCCCCGAATCTTATAGGGGTTTTCAAGCTCTCAAGTCACACGAGATGCTTCCTTCAATAATTTCTTCTTAGATTCACTGTAGATTTTTATATGATCTTCCTATATAGGCTTTCTAAATCAAACATGCTTTTGAATCACTTCAATAATCATCAAAAGCCTTTTGTACGGTCTATTGGACTTGCTCAAAAATTCTGATCATTTTTTTATCAGTGATCAATTCAATAATTATCAGGAAATTATTTATTCTTCAGATGAAGGCATAGCCTCAAAAATATGTGTACTAATGGTGGAAACAACTTATTTAATAATATAATATTCATGAATGATCATTCTCAATATCAACACTTCCTTTCATCTTGGATTCTAAAACACTGTAAAATCATATGGAAGATATTTTTTCACTCTGTATGGCTTATGTATCTGTACTCATTCACATCATGAATGGATTTCATGGGATCCAATACTTCTTTTTTTGGATATCTCAAAGATTTATGCTAAGTACATGTAATTTAATCCACATAAGTATTTTTTATGTGTTAATGGGCATGCATGTGAGTATGAAATCTTCTTAGTGATACTCACTTTTAATACTTTTTCTCAATATGCACACATGAATTATTATTTACGTGTGTGTGGACATGAATGAATTATTTTCATTAAAACTCACCACTTCTATGTACTATTTACACACCCTTCTATAATTTTCTTCATGTTCTATAATTATGTATGTGTATGCACTTTACTTCTTCACGTGTGCATGTGAATCATTGAGGAATATAAAATATTCACTTTGCACAGACAAAATCTGCCTCTTCTTTGAGTGCTTTAACATATTCTCATTGTTCACTTCTTCTTTCATTTTCACATATGCACACAAACTTATTTTGTTTTCTTTTCATGCAAATGTATTCAACTCATGCATATATATGCGTGTGAATCATGCATGGATTATCTTGCACAAAGGTACTGCCTTGGGTCCCTTCCTCTTCTGCAAGGAGAGTGTATATATACACTGTCCTTTTCTTTTCCTCACAAAAAGGGTGTGTGTGGATTCCCTTTGAAAACTAGGATGGTTCATGGTAATTATCTTCGTGAACCACAAATGGAGCATGCCATATTCCTTTATAAACTAAGAGTGGTTCTTGGTTCTGCCTTCGAAAAAGAAAAAAAATTGTTCAAGTGCATCAGTTGTTTTACCCGTGGTCTACTCCCCACAAAGACACAACGAGGGTTCAAAAAACCTATCAAATGCTTGTTGAAACTCCTCACAGGGGGTGCGAGTCATTTTGAAAACTAGGGGATTCACAGTTCTTCTCTTCATGCAAGGGA
The DNA here is from genome assembly GCA_963277665.1 of Viscum album. Classification (NCBI taxonomy): domain Eukaryota; kingdom Viridiplantae; phylum Streptophyta; class Magnoliopsida; order Santalales; family Viscaceae; genus Viscum; species Viscum album. The sequence goes on along the minus strand of OY728150.1, from coordinate 2,053,378,171 downwards.
TGCGTGGAACTCCTTCACCCAAGTGATTCACAAATATCCTTCGCATGGGAGTGTATTGTGGAAACTCTCCTTGCGTAGTAAGGCTGTGTGGAACTCCTTCGTGTAGTTCTATGTTTATTGAAAAGATGTGATCTTTATATCAATGTATTCAACAACATGAACCTTGGTCGAGGGATCTGTATTTATAGGTGAGGAACAATGTTCAAATTAGTTTGAGATTCCATAGGATTCAAAGCAATCATGAGCTGAGATCATCGGATTTTAATATTTTTAAACATGGATGAGATATCCCACAAATATCAGTGTTTTTCTTTTTCTTTTTCAACTAAAAGATCCTTCTTTCTTGTTGAGTATTATCCTCATGTGCATGAATTTTCGAACGTATGCAAATCATCTCCTGAATGCTTTGATCATCCTGACGTGGCCTCACAACTCTGTTTGCTTTAGCCACATTTTAATTGTTTATCTCGATTCATGCAAGTAATTTTTAACTCATGAATGAGTTCAGTTTTTCCAGACGATCACCATGCACTAATATTGAGCTTCAACGGTGGCTGGGAGGAAGACCACGAAGGATCAGCTTTATTAGTGGTGAGCATCAGGGTCGGGATGGCTGGAGGTTGAAGATGTCCTTGGTGTATATCTTAGTCCATTGGATTGAATGAGATTGATCACAAATGTTGGAGATTGTAACACAGGACATGTTATGGAGTGTGCGGCACAAATCATATGTGGGATTATATGAACGATGCAGATCACATCTGTGTTTTTAAAACTTTGTCCCACGTCGAAACAGTCCACAGTTTTCTCGCGATTTAAATATCAATCCACGACAATGATCACACATAAATATCCTCTCTCCCTCCGTGATACCGCCCCGTACCGTGTTCTGTGGGCATGCTCCTATTGCCCACTATGATTTCTCCAGGCGTTCCCCTAGCACCCAAGCTACACGGTTTCACCACCATGCGACACCTGTGGGATTATACATGGCTCACATGCATCTCTTGCAGGCTATCTTCGATGCCTTCCCCTTGGGTGTGGTAGACCCTGAGGTCCCACATATGCCTTTGGTGTAACACCCCAACCCCAGTTACCCAGAGTCAGCACTTTTTTACATAACATTGGCATTATACAAAGAATCATGTCCGAAAAGAATGATCAGTTTAGTATTATTAGAAACAAGATACATACATAAGTTCAACATTACAACTTTAAAATAAATACCACACTAATTTGTTCCATTAGAAACATCCATGTCTCCTAGATTATGCCTAAAAGTCACTCATAACTATCTTCTTCATATCCTAGGAAAATGAAACATAATAAAGGGGTTAGCTTAAAATCTCAGTAAGGGTAAGAAATACAGCGGAACATAACATAAACATTAGGCATGATAAATAATTAAAAAAACATGCCTTTACAAAAAATAAACCTGAACATTATATGGTAGGAATATGAGTTGAGTAAATAATGCCATAATAAAACATAGTCATGGGTATTCTACTAGTGGAATAACCACATGAACCATAAATATTATTTTCCTAATGAGGGTATTTATAATGCCAGAAATTTTAAAAAAAAAATTCAAGGCCTCATCCAAGACATCTTAAAATGAATTTAGGCCAGACCAAAACCATATATCAAATTGGGAAAGGGATCATCCAATTCCATGTCTAATTGTCTCATGAGACATATCGATGCATCGAGGAGCTATAGCAGGCTTCACCCGTCACATACTATGTCCAACACATTCCTCATATGAAAAGGATGAAACATAATATAAACATTCATATTAAAAATGGCATACAAAATGTCAATAATTTAACCATAAAACATGAATGGTATAAAAATAACACATCCAGAATCAAACATATCACAAAACATTCAATAAAATATTGAAGATTTGTATCATAATAAATTAACTTTAAACAAGTTTAAAATCCATCAAAGGATGTTGACATAGATTAAATGAAAACTATTTGGAAGAAATACCTCTTTCTATTTTGAAACCATTTAAGAGGAACTTAATTATAAAAGAAAGAATTTTTTTCAAAAATATTCTTATAATATTTTAAGGGAAGCTTTGATGATGATATAATGGTAGAAAATAGCTGCACCATCCGTATATGTTAAGACAAACATTATTACATTAATTTCGTCGAAAAGGTCATAAAGTACCTTATTTTGAAAATGATGGAAAGATTCATTTTAAAACATATAGGTACAAATAAGGATATAAATGAATTTAACCCATAGTCTAGTAAATATTTAAGATATTGTGAAATACATTTTTAAGAAAACACGGATGTGGATGATAAAGAGGTCCCAGTAGATACTTACGTATTAATAACCTAGGATAAGTAAAGAGATTGTAGAATTAACCCTTAGCTTGTAATTTTCCTTAGTCGATGGTGTGATAACCTCATGTATATAGTTAAAACATTATTATTAAATTATAAAATAACTATATACATAAATATTATGTCATATATTATCTTCTAACATTGCTTTGTTAATAATATTTTATTAGTATCATCATTTTGGGGGTTACCTGACTCGTTTTAATTTATATGCTTAGTTAAGTAATCCTTTATTATTGTGGATATGATGTATTTTATTCATATCCAAAATTATATAATGTTCGTAAACATAATTTTTAAATCATCAAATGAATTTATTCTTGAATGGTTATGATGGGGAAATGAATCTAATCTCGTTCGTGGAGACAGTAATCCGTACGTACGCACGAGGGACAATATCATTGATGGAGAAATCATATGTAATTTGATTTTATATCATATATAAAGAATCAATAACTTTTTTTATTTATTATTTAAATCATTTGTACTCATTATTATACACATCCAAATAATGAAGTGTTTGAATAACATACTACACCACGACATGGAGACGGTAACCCGTACGTACACACGTATGGTGACTTTGTCATTTATAGGATGGAAATAATAATGAATACGGTTGTACCATTTTTATAATAACATCACAGTAAATATACGATTCTAGATTTATTATTTTATTATGGAAACAACAAAAAATTAGGAAGTGGAAGAAGAAAAGAACTTGAATGAGGTGGTGATATATTTACCTCTTCTTCGGGTTCTTCTTTTAGATTTGATCAAAAGGGCTCCTTAACATGGATTTATGACCAAATGAAGGATTATAGGATTATGGGAATAAAGATAGTAGGATATTTGGGCAGGGTTTGGCCGAGCCAAATGGTTTTGAAGGTGATAAATAATGAGAAGGGGAACTTCTATTTTATAAGAGAGGTGAGGATCACTTAAGGAAATCTTGAACTATTATTTTATAATAAAATCATTTTCGGTTTCTAATGGCTTTATAATGAATTATTTATAGGATAAAGTGGTTATGGGTTGTAATCCTCTCAACCAATAAGTTTTAGATAGGTTTAGGTCACCATTTTAACCTTATCTTTTATATTTAACTCTTAGTTAAATAGTTTGACATTTACGATGTCTCATTGAATTTTTATATTATATGGTTAATAAACATCCTATAACATGCCAATATGACCCTATGTGGTTCATAATAAATTTATATAACCTTATCAAGGTCCTTTTTCTGATCGTTAGATTTCTAGGAATATTATATCAATTAATAATAAAGCATTTGTTTTAAAAACTCAATTATGTATATTTTGACACTATTTATTATTTTATTTTTTTGAAAGCCATAGAAACGTTATTAAGTTGAATAAAATTTATTTAACCAACCCTAACATGTCATATTAACTTATAAAATTAGGTTAATTTATCATAAGTTGAAATTTACATTTATTTGGATATTTATAATATCAATTATTTCAATATTGCCTTGTTAAGGTAATTACGGCATCATCATTGTGTCATAAATAAATTAAATTAATTAATGTATAAAAATTTTAAATAAAATACCACTATGTAGGAAATCCATTTATCTTTTTAATTAATATTTACAGTCAATGAGATCAATTATATAACCCCATATAAAATTTTTTCATAAAAGATACATGCTTTTGTTATTTTTGTCTATACTTTAGATTAATTAATATAAAATGTCATTATCACTCCCAAGTGGCTCCATGGGGTCCTAAAATCAACCCAATGATGACTATGGATGTAAATGTATCATCCAATACGAATAATTAACATTTTTGGGCAATTTAATATTATTATAATATTATTTTTTACCCATATTTACCCGATTTACCCTTTAACCATGGTAAATAAAATATTTAACGAAGTAATAATTCATAATATATAAAAAATAAAAGATACATATTTACACGATATGGAACTCTTGATTAAAAATATTGAATCCATTTTTCTAAATTCAAAATACATATGTGGCATAAATTAATTTAAAATTAATTTCCGTTGTCAAAACAAAAAGCATGTTTTTAAGAAAATAATAACTATCAAAAGATCGACACTTGTGTATGTTCATTTTAAATGTGAAATTACAAAAAATGACCTAAATTATATTTAATGATAAAAATATAATCTAACGATACATTAAAACAACGCAAATTTATAATTTAACACTATAAATTATTTTGATTAAAATTGATTATTTTAATTAAAATTTTGTATTATTCATCAAAAATTGAATGTTTTCAAAAAAGTACCAAAAAATCACCCTAAGATAATTTTGATATTCCGAATTCAAAAATAAAGTCCATTTTGAAAAATAAAATTTATAAAATTTGAAAAAGTGGGTATTATTTTTCACAACAGTTAGTTTGGTTGGTCACGTTGTGTTAGAATATCGAAGTTGCATACAATGCAAGCTATTTCATTATTCAAAGGGAAAAATATCGTGGGTGATTGGGGTGTAAGATTCATCCATCCTTCAAATAATTTTCCCTTTTAAATTTATAGAATACTACAACACAAAAATATTTGGGTGGTTCTTCATCAAAAGTTCTTGTGGTTCCCACATTGCCTCTTCCATCTTTTGGTTTCTCTGTAGAACGTTTAAAAAACGAGTCGTCCGGTTTCACAACATTTGTTCTCTAGTATCAAGATTCTTGAAAGGCTTTTCACAATAAGAAAAATCATGTTCCAGTTGAATTTCCTCATAGGTGAGTACATGCGTTGGGTCACACAGGTATTTTCTCAATAGTGATACGTGGAACACATCGTGATCTTTGGAGAGACTTGGTGGAATTGCCAAATATTAAGCTACAACCCGAATTTATTCTAGAATTTCTAAAGGTCTGATGTACCGGGGACTTAATTTACCATTATTACTAAATCATATATCTCTTTTCCATGGAGAAACGTTCAAAAAAACATGATCTCCTAAATGAAATTCTAAATCCTTCCATCGGTTATCGGCATAGCTATTCTACCTACATTGTACTACTTTGATGTGGGTTTGGATAGACTTAACCTTTTGCATTATTTCCTCAAAAAGTTTTGGGCCTATGAGTTTTATTTCACCAAAATCGTCCCAAAAATTTTGTGTTCAATATCTCTTTCCATATAACGCTTCATATGGTGCCATCTGAATACTTTAATGGAAGCTATTATTATAGGAAAATTCTACTAGAGTTAAATATTGTTCCCACATACCTTGAAATTCATGTGACCAGGATCTCAACATGTCTTATAAGGTTTGAATAGTTTGTTCTGATTGTCCATCAGTTTGAGGGTGGTAGGCAGTGCTCAAACAATGTTCAGTATCTATGGATTTCAGAAGACTTTTCAAGAATCTTGATGCAAAATGGGGATCACAATCAGAAAAAATCGATAGTGGTAATCCATGAAGTCTCTAAACTACCTCAATATACAATCTTTCTAAACGTTCAAGTGGTAAATCATCTCTTATAGTAAGAAAATGTGCTGACTTGGTAATATGATCAACAATGACCCATATTTCATCATTCCTTAGAGGAGTCTTTGGTATCCCCATGACAAAGTCCATTGTAATATCATCACATTTACACTCAGGAATGGGAAGAGGTTTCATGACTCCTCTGGCCTATTTCCTTCCAGCATTCACTTGTTGTCAAACCAAACATCTTGACAGGAAATCAGCAATCACCCTCTTCATGTTGTACCACCAAAAATGTTCCTTAAAATATCTATACATCTTGGAGATCCCAGTGTGTATAGAGAAATTGGAGTTGTAAGAATCATCGAAAAATTCCCTTTTTATATCAGGTATGTTAGGAACACAAAGTCTCTTCCCAAATTTCAAAATTCCATCTTCATATATAAAGTTACTCAATATCACATCATTCATAGCTTTAATATTCTTTTTAATATCATCATCATCAGTCTACGAACTCTTTACCTTTTCTAGTAAAGATGGTTTGGCGACCATTTGAATAAGTATTAATGTTTCACCATACATGGTTATTCCCATATCCGTCTTTTCTAGATCCATGAAAATATGATCCCTTTCAACTCTCATCTTATACAAAACTCCATGATCTTTTCTACTCAAATCATCTTCTAGCATAATTGCCTTCCCAGGGTGGTAGTGTGTGGTGCAATCATAATCCTTGAGTACTTAAAATCATCATCTTTGCCTCATGTTGAGTTCTTTTTGTGAGAACATATACTTCAAACTCTTGTGATCAGTATAAATCTCATATTTTTTACCATAGATATAGTGTATTCATATCTTTAGAGCGAAGATTACAAATGGTAATTCAATATCATGAGTAGGATAGTTTTTCTCATGAATTATCAACTATCGTGATGCAAAGGAAATAACTCTATCATTTTGCATAAGGACACAACCAAGTCCTTTCATTGAAGCATCACTATAAATAACAAACCCATCAATCCATGATAATAGAGTCAAGATAAGAGCGTTCACTAATCTTCTCTTCAATTCTTTAAAACATTATTCAGACTATTTTCTCAAAACAAATTTAACCCCTTTATGTGTGATCTTGGTTAATGGGTGAGCCAACTGGGAAAAATTCTGGATGAAACGTCGATAATAACATGCTAAACCAATAAAATCGTGTACCTTAGTTATACTCATCGGTGTTGGCCATTCTTTGATTGCCTTGGTCTTTGATGGATCAACAGTGATTCCATCCTTATAGAAAATATGGACATGAAAAGAAATCCCTTGAAGCTAGAATTCACAATTGCTAAATTTCCAAAATAATTCATTTCATCAAAGAGTATTTAGAATAATCCACAAGAGATATTCATTATCTTTGTAGATTTTGGAGCATACCAAGATATCATCAATAAATACCACTACAAAGTCATCATGATATTCCATGAAAACACTATTCATTAACTCCATGATGACAGAGGGTGCATTATTCAATCCAATATGCATTACTGTATTCTCAAAATGCCCGTACCTGGTTTGGAATGTTGTTTTTGGAATGTCTTCCTTCTTCACACACAAATGATGATATCCATATCGAAGGTCAGTCTTTGAAAATTATTGAGATCTATGAAGTAGGTCAAATAAATCATCAATGTGAGGTAGGGGATACATGTTCTTTATTGTTATAGAATTGATCTCCATATAGTCAATGCACAACCTCATAGATCCCACTTTCTTCTTAACAAAAAGGACATGGGCTCCCCATGGAGAAACACTAGGGTGAATAAATAATTTATTGCACAATTCCTCTAGTTGTTTCTTTAGTTCTACTAATTCCACACTGGATATTCTATAAGGGGTCTCTGATATGGGCCATGAACCATGAATTAAATCAATGTAACATGCAATTTCTCGTTCTGGAGGACGTCCAAGTAAATCATATGGAAACACGTCAACATATTCTTGCATAATAGGTACGTCCTCTATTCCAAAATTATTTTACTCGCTCATAATTATTTCACTCTCATCCTCCCCAGTAATTAAATTTAGTAGAGCTACGAGGGGTGAATCTAGATAAGAATCAAATGGTGATGTTTTGGATCTAAAGATAAGGCACATCTTATCATCATCGATAATTGTAACCTCATTCTTCTTACAATAATTTTTTGTATCATTGTTCTAAATTCAATCCATACTGAGGATTATATCAAATTAAATCATGGTTATGATGATTAGATCAGCATAAAAATATCATTTATATGCCTTAATGGGGACTGATTCACAAAACATTGTTGCAATGATACTTCCCTTAGGAGTGTTGACTAACAACTCCCTTATTAAATTTAATTGGAAATAACTTATTTTCATAGAAAACTGGGAATATATGAAGTAATGTGATGATCAAAAATCAAATAATGAATTATCTAAATTTGAGGAAACCATTGAATTACCTTCCACCACGTCTTTTGGCGTATCAACATCAGTAGTAGTGATCACATAAGCTTGGCCTTGATCCCTTGTACTTTTCTGAGCTAATTTTCTCTGACACTTAGAAATTTTATTTTCATACTGTCCCATCTCCCTGCAATTGTAGCACTGAACATTGGTAGGTTTTTTCCCCCTTAAAATCACTTGAAATATGGAATTTATTTCCACATTTTAGCATACTTGTTTTCTATTTCGACAGGCACCAGGGTGCTTCCTTCCAAAATTATCACAGGGTGGAAATTCAATTCTTCCCTTCTACCCAGTTTTCTTATTTTCTTTCTCAATGTGTTTAGTCGTTCTCTTATTCTATTGCTTTGCGTTGAAGTCAAAAGACTTAGAGAATCCCTTTTCTGTCTTGATATCACATGAGGAAATATCTTCATACGATTAGAAGGATTGTGGGACTAATGCTCGACGGAGAAATGGTTTTAAGCCATCAATGAAACAATAAATCTTACTTCTTGGGTTATGTATATAATCTGCATCATGCCTTGATAACATTGTAATGTTAGCTTCATTATTTGCGACATTCCCATCATTATTTTGTCTCAGACTCAGAAATTTCATTTCCATGTCATCTCTATGGTCACGAGGAAATTATTAGTCAACAAAAATCTCTTCGAACTCCCTCCATTACATAGTTTATACTTCTTCATCCTCATTTGTGTTTTTAATTAATGACCACTATTGATCTGCATCTCCGGTGATGCGATAAACTTCCATGAAAACGTTTTCCCTTTCGGTACTCCCTAAAGCATGAAATATTTTCTATAAGGTATTCATCCATTTTTCAGCTACAAATGGATTTGTAGATCCATTGAATGTTGGCAGTTGTTTCCTTATGAATAGATATAACATTGATCCTCGACATAGTGGATCAGTGTACTCCATATGGGTAAGGATATTTTTCATAACCTGTGTGAGTTTTCCCAGTATGGTGATAATCTGGTAAACACCAGTTGCATCACTAGCTCTGCTACAATTATATTGAGCAGGAATGAAATCCCTATATGGATTACGTGCATTGATACAGTTTTCATTCCTTCCACTAGAAGCCATTTCTAAATAATGGCATTCAGTAGATTAGTTCATGAACCAGAATACATAATTCTGAACTTGTAAAACACTAAACATAAAATTGAACAGTTTATGGATATAATCCATAATCATAAAAATAGTTTTTTAGGAAGTGTATACTCATAAACCCTTCATAATGGTTTGTAAATAAAATGATAATTATCCAAATCATATCCCCTGAGAGTGTCGTAACCAAGAGTGTAGTAAGTCCCATTGTCGTGCACCATTTCCCATTAGAGTCTAGATCAAAACAGTGCTTTTGGGTTTTACACCTAGGTACATCTGTCCTAGAGTGGCCTCTACCTGCTCGTATCCAGACAAAGATGTATTTCTTAGAAAACTCATAATATCACTACAGTACCAAAATTCTTGTATGTCTATTTATACTAATCCTCAATGTATATCTTAGAGTAATTTTCTCTAATCAGAGTTTTTCCAAATATAGTTTACATGGTTTATACTAAACTTTATTTGATACCAACTGTAACACCCTGACCCGAGTTACCCAAGTTCAGTGCTTCATTACATAAAATTGTCATGATAAAAGGAATAATGTCCCAAAAGACCGATCTGTTTAGTATTATTGGAAACAAGATACATACATATGTTCAATATTACAACTTGAAAAGAAATACAACACTAATTTGTTCCATTAGAAACATCCAAGTCTCTTAGATTACGCCTGCAAGTCACTCATCACTAACATTTTCATATCCTTGTAAAATGAATCATATGAAAGGGTTGATCTCAAATGCTCAGTAAGTGTAAGTAATACAACGTAAGATAACATAAATATTAGGCATGATGAATAATTAAAAACACATGACTTTACAAATAATAAACATGAAAAATTTATCGAAGGAATATGATATGAGTAAATAATTCCATAATAAAACATTGTAATGGGTATTCTACTAGTCGAATAACCACATGAACAATCAATATTATTTTTATAATGAGGGAATGTATAATGCCAGGCATTCTGAAACATCTATTTAAGGCCTCGGCCAAGACGCCTAAACATTATTTAGGCCTCAGCCAAAACCATTTACCAAATTGAGAAAGGCCTTAGCCAATTCCACATCTAATTGTACCATGGGACCTACCGATGCATCAAGGAGCTATAGCGGGCTCTACCCATAACATACTAAGACCAATACATGTCTTATATGAAATGTATGAAATGTACCATAAACATCCGTATTAAAAATAGCATACGAAATGTCAATAATTTAACCATAAACCATGAATGGTATAAAAATAACACATCCATAGCCAAACATATCACAAAAACTTCAATAAAATATGGAAGATTTTTATCATAATAAATCAACTTCATACAAGTTTAAAAACCATCCAAAGATGTTGAGATAGATGAAATGAAAACTATTTGAAAGAAATACAAATTTCTATTTTGAAACCATTTATGAGTCACATAGATATAAAAGAAAACATTTATTTGGAAAATATTCTTATAATATTGTAAGGGATGCTTCGATGATTTTATAATGGTGGAAAATAGACACACCTGTCGTATAAGTTAAAAAACATTCTTACTTTAATTTTGTCCAAAAGGTCATAAAGTACATTGTTTTGAAAATGAAGGAAAGATTCCATTCAAAATATAAAAGGCCAAATAAGGGTATAAATTACTTTAACCCAAAGTCTATTAAATTGTAAAAATGTTTTGAAATACATTTTTAAGAAAACACGGATGTGGATGTTAATGAGGTCCCAGTAGATACTTACGTATTAACAACCTCATATAAGTAAATAAATTGTAGAATTAACACTTACCCTGTACTTTTCCTTAGTCTATGGTATGTTAACCTTTGTAATAATATTTAAAAATGGTATTAAATTATACATGGAATATATACATAAATATGATATCATATATGATCTTCTAACAATGCTTTATTAATAATGTTTTAGTTGTATCATCATTTTGGGTGTTAACTTACTCGTTTTACATTATATGATTTATTAAAAAATCCATGTTTGATATAGATATGATGAATTTTATTCATATACATAATGATATTTTGTTCTTAGAAATTATTTTTAAATCATAAAATTAAAATTATTCTTGAATGGTTACGATGGGAAAATGAATCTCGTCGCGTTCATGGAGATGGTAATCTGTACGTACGCACGAGTGACAATATCATTTATGGACAAATAATATGTTATTGGATGGTATATCATATATACCGAATCATTAACATGTAATATTTATTATTTACATCAGTTAAACTCATTATTATAACTATCCAAGTAATATAGTGTTTGAATAACAAACTACACCACGACGTTGAGATGGTAAGTCTTACGTACGCACGTATGGTGACTTTGTCATTAATAGGACTGATAGAATAATGAATATGGTTGTACCATTTTTATAAAAACATAAAATTATATATAATATACTGGATTTATTATTTTATAATGGAAACAATAAAGAAAGAGGAAGTGGATGAAGAAAAGAACTTGAAATAGGTGGGGAAATATTTACCTCTTCTTCGGGTTATTCCTTTGGATTTGATTAGAACGGATCCATAGGATAGATTTATGACTAAAAGATGGCCTCTAGGATGAAGCGATGGAAGTTGGGAGGATATTTGGACTGTGTTTGACTGAGCCAAAAGGTTTTGGAGGTGTGAAATTAATAAAATGGGAAGTTCCCTTTTATAAGAGAGGTGAGAGTCACTTTAGAAAAACCATGAAATATTATTTTATAATAAAATCATTTTTGGGTTCTAATGGCTAAGAAATGAATTATGTATAATATGAGGTGGGGAGGGGTCTAAAACCTCTCAACCAATAGGATTTATATCGGATTAGGTCTTCATATTAACCTTATCTTTTAGATTTAACTCTTAGTTAAATAGTTTGACATTTACCTTTACTCTTTGTATTTTTTATATTATATGGTAAATAAACATAATATAACAAGATAGGAGAACCCAATGTGGCTCATTATTAACATATATAACCTTATATAAGTCATTTGGATGATCCTTATATTTCTAGGAATATTATATCAATTAATAATAGAACATTTGTTTTAAAAACTCAATTACGCCAATTTTGACACTATTTAGTATTTGATTTTTTTGAAAGCCATAAAAATTTATTACATAGAATAATTTTTTAACCAACCCTAACATGTAAAATTATTCTAGAAAATTATTTTAATTTATCAGAAATCTCAATTTTCATTTATTTAGATATTTATAATATCAATTATTTTCTATTTCATTATTATGGTAATTGTTGCATCATCATTGTGTCATAAATAAATTAAATTATTTAATGTCTAAAAACTATAAATAAAATAAAATTATGTAGTAAATATATTTATATTTATAATGAATATTTATAGTTGAACATATCAATTATATAACCCTATATAAATTTTTTTTACTAAAAGATACATGCTTTTGTTATTTTTGTCCTTACTTTAGATTAATTAATGTAAAACGTCATTATCACTCCAAAGTGGCTCCATGGGCTCCCAAAATCGACTCAGGGATTCCCATGGTCAGACATGTATCAACCAATAAGAATATGACTCATGTTAGGGTAATTTAATATTATTATAATATTTATTTTACCCTTATTTACTAGATTTACCCTTTTACCATGTTAAATAAAATATTTAACGAAGTAATTATTAATAATGTATAAAAATATAAGTTAAATATTTACACAGTTTTGAAATCCTGATTCAAAAAATGGTATCCATTTTTCCAAATTCAAAACACAAAAGTGGCAGAAATTAATTTAAAATTAATTCTCAATGTCTAAACAAAAAGAGTGTTTTTAAGAAATAATAAATATCAAAAGCGCGACACTTGTTTTTGTTTAGATTAAATGTGAAATTTCACGCAATGAACTAAATTATATTAAATGATAAAAATATAATCTAATAATACTTTAAAACATCTCAAATGTATAATTTAAAACTATAAATTATTTAGACTAAAAATGCAGTTTTAATTAAATTTAGTACTATTAATCCAAAATTGAATGTTATCAGAAAAGTACCAAAAATTCACCCGAATCTAATTTCGATATTAAGAATTCAAAAATTAAGTCCATTTTGAAAAATAAAATTTATATAATTTCAAAAAGTGGGTAATATTATTCATAACGGCTATTTGATTGGCCGCAGTGTGTTAGAATCTCAGAGTTGAGTACAATACAAGCTATTGCATTATTCAAAGAGAAATGTTTTGTGGAATCATGGGGTGTTACATTTGGTCAGGGATTCAGATGACCTTAAATATTGGCCCTAGTTTTTTGTAAAGGAAACTACTAAGTAGTTAGTATAAAAACCATGTTTGAATTCCTCCATAAAATATCAAACCATCCTTCTACATTCAAAGACCATGTGTGCATCCTTTCATCTTGTTAAACTTCAAGAATCATCTATTCCTTTATTTTTAGATCATAAATTTCAAATGATCATCAATATGTTGTTTTTATCCAATCGTGTATTATACATGGATTATTTGTTAATTCCTCATGCATTAAGGCATAATGCATGGCGTTCATTTCTGTAATGAGTGAGATGTTCTCTTTGAAACACATGTCTTCTTATTTGAGGATCTATGTGAAAAATCATATAATTTCTTAAACTTCTTCCATTAAGATTAAATGGATGAATCTTCAACACTTAATCCACATAGTGACTATGGATGGATCTTCACTTCTTTTCTCATTAAATTAATTATTTCATTTACTTATTCATGCGTTGTAAAAATGTATCATCTTGATACAAGTCTTGTAATATATTACCAGTTCGTCAATCGTCATATTTTTATCCTCTTGGAGAATTTATCAAGTGTAGTATTCAATGGGTTGAATAAAAAACAATTATCCAGGGCTTCACCAACTTCTTCATCAATACCTTTCATTCACATATTGACTTCTCCTTGACAAAAAATGAAACTCTTATGCACTTCAATCCAGATTAACAACAAATGCAACTCTTATGTACTTTGGTGAAATTAATTAATCATAGAATGGTTGATTTATATTGTTTTCATATAAAAATCATATACTATTGTTGTCTCCTTCTACTACTACTATGAAAGATCCCTAATGGGTGACACCCTATGTTTATTTGTAATCTCAGTTAAATTAATCTTTGAATTTAACAAGTACGAATAAATACTATAATAAATTTTTGGTTTTTTATTATTTTGGTTTTGGCTGACATATTTCACATGTTATTTGAAATAATAATTTCATTAAATAAGAATATTAAAAATTTACTAAACAGGTTTAAATAAAATAATTTTCATTTTATTTATTGAGCTATGATGAATTGATACTTATTTATTAGATAAATTTTTATTACTCAAGGCATGGTAAATGTTTTGGAGGATAGAAGGACCTAGTTTAATGGTCTAATAAGAAATGATATACATGATATTTTATTGGTCTACATTTCAAGTGAATGAAAATAAAAATAAAAATATTATTATTATTATTATTAGATATGGTTCAACTAATAAATAAGTAATTAAAAAGGGTCTTGTGTGAATATTAATCACCCTAGACAATACAATATGAATATTTATTTATATCAATTTCAAATGACAAAATTGTTGTGAAATTTGGAAACCAAGAAGCCCTATCAACACCTAGAGAGATTTATAGTGATATAGAGTGTCCACTCTCCTCCGCATCTATAAATCCACCAAGATAACATAGAAAAATTAATCATACTCAAAGAGAATTATATTATGACCAACCATGAATGACACAATAAACCAGTATCAACCATGCTATGACTCAATGATTATATGATGAAGTTCAGAGGTTGAGGTGCACCTGTAGAAAATAGTTATATGGATTATTCAACTAGATCCTACAATATAATTATGTTGTGATGAAACTGAGTCAAATGAATCATCAATGTCTAAATAATTACAAGAATAAGAAATTATAAATTTTACTATAAATAAATTGTAAATTGGATGTGATGATTATTATTTTCTAATTCCAGTGATTAATATACTCAAGTAATCTATAAATTATATTTTCCATGGTTCCATTATTCAGGTTCAAGATATTATTATTCATAAATTAAGTCTAAAAAGCTGTGTTTTCTATGGAAAATATGAAATTTCCATGTGTCTAAAACCTTTAAGATGCACTGTGATTTTTTTATTATTTCAAGAAACATCAGAATATAATTTTTCTCATATGTAGATTCTAGTTATGAATATTTAGCAGATGATATAAATTCTACATCAGGTGATGGAATTTAAAATTGATGATTATGAATTTATACATTATGAATGAAATATGAATCCATTTCATTAAACAATATAGAAGTGAGATATATTATGAACACTTAAGCATTTAAAAACAATTATGGATAATGTATAATCTTAAACATCTGGGATTAGAAATGAAGTCTCCAATCAAAATCAATTTTGATAATTCATGTTCCATAAATTTTAAAAATCCAGTTCGTTATTTAAGGAAAAATCACTTCGAAATAATATATCATTTCATCTAGTAGAATATTAAGAAAGGCTTAGTTAGGTTAGATTATGTTTTTATAGAATTTAAAATTTAAGACATCATATAAAAGGCCTTTTCCAAAGAATAATTTTAATAGAATTAAAAATTAGATAGAGTACATTCAGACCTCTAAACATAAATATAGTAAATGTGATTCCCCACTCCCCAAGTAATGGCTTTTTCATTTGAACTAATATGTGTTAATTTACCTATGGTTTACTGAAAATGAGTGAACTTTGTGTTTTTTTTGAAAAAGTGGTAAAATAATTTTTCACAAAGGATAAAAATTTATTAATATTGGGATAACCATTACAATATGAATCAAAGGGATCGTTATTAACTATTATTATACTGAATCGGTTCTATGAATGAATACATATCATGTATGTGATCCTTTGTTTTTGTGGTGTAATAAATTTTTAAAGTGTGTTAGAAGAAGGTTCCGAATTTTGTAACACATTAAAAAATAATGGGTGTAAATTTAAAACATCAATTGGTAATAGATTTCAAGAAAATTTTGAATTGATAAATGTTCAACAAGTGATATAGATAATAAATGGGTTCATTGACAGAAGTTTACAGATACTCTTATTTATCATTCCGATCATGACAAAAGTGGTATTAAACTATGTGTTGATAATATATTTGATCACTATCTTGAGTTTTTAGGCGCCTGAGGTAGTTAATGTATAAGGTGTAAGAAATTTTTTTCTAGAGACGTTTCTAAGTGGTTTTGGATTGTTATAAACAAACCCAAAGGTGAAATAGTTTGGAAAAGCCAAAATTAAATTTTTTTGAGTTTTTGGGTTATTAGGTTTATTTCTAGATTTGGTTGAAAATTTTCTAGATTGTATGTTGTCGAAGTAGTATTTTAAAATGTGGTTATGTTTCCCAATGTTTATATGAATTTTGTGTGTTAATTTTTTAATATGATTTTGTGGTAGAAGGAGGTTTTTCACATGGTATTCGTTTAGAAAATTTAATAAGTAAGAGAATCCCTATGGTAAGTGTGATATATTTCACAATACATATCAGTGGTTACACAATCTTGAAGGAGTAATATAACATATAACCCCATGATGTGATCTCTAAGAAAGATTTCTCTAACATGGGGTTGTCATGAAGGATGTGTGTGGTTATAAGGTGGTGAAAGTATGTGAACTTTGAAAGAGAGTGTGCATCACTATATTAATGTAAAGGGTGAATAGTAATTACATGATTAAAGGATTTTATAGTTTTTATTTTTTTATTTAATGACCCCATTAATAACATTATTCATATAGGAAAATCATTATCTTGGAGGATCTTTAATCGATAATACCACAAATTTTGAATGTTTTTTTCCTGATGAATCCAGTGAAGGAATTTCATTATGTATGTTTGGATATCAGAGTTTATCAGGAATTTATACAGAGATGGGAGACTCATTTGTGTGGTGTATTCATGATGTATGATGTGGATTTAGTTCATGCAGGTGGTCCTAGTAAGATATCCATTATGTAAAAACTCTCATCATTTGTACATATAAGAGATATTCCAAGGAAGCATTCTATGTATGATGTTCATTGAGGAGATGTTTGGGAAGGTGATTCCACCTAGTAACTATATGGTTAATAGTTCCTCACCTAGTATATGTGTAGTCAATAGTTTTTAATGAGTTTAGTGTGATGATGAGTAGTATGTAATGAAAAAATGGTTCACAATGAAATTTTACATAAATAAAATACAACACAGCAAACTAGATATCATATAAAAAATTAAAAGGGAAATTCATAGAACACACACATAGGTGTTAAAAAAAATCAGGCTGATACATAAAAATAGTGGAAACTTTTGGGTGAGTATGTAATTAAATTCTGTTGAGAGGAAATTTCAGTCTGAAGTGTAAAGGGTTATAAACCAGGAGGGATACTTATTCTGATTCGAATAGTGTAATAAAAATATTATATAGTGAATTCATGTACATTATTACATCACCATGATATGATTCTTAGAATATCATTGTTAGGTTGGGAAAAGTAAATTTATGTGTGTCACATTAATTAACTTATTCTTATATATATATATATTTGTAATAATAAGAGATATGTGATATTTATTTATAGATGAAACCAGATTGAAGGGTTAGTTATTTTTATCCATCATACCAGGATTCACCCCCACCCATTTATGAGTTTTTAGCCTAGTGGGAACACACCTTTTAAACTTTTATTATGATCATATGGGTTATGTTATGAATTAACCAAGTATCTATATATATTAGGATTATATTGGTAGAACTATGTGTTATAATAGAAAGAAAAAATATGATTAAATTGGTGAGGATGTGTGGAAATCTTATAACCAAATATATTATTACTATAATGATTGAGTTATATAGAAAGTTATTTTTTCTGTTATAATGGTATTATTAGGGATGAGATATATACTAAAAATATACTTTATATGTTATAAGATCATTGGAAATTCCATCTCATTTATTGGAAATAGCCAAAGAAGGCTGGAAGATCAACTAGGTTTATTATTTAGAAATTAATTAATTATGTGAATTATATTAATTCTTTATATTGCATTAGAAATTATAATATTCATGCTCATGTATATATAATTTATTATATCAGTTACACTATTAGTAGTGGCTGATTGATTTTTGTACTCACATAAAACACGTTCAATTTGATAAACATGCAGACCATGGTACGACATAAAGGTCAATTAAATACCCTTGTTACAGGGTTAAGAGGCTGAGTGAGATGACCAATGGATATATATATAGTACTGAGGTATTGTTCAATACATAGTAAAATTGAATCCATCATATTGTTCTATGGAATCAATTTTTTTACGATCAACCCATGAAGAAATCTTTTACTTGTTGTGTGACTCGTATTAGTACACATGGGATTAATATTTTTCTTTCGCATAAGTTATTATTACATGTAGTTTATTTATAGTAAATTATATATTATAATATATCACTATATGTTATGGATGTTTTTTAATTTATTATTATTATTTATTATCTGATATAGTTTATAACCTCCCTATGAGCTATTCAAAAACCTACAACGGATGGGGATAAATGATTATGGTTATATAAAGACCTGATTTTAGTCAAATTATGGAGAAAAGTTAAATGATTATACAATTTGGTATCTAATATTTTTTGTGTTTTTTAATAAAATTTAAAATTTAATGTGATTTTCATTCAAGGTTTTAGTGTATATGAATCTGGTGATTTTAATGAATTTTTATAGGATTTAATGTAGATTATTTTACTCTTAACCTTGGGTGGAAAGATATATTTCATAAATGAACCATATTTTACATTTTGTTTTAAATAAAATGTGTGAGATTATTTGGGACTTAAAAAATATTTAAAAAAACTGCTTTGGTTAATTAAAATTTCAACAATAATTTATATATTTTTTTCTTACATAATTTTTTAGAGATGAATTAATTAATATTACAAATGGTTAAATATTTTCCATATGATTATTATTCATGGATTAATTATATAATTTTACCATGTATTACATATTATAGTTTGATAATAGGTAGGGTGGGAATTATAATGGATTATGTGTCTAATTCATATTAATTGAGATATCATATGAGTTTATGACTGTTAACTAAGATCATTATAGAGAAGGGTTCAATTTGTGAGTAGAGTAATGGAACATATTTACTATTTTGATTTTAAGTAATTATAATTGACTATTAATGTGAATTTTATGATTATTTGGTCATAAATGTACACATATGTATCAGAAACCCTAGAGTTGGTGACTTTTGTATACAGTACCACAGAATGGATTATAGTATATGTGATGGTGTATTGGGAATAAAAACCTCAAGATATATGATAATGAATACTCATGTGTTTCCTCATGATCTATTCTTTAAAGGGGATGTAGGGTAATTTGACTATGAATGGAGAAAAAGGATGTTGATATATGAATCAAAATTGTTTTCTTGTATTTTAACATGATACATTTTCATTATCTAGCTTCAACAAGAGACAATATTTTATTAGTGATGGTTTCATAAGATAAAGTGATTATTCCTGAAATTTATATACCACAAATATTCATAGTATTAATAAATATTTAATGTCACGAACTGAATCTGGTCGCCACCAAAACTGGTACCAAACCCAGCCCGTGATAAGGCCTGAAGGGAATTTCCAATCCCTAAAGGCTGGAACAAGTGTCTGGGTATCATAAAATGAGAATTGGGAATGATTTACCCAAGTTTATAAAATTAGAAAAACAAATGAACCCTATAAAAAGAATCTGCATTTTTCAAATCAAACAATATTTTAAAAAATTCCTAACTGGATTACATATATTAAAACAACTCAAAAATACTATAACAAAGGTACAAAACCAAAATTAAATAGCCCAAAAACCCTCATGGTAAGGGGCACCGCCCTCAAGCCATCTTCACCAGACTTCACCACCAAGGACCTACTAGAAACCCAAACCACTGGAACTAAAAACAATTCCCAACCTGCGAGAAAAAATAACCAAGTCTACTTACACCAAAGGGTGTAACTAGGGTGTGATCCAATTCTCAATAGTATTCCATGACTATGATATTCCATGAAATAAACATTCAAAGATTAAAAACATGAATGTTTTAAAAAACATGTAATTTCTAGTTACAATTACTACAGGATGAAATTAAAAAAAAAAGTTATCAAGTGGGATAATTTAATGAATTGACAATTTTAAAACAAATGAAAAAGATACTGAATTTTCCAGAAAAATATATCATATTCTTAGGGTATGTATAAGGGATATAATGAATACAAGCAATAGGAAATAACCCCTTGGAACTAGCTCATTGTGGGTCCCAGGTACCTCGTATCTCGGTGACACTAACCATCATTAATATCTGTTCTCATGCACAAGACACTAGTAAAGAATATACCCATAACCTAGTGGTCTCCAATCATCATCATAATTGTTTAGTTAGAGTTTTATACATCAATCATACTAAGTGATACTGAGGCCAAACCCCCACAGATTCACTAGAAAACTAGTACACGTCCACCCACCAAGATACCCGAGTTTTCCCTTTGTGATCAAACAAGTTCAACAAGTCAAGAAATATACTTTTCACATGAAAATATAGTTTCCTCATCAAACATTCACAAAAAATACCACATGTATACCTCAAAAGTCACAAAAGACAACTTTTCATTCAGATTGATTTGATATCTGACTCACCCCAAAATAGCCCACAACAATTTTTACATTTCTTTAACACTTCCACAAATCCATTCAACAATTATAGAAAACCATTCAAATATATTAAAACTAACATAAAATCCCACTCACATGTTATATAATACCCTTTTCATATCAAAAATCCATTTTTCACATCACACTAACACATAACATCCCATATCACTTTCAAATATCTTATACACTTTAGTAAATCTTTCAAACATTTTTATAAAACATTTCCAAGATGAAACACAATAAAAAATAGCCCCATTCACATTTAAAATGTACTATTTTGAAATATACACACTCTAAGACTATTTTCCAATATGGTTTAACCTCTTATATAAATCATTAAATCATTGAAATCTTTCGTAAAATAATTATAAAGAGTATACCGAAACTTATCTCATAAAACCAATTTCAAACCCATATTTCAAGGAAAAAATCACACCAATACAAATTCAAAGCATAATTGTAATCCACAAAAACATTTATTAAACTACTCCCAAGTGTTATAAAAATACCTCAAACAATACCACAAAAGATCCACACGAAAATCACACATTTTAAAAATCACTTTCAAGAAGTACAATTAGCTTTTACACCTTGAATCAGTTAAAAACCCTCTTCAAAACCAAATGGTACACCAATCCCCTTCCAAAGCAAAATTTTCATCCCAAAAAAGATTTATTAATCCAATTTCATATGTTATAAAACACACCCAAACAATACCCCAATGGTTACACATGAAAAACACCCAATTTCAAGCTAAAATGAAACTATAAAATTAAATGCATAACCAAATCTATCAAAAATAGTTTTCGCACAACAAAAAACATATTAGTAACATTGATCATCTATAATTAAAGCAAACTAACTCATCTATAAATTATTACACATGGAATTACATACAGAATGTGTCGAAACCCTCAAATATTGGGGAGAAACATCAACTGCACCACCGCCGCACCTAAAGGACGATAAATCCAGCCCTAGAACACAATATTTAACCAAAAATACACGAAATCAGGCCATAGGTTCGAACCCTATCTTCTGGATATTTTAGAACATAATGAAAGAGGGAATAAACCCTAAGGAGAAGGATGAAATTGAAGAGAGAAACACTTACTCAAAACACTCTTGAATAAAAGGACACAAAATCCACTTGTATATGAATTTGAAAACATCCACCCATTAAAGGGGGGTTTTAACAAGTATGAGGATATTATGAAGGAACTGGAATGGTGTAAAAGAGTAAAAATAGAAGGACTTATGAAAGGATCAATTTACCTCTCCAAATGTAAGAGATTTCAGAAATCCAGAGAAGTCTTGACAAATTTATCAATTCTATTGAGATCCAAATTGTGGTAGGAGAGATGGGGGGGTCTTCTTAGGTATGTTGTCTTGGGTGGGAGTTGGAAGAAATGAAACAAAGTTAACATTGAAGGAGATATTAAAGAATAAAAAATTATTTTTAATGAAGGAAATGGAATTTTTTAGAGGCCCTATCCTTTAAAAAACCCATATCCACCATGATTATGGATTCCTAAATGGTCTAAATTAATATGGTGGTTTTAATAGATCAGGGGAGGACAATTAAGAATTGGAATGGATGAAAAGTGTTGAAAAATGATGGTCTTATAAAGGAATCAAAATTTATTTTTATATCTGAAATTGGTCTCACAGTTTGAATTAATTCATTAAAACTCACCCATTCCTCCATCAAATCTTATAAAACCCCCAAAACAAAGAATGCATGGAAATTAAATGGAATTCAAGTTTAAAATAAGTCATATATGTGACATTTAATGGTGATAATGATGCATTTGTTGTGTATGATCATTATTTAGTTCATTTCTAATGTTTTTTTTGGAAATTTTGTATGTTTAAAGAATATGTGGTTTTTGTGAGAGAAATTGGTTGTGAAAGATATGGTATGAGTAGAAAATAACATAATTTATTTGACATATAAAACATAGAATAATTTGATAAGACTTATTATAAAATTATTTATGTTGGTAGAAATATTTTATAAGTTTGTCTTCTTTCTGATTAGATTAATTTTAATAGAATTGTTAATTATAATTTAGTCATAAAATTTAAAAAACTAATTTGATAAACCTTTGAGATTTTCAGTTTTGTTACGGAATGATGCTTTAATATTTTCCATGTTAAAATTTATTTTAAAATTATAATTTAATATTATGAACAAGGCCATCTAATGGTTGAATATTATCTTATGTGATAATTAGTGATCTGTCGATATTTCTGTATCATATATTATTTATTTTGTAAACATATATAATGAAGGGTGGATTGGTGGATGAGATTTATATAGTAATCATTTTTTGTGTGTGTTAGAATTTAGAAAAATGAATTAATGAAATTAAAAATAATAATTCTCATAAAATCCAATACGGTGTTGCATATAGCGCAAGATAATCTTGGTGTAGCATACAAAAAAAGAAATCAAAGAAATTAAATAGAATAATTCTCATAAAATCTAGGGTTGTTACATTCTACCCCCCTTAAAATGAATTTCTCCCTCGAAATTCGTTGGGGTTATAAATTGTTTTCTACTTGAATGTTTCTTTAATAGAAACCCACATCGTAAAAAGGAATACGAAAACTTATCTTTAAAAACTAATGTATGAAACGTAACGGTTACCCAAATTAACTAACCACTGGGTTTACACGTAGGAGAACAATGGTGAATATATGGATATGGAAGAGAAATCTAACCATCATGTCTTGATGAGAGTGGTAGAGAACATGGCTATAAAAAATCCAACAATCACAAAGCTATAAATTTTTGATGATCTAGGGTAACGTCTGATTAATCCGATATAAGGGCACAAGGACATCATTTTTGGTTTTCAAGATCATTTCCCTAAAGTTGAAAATTTTGAATTAGAAGAAATACTTACTTTATTTTGGTAAAATCCCACTGTTGTTCATGCCTTGAACAATTTACACTTCATCTCTTTAAGAAATGAAGTTGAATTTTTCTTTCGTGAAGTTTTAGCAGATCATGATATAGAATGATAGGTCAATCTATCTATCTCAAAGATAAGTTATCAAAAGTTATATACATAAGTCCATCTATGGTGAGATTAATCAGATATGGTTCCAAAATGGACTTATACTTCATCTATAATCCTGCATAATAAAATAAAAATAGTTTCTACTAACCAGGGACTTTCTATAGGCTAGTGGTAGGAAATATTGGCCTGTCACACTTTGGTTGTGGGTTCGATTCCCACAGCCTTGTCCGACGTGACGGGTTGTCACCCATCTTGCTGGTTTTCCTTTTTTTAAAAATACATTATTATAACATTCCATCAATAATATCGAAAAAGTTCAAGCCTTAAATAATATTAACTTATGTCCAACATAATCCATTCCAATCCTTAGGCTTATCCAAAATACTACTGTCCAATCTCATATTATAGTGAAAACGATTACCAGAGAGTTCATATAACAAGAATGTTAATACCGTAGTTGATCCCCATATATCATAAGATATGTCTTTTTTAGTCACATTCCAATCATTCGAAGGCATTAATCATGTATTCTCATGAAAAATGAATACCCATTGAACCTTAGTGAAAACATGATTGCTATCAAAAGTTAACTATTTCCACATACCAAAATCCCAAAATTCTGTATACTCAAACCATGATATCAGTTAGTCCTTATAACAATCACGAGCTCATGAATACTATCAAACATATTATTTCCTTCTTATCCATTCATTATGTGCTTATCATCTT
The DNA here is from genome assembly GCA_963277665.1 of Viscum album. NCBI lineage: Eukaryota > Viridiplantae > Streptophyta > Magnoliopsida > Santalales > Viscaceae > Viscum > Viscum album. The sequence goes on along the minus strand of OY728150.1, from coordinate 2,053,353,228 downwards.
CTTTCCAAAAATAACTGAAAAACATTTCATGGTTACCTGTACCATTCAACATATACTTTCAAATAAATTAGGAAAAACAATAGGGTAATAATCCTTAGATGTTTCTTTATTCCATAGTACCATTAAATTACCTATACTACATAACTCTTGATAAATGTACAATCATTCCCCTACCTTCATAAACCATTGAACAAACTTCAACACTTCTTTCATCTCATATATCATTTTTAGTATCTTCATCATCATCCTCATAAATACTACCCATATGACCATGCTAATTCTCTTCATGAGATTTTCCCTTAGGGAATTGGTTTGCATAATTTCCATACATTCCACATTTAAAACATCTAATCATTGTTGATGTCGTAGAAATACCATTATCCTTATCCATGTTGTTAACTGCACCTTTTCCTTTCCACTTACTGGATTTGTGCCCTTCTTTTTTCCCCCAAAGCATCTTCTAGTTCCTTTGAATCATTATCCTTGATTCCTCTTCCCACATGATTTACATGATAAAAATTAAGCTCTCCTTCTTCTACTGTCATCATCATGAAACTCCATCTTTCTCTGATTAGCTGAGTCGGGAAACTTACCAAAGTTGAGATTATTGATCATATTATGAGATTGGTGATTAGGCATAATAATGATATGTGGACCTCAAGATCCAATTTCATTTAATTTCTCCTAAAGAATATCATTCCCTTGTCCATCATATCCTCTATTATTGTGAATCTTCCTATTCCCATCCATTTTTTAAAAACCCAAAAAGAATAGTTTGAGAGGACAAAATCATAATCAAGGGGTATTACCTTGAATATCTAACATCTTAGGTTAAATTCTAATATTGTTACCATGATTATAGGACTATAACCTATACCTATACTTAACCTTAGGGACATCCCTATAAATACCTTAGAAATATCTCTAGGGGTCTCACTAAAGTTCTCGCATCCTAGTTTCCAACGGTTGACTACGCCTTTCCTCTTATACCAACTGTAAAGACAAAAAATATTGACGTACATGGAAATTACATTACTTTTTCAGAATACTTGATACATAACAAAAATAGACACCAAAGGACCATTATATTTTAGTGTCTTTCGAAACATGGAATATAAAGTTCTAATCATGTTGAAAGATCTTCAACATCTCCCATAAAAATATTCCCCTTTTTGTTTCCATACCTAAAACCTTTCTTTATATCCTGGGGAAAGGAAAACATAAAAAGGGGGAGCTCAAATTCATTGTAAGGGCAAACATAGAGAACACAAAACAATCCATAATCATTTGAATGCAAAAAATGAACATAAAATCTAAACAAAAAAATCATGAGCAATGCCATAAATCATGGAAGTACACAAGGCATAGATCATAAAGGAACATTAGTCATGATAAACTAGAATAGTAATAAAACATGTAATTGTGGAATCCATTAAGCACATGTTATGATTTACATAGTAGCCAAGACATTGCTGCCAAGACCATCTTAGTGGACAAAGTCTCATTCTGAGTAGAGTTCACTCCTCGTTCCAGTCCTGTAACACTGAACCAGATTAGCTTACCATTCTAGCCATGTCTATCTCATGAGATATAAATATTTACTCAATGCATTGGAGTGAGATATAGGTCCCACCCATCTCATAATTAAATCATTCTTACTTGCACCACAAAATAAACTTAAAACATTCATTATAACCCAAAAAAAATGGGTTTCATAAACATCGTCTCATCATCACATAATGCATATAAAACAAATGGATATTTCAACATAAGAAATTTGAAACCATTTAAATCATTGAGACATTATACTTGAAACATACACATATGAAATAATGTCATCTTATATGGAAAATGGTTTTGATAAAACATTTGAAATGAATTCTTGAGGAAAATATCCTTTCTTCTCCAAAATCATTTTCTTTTCATAAAATACCATGAAGTTTTAAAAGAAAAGTATTTTGTTGAAAATATTCATAAAATAATGTAGAGTAAGCTTTATGAAAATGAGTTGTTATGAAACCGTAAAAATTGGTGCATGCCATATATGTTAAAAATAACATTCTTCTCGTACATTTGTTGGAAAAGTCAAAAAGTACCTCGTATGGTAAAAAAAGAAGATTCCTTCCATACGATGTGGAAAAAGGAAAAAAAGGGTAATAATGACTTTAAACATACATGGATTAAAAGTAAACATTTTATGAAAACATTTTTAGAACATATGGACATGGATGATAAACATAACCCCAGTAAATACTTATGAATAAACAATCTCGGATAAGAATGAGATTGGAATAATTATCTCTTACCTTAGGTCCAATATGCTTTGTACGTATCCGAACCTCCGGTATAATGATTTGAGTAATTTCATTGACTTATTACAGAATAATATTCATTGTTATGATGTAATAAATGGTTCACTTATGACTTTATATTACCCGTTCTTTTGTAAATTCCATGTTAAAGCAGGGTTTTTGATAAAATCGTTTCATTTATCGTACGTGTTTCGACTAGTTGTTCTAAATATTATTACTTATATCATGATTTTCTTAATTCAAGAATGTAAAACATGATTTATATATAATATATATACATATATATATATATGATTGATCGATAAATGGAGTGAAATACAACGTTCATGGAGACGATAGGCCGTACGTATGCATGAACGTTGTTTTCGTTTCCTTATTGAATTGAATGGAATTATGTAGATGACATAAATATATATATATACATAAATCCAGTATTATTATGTCATATATTTCATGATTTATTATTATATATACTTTATAATTATTCATGAATGGTTGACATGGAGAATGAATCTCATCACGTCGTTGAGATGGTAGTCCGTACGTACGCACGAGCGATGATACCATTCCCATGATTGTGGAGTTGTATTGAAGAGTATTTATAATATTTCAGAATCAATATGACATTAAAATAAACATATATAGTTATCTATTTAAACCATTATACCCATCCAAGTAAGGTGGTGGTCGAAAACCGATTACACCACGGCGTGGAGACGGTATTCTGTACCTATGCATGCGCGGTGATTTTGTTTTCCCTAGAATGGATAGAAGGTGAAATAGGGTTTTTCATATTTATATAAACATATAATTATATAATAAATACTTATTTTATTACATTATAATGAGACAACTAAAGAATAAAAAGTTGAAAAAGAATGAAACTTGAGAGAATCGGAAGAATAGATTACCTCTTCTTCGATGCACCTCCTTTAAGCCTTCTCTTCAGGAAGTAGAGTAGATATTTTGGGAAGACCATAACCTAAAGAATGTTTCTAGGGAAGTGTATAAGAAAAATGGGTAGGGTTTGGTCGATCTTGAAGGCTCAAAAGGGTGTTAAGAGAAGAGGGAAGGGGTGCCCTTTTTATAAAGGAGGAGAGTGTCACCTTCAGAAAAACTTAAAATATTATTTTATAATAAAGTCATATTCGGTTTTTAATAGTTCCAAATTGATTTATTTCATAGATAAGGTGGGAATGGGATGAAATAATCTCAACCAATATAATTTAGACAATTGTAGGTTCTATTTTAACCATATCATCTAGATTTAACAATAAGTTAAGTAATAGTACTTTTACCGTGTCTTCTTGTTTTCTTAGACTACAAGGTTAATAAACATACTATAACAAGCCAAAAGAACCCCAACTTGTTTATTATTAATATATATAACCTTATATAAGTCATTTTACTAAACCTTAGATTTTTAAGAATAAAATAACAATTAATAATATGACATTTGTTTTAAAAACTATTTTATGTCAATTTCGACACTATTTGGTAATTGATTTTTGTGAAAATCATAACAGAATGATTAGTTCGAAAAAAGTTGATTAAATCAATAATAACATGAATATTAACCTATAAAATTAGTGTAATTTATAAAAATTTTCAAATTTCATTTATTTAAGTATTTATAACATCATTTATGTCAATATTTCATTAATAAGATAATTACTACATCATCATTGTGTCATAAATAAATTCAATTATTTACTATCTAAAAATTATAAATAAAATACCATTATGTAGGAAATATTTTTATCTTTCTAATTATTATTTATAGTAGAATTTATCTAATGTATATCCTTATATTAAAAATGTTTTAGTTATTAAACTTTGATTATAACTATTTTAACTATTCTTTAAATAAAATAACATTAAATGTCCTAATCTAATCCAAGTAGGCCTAAATGGTCATATATTATTTATAAGGTTGTTTTTGGTAGAATTAATCTTATCCAATAAAATTAGGACATGTGTTAGGGTAATAATCATATCATTTTTATGCTTAATTACCCTATTTATTTTTAACCGTGGTAAATAAAAGTAAAAAGTTACTATTCACCAATAATTATTTTCATCTCATTGAGCCACATTTTAGTCCTTGATATTAATCGTGTCCCTATGATTTTAGAAATTCCACTCATAGAAGAGGTGAAATTATGTTTTATGTATATTTTCAAACACTCCTAGGATGTGGGTAAAAGATGGTGAAAAGTTCAATAAAATTTTTATATGTCTAAAATTATTATAAAATGACTCCAATGAATTGCATTGAACTTATATAGATATTATGGATAAATTTTGACCTAAATTTTTTTTAATAAACTAAATATTTATTTAGATAAAAATTTGGTTTTTAAATAGTAACCTAGTGTTTTCACTATTCATCAAAAATTGAATGTTTTCATAAAAATACCAATAATTCACCCTAGGCTAATTTCAATATTACGAATCCAAAAATGAAGTCCATTTTGAAAGATAAAATTTATAAAATTTCAAAAACTGTGTATTATTATTCATAATGGCTAGTTCATAATAATATTATAATAATATCTCATTTAGTGAAACTCTGTATTGCATACTACACACGCTATCGAGGAAGGTCGTGATTGCATGTAATGTAAGCCAAGTTAGGGTTGGGTGTAGTGAAAGACTCCTTTGTTGCTGCGTATAAAATAATCCAACCATATTTCATTTATACATTGTATATATATATATATATACACTCAATGTTGCATATAACATAATCAAAACTTATTTCATTTATGCATTAAACAAAATCTATACTTAATGTTGCGTAAAATTATTTCCACAAAATGAACTTGAAATTGTTTGTAACACGATCCAAATATAGTGTTGTGTATACAGCAAGATAATATGGTGTTGTGTATGGCGCAAGATAATCTTGGTCTACCGTACATCAAAAGACATCATAGAAATTAAAAAGAATAAATCTCATAAAATCTTAGGTTGTTACATAAAGACCATTACATAACTAAGTTTACAACCCATTTCTATCCACATTACATCATTAGATATCCTTATTTTCCCATTTCATTATTGGGATATATAATTCTAGTCCCAAACATAATATAATGAAAACCAAACATATGTGTACCACAAGATCATAAAACAATCATCATATCATCAAACCACAACCCCTGGAAATAATAAAGGTTTGATAAAAATTTCATAATCATAACAATAATCGATACAGTGAGAAAAAATATGGTACGTTGAGTCATACCCCAATTAAATCAGAATAAGCATAGAATGATGTTATTATAGATAAAAATACCATTAAAAATCTACAGAACATTTCTTGTGGAAAATACACTTTTTATTTAAAAAAACATATTTAAAATAAATAAATTCCCAAAAATTATTGGTAAAAATTATTTTAGAAGAAAAAATTAAACTTATAAGGGAATATTAAAATAAAATACTATTTATTAGGGAAAATAAATCCATTCATGCATTTCTTATTAAAACAGATTATTTATCAACATTTTCTTTAAAAAATTAAAAGTACCATGTTTAGATAATGATAAGAATGATCCTTTTAATACATGTAAATGAAATTCAAATATATTAAAAAATTAATTAAAATAAAATTTAGACTATAGTAAACACATTCCTGAAAAACAATTAGTGGAAAATATGGACATGGAATAAAAGATTCCTCACTGAAGGGGTAAATAAGGCCAATTTTCCTTAAAAACGTTTTTTGGTCTCTTGAGTACTTAAAGAGAGAAAAATGAATGTAAATAATTAAATACTTAAAAATAATCATAGGATTTGAAATGTAATAATATTTTTTTAGAGATATATCATTCAGTTTCACCTTTGATAAATCTATGAATAAATAGTCAGTGTAAAAATGAGTTTCTAACTTAAAATTTATACCGCATGTTCATCTTACTTCTTCAGCATTCTAATATTCTGTATAATAAATTTAAATTTATTATAAGTATATAATATTAATATAATAATCCCAATAATTCCACACATGTTTTACTATTAACCTGTTATCATACATTCATTAACAATATTTTATTATAATAATCATTTTCTGTTGTTAAGCGCATCATTCTTCATATATGTTTTTGGTTAATCTATTATGGCCCATGCACATAAATCATAGTTATACTATAAATAATAATTATAATAAAATAAATAACATAAATAATACTAAATCATTCATAATTTTCAACAGTGAATTATGGTGGTGGAAAATGATTCTTATCATTACATGGAGGCAGTAATTTATATGTACACACAAGAACTACATTCATATCTATTGTATTGAGAAGAAATGGTAAACAGTTTTCATGTTGTCATAATAAAATATAATTTTATTCAAGATAATGTATATATCATTTTTATAGTAGCAAAATGTTTATATTAAGTAGAAGAACAAATAAAATTACAGATGCATGGTTACATTTTATACCTCTTCTTTGAGATACTTCCTTTGGATTACTCCTTAAGCCTTGATGGATTGGTTTTTGTAAAGTAAAATAATATATAGTATTAATGGAATAAATATTATATTATTTTATATTAGTTATATTTAAAGCTATAAAAATCAAATGGTGTGAATAAGGGAGGAAAATATGTTCCTTCTATAATTGTGGGGAGGGACTCCAAAGGAATTTCCAAAAACATTTCAATGACTTAAGGTTGAATTCATGGGAATGTGGATAAAATTGGTTAGGGATAAAAAGGTAAGGTAATATAAGGTTTAATTATATTAAAATAATAATATTTTTTTGACGTTTTATTGGAAATAATACCCTTATCTCATGGTGTAAACCCTCCAGTAAACCAGTTTCATCATAAACCATGGTAATATAATTTTACAATTTTTATTATTGAGTATCAAAATAATAAAATTGAAATTATTAAGTTTTATTTTTATTTTAAATAAACATATAGTATCCATTTTAGTATATCCAATTTTTATAAGTGTCATAAATTAATTTTTATTAATCACACATGCCACAATGAAAACTTATTTTCAAAAACTGAAAATTTAAGAATTAAATATAAATTTATTCAATTCTATTACCTATAAAAACCATAAAATTAAAGTTAAAACCTTATATTCAATATATAATTTATTAATTTAATAAAAAATAATAAATATATATTACATTTATTTAGTTAGAAAAAAACACATTGTGCACATAAGAATAGTTTTTAGTGAAATATTTTTTAATCCCAAAATGTGACTTATAAAAAAATAAAGTATAATGATGAATACTTTGTAATTAATTATATTACTTGAAATTTAAGGAAAATTAGGTTAAATTAGGTTTAAATAAAAATCATAATGGAACATATACCAGATTATAAATTATATGTTTTTTACAAAAAATGGTATTTTCTACTATTCAATGAAAAATAATTCTTTTTAGAGAAATCTTAATCATTATCTCTAGGATAATATTGAAATTATTATTTTAAATTTTTAATGAGTTATCTATAATATAATTTACAATATTTATAAATATTACTTATAAATATCTCATAAAAAATATTCAAGAAAATCTATTTTTAAAGAAAACATATTTTTGATGCGTAAAATGAATTTACTTAAAACTGACTAAAACTTTTTTATGAATTAATCACTAAAATAATTAATAAAAAACATTATAAGTAAATATAAAAAAGTTGTTATTAATATTAATAATTTAAATTTTAATTGGTAGTTTATTACTATATTCTATATCACGGTTCATAAAGAGTTGTGGTTGTATGTAAGGAAACCTATCATATACTTCAATTTTTTTGAAAGGAAACACACAAACAAATATTTGTGTGTTACTTTATAAAAACATTAAAATTAATTTCTTCCTCAAAATTCCATCACTCTAGTAAAAAAATATAAGGATATATCAACATCATCAATTCCTCAGGTTTCTATGTAGCTTAATCTGATTTCTGATACCTCTAAATAACTCTAACAAGTTTAGTAGTCTTGTGTAATTGAACTTTATCTCTATGATCCAAGATTTATAATATTTATTATTTATAAGAAATATCATTCACAAGTTAAATTACATTGTATTTAATTACATTTTATAGATAATGTGTGTAATTAATTTGGAGAGATACATGGAACAAATCGTGAAATCGAGAGAGGTTTGGCGGGACTGAAAAGTGGAAAGCTACAATCCATAATTTTTCAATAATCATGAAAGGAACAACATACCTAGGGCTAAATGTTTCATTATTTATGAATCTAATAACCTTATTTCGGGAATAAATTCATAGAAAACCAATCTCACTAACATCAAATTATAGATCCCATTGATGATTGTCAGCATAACTGTTTGGTCGACTTTGAATTACTTGGATGTGTTATTGAATGGATCTATCATTTTCTACCACTTCTTATGCTATTTCAAGTCCCAATATATTTATATATAAAATGTTATCCTATTATTTTATTGTTTTACACGTCCTTTTATAGAGAGATTCATACTGAGCCATCTGAATGCTTGAGTAAAAGCTATTTTTTGAATGAAAACTCTACTAGAGAAAAATGTTTTAATCATAAAAACCATTGAAATACAGAGATCAATATATAAAAATATTTTATAAGGTTTTAATATTCCTATTGTACTAATTATATTTCTAAATATGATATGTAATATTGAAACCTAACTTTATATATTAATCTTACTGAAGACATATCCAGAACATCGAGTTAAACCTCATGTCGGAATCAGATACAATACAATATAGTACCACATGTAACCTTAACACTTCCTTTAAAAATATCCCATCAAGTTAGACATGGTATAAATCATCTCTAACAGGAATAAAGTGTGTTTAATTTTTATGGTGATCGTCTATAACCAAAATAATGTTACATCCCTTAGATATTTTAGGGATTTTAACAATGAAATATATTGTATTGTTTTCCCATTTTCATTCTGGCATGGGTAATTTTTGTAATATACCTATATACATATATACCTCATTATTAACATTTCTATATACAATGAACTAAGATATATACTCTACAATACCAATTTACATGCTTTCCAACCCAAAATACTCTTTCATATATCTATACATCATCATATTTACTTGATAAATAATGAATGATGAAAAACGAGGTTCTTCTAATAGTTTTTTTGGTCTAGTATTGATGAGATACATATGCAGTTCTTAAATCTTTTCATTCCATCAAGATCAATGTTGAAATTTGGTATATTTCTGACCTTATATTTTTTCTCAACATCCCCTTTTTCATCTTCAATCTTTATAAGGATATATGGGTAAACACTTGTTATATAATGATAAAATTTACCCCCTTGAATATTTAATGTTTCATCAATTGAGATTGAATAAATACGAGATAATTTTATATTCTCATCATAGATAATATTTCATGAGTCTATAAAATCACCAAATCAACCACCTTTTTTTCTTTTACTGTGTGGTATTGTATTAAGCAGTCATAGTAATTTGTGAACCCCAATAATCATATTTTGGGAATATTCTACTATTTCTAGGTAAAGATATATTTTAAAAATTTATGACATGTATATATTTCAAACATTTATTCTTAATTATAATTCCTCCATATTTTTAATGCAAAAATTACCACTATTTAATCCAAATCATGAGTCATGTATTTTTTTCTCATAAACCTTTAATTGACATGAGGCATAATACATTAACATATCATTTTACAAGAAAATTCAAGCCAAACATTTCTATGATTCTTCTATGTAAATCACCAACCCTTATACCCTATAGGATTTGGTGATAATGGTTTCACTAACCAACCATATCTTCAGTTCTTTGAATTTTTATTCATATCCTTCAATATTATGGAAGAAAACTCCCTTTAGAGTTAACTTGGATAGTAGATTACATAGCCATGGTAAATAAATCATGAATAATTGGTAATATATTCCAATCCATGAAAACAAAAAATTTCAGTCATAATTCCTAGTATGATCCATTTTTCAATAACTTAAATCATTGATGGATCCAACTATATACCTTTGGTTGAGATTACATGAACCAAAACTGTAGCATTCTATATCCAAAATACATACATAGTAAATTTTCATTCATCTTCTTCTTTATTAGGGGTTTTAAAAAAAATCCTAAAGTGATATTTATTTCTCTTGGAATGCATAATAATATCATCTTCAAAGACTAACCCATGCTAGTCAAGGTAATATCTAAAGATATTATTCATTTAATCCATGAATATATCATTGGATTTAGTAGAGATGAATTCTATCACTATAAATTCATATGTACATTTGTTAAAGGGAACCTTTTCTTTGGTATGAATTCAGTTTTTACCACAAATAATAGTATCCAAATAGAAGATCAAAATTTAAAAAATATTGATATCCTCATAATTGATCAAATGAATCATCAACAAAGGTTACACTATACTTTTTTATATTAGGATCTTATTAAGTTCCTGATAATCAATGAATATTCACTTTTATCCATAATTATTATTAACAAAAACTAAAGGATAATACCATGGTAACACACATGGATGAATGAACACCTTATGATGATTATCCTAGAGTAGGATCGTTAATTTCTGCAACTCAATCGCGGCGATTCTATATGTTGTATTTAATGTAGGTGTAGAACCATGTATAGTTCTATTGAAAACTAAACCTCATGATTTTTATAAATAATTGAAATATATTGTATGAATGAATCAAACAATACACGTGAAATATGAATATCATTGATATTGAGTTTGTCCCTAGCCATCTGAGAGAAATACCCACGTTAAATATGAATAAATAACCATACAATAGATGTAATTTCCATTGGTTGTTCACATTTATCCCCAAATTTAGAGACCCACATTAGTTGTTTTTAATGTAAAATTTCACACAACATCCACAAAAATTTACCTGGAGTATATATAAAGAAATAAAATAAATCAAAAAAAAATAAAATTGAACTAGAGGATTAATAAAATGATTTTCAGGTAGAAAATTCCAACAAATATCAATTTGGGACAATTCATAGAATTGATATGTGATCATCTGACCATTAATATTTTTCACATATATTTCAATATTTATTCATTGAGGTTGTAATTTGATATGTTTTGAAAAACAATTATATATAAAAGTGTGGCTAAAACCAGAATGACATTAGACATTAGCAGCTCAAAATTGGATGGTAAGTGCGTTTATCTCCACTTTTTTTATCACACCCCACATCGTCAAAAGTGACTACATGAGATTTTCCATTCTCTATAGAATAAATAAGTTGTTGAAATTAATCATATTACTTAAAACATAGTTTAAATCAACAGTTAGAAAAAGCCTTATAATCCTAGAAATTATAACATTGAAGTATGGGAACATCATTCTATGGATATTTCTCTCTATTTTGAATCATTAGCTTATAAATATCAATCGTTACCAAAATTAAAATATTTACTAGTCATCTTAAAGAAATTTTATCAATGCTTCCTTCCACTCCTCTAACACAAATTAAAATTCTATTTCTTCCCTTTAAGGTTTTTTTATTATAATTTTCTTTTGATTTTAATTGTAATTTTATTATCAAAACCATAATATTGATGGGTGAACCTAATCTCCTATTCTCCCTTGATAACATATTGAAGGAATCTTTCATACCCATTGATGTACCATATGGTTAACATCCATTAGAGACTTGGTTTTAATCCATTAAGGAATTGATCAATCTTAAATTATGGTTCAAAAATAAATCCCAAGCGTACCTCATAATTCATGTAAAATATACTGTAAAATATACCTCATAGGAACCAATAGATTCACCATCCTTCTACTTAAGCCTAAGGATTTACTTCTCCATCTTTATATGAGAATACAAGAAATGTATATATTAAAAAATAGGATACTAATCTCAAAACACTCAATAGAGTGAATTCCATCTTATATCATCATATAATTGATAAGATTACACAATTGATCTGATTCACCATAAAATAGTAAATAGGTAAGATTTCATTTTTTAGGTTCTGATCACTCGAGACAAAAAATATCATTTTAGTAGTATTTATTAATTACTCAACAATTACTAGATCAATAGACCCACTAAAATAATATGGACATTTCCTCATGAATGACTCAATAGTATATTTTTCCTTCCTTTCCCCATTTAAAATCTCCACATGATTCACATATTGAGAAAGTAGTGTAAGAATAGAAAAAAAAATATATTTAGAACACATAAAATATAGTTTCTCTGGGGGATAATCATTTAATTGACCATAACATTTAGTTTTATCATAGATCCTCTGGGTTTAATCCATTGAATAAAAAATATATAATAATTTGAGAAATAAAATTTATAATGTTCATATAATCATAAAAAATATTTGTATAATATCTAAATCATGGAACATTCTTTTCAATATATGAGAATGTAGGTTTAACTTTTGTCATCCATGATCATTATCTATTTAATTCCATTATAATGGATACTAATGATAATGTGAATTAACCTAAAAATAAACTTCGAGATTTTCAAACCAAGTGTGAAATAAGGGGAGACTCGATATAAACCAGAATGACGGATGAGATATACTCAAAACACACATTTCAGGGTTATAAAACAAAGATGAATCTATGATAAAGCCACATCCACTTACAATGTCTAGATAGAGATGTATTTTCTTAGAGGAGCCACACTCCATTATTTACCGTAAGTTAGGATGTTATCATATAGTAAGGTTTATCTTAAGGTTACTCCTTAAAGAATCCTCACCCACATTTCCAAGGGTTTCTAAACCATTCTCCAGATACAAACTATAGTGATATATACTACTCATATAGTAATATTACATCATTTTAGATGAATATTCATTAAGTTTCACAACAATACATGTTTGAGGTTCATATAGGTTTATTGTATTTTGAATCATGGATACTAAAACAACTAGTTCATAAAAGGTCTAGATCATTTTCCATTTAGTTCTTCACAACTATAACCCTTCTTAGACATAACATACATAAAAAATATTCTCTATAACCTATGGATGGGAAACATAAGAAATAGTGAGACTAGACTCATTGTAAGGGTAAATATAATAGATATCAATAAATAATCATAAGTGATCATAAGATAATAAAAATTATTTGAAAGAAAAATATAAACATTTGAAAATCATACCCATCAATTCATATATCATAATTATAAAACATGTGATGATGTTTTTTCAATCGAAATATATAAGACATAAGAGTGTGGAATAATCAATAACCAATCATGATCCATGAAAACATATAATATAATTGATTAAAAAGTTTTTGGAATGTATATATGTATAGAAAGTAATCTTTTTAGTTAAGGAACATTTCCATGACTGTTATAGTGGTTTGGGTTCACTCCACATTCCATCATCTCCTTAGTCAAGGTTCACTCTCAGGCCAATCTTATAAGAAAAATACAACTATAAAACTAGGTAATATAATTATTTGAGTTTATATTGCCTCATGAGATGTATTTCATTACTCAATTTATTGGACGAAAATACAATTTTGGTCCCACCCGTCACATAATAAAATCCATACATATGTGTGGTATAAGATCATAAAACATTCATTATATAATCAAATCAGTGCCCCATGTAAAGGATATTAGTTCCATAATAATTTAATCATCATAATAATAATCCATCTAGAGAATAAATAAATATAGAAAAATTGGACCATACCCCTAGTAAATCATAATAATTATCAAAGGTTGTTGTTATATAAAAAAATACCAATAAAGGATATCAAGAAATAAAAATTCGAAAAATATTTATTTGATTTCAAATAAATAAATTTCAAAAATATTATGGTGAAATTATGATTTAAATTAAAAATTCACAATTATAAATTATTATTTAATTAAAATATTATTTATTAAGGTGGGTATATTTGTTTATTGGATGTTTGTTAACACAAAAATTTTTTTCCCATTTTTTCTAAAAAGTCAAAATTACCATGTTTAGAAAATGATAATAAGGTTACATTTAATAAATTCTATGAAATGTAAAATATATTTAATAATGTGTTTAAATAATCTATATATGATAATAAAAAAATTAAAACATTTTAACGAAAAATATAGACATGGAATAAAAAATTCTCACCTAAAGGGATGAACATGGCATATTTTCCTAAAAAATATTTTGGTCTGTTGAGTACTTATAAATAGGAAATTGAAATGAAATAAATAAATATAGTTGAATTAATATATCAAAATATAATTATAATACATTGTAGATATATATTAAAAAATAAAATCATTAAAAAATTTATTTATAAATACTCTAGCTAAGAATTAGACTGTTACATAAAACACTAACCTAAAGTCTATCTTCCTTCATAAGAAATATTAAATCTTGTGTAATAAATTTTTATGTATTAAAATATTATAATATAATTATACTAATAAATATGGTACCTAAATTGTTTTACTTTTAACATCTTATAACCATTTCATTAACAATATTTTATTATCAACATTATTTAAGGTGTCAAATCTTTGGTTTTTCAAATATGATTTGGATCAATAGATATCGTACTTTACCTTTGATCAGGGTTACTTCATATCTAGAATTTTATTCAAGATATTGATATAAAATATATTCATTATATCCATTTTTATACATTACATTAAATTGGACATGAATAATAAATTATACAATAATATATAGATGATAATCTTTTCATATGTATGAGGGAAATTTACATTTTTTGATGGGTAGAACAAAATAAAGTAAAATATTAATTAACAATTAATGAATAATTTTTAAACATATAAATAATATATAAAACTTTTATCTATCGTAATAACTAATCATGAATTATGGGGGGTAAAAAATTCACATCACTATGTGGTGGCGGTTGTCCACACGTATACATGAGTGAAAAATTCATCTCCCATTGGATTGTGAAGATGTGGTAAACTGGTTTTCCATCATAATATTTAAAACATATTATATTATTTACATAAGATTAATTATTTTTTTATATTCATCAATTCTAGATAATGTATAATATTTATTAAATAAAAAGTGATTGGAGAAGATATAAACATCTTATTTGAGATACCTCATTTGGCTTACTCTTTATTCCATAAAGCGTTGGTATGATGAAAAGGAAATTAGATATAGGATTAATGGAGGGATTATAATTTTTTTAATAGAGGTTCTATAATCTATCATAATTATATGTTTTTAGAAATGGAGAAGAAAATGTTCCCTTTAAAAAATGAGTAGAGAGAAACACATTGAATTTTTTAAAAGATTTTTGTGGTTTAAGGTTACATTCATGGAAAAGTGGATAAATATTGCATGTTATTAGAATTTAATATAATATACATTTGAAATACATTCCACAAAAAAATTACTATTATGGGTGGAAATCCTACCCTTATCTCAAGGTTTAACCCCATATAAACCCATTTTTACGTTTACAGTGGTAACAAAGTTTTCATTTTTTTAGTATTCACAGGGACCAAAAATTAATTTTCACGTATTAAATTATATTAATTATACTGATTAAAAATATGGAATCCATTTCACTATATTTAATTTATATGTGTGTTATAATTTAATTTTAATTAAGCACACAATCCATAATGAAAACTCGTTTTTGGAAAATGAATTTTTAATTATAAAGCATAAGTTACTTCTATTCTATGCCATGAAAAACACATAAAATGAATGTAAAAAATAATATATTGATTATATAATTTATAGAATTCATTAAAAAAATTTAATAAAAACAGATAAAATGAGTTTATTTAGATAAAATCACATTACTTGGATAAATATATTTTTATGAAGAATCTGTTTTTAATATGAAAAAATAACTTATCATAAAATAAATTATAAAGATTATTAATATATAATTAATTATATTATTTTAATTTAAATGATAATTAGTTTAAGTTAATATCAAATTGAAAACATAATAGAAAATTAACTTGAAAATAGATGAAATGTTTTATAAAAATGTTTATTTTGAGTTTTAACTAAAAAATAAATATTTTTAGAAAAATGTAATTGGTAACCCTAATATAACAATGAAATTATGATTCTAGAAATTATAATATTTTGATTCAAAGAAATTTAAAAATTTGTAGAAATTAGTTATAACATTCATGTGAAAAAATTAAATAAAAAATAAATGTTTAAGAAAACATATTTTTGAAGAGTAAAATGTATTTACTAAAAATTGAGTACTCATTAATTATACTCTAATAAATTAATTTTACTTAATAGAAACCATTATACATATTTTTAATAAATATTTTATTATTATTTATAACAATCAATTTAAAAACAAGTTTATTATATTTTTCTATATCAAAATAGAAAATCACTTGGGGATAGGAGTAAGGCAAGCTATCAAATACCTTACGTTTTATTTCAAAAGAAATATATATATAATAATTAGGTGTTATAATTGGGACATAATGATGATCAAAATTAGAGTGATAATATCGAGATTATTTTTTGAAAAATTGGATCTCCAAGTTAGTTTTTTGTGTTCTTAGAGGCATATAAATTCAAGGATAAATATTCCAAATAGTAGATGACAATGGAAATTTAATTGGATAAAGACATATCATTATTGAGGTAATTATACTCTCACATTTTTGAGATATTTTTTTCCTAAGACACAGAATATAGTAATGTTTATAGGGTTCTCAATTCTCTAACAACATGGTTGATTAAGGGCAGTGTATGCTACCAAATTTAAATGATCATTCCACTTCATATAAACCTAAACAGGACTAATGTATTTTAAAACATAAAACTAGTGATTGGAAATAATGATTCATTTTTAGTGTGTATCATAATCAATTTTCTCGAAACATACCTTATTGTAGTGAAGAAAGAATTCAACGTTGAGGTAGTGGTTCTTTTCTTCCTAAGGCTCTATTTAGAAATATAATTATTGGAATAAAGTTGAACCAATAATATTAGCTTTCAAATAATGGTTTTAGAACAATTTGACCTCAATTGAAAAATGAGAATAATTATTTAGATTTCTTCTATTGTTGAATATTATTGAATTTACAAACCTGGTGTGATAAAAAACCAATCCAATGTGATGTTTTCTATAAAATAAGGTATATAAGCAATTTTTGAAGGAAGTATCAGGAGGTTAAAAAAAACATGACATGGGTAACATGTGATCATGTTAGGATATCTCTGATTTTTTAAATATGAATTAAATTACAACCAGTATATGTGAATTATAGTTTTAAGATAACATTGTTTTTCCTTAAGTTATCTAAATGTAATATTTCTAGTAGAACACCAGTGTATTGATTCTAATTTAGCCTTGATCTTGAGTAAAATTATAAAAATTTAGTGATAATATTATTCCCAGAAGATATTTATAGAGAAGGTTATCCTACATATCTTGATCGGATAATGGATGATGATTATGTGATTGAAAAAAAAGTTGACTAGTCTCCATAGAAAGAGATATATGTGAAATTCCATGTTTGGGTTCATATATATTTTTATTTATCATTGTAGTCATTTTTATGTGTAGAATATAGATAATATTGAATGTGTGTAGTTTGTGAATAAACTTTTATATAATGAGTATGTTAAATCAATAATACTTTTAACTAGCTAATAAAGAATATAATAATTAATTAAGTGTCATTATTAGGTTAAAAATTTCCACAAATTCCTTGAGTGAGAGGGATTATGCTTATAATTTGGGATTCTATGGAAAATAAAATCTTTGGTGAGAGGTTCCAAATATTTAGATTATTTGATTATGGAATGCTTGAGAATACCGTTGGGTGAGTGATAGTCTACTGTTGAATTATAATATCAACATTCATATGTTGTCCATTATTGATCATCGGTTTTTCAATATCATTGGGTGTGAGGAATATTTATGAGAATAAAATAATTTCCCTTCATAGTGAATAAGAATTTCAAGAAATTCATAGGAAAAAATATAATAGTCCATCTATTAGAATTTTTAGTGCATGGTCTACAACACCCACAACCCAGACTTCTAGATCTGATACTATAAACACATTCATTACATACTCACTTTGATTGTAGTTATTAAATCTTATATATATATATATCCGCAATTTTAATTTAATAAAAATAATTGTATCTATTACATCCCAATGATCAATTAATAATTATATATGTAGAGAAATAAGAAAAAATAACTAATCCATAGTATGTTGTTTCTACTAGACATTTTTTCCTATTATATATGAATCTACTTAATCTATAATGATTCCTCAACATATCTTACAAATTCTTTCTCACGTGCAATATTTCAAAAACATTTTACATTGAATACTTTTTTATATAACCAAGAGAAATATAATCCTAATAATGGGTGATCTAAAATGATTAGTATAGAAAAAAAATACAAGTATGGAAGTCATGGAATAAATATTATGGAATGAATAAGTAAATAACATTAATCTATAATCAAACTAAAAATAATATAATGATATATTCATGAGACATAAACCCTAACATTGGTCCATATTTCTCCTACAGTAGTACAAAAAGTCATTAATAATTAAATTAAGTTTATTAAATATATATTAAAGAACCTAATTTAAAAATATAATCATTTATACTCTTCACTTATAACCATTATATATATATATATATGTTATTTTGTTTTCAACTATTTTCAATATGAGGTGTAACTAATCCTTTTCTCTTAGAACCAGTTTTATAAAGGTGTTGTTTGTATATATTCATTTTCAAAAGTACATAATTATTAGGTAATATAAGATAATTTAATATATGTTAAATGATATTTTATAAAGCTATAATTTCATTCTATGGTAGTTTTGGTGACGATCTATGAGGTTAAAATTGATAATGGTCATGTTTATTTATTTATTAATAAACGAAAGGTTATTTATTAGTTACTAAGAAAATATTAATATAGCCATACCAAAACAAAATGACATTATTTACATATTTATGTAACATTATGGAATTAAATATTTTATCATAGTTATCCATGATATAAATGAATATTATTTTTCATGTGTGTGTTTAAACTGACCCAAACATTAACTCAACATTTTTAATTGATGATTATGAGGTGGTTTGGTTATAATACCATTATACATGAAGAATAATGATATTATTTAGTTATTTTTAGCGTTATATATCATAATTTTAAATAATTATAAAGGTTTGATAATTTATTTGATGTCATTACAAAAAAATTTGAAATTATTTCCCTCTTAGTATGCTCATTTTAGACATTAAATTAATGACAATAGTTTATAGACTGTATAATTAATACTTTCTCCAATTTTTTATAAAAGAAAATTAATGATATCATAAATATAATATTTA
Organism: Viscum album; assembly: GCA_963277665.1. Lineage (NCBI taxonomy): Eukaryota > Viridiplantae > Streptophyta > Magnoliopsida > Santalales > Viscaceae > Viscum > Viscum album. The sequence continues at coordinate 2,053,333,539 of OY728150.1, read as the reverse complement.
TATATCAATATCATCCTGAATACCATTCATTTAATTAATTTATAAAATAAAAATGAAAATAATTCATTACATGGAGGCGTGTCCACACATATACATGGTTGAAATTTTTTTCCCATAGAACTAGAAAATGAATTAATATGATTTATTGTTTTATAATAATAAATAGGATATAAATATCATAATAACATAATAAATTAACATTTTATAAAATATTTTATGTTGTTTAATCCAAATAACATGTAGTGTCAGGCAGGCAGATGTTCACTCCACACATAAATTATATTGTTTTTCTCAATAGAAACAGAAAAAGGTAATTAATTATTATTATTATAAAATAATAAATTTTTTATACAAAAAATAATGATTTTGTTATATATATATATTTTTAAATTTTATTTGTAAAAGTGAAATAGGAATGAAATAAGTTATGTAGAAATAATATCATTCATTCCTTGAAAGATCTCTTAAAAATGGAATGAATAGGATAATCTCTTGTAAAAATAATAAAAATTAGGTGAATGTGAATTTATTATAATGTAAATAAGGTATTATTTTATGAGTAAACATATAATTTCTATTCCTCAAAATTGTGGTGAGAGGCTTCTTTTATATGTTGTGAGAATGAAATTTTTTTATATATTTCAACTTCATATAAAGAAAAACCAATTTTAAAATGTCTTATGGGATAAATATTGAGACATAATTGAGTGAGGGAGATATAAGTTTAATGAAAATATAAAATAATAAATTATATATATATTTTTAATCATGCTTAAAGGCTTTTATCCCTTAAATTACTACTTTTTTACTTTCAGCTTTTATATCGATAACTAGTTTTACTTATGGTAAAACTTTTTTTATTGAAAAAATAAAATGATATTTATAATATAATTTGGACCCAATGATTATAATTTTTTTTAAAATTATTTTATTTTAAATTATTTAATAATGTTATAAAATGAATTTCAAAATAAAAAGGTATAATTTATTCAAAACAATTATTGATAAAATCTTTTTTTGTTCTAAAATTATAAATATGGATTTTTAAATAAAAAAAAGAATTTTTAAAATTATAAATCCACTTATTTTATATATATTTGATCATATAAATTTTTTTTGAATCTATATTTCATAACTATATATTAATATATTCATAAAAGTCATTTTATTTGAAAAAAATATCATTTTTCACTATTCATCTTAAAATCAACTATTTTTGAAAACCCCATAGCTTCATCTATTAATTAAAATTTTATTATAATTCCAAATATTATGTTCATTTTATAAAAAATAATTAGTTTTATAATTTCATATTTAAAAAAATACCAAAATATATCGCAAAAAATTTCATATTGGAAAATATATTTTTTTAACTGTAATATATTATTTAGTATTATTTTTATAAATTTATAATTAATTTATTAGTAATATTTTATTAATATTATAAAAAAATTTTATAATTATTTATCACTTTTATATTTAGTTTATTTAAATAATGCATCAATTTTAGAAAAATATATTTTTATATATAAAAATCATTTTCTTAGTTGTTTTTCTATACTAATAAAATTTATTACCAATTAAAATTAGCCTTAATTTTGTTTCTATAAATATTTAATAAAGTTTATACTCTTATTCATTGCGACTAATTCAAATACTATGTTTTAATATTCATACTTAATGTTCATATGTAGATTAAAAATACATCATGGTTCTGTTTATATTCATTGTTCCATGTAGAGAAAGGTATCTTACACACTAAATTATATAAAGTTTGTCATATATTAAAATTTTGGAGTGTTATAATCTTCCCACTTAATTAAATTGGGCACTCACAATTTGGATTATAATATCAAGGTGATTTTTACGGAATTCTTAATTAATCATAAAATTCTAAGAAATCATTGGTTTATTGAGGATTAATAATATATTTATTTATATAAAAATTTATTATAGGTTATTTATAAAGGGATATAATCGATTCATAATTTTACATGATATTATAATAAGGGAATAAGATCTATATTTATAAGGAATAACTTCCCATAAACTTTTATAATGGTTGATATGATAATGATACCACTATGAGTTTTTATTTATTAATAAATTTTTTATAGACGGGGAAAACATTTATGACATAATACAGTAGAAAATATTGAGTGAAAAAAAACTAAAAAATACAATATTATAATTTTAATTATATTCATGGTTATTTGTGAGTATTTTTATAGTAGCCCATAATTTATATTCAAAATTAGTACATCATTTTAGAACAATTTTGATTACATATCAATAAGTTTCAAGACATAACCTTAAATTCATAGTGTCTTTGGAAAACTAGACACCTAACATAAAAGATCTACATTATTTACTATTATGTTCTATAAAAACATCAATCTTCTTTTACATATCATTATTTAAATTTTTCTTCAGACAATGGAAGAAGGAAACATATGAAATAGTGAGATTAGATTCTCATTAAGGGAAACAGAATGGATATAAATCAATGATCATATGTAAGAATAATATTCTTATAATGTTATGAGAATGTGACTATTACTTATAATAATCCTACCCAATAATTCATATATCATTAGTCATTAATTATTAAATAAGGTTTTTCTTCACAAAAAACGTCATAATTCATAAGTGTGGGGAATCAACTATAATAAATCATGATCCATAAGAATGTATTATAAGAACAAGACATATGTTTAGGGAATACATATAAGTATATTAAATCACTTACTTAGTCATTGTTCACACCTAATACTATCAGTTTGGAAAATGTACCATAATGGAAAGGCCTTACTTTTCATTTATAACATTCTATTAAGAGTAAATTCTTCATAGTTAACTTGATAATCTCTTTGTAGTTTATTAACTCCATTATCTCTTGGTATTTTTTAAAATCATTTATCTTTAACCAATTAATTATAAAGATATAACAGGTCAAACCATCATCATGAGATGTATCTGGATTACCCATAACATAAACATAATCTATATATATGAGTACTATAAGATCACAAAAAATTCAAAATTTCCTCACAGAATAACCCACTGAAAGAAAATGGTTTTCATGAATATTTCACCAACTTAATCATAAACCATATAAATAAATAATAAATATGGTATCAATGGATTATATATATACAATTTCACAATAAACATTGAATTATGTTATAGATGAAAATACCTTTAAAATGTCACTCTAACATTTCATGATAAAAATATCCTTATCATTTTAAAATAAATTTTTTAAATTTAATTTTTTGCTATAAATATTAAAGAAAACATTTTCATAGTTAATTACAATGAAATCATGTAAATAATGATTCAAATAAAATAGTATTAATGATTTTGGTAAAATGAGTTTATCTATTTAATGTTAAAATAAACATTTCATTTAGATTTTTAGTAGAAATACAAAAGTTTTACATTTAGAAGTCAATAAAACATTAACTTTTTTTTCAGAGTGTAAAACATGGATAAAAATGAATGTAATAAATCTTTTAAATAAAATTAAAAACATTTAATACAAAAATTAAAGAAAATATTGACCAAGATGAAAATATTCTTGGCTGAGGAGAGAAATAAAGTTTTCATTCCTTAAGTACATTCATTCAGCCTCTTGAGAACATAGACAGTAGAAAATGTAAGAAAGATTTGTAATATATAGAAATTAAAACATTATAAAAAAATTTATATTATTTATGAGAGAAATATTATACAATATCATCTTTTTAAATTTAATAATAAAGAATCTCTATAAAAAGATATTTTTTCATAAAACACTTCATTCTTTTGAACTTTTGGGTTGTGACCCCATGAAAGAAAAAACATAATTTGAAATATCATATATCATAAAAATAATTATGTATATGATAAAAAATATAAAAGTTAATGTTTTTACACCTCATAAAATTATATATGTTTATGATATAGTATTTTTCCCAAAGAGTATAACTTTAGAAGACAAACCCTTACCACTTTGATAACATTCAATTGAAAAACAATTTGATAAATTATTTTTTACTATAACATTAAATAAAATGAATTAATAGTAAACCATGATATAAAATGACAAAGGATTAGTATTTACACCTAAAAAACATAAATATTTCCTAAAATAAAACATGTATCAATGAAAAAAAATGGAGATAAAGACCCTTGGCTTATGTTGGACTCGATTCATATGTAATCAGATCTCCTATATAATAAAATTATATTTACCATAACTCTATAACAAAACCATATACATACTTTTACTAGCTTATATAATACACTTATAACATTTCAAAAATCATTTATTAATAATGATTTACTAAAATCACTGTTTCCTAGGTTTTACTATTTCAATTTTCATGTTTGTTTATGTTTGATAATTATGGCACATTCACTTTGGTCTTGGTATGATAAACTATAGAGTATTAAATATATAAAAATTTTAATATATAATCATCATAAACACATTTTTAAATATTAAATTAATGTGGGGATGAATAATTAATTATATTTATTCATGGAAATAGTGTCATGTAAGTACAAACGAGTGATGCCTTTACCTTTTCATGGAATGAGAAAAATAATGGTATCTAATAATTCATGTTTAATAAACCATTATTATATCATAATATCATATATATTCATTAAATATTTCATTATTACCATACTATTTAACTGAAAGTGAATGATGGATCACATCACTATGTGGGTGTGATAGTCCACAACTACACAAGAGTAATATTATCATTTTTCAAAGGGAAATAAGGTTAGAGGGTAGATAATATATTTAAATTATTGAATAATTTTTTTAATAAATATTATATTTTAAAATTAAATATATAATAATAACAAGACATCAAATATTAGGATGAAAAATGAATCATATATCTTTATGGAGGCAATAGTCTAAACTTACACACGAGTGATACATTCATCTCCTCTTTGATGGGAAAGAGGAGGGAAATGATTATGAAATCAATATAATAACATATAAATACATTTAGTATACTATATTAATCATGTTTCACTGATATAATAATTTTATATATGGTTTATGAAGAAATAAAATTGGAAGTGAAAAGTTAATATTTATTTGTATTCTTTGAGATACCACCTTTAGCAAACACTTTAAGCCTTGAATGATCAGTATTAGAATTATTCTAGAATCTCTAGGATGAGGAAATATATAATGATTTTGGATTTGGGTGTTTCTAAGATATAAGGATAATTTTTTGTGAATAAATGAGTAAAAATGGTTCCTAGTTATAAGTGAGTCAATGGATAGTCATGAAATTTGTTAAAAGGATTCAATAATATAATATCACATCCATGTGAATGTGGGTCCAAATGGACAATTATTTGAAATAATGATATTATAAGGATAAAATCACTACAAGAAATAATAATTAAAAATGGGTGGGTAGATATCCTACCCTTATATCTATTCTTAACTCCCTCGTGTAATCCACTTTTTATATAAACCATTCTAATAAAAATTTTCTAGTTTTTACTATTCACTATTACCAAAAATTAATTTTAACATATTAAATTTTAATAATTATAATGAATAAAAATATAGAATAATTTTTAATAGATCTAATATAAATTATTTTCTGATTTTAATTTTAAATAAGAAATTAAAACATAATGAAAACTTGTTTAAGAATAATTCATTTTTAAGCATAAAACAAAACTTACTTCAATTTCATTATTTAAAAAACCATAAAATGAATGATATAATACATGTTTAAATATATAATAGATATACTTAATTAAAATAATTAATAAGTATATATTAATTTAATTTATTCTGATAAAAAACACATTGCATGCAAAAAAAAATAGTTTTACAAAAAATTGTATTTTAAAGCCCAAAAAAGAAATTATATAAAAAATAATGTATAATCATGATTCATATATAATTAATGTTATTATTTATAATTATAGGATAATTATTTCACTTTATTATAACATTAAAAACATAATGGTACATCTTCTTTTTAAAAAGGATTGTTTTACCAAAAATCAATATTTTCACTATTCACTACAAAATAATGTATTTTAAAAAAATTATAAAAATGAACCCTAAGATAATATTGAAATGATGATATAAAAAATTATATTAATGATAAGAAATATTTTTTCAAAAAATTGTATAAATTAGTTATATTGTTCGGGTGAGAAATGAAATAAAAACCACTTTTTACGCAAGTCTTTTTTAAAAGAAAAAATAACATTAAAGAACGTTGAGTTGTTAATTATTATGAATTAATCAATATATTTTCATTATTTAGAACCATTATAATTATTATTCAGAATTATAATTATAATTATTTATATTTATAAATTTATCTTATAGGTTATAATGGTAGCATTTAAATATTATTTTTCTTTTTGTATATAATATTTTGTTTAGTGATCAGTATTTCATGGTAAGAAAGGTATCGAGCATAATACTCTAGTAAGAAATGTTAGGATGTTACATTATTACACACCCATTTAATAAATTTCATCTTCATAATTTTTATCCCAATAATCAAGGGTTTAATATTTGAAAATTCCATTATTGAAAACCCATATCGTACCATGGAATAATAAAACTTCTTTTGAACAGAGATATGAGAAACATAAATATTACCTGAAATAACATATAATCAGTTTCCTATATAACACTAATATTAGTGTGAAGTTAAAATATTTAAATGTATGAGAAATATAATGTCCAAAAATAATATAGTGTAATAAGTAATAGGGTTATGATACATTTAATGACCACAAAACTAAAAATTAGCGAGGGGTGAAAACAACCATAAATTCCTTCAAAACAACTATAAAAAATTCATTTTCAAGGTCATTTTTTTTATGTGTGGAGGAATTATTGTACTATCAATATATATAAGAAGATAAAATATACTTAGATGATTTAATTAAATTTTATAAACATTATTAAATAATTTTATTGTGGTTTAATAAATTTACACTTATATCTCATCCCATAGTCGAAAAAATTAATATTTATGAAATATTGTACATGCCTAATTCAATAAAATTTACTTTTAACGGATCATAAGATCCACCAAAGAATTAGAAGAAATTCTTTTCCTCTCTCAATATTTAATAAAACTAAAATGTTTATCAAAATTTATCCAATGTAGTTAAATCTTCATATAATAAAATAACACATTAATCACTAAAATTTTATTAATAAAACTAAAAGTAAAAAATTAATCCATTCCATAACAAGTGATCCTTAAAAATCCTCCAAAATATGTTTGATCAAATTCAATACCCAAATATTCTGAAATATTTTATAGATATTTTATTCATTATAAACTTTAACATTTATTCCCAAACAATATAAAGCAACTCATAATGTCATAAACCAAATATGTCAGTACCGTTATAATGTATTGTCTTAAATTATGTTAATCCTTTATAAAAATAACATGATTTTCCATCAAACCTAAATATAAAAATAAATTTTTCCAAAAATTAACTCTATTATTATAACTTAAATAAATTCACACATTTTTGAATATATTACATTAATCCAAAAATACAGTAATCAAAATCATTAATGATTTTTTTATCAAATAACTCATATATTTTATAGTCACAAATACTATCACATTTACATTATCAATATTAATCATTCCTTTATCATAACTAAACATTATTATCCCAACATTAAGCAAATATTAATGTTTATCCTTTATGAAATCCCTTATACACTTAAAATATAACCTTACCACTAAATCAAGTTTATTGTTCATCTTTACAATTCTATACATTCTTGAAAATACATAAAGAAAAATTATTTTACAGTAATAATTATTTGCTTTCTGATTCTTATTATTGTAATATAATTAATAAAAAACATCAAACATATAATTCCTAAATCCCATTAAATAAATAATTCAATGATTTCACATCCCTTATAAACTATTAACCATGATTCATCATATTATTCCTTAATACTTCCTTCCTATAATTTTAAATAAGAATCATGTTTTAATACTCCTAAACCAAAATTTAATTATGCTTAATACTTTTAATGAAAATGATACTATCAAAATAACTCATTATTTTTATATTTTATTAATATTACCTTTATCATCAATAGTAAACCCTTTACTCATACAACCTTAATATTCATCTTCTCAGTGTCCCCCCTAAGAAATTTATTTCCATAATTCTCAAACATTATAAATTTGAATCATTCAATCATTGATGATACCTTATGTAAACCATTATTTTCATCCATTTAATTAATTGAATTTTCATTTTTTTCACCAACAATTACATATAATGTCCTTATTTTACACACCCAAAACATCTTCATATTCATTTTATAAATTTTCTGGGGTTCTTTTTACCATATTCTAGACATGTCAGAATCCAATTATACTTTAATCTATAGTATTTGTGATATTCTATTCTCCCCTTATTTAGTTCTTCCATAAACTCACATATGTTAATTTTTTATTATATTTCATGATAGCTAGTTGTGAATAACCACATGATTAACATTCCATCCCTCACAACATTTTATTTCACATGAGTAAAATCAGTACATTATATATGACACTATATGTTATCATATTTACTTCCAGTTCTTACAACTGACTAAAACTAAGGAACATATTGTGAGAAATAATAATTATAGTGAGTAATCATGTAACCATGGAAAATTATTCCTATGATGTCTAAATAATGAAACTTTTTTCAATTTATATAGCCTTGTGTTTAATCAAGATTATCCATGGTTATTATCTTTTCAAAAGCTTCATAATTTCTTATAAATAATTTTTAATTAACCAAATCATATCCTCCAAGAGTGTTTAGGAAGGTGTTTAGTCTTAGTACAACTCATCATGAATCATTGATGACAGAATTGCATCCAAATCCAACATAATCATATTTATACCCATGGGTGAATCATGTGTTAAAACAACATTTATTGTCTCGTATCTATATAGGGTTTTATTTACTAAGAAAACCACACTACATTTTTACTATAAAATTGGATGTTCTTCTATAATTAGGCTTATCCTATGTGTTGTAGATATGTTTTTTACATAATATTTTCCGAAAGACACTAAACCTTTATTTGATACCAAATATAGTGACCCATTATTTATATACATATATATTACACAATTTTAGCATAATATTCTATACATATCAATATGATCTAAAACAAAACCAAAATGGTTTAGTGTCTTTTGATACATGGATACTTAGAAAATAGGTCAATTATACATCTACATCATTTCCCATTATGTTCATCACAACTAGTACATTTCTTTAACTTATCATGCCAATAAAATTTTTTTTTCCTGGGGAATGAAAATGTAAGAAAGAGTTATCTCAAATTCTTAAAATGGGTAAACATAAACTATATCAACCAATGATTATATGTGAGAATAAAATAATAATTTCGGTATAAGAACTTGATCACAACATAGAATATTCCTGTCTATTTATTCAAAGATCATTAATCATAAATCATTGCATTATACTTTTTCACAACAATAGATAAAAGTCATAAGCGCGAAGAATCATCAAAAATAAATCATGAGCAATATATACGTTTCATAATAAAAATACATAAGTTTTTATAATACACATAAGCAAAGAAAATAACTTCTTTAATCGCGGTTAACTCTAAATAATTTTATTGTTCCCATAGTAAAATAATGGAAATGTTGACCCATCCATAACTAACATTTTATTAAGAGTAAATTCTCTCTAATTAACTCCATCATCTTTTATGAGTTTATTAAATCCATCATCTCTTAATTGTTTCTCAAATTCATCATAATTCCCCAATACATTGTATGGAGATTACATACCCTCCCATTATCATGATCTATATTAGGCTCAAATATTAGATAATCATAATCCCCATATATGAGTGACACGATATTATAAAATGTATATAACTTTATTATATAATAACTCATTGAAAAACAACTGGTTTCATAAATTTTTCTTCATCATAATAATAAACCATCCAAAGAAAGAATAAATATGAAAACATGGGATAATATTCTCAGCAAAACATAGGAAATATCAAAGAGTGTTATTATAAATGAATATTCCTTCAAAATATCATTAGAACATTTCTCAAGGAAGATATAGTTTTCATTTTTAAATAACCAATTTAAAATATAAAAATTCAAAAAACAATAAGGAAAACATTTTATTTATAAATAATCATAGAAATTATTAAACAAATATTTGAATAAAAGATTATTTAGGACGGTGGGGAAATCCATTTGTAAAGTGTACAAAAAACATTCATTTTCATCATTTTTATTGAAATTAAAATATGGGTAAAAATGGAATTAACAAGATTTTGGATAAATAAAAAAAAATTGAAAATATTTTCATGTTAATAAGACATGGAAGAGAATTTTTGCGACAAAAGACATAAATAAAGTTGATTTTCCAAAAAAATATTTTCATTGGGTATATTGTGACCATTAGGAGAAGAAAATGAATGTAAAACATGTAATATTCATAAATAGGAGGAAGAAAATGAAATTCATATAATTTTGGATATATTTATCTTTTAATTTCATTATCAAAAAAATAAAAATAAATAATCGCGATAAATAAGATATTGTAATGTAAAACCCTTACTGATATGGAAACACTAGATTGATGATCCCCATGAAAGAAATAACTTAAAAGTGAAAAATTAAATACCCTTAAAATAAGTATATTTATGAAAAAAGATTTAATAGGGGTTTTATTAACTTTTTATAAAAGAATATAGGTGTTTAACATAATATTTTTTCAAAGATGTCAATTTGAGATTATAAACCTGAACAACTTTGGTAACATTCATATCAAAACCCATTGTGGGAAATAATTATAATTTCATCATTAAATACCATGATCGAAGAAAGAATTTTGATATATCATTTTGAATGTGTATTATATTAAGCTTTTAAATATAAATAGGTGAGTAACATCAAACATGTATCAAAAAAACGAAATTGAGAATAAGAACCCCTGCTTTATGGATGACGTGAATTTTAAATGAAATAAAAGCATATATAATAAAATTATATTTCTTTTAATTATATAAAAGAACCATTAATAAACCTATAATATCATATATAATCCACTCATAAAATTTCAACACCCATTTATTGATAATTCTTTTATACTGTTGATGTTTCTAGTGTTAAATGTTTAGTTTTTCATGTCTGTTTCGATTTAACAGTTACGGTCCCTACACATTGATAATGCTTCACTGACCTAAAAAATATTTATAATTTTAGAATTACCATACTTAAATATTATATACATTCTCTAACCATTTTTATAATGAGGTTAATGAGAAATAATTACATCACTTCAAGAAGATGGTAATCATTAAGTACATATGACTGATGTTTCCACTTTTTGATGGATGGAACAAAAGAAATGTAAATTATAATTCACTTTTAAGGAATAATTATTATATCATAAATATCATAAATATCATATATTGTAATTAAATATATCCTTCTTATAATCAAATTTAATTTAAATTTGAAAAATTAATTGCATCACTTTATGGAGCTGGAAGTCCACATATATGCATGAGAGACATTATAATTCTATGATGGATCTAAAAGTAAGAAATTATTCAAGATCTTATAATTATTGATGAAAAATTATTCCATTAGTTTCAATTAAATATTAAATACATTTTAATAAAAAACCATGAAATATTGTGACAGAAAATAATTCGTTTTTCTACATTGAGGAAATATTCCACACATGTACATGATAGATACTTTCATCTCTCATTTTGTGGAAAAAAGATAGGAAATGGTTATTATGTCATCATAATAATATCTCAGAATATTTTTGATACTATATTTATAAGGCTTATATGGATAGAAATGCTTATTTATGTTGTAAGATGAAATAAAATTGAAAAGCACGATTAAAATTTATACAACTCCAAGAGATACCTCCTTTAACATACACTCTAAGACTTGAAATATTAGTCTTGGTTGAAGTAAATATACTATAGAATGAATTAATGGAATTGGGTAATTTTATGATTAGTTAATTTCATATATATAGGTCTCAAATTATGTGATTAATTATGGAATATAGATTCCCTTTTATAAGTGAGGGAGGGATACAAATGAATTTTTTAAAATATTTAAATAATATAATGTCACATCCAAGTGATAGTAGATAAAAATAGAGAACTATTAGATGTTAGGATAATATAAGGTTTCAATATCATTAAAAATAATAATTCGATAGTTTATCTAGAGTTTCTACCCTTATCTCTTGGACTAACATCCAGTAATCCCATTTTAACATTATCTTTTGTAACATAATTTTACTATTTTTCCTATTAACTATGAAAAAAATTAACTTTATCTTATTAAATTATATTAATTATTATGATTATAAAGACTTAATTCATTTTACTAGATTCAGTTTCTATTAGTGTATGAATTTAATTTTCAATAAGCATACATAATGCAATGAAAGCCTGTTTTAGAATAATATATTTTTTAGTGTAAAACATAATTTACTTACATTACCTTCAATATAATAACCGTTAAATTAATTTTAAAATAGATTTTTTTATTATATAATTAATATATTAAATTTAATTAATCAATAGGTTTATATTTATTTAATTTTTTAAATTTAAAACAAATTATGTGCATAAAAATGTTTTTTTTAAATGTTTTTTTGAAGCCGTAAAATGAACTTATTTGAAAAACAAGAATAAGAATTATTCCTAGAAAATTAATGATGTCAAATTTAATTAATTTCGAACAATGTTACTTTAAGGTGAAATAAAAAAAATTCTATGAATTCAACTTTATATAATAATTCATTTTTACAAAAATCAATATTATTCAATATTCACAAATAAATATATCTTGTTAGAAAAAAACCAAAAATTAACCCTAGGTTAATATTGATATAATAATTTCAAAGAATATATTTTCCACCAAAAACATAATTTCAAAAAAAATTTATAAATTAGTAATATTTTTTTATGATAAATGAAAAAAAATGTTTTCGGAGGAAAACATATTTTTTAAGTATAAAAGGATTTTACAAAAAAATGAGCTTTTATTTAACAGGAATCAGTCAATAAATTTTAATTATTCAAAAATCAATATACATATTTTTCTATAATTTGGTTATTACTATTCATACCTTCTAATTTAACTTCAAGGATAATACCTCCACTTTTAAAAAGATTATTTTTATTACATATCACATTTCGATTAAGGATCGGTGTTTTGTATTAATAAAGCTACCAAAAATATTTTTCATTTAAACTAAATTTTTAGGGTGTTGAAATTTATGTCCTTATCCCTTGGGTTTCGAAATTAATTTTAATAATTCCCAACTCTCTTGTAATTGAAGAAATAAATTTTTGTAGCTTCTCTCTTCTATTGACAATTGAGAGTCGGATAACCTTTCTCTCCAAACATGTATAATATTTTAGCCCTTTAATTAAAAATATTCCATGATTCTTCCCACATTATTGAAAAGTCTGATATTGAATATTATTTTCTTCATCATCTTTATCATTTGATCTTCCATGAGACTCTATCATTCTCTTAATTACTGCGTTTGGGTCTTTTAATATGTTTAAATTACTTATCATATTATGTGATAACTGGTTTGACATAATCACATGGTTTCTCAATCTAGATACCTTTATGATGCGTTGTTTTCAATGTAAATCACAAAATTATCCCTCACACAAATGGTTTCTTCTGATTCCAACCATTACTAAAACCAAAATATTTAACATTATTTACAATCATTATAGTATAATAATAAAAAATAAATATATGAAAATCATAATTTTAATAAATCATATTATATGACACTATCATGTTATCCCATAGTTCGTAAAACACAAATTGAATTAAAAATAGTTTAACCTATGTCACCCTCACCTTATCCTATATAATTTTTATTTTAACCTAGTTTACTTTGAGTTGGGATATCTCATACTTCTGAATCTAATCCTTAAAATAGAGATCATAAATTACTATAAAATTTGTCAAAATATTCTAAACCCAAAAATCATTGATATTTATGCTATAAATATCCAAATTATACTTTATCTAGGAAATCACATATCAATTAATATGTATATAAACGTATGAATAGAAATTTTTTATTTAGTTTTATCCATGGTTAAATTCCATTTAGGTTTTCCAACTTAAACATATTCAGATGTTATAATAGTTTATAGTTATAATGTGAATTAACTAAATCATACCACCAATAGTGTCAAAATAGGTGTGCAGTTAGTGTTCCATGTCGTGAACTAGTTGATAATTGAGTTAATACCCAATACACCAATATCATTGTTGTTACCCCTAGGTATATATGTTTTTGGGAATAAGTCGACTTGTAGTATCTTGAAAGTGATGAAATTATTGGGAAAAAACATACTCAAGGATTTATCTAATCATCTGGATTTCATTTCATACATAGACTCATCTCTAGGGTTTTTAAAAAGGTTCTCTAACATTAATCCTTAAATAATATGTGCATTATTATGTTAACATTAAATAATATAATTGTACCTAATGGCTATCAATACATTTGAAATTATGATCATGAATAACCTTTAAACCCATAAATTATCTAGAGCAAGCACATTAATCTCCCACAATATAAAAAATTTTCCATTGATTCCAAATGTGACAACCCAAACCCACACTCCTCGACTTGTTCCATAAACACATAATTTACATTCTCACATTGAAAAATTCTTAGAAATCTAGTATATAGCCATAATTAATAAAAATTATTAATTATTATTTCATATATAACATACCAATGGTTCTTTCTGGTTTATAAATTTAGAGAATGAGAATAAAAAAATAAAAAATCTCATCTTCTTTGTATTAATTATTTTATTTATGTTATATATCAAACTAGTTAATCAATAATTAGTTTTTAACATATATCATAAATTAAATCACATGTGCCATCTTACTAAATATATCACATGTAAATGCTCATTTATAACCTAAAATGATGTAAATATTGGAAGGGGTGTACTCAAATACTCAGTATGGTAAAACATACAACTAAGGAAATCATGGAATAAATATTGCATAAATATTATAGAAGGAATAAGTAAAAAACATAAAGACATGTTAAACATGAAATGGATATAATTATATATCCTTAGAAAAAATAAAAAACAAGGATACTAATAATACTAATATCATACTAATGGAATATATAATGTCTGACATAAAAAAAATTATTTTCAAGGCCTTGTTCTAAGAAACTATCATGTTAAGGGAAGATTTAGACACCAAAATCCAAACTATTTTTTATCATTATGGATTTTTATTCATAGAGGGGATATATAATTCCTAGAAACAACTATCCCATAATTAACTACAATGCTTCTGACAATTATATTGAATAAGATATTTCATTCCTTCCCAAAATAACCTCTTTATGACAAGCCTGCTTTTTTTACAAACATAAAAGAGATTCATTACATAAAACATCACTTGATACAAAAATGAAGATTGAGAGGTTTAGTGTCTTTGGGACTTAGTATCATTGCATAAAATATTAAAACATGAAATACAACATCTTTATTGAAAACATCATTTACATGACCACTACATTCCTTCGTACTTATCATTGCATGGGATAACCTGAGGACATGCATAAGAAAAGGGGAGCTATAAATCCCAGTAATAGAATACACATATAATAACATGTGGAGTACAATACATGTTAGAAGTTAGGAATATCAATAGATCACAAGAGAAACATGAACATAAATTCATGACAAAGCATTATAATCATAACATGGAAATGTGGCCACAACAATTAACATGGAATTAGCAAGAGCCAAGGCCCATTGCACATGGAGCATTAGTAAATCCTCATTGCACATAAATCACGAATAAACCCTTGTTTCACTTCAATTATCATGGTTCAACACTCATTGCACATGACATATCATTATACTATAATATACCCAATGCATTGGAGCGCTATAAGGGCGCACCATTCGTAAACATTTCATTTCAAGCATAAGTGTGCCATATAGATCATAAAACATGGATTCATAAAACATAATCATTTATTCCATGATAAAGTAATGTAGAATTCATACATAAAACTTTATAATCAATATGTAAATGTGCATAAGGTGAATACATTTTATGGAGAAATGGGCATGGTATTCACTACACAATGACATTGGCTTAGAAAATTTGTGCGATTTCACCAGTGTAGAAGAATGACATAAGAATTCATAAAAATGGTTGATGAGAGAGAAAGGGGTTCCTAATAATATTTATATGTAATGTACAGTAATTAGGTCATATATATAAACATCCAAACAATTTTAATTTAATTTAGATTAATGATAGAAAAGTATTGCTTGGATGTAAAAGAGGAGAGAGAAGTTCCTTCCGGAATTTTGAAAAAGTAACGGGTGTATATGGGAGGCATTTAATGAGAGATAAAGGGATCTCCCATCATTCAAACATAAAGAGGGTAGTATGAGAGATGTGTAAAACCATACCCCAACATTCATAAGTGAAATTAAAAGGGAAAACAACTTAAATAAAATGGACAAAAATGAAAAAGGAAGAAAAAACCCTTACCTGGATGTGTGCTTCAAAAGGATAGAGAGAGACTTGTGAGAGGATTCTTGGGATCTTGGGGTACCATGGGAGGATTCTAGAGAGAGTGGGGTAGAGGTTGGACGAACTCCAAAGGCATTGAGTGAGGAGGAAGTGGGAGCTGGGGTAGGTTTATATAGGAAAGGTGAGGGAATTCTTTATTATTTAGGTTTGGGACCCCTTATATTAAATTAATCCAAACCACAAACCATCACATGGTTTTTGCCCATGGTTTTTGGAAAAGGGAAGAGGAATAAAATATTTTATAAGGCCAAAGTCCGAACTTCTTAAAATAATACGGTTTCTTATGTGGAGGTGAGTCACACTCCCATGAAAAACAATTTAAAAAGACATGTTGTTTAATAAGTATTGAGGGGTCCATTAATATGTGAAGGAGATGAGAACATATAATCTTATTAAAATTGTTTATGTAGTTGATATAATTTTGGTAGAATATATGGATAATAGTTTTGGGAAATTTGTTGAAAAAATGAATAATATATTCGAGATTCAAATGTTGTGAGTGTTAACATTATTTTTGGGTATACAGGTTCACTGAAGGAATGATTCATCTTCCTCTACCAAGAAAATTATTCCAAAGAGATAATATATAATTTTGTAAAAAAATATTTAAAATATTTTTTCCCCATATTGCTATTAGTATAAAATTGAGTAAAGATTAATTTGGTAAAAGTGTGAATTATAAGGACTTCTAGAAGTTGATTGGATGATTAGTATATCTTAATGCTTCAAGATTATAAATTTTATATGATGTTACATTATATATAATAAATAAAAGTGATCCAAAAGAATCAAATATAACAAATTCTAAAATATTACTCAAGTATGTTAAAGGAACATAAAATTATTTGAGAATGTATATAAGAAATAATGAGATGAATTTTATTGGGTACATTTTTTCTGATTAGGCTAGATATTGTAATGAATAATACTCACCATCCAAAGGGTCATTCTTATTAGGATAACTTCATTTGAGATGAAATATTATGAAAATATTTTTGGAAACATTTAGTATAGGAGATGCATGATATGTTTTATATTCATATGATTGTAAAAAAATGATGGATTTAATGTTTTTTAATGATTTTATGGTGAATGTTAATAATCTATTAATTATTATTTTTAATAATAAATTTTATATTTTTATTTCCTAATGAAATTTTATAATATTGGAAATTAAATCATTTTCATATTAAATTTCATTTCATTTTGAAGAGTGTTTCAAGTGGAGATGATACTCATGAACATATTTCAAAAAATATTTCAAACTAGTAATGTTTTTAGCAATGTTATGGAAAGAGAAATGTTTAAGTAATTGAGGCTAAAATTACATTTTCAGTATTCATTAACTAAAAAACAATATCTTTATTGAATTTCCCCTTGCTCTTTTGAATACTATTATCATATGTTGAGAAGTAGTATATAATTGTTAAAATAATTTCAATATATAATCATAAAGTAAGTTTAAATTGAAGAAGTTATTATCCTAAAAGGGGTAATAAGAAAATATTTAGGTGTCCTTTATCTTATAGTGTCTAAAATATTTCTGGTCAACAATAAATGGAATTCCATAAAAAAATATCTATATCGGTAAATTTGGTTTCAGAAAACTCTTTATGGGAAAGATTATGGTTTGATAAATGATTGAGAAAAGAGTTGTTAAGAATGTTTTAAATGATAAAAAAATCCAAAGTGGGATTTTTAATACCCTTTAGGTAATTTTTAAATTTATTTTTTATTTTTTCGATATTGTGTTTGTGAATGTTTTGAATTGCTAATAAGAATAGGTTTTTTATATAGTTACGAAATTGTCCTTATGTGTTTCTGTTGGAGGTGTTGATGAAAATTTTCTCTTTATGTTTAGGAATTTTTTCTTATAAATTTATATTATAATTTTATAATACTTTTTATCTTAAAATAATAATAATAATTATGATTTTAGATGAGTTTATATGAATTTATACCAACAATGTGAAGTTAATTTCTAGAAAAATATTTCATTATAACTGTACAATGATCAATCTCTGTTATGATGAAGTGACATAAGATGATAAGATAATCCATTAGAAATCCCAATGGATCGAATCTATTGGATAGATACATATGATGTTTCCCGATATATACTTTTTACCATATTCAAATTTTAAAATAATAAATATTCACGCTGTTAGAATTTTGAGGATATTACGTCAAAACGTTTAAATTGAATAATAAATTATCTCTAAATTTATCATTAGAAAAATGATGATTACATAGAGAATTTATACCCTTAGAATATGATGATATATTTTAATAGTACTAAATAGATAGGTGTAATGATCAACGAACTGAGATATATAAATTCTTGCAGGAAAATTGATGGCGTGTTATAGTGTAAGGAAGAGGAATCTTTTATAGTCTATCAGACATGAATTTAGGAAGTTAAATAAGATATATTGAATTTATGAATGTTTCTAGACTAATTTCTGATGATTATTCATTCATAGAGTCCACAAAACTAATAATTCTAGGAAAATAAGTTTAAATTGATCAGATAAAGAATACTAAGAAGTTGTTCTAGATAGAGTAATACATTTCTATCAGGTGAGATGTTACCGAAGTTTAAACTAACATGGTTATAAGGGATCAATGAATGGAAGATAATAAAATTGAAAAACAAGATGCCATCAGATGAACATTTCTATAAAGATGAACCAAACTAAGAATTACAAACCAAGCCTCATATAAAGTTTTATTCGATTTTGTGTGGTCATATGAAGACTTATAAACTCATCAATGAGATTAAGATGGACAAAAATAGATGAGTCCAGCAGTTAGAGAATATTTGTGAGAAGTACAAAATAAATAAAATTATGAGTCTAACAAACTGAGTCAATCCACCGAATAAAATGGTGAGAAGGTTATAATATTACTAGATACAGATATTTTTTTGAAGGCACTAAAAATTTATTTTCCAGATTATGTTCTAAAAATATTTATATAAACATTACAAATCCTATAACACGATGAGGGCAAAATGTTCATGGAATGAACATGTATATAGAGTGATGAAGGTTTTTTTAAAAAAAAATTATTTTTACGTACGTTTAAAGAAATGTTACGTTTTTAGGAAACATCAAGGATTTTCAATATGTTTTGAGAGGGATCCATAAAAGATGATGTGAAAAGGAAATTAAAAATATCAATATTTTGGTTCTAATTTTTTGTAAGTGTTCCTAAATATATTTCTGAATGTATACAATGAATGAACATTATTCCTGAGATTGATAGAGAGATATGAAATGATGATGATTTTGGAGCACTGTGAGTTTCATAACATGGATTATCCAACATTAAGAAGCGATTTAGATAGAGGTTCCAATGAAAAGAGGAAACAGACCGAGTTGTGTTATATATAGGTACAATAGAACATGTCTCATCAGATGGAGGAACCATTCTAAGTAACAATGTTTATAGGTGAACCTAAGAGAGTTATGTCAAAAATATATGGTAGTTCACTGGATTGAGTCATACTAGACATAGAGTGTATTGGATGAATAATTTACAGATTACTTTTTGTAATCTATTTTGAAATGTATCCTATTTTATTTTTTAAACAAAGATAAGATACCATTATAACTAATTGGAGCCGGTAAAATTACATATTTTGAAATAGAAGTAGCGTAACAGGAGTTGTAAAAATTAAATTAATATCATATCACATTGAATTTATATCAACCAACCTCAATTTTCATTGAGAGGATGAGGTAACCCACACTGGTGGTGAACCTTGTAAATCTTATGTGACCTGATTTACATTATAAACATTTCTTACAGGAGTGATAGAGGTATATGTTTCTAAAGAAACATTTAATATCAAGTGAAAATAAATTTCAAAATAACACCACTAATTCAACTGCCCCTTATCAGCAGTTCTCATATTCCAACTACCATAGAATATAAATATTATATACATATATGTAAAATATTATTGACTAATTTTCAGTATTCGATGTATGAAATCTTTATCATTTTTATTCTGTTTTTTAAAATTGGTGCTGATGTATATATATTGTTGAAATATCCTTAATTATTTATTTATATAAGATACATGAAGAGATGTTGCAATATAGTTCACAAATCTGGAATTCCACTACTTGGTAATTTTATTTATTATCTATGATATTGAAATTGATGAAAAACTTTTTTTGTATTTCTTAATGAATAAAGGGAAATTAATTAATTAATTATTGGAATATACATATAACCATACTAAAACAACAAAACATTTTTTTCATATTTATATCATATTATACAATTAAATAAGTTTTCCTAGTCATCGATGATATAAATGCATAGTATTGTTCAAGTAGGTGGATAAATATCCCCAAATATGAACCTACCATGATTAATGGATAATAATGGGGTGGGTTAGTTTTAATATCACTATACTATAATAATACTGATCATATTTAGATATTATTAGTGTTATATATAAAAATGTATTGAATTATAAATACTATATGATTTATATAATGTCATTATGTCGAAAAAATATATTTTTTCTCACTTAGTATGATTGTTTTAAATGACTAAATTAACAATAAATTTTTTTTGAATTCAAAATTTATATATTATCTAATTTATCATTAAAATACATAATTATATCATAAAAATAATATGTATCTGTCAATAACTTCCTCATGAACTTCTATTTAAGTTAATGATGAAATGAAAACAAAAATCAATCATTTGATAGAGGCGGTCGTGCACACATATGCATGGTGACAATCATGTTTTCCAAATAATTTGAGAAAGGTGTAATATTGGTAAATATTTAAAAATACTATAAATGATATGAATATTAAAATTATTTACTAAATTAATCTATTATAAAATCCTCGTAATATGGTGAAGAAAAAACACATGTTATGACACAGAGGTGGTAGTCCACACAAGACACAAATTATATATTTTTTTCTCAACAAAAAAGGGAAAGGGTAATTAATTATAAATTCAATAAACAAAAATATTATACATCCAATACTTATTTCAATACATATATATATATATATGAAAATTTTAATTGTAAAAGATAAATAGAAATGAATAAGTTATGTAAAAACAATTACTTGTATTGGGAACATTGAGATTTCTTTAAAAGATACCATCGAAATAGATGAAATAAAATAATATATTATTAATATATGATTAATTATGTGAAATATTATTCTAGTGGGAGGAATAAGGTTAGGTTTTCGTGAGGGAACAAAATTTATCTGAGTACCTTGATTGGTTGGTGAGAGGTACCTTTTATAATTGGTGAGAATGTCATTTTATATATATTTAATCTTAATATGAAGGGATCACATGTTAAAATTGTTAAGTGGATAAAAATATTATAATTAAATCAGTAGGGTGTATTTAATTTAAAAAAACACCTTAACCACATTATTATATATGGTTCAAGCCTTTTACCTCTAGAATAAGTACTTTTACACTTTCATATTTTATAGTGGTAATAAGATTTTACCTAAGTTTACTTATTCTTTATACATTAATATAAATCAATACCTATTAGATTATTTGGACCTAATTAATCTAAATTTAAAATCAATTTTATTTGATTCTATTTTTAAAAGTTATTGAAACTAATTTTAAAATATACATGTAGAAAGTATATAAAAATCATTTTGATGAAAATGTTACATGTCTTCTAAAATACCAAATTAGACATTATAAATTTTAAAAAACATTATAAAAATTATGAATTCACATATATAATACATTTTTATCATATAATAAGGTTTCATGAACTTATAATTCATACATAAATGCTAATAATGTCATAAAAGTAATTTTATTTGCAAAAAGGTATTTTACATTATTCTACTAAAAATCAATTATTTTAGAAAAATCACATAAATTATTACTAAGATAATATTATTATGATTAAACCAAAATTGGTGTTCATTTTATTTAAATTTACTTTTTATAAATTTAAAATTTAAAATTTTATTAAAATCTCAAAACATAATGGAAAATTATTCTTATTAGAAAATATATTTTTTAACATTTTGTTTATTCTATATTCTTATTTCTGATCAATTGCTAATTATTTTATTGGTAATATATTATTCATATTATAAATATAATTTACTATTATTTAAAAGAGATGAACGTCATTTTTTGAAATAAAATATCAATTTTAGAAAAAATTATTTATAACTATAATAAAATTTTATTAGTTATTTTATAAATACTACTTAAATATCATTCATATTAAAAGTAAGAATTATTTTCATTATCTAAATATTTAATTAATTTTTCTAATTTTATTAATTAAAATTAATTTGGTGTCTAGGTTTTAATGTTCATGCATATTGTGTATATATTTATTAAAATATTTCAAGATTCTATTTACGTTCAGTGTTGTGTATGGGGTATACTATTGAAGATATTGAATTACTTAAATATAATCAAATATTAAACATTTAGGGAATGGAATTATCATTCATTATGGGATGAGACTTTCATAATGAAATATCATTTTAATAATTACTAATTTATGTATTTATATTGTAGAAAAAATCTGTATGAGGATTAAATTAATGTTTGTAGAAAATAGTTCACAGGATACATCTCCCTGATGAGAATTGGTATGGTGAGAATATTAGAAGACATGAAAGTCTGAATATATTTAATATATTTATTTTATATTTTCATATGTATTGATTTGTCCTTTATTTATTAGTGTTATTAGGGGATTCATAGAACCAAAATTATATGAATTGGGACTTGTTTTGAAATGTTAAAAGTAAAACAGATTCTATTTGGTACGTAGTGTTATTGTACCATGTAACTAATGGTTAATGTGCAGAATATGGAATCTGAAATATGGACCACTTAAAAACTTGTAGTCAATTCTAGGCTATTTGGTTGGAACCATATATATTGAGGTATATCCAAAAAACAGTTTCCACTAATTTATTTTATAATTATTTCAATTTTTTGAAATTTATAACCACTCATTGTCAACCCTATTCAAAAAACCATGAACCAGACATCTTATCTCTATATTACTCTCCTTCCAAGGGATATTCCACATTTATATGAGCTCTATTTCAAGTTTCATCCATATTATTTAATCTATTATACTGAATTAATCTTATTTCTTCTATTTATTCGGGGTTTCACAGAAGGGTTTTTCTATAATTCATCATAATTCCCAAATTTAATTATATTCATTAAATTATTTGTTTTATGGAAAAAAGGGCGAATCAATTATTGATAATGAATGAGTTTGATAATATAGAATTTATTAATATTTTCACTATTGGTTTCCCTTATTTTATATCCAACTACTAATATTATATAATGATATGCATGGGTGGGTGAAATTGTTGGAGTATAAATCAAGATGATTGGGCTTAGTTCAATATAAAATGATGATTGAATCTCTTTAGGACTACAATGAATGTGCCACAAGTGGGGGATCCTTATTTTAGTTTAATTTATTTATTATTTTAAGGTGCAGGAGTTGATTATATTTTCATGTGAAACCCATAGATGTATTCTAACCTTAAGTGGATAATTAATTGAATTTGTGAGGCCTGATTAACTTTTTTTATTCTACTAAATATGGTCGATCACTTGGGGAAATAAGTTTATCTTTTTTTTAAATAAATTTATAATGAGATATGACTCATATGTATAAATTAAATTTATTTGAGGTCTCGTGTAACCTCATACATCCTTAAGAGATATTTTACTCAATTTTGAATGAGATAGACGTCATCCAGTAAAGAATTTAATTATGTGGATTGAGAATATAAAGGATGGTAATGGGTGTCTTGATTTATTCCACTGTTAAAGGGTGAATATTTTTTTGATTTACTTCCTATAAAAAGGATATTAATGAGTTAGTCATTGTGATAACCACCCATTCATAATACAAATATTTATTATTTTGGGAGGTGAAAACCCCCAAGAAAAATTGAAGGTTTTCAAAAGTGATAGAACCAAATTATATCTTCATGTACAATGTCCCCAAAGAAATTGGTTAGAGAATATATGATTGAGTAGTGTTTTATTATTACAACATAGTCACCTTTAGAATACATGAGGCCTGCCTTCATATTTCTCTCATGTTATGTGTTTTGAATCACCACCTCTCTGTTAACCATATAATTTCATTCCATGATGAAATTTGAGATAGACTTATGAACATGAGAGTGAATTATTAGAACATTATCTACTAAGGTTTAGTATGATCCTATCAAGGAAAATGATATTTTATGACATTTCATATGTTTAACACACTGAGTAAGGGTATGACTTCCATAGTTAGTGATCTTTCATTCCCAAAAAATCATTAAAATCTCGAACAACTATTATCATACATTCATGTAAGATCTCCGCACATAACGTGTTTAATCATTATAAAATTAACCATTAGTATTAATCTTGAGTCCCTAACTTATATCATTCCATCACACCTAGTAATTCTACTCAATATTAGCTCTATCAATCTTAGTCTTATAAATCAATGGGTGTAGGTTTTAGAAGGTACACGAGTGATTTATCCATGAATCAATGAAAACTTATCATGAAACGTGGATAAAATTTTTATTTTCAAACAAGTATTACTAGTACATGTTCCCTTTTAACTGGAATAACTTTTCACCTCCCAAATGACCCATATCCCTATAGTGAATATTTCACTATAATCCTGAGAATTAATAGATGTTTCATCCATAATATGGAACCATGCATCTAAGAATAGATGAAGTTCATGAAATGAATAGTTACACCAATACAACAACCAATTATATTCATTAAAAATAATTCCCACTCCCCATTTTAAAAAAATATGAACCACGATATCTAATTTGTTTCATGTGACACAAGAATTTTTTTGATAGATTTATACATTTATATTCAATTACAATATCATTAAGAGTATCACAATACCAATTTTTCCATACCAAATATATATATTTTTTATGTATGAATTTATTTTATAAATCATTGAATAGATGATATAATCATTTCAATACATGTATGAGTTTGGGAAAACGGGTGTGTTGAACATACTCAATTCGGTATAGGTAAAGACACAACTACATAGATCATCTACTAATTGGATGTTAGAGATGAAGTCATTTTCTTCATCATCGAGTTTTATTTTGATGAAAAATAGTTGATCTCTTAAAAAATTATAGCTCATATCGTTTTATGAGATCCATCTAATGTAAAATGGATTCACTTACCAATTTTCATCATATATATAGATTCCGCTATGATAATTAATCCAACAATAAGGATATAAAATGGTTCTAATGTATTCTTATAAGATACTCCAAATATGGGATTCAAAATAAATCACACTATTAAAATAATTATGTTTCTTAATATATTTTTCCTTGAACATTTTCACTCATAATAGAAACACCACATGTGGTTCCCGTGCTATATTTTCTTATATAACATTTCAAGACTTGACTAACATCCTTATATTGATAGATCATTCTTCAGGTTTTTTTGTTTGTTACCAAGATACATTGAGGCATTTACCCTCTTGGTGAGAATCCCTAATAAATCCATGAAGAATATTTTTATTAATTTTGATGACTATGTTAGGTTGTTTAATAACTATAAAAAGATTCTTAGGAATTGAAGATAATAAACTGTTAATTAGGGTGATCCTACATCCAATGGAATGGAACCTAATATTATAATTAATGAAACAACCAATAAACCTATCCAAAAACCTCATAAAAATTAATTGAGATAACATACTATAGGTTGGATGTAACCTCACGTTACATTTTCAGGTACTTTTGATGTTTTTAAGTAGCACTGTTTTGGAGTAGTTACTTGGGAGAGTCGTGGGAACTTTAAATGTTGTTTTGGGGCAAAGGGGAAGTCACACGGGTGGAGCACGTGTTGTCAAAATCGTGCATCCAAACCATGCTTAGTTGGTCTTGGAGGAAGTAGCTTCTGCATGGGCAGTGCACGGTTTTTCTAACCATGCGGCCAAATCGTGCAAGAAGGATGGCCAAAGTAGAAGCTAACGAATAGCTTGCTCACGGTTTTTCAAACCGTGTGAACTAGCCGTGCAACCACTTAAATGAGATCATTAAATTGTGGATCTCACTCGGTTTTTCCTCTAAGTGCCTCGTTTTTTCCCCTAATCAGCCATAACTTAGGATTTCTCTTCTTCTAAAGTTAGAGAAGGTTCTACCATCATTTAAGTGGTGATCCAAAGGCTCCTCTTGGAGAATCGAAGCTGGATTCATGAGGTTTGTGATAATTCTTCATCGTTCTTGATCAGTTTCTTAGATCTACTTAGATCTACTTCTCCTCTTCTCTCGGTTTCATAGATCTATGCTCGTTATGGGTAGATCTAAGTGTGCGGTACCAAATTTGATGAGGTTTTGTCTTGATCTTTCTAGGAGAAGAGATCTAAGGTTGGTTTTTGATGAAGAAAATCGGTTTTCTTGAGCGTTTACGACCGTTGTGGTTTTGGTAAAAACCATCGACGTGTGTGGTTCCATCCCAACATTCCAAATTGATTAACATTTTATTTTCTTGGTTTATTTAAATAGTATATTTAAATACAACTTCTCATGTTTTCTTTCAATTAAAGTTGATAAAAACGTGATTCTTATGAATCGAGATATTTGAAATGGTTTTGGCTTGGAAATTTTGAAAAACACAATTTCCATTGAATTGGCTGTTTTTATGGAAATTTGCTGATATAAATTGTTCAATTAAATTGTTGGTTTGATTGAAATTATTTCAATTAATTTGTTGAATTTAATTGTGAAAATAAATGTTGTGATGATGGAATTGGTTTTGAATGGATTTCAAACTAGTGAAAATGGCTTAAAATGATTTGGTAAAAACCCAGTGGTTTTATCTTGCGAAAAAGGTTTGTTTTGAATAAAACCTATTTTGGTTTTAAATGGAATGAAATTGGAACATTTGAAATTGGAGAATAGGATTGATCTTATTTTAGGCATTCTCAAAATAGTTTTCCCATCATGTAAGAGAGCATGTAATCCTTAGGTAGTTAGTGAGTTATTTGGATACACTCTATGCTACGAAAACGTTATAAAACATACTTATAGAGGGTCATAACCCCAATGGGTTGGTAACGATTTTCCTTTGGCAAGTGTCATAGGGACGTGTGTATACAGATAATTCTGAGTTCACATAGAGAGTTCTAAATCCTATAGCTGGTTAATACTATCGTACATTTTGACATATGACCATATTTCTCGCTTGTTTATTTATATTTGAGATATAAATGTATGCCAATGATTTTAAACTCCTTAAATTCCTACTGAATTTATATAAACTATTTAATATAAATGTCTTTCTTAAGCCATTGTTTTAGAAACATTCCATCATTGTAAAGCCTTTTCTTAAATTTATTTTCCCATCATTTGAAATTGTATAGCATGTTTTTGTTAAAATATGTTTTTGAATTTTAAAACCTGTTTATTTAAAAATTGAAAGCGTTCCTTTGGATAATCTATATTTGGCATCTGTTACAGAATCTTTGGTGGTATCCTACTCAGCTTAGGCTCACACCCTAATTTTTCCTTTGGGGGTTTATAGATTTTCTTCTTACAGGTTCGACCAAAGGGATGAGATCTCTTGGAGGTGGATCCAGCTTTTGATCTTTTGTCTTGGGTAGTTGTGTCATTAGGGACCATGGGGATGTTTTTTCTTTTTTAGTACCTGGGTTGTAGTACTTTTAGCTTTTTATGCCTCTTTGTATTCTGGTACATTAATCCTGGTGGAGTTTCTTTTATAATTCATACTATTTTGTTTTCTATTTCTTCCGCATTCTTGTGGAAAAAATCATTCCTACTTTTATGTGGTATGATTCCAGGTGATAGTCATCGACCCATGGGGATCGGGAACGCCCTTCGGGCTATGGAAGGCCCAGCTCAGTTATCGGGTTACTAGGGTACCAAGGCAGGTTCGTGACAAAATGGTATCAGAGGGAGGTTCATAATTTTTCCCTTAGGATAGTATGCATTTGAGTATTCTTATCGGAACATAAGAGGTCGTTGTGATTGAGTTCCTGGACAGCTCTCACCGCAATGAACCTTAAGTCGCCAGGGTTTGATAGGGAAATATGACTTATAGATTAGATATAGTATTTTCCCTATTTTGATTTAGATATAGTTGAATCCAAATCTTGTTATCCCTTATTTTAAGAATAGTTTTCCTTGTTACTTGGTTTGAGGGTTAATCAATGTTTTTTTATGCTATGTATCATCATTCCTCCGAGAAGACGTGGGAATAAAATCCAAAAAAGGCTGCTGCTGAATCTCATCAAGTGAGTCTTATTGTGGATACAAGCCTGGTTGAGTTGATTGTTCGAATTGCCTGAGCTCTAGGACAGGAACCACCTTCAGTTCTATTCAGGCTCCAGCCATAGATCCTTATAGTGAGATTCTTCGAAGTCATTCTCAAGAGTTCCTACGCTATAAGACACCTATTTTCAAAGGCTCCACTGACCCTAATCATGATGAATAATGGTTGAGTAAGATTGAATGTCTGTTTGGGTTCTCAGAGACACCTGATGTGATCAAGGTGAAGTGTGCCACCTTTGTACTGGATGGAAGAAGTAGGAGATGGTGGGATACAATGGTGATGGCTGGGAAACATGAGGGTTTGGAGAGGAAATGATTTAGGGTTTTTTTCAATGAACAGTTCTATCCAGAATCAATGGTGTTGGCCATGGTTATGGAGTTTTTAAGCTTGAGAAGGCAAATAAAACAGTGAATGAGTACTCAAATCACTTTTCTGAGATGGTATAGTTTGCTCCTAAGATTGTATCTAACGAGAGGATGAAAGATCGATGATTTGAGTTGGGACTTCAATCAGATATTCGTTTAGTAAAGCTACCCACTTATGCTGATGTGATAGATATGGTGATGATGGTTGAGATGGAATTGGCAGGAAATTCTAGGTCGAAAGAGGTTATTTTCCCTCCTAGTGGCAATGTGGGTTCCTTTAATAGAAAACGGAAGTGTGACGTTTGTCATGGTAGTTCTCGAAAACAGAGTCATTCCACACCTCCGGCAGCAACATGAGGGGCTTATTTGACTTTATATCAGTATGGAATGCCAGGATATTCTATGAGGGTTTTCACTAAGGCACCCAAGATTTGTAGCTCCTGTGGACGTTTAAGGCACTTACAGAGATTCTTTCAACACTTCTCTACCCCACGTAGTGGAACAGGATCATCAGCACCTCCAGAAACTGTGGGGCAATCAAACTCTTCACGTAAAAAAGGGTTCTAACCACAGGAATCTTGAACGAAGATTCTTCACGCAGTGTAAGAGTCGCTAGAGGTATCTGATAGAGGTTCTGCAAATGTGAGAGTACCATAACTATAGCTTCATCTTTAGTGACTTCTCTTTTTGATACTAGTGCATCTCACTCTTTTCTTTCAACCCATATTGTTAATCTACTTAATCTACCTATGGATCTTTTATCTTATGCGATGGATATTACTACACCCCTTGGTAAAATGAGAGAGAATGGTCTCTGTAGTCCTGCTTCTGTCTTATCTCTATCAGATGTTGATTATGCTTGAAGTTTCATGGTTCTTGACATGAAATCTTTTGATTTCATATTTGGGATGGATTGGATCTTTGCCAATAAATCCCGGATCGGTTGTTATCTTTGACGGGTCTACCTTACTTCACCTAGTGGCGTGACTCTTGTTTTTCAAGGAGAATGGGACCCAAGGTCAAGTAGAGATGGACCCTCTTTCCCAGAGTTTAGGAAATATATATGTTTCCGACGCTTTCGCAGGGGCCCGCGCATCCGTCCGTGGAGGACGCGCGGCCGTTTCCCCACATTCCCGCTTTCCAAAGGCGGGCGGCATTCACTCCTTATTCAGGGACGTCTTCTCCTTGATCGAAACGGGATGATGGGATGTCGGTTCTTCCTTCTGTGGATTCCTTCTCAGAACTCATCACCTAGTCTGGGTCTCCCTCATAGATTTAATACATAGTTTGTGAAATTCTTCCCAGTTCCATGTTTCCATGGATGCCGGTTAATTACACTGCTTATGTCGGCACATTCCAAAGGGTCCAGTCAGGGCAGAAACCTTCAGTTAGGGGAGTAGTCACGTTGAGGCATCAGTAGCGTGTCTGGATGCTGGGGAACCTGGCATGTCTGTCTATTATCCCTGGACACATGGCTTCTCGAGGGTGTGGAAGCCCAAGGAATCCCACATCGAGCGCGGGAAATTATATTCCATAGACACATATCTGAGGTTTTCCTCAGCTTCCCGTCTTTAACAAAGGGTACGCCGCGAGTTTAACATCCAGCGGGGACGGATCCACCCAACTAGAGCATTAGCTAGGATAGATCAGATTGAGGGATTTCCCTTGAAGGGATGCCGATACCGGGGCCAGCCCATGGGCGGCTGTAAAGAGGAGCATACCGACATGGTCTCACCGAGATATGATGGTCAGGGCGAGAATCATGATGGGTGATAGGTGGATGAATAGAGTGGAGGGGGAGTGAAATGGGACTGTCGCAGGGGCGACGGTGAAGTTGGGCTTGAGCCTTGAAGAGGCTTCCTATGTATCCCCATGGTGGGGAATCAAAGTCTGCATAGTTCGGGATGGTGCCGGTATGCCGACGTGAAGGTGGAACTTGGCCTGATGAACATCGTCAACGAACCGACATGAAGGTGGACCTTGGTCCGATGGACATCGTCAGCGTACCGATGTGAAGTTGGACCTTGGTCCGATGGACATTGTCAGCGTGCCGACGTGAAGGTATACCCGTGGGTCCACTGGTGGTGGGCTTGAACCTTGGGAAGGTTTCCTACGTACCATTCCTTGACATGGATTAAAGTCCTCGTAGTTCGGATAATGGAATACAGTTTAACATCATGCGGGATGATAGGGAACCCTGTCATGAATAAACGACGGGCGGTGGGTGTCGGCAAACCGACGTAAATGAGGGACCTTAATCCGATGGGAGATGGGCTTGAACCTCTGGGAGGATTCCTACGTACCATGCCTTGACACGGATCAAAGTCCTCGTAGTTCGGGTTGTGGAATACAGTTTAACGTCATGTTGGACGCAGGTAGAACTCGACTTAAATGATGATAGGTGGGCTTGAACCTCCGGAAGGCTTCCTATGTACCACGCCTTGACATGGATCAGAGACCTCGTAGTTCAAAGGGGCTTCGTCGGCGAACCGACGTGAATGTGGAACTTGGTCCAATGAGTGGTGGGCTTGAACCTCAGGAAGGCTTCCTACATACCACTCCTTGACATGGATCAAAGACCTCGTAGTTCAAATTTGAATTGGGTGTGCAGTTTAATGTCATTCAGGATGAAGGCATACAGTTTAACGTCATGATGGACGAGGGCGAAACTCGACATGAATGAATGACTGAGTAATGTGGCTTGAACCTCATGGAGGCTTCCTACGTACCATGCCTTGACATGGATCAAAGTCCTCGTAGTTCGCTATAGATGGTGTGAAACTCGACATGAATGAACGACCGAGAAATGTGGCTTGAACCTCATGGAGGCTTCCTACGTACCATTCCATGACATGGATCAATGTCCTCGTAGTTCGCTATAGATGGGGCGAAACTCGACGTGAATGAACGACCGAGTAATGTGGATTGAACCTCATGGAGGCTTCCTATGTACCATGCCTTGACATGGATCAAAGTCCTCGTAGTTCGCTATAGATGGGGTGAAACATGACGTGAATGAACGACCGAGTATCGTGGCTTGAACCTCATGGAGGTTTCCTACGTACCATGCCTTGACATGGATCAAAGTCCTCGTAGTTCTCTATAGATGGGGCCAGGGTCGGTGCTCCCTCTAAGCCCACGTGAGTCATGCTCGGTGTGAGAAAAAATAGGTTTCAAGGACCTGACGATCACGTCGCGAAGGATGCGTCCGTGAGAAGCGAATAGGGGCTTACGCGTTAGGTGGCCCATGGTGTTGGGACTTACTCCAGAATGGAGGCCCACAGTGAGACAAAGCGCAGAGAAAGAGGGACTCAGGACCAACGATGGGAGGTGCCTCATCCCTATCACTCCCTCCACTGACCTTGGTAGTGGGGAAGTACGGAGATGTAGAGGTGAAGCCATCCGTTGGGGAACTAGGGTTGCCCTTCTCCTATGAACATACACCACTCCAATAAGGAGGATATCATCCCTTGTGGATGGGTGATTCCACTCCTGTGGAGACGAGTGGCGTAAAAAATGTTCGAGCTGGGGGGAACCTGCATGAGAAGCACGAGGTCAGGTCACAGTTTAACTTCATGTGTTGAAGACACGGTGCTTGGAAGTTTAACGTCCTGCAGCTCGGACGAGGTGGGTTCACTCCGCACCCCTAGGACTTACATAAACGGTACCCTCTGGTCCTTGGGGAAGGGAAGGTACCAGTAAGGCCATGGTCAGGGGGGGTGTGGAATGAACCATCAAGGGGTCCACGTTAGCATGGCTATGCGAAGAAGCAATAGCCGTTAGCGTGCCTCTGCGAAGAAGCATTAGTCGAAGCAACGCTATGGGTGGTATTGTCCATGGGACTTTGAAATCACATCGTGCAAACCTGGAGGGTCGCACGGGAGGAGGAACTGATATGCAAAGCAGTGTGCTTCACGAAGTGGAGTTACATGGCCTTAGCATGGGGCATAGGTGTGAGTGGAAGGTGCTTCGTGAAGTGTAACAGTGTTCGCGGAGCACTGCCTCACAAAGAAGGGGTGCCTCACGAAGTAGGGTGCTGCGAAGTAGTGTGCTTCGCGATGCGTAGCGATCCTGCCTTAGCATAGGGATCACTAGTACATGTTGGGTGTTTCGTGAAGCATAAACGCTCCGCGGCTGCCCGGGTTCCCTTGGGAATCCCCTTCCTTCACGAATTCCCTTGAGCTTTGCGAAGGGAATCCGTCTCGGAAGAGGGGCTCAAAACAAGACAAAGCAAAGGCGTCTCGCGAAGTAGAAGTACCACGCGGAGCTCATGATTCCCAGGGCAACGAGTGCATCACGATTCGGGAGAGGAGAAGCCGAAAGGTCGGATTGCCCATCCTGGGGACTCAGGGGGTATAACGACCCATACTTTACATACATTGTTAATACTTCGAAATTGAAGCACACTTATTACAACATATGACAAAACCACAAAGGACCGTATAGGTATAGTGTCTTTAGAAACTGGGAAACATAAACAACTGGTTCATAAATCTTCTACAGTGTCTCCCATTTATTTCATCATATCTAGGGTCCCTTTTTGCATATTCTACTTAATATCCATCTTCCTGACCTGGGGAAAAGAAAACATAAAAGGGTGAGCTCAAATGCTCAGCAAGGGAAAATAAAGGAAATAAAAATCATATCATATCTTTTTGAAAATCAAAACCTGCAAAAGAGATCATAATATCTTAACATGGAATAAATCATAGAAGTGAAAAATGAGATCCCCATAATCATAACATAAAACTTGAAACTTTGTGGCATGCACACATAATCATGGAAATCATTTCTTGTTAGTCATGACTCATTGCCAAGACTATCTTAGTGGACAAATTCCTTTCTGAACCGAGTTCACTCCTCGTTTCAGTCCTGTATCACTGAACCGAAATAACCTTCCGTTCCAGCCATGTCTATATCATGAGATATAAAATCTTTACCCAATGCATTGGAGGGAGATATAGGTCCCACCCATCTTATAATGAATCCTTTCTTATGTGTGCCACATAATCATAAAACATACATCATCGCATAACACATATAACAAAAATGGGATTCTTGAAACATCATGACATCATAAATCAATTCATATAAGATAAAGGAATTCATAATTCCATCACAACATGAACAAATCAATTTAATAATAGGGATAAAAACAGAACCCTTTATTATCTTAGATGGAAAATAATTTTGATAAAACACTTGAACTCCATTCTTGAGGAAAATATCCTTTCTTCTTCAAAAACAATTTTCTTTTCTTAACATGTCATACAATTATAAACTAAAAGAAGTTGATTAAAAATAAACTTGAAAACTTGTAAAGGAAGCTTCTTGGAAATAATGTTTTAAAAATCTATTCATGTCGTATAAGTTAAAAAAAACATTCTTTGTACTTTTGTCGGAAAAGTCAAAAAGTACCTCGTACGAAAAACGACAAAAGATTCCTTTCGTATCTTTTACTAAAAACTCACCGAAGGGTAAAATTGGATATAAACTATTGTAGAAGTATGGAAATAATATTACATATTGAGGTAACATGGATGTGTATGATAAAATACACCCCAGTAAATACTTACGAATAAACAATCTCAGATAGAAATGAGATTGTGATATTTCCCTTACCTTAGGTCCGATTTGCTTTGTTCGTGTCCGAAGCTCCTGTATAATGGTTTAAATAATGTTATTGACTTATTCCAGAATCATAAATATTGATATGATATCATATATGGTCATATTATTAGCTTCTTGTTAGTAATATTTCATTGTTACTTGTTACTCGGGTCTTTATAACTTTTTGTTCTTATGCGTGTTTTGTTGAATAAATTCTTATTCTTATCTTTAGGTTATAGATAATTCATTTCCAGAATGGTATTAGTGTAGTATATACCATATTCATTCATTCAATTCATTTATATAATCATTATTAAATGAAGATCATGTAGAACGAGTCGCATCACATCGTGGAGACGGTATTCCGTACGTACGCACGAGTGATGATATCGTTCCTATGATCGTGGAATTGTATTGGAGTATATATATATATATATATATATTATTTCAGTATCAATATTACTTCATAATAATCATATATAGTTACTCATTACACCATTATACCCATCCTTGTAAGGTGATGGTGGAAAATAGATTACACCACGGCGTGGAGACGGTATTCCGTACGTACGCACGCGCGGTGATTTCATTTTTCCATAGGATGGATAGAAGGTGAATTAGGGTTGTTTCATATTTATAATAACATATCAGTATGTAAGTAATACTGATGTTATTACTTTATCATGAAACAACTAAAGAAGAAGAAGTTGAAGAAGAAAGAAATTGAAAAGATCGGTAATGGATATTACCTCTTCTTTGGAACGCCTCTTTGAATCCTCCACTTAAGGAAATAAGATTGGTCTTTGGAGAAGACCAGGACCTCTAGGATTATTCTAGGGAAGTGGAGAGGAGAAAATGGCAGGGGTTGGACGAGCTTGAGTGCTCAAATTGGTGTGAGGAGGAGGGGGAGGAGGTGCCCTTTTATAAGGGAGGAGAGGGGCACCTTAGGAATATCTCAAAATATTATTTTATATTAAAGTCAAAATCGGTTTATAATGGTTCCAAAGGGTCTTATTTCAAAGATAAAGTGGGGATGGGTCGAAATCCTATCAACCAATAGGATTTAGACAAGTTTAGGGTATTATTTTAACCTTATCAATTAGATTTAACTCTAAGTTAATTAATTTAACTTTTACCGTGTCTTTTTGTTTTCTTTCACTATATGGTTAATACACTTACTATAACATGCCAAACGAACCCCAAATTGTTTATTATTAATATATATATCCTTATAAAAGTCATTTGGCCGAACCTTAGATTTTTAGGAATAAAATAACAATTAATAATATAATATTTGATTTAAAAACTATTTTGTGTCAATTTTGACACTATTTGATATATGATTTTTTTGAAAGTCATAACAGAATTATATGTTCAAACCAAGTTGATTAAATAAACACTAATATATCATAGTAACCTAGAAAATTAGTGGAATTCATAAAAAGTCTTAAATTACATTTATTTTGGTATTTATATTATCAATTATGTCAATATTTCATTAATAAGATAATTACTGCATCATCTTTGTGTCATAAATAAATTAAATTATTTGATGTCTAAAAATTACAAATAAAATACCATCATGTAGGAAATCTTTTTAGCTTTCTAATGAATATTTACAATCGAATTTATCTTATGTATAACCCCATATTAAAAATGATTTACTTATTAAACTTTAATTTTAACTATTTTAACCCTTCTTTAAATAAATTAATAATAAATGTCCTAATCTAATCCAAGTGGGCCTAAATGGTCATATTTTATTCCTAAGTTTGTTTTTGGTCGAATTACACTTTTCCAATAGAATTGGGACATGTGTTAGGGTAATATTAATATCATATTTACCCTTAGTTACCCTATTTACTATTAACCGCGGTAAAAATAGTAAAAAGTTACTATTCACCAAAAAAAAATATTTTTATCTCATTGAACCACATTTTACTTACTAATATCAACCGTGTCTGTCGGATTTTTGAAATTCCATTCACAGAAGCGGTAAAAATAAGTTTTATGCAAAATTCAGTTTTTAACCTACCACTTAGTGGTTTCACTATTCATCAAAAATTGAAAGTTTTCAGAAAAATACCAAAATTTCACCCTAGGATAATTTCGATATTCTGAGTCCAAAAATGAAGTCCATTTTGAAAAATAAAATTTATAAAATTTTAAAAAGTGGTTATTACTATTCATAACGGCTAGTTTTAATAGCATATTGTTGTTTAGTGAAACTCGGTATTGCGTACGACGCAAGCTATCGAGGAAGGTCGTGATTGCGTGTAAAGAAATCCAAGCAAGTGTTGTGTAGAAAAAGATTCCTTTGATGATTCATATAACATAAAAGTCTCGGGTGTTACATTCTACCCCCCTTAAAAAGAATTTCGCCCTCGAAATTCGTCACTTTGTAACAAACAGATGAGGATACTTCTCCCTCATCATATCCTCAAGCTCCCATGTAGCTTCTTCAAGATGGTGGTTTCTCCATAAAACTTTCACCAAGCGAGTGGTCTTGTTTCGTAGGACTTTTTCGCTACGATCCAGAATCTCTATCGGCTGTTCTTCATAAGAAAGATCTTCCTCCAGCGGTACAACTTCTGAGCTGAGTACATGTGAAGGATCTGGTATGTACTTTCTCAGGAGAGATACGTGGAACACATCGTGAACTTGAGAGAGATTCGGTGGAAGCGCCAATCGGTAAGCTACCTTCCCAACACGATCCAGTATTTCAAAAGGACCGATATATATAGGGCTCAACTTCCCCTTCTTTCCAAATCTCATAACCCTCTTCCAGGGAGATATTCGTAAGAACACTTTATCACCCACTTCAAACTCTAGGTCTTTTCTTCGGTTGTCGGCATAACTTTTCTGTCGACTCTGAGCTGCTCTTATGTGTTGTTGAATAGATCTGACCTTTTCTGCCATTTCATCAACGAGATCAGGTCCTAATAACTTTCTTTCCCCAACTTCAACCCAGCAAGTTAGAGTCCTGCATTTCTTTCCATAGAGAGCTTCATAAGGAGCCATCTGAATACTGGAGTGAAAGCTATTATTATAAGAAAATTCTAACAAAGGTAGGTGTTGATCCCAACCTCCTTTGAAATCCATAGAGCAAGCTCTCAACATATCTTCTAGGGTTTGAATTGTTCTCTCAGACTGACCGTCTGTCTGGGGATGATAAGCAGTGCTGAAACTTAACTCTGTATCCAGAGTATGCTGAAGACTTCGCCAGAACTTCGAGGTAAATTTCGGATCCCGATCAGATATAATAGAAAGTGGTACTCCATGCAATCTTACCACTTCCTTTACATATATCCTGGCAAGCTGATCGAGAGAGAAATCCTCTCTAATAGGAATGAAGTGTGCAGACTTTGTAAGACGATCAACTATGACCCAGATAGCATTATTGCCTTTGGATGTTTTAGGAAGTCCTGTGACAAAGTCCATAGTGATGTTTTCCCATTTCCATTCGGGTATGGGTAATGGTTGTAACATCCCCTTAGACTTCTGTCTCTCAGCTTTAACTTGTTGACAAACCAAGCATCGAGAGACATATTCAGCAACATCTCTTTTCATGCCATCCCACCAGAAGTACTCTTTCAGGTCCCTATAAATCTTCGTGCTTCCAGGATGAATAGAGAATGAAGAACTATGAGCCTCATCCAGCAGCTCCTTCTTTAATTCGGGGATGGAAGGAACACAAACCCGATTCCTGAACTTTATTATCCCATCACAATCAAGGTTGAATTCAGGAACATTTCTCACCTTCTTTTGTAACTCGACATCTTCTTTCTGTGCCTCTTTAATCTTCACATGTATAGATGGTTGAACATTCATTTGAGAAAGATAAGATTTTTCCCCTTCCATTATAATTCCAAGATCCATCCTTTGTAAATCCATAAATATTGGATCTTTTGTGATCCTCATCATGGATAAACTAGCATGGTCTTGTCGACTTAATGCATCTGCCACCTTGTTTGCTTTTCCAGGGTGGTAATGGATTGAGCAGTCATAATCCTTAATCAGCTCCAACCATCTTCTTTGACGCATATTCAACTCCTTTTGTGTGAAAATATACTTTAAACTTTTATGATCAGTATAAATATCACACCTTTCACCATAAAGGTAATGCCTCCAAATCATTAATGCAAAGATTACCGCAGCCAACTCCAAATCATGTGTTGGGTAATTTTGCTCATGGATTTTCAACTGTCGTGAGGCATAAGCTATCACCATATCATTTTGCATAAGAACACACCCCAATCCCTTCTTGGATGCATCACTGTAGATCACAAACCTTTCTCCACTACAAGGCAGTGTGAGCACAGGTGCACTGGATAACCTTCTTTTCAACTCCTTGAAATTCTCTTCACATTCCTCTGTCCAGACAAACTTAACTCCTTTCCGAGTCAACTTGGTGAGTGGATTAGATAATCGTGAAAAATCTTTTACAAAACGTCGATAATATCCAGCCAAACCAAGAAAACTTCGGATCTCAGTTACTGTTGTTGGTCTTGACCATCTTTCGATAACCTCTGTTTTTGCTGGATCCACAGATATCCCCTCTTTTGAGATTATATGACCCAAAAATGCAACTTTTTGAAGCCAAAATTCACACTTGGTAAATTTGTCATAAAGCTTCTCCTTTCTCAGGGTCTTCAATATAATTCTCAAGTGATCTTCATGCTCTTCCTTGCTCTTTGAATAGACAAGAATATCGTCTATAAAGACTACCACAAATTGATCAAGATAGTCTCTAAAGACTCTATTCATTAGATCCATGAATATAGAAGGGGCATTAGTAAGACCAAATGGCATCACTATAAATTCATAGTGTCCATACCTTGTACGGAAAGCCGTCATTGGTATATCCTCCCTTTTGACCCTTAATTGATGATACCCTGAACGAAGATCAATCTTGGAAAAGTATTGAGCTCCGCGTAGTTGGTCAAATAAGTCATCAATGCGTGGGAGAGGATATTTGTTCTTGATAGTGATCTTGTTAAGTTCTCGATAATCAATGCAGAGTCTCATTGATCCATCTTTCTTCTTAACAAATAGAACAGGTGCTCCCCAAGGTGACGCACTAGGGCGTATGAATCCCTTATCAAGATTCTCTTGGAGTTGCTTCTTCAATTCCTGCAACTCAATTGGGGCCATTCTATAAGGTGTCTTTGAAATAGGCAAAGCACCCGGTACGAGTTCTATTGAAAACTCAACTTCACGATTTGGTGGAAGACCCGGCAATTCCTCTGGAAAGACATCATCAAACTCCCGTACAATGGGCATATTCTTAATCGTGAGTTTCTCACCAACCATTTGAGATAAATAACCTTCATTTAGTGGAATCAATACCCATAAGATGGAAGAAATTTCCACTGGAAGGTTATGTTCATCCTTGCATTGATAGACGATCGTAGATTGATCTGGAATATGAAATGTGACTTCCCTTCTTTGGCAATCGATATGAGCTCCATGTAGAGAAAGCCAATCCATGCCAAGAATCACATCAAATTCCACTAAAGGAAGGATCACAAGATTTGCAGGAAGCACTTTCCCACAAACTTCGATCGGAGAAGAATTATAAACTTTTGATGCGATTGATGTGCCATTAGGTGTTGTCACATCTAACTCAACATCTAATTGTTGAGGTAATACGGTTATACCCTTAGAAAAGTCTTCAGAAATAAAAGAGTGGGTGGATCCAGAATCAAATAAAGCATTTGCTACTTTAGATTGGATGGTAAGTGTACCTTTCACCACATCGTTATCGTACTCCATATCGCTGATAGAAATTGCATGTGACTTTCCTTTGTCTTTAGCCTTAAGAGTTTGTTGACGTCGACCATCATCATCAACCCTTGGATTTGGGCATTGATTGGAATAATGCCCCATCTCCTTGCACTTGAAACATTGAAGTGTAGTAGGTTCATTCTGTGTATCCCTTCCTTTGTTTGCGTCATTAGACATCTTCTTCCCATTATCACGGCATTCAAATGCCCGATGACCTTCTTTTCCACATTTAAAACATTTATTTGTCCCTTTAAGACAACTCCCTCCATGTTTCTTTCCACACTTTGAGCATAAGGGAAAGTTCATCTTCTTTTCAGTGTGCTCTTTAGAGTTTCCTTTGAATTCCATCTTCCTCTTCTTATGAAACCCATGCGACTGATGGGTTACTCCAATCTCCATCTCGACTTTGAGAGCACATCGAACGATTTCCTCGTAGCTATTGAAGTCCCTTATGGCTAACGCCCTTCGAAGACTTGGTTTTAAGCCACTAAAGAATCGATCGATCTTACTCTCAGGTTGGATAATAATACCAGAAGCGTACCTTGCAAGTCTTGTAAAATTTGCTTCATAGGTACTAACAGATTCATCATCCCTTTTCTTCAGTTCAAGGAACTCTTTCTCCATCTTTGTTCGGAGAATACGAGGGAAGTACTTATTGAAAAATAAGTTCTTGAACTCGTCCCATTCCATAGACTCAATTTCATCCCTTTGCCTCGTATTCTTAATAAGATTCCACCATTGATCAGCATCTCCTTCCAAACGATACACTGCTAGGATGACTTTATCATGTTCAGAACATTGAAGAACTGAAAATATCTTTTCAGTAGTACCAATCCATTGTTCAGCAACTAATGGATCAGTAGACCCACTGAAAGAAGGTGGACGCTGCCTCATGAAGGATTCAACAGAATGTTGCTCCTTCCTTTGCTCGTTTGGAAATCCTGCATGATTCATAGCTTGAGAAAGTTGTGTGAGCATGGCTACAAGATTTTGCATTCCAGCTCCCATATCGTTTGGTTGCTCAGGGGGACAATCATTGCATTGCCCATCGCATTCCGCATTAACACGGTTCCTTCGGGTTCCAGCCATTGACTAAAACCAAGAAGAATAGTGTGAGCAACACTAATTATAATAGGAAAACCACATAATTCAAGAATAAAATTTTCATGCTTAAGGTCTTATCCTAGGTTATTCAAGGACATTTCTAAAACACTAAGATTTTGTTCTATGCCTAGACTTATCCTTAGGGTTCTTACTAAGGATTTCACATCCTAGTTTCCAAAGGTTGACTATACCTTTCCTCTGATACCAACTATAATGACCCATACTTTACATACATTGTTAATACTTCGAAATTGAAGCACACTTATTACAACATATGACAAAACCACAAAGGACCGTATAGGTATAGTGTCTTTAGAAACTGGGAAACATAAACAACTGGTTCATAAATCTTCTACAGTGTCTCCCATTTATTTCATCATATCTAGGGTCCCTTTTTGCATATTCTACTTAATATCCATCTTCCTGACCTGGGGAAAAGAAAACATAAAAGGGTGATCTCAAATGCTCAGCAAGGGAAAATAAAGGAAATAAAAATCATATCATATCTTTTTGAGAATCAAAACCTGAAAAAGAGATCATAATATCTTAACATGGAATAAATCATAGAAGTGAAAATGAGATCCCCATAATCATAACATAAAACATGAAACTTTGTGGCATGCACACATAATCATGGAAATCATTTCTTGTTAGTCATGACTCATTGCCAAGACTATCTTAGTGGACAAAGTCCCTTTCTGAACCGAGTTCACTCCTCGTTTCAGTCCTGTATCACTGAACCGAAATAACCTTCCGTTCCAGCCATGTCTATCTCATGAGATATAAAATCTTTACCCAATGAATTGGAGGGAGATATAGGTCCCACCCATCTTATAATGAATCCTTTCTTATGTGTTCCACATAATCATAAAACATACATCATCGCATAACACATATAACAAAAATGGGATTCTTGAAACATCATGACATCATAAATCAATTCATATAAGATAAAGGAATTCATAATTCCATCACAACATGAACAAATCAATTTAATAATAGGGATAAAAACAGAACCCTTTATTATCTTAGATGGAAAATAATTTTGATAAAACACTTGAACTCCATTCTTGAGGAAAATATCCTTTCTTCTTCAAAAACACTTTTCTTTTCTTAACATGTCATACAATTATAAACTAAAAGAAGTTGATTAAAAATAAACTTGAAAACTTGTAAAGGAAGCTTCTTGGAAATAATGTTTTAAAAATCCATTCATGTCATATAAGTTAAAAAAAACATTCTTTGTACTTTTGTCGGAAAAGTCAAAAAGTACCTCGTACGAAAAACGACAAAAGATTCCTTACGTATCTTTTACTAAAAACTCACCGAAGGGTAAAATTGGATATAAACTATTGTAGAAGGATGGAAATAATATTACATATTGAGGTCACATGGATGTGTATGATAAAATACACCTCAGTAAATACTTACGAATAAACAATCTCGGATAGAAATGAGATTGTGATATTTCCCTTACCTTAGGTCCGATTTGCTTTGTTCGTGTCCGAAGCTCCTGTATAATGGTTTAAATAATGTTATTGACTTATTCCAGAATCATAAATATTGATATGATATCATATATGGTCATATTATTAGCTTCTTGTTAGTAATATTTCATTGTTACTTGTTACTCGGGTCTTTATAACTTTTTGTTCTTATGCGTGTTTTGTTGAATAAATTCTTATTCTTATCTTTAGTTTATAGATAATTCATTTCCAGAATGGTATTAGTGTAGTATATACCATATTAATTCATTCAATTCATTTATATAATCATTATGAAATGAAGATCATGTAGAACGAGTCGCATCACATCGTGGAGACGGTATTCCGTACGTACGCACGAGTGATGATATCGTTCCTATGATCGTGGAATTGTATTGGAGTATATATATATATATTATTTCAGTATCAATATTACTTCATAATAATCATATATAGTTACTCATTACACCATTATACCCATCCTTGTAAGGTGATGGTGGAAAATAGATTACACCACGGCGTGGAGACGGTATTCCG
Source organism: Viscum album (assembly GCA_963277665.1). Classification (NCBI taxonomy): domain Eukaryota; kingdom Viridiplantae; phylum Streptophyta; class Magnoliopsida; order Santalales; family Viscaceae; genus Viscum; species Viscum album. Next base: position 2,053,289,577 of record OY728150.1, on the reverse strand, counting down.
TACGTACGCACGCGCGGTGATTTCATTTTTCCATAGGATGGATAGAAGGTGAATTAGGGTTGTTTCATATTTATAATAACATATCAGTATGTAAGTAATACTGATGTTATTACTTTATCATGAAACAACTAAAGAAGAAGAAGTTGAAGAAGAAAGAAATTGAAAAGATCGGTAATGGATATTACCTCTTCTTTGGAATGCCTCTTTGAATCCTCCACTTAAGGAACTAAGATTGGTATTTGGAGAAGACCAGGACCTCTAGGATTATTCTAGGGAAGTGGAGAGGAGAAAATGGCAGGGTTTGGCCGAGCTTGAGTGCTCAAATTGGTGTGAGGAGGAGGGGGAGGAGGTGCCCTTTTATAAGGGAGGAGAGGAGCACCTTTGGAATATCTCAAAATATTATTTTATATTAAAGTCAAAATCGGTTTATAATGGTTCCAAAGGGTCTTATTTCGAAGCTAAAGTGGGGATGGGTCGAAATCCTATCAACCAATAGGATTTAGACAAGTTTAGGGTATTATTTTAACCTTATCAATTAGATTTAACTCTAAGTTAATTAATTTAACTTTTACCGTGTCTTTTTGTTTTCTTTCACTATATGGTTAATACACTTACTATAACATGCCAAACGAACCCAAAATTGTTTATTATTAATATATATATCCTTATCCAAGCCATTTGGCCGAACCTTAGATTTTTAGGAATAAAATAACAATTAATAATATAATATTTTATTTAAAAACTATTTTGTGTCAATTTTGACACTATTTGATATATGATTTTTTTGAAAGTCATAACAGAATTATATGTTCGAACCAAGTTGATTAAATCAACACTAATATATCATAGTAACCTAGAAAATTAGTGGAATTCATAAAAAGTCTTAAATTACATTTATTTTGGTATTTATATTATCAATTATGTCAATATTTCATTAATAATATAATTACTGCATCATCTTTGTGTCATAAATAAATTAAATTATTTGATGTCTAAAAATTACAAATAAAATACCATCATGTAGGAAATCTTTTTAGCTTTCTAATGAATATTTATAATCGAATTTTTCTTATGTATAAACCTATATTAAAAATGATTTACTTATTAAACTTTAATTTTAACTATTTTAACCCTTCTTTAAATAAATTAATAATAAATGTCCTAATCTAATCCAAGTGGGCCTAAATGGTCATATTTTATTCCTATGTTTGTTTTTGGTCGAATTACACTTTTCCAATAGAATTGGGACATGTGTTAGGGTAATATTAATATCATATTTACCCTTAGTTACCCTATTTACTATTAACCGCGGTAAAAATAGTAAAAAGTTACTATTCACCAAAAAAAATATTTTTATCTCATTGAACCACATTTTACTTACTGATATCAACCGTGTCTGTCGGATTTTTGAAATTCCATTCACAGAAGCGGTAAAATTAAGTTTTATGCAAAATTCAGTTTTTAACCTACCACTTAGTGGTTTCACTATTCATCAAAAATTGAAAGTTTTCAGAAAAATACCAAAATTTCACCCTAGGATAATTTCGATATTCTGAGTCCAAAAATGAAGTCCATTTTGAAAAATAAAATTTATAAAATTTTAAAAAGTGGTTATTACTATTCATAACGGCTAGTTTTAATAGCACATTGTTGTTTAGTGAAACTCGGTATTGCGTACGACGCAAGCTATCGAGGAAGGTCGCGATTGCGTGTAAAGAAATCCAAGCAAGTGTTGTGTAGAAAAAGATTCCTTTGATGATTCATATAACATAAAAGTCTCGGGTGTTACAGGGGGAGTCCAGTATTTATAGGGAAGGGGCGCCGCGAAGCCGAACTCGCTCGCCGCCTCAGGTGCTTCGCGGCGCGCTCGCGAACATCAACAGCGTCCGCGAAGAGTTACCGCCTCTGGAGCTTCGTGGCAGGCTCGCGAACGTCAAATGCGTTCATGGAGAGTTACCGCCTCTGGAGCTTCGCGGCGAGCTCGCGAACGTCAAATGCATTCTCGGAGAGTTACCGCCTCTGGAGCTTCGCGAAGCCGCGATGATCGGGGTGCTTCGCGTCGGTGTTTCGCGAGGCAGCGCGCCCGCCTTCTTTTTTGTCCCTTCCTTTCGTGCCATATTTTAGCACCAAAAAATGCTCCCCCTAATAGTTGGAGCCGTGGAGGGTGTAGGGTCGATGTCTGAGGGAAAATTGCCAAAATTTCCGGTCTTGCGCGATGCAGCTCCGCGAAGGGGGCCCGCGGTGCTGACCGGGGCCACGGATCTGGACGCGCCGCGATGCTCCGCGTGGGGGAGGCACGCCACCTATAAATAGGGGGGTTGACTTCTTTTGTCTTCACATGACTTCCTTGTCTTTTTGTGCTCTTGACTTCGTGAGGCTCCGCGTACTCCGCGACAGCCCTCCGCGAATCGAGCTTCGTGGCGAACCGTGGGTCTCCGACTCTGCGTCTGCGCCAAGCGAACTTATGCTTGTCGGCCTCAGCCAGACTTCACGGCTTGGTCTCATGACCTATCTTCGTGATCCAGCTTCATGGTCGAGCTTCACGATCCAGCTAAAAAAATTCTTTTCTGAGTGCCGGAATCGAAATGGCCCATCAAGAGGCTGTATTGGGGGTGCTTGCAGATACTGCTCGTCGTGATGAGATGGCCAACTATCCAGGCTTGGGGGAGATGGTCTGAAGCCACTCGGACCACACTTCTTTGACAGATCTGCTATCGGAGGGTCAGAAGGTTTACCCACAGTGCAAGAAACATCCATTGTACGGCTTCGGGGTGAGGGATGACGTCTTCATCCTGGAGTCGAGTAGGGACGAACCAGCTTGCTGGTTCTGGCGCACACCATGCCAGCACCAATGGTTCAGGGCGGCCGATGGTCATGCGCAGGAGGACTTCACACCTGTCACCACTGACTGTCTCTATAACCATTTAAATGATATTGACTGGAAGCCACTGCAACCGAAGACGTCCCCTCCCTTCTACCGTACCATGTTGAAGGCGGCTCTGCAGGATTCGAAGAAGGGATGGTCTGATGAGTGGGACCTGCGCCAGGGAAGCAACTTTACTGATGACTGGGCCTGGGCCTACTGGGTAGGCACCTCATGCGAGGAGTTCGGGGCCAAGCTGAGGAGAGTGGGGTTGTATGAGGCGGCATGGGCCTCCCAATTCCACATTTACCAACTGAAGCAACTGATGCCGGAACTGCTGATCAGATGGTCGTCTAGGACCAATACCTTTCACCTGTATCACAGGGAGGTGAGCATCAGCCTGTGGGATGTCCACCAGATTTCTGGGGTTCCAATCTTGGGGGCCATGTATGACGAGTTCCTCCCCGTCATCAGCGCGTGGGAGGATACATAGAAAATGCCACGATTGGCGTCAGCGCTGATGGCACTCGTCCCTAGAGAAGACAAGGAGGCAGTGAGGGATGTCCACTTTAGGAGATGGTTCAAATGCTTCCTGAATTTCCCAGAGAATCGAGAGTTCCCTCTGAGGCCTCAAACTTGTCCAAGGGCGGCCCAACGGGGCAAGGGGCACTCGTATTGGCGGGTCTTTGAGGACAACCAATGGAAAACTTGGGGTTTTAGTGTCAGCACTGAACAACAGCCGATAGTCAGGCTGGCGGCATTCATCGCGGCTCTCAACTGTGGTTGGATCCTACCGGTGAGGGATACAAGCATGGGGGTACGGCCCAGCTCGTTTATTATGGTGTCGATGTTGGACATGGGGCAGCGGATCAATATGGGGATTCTGATTCTCACCAAACTGTACAGAATGCTGCTGCACATTAGCGAGGGCAAGAAGCCGCCAAGGATATTTGGGCCCTTCCACCTCCTGTATGGGTGGATCGCAGCGCACATCAGGGGGATTTACGAGTATCCAAACCCAATTTCACCACCATGATCGAACTTCTTCCCCTCCATCCTAAACCCGGTCGGGAGATTCCCATTCAAACTAGCCATTTCGATGGTGTTGAATCGGGTGTGGAGGGCGGAATAGTTTAATTTCCACCCCTTCCCATTGCCGACGGGGAGACTTACTAATGACGGGCGGGGAACGGAAGAACATCGGGCTTACCTCCTGGCCTTTCGAGGTGGAGTTTTGGTGGCACAGATAGATCGTGAGACACTCTGCGAACAGTACACCCCGCATCGGTTTGCGAGGTAGTTCTGGTGCCTCCAGCGACTGACCCCGCATGTCTACTGGGAGGTGCGTCACTCGGAGCACCCGTGTGTGATGGGGTAGTTGTGGCTCATGTTCTCACGGGAAGATGAGAAGATGCAGATTGTATTGCCTCCATCCACCGCCACATTCGGATTGGTGAGGGAGTACTCCATCAGTTGGGAGGCTGCTTACCCAGGGGAGATGCTGAAGCATCCAACTATTCGGGTTGGTGACGGTGGGCCTCCTCTATCTCGAGGTCGGGGTCGAAGGGCAGCTAGGGCCGCTCGCGGTAGCGGGGCTACCATGGCTGCGAGACCCGCACCGGCCGAGGGTACAGCAGGAGTGGTGGATCCATTGATTCCGGAAGAGCATGACCATCCGGAGGGGCGGCCACCGAGGGGATTTTGTATGATATCTACTCAGGCTCTGGGGAAGTGCATGCGTCATATCTACATGGAAGAGGATGTCGTCTTCCCGGAAGCTTGGGACATTTGGGATGTCAACTGGAAATTCCTTAGCCCACCCGAGATATGGGCCCACCTGAATCGCCTCGGGGTGGAATTACTGGGAATAGGCCCAATTCAAGCTGGATTCACGGCGTCTCCGGTGGAGGCAGAACAATACCTGGACGAGCTGGAGGATTACTTCCACCCTAGTGGTGTCCCTCTCCCAATGACAGACCAGATGAGGGTACTGTTGAATCAGACGGTCCCCCCATAGTTATCGGCTGCCGATCTGAGGGAGTTCTTCCCCCTGCCGGATGAATCGGAGGACTCCTCTCGGGAGGATGAGGCTGGTGGAGGGAACCCATTGGAGGAGGGTGAGGTCGTAGACCGAGGCTCAAATTCCAACGAATTCACAGAGTCTCTCGAGGTATCATTCTGAACTTCTTTTCTTAAGATCAGTCCTTGGGTCACTATGAACTTATCACCGATGTCTGAGCCATGCAGGAGGAACTTGTTCGTAGGCCTCGTTCTCACCTCTTAGCGGGTGATGATGCGGGACCTTCAGAACCCGTGCATATGGCTGCGTCCAGTTCCGTGTCTGGTGGGACCAGAGCACCCGAGGTGGCTCCTCCAGAATCTCCAGACCTTCCAACAGTATACAGAGGGCCTCGCCTCGGGGTCCCGTCAGTACCGGCTCAAGAGCAGCGCCAGGAGGTTGATCTCTGTAACTCTCCTTTACCGGTTCCCCTGAAGTCATATGTATACTATGCCTGCCAACTAACGTTTATGTCCCTCTCCGTCGTACAGTTCTCCGACTGGCGTGGGCTGCTGCGGCAAGACTGGTCGGGATGTCTGGTGGCGTCCCTCCTAGGGGCATGCCGGTGATGGTGGCGATAGTCCCCCCATATCCTCAAGCTGTGACGCAAATCATCACTGGCGGTACCACTAGCAGGGCCGTACCCGAAGTCATCGAGGTGGACTCCGAGGAAGATGATTAACTGGTCGGTCCCAGTCCTGTCGTGCCTGCTTCGGCGCCAGGCGTCGTACTGGATTCAACACCAGATGTAGATCCTGCCGAGGATTTCTTACAGGCGTATCCTGCGTACGAGCCTGCCAATGGCGCAGACTGCGACGAAACTTCCTCCAATGAGGAAGACAACAGCAGAGTCCGCCGCCGGTCGTGGAAGCTGATCACTCACTTTATCAAGGACACTCCCCAAGTGCAATGGCTGGCCGAAATGGATAGACTCCGCTCGCGATTGCACGAACTGTGTGCTGGGGGAGTGGATTCCCAACGTCCTCACGCACTCATCCGAGATCTTATGGCTGAGAAGATCCAGAAGCATGATCGTGGGCTCAGCGTAGGATGGCAGCAGAGGAAGGCGACCAGCATCAAGAAGCTCTAGGAGGCTGAAGGCGAGGTCCAACAGATGCAGACCCGGGAAGACAAGCTTTCAGCCTCTCTTGATGTGCAATCTGAGCGGGTCTCACAGTTGAAGGTCCAGCTGGTAGAGGCAGAGGAGCATATGAGGCAGGCCTTTTGAAAGATGGTTGCCGTTCAAGCTAGGGTAGAGAGGGCCAATGCCAAGGCTGACAAACTACGCCCCGCTGCTGCCGAGGAGGAACGAGAGCTAAGTCAGTGGCAGGAAGCCTTGGATGCCACAAGCCAACGGGTGGCGGAGCTGCAACGTTCTTTTGACGGGGTCAACCTGTCCATGGGGGGAGTTGACCCCCGGGTATTGTAACAAACCCAAAAAAACTTTTATTGGTACATTCGTGCTTCAAATTTTTTCTTTCTTTGTTTTGAATTCCATAGCGCACACGATTTCCTCTGTTTGAACTGCCTTGTTACATCCCCACAGTGCTTGCGGGATGTTTGGCGACAATTCTACAGGACCACGTGGGTCGAGCCCGATGTGGGAAACAAGAGATAGTTTCCCCCTCATCCCACCTAACATAGGAGTGGGAATCATGCTCCGGGCATCCGGGATTCAGATTACCAGTCCGGATTTCTGAAAGACGGGAGAGGCTTGATCAGAGAAGGAACTTTTAGGATAGCTGAATTACCGTTTCTTCAGCGTGCTCTTATGCATGAACGGGGCAACGCCAGGGGCACTGAAATCGGTCCAAACTGATGAAAATGGGAAGCGTGGATCACGATACCAATGATTGAGAACACTGTGGGGATGGCGTGACAATAAGGGGCAACCATTAACCTTGGAAGAGAAGCAGTATCCTTACTGCGTTAGCCTGTAATGGGGACAAAAAATGTGGCTCGACCGTTGACAATGTTCGAAACACAGGACCATGTCACAAGTGTTGTCGATAAATCCTTCAGGATGTTGGCCCAGGATAGTGGGTGGACCATAGGTCGACATCCATACTGTTAGGGGGTCCTTCCAGACATGACCTATCTTCCGGAACGTTGGCCCAGGATGGTAGGTGAGCCGATGCGGCATGAGACCAGGCCGTTAGGGGCTCCCTTTAGACATGAAAGGGGACGAGGGTCTGAATAAGGGGCACGCAAAGCGTGGAATATAGAGGGATGGTTTGTCCGAACAGAATCCGACACTTAGGTGGTTACACAACCGTGGTGGGAGTACACCATATGGGCGCATTGGTTTGATCATGGATCATTCATTCTTTCAGAAAAGGTCTCTCTGGCGAGGGGATCTGCCACATCCCAATGGGATCTTGGGGCATCCCGAATTTGTTCAGGGTAGAACCGCAGTTTAGTGTCATGCATTGAGGACACATGGACTCTTTTAGTTTAACGTCATACGATAGGACGCCGAATAAAAGGGAAGATCCCAGGGAACGTGTGGTGCGGTAGATATGAAACTGACATGAATGAGGGCTTAGAGTCCAAATCACACCACGTACCCCCGGAAGAAACTCTTCAGGTCGAGGGACCAAGAGTGAGGATTAAGCTGGGCACGAAGCAGAGTGGTCGGGCGTTCCTACGTACCCCATGAGGATAGGAATCAAACCATACGTATTTCTGGAAGCGCAGTTTAACGTCATAAGGGACGAGGAGAAGCCCGACTGTGTTGGTACACATCCTACCAAAAACTACTAAGCCCACGTGAGTCGTGATCGGTGTGGGATTCAAGCAGTAGTGGTGGGAATTTCCTGACAAATAGGGGAAGGTTAGGGCAAAGGGACGCTCGGTAAATACCAGCCCAATGACACTAACACGATCATGTGGCGCACCTATATACATGAAGAGAAAATGCCTAGTATGATGGAATTCCACTTGAACATGAGGGCGTGGAAATGTGTGAATCATGGTGCCCGAGATTCAGATCACGATGATGGTGGCGTGACGATGGATGATAACTGTTGACTGTGTTCGCAACACAACATCCTATCATGTTAGCCTAGAATGGGGACAGAAAAATTAGGGTTGACTATTGACTATGTTCAAAACATAGGACCATGTCACAAATGTTGTCAGATATCCGTAGCGACGTTGGCCGGAAACGATTGTAGGGCCCTTAGGTCCATCATTCATGGAGAGCCCTTAATCCTAGTATCCATGTTGTCCGAGGGTCCTTTTGGATGTGGAAGAGGATGTGGATCCAAATAGCGAGCTCACGAAGCTTGGTCATGGGATGAAGGGAATGTCAGTATGAAAATCCCACACTTCGGGCTCTTTGTCAAAACATATCTGAATACGACAACGAGATGTATTATATAGAGGGAGCAGGTTCTTTTCCCATAGGGAGATCTTAGTTTAGGGTCGTAGAATTTGGACCATGGATGGGAGGAGACATAAGAGGCACATGGTGGAGTAACTCAAACATCTGGCACGAATGGGAATAGGGGTTGTGTGTGGTGCGATGAACAACTTGACATGAATGAGGACGTAACCCCATATCACACCGCATGACCCCCTTGTAAGAGGCTCTAGGTTGAGGGACCAAAAGCGAAAGTTAGGCTGGGCCCGCGGGGAAGTGCTCAGGCGCTCCTACGTATCTCATAAGGATGAGATTCAGGCCTCACATAGTTCATGATGGACCTTATACCATAAATGGGTAAAGTGAGCAGGGGACGCATGGAATCAAGACCCGATGTGAAGGAGGACCTAAGCCCTACTAACGATGCGTTCTCTGGGGAAATGTTCGAGTCGAGGGACCGAACACAAAGGTTAGGCTGGGCCTGCGGGGAAGTGCGTGGGCGCTCCTACGTATCTCATAAGGATGAGAATCAATCCATACGTAGTTCTGGAAGGTGACATGGTAAGATACCAGTGCTGGGGGAAAAGGGGAGTGCGGGCGTGGCCCTTTCACTAAAAGAAGCAAAATTTGATAAATATTGTTTGTTCTTTAAGTTGAGTGGTTTTTTTTGTGAAGTGACAGGCCTAGAGTAGTAGGTCATGGTGTCGCCACAAGGATTAAGCCGTGATGGGCGTTGAAAAATGACATGGCACGTGACCAATACCCAACGTGATGTCCTCTACAACGAGGTCAGCGCAATGCAGTGCCGTTTTTCGTCGTGCGGCTAGGACGATAATGTCACAGTTTAGGGTCGTATGGTAGGACCAAGCAGGCATTTTATCATCATGCAGCGCAGACATAGCAGAGACGATGCTAGGCGGGGAACATGCATAGTGTTATAAAACACAATTGATGGAGACATGATCCCTCATCACATTGTACGCCAATCGGGGAGGAAGACCTTAGGCCAAGGGGACTATATAGAGGTATGAGGTGAAACAGGGGGAGAGACTGGATCCCTAAATGGGTTGTACCCGAAGACAGGGTGTTCAGACGGTCTAATGTATCCCATGAGGATTGGAATAAAGCCACACATAGTTCTTAAGGGTTCCTTTTAATGTCATGCTATACAAGGAATAAGAGGGATAACCCTCAGAATAGGGGTGCACGTGGTGCAACCATTGCAAACCCGACGTGAATGAGTAGATAATCTCGCACTACGCCACGCGGTCCCATAGTCGGGGTCCTGAAGGCAGGACCAGAGAGGTGAACTTGCTGAACTCAAGATGGACCCAAAGACAAGGGGTCTGGGAATTCCTACGTAGCCCATTAATATGGGAATCAAGCTGAACGTAGTTCCAGATGGGAATCTTAGTTTATGGTCTTAAATCTCGGACTGTGGATGGTGACAACTTCTAGAGTAATCACAGATGTCAACCCGATCCCTAAGCCCACGCGAGTTAAACTCGGTGTGGGAAACAAGGGGGTATCCTCGTCGCAATTCCTAGGGCGAGTCAAACGGGAGTTGGTAGAGCCCCGAAGGACACCTTTGACATGGATTTTTCCCCCAACGCACAGACGTGCACGGAGGAAAAGTACCAAAAGTTTAGAGACTCCACTTGGACATGGTGAAGTGATGAAGGGTGTGAATTCTGCACCCGACATTTTGGGCCTAATGGGTTGGCGTGGTGATAGAGGAAAACTGTTAACCATGGTGGAAACACAGCATCCAAATCGCGTTAGCCTGAGGTGGTAACAACAAATGAGCATCGACCGCAGACCATATTCGAAACGCGGGATTTTATCGATTTGTTGTCCAAAACCCTCGGGGGCGTTGGCCCGTAAGGGTAGGATATCCCTTCGGCGTAGTATCTAGGCCGTTCTCGGGGGTCCCTCTGGGTGTGAAAGATGATGAAAGCCTTGATGCAGGGATACAAAAAGCCGGGAAAGTGGGTGCTGACGTGTTCGAGTAAATCTTGTCATTTTAGGTAATAAACCAGAGTACTCTTAGGCACATCGGTGAACTGTCGAAAAGGGATCAACGAAACAGCTCCGGAGGGAGAGGTACATGGCATGGTAATTACGAGATCGACATCAATGAGGACATAATCCCACACCACACCATATAATCCCCCCATGGTGGAAGGGTAGGCCAAGGGGCCAAGATGGGAGGATGATTCCCGAGAGATAGGGCTGGACCCGAATCATAGACATTCAGGTGGTCCTACGTATCCCATGAGGATGGGAATCAAGCCACACGTAGTTCTTGAAATGTAGTTTAACATCATATGGGACGAGGAGGGGAGTAATATACCCATAAACAACGGAGGTATATGGTATGAAGAAGAAGCCGACGTGAATGAGGACATATTCCCACACCACACCGTACAATCCTATAAGAGAGGGCCCGGGCCGTGGCCCGGAAAGGGCAAGGAGCCTGATGGTTATGCATTGGTCATGAAGGCATGACCTGTATGTAGTTTAACGTCTTGCAATGAAGATGAGGGTCGGGGACCCGAGGAGGCCAAGGGGCCTGAGGCTGGGCCTCGTAAGGGAAGGCGTACGACATGGTACATGATCCCGAAGTGAAAGAGGACGTAGTCCTACACCACACCGTACACCCTAGGTAAGAGGTTGGGCGGTGGGGCCCGGGAAGTCCAAGGGGCCTAAGGTCAGGCATCAGTCAAGAAGGCCTGACAGGTCTGCAGTTTAACGTCTTACATGAGGACGGGGGCCAGGGACCCAAGGAGGCCAAGGGGCCTGAGGCTGGGCATCGTAAGGGAAGGCGTACGACATGGTATATGATCCCGACGTGAATGAGGACGTAGTCCTACACCACACCGTACACCCCTATGGGGAATTGGAGTTGTGGGCCCGATCGCTAGCACCACTCAGGGGAAAGTTTGTCGCCTCAGGATGGGGCAGAACGAATCATTGCACTCGATGTCTGGGACATCTCGGGGTGGACCCGAAGATCCAGGACACTGTTGACCATGTTCGAAGCACAACGTTCCTATGGTAACTTGATATGGGAGCGACAAATGAGCATCGACCGCTGACCAAATTCACAACGCGGGACTTGTATCGGCTTGTTGCTTGAAAACCCTCGAGGGTGTTGGCCCTTAACGGTAGGAGAGCCCTTGGGAATTGTATCCAGAACATTCTTGGGGGTCCCTATGGGTGTGAAAGATGATGGAATCCCAGTCAAGGAGTGGGTGAAGAATAGCTGTATCCATCCATGAAATAGGAAAACATCTCCATGGGGGATGTGCAGTCGGGTCGAGGATTGCTCGATGTAAGTTGGGGAAAAAGTGTGAACCCTACCATGCCTTGACCCGAAGGGAAGATTTTGGCTTTTGGGCTGGGCCAACAGAAGAAATGGCCAGGCATTCCTACGTTTCCCATTAGGATGGGAATCAAGCCATACGTAGTTCTTGAAGGCCATGCAGTTTAGCATCATGCAGTGAAGACGTGGGGGGATAGAAGAACGGGAGTGGGAACATGGTGTGACCCTTAAAATCCTTGTGCGAGCGGGGTTTTATGAGCAGGGCTAAGAAATCCTTCCCCTCGCTACACAAGGAGCCTCCGAGGAAACTATTCCCTGGGGGAATAGTGGAAGAGAGAAGTGTGGGGCTGGGCTCAAGATGAGGTGTCCGAGCATTCCTATGTATCCCATGAAGATGGGAATAAAGCCACATGTAGTTCTCGAAATGAATTTTAACGTCATGCGGGATGAGGAGCATCTCATTTGGGGATATGTAAGGTATGGAAAGTAATCCGACGTGAATGAGAACATAACCCCACACCATACCGTACAACCCCGCAAGAGGATAAGTCGAGAAAAAAACAAGGGGCTAGGGGCCCGAGGAGGCCAAGGGGCCTGAGGCTGACCCTCGGTCAGGAAGGACCGACTGGCTTGTAGTTTAACATCTTGTAGTAAGGACGGGGGTCCGGGGCCCAAGGAGGCCAAGGGGCCTGAGGGTGAGCCTCGGTCAGGAAGGCCTGACTAGCTTGCAGTTTAACGTCTTGCAGTAAGGACGGGGGGCCGGAGCCCAAGGAGGCCAAGGGGCCTGAGGCTGAGCCTCGGTCAAGAAGGCTTGAATTGCTTGTAGTTTAACGTCTTTCAGTAAGGACGGAGGTGCAGTTTAAGGTCATGCAAGACCATCTCGCATTTTAGGGTCATGTAGAACCCGACTTGCAGTTTAACGTCTTGCAGTAAGGACAGGGGGTCGGGTCCCAAGGAGGCCAAGGGGCCTGCGGTTGATCCTCGGTCAGGAAGGCCCGACCGGCTTGCAGTTTAAGATCTTGCAGTAAGGATGGGGGGACAGGGTCCAAGGAGGCCAAAGGGCCTGAGGCTGAGCCTCGTTCAGGAAGGCCTGACTGGCTTGTAGTTTAACGTCTTGCAGTAAGGACGGAGGTGAAGTTTAAGGTCGTGCGGGACCATCTCGCAGTTTAGGGTCGTGCAGGACCCGGCTTGTAGTTTAACATCTTGCAGTAAGGACGGGGGGTCGGGTCCCAAGGAGGCCAAGGGCCCTGAGGCTGAGCCTCGGTCAGGAAGGCCTGACTGGATTTCAATTTAATGTCTTGTAGTAAGGACGGAGGTGCAGTTTAAGGTCATGTGGGACCATCTCGTAGTTTAGGGTGTGCAGGACCCGGCTTGCAGTTTAACGTCTTGCAGTAAGGACGGGGGGCCGGGGACAAAGGAGGCCAAGGGGCCTGAGGCTGAGCCTCGGTTAGGAAGGCCTGACTGGCTTGCAGTTTAACATCTTGCAGTAAGGACGAGGGTTTAGTTTAAGGTCATGTGGGACCATCTCGCAGTTTAGGGTCGTGCAGGACCCGACTTGTAGTTTAACGTCTTGTAGTAAGGACGGGGGGCCGGGGCCCAAGGAGGCCAAGGGGCCTGAGACTGAGCCTCGGTCAGGAAGGCCCGACCGACATGCAGTTTAATGTCTTGCAGTAAGGACGGGGGGCCGGGGCCCAAGGAGGCCAAGGGGCCTGAGGCTGAGCCTCGGTCAGTAAGGCCTGACTGGATTGCAGTTTAACGTCTTGCAGTAAGGACGGGGAGCTGGGGCCCAAGGAGGCCAAGGGGCCTGAGGCTGAGCCTCGGTCAGGAAGGACCGACCGGCTTGCAGTTTAACGTCTTTCAGTAAGGACGGGGGGAGATCATAGTTTAAAGTCGTAGAGCTCGGACCATTTTGCAGTTTATCGTCTCGCAGGACGAAGATGCAGTTTAAGGTCGTGCGGGACCTTAACGTGCAGTTTAAGGTATTGCGGGACCATTTTGCAGTTTAGGGTTGTGCTGGACCCTTTTTCCCTAGGCAAAGTATCGCTTAAAGAATTTGGCATTGGTGGGAGGGGTTATACGCTCTCCATCCGTGGTCACCAAGGAGTATGCACCATTGGGGTAAACCTTATGGATGATATAAGGCCCTTCCCATTTGGGTTCTAATTTGGGCAGTTTCCTACCGGGAATCATTGGCGCTCGAAGGGACATTACCAGGTTTCCCTGTGGAAAAGAGTGGAGATGAACCTTCTTGTTGAAGGCCCTCGCTATCTTATCCTGATTTCTTTCCAGATTGTGCAGGGCACGAAGCTGGTTCTCGTCCAGTGCTTCTAATTCAGCTAGATGGATCTCGGCTACATCATCTGATGTCTGGTGATCATAAACTACCGTGCGTAACGACGGAAGCTGGATCTCAATGTGTAGGACAGCCTCAGATCCACACACCAGGGAATATGGGGTCACCTGGGTAGAGTTGCGAGTCGTTATCCGATAAGCCCAGAGGGTGTTGGGGAGCTTGTCCGGCCAACTTTTCTTATTCCGACCAACCATCTTCTGTAGAATGTTAGAGAGGGTTTTGTTGAATGCCTTGATCTGTCCATTTGCCTGTGCGTAGTATCGGGAGGTATGGTTCGACCGGATGTTGTACTTGGCGTACAATTTCTTTAGTTCAGCCGCTCGGATGTTGGTGCCGTTATCGGTGAGGATGGTGTGAGGGACCCCAAACTGGTGGATAATATTGGAGCTCACAAAGTCAACGATGGAATGGGCCTTGACCTCTTTGAGTGGAACTGCCTTTACCCACTTGGAGAAAAAATCTGTAGCGGTCAGGATGATCCTACACTGGCGGGTTGTTGCCGGTGGATACGGTCCCTCTACATAAAGTCCCCATACCGCAAATGGCCAAGAGTACTTGGTGGGGTGGAGGGGCTCCGGTGGTCGATGCAAGAAGTTGGCGTGTACTTGGAACGCGTGGCATCTCTTGGCATATCCAATACAATCGTGGATCATAGAGGTCCAAAAGTACCCCAACCTCCAGATATGATGGGACAGCTTCGGCCCAGCTTGATGGGCGCCACAGGAACCGGCGTGAACCTCTTGCATAACTTGAGGTATCTCTACACCTTGGATGCAATGGAGAAGGACACCATCAAAACTCCAATTAAAAAGGATCTGTTCAAGACTGGGTCTGCTCTGGAGGGTAAATTGCAGCGCGTGGCATCGGATTCGCTCGCGCTCGGCTCGGTCATCCGGGAGGTGACCATTTTGGAGGTACTCGACAAAAGGTTCCCTCCAGTCGGTAGTGGCTTCAACCACTGTGTCTGACGAACCCGGGACCTCTGAAGTGGAGGGTCCGGCAGTGAGATGACTTACCCACATGACATGATTGTCCTCTTGGGTGACGGGGGCAATGACTCTCCGGTGCGCCACATGTATGATCAAATCATCTTGCTCAGGTTCTGCGAGTGATGCGGCCAAGCCAGCCAAGGTGTCTACATGACCGTTCTGCGACCGTGGGACATGGGTAACCTCTGGTCGAGAAGTGAACTGGGCCATTAGGCGGAGGGTGTACTCCATAAATGGTACAAGCTCAGGCTTCCGGACGACATAGTCGCCATTAACCTGTTTGATTACCAGCTCGGAATCTCCCTTCACATGTAGATGGGACACCTGGATCTCGAGGGCCAACTCGAGGCCGGTGATGAGAGCCTGGTACTCTGCCTCGTTGTTCGTACAACCTTCTGACAATAGGAACAAGTATGGAAGGACGGCTTGCGCCGGGGTAATGAAGACAATTCACAGACCCACTCTGTTGAGCTTGGGATCGTTGAGACGCCTACCGGTGGGGCTCCAAGAGGCACCGTCGAAATGCATTTGACAACACTGAACGACATGATCGACTGAGAGGATCGTATCGTCAGGATAATCCAGGTCTAGGGATTGATCCGCGGAGGTCGGATGGGCATCTAAAAAGTCTGCCAATGCCTGTCCCTAAATGGTCTTCTGAGGTACGAACCTGATATCAAACTTCTAGAGAATCACTGCCCACCGTGCTAGTCGGCTAGTCAGCATGGGGCGGTTCAGGATGTACTTCAGTGGGTCTACCCGGGAGACTAATTGCACCTCATGGTGCTTCAGGTAATGTCGCAACTTCTACACGGCGAAGACGAGCGTAATGCAGCTCTTTTCGATAGGGGAGTATCTGACCTCCGTATCGAGAAGCATGCAGCTGAGATAGTAGAGACTGTTATAAGTACCCTCCTTATTCTTCTGGGCGAGCAGTGCACCGAGGGATATTTCCAGGGAGGTCACGTAGAGGACCAGCGACTTTCCGAAGATGGGTGGCATCAAAACCGGAGGTTGGAATAAATACTGCTTGATTTCCTCGATGGCGGTCCGACACTCCTCATCCAATTCGTAGGTAGCGCCCTTCTTCGTGAGCCGAGAAAAGGGATTACAATTGCCGTCCAGATTCGTTATGAATAGGTTTATATAGGCTAAGTGGCCTTGAAGGCCTCGAATTTCCCGAATGTTTCTCGGGGGAGGCATTTGGCTGATGGCCTTGATCTTCTCCAGGTCGATCTCGATACCTCGGTATCTGACAACAAATCCCAGAAACTTTCCAGAGGTGACCCTGAAGGCACACATCAATGGGTTCATCTTCAGGTGATTGGAAGGGAGGAAACGAAACACATTCTCAAGGTCTTTGAGATGGTCCTGGCACTGACATGATTTGACTACGAGGTCATCCACGTAGCATTCCACCAATGTCCCAAGAATCAGTTTGAATATGCGATGCATGGCCCTCTGATAAGTGGCACCTGCATTTTTCAAACCGAACGACATAACCTGGTAGAAAAAGGTACCTTGGGGAGCCCTGAAGGTAGTGGACTCCTCGTCTTTGGGGTCCATTCAGATCTGGTTGTACTCGGAATATCCATCCATGAAAGAGTGGGCTTGGAACCCGGCCGTGGCGTCAATCAACAACTCTGTCACCGGGAGTGGGAAGTCATCCTTTGGGCAGTGGCGATTAAGATCACGGAAGTCGATGCAGACTCTGATCTGCCCATTCTTCTTCCTGACTGGCACAATGTTGGAAATCCACATGGGGTACTGGACTTCCTTAATGAATTTGGTTTTGATAAGCTTGTCAACTTCGGCCTCAACCATAGCACCATGAGAAAGGTGCATTTTCCTGGGGGGCTGCTTAAACCCACGGTGTATTGCCGGGAGGCCCAGACGGTGAATGTCTACCTGGGGATCTAGTCCTGGCATCTCGTTGTAACTCCAGGCAAACACGTCACAGTGTTGTTTGAGGAAGTCTATGTACTGCTGCCGCTCCTCGGGGGACATGGCTGCACTGATCAATGTGGGTTTCAGATCTGCCTCGCTACCAAGGTTCACCTATACCTGTTCATCAACCGTGGTAGAGACACCTTCTTCAAAGGCGGGGGGAGAATCATCCAGGTCTTCCTCCCCACCTGTGGGGGAATCTCCAGCGATAGAAGATACTTCCGGGCTATCAAAATACGAGGGGCAGTTGGTGCCGGCTTGGGCAGCAGCAGTCATCACATCGGGAGACTCACTTGCCATTGAGACCATAGCAATGAAGGTAGTCGACCCTATCCCATCTGGCCTTCGTCCTAAGGGGCCACGTTTGATAATATCAAAGCAATGGTGACGTGTCGTCCTGAGTCGGTTAATTCCAGACTGGTGGAAGAGACACGTATGACGCACCGCCGTTGTCATAAGTTTGACGTCCCGGTACCGTACAAGGGTAGGAGGTTCCGGGATGACCTGAGCCTGGTTGATGTAGGAGTACGAGGTGATTTTCCGCTGTCGCATGGACATGGGAACATGCCTCCCTTGCATACCCAAAAAAACAAAACATTGTCCCATGTCGAGGGTCGTGGCCTCCAACCGGTGGATCGGGAGGATGTAGGTGTCATCCATGCTTGCCCAGGGATCACTTGTGACCGGGGTGGGTTCATCCTCACTTACTAGGATTTTCTTATCCTTACTTTTGTAATAACCCGCATCTAGATAGAGGGCCTTACAAGAAGCGAAAGGGGATGCATCTCTTTGGAGCACGCCTACTCGACCGTTGAGTGAGTACTTGAGGCACTGGTGATACGACGAAGGGACCGCTGCATGCAGATGAAGCCATGGCCTACCCATCAATGCATTGTAGGCGGTGTCCTGAGAGACAACCATGAACTCGGTGCTGGCAATTAAGCCACCAAACTGAGTCTTCAGGTGGATCTTGCTGACTGGGGTTTGCTCGGTCCTGTCGTACCCCTAGATTATGAGGTCAGAAGGAGTTTAATCACCTTCAGACAGACCCAACTTTCGCAACGTCCGAGTCAGAATTAGATTGATTCTAGAACCCGTGTCAATGAGGCAGCGGTGGAATTCCACACCATTGAAGTGGCCAGTGATGTACAGCCGGCGAATGTTCCCCTATATAGGAGGGTCCTCATCTTCACCGGAGAACGAGATAACCTCCTGACATTTGGCGTTTTCAATCATTTCAGTATGTAAGGCTTCTGTAGCTGCTACCTCTGTCTCAAACTAGAGGGGGATCCTTAGGGCCTCGGAAAGTGCCTCACGCATTTTGGATGACAGGCGAAGGGCCTCAACGACAAAAAGCCTCGCCGGAATTCCGGCCAGGTGCTTCAGGACATCATACTTTCATGCCAAATGAAAACCTCTTCTAACAGGAGGTCGTTCGGCATTTGGAGGCATAGCGGGTCCTGTCGGCTGAACCGACGATTGGCTAGTACTAGGTACATCCCGCTGCCTATTAGTTGAAGCCTGGAGAGTAGTCGCCGGACTAGGATTGGACATCGGAGGCTGGCCTGTAGCCGGGCCAGGCTGACTATGATACGCACGAGGAAACTCTCCCCGATCTAGTAGCATGAACGGCTGTGGAGGTAGAGCCGAGGGCGTTAGATGGGGTTGCACGTGCTGAGCTCTGCGCTGAGCCTGCTGTCTGGTCTCAGTAGCGTGCACGGCATGGCCAAAAGTTCCTGCTGACGTACCTCGATGACCGGCGTGGTTGCGATTCCGCTGACGTTGACATCGGTTGGGAGCGTTGGGGAGGTTCTCCTGGTGTTCCCCCTCGTTGGGGGTCATATAGGGCTTTACCAGCTCCACGGTGTTAACCGAAGCGTACCCCTGGGTGTCTCTCGAGGAGTCATCCAGTACCGGGCGGATTCTAGGAGGAATCCCCATTTCAAGGGGCATAAATTTACCGAGAGTGCGGGATGACGACGACACCGGCGGTGCGCGTTGCTTCTTCTTGCGTCGCCGCTGCTTGCCCTTTTGGGAAGAGGTCGATTGTGAAGATGATGCGGAGGCACCGGATACTTCTTCTGAAGGTTCCGACTTCTTCATGTGCGCTGGGATGATACCATGGGCACGAACGACGGTTTTTCGAACCATCCATTCGTCGTATTTCTGGGATCCGCGGTTGGGAACCTTCTTCCACTCGCCTTCGCTGTCGCTGCCGATCTCTGACCCTACAAAGACACCCGCCACATGCGCTGGTGCTAGGACCAACTTGACTATGTTGTTGATGACCTGGTCTTGAAGCCAGTCTTTAAACACATAGCATTGCTTGAGGGTGTGCCCCAAAATCTGATGATAAGGGCAGTAGTTGGGGTGATCGGTGAGATTCGCCTCTGCCGGCCTTCTGCACTCGGGTAGGCTCACAATCCCTTGCTCTAGAGTGCTTTAGAAGTTGCCAGGGACCTGATTTTCGTTGAACAAATAAGTCTAGTGCCTTCTTTCCGGATGGGGGGCCCTGAGGGCCTGGCCCTGACAAGGGGCCGGAGGGGCCTACCGAGGATGCGGCTCCTGATTGTCTCGCCCAGGTGGCGGTGGCACATTTCTCGGGGGAACCTGTCGGTTCTGAGGCGGTTGCTGCTGGGCAGGAGCCTGTGCTTGAGGTGGAGGACCTCTGCGGGGTTGCGGGGATGGTGCTGCTGGCAGTAACTCCAGCCGCCTCAGGGCTTCTATTTGGGCCACCGCGGCGGGTTCAACCCTGGCGGTCCTCCTGGCCGGGATCATGGGGGGCAACAAACGTGACTGACTAGCCTGTTTCAGGGCTTCCTCAAGACGCTGAGCCTTATCTGAGAAATATCTGAACCTTCCAGGGTAGTTCTTGGTAATCAGGGCGGGTACCAGCTCTGTGTTGACATTCCCCACACACATCGTCAGTAATTGCTCCTGAGTGAGTGGCATATCGAGGGAATACATAAGTCCCTTCCACCGGGCGATGAAATCTGCAACCCACTCATCAGACCTTTGCTTGAACTTGAAGAAGTCTGCAATGCTGGTCTTCCGCGTGGTGGAGCAGAACTGGTACAGGAACTGCCGGCAGAGGTCCTCCCAACCGGTCACCGATCCGATAGGGAGCTGGCTGTACCAAACGAATGCTGGACCTTCCAATGTCTGTACAAAACACCGAAGTTTGGAGGCTTCTTGCTGAGCCAGGGTCCCCAGCATGGGGCCACATCTGGAAGAAAAATGTGCCAAGTGCTATGGCGGGTCCCCTTTCCCGTTGAAGGGCGAGAAGGTGGGGTTCCTAAATCCCGGAGGTGCGGGCATATCATCCACCCACGCTGGATATGGATTGTCATCCGGTGGGACCGCCACCTGCCTCGTTTCCAACGCTTCGAGGTGGGCTGTGAGTGCCGCAATAAGATCATATGGGTGGGGGTCTCTGTCTTGACGGGGATCCCTAACCACAAGAGCATTTCCAGGTTCTCCAACACGGTAGACGGCTTCATCCGCTCGTGGATCAACTGGCGGAACGACCTATGGGGCGACTGGGGGAACCCGGACTTGGTTCTTCAGATTGCCCCGTCGCTCGGGGGGGTTTGGCGAGACGTATCGTGCCCTCTTTCCATACGTTCCGGCTTCTGACCTGTCTGCGGAAGTAGCATGATCAGGGTTGCCCGGAGGCATCTCACAAGGGGGAAATTTTTTCTGCCCCTACTGCCCCGGCCTGGGATCACCATAGTCGGGTCGCCACTCTGTGGCGCGCTCAGTCAAGAGTTCGTCAACAAGCCTCTTCTGCTCAGCAAGCTACTGGCGTAACGTGGCCTTCTCGGGATCTTCGTCCGTTTTCTGCACAGAGGCAGATGGGTCGAAGTGCTTGACAGTTCCGACGTGCTCCTTACCCTTGCCGGTGTTTCGACTGAGTACCAGCGACTCGGTGGGTACGAGGAGGCCTAGAAGGTTCCTCTGCTGACGGGTAACTCTCCCTGATGGGTCCAGCAGTGACGGTACGCCCTCGGGGGGTAAGTCTCCATCAATGAATTCTAGCTCGTCTTCCTTGCCCATGACGTCAGCTATGTGGACTGTGACCCCTCTCGAGGGCATGTCCTCGATGTCACATAATGAATCGGGCTGTCGTGGGATAGGGTCGAAGAGGAGAGCGGAATAGTTTCCCCAACCACGGACTTTCACATGGGGGGTGGCTTCCCTGATGATTCTGTGGAGTGCTTTAAAACTCGGAATGCATTTCCGTTGAAGGGCGCTTTGGCATCCTGGTGACTCGGGGTGCTGGGCCACAAGGAGTGTGGCCGCATCGATCAGGTAGCATTGCTCACCGATTTCTTCGAAGTGATCTCGACTTCTGGGGTACACCACCTGTTCGTAACGAAGGCGGAATTGTGTCGCCCATAGGGTTCGACAAAAGCACCCCACTTCTTTAGGGGTAAGAGACTCTGGTGCACGAAAATTTAGCGCTGCAGTCAGCCAGAACATCTCCGGGAAGTAATCCGCTGCAAGATTACTCCAGAAGCTCCTGGGTTCGGACTCAGGGTCTGGCCCTGTATTGCCCCACTCATCAACCGGGGGTGGCTGAGGGACCGGTAGCGGTACCGAGGCAGACCTCTGGGATAAAAAACTCGGTGGAGGAGAATACGGAGAACGGGCTGACTGGACGCCGAATTTCGGGCCATCCTACGAAGAGCAAGGTGACTTGGCCACGATGTCACGATAAAATGGGATGATAGCCACAGCTTCCAGCATAAGAGTTTCTGTTGTCGGTGACCGGTCATGTCGTCGCTCTACCACCGTTGGCCCCCAAAATAGCTCTCCATGATCTCTGGTAGAGGTAGAGGGTGCTTCTGGTGACAATGGTGGTGATTGTGCGGTCGAGACCTGCGGAATTCCCAAGACTTATTCCTCCTGGATGTACCTGCGAAGAGAGATGGGAATCTGGTGGACCTCATATTCCGGGAGAATGAGGCTAACGCGTCTGGTTCCTACCCCAGTCCTTGATACAGAGGAGCGTGGAGAAGGTTCCATCACTGAGTCGTATTCTTCTTCAGAGTTGGAGAAGCGCGCAGGTTTGATCTCCACCTGGGCCTTCCCAGGATTCTTCTTCCAGTGGCGATGACCTGCTCTCCTGCCCCGGGTTGGCTCTTCGGGACAGGGTTGATCCCTATCATGGAGTCTCGGGGCGGCGCTGGCACCATGGCAGAGAGGACCCCCACTCGAGACAGCCGGGGTTTGAGGGGCACCGGGGAAAATGTCGAAGGGTACATGGGGAGGACCTCCATGGACAACACCCATGTAGGCAGAGCCTTTGTTGAAATCGGCAGGAGCATGGGGAGGACCACGATGGTCAATGCGGGCGGAGCGAGGATGACCTTCACTCCTCGAGTTGTTGGGGCGAGGAGGACCTTCGCCAGATACAGAGAGGACGTAGGGAGGACCCCCACGTTGGAGAAGGACCGGATGGACGGTGCGTTCAGATCGACGGTCGGGGGCAGGAGCATGGACTCCATACCCTGTATAATGGGGATGAGAAATGTTTCCGTGCTGAGTGTCACCGCCGCATGGCAGGTCTTCTTTTAGGATGGGGGTAGCACGAGGCATACCTCCATGACGAACTTCGGAGTGGGGAAGGCCCACGCACTGTGGAGTAGTGGTACAGGGAGGGCCTCCGTACGGGGTGACACCACCGCGGGTTAGTTCGCGGCGATCACCACTTGGGCCTGCAACCCGGAGTGTCAACCCAGCCGGCCCGTTGGGCGGTTGGGGTCTCGATCCTGGTTGGGTGAAGGAGTGCCCCTACTCAGTGTATGCAAGGGCTTCATGATGCATGTCGGTGGTGGATCGGGCCACTATAGCTGTCGACGTTGACGCGCCTAGGCGAGCGTCCTCAGCCCGGGCCCGACGCTGACGTCGGGTCAGGCGAGCCGGTGCAGGGGCATGGCCTGCCTGCTCTTCTTGCGGAGTCGGACGGTGGCGCTGACGTAGCCGGATGGGAGCTCTCACCTGGAGCCCTTATGTCGGGACCCTGAGCGGGCTGAGCCGGACGGCGCCCGCCTCTTCAGCATAAGGCGAGGAGTCGTCAAGGCGTTCCGGGGACAGGCTCCCGAAACGGTTGAATGTTGGGGTGGGGAGCAGGGGCTCCCGGTGCGACCTATTAGGGCGGCGTTGACGGAGAGGCCTGGATGCCTCCAGGTCCAAGCTGGCCATATCCCTAGTGGGATGGACCCTTCATCCTCGTACCTGCACACGAGGTTGTTGATCACCCTTTGCTGGATGACCTCTGATGGGGAAAGGGGACGTGGGCGCCCCGTATTCCACGATGTTGCAGTCGTCGTTGCGGTAGCGGTGCCATGAGGGGTGGCTGCGGCGATGCTGCCCCTGCCCCTGCGTAGGCTAGCGGGCGGTGACCGCATCTCTGTAACAGCAACCTGGTTCCTGAGGAACGAAGGGATCAACTCATCAACACTGAGAGGAAAATAATCGACAACCAGTGCCCCAACACCCTTCCATTCTCCACGTCTGTAAGAAGGATCCACGACAACACGCTGCAGAAGTGAGTGCCCCACATTCTACTGCCCCGACTTCTGGTGAGTTTCACAACAGGCCTGCTATTTGCTTGGCGGGACCAGGTACCAGATATCTGGATCCGGTGACACGTCAATCTACTGCTGTCTTGAATGCTACTAATCTCCATATTGAGGAGAAGAATTTCACGTCGGGTTCACCATTTCTGTTTCCGACGCTTTCGTCAGGGTTCACGCTTCCGTCTATGGAGGATGCGCGGCCGTTGCCCTGCATTCCTGCTTTCCAAAGGTGGGCAGCATTCGCTCTTTATTCAGGGACGTCTACTCCTTGATCGAAACGGGATGATGGGATGTCGTTTCTTCCTTCTGTGGATTCCTTCTCAGAACTCGTCACCTAGTCCGGGTCTCCCTCATAGATTTAATACATAGTTTGTGAAACTCTTCCCAGTACCATGTTTCCATGGATGCCGATTAATTACACTGCTTCTGTCGGGACATTCCAAAGGGTCCAATCAGGGCAGCAACCTTTAGTCGGGGGAGTAGTCAAGTTGAGGCATCAGTAGGATGTCTGGATGCTGGGGAACCTCGCATGTATGTCTATTATCCCTGGCCACAGGGCTTCTCGAGGGCGTGGAAGCCCGAGGCATCCCACATCGAGCGCGGGGAATTATATGCCATAGACACATATCTGAGTTTTTCCTCATCTTTCCGTGTTTAACACAAGGTACACCGCGAGTTTAACATCCAGCAGGGACGGATTAATCCAGCCAGAGAATTAGCTAGGATAGATCGGATTGAGGTATTTCCCTTGAAGGGATGCCGATACCGGGGCCAGCCCATGGGCGGCTGTAAAGAGGAGCGTACCGACATGGTCTCACCGAGATATGATGGTATGGGCAAGAATCAGGATGGGTGATAGGTGGATGAATGGAGTGGAGTGGGAGTGAAATGGGACCGTCGCAGGGGCAACGGTGAAGTTGGGCTTGAGACTTGAAGAGGCTTCCTACGTATCCCCGTGGTGGGGAATCAAATTCCGCGTAGTTCGGGATGGTTCCGGTAAGCCGACGTGAAGGTGGACCTTGGCCCGATAAACATCGTCAATGAACCGACGTGAAGGTGGACCTTGGTCCGATGGACATCGTCAGCGTACCGACGTGAAGGTGGACCTTGGTTCGATGGACATTTTCAGCGTGCTGACATGAAGGTAGATATGTGGGTCCACTGGTGGTGGGATTGAACCTTGGGAAGGTTTCCTACGTACCATGCCTTGACATGGATCAAAGTCCTCATAGTTTGGATGATGGAATACAGTTTAACGTCACGCGGGATGATAGGGAACCTTTTCGTGAATAAACAAAGGTTGGTGGGTGTCGGCGAACCGACGTAAATGAGGGACCTTGATCCGATGGGAGATGGGCTTGAACCTCTGGGAGGATTCCTATGAACCATGCCTCGACACAGATCAAAGTTCTCATAGTTCGAGTTGTGGAATACAGTTTAACGTCATGTTGGACGCAGGTAGAACTCAACATGAATGATGATAGGTGGGCTTGAACCTCAGGAAGGCTTCCTATGTACCACGCCTTGACATGGATCAAAGACCTTGTAGTTCAAAGGGGCTTCATCGACGAACCGACATGAAGGTGGACCTTGGTCCAATGAGTGGTGGGCTTGAACCTCAGGAAGGATTCCTACGTACCACGCCTTGACATGGATCAAAGACCTCTTAGTTCAAATGGGAATTGGGTGTGTAGTTTAATGTCATGCAGGATGAAGGCATACAGTTTAAAGTCATGCTGGACAAGGGCGAAACTCTACGTGAATGAACGACCGAGTAATGTGGCTTGAACCTCATGGAGGCTTCCTATGTACCATGCCTTGACATGGATCAAATTCATCGTTGTTCGCTATAGATGGGGCGAAACTCGACGTGAATGAACGACCGAGTAATGTGGCTTGAACCTCATGGAGGCTTCCTACGTACCATGCCTTGACATGGATCAAAGTCCTCGTAGTTCGCTATAGATGGGGCGAAACTCGACGTGAATGAACAACCGAGTAATGTGGCCTGATCCTCATGGAGGCTTCCTACGTACCATGCCTTGACATGGATCAAAGTCCTCGTAGTTCGCTATAGATGGGGCGAAACTCGATGTGAATGAACGACCGAGTAATGTGGCTTGAACCTCATGGAGGCTTCCTACGTACCATGCCTTGACATGGATCAAAGTCCTCTTAGTTCTCTATAGATGGGGGCCAGGGTCGGTGCTCACTCTAAGCCCACGTGAGTCATGCTCGGTGTGAGAAATAAGAGGTTGCAAGGACCTGATGATCACGTCGTGAAGGATGCGTCCGTGAGAAGCGAAGAGGGGCTTATGCGTTAGGCGGCCCATGGTGCTGGGACTTACTCCAGGATGGAGGCCCATAGTGCGACAAAGCGCAGTGAAAGAGGGACTCGGGACCAACGATGGGAGGTGCCTTGTCCCTATCACTCCCTCCACCGACCTTAGTAGTGGGGAAGTACGGAGATGCAGAGGTGCATCAATCCGTTGGGGAACTAGGGTCACCCTTCTCCTATGAACATAAACCACTCTAATAAGGAGGATATCATCCCTTGTGGATAGGTGATTCCACTCCTGTGGAGACGAGTGGCATAAAAAATGTTCGAGCTGGGGGGACCCTGTGTGCGAAGCACGATGACGGGTCACAGTTTAACGTCATGTGTTGAGGACGCGGTGCTTGGCGGTTTAACGTCCTACAGCTCGGATGAGGTGGGTTCACTCCGCACCCCTAGGACTTACATAACTGGTACCCTCTGGTTCTTGGGGAAGGGAAGGCACTAGTAAGGCCATGGCCAAGGGGGGTGTGGAACGAACCATCAAGGGGTCCACGTTAGCGTGGCTATGCGAAGAAGAAATAGCCGTTAGCGTGCCTATGCGAAGAAGCATTAGGCGAAGCAACGCTATGGGTGGTATTGTCCATGGGACTTTGAAATCACATCGTGCAAACCTGGAGGGTCGCACGGGAGGAGGAACTTCTAAGAAAAGGAGTGTGCTTCGCGAAGTGGAGTGCCTTGGCCTTAGCATGGGGAATAGGTGTTAGTGGAAGGTGCTTCGCGAAGTGGAACAGTGTTCGCGGAGCACTGTCTCGCGAAGAAGGGGTGCCTCGCGATGCAGGGTGCTGCGAAGTAGTGTGCTTCACGATGCGTAGCGATCCTACCTTAGCATAGGGATCACTAGTACAGGTTGGGTGTTTCGCGAAGCATAAACGCTCCGCGACTGCCCAGGTTCCCTTGGGAATCCCCTTCCTTCGCGAATGCCCTTGAGCTTCGCGAAGGGCATCCCTCTCGAAAGCGGGGCTCAAAACTAGAAAAAGAAAAGACGTCTCGCGAAGTAGAAGTACCTCGGGGAGCTCATGATTCCCGGGGCAAAGAGTGCTTCACGATTCGTGAGAGGAGAAGCCGAAAGGTCGGATTGTCCATTCTGGGGACTCAGGGGGAGTCCAGTATTTATAGGGAAGGGGCGCCGCAAAGCAGAACTCGCACGCTGCCTCAGGTGCTTCGCGGTGTGCTCACGAACCTCAACGGCGTCCGTGAAGAGTTACCGCCTCTAGAGATTCGCGGCGGGCTCACGAACGTAAAATGTGTTCGCGGAGAGTTACCGCCTATGGATCTTCGCGGCGGGCTCGTGAACGTCAAATACGTTCGCGGAGAGTTACCGCCTCTGGAGCTTCGTGAGGCTGCGATGATCGGGGCGCTTCACGTCGGTGCTTCGCGTCGGTGCTTCGTGAGGCAGTGCACCCGCCTTCTTTTTCGTCCCTTCCTTTCGTGCCATATTTTAGCGCCAACAATATATTAGTGTTTTCTTTTGATCTAGATAGAGATTTAATTTGTGGTGATCTTCCTCCAGTCATCACTAAGTTTCCCGACCTGTTTCCTTTTGACTTCTCTTGTTTACCACCAGTAACGGAGGTTGATTTATCTATTGACTTAATGCCTGGTACTCAACTAGTTTCTATTCTCTCATACTGAATGGCTCCAGCTGAACTGAAAGAAATGAAGTCTCGATGAGACGATCTTCTTGAGAATGGTTTTATACGACCTTGTGTGTCACCTTGGGAAGCACCTGTTCTCTTCTCCAAGAGGCTGATGGGTTTCATCTCTTATTTGTTTATTATCTAAAGCTCAATTGAGTTATGATAATGAACAATTATCTGTCACCACGAATTGATGATTTATTGGTCAGTTGAAAGGAGAAAAGTGGTTTTCAAAAATTGATCTTTGATCAGGTTACCACCAGTTGAGGATAAAATAATCGGACATTCATAAAACCACTTTTCAGAGTAGGTATGGCCATTATGAGTACGTTGTTATGCCCTTCGGCCAAACAAATGCTGCTGCAGTTTTCTTGGATTTGATGAAAAAGGATTTTTGTGAGTATCTAGATACTTTCGTGGTAATCTTTGTGGATGAAATTCATGTCTAATCCATGTTTGAGGAGGAACATGTGCATTATCTGAGAATAGTCTTGAGTCTTCTATGTAATCACCGACTTTATTCCAAGCTTTCAAAGTGAGATTTCAGGATTTGAGAAGTGAAATTCATGGTACATTTCATGTCAATACAGGGAATATCTATTGATATTGAAATGGTGAAGGTTACTATGACTTGGTAACAAAAACAAAAATTTTTCAACATTCGGAACTTCTTGGGCTAAGAAGGATATTATTGTGGTTTGTTAAAAGCTTCTCAAAGTTAGCTTCTCCAATGACTACTCTGACATGAAAGGGATTGATGTTTTACTGGAATGATAATTTTCAAAGTTCCTTTTTTGAGATAAATCATCTTTTGACTACTAAGCTGGTGTAAAATCTTCTTGAGGCTAGGATAGGTTATGTGGTATTCTGTGACGCATCGAGTTCAGGTTTGGGATGTGTCCTCATGCAGGGTAATCATGTTGTCTCCTATGGGTCTCATCAGATTAAGGCTCATGAGAAAAACTATCCTGACCATGACCTTGAACATGTAGCTATAATTAACACACTTATGTGTTGGGAACATTACCATTATGGATAAAGGTTTATTGTGTATTCAGACCACAAAATCATGAGTTATATCTTCTCTAAAAAAGATTTGAATCTCCGCCAAAGAGTTGGGTGAAGAACCTGCAATCTTTTGACTTTGACATCGCCTTTACCCCAGGTAAAGGGAATGTAGTTGCAGATGCGTTAAGCATGAAACATCCATCACAGGTTGTGAAAGAATATTCAGATGAGTGGAATTTGATGGCTTTTTTTTCTCAGTTGCATATTGGAGCTCAATGGAAGGGGAATAAAGTTTCTTTAGAAAGTGTTGAGTTTACATTGGCTCTCCTCAAGTTAATTCTTCAGGAAAAACAACTAGATGATGAATTCCATAGCATTATGGACTCTCTTTATGGTGGGGAGACCAACAATCATTTTTTGTTCTCCAAATAGGGTGTTCTGTGTAATCGAAACTGTTACGTTGTGCCGTTATAGGCAAGGAAGGATGTGATGGGGGGTTTCTATAACTCTCAGTGGGCTGTACACCCATGAACCACAAAGATGTTCTATGACATGTGAAAACAGTTCTGGTGTCCATGTATGAGATGAGACATTGCTGAGTTTGTATCTCTTTGTTATACATGCCAGCAGGTGAAAGCCTAGCACCAGAAAACTTTTGGTTTTCTTCATCCACTTCTAGTCCCTATGTTGAAGTGGGATAAAATATATAGGTACTTTGTGGTTGGGTTACCTAAAACCCAGAGGAAGAAGAACGTGATATGGGTTGTGATCGACAGGCTAACCAAGTCGGCTCACTTTATACCAATTCGAGATACAACCAAAGTTGAGGAGTTGGGGAATATTTATGTGAAAGATGTTATTCATTTTCATGGACTTCCATATTCTATAGTCTCTAATAGGGATCCTCAGTTTACTTCTCTCTTTTGGAGAGGCCTTCAAGGGGAACTGGGATCTCGGGTCAATTTGAGCATGACCTACCATCCACAGTCTGATGTCCAGATGGAGAGAGCTATTCAAATCCTTGAGGATATTCTCCACGCTTGTGTTCTCGACTATGGTGGGTCTTGGGATGATCATCTGGGGCTAGTTGAGTTTTATTATAACAACAGTTATCAGTCCGTGATCAAAATGGATACTTTTGAGGCTTTGTATGGTCGTCCTTGTAAATCAACTTTATATTGGTCAGAGATTGGTGAATGTTCTTTGGTAGGACCTAGGTTGGTCCAAGAGATGACAAATAAGATCCAGTTGATTCATTAGAGAATGATGACAGTATAGAGTCGGTACAAGTCTTAGGATGATCATCACCATAATCCTTTAGAGTTCTTAGTTGTTGGCCAAGTGTTCTTGAAAGTTTCACCCTGATTAGGTCATCAATGGCTTGGGAGGAAAGGGAATCTTGCTCCTCATTTTGTGGGAACTTTTCAAGTAGTTTGTCTTATTATAATAGATTATTACCATTTAGCTCTACCACCACAGTTGATGTCGATTCATAACGTATTCCTTGTTTCGTAGCTACGAAAGTATCTCTCTGATCCATCTCATGATGTGAGCTAGAGTGATCTTGAGATTGAGCCAGATTTATCTATTACTGAATGAATAGTCAGGGTTGTTGATTCTGAGACCAAGGTACATCATGGGAGAACAATACCTATGGTCTATGTACTTTGGAATCATGGCTCTGATTCTCATGACAGGTGGGAAAGGGAGGCACTAATGAATGAGATGTGGCCTCATATTTTTGACTTAGAGGTTTCTTCATAGGCTTTTTGGGGACAGACAAATCTTATGGTGGGGAGGTTGTAACATCACATTAGATTTTCAGGTACTTTTGATGTTTCTAAGTACCTTTGTTTTGGTTTACTGACTAGGGTGGGTTAGGGGAAATTTAAATGTTGTTTTGGGGAAAAGGGAAGTCGTACGATCGGTGTACGGGTTGTCTAAACCATGCGTCCAAACCATGTGTAATTTGTTTTTTGGGCAGTAGCTTTTTCACGGGCAGCGCACAGTTTGTCAAATCGTGCGGCCAAACCATTTCAGAAGGATGGTTGAGGTAGAATCTAACACATGGATAGCATAGAGTTTGTCAAACCATGCCAACTAACCGTGCATCCACTTAAATGAGATCCTTAAATTTTGGATCTCACTCGGTTTTGCCTCTAAGTGCATCGTATTTCCTCCCAAGTGTCCCTAACTCGGGATTTGACTTCTCCAAAGGTCAGAGAAGGTTCTCCATTCATTCCAGAGGCGATCCAGAGGCTCCTCTTGGTAAATCGAAGCCGAATTTTTGAGGTATGTGATCATTCTTCATCGTTCTAGATAGGTTTCGTAGATCTACTTAGATATACTTCTCTCTTTCTACCAATTTCTTAGATCTATGAATGTTATAGGTAGATCTAAGTATTTGGTACCAAATTTTAGGAGGTCTGGTCTTGATCATTCTAGGAGAAGAGATCTAAGGCACGTTCTTGAAGAAGAAACCCAGTTTTCTTGAGCGTTCTCGACCATTTTGGTTTTGGTCAAAACCATTGAGGTAGGTGGTTCCATCCCGACTTTCCAATTTGATAAACATTGTATTATAATGGTATATATGATTTGTTGATTTAAACATAATTGCTCAAGTTTGATTTCAATTAAATTTATAAAAACTCCATTCCAGTGAATTGAGATATTTGAAATGGTTTTGGCTTGTAAATTTGGAAAAACTCCAATTGCATTAAATATGGTGTGTTTATGGAAATTTGCTGATTTAAATTATTTAATTTATATTGCAGGTATGATGGAAATGACTTCATTTAAATTATTGAATTTAATTGTGGAAATAAATTGTGTGATGATGGATTTGGTTTAGAATGGATTTCAAACTAGTGAAAACGACATAAAATGATTTTATAGAAGCCCAGTGGTTTTATCTTGTGAAAAAGGCATGTTTTGAATAATAGCTGTTTTGGTTTTAAATGGAATGAAATTGGCACTTTTGAAATTGAAGAATGGGATTGATCATATTTTAAGCATTATTTAAATGGTTTTCCCATCATGTAAGAGTGCATTCAATCCTTATGTAGATAGTGAGTCATTTGGATACACTTTACACTACGACAACTTTTTAAATCATACTTGCGGTGTCACATCCTCGATGGGTTGGTGATGAGTCTCCTTTGGCCAGTGTCATAGGGACGTGTGTATACACAGTTTTCTGAGTTCATATAGAGAGTGTAAATCCTATACCTGGTTAATACTATCATACCTTTTGGTAGATGACAATGTTGCTCGCTTGTTTATTTATATTTGAGATACAAATTTATGCCAATGATTTTAAACATATTACATGCCTGCAGAATTTATATAAACTATTTTATATAATTTTTTTCTTAATCCATTACTTTAGAAATATTACATCATTGTAAATCCATTGCTTAAATTGATTTTCACATCATTTGAAATTGTATAGCATGTTTTTGTTAATATATGTTTTTGAATTTCCAAACCTGTTTATTTGAAAATTGAAATCTTTTATTTGGATAATCTATATTTGGAATGAGTTACAGAATATTTGGTGGCATCCTACTAGGCTTAGGCTCACACCATACTCTTACCTTCAGATGTTTGTATATTTTCTTCTTCAAGGTTTGAGCAAAGGGAAGGGATCTGTTGGAGGTTTATCCAGATGTTGATCTTTGTTCTTGGTGAGTTGTGTCCATAGGGACCATGGGGGTGATTTACCATTTTTAGTACTTGGGTTTTTGTACTTTGGGATTTTTATGCCTCTTTGTATCCTGTTACATTAATCCCGGTGGAGTTTCTATTGTAATACATACTGTTTCTTTTCTTTTTCTTTCGAATTCTTGTGGAAAATATCATTCCCACTTTTATGTTGTGCGATGCCAGGTGCTAGTCGCCGACACGTTGGGATTGGGAAGGCCCTTCGGGCTATGTCAGGGCTGACTTGGTTATCGGGTTACTAGGGTACCAGGGTAGGTTCATGACATATGAGGACATAATTTTAGCTTAAAAGGTCCATTTATAGT
This sequence comes from Viscum album, assembly GCA_963277665.1. Lineage (NCBI taxonomy): Eukaryota > Viridiplantae > Streptophyta > Magnoliopsida > Santalales > Viscaceae > Viscum > Viscum album. The sequence goes on along the minus strand of OY728150.1, from coordinate 2,053,257,082 downwards.
GACCTTGAAATGTGAACATAGTGGATCATGGTCAAGGGAATTATATTGAACTCACATCACGGGTCAATATCTAAAATCAATAATCAAATTTTAAAATTATGAAATACCCATCCACAAGAAAATAAATCTGTAGAATAATATTGTAGATAATGTTCATGGTCAAACCTATCGATGTATGTGATCCAATGATTGAAAAAATAATTTGAATATTAATGATTATGAAATAATTTACTAAAATAAATCTGAATAAATAAATAAAATCGTACCAATAAAATTATTACAATGTTTTTATAAATTTGAGTTCATAATATAAGTAAAATTACAATATAGATAATGGGTTACACATTGATATTGTAATTGATTCCAAATAAGCATCTGGTCTATTTTTTACTCACTAGTAACAAAATTACACTTATCATATAATCAATTAATTTTTTCCATTGTAAATACGGTGATTCAAAACAATAATTAAACATCATATACTGATAGCCATTACATTTTAAAGAAATAATTTAAATATCTTGTTCATTAATTCAAAGGATATTCATCAATCAATAAATATTAATCACATATTAGGAAATAATAAAGTTTATTAAATAATAATTAAATTTATAAACCAAAAATAATATCTAACAAAAATATAATTTAATTACATAAACACTCTATATCATAAAATATATCTCAAAATATCTACCACTAAATTATTTCATAAAAATTAAAGGCTTGATCCTTGTTATAAATTCGAATGGTCCTAAAATATTATGTCTATACAAACTAGTTTTTCATTAACTTTGTATGATGACAAACCAAATACTTTAGTGAATTAATTATATATTTATTTTCATACTCTACGATATGGCATAATTTTATAATGGAAATTAACTATTGTATAGTTTTTTCATCTCTCATATCTTATTTGTTTTAATTATTCGTCAAATCAATTTAAAATTATCCTAAAAGGTTTCTTGGGACCCACTAAATATATCCCTAAAAGATAAATTAATGTTTTAATATTAAAGGTCATATAAGATCTTCATATCTTATATACATTCGTAAACTCTGGTATTCCTTCATCCACCAAGACATGGTCATTTAATATATTTTTCAAATCTCCTCGTGGCATTGATGTGTTATAAACCAAAATTTTGTAATCCCTATTTTTATTTTTCTATAATCAGAATCATCATCATCCATGTTCTCTTCTTAAATCTTAAAACATAGTTTATATATTAATATTTTTAATTATTTTAACCCATCACATAGTCATCAAGGTAATAACCTATGGTTTATCGATTATTATTCTTTAACCATGATCAACTCTATTCTATACATGTTCATTAACATTTTTCCATTGACATCTAATCATCAACTGTGACCTATAAAAAAAGGATAATGGTCCCATGGTTTTCATCTAATAATTATAGAATATATATATTTACCTAATGAGGGTAACACTAATCACGTTATCATCAATTTATATAATTTCTATATTTATTTTCACAAACCATGATATAGTTTCTTCAAAACCACAAAATGGTTTCTAAAAATTATTTGATTCCATTTAATATATCTAAAATATTTCAATTATTTAACCAAACCTCAAAATATTGTATATACATTGAATTGGGTGGGATTAAAACATTAAAAACATTTAAATTATTTATGTAAAATTATCCAAAAAATTGAGCTATTAGTGTTTCACATACATAAAATTCAATGTATAAACAAGTATATATGTTTTCTTTATAATAATGAAAATACATCATATCAAATATTTTATCATCATAGTCAAAAAAATAAAATAATATTCAAGGAAGTTAGATTTTATAGAATTGAATGAAACTATATTCTGACTCCTCACATTTCAAGGAAACCAATCAATCATTTACTTTAATTTAATTCAAAACGTTCAGTCAAAATTTTCTTGATACAGGATTTTAGTTCTTAATTTTAAAAAGATATGTTTTAATTATTTTTCTATCTCATATATGGGAAGATAAATTAAAAAAAATTATCATTTATCATTTATTATTTTATTTTATGCTATGAATAGTTCTTACATACCCCAAACTCTATTTTTTATTTTCTCCTAACACTAATTGTAATAGTTAGAGAAGGATTATAGGCTAAGTGTAAATGATCAAATTGGATTCTATTGTGTTTCCTTACAAGTCATTCCAAACTGGAACATCTATCTCCATCATAAATATCCTCTTTATAGTGTTTGACCTAATTATAATAGATATCTGAAAGGTTTATCTATATATATCCATCAATGTTAATCCAATTTTCTCTTATATTTAGCTATTTGTTTAATAATTTTATTATGGATTTAGAAAAATTACTTTTACGGATTTATTGGGAATGAGGAAAAAGAAAATATGAAATTAAAAAATGTCACTAATATTAAATTTATAGGGTTTATAACTATATTTAAATGAAAATTCCTCAATATCATGGTTTGTATAGAGCCACATAATTTATAAAATTTTAATAATTATTAATGTCAAGATTGTAAGGAATTCATCAAAAATCATTATTCCATTCTAAAGAAAAAATATCATGATATGAGTAAAATAGTTTTAAAAGATCATTATTGAGTCCATTTGGAAGTATCTCCCACTTCAATATACCATCCTCTCACATTGAAAACCCAATATTCATGTACTATTAATTTTTATATTCTTTCTCCAATTCCTAACTAAAATTTTCTTACGTAGAATTCATCATTCCCGTAATACAGGAAGGTTTAAATTTTTTTTATTTCTTAACTATTTTGATCACTTAGAAACTAAATTTATTCCTACATCTTATTTATCTTCTATCATAGATTTCTCATAGAATAGATATTCTAGGGATCATATTTTGATACTATGACATGGTTCATTAAATTATATCTTCTAATTCTATTTCATGCTTTCTCTCTCAGTATTATATAGGTTAATGAGATTAAATACCAATCATATCATCATTTGTTGGGGAAGATTTAAATAATACTTTTAGATTATGGGTTTCTTTTTTAACACCCCAAGCTTCCACGATAAGCTTCTCTTTGAATAATACAATAGCTTGTGTTGTACGCAACACTGAGTTCAAGCGCACCATGACTTACCAAACAAGTAGTTAAAAAGAGGTTATGTATAGTATTAACTGAGTTTTAAATTTTATATTATAATTATAATTTTAGAATCCATATTATGAGTTTTTATGACATAATTTAAGAACAAATTCAATTTTTTTCAAATAAAAGAAGTATTTTTCAAAAAATGAAATTTTACCGCCTTTTAATGGCGATTCATTTTTAAATCCAATATTTGAAACTTTTATATATTCAATTTGAAAAAATTAACTTCTTCTTTATAATCATGACATAATAATTTAGTTTTAATAAAATTTTGGTGTTTTTCTGATAACTTTCATATTTGGGTGAATCGTGAAAAATACTATATTTTAACTGAAAACAACTTTTTTATTCAGAATAATTTATATTGTTAAATTATAAATTTTAATGGTTTGGAAGTATAAATAGATTATATTTTTACCATTTAATCCAATGAAGGTTATTTTATGTAATTTCAATTTGAAATTGGACTTAAACAAGTTTCAAACTTTTGATATTTATTATTTCTTAAAAATACACCTTTTGGTTTTGACAGTGGGAATTAATTTTAAATTAATAAATGCAACATTTATTTTTATAATTTGGTAAAATTGACTTAATTTTTGGATTCTGAATATTGAAATTATCTTAGGGTGAAATTTTGGTACTTTTCTGATAACTTTCATATTTTGATGAATAGTGAAATTTACAAAATTTTAATTAAAAACAAATTTTTTAATCGAAATAATTAATAGTGATAAATTATGAATTTCAGTGATTTTTAAGTAAAATAAGATTATAATTTTAACTTTTAATCCAATGTTGGTCATCAGACATAATTTTATTTTTAAACTAGACATAAGAAAGTGTCAATCTTATGATAGTTATTATTTGTTAAAAACACGCATTTTGTTTTGACAATGGGTATTAATTTAAAATTATTTTCTGACAGTTCTATGTTATTAATTACTAAAAATTGATTCCATATTTATAATTCGTAATTCCAAATTGTGAAAATATGTAACACTTATTTTTATACATTTTGAATAATTACTTCGGTAAATATTTTATTTACCATGGTTAAAGGGTAAATCCGGTAAATAAGGGTAACAACTAATATTATAATAATACTAAATTACCCTAAATTGTGTCTTAACCCTATTGGTTGATACATTTAAGACTATGGGAATCATTGTGTTGATTTTTGGACCCCATTGAGCCACTTTTAAGTGATAATGACACTTTATATTAATTAAGTTAATGTAAATACAAAAATGACATAAGCATATATCTTTTAGAAAAATAATTCTTACATAGGGTTATAAATTTTATCATTTCAACTATAAATATTAATCATAAAGATAAAATAATTTCCTACATCATGGTATTTTATTTATAATTTTTATATATTCAATAATTAAATATATTTATGACACAATAATGATGAAGTATTTTCATTATCAATGAAATAATCAAATAATTATTATTATAAATGTTAAAATAAATATAATTTGAATGTTTTGATGACATACAATAAATTTACAGTTTAATATTACATGTTAGGATTTCTAAATTGAATTGTTTTCTAATTAATAATGTTGGTAAGACTTTAATAAAAATCTATTATTAAATAGTGTCAAAATTGACATAAAAGATTTTTTAAATAAAATATTATATTATTAATTGATATTCTCTTTTTAGAAATATAATGTTCAGCCAGAAGACTTATATCATGATAGTTATATCATTAATGAACCACTTGGGGGTCTCTTGGAAGTTTATAGTAAGTTTATTAACTATATAATATAAGAATACAAAGTGACATGGTAAATGTCAAACTAATTAACTAAGAGTTAAAACTAAAAGATAAGGTTAATATAATGACTGAAACCTGTCTAAAATATATTGGTTGAAAATGTTGAAACCCATCCCCACAATAGAATTTTAATAATCCAATTTGGAGGCATTAGAAACCGAATATTAATTTATTATATAATAATACTTTCTGTTTTTTCTAAAGAGCCCCTCCTCCCCCTTATAAAAGGACACCACTTATAACCAATTATTAACACCTTAAATGTATTTTGGCTAGGCCAAACCCTGCCCAAATAATCTATCAACTTCCCTAAATTCAACCTAGAGGCCTTCCTTTAGTCAGAAAGCCAACATAAGGAGCCCTTTTGATCAAATCAAAAGGATGAACCTGTAGAAGAGGGAATGTTTTCACCACCCTAATTCAAGTTTCTTTCTTCTTCGAATTATTCGTTCTTTGTTATTTCCATTATAAAATAATAACTCCAGTATCATCTATATACAGTGATCTTATTATAAATATGGTACAATCATTTCCAGTATTCTATCCATCATTTGAATGAAATGTCACCATACGTGCGTACGTATGGCTTACCATCACCACGTCATGGTATAATTGATATTCAATACGTTATTATTTGGATGGGTATAATAATGATGTGTAATTAATGTATTTAATAAATATAACATGATAATGATTCTGTATATATGATATACCATCCAGTTATATATTATTTTAATGATAATGTCGCTCGTGCGTACATACGGACTACCATCTCCACGAACGTAATGAGATTCATTCCACATCATATCCATTCAAGTATAATTGTCATTTGATGAATAAAAATAAGGTTTAAGGACTTGATATCATTCTTTATATGAATAAGATACAACCTATCCATAAAAAACACAGCTTATGTAATAAAACATATAAAAGAAAATGAGTAAGTTAACACCCGAAACAACGATAATACTAAGATATTATTAACAAATCAATGTTAAAAGATAATACATGATATCATATTAATTTATATGATTCTTGTATAATTTAATAAAAATTATATCACAATTATACAGGAGGTTAACCTACCCTCAACCAAGGAAAATTACAATGTAATGGGTTTTCAACTCACTACATATTCCCATTAGATTCATGCCATATTGCCACTATTACCTTTTGTCTGGTGTATATACTGCACATAATTGTATTCCTTGTGTAATACACTTTAATATATGGGTATTTACATATTCATTTTATGATACTTCTTTCATGGGGTGTATGTTTCGTAATTTACCAAATTGGTAAGGGTTAATTTCATAATATCTTTATTATCCGAGGTTGTTTTAACGTAAGTATCTACTGGGACATGTTTATTATCCATGTCCATGTTTTATGAAAGAGTTTTCAAAGGGATTATTTTAAGGGAATTTTTACTAAAACATCATTTCAAATGTTTTAAATATTTATTCTTATAAGTATTTATCATTAATGTCCATGTCATCACAATGGTTTTTAAGGATTTATTTATATGGAAATGAGTGTTTTTAAAATTTTAATTCCTTTCAAAAGTCTCAAAGTGGTATGAGACACATTGATTCAAAAATGTCTTTAAATGACCTCATTTCCAAATTATGCAGCTTTTAAATGTTTTCATGAAAATGTGGTATTTCTCTCAAAGAGTTTTACAAATCATTTTCATCAACGTCAAAATCCTTTTATGGATTTTAAACTTGCTTTGAAGTTGATTTATCATGATAAAAATCATCCATATTGTGTTGAAGGTTTTGTGATATGTTTGACTGTGGACATGTTATTTTTATACCATTCATGGTTTATGGGTAATGTATTGACATTTCATATGCTATTTTTAACAAGAATGCTTATGTTAAGTTTAGACATTTTTATACGAGGAATGCATTGGACTTCGTAAGTGACTGGTGGAGCCCGCTATAGCTCCTAGATGCATCAGTAGGTCTCCTGAGACAATGTAGTGTCTTGGCACGAGGCCATGACAAAATCTTATTTATAGTCTTGGCATGAGGCCTTGGATATGTGGTTATGATAGTCTAGCATTATACATTCCATCGTTATGAAAGTGGATATTGATATTTCATGTGATTATTTGATTAGTAGAATATCCATGTGAATATGTAAATGGAATTATTTCAATATATTTCTGTCATATTATGCTGAAGTTCAATTTTAAAAGGCTTTAGTTTTATTTTTATACATTTTCTTAAATTTTTATGTTTATTTTTGAACGTTTCCATTTCATTTCTTACCCTTACTAAGCGTTTGAGCTCACCCCTTTCTATGATTTATTTTCCCCGGATTCCAAGAAGTGTATTATGATTGATATGCTGGGTTAAGCCAGTAGAATAATGGTGTTCATAAAAGATTATTTATGTTGTTTTGAATGTTATAAAGTGTAATGTAACTTTCATGCATGCAATATATTTTCCAAGAATACTAAATCGATCGGTCCTTCGGGACTTGATTCCTTGTAATCATGACAATGTATTAAAATAATACACCGACTCTGGGAAACAAGGATCGGGGCGTTACATATTTACTATAGCTAATAAATAATGTCTAAAACCAATTACAACATTCTTCCTATTTTTATCTCGTGATTTGGAATGAAAATAGTCTTCATTATACAAATATTCTTCACAAACTAGTGAATTATGAGGGGTTATATCAATTCCTTTTTCAATATTAGTGGAATAAATAGTTTATTATTCTATTGAATCTTTATTTTCTTGATCATTGTTTGAACATATTTCCCAGAATCGCTTATTTTTCCTCTTAGACTATACATCTTCCATCCCTTGTTTTCATTTTCGAGGTAGACCCCATTTAACTCCAGAAACTTATTTTGGGTCTTAATTCCTTATAATGTATCTTTTTTTCGTTCTATGGAATATCATTCCATTTTGATGTTGGAAACTCTTAGCCAATATCATCAATGGATAAATCCAAACCTTTACCAGTCCATGCACAAAGAATATAAATTATAATTCTTAAATAAATATATAGAGTTGAAAATGTTTTTAAAACTATTGGATCAAAATCTGTCTTCAGTTATGTCTTAATTCCACATTGAATATTTAGATTATCCACAACATATTGATCCTAATTTACCTGATGAGTTATAGTATTCTAAAGGAGTTATCATACAAGTTGATATAGACATGGATCTAGGAATAATGTGCTGTGATAACCTTATCTACAACATTTTTTATTTTATGTCCATATTGACCATTGAATATCATTATCCCTATTATAGAATAAATCCACTGTAGAAGAATATATTTGATTCTTAGTCATCGGTATTCTATTTGAGGTGGAAAATTCATTTTAAATTACATCCATCAACCCACCATTATTGTTTCCATGATTATTTTATCAATGTCTCCCTATAGAGATCACTAACATCAGGTTAGTAATTGTAAATAACTTGCTTACCCGTAGGTAAAAAATGAGAGGTCAATCAAACATAATATAATTTGTTTACTTATTAATCCTGATAATTAATATCTTGGGATTCAGCCCAATATAATTGTTATACACATTGAACGATTAAATGATTATGGCCTAATTGATTTCAAGAAAATAAGAAAATCTACTCAATACTAAAATCTAAAATATTAGTCAAATTGATATTCATTTTTTATCCCAATATAGATATTTTCCATCATAGGGTTTGAAACATCAACTTCATCACAAATATATGGGGATATGGGGTCATAAATGTATTGTTTCCTATATTTTAAAAAATAATCATAACCAAATTACATGTCATTATATGGATTGAAGAATTTATAAAAGGATTTTGTATCCAAGGGAAATATATTTGAATTCCCTTGACGAGTAGAACATGGTTCACATTGAACTCATTCGAAAACCAGATAATGGAGAATTCAAACTCAATGAAGAAATGTAGGGAACTAGAATATACTAAAACCAAACCATATTCCTTAATGAAGTTAATTAGGAGGTGTTGAGGTTATATAAGAAAAATTATAACAACTTCCTTTAATATTTTAGATTCAAACACAAATTTAATAAAACATTCAATTGATCGATGATCTAGCTAAATAGATCTTCTTAAGAGTTCTCTATAAGGTTTCAGGATTTAATGTTCTCTAGTGGACAATGTTGTAGAATCAATAAGCTATTTTTTTATTTATGGATCCTAAGGGATTAGAGAAATTCAATAGAAAATTAAGAGATGATATAGATCTATGAATGAAATAAAACGCTCAGGCCAACTCAATAGAGAACTAATGGTGCACCCTTTTTATCAAGAGGGGAAGGAACATAATCAAAAACCTTCGCCACTAAGCCCTTAGAGGCCTAGGATGAAGAAAATTATTAAACTATTTTGAGATAAGTATCACATTATATTCTTTTTACTTTTTTCTCACCATAAACCCATGAATCAATTAAAATATAAAATGTATAATACATTATATACTTCTTTGAGAAAATTTAATGTAAATAATTAATTTAAGTCAAAATTTTTAAAAATAAAATTTAAAAAAATCAATCAATCTCCCAGGATAGGATTCTTAAATTAAAAAAACATACTTTTCTTTACTCATTCAAATATCATATTTTCTCATTCAATTTTATTAAAATTTAATTTTAATAAACTGTGTATTGGTATTTGAAACAAATATTTTTTATCATAGGTGGAAAATATAGTAAGAAATATAAGTTTGGGATGTAGTTTCAAAAAAATTAAATTTTAATTAAACCTAAAAATAATTCAAAAAGATATAATGCATTTAAAAAGACACCCGATATCTATTAAATTTTTAAGTGATCTTTCATCAATCTTGGTCCTTTTTCAATCCTCATCACGACCCAATAAAATCAAAACACAAAAGAGAAACTATAAGGTATCTTTCATTAAAGATCAATAATATATGGTTTATTCAATTTTGTATCCGAAAGAGAATTCTAGAATCCCATTGAAAATTTTCAATGAATGTGATAAGAAATATGTGTTTCCTCTTTGAAGATATTTATTAAAATACTTTTTACTGGGTGTGTTATCACTCTACTAAGCTATATAATAATGAATTTAAGATATATGTTCTAGATAAATAGATTCTATAAGTTGAGTTTCTTCCCCAATAGATTGGGTTTCTTCATTTCTTTTATAAAATATTTTTTCCTCTTTGAGGTAGAACCCTTTACACATACATAAGACCAATTCAAAAATATTTACTTAATCATCAGAAATAAATGATTATGTTATGGTTATCCCAACTTCCTGATCCCACTTTTATCTTTTCTTTCACAGAATCTTTCTTATTATCCTAAATCCTCTTTATATTCCCTCTATTATCCAAATTTTCATTAATTTATTCATTTTATTTTTCCATCAAAATAGCTCCCACTTCCCTTGCAGGAATGAAATCATCATACTCTATTTTAATATAATCTTTTTTAGAGAAAACATTATGCCAGAAGCCCGTTACTTGTGGTTTAAACAAAAAGAAAATTGTTTCATGATGATTCTCTAAAATCTGTATAAGAAGCATTGTAAGAAATCATTTCTTGGTGCATTTTCAATGGAATCACATATGCATTTTGAAGTGTCTTATCAGTGTTAAATGAAGGTTTAAACCATTATTAATCACTTTAAATGATGTTAAATGGTCTAAAAATATTTTTATTTATTATTTATTATTTATTATTAATTTTTTTTCCTATTTTTATTTATTTATTATACATGGTTTAAAGTATGAATATACATGTGTTGGATAAGATTTCATCCTTTTACCACTTGGTCTGCAAATAATTTCTACAATAAAAATACTCTTTATATAGTGCCTAAACAAGCATTAATATATTAATATATATATATACATATATATATAAATTTATATACATTCATATAATTATCTGATATCAATTATTTATTATTATTATTATTCTTGTTGTTATTATCATAATAATAATTATTATTATTTTATTATAAATATTTATTATTATTATTATTATTATTATAATTATTTATTTATTATGTTTGAATTTATATATAATATAATAAATGAAAACAAATAATAATTCAATTATAAATAAATGTTAAATAAATAAATAATTAAATAAATACTAAATAACTGATAAATAGAAAATAAATAATAAATTATATATAAATACATATTAAACAAATAATAAATTAATAAACAGACAATAATTTATTAAATTATAATAAATAAATAAATATTAAATAAATGTAAAATAATAACATAATAAAATAATAAATAAATGAAATATGAAAATAGTGACTGATAATTAACAAATAAGAAAAAGATAATAAATAATAAATAATAAATAATAACTAATATTAAATGATTAATAAATAAAAACTAATAAATAGTAGTTAATAAGTAATAAATAATAAATAATATTAAGTAATAAATGAATAATAACTAAAAAATAAATACAAAATAATAAATAATAAATAAATATTAATATAATTAGTTAAGAATTAAATATTATTAAATAAATGATAAATAATAATTATATAAAAAATATATAAATAAATAGTACTAATAATAATAATTTTCATAATAATAAAAATTAGAATAAAATAATAATAATAATAATAATAATAATAATAATATATTAATAATAACATAATTTCTATAGAATGATTAATATATGTAAATATGTACGTTTTGGTACTAATTTTAAAATATTTATCTGTGTGGGGTGTGGGGGGTTATATGTAAAAATATATATCTATAATTATTTAATAATTATTAATTAAGAATTAAGAATTAATTTTGTCTTAAAATTATTACTAACGAATAATTATAAATTTATAATAAATAATAATTAACAATAAAAAGCTAATTAAAATCATAAATAAAAAATAATAAATGTTTATAAATAATAAATAATTAATAATAAATAGTAAATAATATTTAATTATTAAATATTAATACTTTATTATTAATAATTTTAGTAGTGTTTTACTAATATGTTTCCCCTTATATTATAAAAAATATTAAATAATAATGTTTTAAATTTTGCAGTTGTTTAAACTGACACTAAAAAACAATACTAAATGGTATGAATTTTTTGTGAACCACCACTGAAAAACAGTGAAAAAAGCATTTAACAACATTTTTCAAAACCATATTAAAAATCCACCACTAAATATCAATTTTATATAGTGAATCATTTCCCTCTATATCATGATTTTTAATTACCAGATGAATTTTAAACATTACTTTCACACTCTTAAATTTTCAATAAAACATCCAATTTTGAACATTTTTTCATCCTTTAATCATTTTTAAAAACAACTGGACCATATAAGTATTTATTTTCTTCATTCATATCAAGCATAAAAATCTACTAGAAATAAAAATTTCTTCGCATTGACCAAAACATCTCTAAATGAGCCTTATTAATACCTCACCATTGTGTATATAAATTATATAGAAAACATGGTGGGATTTAGCTCTTCCAATCTGATGATATTTAATTCTGAGTACAATAAGATGTTCACCCTAGAAAAAATTCACAAAAAGATCTTCCAAATGAAAAAAATCCATTACTATTTGGAATTGAAAATAATATATCAATCGTGTGTCTTTTTCTATATAATCATAAACACTATGGTTAAACACAATCCCATAAGAATTATTAAACTCATATAATCTATCTTGTTTTTATTTAAACCCAAATCCATCATAAATATTTTTTATATGGGATTGTTCATTAAAGCTTATATAATTGGAATGCTAACACATAGTTTCATTAAAATTACTATAAATCTAAATCTTTCTTTATGAATTCCCCCTACCATTTAATTTTTATGAATGGAAGTGGATGTTTGTATAATGGTGATTATTTCCCTCCATTTCTGATTCACTTTCTTTCCCCTTTCTCTTCCTCATCTTTTTTGTAGTTTTCTACATTATTTCTTATTATATTCTCATTATTTTAGTTATTTTATCTATGGGTTTATTATTAATTGTTGATATATTTCACTTAAAACATGGGTTGATCTTTATGTCACATGATAATAAACCTTTATCATTTCTTTGAGTTCATAGAGTTTATACAACAAGATATTTTATATTACTTGTAGAATATCTAGTTTCAATCGTATATATATGTATATATATAATGATTCATACAATAAATGTGTTTTACATTGAATTGTTGGCTTAATTTTTTGTTTTCCAAACCCCAAACATCATAATATTTATTAAAATATTTTATTTCCATGGTTCCCCCATCCCTAAAAATTATTTTCTTGATTAAAATAAAAATACTATTAATTATTAATGAGCATACCATAGGTTTCATTCACATTCATCATCATATATATCATATTTATTAAGTCTTTAAATTAATCAATCATCTTCCTATTATAATATCCCATGTGAACTTCTTTCCATGGGTGAAATCATTCTATTTTATTTGATATTTTTTCTAGTAAATTTATCAAATAAATTGGATTTATCTATCATTATCTTCATCATCATTGAAAATTTAATGGCCGCATACACAATTTTTCAATGAATTTTACAAAATACCCAATAAAATATTTAAATTATTAACCAAATGTATAATATATAGTATGAAATATTGTGTAATTTATTATAAATTTAACACCCAAATATTTCATTGTATCTTATCTCATTAAATTAATTCAATAGCTTGCGCTACACGCAACACTAAGTTCGAGCGCACCACAACTTACCAAACTAGCCGTTCAAAAAATAGTTTATGAAAATTATTAACTTTATTTTGATTCTTATATAATATATATTATTTTAACATCCATATTATTTATTTCTTAGACATAATTTATGAACAAATTCAATTTTCCAAATAAAATAAGTATTTTTTTAAATGCAATTTTACCATATTTTAATGGTGATCCATTTTTAAAACCAATATTTGACACATTTATATATTTAATTTAATGAAATAATATTCTTATTTATAGTCGGGCCATAAAAATTTAGTTTGGATAAATTTTTAGTACATTTCTGATAACTTTCATATTTTGATAAATAATGAAAAATACTAAATTTTAATTGAAAAAAACCTTTTTAATCAAAATAATTTATAGTGTTAGATTATTTATTTGAATGATTTAGAAGTATAATTAGATTATATTTTTATCATTTAATACAATATAGGTAATTATATGTAATTTCACATTTATATTTGATATGAGCACATGTCAATCATTTGATAGTTTTTACTTTTTTAAAACCCGTTTTTGGTTTTGACAATGGGACTTAATTTTAAATTAATTAATGAAAATTATATATCTTGAATTTGGTAAAATATAATTCATTTTTGTATTCATAATATTAAAATTATCTTATGGTGAATTTTTGGTATTTTTCTAAAAACATTAAATTTTTGATGAATAGTAAAAAACACTGTTATTATTTAAAACCTCATTTTTATTTAAATAATAATTTATTTTATTTGAATTTATTTTAATCAAAATAGATATATAATACCTATATAAGTTTAATTTAATTCATTGGAGTCATTTTATAGTAAAATTTAATGTATAAATATTTTTGAACTTTTTACCGTCTTTTATCCACCTTATAAGAGCATTTGAAAATTTTGATACAACATAATTTTATCGCATCTATGAGTTGAATTTCAAAATTATGAGAAACACGGTTGACAACAGTATGTTAAATTTCATTCAATAAGATAAAAATAATTTTTGTTGAATAGTAACATTTGACTTTTATTTACCATGATTAGAAGTAAATAGGGTAATTAATGATAAATATGATATTATAATTACTCTAAAAGATATACTAATTAAATTGAATATGTTTATTTAGACCAAAACCAACCTTAGGAATTAAATAGGATCATTTTGGTTCACTGGATTATATTAGGAGATTTAATATTATTTTACTTAAAGAAGAGTTAAAAGTGTTAAATTTAATTTTTAATAACTAAACCACTTTTAATATGGGGTTATACAGAAGATAAATTCAACTATAAATATTCTTTAAAAATATAAAATTATTTCCTACATCATGAAATTTTATTTATAATTTTGAGATATTAAATAATTAAGTTTATTTATGACACAATAATTATGTAGTAATTAACTTATTAATGAAAGAATCAAATAAATGGTATTATAAATATTGAATTAAATGTAATTTCAATGTTTTTATGAAATACAAGAATTTTATAGGTTAATATGACATGTTATTATTTATTAAATGTATGTTTTTCAAAGTAATCATCTTTTGATGATGTTCAAAAAAACAAATACTAAATAATGTCAAAATTGACATAAATGAGTTTTTAAAACAAATAATATATTATTAAATTATACCATATTCATAAAAATATAAGGTTCATCCAAAGGTCTTAAATAATATTATAGATATAATTAATGGACCACCTGATGCTTTTCTGAAGTTTAGAGTATTTTTATTAACCATATTGTGTAAAAATACAAGAAAACACGATAAAAGTTAAACTATTTAACTAAGAGTTAAATAAAAAATATAAGGTTTAAATGGTAACCTAAATTTTTCAAAAATCTATTTTCTAAGATTATTTCCACCCATAATCACCAAAGGATTGAAATAAATTCATTTGGATATATTATAAACCGAATATGATCGTAAAATAAATTAATATTTTAATCTTTTCCTAAAGTGACCATCACCCCACTTATAAAAGGGTACATCCCCTTCTCTCAAAATCACACCTCCAAAGCCATTTGGCACATCCAACCCCTACCCAAATATCCTCCCCAGTTCCCTAAATGTATCTTAGAGTCCTTGATTTAATCAATAATCCATCTTAAGAGCTCTTTTGATCAAATAAAAAAGAAACACCCGAAGAAGAGGTAATAATTTCCCTACCCACTTTCATGTTCTTTTCTTCTTAAACATCCTCTTTCTTTGTTGTTCCAATACCAAAATAATAAATAAAGTACCTTATACATACTGTGATGTTATATTAAATTTGGTATAACCATATTCATTATTCTATCCATCCTATAAATGAAAATGTCATCATACATGCGTACGCACAGCTTACCGTCTCCACGTCGTGGTGTAGTTTGTTATTCAAACACATCATAATTTGGATGGGTATAATAATGATTATAACTGATTTAAATAATAAATATAACATATTAATTATTATTTATATAAGATATATCATCCAATTACATAAGATTTCACCATCAATATAATGATATTGTCGCTCGTGTGTGCGTATGGATTACCGTCTCCACGACTCGATGAGATTCATTTCACTGTTCACCATTCAATAATGATTATAAAAATATATATTATTAATTATTATGTAATATATGACCTAATAATGCTAAAGAATTTATATATGTATTTACATACATATATATTATTCACTTACTTTCATTCAATATGATATAAAAATAGAAACAACATTTATGCCTACGTACAGCCTACCGTCTCTATAAGTAGTGTTTTCCGTTTCATATATCTATCTATTATACATATTTATATTTTAAATATATATGATTTATAAATCATGTGGAATATTTTTGAAGTATGTAAATCATTATCTAAATGATATGATCAAGAATAACATGTTAAAACATGTACGATAAAGAATGCCATTATTACCCGAAATGTTAATTTAACATGGAAATCATTATTGAAGGTAGTCCGTACGTACGCATAATGAAGTATTTATTTCAAATAGTTTTTATTTAATCTATTTCAACATCCTTTGATAGATTTTAAACATGTTTTATTTTGATAAAAATCATCCATATTGTATTGAAGGACTTGTGATATGATTGACTGTGGATGTGTTATATTTGTACTATTCATTGTTTATGGATAATGTATTGACATTTTGTATTCTAGTTTTAATAAGAATGATTTTCATATGTTTAAAAATTATCATAAGGGGAATTAATTGGACTTATTAAGTGACAGGTGGAGTCCACTTAGTTTCTATATGAATCGGTAGGTCTCATGAAACAAACTAGTGTCCTGGCACAAGTCCTTGACAAAATCTAATTTGTAGTCATAGAATGAGGCCTTGAATATATGGTTATAAAGTATGGAATTATCAATTCAATCATTATGAAATTGGATATTAATATTACATGTGATTATTCAACAAGTATAATATCCATGTGAATAAGTAAATGGAATTATTTGATTTATCATTGTCATATTTTGCAGAAGTTTATGTTTAAAATACTTTTGTTCTAGTCTTATACATTTCCTTTAATGTTTATAATTCTTTATGAATGTTTTGCTATATTTTCATCCTTACTGATTATCTTTGGTCACCCCTTTCTTATGATTTATTTTCCAGGATTTCCAAGAAGTTTATTATGATTGATAAAAGGGGTTAATCTAGGGGATTAATGGCGTTCTCAATGGATCATTTATATTGTGTTTTTTTATCTAATGTGTAATGTAACACTCATGTATGTAATCTATTTTCCAAGACTAATAAATTGATTGGTAATTCAATACAGGATTCCTCGTAATCATGTCAATGTATTAAAATAATGCACCTACTCTAGGCTTCTGGGTTCGGGGTGTTATGGGTTGTATCAGAAAAAGTTTACCAACAACCTTGGAAATAGATTTAGATAAAATCTGAATAGATAACATTACCATAAGATAGACTTTGAGTATTATTATAGAAGAACTTCCTAGAATTTTGGAAATTTAGAGATTTTTTTATTTTCTAATAAATACATCTCTATCTAGGTACGAGTAGGTAGAGGCGACTCTGGCACAAATATACCAAGGAGTGAAAACTTTTACCAGGAGTTTTGGGTATGACCTGTCATATCTTTATACATGATAATAGGCCTTCTTGCACAGTTTGTTATGACACTCATGGGGGATATGCTTAGGATAATATAAATTTTCATTATAATCCATTATTAAGGATTTAAGAGTAAATACTTCCTCAATGAAAACATTTTATGACAATAGATTATATGCATAATATTTTCAATTTACGTTATGTATTTTACAAATTTGGAATTATGCATTGTTATTCATAAACTAACCTGGTGTATGACATTGTTTAAAAATATCACCTAGTAGACAGAATGATAATTCCAGTAATACGCATGATCAAAAGATTAAGAAGGATCATATCGTTCATGGTAATAAGATAACATTTAAAATGGAAAATAGTCTCCCACGTATTGTCATTATATGAAGAAATAGTATCATGTGTTAATAAAATAATTAAACAATTCTCCGAGTCGTATGGATTTGAAGGGAAGAAAGATATGAAAAGGATGGTACAGAGAAAGATAGATAAAGGAAGGAGGGGAAAGATGTATTTTCCCATATGTTCTAATTATGGAAAGAATCACCTTGGTAAATGCTTGAATAAAATAAGAGTTTGTTGTAAGCGTGGAGAAAAAGGACACCAAGTACGTGATTACAAGGGTAAGAAAAATGTTTCAAATGTACAATGCTTCATCTACAAGGAGTTGGGACACTATGTATATCAATGTCCAAATAATCATAGTATACCCCAAATGCTGATATTGGATGATAATTAATATATGATACTACAAAAGATAAATAAGAATGATTATAGTTCTTATTTTGTTATTAATTTATTGTCTTATTTGAGTATTGTATTAATGATTTACATGTTATAATAATTATAGAGTATATAATTATTTTAATGCATTACTATTTCATTAAGGATTTGAGGTAGTGTCGAATGAAGAAAAGTGACTCAATAGAAGGTTAATTTTATTTCGAAAATATATGGTTAAGAGAAAGTTAAACCATAATATAGTTCTATTACTAAGGTAGTGTTTTGGAATAATATATGATTGATTTGGATAAATTATATTGAATATTCTTAACTACCTTGAAACTGATTAATGATTTGTATATTCCATCACTATTGGAGTTTACAAATTTGTTTGATAAAATTAGTATATCAAGTATTCTATTAGAAATATGGGAGCATGAATGTAATCAATATGGTTTTATAGTAATTCAGGGTGTTAAAGTGTTTGAAAATAATACATGATGAAGGTATTCCCATGATATTGCGTGGAAAAAATTATCTTCCTTATGTTTACCTTCGTTATAAACTTTCGACTGTTAGTTTGGAAAAACATATTTTGAATAAGTCTAAATTTTGGTATCAATAATGTTTGAAATTGGATACTATTATTATGGTTAAATCATTTCTTGAGATTTTTTTTGGATAGTCATAAAAAGGAAATCCTGGAGGTCCAGTGAAAAACCATCGCATCTGGTAAGGCTGTGAGTCCTGAACCCACAACCGAAGGGAGACAAGAGTAAATCACCTACCACTATCCTATGTGATTTCTTGGTCTGTATAATGTAGTTTTTTTTTTTAAATTTTCTGAAATTTATTTATAAATTAATTATTTTTTGAACCCCAAATGATTAGGATAAATAAAATATTTTTTAATTCAATTATCTTTTGGAGTGAAAGATAATTTTTTGTAGGGAATTAGTTGAAGGATGAAATTATACTTGTCAAATATATATATTTTTTTTACTTATTCTATGAATAAATTAATTATTATAATTTATGTAAGATATATTAAAACCAAAATTTTGTTATCCTAGTACCTTATGTTTTGTTGAACTGATGATATTTTAAATCATCATTGATCGATGGCGTTGAGGCACTCAATTGTACACTTGTTTGTGATTGATGACCTCAATAAATCTCTATATATATTTAAATTTCTCCTCAAATTATGTGTGTCTGATTACCACCAATGTTCTATTAATGGAGATCCTAATTTTGTTGTGACATTTTCATTTCCCTTTCCCTATAATTAAGACTAAATTTTATTAAACCGATTTCTGATGTGGGTTTTCCACACAAGTATTTTTTCAATTTTAAACTTTTATTTTAAATGAAAAATTTAAAATTGTGAGGACGGAATTTATTGAAGTAGGGGAGAATGTACCACCCCATGATTTCATAGTGTGTTATCTCATTAAAATAATTCAATAGCTTGCGCTACACGCAACATCGGGTTTGAGCACATCACAACTTACCAAACTTGCTGTTCAAAATGTAGTTTTGAATAGTATTAACAACATTTTGAATATTATATACTCTATATAATTTTAGCATCCATATTAATTTTTTCATCAATACAATATAAAATAAAATACTTTTTTTCAGATAAAAAAAGTATTTTTAAAAAAATGAAAATTTAGAGCCTTTTAATGTAGAACCCTTTTTAATTCCAATATTGGACACATTTATGTATTCAATTTAATGAAATTAAATTATTATTTTTAAGTGGGACAAAAAAAATTAGTTTGGATAAATTTTTGGTACTTTTTTGATAACTTTCATATTTTGATGAATATGGGAAAATACTAAATTTTAATTGAAAACAACTTTTTAATAGAAATAATTTATAGTGATAAATTATGAATTTGAATGGTTTTAATGCATAATTAGATTATATTTCTATCTTTTAACACAATTTAGGTCATTATATGCAATTTCACATTAAAATTTGATATAAAAACATGTCAATCTTGTGATAGTTTGTACTTTTTTTAAAACCCGCTTTTTGGTTTTGACAACGGGAATTAATTTTAAATTAATTAATGAAAATTATATGATTTGAATTTGGAAAAATAGAATTCATTTATTAATTCCTAATATCAAAACTATCTTAGGGAGAATTTTAGGTATTTTTTTGAAAACATTTAATTTTTGACAAATAGTGAAAAAACACTTCCTTATATTTAAAACTGACTTTTTATTTAAAAAATTATTTATTTTATTAAAATTTATTTGAAGTCAAAACAGATATATAATACCTAAATAAGTTAAATTTAATTAATTTGAGTCTTTTATAATAAAATTTGAATTATAAATTTTTATTTATCTTTTTACTGTCTTTTACCCACCTTCAAGCAGAATTTGCAAATTTGAGTAAAACATAATTTTACCACTTTTGGGAGTTGAATTTAAAAACATCAAGAGAAATGGATGAAATTTGTATGTAAAATTTTGTTCAAAAAGATGAAAATAATTTTTGATGAATTGTAACTTTTGACTTTTATTTACCACGATTTGAAGTAAATATGGTAATTAAAGGTAAAATGATATTATAATTACCCTAAAACAAGTCTTAATCCTATTGGATAGGTTTATTTAGACCACAATTAACCTTAGAAATAAAATATTATCCTTTAGGTTCACTTGGAATTTATTAGGACATGTATTATTATTTTATTTAAAGAAGAGTTAAAAGTGTTAAATTAAAATTTTAATAACTAAACCATTTTTAATATAGGGTTATTCATAAGATAAATTCGACTATAACTATTAAATAAAAATATAAATTGATTTAATACATCATGGTATTTTATTTATAATTTCTAGACATTAAATGATTTAGTTTATTTATGACACAATGATGATGTAGTAATTACCTTATTAATGAAATAATAAAATAAATAGTATTATAAATATTAAAATAAATATAATTTCAATGTTTTCATGACATCCGCGAATTTTATAGGTTAATATGACATGTAAGTATTTATTCAATGTGTCTTTTTTGAAGTATTCAACTTGTGATGACTTTCACGAAACCCAAATATTAAATAGTGTCATAATTGACAGAAATGATTTTTTAAAATAAATATTTTATTATTAAATTATATAATATTCCTAAAAATATATGGTTCATAAATAGGGATTAAATAATATTATATATGTCATTAATGAACCACTTATGGTTCTCATGGATGTTTAGAGTATGTTTATTAACCATATAGTGTAAGAATAAAAGAAGACACGGTAAAAGTTAAACTATTTAACATAGAGTTAAATCTAAAAGATAAGTTTCAAATGGAAACCTAAACCTTTCTAAAACCAATTTGTTGAGAATATTTCGACTCATAACCACCTAAGTCTCTAAATAAATTTATTTAGAGACATTAAAAACTTAATATGATTATATAACAAATTAATATTCTAATCTTTTCCTAGAGTGACCCTCACCCCCCTTATAAAAGGGAACTTCTATTCTCCCAAAATCACACATCCAAAGCCATTTGGCTCAGCCAAAACCTACCCAAATATCCTCAAAACATCCCTAAAATAATCTTCGAGGCCGAAAATTTATCAGAAAACCATCTTAAGAAGTACTTTTGGTAAAATCAAAATAAAACACCTGAAGAAGAGGTTATAATTTCACCACCCTCTTTCAAATTATTTTCTTCTTCCACTTCCTATTTCATTGTTGTTTCCATAAAAAAATAATAAATCCAGTACCTTCATCATACAATGATGTTATTATAAATATTTTACAACCATATTCTTTATTCTATCGATCCTATAAATGAAAAACTCATCATACGTGCGTATGTTTGGCTTACCGTCTTCATGCCGTGGTGTAGTGTGTTATTCAAACACATCATTATATGGATTGGTATGATAATGAGTATAATTGATTTAAATAATAAATATAACATGTTAGGGATTTTGTTTATATTATATAACATCCAAATACGTTTTATTTCCCCATCAATATAATGATATTTTCGCCCGTGTGTGCCTACAGATTACCGTCTCCACGACGCGATGAGATTAATTTCCACATTCACTATTCAACGATGATTATAAAAATATATATTATTAATAACTATGTAATATATTACATAATAATGTTACTGGATATATATATATATATACTTACGTATATCTTATTCATTTACTACCATTCAATACGATATGAAAACAGAAACAAAATTTATGCGTACGTACGACCTACCATCTCCATAAATTATGTTTTCCATTTCATTAATCTGTATATTATAAATATTTATATTATATATATATATATGACATATAAATCATTTTTTATATTCTATATGTATGTAAACCATTATCTAAATGATACGATCAAGAATAACAAGCTATAACACGTATGATAAAGAAATAGATTATCACCTAAAAAATTAATCTAACGTGGAAATCATTATTAACTGGGTAGTATAAAGTCATAAATGAATATTGGATGATATAATAAATATGAATATGGTTCTGGAATAATTTAATAACATGCTTTTTTCATTATACAAAATGTTAAACGTACCCTAGATGAATGTAAAGTGCAAGTCAAGGGTTAATTCTACAATCTCTTTACTTATCTAAGGTTGTTAATACGTAAGTATCTACTAGGACCTCTTTATCATCCACATCCATGTTTTCTTAAAAATGTATTTCAAAACATTTTTATTGTTTACTATACTATTGGTTAAATTTATTTATACCCTTATTTGACCATATAATTTTTGAAAGGAATCTTTCAGTCGTTTACCAAACAAGGTACTTTATGACTTTTCGACAAAATTAAGGTAAGAATGTCTTTTTCTTACTTATACGGAGGGTGCATCTATTTTCCTCCATTATAACATCGTCGAAGCTTACCATATAGCTTATAATAATATTTTTGAAATAAATTTTTTCATTTATAATTATGTTACTTTTAAATGATTTCAAAATAAAAAAAGGTATTTATTTCAAATAGATTTCATTTCATCTATGTCCACATCCTTTGATGGATTTTAATCATGTATTAAGTTGATACAAATGTTCCCTATTGTATTGAAGGTTTATTGATATGTTTGACTATGGATGTTTTATTTTTATACCATTCATGGTTTATAGATAATGTATTGAAATTTTGTATGCTAGTTTTAGTATGAATATTTATGTAATGTTTAATCCTTTTCATATAAGGAATGAATTGGACTTAGTACGTGACAGGTGGATCCCGTTATAGCTCCTTGATACATCGGTAGATCTCATGAGACAAACTAGTGTCTTTGAACATGGCCTTAATAGAATCTCATTTGTAGTCTGGGCACGAGGCCTTGACCATGTGGTTTTGAAGTCTGGGATTATGCATTCCATCATTATGAAATTGGATATTGATATTACATGTGATTATTAGACTCGTATAATATCCATGTGAACAATTAAATGAAATTATTTAATCAATCATTGCCATATTATGCTAATGTTTTATTTTAAAAGGCTTTATTTTTAGTCTTAAACATTGCCTTAAATATTTATGCTTATTTATAAAAGTTTTTTCTATATTGTTATCCTTATTGAGCATCTGAGATCACCCCTTTCTTATGTTTCATTTTCCTAGGATTTCAAGAAGGGTATTATGATTGATAAGCAGGGTAAAGCTTGGGGATTAATGGTGTTCTCAAAGGATCAATTATGATGTGTTTTATTTTCTAATGTATAATGTAACATTCATGTATGTAATCTATTTTCCAAGACTACTAAATGGACCGGTCTTTCAGGACATTATTCCTTGTAATCATGCCAATGTAATGAAATAATACACTGAATCTGGGATTTTGGGGTTGTGGAGTTACAATAAACCTATTCCTTTGAGAATAAAGTGATTATAAATCAAACTGATTATAATTTAAGGCATTCATTTTCATTTTCATTGATTTTGAGGGTGGAAAGAATCTTGAAAGGAATTGTCTTTCCTCATTGCCTATGTTGTAACATAATGTGGTTCCATGAATTTTATTATTTGTTTACTTTTAATTTATAATAAAAACTTAAATATCCAAATCCTTATAAGATCTCTTTATATACAACTAAACTTATAATTATCACCATATTCAATATAGAATCTCAATTTTACCTCTATATATATTTATGATACCCCGAATAATTGAAATTTTTTTTTTATTAATTAGATAATCACAATTTTTAGTTTTATGTTGTTTGAAAAAATAAATGTGACTATAATTATTTAAGGTACACTCATACTTCAAGTTAAACCGAACCACATTAATGTTATCTACCTTAGTTTTACTCTTTTCATAACATGATTTACTATTTAAAAGCAATAAAATAAATCAACGTTTTTTTTATTCATGGGTTTCCTAGGAATTTTCTGAATCCTTAGATCATACTCAAGATGTTTAATCCATTTTTCAACAATCATCTTCTATTATTAATACTATTGCGTCAACAATGTGTAATATGAGTATCATAACATGAACATCCCAAAAGTAATCAAAATTAAAAATATACTTAGGAAAAGAAAAATCATGTATTAATATGTCAAACACAATTTTCTACTATGTTTAAATTCTCCAAAAAAGTTATTCAAAAGCTTTGAGTTCTTTTAAGGACATTCCAATAATGTTCTAATATTGTATATTTTTTATGTTTTTGTTGGATATGTTTATTTATATATAAACCATGTTACTAATTTATATTATGATCGGATGGGTAATGTTATATGTTGATATGGTTCTAGTTTTTATAACGAATGGGTTGAGGTTTATAATAACCACCAATATATTTATATAACGATTATAGGGAACAATATTTGTGCTAACCTGGTATCTTGGAATATTCTTTTTAGATAGGTCTTGCTATGCCTTGATCTTGTATCTAGTTATATTATTCTTGTTTGGATATTTCTATTTTATAAAATAGTATCTAGTTATGATGATATTAAATGGGGTGATATATATATACATACCTAGTATCAAATATGAGGATATACCTTTGGAAATTATATTCTTTGTATAAGAACTGGTCTAAGCTGTTATAGTCTCTCATCTAGGTATCTTGTTTAGCACTTGATGATGGGATATGTATTATATTGTGGTGTATTATTAGATTTTACATTATGTTATACAGGAACTCATATATATAATTTTTAATTTAATAATAACCTACAATATAATACAAATTGTTTCATCATGTTAATATTATATTATGGTGAATTTTTGGGTTTTTTCTAAAAAGATATATTTTTCAGTGAAAAGTTAGAAATATCGTTTTTATAAACATTGTCATTTATTTTCCACCAAATATCCCATTCTGTTATTAATTTGATATTAATTTAGACGAATTTAATTTAACTATAACTAATATAATTAACTACATATGAACTATAATTTTACTTGTTTGTTTGAATAATATTTCAGGCTTGAAAACACATTTTTTTTAAATAGTTTTTAAATGAGAAATGTGTATTTATCAGTATAAATTAATATCATATTTATTAATTATTTGGATAAATGAAATTTATTTATTCAATATTCAATATAATATTTTATCATTCATTTTATTGATTTCTAAAAGGTACTTAAAGAGAGTAAATTATGTTTTACTCTTAAAAATAATTTTTAAACAACTAGTTTTTTTGCTGGTTGAATGGTTATTTTAAATTAAATTATGGCACTTTTTGAAATTAAATATTTTAAAATAGATTATATATTTTTGTTCACCAAATTCATTATAATTTAATATGTAAAAAATATTTTTTTTTCAAATTCAGAAGTAAATATAGTAAAACAAAATTACCACGGTTAAGGTTTTAATAGGTTTACTAGGGGTAAAACCATGAGATAACAGTAGGATTTCAACCCACCCAAGTAAAATTATTAACTTTTTGAAGATATTTCAGCCTTCTATTTAACAAAATTTTAATCCCTATACATTTGTTTCCCACTTTCCCACGAAAGTGACTTGAAATATTTGAAAAATTCAATGTCTACCGCTCCTACCACTTATTAAAGGGAATCTTTTCGCCTCTATTATTATCACAATTTGAGTTTTATAGGTAAGAAAAAACATGCTTAACACCAATACTATTATCCTTACCTTCATCATGGATATTTTTATCTTCTCCTAAGACCAATTCTTCAATACTAAAAAATTAAGACAAAGGTAGCCACTCAAAGAAGAGGTATTGATCATAACCAAGATCATTTATGTTTATTTATTGTTATATTTCCTATAACATTTTGAATCCACAAAAAAAAATAATCCAGTATACTAAGTATACTTATATGTTATTAGTTTTATGTAATAACCATTTAAAACCTCTTATCAATCCAATGGGAGATGACAGTATCACTCGTGCGTACCTGTGGACTACCGCCTCCACGTATCAATATGACTCATTTTCCACCACCATCATTAATGGTTGGTTATTATGAAGGATTTAGTTTTTATATTACATATATATTTATATATTTTATAAAAATAATTTTTTAAATTTAAATTTATATTTCACTTTTTTTATTCTATCCATCAAAAAATTGAAATGTCACTCATGTGTACGTACAAGCTACTGTCTCCACCTAGCTGTGTAATTAATTTCTCAACAATTATTTAGTTGATTGGTTATAAATATGTATAATATTAATATATATTATATTTATATATTTATTAAAATTATAGAGATGAAGGATTCATGATCAATGTGTATGGACTAATACTATCGAACCAAGAAATATATGAAAAATAATGCAGTTAACACATGAAATGATGATGATAATTAAATATTGTTAATAAAAGGGTGATATGATGTCAGAATTAAACAATTTATGGTATTTATATAAGATAATAGTTATCATTTCTAGTTACAATAAATTCAAATTTATTACACTGAATTCTAGAGTGATTATCTAACATACAAACATGAGGTGAGGGTTTTATGTTATAATTTCATTTTTACCGAGATTTTTTATGCTTAAATTTTTTATGATCACATTAAATAGTATATCACTACCAAATATATTTTTTATCCTTTGGTTATTTTTAGAGATTATTTTATTTACTATCATTTTCATCTTTTTATGTCATAAGATACCAAAAGAATATTTTTAATGAAAATCCACCGTCTTTTTCCCTTTAGTCGAGAATCATTTCTTCCATGTACAAGTTATTCATTAAATTTTTTTGAAAAAATTATTTTATGATTCTAAATTTTTAAAAAAAAATTAATATATTTTAATATCCATAATAAGGATTAAATAGAACCTTCTTTTAATTTTCTAATTATGTTAATTTTTACTTTTAACCAAAAAAATTATAGGATTTTTTTGTTTTAACAAATAATGCATTAACAAATTTCCCAACCATATTGAATACTAGTTTATTTAAATATTAAATGATAAGTTTATTTTTTTGTAAATAATCACTAATATTTTTGAAATTTATTCATTTTTAACAATTAATTTCATATAAAAATTGTGTTTTCCTCCAGAAAAGTTCTAGAGGTCTTTTAGAGATATTTTAATCTTTAATAATAACTTTTTAGGATTAATATGATTTAATAGGGGTATTATCCAATGTTACAATATTTATTCTCTCTCGGTATGGTTTATGATTATTATGATAAAATGTTTTGGATCCCCATATATTTTACCTATGTTAGGATTTGATAATTTGATGAACGTTTTGAGATATTATGCCGCACATACGTATGGTTTTTATTAAATGACAAGTGGGAATAGAATTATATATCCAAATAATTCATTAGGTAAATAAATATATCTCATTAGGTTGTAAGGACTAAAATGTGGAGTGAATAAAATCCAATAAGGTGCATTATCCAATAATTTATTTTTGGGAGTGAACCTTGACTATGGGAATCATGGAATGGTTAGTGAACCCAATCATCTATAATAGACATGGTAGTGAAACATGACTAAGGAAAATATTTTATATAACAATGTGCATTCTAAAAGAATTATTATATTTGTGATATGATTTCATGGCACATGATTACTGATTTATGATTCCAAACTCAATTTTGTTATATATTTTGATTGATAAAACATTATTATATGATTCATAACTGTGATATACGAATTGATGGTTATGCTTTTCTATTGTATAGATCTTTCTAACATACCCTTATGATTATATTATGTTTACTTATGATCATTTGTTGAAATAACTTATTTTTACACTTACAGAGCATCTCATATCACCCTTTATTGTGTTTCCCGTCTTCAGGTTAATGAGATAGTATTTAAGTATGATATATATAATATGGGTGATAGTTTCTAATAAATAAATGATAAATTATGTAGATATTTTATATATGATTTTCTTATCTATACAAGTTCTTTAAGAAACTACACCTCTATTGTCTATGGGAATGTATTATTTTGATATGCATTGAATATTATCTTAAAATAATGTAATAATTATTTATGAAATTTATGGGTCTATATAGTTAGTATTAGAGTAAAATATGACCAACTTTTGTATTCTAGGATGATTAAACTTTAGTGACAACACTTAGGATATTTATAAGTATAGAATTATTTATTAATTTAGGTAAATGAGTGAAATTTCCATTAAAAGAGTTTTTTGAGTATATATTGATCATTAATATTGTGAATGGTGACTGGGACCCTACATTGCACTTGTATTGACACTCTTTAGAGATATGGTTATATTAATTTATATTTTCTTTATAATCCACTATAATGGATTTGAATATATAATAACCATGGATGAGCTAGGATAAACCTAAGTTATTATATATTTAATTGAATGTATCATGATATATACATTCTATAAATGATTATCATTACCATAAGATCTCCCTCTATGATTATTATTTCTCATACTATGGTTTTTAGTTTTAGTTAGTTCATGTAATGAGAAGAAACCATGTTTACACTGAATGTATAGGAAAATGAAATTACTTTCCCCTTAAGCAACTAAATTTTATGGGAGTTGTAATGAAAAATCATGTTTTTATATATACGTAACATTCTCAAGAATTGAATTAGGTTGAGGTAAAAAATGTGTAGAGGAAGGAAATTTTTTTAATTGAGTCCTTCATAAGGTAATATCCACCATTTTTAATGGGTCTGTCGATCCAAAAATTTATAAGAAATGGGTCACTAGCACTGAAATGATATTTTTTATTCTCCAATTGTTAGAACTTAAGAATTATATAATACATATATTTAATTTGGAAGGTAAAAAATTTCAATGTTGGTCTCTTATTAATAATATAAGGCAATCCTATGAAATTCAATTCATGGGGTGGTATGTGTTTAACATCTTATTTTTCAATAAGTAATTTCTATTTATTATTATTACAAATAAATAGATGGAATTCATTTCACTTATGAAAAATTATGAATGATCTATTTTTACCTATTAGGTGATGTCTAAAGTACATGTGAGGTATGGTTTTTTATTATTATTTAAACTGAATATAAATTTTATTAATTTTTTATTCATTTAAAATCAATCCTCTGTAGGTTATTATCCATAAGAGACATCAGTAGCTATGAATAAATCATTTTATGGGATATCAATGAGGAAATAGTAATATAAGTAACCAATAAATACAATGGTTTTGATAAGTCAATAATGATGGAATTCATTGCAAATTTGAATAACAAAATATATGGAAGGAAGAATAAGATTTTTTCTTTATTCCAAAATTGTGGAAAGAAGTATAGATGAAATTGTCTTAATGGTATTGGTTAATGTTTAATGTTTGAAAAATATTTTCATCATGAAATTAAATACTATATTTATTGGAATGAGGGAGATAATTATGAAAATGGAGAGAAATATCCATAGAATTTACCAAGAACACCACAATGCTGCAATTTCATAGAGTATAGACATTACTCTAACCAGTTCCCAAAACCAACTATAAATAATAGTGATCAGTTTCAAGAACCTATTAATCATGGGGAAAAAGTGATATATAATGTGATAAATCTTTCCATTGTGGGGTGTGTTAAAGAATCGGTGAAAGGTACATTAATCGTCCACTCTATAAATAATAATATCATATTTTATTATTAATCTAGCCACTCATTTATATCTAAATTTTTTTCTAAGAGTATCACATTACAACCTCATTTAATAAATTTTAAAATAGAAATGAGAAATATAAATGGTATCATGATCAATTATAATGTCTATAAATCATCCCCAATTGAATTTTCTGGGAATTTTCTCCCTATAAATATTGTTATTCTTCCTCTATTTGGATTTCATGTGATTTTGGGTATGTAACTAATTCCATTTTATAAATACCAAATTAAATATTGAGTAAGCAAAGTCACATTTTATATACTGAACAAATATAATCTTTTTCAAACAATGTGAAGATAAATTTTAACTTCCAATATAAAATATACCTATTTCATGGGTTTTTATTCTTATTAAATGTGGGTATTTATCTCAAATAGTTGTGGAGAAACAAAATATAAATGAAATTCCTATTATACGAGAGTTTTTTATGTATTTATTTAAGTGTTTCCATGTATTCATTCAAATACTAAAATAGAGTTTTGAATAGAATTAAAACCAAGTGCTACACCAATCTCCAAGACTTCATATAGACTAGCCCTAATTGGCTAGCATGAATTAAACAAGAAACTCTTGTATAATCATGATAAGAGATTAATTTC
The DNA here is from genome assembly GCA_963277665.1 of Viscum album. Lineage (NCBI taxonomy): Eukaryota > Viridiplantae > Streptophyta > Magnoliopsida > Santalales > Viscaceae > Viscum > Viscum album. Next base: position 2,053,225,872 of record OY728150.1, on the reverse strand, counting down.
GATATGTGTATCACTATGGGTAACACTTGTACTTTATTTTAGGAAGAACAATGGATCAATGCGACTATGCGTTGATTTTATGGAACCTAAAAAGATCAAAATCAAGAATTTTTTATGTATTAACGATTTTTTTAATCAATTACCATGATATAAATATATTTAGAAGATTGATTTTTAATAAGAATTGTATTAGTGAATGGTAAAAAATTAATACATACTCAAGGAGACATTTATTTTCAGGTATGCACACTATAATGTTATAGTGATTTTATTTGGTATTACAAATGGTCTCCCTATATTAATAGTGTTAATGAATAGTGTATTTATAGATTGCCTTGATCTGTTTTTTGTATAATTTTTATATGATATTATTATATAAGCCAAAATAATGGAAGATAAGAAATATCACTTGAAGATTATACTAAAAACAATAATCAAGGATATTTTGAATGAAAAATTCACCAAGTGTGAATTTTGGATATAGAAAGATTAATTTCTTAAGGGAAATAATATCATGTGAAGGTATATCGGTTGATCTATCAAGGAAAAAAGTAAATGAAAATTGGAGTATACAAAGAATTATGACTATAATCCATATATTTAATTGATAGGATGGATATTTTTGATACCTTTAAAGGATTTATCACAACCATCTAATCCTCTCACCAAGTTAACTTTTAAGGGATTTAAGTTATTCTTTACTAAATAATGAGAATAAAATTTCAAGGAACAGAAGAGAAGGTTAGTAAGTCCACCCATACTCACAGTACCTAGATATGTAGAAGTATATTTTTATTGAAAATTATGTATCAAAGAATGATTTGATATGTGTTCTCAAGAATAATTATATTGTGGTAGCTTATGCCTCAATCCAATTTAATGTTCATGGGAAAAATACCAATCTCTTTATTTTGATATAGCAGCGATAATATTTACTTTAAACACATGGATGAATTATATTTAGGGATAAATGTGTGACATTTATACTAATTATAAAAGATTAAAGAATATATTTAACAATAAATATTTGAATATTCAATAGGGAAGACAGTTGGAGTTGATTAAATATTAAGAATTCTAAATAAAATATCACCCTAAAAAAGTGAACTTGGTGTTTGATGCTTTGAGTCAAAAGCATCATGCTATATTATATTTGAAAAGGACCCCATAATATCAAATATTTATATATTTATAAAAGATTGACCTAAAAAACCTGAAGGAAGTAGATAAATAATATCTTTCTCAAATGGGTGCTCAACCATCTACCCATGTATTGATTAAGTTGGCACAGAAGGAGGATCTGTGTAACATCCCGAGTTTAAATATTAAAATTATTTATTTTATTATTAATATTAGTAGAATGAATTAAGAATTAATTCAATACTAGTAACAATAATATTAATAAAACAAAATTTAAATGAATAATATTTTATTAATAATGTAAATATATAAACAAACATATTATAATAAAACTATAAAATGATATTTTATTAATAAATAACAGTTAAATTTATATTTATTTTTATTGGGTAATTTTATCAATTATTTTTGTAACAAATAATTCACATTATGTTTTATGTACTAAATATGGAAGTGTGTATTCAGGCTATTCTAGTGGTATCATAGAAACTGTGTAGACATCTTTGTAGATTAGGCATTGTTGTTTGTGGAAAACATTAGGAGAAGGAATTTTCTTTCGAACATCTGGGAAATTAAGTTCCCTTAAGAATATTGATGTTTAAAAATGATAGTTTTTACTAATTTTAAATATGGAATTTGAGAATTTTGTTAGGTTTGATAAATTAATTGCGAAAGTATATTTAATTTATTATGGTAGAATATAACATCCTGAGTTTTAATATATTTTTTAGTATTAGTAATCATAATACAAATAAAAAATGGTAATGAATAATAATTCCTTAATATATTAGTAAAATACATAAATAATTTATAATAAAACTCATAGATGTAAATTTTTTAATAATTAAAAGTTTAATTATTATTGATTTTTATTAGTTAATTATAACAATTATGTTCATATAACAATATACAATATGATGTTATTACTAAATCTGGACATGTGGGTTCGATCAGTTACAATGTAGAGAAATAAATGATGATGGTAAAAAAATCCCAACATCAACATTAGATGTGATGGAATGATAATGATCAAGAACTGAGTATGTGTCCAATTAATAATAGACCTGAAGAAAGAACAATTGGAAGAATCTCAAATCTAATCATTCTCAATTAATGTTATATGTAAGGAGAAGGAGGGATATTGGAAAGACTATATCTATTTGGAAAACCTAAAGAGATATATTTTTTAGTATGTGTCTCAGTTCTTAGTATGACAACAAGTTAGGTATATGATACAAAATTCTAGGATATTTTACAACCTTAACCCAAACCAAAATAAAATTGGGAAAGTGTCCCCATGGATTTTATTCTTAGACTCCCAAAAACAAGTAAAGGCCATAAATTTATTTATTTTTAGTTGATCAGCTTACGAAGTTTGTGAAATTCCTTTCTATAATAGAATATTTGTCTCTTGTTTATGTTTCTAGGATATAAGATAAAGAGGAGGTAAGGTTACATGGGGTTCCACATTCTATTTTATCTAATTAAGATCTAAAGGATACCTCAATGTTCTAGAGAAGTCTTCAGTATTGTCTAAATAGAGAGTCCTATTTCAATACTGATTATCATTCTAAAAAATAAGGTCAGTCTAAGAGGACCATTCAAACCCTTATGTATTTGTTGATATCATTTTCTGTTGATTTCAAATATGTTTAGGGCCAATGCATTCCCTTATTCAAGATTTCCTACAACAATATCTTTCACTCGAGCATTTATGTAACACAATGAAATTTTTATGAGGTATATTGCTTTATTTTATTGATTTCTTGTGTTGTACGCTTCATCAAGACTAGCCTGCGCAATACGCAACACCATCTTAGCTTGCTATATAAGAAACACCATTATTGGATTGTGTTACAAAAAATTTTATGTTCTTTTTATAGACACAAGATCAAGAATATGTGAACAACTAAATATTATAATGTAACCTTGTAACCTAGTCATTATAATGAATGGTATGAACATTATGAACTTTCTTCTAAAAAACTATTTAAATGAAAATAATTGAGTTTATAAAATATTAAATTCACTCTTGATGGATTTTATTAATTAAATATATGTTAAATATATTTAATCTAATGTTTAATATTAATATTATATTTTTTCTAAACACGATATATGATCAAATTCCATTTTATTGGATAAAAGTAGTAATTTTAAAAAAATACAATTTTTCTAACTTTTGATGGTGTACATATTTTAAATATAGATATTAACACATTTATGTATTATCTTTAACAACACAATCATGTTATTTGGAAGTAGGATATAAAAATTAAATTGTTATTAATATTATATATTATAAATAGAATATATTTTTTTCATTCAATAAAATGTATTCCATTTTCATTAATCTTAAATTGAGTTTTGATGTAGAAACATTTCAATATTTTCCAATGTTTTAACTTTTAATACCAGTTTTCATTCTGAAAACATGATTAATTTTATATTAATTTATAAAACTTCTGTATTTTTAATTTTTAAAAATTTATTCAATATTTGGAATAAGTATTCCCAAATTATGTAAATATAATTATTTTTTAATCATTATTAACAATAACTTTAGTAATTTTTATAAATACGGCAAAGAGGTAAATAAGGTAATTAAATGGAAAATATAATATTATAAAATTACCTTAACACTTTTCCCAATGTGATTAGATGAGTGATTTCTTGACCTAAACCATACTTGGGTCTAAAAATACCCTTTTGAATTCACATGAATTAGATTAAGTCATTTAATATATTTTATTTAAAGAATAGAAAAACATGTAATACTCAAATTTTAATAACTAAATCATTTCTATTATAAGGTTATACAAAAGATAAATTCATATAATAATAATCATTTTAAAAAATTCACTATCATGTTAAATTATTTTATAATTTTTAGGAAATAAATAATTACCTTAACGTATTATATATTGATGATGAAAAAATTATTTAATTAATGAATGATAAATAATCTTATTTTTATTAAAATGATAATCATCATTAAAAGAAAGAAACTCTAATAGCCCATGAATTTATAGAATAATACATTCTCATTTATATTAATATTTATGAATATGATATTATTTTTCATTAAAGGGGATGATTTTTGTGATAGCTTACTCAACAAATAATAACAGTTTTCTTTTAAATCTTACGTTGCACACAACTTTGGGTTATACCGAAAAATAATATTATAATATTATTAAATTAAATAATAGTTATAGAATAGCCTTTGTATTGGTGGGAATGAACATAACTGACTACAATATTATTATACCTAATTGTTAAATTTATTTACATTTATTTGATAAATTTTAGAGGCATAATGTAATAACGAATCTGATTTTAAGCCTTAAATACTCTAATATTTTTAAAAGGTCATTTTAGTGCCTTTTGATGGAGAAACCTTTTGAAATCAAGTTGTTTTCAATTTTATTTTTTCTATTTGAGAAAATAAACTTATTCTCTAGCATCAGGACATCACAATTTACTTTGGATAAATTTTTTGGTAATTTTCTAATAAAGTTCATTTTTTTAAAGAATAGTGAAAAATACAGCATTTTAATTCAAAACGTCATTTTCATATAATTTATTTATATAGATATATTTTTTATTTAATTTTTTTTAAATTTGAATTGGATTATATTTTTATCACTTAATTCTATTTTATTCAATGTAATTAATTTCACTTTGTAATTGGACATAGTCACATATCAATCTTTTGGTAGTTTTTACTTCTTAAAAACACACCTTTTGGTTTTGACAATGGGAATTAATTTTAAATAAATTTCTGAAGCTACTGTGTTTTGAATTTGGAAAATATATTCCATATTTGGAATCAAAATTTACAAATTGTGTAAATATGTACCTTTTATTTTTAGACAATATGAATAGTAACGTCATATATTATTTTATTTACGATGGTTAAAGGATATACTGGTAAATACGGGCAAAAATAATATTATAATACAATTAAACTATGCTTAAACATTTCCTAGTACTATTGGATGTGATATATCTAACCAGGGTCATCCTTGGGTCGATTTTGGGACCCCATGGATCCAATTTTATGTGAAAATTTCATTTTATAAGAATTAATTTAAATTACAGAAAAATATTACATAAACATGTCTTTTTCACTAAAACAATTTTTATATGGGGTTATATAAGTGATATCATCGACTATAATCAATAATTATAAATATTACAATATTTTATACATCATGGTATTTTATTTATAATTTTTAGAGATCAAATAAATAAATATATTTATGACACAAAGATGATGTAGTGATTACCTTATTAATGAATATTTTAAATAAATGATATTATAAATATTTAAATAAATTTATTTTAAATTTTGTTATTCCATCCACTAATTTTATGAATTATTCTGAATTTTTATATATGAATTAATGATGTTTTTTTAAAATAATCAAGTTGTTATGGATTTTTAAAAAGTCATGATATGAATTGTATAAAAATTGACATAAATGAGTTTTTTAAAAAACAAATATTTTATTAAATGATATAGTAGTCCTAAAAATATAACATTCAGCCAAAAGACACATATAATGTCGAAAATGTCATTAATTAACCACTTGGTGTTTTATTGGAATTTTATAGTAACTATATTAACCATATTGTATAAATATACAAGAAGACATAGTAAGAGTTAAATTAGTTAACCACAAGTTAAAGCTAAAAGATATGGTAAAATTTGTGAAATAGACCTGTCTAAAACCTATTGGTTTAAAATTTTTTGACCCAAAAGTATCATATCTTTGAAATAAATAACTTTGGGACATTTTGAAACAGAAAATAATTTTTTAATAAAATTATACTTCAAAACGTTCGTAAAGTGCCCATCCTCCCTCTTATAAAAGGGCATCACCCCTTCCCACTTCATCACATCTCTAAAGCCCCAGGGATCATCCAAACGCTTCTCAAATAATCTTAATACAGCCTAGTCTTTCTCTGAGAAGCCTTAACATAGGCATAAGTCAATTCGTGAAATCCATTTGCCTCAAATCAATGGGAGTTAACATTTTAAGAGGTAGTGTATTCTATAAAGTTCCTTTACATTATTTTAATTGTTCAATCTCTATTATATTCTTATTAATTTATAACAGTAAAACAAATTAGCCTAAATATACTAATATATTTTTGAGATGAATTCAAACAACACTTACACACACCTACATCTAATGGATATGAACATATTGTTTCTTTGTACGGCGAACTACTGCCTCATGAAAAGATGATTGTTTAATTATCTCTACCACCTCTAATGGTGGACATTATGATGGAAATATATTTATATGTGATATATATAATATTTATATTGTCTCTATACTTATGTATTTCTATTCACAACATACCTTTATTCCTTCTTATAAAGTGTAAATATGATAATTTCATTTGATTAAGTGCGGACTACCACCCACTCAAAGTGATATGACATGTTCATGCCAAACATGGATCATATAAAAGATGGAGTTAATAAAATTATGTAATATATATAAAATATGATATTATACTTTAATTATAATATAACTATGTATTATTACGTTTTCATTCTTTTAAATATGAAAAAAAATAAAATTAGTGTTCATGTGTACGTATACATTACCATCTCCATGAACGGTGCATTTAATTTATTATCTCTAATTTTTATGTACTATATAAATACAGACACACACATATATATACTAGATATATATGATATTTAAATCATTAATATCATTCTGTATATAATGTACTTTTGACAACATGTAATTTTTTTTAATTATAACAAGTTCATTTTTTACCCAAGTATTGAAAATTGACAAAATGAAAGATATTAACTTAAATAATTATATAATGTTTATAAAGTGGAAATAAGTGATATAAAAGGACTAATAAACTTGAAATTTTTTTTGATGTAAGTATACATTAACTTATGTTTATTATTCAGGAAGAACAAAGAACATACGTGACGAGTCAGACTCAAAGTAAGGGACTTCGTCTCAATCTTCTTTCATTGAGGCATACATTGGTTTATACAAGACCTTATTTTTTAAAGTTTATAGTTATACAATTTTTCTTTTCATTTAATTCAATTGTTTTTAAAAGGTATCTTTTTTTTATGAATCATTTTACTAAACGACATAAGGATTTTTTCTATTTAACGTAAATGTTAAAAATGACCTTTCCACTACGGCGAGCATTATTTGATTTTTGGATTCCATAACAAGTCATAATGTTTTTAGAAGAAAAATACATACCATATACCCTTTTTACATATTTTTTTTATTGATAATGGTTTTGATAAAGCATTTATTATGTCTATATCTTGAAATGATATATTGTGATTGCAATGTGGAAATGTTATATTTTCATCAGGATCGTTTTATGTGTTATAAAAATTTTATGGATCATTGGTATTGTTTATGTATTTGGATGGTTTCATGATAAAACAAGGGTGTGTGAGCTTGATACATCTCCCCAATTCATTGGGTATTGTGACGGAGGTAAACGTTAACGTTTTCCTAAGATATTTAGGGAATATACTATGATGAGTATTCCAAACCTAACTCCCTATGTTACTATGAAAATTATAATTAAAGTATGTTATGGATTCCAAAACTCACCATTATGATTTATTATTTCTATGTGTTATTAATAAGTCTTATGATTTAATGAGGTATGTTAATGAGATTATGTTTTACGATTGAAAAATATGATTTCATTTATTTGTATATATTGAGGGGCTAATGTTTTCTTTCCTTTTTTTATAACCCTTACTAATATTTTTATTCTCATCCCAATTTTTTGAAATATTTTTCATATGGTATAAAGAAAAATTATGAGAAAGGAATAATTATTGAATATTTTTATCAAGAAAAAAATTATGTTTTAATTTAAAGAGTTATATTTTTGTAAAAAAATAGTTAGAGAAGAAGTGTCTACTATGATATTTTCAAGATGAAATGTAACAGTTATGGATTAATTCCATTAAACTATAAACCAAGAAAGATCATAAATGTCTAAATCTTGACATAACGCGAGATTATGTAATTTTTAAGGACGTGGCCTTTTAGTTTGTATCAGAGGTTAGTTTAGACAACTTTAGGGGTTAGGATATTGTTAAATTAATATCCATATATTAATTTATGTTAATATTGAAAGGATATAACAATTTAAGAGTACCATGTTTCTTTACCTATGATGGTTCTCTGTTAAGAATGGTGTTCCATAGAAGAAACATGGAAGATATGATGGGACGACATCCACAAGAAATAAACCGTCTAAATCAGCCACCTGAGATGGTTGGAATCGGAACTGAACACTTTGTTGAAATGATAGAACAATTGACTCTGGATATTAATGGTGGTGGTATCCATGCACAAGATCAGATAGATAAACCACATAGGAACATGTCAGTATTGGATAATTTCATGAGGAATCATCCCCCATCATTCCGAATATCATATGACCATGTTCTTGCTGAAGGGTGGATTAAGGCACTTGAAAGGATTTACGATATCATAAGGTGATTAGAACATAAAAAGTCTGGTCTTGTTGTTTAATGTTTTTAAGGTGAAGTCGATCATTATTGGTAGATGGTTAAAAATATTAGGGATAATGATGATATAGATTCTCTTTATTGAGATGAATTAAAAGTTGTGTTTCCTGAGAAATACCTTTCTATAGTTCTTCGTTTAAGGATGGAAAATAAATTATTGGAATTGAGGCAAGAGGATGGCTCAGTGGCATCTTATGAAGAAAATTTCACTCGACTGGAAAGGTATGTTCCAAATTTCATATTAGATATTGATAGTAAAACCAATCATTTTTACTCAGGATTAAAGTAAATTATTGATGGTATTTAGCTTCTCATGAGTTAAAAAGTATTGAATGGAATTTTCGATGTGCAGAGAAGGTGGAAATGGAGGTTACCAATAACCAGGTGTTCTTTGAAAATCAATAGATTAAGTGGTCGAGGTGGTAGATAAAAGGGAAGAACACTTCAAAAAAAGTCTAATGGTAAGAAACATAAGTTTGCAGTTTCTGAAAATTGGGGTAAAAATAACATTGGGAAATGCCTTTTGAAGTCTGGTATGTGCTTCTGATGTGGTAAAATGGGACATAAGGCTCGTAATTTCACTACAAATATGAGTGTAACGGTAGGAAAAAATCTGATTTACAGTTAGTAAAATGTTTTATGTGTAATGAAATAGTTGATTATGAAAATGAGTGTCCAACAAAGAACTCAAATAAAGGAAATCAGTTGGACAACAAGTATAATGGGGTGGTGAAATCCTTTGAAAATACTACATCAGATGTTGGGACATCAAACAAAGTAGTATTAGGAATAGAAAATAAGATTGGCGAATGCTTCAATTTTTGCACTTCCTTCCATAAAGGATGAATTTTTTATCTATAATGTTTCTTCGTTGAAAGGATATGGGTTTTTTATATACAGTATGATCAGGTAATTTCTTATGTTTCATGTCAGTTGAAAAATCATAAGTTAAATTACACTACACATGATTTGGAATTAGCTTCTTTAGTATTTTCATAAGAAAATTAAGCATCATTTGTATGGAGTAAAGTGTAAAATATATACTGATCAAAAAATTTTGAAGTATATATTCACTTAGAAATAACTCATCAAGAGACATAAGAGAAGTCTTGAATTAATCAAGTATTATGACTGCACGATCCATTATCATTCAGGGAAATACAAATAAAGTTTCCTATGCTTTGAGTCAAAAGAGTAATGCTATAATAACCATTATATTTTAGGAATGAGATCCTTTGGTTTTTGATTTGATGAATTTTTTATTTGAAGCTGTTGGTGTAGGGAATTCATCTTTTTTGTTTCTAGTGGTAGAGAAATCATCTTTATCAAATTGAAATAAGAAAGTGTAGAAAGAATATAGTGAGTAGTATAAAATGATAGATTTTTTTTAGAAGGGTAAGTTACATGAATTTAACATTGATAAAGATTGTGTTTTGAGGTTTGGAAAGAGGTTATATAGGCATTGTCATTCATATTTGAAGAAATAATTATAATGTGATGCTCAAAGTTCTATATTTTTAGCATATCCTAGCAGTACTAAAATATATAGAGATCTTCAGGTGTATTACTAGTGGGATGGAATGAAAATATTTATTGATGACTTTACTGTTAAGTGTTTAACTTGTCAACAGGTTAATTTATAATAAATGTTACCAAGAGGGATGTATCTTACTTTTCCAACACCAGAGTGGAAATTGGAAAATGATTCCATGTATTTCATAGTGGGATTACCGAAGACTTCTTGATGTAATAGTAGAATTTGTGTTATTGTTCAACGATTGACTAAATATTCTCATTTTCCTTCTATTTGAGATACTATACCTACATATCAACATTCCCAATTGTATTTTAAATAGATAGTCAGGTTACATAAATTCCTCTCTCTGTTTTAACTAATCCTGATCCTAGGTAAACATATATCTTTTGTAAGGGACTTTAAATGTCATTGGGAACTTAATTAAATTTCAGTAAAGATTTTCATCCTCAATCATATGGACATTCAGAATGACAAATTCAGACATTGGAAGATATGATATGTTGATCATCAACACAATACTAGAAAATTTTTAACCATTATCATTCTTTGTTTAAGCTTGCTTATAATATCAGTTTCAGTTCTAGTATATATATGGCACCATTTGAGGCATTATATGGATATCGGTGTCGAAATTCAACTTTTTGGGATAAAGTAGGTGAAAGGAAGTTGATGGGACAATAATTGGTAGCAGAGATGGTATAAAAAGATCAGATGATTCTAAAGTCCATGAGAAAATCATAGTTTTGGTAGAAAATTTATGTGGATAAATGAGAGGAAGGATATTTATTTTCATGTTTTTGATCATGTATTTCTAAATGTTTCACGATGGGAATGTGTGATGTGATTTGGGAATAATGGAAAGATGGGTCTGGGGTTTATTGGACCCTATGAAATTCTAGATAAAGTTGGATCAGTTTACAACATTTTCTATTTACCTCCAATGTTATCCCAAGTACACAATGTTTTTCAAGATTCATTGTTGAAAATGTATTGGTCAGATTCATCTCATGTTTTGAGTCCAGAGGTAGTTCAGTTGGAAAAGAATCTTACTTATTAGGAACATCATGTCTTGATTCTTTACCAAAGATCGAAAGTGTTGCAGAATAAGTTAATCAATTAGGTAAATGTTATTTGGAAAATAATATTGTTGAAGAGGCAACATGCTAATCTGAAAATCCACTGACAGATAATACCTCGACTTATTTTATAAGTTAATAGAATTGCGGGGACACAATTCCCAAATGGGGGGAAGGTTGTAACAACTATGGTATTTATAGAAAAATAATTTTTCATTTCTATTAATATTTATGAAAAAGATATTTATTTATATTAAATTGGAATCTGTTTCTGATAAGGTACTCAACAAAAAGTAATGGGTTTCATTGAAATCTGACATTGCACATATCATTGAGTTACATCGAAAAATAATATAATAATATTATAATTTTAAATTGTAGTTGGTGGTTAGACGTTGTATTGGTGGGAATGAACAGAACATACTACAATATGGTCATACATGCTTGTTAAATGTCTTTACATGTGTCTGGTAAATTTGGGAGGCTTAAAATAAGAATGAATCTAATTTTATGCATGAAATACTCTAATATTTTTAAAAGGACGATTTATTGCCTTTTGATGGGAAATCATTTTTAAATATATATTTTTTCACTTTTATATGTTTTGTTTGAAAAAATATACATCTTATATTAAATTGGTACATCAATATTTACTTTAAATATTTTTTTAGTAATTTTCTAATAAAGATCATTTTTTAATGAACAATGTAGAATACATAATTTTAATTCAAAACTGTCTTTTCATCTAATTTATTTATATATTTAGATTGTCCTTTAGTTTTTTTAAAGAGTAATTTGATAATTTTTAATCATTTAATCCAATTATAGTCATTTTAAGTAATTTCACATTGAAATTGGATATGAAAACATGTCGATATTTGGGTTGTTTTTACTTCTTAAAAACACGATTTTTTGGTTTTGACAATGAGATTTAATTTTAAATTAATTTCTGAAACATCTGTTTTATGACAACCACGCTTTTATTACAAACATAAACATGGTTTATTACATAAAACGTCACTTAATATAACAAATAATATTGAGAGGTTTAGTGTCTTTGGGGCTTAGGATCATTACATAAAAACTTGAAACATGAAATACAAAGTCTTTATTGAAAACATCCTTTACATGACCACTACATTCCTTCATACTTCGCATTGCATGGGATAACCTGAGGACATGCATAAGAAAAGGGTAAGCTATAAAGACCAGTAAGGGAGTACACATGGAATAACATGAGGAGTACAATACATGTTAGACAATAGGAATATCAATAGAGCATAAAATAAACATGAACATAAAGGCATGATAAAGCATGATAATCATAACATGTAAATGTGGTAACAACACTTAACATAGAATTAGCATGAGCCAAGGCTCATTTCACATAAAGCATGAGTAATCCCTCATTGTACATGAAGAACGAGTAAACCCTCGTTCCACTTTAATTAGCATGAGTCAACACTCATTGCACATGACATATCATGATACAATACTTTACCCAATGCATTGGAGCGCTATAAGGGCACACCCTTCTTAAACATTTCATTTCATGCATAAGCGTGCCACATGGATCATACTACATCGATTCATAAAACATAATCATTTATTCCACGATAAAGGAATGTGGAATTAATACATGAAACTTTTTAATCAATAAGTAAACGTGCATAATGGTGGATACCCTTGATGGAGAAATGGGCATGGTATCCACTACACAATGGCATTGGCTTAGAAAATCGGTGTGATTTCAGCAGCATAACGGCATGACATAAGAATTCATAAAAATGGTTGATGATATAGAAAGGGGTTCCTCATCATATTTACATGTAATGTACAGTAAGTAGGTCATATAGATACATGTCCCAACAATTATAATGGAATTTCTATTCATGATACGAAATTATTGCTTGAATGTAAAGAAGATAGAGAAGTTCCTTTCAGAATTTTGACATAGTAACGGGTGTACATGGGAGGAATTTAATGAGAGAGAAAGGGGTCTCCTATAATTCAAGAAATAATAGGGAAGTATGGGGGAGGTGTGAAACCATACTCCAACATTCATAATTGAAATTAAAAGGGCAATACAACTTAATGAAAATTGACAAAAATGAGAAAAGAAGAAAAAAACCCTTACTTGAAAGTGTGCTTCCAAAGGCTAGAGAGAGGACTGTGAGTGGATTATTGGGAGCTTGGGGCACCTTGGGAGGGTTCTAAAGAGAGTAGGGTAGTGTTTGGACGAAATCCAAGGGATTTTAGTGAGGAGGAAGTGAGAGCTTGGGTGGGTTTATATAGGAAAGGTGAGGGAATTATTTATTATTTAGGTTTGGGTCCCCTTACATTAAATTAATACAAACCACAAACCATCTCATGGTTTTTTCCCATGGTTATTGGAAAAGGGAATAGGAGAAAAATATTTTACAAGGACCAAGTCAAAACTTCTTAAAATAATAAGGTTTCTTATGTGGAGGTGAGTCATACTCCCATGGAAATTAATTTAAAAAGGCAAAGTGTTTAATATGTCTTGAGGGGTCCATTAATGCTTTGAAAAGTAAGTCAAACAAACCCAAAATCACATTATGTTAATGAAAAAACATATATTGGCGGAACATAAAGATTATGGTATTTTTTTTACATCACCATTGGGTCATTATGATGTCATAAAACACATTATATATTTAAACGGTATTTAATTTTTACCCAAAAATTTGACTGTCTCAAAAAATTATAAAAAACTCACCGTTGGATAATTTCGACGTCCTGATTCCAGAAATGATATTTATTTTATCTAAAAAAAACTTCTAAATATTTTCATTTTCACTTTTAATATAAAAAACAACATTTATCGAAAATTCCTGGGTTTTGACAAAAATGGCTTTCAAACCTTAATAAAAATTTTAATTTCATTCATAAAATTATAAGATCATTTATATTTAATAAATTTTAATTTCATTATAATAATATTATTTTATTAAAATATTATTTAATTCAAAAATCACTTAATTTAATAAAATATATTTCTTAATTAAATAATAACTAAAAACACCATTTGTACTTTAAAAACTATTTATAATGTATCAAAAATGACTAGAAATTATATTCATTATTATATACAAAAAATAATGTACATGAACATAGTAATACTTATTTGTTACATAACCCTTTAAAACCGCTGCATAAGACCTAAGGGTAAGGTGTGCGATGGTGACAGACTCTTGGGGTGGCTCGGATATCATCGCTCGATTGGTAATTTCAATCAACTTCCACTGTTCCCATAGACGGTCACATTCGAGCTTGACATAATGAAGCTCAGCTTAGGCTTGGTCAAGGGAGAAGCCCAAGGATGCCACCTCTTTTCTGAGCTCAGACAAATGGGCTTTGTATGGGGCAATTCTACTGGATGAGGCCATCACTCCCTTTGTCTGAGTAAAATTGGGTTTGTTAAAGCCTTATATTTATACTAATCAAGTGATCACTGTTCAATGGATATACTAACAATGATCACTATTCTTAACGTAAAACCAAAGAAGATGACATCATATAAAAATATTTTCCATAAAGAGTCATTTAACTACATCAAGAGGGATTTTCCATTAAAGAAACATTAGGTCGTTACAATATTCCCCCCTTTAGAATTTTTTCCCTCGAAATTTTCCTTTTCCCACACTAAAAAAAATGTGGGTAACTCATCTACATCATATCCTCCGACTCCCAAGTCCCATATTCCATCTTGTGGTTTCTCTATAACACCTTGACGAGGGGCATTGTCTTATTTCGTAGAACTTTTTCTCTACGATCTAAGATCTTCACTGGATGCTCCTCATAAGAAAGATCGCCATCCAATTGTACCACTTCAGAAGAGAGTACATGTGAACGGTCCGGTATATACTTCCTTAAGAGGGATACATGAAAGACATCATGCACCTTGGGCATGGTAGGTGGAAGTACTAGTAGATAGGCCACATCCCCAATATGATCAAGAATCTCAAAGGGGCCGATGTACCTTGGACTTAACTTCCCTTTCATTCCAAACCTCATGACCTTCTTCCACAGAGATATGCGTAGAAACACCATTTCTCCAACTTTAAACTCAAGGTCTCGTCGACGATTATATGCTTAACTCTAATGTCGACACTGGGATGCCTTGATATGCTGCTGAATGGTTTTCACCTTCTCCACCATTTCTTCGACCATTTCTGGTCCAAGCAGCTTATGTTCACCGACCTCATCCCAACATGCCAGTGTTCTCTACCTTTTCCGATAAAGGGATTCATAGGGTGCCATTTGGATGCTCGATTGGAAACTATTATTATAAGAGAAATCAACCAGAGGAAGATGTTTATCCCATCCTCCTTTAAAGTCCATTGAGTACGCTCTCAACATATCCTCAAGTGTTTGGATAGTCCACTCAGATTGGCCATCAGTTTGCGGATGATAGGCTGTTCTGGAGTTCAGTTCAGTATTCAGAGCATATTGAAGACTCTTCCGAAACTTATAGGTGAATCTTAGATCTTGGTCAGACACAATAGATAGTGGTACTCCATGCAACCTTACCACTTCCCTGATATATATCCATTCCAGTTGATCCAAATAGAAATCCTCTCGAATAGCAATGAAGTTTGCAGTCTTTGTAAGACTATCCACAACAACCCAGATTGCATTGTTTCATTTGGATGTCCTTGGAAGTCTGGTGACAAATTCTATGGTGATGTTCTCCCATTTACATTCTGGTATGGGCAATGGTTGCATCATCCCCTTAGACTTCTGTCTCTCTCCCTTCACTTGCTGACACACCAGGAACATTGATGTATATTCAACAATCTCCTTCTTCAGATTATCCCACCAAATGTTTTCTCGGAGATCTCGATACATCGTTGTGCTCCCTGGTTGAATAGAGAAATTTTAATTATGTGAATCATCCAAAAGTTCCTTCTTCAGCTCTGGACTAGATGCAACACATAATATTTTCCCAAACCGCACAATTCCTTCTTCATTAACATTAAACTCCGAGGATTTTCCCTTTTTGATAGCTTCCACTTTTTCTTGAATTCCCACATCATCCTTTTAAGCATCCTTTAACCATTCCAAAAGAGATGGTTGAGCAATCATTTGTGAAAGGATTGATGATGTACCCTTTTTAATGATTCCCGCATCCATCTTCATCAAGTCTAAGAAGATTGGATCCTTCTCAACTCTCATCATTGATAGAATTGCTAGATCCATTCTACTTAGGGCATCTGCAACCTTGTTCGCTTTTCCAGGGTGGTAATGTATTGAACAGTCATAATCCTTGATGAGCTCTAGCCATCTTCTCTGGCGCATATTAAGATCTTTCTATGTGAATATATATTTCAGACTCTTGTGGTCAGTATAGATCTCACAATTCTCTCCATAGAGATAATAGCGCCTGATTTTCAAGTCAAAGATCATCGCTGCCAACTCCAGATCATGCGTTGGATAGTTTCGCTCATTGATTTTCAACTGAATTGAGGCATAAGATATCACTTTATCATTCTGTATCAGCACACAGCCTATGCCCTTCTTTGAGGCATCACTGAATACCACAAAAAGTTCCCCACTTCTGGGTAAAGTGAGCATGGGCGCAGTGATTAGCCTCCTTTTCAACTCCTTGAAGCTTTCTTTGCATTCATCACTCCAATAAAACTTTACTCCCTTTCGTGTTATCTTGGTAAGAGGGTTGGACACTTGTTAGAAATTTCTCACAAATCGTCGATAATATCCAGATAACCCCAAGAAGCTACGGATATCCGTTACCGATGTTTGCCTTGGACATCCCTCAATTGCATATATTTTGGTGGGATCCATAGATATCCAATTGCTTGTGATGATATGTCCCAAGAATAAGACTTCATTTAACCAGAACTCACACATGTTTTACTTTGCATAGATCTTCTCCTTGCGCAAAGTCTCTAGTACAGTTCTTAAATGCTCCTCATGATCCTCCTTGGCTTTGGAGTATATTAGAATAGCATCTATAAAGACTACAACAAATTTGTCAAGGTAATGTCTAACGACTCTATTCATTAAGTCCATGAAGATTTCTGGAGCATTGGTGAGTCTGAAAGGCATTACTATGAATTCATAGTGCCCGTATCTTGTACGAAAAGCAGTCTTGGGGACATCTTCCTTCTTCACCCTTACTTGATAATATCCCGACCACAAATCCACCTTGGAGAAGTATTGTGCTCCATGAAGCTGATCAAACAAGTCATCGATTCATGGGAGATGATACTTTTTCTTTATCGTTATTTTGTTAAGTTCATGATAATCGATGCAGAGCCGCATTGACCCATCCTTCTTCTTGATGAAGAGGACCGGTGCACCCCATGGTAAATAAATTGGGCATATAAACACTTTATACAAATTCTCATGTACTTGTTTCTTCGGCTCTTCATTCTCAACAAAATCCATTCTATATGGAGTCTTGGATATTGGTAACACCCCAGGTATATGTTCAATTGAGAACTCAACATCTCTTCTAGGAGGAAGACCAGGCAGTTCCTCAGACACAGTTCCACGAATTCCCTCACAATAGGCATTTCTTCAAGGATGGTTTCTTTTTTGGACTCAATAATCTGATCCAGATACGCGTGATCATAGGGCAATAATATCCATGCTTGAGATGATGGAGCTAATGTAGATTCATCTTCTTCCTGACACTTGTAAAGAATCGGGGGTCGATTCTCCATATGGAGTGTGATTTCCCTCTCCCGACAATTTATGTTGGCTCTATATAAGCAAATATAATCCATGCCAAGAATTGCATGAAATTCCACCAGAGGGAGTTTGATGAGGTTCACCAGGAAATTCAATCCACATATTATAACAGGAGATGACTTATACTCATGGGATGAAATGATTTCCCCATTTTCCGTACTCACTGACATCTTTATTTCCATGATTTGTGGTGGTGCTAGGATTTTTCTACTAAACTTTTGAGATATAAAAGAATGCGTAGAACCTGAATCAGAAAGTATGTTCGCTATTCTAGAATAAATAACTACCATACCTATCACCACCTCTTTTTCAAGGTTCACTTCGGCAGAAGTGATGGCAAAATCTCTTCCTTGCTGTCTTGGAGGTAGTTGGTTGCCTCCGATAACCCTTGGATTAGGGCACTGATTTCCAAAATGACACGGTTCTTTGCATTTATAGCATTGAACAATGCGTTGAGGTCCGAATGGAGTGTTTCTCTCCTCTGTTGCAGCCACGGGTCCTTCTTGTCGACAGTTAACAGCTAGGTTCCCTTCTCTTCCACACCTGAAGCATTTTCTCATCCCCTTAAGGCAATTTCCAGGGTGCATCTTTCCGCACTTTTGGAAAGTGGGGTGCTGGAACATATTAGCACCATTGGATTTATCCATCGGACCACCATCATTGAAGTCTACCTTACACTTGTTGTCCCCGTGATACCCATGTGATTCTCGGATCTCTATTTCAACCTTGAGGGAACATTGGAAAATTTCCACATAGCTGTCGAAGTCATGGATTGCTAATTATTTCTGAAATGTTGGCTTCGGCCCACCAAAGAGGCGGTCAACCTTGCATTCGGGGGAAACGGCAAAGCTGGAAGCGTATCGTGCAAGCCTTGTGATGTTTTCCTCATACGCTCCAATAGATTCTTCACCTTTTTGAATGAGGGAAAAGAAGTCCCTTTCCATATTAAACCGGAGGGTGCGTGGAAAATATTTATCGAAAAACATCTTCCAGAATTCCTTCCATTCCAAAGCCTCAATCCCTCCTCAGGCTTTGTATTTTTGATCAACGTCAACCATTGATCAGCTTCATCTTCCATACGATAACCAACCAGGATAACCTTCTCTTCTTCAGAACATTGAAGGATGGAGAAGATATTTCCATTGGAGTTTATCCATTGTTCAGCGATCGTGGGATCAGATGATCCACTAAAAGTATGAGGCCTTTGTCTCATTAAGCTCTCGATAGTGACTTGTTCCTTCTTAGGGGGGTTTGGACGTTCCTCTTGACCCGTGTTTCTATTCAAAACTTGAGTTAGCTGAGAGAGAAGCATGAAAAAGTTCAGGATTCCCGCCCCCATTTGATTGGGTATCTAATTAGTACAGTCATCACACTGATCTTCACAATGGTTGTTATACTGAGTCCTCCTATTACCGGCCATTGGCTGGAATAAAAGGAAAGTTAGGGGTAACACATAAAGGGTAATCAAAAGACAAAATTTGATGACTTATAAATAAACTTTAATTTCTTTCACTCATGATTCTATAAGATTCAATCTAGGATTTTCATGATCTACTTTCGAACAAATATTTTTGGTGGAATTTTTTGTAATTCCCTTAATAAGGGTTCATACTAAGATTGTGAATTTACCAAAGCATATCCCCCGGGAGTGTCGTAACCAAGAGTGAAGCAAGGCCCGTTGCCCTGCACCAGTTCTCATTCGAGTCTAGCTCAAAGCGGTGTTTTCGGGTTTTACCACTAGGATACATCCGTGCCAGAGCCGCCTCTACCTGCTCGTATCCAGACATGGATGTATTTTCTTGATAAACCACTTACTTAGTATTTACCAAAACATAGGGATGTTTTTATTATACTTATTCTTGTATCTAAGGAATTACTAGGGTTTCCTAATCCCAAAAATAACCAAACCTATCCTCTGATACCAAATGTGACAATCGGGTCCCAATGACAGCACAACCACCCCGCATTAACAAGGCCGTCGGGTCCTGGCCCACCAGGTACCACCAGTTGACCCGCAGACACATGGGCCCCACACCAGGGTCCACCCACGTGCCTGAACAGGTCATCTGACTAATGATAGTTCCCACAGGCCAACACATGTCATTTCCAGTGTGCTTTGTCCTCACTCATACACACCTTGGGAAACTTCCTAGAAGGTCACCCATCCTGATCACTACTCCAGGCCAAGCACGCTTAACTTTGGAGTTCTAATCAGACAGGCTCCCGAAAAGGAAGTTGCACTTTGTTGACATGAGTCATATCATTTATCCATTTAACCCTTTATCATTTTGGGGATGTTACAATCACCCCCTTTAGAGCACAACGCCCTCATTGTGGGCCCTATAACTCAACCCAGGTAGTGCACCGCGCACTTAAGGCTTGGTTTCTCCTCTGATTCCAAATGTGACAACCTTGCTTTTATTACAAACATAACCATGATTTATTACATAAAACATCAATTGATACAACAAATAAGATCAAGAGGTTTAGTGTCTTTGGAGCTTAGTATCATTACATAAAAATTTGAAACATGAAATACAACATCTTTATTGAAAACTTCCTTTACATGACCACTACATTCCTTCGTACTTAGCATTGAATGGGATAACCTGAGGAGATGCATAAGAAAAGAGTGTGCTATAAAGCCCAGTAAGGGAGTACACATGGAATAACATGAGGAGTACAATACATGTTAGACAATAGGTATATCAATAGAGCATAAAAGAAACATGAACATAAAGGCATGATAAAGCATGATAATAATAACAGGGAAATGTGGAAACAACACTTAACATGGAATTAGCATGAGCCAAGGCTCATTGCACATAAAGCATGAGTAAACCCTCATTGCACATGAAGCACGAGTAAACCCTCGTTGAAATTGAATTAGCATGAGTCAACTCTCATTTCACATGACGTATAATGATACTATACTTTACCCAATTCATTGGAGCACTATAAGGGTGCACCCTTCTTAAACATTTCATTTCATGCATAAGTGTGCCACATGGATCATAAAACATGGATTCATAAAACATAATCATTTATTAAACGATAATGGAATGTTGAATTAATACATGAAACTTTGTAATCAATAAGTAAAGGTGCATAAAGATGGATACCCTTGATGGAGAAATGGGCATGGTATCTACTACACAATGGCATTGGCTTAGAAAATCATTGAGATTTCGGCAGCGTAACGGTGTGACATAAGAATTCATAAAAATGGTTGATGAGATAGAAAGGGGTTATTCATCATATTTACGTGTAATGTAAAATAAGGAGGTCATATAGATACATGTACCAACAATTGTAATGGAATTTCAATTCATGATACAAAATTATTGCTTGAATGTAAAAGAAGAGAGAGAAGTTCCTTTCGAAATTTCGATATAGTGACGGGTGTACATGGGAGGAATTTAATGAGAGAGAAAGGAGCCTCCTATCATTCAAACAATAAGAGGTTAGTATGGGGGAGGTGTGAAACCATAACCCAAAATTCATAATTGAAATTAAAAGGACAATACATCTTAATGAAAATTGACAAAAATGAGAAAGGAAGGAAAAAACTCTTACTTGGAAGTGTGATTCCAAAGGCAAGAGAGAGGCTTGTGAGAGGATTCTTGGGAGCTTGGGTCACCTTTGGAGGATTCTAGAGAGAGTAGGGTAGAGTTTGGACAAAATCCAAGGGATTTTAGTGAGGATGAAGTGAGAGCTTGGGTGGGTTTATATAGGAAAGGTGAGGGAATTCTTTATTATTTCGGTTTGGGTCCCCTTAAATTAAATTAATCCAAACCACAAACCATCCCATGGTTTTTACCCATGTTTTTTGGCAAATGGAAGAGGAAAAAAATATTTTATAAGGCCCAAGTCCTAACTTTTTAAAATAATAAGGTTTCTTATGTCGAGGTGAGTCATACTCCAATGGTAATTAATTTAAAAAGGCAAAGTGTTGAATATGTCTTGAGGGGTCCATTAATGCTTTGAAAAGTAAGTCAAACAAACCCAATATCACATTATTTTAATGATGAAACATATATTGGCCGAAAATAAGGATTATGGTATTTTGTTTACATCACCATTGGGTCATTATGATGTCATAAAACACATCATAATTTCAAGTGATCACTATTCATTAAAGCCTTATATTTATAATAATCAAGTGATCATTGTTCAATGGCTATATTAGAAACGGTCACAATTCTTAACATAAAACCAAAGAAGTTGACATCTTATAAAAACATTTTTCATAAAGAGACATTTAACTGGATCGAGAGGGATTTTCTATTAAAGAAACATTGGGTCGTTACATGTGTTTTGAATTTTGAAAAATGGATTACATATTTGTAATTAGGGGGTCCAAATTGTTTAAATAGGTACCTTTTATTTTTAGACATTATGAATAGTAACGTTAGTAATTAATTTATATACCATAGTTAAATGGTAAATCTAGTAAATAGTGTTAACAAATAATATTATAATAATATTAAACTACCCTAACACATGTCCTAATACAATTTTATCAGATATACTCATCCATGTTCATCCTTGGGTCGATTTTGGGACCCCATGAAGTCACTTTGATGTGAAAATGACATTTTATAATGATTAAGTTTAAGTATAGAAAAATATAACATAAACATGAATTTTTTACTAAAAACATTTATATGGGGTAATATAATTGAAATAGTCAACTATAAATATTCATTAGAAATATAAAAAGATTTAATATGTCATGGTATTTTATTTATAATTTTTATACATTAAATCAAAATATATATTTATGACACAATTATGATGTAGTGGATACTTTATTAATGAATGATTTAAATAAATTAGATTATAAATATTAAAATAAATTTATTTTAAAACCTTTTATGCCATTTAAGAATTTTATGGATGAGTATAACTTGTTATATTTTAATTAATGATGTTTTTTATAATGTCTCAATTTGTTATTGATTTTTAAAAAGTCATGATTTGAATAGTATAAAAATTGACATAAATATGTTTAAAAAACTATTTATTAAATAATATAATTTTACATAAAATCTAAGATTCATTAAAATGGCTTAGATAATGTTTAAAATATAATTAACTATCCACTTGAGTTTTTATTGTCATTTTATTTTAACTATATTAACCATATATTATGAATATACAAGAAGACCCAGTAAGAGTTCAATTACATAACAAATGGGTTAATGCAGTGATATAAGGATAAAATTGTGACCTAGACATTTACAAAATGTATTGGTTGAGTGTTTTTCAACCCAAAAGCATCTAATCATTGAAATAAAAAAAATTGGGTCTTTTGGATTCCGAAAATAATTTTATAAGAATATTATACTTCAAAACTTCACTAAAGTACCCCGCATCCCTCTAATAAAAGAGAATCACCCCTACCCATTTCATGGAACCTCTAAATCCCCCAATCTATTCCAACCTCTATCCAAATATGCTACTAAAATCCATCTATTCCTCCTATAATCCTCACCTATGGGTGAAGGCAATTCAAGATAGTATTTTTGGCTCAAATCAAAGGGATTTACACATTTTAGAGGTAGTGTCTTCTCTATAGTTCTTTCCCATTATTTTACTTCTTCACTCCATATTATTTTATTATTCTTTGATTACATAAAAATAAAACTATCCAAAATATACTAGTATTTATTTATGAGAAATATTATAACTACACTTACTGACACCTCTATCTAATGGATACAAATATACTATTTCTATATATGGCGAACTGCTACCTCATGAAATGATGATTATTCGATTGTCCCATACCACCTCCCTGGGTGTTAATTATGATGAAACAATATTTATTTATGATTTATATAAAATTTTAATTTTCCCTATTCTTATGTATTTTTATTGAAAATATTTATTTATGCTTTTTGTAATGTGTAAATATGGTAATTTCATTTGAGAATGTACAGATTACTTCCACCTCAAAGTGATATGACACATTCATGCCATACATAGAACATATAAAGGATGGTGTTGATGAACATATGTAACATATATAAAATATGATATTATTCTGAAATTATAACATACCTATGTTTTATTTAGTTTTAATTACTTTAAATTTGAAAAATAAATGAAAGTTGTCTTCATGCAGACGTATGGATTACCATATTCATGAATGGTGCATTTCATTTCATATCTAGAAATGTTATATACTATTATAAATACATATATTTACTGGATATATATGATATTTAAATCATGAATATAATTTTGTAGAAAATATACTTTTGACCACAAGGATAAATTGTCGTTATGACAAGTTCATTTTTTACTCAAGTACCGAATATCAACAAAATGACCGATATTAACATAAATAATTATGTAATGTTTATAACATGGTAATAAGTTATATAAAAGGAATAATAAACCTTAACAAGTATCTGAAAGAATAAAAATTTTCTTAATTTTATTATTTACAAAGAACAAATAATATATGTGATGATTCCGACTAAATGTAAGGGACTTCATCTCAATCTCTTTTAATTGAGGCATAATTAGTTTTACACAATAACTTATTTTATACAATGTATAATTATACCATTTTCCTTTTAATTTAATTAAATTGTTTTAAAAAGGAATTTTTTTCAATGAATCATCTTACTAAACAACAAATGAAATTATTATTTTTAATGTAGATGATGATAATGTCCTTTCCACTATCATGATCATTATATGGTATTTGGCTTTCTTAACAAGTCGTAATTTTTTTAAAAGGAAAATAAATACCATATTAAAATGGTTTTGAAATATTAGTGATTATGTCAATTTCTTGACATGATATTTTGTTATTTTAGTGTGGAAATGATATATTTCTTTTATACTTGTTTTATGTGTTATTAATATGTTTTGTTTCTTTTTAATTGTTTACATATATGGGTGATTCCATGATAAACCAAGGGTGGGTGAGCCCACTATTTCTCTTCAATGAATTTGGTAACATGACAGAGGTAAATGTTAATGTTACTCTTAGAAGATTTTGGTAATATATTATGATGGGTATTACAAATGTAACTCCCTATGTTTTTTTGAAAGCTACAATGTAAGTATGTTATGGATGTCACAGGTTACCATTATGATTTACTATTTCTATGTTTTATTAATAAATCATATGATTTCATTTTGTATGTTCTATAGATTATGTTTTACAAATGAAAAGTATGATTTCATTTATTTGTATGTATTTATGGGCTAATACTTTCTTTCATTATTTTATAACACATAATAAGGTTTTTATGCTCATCCCACATTTTTGAATTTTTTTTCACATGGTATAAGGAATAGTAAGTGAATGGAATATTTTAAGAAGACTTATATCAAGAAATAAATTCTTGTTATTTACAGAGTTTTATTTTGCTGAAAAATATTGGTTAGAGAAGAAGTGCCTACTTTTTAATTTTTTAGATGAAATGTAATAGTTATTTCCTAATTATCTACAACACTAAACCTAAAAATATCCCCAATGTCAAATTCTTGACTTAAATCAAGATTACGTAATGATTAAGGGAGGGTCCTTACAAAGACACATAACTAAATCTTATTGGTCAATTATATATCGACAATAATCATCAATGTTTATATTTATTGACCATTCGGATCCATATAAAAAAGATTATGACACTTATATTATTTTTTTTCAAAGTGATGTTAAACATAACACGTTCATGTTTTAGTTAATATAAGAAATTTAATGATGGAATTTAGAAATTATATATTTGACTTAATTTATTGTTATGAAATATAGTTGATTTATCTTTTTAATTTTATTTTGTTTTTAATTTTTATACAAAAAATATGTTTATTAAATAATTCCACAAAACTGATGTTGAAATTTTTTTATTAATGGAAATATCAAATTAATGTTACTAAAAATATTAAAATTTATATAATTTACGATTAATAATATATAAAATGAAATTTATCTATTAAATTTACACCATTGGGATATAATGGAATATTTTTTATAGGATAAAATCTTATTTTGATACTTATTATAATCCAAGTATTTAATATTGTCATAATTGAAACTCTTGTTTTGTCAAAATAATAATTTATTAAATTATATAATATAATAAAACAATTTCAAAATTATATAATAAAAATGATATACTCTGAATTTTTTTAAATTATACATTTATGATTTAATTTAAATCAAAATAATAAATACCTCTCCCTTATAATATTAAACTATTTGTTACCCAAGTTAAAATTAAATAAAAATACTATGTGATAAATTAAAATGATAAGGTGTAAATGTGTATAAAAACTTGTCTAAAATTTATTAAATGGTGAGATTAAAACATTATCTTATCTCATATTTTTAATTATAACATTTTGAGGTTTTTTATATTGTTTAATTTAATTATAAATTAATACATTCAGAAATTACAAAAGTGCCCTTAAACTCAATTATAAAAGATCACCTCCTCTCTCACCTATTAACTTCACATTGAGACTATAATATTATCCATAACCTAACCATTTACCTTATAAAAATCTCTATTCACATTCTTGTTGTTATTGTATTCTAAAAATACCAACTCTAGTGCCTTTAAGAGAATATTTAGAGGGAGTACGTCGAAGAAGAGATAACCTCCTCTACTAATTTATTCAAATTATATCTTCTTTTACTTATTATTCTTGAGTTGATTCCATTATAAAGTAATAATAATAGTATATATTATATTATGATATGTTATTATGGTTATGTAACAACCATATTCAACCTTCTATATATCCTATGAAAAATGAAATCACCACACGTGTGTACGTACGGCTTCTTGTCTCCACATCGTGGTGTAATATGTTTTTCACCACCATCATTCTTGGATAGATATAAAAAAGGAAATAATATCTATATATTATTATAATAAAATTATATGGATTCTAGAACAAAATATATACCATCCATTTTTATACCATTTTAAAATTATGGGAATGATATTGTCACTCGTCAATACGTACGACCTACAATCTCCATGATGTGATGTGATTCATTCTACATGATATTCATTAAATAATATTATATAAATTAATTTAATGAATGAATATGATATATATTATAATAATATAATTCTATAAATGATATAGATATAACCAATGAATATGAACTTGTCTAACAAAACATGAGTATGAAAATAAACAAGTTAATACATGATAGAAAGGTATTAATATTACTAAAAAAACAAATGATAATATGATCATATATGTTAACTACTATTATGGAATAAGTAAAATAGAATTACTTAAATCATTATACTGGAGGTTTGGATACAAAAAAGGGATAGAGGACCTAAGGTAAGAGATAATTTTTAAATCTCATTATTATATGAGTTTGTTTAAACATAAGTATTTTCTGGGTTATATTTATCATCCATGTCCATGTGTCCTAATTATATATTCAAAAATATTATGTCTATTCTTCTAAAATTTATTAGATTCACCTTTAATCATTTTTGAAATTTTATTAAATGAAATTAAAATAATCTTTTTTAATTTTCGATAAGATGTACTTTTTGACTTTTCTGAAAAAAGTATGAGGAAAATGTTTTTTTAACTTATATGGAATGAACAAGTTTTTACGTTTTCATAATGAATTATTTCAATGAAACATAATCTACATGTTTATATGTTTATTTTCAAATAAATTCTTTTCATTTAAAAATTCATGACATTTGGAGGAATGAATTTTTTTGAATATGAAAGGATATCTTCCTCAGGAATGAATTTCAATTATTTAATCAAAATTATTTTTCATCTAATATGAAAGTATTTAATGTGTTTGTGTTTCAATTATAATATCCCTATTATTCTTATGGATTCATTATTTTTTTTATTGAATACTAATTATGAAATCCATTTGTTTTACATGGATTATGTTATGGTCAAGTGTTTTTAAGAAACCCATTTTAATCCTTGGGTTATGCTATGATGAATGACTTCTGTTTTTATGGAACACGTAAGAATGATTTAATTATGAGATTCGTGAGACCTATATCTCCCTCTAATTAATAGGATATATATTTATATCTAATGAGATTAAAAGGAATAGAATGAAAATTAATTTAGGTTTAGTAATACAGGGCCAGAATGGCATGTAAATCCAGTTCAGTAATATAGGGTTAGAATAGAAAATAAACTTGGTTCAGTAATTGAATTTTCCCACAATGATGGTCCTGGGAATGAGCCTTGACTAATACGGAAATGATTTTATTTTATGCCTATGTGTTTTCCATAATTCCATGTTTTATGGAAATTATATTTTCTCGTGTATCATGTCCCTTTTTGATTTATACCTTATGAACTACCAGGATTTATTTCACGACCCAAGATGTTGATATTTTTCATAAATTGTATGATTTTAACTAGTTCTGTACATATATTTACAAATTTTTTTGTTTTGTTTGATATTTTTCATGTTTAACCTTACAGATAATTTTATCCAACCACTTTTATGTTTCTTATACCCATGATATGAAATAGTTTATTAATTAAGGTGTGTCAAAATGGGTTCTAGTTATGATGTAAAACAAAGAAGACAATGTAGTTGTTTTACGAATTAGTTTTTTATGTTTCATAGTTTATAAAGACACTAAAATAATACGGTATTTTTGTTTCTGTTTGTGTCATGTATTTTGTATTCAGAAAAATTAATGTAATTTCCATGTATCTCAAGCTTATGTCCTTTACAGTTGGTATCAGAGTAAAGGTTTAGTCCACCTTTAGAAACTAGGATGCAGACGCTCTAGTCATATCCCTAGAGATATTTCAAAAATATGTCTCGGTATATCCCTAAGGATAAGTGTAAATATAGGTTAAAATCCTTCAATATAGGTAATTATCATTGTTAACAATGTATTAAACCTAATATGTTATATATTTAAAGTACATCCACATGAATGTGTTGGTTTCCTAGTATTATTTTTTCCTCTCACACTATACATTCTATGTTGTAGACAATGGTTGGAACCTGAAGGAACCATGTTAATGATCAATGCAATGGGAAATGAAATTATTTTCCTCATAAACAATTTACTGTTATGTGATATGGAATGAAAAATCATATCACTATACTTACACAAGATATAAATCATTCTGGACTTTCAAACGAGCAGAGAAGGGAACAACATTCTATTGAGTCCTCCATGAGGCAACATCTACTTTCTGTTAGTGGGTATTCTAATTCACTTATTGCTGAATAATGGATTATTTAAATTTAAAATAAATTTTCTATTATTCACTATTTGAAACATGAAAAATTGATTTTATTTGTATATCTTTTTGAAGGCAAAGTGAACTAGTAGTGGACTCTAATCAAAAAAATGAGGCAGTAAGGTGAATTTGAATCCGTGGTATAAGATGATTTCAAGAACATATTTATTAATAAATAATGTCCTCATATTCTTCAAATATAGATGGAAAAGGAGTTCCTTGAGCTTAATCAAAATTATGATGAATCTATTGGTATATACGAGGAAAAATTTACAATTCATGCATGGTTTGATTCTAGCATTATCATCCAACCTGAAATTAAAATTGATCTATTCTTAACTGGATTTAAACAAAGGCTTCAAAGGGAGTTAGCTATAAGATAATTTAGTAGATATTAAGATATTGTGTGTCGTGTTGTCAAGGTATATATAGAAGTTATTGTAATATATAAATCTCATGGTTTTGATAAGAAATGGATGATGGAGTTCAAGGGAAAATCTCAAAATAATGGTGAAATGAAGATGTGTGTTTTTTGATGCTCAAAGTGTTTAAAGAAGTATGGTGGAGATTATCATAATAGGACTATTAAATTATTTTTAAGTGTAGAAAAGAATGTAATCAGGTTTTTGGGTGCTGATGTAATAGGAAAATGTATCTAATGATGCCAATAGACAAAAGGATACACATAATGCACCTCCCACCCTTCAATGTTACATGTGAATGTAAATGGGGAATTTTGCAAAACAATGACCTAATATAGGTGTTATAATTGATGATCAACACAAACAACCTCTTAAGGATATTGATAGAGGAAAATTTCAATCGATCACTATAGTTGATTTTGATTATGATAATGAAATAGTAGAATGATTGAGTGTTTATTTAATGGTATTCCAGAATAATGTTGTAGAATCTCTTTTATAGTGTTATAGAATATTATAATATCTATGTAGTGGTCTACTTTGGTTTTCTAAATATATTTGAATGTATATGTTGAGTAATACTGGTAACTATGAAAAGTTATTGAGGAAATAAGGTGATGTTTTTAGAAAACACATGATTAAGGTAATGATCACCCTTAATAAAAGCATGATGTTGAGATTATGATATTTGGATAAAGAAATGTTAGACATAAATAAGTATTCTAGAAGATATTAGTTACCTTAGAACTTTTTATGGATTTATTGACATGATGGTTTTTCTATAAGGGATGAATTTTACATCTTTTTGACATATGAATTAGGAACCATAGATGTTTTATATAAGGATATATGATAATTTAGGTTATTTCCATGACTCAAAAATATATATGATTAACGTGTTAAAATATTTATAATGTGACCAAAAAGATATACATTATGATATATGGGGGATAATTGTTAATCTGAGTTAATGAACCTTTTTTAATAGTTTTCAATTTTCAGCTTTCATATGGATTTTAAGGATCTCAATTTATAGAAAGATTAAGTTAAACTGTTTTTGGAGTTTGTTAGAATAAATTATTATCACACCATAGATGGACATATGAGTTTTTCATTTCATTTTAGAACATCTTTTTGATAATGATATATGTAATGACCTATCATTCTATTTACGGATCGAATGATTTTCTAACACTTTAGGAATGAAAAATTCAACATTATTTATTTGAATAATAGATGAAGTGGAAATTGTTCAAGGCTTGACCAATCATGAGATTATGAGAAAATCATGTATGTATTTATTCTCATGTTCATAAATTTCAAGGAAAGGATCTTGAGAACCAAAAATTTTATCATAGTACCTTCTTATCTGATTAATTATAACATCCCATGAATCATAACATATTTATGGATTTTTTATTGTAAACTATTTCAAAAACCATGATCTATATCACTATTCATGAGAACATGATAGATATATTTCTCTAATATATCCATGTCTTCACTAACAACCTATGTTACCCTATGTGGAAACCCAGTAATGAGTTACTTTGGGTAACCTTTTTGTTTTCAACTTTCTTTTTTAAATTGATGTTTTAGTATTCCTTTTTATGATGTGGAGTTCTACAAAAAGAAACATTCAAGTATACAACTTATATAACCTTGATGAATTTAAATGTAGAAATTCATTTTAAGGTGGATATAATGTAACACATGTATATTTATATGAGATTGATTTTTTTATTTCTTTTATGTCTTTTGTTATATACTACGCCAAGATAACCTTTCACAATACGCAACACTGACTTAGCTTGTGGTATACAAAATGATATACCTTGCTTGTATTACACTCAATTTCATGTTTTTTTGATATAATTAATTTCATGAATGATTGATTATAATTGAATAACTAAATATTATTATGTTAACTTATAACCTAATCATTATAAGGGCGGGTATGAGCAATAATAACTTTCTTCTGAAAAACATTTTAAACGAAAATAAGTGAGTTTAAAAAATAATAAATTCACTCTTTATGGGTTTTATTAAGGTAATATATGTTTAATATATTCAATATACTATTTAATGTTTATGTTATCTGTTTTTTAAACAATATATAAGAACAAATTCGAATTTTTAGATAAAAGAAGTAATTTTAAAAAAATATTCTTTTTCGGCCATTTGACGGTGTACCCGTTATAAATCTAGTTTTTGACACTGTTATATGTTATATTTAATAAAAAAACATTTTCTTTTTAATAGGGATAAAAAATTTACTTTGCATGAATTTTTGATATTTTTCTGATAACTTTCATTTTTTGACGAATAGTAAAAATACATGAAAGTTTAATTGAAAACAAATTTTTTCATCTAAATAATTTATATTTTTAAATTTTATTAGTGAATGAATTTAATTTAGAAAAATAATATATTTTTATAAGTCAATATAATTTATTTCATTGGAATTATGTTTTCATTTAGTTTTGATGTAAAATCATTTAAATCTTTTGCAATGTTTTATCTTCTAAAACTCATTTTCATTCTAAAAATGGGATTAATTTTAAATTAATTACTAAAAATTATATGTTTTTAATTTCTAAAAATGGATTCCATATTTAAAATTATTACGTCTAAATTATTTAAATAGTATTTTTTTAATTTTAGGAATTATGAATAGTAACGTCATTAATTTTTATTAATACGGTAAAAATAGAAATCGAGTAAATAAGGTTAAATATTATATTAAATAATTACCATAAAACTTGTACTAATATTATTAGATGAGTGATATTAGTCCTAAACCATCCATTGGTCAAAAGGATACCCTTTGAAAGCCACTTGGATGACATGGAAATATTTAATATATTTTATTTAAAGACAAGTTAAATATATCTTACTCTAATTTTAATAACTGAATAATTTTTAATAGAAGGTTATATAGAAGATAAATTCTACTATAAAAACACATTTGAAATATAATTTTTTATATTGATCATGGTAATTTATTTTTAATTGTTTGGAAACAAATATTTACATTAAATGTTAATATATTGATTATACAAATTATTTAATTGATGAAAAATATATAATCTAATTTTTATTAAAATGATAATAACACATTTAAAAACCACTTGGAAAAATCTTATTAGTAGAGTATATATCGACCATAGTCATTTAGGAGCCTATTTATTAACATTTTCAAGCCTTGTAGATGGGATAAAGACACTTATATTATTTTACTTAATGTGATATTAATATTGTCACTTAAATGTTTCAATTAGTATAACATTTTTAATGATTTATTTTATAGAAGATATACCAACTAAAAGTATTTTTCTGAAATATAGTGTATTTATATTCTTAATAGTATTTTATTTCTAATTTTCAATCAAAAAATAAGCATATTAAATAATTACACAAAACTAATGTTGAAATTATTTTATTAATGGAAATATTAAATTTGTGTAATAAAAAATATTAAAATAAACATAATTTTGGATAATTAATATATCCAATTAATTTTTTACATTAACTTGACCCCATATGGATATAATAAAATATTTTTTTCTAATATAACAAATTATCTTGATATTTTTAAAAATTCGGGAATTGAATATTTTGAAAATTGACACTATTGTTTTATTATCAAAATAATGATTAGTTATATTAATTAAAAACATAAAACATTTTAAAAAATATATAATAAATATTATATTGACTAAAATTTTCTAAATTATTTTTATATTATTTAATTTACTTTATCTAAGGAAATATTGCACCCTCTTAATATTGAATATTTGGTTACTATATTTTAATTGAAATATAATAACTAAGTGATTAATTAAAATAATAAGTTTTAAATAGATAAAAAACTTGTATAAAATTTATTGGTTGATGAGATTACAACATTATAATATCGAATATTTTAAATAAGGAAATATTGGACGTTTTTGGATGTGGTTTGATTTTATTACAAATTATAATTTTTGGAGAGTCCAAAAGTGCCCCTCATCTCAATTATAAAATGGTGCCTCCTCCATCACATATTAACTTCACATTGATTATTTAATATAGGCCATACCCTACCCATTTCCCTTTTAAACTTTCCTAGTTACATTTTATAGGATCTTTTCTTCTAAAAATTCCAACTCTAGTGCATTTAAGTGGAGCTTTAGAGGGAGCACATCGAAGAAGAGGTAATCTGTTCTACCAATTATTTCAAAATGTTTTTTATTCATCTTAAACTTCAGGAGTTTTTTACATTATAAAGTAATAAATATAGTATAAATTATATTATGATATGTTATTATGGTTATGGAACAACCATATTTCACCTTCTATCTATCCAACAAAAAACAAAATCATCATGAGTCCATACGTACGACTTACCGTCACTGCATCATGGTGTAATTAGTTTTTCACCACAATATTACATGGATGGATATCATGATGGAAATAAAATCTATCTATCATTATTTTGACATTATATAGATTCTGGGAAAAAAATATATCATACACATTCATACCATTTCACAATTATGGGAATTATATCGTCACTCATGCTTACGTAAGACATAGCGTCTCCACGATGCAATCTGATTCATTCTACCTGATATTCATTAAATAATGATTATAAAAATGAATTGAATAAATAAATAGTATATATATTATACTAATATCATTCTGCAAATGATATAACTATAAATTAATTAGAGTAACTTATCTGACAAAACATGTATAAGAAAATAAAAATGTTAATACCCGATGGACAGGTAATAATTTTACTAACAAATAGATGATAATATGATCAAATATGATTACTATTCCTATGGAATAATTCAATTGAATCATTTAAATCATTATACAAGAGGTTAAGATACATACAAAGGATAGCGGACCTATGGTAAGAGATAATTTGGCAATCTAATTATTATTCGAGATTGTTTATATATAAGTATTTACTGGAGTATATTTATCATCCAGGTCCATGTTTCCTTATTATGTATTCCAAAATATTATATATATTCTTATAAAATTTTTTAGACTAAATTTTTACCATTGGGATATTTTATTAAATGGTATAAAATGAATATTGTGTCATTTACGATAAGAGGTACCTTTTGACTTTACCAGAAAAAGTACGAGGATATTTTTTAACTTATACAACATGAATATGTTTTTACATTTTCATAAATCTTTAATTAAATGAATCTTAATATACTCATTTTTTATTTTACTTTCAAATAAATTATTTTATTTTTATTTTATTTGGTATTATGAGAAAATAAAAGGATTTTTGATTAAGAAAAAATATTTTACTCAATAATTAATATCAAGTGTTCAATAAAAAGTATTTTCCATCTAGGATGGAATTATTTAATAGTTTCATGTATCATGTATAATATCCCTATTATACTAATGGCTTTATTATGTTTTTTATGTAATGATATTTATGATATCTATTTGTTTTACGAGGATTATGTTATAAAAGAATTATTTTTAAGAAACACATTTTATTCGTTGGGTTATTCCATGATGAATGATTTATGTTTTAGTGTCACATATAAAAATGATTTCATTAAGAGGTGGTTTCGACCTGTATATCAGTCAAATTCAATGGGTAATGCTTTATATGTCATGATATAGAAATTAATGGAACAACAAGTAAATCTGGTTCAATAATATTGGGCTGGAATGACAAGTAGATTTGGTTTAGAAATACAGGGATGGAATAGAAAGTAATCCTGGTTCAGTAATACAATTTTTATACTATGATGGTCTTAGAAATGAGCCTTGTCTAATTTGGAAATGATTTTTTATGCTTATGTTTTTTCCACAATTCCATGTTTTATTCCAACCCAATTTTCTCATGGTTCTTGTTCCTTTATGATTTATTCTATATGAACTACCAAGATTTATTTCAAGAATAATTATTTGGATATTTTTTATACATGGCACGATATTTAAATGTCATTTTTATGTCTTTACATTTTTATTTTTATTTTTTTATATTTTCCATGTTTACCTTTACTAAGCATTTGAGCTCCCCCCTTTTTTAGGTTTCTTTTCCCTAAGATATGAAGAAGGGTAGTAAGTAAGATGTGTCAAAATGGGGTTCTAGTTCTGAATGAAAATATATAAGACGATTTAGATGTATTATGAAGTAGTTATTTATGTTTACCAGTTACAAAATAAACTAAAATAATATGGTCTTTGGGAATCTATTTGTTTCATGTATTAAGTATTCCAAAAAATTAATATAGTGACCATGTATGCCAAGCTTCAGATTTTTATAATTTATATGTCTCTTTATGAAGTATTATAAAGAAATATGTTTAGAAACCTAAAAACTGGGATGAATTTAAATAAATAAATCTATTTTTACCAAAGCAAGTTGTAGAAATTTAAGATATGGTTATATCCATTCCATAGAACATCAAGGAAACTCATAGTCTACGGAATACTTATACCAACAATCATGAGTAAGATCTAAAATTTTATGTTTGTGGAATGTTTTTCATGTGATTTTATACATGGAATAATGTTATTAGATTTAGAAAGAATGAAAATAAGATTCATAGGTATATTGAGCCCTTTAAAATTCTTGATTGAATTGGTAATTTAGGTTATCACTTGGCACTCCCAACAAACCTTGCTTAGGTTCTTGATGAGTCCTATATCTCTCTCTTAATGAAGTATGTACATGATAATTCAAATATAATAAACTCATTTCTTATACTATTGGGGCATTATATAACATATGAAAAAAATAAATATAAATCATAGATCATACAGATAAATTCAAGTAAATAAGAAAAATATCGATTTTTTGAGTTCTTTAGAGGAATAATAAATTTGAGGAATCTACAAGGGAACCATATGATGTGATTAAATAGAAATTTCATTATTTAACTATATAATATCAATATAATTTAAAGTAATAATTTCATTTTATGTTGGTTAGAATATAAAACCCTAATATTTTATATTTATTTCCTTTGAAATAACACATTATTTATTTGAGTACATTCATTATATGTACCCATGAGTTTGTACACACCAAAATATTGGAAACCATTATAACCTAGATGTTTAATTAGTAGTTATAAATAGTGAAAACCACAATAAAAAAATCGCAACGTGTTTTATAAATGCGAATTTATTGATTAATTCAAAATAAATAATTTCATAACATTTAATAATGTAATATTATGATTCATAAATATATTTTCTTCAAAAAAAGTTTATCACTTTTCATACACACGAACATTATAAATAATTTCAAATTTTTTTTATAAATTTGTTTGAGAAATTGAATATAATAATTATAATAATCATGAAAATATTATCTCATGGGGAGTTTTTTGGATTTTATTAAATTGATGTGTTTTTAGTGAATACTAAAAATACCAATTTCTATACAAATTATAATTTAGTTTCAATTAAAAGTCTCTTTATGTTTTGAATTTTTTAATAAATTAAAATAAACCTCATTTACTTATATATAACATTATTAATTACATATTAATCATAATTATAATTAATTTTTATATAGGTTAATTTTTAGGCTTAAAAAAAGAAGGTATCTTGCATTTAGTTTCAAGCGCTCAGGCTGAGTGTGGTGCAGTTTTTTTCCATGTATGTAAATTAATGTTTGAATTGCTATTTTTTAATAAATGATGATTGTAAATTGACTAACTATAATTTTTTTAATTTAGGTATATACACAAGATTCTTTTACAAAATGAATGAACGATGATTTAGAGTTCTATATAACTAGAGTACATTTCCTTGGAAGTCGTAAATATGAAGAATGATGATAGAGTTAAATATATATCTGAGAGATTATCAAAGACAGAGATTAAATGCTGGTTTATTCCATTTTTTGATAAGTAATAACATAAACATAATTACGAACTAATAATCATTATAATGTCATTAATTGTGAACTTTTTCTTTTGTAGGGGAAATTGGATGTTAGGTGTATTTTTCCCATGTGAATGCATCTTATATTGGTTTCACTATTTATTAGGACTAATTCATAATCCATTTTCCACAATATTAAACAAATATGTTTTTATTTTTATTTTTTATAAGTTCATTATGATTAATTTTTATTTTTTAGACATGTATTATTAGTTCATATATATGAAAATGTAGTTTATGGAAACTATTTAACAAGGACTACATGTTAGTAAAGAAACTAAGGACAATAAAATATGTGGAAGTACAAGTAATTAGTTTTTATATAATATTTTTTTCCTGAATTTATTGTTATATATTGTATTTATTATCAATTTACTATTTTATAATTGTAGTGTCATCGTCAAAATGGAAATGTTGAATATGGTTATTATATTTTACAATTCATTTGTGAGATAATCACAACTGGGGAAACTATTAATTTTCATAAGGTTAGTTGTATTACTTTTTTTTTATTTTTTCAACCATATTGTTTTATTTTTCAACCTCATATCATTCAATATTATTGTAGGTATTCAATGATTCACAGTCTTATTCCCAATCTGAAATAACCCATATTCGATCTACTTTTACAAACTATTTGTTAAGTCTGATTAGGATTTGAGGTATGTATATTCTAATATTTATAAATAATAATTCAAATCGGTTCAGAAAACCAACTCTTTTGATATATTAGGTGTTTGAACCTACTATAATCAAATTAATGCTTCAAAAATAACAAAAAATGAGCCTGCCGTAAATTTCAGGTATGTCTAATCAAAATTTTTTTAACATTCAACATTGTCTTTTTTTTATGCGTGGTATATGTGAGTTATAGGTTTTTATTAAATGATAAATATTTTTGGATTGTTCCTGTATATTGTGTTTTTATTGGGGTTTCGATATTTTTAGAGGTGTAATTTTCTAATTTTTCTAAAAAAAATTAATTTATTCCATCAGTTATTTTAAAAACTGACTCTAAAATTTTAAAAAAATAAACGGGGGGGGGGGGGGGGGGGTTACGACGATTTTATCGAAACCCGATGTCGAAACATGGATTTTGGCATCGGTTTTCAATAAAAAAGATGCATATAACCCTTCATAATTGGCCTTCGGCGTCAGTTTTTTGTAAAATCGACACAGAAACCTCAATTTCGAATGGGTTTAGGCGTCGGTTTTATTGTAAACCGATGCCAAATCCCTTAACGAAATTAATTTCCATTTTCAGTTTTATAATAATCGTTGCCGAAAATCATATTTTTTACATCACCTTTATAGACGTCGGTTAAAAACCGGAGTCAAAAATATAAAAAATGACATTAAATTGTTTTTTTTCACCAGTGGTATTAAAATTGTTGAACTTAATGGAAGGGTAAATAAACCATATGGATACACTTTACTCCTATGATTTATAGGGAGAATTTATTCCCTATAATAAAGCCCATTAAGCTATAAAATAGGTTTAATGTTGTAGAGAAATAAAATGAGTCCCAATAAAGTGTGTATTAAGAACCAGATTATGAGAACTCAAAACAACACTCTTGGAGGCTAAAAGAGAAATCTTGAAGGAAAAAATAATAAGTTTTTCTAACTATAGAGAAGGAGGACGAGTATATGAAGTTGACTCCATGATGGAATATATATTACAAGGCAAATATTTTGGACATCAGGGAAGTGGTTTTTCAATGTTGTCATACACAATCATCATGAAGGAAAAATAGAAAGATGATATGGTTAATAAATCCATAGGCGCGATCCAGCAACGATGATACCCAAGAAGAAACTTTTTCTAGTGTGATTGATTCTACAATTATGGAAATCTCAATCCAAATAACTATTAAAATGTTCAAATGCATGAAAAATGGAAAGCAATTGGGTTTTATGGCTACACATGATGATGAAGAACAAGATGAGTTTATTACATTCCATTACCAAAATATGAAAAGGGAAAAGGAGAGATGTAAAGTGATGGATTTTTTCCCTCCTGACCAGTCCTATTCCTAAACATAAAGAATATCAAGGTACCCCTCTCTAGTATAATTTATTATGGCTAATTGTTTTTGGAGAATTTCATAATTAAAGGGGATTCATATTCAATGGGGTTATTTTTTTCAAAGATAATATAATTAATTATTCTAGAGAAGCACAAGTACATTGTGATTATTGCAAATCTAGTTCAGAAAATGATGTGTCCCTATTTTATATACTATTAATAGATATGAAAAATTGTTTTAATAAAAAATGTATGAGGTATATTTTTACAAAACATAATAGACTATTAATCCTTAAAGAATTTTTTTAACCCAATTAGGATCTGAAATACATGGTGTTCAAATGATATAATTTTTTTAACTTAATCCACTTTTGAAAAAAAACAATGTCAAAAATATATAAAGTGGTATCAATTATATCATCATGTGGTATTTTTTTCAAAAAAAAAGTCATTTAATTTTATATACTAAAAATTTGGTGTGATGTGATGGAGATCACAGTTTTTTATTTGAAGGTGGATGTGATAAATCTATTATGTGTGTTTCTTGGTATTTTGGTGTGACATGGACAACCTTGTTATTGTATATAAAATATCTTGTTTCCTAACCCGAGCTTCGGTTTAGTATTATTAGATTATTTATTTACATCTCAAATAAATAGTTGTAAATTCACATAGTGAATCCCTTATGAAAATATAGTATGAATATATATTGTCTTCCATAACATCTTTTCAAAGGATTTTGATAATTAAAAAGTGGATGATGCTAAAGAATTATGCCTTTTTTGAAATAAGTGGAAAAAATATCTCCAATAGGGAGTGAATAAGATATGAAAAATGGGTAGTTGATATTTCTTGTAATATTTTACTATGTTAAGGGGGAGATGATGTGGAGATTATGTCCTTATATTAAGGGGGATAATGATGAAAAGGGTATTCCAATATTTATAGAAGGATGTTCGGAAAGTACCATTGAATTTGATGGTTACATTGTATTTAATTGAATATAAGAGGGATAATAATGTATATTATTAGGGAGGAATAAGATATCACTAGGGGAGGTACTTATAGGGGTGTATTTAACGAGTGGATGTACATGTATGTTGGGTATTGTCAATAAAATACTAAGGGGGAGATTGTCAAAAATCCTAAAGGATTGAATTTGGATTTATTAACTATAAGTTTTCTCAATGTTTATTAAAAGTATGGATTTTTATGGTTAATGAACAATATGTGTGTTGGTGTCTCAATGTATCACGTTATAGTTTTTCCTATTAGCATTGTTGACAACATACAATGAAGTTGACCAATGAGTTGAAGTGCTACTTAGGATATTTATAGCTCCCAATTATGATGGGGATGACATGTCGTTGACATAAATATGACTATTTATTCTTATTATAAGTTCCAAAAAAGTAGTTTTTGGAAAAATTGAATATTTTTCGAGGTATTCCGGAAGTGAATTTCATGAAGCGTTTTTCACAAGAGTGCAAGCTGAAAAAATGAGAATGACCATACAGTAATGGTGGCCATGATAGCCATGTTGAGAGGAGATATAATCCAAATACATCGCTAGTTCTACCCCATTCCATATATTACTTTTTATATGTGAGGTAACACACTAATATTTTGAGAATTTTTTTTTCAAATTAATTTATTTTTTTGATATTTTGATTCATTTCACATGAAACTAGAAATAGTTCCTTATATATATATATATATATTAAAACACTAAGTGAAATATTTATTTCACCCAAAATACCAACTTTTCTTGCACTACACACTATATTGACATGGTGTATGTTCTATACAACATCGACTTGACGTACAACCCACACAACACTGAGTTGGCGTATGATACACGCAACACTGAGTTTCTATGAAATATCTCCTTTTTATTTTATTAATTATTTAAATAATATAATGATAACCTAATAGTTAATCTTAGTAATATTAATATTAATAATTTATTTTCCAATAAATTTTATAACTGTTTAATATAAGTAAAAAATATTATTTTTGGTATTGTAATTTTTATGTTTTAAGCCATCATTTTATCAAATGAAATGATTCTAATAATGAAAGAAATTTTAGACAAATTTATAAATTTAATAGGATAAAATAAAATTACTTTTTGAATTCATAACTTCAAAATTATCTTAGGGTGAATTTTTGGGAGTTTCTGAGAAATTTCATTTTTTGATAAACAGTGAAAAATACTTTTTTTTAGTTAAAAACTGCAATTTTTTTAATTAATTATTAATGATAAATTATATTATTAATATTTTTTAAGGTCAAATTAGATTAATATTACATATAATAATTTATTATAATCAATTACACATTGATACTAAATATAAAACATAACAACTGTTTGAACTTTTTTCTACTTTAAAACCCCTTTATTTTGTCACATCTATGTGATTAGCACTAATTTTAATTTTTTCAATTATGTGATTAGAGTTTTAAAAATCTGACATACAAAATTAATTTAATTATAATATTTAGTGTCTAATAATACCATGTGTTAATTTTTTTACCAAAATTATTAATAATAGTGATTAAAATTAATCACAGTGTTTAAGGCCATAATAAGCTTAATTAGGGATTATACCTTAAAATTAAAAGCCAAAATGACCTATAAACTTGTCTAAAATCTATTTTATGTCTACATTTAATCAATATAACTTCCATTACATATATTTTTATGGTTTTTTAAAACTTTAATTATGTAAGAACATGTTCACACCTAATTTGATTCAAAAAAATTCATTGGAGTCCTTTTTCTTCCCTATAAAAGCCACAAAATATAACCATTCCCCACCCCTCTCAAGAATCTTATGTGAATCTAATCCCTACCTAAATTTACTCTAAAAAATCCTCTATTTGACCTTGAATCTTCAATTTTGGCAGAAAGCTTCTCAATAAATTCTTTTGGAACAAACCAAAAGGAGTTACCCGATTAAGAGGTAATGTCTCCTATCAAGCTTCTTTCCTTTGTTTTATTTATCCACCCCATTAAATATCTTTATAGAAATATTTTGTGATGAAACCAGTATAATTAATACAATTGTAATTTTGTTATGGTTATGACCAACATTTAGACACTCTTCCATCTAATGGATGTTGAACAAGCTGTTTCTGTGTACGATGAACTACTGTCTCACAAAACGATAATTGTTTACTTCTCCTTTACCACCAATTAGGGTGGAAATTATGATTGAAAATATATTTATATATATAATATATATTATAATTATTATTTCATTAATATTATTTATTACTTTTAAAATTTACATATATTTACTTTTTAT
Organism: Viscum album; assembly: GCA_963277665.1. Lineage (NCBI taxonomy): Eukaryota > Viridiplantae > Streptophyta > Magnoliopsida > Santalales > Viscaceae > Viscum > Viscum album. The sequence goes on along the minus strand of OY728150.1, from coordinate 2,053,182,885 downwards.
TTGGTGTTAATACGATAATCTCATTTGAGGAAGTGTGGACAATCACCCCACAAAACGATGTGATTCTTTCACACACCACATGGAAAGTATTAAAATTCGGTCTAATTAACTTATATGATATACATGATATTTTAATTCTAATATAATAATTTTATGTATAGAAACATATATATTCATATCTCATTTACATACTTTCTTTCAATATGATAATAAAAATAGAAACAACATTCATGCGTAGGTAAGGATTACCGTCTCCAAGAACGGTGTATTCCCTTTTGTACTGCTTTACTATATAGATTATTATATTATATATATAATTTATATAACTGATATTTAAATCATGTTTTATATTATGGAATCTTCATATAAGTATAATGAAAAAATATATAAAAAATTCATACACATGCGAAGAATAAAGTGAATATTACCTGAAGTGAAACCTTAACATAGGATCGTTAACCGTTTGGTAATATAAGGTTAAAATAAAACCATATATGGAAATAAATAAAATAATATTATTCTATAAAATATTTATAATAAAGATATATTTATTATATAGAAAGCTTGTATGAGTACAGAGAGAGTCAAGAAATAATGTAAGGGGATTTTATCTCACATTTAATTTCCATGATATACAATTTATGTTCACTACTCTATCCAATCATGTGATTTATGTACTACCCAAGATTTTATTCTATGTTTATTATACATAAATTTAGGTTTATTCACATATCCATGATATTATCCTTATTTAATAGGGTTTACTATTAAAAACTAACCAAATTGGTAAAAGAGTTTTGTCTCAATTAGTCATCATTAAGACTCATGTTTTTATTATATACCTAATTTTTTTAGTTGCATATATTTGAATTTTATATGATATATCATGAATCTATATATTATCATGATATTATATACTTCATGTAATTTAATTTCAATACATTTAGAGTCGGATCCCATGTAATGAAGTTATAAGTGTTTATTGAGACAATCTCACCGCATTTTAAGATTGTTTACCTTTATGATTCCTTTGATGAATTTTTATGTAACATCAATCAAGATCATCCTTGAATTTAATTCACATATGGTTATTCATGGTTTACTCATATATTTGTACCATATTTATAATTATTGGTACATAAGATAGTTAATAAAGTTCCTTAAGTAAGCCATAATTTACCTTCTCTTTGGTCGGAAATCATTATTCCTCCAATACCATGTTTTCTAAATATGGGTTTCGAAGAATAATTTATTAAAATTATATGGTCATTAAAACAATTTTTTTTACTTTAATCTTTTAAGAAAATCTTAAAAGGAAACTTTTATCACTTTCTAAACAAATAATTTCTTTTAACCAATTTACCATGAAAAATGAATGTTATTTTTACCTCATACGACATGTATAGATTTACCCATTTCCATTCCTCTTAAGATTAATTTCCATTTGTAAAAGTTTAATCTTTATGAAATTGTTTTTAAAAGTAATTTTCAATTAAAAAATATTATCAAATTGATTCCAATTCTTCTTTATATGTTTTCAATGTATTTTTTAGGAAAATGATTTTAAATTGTTTTATGTATTAAAACAATATTTCAAAGAAAAAAAAGGATATTTTCCCCATAAACGTTTTAAATGTTATTTAAAAATTATTTTCCATCTAATATTACATCCATTAATGTTACTAATGACATTATAGGAAATTATCTAAATTTTCTAATCATATTCGTTCTATGAATAGGTTGTACTTAATTTCACTGTCTTTATGAAGCCTATTTCCCGTTACCGAGTAACATGTTTATAAAACCCACTACATTTTGGGGTTATTATTTGATGAAATGGTTATGAAACCTATATCTTTTCGATAAATTATTATTTGACGATATGTTAATGACACACCTTTAATTTCTAGGGTTATGATTTGATGTTTGTAAAACTTGTGTATTTTTATGGGTCAAGATATGATGAATGTTTTATTATCTTGCATCAAATGTATGATTTATTTTGTTATGAGATGGGTGGGGCCTATATAACCCCACAATTAATTGGGTAATGATGGATGAATCATGAGTATTAATGTCATGTATGAACCTGATTAAATGTTCACAATCTTATAGATGGACCTGATTGTATGCACATAAGTTTATATGTGAACCTGATTACATGTTCTCATTGTAGTGTGTGAACCTAATTACATGTTTACAATTTTATTCATAGAATTGGTTTCCCATCCATATGTTTTTTCATGAAACATATTACATGTTCACAATGTCACGTGTGAACATGATTACATGTTCACAATGTTACATGTGATCATGATTACATGTTCACAATGTTATGCATGGACCAAGACTCACGTCTATAATTCTTTGAGTGAACATGAATACATGTTCACAATGTTATGTGTGAACCTAATTAAATTTTAAAAATGTTAGGCATGGACATGGTTTCATGTCCACAAGGTTATGCATGGACCCGATTACATGCTCATAATGTAATTCATGTACATGGTTTCAGGTCCACAAGTTGGTGATGGGGTCTGATTTCATGTCATTAACTCAATGAGTGAACCCATTTCTACTTATTCATGTTCACAATCTTATAAATAAATATGCATGCCACAAATTCTATGTTTTATTCCTATTTTATTCTTTAATTAAATACACATTTATTTCTTTATGATTCATATCTTATGAACTTCCAAGATTTATCCCATAACTCTTGTTTATGACCTTTATATATGCATGGTATGATCTCATAATCCTAAGATCACATTATCATACTACTATGTTAATATTTATGCTTACATGTCCCCCTTGTTAACCCTTACCACGCATCTATTCTCACCCCTTTCTTATATTTTACTTTCTCTAGGTTATGATGGAATGATTTAGGTTGATGTTATTAAGGTGAATATCTTTATGGGAGATGTCGAAAATCTTTCACTAGGATTGAAGATTATGTTTCTATGTTTCCAAATACAGTAAACTATTATGGTCCTATGGAATGTATTTTCTTAATGTTCCCAATATTCATATAAAAAGATGTAATATCCATGTATGTAAAACCTGGGTCATTATAGTTGGTATCAAAGAAAATGTTTAGTAAACCTTTGGAAACTAGGATGAGAAAATCATAGTGAGATCCCTAGGTTTATTTCTAAGGATATTTCTTGGGATGTCTCTAAGGAAAAGTATGAGAACAAGTTATCATTATGAAAAAGTGTCTTGAATTTTGGTAATGTATAGAGTGAGTGGTTACAAAGAAATATATCCATTTTTTGATACTATAACTAGATGTGGATCTACCACAGAGGTACCAAGGGGTAACAACTATGACAAGATGTTCCAGGCCTATGTTGGGGTAATCTGGTACACAACAATAGGCCTTGTTACACATCTGGTTTGACAATACCAGGGGATATGCTTTGGGAATTCACAAACTCTTCACAAACCTTCATGAAGGAGATAGAAATAAGTTTTATATGAATAAACCTGATAAACATAAGGTGTCATAGATTAAAGATGTTGTCATACTCTAGAAATCCTACCGGTGACTTTTCATGATTATTTTGTTCCTCATTACAAAATGCTTTCTTACTCTATGCTTTTGGTTTTATTCAATGGATAAAACCCAAATGAATAACCTTAATGGTAATTTTGACAGACAATGCAATGAATTCCCTCCTGAATTTACAAATGATGTGGGCGATAGAATACAAAACCATGTTGTCATACTATCACACCTTTCTTAATATATTAATCTTACTCAGTTTCCCAATGAAAAAACAAAGGAAAAACATTCTTTGGAGTCCTTCATGAGGCATCATCCACCTTCATTCAGTGTGTTATCTGATCCACATATTATTGAACATTGGATCAATACCACTGAAAATATATAATTTGTTCTCAAGTATTCAGATCATGAGAAATTATAACTCGATATTTATTAGTTATAAGGTGAAGTAGACCTGTGGTAGACTCTAATAAAAAATACGAGTAAGAAATGTGAGATTGAATCCATGGATTGTGGTGAGTTCAATAAATAATTCTTTAATAAGTAAATTATTAGTATTTATTATAAGAAAATAAAAAAAAAGTTCCTTGAGTTGATATATAAGGAAGATGAATCTGTTAGTACCTAGGTGGCTAATTTAACAAGACTTGTGAGGTATTATTCTTGTATTATCATCCAATAAGAAAGAAAGTTTGGCAGGTTCTTCAATGGATTAAAGCCAATCCTCCTAGGGTAATTGACTATAAGATACATTAGTAGCTATGAATGTATTGTGCGTTTTGTTATCGAAGTTGAATTGGGTTTTGGAGTCACCTATCAATCTCATGGTTTTAACAAGAAGAGGAAGATGGAGTTAAATAGTGAATCTTAAAACCATGGAGATAAAAAAATTTATCAAATACCTACTTACCAAAGTTGTGAGAAATAGAACATAGGAGAGTTATTGAAAAAATAAATAAGGTGTTTCAATTGTGGGAAGCTTGGACATTGAGAAAAATAATGTAGAAGTGACGATAAGAGAATATTCAATAAAATGAGTTGAGAGAAATCTCAATATATTGAACCATCCACATTTTAGTTTTTCAAGTGCATGGAGTTTTTTCATTATGAAAATTAATTCTCTAATCCAATGGTCGATATGGATCATACTAAAAATCAACCCCTAAGGAACAAAGACAAATGGAATGCTTTTTCAATCACAATGTATGAAGTGAAAATGAAAATTAGGGGAAAACTTATCCCCCCTAGTTGGGATGTTCATGTTTGATTTTTAATGGATAATCCCTATGATAATATTTTTGTTCATATTTTAGTGATGTTTCATGTGATTGTACACCTCTATTTAGAATTTGATTAATAAAATCGTATTCAATGTTCTATTAGTGCAAGGATGAACCCATGTATCCAATAAAAATAATTTCTTTGTATCACATAATGGCATATTTATGGAAGAAACGATGAATAAAATTTTTGAAGGGGTATAATGATAACCATTTATGGAATAATTAAGTTAAAATGTGGATGCTTTTTTTAGACTAAATTATTATCTTACCATATGATGACTTCAACATATTTGATAACCTACGTTGTGTTGATAATTGATCCCAAATGAGATGGCATATCAGGGGTCTCATGATCTGTTAGTACATTAGGAATGAAAAATTCACGTTCCTTTTTAGTCAGAGGTGATGTGGATAAATGAAAAATAAATAGGGATTTTTTCCTTAAATCATGAAATGATATCTTTTAATTAAAATTATTTACCTTTAGGAAAATGGGATCTTTGAACCAAAAATATCGTCATATACCTATGTTTTTGATGAATTAGAAGGTCACTTAGGTCATTACAGATTTATGGATTTTGTATGTTAACTTTATCCTAAACATGTTTTATATCACTATCCATCAAAAAATTATGGTTATATTTTTCTTCAATATCCATGTTATCACTTGCAACCTATGTTATCTTATGTTGAAACCCAGTATTTTACTTTGGGTAACAATTATAATTCCAAATTTCCCATTTTAATGGATGTTTTAGTATGTATTTTTAAAATGTGGGTCTTAATTAATGAAAAATTGAAGTATTAAAACATCTATAACCTATAAAAATTTTAAGGGAGAAGTTCATTAAAATTGGGGTATAATGTAACACACTAATATTTTGAGATATATATTTTTTGAATTAATTTATCTTTTTGATATATTGTTTCATTTCACATGACACGATAAATAGTTATATATATATATATTTAAACAGTAAGTCAAATATTCCATTCAAACAAAATACGAACTTGTCTTGTGCTACACACAACACTGACTTGGTGTACGTTCTATGAAACACCGGCATGGCGTACAAGGCACACAATAATGAGTTGGCATACAATACACACAAAACTGAATTTCTGCGAAATATCACTTCTTATTATTTTAATTATTTAAATAATATAATTATAATTTAGAGGTTAAATGTAGAAATATAAATAGTAATGACTACTTTTAAAATATTGTTTATAATTGTTTTATAAAAATAAAACATATGATTTTTGGTAATGTCCTCCTAATGTATAAAAACATCATTTTCTCGAATAAACTGCTTCTAATAATGAATTTAATTTTAGACACATTTATAATATTAATTTGGTTAAAAACATAATTTTTTAATTCATAATAACAAAATTATTTTAGGGTGAAATTTTGGGATTTTTCCGAGAAACATCATTTTTGATGAATAGTAAAAAAAATCTTTTTAGTTAAAAACTACGTTTTGTATAATTATTTATTAATGATAAATTATATTATAAATATTTTGTAAGGTAAAATTATATAAATATTATATCTTCTAATTCATTTTAATCAATTCCACTTTGATACTGAATAAAAAATCGTAACAAACAATTGAACTATTTCTAACATTAAAACCCCGTTATTTTGTCACGTCTGCGAGATTAGCACTAATCTTAATTTTTCATATTATATTATTAGAATTTAAAAAAATCCAACATGAACCATTATATTCAGTATAATATTTATATTTTAATAAGACTATGTTAATTTTTCACCAACATGACTAGTAAAGCTGATTAAAATAAAACACAGTGGTCAAGGCCAAAATAAGCATAATTAGGGACTAAACCTTAAAATTAATGTCCCAAATGACCTATAAACTTTAAAAAAACCAATTTTCATTCACAATTTCTCCCATAAAACTTCCAGTATTGAGTTTTTTTAATAATTTTTCAGTTATAAACTTGTGCACACCTAATTTGTTTCTAAAAATTCCATATGTGTCATTTTCCTTCCCTATAAAAGGCCACCACCTCTACCCATAAATCACACCTCTTAATACTCCTATGTTCAGCCAAGAACATCCCAAATTACAACCAAATATTCCTAAATTAGACCTCTAAGCCTCCCATTGGGACGAAATATTCTCAAGGAATCCTTTCGCCACAAACTAAAATGATCTAGCTGATTAAGAGGTAACGACTTCTCTCAAGATCCTTTCCTTTATTTTCCTTCACCACCCTGTCTACTATATTTATAAACTTATTCTATGATTAAACCAGTATAATTCATATATTATGATGTTTTTATGAAAACATTATGACTTACACTTAAACACACCTCTATCTAATTGATTTTTAACATATTGTTTCTATGTACGGCGAAATAGAGCCTCACAAAATGATGATTATTCATTTCTCTTTTACCACCTATCATGGTGGCCATTATGAGGGAAATTTTTATATATATGTAATATATTATATTTATTATGTCTTTAATATTCTTTATTACTTTTACAACACACATCTATTTACCTTTCATTTGGTGGTAATGCGATAATCTTGTTGAGGAAGTGTGGACAACCACCCCTCAAAGCAAGGTGATTCGTTCACACACCACATAGAATTTATTAAGGATTAGTTTAATAAAAATATATGATATATATGGTATATTAATTCTACTATAATAATTATATATATATATATTCAAATTTCATTTAAATACTTTCTTTTAATGCGATAATAAAAATGGAATCAACGTTTATGTGTATGTACGACTTACTGTCTCGATGAACAGTGTTTTCTATTTTCTAATCCAATATTATATATATTATTATAATATTATTATAATATATATACCTTATATTTATATCATGTTTTACATTATTGAATCATGATATAAGTATAATCACCAAATATTTAACAAATTAAGACACATATGAAGAACAAAGTGAATATTTCCTAAAGTTAAACCTTAACATAGGATTATTAAAAATCAGGTAATATATGGTTATAATAAAACCATTTATGGTAATATATATAATAATATATTCCTCTAAATGTTTTATAATAAAATTATATTTATCATACAGGGAGATTGTTTGAGTACGGAGACATTCAAGACAGAAGGTAAGGGGATTTCATCTAACGTTTAATTTTTTTGAAATACATGTTATGTTCACCACTCTTTCCTTTTTTCATGTATATACTACCGATGATTTTATTATTCACATAACTATTTTATGATTCTTGTTTAATGGGGTTTACATTTCAAAATTTACCAAATCATAGTTTTGTCTAAATTTGTCTTTTTAGGAATCATATTTTTATTATGCACCTAAACTCTTTTTAGTGGTGTATATATTTCAATATTACAATATATTTCATGAATATTTATATTTTAATGATATTATATGATTAATATAATTTTATTTCATTAAATTGAGAGTACAATCCAAAGTTACCAAGTTATAAGTGTTTATTTAGACTATCTCATTGCTTTTCAAGATTGTTTACATTTATGCTCCCTTCGCGACTGTTATAATTTTCTGATTATGGATGTTGAATCAGATTTACTATTTCTTTTTTGGATTCTCAATAGAGAGGAAGTTTCTCCTTGGTATTTGACTTACCTTATCAGAAGATGATAAATGAAAATTTGTTCAGGCAGCCATGTGGGACAATACTGGAGGGAAGGGAACGTTGCGGTAGACTCTCTTGCCAAGGGCGGAAGACCTGATGAGAAGTTAATTTTATAAACCATCATTAGGTCACATCCTTTTTACTATAAATACATCATTATGGGTAATTATTTTGACCTTAATTAGTTTCAGCCCCCATGAACCATCTCTCTTCTTTGTCTTGTATTGTATTGATTCGTATATTTCCACTTCCCTATAATAAAAATTCAATTTTTAGTTAGTCACTCTTAATTAAGTCTAAATTTACCCTATATTTGGTCTAAAATATATGTCCTTCAAAAACAAATCAAACTAAAGGTTACCAATATTAATTTATTAATATTCTATGATCATTAAAATACATTTTTACTCTTTTTTCCTTTTACAAATCTATTAAAATGAATCTTTTTGTCACTTTCTGAATAAGGAATTCCTTTTAAAATATTTTTCGTACAAAACGAATGTTATTTTTACCTTATATGACATTTTTGTATTTACCCACTACCCTTCCTTTTAGGATTACTTTTCTTTTGTAAAAATTTCTTCTTTTATAAATTGTTTTTAAAATTACTTTTCAATAAAGATGGTTTTTAAAATAATTTCACGTCTTCTTTATATGTTTTCAATTTATTTTCTAAGAAAATAATTTTTAAAGGGTTTTATTTATTAAAAATATTATTTCAATTAATAAAGGATATTTTCCTCAAGAAAAATCTTTGAATGATATTTAAAAATTATATTCCATCTAAGATGACAACTATTGTTGTTACTCATGACACTCTAGTAAATTGTCTAAATGTTTCATTCATATTATTTCTATTAATGGGTTATGCATAATGTAATTTTCATTATGAATCCCAATTCCCATTCCCATTCACAAGTTACATGTTTATAAAACCCATTATTTTTCATGGGTTATGGTTTCATAAAATGGTCATGAAACCTCTCTCTTTTCCATATGTTATTATGTGTTGACAGGTTAATGATACCAATTTCATTTCAAGGGTTATGATTGGATTTTTATAAAACCAATATATTTTTATGGGTCAAGATATGATGAATGTTTAATTATCTTCTTCCCCATGTATGAATGATTTTGTTATGAAATGGGTGAGACCTATATCTCTCTCTAATACATTGGGTAATGATGGATGACTCATGAGAATAAATGTTATGTGTGAACCTGATTACATTATCACAATGTTATGCGTGTCCCAGATTGCATGTCCATAAGTTTATGCATGAACCTATTTACATGTTCAGAGGGATATGTGTGAACCAGATTACATTTTCAAAATGATATACAAGGACTTGGTTTCACATCCATATGTTTATGCGTGAAACTAATTACATGTTCACAAGTTTTTTTGTGAACCTGGTTACATGATCACAATGTTATGAATGGACCTGGTTTCACATCCATAAATTTCTGCGTGAACCTTATTACATGTTCACAATGTTATGTGTGAACCTGATTACATGTTTAAATTTTTTTGAATGGACTTGGTTTCATATTTATAAAGAAATGTGTGAACCTGATTAAAAATTCATAATTTTATGCATGGACCTGGTTTCATGTCCACAAGTTGATAATGGGTCCTAATTTCATTTCATTAATGTAATGATTGATCATGTTTCTACATATACATTTTCATAACATTATAAAACAATATGAATACCAACGATTTCATGTTTTATTATTATTTTATACTTTCATGAGATATGAATTTATTTCTTTATGATTCATGTCTTATTAATTTCAACGATTTTCACCATAAATCATGTTTATAACCATTTATATGCAAGGTATGGTCTCGAAATGTTACAATCATGTAATCATACTACTATGTTCGTTTTTTTGAATGCATGTCTTCCTTGTTTACCATTAATGAGAATATAATCTAACCCCTTTCATATGTTTTCCATTTCAAGGATATGAAGAATTGTTTTAGGTAGAAGTACTAATGGTGCAAATATTTATTGTAGATGTTGAAGATCATTCACCAGGATGGAAGATTTTTGTTCCATGTTTCCAAAGAAACTAAAGTATTATGATCCTATAGAATTTATTTTTGTAATGTACTGAATATTAAACTATAAATATGTAATATCCATGTATGTTTAGCTCGGGTCACTATATGAGAAGCATATGCCTTACTAAATCTAGTTATGCTATATATGAGATTTCATTGGACAACTCCATATTTTTTACATGTCGTAGTCACCATGAATACATCACAGTGTTAATTGTTTCTCTAAAATAAAGGATAGTGTATATGAAAAAATAAAAACCATTTCTACCTACCCATGAAAGAATGACCCTATATATGTGGGAGTAATTTTTACCATGGATGGGAACCATCAAGGACATCCATCAACTATACCACTAGAGATTATTAGAGCACATACACCGGTCGACATACATGGATGGAACTATTGGTATGTGCCAAAGTGTGGTAGAACAATTTTAATGGTCCACATCACATCATACAAATATAGAGGAGACCGAGAGTATTCCTTGTTACTCGTATCTGGAAAAAGGAGTAAAAAGAGACTTATATTTTTACAGAGAATTTGTCTATTTGGGATAAAAATTTCGTTGTCTATGTCACATGATAGTACACTATAGAATAGGATATTATGTGTAAGGGAATATCACCCTCTATGTAAGGGTACACAACCCAATCCCCCTTTGGGTAAATGTAAACTAGCCATCCCATAAAAGTAAGCCACCAACACTCTTCTCATATAAGGGTAAACCTAATATCATGTAAGGGTGTAAACCACTAGAGATTACAAGGTGACCAGACCATAGAAAATAAAGTTATGCCTCCATCCACTTATATAATAAGAGGACTATACTAAAACTATTCCTTGCATCCTAGAGGGTTAAAATTCAACAAAATTATAGATATTTGATGTCACATTTTTTATATGAGACTACTCATGAGTGATATTCTCACATCATTTCCATTTCAACATAATAAGTGATTAGAGAATATCATATTGTAGATCATACAAGAGTGGTAGAGTTACATGGTTATTTTGGTAGATATAGTCAACATTAGAGGAACATGTTTTAGTACCTTGGGCCACGACCCCATAAATTCAAAAAAGTAACGATTGCACCATGGTAGACCTAGACACACCAAAGAAGACATAAATCAGAGATTTTATGCCATAGTACCTTAGAATACACTGCATCCTGGATGTTTTTAGTAAATTTTTAGTTTTTCTAGAAATTAACGGAAGGGGAGTTATTGCATTCACTCCAGAGTGTCCAACATGGATTCAAAGTCACATTATGATCCCATTATGTAAATGAGACACATGGAATAATCTCAATCAAGTGGTTATTTAATTTCAACAATTTTATTGAATTTAGATATATGAATTAGAGTTTTCTATAGTAGTTTTAGATAAAGGAACCTAAATGAAGATAATATTAATGATCTAAATTTCAAAAGAATATGAAGGTTTTGTTCTAGTGAGGGACGAGAATATTAACGAATCAAGAACTATTGAATATATTAAAAAATTTGAATAAATATATTATTGTTCCTACAATAAATAAGATGTTTTTCTAGAAGGATTATAGAAATAAGTCGGTATTTACCTAGTTTTTTTCATAGGGTTTGAATGGGAAGTAAAACAGAATTCAATAGAGAATTTATTTATATAGAAGGATTCATTTATTTCTACTCATGCAAGATGATGGACCTACTTTTCCATAAACTAAGATGGTGGTATTTTCCACCGATATTCAGAAAGAGAAGTAATGTTAGACGGAGTGACCCATATGAAGCAATGAACTATCACTAAATTTTGTAAGGTAGTGATCATGGAAATAAGAGTGACCTGGCTTGAACCATAGTAATCACTAGCTTATATAGTGATTTTGGTTTATTTGATAATGTTTATGCATTCTTGTTAGATGTATCCTAGTTGTGGTGATCCAATTAAATACTCATGTCCATATTTACATAATGAATTCACACTAAATTTGATTTACAACATAAATTATATATAGTTAAAGAGAATTACAAGTGACCCGCAAGGTTGAAAGGTCAAGATCGTAAAGGGTAAGTGAGAAAGATAAAGGAGAATTAGTTTTAATTGTCATTAATAGTGCATATCCTGATTCACCCCCCATGTCAAGGTAATATTAGGATAATTCATGTGTACATGTATAATAGTTTTTAACATATTTACATCTTAGAGTGATATTTTATAGTTATACATTCAAACATGAATTTAAATTTTTTTTTAAGAAACAATTTTCATAGTCTTGGATAGTGGATATTTCATGGGATATTTAACTCACACCTATATATTTATTGTTCTACATTTTCTATTAAATTATTTTAATCGAAGATTCCAACATGGGATGAGTTGGATGGTAGTGATAAACTTGACGTTTCATGTAGAAGGTTTTTGTAAAGACCTGGAATTTCTATGTAAATGTTTTTTTAAATATATAAGAATTTTTCGAGTCCGTGAAAATTGAAGGCACGTGACTCTGAGGCCTGGAGTTCCCATAATTATTTTATGAACTTTATTTCAGGTAGGTTTAATAAACATCCGAGCGGGTTTTTCAAACATTTGATCTGGTGCTCGGAATTGAAATATGAGGTCACCGTTAAACTTGTAGCAGTGATATTCTCTTAAGAAGACTTTCTCCTCAATGACAAATGGTCGGGAGTGAAATATAGTTTATGGGGTTTTTGTGGACATAATAAGAAAAATATGCTTGTATTTTATTTTATTGTGGTGTAACCACACTCTATGTGGATGTTCATGGTGGGGTCCACCAAAACTAAAACTCCTCTTCTTGATTTATTATGGTGGGGACCACCCAACCCCTTATTAATGGGAGGAGAGGAAAACCACTCAACCCCCCTCATAAATGTGGGGGAGCCTCTTCAACACCCCAACAATTTTAATTATTCCAACGCTCCTTATTAATTGTTCCAAATCCTTCCCATTAACTAAATGAGCCAATACGTAAATTAATTATTTTTACCTTTCTGAATATTAAGCCAATGACTTAATAGATATTTCAATCTATTATTTTGGCTACGAATTCACTTTGGTGGAATTCGGGAGAGGAAGAACATGGGAGAAAGCTCCCAATGAAGAATTATCCACCGAAGAGGAACACCTTCGACTATGAAGAACGACCTCCACTTCGACTTTCTTTCTCGGAACTTCCTCCGACGTAGGACGTGTTTGTCTACAACGAATCGACGTCCGCCTTCTTGTACGAATATCAACCAACAACGAAAAAGATAGGGGATTTTGTGAATGATTTTATATATCTATTTTCTTCCCTTCTAGAACAAAGAACGTTGATCAACTTCCAAACTAGTTGATCCGAATATTTTTCCTTTTTGTGGGTTTTGTGATTAATCATTTCAGGAGGGTTTTATGTGCTTCGTTCTTGTAATCCTTTTCCTACCACACTAATGTGGATAGTACGTGCCAAAATAACCTGGCCTGACCTCTTTGAAACCCTTCTGTTGTATTGCGGTGTTCTTTGAAATAGAGGAAGGTGATAAAGGTGAAAAATGCAATGAAGGAAACAATGTTGTCACCCACAACCTCCGCGACCCGCACCACCCCTGCGGCGCTCCGGCCTCCCAGCCAAATCGGCCCCACGCCGTCGCTGGCAGAACCGGTCCCGGCTGTGCCTCGCCCCATTCGTGCCATACCCTGGCCACCCTGGCCTCCCGGCCACGCCGACCTCACCACGCCATATTTCTATCACGCCACCCCGGCCGCTCCAGCTGAAATAGTCAAACCAGCCGCGGTCGCGCCGCCCCGGCCGCTCCGGCCTCCCTACTGAACCGTCCCTGGTCGCGACACCCGCTTGTCAAACCAGCTTCAGCCGCGCCACCCATGCTTCCGAGCTGAGCCACCCCAATCCATTCCATCGTGGCATCTACGCCGAACCCACCCCATTCCTCCCATCTAAGCCTCCCACATGGTGCGCTTCAGGCTGAACCACCCTCATGGCGACCCACAGTCAGTCTGCGCCCTCACAGACGGTTCGTGCCCTCACAGCTCTCTACGGCCCCTCGCGGCCTACATGGATGGGCCTAATAGGCCTGGCCAGACCCAACAGGTCATTTCAGGGCGACCCAAACTGGGTCGGCCCAGAATGGGTCGGGTCGGGTCAAGCCCACCTGGTCGCACCAGACCTTGGCCTAATACGACCCATTTACGCTCCTTCGGCCATATCATTGGCACCAGACATCCATTTGATGAACCGATAGTGGTGCTGGTAATCTTGGAGCTTTGAGGACCCTTTTTGTATACTCCACTAAAGTTTGGGGTATTTTTAAGGTACAGTTAGGTTGGATCTTACATGAATCTAACCAGGCCCCCGAGACTAAAAGACTAATAACTCACAGACCGAGTGCCCGATTGACGTGCCGTCTGTTGAGTTGAGACCCCTATGATGTGGTAGACCACCTGATATACCTTTTCATTGGACTTAGTGACATATGTTGTGTAGAATAGTAGCTCATGGATTGGATCCTTTCGGAGAGGAGCGAGTGTAGTACAGAGACCTAGTAGATGGATGTGACCTAATGACTGCTAACTGTTTGACTCGGAGTGACTCTACTAGCCTAGTGACGAGTGCCTTGGTGTCGTAGGAAACCCACAGTGGAGTAACGCGTGTGGTGACATGGAAAACCCACGGTACTCCACAAGAAGAGTATGTTAGCATGATACGTGGTGGACCACGCTTGGTGATGTGACATACCCATGGTGGAAAGCACCTCTGTGTGACATGGTAGACCCACAATACTCAACATGCCGAATACCTCCGCAGTCCAAGGTTAGTGGGAAGCACTCTTGGTGTCACAGAAGGCCCATTATACTCGATTGAGTAAGAGTTCTACAACATATATGGTTTTGATAATGTGACAGGGGATGTTACTTGACACTACCCCAAAAATAAAATCATTGTTGAGATTAGTCAGTTTTTCTATGTTTTCTAAATGATTGAGATGGATCACTTGATAACTTAAGTATATGTATGGGCATATAACTAAGTAAGTTTATCTGTTAATTTCAAACATTTTGGTTTATCCTTTTTTGATTTTGTGAGACCTTGAGGGTATCGAGGACCCTATTGAGTATCATTATACTCACCCCTACACGGGAAATTCCCACACTTCGTTGTGTTGGATGCAGACGACGGAAAATGATTACAGAGAATTAGAGAACCATGACTGGATAGTACCTGGAGGTGGACCATATGGAGTGTCAGTACATGGAGGAGACAGAAGAACATGGAGTGCTGAGGAGATGATCTATACCAACCCTATAGATAGGCACCTCAAAGGACGATCCAACGGCTGTCTTTTCTTTTTCTTCAGTTGTATTGAATTGTAGTTGTATTTGTACTTTCTAGTTGAGCTTGTATTCTAGCCTCTTATTTCATTCAACACCCTTTTGTTATACAGTTTACATGGTGTTTCTTCTAGTTGTGTGATTTCATGTGTTTGTGTGTTATAGTTTATAAAGGAAATGCCTTCATAGTTTTAGGGAATTACGACTTTGGTGCTAGTCTCCAGCCCATGTCCTATGGAAGGCGGGCTGGGAGTTGTCACAGAATGGGCCCTGGGGTATGGTGCTTGACATATTAGTATCAGAGGAGTGGTTTCTACCTTAGAACATAGGAATCTGATATTTTTTGTGAAGTTATAGTGTTAAGTGTAGTGAGTGTTGTTTTCAGTTCAGGGAGTATAGTGTTGGTGTGGCTACTCACGTATCTATACACTAGGACCTTGACTACTGATTTCCAACTCATTGCATGAAAGCACTTATTTAATGTGTTTTTTCAAAAAAAAATAAGTCAACTCACAAGGTCAGCTCGCTAGGTATAACTTTTTACCATTTCACATCTAATTATTTTCAGGATTCCCCCATGCAGACAACAAGATAGAGTTACGAGAGTTGTACGCACTGATAGCCCACCGAGTGATGAGGCCTCATTGCATGGCCCTTCTCTAGTAGAGGCAGCATCAGAGGCACCAGCGGTACCACTCTCTGTTGGGCCACTGATGCCACCAGCCCCAGCAGTAGATGGTGCACGCCGGTTGAGTGGGTTTGTGGAGTTCCAGCGCCAGAGGCCACCCATGTTTAGGGGAGAGATGGACCCGCAGGTGGCCGAGGATTGGATGGAGGTTGTTGTGAGTGTTTTCTGACTGCTATGGACACCAGCCAATCTCATGGTGATTCATACTGCCAGCCTTTTACACGCAATAGTGTGCAGATGGTAGAGCTTGATGGTTCAGGACAATGACGAGGTGAAACTTCTCTGGGAAGACTTTGAGAGCCTGTTTTAGGCATAGTTTGTTCCAGTGACTCTTCGCAAAGTGCGCATATAGGAGCTACCTTATTTGCAGTAGGGAATCATGACTATAGCTCAGTACACAGCGAGGTTCACTGACCTCTCATGCTACTCCACTGATATGTTTCAGGACCTATTCTTTAGGTCCTAGACCTTTGACCATGGACTCGGGCAGGATATCAGGGATTTAGTGATCTCGCTCAGCATCCCGACATAGGTGGGGGTGTTAGAGAGAGCCCTCTTGGTAGAGATTTTTCTTGCTGAGCCGAAAACAACAGTGAGACCCACTACCAGTGGTCACATAGAGGAGTCTTCTACAGCTAGAAGTAAACATAATTCAGAGAGTTCCAAGGGAACCATAACTATATGTGGACGACCGCATGACTCAGGATCAGTTGTGCAGGGCACATAAAGCAGAGACAGACATGCCAGGAGCGGTTAGTGTTACTCATGTGGCAGGAAGGGTCTCATGGCTTGTGAATTTCGGACCCACTGTATGGATGATCAACAGACGGTCTGAGGACCGCCCAGGTAGAGACAGAGATTCGATCAAGGTGGTCCACAAGGAGCAGGAGGACATGGTAGAGGAGCAGGCCGTGCAGCTGGTGGTGGGAGATGATTCAAGATGTTATTTCCATCACCACTAAGAGGTCCACCCCAACCGCACGGAGCTGGTGGACATGAGAGATATCAACTCTAGCCATCTTATTCTTACGATCATGATGCTCTGGAGATGATATGAGGTACGGTCTGTGTCTATTCCACCATAGTTGTAGTACTTATAGACACAAGTTCCAGTCACTCTTTTATTGAAACTACCCTTGTTTAGAGCTCAGAGATTCGGATGGAGCCGCTGGCTCGATCCTTACGGCTAGAGAATTTTATAGAATTATATTAGATGATTACTGATGGGTTCCGACAATGCGAGCTTACTCTAGGAGGGGAGATTATTGGGTGGGATCTCTTAGTAGAGGCGTCGAGGCCTTAAGATGTCATATTGGGTATGGGCTAGTTATCTATAGTACATGCCCAGATAGACTGTATTAGGTGAAAATCATGGTGTGTCCACACGGATGGGAAAAGGTTTACCTTCACTGGACAGAAGGGAGCCTTTGCAGCGTAGGATGGTCCTACTCAGAGGAGAGTGCAGCCGATCACTCAACAGTTGGCTAGCCTTACCCACGGAGCTGTTGAAGTGGTGAGTCCGAGTTATCCTGTAGTGGTAGACCAGTACCCGGAATTTTTCTATAATGATGTCCCAGGTCTACCTTCTCACAAAGAGGTGGACTTTTATATTAACCTGTACCCAGGGATGGCACCGATATCTACACTATCATATTGGATGGCTCCCGTGGAGCTTTGTGAGATGAAGGTATAACTAGAGGACATGCAAGGGTAGGGATTCATTCAGCCCATTTTCTCACCTTGGGCAGCCCCGATTCTATTTGCCAAGAAGGCAGATGGAAGCATGAGGCTTTGTGTTGATTACTGGTACTTGAACCAGGTCAGAATGAAGAGAAAGTACTTAATCC
Source organism: Viscum album (assembly GCA_963277665.1). Lineage (NCBI taxonomy): Eukaryota > Viridiplantae > Streptophyta > Magnoliopsida > Santalales > Viscaceae > Viscum > Viscum album. The sequence continues at coordinate 2,053,164,508 of OY728150.1, read as the reverse complement.
TGAGGATTTATGACCTCTTTGATCAGTTTATGGGAGCATGGTGGTTTTCAAAGATAGACCTCAGATCAGGCTATCACCAGCTCAGAGTTCGACATGAGGATGTGTAGAAGAAGGCCTTCAGATGTTGGTACAACCACTACGAGTTATTGGTTATTCCATTTATCTTGACCAACACTACAATAGTGTTCATAGGACTCATTAACATAGTATTTCAGCCATACCTAGATCTCTTTTTAGTGGTCTTCATCAACAACATTCTGATATACTCGACTACTGAGGAGGAGCATGCATATCATTTTCGGATAGTACTGGACACACTCCAAGATCTTCATCTTTTTGGTATGCTCTAAAAGTTCTAGTTCTAGATCTGAGAGGTTCACATTCTAGGAATTGTCATCTAAGAGGTTGGATTTGTAGTGGATCCATCAATGATTGAGGTGGTACTAGCTTGGGAGCCACCCAAGAGTGTGACAGATGTACGGAGTTTCAAGGGTTTGGCCGGATACTACCAGAGATTACTGTTAGATTTCTCCATAGTTGCAGCACCACTATCAGCCTTGACAAAGAAGGTTAAACCCTTTGTGTGGTTAGAGAGATGCCAGCAGAGAATTCAAGTGCTGAGGCAGAGGCTGATTAGTGCCCCTATCTTGAGGCTTCTAGTGGAAACCATAGGGTATGTAGTCTACTACGATGCATCAGGGACCAGACTTGGATGTGTCCTAGTGCAAGAGGGAGTAGTGATCGCTTATTTTTTTTGACATCTAAGACAACATGAGAAGAATTACACAACCCATGACCTGGAGTTAGAAGTAGTGGTCTTTTCTTTGAATTTGTAGCAACACTATCATATGGGAGAATTGTTTATGATGTAATTTTATCACAAGATTCTCAGGTATATCTTCTCCCAGAATGACCTAGACCCGAGACAATGACGTTGGATTGAGTTCCTCTAGGACAATGACATCGAGATAGTATATACTCCTAGGAAGGGGAACATTGTTGTAGATGCACACTGTAGGAGATCTGTTATACAACTGCTAGGTGAGGCGATCGAGCAGCTGGCTACTTTGCAGATATCCTTTGTGGATTAGGATGGAGTAGTTTTTTTCCAGTTTCTTACGGCCAATCCCCCACTTCTTCAGCGAGTCAAGGAGGCACATCATGGGTACACCAACTAAGAGACACGACGTGCTCAGATATCTACTAGATAACCACCCGATGGTTTTTATGAAGGTGAGGAGCATGTCATCCTCTTCACAGGACATACCATGGTACCAGTGTCACTTCAAGAGGAAGTGTTGAGGGACTTCCACAAATCCCCTCTAGCGGTAAATCCAAAAGTGGTGAATATGTACAAGGATCTCCGATGAAAGCACTGGTGGACGGGAATGAAGAAAGTAGTTCAAGATTTTCTTTCTTGGTGCCTCACTTGTCAGCAAGTGAAGGCATAGCATCTTGTACCAGCAGGCATGGTTTAGCCTTTGAGGTCTTAGAGTGAATGTGGTATGGGATATCCCTGGCCTTCATGAAATGACATCCATGGACATCCAATGGATGTGACTCTATTTGGTTGTCCGTCGACTGACACACCAAGTCATCCCACATCCTACCGATCAGAGAGTGGGGTTCATTAGAGAGCATGAGACACCTCTATATGATAGATATTGTGCATCTACATAGAGTCCCTTAGATAGTTTTTTCCTATTATGACACATGTTTTACTTCTCGGTAATGGAAGGGGTTGTAATAGGATTTCGGGACACAGCTTCGTTTGAGCACCGCCTTCAAACCTCATATGGATGGCCAGACTGAGCGGACCATTCATACCCTCAAAGAAATGCTACGTGATTGTTTCCTCGACTTCAGTCGCAGCTGGTAGAATTACTTACCTTTTTTGGAGTTTTTATATAACAATAGGTATTACTCCACCATAGGGATTGAAACGTTTGTTGGTTTTTACGAGAAACCTTACAGATCACCTTTGTGATGGACGGACCCAGGGGAGTTTGTACTCATGGGACAACAGATGGTATGGGCTACCACAGAGAAGGTGAGCGGATAAAGACTGCACAAAGCAGGCCGAAGTCTTATGCCAATATGAGAGAGAGACATCTAGAGTTCAAGGATAGAAACCACATCTTTATATGGGTGTCACCTCGATGAGGTTTGCAGAGATTTGGCCAAGGTGGAAAGTTATCATTGAGGTTCATTGGACCTTTTCAGGTCCACAACAGAGTGGGAGAGGTGGCATACGACTTAGATCTTCCACCTCAGTTGCACTGGGTGCACGAAATCTTCCACGTATCCTAGTTGAGGAGATATGTGCACGACTCTTCTCACATCGTCAGCCATGGAGAGCTGGATGTCGACGATGGAGTGACTTTTATGGAGGTTTCAGTGGAGATTAAGGATCGACAGGAGAAGGTCCTTCATTGATGGTCGATACCTTTGGTGCACGTTCGCTGGTAGCACGGGAACCTCTAGGAGATCACATGGGAGCAAGAGGCTCAGATGCATGCTTAGTACCCCAACATGTTTCCTTAGTTTGATTTGTGGATTACTGGGATGTAAAGCTTGAGGTGGGGAGAATGTAAAGACCCGAAATTTCCATGTTTTTTTAAATATATGGGAATTTTACAAGTCCGTGAAAATTGAAGGCGTGTGATTCCGAGGACCAGAGTGCCCAGAATGATTTTATGAAAATTATTTTTGGTACGTTCAGTAAACGTGTGAGTGGGGTTTTCTATCTTTTGAACCAGTTCTCGGAATTGAAATCTGGGGGCACCGTCAAACTCGCAGCGCCGTTATTCTCTTAAGAAGACTTTCACCTCGAAGGCAAATAGTTGAGAGTGAAAGATAGTTTTTGGGTTTTTTGTGGACTTAAAAAATTAAAATAATCTCATATTTTATTTTATTGTGTTGTAACAACCCTCCATGTGGATGTTATGGGGTGGGGTCCACTGGAACTAAACCTGCTATTCTTGATTTATTATGGTGGGGACCACCTGACCACTTGATAATGGAAGGAGAATAAAACCTCTCAACTGACCTCATAATCGTGGGGGGAACCTCTTCAAAACATCCATATTTTTAATTGTGCTAACACACCTTATTAATTGTGCCAAATCCTTCCTATTAATTAATTGATCCAACAACTTAATTAATTATTTAACCCTTTTTGAATATTATGCAAATGACTTAATGGATATTTCAATATATTATTTTGGCTACGAATTCACTTGGGTGGAATTGGGGAGAAGAGGAACATGGGAGAATGCTCCCAACAAAGGAAGCTCCACCGATGAGGAACACCTTCGACTACAAAGAACGACCTCGACATCGACTTTTTTCTCGAAACTTCCTTTGACGTAAGATATGTTCGTTTACAATGAATCGATTTCCGCCTTCCCATGGAAACGTCTACCAACAACGAATAAGGTAGGGGATTTTAGTGAATGATTTTATATACCCATGTTCTTACCTTCTATAACAAGAAACATAGTTCAACTTCCCAAATAGATCATCCACATATTTTTCCTTTTTTGTGGGTTTTGGGATTAATCATTGCGGGAGGGTTTGATGTGATTCGTTATAGTGAACCTCTTGCTATGACACTAATGCAGAGAGTGATGGACAAGCTAACATGGACCGACCTCTCCAGAACCATTGTGTTGTATTGTGGTGTTTTTCGAAACAGAAGAAGGCGATGACGGTGATGAAGGTGAGGAAGGCAACAGTGCTGCCACATGTGACCTCCGTGACCTGCACTACCCCCGTGGTGCTCCAGCCTCCCAGGAAAACCGGCCACGTTCCACCACAGGCCGAACTGGTCTAGGCCTCACCACACCCCGACTGACCTGGATATGCCGTCCTCTGGTCGGGCCACCCCGACCGCTCTGGCCTTCGGGCCGAACCACCTTGGTCGCGCCACCCTCTGGCCAAACCACCTCCAGCTGTGCCACCCCATCTCTTGGGCCGAGACACCACGAGCCATGAACCCACAACCTCCGAGCCAAACTGGCTCCACGACACCTAGTCGAGCCTCCCACACGGCACCCATCGGGCAGAACCGCCCTCGCACCGACCCATGGCCAGTCGACGCCCTCAAGGATATCCACAGCCCCTCGCGGCCTGCTCGGCTGGGCCGAGCAGGACGGGTCAACCCCAACAAGATGGCCTACCAAAGGAATCAGGACGGGTTGACCAGAACTGTTTTCACCCAGACTGGGTCTGACCGGGATGGTCCGATCGGGTCGGACAAGACCCGGTCCCACTAGGACCCATTTATGCTCCTTCGGCCATATTTTGGACACTGGACATCCGTTTGACGAACTGTCAGCGGAGCTGGTAATCTTGGGGCATGAAGGTCCCTTTGAGTATACCCCACTAGAGTTTGGGGTATAGTTGAGATACAGTCAGGTGGGATCATACATGAATCTTACCAGGCCCCACCGACTAAAAGGCTAATAACTCATAGACAGGGCACCTGATTGACGCGTCATCTGTTGCGTTGAGTCCCCTATAACGTGGCAGACCATTGAGATACTTCTTCATGAGAAATCGTGACATGTGGAGTATCGATCAGTAGCTCGTGGAGAGGTTCCTTCCGGAGATGAGCGAGCGTAGTGTGGAGACCTAGTAGCTAGCTGAGACCTGACAAATGCTGACTGTTTGACTCGGTGTAACTCTACTAGAGTAGTGTGGAGCACCTTGGTGTCGAGGAAGACCCGTGGTGGAGGAGAATTCTTGGTGACACGGCGGACCAATGGTACTCGATAAGAGGAGTAACCCAGAAGGCTACGAGGGGGAGTGCTCTTGGTGACATGACAGACCCCCAATGGGGAGCGCCTCTCTGTGATGTGGAATACCCACAGTACATGACCGGATGAATACCTCAACAGTTAATGGTTAGTGGGAATCATACTTGGTGTCGCCGCAGGCCAACTATACTCGAGTGAGCTGGAGTTCTCCAACAGCTGAGTTTTCGATAATGTGACTGGTTATGTTACTTGATACTACCCCTAGAAAAAAATCTTAGTTGATCGGAGTTAGTTTTTCTGTGTTTTCCTCATGATTGAGATGGATCACTTGATAACATAGGTATATGTATGGGAATATACCTATTTAAGGTTATATGTTTATTTCATACATTCTGGTTTATCCTTGTTGGATTTTTTGAGACCTTGAGGGTCTCGCGGTCCCTACACATTACTGTTATACTCACCCCTACATGAGATATTCCTGAACATCATTGTGTATGATGCAGACGATGTACAACGCTGACAGAGATTGAGAGTACCAGGTTTGGATGGTACCTAGAGGTGGACCATATGACGTGTCGGTACACAGAGGAGACATACAGACATGCAGTGCGGAAGAGACGATTTGAATCTACCCTTCAGTTAGGAACCTCATAGGAAGATACAGAAGTGGTATTTTATTTTTCTTCAGTTGTTCTAAATTTCAGTTGTACTTGTTCTTTCTTTTTGGGATTGTATTCTGGCCACTTATTACTTTCATCACTATTTTTTTTATATAGTTTACTTGGTGTTTCATCCAGCTGTGTTCTTTTGTGTGTGTGTTACAGGTTATAAAGGCAATGCCTTCCCAGTTTTAGGGAATTACACCTTTAGTGCTAGTCTCCAGCCCCTGGCCTATGTAAGGTGAGCTTTGGGTAGTCATGGAATGGGCCCCAATGGATGAGTCATGACAGTTTTGAGCATGGATCAAGTTTACTAAAGTTGTTTTTATTATAGGTAAATGTTTTATTATTCAAGAAGGCATTTCATGTAGATGGTTTTAGTAGTTAATTTGTATCTTACTATTCCACATTATATCATATTACTTTTGGATGACGTTTTATATTTATATGAATCGAATGTATTAGTGTTATTTATTATGACATGTATGGTATGTTATTTCATTTTGCTTTCTTATATAGTGATATTGCATTGATCTCCAATGTAAGAATTGTCTAATTTAGACTCTCAGTAGAATATATGTTTCCTTTTATCTCTAATTTATAGGAAAATATTTCACAAAGAGATTTATTTGATTCTTATGAATTATTTTCCATCCCGTGGGGATCAATAATGCCTTTCGAGCATTGTGAGAATATTATTTGGGTTCCATGTAGATATCAACTAGGGTTTTGATTAATACAAAATTGATTTTGGACTATGATTAATTCTTCTTAATGTTTCTCGACACTTTTTATTCTTTCCTAAATATGACCATTCATGTTTCCTTAGGTGACATAATTTATATCATTTCATCCTCCATTTCATGGAAAATATTATCTAGAAAGTAATATTGTTCATCAATATTGGTACTCATTCATGTAAAGAAATCTTTAACGTTTTTTCTTTTTTCAACCAATGTTCTTCTAAAAATATTCTTGATGTGTAACAAGTTCATCCTTCATTGACGTTAATTTTGAAAATTAATTTGAGTCAAGTCCCTTCTCATTGAAACTAGAATTGAGATTATATAATTTTGATGAAATATATTTCAATTACTCATCTTGGAGACATTATTTTTCATTAGAATAGCATCTACATCCATAAACCTCCTTTTTAGGGTTTTCAATTTTTCAATATCAATTTTTTAAACTAATTTGAAATATTTAATTCATATTTCAATATCTAAATTTTAAGAATTATTCATTAATAATATGGTTGATTTTCTCAAATACGTTGATAGATTTATTCTTTGGTCATTTTATTATCACATCATTATCATAAATATTTTTAGTTTTTCTTAGGAAACTATACTAATTAGGTAATTCAATAGATTAATTTAAAGAATTAACAGTTTCATTGTCATAATAATCCATAAATTTTATTTGATAAATGTTTAAATACTTATTTTAATTACACTATTCAAAAAATGGTTTATTATGTGGAATTCAATAACAATTTTTATTCCTATTTTAAGTATTCCTATTTACCACGTCACCAAGAAGATTGTTTGGGATTAAAAAACATAAATCCAAAAACTAATATGATATTTTTTTTTAAAAAAACCCTATTAAAATAACCAATGATTTGATAACATTTTCCATGATAACAAGGGTATTTGGAGATAAATAATCTAAGAATTGAGGAGTTAATATGGATTTAAAACTCCTTCGAACATAATCACCTATTCCTCAAAATCTCACCACCATAATTGATATTGACCTCATTGTTAATAGGGGAATTCATATGTTCTCGCAATGTTATTTTGATTTGTATACCTACTTTTTATCCCTTAATTAGACTATTAAATATTTACTTTACCTAGAAGTCCAGATCAGAATTTTTCTAATAGTGGTCATTATCCTTGGAACCTCAGTTCTAGAGGGAGTAGAATGATTTGCTCTCCTGTTACATTTCCTCTGGAAATTTCTTCCTTTGTAGGATCTATCCTTTCCTTGTAAGACGTACTTTAAATTTTTTTAATAAATTTTGGGGGTGTGCGTTTACAACTCATACCCATCCCTCTTTGTATTATTACTATTATAATTATTAGCACTATTATTATTACTACTACTACTGTTATTATTATTATTATTATTATTATTATTCTTAATAGTACAAAATAATAATAATAATAATAATAATAATAATTATTATTATTATTATAGAGTTGGGGTTTTCCTCACTGGTTGAGGTGCCCTGTAATACTACATCTCTGTTGGGATTCTAGGGTTCAAATTTCAACTATTCAAATATTTTCCCACAATTTATTGGGGTGATATTTGGTGGCTGGAAATGCTAGAATAGATGAAATACCCACATCAGACTTGGGTCGGAAGAAAAGGTGCATCTATGTTGAAATTGATCATCGATGGTTGACGTTGGCCTAGATGATAGGGGAGCTACGAACTGGTCTGGATGGCGATGAGGATCCAAGATGAAGTATTAGGGAATGACTGGTCCATATGGTGACATAGTAGATGTTGGACATCGACGAGATGTGAGAGTGATGACCAAGGGTTGGTCTCTAAAGTACTCCCATGATGGCTATATCATGACATTTCATGGAGGCTAATAGTAGAGGGGGTGTTAAGGATGTGATAGTGTGTTGATTGGTGTGGTGTCTAATATCGATTCATTAAGGTGGTGGTAGCATACGAACATGGTGTAGTGATTGTAGATAGGATTGGAGGTGGGGTGTGGCTTGTCGATGGGTTAAATAGCTTCACAAAAAATTGGCCTCGTATAGCCCATGACAAAAAGTCCCATGGGCCATAGGTATATTAGTGGTCTACATACCAATATATAACATATAAATAAAGATACTAGGCTGGTAGGTTATACATTTGGGGTTCTATGACCTACGCTTTGGGCTATGGGTGTGGGTGTGAGTGTTTTATTGTAATTGTTCCCCCAATGCCTAATAAATAATTTTTACTAATATTATTATTATGACAATTATTATTATTACTTTATACTATTATTATAATAATTATTATTATTCCTATTATTTTTAGAAGTATTATTATTGTTACTAATAATATTATTAGTATTATTTTTGGTGATCTTGTTATTCTAATTGTTAATATTATTATTGTTAATGATGTTATTTTTATTGTTCTTATTTTTATTTTTATTATTTTTATTTTGGTTATTTTTATTATTATTATTGTTACTCTTATTATTATTATTTTATTATTGTTATTATTCTTAGTATTGTTATTATTATTAGTATATCTATTATTAATATTATTAATATTTTTATTTTTATTATAGTTATTACTATTATTATTGTTATTTCTTTTGTTGTTCTGACTTATGGTGGATGAATGTGAGAAAATGGTGTCGGTTGTCCATGGAGATCATGACATCCATGGTCATACAAGAAGCTTTAATTTACAGTACTAGAAAAGGGGGCAGTGGAGCCCCCCTGACTCGGGCGACTGCCATTGGCGGTCGCTATAGCCCACCATTAGCGACCGCCAATGGCGGTCGCTAACCTGCCTAAAAATATTCGGGGGGTTTCTGTGCCCCCCCCCCCCCCGCGCCCTCGATCTCGCCCTAACCCCTCGCCGCCCTCCCTCGCGCCGCCCTCCCCTCCCCCGCCGCCCGGCCTCCCCCGCCGCCCGGCCTCCCCCGCCGCCCGGCCTCCCCCGCCGCCCGGCCTCCCCCGCCGCCCGGCCTCCCCCGCCGCCCAGCCTCCCCCTCCGCCCGGCCTCCCCCGCCGCCCGACCTCCCCCGCCGCCCGGCCTCCCCCGCCGCCCGGCCTCCCCCGCCGCCTGCCTTCAGGCCTCCGGCCGCCGCCCTCCGCCTTCGGGCCTCCGGCCGCCGCCCTCCGGCCTCTCGGCCCTCCCCCCCCCACCCCGGACGGCACCCGCACCCCGGACAGCCCCCGGCGCGCACTCCAGACCGCCCCCCGCACCCCGGACGCCTCCCCGCACCCCGGACAGCACCCCCCCGCGCACTCCGGACCGCCCCCCGCACCCCGGACGCCTCCCCGCACCCCGGACAGCCCCCCCTGCACTCGGACACCCCCCTCCGAACCCGGACAGCCCCCCCGCACCCCGGACAGCCCCCCCCCCCCCCCCCCCCGCACTCGGACACCCCCCCTCCGAACCCGGACAGCCCCCCCGCACCCCGGACAGCCCCCCCGCACCCCGGACACCCCACCCCGCACCCCCGAAAGCCCCCCTGCACCCCAGACAGCCCCCCCCTCCCCCGCACCCCGGACACCCCCGCACCCCGAACACCCCTGCCCGCACCCCTGACAGGCCCCCAACACCCCAGACACCCCTCCCCGCACCTCGGACACCCCCCCCGACCCCTGACACCCCCCCCTCGCTGCCCGTCCCCCGTCCCCTCACCGCCTCCTCTCCTCCAGCTCCCCGCCGCCGCCGCCGCCCGTCCCCTCCCTTGCCGCACCGCCTTTGGCTCCAGCTCCCCTTCGCTGCCTCCTCTCCCTCGCAGCACAGCCTTCGACTCCCCTCCCTTTCAGGTTTGTAGCTCAATCAGGTAACATGAGCTTTCAGTTACATTATTATTTTATCAATGGTTCATAAACAAATGGTTAATATTTATTTTGAATATAGTTGATTTGAAAAATGTAAATGTAATAAGTATTGTGTAAATGTTTGTTATACAGATATTATTATGGATAAGAGTTGGATTGATCTTCCAAATCGAACGTCTAGAGAATATTTCAATGGCATTATGCAGTTTATTGAGTTCACGAGAGGATTTGAAAGTGACTATATTAGTTGTCCATGTAGAAAATGTGCTAACAGATATCAATTCACACGAGATACTGTGAGGGAGAACCTTTTCTTTAATGGATTTCTGAAAAATTATAAGAGTTGGACTCGTCATGGAGAAGAATATGTTCGTTGTCAAAATACAGATGCAGCTCAGATGGATGTTGATGCAAGGATGACTGATCCAATGCATGAAATTCTTACTGAAATGGTACGTGGGTTTGATCCTGAAGGCATTGACATCCAGAATCTTGAGACCGGTGAGATAAATCTTCGCTCTGGTGCAGATCGTGATTCGAGGAGGTTTTATGAAGTACTTGATGATGCGAAAACAGAATTATATCCTGGATGTACTTCTTACAATAAACTGTCGTTTATCGTGGAGTTGTTGCATTTGAAGACTTTGAATAATTGGTCAGACACATCATTCGACATGCTTTTGGTTTTATTGAAAAAAGTTCTTCCTGTCGACGCTAAGATTCCTGAGTCGTATTACTATGCTCGTAAGTTGACAAAGAACTTAGGTTTTACATATGAGACTATAGATGCATGTGCAAACAACTGTATGTTGTTTAGAAATGAAACTGCTCATTTGGATATTTGTACGGTTTGTGGCGCTTCCAGGTGGAAAGAGAACAGGGGAAATAAGACTCATCAAAGTCAGATTGCGATACAGGGGAAACCGATTGCCGTAAAGAAAATGCGTTACTTTCCCCTTAAACCGAGGTTGAAAAGATTTTTTATGTCATCTAAAGTTTCTAATTTAATGAGATGGCATGCAGAAAGAGTTCATGAAAGTGACATGTTAACCCACCCGGCAGACTCTCATGCATGGAAGGATTTTGATAAGTGACATCCCGAGTTTGCTAAAGATGTTCGTAATGTCCGATTGGGATTGGCAGGAGATGGTTTCAATCCATTCAAGTCTATGGTTGGTGCAACTCATAGCACATGACCCGTGGTGTTGGTTCCATATAATCTTCCTCCGTGGCTTTGTATGAAGCAACAATTTATATTACTTTCCACTCTTATTGATGGACCTAAAAGTCCGGGGGATAAGATTGATGTTTACCTTCAGCCATTGATTGATGAGTTGAATGAATTTTGGGGCGATGGTGTGATGACTTATGACTGCGAAACGAATGAAATGTTCAAACTGCATGCAGCTTTATTATGGACAATCAATGACTTCCCAGCTTATGCAAATTTATCAGGCTGGAGTACGAAAGGGGAATTTGCTTGCCCTTGTTGCAATAAAAGTAAAAAATCTGTATGGATTAAACATTCCAAAAAATGGGCATACATGGGTCACAGGCGTTTTCTCCCTCCCCAGCACAGGTTCAGAAAGGACAGAGTGGCATTTGATGGTTCTAGAGAGTTCAGCCCAACACCAAAGATCATGACAGGAGTCGAAATGTTATCGCAGATTGAGGAAGAAAACATTCGCACGGTATATGAAATTCAGGATTTGGTGGCTCCTCCAGTACGTAATATTCGTGCTGCGGGTAGGCAGCGCAGTCACAATTGGAAAAAGAAAAGTATTTTTTATAGTCTTCCGTATTGGAAAACTAACATGTTGAGGCATAATTTGGATGTCATGCACATTGAAAAAAATGTTTGTGATAACATATTGTGGACCATTTTAGGTGTCAGTGGAAAGTCAAAGGACCATGTTAATGCACGCCGTGATTTGGAAGAAATGGGTTTAAGGAAACAGTTGCATTTACAGTTAGCTGAGGGAAACAAGGCATATATGCCTGCTGCACAGTATTCGATGACTACAGAGGAGAAAAAGACATTTCTTTCCATTTTGAAGATGGTCAAGGTGCCTGATGGTTACTCTTCTAATATTTCAAAGTGTGTGAATCTGACGAGCAAGACATTGCAAGGGTTGAAAAGTCATGACAATCACATATTACTTCAGCAGTTGATTCCAATCGCAATTTGTGATTGTTTATCCCCCAATGTTGTTCAGCCCTTGATTGAGATGAGTAATTTTTTTAGACAGCTTTGTTTAAGAAATCAACGAATGAGTGATTTAAAAAGTTTTCAGGACCGAATTGTACTTACGCTTTGTCACTTTGAGAAACTTTCCCCCCCCCTCATTTTTCGATGTTATGGTCCACTTGACAGTGCACCTAACTGATGAAGTAATGGTTACTGGTCCAGTGCAATTCAGGTGGATGTACCCTATTGAACGGTATTTGAGTACATTGAAAAGATTTGTACGCAACAGAGCTCGTCCAGAGGCATCAATAGCCAATGGTTATTTGATGGATGAGTGTACTAACTTTTGTGCAGAATATCTTACGGATGTTGAAACAAAATTAGATAAGCCCTCTCGGATTCATGATGGTCCAGTTGGAGAAGGAACCACATTTGATATGGACAACATCGAGTGGATACAAGCACATCGATATATCTTGTTCAATACTCCATCAGTTGTACCATTAATGCAGTAAGTATCTTATCAATGTGCTTGTATAACTTTTACATGTTTTCTTTGCATAAGTTGATCTTTTAAACATCGCGTAATCATTTGCAGGAAACACATTAATGAGATAAAAGAAGAGATGCATCGTGCGACTGAGTTGCAAATTCAACAATCTCATTATGCGACATTTCATGATTGGTTCAAGGATTATGTATGTATAAATTGATTTTCATTATGAGTGAAGTATTAAACTAATTCTTTCTGCATATATCAGTATTGATTTTTATAAATTATGTAGGTTCGTAAGCTGAGGGAGTTAGGGGACCCCACGCTACCTGAGGTATTTATCCAACTGGCTGAGGGTCCATCTATAACGGCTCGTCGTTATAAAGCTATTGATGCTAATGGTTTTCGATTTCGCATTAAAGATGTTGACGACAAACGAGCAACACAAAACAGTGGCATCGGTTGTCCCTTTGTTGATTCTGGTTATTACTATGGTCAATTGATAGACATCATTGAAGTTGTATATACACACGGTTTGAAGTACATATTGTTAAAGTGTAATTGGGTTGATCCAGTGCGTGGATGTAAAGTCGATCAATATCAGTTTTCATTGGTGAATTTTAACTATATGTTATACAGAAATAATGAACGAGTTGAGAATGAACCTTTCATTTTGACATCACAAGCGGAACAAGTATTCTTCGTTACTTTGCCTTCGGATCCAAGTTGGCAAGTTGTTGTCAAAATGTCTCGGCGGGGAGTGTTTTTATTTGAAGAAGATGAACCCGAGACTGTTCCGTTTGTTTACCAACAACTTGATCAACATACCGTAGTTCAACGTGAAGAAGATATTTATTGGGTCAGAGCGGCTGTTGAAGGAGAAACGGTCGATTTGCATGCTTAATGAAAGGTATAATTGTTTTCCCGCTATTCAGTAGAATGTCCTAGGATATCATAAATTATCTAATCATTTTATAAATCCTTATAAGTTTTAATCCTCACTTTTGTAAGTTAATTCAGTCATAAATATTTAGGTTGATTAACTTTCTGATTTTTTAAAATTCATTCACAACTAATTATTCAATCCATTTTTTGTTTGATTAACAGTTGTACAAGTTTGATTTATTAAGAACAATCCAATTTATCTTTTAAACACTTTGGACTCATTACTGATATTTTGTATGACTGCAGACATGTCAGGGGAAGAGGCAGAAAATCCACATCATCCATCTGAGGCATCTACGTCTCAGGGTCGAGGTATGTTTGAATGTCATTGTCTATATTTTTTATGTAATTGACATATATATATATATATATATAACATTTGTCAATTTATATATAAAATTGTTTTCAACAGGATCAGACTCGGCTGCTTCTTCCTCTCGCAGGAGAGGCCCTGGTCGTGGCATATTATCATGGAATTCCGACACGACGATAGATGTTTCATTTGATGAGGTATTTCATCACGTGGGACCGAATGCCCCGGCATTTATTCGTCAGCTGGGTCATATCATACGTGACCCACATCGATTTCCATTGACCACGCGTGATTGGGCTTCTATCCCTCAGGACACATTAGATCGTCTATGGAGGGAGGTTCAGGTAAGAAAATAATTTTACTTTATTTTATATTTATAAATAATACTAATATGTTTGATTATTTTCATTATAGCAAAATTTGAAAGTATGCCCTGAAGAGTTTCGGCCGGTGTGTATGAGCAAATGCCGTAAGCTGTGGAAAGATTATAAAGGCAAAGTGAAGAGGGACCACTGGATACCAAATGTGGGTGCCCTTGACATTTTGGAAAAGGTCCCGAGAGGTGTCCTCCCAGCTCAGTGGCGTGACTTGGTTGCATATTGGTCTACTGAGGGTGTTGCGGTTAGTATATTAATTATTTTGCTGTATATATATTTTCAAGAATATGTGATTTGTTTGAAATTTGAATGAATTGAATGTAGGAGGTGTCAACACGCCATTCAGAGAATCGAGCGTTGCAGGGACCAGCTCACAGGCTCGGGACTCGTCACGTGTCTCAAATCCGACATGAGGTATATATCATTCATTTTTTAATTTATTAATTAATATGGTTTTGTCTTTATATTCTTTTAATATACAGTTGCGAGGGCAAGGTGCAGCAACTGATAAAATGTCGGTGTGGATAAGGACTCGTGATCGCAATGATCCAGAGGTTGCAGCATTGATAGTAAGTGTCTTTACTTACCAATAATTACATAAATCTATATATTAACATATATATATTTAAATATTTCACAGGATCAATTTGAAGCTGAGTTAGAACATCTGCCAGAGGACCAGCGACAGCTTCCCATGCGACGGGATGAGATCTTTCATCGCATTATTGGTCGGGACGGGCATGGCTATAGTTTGACCTATGGAGCAGGGATTCCTCGTTCTGTAGTGTCACGCGCTGCGGTTGTCGGTCCTGCTGTTGCTCATATGACAGAGCAGATGTCAGATTTTGAGGCACGGCTGCGCGCTTCCGAGGAGACAAATGCGCAATTGACAGCTGAGGTTAGAGCACTGCGGGAATATGTGCGTCGAGCTGATGGTACAGGGGATCATACGACGCAGGTATATACTGTATTTATTTATTTAATTTAAATTATTTTTGTTATTAAAATATTTATAATGTTTATTTATTGTAGGCACCTGGCCCACCAGAAGGAGGTAGCAGTGATGGCAACGCGTGACGCACCATATATTCACGAGATATGTTTTTTGTTTTTAGTGGTAGGGTTGACATTATTGTACTGTATTTATTCATTTAAGTAATGCATTATTACCATCCATGGTGGTCTTTTAAATATTTTATACACATTGAGTTTTTGATCAGATAATCTTGAATGATTCTACATTTGAAAAAGTCAAACTAATTCCAACAGATCAATAAATCTGATATTATAGATTATGTATTATTAATATATTTTTTATAAATTTCTGTATGGTATCGATAAAAGAAATATGTATTAATTAGATGTTATCATTTTTATTTTTCACTTTTGTAATCAATGGGATGGCCTTTGCACCCCCGGAGAACCCCCCGCACCCCCGTACAGCCCCCCGCCACCCCCGTACAGCCCCCCGCCACCCCCGTACAGCCCCCCGCACCCCCGTACAGCCCCCCGCACCCCCGTACAGCCCCCCGCACCACCGTACAGCCCCCCGCCACCCCCGTACAGCCCCCCGCCACCCCCGTACAGCCCCCCGCCACCCCCGTACAGCCCCCCGCCACCCCCGTACAGCCCCCCGCCACCCCCGTACAGCCCCCCGCCACCCCCGTACAGCCCCCCGCCACCCCCGTACAGCCCCCCGCCACCCCCGTACAGCCCCCCGCCACCCCTGTACAACCCCCCGCACCCCCGTACAGCCCCCCGCCACCCCCGTACAGCCCCCCGTCACCCCCGTACAGCCCCCGATTGTGCCGTTTTCAGCAGCGCGGCGCGCGCTGAAATGGCGCGTTGGGGGGTCAAAACCACCCGAACGACCTCCGAATGCCACGAAACCGTACGACAACATCCGGGGCGTGAATTTTGAAATGGTCGGCCAGACAGCACCTCATTCGGAGGTGCCGTGTGACCGCGGCGGCCGGAAACGCGTTTCCGGCGCCAAAAAACACCAAAACGGCGTGCGACGGTCCAATTCGGAGAAAACGTGCTCCGAACGACCTGAAACCGCACGGGAACGATAGAAATATTATTCTTGAGATGCAGGAGGAGGCCGCACGTCCATCGGACGTGCGGTGCGCGCGGCACGTCCGATTTTGCCGTTTTCAGCAGCGCGGCGCGCGCTGAAATGGCGCGTTGGGGGGTCAAAACCACCCGAACGACCTCCGAATGCCACGAAACCGTACGACAACATCCGGGGCTTGAATTTTGAAATGGTCGGCCAGAAGGCACCTCATTCGGATGTGCCGTGTGACCGCGGCGGCCGGAAACGCGTTTCCGGCGCCATAAAACACCAAAACGGCGAGCGGCAGTCCAATTCGGAGCAAACGTGCTCCGAATGACCTGAAACCGCACGGGAACGATAGAAATATTATTCCTGAGATGCAGGAGGAGGCCGCACGTCCATCGGACGTGCGGTGCGCGCGGCACGTCCGATTGTGCCGTTTTCAGCAGCGCGGCGCGCGCTGAAATGGCGCGTTGGGGGGTCAAAACCACACGAACAACCTCCGAATGCCACGAAACCATACGACAACATCCGAGGCGTGAATTGTGAAATGGTCGGCCAGACGGCACCTCATTCGGAGGTGCCGTGTGACCGCGGCGGCCGGAAACGCGTTTCCGGCGCCATAAAACACCAAAACGGCGTGCGGCGGTCCATTTCGGAGCAAACGTGCTCCGAACGACCTGAAACCGCACGGGAACAATAGAAATATTATTCCTGACATGCAGGAGGAGGCCGCACGTCCATCGGACGTGCGGTGCGCGCGGCACGTCCGATTGTGCCGTTTTCAGCAGCGCGGCGCGCGCTGAAATGGCGCGTTTGGGGGGTCAAAACCACACGAACGATCTCCGAATGCCACGAAACCGTACGACAACATCCGGGGCGTGAATTGTGAAATGGTCGGCCAGACGGCACCTCATTCGGAGGTGCCGTGTGACCGCGGCGGCCGGAAACGCGTTTCCGGCGCCATAAAACACCAAAACGGCGTGTGGCGGTCCAATTCGGAGCAAACGTGCTCCGAACGACCTGAAACCGCACGATAACGATAGAAATATTATTCCTGAGATGCAGGAGGAGGCCGCACGTCCATCGGACGTGCGGTGCGCGCGGCACGTCCGATTGTGCCGTTTTCAGCAGCGCGGCGCGCGCTGAAATGGCGCGTTGGGGGGTCAAAACCACACGAACGACCTCCGAATGCCACGAAACCGTACGACAACATCCGGGGCGTGAATTGTGAAATGGTCGGCCAGACGGCACCTCATTCGGAGGTGCCGTGTGACCGCGGCGGCCGGAAACGCGTTTCCGGCGCCATAAAACACCAAAACGGCGTGCGACGGTCCAATTCAGAGCAAACGTGCTCCGAACGACCTGAAACCGCACGAGAATGATTGAAATATTATTCCTGAGATGCAGGAGGAGGCCGCACGTCCATCGGACGTGCGGTGCGCACGGCACGTCCGATTGCGCCGTTTTCAGCAGCGCGGCGCGCGCTGAAATGGCGCGTTGGGGGGTCAAAACCACCCGAACGACCTCCGAATGCCACGAAACCGTACGACAACATCCGGGGCTTGAATTTTGAAATGGTTGGCCAGACGGCACCTCATTCGGAGGTGCCGTGTGACCGCGGAGGCCGGAAACGCGTTTCCGGCGCCATAAAACACCAAAACGGCGTGCGACGGTCCAATTCGGAGCAAACGTGCTCCGAACGACCTGAAACCGCACGGGAACTATAGAAATATTATTCATGAGATGCAGGAGGAGGCCGCACGTCCATCGGACGTGCGGTGCGCGCGGCACGTCCGATTGTGCCGTTTTCAGCAGCGCGGCGCGCGCTGAAATGGCGCGTTGGGGGGTCAAAACCACCCAAACGACCTCCGAATGCCACGAAACCGTACGACAACATCCGGAGCTTGAATTGTGAAATGGTCGGCCAGACGGCACCTCATTCGGATGTGCCGTGTGACCGCGGCGGCCGGAAACGCGTTTCCGGCGCCATAAAACACCAAAACGGCGTGCGGCGGTCCAATTCGGAGCAAACGTGCTCCGAATGACCTGAAACCGCACGGGAACGATAGAAATATTATTCCTGAGATGAAGGAGGAGACCGCACGTCCATCGGACGTGCGGTGCGCGCGGCAGGTCCGATTGTGCCGTTTTCAGCAGCGCGGCGCGCGCTGAAATGGCGCGTTGGGGGGTCAAAACCACACGAACGACCTCAGAATGCCACGAAACCGTACGACAACATCCGGGGCGTGAATTGTGAAATGGTCGGCCAGACGGCACCTCATTCGGAGGTGCCGTGTGACCGCGGCGGCCGGAAACGCGTTTCCGGCGCCATAAAACACCAAAACGGCGTGTGGCGGTCCAATTCGGAGCAAACGTGCTCCGAACGACCTGAAACCGCACGGGAACGATAGAAATATTATTCCTGAGATGCAGGAGGAGGCCGCACGTCCATCGGACGTGCGGTGCGCGCGGCACGTCCGATTGTGCCGTTTTCAGCAACGCGGCGCGCGCTGAAATGGCGCGTTGGGGGGTCAAAACCACACGAACGACCTCCGAATGCCACGAAACCGTACGACAACATCCGGGGCGTGAATTGTGAAATGGTCGGCCAGACGGCACCTCATTCGGAGGTGCCGTGTGACCGCGGCGGCCGGAAACGCGTTTCCGGCGCCATAAAACACCAAAACGGCGTGCAGCGGTCCAATTCGGAGCAAACGTGCTCCGAACGACCTGAAACCGCACGGGAACGATAGAAATATTATTCCTGAGATGCAGGAGGAGGCCGCACGTCCATCGGACGTGCGGTGCGCGCGGCACGTCCGATTGCGCCGTTTTCAGCAGCGCGGCGCGCGCTGAAATGGCGCGTTGGGGGGTCAAAACCACACGAACGACCTCCGAATGCCACGAAATCGTACGACAACATCCAGGGCGTGAATTGTGAAATGGTCGGCCAGACGGCACCTCATTCGGAGGTGCCGTGTGACCGCGGCGGCCGGAAACGCGTTTCCGGCGCCAAAAAACACCAAAACGGCGTGCGGCAGTCCAATTCGGAGCAAACGTGCTCTGAACGACCTGAAACCGCACGGGAACGATAGAAATATTATTCCTGAGATGCAGGAGGAGGTCGCACGTCCATCGGACGTGCGGTGCGCGCGGCACGTCCGATTGTGCCGTTTTCAGCAGCGCGGCGCGCGCTGAAATGGCGCGTTGGGGGGGTCAAAACCACACGAACGACCTCCTAATGCCACGAAACCGTACGACAACATCCGAGGCGTGAATTGTTAAATGGTCGGCCAGACGGCACCTCATTCGGAGGTGCCGTGTGACCGCGGCGGCCAGAAACGCGTTTCCGGCGCCATAAAACACCAAAACGGCGTGCGGCGGTCCAATTCGGAGCAAACGTGCTCCGAACGACCTGAAACCGCACGAGAACGATAGAAATATTATTTCTGAGATGCAGGAGGAGGCCGCACGTCCATCGGACGTGCGGTGCGCGCGGCACGTCCGATTGTGCCGTTTTCAGCAGCGCGGCGCGCGCTGAAATGGCGCGTTGGGGGGTCAAAACCACCCGAACGACCTCCGAATGCCACGAAACCGTACGACAACATCCGGGGCTTGAATTTTGAAATGGTCGGCCAGACGGCACCTCATTCGGATGTGCCGTGTGACTGCGGTGGCCGGAAACGCGTTTCCGGCGCCATTAAACACCAAAACGGCGTGCGGCGGTCCAATTCGGAGCAAACGTGCTCCGAACGACCTGAAATGAGATTATTTCTTGAATCGAAGTTTTTAAATTATTATAACACAATGATTTGATATTATATATGTATTAAATATATATTAAAACATTTAAAATTTATTATATATATATATATATATATATTTAAAATATTGTATTTAATAGTATATATATGAATATTTTTACATAAATATATATATATATATTTATATTGAATTCAATAAAAAAAATTTTAAAACAATTTTTTTTTTGAATAGCGACCGCCAGGCGGTCGCTATAGGGTGCCATGCCGGCCCACTATAGCGACCGCCAATGGCGGTCGCTAAAGGCCTCTAGCGACGAGGCAACAGCGACCGCCAATGGCGGTCGCTGCGCGGCCGCTAAAGACCTTTAGCGACCGCCAATGGCGGTCGCTAATAGTCTTATTTTTAGTAGTGTTATACCCCTATGTTTCGAATTATCATTTTGTGCATTAGGGATTGGCCTTCAAGGATTGTAATGGGGAAGCATTGAATGTCTTTCATCCTTCACTAGACTTTAGAGACGCTATTTTTCATTACTCAAGGATCATATTTCATAAAATATTCTCATTAAAGGAAACACTACCCATGTCTTTACATCCGATGGAACTATTTCAGAATGTATTGAGCTATTAAGCACTCCTTCATTGCCCATATTCAATTTTTCGAAAGGTATGAAGCAATGGAAAGTCACCTGACTAATATATCATTTAGCCTTAATTTAGATTTCTTATGATTTTAAATGTGTTTCCCTTGGTTGAGTATTTTTTCACATTCTCTTCCCCTACATAGAATAGAAATCTATTGCATGGATTATGGGATTAGTCCATCTAAAGTTGGGAACCATGATGATTCATGATTGGAATTTTAATTTCAGTCTAAACAATTTTAAGGGATGTGGCACATAGGTCTAGGTTAAAAACCTTTTTTAAATTGGTTTCTTTAGCATCCAAAATCCTCATTGACATGGCCTCCATTGTTTGGAAATTTAATTAGGAAGGAAAATACTAGAGAACTTGTTAATTTTTTCCCATTTTGAAAGGGGTTTGTTTGAGATTGATTTATGTTTCACCGAAGTAGACAGAGTGGTTATCTATATTCCATAAATATTGATTTCCTTGGAATTTAATATTAAAGGGTTCCCTTCTTCTACGATCCATGTGGGATTATATGACATTTAAATTCAGTTTGTATGCGTAATATTTTTCACTCTATCTATCATCTAAAAGGACGTGACCTTCCTCATCATAGAAGGATAAAGAGTAATGGGAATGTCAATATTTATGATAATCAAAGGAATGACTACTCCAAGGATGTTTTTGTGATTAATTTTGTTATTTGAATAATAAATCCTTCAATGTTACCATCTCATGTTAATGTTTATATCCCTTCTCAGGAGAGGATAGGGATTGACTCTGAGTGTTTACCTCAGAAGACTATGAGTGTCCTAAATCTTAGGATTTATACCCTATCCCCTTAGGATGATTATATGTTTGTAAATTATAATGATTTTATGTAATCAATTAATCTTGATATGTCCTTGGATGGCATTAGAGATGAGACTCACTTGACTAATTTTGTAGTTTTTTATATAGATGCCTTGTATGAAGGTTTAGTGGATGAGAATACTGATGGACAATCTGATTGTAGTTAGGCATCCATGGAACTTTATAAGAAATCTCATGTATATTTCAATATGTTGCAAGAGCATAGGATGATTCCTACCAAAGGTCATAAAGGGAAAGAGAAAATTGATGCATCCAACTCATTGAAATTCAAAAAATAATGAACTCTTTTCCAACTTGTATAGGGGAAATCTGGAAAATTTATTTTTGTAATAGGAAAAGGAAATAAATATTCAAAACCTATAATTTAGTCCACTTCCTCTCATAATTTAAAAACTATAGATAGTGGAAATTAAAAAAAATGGCAAATCGCCTACTAATTCTACACAAAGGGGAATCTAGACATTATGATGGTGTCGTATTCATATCATGGAAGGGAGAGCTCTCATTCCACAGTTATATCATCTTTGATATCAATTCTATATGTCTTTGAAAGGGATAAGTAATATTTTGTGGGTTCCAAATTTCCAATTACCTTAGATCATGTAAGTAATAGTGAGAAATTAGAAGATCCTGAACTTGTTGTTTCTGGAAAACGTGACTCTAGATAAGATAAAGGTGAGGAGGTGTTAGGACCTCTCAAATTTTCCACTAAATCTCAATATATTGAATCCTATATGGGGTCTTCAGGTATAATTTTTCATTCTAGATATTTAAACCCAATATTGGTAATTAAAAAGTTAGGGAAGAACCTATAGATTCTACAAAAAGAAACCATCCAAGAGCCGGGATGGTAGTAGCCACTATAGATGGAAGGTAAAGATCTCCAACCATTTATGTATAAACTATGGAATCAATGGATTTATATGAAAGGAATAGGGAAAATGTTATGGGTCTCAAAACTCCCATGAGCATGGTTCATGTAATTGATTGTGAGGAAAATTCACCAAATTCCATTAATTATTTAATAAATTTTGTTTCAGATAAACATGAAAATAAGGTAAACATGAATAATTATTTTGAGTTTCATTATTAAAGAATAATTGAAGAATATGGTAAAAAAAGTGATGGTGTAGCAGATTATATGAGGATTGAAATTGATGTTCATCCCCTAAATGGTGGAGGTGTGCCTTGGAAATTGGTCAAGACATAGAGAAGGGGGAAACATCTTTGGGGTAGGAATGGATTTCCCAAAATCATAATATGAATACTCCATCTCAATATTATTTATTTTTTCCATATTTCTTTCTTGTTCTAAGAAAATGTTTTATTGTATATTCCTCCTCTAGTTTTTTTTTGTTTTTAGTATATTATTAAAAGGCCATCCGAGTCCCATCATTTTCAAAAAAAATTAATTTTAAAATTTTTATTTATTTTTATTATTATTATAGTTATTTTTATTGTCATTATTATTATTATTGTTTTTATTATTGTCGTTATTATTAATATTCTTATTAAAACAATTATTTTAATTATTACTAGTATTATTATTACTATTACTAGTATTACTATTATTATTACTACTATTATTATTATTTTTTTCTTTTATAAAGGTTGGGATAACACCATTTTATTAAAATATAAAAACATAAAACACGAAGGAAGGGGTAAAACATTCCAATATTTCCCCCATCATTTAAAAAACTCATAGATCCAACCTGTTAACAGTCTGAAGTCTATCCTTACATTCCTCACTTTGTAGATCGTTATAATTAATTTCTCCATGATCATATCTATTACTTCTAGTATGCCAATCTCTCATTCAATATTTTACTTATTTCTATGTTCCATCGGGATAATATTAGTCACTTGAGTTTATTTTAATGACTTTATCCCTGTTTAAAACTTCACAACATTTTCCCTTTTCACTAAGGGTTTGAAAATCATCAGTATAAAATTCTATACTATAGAGGTCTCTCTCTTCACCCAATGAGTCAATGAAAGGTACCTCCATGATAACATCCATAGGGAGATCCTCCTTGGATAAAATATCACCTACACCAAAAGAAACTATTTATTTGATAGTCTCCTCAACCAGCACCGTGGTAACAACCACATGGCCTTGTTTATTTACTCAGGTATTGGCTGAGATAACCTATCACCTATCCTATAGAACCCCAGTTGTTGCACCACTAATAATATTTTTTGAGAAGTGTATAGTGAATTGATTCCTAGATAGAAATTATTTTCACCAAGATATAAACATTTTACCTTATTTAGAAGAAAATGTAGGCCACCTCCTTCCATGTCTTTGAGAAAATTAGCTAATGTGATTATCCCTTCATATTGACCCATGAGATGAGTTAGAGGACAAACTTGAGTAGGGTATAAATACATATCCTAGGTTAAAATAGGATTTAATTACATATTTATAGATCTATCTACATTATTATTAATTATTTTAACATGGTCTTCTTGTTTCCCAAGAAAGCCAGTACCTTTTCTCTTAGTGAACCGGGGGAGATTTCCTAGGATTTTTCCTTTATTTCCACAAGACATATGGATTTTTTCTTCCACAAAGACCCCTTTTAGATCATTTTCTTTATTGAAATCCTTTGAACCGTGAGAATAAGGTTCAAATTGTTCCAAATATTGAATGTTGAAGTCTCATTCCTTACCAAGATCCATCTAAAACATTAAATCTATTGCATTTTTGTCTGATTGGTCCACTCTTTCCAGATCATCTCTCAAGGGTTGAGGGTCTTCACCCTTTCTTTTATAAGAATTTTTTCTCCATTAATTTTCATTATTTTACATTTTAATCCCACAATAAGTGAAAATTAGTCTCTTTAGATATCTTGAATACATATATCCTATATTATGACATACTGATAAATATTCTAGATTTTTATAATCATTAAGCAAGTAAAAATAAAAATTACTAGTAGTTAGACACATTTTTTTGGTCAATGGAGTGATAAGATCAACCTACACTAATATACGTTCAAATTGTCTTTATTAAGCCTTTTCATTATCACTATCCATTTTAATTGGGACTGTAGTTTCCAATGAAATTTTCCATGAAATTTTGTGGGTGTTAAAGAAACCAATTATGCCCTCTAATTCTCGGCCTATGATGGTTCTATATTTAAAAGGATTAATCTATGTAAGTACATCTTTATTGGCCTCATTTATCTATTATAAGTTATGGAACACTATAAAATAGTTGACCTCATCTCTCTATTAACAGCTTCTTGGGGATTTCCAAACATCCAATGGGTTACCCTTCATCACGGGTTCATCCACACCTTATTCCCATATTTATAAATAAATAAAAAATCCTAGATTACAATATTGATTAAAATAAGGATAGAAACATTTAAGATTAATGATTAGAATGTGAATTTTAATATTCCTGATTTTGAGGAAGATTGTGCGTAGGTATAGATTAAAATACATGGGTTAAGATACACCTTATTGAATCTGGAAATTTTAATGAATTTTCCTATGCAATTATTATTCCGATTAGGTTGGATACTTCCACCGAAATGGTTATTTTTTGTCACATTAAAAGTTTTTTGTCCAAAATAGATCTACATCTTCCTTGATTGATAAATTTTTCCTATTCACACTGTATGAAGAAATTAACCTTATAATTGAGTTTGAAAAAACTCTACCTTTCTATGATTCATGTCGAATTTTCAGACACTCTATATATCAATCACTTCTCTACATATTTTTTCTTGGATTTAAAGTAGGTGAAGTCCAATATTTTGTGATTTGATAAAAATGAATACAAAAATTCAAATGTGGGTAGGAAATATCCAATCTGCAGATGTTTTTTATAATATTATATAGTAACCTTGAACATAAAAAATGTGAAGGTGTCAACCTCTATCCCACTAGGAATATAAAACATATTCTCCTAGGATATGATCACATATTATGATTATTTTAAGATCATAAGATATTACATCATTGATGAAACCTATATAATATGGTCCCTCACACTATTTTACATATTTGATAATGGTGTGGGGAATCCCACCTCTTCTAGAGAAGTTGGTGGTTTTTTGCTATGTGTTTTTCACCCATTTTCCCAATGACATCCTCCAATAAGATCTAACTATATTTCACACCAAATAGGTCAGCTTAGTCTATTGTATCCTCTTCACTCTCACTCATTTCTATTTCATCTTTATACTAATCTTTTGATTCTAGATTTGGGTTATTGATATAGATATGACTCTTTAAGATACTCATTTATGTTCAAATTCTGACAAAACTAGATTATTTGGATAAAAAGTCGATTGCATCTCCTTTATTAACAAAAACAATTGGGATGAATGTATTTTCATCATATTCCTTAGAGATAACCATCTTCATCCAATTTATTATTATTTTTTTGGATTCCATTCAAATGAAGAAGAAAATTTCAAATTTAGTAGGCTTCCAACCCCCACCGTTCCCCCAACAATAATGTTGAACATCCCATAAAAGTGCTGTGAATCCCCAAGGATATTTATAGATTGATATATGGAAGATGTTATAAGTCTCAATAAGATATATTTCTTTAATTTTTCACACAATTACCTATTTTTTATATTTTAATCATTTCAATTTTCTGTTCATAACACAGTATTTGCATGAAATCTCAATAAGGGAAAAAATTTGTTTTTTTATAATTTTAAGAATTATTATGAATACCTTGATCGACTATTCTAATAATTTATAGAATATTATTTATTTACCACTCAGTTGGATGGTTTATGTGGTTTACATAATTACCACTATAAAGGTCAGTTTTCTTCTTTTCCGTTCTCTTTTAACTTATTTATATTACAACGTTTTATTGAATGGTATTATTAATAAATCAATACATTAAGAAATTTTTTAAATAAGTAATGTAATGTATTGATATATTAATTTCAAACCCCATGTGACAATTTTATTAATCGACTAAGGTGTTATATATATATAATATTAAATTATATTATTAACCAGATTTTAATTTTCTTGATAGTATTGTATTCAATTTAACCAAAATATAAATTATAAATTTATTTTTATTTTTAATAATAATACACTTTTTCCCCTCTCTAATATCTATCATCAATTAAAATCTTGTGAAACTCAAATTCACTGGTCTTGAAATTACCAAAACTAATTGTCTATTATAAAAAAGGGATGTTGAAATGGATCCCGACATGATGGATCTCATGGATTCAATTAATGAAAATATTTCAAATACCCTCCAAAATAAATCAATGAATATGATATTAACTAGAAGACATCTCCATGAGGAATTGAAATGTGATTACCTCACAAAAATAGATCCAAGTAAGATCTGGAACTATTTGAAGGAATGTTGTGATCATAAAAAGGAGGTTTTTCTTCCTATGACCCATGATGAATGTAATTTTTATGCTTCCAATACTATAAAATGTTTGTTGATAACTCTTCTTCCATGTGAAGAATTGTATCGAAGTTAAATCACTATGGTATTACGATTACATAATACAATATGCTTGAGAAGACATATATGAAATTTAATTCTTCTCACAAAACCCAATAGTAGAAGTATCACTTTTAAGGGTATATAAAATATTCTCATATATTACCATCATTATTTATAGCAGACAATAATTTTGAGATTTGGATTACAAATCATCAGTCATAACCTATTTGTTTTACAAAATCATTTCCTAAAACAAATGCTTTATCTCATTAAAATAATCATGGAAGATGTCATGGATTTGATTCTCATAGTGGAAATGGTTTTGGTGTAAAACGTGACTGAGGGAATGGTCTTATCAATGGATATGATCAAAATGAATATCATAATCAATGAAATAATAGCTTATGCACTTAGAGGAATCGTGAAGATTCCTACTATAGGAGTGTTTCTATGGTACATTGGTCTTGTGTTTTTTGAACCCCATAGCATCTTTATAAGATCTATAAATTTTCTCTTCATATAAAGAATAGTGACCCATTATTTATTGATACGTCATATAAAGGTTAATAAAATGACGTGAATTTTACTAAAAATCGGGATCAATAAAATGATGATTTAACTCACCATGAAGTGGGTGATTTTATTGTGATTTTGATCAGATGATCACAATAAATTATTTAGAAAATTAACAGTAGTTATCATGTGTGATATATTATTTTGTTTTATATTATTCATATTTTTTATTATATATTATTTTTATTTCAAAAGGTTTTTTATTTTAATATTATTATATTTAATTTAAAGAATTGGAATGGAATAAATAAAAAGGATAGATATTATCATAACCGATAGTGGAACAACACACATAATTATTAAGAATAAAAAATATTTTTCTAAACCTAAAATAACAATACAAATTGTGAATACTATATGAAGTCATATAGATCTAATAGAAAGGACTGGTAATGTGATTTTTTCATTACCTAATGGAATTGTTTTTATAATATATGCGATGTTTTGCACAAAATCCAAAAGAAACATATAATGTTTCAATGATATATAATAGTATGGTTATGATACCCAAAAAATAACAAATACAAATGAAATGTACATGTAAATTTTCATTAATAAACTTTATGAGATTAATCTACTAGGTATACTACCAAAATTATCATATGGTTTGCATTATACATTTAAGTGCAGTTGAAAAACATATGGTAGTAAATAATGGACCAAAAATTGTTAATTTTTTCATTCATTGATTACTTAATACTAGTCTTGGAATGATGAAAAAATAATTGAATGTTATTATGGACATTAAATAGTGGTCAAGAGGATATCTCCATAAATAAAAATTCCTTGCAATAATTATTCCCTTAGGAAACTAATTGTGCGACCATCACCGACTAAAATTGATGATAAAATTCCAGCCTTTCTTAAACAAAATTTTGGGGATATATGTGGACCAATTAATCCATCATATGGTACATTTAGATATTTTAATTAATTAATTGATTCATCTAGTATGTTGTCACATTTATTTTTCCTCTCAATACAGAATGTTTCATTTTCGGGATTTCATGCTCAAATAATTAAATTGACAGATCCATTCATGGATTATGTCATCAACAAAGAAAGTCTTCATAATGCTGCAGAATTTACCTCTCAATATTTCAGTGAATATATTATTGTAATGGGGATTACTATGGAGAATCCATTCGCCAATGTGAAACACAAAATTGTTTAGCTGAATTACTGATAAAACACCTCAAAATTATTTTTAGGTCATTAATAATAAGAATAAAGATGAAGAGCTTTGTTTGGGGTTATGAAATATCATATGCCTCATCATTAATCTGTATGTGGACAATTGAATATGATAAAAACTCTAAACACAAACTAGAATTTATCCAATATCATTTAATAACCCACATAAGAATCATTGGATGTGTATTATATGTACGGATTTATCCCCCAAAACATTAAAAAATGGTATATAAAAAGAATTTGGGAATATATGTTGGATAAGAAACATCATCCCTCATTGAATACTATTAACCACAAACTGGTGATGTATTTAAAACACATTTTATATATTTTCACTTCAATGAAAAGGTATACCTAATGTTAGGGGAAAAGAAAAGGGAGGTGATTTCATGAAGTGTGAAAATGTTATCTTTTCTATCCTCCACCCCGTACTATGTGATGATAGTGAAATGTTTTTTATTTTCATGATATTGAAAATAAATTTCATGAAATATTTATTTATTCAAAGGGGTGACTAAATCACACACACTATTTGTAAATGCACTAGGTATAATTGATTTCCCAAAGACGCAATTTCATAATTATGTTATAGAAATCTAAAACATAATCTTAAATCATAGAATACCAATTGGACCTAAGGATCAAAATCCTCATAAAAGAAAAGGAATGAGTATAGTTGAAACCCCGTTTTGTGGAGATGTGGGTTTTATAAGAAACATTTAATTTAAGTGTTATTAAACAAACACATAATGAAAATCATATAGATAAATCACATAATATCAAAAACCTTAAATGATTTGAAAATAATGAAATATCTCTTAGTTATTACACTACAAGAGATATATTTAATTGATGTTATTTGTAAATATTTGATGAAATATTTTCATATTATGTGTCACATGATATAGAAAATGAAAACCTAAAATAAGGCATGATAGAGAATTTTAAAAATGACCCCATTGTAATAAATAGAAAGACACAATGCATGTTGAATTAAATTCACTTAATAGGTGAAGGGATTTTGAATATATTATGCTCACACTATAATATTTCATGACTATTGTATATAAATGGGTTATTATGTGTATGAATAATGAAAAAAAATGATATTATAAGATACAAATATCATCTTGTCTCACAAGGTTTTTCATAGCAACCCAAAATGGATTTTGAGGAGAAATATTCTTCTATACTCGATGATATTACTTTTTGAAATATAATTGGATCTTTATTTTCAAAAAATTTTAATATGTGTCTTATGGATGTTGTTAGAACTTATTTTTGGGTCATTTGATATTAGTATATATATGATAATTCTCAAAGGATTCAAAATACCCAATGTATTGAAATCTATACCCAATGACCGCTATTAGAATAAATATCATAAATCCCTATACGGAATAAAAAAATCTAGTTGAATGTGGTATAATCATTTGATTGAATATTTATTAAATAAATCGTATGTAAATAACACCATATTATAAATATTATTTATTAAATAAAATAATATTTTGATATGAAATAATTGTTGTCAATGTTAATGATTTAAATATAATCGGAAATATATAAGGAAAAAATAAATTATTGAGAATCTAAATGGATGAATTTGAAATGAAATACCTAGAAAAAATCAGTTATTTTAATTGGATTACAATTTGAGCATATGAATAGTGGAATATTTTTTCCTCAGTAAAATTACACATAAAATGTCTTAAAACACATTAATATGAATTTATAAAATCCTTTAAGTACACCAATGTTCTTTTGGTCATTAAATACCAAGAAATATCAATTTCTACCTTATTATGAAAATGAGGAGTTAGTTGTTTTAGAAGTTTCATCTCTCAGTATTGTCAGAGAACTATTGTATCTTGATAATCGTACACATCCTAATATATAATTTTTACTAATTTATTGTAAGGATTTAGTTGTGGCCCTACATGAATACATTGGAACATAATTTAATATTTTTTTCATTATTTTTTGGTAATGTTGATTTGGGTTAATTCTATTCTATCAATTTAGAAGAAAAAAAGATAGTTGGTTTCTCAGATACAAGTTATTTATCTGATTCACAAAGTGTGTGATCACATACTTTTTATGTGTTTATAGTTTTAGGTTCTTTTATATCATGGGTGTAAAAAAATAATTCACTCATTGTAACATATTCAAATCATGAAGAAGTAATATAATTACATGAAGTATGTCATGAATTTGTTTGGTTACAATATATGAATCAACACATTCAAGCGGTAAATGGATTTCCTAAAGAATTTATCAAAAATATTTTATTTGAAGATAATACTATGTTCATCACATAGTTAAAAGAAAATATTCATCATGAATTATCAAAAAAACACTTACCACTGTTATTTTTCTCTTTCACATAAGAGTTAATGCGGTACAAAGATATCAATATGAAATATTTTTGATCTACTGAAAACTTTGCGGATTTATTTTCAATGTAAATATCAACTAATATCTTTATAAAGATTTTATTCTATATGGGATGCATATATTGAACAATTTGTAATGTAATGTTACATTTAGGGGGAGTTTGTGTGACTATATTCCTTTCTTTATTATAGTTTTTATCCAACGAGGTATTTCCAAAAAATAGTTTTAATGAGGTAGTATCAAAACATGTCTAACATTGGTAGGGTTTTAATCCCATAGGGGTGTTATAAAACCAATGAAATGTGTCAAAAATCATTAATGATGGTTGGCCTCCCATCCCCACCAATTCCCCCCCACCTACCATGATGCACAACCTATGAAATTGTAGTGAAGACTCCATGGATACCTACTTATATATATAATAAAGATGTCAAAAGTACAAATCAAATATATATCTCTATTTCTACCCATATTTTTATTTTTTATAAAATTTACTTGTTTCAATTTTTTTATAATAATAATATTATTATAATTGTCATTATAATTATTGTTATTATTAACATCATCATCATCATCATCATCATCATTATCATCATTATAAATGTCTTTATTATTATTATCATTGTTATTTTGATCATGATTATTATTATTTTCATTATTATTATCATAACTGTTTTGATTATTATTATTTTCATCATTATTATTATGATCATTATTAGGATCATTTTTTTATTATCATTATTATTATTATTCTAGTGGGGTCCAGATCAATATATGTTCTAGATTATAACCCAAGGAATCAAATTAGAGTGACGAAGGATCAAATCACCATCCTCATTAATGCCTGATGAAATTTTAGAATCATGGATCCATATCTAGGCATCCTTTTTGTAGGGTCTCTTGATGCAGAAATCTCATGGAGTCCATCAACACTGGTGACTTGTGGTACATGGAGAACATAACTGTGGAGGGATTTTATGGATCCTTATTGAATATGGTGTATAGATAAGGCTACGGGGAGTCACCCCGAGGTGTGTCGATGACTAGGATTGGTTGGCACAGTCATTAATGTGGAAAATAAGGCTTAGGGAGAGACCTTGTTTGGAGAACTCTAGTTGGGAAAATTGACTG
The DNA here is from genome assembly GCA_963277665.1 of Viscum album. NCBI lineage: Eukaryota > Viridiplantae > Streptophyta > Magnoliopsida > Santalales > Viscaceae > Viscum > Viscum album. Next base: position 2,053,132,147 of record OY728150.1, on the reverse strand, counting down.
TCTAGAGGCAGTGATTCCTGTGGGTGTTGTGGGTCAGTGATGAAGGAGAGAAAATGATACTTTGGCCCCCTTCATGGTCTATAAACAAATATGTAATGGGTCTTTGGTTCTGATATATATGGGGGTTGTGGTCCAATATATATTGAAAATAAAAATGGGATTAATGGGTAGGTTATCCCTAGGGGATATGTGGGTGTGTGGTGTGTGTTTGTTTTGTTGTAATGTAATCACAAGAACCTAAAATATTATCATTATTATCATTATCACTATCATCATCATCATCATCATCATCATTACTATTTAAATTATTAATATTTTTTAAATTTTGGGTTGAAGCCCTTTTTTATTATGATTGAAAATACTTATTTATATCTAGATAGAGGGAGAACCATTACATTGATAGTATGTCAAAGTCCAAGTGGCTCATGAACATGTCCTGGAGGACCTAGGGTGTGAAATCCATAATCATTGACCTGAAATCCCTATTTTTTTTCTCGAAGCCCCCTCATTGAATGGTACAGCTACGATACCCATGTTTCTATAGTATTAGCGCTACTAAATTTCCCAACCACAATTCTGATTTAGTATCTCAATAAATCACCTCTATATGGTTTTGAACATGGGTCTTTTGGATGTAGGCTCACATGGTTTTCCACATAGGCACCACCCAAAAAAAATTTATTAGTATCATCATCATTGTAAGGACCCATCCCTAGTTTCCCAGAGCTTGTGCCTTATTTTATTACGTTGGAATACATACAAGGAATAATAATCCTAAAGGACCAAGTTGTTTAGTATTATTCGAAATAAGAAACATACATATGTTCAATATTACAACTTTAAGAGAAATTCAACATACAAACTCCTTAGACAACACCCACATCTCCTAGGTTATTTCAGTACGTAATTCATAATAAGCTTCTTCATGTCCTGAGAAAATTAAACATAAGAATGTGGTGAGCTCAAATGCTCAGTAAGAGTAAGAAATAAAGTATAAGATTATATAAATATAAGGCATGGTGCATAATTTGAAACACATTCCTTTAATAATAAACTTGAACACATTATGGAAGGAATATGAGATGAGTAAATAATACCATAACAAAACATAATCGTGGGTATTCTAATAGTCATATAACCACATGAACATCTAATTAAAAGATACATAATGAGGGATGTGCATATGTCGGACATTCTGAAATATTTTTCCATGGCCTCGGCCAAGACATATAAGGATTAAGGCGTCGTCCAAAATTCATATCACATTGGGAAATGCCTCAGCCAATTCCTTGTCTAGTTGTCTCATGAGACCTACAGATGCATAAAGGGGATATAGTGGGCCCCACCCCTCAAATAATAATTCTAATGCATTCCTCATATGTCCGGGGATAATCATAAACAACATATACATTCAAATTTAAACTATCATATTAAATGTAACTAGCTTTCCCCAATCATTAAACATAAAACACTAACCATTCTGGGTAATATTGTGAATGGTTTTAGGATAGATCATCCACAATAGTGTTAGTAATAAACCATTAGATAGAATATGGTATATTACTTCATAAATGATTAGACCCAATAATACCATGGAATCAACAAGAGTGTTGAATTAGATTAAAATTCTCTTATAAAATCGTTAAGCAATTTTTGAGATAAATACTCTTCTATTTTGAAAAGAAGACTTCTTTTGGAAAAATATTTGTATAAAACCAGAAGTGAAGTAATATAGTATTTTCATAATAAAATGAGTTATTTTTTAAAGATAATTTTCTACAAAAACAGATTATATAGTTCCCTTGAATATTGGTAAGAATTTGAGAAATTCCCTTGAATCGGGCATGAATTTTGGAAACAATTTTGAAAGTTACTTTTAAAACGTGTAACTATCCATAAAATAAGGAATTATTATGGTTTGTAAACAAATATATGATACTCACACAGAATATATAAGGATTACATAAAAACACATAAGAATTACATTTAGGTAATTAGATAATGAAAGTATCCCGAATGAAAATGGAAGTTCAGGTGGAAAAACACTTACCTTAACTCTGAAGGTGTTCCTCTCTCAAAAATAAGCTCATGGAATATGAAATTATACTTATTAATAAATTATTTAATAATATATTAGACAAGTATTTATTATATCATAATTCTGGTTAGTTAATTTATGTTTTTATTGATAAGTTATCGTATTAAAATTTATCATTTCCAGAGTGTTTGTTTGAATGATTTTCATAAATGGTTCGCTTTTTTTAAGTAATGATGTTCATGTGGAATTGTTGTAATTCTCCATTATTGAATTTAAATATTATTTTTGAACATCCAGAATTGTTAATTTTCATTTTTACCATTTTGTTACATGGAATGAGGATGAATTATTAGATGACAACCACTTCTATTATTTAACAGTATTTGGATTATTATAAATTAGTTTTGTCATATGATTTAATAATATGTCCATACACCGGTTCCTGAATATTAATTAGGTTATGATACATTTATCATAGTTTGGTTCAACAATTAAAATGGTTTCATGACCATTAATGAAGGAGAAATTGAAGAACAAAACTTCGTCTTCCATGACAGTTATAAATTAGAACCTCATGGATGTTTAATTCATTGATAAAAACAAAAGGAAGCAAGTAAGAATATTGATAATGGTTCATCGAATCACATTATGTTATTAAAGTATATAGATGATAATGGCGTTTATCATGGTTATTTCAACAAAGTATGTGTGGAGAGAATAAGAATGGAGATGATGTTGAAAATAAGAGAAAAGTTGAGAGATCCCTTATGAAAATTCAGCAGCCTAACAACGTCGCTTATTATTTCATAAAATAAAATGATGAGAGAAAATGGGTACCTCTTCATATTGAAAAAAATTTACATTAATAAGAATACATAAAATAAAACCCCAACATATTATAATAGAAATTCAGAGAGATATCATAAAATAAGTTTCGACTCAAAGAGGAGGGCGAATAATTCCCTTACCTTGTAGAGGTACTCCTAGAACGTAATGGTTGGGACCTTGGGGGATTAAGGACACCTTGGGATGACTCTTAGAGATGTAAAAACATCAGATATTTGAGGATGAGGGATTTTTATTGAAGGATAACGAATGGATGAGTGGGTATTTATAGAAAAAGAGAGGGAGTTTTTTAATAATTTCCAAGGGACAGCTAATTAGTGGTTTTTTCCAAACCATGGGCTTGCCCATGGTATTTGCCCACGGTTTCAGACACTTGGTACACCTCATGTCATATGTTACAGTACAAAATTTGACCAGAATTTTATTTTAATTATTATGTATTTATTATGTCATTAAACTACAGAATACTCAAAACCGTATTTTCCAATATTCACGAAAAATTCAAGTATTTTTGAAAAATTCCAAAAATTAACTGCTTCCATTTTTGACGTGTATAATTCAAAAGTGAACTCCATTTTTCTAAATTAATTTTCTAATTATTATTAATTTAATTTTTAAATAAAGACACAGTTATTTCTAAAAATAACAATTTTAAAGGTGCAATTTGTTTTAAATCACAATGAAAAATTAATTAAAATCTCATTATCTTATTTCCTTCAGAAAATAAAATAATATTATTATGTAATATTCAAAATGGTCATATTAATATTCATATTAATATTCAAACGGGTATGTTTCTATTCACTAAAAACCATGTCTGTTCTATCAGACAAAAAATGACTTACAGATCATAACCTTAGATGTTAGTTTCTCGAAATTCGAAACACTGAAGTGGAAAAGTTTTGTTTTAATGGATAGATAATAAAATGAATTCAATATTTATTTTCAAAATCATGGGATGTTACATTCTTCCATCCTTTTAAAAATTTCTTCTTGGAAATTTCATTTTACAATCTTGGCCAAAAACAAGTGGTGGTACTTTTCCTTCATTACTTCCTCTAGTTTTCTTGTTGCCACTTCATACCTATGGTTTCGCCATAGTACCATAACCAGATGAGTAGTCTTGTTGCATAGAAATTTTTTTTCTACGATCCAAGATTCTCCCTCCCTACTCCTCATCAGAAAGATTATCCTCCAACTGTTCCACCTCTAAAGAGAGTGCATGTGAAGGGTCTGGTATGTTCTTCATTAGGAGGGATACGTGAAAGACATCATGTACTTTCGACATGGTAGGTGGATGTGCCAGTCAATAGGCCACAGCTCTGACTCAATCAAGGATCTCAAAGGGGCCAATATACCTGGGACTTAGATTTCCTTTCTTCCCAAACCTCATGACCTTATTCAATGGATATATGAATAGAAATATCAGGTCCCCAAATTTGAATTCAAGGTCTCGTCGACAATTATCTGAATATATTTTCTGTCGACTTTGGGTTATCTTGATATGCTGCTGAATGGTTTTAACCTTCTCTGCCATTTCTTCAACCAATTTAGGTCCTATAAAAATTCACTCACTGACTTCATCACAACACGATGGTGTTCTATACCTTTTCCCATAAATGGCTTCATATGGTTCCATACTGATGCTCTTGTAAAAAATTTTGTTTCATGAGAACTCAACCAGTGGAATATGTTGCTCCCATCCTATTTTTCATTCAATAGAACATTCTCTCAACATGTCTTCCGGTGTCTGAATAGTATTCACAGATTGGCCATCATTTTTTGGATGATAGGTCATACTAATGATCAGATTAGTTCTTAAAGCATGTTGATGACTTTTACAAAACATTGAGGTGAATATAAGATCACTGTCGGATACAATAGAGAGTGGTACTCCCTGCATCCTTGCCACTTATTTGATATAAAACCATGAATGTTTATCTAATGAGAAGCCTTCTCGAATCGTGATAATGTGAGCTATCTTTGTATGATGATCCATAATGACCCATATAGCATTTTTTCTTCTAGATGTCCGTGGATGTCTAGTGACAAAGTCCATGGTAATGTTCTCCTACTCTCATGATGGTATGGGTAGTGGTTTAATCATGACCTTATACTTTTTCCTCATAGCCTTTACTTGTTGACATACGAAGAACTTTGATGTATATTTAGAAATTTCCCTTTTAATATTGTCTCACCAAAAGTTTTCTCAATGATCTCATTACATCTTTGTGCTACCAGGGTGTATAGAGAAATTAGAGCTATGTGCATAATCCAATAGTTCTCTTTTTAGCTCAGGAATAGTAGGAACACAAAGCCTCTTCCCAAATTTCAAAATGCCACCATCATATGTGAAGTCAGTCAACATTCCATCATTTATAACATTAATCTTTTTTTGAAACTCCTCATCATCAGCCTGTGAACTTTTTATCCTATCCAGTAAAGAAGGTTGGGAAACCATTTGAAAAACGAGTGATGTGGAACCTTGCTTAATAATTCCCATATCCATATTTTCTTGATACATGAACATAGGATCCCCTTCAACTCTTATCTTGTTTAGAATTCCATGGTCCGTTCTACGCAATGCATCTGCTACCTTATTTTCATTCCCTAAGTGGTAGTGTATTGTGAAATCATAATCTTTGAGTAGCTCAATCCACATAATTTGTCTCATGTTGAGTTTTTTTGTGAGAATATATATTTAAATAATTTATGATCTATATATATCACAAATGTTTCTCCATAGAGGTAGTGTCACTAAATATTCAGAGCAAATATTTCCACTGCTAACTCAAGATCATGAGTTGGATTGTTTTTTTCAGGAATTTTTTTATACCAAGATGGATATGTAATTACTGATTCATTCCACATAAGGACGCATTCAATTACTTTCTTTGATGCATTGTTATAGATCAAAAACCCATAATTCCGTGATGATAGGGATACAATCAGAGCATTCAGTAACCTCTTCTTCAATTCTTCAAAAAATTCTTCATATTACATTGTCCACATGAACATAAATTCATTTTTGTGTGAGCTTGGTCATTGAGTTGGCTAAATGGGCGATGTTCAGAATGAAACACTGAAAATAACCTGATAAACCAATAAAACTATATAACTTAGTTACATTCGTTGGAGTAGTTAACTCTTGAACAGTCTTTGTCTATACAGGATCTGCAGATATTCCATCCTTGGAGACAATATGACCCAGAAAGGAAACTGATTGGAGCCAGAAATAACACTTGCTAAACTTCCCATATAATTTATTTCTTCTATGGGTCTTTAGAATAGTGTGAAAGTGATTTTCATGATCATCAGAGATTTTAGAGTATACCCAGATATCATCAATAAACACCACTACAAAGTCATCAAGATATTCCTTGAATACTCTGTTCATGATATCCATGAAAATAGATGGTGCATTAGTTAGTCCAAAAGGAATTATTGTAAACTCATAATGCCCATACCAGGTTTGAAATGCTGTTTTTTTAATGTCTTCTTTCCTCACAAGTAGCTGATGATATCCAGATCATAGATCAATCTTTCAAAATAATTGGTCTCCATGAAGTTGATCAAATAAATCATCAATTCATGATAGAGGATACTTTTTATTTATTGTAATAGAATTTATTTCTCTGTAATCAATGCATAGGCTCATGGATCCATATTTCTTCTTGACAAATAGGATAGAGGATCCACATAGAGAAACACTAGGTTAATGAAATCCTTTAGCAGCCAATTCCTTTAGTTACTTCTTTAGTCCCACTAACTCCACAGTGACCATTCTATAAGGGGTATTTGATATGGGCCTTGAACCAGGAATTATGTCAATGGAAAACTCAATTTCCCGCTCTTTTGGATGTCCAGGTAAATCCTCTAGAAAGACAGCAATATATTCTTGCACAACATGTACATCTTATATTTGAACATTCTATTCCCCACCCATAGTTATTTTATTCTCTTCCTCCCCAATAATTGAATTTTTTTGAGCTATTGGGGGTTGTTCTAGATGAGAATCAAATGGAGAGGTTTCTTCTCTAATGATAAGGGATTCTACACCATTCTCAATGATTGTAACTTCCTTCATATTGAAACAGATCTTCGCATCATAAATTGATAGTCAATCCATACTGAGAATTATATCTTAGTCAAACATTGTTATGATGAAAAGGTTAGAAACAAAAGAACATTTATGTGTCACGAGGGGGACTAATCGACATGCATTTGTTGCCATCATACATCCACTAAGAGTTATGACTGATAACTCCTTTTTTAAATTATATTGGAAATATATAATTTTCTTGGAAATAAGGGAAGATATAAATGAATGCAACGATCAAGAATCAATTAATTTTTGGCTAAATTTGAGTAAATGGTAAAATTACCTACCCCCACATCATTAATAACTTCAACATCAGTAGTTGTGATCGCATAAGCTTGTCCCTACTTTCTTGGCCTTTTTCTGTGGCATGTTTCCTTGACGCTTCGGACAATCATTAGCATAGTGTCCCATCTCCCAATAGTTATATAATTGAAAATCATTAGCCTCCTTCTTCCCCATACAATCACCAGCAAGATGGCCTTTCTGAAGACATCTATAGCATAATACTTTTCCATTTATTAAATCACCAGGGTGTTTCCTTCCACAATTATCATACGGTGGAAATTAAACACACCCCTTCTTCCCGTTTTCCGTGTTTCCTTTCCTAGAGTTTTCATCATCCCACTTCTTTTATTACTTTCCCTTAAAGTCATAGGACTTAGAGAATTATTTTTGCTTCTTGATAGCACATGAAACTATATCCTCATTTGATGATGAACTTTGGGATACAAGTGCCCGCCGGAGGAATGGATTTAGGCCATCCAAGAATTGATAAATTTTTCTCCTTGGATTTCATATATAGTCACAACATGTCTTGCTAACCTTGTGAAGTTGGCTTCATAATTGGAAACATTATCATCCACCTTCTATCTCAGATTCAAGAATTTTCTCTCCATATCTGCACGCTTCTCATGAGGGAAATATTTTTCTAAAAAGATTTCCTTAAAATACCTCCATTCCATCTCTTCTATCTCTTCCGTCCTATTTGTGTTTTGGATTAATGACCACCACTAATCCTCATCTCCCGATAGATGATATACTACCATGAAAACATTATCTCTTTCATTACATCCAAAAGTGATAAATATATTTTCAAAAGAACATATCCACTACTCTGCTATAAATGGGTTTGTAGTCCCATTGAATGATGGAGGTTGTTGTCGCATAAAGAGATCTTCCATGGATACTCCCCGTGGTGGATCTGGATGCTCCATATGGGTAAAGTTATTATTCATAACCTGAGTATGATGTCCCAGTATAGTTATGAGTTACTCAGCACCAGTCACAGCACTAGAGGCAATATCATTATCTTGCATTCAAGGAAAATCCCTACAGGGGGCACGTGTATTCATACGGTTTCCATTCCTTCCCTTAGGTGACATTTCTAAATAATGGTATACAGTAGATTAGGGTATGAATCATAATTTATAATCTCAATATAGAAAAATACTAAATATATATTGAAATTTTACGCATAGCTAACCTCTTAATCATAAACATGGTATCTTTGAGGAAAATTTTGCATTTAAATCATTCATAATGGTTTGTATAGAAAACGTGAATTATACCAAGAATATCCCACAGGAGTGTTGTAACCAAGAGTGCAGCAATGCCCATTGTCATATACTAGGATACCCCGGGTCAAGCACAAAACCCCTTGTCAGAGCTTTTACTCCTAGGTATATCAGTGCCAGAGCCACCTCTACCTGCTCATATCCAGACAGGGATATATCACTTGAATTATTCACATAATATATTCCTTACCAAAATACCAGGATGTCCTAGTATGTTTATCCTCAAGGACTATCTTCATGACTCTTCCCTAATCTATGTTTTCTAAATATAGTTTCTAAGTTTTCTACTAAACTTTTTTTGTTTCCAACTGTAAGGGCCTGACCCTAGTTGCCTAGAGCCGGTTCCTTATTTGATTACATTTGCATACATACAAGGAATATGACTCCCAATGGACCGATTAGTTTAGTATTATTGGAAAAAAGATACATATATAAGTTCAATATTAAAACATGAAGAGAAATAAAAAATAGAAACTCCTTAGAAAATAACCTCAAATCCTAGGTTATTTCAGCAAGTCATTCATAATAAACTTCTTCATGTCCTGAGAAAATGAATCATAAGAAAGTAGTGAGCTCGAATGCTCATTAAGAGTAAGAAAAACAGTGGAAGATTATATAAACATAATACATGGTGCATAATTGGAAACAAATTCCTTTAATAATAAATGTGAACATATTATGGAAGTAATACAAGATGAGTAAATAATGCCATAAAACAACATAATCATTGATATTCTAATAGTAGAATAATTGCATGAACTTACAATTACATGATTAATAATTAGTGAAGTTCATATTCCAGAAATATTGAAACATTTTTTCACGGTCTCGGCTAAGACGTCTAATGATTAAGGCCTCGGCCGAATTCCATATCACATTGGGAAAGGCATTGGTCAATTCCACATCTAGTTGTTTAATGAGACCTACTGATGAATCTAGGGGATATAGTGGGAACGATGCATCACATAATAATTCTAAGGAAATCCTCATATGAGCGGGTATAAACACAAATAACATATACGTTCATATTGAAACTATCATATGAAATGTAACTATCTTTCCCCAATCATTAAACATAAAACACTAAACATTCCGAGTAATATGGTGAATGGTTTTTGGATAGATCATCCACAATAGAGATAGTCATAATCCATTAAATAAAATATGGTAGATGACTTCATAAATGATTAAACCTATTAATACTATGTAATCAAAAAGAGTGTTTAATTAGATGAAAACACTATTATAAAATCATTAAGAAATTCTTGATATAAATACTCTTTTATTTTGAAAAGAAGAGTTATTTTGGAAAAATCATTGTATAAAACCCATTGTGAAGTAATATAGTATTTTTATAATAAAATGACTGATTTTTTAAATATAATGGTTTCCAAAAACATATTATAGAGTGACCTTGAAAGTAGATAATAATTTGAGAAATTCCCTTGTATCGGGCTTGCTTTTTGTAAACAATTTGGAATGTTCGTTTTAAAACATGTATCTATCCATAAAATAAGGAAATATTTTGGTTTTTAAACATATATATTGTACTCACAAATAATATATTAAGAGTAAATAAAAACACATAATAATTTTATTAAGGTAATAAGAGAATGAAATTATCCCGAATTAAAATGGAAGTTCGGGTGGAAAAACCTTTACCTTAACTCTGTACGTGTTCCTATCTCGAACTTAAGCACATAAAATATGAAATTATACTTATTAATATTATTATTTAATAACATATTAGAAAATTATTCATTATATAATAATAATTATTAGTAAATTTATGTTATTATTGATAAGTTATTGTATTGAAATTCGTCGTTTCTAGAGTGTTTGTTTTCTTTATTTTCATAAACAGTTCACTAGTTTTTAAGTAATGAAGTTAATGTGGAATCATTGTAAATCACCTGAATTGAAGTTAAATATTATTTATGAACATCTATAAATTTTAATGGTCATTTTTTTCATTTTGTTACATTGAATGGGGATGAATCATTAGTTGAAAACCACTTCGATTATTTGGTAGTATTTGTATTATTATGAACTAGTTTTGTCATATGATTTAATAATATGTAGATATACTGGTTCGAAAATATTATTTAGCTTATGATACAAGTATTATAGTATGGTTCCACCATTAAAATAATATCATGAACAGTAATGATGAAGAAATTGAAGAACGAAACTTCGTCATCCATAAAGGTTATAAATTAGAACATCATGGACATTGATTTCATTTATAAAAATAAAAGGGAGGGAGTAAGAATATTGATGTTGGTTATTCCATTAATATGCTGTTATTCTAGTATATATATGATACTATAGTTTATCATTGTCATTTGGACAGATTATGTGATGAGAGAAAAAGAATAGAGATGATCATGAAAATAAAAGAAAAGGTGGGAGATCGCTTATGAAAATTCAGTAGCATAACAGCATTGCTTAATATTTCATAAAATTAAATGGTGAGAGAAAAATGGTACCTCATCATATTTAAATAACGAAAATTAATAAGAATACATAAAATTAAATCCCAACATATTATAATATAAATTCAAAGAGATAACATAATATAAGTGTCGACTAAAAGAGGAGGATGAATGATTCCTTTACCTTGTAGAGTAACTCCTAGAACATGACGGTTGGGACCTTGGGAGAGGAAACATTGGGAGGAATCTTAGAGAGTTAAAAATACTATATATTCTAGGATTATGGATTTATAATTAAATAAAATGAATGGATGAGTGGGTATTTATAGAAAAAGAGAGTGATTTTTTCAATAATTTCAAAGGGACACCCCATTAGTGGTTTTTGCCAAACTGTGGTATTGACCATGGTATTTGCCCGTGGTTTTAGCCAATGGGGACACCTCAGGTCATATGTTACTGTACATAAGTCGACCAGACTTTTATTTTAATTATTATTTCATTATGATCTCATTAAACTACTGAATACTGAAAACTATATTTTTCACTATTCACAAAAAATTCAAGTATTTTTAAAAAATCCATAAAATTTGCCCCTACAATTTTTCGACATGTAGAATTGAATATAAACTCCATTTTTAAAAATTAAGTGGGTTTAATATCCATATATTGAATTAGTACTTAGTGGCTCTTCGAGATTCGTTTTGTGAAGACAGAGATGTTAAACTTCAACCTTAGTAGTAGTTGCTAGTCATACCGTTTTCACATTAGAGGGAGTAGGCTTATGCTCTACCAAGGAGATATTGAGTGGGTAGAGTCCTACCATAGGATGTTTCTCGTGTTTACTGACCTCAACCTAGGAATGGTCGTAGAGATGACCATTATTTGATATGTAGAGAATCTAGGCATGGTCAGTTACACGCAGTGGATCAAGCAGCACTATAGGGTCTATAAATCATTAGAGTTGCACTCAGTTTTCATATAACCTTATAAGTTCCTTATTTGATTAAATAGAATCACAATACATTGTTGAAAAAACTATAGTCCATTATCTAGTACTAGAACTATAGTTTCTTCTCATTCCCCTTGTGTTCACTATTTCATTGGGAGGCCAAACAATCTTGTTTTATGTGTACCTTGGGTGTAAAATAATGATTAGGCCAAATAAGCACCGTAAAGGCCATTTATTTTTATAGATTCATCCATACTATTTTATCCTAGTCATAAATTGGTTTAATTCCATATTAACTATTATCAACTGCTTCTAGAGGAGAGTCGTCTTCTCATATGTGGTTTTCTGGCATGCATTTTTCATTGTAGAGTGAGGTTTTCAGGTAGTAAGATAGTGTGTATAGAGAATTATTTATTTGATATATTTTTTCTTAGTGGAATATGTGGGTTTTATGATATTGGGGGTCCCCGAGGTCATTGGGGAATTTGTAGATGCTTTTACCAAGGAGGATGTGATGCTACTGAATGACATAATGTTGAGTTTGGGATAAACATACAGCCTGGTGCTTCTCTGATTTCAAGGGGACCATATTAATTGGAACCTTGTAATTTGAGGGATTTCAGGATTTAGGTATATGATCTAATGAATAAGGGTGTTATCTGGTATAGTGTATCATTCTGGGGTGATCCATTGTTGTTCTCTATGAATGAAGATGGTAATATGAGGTTGTGTATAGACTAACAAAGGTTGATCATATATTGGTCAAGGTCCATTACCTTATTATATGGATATTTAATCTGGTTGACCACCTAATAGAGGTGAGTTGGTTTTCTAAGATCAATATGCAGTCTAGATATCACCACATGAGGGTGAAGAAAGGAGATATCATGAATACTACCTTCAGATATAGGTATGGTAACTTCAAGTTTATAGTCATGCCATTCAGTGTTATAATCACCCCATTCATGATTATGGGGATTTTTAAATTCAAGGTGAGTGATTTACAAAACCATTTCATTAACATATTAATCTATGACATCTTGGTCAACTCCAAGTCAGAGGTTGGGTAATATGATCATCATAGAGCTTTCTTGAAGGTTCTATAATTCCACCACCTCAATAGAAAATTATAAAAGTTTAATTTTTAGACATGAGAGGTGAATTTAATTGGGAATTTGGTGTCTTAATAGGTTTTGGAAATAGACCCATCGAAATTTTAAGTATTTGTCTCTTAGAATGAACCAAATTATATGGAATATTTTTCTTTGTTTTCATGGTCTTAAATGATATTATCAAATGTCTGTGATTGATTTCTCTTGAGTTTTAACCCCATTAATAGTATTGACATTGAAGGAAAAGACTTTTTTGTGGACTAATAAATTCCAGGAAGTGTTTGGTTAACTAAAGGGGGAGTTGGATAGTGCTATGGTGCTTCAGTGATCAGATGAGGGAGTGATGTTTGAGGTGTTTTGTGATGCTTCCAATTTGGGAATGTGATGATTATTTTTCTTGCATAGTAGAATGATCGATTATGGGTATATGAAGTTACGTCCCTATGAGTGTAACTATTCTACTGATATACTCTTATAATTATTGGTTGTGCTTGCACAGAAGTTTCAGCTACATTACCGCACTAGGGTGGATTTTTTGTCTTTGTAGTTCATAAGAGCTTGTGGTTTATCATCCCCTAATGTAATCTGAATTTATGGTAGTGGAAGTGGATGTACATTATTTAGTATTATGATTTTTTTTATCTCTTATACCTTGGAAATAGGGTATGTTGTGGCCAATGATTTGATCTGAAATTCATGGAATTTTTTTTTCAGGTGTGGGGTTATTTGGAAAGGAATGGGTATGTTGGAAGAATTTCACAAAGATTCAAGGGTGGTTGATGATATAGATTATTGTTTTATATGATGGTGTAGTATTTTATGATTCGGTAGGTGAAGGATTATTAGTGAGGAGACTCATAGCTAGAGGTGATGTGTTGTGGTGTTTCCCATGCTGATACTCTGGATGGATGGATAAGGATGGTCATAAATGGATTTTTCTTTCTGGGTGACTATTTGTTCTAGTGATGATGTGCGATTGATTTATTTGGGAGTTTTATAAATCACCTTTGAGGTTACAGCGAAGATTATCCATGATGTATCATGGAATAATGATTCATTTTTTTGTGTCCTGGGATGAAATGGGTAGTGGTGATGTTTGTGGAGAGGTGTTTGGTTTTCCTATAGTCAACAGTTGCGAATCATGTTCCTTGTGATTTTATGTAGCCTTTCGATGTTCCTAGGTAGAAATTGGATAAAATCGTGAGGGATTTAATCATAGGGTCACCTTGAGATCAGGGTGGATGTGATTCTATCTTGGTGATCATGGAATGATTGAGGAAATCGGCACACTTCGTAATGATCAAAGAGTCAAGCATTGTGGATGGTTTATCAAAGAGGTGTGTGGATAACGTGGTGCAGTTATATGGATTTATGATGTAAATTGTATCATATTAGGATGTATTTTTTACCTCATGATTCTGGAGGGTATTACAACATGATTTTGGAAATCATTTAATCCACAGCATTTATTTCCACCCTCATAAGAATCTGTAGATGGAGCGGACCACACATAAATTGTTGTAAATGTTTCAATCACATATATTAAAATTTATTGAATCTTGGACTCAACCCGTTTCCCCTAGTTGAGTTTTTTACAATAATATCTATCACTCCTCCATTGGCATGACCCTATTTGTGGTTATTTATGAAAAATTGTGTCTTTCTCAATTATATTGGATAAAGGTTATGGAGGAAATAGTTTTGGTCCTTGATGTGGTGTAGAGAAATAAAAAGAAGTTTTATCATGTTCCTGAGAGGATTAAAGAATAATTGGATCCAAATTAGCCTTATTTCAATCAAAATAGTAATCCCTTGGAGTTTGAGGATGGGGACTATGTTATTCTTAATGTTTTCCAATTGAAATGTGTAGTAGAGATTTTTATTAGGGAGATTAAGTTTTCCCCGATGATTTTTGCGACCTATGAGGTGCTAGGGTGAGTTGGTGAGGAGGGGTATTAATCATCATTTCCACCGTGGATGGAGAGGATTCACACAGTCTTCCACATATCTCAAAATTTTCTGTATCTACACAATGATTTCCATTTTATTGACTTTGTAGATTTTATTATTGAGGATGACATGAAATTTATGGAGCAGACAGTATAGATCCAGGATCTACAAGAAAATGAGTTATCTATACATACCATTCCATTTTTCCTGTTGTTTAGGAATGGTATCCTGGAAAATAATACTTGGTATTGTGATGCACAAATGTGTACCTAGTACTTCTAGTTGTTCTTAGTTTTTCATTAATATGTTTTTCTTAGTATGTGATATTTGGATTTTATAATGTTATGTGTTTTTCTTTTTCCTTGATATACAATGCATGATAAATTTATAACATATAGAAATTGTAGAACATGACTCCTAATCAAAACACATTCATTTTGATGTGATTAAACCCATGCGGGTGAGTTAGTGCCTCCTAGAGTCGATAGTATCTTGATATGAAAGACCGGATTCTCTAATTTGTGTGTTCAGGTAGGGGTAGTTTCTTCATTGTATTTGTTATTGGTTTGGGCTACATAGAGGCCGAGTCGGTTGTGCAGTGGCTGTATGGTGGTGTGGTTGTGTTAAAGGATGTGGTTTCTGGATGTGCAGTCTAGTTCATGTGTTTCATAGTAGGTTTAATCGGCTGGTGGTAGAATTGATGAGTAATGAGATACTTCAGAGTTTTCTCATGGGGTGGTTTTCAGCCCCCATTTCCATTTGGGATTATTTTCAGATTCTTAAGGGGGAGAATCATTTGGGATTAATTTTATGTGTCGACCTGCACCTTCTCGGATAGTAACATTAAAATTTTTGTGTGTTTTATGTGTTTCAAAGGAGGTTTGAGGAGGTTCTGTGATGGTTTATGGTGTTGCAGAGCTATTGTAGGAAATCACGTCATGAAAGGTTTACACAACTTAAATTAGTGTTTAAAAAATTGTGTAGTTGTATAGATTCATAGCCTGTGTGTGGATGAGGGGTAAACAATGAAATTAATTCACATCGGGAAATGTTAATTCATTACATGTAATTCAATCCGGTCGAGGTGATGTGATTTTTGGTGAATGTTGGATTTTTTTTAAAACACATGGATTTCACATTATGATTTGTTTAAAAAATGTGAAACTTATGGAATCCATTATCTAAATTCTGTTTTTTAAATTATTTTCTTCATTCAATATTTTCTTCTTTTTATCTCATTTGTGGTGAACCCTAGGTGATTTACAGGGATCTTCTGCCCACCTTCCCATTCATTTATTAGTTGGTTCTGGTGGTTGTTTTTTTTCGAGCCAAGGTGATTGCTTCTCCACTACCTGTGGTTTCCTTTTATTATAGTCTTGGTGATTCACTGAGATATTGTTTATTTAGTTTTGTTTGTGAGTAGGGTGATTTTTTATAACCCTTGGTGTAGATTAGGTTAATCCACCGATTTCTATGTGTGGTTTTGGTTCAAGAGATTTTTTTCTTCTCTCGATGGTGTGAAATTTATTGGAAAAAATTCTTTAAGGTATGGAATCCATTTTTTATTTGTTTTTTGTTTCATATGTGATGAGATTACTTTTTTATATATGGTGGATTATGTGTGCTATCATAATAAAAATAAATTAATCATTTAATTGATATTTATTTGGAAGGAGTATGACTCACATACTTTTACAACTCTAATATTAATGTGATATTGTTTTTATATGGGACGAATGACCTGATAAAAATCATGGATGTTGGGAAACTTATTTTTTATTTAATTATTATTGATATGGAAACCTCGTAACATGTTGTTTTGATATCACACCCCAAAAAAAATTGTCTAACAACTAATATTTGGATAATAAAATGGATTCCATTAGATTTATGGCTTCTGTGATAACTCCCCTAATATAAATTAAAATTTGATAAAATCTCAATTGTTAAATCTATAAAAAGGTTTTTGATGTGTTTTGATGTGAATATATTTTTGGGTGGTGATGTGTGGTTGTGATGTGTTGTGGGGTGTGGTAATTTTTTTGCCATTATTTTGGGGGGACAGGGTGGTGGTTGTTTGGTTGTTCTTTTGTGGTAGTGAGGTGATGTTTTTTTGGACGTGATTTTGGTGTGATGAAGTGATGGTTTGTTTGTATGTGCTTTCAGTGAGGCAGGTTGGTGGTTGTTTGGTGGTGATTTTTTGGTGGTGAGGTGGTTTTCTTCTTACATTAGGGGTGGTGAGGTGATGGTTTTTTTGGACATGATTTTGTGGGGATGTGATGATCGTTTTTTTTCTAGGAAATTGGGGTGGTGATGTAATGGTTGTTTGGTCATGCTTTTAGGGAAATGAGGTGATTGTTTCTTTGGTTATGATTTTGGGGTGGCTTGATGATGGGTTGTTTGGTAATTATTTTGGGGAAATGATGTGATAGTTGTTTTGGATGTAATATTGGGTTAGTGATAAAATGGTTTGTTTGGCTGTGATTTTTGTTTTTGTGAGGCATTGGTTCGATGGGAATGATGTGCTTCTTGTGAGATGTGGTTTCATTATGCTAGATTCTTAGCTAGTGATTGAATACTTATTTAGTATGATTGAAATGACTAGGGTTTGGTATTTTAATGAGATGGAAATGATTAATGAAGAAATAAATTATTTGTTATGTGGTTATATGTAGTTTTTGGTAAATAATGAAATAAATGGGATTAATAATGAAAATGAAAGGGAATGAGAAAATTGTCTTGTGGATTGTGTGGTGTTATGCATTTAGAGGTGGCAGAGAATGTGGAAATGTTGTGTGTTTGTTAGTGTTTTATTTTGAACCTATAGGTTGGGATTTTGTGTGCTTATATGTATATACTTGTACATTTATTTTGATTTCATTACTCACCCCACCGGTGTCAAGAACTATGTGTCGATGCCCGTATTTTAACACCATAGGGTCCCAAAATCCAAGTGATGAGTATGGATGGTTGGTTACCGACTCTTTCCCACTCTCTCCTCCATGAGAGTATATATTCAGAGGTTGTGATGGTTTGATGAATTTTAATGAACTAGGTGATGGTCAGCATGTATTCAAGAAGGATGTGATATGATCGGGTTATAGAGTTGTGTACCAGGTGTTTTTTGGTGAGATTTGAGATGAATGTGTTAGAGCATGTCTTATAGTGGGGATAATTCATGGTAGGAGGAGGGCACATGGTTATTTTTTGTCTTGTTTGTGATACCCTACTACTAGGGTGATGGTTGTATGTGTTGGACTAGGTGTCTGCTGGCAAGATGAGTTGTGACTATGTAGTGGGATTGAGTTCTACGTGTCTACAAGCATGATGTGATGTGACCATGTTGTGATGTAGTGGTCTATGTTATTCAAATGATATGGGAGCACCATAGTGAACGATGTTAGAGTGTGAGAGAAAAAAATAAATGGGAAAGTAGTTTGGGATACCCTTTATCGATATGATTTTTATTATGTTATTATACTAGTCTTGAATTATTTAGAGAGCATGCCTTAGTGAGGTTGGGATGGATAGTTGACATGTTTAGGTGTTGTTAGTTCTATTATTTGATCATGTATAATTTAGTATGATTCTTTCACATGTGAACGAGAGACTCTTGTATGATCACTGTATGTATATAAACTAATTTTCTAGGTTCTAAGAGGATAACATGGATTGTCCTAGATAGTACTAGTAGGAAATATTTATGACAGTTTCTATGTAAGTTTTTATCATTTCTTTTGGGTATTTACTTTTAGATATTTTTATCTATACCTGTTTTATTTGTACATATTTTGTTGGCTGGTTTTGGTTTCTTTTTATAGTATTTCATGGAGTTTCTTATGGATGATTCATATTACATACTAGACCTATATTTTCATAGAGGTCAATTCCTCCCAATTCATGATATTTTTATGCCCTCGATGACAGTCACCAACTCAGATCCTATTAGAGGTGGGAGCTAGACATCATTATCTATCTCTCCTCATTTTAGTATCTTTAGAGAGGGGTGGAATGAAATATCGGTATTAGAGGCTGATGGTTGAGGGATATGATAGAGTTTAGAGTAAGGTGCGGTGATGATTACATGGGTTGGTATGAAAATAAATTTTTGTTGACCTTTTTCCATGACATAGATCACGAAGATAGGCTTTGACATGGAATTTTAGGGGCCCTGTGATCCAGTGCACGAACTATGAGTTAATTGAACTACCAAGTGAGGAGAACCTACTCTCAGGTTTGAGACCTAGAAGATGTAAATTCATTATGATAACTTGTGTCCCTATTTAAGTTGGGATTTGTTGGGAATGTTAAAATCAATAAGGTGAATTAAAATGAATTTGAATGAAATTACATATTTCCATGATTATAAAATTCATGGTTTCATTTCATATTTGGATATCGCATGTCATCTATGTGTTACTGTTTTAGATTTGGCTCATCAGGCATATTTTATTGATTTTCGGAGGGTTTATCTTGCAGAGAAGGGTGAGGCATGGAAGGGGGAATATCACTCTATTAAGTGGTATGTTTTGGGGAAGTATAAGGGTAGTATTTTTGATGTGGAGATAGAGATTTGGCCGGAGGAGTTCGAGATCACATTTAATATGATCCCAAAACCAATGGGATATTGGATCCCTTTGATAGTTAGTCAAATGCAGGAGTAGTTCGTATGTGGTGGATGTAGTATTTGGGTGAGCAGAAGGTGGAATATGTTTCATGGGTGGACTTTTAGAAATAGTTCCAAGAAGAGTTCTGATCATTAACTATGAAGGTAGTGATGAGGTAGGTTCTTATTTCCTTTCATCATGGGATTTTGTTAGTGGGGGAGTTGGTTATATTGTTCATGTGTCGTCTACTATTTTCCTGAAATCTTTTCCTGATGATGAGTCTCATACGATACATCTTGGGAAGGAAACTTATCCTTCTATCTATTATTAAGATACTCCTTTTACATTTCCAATGTATTCGGATGTACATAAGATAGTGGAAGTGTTCAAGAGGATACAAACATGAGGTGGATTAACATGAGTGGGGAATCATAAGTGTTTCTAAAAAGATGGTTTTTCATTGGTTGGTCTTGAGAATTAAGAACATTACACTTTTGACTAGTGGAGAGTCAACCATAGTAGCTTTCTTTCTGGAATTATAGGGATAGTGTTTTTCATGATTTTACTGGGAATATCATACCAGTTTTTTGTCTATGGGGTTCATGGACATCACTAGAATCAGTTCATAGTTGTTCTTTGAGCACATTTTTGTGGAGGCGGATAGGTATAGTGCTAGCCTTAGCAGTAGTAGATCGTGTAACTGTTTCAGTAGCATGGAATGTATAATTATTCTAAAAAAACTGTAGATCAACTAGGTAGAGGAAAACCTTAAGATGTTACTCATATTCAAGGACATCGAGCCATTTTTGTTCATGGAGGTGGCTATTAGAAAATAGATGGAGGATATGGGCATGGTCAGTTGTACACATTATAGGTTGTAGTTCTAGAGGGTCAATAGATCGATCTAGGTGCACTAAATTTTTCGTATACCATTGCTAGTGCCTTGTTTAGTTCAATATGTTCTAACTCATTTATTTTACTAACAATATATTGTGCTCTACTATTTAATTTTGAGAGGCTTTTTGTTCCCCGGGTGTTGACTGGCCAGTCAGAGGAAAGAACATCATGTATGGTGTATGCTAGGGGTATAGAATTTTGATGGGGCCACATAAGTCTCATGAGAATCTTTTCATACTATATATTCATCCTTATAATTTTATTCGAATAATATATAGTTTTTATTAAATATTTTCTCTTATCGACTACTTTAGAAAGAGATTTTTCTTCTAGAATTTTGATGGTCGACGTGCAGTTTTTGTTGGTGAGAACAGTTTTCATGTAGGTAGTCAGTGTGTGGAGCCCCTTCATTATTTTCTGACTATGTTATTAGAAAAATCAATGCGAATTAGGATGGAGGAGGTCCCTAGGGAAATTGGGGAGTTTCTATATGTTTTATATGTGGATGTTGTGATGCTACCCCCTCGACGCAATGTTGAGTTTGTGATATAATTTCAACATGGTTGTTCTCTAATTGTGATTGATCCTTACCAGATGAAACCTTATCAATTTATGGAATTGAGGATTTAGATAGATGATCTAATGAATAAGGGTTTTATATGTCCCATTGTGTTGTTGGGGGGTGCCCAAGTGTTGTTTTCTAAGAAGGAAGATGGTAGTCCAAGGTTATGTACAGACTAACAAAGGTAGAATCATGACTTTGTTAAGAACGGTTTCCCTGTTATGAGTATAGATAAACTTTTTGACTATATAAGTAGGGTGAGTTATTTTTATAAGATCTATTTTCATTCTGGATATCACCATTTGAGTTTTAAGGATGTTGATATCCTAAATAATTCCTTCATATATTGGTATGGTCACTTGGAGTTTTTAAACATTCTGTTCTACTTTAAGTACACACCAATTATGTTCATGGGGCTAATAAAGTCCATGTTTTGTGTGTTCCTGGACCATTTTATCATCGTATTCATTGATGATATATTGATCTACTCAAGGAAAGAGTATAATCAAGCAAATCATATCTGAGATGTCATAAAGGTTCATTAATTACACTAGATCATTGTAATCATGTTTCATTGTATGTTTTGGGCATGCGGTGTCTCATTAGGATGTGGAAGTAGACACATCTAAAGTTGAGGAAATGTTTTCTTAGGTTGCACCCAAGAACACGATACATGTTTGTTTTTTTACATGGACTTCTATAAAATTATAATATTTTTATTCCCAATTTTTCTTGATTTATAGCCCCATTGACATCATTTACGAGGAAGGACTATAAATTTTTGTGGGAAGATCAGTGTTAGGATGTTTTTATTTATCTGAAGGGGAATGTTGTTAGTGATCCATTACATTTGTTTCATATATAGGGTGTGGACTTTTGAGGTGTTTTCTAGCAATTCCCATTTGGGATTGGCATTCATGCTGATGCAGTAGGGCTTAGTGATCTTTTATAGGTCTAGTTGGTTATGTCCCCATGAGTGTAACTATTCCACACATGATTTGGAGTTAACAACGTCTATGTTTGCACTAATGTTGTGGAAGAATTACTTCATTGGGGAGGCTTTGTTGTCTCGACATATTAGAAGTACTTGAGGTATATAAAATCTCATTATGATCTGATTTTATAAAAGTGGGGGTGGATGGGATTTTTTATGGATTATGATATTTAGATATCATACATCTTAAGAAAATGCAATTTTATGGCATAATATTTGAGAATAATGTCGTGGAAGGATGTTTTTTAGGATACAAGGGATGTTTGGAAAGGAAAGAAGGAGTTGGAATGCAAACAATTAGATACAAGGGTTGTTCATGGTAGATGATATTTGTTTTAGATTAAGTTTAGTCTTCTCTGATGTAGTAGTTGGGGGAATATTAGTGGGGAGACTCAGAGGCAGAGGTGTTTCATAATTGGGGTTTCTATGGTAATTCTCTTGAGGGATGGATGAAGGATGATCCAAAATGGTTATTATTTCATGGGAGACTTATTTTAGTGGTGATGTACAAGGGATTCATTTGTGATTTCCATAAATCACTTTAGGAATTATACTTTGGATTATATAATATTTTCCATAGATTTTGGATGCAATTATTTTGGCCTAAAATGGAATGGGTGGTGGAAGAGTTTGTGGAGAGGTGTTTGGTTTTCCAATATAAAATGGTCGAGCATCATGTTCCTTGTGTTTTTTATGCCTATGGATGTTCTTGAGTGTAAATGGAATGACATGTAGATGGATTTTATCATAGGGATACCCTAATATAAGAGAGTTTTTGATGTTATATGGGTAATCGTGGATTGGAGGAGGAACTCATCCCACTTATTAGAGATCAAGGGTTCAGGTGTAGTGATTCTATGGATAAGATGTGTGTGGATGAGGTGGTGTGGATGCATATAGTTTTAAGGTCCATTGACTTTGACTGGGAAACACATTTTACCCCTTGAATTTGGGTGGGTTTGCAACATTCTTTTATCTATTAGTTACTCCTCTATACTTCTTTCCACCCTCACACATAGAGGCAGCTGAAGTGTCCCAACCAGAAATTGGAGGACTTGTTACGAGAATTAATATTACTCTTTAGCTGATATTGGGCATGAAACATTCCATTTTTTGAGTTTTTCAATAACATATATCACTCATCAATTGGCATGACCCTGTTTGAGTCTTTTTAGGTGTGACAGTTTTATTCTCTATTTTGATGGGTGGAGCTTGAGGAGGTAGTTGTTCATGATCCCTATCTGGTGAATAGAATTACAAAGAAGGTTTAGCTTGTTCATGAGAGGTTTAATGTAGCATAGAACTAACATAAGTCTCATTCCAATCATAGAAGGAGGACCTTGGTGTTAGAATTGGGGACTACATGTTCTTGTAGGTTTCCCCTTGGTGGGGGAAGTATAGTTTTGGAAGGAAATATAAACCTTCTCTCATGTTTTTTGGGATATTTTATGCAATAGGTTGAGTTGGCAATGCGGAATATTCATTAGTGTTTCCACCACGACTAGAGAAGATTCAAAAATTCGTTTACATTTCTAAGCTCCACCAGTATATTCACAATAAATTACATGAAATTGATTGGGGAAAGTTTGATATCGAGGATGATGCGACGTTCATGGAGTGGCCAGTAGACACAGCAGATCACAAAGAGATGGTGTTGCATGGATTGAATATTTACATGATTCATGTATTGTGGAGGCATGGTTTCCAAGAGTTTGGTAGTTGGGAATGAGAATCATAAATGTGTTCCCTGTACCTAAATATTTTTTTAGATTTTACTTACTCTTTTTTGATTATGATATTATGTTTAGAAATTTTTATGATAGAATTTTTTTTCTTGATGTATGATGTGTGATAAAGTTCTACCCTATAGAAAGGGAAAGAACTGATTCCAAATCAAATTGAATTAACTATGATGTGATTAAACCCATGTGGGTGAGTTATTAATTCCCAAATTAGATAGTGTCTTGTCATGGAGGATAGAATTCTATGATTCATGTGTTTTGGGTGTTGTGGTTTGTTGGTAACATATGTTTTTGGTGTGGGATGTGTGGATGCTGAGTTGGTTGTTCAGTGGTTGTGTAGTTGTGTGGTTTTATTAAAGGATGTGGTTTGGGGATGTGTAGTGTGGTTCATTGGGGTTTTGGTTGGTATTCTTAGATAGCGGTAGCATTGATAAGTAATAATATTGTTGAGTTTTATCTCATGGTAATCTTCTTCAGACCACATTTCCTTATAGGATTGATTTTGAAATCTCAAGGGTGAGTATCATTTGAGATGTGTATAATGAAACAACTCATGACTTCTCATCCCTTATTTTTCTACTTTTTGGGTTTTTTAGTGGTTTCAAAGGAGGCATGAGGAGGTTTCCTGATGGTTGGAGGTGCAGCAGGGCTGCTGTAGAAAATTCATGTCATGAAATTTTTACATGATGTAAACTGCTATTTCACAACTTTTTGTACATGAATGGATTCGTAGACTAGGTATGGATGAGGGGGAAACCATGAAATGAATTCATGACATGAAATGATAATTCCTGATGTGTAATTAAATCAATTTAAAGTGATGTGTTTTTTGGTGAAAGATGGTTTTTTTGGAATCCAGTGGATTTTAGGATGTTAATGGGTTATTCAATGTAAAATCAGTGGGATCTAGGTTTTAAACCTTTTTTTGGATTTTTTTTATTCATTCAGTTGTGTCTTCCATCTCTCCCATTTTGGTTTAACCCCGAGAAATTTTGAGGTATCTTCCCACCCTCTTTCCAATTCTTTGATATGTTGGTTTCAGTGGTTGTTTGTTAGTGATCTACAGTGAGTTCTTGTCCTTTCCTTTTGGTTTTTCTTTTATTATTCTATTGAGGATTGAATACAGTAATATTTTTTATTTTTGTTTATGGGTTAGGATGGTTTTTTTATAACCCTTTGTGTGGTGTAGGTTGATCTATATTTTTATGGGTGTGTTTGTGGTTTATATTTGTTTATTATTCTCCTTGTGGTTCATAACAAGTTATTAATGCTTCTTTGATGTATAAAATCAAATATTTCTCACTTTTTTTATCATACGAGAGGGGTTTACTCTTTTTTATCTATGGGGGATGGTTTTCATTATCATAATTAAGAAAAATTAATCAATTGCATGAAATTAATGGGGGAGGGGAACAATTCTGTTTCTTTTATAACTTTGATATTATTGTGATGTTTTTTTTGTACCGTCTGAAAGCCCCACTGGAAATAATTTCTATTGGGATCCGTTTTTTCTATATAGTTTTTTTGATATGGAAACCTCATTGCATGTTGTTGTGATATCACCCAAAAATGGAAATTTCATAATAACATATATTTTGTTTAAAAAATGGTTTCTCCTAGATTTATATCATGACTTACAATGCTCCAAAAATAATGTGACATATGTTAAAATACCCATTAAAAAATTTTATAATGGAATTTGATGGGATGTGATGTGGGGTTATTCTTTTGGGCAGTGATTTGTGGTTGTTATGTAGTGTGGGGTGACGTATGGTTTTTTGGTCATTATTTTGGGTGGTAGGGTGATGGTTGTTTGGACATTATTTTTGGGTAGTGAGGTGATGGTTTTGTGGCCATGCATTTGGGGTGGGAGGTGATGGTTTGTTTGGTCATGCGTTTGGGTTGGCGAGATGGTGGTTATTTGGACATGATTTTGGGGTAGTGAGGTGGTTTTTGTTTGTCGTTGCTTTTGGGGAAAGGAGGTGATTTTTATTATCATGATTTTAGGGAGCAAAATTATTGTTTTTCATTCATTTTATGGGTGGTGAGGTAATGTATATTGGTTCGTTTTTCAGGTCACTAAGGTGATGGTTTTATTAACATGAATTTGGTTCATCAAGAAGATGGTGTGTTTGGTTGTGGTTTTGGGATGGTGAAGTGATGGTTTGTTGGGAATAATGAGCTTATTTATAGGTGTGGTTTCATTATGCTACATTCTTGGGTTATTATGAATTAATTATTTAATAACAATTAAAATGATTTTTTAGTTAATGGGATGGATATAATTAATAAAAAAGGAATGGTTGGTTGTGTGGTTAAATGTGGTTGTTGGTAAAACATGAAATGAATGGGTTGGATTATAAAACATGTTTCAAATGTGAAATGTAGCTAGGTTAGTTTTTTTCATTTAGAGGTGGTAGTGTACGTGTGAATGTTTTCAATTGGTTAGTGTTTCTTGTCACCTGTAGGTTGGTATTTTGTATATATATATCTATATACTTGTATATTTATTCTAATTTATATACACACCCTACCCATATCAATCACTATGTGTTGAAACCCATATCTTCACAATGGGGTCCCAACATCACTGTGATGAGGATGGATGGATGACTACCAACTCTTTCCTGCTCTCTCTTCCTAGCGAGTAGATATCCATAGGTTGTGCTAGTAAGAGGCTTGTTAGTGCACTAGGTTATGGCACAATTGTCTTCGGGTGGGATGTGATCTGACTGGGCTATGGGGTAGTGACCCATGTATTTTTGGGTGAGATATAATATATATGTGTTGTGGGTTGCTTACGGTGGGGTTTATTCATGGTAGTAGGAGGGAATGAGATTGATGTACTCAAAGTTCATGATGCCCTAAAACTCTGGTTATGGTTGTGATGTGATGTCCCATGTGTCTGCAGATGATATGATATGTGATCGTGGTATAGGGTTGTGTCCTAGATATCTGTGGGCATGATTTGATGTAACCCTGTTATGGGGTGGTGGTACATGTTATTCAAAAGAGATGAGAGTGTTAGGACATACGACGTTGGGGTGTGAGTGTAGAAAATAATTGGGAAAGTAGTTCAAAGAAACATTAATTGATATGATTCATATTATGTTATTATACTTGGCTTGTATTATTTGATGATCATGACTTAGTGGGGTTGGGATGGATAGTTGACATGTTTTGGTATTATTGGTTATGTTTTTTACTCATGGGTTCATTAGTATTATTCTTTTACATGTGCATGATACATTGGTTTTCCTATTGAGTATACTTGTATGGTCACCCTATGTATATTAACGGATTTTCTTGTTTCTAGGGGGATTTTTTGGATCGTGGTGGGAAGTACATGCTCAGACCTTTTTAGATAGTTGTTGGCTCGCTGATTTTACTTTTCATTTCGATATTTACTTTTGTAGAATATTATCTGTACCTATTTGATTTATATATGAATTGGGGGATGGTTTTGAATTTTTTTATATTATTTCATGGTGTTTATTGGGGATGATTCCTCTTATCTCCCAATCCTATATTATTATAGAGGGTAATGCCACTATTTCATGATATTTTTGTACCATTAGTGAAATTCACAAACCCGATGTCTACAAGATATAGGACCCAAGTATAAATATCTCTCTCCCCTCATTGTGGTATCTCTAGTAAGATGGGGTATGAAAATTATTACATTTATTATTATTATTATTTTTATTATTTTTTTATTATTACTATTATTTTTATTATCATCATCATTATTATTATTCTCATTTTTATTAGCATCATCATCATCATCATCATCATCCTACTCCTCCTCATCATCAATAATATCATTTTTTATATATTATGTGTTTAGGGGTACGATTACAATGAAGCACACACACGCCACACACCCACAAGATGAAAGGGTCATTCATTTCCCCCTAAGGGATAACCCATCCATTTTTTATCCCTTTTTTTTATTATCATGTTTTTTAGTCCCTTAAAATTTTTTGGCCCTTTAAGCCCCATGCATTATGACCTATAGGCCCATATTTACCAAGTAACAGAGGCACCAATTCAATGCAACTGCACACACCTATAGGCCAAAAGGGATGGTCATATCCTACATAAGGGGTAACCCTCCAATTGATTAGCCCTTTATTTATTATTATCACGGCCCAAATATCCTTAAAAAATTTTCACTTGAAGCCCCATGAATTATGACCCGTAAAACTGTACCAACAATGACACCAAGGCCCAACCTCAACGCAGCTTCACGCACCCAATTGGGCTCACTAGTGCCATCCTTAGGAATCATAAATTTTACTTACATTGACCCCCCATATTTACCCATCAGACCATCCCCACTAAGGCTTCTCAATAACAAAAACGGGCCTCCTATGAAACCAATGATGGTAAGGCCCCATCGCCAACATCACGTGATTCACATGACGTCGCCGCCGGAAAAAATCACCTAACATCATCTCATCAGACACCATGGTAAATGTTCCATAGTTGATTATTATGATATGATCCCCTTACTTAGAATTCAAACCATCTTGATGTATCCTACCACAAAACGTCTAGTGGACCATAAACTCCACCATCATGTTTGGTTTTACCAACTCGATGCTAATGTAAGACGTAGGTTAGGTGGTGCAGGTTGATGGACCAGCGTCATCAAAAGATTTTGAGGCAGGGTGCAACCTTATGTGGTATTCGTTATTCATACTTCGATAGGCTTCTTCTGTTGATATCATCAAAAAGTATGATTATTTTAGGGGTATTTATTGTGTGATGGAGGACCACCTCGGTTGTGACGAGCGAGCTGATTCCCTAACAGTGAAGGATAGTCACATTTGGGGGGCTACAGATAGAGGGTATGATACGATAGACATAATGTATTTTGGGATAATTTTTTTGTGAAATTGCGCCATATTATGAGGGATTCCATTCCTGTTAATAATAAGGGTCTCTAAAGGTCGGTATTACAATAATAAATAAGGGATTCATAGGATGGATTACTCCTGGGGGGTTTTGACCTACTCGATCATCTTGTGGGTGTGAGGTGTGTGTGTGCATTTGAATGAAATTTTACCATCATATATCTAATATATATTATTATCATTATCATTATAATCATTATCATTATCATCACTATCATTAATATTATTTCTATGTAATAGGATTCATTTCCACTGGGCCTTCAGGCCATCCATATAAAAATAAATAAGGCTTGATGGGTGATATATCCCCATGGGGGTATATGGTCTACCTTTTCAGCCTATGTGTGAGGTGTGTGTGTGTTTTATGTAATTGTACCCCAATAACCTAATATATATTATTATCGTTATTATCACTATTACCATTATTATCATTATTTTCATTATCTTTATTATTATCATTGTTATCATTATTTTAATTATTATCACTATTATAATTATTATCATTATTTTCATTATCATCATTATCATCATTATCATCAATATAATTGTCATCATTATCATTTCTAGCACCATTATCACCATTATCATTTTTATCATTATTTTCATTGTTGACATTTTCTTCATTATTATAATTATCATCATTATCATAATCATCATTATCACTATCATTGTGTTAATTTTTTTTAATTATTGTCACTATTATCTTTATTATCATTATAATCATTATCGTCATTATCATTATCATGGTTATCATGGTTATCATTATTAGCATTATTATCGATATCATCATTATCATCATTATCATTATCATGGTTATCATTGTTATCACTATTATCATTATTATCATTACTATAATTATTATCATTATTTATATTATTATCATTATTATCTTTATTATCATTATTAACACTATGTAGAAATGGATATAGTTTAGTTGTACTCAACTGTGATACAACATTTTTAGGTATGGGGTTAAAATATGAGCCTACACATTATTGACCCACATTGTGAGTGTGTTATATGGGGGGATAGTGTAATAAAAAAATACAATTTGATTATGGGTGGTGTAGGGTCATTGTTGACATTGACCCCCACTCAATGGTGGGGGGTTCTCAGGTTGGTCAAATAGCATGAAAGTGGTAGAAATTCTTCGATGCAGGTAGTCGTGCATAGGTGGCCAGCTCCAATGAAGGTGAATGTGGACAGTAAATGGGTTGTTCTCCCTAGTGATGAGATGACGCATCATGCAAAGGGGACATATTGGATTTTAGTTCTCTGGAAGTTGGGTATGAAAAGGTCCAACACAATAGGTGAAGACCATTAACAGTATGGGATGCCGATGTATATATTCACCATGGGTAGTATGGCTTATGGTGGTTTAGGATGTTGATGGTGAATAGATAATGATGAGAACAACTTCCAACACTTTCTATATAGATGGTCTCTCGGGATGATCTCGAATGCATTGGCGGGGACACTAATGGGAATGATGACATCCTCGAAGTGAATGATTTTTCTAACAATCGACCTATATTTCACTTCTTCCTAGGTAATGACCATGGGAAGAGCCAGATTCCGTCTACTGTTCGTGGAGTTTTCTGGATCCTATGGTCTTCAAGGTTCACTACTCCATGGTTCTCCACAATGGCCAATCTCATTGGATTTGGTGGCCGAAACAAACTATGTGTGAGGGTTCAGGGGTCGAGTATGATTCATTAATGAGGGGATACAGAGATCCCCATGATCAAAAAGGGTGTGGGTCTATTATAGGGGCCTTTGGGATACTATTATGGGCCTTTGGGATAGAAAAAACTGGGTCTTTGGGACTCTCTATTATAGAAAATGTATGATTACAATAAAAATAATAGGACTGGATGGGTGGGTTATCCCTAGCTGGCTATGAAATTCATAGTCACAATGTTGTTGATGTGGATGCTCAGACTGCTGATAATACAACTAGTTACTCTTTCTCTCACTTATATGGATCTATTTCAGATTGTTTGGATGGAATATCTAGGGCTTGGACTGCTTATCTTTTTTATTGATGTTATTTTTCGAACTAATTTCACACATGTAGAGATATCTTCTCTTAAAATGGAGTGTATTGATTCTTGGTCTACATTAGAGTGTAGTAGTCATAATCCCCCTATAGATGTTTGAATAGTAGACCATTATGAGAAACTAACTACCAAGTCAAGGGCCGATGTTGTCGAATAGGGAGTAGTTGATGAAGTGTATCATCTAATGTTTTGGTCACACACGAGATAGTTGATCACCAGCTACTTCAAGAACACTTATATATTTAAGAGACTAGAAGGAAAAGAAAAAAATGTATTTTAATGACCCTATGAATTCAAAATATTGAAGTAAAATTTGATAAAATAAAATGTGTGACACTACCATGGAGAAGCATCTGACAAAGGCTTTTAACCCTTCTATTTTGGCTTTCATGCCAGGGAATCCCTATTTGGATGGATTGCATGGATCAAGTTCCATGATTTTGGAATCATTCATTACAAAAAATACTATTTAAACTATTTTACCTCCCATTTAGCAGCACTCCGAAGGAATAAGGGTTCATGATACTTCTATTTTTGAGGAGGATCTTGTTTTGAATTATTCTAGTCTCAATAGCACTCCAGAAGCTTATCGGTTCGGTGACAATGGTGAACAAGAGCTTCTTAGGATAGGTGGATATAAAATTACTCCAATTCGTAGTCATGGTAAATCTCATGGTCCATATTCCTTCATTCTGGATAGTGATTTTTGTTAGAATGGGTCATTGAAATTTGATAATCATAAAGAAATGAGAGAATCTGATGTGCAGACTATAACTCAGATTACATAAATAAATACTAAATCAAATTTATAGGATGAGGAATCAATAAATTATCTTGAAAATTTTAAGGTCATTAAACATGGAAATTTTATCATGTATTTAGTCTCCACTTCCAATCCATTTTGTGTGTTAGACTTTACCAATATGGAGATCACTGATGGAATGGATCTAGTTTAATCCTTCATTTTCTCTAGTTCATGAGATGAAGTATGGAGATCATTGGTGGATTGTTCTAATCCATTTGGATTGATAGAGTTATTAAATAAAGGGCCTTTAGAGGCCATGAATATGGATATAGAATCTAGATTCTCTTTGGGAGCAGGGGCTGGACATCCGATGTAGGGAAATCTTAATGATGCAGTCTCTAGCAAAGTGGGTACAAAAAACTTTGTTGAAACATATTTAAATTAAGGAAATGATCATTGGTAGAGGGAAAATCCTTAGAAACAAAAAAGATACCCATGTGGTAGATCCCCATGTGGTAGGTGTTGCTGGGTTATTAGCCTAACCCATGCAGTTGAATTTGACTTTTAGTGTCTATTTCGATCTTTTATGCATGAATATTTTTTTTCTCTTTGCTATGGGCTATATTTTCCTGTATGAATCCCTCATCCTCTTTGGATCATTTTATATTAATAATAGGTATTGTTATCTTTTCCTTGATCTCACACCTATCAAAAAAATATTGTCATTATTATCATTATTATCATTATTACCATTATTATCATATTTATCCTTATTATAATTATTATAATTATAATTATTATTATTATTATTATCGTTATTTTCATTATGGCCATTATTATCATTAATAACATTATTCCAATTGTTATCATTGTTAAAATTATGATCCTTATCACTATTATCATTATTATCATTATCATCGTTTTCATTGTTATTATTATTATCATTATTAGCATTTTAATCATCATTATTATTATTATCATTATTATCATTATTATCATTGTCATAATTATTATAATTATTATCATTATCATTATAATAATTATCCTTATCATTAATATCACAATTATCATTATCATTATTATCATTGTTATCATGGTTATCATTGTTATCATTATTATCATTATTATAATTATTTTCATTATTGTCATTATTGTTGTTATTATGGTTATTATCATAATTATTGTTTTAATCCTTGTTATCATTGTTATCACTATTATCATTATTATCATTATTATCATTAATTTGATTATTGTTATCATTATTACCCTTATTATCATTCTTATCATTATTATAATTATTATCATTATTATTATTAGTATCATTGTCATTTTTTCATTATTATCATTATCAGTATCATTACTATCATTCTTATCATTAATATAATTATCATCATTATCATTTCCATTGTTATAAATATTATAATTACTATCAATATTATCATTGTTATCATTATTATGATTATGATTATTATTTTCATTATTATCATTATCATCATTGTCATTATCGTTATTATCATTATTAACATTATCATCATTATTATCATTATCATCATCATCACCATCATCATTGTCATTATCATCCTTATAATTCTTATTATCATTATCATCATTATTATAATTATTGTAATTATTATTATCATTATTATCATTATCTTTATCATTATCATTATCATCATTATCATTATCATCAGGATCATGATCATGATCATTAT
Source organism: Viscum album (assembly GCA_963277665.1). Lineage (NCBI taxonomy): Eukaryota > Viridiplantae > Streptophyta > Magnoliopsida > Santalales > Viscaceae > Viscum > Viscum album. The sequence continues at coordinate 2,053,098,903 of OY728150.1, read as the reverse complement.
TATAATTTTTATCATTATCATCATTATCATCATCATTATCATTATCATTATAATTATTATAATCATTATTATCATTACGATTGTTATCATTATAATTATCATTATTGTTGTTATTATTATTATTATTATCATAATTATCATTACCATTATCATTTCCATTATTATTATCATCATTATTATTATAATCACTATGATTATTATTATTATTTGTATCATTTTCATTATTATTATATCATTATCACCATTATTATTTGTTGGGCAAAAATCTCTCAAGGTATCATTGAAGCATTTTTTAGGTGATTGTGTTTGTTGACAAAGTGGACATCTGAGTAGTGATTGTTGACAAATGAAAACAATGACATACAAATTTGTTGACAAAGAGGATTTCATGGTGGAATGTCGAGTTCGAGAGCTGAGGTCAACGATCCATGTTTGATTCAAGAATGTCGATAAAAGGAATGGATGATCTGGAGGCGGTACAAAAGAACAGATAAAAGGTGGCGCTGTTTTCCAGTGTTTGCCAAATTTTAGGGCCTGAAAATCCGCAAATAAAGAAAAGTGTTTTTGGCAAAAGGACTTGCGCGCTGAGGACATGGAGTATAGGAAACTTGCACGCCATATGTTTTTCAAGTTCCGATGATCAAAATATGGCAAAGTAAAGTGGTTCGCGCAAGTTTGGGAGTTGGTCGCGCAAGTGTCTAAAATGACAGGGGACTTGTGCGCCGAAACTGGGTCGTGCAGGTGACTTGCGCGCCATCGCGCAGGGTGGTCAGATTGCCTATAAATACTGGACCACCCCTCCTCATTTTTACCGGAGTTCAACTCTTTGAGAAATCAGAGATCCTGTCGTTCAGGTGTGGTGGTCGCGTAGGTGGTGTGTGTGGTCGCGCAGGTGAAATTGCGCGCCAGTGGTTGAAGTTGTGCGCCTGTGTTAGAAGTTGTGCGTCGGTTGGCAGTTGCGCGCCAATAATGGTTTGGGCGTAAAAGGAAGAGAGTCGCGCAAGTTTGGAGTTGAGGAATCTTGAGTCGCGCAAGTGTCTGAGGGGGACTTGTGCGCCCGTTGTGACTTGCGTGACGATACTTGCGTGCCAAGATTGACTTGTGCGCCATGTAAGGTTTTGTTCCTGCGGTGCTTCTCGGACTGCGTAGAAGCTATTACGTTGCCCGATACCTTCGGTGCTAATAGATATTCATCTACGGGTGAAAGTTGTACTTCAATAGAGCATCTACACACAGAAGAAGATGCATTCATTCATGAAAATGAAGAGACCTACAGGTCTATAAACTGTGAGTGGATTCCTTCCCAGAGTAGTGAGCTTAGGAAGAGGAAGAAGTTGATCCTCTCCACCGGTAGTGAGACAGAGAGAGAGAAACAGGGAGTGACCCTTGGGAAAGCAGTGAGTTGACCTTAAAAATTGTAAAGGCAATGATCCTGGGCATAGAAGTGATCTAGCCTGAACATTGTATCCACAACTAGTGAAGATTAGTGGAATTTGGTACGACCGACAACTTGTCGGCGTATGCTCCTTGGACGTAGCCCAGTGGGGGTGAACCAAGTAAAAATCTATGTGTATATCTGTTTGCTTCCCTGCATTGAATTCAAAGCATCATCATTAGATAAATAAGTAAAGAAGTGATCACAGTTTACACACAAGAGAAAACAAAGTGACCCTTGTAATAAATAGGTCAAGATCCAGTGGGGTAGGAAGAACTTTGAAAAAGAATATCCATACCCTGATTCACCCCCCCTCTCAGGGTATATAGGCCCCTATTGGCCCTAACATTGTTATTATTATTTTCCTTATTATTATTAGTATCATCATCATTTTCATTATAATCATCATCATCACCATTATTATTATTGTTATGATTATCATCATCATCATAATCGTCATCATCATCATTATTGTTATTGTCATTATCATTTCCATTTTTTTTAATTTATGAGGTTCAAGTGAAAGTTTTAAATCCTACCCACACAATAAAAATTTATTAGAAGAATGAAGATAGAGCATACAAGGAAGGGTGAGGATTGAAAATGAAAGAAATGATCAAAATATAGAAAACAAAAGATTAGAACCCGCCACTCACTCTAGAACATAGGTTCCTTGGAAAATGACTTGTGTTCTTTGGGTTTTAACCTCCATGTAAAGATGTCCTCATTTTTTGTGGAAGAAACTCATCATCTAATAAATATTCAGTGGAGTCCTCTGAAATAATGAAACAATTTTATTTTAAATATACCTCCCTAAAATCCTTCTATACATTAATTAATCATCTATATTTAATATTTTTCTATAATAATTTATCGACAATGATATAATACCGGTATCCAAAAACTTCTGAATATATATAGGAAATGTTAACTTCATTCAGTGAATAAAACCATTCATCCATTTCATTATTTGTAACTTAGAGTTTCCTTTCACCCTCATAATCCTTAAGAAGGGTTTTTTATATTTTTTCCCTTGCGGTTTCACATTCCACAATAAAGGCCTTCACAAAATTGTCATAAGTAGTTATCATAAGGTCATAAAAATGAGTTGGGTCAAACTATTCAACATTTTACATAACATAAGAACTCATCCTAGAAGTTAGGATGTTTTCTGATGGAATTACATACAAAGCACGTTCATCATCCAATTTATGTATAACCATGTACGACCCAAAAAACACTTACTGATCATCCATTTAAAGATTAATGGGAAGTGAGATATTCCTCCCACTGGGTGCATCCACTTGTGAGTAATTACTATATTTGAAAAGTTTGGTCCCCCCTTCATCCAAAAACTTTTGTCCCTTAGGACATGATTATTAAATTATTCTCCCAACTGAATTACTTACTAAACCTTGAATTGGAACGACCAAAATCAAAACCAGTTTCTAAGGTGTCTCAATAAGTGTTTTTATTTCCTAGTTTCTTCATTCCAATCTTATCATATATCAAATGGTAATCCTTATAAAAAAATCTTCTCTTTCTCTATGACCGTGTAATGTGGGTCCCTGAATGATTTCTCAGCAATCCACCTCTTACTCCTTACATTAGAAATGTCCTCCCAAAATTCTATCACATTATAACTCTAAACATAATGATTTTTTCCAATTGAATGAGACATTTCAATTAATTCCAAACATATTTCTTTCCTTATACATAAAAAACTATCCCAAGCATCATAATAGTTCCATTATAATCAGCATATTATAGGTCTTTCATACCTACAACATTATACCTGTCATTTATAGGAGTCTCCAATACATAAACAGTATGAGAAACATTCTCAATTGTAGTAGATATTTTAACGAATAGTTCATTGAGATTATTCCCCAGCCATCCTTGTATTTAGATCATTTGTACCATGCATGATACTTCTAGAAGTTGTATTTCTGGATTTATAAGGTGTCCTCCCATGATGACTAGCCTAATCTGGATCACTATTCATGTTAGAAATGTTCTAATCATCTTGTGCTTCATGTCATGAGAAACATTTCAAATAAAAAAACCTCATCATGTCCATGATTTGAAATAAAAGTAAAAAATGAAATCCCTCATATAGTTGAGTTTTCCTGACCAATTATTTTATAGTCCTAAACAATTATGAACATTTTCATATTCAATTCTTAGTTCAAACTCATCACTTGGAATTGACAAGAAAACATTTTTAACTAGTGTAGAGCATAAATCAACCTAAACTAGAAGACAAGAGTAATGACTAAACCCATCAATTTTCATTTATCGATCCATACTGATGGAAATTCCTATAAGTAGAGCTACATAATACAATATTCTAGGATTATAGATGGTCATGTTAAGCTTGTATACCAAAAACCATAATTAATAAAAGTATTTCTATCATAAAGAGGGTTGAAATTTTGATCACATTATTTTATATAAAAACCCTCATCTTGAACTAAAAAAATGAAATCCCCATTCTCACATTTTTTGTTACTTTATGGGGAATAATAAATAAAAGATACAACTTTATGTGTATACACAATTCCAATCTATAGAACCCCATAAAATATAAATATAAGAAACCAAATCATCCATTTTCTGTGGTTTCGAGCCCTTCAGAATAATCAATCATGATATAATAATATTCTAACCCAAATTCATCTGTTTAAAAATGGGTTCTTGGATTTAAATGAAATGCTTGATTTGTAACAACCCGAGATTTTATAAGATACATTCTTTTTAATTTCATTCGTGTCTTGTGTTTTATGATACACCATGATTATCTTTCACTATATGCAACACCGTATTAGCTTACAGTATACACAACACTATTCTTGGCCTATGTTACACACAATTTCAAGTTCGTTTGATAGAAGTTATTCTATGCAACATTGAGTGTATATATATATATATATTTAATGTATAAATAAAATATGGTTGGATTATGTTATACACAACAACAAAGGAGTCATGCACTACACGCAACCCTGACTTGGCTTGCATTACATGCAATCGCGACCTTCCCTGATATCCTGTGTTGTACACAATTCCTGGTTTTACTAAACAACAATATATTATTATAATATTGTTATGAACTAGCCATTATTAATAGTATTAACTAAATTTTGAATTTTATAACATTATTATTCATCTTACACATTTTCTAGAACATGGTATAAGAACAAAATAAATTTTTCGGGTAAAATAAGTATATTTCAAAAAATGATGTTTTATCACCTTTGGATGGTGCACCCACATTAAATCTAGTTTTTGACATGTTTATAAGTTAAATTTGACAAAATTAAATTCTTCTTTGTAATCAAGAAGTAAAAATTTACTTTGGATAAAATTTTCATTTTATTCTGATAGCTTTCATATTTTAATGAATAGAAAAAACACGCTATATTTTAATTAAAAACAACTTTTTTCATCGTAATATATTATGTGGTTAAATTATAATATTGAATGGTTTTAAAGTATAAATAGAATATATGTTTACATTTTAATATAACTTATGTCATTAGCATTGATTTTACCTTGAATTCATAGGTTAAATCAATTCAATCTTTTGCAATGTTTTAAATAAAAACCAGTTTTCTTTCGACAACAGGATTAATTTTAATTTAATTTCTGCAACTTTTGTGTATTAAATATGGAAAAATGGATTCCATATTTGGAATCAGTGGATCCAAATTATGTTAATAAGCTACTTATTATTTTTGGGAATTTTGAATAGTAACTACGGTAAATTTTATTTACCATAGTTAAAGGTAAATCGGGTAATTAAGGGTAAATATAATATTATAAAATTACCCTAACACATGTCAAAATCCTATTGGATGACTAAAAGTAGACCCATATCCCATAAGGGTCGGATTAGATTCATTTAATGGACTTTTTTCCATGAAAATAATTTAATTATTATTAAAACCAAAGAATGTGACAACATGTCACTTTCTTAAATCTTATACGTATAAAATTTTTAATTTAGTGATAAACATAATTAAACATCGAAAATGAATAGTCTCCAGAAAGATAATACAATTATCTACATCATAGGAATTTATATACAATATTTAGGGATTAAATAATTATCATTTATTATGACACAAAGATGATGCAGTAATTGTCTTATTAAAGAAATATTGACATAATTGATATTATAAATACCAAATAAATGTAATTTAAGACTTTTTATGAATTAAACTAATTTTATATGTTAATATGACATGTTATAATTGATTTAAATAACTTTTTTACAACTAATCAATCTGTTATGAGTTTCAAAAAAATCAATTACTAAATAGTGTCAAAATTGACATAAAATAGTTTTAAAACAAATTTTATATTATTAATTGTTATTTTATTCCTAAAAATCTAAGGTTCGGACAAATAACTTAGATAAGGTTATATATATTAATAATAAGCAACTTGGGGTTCGTTTGACTTGTTATTGTAAGTTGATTAACATTATAGTGTAAGAACACAAGAAGACACGGTAAAAGTAAAATTATTTCACTTAATGTTAAATCTAAATGATAAAGTTAAAATAGGAAACTAAACTTGTATAAATTATATTGGATGAGAGTATTTCGATCCATACCCACCTTAGCTTCGAAATAAATCAATTTGGAGCTATTTAAAACTGAATATGACTTTATAATAAAATAATATTTTTAGTTTTCCAAAGGAGCCCCTCTCCTCCCTTATAAAAGGGCACCTCCTCCCTCTCTTCCTCACACAACTTTGAGACATCAAGCACGGAAAACCCCTGCCAAATTCTCTTCTACACTTCTATAGAAACATCATAGAGGTTCTGGTCTTCCAAAAATACCATTGTTAGTGCCCTAAAAGGAGATCTCAAATAGGCGCTTCAAAGAAGAAGTAATTTCCGTTACCGATTTTTTCAACTTTATTTCTTCTTCCACTTATTTTTCGTAGGTTGTTTCATTATGAAGTAATAACATAAGTATCAATAATATAATGATATGTTCTTATAAGTATGAAACAACCCTATTTCACCATCTATCCATCCTACGGAAAACGAAATCACCGCGCGTGCGTACGTACGGAATACCGTCTCCATGCCATGGTGAAATCTATTTTCCACCACCACCTTACTTGTATGGGTATAATGGTTTAAATAATAACTATATATGATTATTTTAAAGTGATATTTATTCTGAAATAGTATACATACACTCCAATACAGTCCCACGATCATGAGAACGATATCATCGCTCGTGCGTACGTACGGACTACCGTCTCCACGACGCGATGAGATTCATTCTCCACTTTAACCATTCATGAATGATTATAAAGTACATATAATAAGTAATTGTGAAATATATGACATAATAATGATACTGGATTTATGTGTATATATGTATGTCATCTACTTAATTCCATTCAACTCAGTAAGGAAACTAAAACAGCGTTCATGTGTACGTACGACCTACCGTCTCCATGAACGTTGTATTTCATTACATTTTCTGATTTATTATATATATGTATATTCTGAATATATATTATATATAAATCATGTTTTATATTATGGAATTAATTAATCATTATCTAAGTAATCATATGAATAATTACAAGTCAAAACACGGATGACAAATGAAACTATTTTACCGAAAATGCTATTTAATATGGAATTTAGAAAAGAACGTGTAATATAAAGTCATAAGTGAACCATATATGATATCATAACAATGTGTATGATTCTGGAATAAGTCAATGACATTATTTAAATAATTATACAGGAGGTTCGCACACTTACGAAGCAAATCGGACCTAAGGTAAGGGAAATATCACAATCTCATTTTTATCCGAGATTTTTTATACTTTGGAATTTACTGGGGTGTATTTTATCATCCACATCCATCTTTCCTCAATATGTAATATTATTTCCATCCACCTACAATTGTATAAATCCAATTTTACCCTTCGGTGAGTTTTTAGTAAAAGATATGAAATTAATATTTTTTCGTTTTTCCTACGATGTACTTTTGGACTTTTCCGACAAAAGTACGAGAAGAATAATTTTTTTAACTTATACGGCATGAATGGATTTTTAAAACATTATTTCCAAGAATCTTACTTTACAAGTTTTCAAGATTATTTTTAATCAACTTCTTTCAGTTTAAAATTTTATGACATGTTAAGAAAGGAAAATTGTTTTTGAAGTAGAAAGGATATTTTCCTCAATAATGGAGTTTAAGTGTTTTATCAAATTATTTTCAATCTAAGATAATAAAGGGTTTTGTTTCTATCCCTATTATTACATGGATTTGATTATGTTGTGATGGAAATATTTTTATGAATTCCTTTATCTTATATGAATTGTTTTATGATGTCACGATGTTTAAGATTCCCATTTTTATTACATGGGTTACGATATGATGTATGGTTTATGATTTTGTGGCACACATAAGAATGGTATCATTATGAGATGTGTGGGACCTATATTTCCCTCCAATGCATTGGGTAATGATTTTATATCTCATGAGATCGACATGGCCGGAACGGTAGGTTATACTGGTTCAGTGAAAGAGGAATGAAACGAGGAGTGAACTCGGTTCAGAAAGGGACTTTGTCCACTAAGATAGTCTTGGAAATGAGTCTTGACTAATAAGAAATGATTCTCTATGATTATGTGTGTATGCCACAAAGTTTCATGTTTTATGTTATGATTATTGGGATTCCATTTCACTACTATGATTTATCCCATGTTATGAAATTAATCTCTCTTTTGCAGGTTAAGATTTCCAAAAGTTATGTTCTTATGAATATGATGTGATTGATATTTCTTTTGTTTACCCTTAATGAGAATTTGTGCTCACCCTTTTAGGTTTTCTTTTCCACAGGATATAAAGAAAGGTTTTAGGTAAAAAAAAGGAAGATCTTTATGGGGGATGTTGAAGATCTTTCACCATGATTAGAAGATTGTATTCCGAGATTCCAAAGACACTAAACTATTACGGTCCTTGTGTGTGTGTTTTTGTTATGTAATAAGTATTCCACAAAAGTAATGTAATGTCCTTGTACGTCAAGCTTTGGGTCTCTACAGTTGGTATCAGAGGAAAGGTTTAGTCAACCTTTGGAAACTAGGATACGAGAACTTTAGTGAAATCCATAGAGATATTTCTAAGGTATGTCTAGGGATGTACCTAAGGCTAAGTATAAGTATAAGTTATTGTCCTAGAATTGCGCTAAAGATCATAGAATTAAACCTAAGATGTTAGATATTGAAGGTACTCACCCTTTATTATATTTTTTTCCATAGCATGATTTTTTCCTCTCACACTATTCTTTTTGGGTTTTAGACGATGGCTTGAACCCGAAGGAACTGTGATGATCAGTGCAATGGACAATGCAATGATTGTCCTCCTGAACAAACAAATGTTATGGGAGATGGAGTGAATAATCTTATTGCTATACTTACACAAGATATGAATCATTCTGGACTTCCAAATGAGCAGTGAAGGGAACAATATTCTATTGAGTCCTTCATGAGGCAACGTCCACCTTCTTTCAGTGGGTCTTCTGATCCACTTGTTGCTGAAAAATGGATTAGTACCACTGAAAAGATATTTTCAGTTCTTCAATGTTCTTACAAGATAAAGTCATCTTAGCAGTATATCATTTGGAAGGTGAAGCTGATCAATGGTGGAATCTTATCAAGAATATGAGGCAAAGAGATGAAATTGAGTCCATGGAATGGGATGAGTTCAAGAACTTATTTTTCAATAAGTACTTCCCTCGTATTCTTCGAACAAAGATGGAGAAGGAGTTTCTTGAACTAAAGAAAAAGGATGATGAATCTGTTGGTATATACAAAGCGAATTTTACAAGGCTTGCAAGGTATGCATCTGGATTTATCATCCAACCTGAGAGTAAAGTTGATCGATTCTTTAGTGGCTTAAAACCAAATCTTAGAAGGGAATTATCTATAAGAGACTTCAGTAGCTATGAAGAAATTGTGCGTTGTGCTATCAAGGAAGAAATGAAAGTTGGCATTACCTATCCATCTCATAGTTTTGACAAGAAACGAAAGATGGAGTTCAAGGAGAAATCTCAGAATAATGGTGAAAAGAAGATGAATGTTTCCTTATGCTCAAAGTGTGGAAAGAATCATGGTGGGGATTGTATTAAAGGGACAAGTAAATGTTTCAAATGTGGAAAAGAATGTCATTGGGCATTTGAATGCCGCAATGATGGGATGAAGATGTCTAATGATGCAAATAAAGGCAGGGATACACAAAATGAACATACTACACTTCAATGCTTCAAGTGCAAGGAAATGGGACATTATGCTAATAAATGCCCTAATCCAAGGGTTAGTGATGATCGACATGAGCAACCACGTAAGGAAAAGGACAAAGGGAAGTCATATGCAATCACCATTGGTGATGTTGAATATGACAACGATGTGGTGGAATGATTAAGTGTTTATGTAATTGGATTCCAAAATAATGTTGTATATAGTATCGAGGAATATTGGAATATATATGTATTGGCCTATTGTGGTTTTCAATAATTTTATGGTACCGGTAACCATGGAATGTGATTGAGATATTTTTGGAAAAAAATATGATATGCGCATAATGAAGGGAAAACGAGAAAATGAAATATTTGATAGTATTCATGAGCTTATGATTGATATAAGGACTAGGTGATATCATGGTTTGAGTATATAGAATTTTGAGGATTTTGGTATGTGGAATGTGTTAACTTTTAAGTGCATTCATGTTTTCACTAAGGTTCAATGTGTATTCAAGAGAATACATGATTAAGGCCTTTGAATGTTTGGAATGTGACCAACAAGACATATCTTATGATATATGGGGATCAACGATGGTATTAAATCTCTGGTAATCGTTTTCACTATATTATGAGAGTGGACTGCAGTATTATGGATAAGCCTAAAGATTGAAATGGATTATGTTGGACATAAGTTATTATTTTTTATAGATAGAAGTTTTTTCGATATTATTGATTGGATGTTATAGTAATATAGTTTGAGAAAAAGGGCAACCTGTCGGATGGGCGACATCCCATCGCGTCGGACAAGGCCGTGGGAATCGAACCCACAACCGAAGTGCGACTGGCCTTTATCGCCTACCACTGGCCTACAAGAAGTCCCTGTTTAGTAAAAACTAGTTTTATTATCTTAAGTAATATGATATATGAAGTATAAGTCCATTTTAGGAACCATATATGATTAATCTCACTACAGATGGACTTATGTATTTTTTTGATAACTTTTCTAACCTTTTGTTTCAGACAGATGTAATGACCCATCATTCTATCACATGATCTGCTAACACATCATGAATGACAAATTCAACTTCATTTCTTTAAGAGATGAAGTGGAAATTGTTCAAAGAATGAACAATGGAGAAACTATACCTAAATCACGAAAGTATTTCTTCTAATTATAATTTCATCAACTTTAGGGAAATGATCTTGAAAACCAAAAATGTTGTCCTAGTGCTCTTATATCCGATGAACCAGATGGTACTCTAGATCATCACAAATTTATGGCTTTGTGATTGTTGGCTTTTTCATAGCCATGTTCTCTACCACTCTCCATTAGAACTTGATGGTTAGATTTTTCTTCCATATCCATATTTTCACCTATGTTCTCCTACGTGGAAACCCAGTGATGAGTTAATTCGGGTAACCGTTATATTTCATACTTTAGTTTTTAATGTTCAGTTTTGGTATTTCATTTTATGATGTGGGTTTCTATGAATAGTAAATGATTTATAACCCCGAAGAATTTCGAGGGAGAAATTCATTATAAGGGGGGTAGAATTTAACAACCCGAGATTTTATAAGATACAATCTTTTTAATTTCATTAATTTCTTGTGTTGAATGCTACACCATGATTATATTCCGCTATAAGCAACACCGTTTTAGCTTGCAGTATACGCAACACTATTCCTGCCCAATGTTACACACAATTTCATGTTCGTTTGATAGAAGTTATTCTACGCAACATTGAGTGTATATACATACATATATATATATTCAATTTATAAATAAAATTTGGTTGGATTCTGTTATACGCAACAACAACGGAGTCCTGCACTACACGCAACCCTGACTTGGCTTGCATTACACGCAATCGTGACCTTCCCTGATAGCGTGTGTTGTACGCAATACTGGGATTTACTAAACAACAATATATTATAATAATATTGTTATGAACTAGACGTTATGAATAGTATTAACTAAATTTTGAATTTTATAACATTATTATTCATCTTACACATTTTCTAGAACACGGTAAATGATCAAAATAATTTTTTCGGGTAAAATAAGTATTTTTAAAAAAATGCAGTTTTATCGCCTTTTGATGGCACACCAACATTAAATCTAGTTTTTGACATGTTTATAAGTTCAATTTGACAAAATAAAATACGTCTTTGGAATCAATAAATAAAAATTTACTTTGGATAAAATTTTCATTTTATTATGATAACTTTCATATTTTAATGAAGAGTAAAAACACGCTATATTTTAATTAAAAACAAATTTGTTCATCGTAATATATTATGTGGTTAAATTATATTACTGAATGGTTTTAAATTATAAATAAAATATATTTTTACCATTTAATATAATTTATGTCATTATCATTGATTTTACCTTGAATTCATAGGTTAAATCAATTCAATCTTTTGCAATGTTTTAAAGAAAAACCCGTTTCTTTCGACAACAGGATTAATTTTAATTTAATTTCTACAACTTTTTTGTATTGAATTTGGAAAAATGGATTCCATATTTGGAATCAGTGGATAAAAATTATGTTAATAAGATACTTTTTATTTTTGGGAATTTTGAATAGTAACTATGGCAAATTTTATTTACCATAGTTAAAGGTAAATCAGGTAATTAAGGGTAAATATAATATTATAAAATTACCCAAACACATGTAAAAATCCTTTTGGATGACCCAAAGTCGACCGATATCGCCTAAGGGTCGGATTAGATTCATTTAATGGACTTTTTTCCATGAAAATAATTTAATTATTATTAAAACCAATGAATGTGACAACATGTCACTTTTTAAATATTATAAGTATAATAATTTTAATTTAGTGATAAACTTCATGAAACTTCAAAGATAAATAGTCTCCAGAAATCTAATACATTTATCTACGTCATAGGAATTTATTTATAATTTTTATGGATTAAATAATTATCATTTATTATGACACAAAGATGATGCAGTAATTGTCTTATTAATGAAATATTGACATAATTGATGTTATAAATACCCAAATAAATGTAATTTAACACTTTTTTATGAATTAAAATAATTTTATATATTAATATGACATGTTATTATTGATTTAAGTAACTTTTTTCGAACTAATAAATATGTTATGAGTTTCACAAAAATCAATTACTAAATAATGTCAAAATTGACATAAAATAGTTTTTAAAACAAATATTATATTATTCATTGTACATTTATTCCTAAAACTCTATGTTTCGGCAAAATGACTTAGATAAGGTAATATATATTAATAATAAACAACTTGGGATTAGTTTGTCTTGTTATTGTGAGTTTATTAACCTTATAGTGTAAGAACACAAGAAGAGACGGTAAAAGTAAAATTATTTAACTTAATGTTAAATCTAAATGATAAGGTTAAAATAGGAACCTAAACTTGTATAAATTATATTTGATGCAAGGATTTAGATCCATACCCACCTTAGATTCGAAATAAATCAATTTTGATCTATTTATAACCGAATATGACTTTATAATAAAATAATATTTTTAGTTTTCCAAAGGAGCCCCTCTCCTCCCTTGTGAAATGAAACCTCCTCCCTCTCTTCCTCACACAACTTTGAACCTTCGAGATCAGACAAACCCTTCCAAATTCTATTCTCCAATTCCATAGAAACATCCTAGAGGTTCTGGTCTTCCTCAAAGACCAATTTTATTTCCCTAAAAGGAGATCTCAAAGCGGCACTTCAAAGAAGAGGTAATCTCCGTTACCGATTCTTTCAACTTTATTTCTTCTTCCACTTCTTCTTCTTAGGTTGTTTCATTTTGAAGTAATAACATCAGTATCAATAATATACTGATATGTTATTATAAGTATGAGACAACCCTATTTCACCATCTATCCATCCTACGAAAAACGAAATCACCGCGCGTGTGTACGTACGGAATACCGTCTCCACGCACTGGTGAAATCTATTTTCCACCACCACATTACTTGGATTGGTATAATGGTGTAAATAATAACTATATATGAGTATTTTAAAGTGATATCGATTCTGAAATAGTATACATACACTCCAATACAGTCCCACGATCATGAGAATGATATCATCGACCGTGCGTACGTACGGACTACCGTCTCCACGACGCGATGAGATTCATTCTCCACTTTAACCATTCATGAATGATTATAAAGTACATATAATAAGTAATCATGAAATATATGACATAATAATGATACTGGATTTATGTGTATATATGTATGTCATCTACTTATTTTCATTCAACTCAATAAGGAAACGAAAACAACGTTCATGCGTACGTACGGCCTACCGTCTCCATGAACATTGTATTTATTTCCATTTGCTGATTTATTATATATATGTATATTATGAATATATATTATATATAAATCATGTTTTATATCCTGGAATTAAGTAATCATGATCTAAGTAATCATATGAATAATTACAAGTCAAAACACGGACGACAATTGAAACAATTTTACCCAAAACGCTCTTTAACATGGAATTTACAAAAGAATGGGTAATATAAAGTCATAAGTGAACCATATATGATATCATAACAGTGATTATGATTCTGGAATAAGTCAATGACATTATTTAAATCATTATATAGGAGGTTCAGACACTTACGAAGCAAATCAGACCTAAGGTAAGGGAAATATCACAATATCATTTTTATTTGAGATTGTTTATACTTTGGAATTTACTGGGGTGTATTTTATCATCCACATCCATGTTTCCACAAATATTTTATATTATTTCCATACACCTACAATTGTTTTAATCCAATTTTACCCTTCGGTGAGTTTTTAGTAAATGATATGAAAGGAATATTTTGTCGTTTTTCGTACGATGTACTTTTTGACTTTTCCGACAAAAGTACAAGAAGAATGTTTTTTTAACATATACGGCTTGAATGGATTTTTAAAACATTATTTCCAAGAATCTTACATTACAGGTTTTCAAGTTTATTTTTAATCAACTTCTTTCAGTTTAAAATTGTCTGACATGTTAAGAAAGGAAAAGTGTTTTTGAAGTAGAAAGGATATTTTCATCAAGAATGGAGTTCAAGTGTTTTATAAAATTATTTTCCATCTAAGATAATAAAGGGTTCTGTTTCTATCCCCATTATTACTTGGATTTTATTATGTTGTGATGGAATTATTTTTATGAATTCCTTTATCTTATATGAATTGTTTTATGATGTCACGATGTTTAAGATTCCCATTTTTATTACATGGGTTATGATATGATGTATGGTTTATGATTTTGTGGCACACATAATAATGGTATCATTATGAGATGGGTGGGACCTATATCTTCCTGCAATTCATTGGGTAAAGATTTTATATCTCACGAGATAGACATGGTTGGAACGGTAGGTTATACTGGTTCAGTGAAACAGGACTGAAACGAGGAGTGAACTCAGTTTAGAAAGGGACTTTTTCCACTACGATAGTCTTGGAAATGAGTCTTGAATAATAAGAAATGATTCTCTATGATTATGTGTGTATGCCACAAAGTTTCATGTTTTCTGTTATGATTATTGGGATTCTATTTCACTACTATGATTTATCCCATGTTATGAAATTATTCTCTCTTTTGTAGGTTAATATTTCCAAAAGTTATGTTCTTATGAATATGATGTGATTGATATTTCTTTTTTTTACCTTTACTGCACATTTGAGATCACCCTTTTATGTTTTATTTTCCCCAGTATATATAGAAAGATTTTAGGTAAAAAAAGGAAGATCTTTATGGGAGATGTTGAAGATCTTTCACCACTATTAGAAGATTGTATTCCGATTTTCCAAAGACACTAAACTATTATGGTCCTTGTGTGTGTGTTTTTGTTATGTAATAAGTATTCCGAAAAAGTAATGTAATGTCCTTGTACGTCATGCTTCGGGTCTCTACATGATTTCCCCTATTAATGAATTTTATTTACTTCCAGATCCTTGAATTAGAATAATAAATGAAAATCCCAATCATCTAGAGAGTTGGGTTCCCTAACAATCCCATTAGTAGCCACACTCATCTTATTTAGCTGATAAGCTTTATCATGGTAACCTATGATATCACCTCCAACAAGGAGGTCCTCCATTGAAGGAGGATCAAGTGAAAATTCAATTCAAAATCACTAATCTCCAAGGAGAAATCCATGTTTACTAAGAACATAAAGAACAATATCAAATTCCCAACCTCTCTCTAATTATATCATTATCATTATGATTATCATCATCATCATCATCATCATTATTTTTATTATCATTATGATAATGTCGAGTGGGACTTCTGTAAAATTTTTAGTATCGATATTTGAAGTTTTTCTGTATTCACTTTCCAGTTTTAGGGATTCATCTATAGGTCGAGTCATCAGAATGGTATTTGTGGCTCTAGTTGAATCTAACTCAGATAAAATCATTTAAAGGATATATATGGGTACGCACTTTCTCATTGTGAGTCTTACTCTTCCCAAATTTGAGAAATTGTTGCATCTATATGACTTTGTCCATATAGTTTTTCGCATTTGGGGTTATTCTGATTAGAAGTTCATTTCAATTAAGTTTGGGTTCTTCTGATATTTATATCCCTTGGAAGTAATAAGGAAGCATGCATTGAGTTCTTTCTCCATGTATATTAGGCTTGGTACTCTTCATTTTCATGAATGGAGTTTTGATTTTGATTTTTCAAAATTTAGAAATGTTTTTTCACATGTTTGGATTAAAATTCATGGAATTAACTAGATCCTATGGAACCCAAAGATTCCACATGGAACTTCCCTGACAATAGTTATTCCAATTATACATAGAAAATTGTTTGAGTATGCATGATTCAATCATTTTTATTGAATAATAGTGGAGGTGGGTCATAGTTCCACCATAATTGAGAATTTGATTCTCTCCTCTCCTAGTGATTATATTCACCTGCATGATGAATATGAAAAATGTCCCAATTATTATGTGGAAAGTAATTTGATTATACAATATAAAGAATTATATCAAAAAAATACAATTTTTTTCATCTACATCTTCAGAGGTAACTTATCTAATGATTGTAGGAGCAATAATGTCAAGTCCTTGATGGGTTGTAAACAAGAGAAGGATTATGGAAAAGAACAAGGATTTCCTAAGCACTCATATGTTTTTACTGAATGTGTTTTTACTTTATTATGACTATATAATGTTATTTACAGGTGTTGTCTAAATTTGTATAGTGCTATTGAAATTAAACCTATCCCATGATCTAAGGATACAATTCATCAAAAATATTTATCATGGTTGAGGGTGAGATGTAAATTTTTAATAATTCATTAAACAATTTTAATAGGTAATGGGATGACTTTTTGTATGATAATGATGACCCTAATACTGAGGATATGGGAGATCGACATGGTGAGAATGAATATGGAAATAAACATCAAGCACTTACAAAATAAAAAGGGGTTTACCTCTAATTATGGAATGTTCACATGTTGGTTTCTTGAAATAATATAAAGGTAAAAATGAAGACGGACTCAGGGACATCTCTAAATATATTCAAGGATATGTATATTCCTTTATTATAAAATATTGAGCATGAAAATATTATCTGCATGAATAATTTTATAGATAATAGACCTTTCTCAATTACCTATGATGTTGGGGAATTATAGGCTGAGATGTCAAGGGTTTCTAGTGTTCAGATGGTTGTATTTGGTGGCGTGGATTTTAGACGGCTAATGACAAGAAGGTTGTTGCTTCTCCACAATTTACTATTGTTATTGATTCGAGATCTAAATCATATACATTTATTTAAAAAAGAAAAGATGGGGAGATTTCATGGGATTCGGTCATCCAGGGTGTTGTGCCTTATGTTAAGGGAGTGAGTTTTGTTTATTGCTATGGGAAAGTTTTTTTAAGGTCCCAATAGGATCAGACTATTGAAGCTACATGTGTTTTAGGAGAGAGATTTTTTGTTGAAAAATGTCCTATGATAGTAGGGATAGGTGGGGTGGTTACTCTCACCCAGGGACACACAACATGATTCTTTAATGGCTTCCATCACTAACATTAATATGGCATATCCCTTGGTCTGTTTTTCTAGAAGGTGTTCTCAATAACTAGTAAAGGGATAGGATATTACACCTACTATGATTTTAATACAATCTAAAAATTTTATTAATTAGTTTATAGTTATTGTTCACACAAGAAATCCCTTTTGGGTTTTCCCCCAATCGTTATGAGGATGATGGAAAAATATGTGTTCATGATTCTATATCAAAATAAATTGTTACTTATGATGCAAAATCTTTTGATAATGAAAGAAGACATGGAAATGAGAAAGATAATGGATAAGGGGATATAATCTTCACTGTCACGGTGGGTGTATTTCTCATCATTTCATGAACACTCACTCTCATGTGTCCAACATGATTATGTAAGATGTGGAAATATGATCTTTCTTTATCTCTATGTTTTTTATATCTTTCCACCATTGGTTTGTGACCATTTATTAATTTGCTGTATCTTTTGTATCTAGATTAGGGATAGTTTATTTTATGCCCACATCCCCCTTTTCTTGATATGTTTCAATTTTAATAAATGTTCTTTGATCCTAGCATGTTAAAAAGTATCAGCATTATCATTCTCATTGTCCTTATTTTCATTATTATCTTTATTATTATCATTATCATTATCATTATCATTATCATTATCATTATCATTATCATTATCATTATCATTATCATTATCATTATCATTATCATTATCATTATCATTATCATTATCATTATCATTATCATTATCATTATCATTATCATTATCATTATCATTATCATTATCATTATCATTATTATTATCATTTACATTACCATATCATTATCATTATCATTGTCATTATCATTATCAGTATCATTATCATTATCATTATAATTATAATTATAATTATCATTATCATTATCATTACCATTATCATTATCATTATCATTATCATTATCATTTTCATTGTCATTATCACTATCGTTATCGTTATCGTTATTGTCATTATAATGATGATGATTAATAATATTATCATTTTCATTGTGATTATTAGTATTATTATCTTTATTATTATTATTATTATTATTATTATTGTTATCACTATAATTATAATTATAATTATTATAATTATAATTATCATTATTATTATCATTATCATCATTATTATTATTATTATCAACATCTTCATTATCATTAGCATCATAATCATTATTATCATTAACCTTTTCATGATTATTATCCTTATCATTATTATTATTGTTATCATTATCATTATCATCATTATTATTATCATTATCATTATTTTCATCATTATAATTATTATTTTCATTGTCTTTATTTTTATTATTACTATTATCATGATCATCATTATTATTATTATCATTATTATTATCTTTATCATTATTATAGTTATTATTATTACCATTATTATTATCATGATTGTTATTATCATTGTTATCATCATTATTATCATCATTGTTATCATCATTGTTATTATCCTTTTTAATATTACCATTATAACTATTACTATAATATATTATTATTGTTAATATTATTCATATTAATGATATTATTATTACCATTATTATTGCTATTACTATTAATATTAATATTAATATTACTATTATTATTAGTATTACTATTATTTTTACTATTACTATTAGTATTAATAAAAATATCAATATTATTAATAATATTAATATTATTATTAGCATTTTTATTAGTATTAGTATTAGTATTAGTATTAGTATTTTTATTATTCTAGGTATCATTGTTAGTATTATTGTTAGTATTGTTTCATGTATTATTTTTATTATTATTGTTTTATTATTATTATTATTATTACGATTATTAATATGGTTATTATTATTATTATTATTTAACAGGTAGGCGAAAACACATTTTTTGGAAACATAGCCCTCTTTTTCAATGGGGTTTACAGGTAACTATTAAGGGTCTCGAAGGCCAAGTGGCTAGAAGGACCATTACAATTTTTGAAAGCCGGAAGGCCTTGTGACCCTGAAAGAACAAGTTATGAATCCAATCTTCACATCATGATCCTAGCATTCTCACTACAATTCCCCATCTTTCCACGAGCCCTTACATTTCACTACCACACCGTGGGGAGCCATCACGGTACACCTATTTATCTCATGTTTGTGTAGAGGAAGAAATGATAGATGTCGGCATACTTATCACTCTTTTGATCTTCCCATGCATCAATGATTGTATGTCTCCATGCCATGCTACCTTCAGGATGCATCACTTCTCCTTTTTGGTCTTCACCATTCACATGATACGTTACCCCCACTACAAAAAACAATGATAAGGTGTATACCATTGAAATCCCATGGAAGAGAACCCTTATATCCTAAGAATTTAGAGATCTGTATAATAGGTTCTAATACACATTTCCCTATTTTTTGTTTCCCACCTGATGATGTTTTTTAATGCCATGATGCACTGCCAACCTAATTCACAACATAGATTGGCTGGTCAATTTTTGCATCACCCATTACTCGGTAGTAGCCGAGAGGCTCTTTGGACCAAAGGCCTTTAGTGGTCTGAAGGCCCCAATCAGCAATAATTAAAACATCTGTAGTTCATTTTATCATGAATTCAATAGTTACAAAGAAATACCACTTCTACCTAGATTTTATCCTAGTTCATTTGGATGCCATGTAAGAGCCCTTACAACTCGGGTATAGGTTCTTTGGAATATTATTTTTAATTTTCATATTGATATTATTTTTTTTATTTTTATGTTGTTATTATTTATAATAATAATAAGTTTCAGGATCCAAAAAAAGATTGTCCTAAAAATTTATAAATAATAAATAATGGTAGATCATACATTTCACGGGGTTTTTGAATGAGAGCAGTGAATTTTACCCTACATGTCAGCATCCACCATTGGTACACAATATCTAGAGATCCGGAAGGACCACATCATACACATTACCATTATTTGTCTTTTTTAAAATTCATTTGCAACATGATTATTCATCCAATAAAAATGTGAAACAATAATGTTGAGATGGTTGGAATTTTTAAGGCATGTTATCCAACGTGGTAATATACACCATGGGACATTCCAAGTTCTATTCCCAAGGGCTTCAACACAAATATTATAATCAGATTTTTTCCAAAACAATTTACAATTATAATTGAATAAATGTTTAATTACATCTATTAATGTCTAGATTTTAGGATAATATACAACTCAAAATCCAATAAAATGATGAAAAAAAACCTTTGATAAAGCCCTATTGAGTAGTGAATAATCCTTCAAAACCTAAAGATATTAGTTTGTCAGAGGATGCACCATCTATATTAACCATAATATATGATGGGAACTGTGGGATCTAATGGATTGATTTCAGAACCAACGGTTTTTTGGGCCAACCATAAACACCAAATATCATAATGTTGGTAAGATTGATAAGAAAATTTCTCATAGCACATATCTTCACCTTTATGGAAGCATTCACCTCCCTATGTGTGGATTAGATAGATGCACATATTGAAGGGAGCTTGTTCTCAAATAGGATAACATTATTAGAAGTCCAAGCATAAGAAATAATAAATGATGTAACCACCCAAAGAAGGAAATACACATACTCACCCATACTATCTCTATTGATTGAGTCCATAAGATCATCTAGTTGATCGAAAGTTTAGATGTTGATAGAAAATATATTCCCTACATAATTCCAAGGAATTTGAACAAATAAAATACATTGAAATAATTATACATATTTTTCTCATCCCTCAAACCCAAGAGACAATATGAAACAAGAAGAGGGTCATTTTTAATTAGATGATCATAAGTGGGAACTCTATTTTTCCAGATTCTACAAATCAGCAGAAATCATGAAGGATGGATAACGTGAGTCTTGATCTTCAGCAACCAATTTGGTGTCATATTGAATCCATCACATCTCATCTTATTGTAGCATTTAGTATTGAACTAACCATTCTTATTTTTTATCAAAACAAGAGTGTCATTATCCATAAATTCATAACTCTAAATATATTGGATTTTTTGTGTAGGGAAAATGGAATTATAATTTTTTTCGGAGGCCATAAAATATATAATAGAAATAATCTTTTTTCTAGAAGGAACATCCATGGTTTCTTATAGTGGTATTTCTTTCCAGGTTGAGACCAATTAGTTTAGATTAGAATTCGTTCTTATAATATTTTTTGATTTCATAATGATATCATTAATAGGGGACTTTATTTTTTGACAAAAAGAATATGTAATATGATAAGAGTTTACATCAATCAGACTTGTTGTTGTTATTATTATTATTATTATTATTATTTATTATTTTTGTTATTACTGTTTTTATTATTGTTGTTTTTATTTTTGTTTTATTTTTTTTTATTAATATTGTTTTTGTTTTTGTTTTTGTTAATTTTGGTGTTTTTATTGTTTTTTTATTTTTTTATTGTTACACCTAACAATTTTGTGACATATTTTTTTGGTTTAATTTATTCATTTTGATATTCAGTATTTTATGAAACACTGCATATATATTGTGTTATATGAAGGAGATATGTTATTCTTGAATTTCATGCAACCCTAATTCATGGTGGTGATACCCAGAACACTTAAATTATCATTTGGTACATGAAACAGTATGTTTTTCATGTATTACACAAAATTCCATATTCTTTTGTTAGCTTGTGTTACACTAGAGACCTAGTTTTACCAAACTACAATGTATTATTAAAAATATTCTTATATATTATAGTTTACACCTAGTTATTGGAAGAACAGTTAAAAAATATTAACAATATTATGAAAATCCGATTTGAATCCTTTGGTTATCAATTAACTATTAATAAAATTAATAACTATTTGAAGATAAAGAAATTCCTTTTCTATGAAATGTATTTTTCTATGTAAAACACCATTTTATCTCAATAAATTAAACAATACACTCTTTATGAATGTTTTTAATAAAATTTATATATTAATTTATATATTTCTTACACTCATGTATTATATTTTATAGGGATAAGATAAGAATATATATAATTTAATGAATAAAAATATTTAATTGTCGGAAGGTTAATTTTTCAACATTTTAATGTTGAAACCATTTCAAATCTAATTTTTGAAACATTTATAACTTTTTAAGGGAAAAATAATCATAATTCATAAAATAATAAAATGAAAATTTAATTTTGGGGAACTTTTGTTATTTTTTTTGATAGGTTTCATGTTTTGATGATTATTGAAAAATACCAAATTTTAATTAAAAACAACTTTTTCGCCTAACTTATTTATATAGTTAAATTATTTTTTGAATATTATTTAATGTAAAATTGGTAAAATTGTACATTAATGAATCCAATTCAGTTAATTTAAATCAATTTTACATTGAAATTGTTTCTAAAAACATTTCAAACATTTGGACCTTTTCACTTTAAAAACCTATCATCTCATCCAATCTATATGATTATTTTTAATTTAATTTCTCTAACTTATGTGAATAGATTTTTGAAAAATTAATTCCACATTTCTAATCAAAATTTACAAACTGAGTAACTATTTCTCTTTTATTTAGGCTAATATGAACAATAATGTTTGAATTTTTCATTAGCATGGTTATAGGTAATTCAGTGAAATATGGGTAAAAATAATATTATATATAATATAAAACCTCCAAAAAAGTTTTCCAATTGTTATTGGATTAATATAATTCTATAATTCACATCATGTTTTCTAAATTGAATTATTTAATGTACCCTTGTCCAAGAAAATGACTTAGATATTATTAAAATCAAAGAGAGTGAGAAAATGTCACACTCTTTATTTTAATAAGTATAGTACTATTTAATATTTTTTTAAATAGATTATATGATATAATATATATAGTATTATAAAATAACAATGTTTATATAGACCATGGAAATTTATTTTAAATTTTAGTGAAGAAATAATTATCATATATAATTAAATAATGATGATGCAGTAATTATTCAATTAATGTAAATATCAATTATGTGATGTTAAAAATATTAAAATAAATATAATTTGAATTACAAAAAGTGATACACGACTTTTATAATAGAATATGACATATTAGGGGTGTATTAAATTAATTATTTCGAATTTATGTTTCTGTGTTAATTTTCATAATGTCAATATACTAAATAGTGTCAAAATTGGCACTAATGGTTTTCTATGAAAATAATATTTTATTAAATTACATAAAAATTACAAATATCTCAAGTAAGGAAAAGGAGGATAAATTATCTTCTAAAATATCCATAATTTACCATTTATGGTTCAATTTACACCTTATTGGTAAAAATATTTACCTTTTAATATAGACAACATTGTTACCACAGTTAACATTAAATTAGGTTAACTAAGTGTTAATCCAATGATAAGGTTTAAAATTACGCCAAAACATATATAAAATATATTGGTTGATGGGATTACAACAATATACCACATTATATTATAATTACATTCCACTTTTAGGTATTTTGATTGAGATTTAATTTATTATTATTTATTCTTTTGAGAAATCCCAAAAGTACCCCTATCCTTTATTATAAAAGGACACCTCCTACCTCATATCATTTAACTACATTGAGTCCACTAACTCAACCAAATTATAAAAAATTATGTTCTACAATTAATTATCCACATTATAGATATTATATCCTTCCCAAATGAATAACTATATAGTATTATAGAGAAAATCTACCGGAGTTGTTTCGAAAACAAATGTAACCACTCTAACCAATCACTCTCTTTTTCTAATCTTTTATACCTCTATAAATATATGAAATATATACCTTAAATTAATAACATAAGAATCCTAAATATTCCTAAATGTTATTATTATTATGAACACACTATTATACATCCCTTTTCCCATCGAACAATAAGTGAAAGTATTGCACGTGCGTACATACGGTTTACCGTCTCCACATAGCGATATGATTCATTATCCATCACCATATTTTATGAATCAGAATTATGATTGGTTTAATTGTTATATATTATAACTATGAAATAATTAATATTTTTTAAATATAATGTCATATCTACCTTTTACCGCTTAATCTTTTAGAAAATGATAAAGTCGCTAATGCGTACGTATGGCTTATCATCCCAATAATGTGATGTTAATTTTTTCATCTATATTTCCCATGAAGGATAATAAATATAAATTATATGAATATATATGATATATATGACATAAAAATTACACTTTAATGATATTATATAATATAATTATTTTATTTTAATACAAAAAGTAAATTAAAACAACGTTCATGCGTGCGTACGTCCCATCGTCTCCCTGAACGGTGTATTTTATTTTCTACCTTTAAATTTCATGAATCACCATAAATACATATATGATAAATAAATATGATATTTAATTCATATTTAATATTTTTTATATTATTAAATCATGGTTTACATAAGATTTCCAATAATAACAAGTCAAATAAAGTACAACCAATAAAGTTATTATTACCAAAAACATAACTTTAAAATGGAATTGAAAATAAAAGAGTAATATAAAGTCATAAGTTAATAATATATGGAATTAAATATATTTTTATGATTATTTGGTATATTTATAATACAATTAACTTTATTATATAGTAGGTTTGAATATATATGAAGGAATTCAAGACATAAGATAAGAGATTTTTAACTCGCTTTTATTTATGTGGGACACATGACTTATACACTACATCTTTCTTCAGCATGGAGTATATACTATCTATGAATATATTTATGAGTCGTATCCTAAAGAATATGGTATTTTAATATCCATATAATTTTCTTTGTTTAAATGGGAATACGATTCAACTGATTATAATGTTTTAAAATATTATTTCACAATCTCATCAATATTTGGGATTGTTTCATTTTAAATACCCATTGACGATTACTTATCTTCCATGTATATGTTTTATAAAATTGTTTTAAAAACATTTTTACTATTATCTTATGAATATTAAATGTTATTTTTACCCAGTTTTTAATTTTTATTAAATGTTTTTGAAAATATTTTTTGTCATTTTTTAAACAAGGCCCTTTGTGACTATTTAGACAAAAATCTTCGAAAGAAATGTTTTCTATAAATATATAGAATGAAAAAAATTTCCTTCCTTTTGAATCCATATGTCCTTGAATATTATTTTACAAAAAAACAATTTTATCTTTAAAAATGTCATTTACAATTGGGTGTCTCTTTAAAAAACATATTTCATATGGGAAAAGATAATTTCCCCAATAATTATTGAAAGTGATCTTTAAAAACAAATTTTTATATATAAGATAACATATGTTTATATTTCATGTTATTTACTAGGGATATGACCCAAGAATATTATTCTCATTATTTATCTAAATAGTTCATGTCTTTTATGGAATGATATTTATAAAACCCATCAGGTTTCCATGAGTTAGGTTTTAATGAGGTGTTTATGAAACTCATTTATTTACAAGGGTTCTGATGAGATTATTGATTTATTATCATATGGAACACATATAAATAGTTTTCCATAAGTTATGGGTGGGACATATATCTCCATAAAATTTATTAGATAATGAATTATATCTCATGGGATAGTGAGGGGATACAAGTTGATGTGCTTGAACCATGATAGAAAATAAGTCAATGTTCTTAGTCTGTGATAGGAAAAAAATCTATGTACTTTATATATTTAGAGAAATAGGAGATAATTAATTATCCTAGATTCATTTTAGTTATCATT
This sequence comes from Viscum album, assembly GCA_963277665.1. NCBI lineage: Eukaryota > Viridiplantae > Streptophyta > Magnoliopsida > Santalales > Viscaceae > Viscum > Viscum album. The sequence goes on along the minus strand of OY728150.1, from coordinate 2,053,072,391 downwards.
GAAATATAAAATTGTTTTCTTACTTATGATGATGACACACACATTCATGATATGAACGTATATTTCATGATTTAGTTATGAAGAATTTTCATTCTTATGATTCAGGACTTTGGAAATGTTATTGTTTTATTACATGACTCATTTTTATGATCCGTGATTGGTTGGGTAAGAACTTTTCACATGATTACATACCCATATTTATTATATTATTATTTCATAAGATAATAAAATGATATATTCCATGTTACCCTAACTAAGAACTTGAGCTAACCCTTTTCTTATGTTTCATTTCCCTAGGTTATGAAAAAAGGTTTTAAGTAAGGGTATTAAAGAGAAATATATTTATTTGAGATGTTAAACATATTTCACCAAATTAGAATAACGTGTTCCATATTTCAAAAGTAACTAATCTATTACAGTCTTTGAGAACATGTTTGTGTGTTATAAAAAAATGATGTAAGGACTTTATATGTTAAGACTTGGTCAGTATAGTTGGTATCTGGGAAAATTTGTATTTAGTATTTGGAAACATGGATAAGAAAACATTAGTTAGATAACTATAGATATTTCTATTAATATGTCAAAGGATTTCTATAAGGATAATACTGATTTTTCTTCGATTTAATTGTTTGTGTCATGATTTAGGCATCATATAATAATTTTTTCATGATTATGTGTTTTTCTTCTATGATAATTATTGCTCACACTATGTTTTCTAGTATTAGACAATAGTGATAACATGAAGGAATATTGTTGACATTGAGTGTTTCAAATGTGGAATGTGTGGGAATTTCAAAAATTAATGTCCTAAGTGGAATACTCATGAATATAATCGGGAAGGTGGTATGAGAATTGGTTATACTACTGATGATAAAGATACCACAAATATTATGTTAAAGTTACGTAATATTCTAATATTTGTGTTTATATTAAACATAAGAAGCATGATTGGATTGATTTTTAGGAACCTTAAGACATGATTCATTTTTCATTATCTTGTAAATAATAATATGACGAATCTTGAGTAATTTTTTAAGAGTAAATTGAGATGATTTAAGTGTATATGTTTTGTAATTCAATGATTACATTATATTAATCATGATATATATATATGTATGTATTTTTAGTATAAGTTTCAATTTAAGGATTGAAAAGGATATGTTTAATGGTGCTGATTACTTATAAAGGTGACATTATTTCAAGGTTATATTCATGGGAAACATAATATTAAGGTAAAGATAACCATTAATATGTTTCTAATGTAGAGATAATGATGTCTGGATAAAGATATTTTGCATATGAATAATTCAATCCGGCAGTATAGACTACCTTGGAACTGATAAAGGATTTATTGTTAATGTGTTTTATGCTATCATAGATGGGGTTTAAGAAATATTTGTAATTAAGGAATATATCCAATAAACATTGGAATAATAAATAATACATGTTTTCAATAAGTATTTTTTATAATTACCATGTTTCAAGAGAACATATTATGAAGGTATTTACATGGTTGTATGTGATAAACAATAGATACATTATGATTTGTGGGGGGTCAATGATAATTTTTTTAATGAAATATAGTGATCTTATTTCTAAATTTTAAGACATTATTCTTTCATAAGGGCTAAAAGGTTAACCAATTATGATACGGTTATTGGTAAAAATTGAACGAGTTTTTAGAGATTAAAGTTTTATATCATCATATGAGGATTTATTCATATTGGATAACTTGTGCTAAAAATTTTGTTGTGATAGAGACTAATGGAATGACTTGTAATTCTATTTATGGATCTCATGATATACTAATACTTCAAGAATGAAAAATTATCCGTTATTTATTGGAATAAGATATGAAGTGGAAATTGATAAATTTACAACAAAGGGTGAAGTTGTCCTAAAATCATGTAAGTTTATATTCTCATAAAAATAATTGAACTTTAGGGAAAACATCTTGAAATAAAAAATTTCCCTGTTTTCGAAATTTTTTATAGCATTGACCTTTTTCATTCCACTTTTGGTTTTGGATATATGATTGTTAAGTTTATCCTAACCATTTTATATCTCACTATACATCAGAACTTGGTTTTTTGATTTCTCTTCCATTTACATGTTATCACTTTCCACTTATGTTCTCGTATATGTGATCCTAGTTATGAGTTACTTTGATTAATCATTAGGTTTCCAACTTTCCTTTTTTAAGAGTGTTTTTTATTCTTTTATACAATGTGGGTTTCTATGAAAGGATCTTTAAATCATTAAACGTTTGATGAAACTAATTAATTTTAATGGAGTAATTCATTTAATTGGGTTATAATGTAACATCAATAGATTTTTGGAAATAAATTTTTTTGCAATTAATTTAATCTTTTTGGTATTCAACTTTTCACATAACACTTAATATAGCTTATGTTATATGAAATAACCAAGTTATTATTATATTTTATGAAGAAAATAATCTATGTTTCACTACGTGCGACAGTTTTATTATATTTTTGTATAAGAAATACTATGTTTTTCTTATGTTACACACAATGTCAAATTCTTTAGGTAGCTTTTGTTACACGGAAGACCTAGTTTGACCAAAAAACAATGTAATATTAATATTATTATAATATTATTATATTTACCACCTAACCATTTCAATAGAAATTAAAAATATGGTTAAATAAATTATAGAAAATGATTTTAATCCTTCGGTTATCAATTACATATAAATGAAATTTAGAACTATTTAAAAATAAAGAATTTCCTTTTCTAAGAAAAGTAATTCTTCTATGAAAAACATATATCAGATTATGTTAAAAAACCACTATTTATTATTCCGTTTAAAAACTATTAGATATTTAATAATTTTTTTGGCACTCATTAAATATATTTTTTAGGCATAAGATAATAATAAATCCAACTTCATGAATAAAACGTTGTATTTTCAAAAGGGTAATTTTCCACCCTTTTTATGGTGAACCCATTTTAAATATAATTTTTTCCACATTTATATTATTTATATGGAAAAATAAACCTAATTTTTTTTAAAGAGTAATATCAAAATTTACATTTGTTGAACTTTTGGTATTTTTCTAAGAAATCTCATGTTTTGATGAATAGAGAAAAATACTAAATTTTAATTTAAAAAAACTTTTTTGTATTACTTATTTATATTTCCAAATTATGTTTTGAATTTTTTTAATGGTAATAATTATAATTTTACATCAATTAATCCAATTTATTTCATTAGATTCAATTTCACATTGAAATTGGATATAAAAACATTTTAAACTTTTGGACATTTTCACATTAAATCTAATCCTCTCATCCCATTTGAAGGATTAATTTTAAATTAATTTATTAAAATCAAGTGATTATTAATTTTACAATTTTATTAAATATTTTTAAATAGGGCTTCAAAATTTGTAAAATAGTCCCCCCTTTGTTTTAGGACAATATGAAAAGTAACTTTAGAAATTTTCTTTACCACGGTTAAGGGTAAATCGTGCAATTAGGGGTAATATTAATATTATAAGTTTTAGAATACTACCGTAACACATTTTGAAATGTTGTTTGATGATGTTAATTTAACCCTTAACACCTATTTAAAATTTAGTTATTTAATATACAAATTTCTATGAAAATTATTGATAAATTATTAAAATCAAAGAGAGTTAAAAATGTCCAATTCATACATTTAATAATTACAATATTTTTTATTATGGGTTTAAATATAAGTTATTTTAGAATATATATGTTATTATTAAATATAAAATATTCATCTATATCATGAAAATTTCTTTTTTATTTTAACGAATAAAAAATTATTATAAAAAATTACACAATTCGTATGGAGTAATTATTCAATTAATGAAGATATCTATTAAGTGATATTAAAATTATTAAAACAAAGAAAATTGGAATTAAATATGGTTATCCACAAATTTCATAGGTGAAAATTACATATTAGGTTTTGTTAAATTAATTTTTTAAATTTATCTTTATGTATTTATTTTCTTAAAGTCAATATAATGAATTATGTCAAAATTGACACTAATCATATTTTTTGAAAATAGAATTTTATAAAATTAGATAAAAGAATAAAAATATTAAATAAGATCATATAGGATAAATTATGTTATAAAATATCATAAATTTAACAATTATAATTCAATTATCACCTTATAATTAAAAATAAACACTTTTTAAATTTGAAAAAATTGTTACCACAATTAAAATTATAATAAGTTGACTAAGGATTAATCAAAATTTTATGGTTTACAATTACACTATAACCTATATAAAATATTTTGGTTGATATTATTAATACCCTATCCAACAATATATTGTAATTACATTTCTATTGGGTGGTATTTTTTATATTTAATTTTTTATAATTTAATCTTTTGAGAAATTCTAAAAGTACCACTCACTTTCACTATAAAAGGAAACCTCATCCCTCATATCATATCACCACATTGAGTATTAATTCATGACCTTCTATAAAAAAATTATCTTCTCCAATTACCTGGTAACATTCCATAGGTTCTGGTCTTCCAAAATAACTAACTCTAGAGTCCTTTATTGAATATCTAAAGGAGTCGTTTCGAAGAAGGGGTAATTAGCCTACCCAATCACTCGATTTTTATACTCTTATATAATACCTATAAATCTATGTTATATCTCATAAAATAAAAAAATACGCTTCATAAATATTCTTAAATATTATTATGATTATTAAGACACCATTATACATCTTTTTTCCCATCGAACAAGATGTGAAAGTATCTCTAGTGTATTTCTTACCATCTCTACATAGTGATACAATTCATTATCCATCACTATATTTTATTAATGAGAAATATTATGGTTTTAACATTTAAATATTATATTTATAAAATACTAGTTATCATATAATTATAATATCATATCTACCTTTTTAGTACTAAATCTTTTGGTAAATGATAACGTCGTTTGTGCATACATATGACTTACCATCTCCACGATCCAAATTGATTCCTTTTCATCTATATTTCAAATGTATTGTAAAAATAATTAATTTTATGAATATATATGATATATATGACAGAAAAAATATTATTTAATAATAATATATCATATAATATTCATTATTTTAATATTCCAATAAAATGGTAACCTCATTCGTGTGTGTGTATGGCCTATCATCTCCATGAACGATGTATTTTATTTTCTACCATTAAATATTATAAAACACCATAAATATATATATTCTGATTATATTTGATATTTATTATATTGTTATAATTCTGGATATTATTAAATATTTATCTAATGAAGATGGTCAAGAATAACATGTCAAAACAAGTACAAAAAAAGGAGTTATTACACGAAACATAAATTTAACAAGGAATTGTTAACAAGAAATTAATATAAAGTCATAAGTATATAATATATGGTATCATATATATTAATTTGGTTATATATTAGATTTATAATAAACATATATTTATTATACAAGGGTTTTATATTTATACATAGGAAGTCATGGACATAAGGTAAGGAATTTTTATCTCACTGTTATTTTTGTGGGACACATGCCTTATACACTACTTGTTTTTTATGTGTGGTGTATGTACTGCACATGAATTTATTTTATATGACTTATCCTAATGATTATTTAATTTTTATATCCATATAATTTTCTTTCTTTTATGGGGCATACAATTCAACTGATTATGTAGTTGTAATAGATTATTTCACAATCTTATCAATATTTGGGATTATTTCAGTTTAAATCCCTATTAAGGAATATTTATATTCTATGTCCATGTTTTCTAATAATGTTTTAAATTTGTTTACTATAATCTTATAAATATTTAAATTTATTTTTACCCATGTTTTCATTTTTTTTATGGGTTGAAAAGATATTTTTCATTTTATAAACAAGGAACTTGGAGACTATTCAAACAAAAAATACCCAATTAATGTGTTTTTTAACATATACGAAATTAATTGAATGTCCCACCATCATGACTCCTTAATTAATTGAAGATTTTTTATAGACATACAAGTATATTTTAAAAGAAATTTTTTTCCTTTATAATTTTCTGTCTATTTAAACTAATGATTTCATAGGGGAAGATATATTTTCCACAAAACTATTTCCAGTTATCATTCAAAAATAATTTTTCCGTCTAAGATGTCGTATGGTGATTCTACTTATGATTTAGATAGAATATTACCCAAGGATATCATTCATATTCTTTCCTTTAATGTATTAGGTTTTTTGTGGGTCGATATTTAGGAAACCAATTTCTTTTCCATGAGTTAAATTATGATGAAGTGTTTATGAAACTCATTGATTTACATGGTTTTTGATATGATGAATGATTTATGGTCATATGGAAGACATATGTACTGTTACATTATGTTGCTAGTGGGATCTTTATCTCCCTCTAATGCAGTGGGTAATGAATTATATACCATGGTATATTCAGGGGAAACATGTTTATGTATTTGATCTATAATGGAAAACAAGTTGATGTGCTTAATTCGTGATGGGAAACAAGTCAATGTTCTTGATCTATGATGGGATACAAGTTAGTATTCTAGATCCATTATGCGAAATAGGTGATAAGTCTTGATATGAGAGTCATGTTATTTATATTGACATATGAATATATACTTAGGATGATTTCACCCTCATTTATGATATGAACATATATTTCATGATTGAGTTGTAGTGAAGATTCATTATTATGAATATTGTAATTTTAAATTTTAATATTTTATGTCATGACTCATCTTTATGATCCATTAAATTTATGGTATGATCTATTCTCAAGATCGCATACCCATATTTTTTATCTTATGATTTCATAAGATAATAAATTTATGTATTCCATGTATACCCTTAAAGAACATATACGTTCACCATTTTCTTTTGTTTCCTTTATATTGGATGTGAATAAATGTTTGATATTGGGTTACTAAAGTGGAAGTTCATTATGGTAGATGTTTAAGATGTTTCTCTAAATTAGAATAATGTGTTCCATGTTTCCGATGACACTAAACTATTACGGTCTTTGGGAATGTGATTGTGTATTCCACAAAAATGATGTAATGTATATATATGTTATGACTCGTCACTATAGTTATTTTTGTAGTTATTTTTGTTAATATTATAGTTTCAATTATTATTATATTATTGTTGTTATCATTGTTTTTTATTATAGTTATTATTGATGTTATTATTATTTTCATTTTTATTTTTATTTTTATTTTTGTTATTGTTATTATTATTTTATTAATTTTAATTGTAATTATTATAGTTATTATTTTTGTTATTATTATAGTTATAATTGTTCTTGTTATCATTGTTATTATTATTATTATTATTATTATTGTTATTATTATTGTTGTTATTATTGTTGTTGTTGTTTTTGTTATTATTATTGTTGTTGTTGTTTTTGTTTTTTATGTTGTTACTTTTATTGTTTTTATCACACTGTTTAATATTGTTATTATTTTCATTATTATGGTCATTACTGTTGAAATTATTGTTATTGTTTCTTTTGAAAAATCTAGGGTTTTAGCCTTTTTATTAAATAAAAACATAACAGATATAGGTGAGGTCATATATGGCACAAATTCCCCAAAAAAATACAAGGACTAGAAAAATTATAACCATAAAAGCTATAAAAGCATATTAACAATGGTCAAAGACCAAATGTTTATTTGATCTAATCCTAGGAGTGAAGAAGAATGTTGTGTCATTCTCCCTAATCAGTTCAAAAACACTTACAACCATGAATATGATGATAATGACCCCTCCTTCATGTATTGGGCTACTACCATGGCCCAACTCCATAATATATAATATCATCATCAAATGAATCTGTAACATCAGTTAATTTAGGTACATCTTTGCTTCTTTTCTCATCAGCCTCATTGATTTCAAAGGTAATAAATTCAAAATTATTGTACGTGTGAATCCAAAAACAAACCTATGGTTGTAAATTTATATGTTGGACTTCAATACCTACTAAGGTGATAGATCCATGTGAATTACCACTATTAAATATATTTTTACAACATTCCTTTTAGTTTCCAATTCAGTTTTCTACTCGGAATATGACCCTCAACACATATGGAATTTAATGCTCTAGTGAGACTATACTTAATTAAATTAAATGATTGTAGTCTTAAATCCACTTCATAAAGGTGAGTATGAACCACATACATTGTATTATTAGTATTAATCATCTTCTCAATATATTGACTCTAAAACATGCTACATGATAGAAGTGTTTTTGAAAATTCCATTGAGTTAGTATTGTTCAACATTTTTACAAGGGCATCCTGTTTGTTGAATGAACAAACAGGTATTACAAATAGTACCTACATGGAGTTATTTAGATCTTGTTCTGGGCTAGGGATATCATTACTTATCCTAATATAACCGAACTTCAAAACATTTTCTTGAACATCATAATTAATAATTTTGTTAGAAACTTCCTTAACAATCAGTGGGGACAACCCCAAATCCATACATACCTTATATTATGGACATTTATTCATCACCTAAATGTTTTTTTATTCTTTCCCATTATATAAGTGTCCCAGAACATTATTAAAGGAGTTAAGTGGGATGATACACAACTTTATATGGACTGTCTCTATTAATCAGAGGAATCTTGTCACGGTGGCATGGAAATAACGTATCAAGCCAGTGGACATTGGTGGGATGGGGGGTGAAAGATGTTAGGATCTTTAATGATGTTATGCTTATGAACATTATATGGAAACTTATAAATGGAGATAAATCCTTCGAAATTACAGGCACAATCTAAATGGCTGCAGACCATAGTAATTCATAACTGCAGTCCTCTGTGTGGACCTCTATCTGGAGTACCTATTCTCAACTCATGGCACAATCCAAATGGCTGGTTTGTATCAATTCTTCTTTGAGCTACTAGAATACTTTATGGATTTCTTATCCCCTTAAGGAATCCATTGATATTCCATTATCTTGGAGGCAAATGTCTATATGTGACATGCTGAGGAATACGGATGTTATGGATATTATACCTAGTAATTTTCGTGTGGAAATTAAAAATTATGACTATGCTGATCAGGAAATTCTTGTTTGGAAACCTTAATTAAATGGACTTTTCTTGAGTCATGATTTTTATAAGCTGGAATGTGGTACTGCATCTACTATACCTTCATGGTTCAAAGGCATTCACATGCCTTTTATTTTTCCAAATGAAATTTTTCTGATTTGGCAAATCTAGAAGAAAATTTTACCGATTCAGTCTACCCTTCAACTCACTGGTGTACACCTTGCCTCAGTGTGACCTATCTTCTTGAGTAATGAAGAATCTGCCCTCCATTTGTTCCTTGAATGCCCTCTTGCTGCTCGATTATGGCTGTACTTACAGTCCATTATTCACTGTTGTTTCACATTCTGTTTGGTTGATTCATTTTTCAACTCGATGCTTTAAATATAATCAAGTGAGCAGGTGAAAAACCTGATCACTACTGATACTATTTTGGTTTTTTCATACATTTGGAGAGCTCTCAATAGTGTGGTATTTAATAATGGAAACACCATGTTTAAGGATGGTGTATTTTTTATTCGCCGAAGCATTCAGATTGCTTTGGTACATTAATATGGAAACATGAACAATGATATTTCTAACATTACACTATCAAAGTATTTTGCTGCAAGTGACAGGGGGAGGCGGTCGTGTGTGATGAAGTACATTAGATGGATCCCACCAATCCGTGATTAGTTGAAGGTCAATGTGGATGGAGCGACCCATGGAGCACCAGGCCTGGCTGGATGTGGTAGAGTTTTTCGGACATCCTGGGGCTTTGTAAAAGCTTTCTACTTTCATTACATTGGGATTGGGCATGTGATTGAAGCAGAACTTTGGGAGATTATGAAACGAATTAGTTATGCGGTTCGATATGGCTGGCAAATGTTATGGCTTGAGTCAGATTCCTCTGTTGCTTTGTAGATCCTAAAGGACCGGTCTAGGAATGTCCCATAGAGAAATATATCTTCTTGGATAAAGTGTCTCAAGATTGCTGAGAGGATTTGTCTTGATGTCTAACATGTATACAGAGAGGAAAATCGGGTTTCTGATGCTCTTTCTAAAAGAGTGATTATTGAGGTCAGTTCCAGCTGGTCTTTTGTGTTAAAATGTAATTGCAATGGCCTAGTGCATGATGATAGTGTTGGTGTTGTTTATATGAGGCTTTCTAAGTCTCCACTTCTCTGATCTGTACTCTATTGTTTACCCTTTTTTATAAATAATTTCATGGGAGCAGGATTTTCTTATCTCTCGGACTTTTTGGCTATTACATATTTCGAGGTCTTTTCACGGGCTTTGACTTTACCAAAACCTCCACACTCGTTTTTCCCTGGTGAGACTGGGATGGGGAAATCATTTGTCCTTTACCCAACGTCTGATCAACATTTTTCTTTTGAAAAAATTCATAAAAATTATATTTTCTATCCTTTTCAACATCACTATTGTCCCTATCTACTGATGTGTCATAAAAATTATCATCCAAGGATCCATAATCTCTTCCCAACAACATGCCTAAGTATATTGTTTTATAGTCTAATTACACAAATCCAGCATAAAACTCTTTAATATATCACTAATCATATACCCAAATAAAGGAGGAATCCATATGGACAACTACAGTTTCATCATCCTTATTATTTACCATCATTCATAGGATCTATAGTAGAAGCCCCATAAAAAATTCTTATTTCCCAATGTATTATATTCATTCAATCCCTCGATTGAGGTTTGGACCTCTTTAAATCATTAGCCTTATTATCCATCCTTATAAAATCATGTCATAAATTTTATTTCATGGATTATATAGCACAAAATAGATATTTGAGGCAAATATCATTGGAATAGCCTATTACATGATAATATTCAAATAACAAATGCCTCATATAATATTCCATTCTCAGATTAATATCATCATTGTTCATAGATAAAATGACTTTTTCAGTTGGTTTGATGTTTAGATCCCCCTCTACCATGATCATAGAATAATTTTCCAGACCTAACTTATTTTTTTTCATATCCACTATAATAGGGAATCCTACCATCACTACAATGTCATAAATGATTTTTTTTATTCAAAATAACCATCGATAGTCCACAGATCCTTATCCAAAACTATGAAAACTAATTTCCAATATAAAATGGGACCAATTATATCATCCATTCATGAATATAATATAAACCCTACTTTATATAAAAATATCCAAAGACACATTCCTTATATAACAAATCATCTGATGGCAATATAAATTTAAAGAAACCATGCTCTATTGAAATGAATTTATAATTAGAAAATCCCCAAACCATTGATAATTGTCTTAAATTAATATACAATTGACTAGGTTTAGTTTTCTTTAGAAGGTAATGATAAAAAATAAGGTAGAACATACACATGATTAACCTTCCCAAAATGGCATCTAGGTTCACTACTACTTACAAAATTGAGCCTTTCTTGACTATTATACCACTAGATAAATCTCTAAAAGAAGAAAAAGGCTAGGATCCCTTAGCCTAACTTCCAGTTCATCATCCCCAATTTTATTTTAGAATGGGGAGTTGAACCCTTTGATGTTGTGAGATGAACCTTTTTTAAATCCCCAACCAAAGAAATTGTCTCCTGATATATCGAATCAGCACCCATAGGTGCAATGGAGACATTAACAGACTAAGAAACCTCAGATAATACCCTCACTAGAAGAATATGATATCCAAAGATGTCAAGTAGGGGTATGAACACAAAAAACCCTAATCACCTCATGAATCTACTGGGAGAAACTCTCGAAACTACTCCCATTATTATTATTATTATTATTATTATTATTGTTATTATTATTGTTATTATTATTGTTGTTGTTATTGTTATTTTTATTTTTATTTTCATTATCATTGTCATTTCTATTTTATTTTTGTTTTTATATTTATAGTTATTATTATTTTTATTGTTATTGTTGTCGTTAATATCATTATTGTTATTATTGTTATTATTATGGTTTTTATTATTACTATAATTATGTTTATTCTTATTTTTATTATTATTTTTACTTTTATTATCATTATTATTTTTATTCTTCTTGTTATTATTATTGTTATTATTATGTTTATTTTTATCGATATTCTTATTTTCATGCTTATAGTTATTGTTATTGTTATTTTTATTGTTATTTTTATTATTATTATTGTTGTTATTGTTCTTGTTATTGTTATTGTTACCATTTTTTATGGTTATTGTAATAGTTATAGTTATAGTTATTGTTATTTTTATTGTTATTGTTATTTTTATTGTTATTTTTATTTTTAGTTTATTTTTATTTTTATTATTATTGTTAATGTTATAGTTATAGTTATTGTTATTGTTATTGTTATTATTATTGTTATTTTTATTGTTATTGTAATTGTTATTTTTATTTTTATTGTTATTGTTATTGTTATTGTTTTTTGTTATTGTTATTGTTATTATTATTATTATTGTTATTGTTATTTTCATTGTTATTGTCATTGTTATTGTTATTGTTATTGTTATTGTTATTGTTATTGTTATTGTTATTATGATTATTATTATTATTATTATTATTGTTATTCTAATTTTTATTTTTATTGTTATTTTTATTATTATTATCAATATTGTTGTTATTCATATTATTATTTTGGTTTTTATCCTTACTATTATGCTTATTTTTATTCTTACTTTTATTGTTATTTTTATTTAAACTATTATTGTTATTGTTTTTATTTTTGTTATCGTTATTTTTATTGTCATTTTTTTGTTATTGTTATTGTTATTGTTATTTTTATGGATACTTTTTTTGTTAATTATTATTATTATTTTCATTGTTATTTTTATTGTTATTATTATTATTATAATTATTAATATTTTTCTTATTATCATTTTTCTTGATGTTCTACTTATTGTTCTTCTTGTTTTTTATATTGTTCTTCTTAGTATTCATATTATTTTTCTTCTTATTATTGTTATTATTATTATCATTCTATTTATTAATGTTATTATAATTATTATTTTTATTCTTATTCTTATTATTATTTTTCTTATTATTAGTATTCATATTATTATAATTCAACAAAAGTTGGTGTATTAGCCTAATGGTAAGGCAGCCTCGTAATACTACATCTAATAAGGGTTCAAATCTTGTTTATCTCTATTTATGGGGAACTGTTTATGGAAAAGTGTTTAGTGGGTGGAATGCATGGTGGTTTCTCTTTCGAGTAGATAGTTGTCGCTAGTGGGAGGAGGGAAGCGTATGACATAGCCAATAACTGATCTCTCTGTTAATGGTAGGGGTTGGAAGACCTTTGAATATGATGGAGTAAAAGGCATTATGTTACCACTGGTGACCCTTGATAGTTGGATGATGATGATTGGGGAGTTACCATAAAAATCAATGGGATAAGATTGAATGTGGTAATGGATGTCCATCATAATGTTGTCAGGGATGAGGCTTAAGAGATTGGTGATAATGGTTAGTAAGTTAAATTAGGTGTAATGATTGAATGGTGATGAAATATTATCGATGTGGTGGTGGAGGGGACCTATCTAGATGTTGATGGAGTTATCCATGCCTTGGTGTTCACATAGACCCCATGGTGGTTGGTGTAGTGTGTGAACTAGTGTCGTCGACTGCGATGGAAAAATGATTCTACCTTGAATGGTGTTCCTTCATAATGCTTCAAGTGGTTGTTACTGTAGAGACCCATCCACAAATAGCCCAAATATGATGTCTTCTACTAAATATATTGCCATGATTATAAGGAATCAATCCCCGATGGACTAATCAGTTTAATAGTATTGGAAAAATAGTTACATAAATTTGTATTGTATTACATATGAATTCACTAATTACAAAATAATTTTTTTTCAATCAAAATAAATAGTTAAAAAACTTATAGGATAATTATAATCCAACTATTAAAATTCATGCGTATCTGTCATAGAATGCTTCTTGGAATCATAATGAAAAGATTATAATAAGGGTGAGATCAAATTATCAGTAAGGGAAAAATATTGCAGAATCAATAATGAATAAATGAAAATAGTCAATATGGAACGGTGAATAACTGAATTCACATGCCGTGTAATCAATATATTTTGTTATAGTTTGTAAGAAATATGGGAAGGTAATAACTGAATGCACATGCCACTCACATAACTAGATAAGGAAATATCAATATGAGAAGTCAAGAAATTTAAACACATACCATTTATTCAATGAAATAAAAATGAAATGTATCCATTTATATGTCAATGCATTATCTCATGTATGAATAATAACTGAATCCTAAAAATGTAATGCATCTATCGATACTTCAAAGAAAAATCTCTTGCATGAGTAATATTATAATATAAATTAAGGAAATACTTAACTATTGGACACCATGTTTCACAGGCACATGGTACCTTTACCGTCAAGACCTTTTATAAGAAGGATTAAAAATGTAGGGTAAAAAACCATCTAAGGAATCTGGCTAAATGAATCATCCCATGAGACTATTGATTAATCAAGTGGCTATATATATCCAGGCCTCGCCCATGTCCTACCTGTCCAAAACATTACTCATCTATCAAATATTTTCTTTAATAATGTGCCTTATCAAATATCTATATGATGTAAGATATATGGATTTATCAATATTAACCCAAATAGTCAAATAACTTTCAAAGTAGAAACCATATGTAAAATGGTATATGGTTTGGCAATAACAATATCCATGATAAATAAAATGGATAATTTTGGGAAAATTAAATGTTTAATGATCATAAGAGATTGAATATTTAAAGGGGACTAATTAATTAATCAATGAAGTGAATTTTAATACCATCCTTATTAAAAAAATCGTAAACCATCTAGATAAATATTTAAGATAGTATCAATACAACAAATCCTATATAGAGAAAAAATAGAGGGTTGTTGTCATTGGTGAACTAAAAGAATAGATTTTAAAAATAATATTGAGGAAAATATCCATTTATATAGAAAAACCTATTGAAAATATTTTTCATTAAAAAATAAACCTTTTAAAATTGATAAGTACACATTAAAGAAATGTCAGCAGATGAATCCTTACATGTCATACGAGGTAAAAAATAATATTCCTTTTGAACAACAAAAGGTTAAATATGACTCATTTGGAAGGTGAAAAGAATATTCCTTTAAAATATTAGTAAAAGAAAAAAAGGGTAAATATTTATTTACCAAATCATATTAGAAATATTTTTTAAAACCTTTTAATAAAACATTTTATTTATAATAAAATATTTTCCTTAACTAAAGAGTGATATAAACTGAGATTTTTTGATTTTTTTTTTCTAAAACACATTTATACCAAAGTGTGGAAAAAGTATACTAATACTTAAAAATAATTATGAATTAATATTGAATAATGAAAGGGTATGTAGAACAATTGTTATATAATTTCCAAAATTGAAATACAATTGAAATATCATTAAAGTTATTGTTGAGGAAAATAATCTAGAAACATCCCAATTTGTCCCATACCATGTTGAAATATTTTAAAACATAATTTTCATAAAAGTATAAAATTTTATGATTTCTTAAAATATAAATACATTAAGAATATTAATGTAATATCTTTTAAAGGGAAGTACATACACCATGTTGACGAAACTATGTGCTTTACAACAATTAAGCCTCAATGAAAAGTAAATTGAGATGAAAATCATTTACCAATGTGGTAACAAATGAATTTGAAAACCCAAAGGTAATAATCATTAAACAAAAAATTTAAATACCATGAATATGATATGGTTCATGATATTATATTTCAATGTGTCATTAGGTACACCATATATAAGAAATTAGGTTTGCAAAAATTAAGTATGCCTCACGTAATGAAAATGAGACATGAATCCATTACTAATGTAGTAACAAATGTATTGGAAAACCCAAAGGCAATAATTCTTAAATAAAACATTTAAATACCATGAATATGATTGAATTAATGTAATTATATTTCAATGTGGAAGTATTCACACCATATATAATAAATTATGTGTATAATAATTAAGTATGCCTTAAGGAATGAATATGAGACAAGAATCCATAACCTTGTATTTCCCATAAGGTGAAAATAATTTAAATTAATATATTATAAACTTATGTTAATTTTATAATGTTTATAACCTATTTCATGTTTCTAATTACATTTATTTCACTTATTGCAGTGTTGTGTAAAACTACATAAACAATTAAGTTTTCATCTCATGTTTCTGACCAAATTTTCTTTACATGTCCAAACAACTATTGTTGGTCAACTATGGCCATGAGGTTAATTATATAACATCTCAAAAATAATAACCATGAAATAATTATCATATTTATAAATCAATTATAATATAATAATCAGTCATTAAATATGGTTAGAAAAATTATAATTTGTCACAATCACGGAGACAGAAGGCCGTATGTATGCATGAGTACAATTTCCATTTTTAAGTGATCGTTGTTTAAAGAAGGTATATAACACCATATAATTCAATAATGATCATTGTAAAATAAATAAAATATTATTTAATCATAAATACTTATATAAATAATTCATTGGTGTAAAATTAATCACATCATGTTGAGGAGGTGGTAGTCCACAAGTCCACGAATAATGTTATCACTTTTTAAGTGTGTGAAAGGGTCATAAAGAATTTATATATATATTTATATATATAATATTTCCAGAAAGATAAAGATTTCATAAATATAATATAGATTTTTTTATTTTACTCATGTTTAATTATGTTCATTCATTTATACATTCCATGTATCGTGCGAATGAATCACATCGCTTTGAGCGGGCGGTAGTCCTTCTTCCCCAAACGAGACTATAATTTTTACAAAACATGGAAAGCATAAATTATTGTTATAAATAAAACTTCCATAAGTTTTAAACATTATAAATAACATATATATATCATATATAAATATATTTTCCATCATAATGTCTACTATGAGAGGTATTGGGTAAAAATTGAACAATCATCATTTCGTGATGTAGTAGTTACCCATAAACAGAAACATTATTTTTATTACCAATTAAGTGGTGGTGTGTGTATGTGTAGGTCGAACTCTCTTCATTAAAAAACATAGCATATTTAGGAAACTGTTTTTTCTACACAATAATTTAATAATGATTTATTATGGGTTGGATAATGGAAATGAAACTAGGGACACTGAGAAAATACATTACCTTTTAATCGGGTAACTTCTTTTTGTATAACTAAAAAGCATAAATGGAAGGTATTATACAAAAAAATTGGATTTTATTTTGAGGGGAGGGATTTTGGGAGGCCATTTTGATTGATCTTGGATTAAAATATGAGGTTGGAGATGTGTGAGGAATGGGTAGAGGTGGTGTCCTTTTTCTGGGAAGGAAAATGACTCGCATGTTATTATTGAAAAGAAGTTAGGTGTACCCCTATTATTACATAAATATTTCCTAAAATCCCACCCAAAATCATTAATTTAAGGTTAATGGACGAAATATGGCCATAAAATTGGTGTTGGAAAAGTAAATAGGTCATTTAGAGCAATAAACATAGTGTTTTAGTAAATTTTTAAGCCTAATTAATCCTTAAGAACTTCAATTGATCTTAATTGATTTTAGTATTCATTTCTGTAAAATAATATTTTGATCATGGTTGTAATCCTCATATTTTAATTCTCATAAGTCATGTTTGGATATTTTTGGTTTCATTATGTTTTATTTCTCACAAATCATGTTTATGTTTGAATCTTGTAAAATATGTTTAATCTTGTTCTATTATGATCACTATGATTATGTTTAATATTAATCAATTCTATGAATATTACTTCATAATATATCTTACATATATTTTCATAAGACTATGAATACATAAGTTTGTTACTGGTTCCATATTTTTACAACGGACCTGACAAAATTTACTAGCTACCATTTCCAAGACACTGTAACAAGACACCATTTAGAATTTTGACAAACGAATAGACACCGTAACAATATCACTTTGACTGTCTCACAGTGATTGTCTTACCATCACAATCTTATTGTGACTATCTCACCATTACTATCTCATCCTGATTGTCTCATCACAAAAGTGACATTATTATATACTTAAACTTTTTTCTGTCTTTTTCAATTCAATGTAAAGGTTGTTTCTAATGGTCATATGTGAGTAATTTAATGAACATGATATAATTAATGTAATTTCGTAGTCCAGTCAGCATATTGTAAGAGGTAAGAGGTGTGAAGATAGTAAATATTTTCATATAAAACACAAAGAACACAAAATAAAAGTAAAATCATGGCACTGTAGAAACCATACGAGTTAGTGGATCACACAAAAAAAGTGAAGAACACCAATACATGGATAATAACGGAATGAAAAATATAAAATTCCTACTGGATGTAAAAAAATATGAACCTACAAATAACCATATTTAAAGGATCCATATAGCTACTTAAAGTAGAATAATAACATCTCACTACACTGAAAAATTGAGCACTTAACTCACGACTATCTATTTTCAGAAGAGGACTGAAACATGGCATATGCTGAATCCCACGAGTCCAAAGCTACATTTCATGACACACAGATCTTCTAAACACAATATCATTTCTTTATTCTCTATTGTGTATTATTTTATTACTTTTCTAGAAGTGTGTGTTTCTATATTAAAACACATATACTCTCCTACATCAAACTGGAGGATAAAATATATCCTCACTCAAATATATTTCTACACCTTGTTTCACACTTGTATAATTGTGGAAGAGGTCTTGTGTGTCATGGTTGTTAGTTTTTCCACATAGAACTGAGGAACTGGTCTTGTGTCTTAGATAATCTCATGTAAGTTTTTTAACCTAGATATAGGGTGTGGATAAAAGCTTTATATATATATATATATTTCTTGGTGTTAGGTTTTCACCAAGTGAAGTGGATAAGGTCTCGTCTTGAGACTGAACCCTTTGATTTATTTGGTGTGTCTTTCAATTTTGTCTTTCTCTATTTTAACTCATATTTCATAAAAATAAATTTTACTTTGATATTTAGTCTTGGATAGTATTTATAACTATATTTCATTATTATAATAGTTATAAAAGATGTATCATTATCTTATATTGATATTACTGAGAATAATTAAATCTCCAGAGAAACTATTTGAATAGTCAGTCTATTATAATTTTACTACCTTGGTTAACTTTCTTGTTTTATTTTTAATTGGTGGAATATTTTAAATAACCTTTTTATCATAAATTATTAATGGAACTCAATTCACCCCCAATTGAGTATCCTACCCCGACCAACATTTGGAATCAATGGTTGTTGTTTTCATGTTACCATTTTCAATGTACTAAATCTGTTTTACAAATAATTTTCAACTGTGATTTTAGTGTTATTTTAAGGATCTTCAAATTTCTATTAGTTGAAAATGTCTAGTTCTTTAAAAGCCTATTTCTTTATCATGGATAATATATTTGAAGGTGGTGCTACCAAAAAACCTCATTTCTTTAATGCAAAAAAATTATGAACAATGGATAATTAAAATGAAAATACAGTTACATATTATGGGTTTTGAGATTTAGTCTTCAATTATAGAAGAGTATAAGATTCCTGCTACTGATCATCGTACATGGGATGGCCTAGATAAGGCTTCTTATAACAATAATTTAAAATCTGTGAATTCCTTTTATTGTTTTTAAGAGATGAAGAGTTTAACAGAACTTATGCATGTAAAACATCCCATAAAATTTGGTATACTTTATATGTTTCACAGGAAGTAACCTCTAGTGCTAAGTAAATTAGACTTAACACATATACTGTTAAATATGATAACTTTAAAATAAATCCCGTTGAGCCTAATTATGACATGTATCATAGGTTTAATGAAATTTTGATCACTATAACCTCTCTTGGATGATATGTTACAATCAAAGAAGAAATTATGAGAATACATATAATCTTACCATATAGATTGAGAGGGACCTCTATCCCAATTATAGAATTTGTGATATTAGCATGCTTCCAGTTAAAGAGCTGATAGGCAAGTTGATTATCTCTGCGGAATAATTAAAAGTCAACAAGCAATAAGAAGATGACCTAAAGTGAAATTAAATGGCCTTCAAAACCACTACTCCCAAAACTAAAGAAAAGGAAAGGATACAACCTCCTTTTTATAGTACAATTAACAAGATTCACCAAATGATAGAGATGAATAAATTGATCAATTATTTAGATTATTTAAGAAGTTTTATAAAAGAAATAAATTCTTTAGGATGCCTAATTATAATGGATAATATAATAACAAGGGAATCTAGAAAAACGATTTAATGAAAGGTGATACATCCAGTGAAATAATCTGGTATGAATTTCAGAGAAAGGGAGATGTCAAGGAAGATTTTCCCAAGTTAAAATATAAGAATTCGTATGAGGATATCTATTAAAAGTATAAAAATTCATTCAAGGAAACATTGAGTCCTTCTAAGAACATATCAAGTGTCTGAGAGTCTTTACATAATGAAAAGTATGAAAAAGACAATATGTGTTTTATGACAAACACATATAAGGTAACCCTTGATTCTCCTATACAAAATTACTATTATTATATAGATGAATATTATTCTAAAAATATGATAATTGATGAAAATTATTGAATACTACCAAATGATAGAAGACACTTGTAACGAGCTAAAAGACAAATACAATTCTTTAAAGAAATAACATGCCTTCACTACTACTATAATATCTAATCTTACAGTAGAGAAAGAGAAAAATATTCAATTACATAACGAGAACAGTGAACGTAAGTTATCTAATGTGAATTGAAAAAGAGAAAAGAGAAAATTACCAATGGAAAAAATAATCTTACACAGATTTTTGGTTAATTGTTTTTTCATAGAAACACTAATGGTATAGGATATAAACATAGAAAAAGGCACTTTGATGAAAAATCTATAAAAACTGTTTTTTCCCTAAAAATAGAAAATATTCAGCATGTTTTATTATTGGGAACTCTTTTACTGCTTCTAGTCTATCAATATTTAATAGAGTTTGCTTTTCAAATGGTTTATAATTTGCATATAGAAAATCCATGAAGAAATTAATGGTTACCAAATAATTTATTACTAATGTTTCTCGACCTAAACAAATCTGGGTACCAAAATCTTCTCTTGTTTAACGAATGTGTAAGAAAATTGCATGAAAATAACCCTGAAAAATATTATGGTACCTAGATAGTGGATGTTCAATACACATGACAGAAAATCACTCATGATTCAAGAACCTAATAAAGATTGATGGTGGGAATGTCACCTTTGGTGAAAATGATAAAGGAAAAATTATTGGCCTTGTCCAAATTAGTAACTGTAACTCAGTTTTAATTTCTAAAGTACTTTTTGTTGATGGATTAAAATATAATCTACTTAGTATCTCACAACTATGTGATAATTTATTCATGTGAAATTTGAAAATTATATTTTTAATGTTTTTAACTCTAAAAATGAACTAATATTCTATTCATTTAGAAATAATAATATCTAGGTAGTTAATTTAGATTATTTAATCTCTCAAAATGTTTCTTTCTTGTGTTTTTTTATAAATAATCTTGGCTATGGTATAGAATATTAGGACACTATAAGATACACTCACATATAAAACATAATAGAAAAGGATTATTCAAGTACCTAACGAAACATTAGTTTCCAAATAACAGAGTATGTAATCCTTCTAAAAATATTGAACAAGAAAAAATTTCATTCAAACTAATGAATGAAGTTTCCACTTCTCAACATCTTGATTTAGTCCACATGGATTTGTTTGGACCATATAGAGTTTCTAGATTAAATTTTAAGCACTGTGTCTATGTTCTTGTAGATGACTACTCTAGATATACTTGGTCCTTCTTCATGGCTCACAAAAATGAATATTTCTCCCATTTTACCATTTATTATAGGGCTTTATAAAACTATAGTGGTCTTAGAATTAAATCCCTAAGAAGTTACCATGTTCATGGGTTTCAAAGCCAACATTTTGATTCCTTTTTCTCACAAAATTTCTATAGTCATAAATTATCTACCCCTTGGACACCTCAACAAAAAGGTGTAGTAGAACGAACAAATAGAACCCTGTAATGAATTTATAGAGCAATGATTAGTTAGTATGACCTACCTATATACATTGGGGTAGAGAATATAAATACAGCTTGCTATATAGTCAATATAGTCTTGATTATAACTATCCTTAAAATAACACCTTTTGTGTTTTGGAACAACAGAAAACCCAAGGTCAACTAAATCAATGTTTTTGGTTGTAATGTCAATATCCATAACACTAAGAATAATCTAGAAAAATTTGCCTCCAAGAGTGTTGAAGCAATTTTTATAGTTTATTCAATTTCTAGTAAATCTAACAGAGTGTTCCATAAGAGAACCAATTGTGTGGAAGAATCTGTACATGTCAAAATATATGAAACAGATCCACATTAACCTAAGTCCTCACTATAAATTCTTGAGAATGATATGTCAAATCTGAACATCAATGAAAAATCTTCTGACCATCCTATGAAAGAATCTGTTAAAGCTTCCAGTTTTTGAAATTCTCCAGATTTGATCCCTAATAAACATGAACATATTAAAGAATCTAAAAATACTAGTCCAATTTTTGTAGATCTATTAGAACCCTTAATAACCAGCACTTATATGTGTCAGTAGGAGACTTAGATAATGGAACACATAATGGAGATTCTCTTAGAAATCAAGTTGATCATCGACCCTCTCTATAACATCTTGAGCCAAAAACATCAATGACGCTATCAATAATGAATTATGGGTGATGGTTATGTAAGAGGAGATAAATTAGTTTTAAATGAATAAATTTTGGAAACATTTGTATAGAACCAAAGAGAAGTTGACCATAAGAAATAAATGGGTGTTCAAGAACTAACTAGATGAAGCTGGAATCATAGTTAGAAAGAACTCTAGATTGGTTTCTCAAGGATGTAGTCAAGAATATGGGATTGACTATGAGGAATTTTTTTTGACCAAATGATAGACTTGAATCCATTAGAATAATGCTTCCATATATAGCACAACTAAATTTCAAACTACATCAAATGAATGTCAATAGTTCATTCCTTAATCGGTATATAGTTTATGATGTTTTTTCCAAAAAACCCCGGGTTTTACAAACCCTCATTTTCCAAATAATTTTCTTAAATTAAAAAAATTGTTATATGGTTTAAATAAAGCTACAAGATCATGTTATGATAGATTAAGTAGTTTTCTTATTTCCAGAGGTTTTAAAAAATGTATAGTTGATCCTACTCTTTTTATAAATCGAAATTCTCAATATGTTATAGTAGTTCAAATCGATGTAGATGACAATATTTTTAGATCTCCAAGAAATTATTTATTTAATTATTTTTCAAAAAGGATTAAAAATGAATTTAAAATTAGTTTAATGAGTAAACTCAAATTATTCCTTGGATTTCAAATTTTTCAAAACAATGAAATTATTATCTTAAATAAAATAAAATATATAAAATATCACATAAAATATTTTGTCCTGGATAGAACTAAAAGAAGTGTTACTCCAATGTGTACTACCTATAAGTTGGATCTTGATGAAAATGAAAAATATGTTGATCAAACCCCTTATAGATGAATGATTGGATGTTCACTCTACTTAAATGCTAGTCAGCCTGAGATTACGTTCAGAGTTTTCATTTGTGTGAGTTTTCAAAAAAACCAAAAAGCGTCACATTTTAATTATTTTAATATAATTTTCAAATACCTACAACCAATTTTGGACTATTCTATCCTAGAGGAAAACCTTTTTATTTTGTAATTTAATCTGATACTGATTTTGGTGTTTGTAAGATAGATATAAAATTCCCCTATGGAACATGTCACTTTTTGGGAAAGTCACATGTTTCAAGGTGTAGTAAAAAGAAATTTTTTTTTTCATTATTTACTGCTAAAGAAAAATACATATTTCTTGGGGGTTATTATTCTAAAATTGTGAAGATGAAACTTACCTTTATAGAATATGGATATACGTTCAGACATGTCCCTATAAATCGGGACAATACTAGTGCTATTATCATTTTAATGAATCATATTTCACATTAGAGGACTAATCATATTGATGTAAGACAACAATTTTTGAGATATCATTATGAAAACGGTGATATCACTTTGGAATTAATTATCACTCAACATTATCTTTCTTATATATTCACTGAGCCATTAAATTATTAAAGGAAAAGTTATGTTATACATGATTTAGGGATGATAAGCCTTAAGTGAACAGTTTATTGTTCTATAATTTACAGTTTCATGATTCACTATTTCACATGTTACTATCTTATAGAAACTGTCTCTTAGTTACAGTCTCATACTTTTGGTCTCAATGATATAGTCGCACCATTTAGAGTCACACTGTAATGTTGACCCCTTGACTACTGGTTCTTGTCTCACTGTAATGACTTCGGCTTCAATTTTTTTAATTTATTTTCTCTTTGTTTCATTGTATTGATTATTATATTGATTTTTTATGATGTATTTCTGTTTTGCGATGTTTGAAATCCCAAAATTTTAAAAACCCAATATTTTCACTCCTCTATTCACTAATGCTCCTTTATCTTAAAACTAAATCCATTCTCTCTCAATAATTTATCCTTATTTCAACTTTTAATCTTTCTTGAACCCACATTGAACATCTAGGATGATGTGTCCATCCTTGTCAACTCTTAAAAATTGAATGTCTCATTAGAAACAAAATAAATCTCCTATTGTAATGCTAGAGAAGCCACTAAAACAGGTCTTGAGGATCAAAAAGTTTTATGAGAAAATGAAATATGTGAAAAGTGGATCTTAAGTAGTTATTCTATAGTTCTAGGATTTCTAAAATAACAATGTTGGTTAGATTGTTTTACTACGGATAAAATTCCCATATACCCAAGGCTTGTTTTTGAGTTTTATCAGTATGTTCAGTTTTCCATCATCTCAAATAATGATTTGTCGTAAGAAACTATGTAAGTAGTCCAAAATGTACATTTTCATTGAGGTTATGGGTTGCCTTCCTTGGAATACCTCATGAAGGAATTTTTGAGGACATCCAAAGGGGTTTTACTCTTATATGTTATGAGTATATCATGGGAGAGGATATGTAAAGATTAACCGGAAACAAAATGATGATAAGGCTAGTTGAAGCTGAGTTGGATGGTGATAAAAGACTGTTGTTTAAGTTTTTTTAACATATTATTGGTCCATAGAAAGGGGACTTCGCCACCCTTAAGTGTCAAGATGTGTTCTTGATACATATTTTGAATAATGGGGACAAGAATAATCTATGTAAGTATATTATACTTCACATGTGTGATATGCTCAAAACTATATTAAATTCCACCAAACATTTCTATTCAATGTTAATATCTATAATTTTATTAACCAAGGGAGTAGTTGGACCGAATGAATAATTAGATGAAGGTTATGAGTTTTGAATCTCAATGGATATCGATAAAAGGATGAAAATTGGATGGACCCCATAGATGAAATATTGTATGGAATATAATGAAAGAATTAATGAATGTTTAAACCAAGTTAAAAACCCTTCAAGACCTAAGAATGTATTTGAACCTAGTCTAGAAACTGATGATGTTGTGGAATACTTAAATTAAGAGTTAGAAGATGTGGTAGTTTCCCCTGATAGACGAACTATCTTAGAAGAAGAAGAAATTATCCAACCTGTTCCAAAAGAAGTAATTTCAAAAGATGTAGTTGATGAAGTTACTAAAGAATTTGTTGTTGAAGAAGCAATAGTTACTATTGTTGAAGAAAATGATATTTCTGAGGAAAATTTAATAAGAACTTGTGGAGCCTAAAGTTATCTTATCTTCTAAGGAAAGAATGCAATAGGAATTTCAGCTAGTAGATAAGACATGGGTGAATCTGATAGAGATGAGAATTTAAGAATGTGTAAAGAGACCGAATCTTTTAGTCCTAGAATAAATGCACCTATTGAGGTGGATCGGCACCCCATCTTAGAAAATATTCAACTTCCAAATCATCTTGACCAATGTTATGTGGATAATTGGTAACGGTTTCCCAGATTTTTTTATGTGGAAAATCACCAATATTCCTCGGTAAAAGGAATATATCTTTCCACTTTGTTTCAATTGATTCCAATTTCTGCCATATAAGTAACCTCTAATAAGGAGTCTGAACCTGTTTAAGTCCATGTTCTTGAACTTAATCAATAATCGTCTAATTTTGTGAGTCATAGTGATCTAAAAGTTTTTGGAGACAAATTATTGTCTAATTTTAAGAATTTGTTAGAGTCTCATCCTTCACCAGTGAAAAAACTCAATGAAAGAGATTCTACACTGCTATTATTGAAAATTATTAGCAGATTCAACCGAATATGCTTCATGAAATTCTTGAAGCTCAAATGGAGAAAAATCATTTGATTGATGAGGTAAAATCTCTAAAATTTATAGTTGAAGATATGAAAAATGTATTTCATACTACCCAAGATCTTGATTGTCTTCATAGTAAGGATTATGTGAATAATATTCCACATAATTTTGTATCTTTTATTCAACCAAACCAGATCAATGTATATGAAAAAGTGGTTGAGAACAATAGTAAGATAGCCAATGAGATGGGTACACTTGTTTCTAGACTCAATAAGATGACCGATGAATATAAAGGATACATAAAAAAGGTTCAAAATCAACTTAATCCTCTCACATCTGTTGTTATAGCTTCATCTTTCTCTGGAAATCCATCTTATCCTATAGAAAATGACATAATCAGAATAGTTTTTAATGAAGAGCTTCATTAAGTAGTTAGTGGTGTTGATAAGTATAGTCTCTCTGATATCATCAATAACAGTGACCCTATAGATTATTTGGTGAGGATCCATTCAATGATCCCCAGTGATTCTCAAGAATAAATATCTAATAAAGAATACTTCTAATTTAAGTGAATTTATTCTGAGCATGAGTTGAAAAATCACTTCAAGAATCTTTTATATAATTTGAAAAAACCTCCAGTCACTAAATCATTTAAGGATCATGTGAAAAAGATATAGTAATTCACACCCACATTGGAGATGTTTTTGGAAAAAAAATATGACTTTGATATGTCTATGATGTATGTAGGTGAGGTCATCACTAATTACATTAAGTTGTTAAAGCCCTATATACACGTGAAAAGTACTACCACTGTGGCTCTTGCAGCTACCCCTTTGTGGCATGGTCCAAATCCTTCATCCTCCACTAACATTTATCCTTCTACTATGTCTATATCTTAGGCTCTGATCCAGATCAAAATTATTATTATTGAGAAAACATTACCTCAGTCTTCCACTAGAACATCTCTTCCACCCACTCTCTTTGAAGGAGCGAATTTTCCTTCTATCACAGTTTGAACAATCCCTTCTACCACTTATACTTCCTCTCCTATGGCTCCTAATGACGTCTCTACCAATGGGGAAAAAATATTGATGGCTCTAAATAGAAATGAAGGGTTTATTTTTATAGGGATTTATTGTATTTTTTCTCAATCTTATAATGAACTCTCTTACTGTTTTCAATACATTGTGAACTGTTGATATTTATTATCCTAATTTCATTCATTAACTGTTTCTTTTTCATTTAATTTATTTTTACGATACCAAAAGGGGTAGAAATAAGGAAAGGATTTTATGGAAGGATTTATGAAAAAAGGTTCTTCGTTGGAGGAGAACAGTTTGTATACAACCTATCACATATATAATCAAATATCATGTCTTTACAAAAATATATGTCCTATAAATTCCATGATTTGTGATCATAAAAAGGGGATATTATCGGACTCCTCTTTTTAAATTCTTAGAAATCATGTTTGGATATTTTTGGACTCCTTGTGTTTTAATGCTCACAAATCATGTTTATGTTTGAATCATGTATATTATGTTTAATATTCTTCTATTATGTTTCAGTATGATTATGATTAATCTCAATACATTCTATGATTATTTATTGTTAATATATATTACTGATATTTGGATAAATCAATGAAACTGTACGTTTTCTACCGATTTTATATTTTCACAAAGGACCTAACATAGTTTCCTTGCTACAGTTTCTAATACACTGGAAGAAGACACCATTCCGAATTTTAACAATGTACTAGAGTTTGTGACAATCTAACCATGACAGTCTCATCATGCCTCTCTCACCATGACTCTATCACCCTGAATTCCTCACTAAAAATGTGACACAATTCAATATATAACCATTTTACTATCATTTTCAATTTAATTTAAAGTAATTTATAACAGTTATAGGTGATTCATTTAATAAAACTGATATTCTTATTATTTTTTACTGCTATCAGTAGAAATTATGATATACGAGGTTTTGAGAATGTGCATCTTGTTAGCCCCACCACAAATCACCCAAAATACAAATAAAAGAGTGGAATTGGAGAAAACATACGAGGGAGTAGATTGATTAAAAAAATAGAAGAATACTCATACATGAAAGAAAAATCCAAAAGAAGAATAAAAAATTCCTATTGGTTGTAAACAAAGAAGAACATGTTGTGAACCATCTTGAATGTGTCCTCTCAAAAACTCAAAAGAGAAGAGTAAAATCTCACAACAATGAAAAAGATAACACTCAACTCATGACACTCTATTTTCGTAAGAAGACTAAAACTTTGCATCTGCTGCATTCAAAGAGTCCAAAGCTATATTTAATGACACAGAGATCATTTTAAACTCTATATCATTACATTTTTCTCTATTGTGTACTATTTTATTATATTTTGAGCAGTGTGTGTACCTGTATTAAAACTAACACTTTCTTCTACACCGAACTGAAGAATACAATATATACTCACTCAAATATCATTCTAAACCATGTTTCACCCACATATAATTTTGGAAGAGGTTTTGTGTCTCTTGGTTGTTAGTTTTCCAATGTAATACATTGGAAGAGCTCTTATAACCTGGACAGTCTCATGTATTATTTTTAACCCCGATCCAGGGTGTGGATGAATGTTATTTATATATATCGCTCGGTGGCAGGTGATCACCTAATGGAGTGGATTAGGTTTTGTCTTAAGACTGAACAACATTTTTTATCTGTTGTGTCTTTAAATTTAGTCTTTCTATGTTTTAACTCATATTTTAGAAAACTAAATTAGACATTGATTGTTAGTCTTAGATAGTAGCTATAGTTATTTTACCTTATTATAATAATTTCAATAAGTTGTATCCATATATTATATTTCTATTACTAAAAATTAAGCAATAATTTGAGAATCAATTTGAAAATTTAATCTATTTTTATTTTAATACCTTTTTTAACTATCGTATTTTATTTTCAATTGGGGAAACTTTTAAATAAACATTTTAACAGAAATTTTTATTGGAAAGCAATTCACCCCTCTTCTTGAGTGTCCTAATCTGACCAAAAAAACTTTATTAGAACAAAAATATTATCTTTATTACAATTGTGTATGTTGTATTTTCAAAATAAAAATCAGAAAAGAGGAAAAATTAAGATTAATTGTAATCTCGCAGACATATGAATTAACTAGTTTTAGTTAAAAATTGATCAAATGATTTTTATGTTTTAATATTAAATTTAGAAAGGTCAATTAATTAAAATGAACTAAATTGTATTAATATATGTATAATTGATCCAATGTGACTTGAAATCAAATTTGTAAAATAATTTTACATTAATAATTATTTAAATGAAAATGCATTTCTTAATTAAAATGCAGCATTTTTCATTATTCACTAATATATTATGTTTCCCAAAAAATCCCAAAAAACAATCCTAAGTTAATTTTTACATTATGAATTAAAAAATTATGTTTATTTTATCATATTCAATTGATAAAAGTGTCAAAATTATTATTTAAAATAGCTTCTTCATTAAAATGTGATAAAAATGCCTTAATAAATATGTATGTTTTTATGTGAAATATTTGGTTTGTTCATATATTATGCTTACCAAATCTATTCGATGAATATAAAAAATATCTGAATGAATATTTAACATATTTATAACATTAATATCACTCACTAAATGAAATTAATTTAATCTGTTAGAGTAAAACAACTTGATGAGCATAAAAACCGTTCTCTATAAAAATGTCATTTTAATATTAAATTGGTTATTATGTTGATTTATAATATATTTTTAACCAATGACATAGTTTTATAAACCATATATTTTCATAAGTTAGTTAATACTATTCTTAAGGGATAGTTTTTATCTTCTTATATTAAGTAATAATGTTTTAATTACAGATTGTTTCACAGTAAGACTCAATATTGTGTATAGACAAAACCATTGAAGATGGTCTCTTTTGCATGCAACACATGATATAAAGGAATGTCTCATACACACTATAAAATACAAGGTTCTTACTTTAGTTTTTTGGGGCTACATAGTTATGTATATTTCATTCATCGATACACACAATTGAGGGTAAGACATATGTTATAGAGGGTCACCTCATTTATAATGATGGAACAATTCCCAAATAGTGGAGGTTGTTCACAATGGGAACTGTAGCTAAATGGTTTGTTGATATAGACATAAAGTCCTACAAACAATCATTTATAGTCATTAGGAAAAATAATTAACATCTTTATGGCCTTTCAATAATATAAATAGTCATTATAGGCCATTTAATATGGGCTTTATAGGGTGGTTTACTTCTTATAGGGGTTAGGATGTGCTCATTCGGCCTACGTGTGTGTTTGTTTGTAACTGTACTCCCCAAATATCTAATATTTATTATTATTATTATTATTATTATTGTTATTATTATTATTATTATTATTATTATTATTATTATATATTCTATCTAATGTTTTTACAAGTAAAATGAAACAAACACACACCACACCCAACCAAAGACCCAATTCTATAGGTCATAAAACCCCAACGGATAACCTCCCACTCAAGCCCTTACATTTAACCATATAGATCGCCTAAATACACCATTAATATATGAAAAATAAGCCCATAACATATTAGACACATTCCCCTACATTTCCCACAGAATCTATGACCATTTCTTTTTCATCGCACTATACCTTAAATCACCACTACCACGGTAGCCATCCTTCTCATCAACTATCAACCAGTAGCACTATAAGCCAGGAACCACTGATTGGGCCTCCCATATAACCCAAAAATGTATGGGCCCCCTCCCACCATCATCTCTAAAGATGCAGTGGTAGTGCCACATACGACCGCCAGACTACAACCCCATCATCAAGTTGTAGTTCAGTGTTCCCATTCACTAGTTCCATAACCAGAAAGATTAGTCATCTATTGTTCCTAGACTCAATTTCATCAAAGACACATATTGTTCCTCTACAAACATCATCATATTCTTGTCCTCAAAAATTCTATCGATAATAAATTCATGATCAACTTTTCCTTTGTGGTCTTTTTCTGCACAACACTCACCATCGAGCTACTGATTAATATGCCTAGCCTTGGAGACAACGAATTAGGTCCCAAACACAGTCCGTCATATTGTACCATCACATCATGCATTTGATCCACACCTGAATTCATGTTGTCATTGTTGAACCATCTCAGCTTCCACCAAGAATGATCCAAAAACCCTCTATTGAGTGGGCCCTAACCACAAATCAACATCGACTGGCCCCCCATGAAACAAATTCACCAAATCATCGATAAAATATCTAAATAGGGTCATAGAAAATTAAAACCCTCCTCAGATGAAATCTAATATGGAACCATTACGACTAGGCCAAACCCATGATGCATTATTATTATTATTACTCATATTTATATTATTATTAATATTATTAATATTATTATTCATCTTATTTTTATTATTATTATTACTATTATCCTTATTCTTATTATTATTATTATTATTATTCTTATTTTCATTCTAATTTTTACCGTAACTCTTGTTATAATTATTAGTATTATTATTCTTGTTGTTGTTATTATTATTATTATTATTCTTATTCTTCTTATTATTATTTTTGTTATTATAATAATAATAATAATTATTATTATTCTTATTATTATTTTAATTTCACTTATTAATATTATTTCATTATTACAATTCTTGATATTATTATTCTTATTATTTTTATTATTATACATTTGGGGTCTTACCTGAGGGATAAAGACTCACTCTGTTCATGTATAAATAATGGGTTCAAATCCAGGTATGTGAAAATTTATGTGGGCACTCCAGCACTATTGTAAGGCAGGTACTATAATAGGTACAATTGATGGGGTACCATAGTGACGGTACTATTCATCACAAATGGGCCTTCGGTCAATCAAGGTGGGATGAGAGAGCGGCCTTCAGTGGTAGGATCAGGAGTATGCAAACATGATCATGGGTATTTTGGACCCTGAAATTGGGCCTATGGGTCTATGGTCTATGGGATATGTAATGGGTCCCCCACTACCTATAAAGAAAGAGGTTACTTTTTTAATAATAAAAAGTGGATTCGAACCCAAATTTAAAAATTTATGTTGTTATTTTTGTTATTATTATTATAATTATTTCTATTATTTATCTTATATGTAATATTATGCTTACTATTATTTTTATTATTTTAATTGTTATTACTTTTCTTATTATTTTTCTAATTATTTTATTATAATTATTATTTTTAGTATTATTGTAATTATAATTTTTATTATTGTAGTTGTTATTATTTTTATTATTATTATCCTTATTATTGTTGTTCTTATTATTGTTGTTCATATTATGATTTTTATTATTTTTATTATTTTTATTCTTAAAATTTTTCCTACAATTGTGCTTATTATTGGTTGTGGGTGTAGCCGCATATGTCCCTCCCATGAAGGACAAACATGTTGATTCTAGTGATTATCAATAATATCTTAAGGATATTGGAGACAATAGATCTGACTCTAATGATTTGAGGAAGATATGGGGTTTCACAGGTCATAATTTATCCTCTTTTACTACTCAACAAAAACTGAGCATGGATCTGAATCAATTCTCAATAGCTAATGATATGAGGTCTCTTGAAGATATTGATCCATTTATTACTATTATAACTAATATTAATGATGCGCAATAAAATATATCAATGATTATAAAGGTAGGAGATTATGCTAGTTTGGACTTAGGTACAACAGGCAATGTTGCACATGGATCGTCCACATGTGTTCTAGTATCCAAGGAGTTACCTTGTGTGATAGTGAATATGGATGTTGTTGAGGCTACTGATGGATCTGATCCTCAGTCCATGGAAACCCCATGTATTATTATCTCAGGTCATACTTTGGATCCTGGGAGTACTAGAGGAATTGTTATTTTTAGTTTACATTGAAATTTATGTAGAAACACTAGCAGGGATGATATCTTGAAGTTAGGTGACAAGGAACAACCCACTGATATGTTAAGGCTAGGTACATGACAATCAAAGGGTGTCGGTATGGATGGAGTACAAGTTCTTCAAGCCTTTGTGGGTTCTCCAACAGTAGATGATGATAATAATACTCAATTTGATGATTAATATTCATGGAAAAGCCCAAAATATGGAGGAGGGGTTGTTACCTAAGAGGTAGGGGCAGTGGTTTCTATGATTCTGATAGATATTTTTTTTATTTCTTGAGAATTTTTATGTTTTTCTTATTCTTTTATATTTATGATAGCTTTTTTCACTTTTTCCCAAATGGCATATCCCCCTTCTATTTTTCATTTTTTTATTTTCCATAATTTTTTGGGACCATGGGCGAAAACACATGGTTCATCCCACATTGGATTATTGTTATTATTATTTCTATTATTATTTATATTGTTTTTATATTGTTATTTCTATTTTTATTACTATTTTTATTTATATTATTATTGTTATTCTTATTTCTATTTTTATTTTTATTAGTAATTTTATTATTATTTTTAATCTTATTTGTATTCAGTTTTATATTTTTTTATTCTTCTTGTTATTCTTATTTTATTCTAGTTATTATTGTTATTCTTATTTTTATTATCATTGTTACTATTATTATTATTATAATTCAAATTTTTATTATTATCATTCTTCTTATTGTTATTATTATATTTATTATTATATTTATTATTATATTTATTATTATTGTTATAAATAACATTATTATTAGTATTGCTATTATTGAGAAGATGTAGGAAGGGGTCTAGAAATACAGGGTGATTTTTTGGAAATTTTCATTTATGGTTTATGATTTCATCAGATCTCTTACATAATCTATAATTTTATAAATAAGAGACTAAAATAATTTGTCTTTTTGCTCCCTTGTCTATACTCAACTTAGATTTGGAAAATTCATATATGAATGCATTGGATCCAACTCTATCAAAGGAATATTATGTCGTTCCTCATATGAACCGTGATTCATATGATTTGGTTCTGGTGGGAATTTATATTTCTCTAAATATTTAAGGAGACTATACAAAAAAAATTTCTCTGTTAGTGGATAATATTATTCGAGGTCCTCTTAGAGTTTGAAATTCCAAAAACGTTCGTGGTTGTAACACCCTGAGATTTTATGAAAAATATTATTTTAAATTCATTAATGTCTTTTGTTGTATTCTACACCAATAATACCTTGCGCTATATGCAACACCGTATTAGCTTGCAGTATACGCAACACTAGTCTTGGACCGTGTTACACACAATTTTGATAATAGTTATTCTACGCTACATTGAGTATATATATATATATATATTAAATGTATAAATGAATTGTGGTTGGATTCTATTATACAAAACAATGAAGGATTCTTTCACAACACGCAACCCTGACTTGGCTTGCATTACACGCAATCACGACCTTCCTCGATAGCGTGTGTTGTACGCAATACGGGGTTTTAATAAACAATGATATATTATTATAATATTGTTATGAACTAGCCATTATGAATAGTATTAAGTATATTTTGAATTTTATAACATTATTATTCATCTTACACATTTTCTCGAACATGGTATAAGAACAAAATAAATTTTTCTGTTAAATTAAGTATTTTTCAAAAAATGCAGTTTTGCCGCCTTTTGATGGCGCACCAACTTTAAATCTAGTTTATGACATGTTTATATGTTCAATTTGACAAAATAAAATTCTTCTTTTGAATCAGGATGTAAAAATTTACATTAGATAAAGTTTTGATATTTTTCCGATAACATTCATATTTTAATGAATAGTAAAAAACACTATATTTTAATTAAAAACAACATTTTTCATCATAATCTCTTATGTGGTTAAATTAAAATATTGAATTGTTTTAAATTATAAATAGAATATATTTTTACCATTTAATATAATGTATGTCATTACCATTGATTTTACCTTGAATTCGTAGGTTAAATCAATTCAATCTTTTGCAATGTTTTAAACAAAAACCCGTTTTTATTCGACAACGGGATTAATTTTAATTTAATTTCTGCAACTTCTGTGTATTTAATTTTAAAAAATGGATTCCATATTTGGAATCAGTGGGTCCATATTATGTTAATAGTCTACTTTTTTTTTAGGAATTATGAATAGTAACTACGGTAAATTTTATTTACCATAGTTAAAGGTAAATCGGGTAATTAAGGGTAAATATAATATTATAAAATTACCCTAACACATGAAAAAATTCTATTTGATGGTTAAAAGTAAACCCATATCAACTAAGGGTCGGATTAGATTCATTTTATGGACTTTTGACCATGAAAATAATTTAATTATTATTAAAACCAAATAAAGTGACAACATGTCACTTTCTTAAATCTTATAAGTATAATACTTTTAACTTAGTGATAAACATCATAAAACTTCGAACCTGAATAGTATCCAGAAAGATAACAAAATTGTCTACATTATGAGAATTTATTTAGAATTTTTTGGGATTAAATAGATATCATTAATTGTGACACAATAGTGATGCAGAAATTATTTATCTAGTGAAAAATCAAGAATATAGTTTTTATTAAACTAATAGTGACCATAAAAGGAACAAAACCCTGACCAAAACTTATTGTTCATGTAAATTGAAACTATAATCATCCAATTGTAGAATATTTGACCATTTGGAGTCTTATACAAGCAATTATGACACTTATATTATTTTATTTTAAATGATGCCAAAGTTGTCACCTTCATAATTTAATAAATATAACAGTTTAAATATTTTGATTTTAAGATGATAAATTCGAGTAAAAGTATTATTGTGAAAGGTAAAATATTTATCTTCATCATAGGATTTTTTTTAAATTTTTATGCAACAACTAAGTATATTAAATAATTATACAAAAATGATGAAGTAATTATTTTATTAAGAGATAAACCAAATAAATCGTTTTAAAAATAATAAAATAAATATTATATGAACTATTTAATGTGATACACTAATTTTATAGATACATATGACCTTTTATTAATATATTAAAGCTTTTATTTTGAACATATCTTCTGTATATATTTTATTTAAATTCAAATAAATGAATAGTGTCAAAATTTACACTATTGTTATTTTATAAAAATAACATATTATAAAATTGTTTAAAAATCACAAAAATATTTAAAAATTATAAATTTAAATTTATATGGTCTATAATGTTATAAGGTAAACAATATGGAAAATTCACAACTAATAAGTAATTATTTCTTATAATTTAAAATTTAGAATTTTATTACCACAAATAAACTTAAATAGATTAAATAAGGATAAATCAAAATGATAAGGTTTAAAATAAGATCCAAACATGTCTAAATTTGATTGGTTGTTGAGATTACAACCCTATATCATATAAGCTTCAAATATGAGTCATTTTTGGAGGTTTTTATGTGCGGTTAGATTTATTATAAATTAATATTTTTAAGAATTCCAAAGGTACCCCTCTCCTCCCTTATAAAAGGGCACCTCCTCCCTCTCTTCCTCAAACAACATTGAGCCTTAAAGCTCTGCCAAACCATGCCAAATTTTCTTCTCCACTTCCCTAGAAACGTCCTAGAGGTTCTGGTATTCCTCAAAGACCAATTTTAGTTCCCTAAGAGAAGGTCTCAAAAAGGCGCTTCAAAGAAGAGGTAATTTTCGTTACCGATTCTTTCACCTTTATTTCTTCTTCCACTTCTTCTTATTAGGTTGTTTCATTATTAAGTAATAACATAAGTATCACTCATATACTGATATGTGATTATATGTATGAAACAATCCTAATTCACCATCTATCCATCCTACGGAAAATGAAATCACCGCGCATGCGTATGTACGGAATACCGTCTCCATGCCATGGTGTAATCTGTTTTTCCACCAACACCTTACATGGAAGGGTATTATGGTGTAAATAATAACTATACATAGTTATTATAACATCATAATGAATCTGATATATTCTATCATCCACTCCAATTCAATTCAATAATTATGGAAATGATATCATCGGTCGTGCGTACGTACGGACTACCGTCTCCACGACGCGATGAGATTCATTCTCCATGTTAACCATTTAAGAATGATTATAAAGTATATATAATCAATAATAATGAAATATATGACATTATAAATCTACTGGATTTATGTGTATATATATGTATGTCATCTACTTAATTCCACTCAATTCAATAAGGAAACGGAAACAACATTCATGCGTACGTACGGCCTACCGTCTCCATGAACGGTGTATTTCGTTCCATTTATCGATCCATTATATATATGTATATTCTGAATATATATTATATATAAATCATGTTTTATATTCTATAATTATGTAATAATGATCTATGTAATCATATAAATAATTACAAGTTAAAACACGAACGACAAATGAGACGATTTTACCCAAAACGCTACTTTAACATGAATTTACAAAAGAACGGGTAATATAAAGTCATAAGTGAACCATAAATGATATAACAACAATGAATATGATTCTGTAATAAGTCAATGACATTATTTAAATCATTATACAGGAGGTTCAGACTCTTACGAAGCAAATCAGACCTAAGGTAAGGGAAATATCACAATCTCACTTTTATCCAAGATTGTTTTTACTTTGGTAATTACTGGGGTGTATTTTATCATCCACATCCATGTTCCCTCAACATGTAATATTATTTCCATCCTTCTACAATAGTTTATATACAATTTTATCCTTCGGTGAGTCTTTTATAAAATATATGAAAGGAATCTTTTGTCGTTTTTTGTATGAGGTACTTTTTGACTTTTCCGACAAAAGTACGAAGAATGATTTTTTAACATATACGGCATGAATGGATTTTTAAAACATTATTTCCAAGAATCTTCCTTTACAAGTTTTCAAGTTTATTTTTAATTAACTTCTTTTAGTTTATAATATTATGACATGTTAAGAAAGGAAAAGTGTTTTTGAAGAAGAAATGATATTTTCCTCAAGAATGGAGTTCAAGTGTTTTATCAAAATTATTTTCCATCTAAGATAATAAAGGGTTATGTTTTTATCCATATTATTACATTGATTTGATTATGTTGTGACAGAATTATTTTTATGAATTCCTTTATATTATATGAATTGTTTTATGATGTCACGGTGTTTAAGATTCCCATTTTTATTACATGGGTTATGCAATGATGTATGATTTATGATTTTGTGGCACACATAAGAATGGTATCATTATGAGATGGGTGGGACCTATAACTCCCTCCAATGCATTGGGTAAAGATTTTATATCTCATGAGATAGACGTGGCTGGAATGGTAGGTTATACCGGTTCAGTGAAACATGACTGAAATGAGGGTGACTCGGTTCAGAAACGGACCTTGTCCACTAAGATAGTCTTGGCAATGAGTCTTGACTAATAAGATATGATTATATATGATTATGTGTGTATGACACAAAGTTTCATGTTTTATGTTATGATTATTGGGATTTCATTTCACTACTATGATTTATCCCATGTTATGAAATTATGCTCTCTTTTGCAGGTAAGGTTTCCAAAATGTTACGTTCTTATGAAAATGATGTGATTGATATTTCTTTTGTATACCCTTACTGAGCATTTGAGATCTCCCTTTTATGTTTTATTTTCCCCAGGATATAAAGAAAGGTTTTAGGTTAAAAAAAGAAGATCTTTATGGGAGATGTTGAAGATCTTTCACCACGATTTGAAGATTATATTCCGATTTTCCATAGACACTAAACTATTACGATCCTTGTGTGTGTGTTTTTGTAATGTACTAAGTATTCCGCAAAAGTAATGTAATGTCCATGTACGTCAAGATACGGGTCTCTACAGTTGGTATCAGAGGAAATGTTTAGTCGACCTTTGGAAACTAGGACGCGAAAACGTTAGTGAGATCCCTAGAGATATTTCTAAGGTATGTCTAGGGATGTCCCTAAGGATAAGTATACATATAGGATATAGTCCTAGAACTATGGTAACGATCTTAGAATTCAACCTACGATGTTAGATATTGAAGTTAATCCCCCTTTATTATGATTTTTGCATCTCACACTATTCTTTTTGGGTTTTAGAAAATGGCTGGAAACAAGATGGTTCATGATAATGGAGGATATGATGGACAATGGAATGATATTATTCATAAGCAATCAAATGAAATGGGATTTGGAAGTCCAACCATCATTATTATGCCGAATCACCAATCTCATAATATGATCAATAAAGTAAAATTTGGTAAGTTTCCTGACTCTTCTAATAAGAGAAAGATGGAGTTTCATGATGATCATAGAGGAAAGAAAGTTCAATTTCCCCTATGTAAATCATGTGGCAAGAGGCATCAAGGATAATGTTTCAAAGGAACTTGAAGATGCTTTGGGTGTGGAAAAGAAGGACACAAAGCCAGTAAGTGCAATGGAAAAGTTTCAGTTAACACCATGGATGAGGTTAATGGTATTTCTACGACATCAACAATGGTTAAAAGTTTTAAATGTGGAATGTACGGGCATTATGCAAACCAATGCCCTAAGGGAATGTCTCATGAAGAGAATCAGTATGGTCGTATGGGAAGTATTTTTGTTGATGATGATGAAGAGACTACAAATGATATGTGAGATGAAAGGATTGTTGAAGCTCAGTCAATGGTTTAAGAAAGTAGTGGAATGATTACATGTTTATCAAGTGTAATGTTGTACTATAGAATAAAAAGACATATAAGGATTGTTACACTGTTGTCTTTCCTCAAGTTTTGAAAGTTTATGATGAATGGTATGAGTAACAATGAAAGGTTATTCAGATATTTTTTTGGAAAGTGGATGATATGCGCATAATTATGTGATAAAGAGAAAATGAAATGTTTGACAGTATTCATGAGCTCATGATTGATATAAGGACTAAGTGATATCATGGTTTGATTATAAAGAATTTTGAGGATTTTTATTTGTGGAATGTGTTAACTTTTAACTGCATTCATGTTTTCACAAAGGTTCAATGGAATACATGATTTAGGCCTTCAAATGATTGGAATGTGACCAACAAGATAGGAATGCAGTATTACGATATATGGGGATCAATAATGGTATTAAATCTATGGTAATCGTTTTCACTATGTTATGAGAGTGGACCGAAGTATTTTAGATAAGCCTAAAGATTAGAATGGATTATGTTGGACATAAGTTAGTATTGTTTAAGGATATAACTTTTTTTGATATTATTGATGTGATGTTATAGTAATGTAGTTTTAGAAAAAGTACAACCTGCAGGACGGGCGACAGCCCATCGCGTCAGACAAAGCTATGGGAATCGAACCCACAACCGAAGTGCGACTGGCCTTTATCGCCTACCACTGGCCTACAGGAAGTCCCTGGTTAGTAGAAAGTAGTTTTATTTTATTAAGCGGTATGATATATGAAGTATAAGTTCATTTTTGGAACCATATACGATTAAACATAAGATGGACTTATAACTTTTTCTAACCTTTTGTTTGAAAGAGATGGAATGACCCATTATTCTATCACATGATCTGCTAACACTTCACGAATAAAAAATTCAACTTCATTTATTTAAGAGATGAAGTGGAAATTGTTCAAGGCACGAACAACAGTGAGATTGTACCAAAATAAAGTAAGTATTTATTCTAATTCAAATTCTTCAACTTTAGGAAAACGATATTGAAAACCAAAAATGTTGTCCTAGTGCTCTTATATCAGATTAATCGATGGTACCTTAGATCGTCACAAATTTATGGATTTGTGATTGTTGGCTATTCCATAGCCATGTCCTCTACCACTCTCCATCAGAACATGATGGTTAGATTTCTCTTCCATGTCCATATTTTCACCTATGTTCTCCTATGTGGATACCCAGTGATTAGTTAACTTTGGTAACCATTATGTTTTATACATTAGTTTTTAAAGATAAGTTTTGGTATTCCTTTTTACGATGTGGGTTTCTATCAAAGAAACTTTCAAATAGTAAACCATTTATAACCCCGACGAATTTCGAGGGAGAAATTCATTTTAAGGGGGGTAGAATGTAACACCCCAAGATTTTATGAAAAATATTATTTTAATTTCATTAATGTCTTGTGTTGTATTCTACAACAAGATTACCTTGCGCTATACGCAACACCGTATTAGCTTGCAGTATATGTAACACTAGTCTTGGACCGTGTTACACACAATTTTGATAATAGTTATTCTACGCAACATTGAGTATATATATATATATATATATATTAAATGTATAAATTAAATGTGGTTGGATTCTGTTATAAAAAACAATGAATGATTCTTTCACAACATGCAACCCTGACTTGGCTTGCATTACACACAATCATGACCTTCCTCGATAGCGTGTGTTGTACGCAATACTAGGTTTTAATAAACAATGATATATTATTATAATATTGTCATGAACTAGACATTATGAATAGTATTAACTAAATTTTGAATTTTATAACATTATTATTTATCTTACACATTTTCTCGAACATGGTATAAGAACATAATAAATTTTTCGGGTAAAATAAGTATTTTTCAAAAAATGCAGTTTTGCCACCTTTTGATGGCGCACCCACTTTAAATCTAGTTTTTGACATGTTTATATGTTCAATTTGACAAAATAAAATTCTTCTTTTGAATCGGGATGTAAAAATTTACATTAGATAAAGTTTTGATATTTTTCCGATAACTTTCATATTTTAATGAATAGTAAAAAACTATATATTTTAATTAAAAACAACTTTTTTCATCATAATATCTTATGTGGTTAAATTATAGTATTGAATGGTTTTAAAGTATAAATAGAATATATTTTTACCATTTAATATAATGTATGTCATTAGCATTGATTTTACCTTGAATTCGTAGGTTAAATCAATTCAATCTTTTGCAATGTTTTAAACAAAAACCCGTTTTTATTCGACAACGGGATTAATTTTAATTTAATTTCTGAAACTACTATGTATTGAATTTTAAAAAATGGATTCCATATTTGGAATCAGTGGGTCAAATTTATGTTAATAGGCTACTTTTTATTTTTGGGAATTATGAATAGTAACAACTGTAAATTTTATTTACCATAGTTAAAGGTAAATCGGGTAATTAAGGGTAAATATAATATTATAAAATTACCCTAACACATTCCGAAATTCTATTTGATGGCTAAAAGTAAACCCATATCAACTAAGGGTCGGATTAGATTCATTTTATGGACTTTTGACCATGAAAATAATTTCATTATTATTAAAACCAAAGAAAGTGACAACATGTCACTTTCTTAAATATTATAAGTATTATAATTTTAACATAGTGATAAACATCATAAAACTTCGAAAATAAATATTATCCAGAAATATAACAAAATTATATACATGATGAGAATTTATTTAGAATTTTTTGGCATTAAATAGTTATCATTAATTGTGACACAATAGTGATGAAGAAATTATTTATCTAGTGAAAAATGAAGAATATAGTTTTTATTAAACTAATAGTGACCATAAAATGCACAAAACCCTGAAAAAAACTTATTGGTCATGTAAATTGAAACTATAATCATCCAATGGTCGAATATTTGACCATTTGGAGTCTTATACAAGCAATTATGGCACTTATATTATTTATTTTAAATGATGCCAAAGTTTTTACCTTCATAATTTAATAAATATAACAATTTAAATATTGGGATTTTAAGATGATAAATTCGTGTAAAAGTATTATTGTTAAATGTAAACTATTTATCTTCATCATAGGATTTTATTTTAAATTTTTATATAACAAATAAGTATATTAAATAATTACAAAAAATGATGTAGTAATTATTTTATGAAGAGATAAACCAAATAAATGGTTTTAAAAATAATAAAATAAATATTATATGAACTATTTAATGTGATCCACTAATTTTATAGATACATATGACCTTTTATTAATATATTAAAGCTTTTAGTTTGAACATATCTTCTGTATATATTTTATTTAAATTCAAATAAATGAATAGTGTCAAAATTGACACTATTGTTATTTTATAAAAATATCATATTATAAAATTGATTAAAAATCACAAAAATATTTAAAAATTATAAATTTATATTTATATTGTATATAATGTTATAAAGTAAACAATTATGGAAAATTCACAACAAATAAGTAATTATTTCTTATAATTTAAAATTTAGAATTTTATTACCACAAATAA
This sequence comes from Viscum album, assembly GCA_963277665.1. Lineage (NCBI taxonomy): Eukaryota > Viridiplantae > Streptophyta > Magnoliopsida > Santalales > Viscaceae > Viscum > Viscum album. The sequence goes on along the minus strand of OY728150.1, from coordinate 2,053,028,677 downwards.
ACATAAATAGATTAAATAAGGATAAATCAAAATGATAAGGTTTAAAATAAGATCCAAACATGTCTAAATTTGATTGGTTGATGATATTACAACCCTATCTCATCTAATATTCAAATATGAGTTATTTTTGGAGGTTTTTTACGTGGGGTTACATTTATTATAAATTAATATTTTTAAGAATTCCAAAGGTTCCCCTCTCCTCCCTTATAAAAGGGGACCTCCTCCCTCTCTTCCTCACACAACTTTGAGCATCCAAGATCGGCCAACCCCTGAAAAATTATCTTATCCACTTCCCTAGAAACATCATAGTGGTTATGTTCTTCCTCAAAGACCAATTTTAGTGCCCTAAGTGGAGGTCTCAAAAAGGCGGTTCAAAGAAGAGGTAATTTCCATTACCGATTCTTTCACTTTTATTTCTTCTTCCACTTATTCTTCATAGTTTGTTTCATTATGAAGTAATAACATCATTATCACTCATATAATGATATGTTATTATAAGAATGAAACAATCCTAGTTCACCATCTATCCATCCTACGGAAAACGAAATCACCGCGCGTGCGTACGTACGGAATACCGTCTCCACGCCATGGTGTAATCTGTTTTTCCACCAACACCTTACATGGATTGGTATTATGGTGTAAATAATAACTATACATAGTTATTATAACATCATAATTATTCTGATATATTGTATCATCCACTCCAATTCAATTCAATAATTATGGAAATGATATCATCGCTTGTGCGTACGTACGGACTACCGTCTCCACGACGCGATGAGATTCATTCTCCATGTTAACCATTTGAGAATGATTATAAAGTATATATAAGAAATAATAATGAAATATATGACATTATAAAGCTACTAGATTTATGTGTATATATATGTATGTCATCTACTTAATTCCACTCAATTCAATAAGGAAACGAAAACAGCGTTCATGCGTACGTACTCCCTACCGTCTCCATGAACGGTGTATTTCTTTCCATTTATCGATCCATTATATATATGTATATTATGAATATATATTATATATAAATAATGTTTTATATTCTATAATTAATTAATAATGATCTATGTAATCATATGAATAATTACAAGTTAAAACACGAATGACAAATGAGACAATTTTACCCAAAACGCTACTTTAACATGAATTTACAAAAGAACAGGTAATATAAAGTCATAAGTGAACCATATATGATATAATAACAATGAATATTATTTTCTAATAAGTCAATGACATTATTTAAATCATTATACATGAGGTTCGGACACTTACGAAGCAAATCGGACCTAAGGTAAGGGAAATATCACAATCTCACTTTTATCCGAGATTGTTTTTACTTTGGTAATTACTGGGGTGTATTTTATCATCCACATCCATGTTCCCTCAACATGTAATATTATTTCCATCATTCTACAATATTTTATATCCAATTTTACCCTTTGGTGAGTTTTTTATAAAATATATGAAAGGAATCTTTTGTCGTTTTTTGTACGAGGTACTTTTTGACTTTTCCGACAAAAGTACGAAGAATGTTTTTTTAACTTATACGGCATGAATGGATTTTTAAAACATTATTTCCAAGAATCTTACTTTACAAGTTTTCAAGTTTATTTTTAATCAACTTCTTTTAGTTTATAATTTTATGACTTGTTATGAAAGACAAAGTGTTTTTGATGAAGAAAGGATATTTTCCTCAAGAATGGAGTTCAAGTGTTTTATCAAAATTATTTTCCATATAAGATAATAAAGGGTTATGTTTTTATCCATATTATTACATTGATTTGATTATGTTGGGATGGAATTATTTTTATGAATTCCTTTATCTTATATGAATTTTTTTATGATGTCACGATGTTTAAGATTCCCATTTTTATTACATGGGTTATGCAATGATGTATGATTTATGATTTTGTGGCACACATAATAAGGGTATAATTATGAGATGGGTGGGACATATATCTCCCTCTAATGCATTGGGTAATGATTTTATATCTCATGAGATATACATGGCTGGAATGGTAGGTTATACCGGTTCAGTGAAACAGGACTGAAACGAGGGTGACTCGGTTCAGAAAGGGACTTTGTCCACTAAGATAGTCTTGGAAATGAGTCTTGACTAATAAGATATGATTCTCTATGATTATGTGTGTATGCCACAATGTATTTTGTTTTATGTTATTATTATTGGGATTTCATTTCACTACTATGATTTATCCCATTTATGAAATTATGATCTCTTTTGCAGGTTAAGTTTTCCAAAATGTTATGTTCTTATGAAAATGATGTGATTGATATTTCTTTTGTTTACCCTTACTAAGCATTTGAGATCACCCTTTTATGTCTTCTTTTCCCCAGGATATAAATAAAGGTTTTAGGTTAAAAAAAATAAGATCTTTATGGGAGATGTTGAAGATCTTTCACCACGATTTGAAGATTATATTCCGAGTTTCCAAAGACACTAAACTATTACGATCCTTGTGTGTGTGTTTTTGTTATGTACAAAGTATTCCGCAGAAGTAATGTAATATCCATGTACATCAAGATACAGGTCTCTACAGTGGTCTCCAGAAAAAGGCCTACTCTTTGATTTATAAAATCATGAATTAATGTGATACTGTATTTTTGGAGGTGACTCAGGGTCCTCTATTTGAATAACTTATAGACTATAAGAATTCAATTGTTTTTAATTTTTATTTTAGATTTATTGATGATAAATTGAGCCTCAATAGTCTAAGGAAGTGACTCTTAGATTATTTGGGTTTTGATGGATATAGAATTACATCATTATGAAGGGATATTTTTCATATTGTTTTTTCATATGTGGATATAAAATATAAATCATGGGGATATTTTTTTAACTTAATACATGTATTTTAAGGATTAGGAATTTGGACCTACATTTCAATCCCCATAACTCTAAAAACTCAACTAAAGAGTCCTTGATTAAAATTGAGAGCTTATTTGGGACCCAAAAATTATAATGGAGATAGGTTTTATAGTGGGTGTACCAAAAAAAATTATTTTGAAACCAAGATATCAAGATATAGGAACTTTTAACGTTTTCTAGATTAATTTGATCATTCTAATCCTTTGGTAAATTTATTGTTCTCAATGATGATGAATTTAGATACTTATTTTTAGTGGAATATGAAAATATTTTCCCCTTTTTTCAATGGTTTTATAATATTGAAAATGATTTCAAGAAATGCCAAAATATTTTGGTCTATGGGAAATGTGGAATGGTATTCCACTCTATGGTAAAATGTTATAAACTTCAGGTTCCTTCAAATTCCACTGAAGAACTAGTTTCGAATGATGTGGTGCCTACCTGAAGGGGGGGACACATTATTTGGAGGTTAGTCCTCTCATAGTAATTACTTTGTATGGAGGTAAGGTTTTTTCTAATCCATTATAGAATGATTATTTTGCTCCTTCCATTAAGGGTTGTACAACACTTGGTTTTCGGATCAATACGCTTATAGTAGACACTCTAGGTCAATATGGGGTTTCATGAAATGGTCATCAATACACTTATGTATTGGAAAATAAAGTGTAATTGAAAGTACATCATGAAGATTATTTTATGAATTATAGAAATAGAAAGGTAAAATGAAAAATTATTGTAATTTCTATCTATATACGTGTTCATGTGAAGAAGCTAAAATTTAATTTGTCCACTAATGTGTCTAAATCAGATGTTGAGCTAGTTATATTCTCGACAATATTTACAGAATAGCAGGTGGTAGATTTTACCACTCAAATATAACATACTACTGCTTCTTAAAATGGATTCTACATTGGCTATGGGTGTGGACACATAAGTCATTCCCTTCAAGGGAACATAGGTTGATTCTAGATATTATAATTCAACTCCTAAGGATATGGGATATAGTGGATCTAACTCTACTTTTTTTAAGAAGACAAGTGTTGTCACGGGTTATAGTGTCTCCTCTTCTACTATTGATGAGCAACATAACATGTCTCTAATGTAGTCCTTAACAACTGATGATAAGAGATCCTAAAGATAAAGAGGATATTATTACAACATATAATATTAATGATTCCATAAATCATATATTAATAACTATTAAGGTAGGGTATTCTTCTGGTATGGACCCATGTTCAGCTAGCAGTGTTGCACAACTCTCACACAGTAGTTTTGCAGTCTCCTAAGAGTTACCATGTGTGGTAGTAAACATAGATGTGGTTGAGGATGTTGTGAAATATGATGCTTATTCTATTGAAACCACAAGGATTATGAGAATAAGTCATACTATGGATCTTAGTAGTACTAGGGGAAATATTTTTTTAGTTTACATGATAATTTAGGTTGAGCCAATACCAAGGAAATTTTCTTAAACGAAACTAATAAGGAATATGCCACCGATGTTATCATGTTAGGTACAGAAAATATTATAGGGCTTATGTCCCGATGGGGGATATGTTCCTAGTTCTTTGGAAATTTTTTAACCACTTGATGATAAAAACGAACCTTAATTTAGTTATCAAAATTCATGAAAAAACGCCCAAAACATGGAAGAGGGGTCTTAAACTATGAGGTAGGGGTGGTGGTTGCTCTCATTCTGAATGATTTTTTAGTTTCTTGGGCAGTATTCTATTTTTCCATTGATTTTATCTTTATGGATGTTTTTATTACTATTTCTCAAATATCACCTCCCCTTTTACTTTTTGTTTACTTTAACATCAATAATGTTTTTGGACCATGGGATAAAACCAATGGTTTGAGCCATCATGGATTATTGTTGTTGTTGTTGTTTTTATTATTAATATTACTAATAATATTGTTATTATTATTATTATTAGTACTTGTATTATTATTATTATTATTATTATTATTTCTAGGTTTATTTTTACAAGTATTATTGTTACTATTATTACAAAAATATTATTATTACAATAATTATTACTATTATTATTATTATTACTATTATTATTACTACTAATATTATTATTAATACTACTCTTTATATTTGTTGGTGCGAAATCCTTCAATACTTGAATTTTATGAGGCTAGTTCTAATTCATAGGTCGATGCTAATACTCCCTCCAATGATCCTAAAATTTGGGATTCTATTCATGTGATAAATCCTTATTTATTTAAAGGGATATGAGTAGAGTCATTTTTTTTCTCCTAGAGGATTGGGAAGAAAGGTGATACAACATTTTTCATAGTATCTCATTGAATTATTGCAGACAGATAACCTATTATAAGAAGACTTTTATTAAGATACTATATTTGAATGATAAATATCACAAATTGAGACTCTTTGATATTAGGAATAAACTCATGGATTTTTGGGGATTTAATCACTGGAAAATGACTTCTCTAGGAGAGGTTTCATCCATAATTTATTTTCCACTGCAAATTAAAAATTCAATGCCTAGGGACATGGATTCATCTACCTGAATCCCTATTTTTATACAATCTAGGTTTGGGAAACCAATTTCAAACCTCCAAATGTAAATAATTATTTTACCCAGCAATGGATTCAAATATGTGGCTTGAGATGATTATTTAGGACCCCAAGATACTTTGGTAAAATTATTTAGTAGTCATTGTTCCATTCCGGATGGGTAAAGAGACCAAAAAGTCTATATATGGTCACTTTTTTATGATTCTAGTTGAATGTGATCTTAGCATTCCTCTTGTCATGATAAATTTTCTATCAGTCCCTAATTTTTGATTCAATCTTCTTTTTTAGTTCAAAATGTTTATAACTTTTTCAATTGATGTATAAAAATTAAGAATTTTTATGGGATTAGTTTTAGGAAAATAACATGTTTCCATCATAGGATGAAAGGAAATCCAATTTACCGGTACACGAAGAAGGATCTAATGAAAAATGGTATATTTACATACAGAAATTCAGTCAGTAGGGAGACAGATAGGTAGTATTATGCAGTGGAAACTCACTATCATGGCATTGATGGGAATATGGATCTAACACTACAACATTAGGTAAGAGGTGAATGCATTGTTCACAAACTAAATAATTCTGAAATTTCTAGAGCTGAACAGAATTCTTAGGATGAGTTTGGCCATCCCTCTAGTATTGAAAAAGAGATCTATATCTCTCTTATGGTGTGTCCCTTAGGGAATGTATAACAGAATTGTTCTGGGAAGGAAATAAATAAAAAAACATGGACATTACTCTTAGGAATAATTTATTTGATTTTATAATGAACAATATTGATTGGAGGATTCGTGAAATGCTATAAAATCCTCCAAAATTTCATAATCAGGTCTTGTAGGGTTCATTTTAGGAATAAGTGCATGATCAATAGTAGGGGGATTGGGATTTTCATTCTGTTGGTCTGAAGACTTCACTAGTCGGGGAGACTAGTCCTCAGTTGTTTGGGAACGTGATTGAGTAATAATAGGTATATTCTCATAAATCATTATTGTCCATGGGGAAAAATTGGTTGATTATGAGGTATTTGAAATGGTATTACCAATAAAACTCATATATAAAGAACGTTTCCATAGCTCTGAACATGTGCAGCATGATTGTGATTCTTATATGAGTTCACACTACCAGAAGAATGTGTTCTTGGGAATGTCTACTTAGAATGCAGAACCAACTGAGATGTCTATTTCATTTTCAATAGATCCAACAAAGAGAGAAGTATCTAAGGTTCTCTAGTTATATACTTTGATATCCAAATAATCTGAGTCTCAAAATCAGTCTATGTAGTCTTCCCCCGATCTGATCCAGATGCCTCTCTCAAGTGGGTATGGGAAGGACCTGTTTCCTAAAACTATTTCTCTAGATGATTTTAAATATTTGTTTTATGATACAAACCCTATAGGTGAGAAGTCTATATATGTTTCCATACATCATTTGGATCATCCTTAATATCCTTGTAGTATTAGAAATGTTGAAATAATGAATGTGTATTGGACATATACATCTACATTTAGGATTTAATGAAAAAAATATTATTATGTTTTTGGTAATGCCTCTGGCATTGAATGTGATAATGCAACGGTCATAAAATCCAATATTAAAACTCCTCCACAGGACCATGAAACTGAAATTCCTCCCCAAGGTCTTAAGAAATACATTGAATATTGGGATGAATTACAAGATAATGTTGTGTTTTTTATAACAGAACTATATTTCTTTAGTTATAGGGACTACATAATTATGTAGAAACTATTCTCAGTCAACATTGATGACAACTTCTTAGCCAACTCTGAGATGATATTTCAACACATACCATGGAAATATTTGATTTTTATTCAGGTAGAGGATTCATCTGACTCTTACTCATATTAGCAGTATAATCTTTCACAGATTAACAAACCATAATGTGGAGGTCATTAACCAAATATAATATTTTACAATCAATTAATATTTGTATCTACAGGCAATTTTAGTAATTGAATTCCTATTTTAGTTATTTAATTTTATTAGTCTATGTTTTGTTGTTTTTTACCACATCACTTCCTTGTTTTTTACATCTTTTTTAAGAGAACATTGTGGTTAAGGGGTTGGGTCTCCAAGTTTGTCAAGGATCCATATTGATTATTACTATTATTATTATTATTATTATTATTACTACTATTATTACTATTAATTATTCTTCTTCTACTACTAGTATTATTATTATTATTACTTATATTATTACTACTATTATTATTTCTAATTCTTTTACTATTATAATTAGTATTACTAGTATTATAAATATTATTTGACTAATATTAGTATTATTAGTATACTACTATTAGTATTATTATTATTACTAATACAACTATTATAATTATTTTCATTTTTATTAGAAATTTGGGATAGATCCACTTTATTAAAATAAAGAAGCAAATTAATGGAGAAGGATATTTTTAGAAATATCAAATATCTTCATTAGTTATAGTTTTAAAATTGATTCTATTAATAATCTATTTTTGAGAATCATGATTCTTATTGCGTCAAGAACCACAAATAATTTGACCATGATCATGGCTATAAATAATTTGGTGAAGGCCTCTCCTCAGTGTCTTCACATGTTCTTATAGTCTATCTGTAGAATTATCTAAGTCACTCCCCTTATCATATATCATAATCTATTAATTATTTGAGAGAACATTTATCATGGTATCATTTCTTCTTCTACACCCCTCTATGTGGTCTATAACTCATGATGGAATTCATTACCTCTTTTATCTTTCGGATTCAGCCATTTAGTTGCTTCAATGAAATTGGATGTAGTCACTTATTCCTTACATGACTTCATATGTGATGTATCATTAGATTTGATCTGTTTCACACAAGCCAAGGTTCCCACTCCTATCATAATCACTAGCATTAGAGGTCCCCAGGTATCAACCATTGTGTTAATACCCTGAGAGGATACCAATGGAGTTTAAATCTATTTATCTATAATCTTAATGTCCTAACTGTTGAAAATTTTATCCTCACATATTCTGAGTGTAGTATATTTAGTTTCCATTTGGATCATTTGGATTTGGGTAGATCAAGTGGGAGATAAATTCCTATTTTTTAAAACTATAGAAAACATATTTTTAAGAAAAATCTTTCAGTAGTGAAAATATTGTGCTCCAACTAAATTTTCTGATAAGTTTAGTTTGAACATAAACTTCCTAATCATATTTCCCATCAAAAATAGTATACTGATCACCCTAAATTTCCTTTAAAAGTTCAGACATAATATAATTATCCATAATCAGACTTGCCTCTTCGACTGTAATATATTACCAAGAAGATTCGGCATGAACATTCATAGGAGGAATCAGACCAGAATCCTTCATACCCTGATGATTCGTAACATTCACTTTAGGGAGGTTCATTAGGGATTGAAGTGCCGAATAATCATGGCCTCATAGAGCACTTGTGCATTCATGGATTAAATTTTCTTATACACCCTGATCAGTAGTGGTTGCTAAAGGTTTTCCCTACCCCCTTATTGGAAATGAATCAAGAAAAATACACCCCTTGGAATGATCTTTGTATTTTCATTCATCAGTTCATGGATAGGCTATAATGATATAAATATAAGATTGATTCATCCCTTTCACTAAATTTTGATTTTCCTAAACCACCAGTGTCAAGAAAACCTCTATTCACAATAGCAGTAAAGGAAGGAGTTCCCTATTTTACAATGATGTGGGTTCTAAGAATCTGAGTAAGTCTAATATGGGAAACACTGTTTTTCAATCCTTGGAAGAAATATCCACAATATTTAGTTCCTTTTAAATTTATAGCAGTCAATAATGTGACCAATATTTTTAAAATGTTTTCCATTCAAACCACTAAAAATTATTAATAATATTCCAAATGTTTTCAAACCCGTAGAAAAAGTCATGAAGCTTCTTCTGAGAAATTTCGATCTAAATTATAAACTCACCGACTTAAAAAATAATTAACTTAGTAAGGGGATAAAAAAGATCAGCTGCAAATAATTATCCTAGAAATGTGACCGAACCTTTTTATCATAGTTTCTTTTTCAAATTTTATAGGGATACCCACTACCAATTTTCTATATATGACTATAAATACCCACAATCCTCCGTAGCCTGTTAAGAATGATAGGAGTAATCTGGGTGATAATCGAATGTTGATGTGGCATTATCCATTCTTTAAAAATGGCATGGTCGGCCTCCCAGAACAATAAGGTTCCATTTTTTGTGAACATTATTGAATAATTATTGACATCGAAGAAGAATCAACCCTTCTCGGCCTTTATGGTTATGGAGATTTGAGGTTTCTCTCTTAGGTGAGAGACGCTTTCTATAGGGTTTCTAATAGTCTTATTATCTTTTTTTGAATTAAATTATTCTTCCACCTAAACCAGATTAAAAATTATCACATCATACAGATTAAAGTAGAAATCAACATAAAAAACCATCATCATGCTGACCTAGTCACCATGAGAATATAGAGAGAGAATCTCCTGATTATCATCCATCCACCACTATAATTATAATTAATATTATGATTACTACTACTACTACTAGTATTATTATTATTATTATTATTTTATTTTTATAATTATTGTTACCTTTATTATTATTATTATTACTACTATTATTATTACTACTACTAATAAAGTTTTTATTATTACCAATATTATTATTATTATTATTATTATTATTCTTACTACTATTATTATTAATTTTTATACTACTACTATTATTAATATTACTATTACTATTGTTTTTAATAATAATACTACTAATACTACTATTATTACTATCAATATCATTAACATTAACATTATTATTATTATTATTATTATACATATTATTATAATTATAATGTTTTTTGTTTTTATTCTTATTATTGTTATTATTATTCATTCTATCATTATTATTTTCGTTATTATTATAATTAATATTATCATTATTAATATAATTATTATTATGATTATCATTAGGATAATTATTATGATTATTTTTGTTGTTGTTGTTAGTATTATTCATATGATTATAATTATTATGATTGTTATTAGCATTATTATTATCAGTATCTCTATCATTATTCTTTTATTATCATAATTATCATCAATATTATTGTCATTATTATGATAATTATTATTATCATTATCACAATCATCATCATTTTTGTTGTCATTATTATTTCTATTGTGTATTTGGTGTTTGGCTTAGTGATAAGTTTCTCTTAATATTACATCCATGGTTTTGGGGTCAAAATTCATGGAGTGCAGGTCACTATATAATATAACTTTTAGCAGCATTATAACAACAGTGGATGACATTGTAGCAGTAGAGGGTACTATAGATTGTATTGTAGTGTGTGGTGGGACTGTAGCAGCCTGAGTACTATAGTAGAACTATTTAAAAAATGGGCCTTTTATCCAAAAATGGGCCTTCGAACCCAAAAATTTGGGATTCATAGCCCCTGAGCCTATGAGTCATGTAATTGGTCTCCCTTTACCCAGTACAAAAAATAGTTCTTTCATTTTTTAAATAAAAAGGTGAATCGAACCCAACATTAAAATATATATTATCATTATTATTATCACTATTTTTATCATTATTCTTATATATTTGGTTTCAGGGTATAATTATAATCAAACACACACACACACATGCCTCAGAAGCATAAACTAGTCTATTTCCCCTCCCATAGGGATAGTCCAAATTATATTCAAGTGTTATTTATATTATTTTAATTATATATATAAATATATTGGGTAGCTTATAGTAAACCCTTTATTCATTCTCCCCCACCGTTGAGCGGGGCTCTCCCTCAAAATTTCATTGGTTGATGTCAGTCACGTACATCACCCCCACCTTGGGGGGGGGGGGGGTGGGGCTTGAAATATCATTGGTAGAGGCTTTCTCCCCCTACCCACTCCTCTGTGAACAACTACAATGACAACCCCCACCATGAGTCATCGCACACCACTTCTCACCTGTGATTTCTCATCGGAGACTACATACTCGTACACGGCCTTTTCCCTTCTTAAGATCATCATCCCACTTATGCAACTGAAATTTCCACCCTTGGAATGCCTCTGACCATCACATCCTCAATGAACATCATAGATCGTCCACACATTACACATTAGAGACCTTTATCCAACATGAACTCATGGGGACCACCATTTATACCTGGTCACCACCCCCATGAAGCCACTATTGGCCATCGAATTGCTTGGCCCTACTCATAATATAGGATTCCCCTACTGTCGATCAACTGACCTCATTAACTACCCATAGAACGTGAGAAAATCATCTCTATTTCCATATCTAGACACCATAATTTAATTGGGTTTCCAAATCTATGTGATGGCTAGGATTTGAACCCCAACATACTTTATGTAGTATGGAGGGGTGTGCCAAAACCCTCGGCTTACACCCCATCCACATTATCATTATTATTCTTCTAATTATTAATATTATTATTATTTCAAAAAATTTGTGACTTAGTGGACACCTTATTAAAATAATATAAATAAATAGAGAGATAGAAGGAACAAACATGACAAAATTTATCTACAAAATGAAAACATATGAAAAACACCTTTAATCTCGAGATTGTGTATTGATATTGTGATGATGGGGCGTCCACCCCTTCCTAAAGGGTATAATCCTTTCATCTATGTCTTTACTAGCTATTAAGGTCTTCCTCCATCATCTAGTGTCTCAAAATCAATATCATACAACATATAATCACCCACACCGTAACCTTTTGACCAACTTCCTCACTTCTTCTAGAAACAGGAAACTCAAAGGAATTATACATGTGTACCTTCATGCTCACCTTATTTCCAAGTTTAGTTGAGAAAATCACTAAATAAGGAAAAAATTGTTGAAGTTTCCTCATATTCAATTACATGAAACATGTTCATGGGTAGTTTGAGACTCGTATCATCTTATTTATTTCTTTAGATTCATTTGTCTATGATTCTAGAGTTGATACGATAACAACATGAGATCTATCACTTTTATGAGCATTGGGTGTCACTATTCGCATACACTTTCTAGTACATGGACCGTAGGACCAGTATTGGGTGTCCAAGAATACCTTTCATTTGATGGCCAAAAGGCCCTGTTTGTATCGTCATGTATAAGGGTCTTCGCCCCTTACATGTATCATTCCTGCAACACCGCCTTCTCACATCATGTCTATTTCATCGCATGCTCATGTCATACCAACATCAATGCCCATGTGTTAGAACTACTGATAGTTTTTAAAACATAAATCCCCCAAGGGGCATGTTATGATTTGAAATTTGGTATTTATGTTGTAGGAATATGGGGTTTAACACTCATGTGCCACCCCAACTACATTACTATTACTCTTACTATTACTATTACTATTACTATTACTATTACTATTACTATTACTATTACTATTACTATTAATATTACTATTAATATTACTAATACTAATACTATTACTATTTCTATTACGATTACTATTATTATTACTATTACTATTACTATTACTATTAATATTACTATTACTATAACCATTACTACTACTATTACTATTACTCTTACTATTACTATTTTTATTACTATTATAATTACTTTTACTTTTAAATTACTATTACTTTTACTATTAATATTTATTATTATTATTGTTATTATTATTATTAGTATTATTACTGATATTATTATTATTGCTTATATTATTATGCCAATGAGCCCGTACCCGAGTGGTAAGGGATCCAGCTTGGCATCTAAGAGACTCGGATTTGAAACCGGGTGGAGGCGGATTTCTTGGGGGAACTATAGTAGTACTGTAGAAGGTACTGCATCACTACTGCAGTTACTTTAGTAGTACTATAGAAACAATCATTCGGTACTATAGTAGCCAAAAGTATTCACATGATTTGGCCCTTTGGGGCCCCATTTTGGGCCTATAGGACTCTTGGCCTTTAGGCCATCAAAGCCCTTCAGGACATAAGGATTTCAATCCATAGAGACCATGGAGTGGCCTAGTTCACATAGAGTAGGCCCTAAAAGAGGATCATTATAAAGATTAGTAGTCACCAGAGAAGAGATAATCAAAACAGAAGAATGAGAGGGTATGGAAACTGCCATCGGTACCAGGAACCATGTAGCGTTACATGGGGAAATGTGTTCGATCATCACTAAAAGATGGGGAGCTTGGCGATCAATGAGGTAGAATATGGAGAGGGTTAGTTATAGTGGTATTGGACAATGGTTCATGTATTGGACACAATATTATTATGGACCTTTAGGTCATGTAATCAGCCTTCGGGCCGTGTTGGGCCTTGTGTCCTGGGCCTATGGGTCATGTAAGGGTTCCCCTTAAACCCTTAAAAGGGGGATTATCCATAAAATAATAAAAAGAAGGCCTTAGGGGCATTCAGTTTGTTATTAATATTGTTATTATTGTCATTATTTTTATTATCATTATCATTATTATCATTATCATTGTAATCATTTTATTATTATTTTTATCATTATTATTGTTGTTATTATTATTTTTATCATTATTATTATTATCATCATTATAATTATCATTATAATTATTTTCGTTAGTTTCATCATCATTATTATTATAATAATTTTTATTAATATTATTATTATTATTATTATGCTAATGAGCTGATACCCTAGTGGTAAAGTGTCCTACTTGGCATCCATAAGAACCAGGATAAACTTTGTGTATGGGTAGAATTTTTGAGTTTTTGTAGCTATCAATGATGTGGGAACTATATTAGATACTAAAACAGTGGAACTATTCACCTGATTTGGGCTACGAGTCACTGATTTAGGCCTTTAAACCATATATCCATTAGGCCACCATAGGCCTTAAAGCCACTGGTAATTTTTTCCACCATAAAGAAATAGGTGATGCAAAGTGACCTAATGATCAATAAAGAACATCATGATGGAAGTGAATCTTGGCTTCAAGAAGCATTGCTGGGTAGGTAGCTTGAAATATCAATAGGTGCATTGGCACCTATGAACTGGCCCTCTATCCATTTGGGAAAGAGGGATACTCTTCCATGAAATTAGAAGGTGAATCATAGCAAGATGGTTCATGGTAGATGGTAAGTGCATCATGTTAATGGTGACAATTAGACAGGAGATGTGATGTGTCTTGGCTGGCCATGTTTTATATAGACATGTAGGCATTATTTAGTGGGAATCTCAAAAGGGAGATGGGTGTCCTAGAACCTATCATCTATCCCTCTACCCAGATGTGGGTTTAAGCGGGGTTCACTTCCATGACTTCATGGTGGGAAGTGAAATACAATGAAATATGGTTAGGGGTGTCTCGATGAGATTAATGGGATCTTGATATGAATCTTGGATTATTATCTTGGGACTTTGGTTTATTTCCTTTAGGTTTCAAGCCCCAGGGACTTTGGACCATCAAATTATAATGGGACTTTGTGCCATTAGGCCTTCAGGTCATGTAAGGGTTTCCTCTAAACCTAGTTAAAAAGTGGGTTACCTATCCTCAATAAAAAGGTGGTGTTAACCCCAAGCTATTAAAAATATTATTATTATTATTATTATTTTTATCATTATTATCATTATTATTATGATCATTATTATTATCATTATTTTCATTATCATTATCATTATTACCATTTTTATTATAATTATTATTTTTATCATTATTATTATAATCATTATTATAATAATAATAAGCATCATCAGCATGATCATCATCAACATGATCATGATCATCATCATCATCATCATCATCATCATTATTATTCATTGTGAGCTGGAAAATGATGTTACCTACCCAATCCTGAGAACGATGTACCTAGAGCCCCTCAAAACCTTAAGTCCATGACTGATGCTGTCTTGGTAACCCCGCAAATTTCCAAAAAAGCTATGAATATTGGAGAAAAACAAGGTATGTAGTTAGTTAAGACATCCCTTACTGCCTTCGCTAATTCTTTGCAAAAATATATCCTCTTTTATTGGTCTAGATTTCAATAATGATTGAACAATTTTTTAATCTATGATGGTTGTGGAGCAGGATTCTACCAATTATGGATCCCCCACATATGTTGGGAATCTTACAGCTATCAAGAACCCTTCCCCCATCTATCCTTACTCTCTTGTTATGGACCGAGACCCAGTGCCATGGTGTTTGTTCGGCTTTAACCTCAAACAAATCCCACGTCAGCTGTTATTTATGACTAGGGAAAGGTCCCTGACCCTACTTCTAATAAAATTTTATTTGTGGATCCTAGAATTCCTGATGTGGATACTATTTAACCCTCTGGGAATGATGCAATAGATGAGATTCATAGGTATTATTCCTCAAAGGAAACCTTTGGAAATCCTTCCAATCACCCGAATACTACTAATTATGCTGCTTCTGATAAGGGGCTTAAGGATCAGGGAAGTCCCCAATGGATAGCTACTAATGGTGTTGATCACCAAGGATTTATCGATGGTTGTAATGAACATGAATATGGATACACCTTTACAGTAACCATTGATGAAGTAAATGTTGAGGCCCTTATATATGAATCTATGTAAACTCTTAGGGACACCGAGAGTATTGGAGGAAAGATTAATTTTATTATAGTAAAAATTTAGGTAGATCCAATACCAGGGATTCATTCCTAGAGGATGTTATAAAAATATGGTGCTCAAAGGTTCTCAAGGAAACTGTAGGTAAATTTACATGCCATCCTTTAAGGGGAAGTGAAACTATTAAAATCAGTTTGGACATGAATGAGGACTACATCACTTATAATTAGTTAGGGTATCAGGATGATGATGATGATTCACGGAAAATAATCTAAATCCTAGAGGTGAGGCCATCACCCAAGAAGCTGGGGTGGTGTTCGATCTTATTTCGATATATAAATAATCTCTTTGTCTTTCCTCGGTAGTAGTCTGTTTTTTTCCTTCAGAAATAGTTTGTAATTATTTTTCATTCCTTTTTTACTTTGTACTTTTATCTTTTATTTTCATTAAATTTTGGGACTATTCTGTAAAACCCATGGTTTAGGACATCATAGATTATTTTTATTATTTTTACTATTACTATTATTATTATTATTTCAATTATTATTCTAATTATTCTAATTATTCTTATTATTATTCTTATTTTTTCTTTTATTACTATTATTATTATTATTATTATTATTATTACTATTCGATATAGTTACAATTTTATACACATATAATTATATAAATTAGTACTATTATATAAAATTAAAATTAGTTAAACCTAATTAGTTGTAATTAGGAAACATTTAAATAAGTATACTCTACACACAGGTGAGTGAGACTAGGTTTGTTGGTCTAGACTGTTAATGACACTCTAATTGGTGTGGGTGTGGGAATATCTAACATCCACTAGTGCCTTAATATAATTCTCATATGGTAATTTTTATTTTTCAATGATACATATGGTCTATTTTATGGATTTGTATGGTTTTCTTTTCCATTGTCCACATTTTTTATTTTAAATAGAAGAGACTTTAATAATTATGCCATGATTTTCCATTATACTTTTATAAAGATACAACTAATTCCAAAGTCAATGGTTATGGATGGAATCTGAAAGTTGGTCATGTATTTTTGAATGTTTAAATGATAATTTATCATAATCACATTGGGAATAAAGGTAAATTTTCATTATGGTATCATAACCTATTTGGGATTCTTGTAACTGATTGTCAATGTTACTTACTAGGCTAAATTTTGAGATTATGTGTTATGAATAATTTCTTTCATGTCTAGAAAATGAATAATTATTAATTGGATCATTTTTATGTTATTAATTTTGATCATGTTTCTTTTAAATTGGATCTGATGTTTATCCATGAAAGGATCCAAATTATTAACATAATATATAATACTTTTCAAGGGATATATATATATCTTTTTAATAGTATTATTGAAGCATAGAAAAAATCAATAAGAGACATTAGAAGAAGATAATTATGTGAGACTAATGTGTTAACTTATTATTTCTTTCCAAGGATTAATATTCCAATGTTTGAGAGAATATAACACCCATAGTTTGAGGTATTTCACTATATTTATTAAATATCTAATGTGGTATAATGTTTATGTTATGTATAAATAAGATTCTAAAATATATTCAAAGGTTTTGGAAGAATTTTCTAAGGTGAGTGACTAGATAACGGTTAGTAGAAATCCTGACCACGTATCTAAAAAATAATGAATGGTTTTTGGTGGTCACTTGGAAGGTGTATATTTGGAGAATAGTTTGGAAAAACTATGTGGATAACTGTGTGACTACGATTTTTTTTGAGAAAATATCGATTAGGATGATTAAATCCTGGTTGTTAAAATCATGTATCTTAATCATAAAAAGAGAATTTAATTCAATAAAAATTAAATTTTAAACCAAAAATGTTCTTGAATATCCACAATATTACCTTGGTAACCTTGGAACGTTATTTACAAGGGTTTTCATGGTGAATATTAATGATTTTGGTAACTAGACTCTGATTCTAATGAATATTTTAGCATTTTATTTTGAAAATCAATGGTTGGATCTATGTTCTCTCTTCCCATATTGGATCTTTTGGTGTCTTCTTAGATAGAAAATCAGATTTCTGTTTTTAATCCGATATCATTGGGATCAGATAAGTTTTGATATATTTGTCTAGGTATTTGGAAGAGATATATAAGTAAAGGGTCAAATATAATAGATCATCTAATTAATAATTTTGTTGGATAGATATGTGGTAGTAAATTTCTCCCTCCTTTAACATTTCTGGTAATTTGAAGGCACTCCGGTGTATAATGGTTTTTTATGGTTGAATAAAAATTCAATAGCCAAAATACGCTGAATCATTATTAGAATTTTCCCTGGTTTTTCTTTTTATTGGTCTTGAGAGGTGGCTGACAACACATGTTATTTAAAAAAGGTCAGTTTTGAAGAAGAATGACTTTGTTAAAAAAATGGTTTAATGGTTGTTCTTAGCATGGATTGGTTTCCAAATTTTGTTTTTAATTAGAATAATTGATCATGTATAGAAGTTACCATGATCACAAGGCCATTTTGGTAGGTCAAGGTAATGCATGCTTGCATGTATTTGTGTGTGTGTGGACAAGTGAAATTTTCATGAAAAGATGCTATAAAAAAATAATTCTGAATAAATAATAGATAAAAGTAAACATGATTATAAGTCTATCTTCGAAGTTCCATGTTTTTCTAGGTGTGTAAGTGGGATCAAGGAATGGATATGGTAATATTGTTGGACAAATTTTTCAATAAATAATTTAAAAAAAACTTTTGGAAAAACTATATTGATCAAATGATTTTTGGTGAACTACATAGGTAAAATCTAATAATCGATTAATTTTTTTATAAAATTTTTTGAAATTACCATTGATATTACACCTGATATTTTATAAAAATGCAAGATAACATGATTTTGGTCTTAGTGGCATGTGGGAAAAGTCTCTTGGGGCTTCCTATATAGTTATTATACTCAAAATCACATATGAACCATGATTCATATGTAGACATTGTATTCCATGATATTGAAAAGGGATATGTTCCATACTTCACTAGTATAGAACCTTGATAGTGGACGTTAAAATATAGGGATTTGGCACATGGTTATGTCATAGTGTCTAGAGTGAAAAAAAATTTTGTCTAAGGAATGTCACCTATAGTCAGTATCACCTCCAACCTATCCCAAACCAATAGGTTGGGAGGGGATGTTACAATAAGTTATAACCCAATGTACATGGTGTAATTTCACCACCGACATGTGTTCAACCTGATCACTTAGTATAATTTACTTGCTCTAAAATTTACATCAACCATAAATAAGCATGTTTGTTGGGCATAAACATTTACATCAAGATATATATCACATTTCCCAATCATTATTTTCATGTATCATAATTCAATGAAATATATCTGGTTAGTTATTCCTAATCAATTAGGTGGTACCACTATTTTAATATTTTTATTTGTTATTTTAGTTATATAAACTACCCATGGGATGGTAAATATCATGAACTAAGGTAAAAAAACATACAACTAAAAATAAAAAGAGGCTCTTTATAACTTCAAACATGATATTAACTTAGTCCTGAAGAATTTAACGGAGATTAAATAATTCTTTTATAAGATTCCCCAAAAATGAAATAAGCTTCTTAACAAGTATTTGAAGAATCTATAATCCAATATATGAATTTTTTAATCTTTCCAAGACTACTTTTAAGAGAGGCATAAAAGATTGGGTGGGAGATTAATTAGAATATCTCTTTTACAAATTAACTCAAGAATGTATATCCAAAGGCACTCTATAAAGATTAAGTAAAACAATATGAGATTCATAAGGGGATATTTTATTTTATTAATTCATTTATTTTTAAATTAATTACACAAAAACTATTTTTTTTAAACTCTATATTATTTTTATTATGATAACATTGTGGATTATTTCCTTAAAGTATTTTGTGGAGGATGCCGTGTAATAAATGGATGAAGTATATGAGAGGATCAAGAATACAATTTATACATACATTGATAAAGTGGTATCTATAACCTAGAATACAAACATGAAACCAACCATTGATCAATGCATATAAGATGAGTTATTCCCCTGTCCCATTATAAAATAAATAGAATATGCCATTGTTCACAAAAAACAAGAATAATAGGACCCATACTACCCTCTACCCAAACCATTTGAGTAATTTATTATTTATTATGGGATGGAAATAAAGAAAATATGATGAAGGGTACCTCAATTTCTTGGGCAGCGTGAATAGTAAATGTAGGGCTATCACATTACTCAGAAGCAATAAAACATTTTAACTCCTATAATGTAGCTAGTGAAGTTTTCTGGGTTCATCTCATGAAGTTCCAATGAAAACAATAATTATTCAATAAACTTATTTTTTTTAGAGTTATAAATTTTTAATAAAAATAAATATTGTTAAGAAGTGTTTATGTGATAAAAAAATAAAAAAACATTAAATAGAGACTCATAGAAGGAGATATTACAAAAAATATATATATTTCTCTTAGACATAGTGTTTTGAGTACCATCACTATCTTATTCCAGTTAAACTCAAACTTACTCAACATTTATGCACCACTGTATATATGAATTTTACTCACTAAATCACTGAAAGTGTTAATACCAAACTCATCCATGACCCTCGAGTGAGCTGAAAACACACCTACTTCATTGAAACGAAATAAAAAAATCAAATCCAAAATAATACTCTATTATTTAACATAGAATAATCTAGTATCTAGTCATCAATTGTTCACTAAGGACCCCCCAAGATAACCTTATGAAGCAATGGAATATGATGAAAAAATTATAACACATGTGCCTAAATTATAGTATTGAACTTTATTTATTAATAAAACTATAATAAAATTAACATTTTATTATTTTAGGAAAAAATCTTAATTTTGTAGGGTGAATATTGATTTTCAACTAACATGGTGAAAACAAGACAAAAATTTAGTTTTTAAAGTGTCCTTTAGAAATGAGCTTTTATAAAAAATAAAAATGTAGTGTTTAAATATTGACCCTTTAATTTATTAAAATGATGAATAATATTTTTAATTAACAATTTATTAAGAATAAATTTAATAGAAATAAATATAATATAAATTTGAAGTAAAATGAAATATTTCTAGAAAACTATTTATTTTTTAAGATGTTTTTTTAAAAAATGAATAATATCTTACCATTTTAATTAATTAAAATAGTATTTAATGATTTATTAGTTAAATGAATTTTATATATTACAAATAAAAATATATGAATTTAAATTTATATAATTATGGTTACTAGTTATATAGTTAATATAATAAAATTTTATGCATTT
Organism: Viscum album; assembly: GCA_963277665.1. NCBI lineage: Eukaryota > Viridiplantae > Streptophyta > Magnoliopsida > Santalales > Viscaceae > Viscum > Viscum album. The sequence goes on along the minus strand of OY728150.1, from coordinate 2,053,007,355 downwards.
CTGGGAAAAACATTTTTTGACATGAATTATGAGTTTGTTTTTAGACAAAATTATTCCAATATTTTGAATATAATTTAATAAAATTGATTTAATATTTCTAATAATGTTAAAAATATTATTTAATAAGGTGAAATAATTTTTTTATAATGTATAGTGAAAAAATAAAAATTAATCAACACTGTTACAGTTAAAATGTGGTTTTCTGCGTTACCTATAATTCTGTTAAAATTAATTTTCCAGATGCATATAATTTTTATTTTATAATTAATATTTCAAATTTATAATTGTTATTTCCAAATTATCAAATAAGTCTCATTTTATTTTTGTCTTAATGGGTTAATTACCTAGGTTAATAAACTAGTTTTTGTGTTGAAAACTAAAATAATAAAAGCACACTTAGAGGATAAGGGAGTAACTTGTTTTAAACTTTTTTATTTATTTTTTACTTATTTAGGTATGGTTCGACCTTAAAATCCTTGAAATATATTACATATCATTACTGGAGGGAATTTTGGTTATAGTGACATCCCATTATTGAATAGTTTCGGCTATTTACAAAAAATGTCACTCCTCCAAAATTATAAAAGGGGAACTTCGTCCCCAAATTTATTCACACATATAAAGCCCTTAGGATGAAAAAAACCTAAAAATTATCTCCCTAAAACCCTTATCAATATTAAATAGATAACTTTATTCCAATTATTCCATATCTAGGGTCATGAGGAAGAAATCCAAAATGAGGATTCTCTAAGAGAATCTAATTTTCTTATGCAAGTTATTTTTCTTTTTTCTTATTTCACGACCATAAATTATATATTAACAGTTAAAATATAATAATACCATTATATACCATATAATGAAATGTTATTATATATATGGAATAATATTTATCCATCTACTTCTCCATGAAATGGGAAACAATGAAATTGCTTGTATGTATGACATGTTACCACATCGTGAACTGATGATATTTGTTTTTAATAACCAACCAAAATTGTTATCATAAGGATTTAAATAATGAATATATATAATATCAATGTTATTATATTTATTCTGTAAAATTAATATTTCATATATTTCCATACAATTTCACCCATTAAAGGAATCATATCGTCAGTCGTGTGTGTGTACGACCTTCCGTCTCAACGAAGCAATGTGATTCATTTTCTCTGTAAAACATTAAAAATGGATAATAAATATATTTAGTGATTAAATATGATTTTTATAATATTAATTTAATTCTGTAGGTAATGGATTTATATTATAAATAGATTAATGGTAACTTTGAAGACAAAACATGCATGATAATACAAGGAAACTAACACCTAAAATAATGAAAATAATGAAATATTATTAACAAACAGGTTTTAAGTATTTATAATAGAATGATATATTATATTATAATTATTAATATTGCTATTTTATAAATAAATTAAAAGAATTAAACCCTTATATATGTGGTTAAATACCATTCAGCTAAAGGGAAGCATAAGGTAATGTATATCATCTCAATTTCCATTTCAATGAGACATATTTATTATTATTCACCTATTCACTTTTATATGGTTTATATACTACCCCATTGCTATAGTTTACATGAATACCTATTCATTCATGAAGGTTAATTTTCTTAATTCATGTTTACTTTTCAATGGGTTACGATTTGAATGATTCCAAAGAGGTAAGAACCTATTTTACAATCTCATTTTTTGGGATTGCTTTTACTATCAATAATAGAATCATATAATTTATTTTTCCCCAGTCTGAAAATTTTTCTTATCCACTAGATATTAAATTATTTTCTATATTGTCTACAAATTTTCATCTCTTTTTTACTTAAATTAAGTAAATAAATGTTTAAGTGAAAACTGATATTATATCTCTTTAAAGAGGGAATATTATCCATCTATGTTAATGATCATCATAATTATTTTAAAAAATGAATTTTATTTAATAATATTATTTATCAACGAAATTTTATGTTATCCTTGAATTTTTTTAAAAAAAATTAATTAATATTTATTTAATTTTTCAAAAGTACATTTTCAAAAAATGGTCAAAATGACTGTTTTTTACATATACAGTTATTATTGAATTCCCCACTATCATAACCATTTTAAAAAATTAATATTATTATACATGTTTTAAATGGTTTTAAAAATTAAATTATTTTATGAATTTTTTTTGTATTTCACTACCATTACTTTTATTCTTATATGATTTATGATTTAATTAGAAAAACATATATTCCCAATTAACAGATGATAACCTCTCATTTATTGGTTAATTTTCTGATTGTTATCAGTCTCTGGAGATAATCAGTTTATTACAATAATTTTTCATTTGGAATTACATTTCTCTTAAATATTAATATTCTGTGTTTCATGGATATGATTATTTCTTAAACCATATACAATTTTAACATATGGTGTTTACTTTCAAGGTTTATTAATTAATAGGGTAAATATTGTTAAATTTAGTATTCTTTACTCAATACAGATATTTATTGATGAGGAATATTTTTTATAAATTAAATATATCATTTTATATATAAAGAATTCGTTGAATTATTAGTGTTGGGTGGGTTCTAGATTTATATTTCCCTTCGATTGATAAGTCTCATGATGAATGTTAGAAAAATTAAACGGGTTTTCCCCATAGTTTCAAACTATCTTGTGAAAGGTCTTGACTATATAGATATCATGATTGATGAGATCATTATATCCAAAATTAAAATATTTCCTTCATTGATAATTTGGTTATTATTATCAAGGATATTATTTCATTAATATAGTACATGGAGTCATTTTTCTCTCATGTTATTTATTAAATTGAATTTATGTTCAGATATTTACCTCAAAATATTGATCATTCTTTGTAAAATTAATATACTAAAGTTATGGATTAAATGTGATGTGTGTTATTTATTTAACTTTCCATATTGATTATGCATTATTGATTCATTATAGCTTCTTCTATAAGTAATCCTTACTGAGAATTTTAGGTCACCGTTATTTTGTTTCCTTTCTTCTAGATATGTAGAAGATTTATTTGAATGAGTTCAAGGATAATTAATATTTTCCATTACAATGTTTTATATTTTATGTCTGATGTAAAATGTGTATCATGTATTACTCATTATCCCCAAGATCAAAAAATTGATCGGACAGTCAGGTCCCCCCTTTGTATCTACACTAATGTAATAAGTAACCAAAAACAATACGCTATTGGGGTTGGGGTCATTACATTAGTGGGAGAAGTAAATAGTTAATATTATGGGGGATATTCATTATCACCAAACACTAGTCTGTTTAATTATTTTAATTCTCATAGTTATATTTAAACATTTAAAATATAAAACCAAAAGTACTCAATTAAACCAATCATCACCTTTCTTAAAGAAGAACTTATATTAGATCTAAATTATCATTAATAATAATTTCATAACATAAAAAAGGTAAAAATGAACATAAACATGATAGAAATAAAATAAAAATGATATTAAAATTTATAACTAAAATTTAGATAAAAATAAACTACATCAAATCATATTTGAAGTCCAATGATATTAATACATAAAAATGGAATAGTGAAATGAATTTATAGACTTATATGGCTTCATCATTATCCTTTTAAACTTTATTATTTCATATCTCCTCACATAGATCCCCTCTACATGGGATATGTGGTACTAATTTTAGACAGTTATCGATTCAAGTAGATTAGTTGAATTTTAAAATTATTTTTTTAAAATAAATAAGCCATTCTATGTTTAAATTAAATTTAATCCCACCAAGAAATGAATTTCTACTTTTTAATATGACATAAAAGGCTTTTATTGGCTATATAGCGTAATTGGGAATACAATATTCACCTTGAGATCACTTTAGATATGTAGTGGGGAAGGTTAGTGAATCTTATGCGAGAGGGTAGTAGAGAGAATGATTATATTAAATGTTTTTTAACTAGATATTCAAACATATGTGATCATTTTATTCTCATTTAATATGATGAATCATAACATTCACTTGAATTATTCTTATATAGTGTTTAGATATAGGGGTTTATTCTGTTATGTGACACATTATAGCCAGATGATTCATATGTGAGGTTGTAGTATAACCTATTTCACATGACACAGAGATACATTCATTCTATCATGAGTTTTGTATAACACTAATAATTCATCAAAATCTACTCATGTGGCAATTTCAATACTACATATTGAATTTAATTATCTATAACACACTAATATTTTAATATATTAATTCTTATAAATGATCCAAATATGATTGGTAGCTTTCTCCAAACACAACATCGAACTAAAATGAAACTATGATATATTTAAATAAAATATAAAAATTTAATTATGTTTGTTAAAACCTAGTCCTAGATTTAGAAAGAATTAATATGAGTAACCACATTAAGAAATATTTTTTGAAATAAAATAATTTCTACTTTTAATATGATTTTAATTCAATTATTTTAGCTAAAAGAACAAATAAAATTATTTAATGATTAAAAACAAATTTTTATATAATTGATGTATTATTTAAAGAATATAAGTATACTATCATTATATAATAATGAAATATATTTCACAATAGGAATAAAATAATACCACTAAATTAAATAGTAATTAATATGAAATAAGAATAAATAATAGTTAACAATTTAAAAATTTATTTTCTGATATAAATAGTTTTCCACTATATTTTTGGATTTCATTTAAATATTCAATTATAATATTTTGTAAATTTAATATAAAGAAATTAACACCAATTTTGGATTAATCATAATAATATAATCTTATGGAGTATTTTAGAGACATTTCTAATGAGATTTTTTGTTAGGTAAAATTATCATTTTGACGAATATCATGAATTTAATAACTATATAAGTATAAATTAAAACTTCAGGGAACCTTTTTGAATAAAAAACATATATTATAAATAATACATTTTTATTTTAAAAAATATGAACCCATATTTCGTATTTTAGAACATTAGAAATATTTTCTAAATAACTATTTTAAATACAATATTAACTTTTATTTTAAAATTAATTTTTATCACTTTTATAAATTGAATAAAATTTATTGGATTTGAAATTTATATTAATTGGGTCAAAATTATCTAATAAATATTAATTTATTTATATGCTTAAATATAAATTTACCTTAGGTAAAACCTAGTTACCGTGGTAAAATTTAAACTAGTAAATGTAAGAATTCAATGGCTATAGGGGTTGAAATAAGAAAAAAAACAAATCTAGAAATGCGTATAAGAGGTTTTTGAAGACTTTATCGCTTCTAAAATCAATTATTTTAAATTTTTTATCCACTTTACATGATTAAAATGTGCCCCATTAATATCAAGTTGACCTATTTTGAAAAATGTCTTTCTCACCACTTATAAATTGGGCCTCTCATCACCTCTTAAAGGAACTCCTATAAATTAGGCTTCCTTTAGAAAAACATCCCATTTTTCCATTCCATAGAATAATATTTTACTCTCTTGAGCTTCTGGTTAAAATATATTATCATATGTCATCAATTTTTAGGTGATCTTCTAATGAAATATCAATGTGTTCAACATTAGTAATCATTTTTACCAAACTAATTTCTTTTGTATTATTATTTTCCAAATATAATTTTTATGTAACTATGAAATTAAATGATTTATTTTCACATAATAAATTTTATTAGGTAATATTTATAATTATTAATAAAATTTTCTCATTTATATTAAGATGAATTAAAGTATCATTCATGCATTGTGAAAACTACCATATACATGACCCAAATTGTTAAACTTTCTTTAACCACCTTAAACGTATGATATAAAAGTAAAATTTAATAAATAATTAAAATATTTATATAATGTTTATTATTATTAAACAATAAAACATTTTACTCATTTCTCCCATTATATGGAAAACAAAATCATAATCCATGTGTAAGTGTGGACTACCGCCTCTATGGAACAATTTATTTTTGTCTTTATTTTCAATATTTCCTTAAATTGATAGTCATAGGGATGGGTTTAAAGGAAATATATGTTTTTTATTATTTAATAATGTTTGTATAATGATAAATTTGAGAACTTATTAATGATATTATTAACAAATTATCATCATTAATTTAATTAGATAAACCAAGCATGCTAAGAGGATAATATTTTATTCAAATTGTGAAATATTTTCATATCCCTTAATTATTTTTATAATTAAATAAAATTATGAAAAACTGTACCTATAAACACTAAAAAATATCATTATTCTTCTGTTATAATGATATTACGACTAAGCCACCTCATAATCATCTATTAATCATTGATGGTTCATGTTTGGGTCGGTTTAACCACCTGATTTAACAATACTATGATTTTATATCACGAATTACTATAAGAAATAAATTAGTTGTATAATATGATATAAATATGTAAATAATATTTTCTAATATTTATATATGAACATTTAACTCATTAATTAAGAAATCAACATTTCATTATTAAGAATCTCCAAAACATGATCATCATCGATTCCATATTATGGTTTGTAACCAAAACCACCATGGAATGAAAGTATACCTTTATAAATATCATGTAACATATATTATTATACTTTTCATTATCTTGTCATTAATTATTTTTTAATAATAATGAATAACAACACAACTTTTATTATTCTAGTTCAATGCGATAAATATTACATACACCTAGGGTTGAAAATGGATAAAAACAATATACTATTTTTTTGTATCGAATGAATTTAAATGAGGAGTATAAAAGGTTTATAGTTAGGAATATTATTCTTTTTAATTTATTTAATGAACATAATTTAATTTTTTAGGGGTTTTGGTGCAAATGCTGAATGAATCATGATCGAGGTAAGGGTTTTCATCTCAAAATTTTCTCTTTTAGACATGTTTGGTATTATACAATTATTTTCATTTACATGGTGTGTTTACTACATATTTAAGATATCATTTCATGAATTATATTTTTATCATGGAATTTTAATTTCAATTACAAACCAACCATTTCAATGTATTTTCATTAAAATGTTACTCAATCCATAAGGGTTTTCTTAGTCTCAATTATTATATTTCGAGACAAGTTACATGATATAAACCATGTTTTCTTTACATGGTGTTCAATTTATTCACTATCCATAGAATGTTGTATACTTCATTTCCTTATAATTAATGATATAAAATACTCATAATCATGTTCTTTTTTACAAATTTATTTTTACTCAAGTGTTACCCCAGTCATAAGATTTTTTGGAAACTAAATTTTCATTCACCGAGTTATGATCGTTCACTTGGACTTATTGAATATATGTTGGGTACATTCTAATATTTTATTTTATTATGTCGTATTATATCATTGTTAACATTTTTATAAAAAAACACCTTTTTAATTTTTTCTTTCTTTAAGAGTATTTTTCTCAAGAGGGATTTTAATAACTGAAATATCTTTTCATTGAGTGATATTATTTCATCTTGAACTTTTCTTTTTCGTTCTTGGGTTCTCAAAAAATAATTTTTTTATTAGATAGTAATTTATTTACGTCAATGGATGAAAATAAATTTTAATAGAAATTTTTTTGTAAATCCATTTATAGTGTGATTTATGAAAAAGCATACTTTTTGAATAATAAAAAGTGGGTTTCCATTAATTTTTAAATGTTTTGTCTTCATCTCCTATTTTTTCTGAGATATAAGTTATGGATTTTCAAGGAACCATTATTAGAGAATCATTTTTAAATTAATGGTTTCTAAAATATTCCATGTAAATATTTCAAAAGAATCCTTTGATATCAACATGTAAATTTTAATTTTACATTAATATTAAAAATGATTACTAAAAAATATTTTTTTGTTTTTGCTTTTATTTTCCATATAATTTTCAGAATGATTAACTATAATGGAGTTTATGTTCCATAATTTATCTTCATATATATATATATTATAATTTCTGTAATTGAACTCATGGTATCAACGAATTGTATTCTGGATCTCTTCTTTTGTGATACTGGTCGAAGAATTATTTTTGAAAGGGTGTTTTTTATTTAGGTCAACACCCTTATATGTTTTCTCCATAAAAATGGGGTTTCTTTATTTTGAAACCATCCACATTCTTTCTATATTTGGCTTATGATCATGTTATCCATTTTGTTAACATGGGGTAATGTATTATCATACTATATATTGTTATTATAATATGAATGAATATTGGCATGTTGACTATTTATTTCATAAACATCCCCCTTATTTATATGGATGGGTTATGATCCTATTATATCAATTATTAAAAAAAATAATTGATATCTTTATGATTATTGACTACTAAAATATTTTTATTATGTATTAAATTTTTTTACCTTTCATTATGAGTATTTTCTTGCTGTTATTCAGTATGAGGTTCCTTAGGGAATGATATTAAAATTATTGTTGACCCCTTTGGCGAATTCATTGTACAAAATCCGGCGATGGTTGGGGTATAGAATTATATATCCCCTCATTTAATCAATAATTAATATGATAAAATATTTTTTGGTTTTTGGTGCATAATTATTCTCATAACACAATAATGTTATTTATAAGGCCATTAAAACATATTTTTGATGTCTTCAATTGTGCATTCCATCAGTATGAGATCAGTATTATTAATATCCATGATATCATTTATTATAATGGATATGTATTTTTTGTATTTTTAGTTGATTATGAATTCATGTTGTTCACATATTCCCTCAATATTATTTATTCTATGTATATTCCATGATTACCTCAGTTCTATTTTCCCATACGGATCATTTGTCCTCACCATTTCTTATATTTTCATTTCCTCAGTTCATGATGTAACACAAGATATGTCTAACTGGAAATATTATGTGGAAAATTTGTGGGGTATATTAAATACTCCATATAGATTTATTAGTTTCTTATATAGGGGAAAATATCCATTAGTTGGGAAGGATGTGGGTTTTCCTAGTTAATTTTTCCCTAATTCCCTAATGCTCTAAACCTAAAATATATTGAGATTTTATATTGTAAAATATTTTCATTAAATAATGTAATTATTAGAAAATTATATCTATAAATTTATATTTTTTATCAAATCCAATATGTCATGTATGTGTATATGAGCATCCGAAATGGGAGTGCAGGTATTGGTGTTATATTCTCAATTTCATCACACTTATCCCTTTTCTTGACCAATTTTATTTTCACTTTACCACACCTTGGTAATTTAATTGCATATAGAATTTATAAAAGTATAATTAATTATATATATATATATATGTATAGACTCTTTTAATATTCTATATATTTGAAAATTACTTCTTAATCACACATCTAATGTTTATACTTAAAATTTAGATAACAAAATAGAATCAAAGTATGATTTTTTCAACATTAATCCAAAAAATATATTTCAGTTTAAATCCATGATATTAAATACATGTTCAATTTAATTCTATATTATTCAAAAAGTATCAAAAAATATATTTTTTTCCCATAATTAATTTAATTATGGCGTTAATTAACATAGAAATATCATTAATAATATTAGAAAAATTATCTCTCATTAATCCCCCAAACTGAAACTATTGAACTCTTGAAATTTTTTCAAGGAATTAAAAAACCAATAATAAAATAAAACTATAATTATAAAAACTAGAAGATTGAAATTAAAATATTCAAAAACCATTGATACTATCATGACTCATAAATAATTCAAGCCCACTACCGACTTTATCTCCCTTAGGTTTTTGTTTTTAAAATCAATTTTAATCCACTACATGAAATACCACACTTTTAATATACCCCCCATCACTCAATGAATATATGAAATAGAGCTGTGGTAATTTTAAAAGTGAATGTGATATTTTTTTTTTAAAGGTCATAATCTTTCCATTGAAAATTTTAAATTTTCTACCCATGTTGAGATTAACTAAGCAATATTGGGGTTAAGCAGCATGTGGGATTTAAATGTGACAAATCAGAGGAAAGATTATATTTTTCATCTCTAAAAAAAATTAACGTTAAATTTTCTTAATATAGTAATAGTTTATGTAAACCTACCCATATCCTCCAAAAATTATCACTCCCAAAAACTTTTCCACTTTTTATTTTTTTTCATGGATATAATAATGAATAACGATGAGAAATCCATCCTCTTATCTCTATTTTCTTGTATATTTTATTATTTTATTATATTTTGTATATGTATAGATTTTTTTTCATATACACATTTATTATTGAATAAACATGGAAATAAGTGTAATACTGGTGTATTTTATAACATGATTACACTGCTCAAAATAGATTTGATAGATTATCCAACTCAACTCAAAATAATTGAACTTCTTCCATGTAATCTCTATGAACAGAACATGTCCCCTACTATTAGATATAATTATAACAAGAAATGTGGTAAGAGATGGTGGGTGGGGATATAAATGGATTATAATGTATCTTACCTAATATATATGTCATGATTCTTGAGTCTTAATGAGGAAAAAATGTTAATGTTTCTTGAAAAATAGATTTTGAAGGGATTTTCCAAAATAATGATTGCCTCAATCATTCAGAACATGCATGAATATTAATGTTTCAAAAAAGAATAAAGGAACGTTATTATTTCAATATATAACCATATTCAGTTAATAAATGGGTTATGAGGAAGAATACATAAATTTGGTTTACAATGTCTATTAGGTTGAGGATAGAAATTATATAAATAAATTCATTGATTGGGAACTTATTTCAATATTACTAAAAATATTTAAAGTTCATTATAGTGTTGAAAAACTCACATAAGTAGTCATTTAAAACAAAAAAACCAAAACTATAAAAATAATAAAAATAAGAAATATGTTTTCTCCTAACAAGATAAAATTTGGTTAAAATTTAATAAATATAAAATCACCAAAAATTGAAACAAAAAATTATACAATTTCTATAAAATATAGGATGATATTTCTTACCTAACACATCAAATAATCCACTACTTAATTTCAACAATGTTCACACAATATATGAAGCTACTAAACAAGTGTTAAATAGTAATATAATCTAGTTATTGTTTACGAAAACCTTGTGTTAGTTTCAAAATTTCATTCCTTTATAGTCTTATAAGAATAATTCAGAAAACAAAATGATACATTTATTTAGAAAAATAAAGTTAAGAAATGGGGAAGGGAATGAAATCTTGGAAAATTTCCCAAGTACTTGGTGTGTTTCTAATTACCTGAATCTTTGAAGATATATTATAAATACCCAATTTTGACCAAGGGATGTATTTATTTAATAATAAATAATACCAATAATTTTTTCCAATATATGTGAGTGGATACTATACGTGGACTACCTCATGAATAGATATCATCAAACTAAATCTTAGAGGAATTGAAAATAAAATAATCTGTGAGTGTAAGAACTAAGGGGATACATATTTAGAAATAACACCCCCATTTGTTGTTTAGTTTGATGTTGAGGGAGTATTGGATTCACCGAAGGTCATATGGAAGCTTATTTATCTTCATATGCCATAGTGATGTTATTTTGATTATAAGATATATTTAGTTACATAAATAAGAATTCAACATTTAAATCATGGGAAGAATCAATAAAATATTCTCTTTATAAAATATTAAACAATATGAAATGAAATATACATGATCCCCTAATTATTGTTGGCTTGTAGTTTTGTTTCCACTTGCACAACCACTCAAAGTTATTAGATTAATTTTAATTATATTACTATTCTCTCCCCAGTGGAGGGATTTTTTTCACAATATTTACTTTTTGTGGATGTTTTAATAAAGACTAAATAGAAAATAGAAAATAAATAATTTCGAATATAATTTATGTTAAAGAAAAAATAAAATTATATGGGTAGTAATAAATATTCAAATCCCTTTAGTGGTTAGTCCATATGCTCTAAATCATTAGTGAATACATTGGGAAGGATTTATATAGGAGAGAAAGGTGGATACACAATTATTTTTTTAAATAAAACTATATCATTTTCTTCATATTCATTAAAGGAATACACCTAATATGTGGAATCCCTATTTTAAAAATAGAGAGGATAATTTTCAAAATGAGTTATAGAATTGATAAAAATAAAAAAATCAATAGGTTTATAACCTCTCACTAATGTTTCAACCAAAATATATTGTTTTATATAGATTGAATATGGTATAATTATTGAAATGTGTGGGGGATAAATATTTTTACCTATTTCATCCACCTCTTCTATGTCTTATGAAGTAAAGAACCTGGGAATCTTTTTATTTTTTTAATTATTTTTATTATTTTCTTCATTAATTCATGGATAGTGGTAGCCATTTTTGTTATAATTTTCTTTAATTATACCATAGAAGTTTATTTTTGAAGTTTTTTTATTTCAGTAGAAATGATCTAGTTACTTCATTTTTAATTTTCTTCATTTCTAGTTCTTATATAGCTTGTTGGTATGGGGGAATGTTTAGTTGTTGATGAATCATCCCATTGGTGTATAATGATTCATCTTTCCATACATTGGTGAACACTTTTGGTTTATTATAATTTTCCATTGATTTTCACCTTGTGAACCTATAGTAATAGAGATTAATTAGCTCCAAATTGTTTATTTATGTGCGAATACATGACCTCTATAGGGATTTTGTCAGTCTTGTAGAATTAGTGAAATAAATATTAACCCATTGTTTAATAATTCTCACCCCTTAAATTTTATCTTAGATCTAAATTAATAAATAAATAAGTAAACCAAAAAAACAAACAAAAGATAAAAAAGAATGAAATAATTCAAATGTGTGGAGGAATAATATAATGATCATATGGTTCTATTTAGTGCATTCAAGTGATACATGCCTATTACAAACCCTATAAGAAATATAATAGATTATAACGCCATGAATATATCTAGGGAATCTAACGAGGGTATTATCATGAAAATCCAATCAAAACACTATCTATTTAACACAGTTATTAATGTTTACATTATATTTAATATTTAAATAAGAATAAATGGGAAAATCTATGTGATATAATGTGTACATAATGAGAAACATGTAATGCAGACTCAAAAAAATAAGATTTTATGTTGATATATGTTACACCTAAGGACATTTATTGGAAAACAAATAATATATCACACTATTCTGTATCATAACTACTCAATATTCATAATCTAGCATATTTAGTAACTCTTATCATTGAATCATTGAATGTGTAACGAAAATATCTTCCAAGGTCCCTTCAGTGAACAATACTCCCACCTCCTTCGTATGAAACTAAAAAAATACTCATCTCCTAAAACATACTCTACTTGTTTTCCTATAATTATCCAGCATCCATTTATCACTTAGTCAACAATGATCCCCATGGATAACTGAGTGAAGTAATGTAAAATTATGAATCAACTAGAGAAGAAAGAACATAAAGGAAATGTGGAATCACTATCACCAACATATCCACCTTGTAAATCATTTACTTCAATAATTTAACATTAAACATTTGAAATATAAAAATAAATGGACTCATGTAAACCGTGCCACACTATTCTTGGAAAACCCCACAGGTTATCTCCCTATGGTAGTGTAGGTAAATATAAAAACGAAAATAGAATAAAATAAAAAGGTATAAGAAAATGGATAGAGGATTAATAAAATAAAAATTATATTAAAAACAAATAATTAAAATATATAAAATTATATAATATATCAATCCATGTCCAAAGGCCATTGGTCTGAATCTATCCAAATGGTATAGGGAATTAACATTATATTCATTATTTAGGTTATTGTTTATTATAGTAAACATAAATGTTGTGCATATCATCTCCTAGATCATCTTCATGTGGAAAATTTTAGGGTAGAAATTTCTTCACGGAAACATATCATGAATCTTACCTATTGTGAAAAACTCTATTAATTCATCACATGATCATAATATTCTATTTTAATGGATGATGTCCAAATATAAGTTAATATAAATATTTCCTGATTTTGGCAGGCTAGTTGAATATGAATTTTATTTATTAAAAATTCATAATCCCTCAATTTTGTCCGTAATTATTAATTTATAAAATGTAGATTTATTTTTGGGTTTTAAATATCATGTGAGGGGCTTGGATGAGTAACAAAGGGTGATATAGAACACAAGTTTCACATTGGATATAAAATACAAAAAATGGAGGGGCAGGGAAAAAAATATTACATGAGAATATGTTAGAGGAAATTATTCTCAAATGTTTTGATTAACTATAAAGTAAAAAATATTTGATCCATTGAGTGTGTATCTGAATCCTACATAGAGATAGATTTGGCCTAACTCAACTTATGTAACATGTGTAAGGAATAGTGATTATTACAAGAGGGAATATTTCATCTAGCATAACTTCCATTTATTCATGTTTAATTTGAGGTGGTTTTATATTCATTTTAATTATTCAAGAAAATTATAAATATGTAGGAGTTTATTCAAATGTTTGACATGTTTTATCAAGACGAATAATATGTATTGTTCTATATGTGGTAGTTTTACCAAGTTTGATGTAGCATTAACTCTTATGTGAACACTATGTCACACTAATAATTCACACTTAGTGATTTATAATGCTATTTTGATGAAAAATAATTTCTTGGTTAATTTATTTAATCACACGTACACCATTATCATCTACTACACCACGGAGCTTCTAGGCAGAGTAGAAATTTGTGATGGGTCATGAACAACTCTTCTTTTTGTCACGACTGAATATGAATCCTATATTTACATGATGATGAATTTTATGATAAATGGAATTAAATAAAAGAATACTAACAATGGATAAACTCTTGAATCAAATAACATGATTTTCACATATTATTTTTAATTTCATTAAACATTTAAAGAATTACCTAGAAAGAAATTATTTATTTGTTTAGGGGCCTAAAAATAGTTCTATGTCATACCATTAATGAATTATAGAAATCAATATTAGATTCCCTCTAGCAGAGATCCATAAAAGTTCCCAAAATATCTCAACATTGTTGTAGGAATCTCAGAGTGCTAGCACGGTAGATCCTATCCCTTGCATTTTCCATCTTTGATCTCCTTGAGAATAACTTCTAAAATATTATCCTTAATCTTTCTAGGATCAAGAGTGGAAGGTGGGTAAGATCATGTCCATTCTTGATATCTTTTTTAGAGAAGGGAACTCTGTAAGGCTTCGAAAGGACTATCTGAATTTCATTACGTAGGACAAAAGAATTGAATTGGATCTCTTAAAAAATAAAATAAATGTTTTCATATACTACTAGGGTAAGAGATAAGTAATCTCATATGTTTCCTTTATTATTTGTTTAATCTATACTGAACCCCATGTCTATAAAAATAATATTATTATTTATAACATTCACTAAACTCGTGAATAATATTTAATATTATTTTTCCAAATAATATTCAATACATATTATTTCTCATTAGACATTTAAACTCGGCCCACCATTCCTTTAAAATATTTATTAGTTCTTCAATAATGACTATTTTTTTATAAATATCATTAAATTATTCATTAATAAATAAATAATTATTATAGACATGAATTTTAAATTAAATATTTGTTAAATATTTTTCTCATAAAATATTATATAGAATAATCGGTGAAAGAATATATTGGATCAAGAAAACATGAATAATTATTAACCAGCATGCTAGAATAATATTTATTCAACTTGGTACATAATTATTAATAATATATTATTTTACTTATATTTTGGATACAATTATTGTGCGACCCTCTAGGACTCTTTTTTAGTGGCATTAGGTGAAGTATCCAAAAGTTCAAGGATGGTGTCTTGAAACATGCCAAGGAAACAATAGTGAAAGAAGTTAGTACTAAAATGACATAATACCTAATATGGGTGCTTAATATATAATATAATCTCTTTATTATGATATATCAAATCAATCATGTTTCATGGCCGTGATATAACCCTATGTTCCTGATGTCTCTTTCTTTGAATTTTCATAAATTGAACTTGCCTATAGAAAACCATGGCCAAGGATTTATTTTGGATGTATCAATTCCATAATAGGGAATGATATATAATATTTTTTAAATAACTAAAGGGATAAATCTTTTCTCTCATTACTCATAAATGAAATATTACTCATGATTCACCCAATGAAATATACCTCACCATGAACATATGCTTTCTCGGTTTTCAGAAATACATAAAAATACAAAACTTTTAATTCTCATTAATGATTATCTTAATGTCTAGGGAGGAACGCACACATCTATGTATAGAGTCATCCAATGGCACATATAAATGTTTATTTCCTGCTGGCATGTCTAGTTCTTATTATATCCCACAATAGATATTTACAAGGGCGTACAACATGAAAAGGTTCTACAAAGTCATTTGATTCTCCACCCCAGATAGATTTAATCATTTGAGTCCCTAAAATGATATCATTTAGTTATAAAACATGTATTTAATAATGTTTTCATTTGAACCTATCAGTTATCATCATTGTGGTGAAATAATATGACCTTTATGTGCGATAACTGCTCTTATGACATTATCATATGATATGTTATGTAGAAGAGTAATCATTATGTGATAATGTATTTATTAACTTTCAAAAGAAATGAATATAGGTTTTCATAATGTGCATAGAAGATGGTTCTAGGGAACCATCTCCAATAGAATCTCAGTCCCACTAGATCTAAATACTAACAACCTTCAGTTAGTTATCTCTCATATTGTACTCATGCTTCTATTGATATAGGTCATTATTCAAGGGGAACTCTACGTTTTATTTTTTGGGAACTATTTATACTATAAATTCACCGTTTTTATAAAAATACCTCAAGAGACGACACTTATTGAGTATGTTCTTTTAAATTGGAATAACGTTGTCTCTTTTGAAAGATCCACCAATAAATTATTATGACAATACATTGTGACATGTCTTTTATTTCTAGGTACCACATAAATATTTTAAAAAAATGTATATCCAAATAAATTCTGTGGCTGCATAATAAGGTACATTATACTCGGACTCCACATTGGAATCAGAAATACTAGAAGCTTTGAAGTCTTCCATCTCACAGCTCTTCCGTTGAGATAGAAAACACACCCATACTATTACATGAGATCATTATAATATGTCTAAAAACTAGAATCAATATAATCACCAATTACTAGCTCCTTATATACTATATAAAACAAATACATATCCTTATCTTTTATCAGATACTTGATGATTGTCTTAATATAAAACCAATGAGTTATCCTCGATCTACTTGATATATTCCTACCAGCCACAATTCATAGGAAAAATCACGTCTATTAAATAATATGGCATACAGTATGGATCCTATCACCGAATCATATGGGGTTTTACTAATTATATATTTCTCTTTTTGTTTTTGGGGACACATTTTTTTAGAAATTTGTATGTCATGTGACATTGAAATTAATACAATATTATATTTTTCTATAATAAATCAATTTTGTATTTGTTCAATGAATATAATTTTAATTAATCCAATAAAAATCTTGGATATATCACGAATTATCTTTATCCCTTGAAAATAAGCATCTTCACCCAGGTCCTTTATGAAGAAAAACATGACCGACCAATCCTTAATAGACTATAAGACAAATATGTAATTTATAATAAGTATTTAGTCATTAACATATAATAATATGATAATGGGAACATTCCCACTAAAACTATTATAAATTCACGACTCACATTCATTAATAATGAAACAAAATTCTTTTATAGGTTCATCAATTAAAATGTTCCATGCCGTTGATTATTACTTCAATCTATAAATGGAAGTCTACAAATTGAAAAAAATTGGCATGACCTAGAGTCACAAACCCTTCTTGTTGTGTCATGTATACATATTTATGATGTTTCTCATTAAGGAAATATATTTTTACATCAATCCAAAAAATTTCATAATCATGGTAAGATTTTATAGCTAGTATATTATGGATTAATTTAAATATATAAAATAGTGAAAAGTATTCATAATATTCAATGTATTGGTGTTTCTTAAATTCTTTATCCATTAGCCTTTCTTAATAGTTCAATAGTTTACCTTATAAGTCACGTTTTCTCTTGAATTCCCATTTTCACTCTTTAGGCCGTACATCAACTAGTCTATCAACCAAAACCCATTATTGGTATAGATACATGTAATCTATCTTTAAATTCATTTCTTCTTTCCATATTGCAGATTTTGAACTATTTACTGAATCTCTGTAAGATAGATGCTCATCAATGGAAACCAATAATGAGTCACCATATTTGGTGACTGAAAACTATATGTATCTAGTTTTATTACCTCTCTAGTACTCCTATGTATTACTTTTGTTTCAAGAACTAATTCTTCTATGGGGTCTTATAGAATATAAATCTTTACCAAATTTTTTGTATGTTGATCATCAACTTTAATGAAGTAAATATTTCTCCCACTATTATTTTTAAGGATTTTATCCCTCTCAACAAATATGGATTATCTAGTGATAATAACATTCTTGTCTGAGGAGTTTTATATATATTACCGCGTTGTTTCCTTGGGATAACCTATAAAGTTACTTCTTGTGCTTGGAGGTGCTATCTTGATTCATGAGATGGATTTAATAAATTCCCCCAATCCACATCTACATGTATCAGAAAAATGGGTTTCCTTCCACTCTATAACCAGATGAGAATTCATTTTTCCACATTAGTTGGTACTGAGTTTTTTGTGTTTGTTGGAGTTTTTAATTATTATCCCCAAAAGGATAATGGTAGATTTGTTTGACTAATCATCATCCTTACAATGTCTACCAACTTAAAGTTCCTTCTTTCCCTAAAAAAATTCCACTATTGTGTGTAAGGTCTAGTTAATTAAGATAGACTCCCAAACTCCTATAAAAATTTGATAAACTCTTGGTTAATATATTCAATACATTGATCTTATTGAAGCTTCTTTATCTTCATTCCAATTTAGTTATGAAATTAATTTTTTAATTCTATGAATAAATTGAAATACTCAGACTTATACCTCATAAAGTAGGAATAGTCATATCTACTCAAGTAATCAGCAAAATTTCTGAAGTAATAATACCCACCTCTAGATTATACTAAAAATGGTTCACACGCATCAGTGTGTACCAATAAAAAAAAATATATATCCCTTTCACCACATACACCAAATTGTGGTTTGGTAATTTTTCCTTATAAACATGTATGAAACATTACAAGAGGTTTTATCTTAGGGGAGTCCAAATAATTATCTTGAAAAATAATTTTCAAACACTTCTTGTTTATCTGAACAAGACGGTGATGTCATAGTTAGGTGTTATATTAGTCATGTGAATATGATTTTCTATCTATTTACAAAACATTTTTTTTCATAATTTAATACATAAGTACCATTATTTAAATTCTTCATACCATAACATATGTGGTATTTATAAAGTAACTAACTTTTAATCCCAAACATAAATATAAAACTATCTACATATCGGCATGATATAAAAATTACATTCTTTGTAACCACTTTTAAATAATAAAAATCAATTAAAACCAATATCTTCTTTATTGGAATTTAAATCTGGCAGTCATAAAGGGATAAAACATCTATCCTTTCACCATTCATAGTTCACAAATCCACCTATCCTCTTAAAATATTTTGGATTCTACATGGTACCTAAATTTGGATACAAATGTGAGCCCCAAATGTTACATCTAATACCTAATGTGTAGATATTGAAAGATTATACGTGATAATAAATGCACATTTACCATCCCCTTACTTCAGGTTATAGTTTTTCTCCCATTCTCCTTTCTTAAAATATGTAAAACATTGTGCCCCTTTTTCCATTCCCTACCATTTTTTCTTCCTCTTCTTGGAAATATTGTGCTCAAGATATTTTCACTTGTGTGGAGTCTTTGGAATCATTTCATTGTTTTTACTTTTACTATTCACTATAAGGACCATGATTTTTTCACGCCACATGTTCTTATCCACATGGTGAATCAGAGTAAGATGTTTTGAAAGACCCTTATCATTATTTATCATGTTATAAGTATTAATAAAACTTTACAATATCTTGGGTAGTAAGGAAATTTTAATATATGTGTGAAAATCATCTTAGAATTTAATCCCTATGATGTATAATCATTTAATATATGCAATAAGAATGACTACATGAGTCCTTTATGGAACTGACTCTCTAAGATTAATTGTAAATAGAGAATTGGATATCACATATATCTCTTATCTCGAATTTTCTTGATTGATATCCCGAAGGTGAGACATCATGGAATATGAAACCATATCCCCATGTTTCATTAGAATATCATTACTCATGGATCATAACATGAAACATTGAACATAATAGGAATCCTTCAAATGTTTCAACATAGAGTGACAACTCTTCCACAATATCCTTTTAACTAGGAACTTTCGGAATTGGTTCTTCTAGCACAAATAATTTCCCTTCATGGAATATGATAATGTTTATGCACCTTTTCCATTATTGGAAATTTGTTACATTGATAAGGTTAGCATTATCAATTTATAAATCGAAGTGATATTTTTTATTTCACTATTTATATTATTTTCAAAAATAATATTAGAACATATTTTGTATATTATATTATAAAATTTAAACAAATAATAAAATATTATATTTATTAATCGCTCACTATTTATCGAAAACAAATGTCTCTCACCATCGACATTTGAATATCCTATATCTTTGAAATTCTAGTAGAAAGGGTTCATATTCCCATTCTCATCACACAAAATTTTGATGGTCAATAAATTTCAATGGTCTTAAGTAGACATTCCAAATTCCAACTGCATTGACTCATAGTTCCTTGATGTATTGAATAGACTCCACAATCCAAAAATCCTAAAATTAGATTTCCATAAAAATTTCCTTTAAATTTAGCATGTCCTACTTTTGTAGTCAACGATTGATTTGAAATAAGTTAATTATCCCCAAAACATAAAGTTAAAATCTTATAATAATTGAAATCCCCCAACATTGGCTAGTTAGGAACTTTGAACTATGGTTTTATTTTATCTAATTTAGTGGAAGGATATTCCTATTATATATATATAAGGGATATATATTTATAAAAAAAATTCCCAATTATTATATTTATTACATCAATTTTTAATATTAATTGGATTAATATAAGTTATTAACAATGTATTGAATAATATTTACACACAATCTAATTTATTTTTGTTTTATTTTTCATTCTTGTTAATTCATTAATTCCTATGATCATGAAAAAACATTGATAATGAAATAACCCTGAAAATTGATAGTAATAAAATAATAAAGTTGTATAGTAATTAGATTTTACTAAAGGATAGTCTATATAATGAATGATAATCTAGTTTTCAACCTAAGTGGAAATACCTTGAACCATTTATGGTTCTTTTTGCAGTTTTACACCTTTCCACATATGTATATCTCTTGGATTGGTTTATCCTTAGCTCCAAAATTGAACCACCTACACTAGCATAAAATCTCAAAATGTTAAATAAGATTTAACTAACATAATGGTGATGGGAACCAAAGTATTGGTTAAGGTGTAACACCTCAATATTTCATAGTATTTTATCTCTTCAAAGTAATTGAATAACTTGCACTGCATGCAACACTGAGTTCAAGCGCACCACAACTTACAAAACATGTCATTTAAAAAGGTTTTATGAATATTATTAACTGAATTTTTAATTTAATACACTCCCTTTAATTTTAGAATCCATATTATGTGTTTCTTGGACATAACATAAAAACAAATTCATTTTTCCAGATAAAAGAATTATTTTTTAAAATATGAAATTTTACATCCTTTTAATGGAGAAAAATTTTGAAAAACAATATTTGACACTAATATATATATATTAAATTTAGTGAAATTAAATTTTTCTTTATAACATGGACATAAATATTGTGTTTTGATAAATTTTTGGTACTTCTATAGAAACTTTCATATTTTGATGAATTGTGAAAAATACTAAATTTTAATTGAAAAAAATGTTTTTAATACAAATAATTTATAGTGTTAAATTATAAATTTGAATGGATTGGAAGTATAATTATATTATATTTTTATAATTTAATACAATTTAGGTCATTATAAGTAATTCACATTTAAATTTAATATAAACACATATTAGTCTATTGATAGTTTACTTTAAAAAACCCACTTTTGGTTTTGAAAATAGGAATTAATATTAAATTAATTAATGAAACATCTATGTTTTGAATTTGGTAAAATATAATTCAACTTTTAATTCATAATATCAAAATTATCTTAGGGTGAAGTTTTGTTATTTATCGGAAAACTTTCCATTTTTTATGAATAGTTAAAAACACTACGTTATTGTTTAAAACCAACTATTTATTTAAATAATTGTTTATTTTATTTAAATTTATTTTAAGTAAAAATAGATATATAATACATATATAAGTTCAATGAAATTAATTGGAGTCATTTTATAATAAAATTAGATATATACAATTTTATTGAATTTTTTAACGTCTTTTACCCACCTTCTAGGAACATTTGAAAATTTGTATAAAACTTAATTTTACCACTTCTATGAATTGAATTTAAAAAATATGAGAGACATGGTTGACATAAGTAGGTAAAATTTTGTTCAATAATATTAAATAACGTTTGGTGAATAGTAAATTTGGACTTTTATTTACCACGGTTAAATGAAAATAGGGTAATTAAAGGTCAAAATGATATTATAATTTTCCTAAGACTTGTCCTAATTCTATTGGATAAGTGTATTTCAACCCAAACCAATCTTAGGAATAAATTATGATCATTTTTTTCCACTTGGATTAGATTAGTACCTATATTTTTATTTCATTTCTAGATGAGTGAAATGTGTTATATTCAAATTTTAATAACTAAACCATTTCTAATATAGAGTTATAAATAAGGTAAATTCGACTAAAAATATTCATTAGAAATTTAAAAAAATTTCATAAATAATTTTATTTTATTTATAATTTAGGATATTAAATAATTAAAATTATATATGACACAATGATTATGCACTAATTACTTTATCATTAAAAGATTAAAATAATTGACATTATAAATATAAAAATTATTTTAAATTGAGTATTTTGATGCCATAAATGAATTTTATAGGCTAATAATACGTGTTAGTGTTAATTAAATAATTTTTTTTAAGTGATATAGTTATTATGAATTTAACAAAAACAAAATAACAAATAGTGTCAAAATTGACAAAAAATAGTTTTTAATAAAATATTATATAATTATTTGATATAATATTTCTAAAAATCAATGTTTCGGCCTACAGACTTATATAAGGTTATATATGTCAATAATTATTCACTTGAGGTTTTATTTATTTTTTTGTAAATTTATTAACCATTTATTATAATAATACTAGAGCACACGGTAAAAGTGATACAATTTTACTAATAGTTAAAACCAAAAGATAGAGTTAATATGGTGACCTAAACTTGTCTAAAACCTATTGGTTGAGAGTTATTAGACCCATACCGAACATATCTCCGAAATAAATCAATTTTTAGGCATTATAAAACAAATCTGATTTTATAGTAAAATTATATATCAAATTTTTCCTAATGTGACCCGCACCTCTCTTATAAAATGGTACTTCCCCTTCTCTCAAAATCGCACTTCCCAAGCCATTTGACTCAGCAAGCCACTACCCAAATATCTTTCCAAATTCCCTAAATTCATCCTATATTCCATACCTTTAGAATTATGACAACCTATGGGGCCCTTTTGATGAAACCAAAAGGAAACACTAAAGAAAAGTTAATTATTTTATCACCTCTTTAAAAGTTCTTTTCCTCTTCAACATTCTCTTTCTTTTTTATTTCCATACCAAAATAATAACTCCAGTACCTTCTACATACTGTGATGTTATTATAAATATGTTACAACCATACTTCTTATTCTATCCGTCCTATGAATGATAATGTCACCATGAGTGTGTACGTACGGCTTACTGTCTCCACGCTGTGGTGTAATTTGTTATTCAACACTATGTTTTTTGGATAGATATAATGATTATTAATTTGTAAATAATTAATTAAAATAACATGATAATTTCTATTTACCATTAATATACCATCCAATTCCACATATTTTAATAATTAAGAAATTTATATCATCGCTTGTGTGTATGTATGACATACCTTCACCACGATGCGATGAGATTCATTTCTAGGATCACCATTCAACGAGGATTATGAAAATATATATTATTAATAAGTATGTAATATATTACATAATAATTCTAATTTATATATATATATATACATACATATATCTTCTTCACTTACTTCCGTTCAATACGATATGAAAACGGAAACAATGTTTATGTGTACGTACGACCTACCATCTCTATAAACGGTATTTTCCATTTCATATATCTATCTATTATACATATTTATATTATAAATATATATTATATATAAAGCATTTGTTATATTCTGGATTTATTTAAATCATGATCTAAATGATACGATCAAGAATAACAAGTTAAAACACGTACGGAAAAGAAAGCGATTATTACCCTAATTATTAATTTAACATGGAAATTGTTATTAAATGGGTAGTATAAAGTCATAAATGAATCATGTATGATATAATAAATATGAATATGGTTCCAGTATAATTTAATTCATACTATTGTCAATATGCATGAGGTTAAACGTACCCTCGACCAAAGAAAAGTGCATAGTAAGGGTTAATTCCTCAATCTCATTATTATCCGAGATTGTTTATGGGTAAGTATTTTCAAGGACATATTTATTATACATGTACATGTTTCATAAAATAAATTTCAAAATTATTAGTTTAAGGTACACTTTAAATAAAATATTATTCTAAATGTTTTAAATTTTTATACTTCTAAATCGTTCTCATTAATGACCATATTTGCAAAATGGATTTAATGATTTATTCATACGGGTGTGATTTTTTTTAAAATGTTAATTCCTTTAAAAAAGTTTCAAAGTGGTATTAGACTATTTGATTCAAATATCCCTTTTAAATTACATTCATTATAAGTGTGTGACTTTTAAATGATTTCAAAAAAGGGTATATTTCATTAAAAACGTTTTACGGATCATTTTCAACTATGTCAACATCCATTACTAGATATTATTGTTGATTAAGTTTGATTTATTATAATACAATCTTTAATATTATATTTATTGAGTTATGTTATGATTGCCTATTTAAGGGGTATTTTAATACCCTTCAAGGTTTATGGTTGATGTTTTGACATTTCGTATGCTAATTTTAATACGAATGATTATGTTTTGTTTCTACATTTTCATACGAGGAATGGAGTGGACTTCGTAAGTGACTGGTGGGGCCTGTTATAGCCCTTTGATGCATCAGTAGGTCTCATGAGACAAACTAGTGTCTTGGAAAAAGTCCTTGAGTAAAAACTTATTTGTAGTCTTAGCTCGAGGCCTTGACTATGTGGTAATGATGTCCGATTATAGGAATTCCCTCATTATAAAATTACTTATTACTTGTTCTTATTAAACTAGTAGAACATCCTTGTGCATGTTTATGTGGTTATGTTTGAATTATTTTATTCATATTATTTTCATGTTTATGTTTAAAAGGATATTTTTATGTTACACATCTTGCCTTAAAATTTTATATCTTCCCCAAAAATACATACTCCTACTAAGCATCTGAGATCACCACTTCCTTATGCATTGTTTTTTAGAAGATTCCAAGAAGTGTATTAAGTTTTATATGTAGGGTTAAGCTATGGGAATAAAAAAATTACCAATATATTTTTTATGTTGTGTTTTATGTATGATTGTGTAATGCAATGTTCATGTATGTAATCTATTTTTCATGACTGCTAAATTGATCAGTCCTTTGGGGCTTGATTCCTTGTAATCATACCAAAGTATTAATATAATGCACTGACTCTAGGATTTTGGGGTCAGGGTGTTATAGTGGGTACTAGAGGAAGTTTAGTACCAACCATGGAAACTATATTTAGAAAAAAAAATCTTATAACATTACCCTAAGATAGACTTTGAGGATTAGTATAGAAGAACTTCCTAGAATTTTGGTAATGTAGAGATTTTGTGTATTTTCCAACAAATACATCCATGTCTGGATATGAGCAGGTAGAGGCAGCACTAATACAGACGCACCTAGGGGTGAAAATTCCAACAAGGAGTTTCGGGCTTGACACGGGGTATCCTGGTACATGACAATCAGCCTTGCTGCACTCTTGGTTACAACACTATCGGGGGATATGCATAGGATAACTCACTTTTTCATTAAAAAGCCTTAATTAAAGATTTAGGAACTAGTTGCTTCCTCAAAGAAAATTATTTTTATATTATAGATTATATGAATAATTTTGTCAATTTATGTTAGGTATTTTACAAGTTTGGAATTATTCATTTAGATTAATTAACTAACCTAGTGTATGCCATTGTTCAGAAATGGCACCCAATAGATAGAATGAAAAATCCAGCAATACACATGATCCAAAGAGTATAAAAGATCATATCATTCATAGTATTAATACAAAATTAATAATGGTAATAGTCTGCCACGTATTTTCATCATATGAATAAATATTATCATGTGTTAATAAGATATGTAATAAATTCTCCGAGTCCTATGGATTTGGAAGAAAGGAGGAGAAGAAAAAGATGGTAGAGAGAAAGATGGATAAAAGGAAGTGGTGAAAGATGGATTTTACCATATTTGATAACATTGGAAATAATCACCATGGTAAATTCCTTAAGGGAATGTGAGTTTCTATAATTTTGAAGAAAAATTACTCCATGAACATGATTGCAATGGTATGAAAAAGGTTTCAAATGTACAATTCTTCATCTGTAAGGAGTTAGGACACTACACAAATCAATTTCCAAGTCATAATTCCCCAAATGATGCTATTGGATAATAATCATGTTATGATACTACCATAGATGAAGAGGGATTACTAGTGTTCATATGTTGTTATTAAATAATTATTTCAGTTGAGTGTTGTTTCAATGATTTATTGGTTATATGAATTATGTAAATAAAAAAGGATTGTAATGCAGTACTATTTTATCGAGGATTTGAGATTATATCGTTCTAAGAGAAGTTACTTAATTGAAAGTTAAACTTTTTGGAAAATACATGGTTGAAGGAAAGATAAACCTTAATATGGTTTTGATACCGAGGTAGTGATTTTGGAATAAGAAATGATATATTTGGATAAATTATATTCCATATTCTTGACTACTTTGAAAATTATTAATTGTTTGTTTATTCCATTATTAATATATTTGACAACATTTTTGGATATAAGGAGTAGATCTAATATTCTATAAGGAATAAGGGGGCATGATTGTAATCAATAAGGTTTTATGGAAATTCATGGTGTTACCATGATTTTAATGAATACATGATTAATTTATTCACATGTTATTACGTGGAAAAAAAGATCTTCATTGTGTTTACCTTCCTTATAAATTTTGGACTGTGAGTTTGGACAGTAGTATTTTGGATAAGTTTAAATGTTAAAATGGATTAATTTTGACATTGGGTACTATTTTTAATGTTAAATAATTCTTAAGATTATTTTTGTATTGTTATAAAAAGGACAACCTGATGTTCGGGCTATTACCTATCGCTTCCAGAAAGGCCGCAAGACTTGAACCTGCAACTGAAGGGTGACATGGGGGCCTCACCTACCACTAGCCTACGTGATTCCCAATTTGTGTAATGTGGTTTTTTAAATAGTATGAAAAATTATTTATAAATTCATTATTTTTTGAACCCTATACGATTAGGATAAACAGAGTATTTTTGAATTCTATTATCTTTTTGAGTGAACGATGAGTTTGTGGTGGGAATTAGTTGATGGATGAAACTCTACTTGTCAAGTATATTATTTTCATCTTATTATATGAATAAAATTATTCTTAAACATTAGGGAAGGTATATTAATACCAAAAATGTGTTATCCTAATACCTGATGTTTTTTTGAACAGATTATTTTTTAAATCATCATAGATTGATGGATTTAAGGCCCTCGATTTTACACTTTTTTGTGATTGATGACCTCAATCACTCCCAATAAAAATTCATTTTTTCCCTCTAATTATTTGTCTATAATTTCCTCCAATTTTATCCCAGTCAAGATCATAATTTGGTGGTGACTTTTTCATTTCCCTCTCCCTCTTTTTAAGATTAAATTTTATTAATCGATTTTCCGATGTGGGTTTTCCAAAATGGTATTTTTCTATTTTTAACCATTTATTTCATAAGAGCAATTTCCAATTGTGAGGAAGGAATTTTTTGAAGGAGGTGAGAATTTAACACCCCTAGATTTCATAGTACGTTATCTCTTCAAAGTAATTAAATAACATGTGTTACACGTAACACCATGTTCTAGCGTACCACGACTTACGAAACTAGCCTTTCAAAAAGCAGTTATGAATTGTATTAACTGAATTTTGAATTTTATATACTCCATAAAATTTTATAATCCATATTATGTCTTTCTTATACATAATATAAGAAAAAATTAATTTTTTATATAAAGGAAGTATTTTTCAAAAAATGAAATTTTACAGTTTTTTAATGGCGATTCATTTTTAAAACCAATATATGACACTTTTATATATTCAATGTATTGAAATTAAATTCATCTTTACAATCGAGACATAAAAATTATGTTTGGATAAATTTTTGTTACTTTTCTAATAACATTCATATGTTGTTAATAGTGAAAAATACTTATTTTAATTGAAAACAGCTTTTTGAATAAAAATAATTTATGGTGTTAAATTATAAATTTTAATGGTTTTTAAATATAATTAGATTATAATTTTATCATTTAATATAATTTATGTAATTATATGTAGTTTCAAATTTAAATTTGACGTAAACACATGTCAATTGTTTGACAGTTTTTACTTTTTAAAAAACCCTCTTTTTGGTTTTGATAATGAGAAATAAATTTTAAATTAATTAATACCACTTATATGTTTTGAATTGGGTAAAATATAATTAACTTTTGAATTCTAAATATCAGAATTATTTTAGGGTGAATTTTTTGTATTTTTCTAAAAACATTCAATTATTGACGAATAGTGAATAAAATTGTGTTTTTGTTTAAAACCGACATTTTATTTAAATAAATATTAATTTTATTTAAATTTATTTTAAGTAAAAATAGATATATAATACCTATATATGTTTAATGTATTTAATTGGAGTTATTTTATAATAAAATTTTATGTATAAAATTTTATTGGCATTTTTAAGGACTTTTACCCACCGTCAAGGCGAATTTCAAAATATGTATAAAATGTAATTTTACTTCTTCTATGAAATTAATTTCAAAATTCTGAGAGACACGGTTGAAATCAGTAAGTAAATTTTTTTTCAATAAAATGAAAATAATTTTTGGTGAAGAGTATCTTTTGACATTTATTTACTACAATTAAAAGTAAATATTTTAATTAAAGGTCAAAATGATATTATAATTACCATACCACATGTTATAATTCTATTGGATAAGTGTATTTCGACCATAACCAACCTTAGAAAAAAATCTTATCCTTTTGTTCCACTTGGATTAGATCAGAACATTTATTATTATTTTATTTAAAGAATAGTTAAAAGTATTAAATTCAAAGATTAATAACTAAACCATTTTTAATATAGTGTTATAAATAAGATAAATTAGACTATAAATATAAATTATAAAGGTCAAAATATTCCCATCATAATGGTATTTTATTTATAATATTTAGATATTAAATAATTAAATTTATTTACAATACAATGATGATTCAGTAATTACTTTATCATTTAAAAATTAAAATAATTGACATTATAAATATATAAAGAAATATAAATTGAGGATTTTTCTTACATACATGAATTATATAGGTTGATATGACATTATAGGGTTAATTAAATAATTTTTTTTGTAGTGATAAATTTTTTACGACTTTAACAAAAACAAAATACCAAATAGTATCAAAATTGACGAAAATGAGTTTTTAAAACAAATACAATATTATTAATTGGTATAATATTTATAAAAATATAAGGCTCGTCCAAAGGACTTATATAATGTTATTTATATAAATAATTAACCACTTGAGGTTCTATTGGCTTTTTATTGTATGTTTATTAACCATTTATTATAATAATACAAGAAGACATTATAAAAGTATAACTATTTAACTAAGAGTTAAATCTAAAAGATAGGGTTGATATGGTGAAATAAACTTGTCTAAAACCTATTGGTTGAGAGTATTTAGACCCATGCCCACCATATATTCGAAATAAATCAATTTGAGGCCATTATAAATCGAATATGATTTTATAATAAAATAATATTTCAAACTTTTCCTAAGTGACCCTCACCTCTCTTAAAAAATCACACCTCCAAAGCTATTTGACTCATCCAAAACCTGACCAAATCTCCTCTCAACTTCCCTCACTTAATCTTATATTCCTTTCCTTGAGAATAAAGGCTACCTAAATATTCTTTTTGTTCAACCCAAAAGAAAACACCCAAGGAAGAGGTAATTATTTTATCACCTCTTTCAATGTTCTTTTCTTCTTCCACTTTCCCTTTATTTGTTATTTCCATACCAAAATAATAACTACAGTACCTTCTATATACTATGATGTTATTATAAATATGTTAAAACCATACGCATTATTCAATTTATCATATGAATGATAATTTCACCATGCGTGCGTACGTACGACTTACCGTCTCCACGCCGTGGTGTAATTTGTTATTAAACACTATGTTATTTGGATGGATATAATGCCATGAAATATGTTTATAAATAATAAAAATATCATTATAATTTCATTTTAATGTTAATATACCATCCAATTCCTCACATTTTAATAATTAATAAAATGATATCGTCACTCGTGTGTACGTACGACTTACCATCTCCATGACATGATGAGATTCATTTCCAGGTTCACAATTCAATTATGATTAAGAAAATATATATTATTAATATTTATTTAATATATGACATAATAACGATACTATATATATATGTGTGTACTTATATATAACTTATTCACTTACTTTCATTCAATACGATATGAAAATGAAAAAAAAATTTACGCGTACATACGACCTACCGTCTCCATAAACATTGTTTTCTATTTCATTTATCTATATTTTATACCTATTTATATTATATATATTTATTATATATAAATCATATTTCATATTCTTGAAGTATTTAAATCAGGATCTAAATTTCACGATCAAGAATAGAAACTTAAAACATGTACGATAAAGAAAGCGATTATTACCCAAAAAGATAATTTAACATAGAAATAATTATTAAATAAGTAGTATAAAGTCATAACTGAATCATGTATGATACAATAAATATTAATATGGTTATTTTATGACTTAATAACATACAATGGTCATTATACAGAAGGTTAAACATGCTCTTGACCAAAGGAAAGTGCAAGATAAGGGTAAATTTCTCAATCTCATTATTATTAGATATTTATTATGTTTAAGTATTTTCTAGGACATATTTATTATCCATGTCCATGATTCATAAAATAAATTTAAAATTATTTTTTAAGGTACTCTTTAACAAAATAATTATTTTAAATGTTTTAAATATTTATTTTTCTAAGTATTTTTCATTAATGTCCATGATTTCAAAATGGTTTTAAGGATTTATTTATATGGACATGATTGTTTTAAAATAGTAATCCCTTTCAATAGTGTCAAAGTGGTATGAGACACTTTTATTCAAAAATCTCTTTTAAATGTATTTCTTTATAAATTTGTGACTTTTAAATGATTTCACAAAAAGTGATATTTGTCTCAAAAAGTTTTATTGTTCATTTTAAACTATTTCAACATCCTTTATTAGATATTATTCTTGATTAAGGTTGATTTATTATAATAAAATCGTCCATATTGTGTTAAATGAGTTATGATATATTTTACTATGGATGTGAAATTTTTAAACCCTTCATGGTTTATCGTTGAAGTTTTGACATTTTTAATTGTAGTTTAAATACAAATGCATATGTTATGTTTCATCATATTCATAAGGTATGCATTGGACTTAGTAA
The DNA here is from genome assembly GCA_963277665.1 of Viscum album. Taxonomy (NCBI): domain Eukaryota; kingdom Viridiplantae; phylum Streptophyta; class Magnoliopsida; order Santalales; family Viscaceae; genus Viscum; species Viscum album. Next base: position 2,052,975,149 of record OY728150.1, on the reverse strand, counting down.
GTGACAAGCGGTGCCCACTATAGCCCCTCAATGCATCGGTAGGTCTTGTGAGAAAAACTAGTGTCTTGGCATAAGACCTTGACAAAAAATTTATTTGTATTCGTGGCACGAGTCCTTTACTATGTGGTAATGATGTCCGGCGTTAGGCATTCCCTTATTATGAAATTAATTATAACATGTTATTATTCGACTAATAGAATATCCCTGTGCATGTTTATGTGGCAATGTTTTAATTATTTTTTCCAAATTTTGTTTAAGTTTATTTTTAAAAGGATGTTGTTTTTATTATGCATCTTGCATTAAAAGATTATAGCTTCTGGTAAATTACTTACCCTTACTGTGCATCTGATCTCACCCCTCTCTTATGTTTTGTTTTTTCCAGGATTCCAAGAAGTGTTTTATATTTGATATGCAGGTTTAAGATAGGGGAATTATGAAATTCTCAATGAATTATTTATATTTTGTTTTATGTTGTAATGTGTAGTTTAATCTTCATGTATGTAATCTATTTTCCATGACCTCTTAACTGATCGGTCCGTTGGGAATTGATTCCTTGTAATCATGTCAATGTATTAAAATAATACACTAGGTAAGGGATTCTGGGGTTGGGGTGTTACATAAGGGGTTTAAATAAAATAAACAATGGTAAAATAAGCCCTTACATAATGAGATTATATATGCAATGCATTCCAATAGTTTAATTTAATAATAAATCACATGAAACAAATCACATAAAAGGCCTAGTATATACTCGTGATCATCCTCATACATGCAACGAATTATGAATTTAAAAAAATTTCTATCAATTATAATTATTCTTATTTAAGAAAAATTATACTATAAATAATTAATTTTATTATTTAATTGATTAATTTTTTTATCTTAATTCTCATTTGAATTTTCTTAATATTTTCATCCATTAAAATTTAAATAAAATTAAATAAATTTATTTGAAATAATTTTTGTTCAAAGATAATTACCATGGAAGAAACTCTGTGAGTACATGTCTGAGCTAACCAATGTGTATTATAATCATATTATATTTACTCTTCAGATATGTGGAAGGAATGACTTATCCCGTAATATCAAGACATTTACAATCAACTTAATGATCACATGGTTTACATGATTTTTTTTATTTTTAAATATTGTGTAATGCTTCAATTCGTGTAGAGTAATGATTATAATACAAATTATACATGATATATAGATCAGAATTTTATGTATAAATTTGTTACACACACATATATATATACATATTTTTATATACCATCACATGGTGTGTACTATCAGTATAGTGACCAAACACAAGTATATGTTAATAAAGCTTGAATAATATCATAAATTAATTTCAATTTTATGTAATTTGGTAAAATTACACGGTGTGTACATTTAAGATACACTGTGTTTATTATTCTCAATACATTTCTCTAGAAAATTCCTAGGGACTCATCATTTAACCATTCCATAGAAAATTTTGGACTACATGGTGTGTACATGTGTAATATGGAATGTGGTCTTGGAGTTACACAGTCATTAATTAGGTATGCCGTGTAAAAGGTTACATAACCTATCAATGACTAACGGAATACATATCATATAACGATGTTACGCAACATAAACTTTGACTGACCATGTGGCAGGATATCCCAATCAACTCATGGTGTAAAATTATATTCATTGTGTTTGATAAATTCAAATTCCTTGAACAAATTACAAAATAATTTTAAGTGAATATAACACTATTATAAGGAGTGTAAATTTAGATTACATGATTTTTACACATGTGTTGTCCATCAAGACACCTTGGAACCACTAGATGAGATATTTTAATTTATTTCAATCATAAAATTAATCAAGTTGACTATATTTATGAGAAACGAAGGGGAATAATGAATATCCCATAATTAAGATTAAGGAGTGATTAAAATTAAATTAAAAACCAATAATAAATGAATTAATCAATCAAACATCTATAAATAATTATAAATAAGTACATGTCAAATATAATTCAACTCGAAGTTTTCGGGTATAGGGAATCATGTCATGGGTTGTGCCCAACATTTATTTTTTCATGGTTGATGATTAATCAATGATTTATACAATGATGAATGTTTTTAATAATATAATTAAATAAAATATTGTAGATTATTGATAAACACCATAAACAAAGCATGGGATCATCATATTTCATTTATAATAAATTTAAGTAATTAAAGAATTTTCTTGTAATAGATTTTATCTTCATTGATGGATATGAAAATAAATATACATTTTATCATCATTGAATTGTAGGAATCAATATTATATTCCCAATAGTGGTTATCCACACATTTTCATAAAATACTTGAACATCGTCATAGGAAATTATGGGAACTATCACAGTAGATCTTGTCAATTATTTTGTTTTCCGTTGATCACCTCAAGAATCACATCCAAAGGATTGTCATTGATCTATATAGACTCAATATTGGTAGGTGGAGTAAGATTAATATATGTTCTTGATATCTTTCTTGGATAAAGGAGTTCTCTAGGGCTTTGAGACGATTCTCCGTATTTCATGCTGCTAGGAAAAAAATGAATTGGATCTTTTAAAAAATAATATAATTCGGTTTATATGTCTCTAGGGTTTGAAATAAATAATTGCACATGTTTTATTTATTTTTTATTTAATCCTTGAGGAACCACATGTCTATAATAATAATATTATTATTATTTCCTTACATGCACTAAACTGGTGAATTAATTAAAATCATCTTTATTCAAATAATATTTAATATATATAATGTCTATCCAGACCATGGTCCTCCATTCCTCCAAAATATTTATAGGACTTTGAATAATGACAATTTATTTAATAAATATCACTACATTATTCACCAATAAATTAATAAATATTATATTCATCAAATTGAAAATAAAATTGTCTTAAATATTCTACTCACAAAATATTCTCTTGAATTACATGTGATGGACTATATGTGATATAGAAAACATGAATAATTATTAAACCACATGAAATAATAATAATTAATAAAAAAATAAAAAAAATATACAATTTAATTGATATTTTAGATACACTTAGTGTGTGACTCTCAAGGAATACTTCTCAGTAGCATTAGACGATGAAATATAAAGTCTAAGATAAGTGTATATCAAAATTATAAGAACCCATAAAGAAAACATTAATGTATCAATTAGATAATACCTCATATAGTTTTTTAATATGTAATATAATCCCTTTATTGTGATATCTATAATCAAACACGTTTCATGCCACTTCCACCAACCTATATGATTGATGACTATTTCTTTGACTTTCTGGAATTCGATCTTTCCTATAGAACATTATTGTCATGAATTTATTTAGGCTATATAATTTTCATCAAAGAATATAATATTTCAATATTTTTTAAAGAACATGAGCGGGAAATCCTTTGTCTCTTTATTAATTTTTAAAATATTTCTTGTGATGCACCCAATATATCTTACCGCACCACGAACATATGATGTCACGTTTTTTATTAAATACTTAAAATTAAGTGACTTATAACACTCATTAATTATAATATTAATTACTATATACCTAAACACACATCCACATATATTAACATACAATGAAACATATAAATATGGATTTCCTATTGGAAGGTCTCATTCTCATAATATCATACACTAGAAATTACCAAGAGAGTACACCATGAGAATGTTCCACAAAGTCCTATGAGACTCTGCCCTTGATATACTGTATCATTTGTGTCCCTCAAATAATGGCATCTAGAAATAGAACATGTATTTAAGAATATTTTTTTGGTACTTCTTGGTTCTCATCATAGTGGGGAATGACTATGAGATTTTAGTGTGACATTTACTCTTATGATAGTATGTTATGTAGAAGAACAATCATGATGTGTTAAAGTGTTTATAAATATTTAAAACAATGAAGATACATTATCTTAAATTCAATTAAAGTTTGTTCTAGGACAGTAACTCAAACCCTCCTAACACAACCCCTTCCCCTTCAAAATTCATGACACACAACATTTGAAAATGATGAATTAATACAATGTAGGAATTTGAAGACAGATATATTATTTTATGCCTCTAAAAATTCCTTATGAATCTCATGTACATAAAAATTATACCTGAAATTAATTAAAACAAATAGATAAAAATAATGGGAATTCTCAAATTAATCAAAAAAATAAATTTTAAAACATGATTTAAAATCATTTTTCAATTTAATTATATATTATTTATAGAGTATTAAAAATGAATTATTTACCTAGGTTAAATATTAATTATAGGATTATTTAAAATTTCAATATTATAAAACAAATATTACAATAATTATCAATCATCAAGAGTGTTGAGAAAACTAGGATTTGGTTGTTTATATCACATATACACATCAACCAATGGAATAGTGATAAACCATGACCATTTTTTAGTTTGATAAATTATAAAAACCCCACTTCTTAGGGGTTTCACCCAAGAGTATCTCCCCTTTCACATTTTCATTTATTATAAATATATTTATCATGATTTTTATTTCTTTTATAAAAATACAGAAGGTAGATGTAAGATCTGAACTCAAGGCTTCCATTGAAGAATAATAATGTTGTTTATATCATACCTACTAGTTTCATTATTATCATAATTTATATTAAAAGTCACTTAATGTTTATTTCAAAAGGGATGGTATAATATAAGTGTGATAGAGGAGTTTCATCTTATTATATGTCTATATTTGACACCACTTGTGTGATTTTTTTAAAATTTTTCTAGGAGAAATGTTCACCATAAAACTATTAAATATCACATTGTAGCACTTGGGAAGTTAGAACTAATAGTGTTAGAAAAAATCCATCATGGTGGTGCTTTTGTTTTGATTTTGTTTATTGAAAAGGATTGAGGTTGTTGATGATGTTTGGTTATCCAAGGAGGAATGAAGAGTGGGAACAAATGTATGAATTGACCTCACAAAGAATGAGAGTTCTGATATCCTAGAGGGTGAGATTTTTGATCTCATAGAGCATGATATGTAAGATCTTGTGTGGGGGAATATGTCAAATCTCACAGAGGGTGGGATGACAAATCTCGTAGAGTGTGAGATGTCTGATATTGTGGAGTATGAGATGACTGATCTCACAGAGAACGAGATGTATAATCTCAAAGAGAACGAGATGTATTATCTCATGGAGAATGTATATCAAATAATTCAGATTAAGAATGTTTGATATCAAAATTTGTTCATTTAAAGCACCACATGATTTTAAAAATATATCACATTGATATCGTGTATAACACCTTGAAGAAAAGGAATGATTTTTAGTGGATATTATAGAGTGATCATGTGAAGCACTTGAAGAGACCACAAGATTGTCATTGGATCTCATGAAGGGATAATTTGAATCACATGAAGGCACAACATGATTGTTAGTGGATCTCATAGAGTGATCACGTGAATAGGTATAAGATAATGGTGTTTTTTAAGTGATTTTCTATGGATCATGCAATGGGATTATGCGATGTGCATACTTTTTAGTGGATCTCATGATGGGATCTAACAAAGTGCTGAAAGGAAATGTCCCTGACTATACGATTTTCATTGGATCTCAAGATGGGATCATGTGATACACTCAATGATGATGTTTATGATCATGAGAATCCCTTGTGACATCCGTAAGGTGATAATGGCACATTATTATGACATGTGGAAGGTGATATTATTTAATGATCATGTGATGGGCATGTTACAGATTGTTAAGGTGGTGGAATGGATAGTTGTTCATGATTTGTGAAATTATAGAGGAGGAAGGTTTCCTATAAAGACCCAGTGACCCGTAAATAATTGGTCAAAAACGTTTTCTTAAAATATTCATCTGAAGAAAATTATATAGAAGGGGTTTATCATGAAGCGAATGAGTATGCATGACTGACATCATGTAAGTGTTATGTATGAGTAAAATGAAGTCTTATTTTGAAATACTATGATATGTATAATCTATAGAGGGACTTGTTAAAGGATATCATAAAGTGAATTATTTGTTGGATGGTTGAACGAATAAGTAGACCAATTTCCATATCATGATCCCCATTAACTAAATAAGATTTTTGATCCACATGAATGGAGTAAGGTCTCATGATCCACATGATATGGATAATGTATTGAGATCTGCATGATCTAAATAGGATTTCATACAAGGGGTATCTCACCAAGATCTCGTGCAAGGGGTCTCACACTAAAATATCATGAGATCAATGTCATTCCAGGATTTCTCAGATGGGGTCTCATGCTAGGATCCTTCCCAAGGGGTCTCATATGAAGATATCGTGAAAGGGGATGCGTGATAAGAACTCACTCAAGAGTTACATGCCAAGATTTCATGAAATGGGTTGTGTTCTAGTATTTCACAGAAGGGGTCACTCTCCAGGGTCACTCACAGGGGTAACATTTTAGTGTGCTGTACAAGGATATACACACATGCATTACCCAGTGAGAAATATCATTATCATATCTGAATTCAGAATTATAATAATTTAGATAATCTACACCATTTTTAAATACTTTAAATAGTGGTTATTCACTAAAACATCAAATCTAGTGAATAGAAAAATCAGAATCCATTGGATATCTCTCCAAATATTGAGTTCAAAATTTCTTTGTCTATAGAAATGAAATATTGGTTACAGGTGTCTGGAAAGTGAAGTTTTACATAAAGTTGTTTTCAAATAAGTGAAGGAGAATCCTACAAAGAACGTCAATAGAGAATCTACCTACAATTTAAGATGTATTCATTATTCCAAATGGAGGGACTGTAAATACCATACACTATATTCTAATCCATTTTGGATAAATAATTAAATAAAGAGGAAGATGATGATCCTTTCCATCTGTAGTGATGCATTGAAGAAAATATTGATGGAGTGATTCTTGGGAAGCAACGAGCTATCCCAAAATCTTATAAGGTAGTAATCATATGCATAGAAGTGATTTATCATGAACCTTGTATTGGTAGTGAAATTTTGTGGGTTTGTTAATTCAATGAATTTTTATTGTATTCTCTTTGGATATAGCCCAGTGAGGTTTATCCAAGTAAAAATATATATCTCATGAGACTTGATTTCTTATTTTAATTTCTATAAATCATCATCAGATAAAGGGGAAAATAATAATATATACATAAAAAAATGTTAAAATGAATTGAACATTTTAATAAATAGGTCAAGATCTAGTGGTGTTGGAAGAATTTCAAAAGGAATATACAAACCCTAATTCACCTCCCCCAAGATTATCCAATCTCTTTTTGTGCCAAACAATTGGTACTAAATGGAATGTTTATATAGTTGGATTTTTTATCTGAATAGTTTGTTCAATTAATGAAATTTTGGTTTTAATCTTTTTTTATTTTTTGAGTCATGAAAAAGGGAAAAACATTAAAGAAGATGCTTAGGTATGGTGGAATTCAATAGTGTGTAAGTGTATTTGGAAAGGAGGTATGGCATTGGTGATAATAGTTATTTTTTATTAAATTGTACTGTTGTCTTGTTGAAAGAGCTGTTGTGATGATGGTGGTGAAATAGTGGTTGGCGACAGTATCATCTCATTGTAGGGTTGTGGGATCGATGAATTGATGTGGATCTATTGTTTAAAATTTGAACAAGGTGTGTAGTGATGGCTCAAGGCACATTGAGTTAGTGTTGTATTAAATTTTTTTAATTTTTAAATCCATAGTGAACTTTGTTTTGGGAGAGTACATATTTGTTGCTTCTATGAATTTTTCTACATGGTTCCAACTTTTCCAAAAATTGTCCTTTAAAAAATTATTTTGGATAAGTTTTTATATAATCTGAATTATTTAGTTGAAGGTAACCAGAAATGTACTCAAAAATGGTTTTCGATAAATCAGACAGTGAAACTGTTTACTCATTCAATGGAATTGGTGTAATGATTGAAGAACCTAACATTCCTTGTGATTCTAGAAAACATTATGATGATGAAACTACAAGAAGGAAAAAGTGGAATTTTTTTAAGCAATAAACAAATTATATCATAAATTTAACTAAGAAAATGATTCTAATGATTTTCAGATCCAAGTGTATGAAATTTAAGTTGATGATATGAAAGGTTTAAATAAAATACCTATTGAAGTGTCCATATATCTAAGGGAGAAAAATTATTCCCAATATTATGAACTATAAACCTCAAATCTGATGAAGAATGATGGAATCTAAATTCAAAATAAATTTAAATTTTATATTCTAGAAATGATGATAATTCTACACTTTTGTCAAAACTAGTACATGCGAATCAATTGAAACAACAAGAGAATGGATTATTTAAAGATTCATTTACTCAAATTAATTTTAAGATAAATAATGGAATTTTCCTGGTGGAATAGCTCTCCCAACAATTGTAATATGAGATTACTAGTGGGAAGACTCTATTGTGAAAGCATAATGCTCAACATGTATCTAGGGACAAGAAGATTCATCAATTGGGAGAAGTGCTTCCATCCATTATTAAATAAGTGGAGAGATCTAATGCCAATGGAAATCCCAAATTGAAGGATAGTTTTCATTTATTCTTTTATTGTCCTTTGTATGGTAATTATGAAATGAAAATAAATTATTCTATTTTTGATGAAAAATATGAAATGATATTCACATATGTAAGTCCATTCTAAATTTAGAAAAAATATTATAGGATATGAGGAACCCTATCCTGCGCATCAGAGGAAAAGATCCTTGAACAGTTCCAAAAATATAATAATATTACTGGATATGGAAATATATCTAAAAATACTTATACAAAAAAGTGATGACAACAAGTTGTATTTATATAGGATTCATTGTCGTATTTTAGGTTTTTATTTTGAATCTTTGCAATATATTTCATATTATAGATTCATAAATTTTGGTATACTGAGAATAATAAGAAGCTTCTTGAAAAGTTTGAAAGAAACATATCCCATAAGATTTTATCCATAAAATTCTTTTATTGTGGAAGATAGGGACACACTATGTGTATGTGTGAAAAAGCCTGATCTCTCACTGATGTAAGAAGAACTCTTGTTGCATCTGTATCTTAGATAAGAACAGATGAAATAAAGTATTTTTTTAATGGGATTTGTTTTATATATTCTAATCATGGGGATTTATCAAGATATTATTACTGGCAGAAAGCAGGGAAGGAAATGGAACTCTAAAGGAGATCCCCAACTCTAGTAGTGTATAAAGAGAATTATTATACAAGAAGACCAGCTGTGAATATGAAAATTTAGATTCATCCTTATTGGTAACATGATGATTTCAAAAAATATCATACTAAGATCATTCTATATTACACTCACATAAACATGGTTGGAAATAATTTAAATGAACTTGGAAGAAAAATGGATCAGATACACTAATTTAAATTAAAAATAATATACGTTAAATGAAAGAATATGTCCCACCACATTAGTGTTATTTGAATTAGATAACTGATAAAATAAAAATGATCAAAGAATTCCTCAACAAATTTATGGGTTATACCAAAATTTGATAAGTGAAGTTAAGATAAATAGACAAATAAGGTAGGAATAATAAAGATTATATGATAAGTGGAAATATTCTTTCTCTGAAAAAACTTCATGAAAATGGCATATAAGTAGAGAATCAAAGAAATAATTTTTACCATTATGATTAAAACACATATATTAAAAGTGGTCAAGCCTATAGAACGGAAATATCGAAATAATAATGATCATGTGGGTAATGAATGTCTTGTTACTGGCCAGATCAGTTGAAGTTGACTGGGTAGTTGGACTATGCATAAAATAGTACAATGTTATTCAAGAAAACAGTAAAGGGTTGGTCCATTAGAATCGACCACAATTATATTCTTTAGGGTTCAAGAGGTTCCCCTCTCTATATGAATTAACTATTCTAATATGTGTTAATTTTTACATGATGAAGGGAGAGATACAATTCATGGGGGTGTGTGTGATGAAATGAAATGGGTGAATAATTTGAATAGAGATTCATGTGACAAGAAGAATCTGAACTCCTGAAATTCACATATGATATCAGATTTCATAAGTATTGTTACAAAATAACTTTATTTTTAATACTTATGTTTGGAAGTTCTGTTCTATAGAAAGGGATATTAAAAGGCTAAGAGCCTCATGTAATACTAGAGAGGTATCAAAGCAATATTTGAATGATCCAATGGTTCCAATTTTCATTGAATATTTATTTAGCTATTTGTATCATGTTCTAGTTCATGTTTTATTTTTATACTGAGAGAAGACTAATTGGAGGATAAGAATAAATATTCTTGCATTTCAAGATTATCTATTTTGTTCTTATAAATTGTTATAAATTGAATATATTTTGGATACCAAAAATCTACGAGATAAAATCAAGTGTATTTCTAACATGTGGTATCCCTATTTTGAAGAGTAATTCAACATCTAAATTTTACTCAATAATTGTAATTAAATATATATTATAGTCCAAATATGGAGTTTTTATGTATATGTGTTGAAAAACACTTTAGGAGACATATTGTTATCTGGAAAGAGTTTTCACTAAAGAATTGAGGATATTCATACTTCTAGAATCTATAGAAGTATGTGAGTGACATGGAGATCATTGGAATTTATTGGATTAAACACTTGTTTCCTATAAGTAGTTCTAACTCAATAGAATTAGAGTAAATTTCAATGACTTAATTCCATGTGGTAATTTTAATTCTTGAAAATATTTCAATATTGTGAAGTTATGGAGAAGAATATGATACATATATTTAAAAGATATAATAGATTCTGAGATTCAATCTGATGTTTATAAATATAGTCAAAGGTAAAATTTAAAATAGTTGAAATAGCCTTGTATTCTTGAGATGTTAACCTGTGTTGTCTCATGGGCCAAGCCTAAGTTCATGACCAAAGAGTAAAATTAATTTTTTCTTTATCCTGATTTTAGGAGATTAATGAATAATGTGTGACCTATAATCATTTTGTAGTTTAGTGAAAATATAATGAAAAAATATCATTTTATAAATGGGTGTAAATATATAAATGAAGTAATATACAATTGAATGCTATGATAAAAGAATAAATTGAAGTGATTTCTTTGATCAGTATCCATTGTGATAATTTACGTTTTATAAATCATAGTTAAAAAACATGTACATCCTTCAAGGACAAAGTACACTGAAATAAAATATCACTTAATCAACATGAATTTTTATCTTGGTATTGAGAATTTAGAGTATGTTCTGACCAAACTACTATTATAGGAATTATAATTAAGGACTTACCCAATGAATTGTTTGTGTGACATTGATAGGATCTTGGAGTTTAGTCAACTCCCCACACTTAAATAGTGTTCATGTGAAACTTCCTCCCCTATGTATGTTGTGTTTTCCCTATATATCGATATGTGTTTTTTACCATGTTGCAAACCACAAAGGAGTGAACTTTTGGTTCATTTACAATGGGGGATAAAATGTATTAATCAGGATAAGGGGATAAGCAGATAGAGGTATCATTAAAATAGGGGGAGTTTTAAATTTTATGACATTAATATTATTTTATCAATAAAGATTAATAATCAAAAAGAGTTTCCTTTTTGTACATGATGCATTTAGTATACATGTACATGTTAAGAAGTGATCTGGATGGAAGATCTTGTTCAGCATTTTTGTATTGAGAATTTTTATAGAGGCTGGTTTCTGATTAAAGTGATGCATAGATAAAGTTTTAATGATAATTTTATTTCTCACACCACGAATAAATAATTTTTTCTTAGAGTATCTGTTATGTAATTCCTTCATCACTAACTAGAGTTTTATAAAGAATATAGTTTCCCATACACATGATTTGTTAATAAGTTGGTTATTGAAGATTATAAGTGTTCTAAAATACCCCAAGGGGAGATTTTTTGAATATTCCAACATTTTAGTTATTTTAGTTTGATTGTGTTTTTTGAAAAGGATTGAGGTTATTGATCAAGTCTAGATTTCATAGGAGGAATGAAAAGTGATCCTGAATCATTGAATTGATCTCATAGAGAATGAGACGTCTGATCATGCATAGGGTGATATTTCTATTATTGCAAAGATTGAGATGTATGATCTCATAGAGTGCGAGATGTCTAATCTTGTAGAGGTTGAGATTTCTGATATCACTAAGGATGAGATGTATGATCTTGAAGAACATGAGATTTCTGATCTCTTGGTGCATGATATGTCTGATCTAACAGAGGGTGAGAAATCTGATCTTACCAAGGGAAATATTTCTAATTTGATAGAGCATGAGATTTCTGATCTCACAAATCCTGAATATCATATATCACAGAGTGCGAATGTCTAAAAACATGGAGCACGAATATCTGATCCAATGATAATTTCATTATAATCACAACATTATTTTCAGAAGATCTCATATTGAGATCATGTGAATCACCTTGATGACACTTCATGATTGTCATAGGATCTCATGGACTAATGATGTAAAGCACTTCATGACAACACATTATTTTCATAGGATCTCAAAGAGAAGTCCATAGAATCACTTGAATACACCCAATTATTATCACAGGATCTCCTAGAGAGATCACAAGAAGTGATGGAAGATAATGGAACTACACACATGATTGTCTTTGGATCCCATATTGGATCATGCAAAGAGCATGATTGTTAGGGAATATCACGATGGAATCTAATGAAGAATTAGAATACAGTGTCATTAAATAAATTATTATCAATGGATCTCAATATTAGATCATTTTCCACACTCAAAAACAATGATGAAGATCATATAAAGCACTTGCTACATGTTCAAGGTGATCATCAAAAGTTCTTAGGACATGTATTGGGTGATCATGTGATGTGATCATATAAATCACGTGATTCCCGTTGTTGAGGTGGTGGAACTAATGAATGCCCAATAATTTTAGAGTTAAGGTGTTTTAATTTTTCTTATAAATACCCAATGACCAATCCATAATAGGTCACAATGTTTTAAAAAAATATCCATCTGAAGAAAATTACGGAGAAGGGGTCTCTCATGATGTGAAGAATTAGACATGATTGACATTATGTAAGTGTTTCTCATGAGAATAATAAAGTCTTTCACAAAAATCATGTAATACACGTAATCTAAATAAGGTCTTTTGAAAGGATATCATGAAGGACTCTCGTTAAGTAATGTATGTGTTGGGTGGTTGAATGCATATGTAGACCCATTGGTATATCGTGATCTGCATGAAATGAACAAAATCACCCAATCCACATTAACTCAATACGGTCTCATGATCTGCATGATCTTAAAAAGGTATCTTGAACCACATGATCTTAATAGGATCTCGTAAGAGGGTTCTTACACCAAGATCATATGTATGGGGGCTCAGACCAGGATATCATGCAAGATGTCTCACACTAGGATCTCGTGCAAGGGGTCTCATTCTAGGATCTTGACAAGGGGTTACATTCTAGGATCACATGTAATGGGTTATATTATAGGATCCCATGTAGGGGGATATGATTCAGGGTCTCGTATAGGGGTGACATGCTAGATTGTTTTTAAAGGAGATACATGCAAGCATTACCCAATAAGAAATATCATTGTCATATCTGAATTTAAAAGAAGAGGATAGATGATCTACACCATTTGAAAATATATATAGAATGAGTTTATTCACTACTACATCCATGATTGTAAATAGAAGAAATACAATATATTAGATATCCTACCAAATCATGAGTCTGTAATTACTGCATATATAACAAATAGAATTTTCTTCCAGGTGTCTAGAAAGTGGATGTGCTATATGAATTTTTTTTCATAGAAGTGAAATAGTACTCCAAAAAACCAATAGAGTGTATGCCTATAATTGAGTATGAATTAAATATTGGAAATGAAGGGACCTACATGTCCATAAAATTTTTATGAATCCTTTTTTATGTAGTTAGCAAAGGAAGAGGAAAAATTTGATCCTTTCCATCTGTAGTGAACCATAAACGAAAAGATCAGGGGAGTGAGTCTTAGGAAGTAGTGATCAATCCCTAAATATTATAAGTTATAAATATTGGGAAAAGAAGTTATCTAAATTGAATCATGGAATTGCAGCGAGTTTAATGGATTTGTTACATTGGCACAATGCCATTGTATTCTCCTTTAACATATACTGGTGATGGTGAAAATCATTAAAATATGGGTTTTTTTGTGACTTCATTCTTATTTTACATTATATGAATCATCATTAGATAAAGATGGAAATAATAAGATAAACATAAACAATAAATAGAAAACAAAGAGACCCTTATAATAAAGAGGTCAAGATGTAGTGGTACATAAATAATATTTAAAACAATATCCATACCATAATTCAACCCCTATCAAGGTATCAAATCCTCTTTTGCACGTATAAAAATTAATAATTATTGTGAATTGAAATTTAAAATGTTCAAACTAGATTAATGAACATAGTATCAAGTAATTTGTCTTCTTTTAAAAAATAAATTCCTTAAGGATCCACCTTAAATAAAATTTCTATAAGTTATATTAACAAGATTAAAATGAGAAGATGGGATTTGAAATAAGTTTCCTAAAATAGCTCCAAAATGGGTGTGTGAATGGAAATTCAGTGTTATTAATAAGAGTAAAAGGACTATTTGAGATTCACATTCCGTTACCCTACTTCTAATCCCTGATTATTTTAATTAGACATGAGGGTTGCTTTCTATAAGGGGTGGTTTAATTTTCATTGGATCATACTCACTAAATAGTATAAATTTCTCTGATAGTTGAATAGAAAGAAATAATTAGTGAAAATTATTATTTTTTGATGGATATAGACATTGAGTAATAAAATAAAAAAAATTTAGATAAATTTTAATATCATTTTATATTGTTATGAGGATGTATGCAACTAAATAGTAAATAAGAATATTGATATATAGAACTTTAAAAATGTATAGAGTATTTCAAATCAATCAATTAATCTCTATTCACTTAACATTTAATAACTTGAGACTCAACTCAAGTGAAACTATGAAATGGGGTTTTATATTTTATGAGATAAATTACTTATAGAAAATTAATCACTCGAGTTTGGGGGTATGTCTTTTGCACAATTTTATCACTATTGTAATCTTTCTTTTAGTTTTGTTTTCCTTGTTAATATATAGTTATGTTATAAGAAATAATAATTTTTGGTTTTTTGGAGATAAATAAATCACTTTGTCCTAACATGTTAAATTCGACATAAAATATTGAATTCCATTAAATAATATTCATGGATAATATTTTGATATATTTTTTATTGTATGATTTAAGGGATATGGATTTTGAAAAATAATTGAAGAAATTGGTGGATGAGGTAAATTCACAATATCAAAGTTAAGACTTCATTTTAAGGACCACATTATCTCATTTAGAGGATGATACTATACCAACTCTCCATGATAATCTTGTATCCACAACCTTTCATGGAGTTCATTTTCCAAATTCTATCGCGCGACCCCCCTATACTATAATAACTATCAATAAATCCTAGAATAATATCTTGATGATGAAGAAATGCCTCAATGTTTCCTCGCAATGACTCTCAAAATTATGTTCTTGGCTCAATATATTTTCGTGGAAGGCTCTACCATTATGACATAGAAGAAACTGATCCTTGTAGAGAATCCCAAAGAATATACTAACAAGCCAATGTAGTCCCATGGTGAAGGTAGAAATTATGGCACCTCACCAACATATCTTTCATAGACTACTTAGGAATATTTTCTAAAACTAATGACACATCAAGATCCAATACAAGATGTAAACACTCCACAACACTCTCCTTACTGAGATGCTCTAAATTTGATAAATTTGAACACCTTAGTGATGTAAACCCTACCAATTCTAATGTATCCTCAATCCCATACATAAAGTATTCATTTTTTCTAATGAAACCTAATACATCACTATAATAATATGTTTACTAGATAGTGTTGTCTACATAAATAATGAATACTATGTTTAGACATAGACATAGTCTCAAAATCATATTATCTAGTCTAATTAAACTATATCCATTTATGATTAATATGGTCACATGTATTAGATAAATGAATTGAGCGGATCCCAAAATTTCCCCAATACCTATGACCTAACCAAATCAGGAAATAGTTCAATGAATAAGCAACATGGAGCTCGATCAAGGAAATAAAAGGATTAATGTAATGGGAATTGATTCCAACACATTGATACTTAAAAATTAAGACATCCACTAACTATGTTGTATAATCCCATTAAATAATTAAGCTCATGTTATTGGGATCACTTCACCCAAAACATATAATTTTTTCTGTATATTATATAATAGTGTTGGGGAATGAGAGTTCACTCCTTGGGGGATTGATTTGATGGTAGATGAGGTTTAAATTATTTATTTCTATTCTATTATTATGATGTCTCCCAAAATTTCTCACTTAAATATCCATGGATTACTAACCTTTTGTGATTTGTTTGAGATAGATCTTAGTTATATTCCTTGAGTTCATATGATAATATATTCATATTCTTTATACTTATTACTCACTCTGAGTTTTATAGTTTTGAGTTATGGGGGAATGGGTGATAGTTTCCTATCACATCTCTTGACTATGATTATTTATTTAAACATTGGTATTTAACCAATTCCCTTCCTCATTTATGTATTGTATGCAATAGACTGTGTGAATAAGGGGTTAAAGTTCTATGAGAGTTTCCTGGTGGTTTAGAGTATGAATTTATTTACCACTACTCAACGCATATGATGAGAGAGGTTGTGGTTGAGTGAGTACATTGTATCTCTACACACTCATGGATTTTACACTAGGTTTCCAAGGAATAAATGAGATTGTGAAATATGATAATAGGAAGATGATATTCTGAAACATATATTTGGGTGACTTAGGCGACAATGGGATATTGAAGAGAGTAAGAGTGGTTTTTACTCAATTAAAATAAAATGATAGGACTATCATTGTGATTAAATAAGGATATATATAATTTACCTTTAACATTAATCCATTTATAACATAATTTTTCATTCCTTCTATGATTCAAATATAATCAACACCTTTTCTTCATACATAATTTTTTATAATAATATAAAAATACATCATAAGTTTCAACCCAAAGTTTATTGTGTTATTTTATTACCTCCATGTGTTTTGTATGAAATCCCAATTAAATTTACTTTTGCTCAAATTTACATCATAAAAAATACTACCAAGATTGTAACTTTTTTTCATGTCAAAACATGAATACTTGTTTAAAAATAAGTAATTAAATAACAATATACATTTGGCTAAATAATGCAACCAAAAAAATAGATAACATATCTTCATAAATAAAAACAACATAATAGTTAAAAAAATTATAATTTTTTTTATTTTCCTTATAAAAGAAATTATTTACCACGAAATAAATTTCAAATACAAATATATTACAACTTAATAGAAATATAAGGATAATAAACCAATATTTCGAGTAGCATAGAATGATGAAACATGATAAACTGGGTGTAATTAAACAATAAATCTTACGAACCAATCAAAGTACATCATGGGATAACTACCTAAGGCCTGAGAATAAAATATAAGAATTGTGAAAGTAGAATCATCTGTCATCCTATGATAAAATCCTTAATAAATAAATTTAGTATCACATTAGAAAAAAGTACACACAATTATATCACAATAATAATAATTTTTTTACATAAAAATAAAAATTTATTTTAATAAAATTTATTTTCCAAAATTTAAAAATCACATTAAATTTAACTAAAAAAACTATGTTAAAACATTTTTTAAAAAATAGTATATTGTATATTTATATTCATCAGGATGAAAATTATAACAAAAATTAAACTAATATGCATCAGTTTTTAGAAATAAAATAGAAGGGATACAGAAATTTTATATCTCTATATATAACATAAACATTCCCTCAATAAATCATTTTTTAAATTTAAATTAAAACTGATCAACACTATAACATTCCCAAAACTCTTATTATAGTATATTTCAAAATTGTACAAAATAATTTCTATATTATATCTTGTAAAAAAACTAATACTTATTCAAAATAGTCATTGAATTTTGAAAAAATACATTATAATAAGATTTATTAAATCATTTACTTTCAAACCACTCAATTCATTTTATAAGAAAAAAAATATAAATACTAAATATTTGGAATAATGGATAAATCCATTAATGAAATCATTTTTTTAAATAACTTTCAATTCATATTATTATAAAAATATACATATACTTTTATCTAATAAAATGATAATTGAAAAAAAATTGTGGACCTCATTGTTTTAATGATCATAAATTCATGATTATTGTGATAATTAATGAGTTTTAGGTTTTCTATTTGAAATATATATTATGAGATATATCCAAAAAAACACATAAGTATGAGCCCGCATCAAGAAGTCTCACCGCTAAGGATATCTCACCATCTTTAAAGTCCCGTTATAGTATACTATTTTAAAATTACTCAGATGAATCACTGTCAGTATGATTCACCACCATAAATAAATTTCTACTAAGTGTTAGAAAGACTCACCACTAGAATGGAGTCAGCATTAAAATAACCTACCACTAGAATGAAAATTTGGTAATGTGTTGAGTCACTACCATCTTAACACCCCACTAGAATCAGAAACTACCATACCCTAACTCTTCCTCAGATCAAAAAATTGTTCCAATATCTCACTCCCAGACATAGACACAGTTAGAATTATCTCTATTCCAAGTATTCACCCCAAAAAGTGTCACTATTCTTACGAAACACCAATAGTTTTTATTTTTATTTTTGAAATAAATTTATCTAATGTATAGTTTATCGAATTTAATTACATTAAATATTTTAATTTTATTGTGTTAGTTATTCTGGATATTTCATTAAATAATTTTTCAGTCCCAAGTACAAGGAGAAAAATTACAAATGATTATTTTAGTGTGCTATTGCAAGAATATGAAACATACTCCCTTGTGTAGTAGGGTGGTGTACTGAATGAAAATATATATTTGTACATGTGAAGAGAGCTGAGTAGCTATGATGTGTTACATACATGAATATTTCCTAATTGAAATTCATTGTAGACAAAAAAATCACATTGAACTTATGGAGATATTTCTACATACTCTAAAGAATGAGTTTGTGACACTCTGTTCTACCACATATTATTAAAACATGGCTCGATCTTCAGTTCAAATCACATGGAAGGAGTCTGAAGCAACATCACTTATCAGACAACAAAACACCTTGACTTATACACCTTTAATTTCTCTATTTGTTTATTTTATCATTACATTACTACCATTGTGTGAATACTCTATTTTATAAAATACACATTCCCTCCTAATTTAAACTAGATGATACTTATATATCATTTCAAATAAATTTAAACATATTTCCCACATGTTTTGGTAGAAGTCCAGTTGTGAAATATTGTTTTTCTATACTCCCATTAAAAATATAGAATAGGTCCATTTGTGGACTAAAAATTTAGTATACTATTGTAAACCATGATCTTGGTTGTGGATTGAATGTTTATTTTATTTGAACTGTTTTTTAGAAATTGATTTCTAGGTGGAGAGGATAAGGTCTCAGCTTGAGATTGGACCTCTTGTATTCAAATTATATTTTGTGTTTGTTTAACTTTTTGTAGTATCAATAAAACTAAATTTGTTTTAAATTTTAAAAAAACCCCATTACAATGATATTTTATCTTAATCAGTGTTTATAAATGGATTTTACTTTCTAAATTTATTTCAATGGATAAAGTAATATTGTCTATTGTTTCTAACTAAGACCTAATCAAAAATTGAGATTTATTTTAAAAGATTAAAACGTATATCAAACTAGTATTTTGTTAAACTGTACTGCATTATTTAAAATGGGGGATTTTATTTAAATGGATTTTAACAGAATATTCTTTGGGTACTCAATTAATCCCCATCTTGAGATACTCACTTCGACCAACATTTGGTATCAATGCTAAAACCATTCATATAAGTGTTTTCAAAACATTTTTGACTGGGATTTTGGTTGTTGTTTAAGGATATTAAAATAATGTTAATTGAAAATTTAATTATTTAAATGGATAATAGACAAGAAGGTTTTTCTACCAGCAGACTTCATTTTGTAAGGAAAAGAATTATGTTCAGAGGATGATAAAAATGAAAATTCATATAGAGATTATGGGTTTTGAAATATAGACTTCCATAGAAGATAACATTGAGCTTCTTGTAACTACTAGAGTTACATGGGTTGATGCTTCCTAAAATTTTTATAATAAAAATTAATAATCTATGAATAAACATTACATTTATTTAGGAGATGAGGAATTCAATAGAATTCATTCTTGTAAAACCTCTTTTGGGATTTTGAATACACTATCTATTTCACATTAGGGGACAACTAATATTAAGAAGACGAGACAACATAAATATACTATTAATTAAGTTACATTTAAGTTGAATCCTAATGAATTAATTTTTTATTTTTATCCCACCCATAATGAAATTTTGAACATCATTAGCTCACTAGGAAATCCAGTTTCTGACAAAGATCATTATATGAGATTACTAATAATCTTAACAAAAAAGATAGAGAGGAAGATATAAATAAATTTTAGAGTCATGTGACATTAGAAAACAAACAGTTAAGGAATTAATGGGTAAGTTGATGATTTATGAAGAAGAACAGAAAGTCAACAGAGAACAAGATGATGATTCAAAAATAAATTCAGTAGCTTTCAAGACAACTACATCAAATCAATGATCAAAAGAAAAGTCAAATCTTAAAATTTAATGTTAAATTGAAAGTAAGTCACCTTCAGATAATGATAAATATATTGCCCATTTGTTCAGAAGAATCAACAAGTTTTATAAGAAGAATAATGTTTTCTGAAAACCAAACTATAAAAGATGGTATGATACTAAAGGAAATTGGAAAAAGGATTGGAAAAAGGATGAAAACATAAATTAAATTACCTGCTATGAATAAAAACGAAAAGTACATGTTAAAAAAATATTCCAAAAACAAAAAATAAAAGGATATATGATGAAAATGAACAATGGTTCAAGAAATCCATCAAGGAAACAAGGAGTGTCTCTGAGAATAACGCTAGTGATTCTAAATCTGCTACTGAACAAAATTTCAATTGACCCAACATGTGTTTCATGAATAATGTCTATAAGGTATCTTCTATTTCTACTGTTTTACCTATGCCTATTTATGACTATTATAATAATGAACATAATTATGACAAAATCTCTCCGGAATAAATTTTAGATTATTTTAGAATTCTATAAGACACTTTTAATGAACATAAGGATAAGTATAAAGTTCTTAATAGAAAAATGGTTTATCTAACAATATTAAATCTGATTTATCTGTTGAAAAAGATAACAATTCTCAGTTATTAAAGGAGAATATTGAATTAATATTTTCTAATGAGAAACTGATGAAGGATTTAGAAATTTCTACCACTAGTAGAGATAATCTTACATAGATTCTAGGAAAACATGTTGCTCCAAAGACTATTATAGGTATAGGATATCCACCCAAAAATGAATAATAGATAAGAGAACATTTGTACCTAATTCTAAATCTGAAATCTCTAATTCCATATATTTTTCTATGGGACAAAATTTAGTGTTTATTTCAAAAAATATTACAATCTACTTATAAGATACCTATTAGAAAAATGTGGGTTCTTAATGCCCTTATTACTAACACATTTAAACCTAATAAAATATGGGTATAAATATCATTTCTTGTATAAATTTTGTTTTTATGGAAATTTATTGAAGGCATCCTATAAAATTATATTGTACTTGGATAGTGGATTTCCAAGGAATATGATATGATACTATTCAAACTTCAATATCCTAAGAAATGTTTATAATGGTCAGGTCACCTTTGGCCAAATTGGTAACATCAATTCTATTTTTATTTCAAAAGTACTATTTGTGGATTGTTTAAAGTATAACCTTCTTAGCATCTCAAAATTATGTGGTGATAGTTTTCATGTTAAATTTGAGAACAATGCATTTAATTTTTTTATTCTAAATTTGTTCTTGTTTTTATCTCTTTAAAGAGTGAAAATATTTATGTTTTTAATCTTAATTCGTTAATTTCTCAAAATGTCACCTTCTTAATTTCCTTAAAAAAATCATGGATTCAGAATAGACGACTAGAAAATTGTAATATTTACTCACCTTTAAAGCTTACTACGAAAGGATAGTACAGGATATTCCCAAAATATTGTTCCCAAATGACAAAGTCTATAATATCTGTCAAAAAGCGAAACAACACAATATTTTATTAAATTAATATAATATGTTTCAATTTATAACCCATTAAGTTGGTTCATATGGATTTATTTGGATCATCTATATTTTATAGTCTAAATGGGAATAATTTTGTTTATTTATTAGTAAATGACCTTTCTATGTATATATGGGTGTTCGTTTTATCTCACAAAAGTGAATCGGGTTCATAATTAGCCAAGTATGCTAGATTAGTTAAAAATTTAATTGGACATATAATTAAGACCTTGAGAAGAAACCATGGCAATGAGTTTAAAAATTAAGACAGTGGATCCTTTTTCTCACAAACTAGATATAGTAATAACTTCTCTGCTCCTATGACCCCTCAACAATATGGAGTTGTTGAAAGAGGTAATAGAAAACTTCAAGAGATATCATGGAATATGATAAATAAAAAAGACATACCTATCTACTTTTGGGTTGAGGCTGTGAATACATCGTATTATATAATCAATAAATTTTTAATTAGACCTTTCATAAAAAATACCACTTATGAGAATTGGAGAAATAGTAAATATAAGGTTAATTAATTTAGACATTCTTATGGTAAATTATTAATTATCCACACAAAGTATAATTTGGAAAAAAAATTCCTCCAAGAGTGATGAAGGAATATTAGTTGGTTATTCAAACTCCAGTAATTCCTATATAGTTTTTCAAAAATGGGACAGGGAAGGGGAAGAGTTTTTACACATAAAATTTGATGAGACATATCCACATGAGCATAAACCAATTTGGAAAACATTGAGGATAATTTATTGACACTGAAATTAAATTCCAAAACTACTAATTTAGCTGTGAAGAAATCATAAAAATCAACCAGTTCTAGGAAATTTCTAGAACATCTATAACCCAAAACTGTAGAATAACATGAAGTTACTGTCCCTACTTTTTCTAGTGTTTTTAGGACCCTTACGTATTGTCTTTTAGATATTATAGTTGGAGACCTAGAAAAATGTGCACATACTATAGATTCTCTAAAAAATTAGGTTTTATATAAATCCTTCTTAACACATCTAGAATCAATGGACATCAATGATGAAATAAATGATGAATTATGGGTAATGAAAATTAAAGAAGAGTTAAATCAATTCAAAGGAATATAATAAAGAGAACTTGTGGATAGAAACATATACACCTTGACTATAAGCACTAAATGGGTGTTTATGAACAAGGTACATGAATCAAGCATAATTTTATAGAATAAAGCAAGACTAGTTGTATAAGGTTATACCTTGGAATAAGTAACATACTCTGAAGAGTCCTCTTCATCAGTATACAAACATGAATCCATTAGAATACTTGTAGCTTATGAAGATCATCTAGATTTTAAACATTATCAAATGGATATCAAAATTTTTATGTAAATGGGTATATAATTTATCATGTTTTTATAGATCAACATTGTATTTTTGAAATTACCAATTTTTCAAATAATGTTTTCAAATTAACTATTTATTTATACGGTTTGAAACAATCCCCTCTAGCGTGGTATGACATGCTCATATAATTTCTAATTTTAAAAGTATTTTCAAAAGGTACAGTTAGTCCTTCCCTTTTTTAAAAATGAATTTGAAATGATGTTATAGTTGTACTAATCATTGTAGATTATATTATTTTTTCATTATTAATAAAATTTTCATGTAATAAATTTACTAAAATAATGATAAATAAATTTGAAATGAGTTTAATGGGTGAATTAAAATTCCTTCTTGGATTTAGATCTTTCAAAATGAATAAGAAATTATTAAAAATAAATTTAAATAAACTAATAATCTTATAAATATATTTCACTTGGATATCACTATGATTAGTGATACTCTTATGAGTGCCACCTATAAATTAGATCATGATGAATATTGGAAACTAGTGGATTATATGATTTGAAGAGGTTTGATTGGAATTACTCTATAAGTTTCTGCTAGGTGACCAGATATTATGTTCAATGTGTGTCTATGAGTTCATTTTTATGAAAATCCAAAAGAGTCACACTTGGTCACTATAAAATGAATTTTCAAATACCTCAAATATACTACCAATTTTTTATTGTTTTACCCAATAATATTATCATTTTAATTTTTTAGTTATTCATATGTTTATTTTTGTGGATGTAAGTTATATATGAAAATATATTCTATAACATGTCACTTTTTTTTCAAGTCTTTAGTTTAATGGTATAGTAAGAAACAAAATTTTATTTCATTGTATACTACTGAAGTTGAATATATAGTATCAAGTAGCTGTTGTGTATAAATTTTCTGTATGAAACACATATTACTGGACTATAGATATCAATTCCAACATGTCCTCATAAACTGTGATAATACAAGTGAAATAATTATTTATAAGAATCATGTATCGTAGTATATAATAAAACATATTGATGTAAGATATCATATTTTGAGAGATCATTTACAAAATTATGATATCACTCATGAATACATTGGTACAAAACAGTATCTTTCTGATATTTTCACTAAGCCTTTGAATTTTGAGAGAATGAATTACATATAACATGAGTTATGTATGATCAATTTTGATTAAGTTCAATTTTTTGGGACTCACCATTGTAATTTATCACAATTAATTATTTCCCACTATTGTGAAAGTATCACCAATTAAAATGTCTCACCAAGTGTATGTATCACCATTGGAACTTCACACAAATTGTTTTCCATTTCTTCGTTATTTTTTCACGTTGTATGAATTAATCTATGTGCTTTTAAACAATTTAAGGTATATTTAATTCTTATGTTTCTGTTGAAATTTTATTTTGATTATTGATTTTCAGGTATTATATTTATTTTGAATTTATTCTAATTATAAATTTTTATTTTTATTATCCCTAAAAATACCAAAATGATAAATGTAGTACTTTTTTAGTTACAATGCACACACTTTCATTGCACATTTTTCTCTTAAGCCCGATATGATCTTTTTCTAATAACCCTTTTTCCTTCCTATTTCATCTTCATCGGAGACAAGTGAACTTGTTGAGATAACCTTAATGGATAGATTGAAGTGACCTTATGACTTATAACATCTTGTCCTAGCTTACCACAAAATCGGTAGCCAAACTGGTCGCCATAAGGCATCAAGTGCATCTCCCCATATTCCATAGGCTTCTAACTAGCAGCGAGCATGTAAAGGTAGTTCAGTGGGGAGACTATACCCTCAATATCATACTTCATAATGGTAAATAGATAGTAAATCTCAGATAATAGTGGAAGAAGTTTTAATAAACAGTCAAAAAAACAGAAGACTTTTTTAACTTATTGTTCTTAAAAATGAGAAATATGAGTTAGTTCCAATGAGAGTGAAAAATACTTGTCTTTTGTGTATTGATTATAGGAAACTAAATCATTCCACTTGAAAAGACCATTTCCCCTCCCATTTATTGATCAGATGTTTGAGATACTTGCTAGGAAAACACACTATTGTTTCTTGGATGGATTTTCTGGATATTTTTAGGTTCTTATTACTCCAGAAGATCGGGAGAAGACAATATTCACTTCCCTATTCGATACGTTTTCCTACTGAAGGATTCCATTTGGAATTTTCAATTCACCATGTACCTTCCAAAGATTCATGGTGTGTAATTTTTCATATTTCATTGAGTCTTTCATGGAGGTATTTATGGATTATTTTACAGTGTATGGGTCTTCATATGATGATTGTATCTCCAGTTTGGGAATGGTTTCGAATCATTGTATTGAGAAGAATCTAGTCTGGAACTTTGAAAACAGTCATTTCATGGTAGAGCATGGGATTGTCTTAGGGCATGTTTTGTAAAAACATGGGATAGAGGTTGATAGATCTAAGGTAGATATTATTTCACCCAAACCATATCCTTCATGTATGCATAATGTTAGATCTTTCCTAGAGAATACAAGATTTTATCGACACTTCATCACAGATTTTTATAAGATTTATCTTCCTATGTCACAATTACTTCGAAAGGATTATGATTTTGTGTTTAATGATTCTTACAGGACTTCCTTTCATCAGATAATGAAGTTTCTAACCACTCCACCGATCATACAACCCATACGGTGGGAGATGCCTTTTGAGCTTATGTGTGACGCCTCAAACTTTTCAATTGGAGATGTCTTATCTAAGAGGGTGGGGGGACGTTGACATGTGATTTCCTATGAATCAAGGAAACTATAGTCAGCCCAATCAAACTATAAAACAACAGAAAAAGTGATTCTTGATGTCATATTCTCTTTAGATAAATTCAGATCATATTTATTGGGCTCTAAAGTATTTATTTTTCTAACCATGTAGCTCTAAGGTACGTTTTGATGAATCTAGACGCAAAGTCCAAACTTATCTGATGGATTCTCCTTCTTCGAGAATTTTATATTGAGATAAAGGTAAAGTAGAGGTATGAAAACTTGATGGAAAAAAACATAAGTAGGCTTACTCACACACTAGAGGATGACACCTTGGACTAGCTACCACTTCGGGACATTTTCCCTGATCTGCATCTTTATTCCATCTCTGGTACGCATACTCGATATGTTAATTTAGTTAACTACCTTGTTTGCTTTGAAATCTTTACAAATTCATTGAAAAATCAAGTCTTAATGTTAATGAGTGAGTCAAGATTTTATATTTTGGATGATCAATATCTTTGGCGCATGTGTAGTGACCACGTTATTAGGAGGTGTGTTCCTAATCATGAGTTTGATTCTGTTCTATAGTTATGTCATACACTTGGTTGTGGTGGAAACTATGGACCCCAACAGATAACATGGAATGTTTTAGACTCTGGATTATACTGGCCTAGCTTCTTCCAAGAATCCAATGGTTTTTTTAAGTCATGCCCTTGTTTCTAACACGCTGGGAACATTTCTAGGAGACAGGAGATTCCCCAACAACCCATACTATTCTATGAGGTTTTTTATGTATAGGGCCTCGATTTTATGGGTCATTTTCCTAGTTCCTTGGGTTATTTGTATATTTTGGTTGCTTTTTATTATGTGAGTAAATGGGTGGAGGATAAGGCCAATAAGACTGATAATTATCATGTTGTTGTGGACTTTGTCAAAGCACATATTTTTTTTGCAGGTTTGGAGTACCGAATTCCATCATTAGTGACTGAGAGACACACTTCTGCAATCAGAATCTTTCATCCCTTCTTTGGATGTATGGGGTGGCACACAAAACATCAACACAATAAGACCCCCAAACAAATGGCCAGGCTGATGTTTCAAATCATGAGTTAGTACAATTATTGGAGAAAACTGTGCTGCAGAATTGGAAAGATTGGAGCAAGCACTTGATGATGCACATTGGTCTTATAAGATTTCATATAAGACACCCATTGGTATGTCCCCATTCCAGATTGTTTATGGAAAATCATATCATCTACCTATGGAAGTCGACAATCAGTCTTATTAGGCTATAATGAAATGAAACATGAATTTTGACCAAGTTGGAATTCAATGGAAGCTGAAAATTAAAGAGCTTAAGGAGATTTAATTGTCCCCATATGAGAACTCAATGATCTACAAGGAAAGATCAAAGGTAGCTCATGACAGACTGATTAAACAAATGTAGTTTCATGTTGGAGAGAAGTTCCTTCTCTATGATTCATGACTTAAGATGACTCCTAGTTAGTTGAGTTCTAGATGGTTGGGTTCTTATACTGTATCTAATGTTTTTCTTTTATGGTGTAGTGGAGTTCATGCAGGAGGACACTAGTAGGAGCTTCATAGTCAATGGGAAATGCTTGCAGAAATACATTGAGGGACATTCTACTGATGTCACGGATTTCATCACACTCCATGACCCCATTATCACTTGAGCATATCAGGTTGTTCCTAACACTTTCACATTTATTTTATTTTTCCTATTTTAAATTCTGATTTTCTTATGCATATATCATCTCATAGATTCACATTGAGGATATTGCAATATTTTATGTGTGGAGGATGGGACAACATTTTGGTGTAGATATTTATGATTTTCATTTTAGTGTTTTGTATGTATTTTCTGTTATGTTTTTTGTTAATATTTTCAAACAAAAAAACCAAATAAAAAAATAAAAACAAAACAAAAATATCAAATATATATATATATATCATGTAACATTCTCATGTGTAACATATAGAAAATGCATGTTTTCAAAATTTATTGGTATAATGATAGGCACGAGTAAGATTTGATCATCAAGGGTTGATTTTAAATAAAATTCAAGTCGTCGATGATATGAATGGTTGTGTCATTATAAAACCTTTTAGATCTTAACATCATTATTTGTGATATTTATCCATGGTAAATTGTGTCATTGATCTCTCCACACAATTTTTCACTCAACCGTGACTTGTGAAATTTTTCCTACTCAATTGAAGGTATATTTAAGTTAGGTAAAAAAATTCAATGGTTTATCCATACATTTGTTTTTCTTCTGATCTGTCTCATTACTCTACTAAATTGACCTATGTGTTTGTACCTATTATCCGACTGTTGTACGCCCTCAAAAAATGGGTTATGTCTTGGACAAGTCAAAACCCACTTTTCCTCAACCTTTTATCTTTTTGTAACTATTACAATTAGTGTCGTGAGGTGATCAAACATGGGTTGAGAGTTGAGTGTCAGATTTTTTCCATATCCAACATAAAAAAAAGAAAACAAATTATTGAGGGGAGTGATAAAATGTACAACATATGGGGATATCTAGGTCAGGAGCTTAAGGTTTCACTATCGAGGATTCATAAGTGACTGGGTCTTGAAATCAAATTGAAAAATAATGTATAATAGGTTCAGAAAATTTATCCAAGTAAGAAGAATTGTTTTAAATGACTTAAATATAATGAATAAAGGGTGGATTTGTGAGCTTGGAATGGTTGACACACACACACATGGAGAATTAGTTTCATGGTAGACCCATGCCTTGTTTTGCTGTGATTATTGTTATTAAATTCACTGAATTTTTTTTGACAGAATTTATGAGACAATGACATGAAAATTTATTGATATCTACTTTTGATGGTATTCTAACTTTGCGTACATTTCCACTGTGGGCTGAGAAAAAAGAACATGCAATCTTGTGATAATTTTCTCGAATACATGATATGAGGTTTTTCCCCAAAGTGAAAATGGGTTAGTGTTGGGGAGTTGATAAAACACAATTTTATTGTTTATATTATTTATAATAAATGAAAAAAATTCCACACATTGTGATAAATGTGTAAATTTATAGAATAATTGGGAATAGATCATTCATTTGAAAATATGATAGAAATTCCAGTTTAACCCTTTTAAAATTCACTGTTGTATTTCCGTCATAAATATTTTTATGTTTATTATTCTAACATAAATGTTTTTAACTATTTTCCTGACTTAATTAGATACAAATTGTATTTAGGAAATGTGATATGGATCATGATTTTGAGTGGATTAAACAGGCCATGAAGAAGAAGATGGACTGAACTACCCAGATTGGACATCACTACACCATGTGGGCCATATCTTCTATAATCGAACTTGTATTGGGAACAAATTTGGATGGAATATTGAGTATATGATTCAAAACAAATAATCCCTCTATAAGTCAAAAAATGTACGAGTTTTGGAGGAAAACTATGATGCGAAAGATGGAGATAATTATTTGGAAGAATTTCCCTATTACATTTTAAAAATATTTTTATCCAGTCCCTCCCAAACGTTATTTAAAAGATACTTTAACTCTTTTTGATGGATTGTAGAGGCTTCAGGAAGTTTTGGCCAACGGGGTGGATCTTGGGAAACCCTAAAATATCTTGGAAAGTGTAAGGCCTTGTGCAAACATCTCTTCCAAAAATGCTCTCCTCCCCCACCTCTTCGTTGTATTTCTTTTTTTTCATGTTTGTAACTTGATTTTTTCTTCAATTAATTCTATATGTTCTTCTATTTTAATCTTATTATTTTTCTTCTTGGTCTGGAATCTAAGAGTGGAGATGAGATTGAATGTTCCCCAATCAACCCATTTCTTATGCAAAACATATCCAGAGTGACAAATCCACCCATGGAAAAGAGATTTATTTCGTAGTTGATCTAATACACACTCCCTTAATTTACTTATTTTTAATACATTAACACACTATAATTATAAGGCCCCGACCTTAGACCTTACTTAATCTTGAGTTATTACAAGATTACACATTGATGATCTTTTCAGGTTTAGAGTTTTAGAGAATTAGAACATAACTATTACATCTCAAAATATTTACAAAGTAGACACTTTTACCAAGTTTCCATAGAATAAAAAAACTCTTAAAAAGAAACATGTCTAGTTACATGTTTTATATAGCATGAATTTCCCTTGATCCCATCCTTGACCTTATTCCACATTAAGTCATGTGAAAAACATTTCAAAAAAACTTGGGGTGAGCATAAAAATCTCAGTAAGGTATACAAAAAGAATGAAAACTGTTATTTTTTCAAACAACAAGTAAACCATGTATACTTAATCAAAGAAATACCTTCACCTTCATGAAGTAGTAAAAACACTTTACTGAAAAAAATATCATTACATACCTTTTTGTAACCAAAGGATTACCATAAAACCCATATAAAGAACACATAACATATATAAAGGTAACTTGGGACATAAACATACTTATGTGGAATAACCATACAGTCGACTTCCACACATATCACTTAATGGAATATCCATAAGAACAACTTCCATACATACTTAATTGAATAGCCATACAACCGACTTCCATACCCAATGCATTGGAGGTTATAACATAACCACCCGTCCTAGTATTCATGGCATCACCCGTCATATGGTTTATCTCGTAACCACCCGTCAAATGTCCAAGTACCAATATAAAATCATAAAACATAATACCAATATAAAGAAA
Source organism: Viscum album (assembly GCA_963277665.1). Taxonomy (NCBI): domain Eukaryota; kingdom Viridiplantae; phylum Streptophyta; class Magnoliopsida; order Santalales; family Viscaceae; genus Viscum; species Viscum album. The sequence continues at coordinate 2,052,943,910 of OY728150.1, read as the reverse complement.
TGATAACATTTCCACATTTCAATCATAATATTTCATTTAAATATATTGACATAATAGAATAATTTATCAAAACCATTTTCAATACCAAAATACAGAAAAGAGTATATGGTATTTATTTTATTTTAAAAACATTACGGCTTGTTTAGGAAGCCAAAGACCAAATAATACTCGCGGCAGCGGAAAATGTTGTTGTCACCGCGTACGTTAAAAAAACCTTCCTTTTTGTTGTTTAGTAAAAATTTTAGTAGAAAAATATTCCTTTTGTATAAAAGTGAAAGTCAAAGGGGTTTATACACCATATGAAAGAAAGTTGTGTATAAAACAAAATATGCCTCAATTAAAGGATATTGATACGAAGTCCCTTACCTTGGGTCCGACTTGACTCGATCGTTCTTTAACGTCCTGAATAATAAAATTGAGTTAATTTCTATTTGATTAAGAATAATTTAAAGTTCATTATTCCTTTTATATCAATTATTTCCATGTTATAAACATTATGTAACCATTTAATTTAATAATGTTTGTTTTGTCGATATTTGGTCCTTAAGTCAAAAGTGGAATTCTTACAATTACATGTTGTTCGTGTGGTCAATGGTTCTTTATATACAGAATGAAATTCCTGATTTGGATATCATATATATCATATATATCCAGAATATACATGTATTTATAATATTACATAATCATTTAGAGGTAAGAAATGAAATGCACCGTTCATGGAGACGGTAAGCCGTACGTACGCATGAACACTACTTTCATTTCTATGCCATATTAATGGAATTAAAACTAAATGAGAGGTATGCATATTTTAATTCAAGAATTATATTAATCATTTATATGTAACATACATCATATATATCAATTATATATATGTACTTATAATAGTACATTACATTTGAAGATAAGAAATGAAATGCACCGTTCATGGAGACGGTAAGTCGTACGTACGCATGAACGCTACTTTCATTTCTTTGTCATACATTAATTGAAAGAAATAATAATGATATAGAGGTATATTATAATTCCAGTATAAAATCATATATAATAACTTTAAATACATCCTTTATACATCCCACATATGGCATTAACGAATCAAATCACTTTGAGGGGGCGGTAGTCCGCACATCCTTAAAGGAAGATATCACATTTACCCATTATGGAAACCATAAAGGTATGCCCAAAATAAAAAATACAGAATCTTAAGGAAAAAATAAACATATTATATATCATATATAAATATAGTGACATATTAATGGCCTCCTTTGAAGGTGTTTGAAGAATAACAAACAATCATCGTTTCGTGAGGCAGAAATTCACATTCCACGGAAACAGTATGTTCTTTAACCATTAGACGTAGGTGTGTGTAAGTGTAGCTCGAATACTTACTATAACAACATCCTAGTATATTGAGGATACTTTAGAGGTTACAAAATAAAAGAATAAAAAGAGTTTAGGGTGCTAGAGAAGCAAAATAATACAAAAGGACTCAAAAGAAGACATTACCTTAAAATCGGATAACTCTCTTAGATTTGAGCTCAAAGGATTCCTTTGGAATACTTCTGCCCAAATTGAGGCTTCAACGAGCAGAGAAGGATGTGGATAGCCAATATGGGCAGGGGTTGGCAGAGCCAAAGGCTTTGGGAGCATGTGTACGAAGGTAGAGGTGGGGGCCTTTTATAAGAGGAGAGGTGGGGCACTCTTGGAAGGTAAATAAAAGTCACTTTATTTTAAAATGGTATTCGGATTTAAGAGGTCCCAAATTGATGTGTTTCGAGGATAAGTTGATAAGGGTTCGAAATCCACCCATCCAATAGGTGTTGGCCATATTTAGGTCTTATATTTTACATTATCATTCCATTTTATTTAAATCGTTAAATAATGAGGTCATCGCTGCATCATCATGATGTCATAAATAATATAATTTATTTAATGTCTAAAAATTATAAAAAAAACTACTATGATGTAGTAAATCTTTTTATCTTTCTAATGAATATTTATAGTCAAAAATCTGACTTGTATAACCCCATGTAAAAATTGTTTTAGTAAAACATCTCATGTGTGTGTCATTTTTACATTAACATTAAATAAAAAGTTATTTATGTCATTTCCCAACCAAAGTGGCTCCATTGGGCCCCAAGTTGACCCATGGATTGTATTGGTCGGCCATGACACATCCAATGATTTTAGGACATGTGTCTAGGTCATTTCATTTTATTAAAACATTATTCTTACCTTAAACTACACTAAATACCTCTAATCACGATTAAAAACTTAATAAGTTACTATTCACCAAAAAATTATTTTAATCTCATTGAAAAAAATTTTACTTCTTAATTACAACCATTTATGTCAGATTTTTGAAATTCAAAGAACATAGGTGGTAAAAATTCATTTAAACGAAAAATCAGTTTTTTTAAGTACCACTTAGTGGTTTCACTATTCATCAAAAATTGAAGTTTTTTCAGAAAAATACCAAAAATTCATCCTAAGCTATATTTGATATTCCAAATACAAAAATGAAGTCTATTTTACAAAATTCAAAACATATAAGTCACATTAATTAATTTAATAATTAATTTCCGTTGTCAGAGCAAATAGTGTGTTTTTATGAAACAATAAGTATCAAAAGATTGACACTAGTATAAGTCTGATTTTCAAGTGAAATTAATTCCAACGACCACTATTGGATTTAATGGTAAAAATGTATTCTAATTTCACTTTAAAACCAATTCAAAAGATAATCTAATCATCATAAAAAATTAGATTAAAAAGAGGTTTTGAATTAAAATACATCATTTTACACTATTCATTAAAAAAATGAACATTATCAGAAAGATACCAAAAATTTACACAAAGTAAATTTTGATGTCCCGATTCTAAAGAAGAGTTATATTTGGTCCAATAGAATTTATAAGAGTGACCAAAACTATATTTAATGATGTTTCGCCATCAAATGTTGATAAGTGGACCTTTCGTTAAAATTAGAGTATATAAGCCTAAAATTGAATTCTTTTCATATTTTAAGCCTTTATCCATTATTAGATAAATGTAAAAACAATTAACAAACATATATAATCATATTTTAGTTATTTCTATCCATTCCCGCTAGTACAACGGCTACGTGTTAACTAACATTTAAAATAATATTATTTTATTACTAGTGTGCAACGTACGATTTCAAAAAAACTCTTTGTTGCGTATCGGGTACGCTATTGAACATAGCAAACCATTTAAAGTAAAATTAATAAATATGAAAATGTATTATTCTTTATTTACCTAGGATGTTACATCCTTCCCCCCTTTTGGGAATTGCGTCCTCCCAATTTTATTCACGTATCAAAATAAGTGGGAGTATTTATCCCTCATAGCATTTTCAGATTCCCACGTTGCCTCTTCAACCATATGGTTTTTCCACAAAACCTTTACCTGGTGAATTACCTTATTTCGCAACACATGCTCTCTTCGATCAAGAATCTGGACAAGTTTTTCTTCATAAGATAGGTTCTCTTCCGCCTGAACTACCTCTGGACTCAAAACATGAGATGGATCTGGCATATACTTCCTTAACATCGAAACATGAAAAACATTGTGTACCTGAGATAAACTCGGAGGTAAATCCACTCTGTATACAACTGATCCAACTCTCTCCATAATTTCATATGGTCCAATGAACCTTGGACTCATCTTTCCTTTCTTACCAAATCTCATCACACTTTTTTAAGGAGAAACCTTGAGAAAAACATGATCACCTACCTCGAAAGATAGATCCTTCCTCCGGTTTTCCGCATAACTCTTCTGCCTGCTTTGAGCTATTCTCATGTGTTTCTGAATCAACTGAACTTTTTCTGCCATCTCTTCTACCAATTCTGGTCCCATCAGCTTCCTTTCACCCACTTCATCCCAAAATGCTGGAGTTTGACACTACTTCCCATATAATGCCTCAAATGGTGCCATCTATATACTGGAATGAAAACTATTATTATAAGAAAACTAAACCAAAGAATGATTTTTGTCCCAAATTTCCTGATAATCCATCAAACAAGCTCGTAGCATATCCTCCAAGGTCTGAATTGTTCGTTCTGACCGCCCATCTGATTGCGGATGAAAAGCTGTACTAAAATTTAATTCAGTACCCAATGACTTCTGAAGGCCTGTCCAAAAGTTAGAAGTAAACCTGGGATCACGGTCAGATACAATAGAGAGAGGAAATCCATGTAACCAGACTATCTCTTTATGTTACAAACGGGAAAGTTGATCTAGGGAAAAATTATCTTGTATGGCTAGGAATTGAGCAGATTTAGTCAAGAGATCAACAATAACCCATATTGTGTTATTAACTCTAGATGTCTTTGGTAATCCCACAACAATGTCCATGGATATATTCTCCCATTTCCACTCTGGCACTGGTAAAGGTAGAAGCATCCCTTTCGGTAACTGCTACTCTGCTTTAACCTGTTGACAAGTCAAACACTACATAGTAAAATTAGCAATATCTATTTTCATTCCATCCCACCAGTAATACTCCCCCAGATCTCTGTGCATCTTAGTACTTCCAGGATGAACTGAAATCAGAGAACTATGAGCTTCACATAACAACTCTCTCTTCAACTGTGAATCACAAGGCACACAAAATCTCTTCCCAAATATCAAAACACAATCACTATCAATGATGAATTTATGCAACTTACCTTTCTGAACCAGCTCTACCTTTTCCTGCAACTCACTGTCTTTCTTCTGTGCTTGCTTGATTCTGTATGATAGAGAAGATCTCACTGATACCTAAATCAAAACAGAAGGACGTCCTGCACCAACAACTTCTATGCCAAAGTTCATCAAATCCTTAACAAACGGATCAAGTTCCCAATGCAACATCGTTAATGAAGCATTAATTTTTCGAATCAAAGCATCATCCACTTTATTTTCTTTTCCCGGATGGTAGTGAATTGTACAATCATAATCCTTGATTAATTCCATCCATCTCCTCTGTCTCATGTTCAATTCTTTTTGAGTGAATATATACTTTAAACTTTTTTGATTAGTATATATTTCACACTTTACTCCAATCAAATGATGCCTCCAAATGTTTAAAACAAAAACAACAGCAGCTAATTCCAAATCATGTGTAGGGTAATTTACCTCATTAGTTTTAAACTGACGTAAAGAATAAGCAATTACCTGATCATTCTGCATAAGTAAACAACCATGTCCCTTCAACTAAGCATCACTATATATAAAAATCTCACCATTCCAGGAAGGAAATGCCAAAACTGGAGCATTCACCAATCTTCATTTCAACTCCTTCGGTAGTAACCTGAGTCAACTGTGTCATCACTGCAACAAACTGTTTAGTTCTGATTCTGACCATCTCAGGATATTGATTTAAAAGCTCATTTCCCTCTATATGCCTTCCCAGAAAAGCTGTTCTGTTTCCACTATGAAAAACAATTCTTAACCCAGAAATATCATAGGCGAAGGAACATGGTAATCTTTAAATTCTATATCATTTCAATCATACCATAAATTAATTTATAATTTAACAATTTTCTAACTCCTAATGTTTTCTAAACCGACCTTTGATACCAACTATAAGGCCCCGGCCTTAAACCTTACTTAATCTTGAGTTATTACAATATTACACATTGAGGATCTTTTTAGATTTAGTGTTTTAGAGAATTAGAACATAACTATTACATCTCAAAATATTTACAAAGTAGACACTTCTACCAAGTTTCCATAGAATAAAAAAACACTTAAAAAGAAACATTTCTAGTTCCATGTTTTATATAGCATGACATTCCCTTGATCACATCCCTGAACTTAGTCCACATTAAGTCCTGTGAAAAAAATATCAAAAAAACTTGGGGTGAGCATAAAAAGCTCAGTAAGGTATACACAAAGAATGAAAACTATTATTTTTTCAAACATCAAGTAAACCATGTATACTTTATCAAAGTAATACCTTCACCTTCATGAAGTAGTAAAAATTATTCACTGTATAAAATATCATTACTTACATTTTTGTAACCAAAGGATTACCATAAAACACATATAAAGAACACATAACAAATATAAAGGTAACTTGGGACATAAACATACTTAAGTGGAATAACCATACGGTCTACTTCCACACATATCACTTAATGGAATAGCCATACGACCAACTTCCATACATACTTAATGGAATAGCCATACGACCGACTTCCATACCCAATGCATTGGAGGTTATAACATAACCACCCGTCCTGGTGTTCACGGCACCACCCGTCATATGGTTTATCACGTAACCACCCGTCAAATGTCCAAGTACCAATATAAAATCATAAAACATAAAACCAATATAAAGAAAATATAACATTTCCACATTTGAATCACAATATATCATTTAAATATATTGACATAATATAATCCTTTATCAAAACCATTTTCAATACCAAAATACAGAAAAGAGTATATGGTATTTATTTTATTTTAAAAACATTTCGGCTTGTTGAGGAAGCCAAAGACCAAATAATACTTGCGGCGGCGGAAAAGGTTGTTGTCACCGCATACGTTAAAAAAACATTCCTTTTTCTCATTTAGTAAAACGATTCGTAGAAAAATATTCCTTTTGTATAAAAGTAAAATTCAAAGGGGTTTATACACCATATAAAATAAAGTTGTGTATAAAACTAAATATTCCTCCATGAAAGGAGATTGAGATGAAGTCCCTTACCTCAGGTCCGACTTGACTCGATCATTCTTTAACGTCCTGAATAATAAATATGAGTTAATTTATATTTGCTTAAGAACATTTTAAAGTTAATTATTCATTTTATATCACTTATTTCAATGTTATAAACATTATGTAACCATTTAAGTTAATAATGTTTGTTTTGTCGATATTTGGTCCTTAAGTCGAAAGTCGACTTCTTACAATTACATGTTGTTCGTGTGGTCAAAGGTTCTTTATATCCAGAATGAAATTACTGATTTGGATATCATATATATCATATATATCCAGAATATACATGTATTTATAATATTACATAATCATTTAGATGTAAGAAATGAAATACACCGTTCATGGAGACGGTAAGCCATACGTATGCATGAACGCTACTTTCATTTCTATGTCATATTAATGTAATTAAAACTAAATGAGAGGTATGTATATTTTAATTCCAGAATTATATTAATCATTTAGATGTAACATACATCATATATATCCATTATATATATGTACTTATAATAGCACATTACATTTGGGGATAAGAAATGAAATGCACCGTTAATGGAGATGGTAAGCCATACGTACGCATGAACGCTACGTTCATTTCTTTGTCATAATTTAATGGAAATAAATAATAATGATATAGAGGTATCTTATAATTCCAGTATAACATCATATATAATAACTTTAAATACATCCTTTATACATCCCACATATGGCATTAACGAATCAAATCACTTTGAGGGGGCAAAAGTCCGCACTTTCTTAAATGAAGATATCACATTTACCCATAATGGAAACCATAAAGGTATGCCCAAAATTAATAATACAGAAGTTTAAGAAAAACATAAACATATTATATATCATATATAATTATAGTGACATCTTAATGGCCACCTATGAAGGTGTTAGAAGAATATCGAACAATCATCGTTTCGTGAGGCAGAAATTCGCCATCCACGGAAATAGTATGTTATTTAACCATTAGACATAGGTGTGTGTAAGTGTAGATCAAATACATCTTATAAAAACAACCTAGTATATTGGGGATACTTTATTTGTTACAAAATAAAAGAATAAAAAGACTTTAGGGGGTTGGAGAAGCAAAATAAAACAAAAGGACTCAAAAGAAGACATTAACTTAAAATCGGGTAACTCTCTTAAATTTGAGCTCAAAGGCTTCCTTGGTAATACATATGCCCAATTTGAGGCTTAAATGAGTAAGAGAGGGATGTGGAGAGCCCAAATGGGCAGGGTTTGGCCGATCCAAAGGCTTTGGGAGCGTGGGTAAGGAGGTAGAGGTGGGGGCCTTTTATAAGAGGAGAGGAGGGGCACTCTTGGAAGGTAAAGAAATGTCACATTATTTTAAAATGGTATTTGGATTTAAGAGGTCACACATTGATTTGTATCTAGGATAAGGTAATAAGGGTTCGAAATACACCCATCGAATAGGTTTTGGCCATGTGTAGGTCTTAGATTTTACATTATCTTTCAATTTTGTTTAAATCTTTAAATAATGAGGTCATCGCTGCATCATCATGATGTCATAAATAATTTAATTTATTTAATTTATAAAAATTATAAAACAAATACTATGATGTAGTAAATCATTATATCTTTCTAATGAATATTTGTGGTCAAAAATATGACTTGTATAATCCCAGGTAAAAATTGTTTTAGTAAAACATCTCATGTGTGTGATTTTTCCTTTAACATTAAATAAAAAGTTATTTATGTCATTTCCCAACCAAAGTGGCTCCATGGGGTCCACAAGTTGACCAATGGATTGTCTTGGTCGATCATGACACATCCAATGGGGATAGGACATGTGTCTAGGTCATTTCATTTTATTAAAACATTATTCTTACCTTAAACTACACTAATTACCTCTAATCGCGATTAGAATCTTAATAAGTTACTATTCACCAAAAAATTAGTTTAATCTCAGTGAACCACATTTTACTTCTCACTGACAACCATGTATGTCAGATTTTTGAAATTCAAAGCACAGAGGTGGTAAAATTTAATTTAAACAAAAAACCAGTTTTTTTAAGTACCACTTAGTGGTTTCACTATTCATAAAAAATGATGTTTTTCAGAAAAATACCAAAATTTCACCCTAAGATATATTTAATATTCCTAATTCAAAAATGAAGTCTATTTTACAAAATTAAAAATATATAAGTCACATTAATTAATTTAATAATTAATTCCCGCTGTCAGAGCAAATAGCATGTTTTTTTGAAACAATAAGTATCAAAAGATTGACAGTAGTTTAAGTCCGATTTCCAAGGGAAATTAATTCCAACGACCACTATTGGATTTAATGGTAAAAATATATTCTAATTTCACATTAAAACCTACTCAAAATATAATATAATCATCTTAAAAAATTATATTAAAAAGAGTGTTTGAATTAAAATACAACATTTTACACTATTCATTAAAAAAATGAACTTTATCGGAAAGATACCAAAAATTTACACAATGTAAATTCTGATTTCCTGATTCTAAAGAAGAGTTATATTTGGTCCAATATAATTTATAAGAGTGACCAAAACTATATTTAATGACGGTTCACCATCAAATGTTGATAAGTGGACCTTTCGTGAAAATTAGAGTATATAAGCCTAAAATTGAATTATTTTCGTATTTTAAGCCTTTATATTTTATTAGATAAATGTAAAAACACTTAACAAACATATATAATCATATTTTAGTTATTTATATCCATTCCCTCCAGTACAACGGCTACATGTTAACTAACAATTAAAATAATATTATTTTATTACTAGTGTGCAACGTACGATTTCAAAGAAACTCTTTGTTGCGTATCGGGTACGCTATCGAACATAGAAACACATTTAAAGTAAAATTAATAAATATAAAAATGTATTATTCATTATTTACCTGGGATGTTACAATAATTCCTAAATTTTTATCAGCTACCTGACTTCTAATTTCTATCTATCTTGATCGACTTGTACTTGACCGCGTTGTTGGGCCTGTGTAAACTGTGTGAGAGAAACCGCAATAATAAAATCTAATCAACTTTGGATATAATTGTAGGGTTAAAGTATCATCCCCAAATCAATTAATTCTCAAATCTAGGGAGGATATAATGCTCTAATTGACCATTATCCATAAGATGGATTTTGAATCACAATCACGGTAGGGCACTGTGATTGGAAGTCCTGAAGTTGACCGAAGGCTCATTTTTTCAATACTTTTGGATGGTTAATTTCCATAGGATTCAAGGGTTGAAATGGTTGGGGGATTAGAATATAATGAATTATAATCATATGGGATAAGGATAAGTTAATTATGAAGGGGGTAGATTAGATAAAATATGTCTTCTCATATAAGTATTTTTAAGGAAATTGTCTCTCCATTGTTACTTCTCATTTTCATGTTTAGTTTACTGTTCGAAAAGTCAAAAAAACCCCATATTTCATTTCATTTGATTTGAACTATTTTATTATATACATTAATAATATTAATAATTTTTCACTTCACTTCCTCCTTGAGTGAATGACCACTTTCAGCCACTGTGCTGCACTTAGTGAAATCACAAATAAATATTTTGGAGAGATTATGTGACAATGTTCATCAATCATGTAACAGAAGCACTCTATTGATATGATAGTACAGAACATGGTCAAAATCATGTTGATGAGATTAAAATTCATTATAACTATTGATATATTTTTCCATGTACGGTTTCCTAATGAAAATTCACTTATGAAATTTTTTATAGGTTCCCTCTTTTTGAAAGATTACATTTCCACTTTCCTGGTGAGAAAAGAATAATTTTCAATGATGGATGAAATATTAAAGACATTCTGTAAAAAAACAGTATAATGAATATGTTAACGTTATGGTTTGATTCTAATACAGCTTATCCAAAATGAAAATATCTAACCTATGCATAATTCCCAATGAAATTTGTGTTCCACTTATGTTATCAAAAATGGTATCCTTGAAATTGAAGGTTTTCTATTGGAATATTTCATTATGTTCCTCCCACTATTGGTGAATTTTATTATCATTGAATATTTCTCACTAAGGTTATAAGACCAACTTCAGATGTTAATATGTTTACTATAAAATATACTACTATGAATTCATTTAGAGAGACATTTTATTTATTAGGTTAACTTATAGATGATTCAGTGTTTGTAGAATCTATTATTGGGGTTTCATTATGGGAAACTAGGAATTACCTATATTGATTGTTCAATTACATTCAATTTCGAAACATGGTTTCTCAACCATGTAATTTATTGAGTAAAATCGAGAAACTAATCTTATAAAATATCTTTTATACTCAAAGAAATATTTTACAATTAGAAGGTATATAATTTCTAATATTTTTTTTAATAACCCTGACATTGACTTATAAGTACTCTTATATTTATATATGTCTTTATTCACTATTATATTTTTCACTTCAATTATTTTATTAGATGAAAAATAAAATAAAATAATATAAACTCATGTCATTTATTTATATGTAAGATATATGGATAAGTACTCATAATGTCTGAAAATGAAGACATGAGTGATTATACTTCATAATCAACACATAATATTTACTTAAATTATTTTCAGTTCACATCCAATTGCAATAATTGAAGTCATTTTTCACAATTTTCTAAAATATAATGTAATTTAAATTTCCTATTTTTTATAACTGCATATTCTAATAAGTTTTATCAAATATTTTTTTGAATGTATTAGTTACAACATCTTTACGATATTTTTTCATTTGAATATAATTTCATTTTGTTATCTAACTAATAAAATTATAAAAGATTTAAAACACATTAATAGTCCATTGTAGCATTATGCACTGCTATATATTGGTATCATCCTTTTCAGAAATATAAGATCATTATAAAATTTTCCTAAATTTTCAGTTCCATAATTATCAACTACATTAAATGGTAACATATTGATTTCATCATAAAATAATAATGGTAAGGATGATAGTTAATAAAAATATGATATTTTGAATATAAAATTGATATTGAAACAAAACATATCTTCAACACTGTTCTTAAAGCATAATGAACAGAAAATGGTGGAGTTTTTTTCCATGGGTATGGAGGCATCGGAAAAACATTCTGACGGTGTGACTTATGTTGATATTATGTTCTTAATGGCGTATACAACTTACAGTTGATTATTGTAATATTGCATCCCTGCAGTATATTGGTGGGATAACAACACATTCTTTATATTTTATACAAATTACTATTAATGTAGACTTGAAATAAACATTTAATAGGGAAGTGTGTTGGATGAATTTTTACAAAAAACCAAATTAATAATTTGGGATTAAGCACCAATGGTTTACAAATTCTTCTATGAGGCTCATGACCATGCCCTAAGGGATATTTTTTCAAAGTGTTATATAAATAGTTTTGGATTGAATTTAGGTGGAAAAATTATTGTCTTGGTGTTAATTTTGGAAAATGTATTCTTATACTGCAATGTGGTATCAGAGATAACATGATTTTTACTGAAGCAGTACTGTAGAAGACACTATTGCAGGTACTATAGCAATAATGTAGCATGCATTGTTGCAGGTATTGTTTGGTACTATAGCAGTCAAAACTATTAACCTTATGGCCACCAGTATGGGCTAAGAGTCTTTAAGGCCTTCAGGCCATCCAAGGCCTTCGGTCTAGTTCAGGCTTTTGAGGCACCTCAAGGCCTTCAGGCCACCTTATTCAGATCATGCAGTGTAGATGCAACCAAATTGACCAAAGGAACTAGCTAGAGATAAGGAATCAGAGTTGACGAACTCACTAGAAAAATTTTATAAAGATATGGAATAATGAGAGGGTATGGAAACTTTTATCGGGACTGACATGTTCACCTCTCCATATGTATTTCTAGTGGAACAAAAAATAAAAATGTGGGAAGGTGATTTAGGATCAATATTCTAGGGAGGGTCATTTCCATGTAGTCATGTCTGGGATGAAATCCTATAAGGCCTCTAGGTCATGTAATCCACTAACCCTAAGGGCCTTGTATGAGATCTCCCTCATCTATTTAAAGGGTGTTATAAAAAACAAATAAAAATAAGGCCATCATGACATTTGTTTGATCATATGTTATATTTTATTGATGGGTAAAAAGGGGTTTATTTGATTCCAGATTGTGTTTTTCATGTAATTTTAGTTATTTACACCCAATAAAGTAAATATGCACTATAAATTTTTAATATCAATATCATATATGGTCTTCCATGTCAAAAATAAATCTTAAAAGTGGGTGTGCTAGTTATGTTTCTATGAAATTTTGATAAGTATTTTGGATAGTGAAATGGAATGTGTTTGTTTTTCAGCATTCATGGATATCATTTCATTGAACTAGGAATTATAACAAGAACTCATTCCATACATTAATATTTCATTTTGAATATTAATATGACACAATCAGACTCTATGTTTCCATTCAAGCCTCAAAGAAGACAATTTACATGAACTAAATCATTTGTAATGAATGTTAATAAAATTCAATGAAAATCTCTATGATCTATTGTGATTTTACTTCACTAGAATATATTCTATCATGTTCAACATTATGTAGAAATTTATAGAGTTATGAACAAAAAAGGGTTAAAATTTTTTATATATGATAATGAATGGAAAATTACCTAAGACATGTTCAAAATATATTTGTTTCAAAATTTTTTTTCTAAAAATGCAGTAGGTATAAATTCTTTTTTTATAGATGAATATGTTCTATTCACATTTTAATTGAATTCTTATTGACTTATGTATTCTTTACTAGGATACAAATTACTTCTCTATGTAATAATATTTTTCTTCTCATTTCCATACAAAACTATTTAAAAGGACCATTATTTTACGAAACTAAAAAATATATCTATTGTCGATTATGAGACTTTGATGATTCAAGTGAATATTTTATTACTATGGTAGAAAAAAGAATAAAAATTTATAGAGGACATAGTTGTCATCGATCTACTTATTGTGGATTCAATATTAAGTTTACTTTCATTAGAAATTCCAAAATATATATCAACATTATTACATATGAAATAGAAATATTAAATTATATAAATGTCAAGTTAAGTGTTGTAAACATTTAAATATTTAAAAATTCACCATCAAGAGTGTAATTTATTATCAAGTTTAAATTACTTTTTTATATTATTGAAATGGTTAACATTGAAACTTGTAAGAAATAATGATTCTAGACACATTTATAGGTCGAAAAATCATTTCAATGTACAAATAAATAATTCATGAAAGTGTATGTTATATAATATTGAATTTTAAAATCAGTCAAATTAAAGGAAAATATTTATCAATATTTCACAAATGCAAACTTTTATTTAACAAGACATCACACGTCAGACTTTTAGATGCACCCTTTCCACTTTTTGTATTCTATTTTATTCCTTTTAAATATATAAAAGAGGGGATGGTTACAAAATATTTCCATATAGTAATTCCATCATCATAGAAAAAATATATTGTAACTCCCCTAGATTTCAAAAAACAACACTATGTTCGATAGCATACACAATATGCAACATCGAGCGTAAACCACCCCTGAAATATTATTATTTAAATATAACCATTATAATTTTGAGATTGAATTGGTAGGGTATAAATTGTATTAAATTAATTATGATATATATATATTTTATTAAATGACCTACTCAATACAAATTCATTTGTTGATTCTTATAAAATAAGTATTCAACTTTCTATCGATTTAATTTATGCTTAAAAAATATGTTTTCTTCAAAAATTATTTAAATTATAATTGTGAAAAAATATAAGTATTAAATTACAAAATTTTATAATTTTTTTTAAAAAAATTAAATATTTTTTTAAATAATCCTATAAATTCTTTTTACAGTGTCATTTTCAGAATTTTTCTGAAAAGTTTGATTTTATAGCGAATAGTGATTATTATCGATTATTATTAAAAGATATTTTTTTTGAAGATTTTAGAACGTTATATTCTGTTTTAAAATGATTTATAAATGAAATTAGTTATATTACATTATAAATCATTCAATTAAGTTCATTATAATCAATTTCATAATTTAATTTATTATTAAAACATTCTTATTTAAAAAATCATTTTTTTTTAAATATTGTATATCATCGCATTTTTTCACATTTATTTTAATTTTAATGTCCTCATATATTATAAATTTAATATGATAAAATGGATTATATTTTTAAATTCATGGGGTTAAATTATGTTAAATACTTTTTTTTACCTTTGATCATTGTGAATATTAATCATGGTAAAATTTATCACATCAGTAAATGGAAAACCGGGTTAATTTATGATAAAACTATGTGATAAGATTTCAATGTTTCATATTAATTATTATTTTTTGAATTTTATTATACCCTTATAACCTTATTCTAAAATTTTATTTGTTTAATGTAATCTTTTCTTTTAAAATGACCAAAATAATATTTAAATCAAAAAATTTAATAAATGTCACTATCTTAGTCTTAAATATGTTTTATGAGTTCACATGGGGACAAAAAAAGTTATGAAAGAATATAAATGTTAATTTTTCGAATAATGAAATTATATTCATGATGTTGTTTTATTTATAAATTTTGCTGATTATATAATTTCCTTAAATGCTTACGTAACACTAATAGAGTATTATTCAATTAATAGAAAATAAAATAAATGATATTAAAAATATAAAAAGTTATATAATTTTAGTGATTTATAGTATTCTACGAATTTTTTAGATTAATATGAAATATTAGTGATGTTAAAATGAATTATTTTCGAAATAAAACTTTTCCATGATGTATTTGAATTCAAAAGATATTAATATAGTCAAAATTGACATTAATGACAATTTATAAAAATAATATACTATTATATTATTTAAAAAATTCAAAAATGTTGAATGCTGACAAATTTGAAAATATATAGTATAAAATTTCATATAGTTCCCATTTATGAGTTATCATTTACCTTATAAGTAAAATTATAACCCGTTAAGAGTGAATAATATGTTACCGTGGTTAATGTTAAAATAGTTTAATTATTAGGTTAAACCAAAAGAAAGGGTTTAAAACACCATATTATCATATAAAAAAATTGGTTGTTTATATTTCAACTATATACCACCTATGTTTATAATCCCATTCCATTTGGATTCATTTATCTTGATCATTACATTATTATAATTTAATCTTTTCTGAAATTCCAAAAGTTCCCCTCACCTTAATTATAAAATAGAACAAATAATTTTCTTATTTTCACTTAATTGAGTCATATATCTTGAAAACATCCCAAATATTCCTCTTATTAACATATATATAAACTTTAGGTTATTTAAATTCCAAAATACATATTCAAAGTTTCATAAGAAGATATATAAATGAATTCCACGGAAGAAGAGGTAATTGTCTTTATCGAGTCCTTCAAGTTTATTTGTTCTTCTACTTAATCCTAAAGTATTTTACCCATCCTAAGATTATAAATATAGTATCATGAATATAATTAAATTTTATTATGTTGATTTTATAACCATATTTTATCTATTTTCCATCCTATAAAAATGGAAATCATCGCTCGTGCATATGTATAGCTTACCGTCTCCACATAGTAGTGTAATTAATTTTTCATTACCATTTCAGTTGGATGGTTATAAAAATTTAAATAATTAATATAAATGATATTTATGACATAAATATTATTTATTTATTATAATATCATATATACCTTCCTTCCTTCAAATCTATTGGAAAACAATAATATCGCTCGGGCATACATGTGGACTACCATCTCCACGAAGTGATGTGATCCGTTTTTAATTTACATTTTACATAGATGGTAATAAGGATAGAATTTATAAATATATAGGATTTAGATGATATAATAATGATTATTTATATTATAACTATTATTTACCTTTCTTTTATTCCATCCATCAAAATATAAAAATAATGTTCATGCGTACGTATGGTCGTCCATCTCCGTGAATGGTGTAATTCATTTTTCTATCTATAAATTTTACGTATTACTCTAAATATGTGTATAATGTATATATATTATAATTATATCCTGATTAAAATTCTTTTTATTATGTTACCATGATCAATGTGCAAGGACCAAAACAACCGACCCAAAAACTTGCATGAAAACGAAGCCGTTATCACCAGAAATAGTTATTTTAATAATGAATTATAAATAAATGGGTGGAAAAAGGTTATTAGTAAATTTTATATTGTATGATATATATAAATATGTTTTTAAAATATATTTATAATCAATATATTCATACTATATTGTAATTTCAAACACATACAATGGAAGAAGAACCTTATGTAAGGGTTACTCATATCACTTTTACGTTTATGATATATATGCCATATCCACTACTTATTTATTTAATGTGGTTTGTTTACTACCCCTTTAATATGTTATGTAATGAAAATATTTATATCATGGGTATTTAAAAGTTTCATATGAAGTTATTTTTTCATGGGGCTTATGATTTAAAAGCTACCAAATTGGTATGGGATTTCATCTCACTTTCTACTCCCTTGGATTTTACTTTGAAAATATTTTTGGAATTTACATTGAATTACACTAGATTGGAGACCCTGGAAGGATTAGGTTAATGAAAGAATATAGTTTAGTGGATCCATTTTATAGATTTTGATAAGTGGTTATCCACTAAACTATTCATGAATCATAACTATTTTGAGTTAGATGATTCTTTAAATAACTTAGTAAGTAGTGAGAGAAATTCCAAAGAGAACTCATTTCATATTCAAATATGGGTCTTGACCAACTAAATGGATTGTATATATGAGATCATCATTTTTAGTTGGGTAAAAATCATTTAAAACCCTTTAATAAAAAAATATAATGCACACTACTAACAAATTAATATGTCTTTGTTATAGAATATGGAATCTTTCACACAAATCAATCTGAGATAATAAATTAGTATTACCTATAAAATAGTTAAATATTGATATCTATGAATTAAAAGTGTTATCATCGAGAAATATTTAGAGTAACCAAATATCAATTTTATAAAAATTATTTTCTTTCACTCTCACTTATAGGTATTAGAAACCGAGTGTGTGTGACACATTTGTTCTAAAAATCATAGACTCTGATATGGGATATGATTGATAATGGGTAAATTATATGTTTCTGTTATTAATGAACAAATAACTTTTTCAGTAGAGGTCAACACTAGTGATATTATTTTACTAAGTTGATTGATCATAGAATTGAAAAACAATTATAATCTTCCCTCATTAAATGGGAACATTATTTCTATATCATGTTTGTTTAAGATGAGTTATTCTTTCATTATTATGGAAAATAATTTTTCTTATTTTAGAAATAATTGGTTTATGGAATTGATAATATAATAAGTAGTATATATAATATTTATATGAATAATCCTTTTATTTTATAAAAAATAAGAAGGATAGAGTAGATTCTAATCATAGTTACCATTGGAATTTTCTCCTTGGTCATAAAATTGTGAAAAATGGTCAATGAATCCATAGATATGGATTTATGGAATCATTATATTTTGAATAATTTGATACATATGAATCCTTCTTATTAGGAAAATTTAATAGGTTATATTTTGTGGTAAAAGTTGAGAGGTAACATGGAAAAAATGATATTATACAAAATAGTGTATTTTAACCCATGAGTGCATAAGAAAATACTAGTTTAGTTAGATAATAACTTTTACTAATGAATTTAGTTGGTATAAGTATGTGTTTCAGAAAAAACAAATGTCTGACACTTTTCAAAAATTTAAAAAATATCAAAAAATTAAATAATCAAGTAGGTTCATTTTCTTAAGCCATATGATTAGATTAGAGAGGTGAGTACTTGATCCAAAAATTCATATCTAATTTGATACATTATTGAATTATTTTAAAACTAACTCCTCTTTGGAATACAAAATATAATGGTGTGTCAAAATGAATTAATTTACCCTTATTATACATGGTTGTATCAATGTTGAGTTGATGCAACCATACTATTTCAATTTGAGATATTGTTCATAATACTAATATATTTTTTACCAAATCATTTTTATGTGGTTTATATAAAAATGCTTTAATATATTTTGTCATGAACCTATTTATATTCAAGGGAATTAGAATTATAATTATAATTTCATTCTTTCATGGGTCTTATGATTCGAAAGTTACCAATAGGGTGAGGGGTTCTATATCAATTTCCACTCCGTTATGATATATTTGTTATGATGCACTTATTTTTATGTGGTGTTTATAATATCCCTTTTCTATATTTAACATTAGTATATATTTATTAATGATTATTAAAGATCCTTTCAAGTTTAAAATTTTTAACAGTTTTCATATTTTCTTCCCACTTTTCTTGTTTTTGAAACATTAATCATAAAAATAAATGTTTAAAAGAAAAACAGATCTTATTTAACTTTTTGTTGGATATATTATTCTTCCATATCCATATTTTATTTATTTATTTTTTCAAAAAAGTGTAACCATTCTATAATTATTTACAAAAATTTATTTTTACCCATGTTTTAGTTTTTACAAAATGGTTAAAAATTTATCTTCTCATCATTTTCTGAATGAGGTAATTTTCATATAAAGGTGTGAAAGGAATTTTTTTAACTTATATAACATGGAAAAAAATTTCCCCATTTAAGATAATTCAATTTTTTGAATATTACTTTACAAATTTACAAGGTTATTTTCAAATAAAATTGTTTCCTTAATATTTGTGAAATTTTTAGTTTTTAAAATTGAATTTTAAAGTGAAAATATATTTTCCTCAAAAAAAATTAATGATCTTCTAATGGTACTTTTATTCACCGATGATAACAACCCTTTATTTTACTTATTCACCACTATAGATATCTTATAATGATACTATTAATTTAGCCATTCACTTACTTGTGATCATTTTATATAATATATCACATTAATATCAATATTATTTATATCATTTATATTATTATTTTTTAAATTGTATATCAATCATATGTTTGGTGTTATACATTGGAATTATTTGATTGACTGGGGAATTATTAATAAATCCATATTCTTCACTCAAAAAAGATATTTTTTATGAGGTATATATTTTATTAATTAAATAAATCATTCAATATATGAGGAACACATTGGACATGCCATGATGGGTGGGTATTGTAATTATAGAGCCCCTCGATGCACCAATAGGTGTTATAAGGAAAATCAGTTATCTAAATTAAATGGGTTCTTGTCTATAGTTTTTAAATTATCTTGGTGAAGGTTCTTTATAATAGAGATATTATGATATCTGAGATCATGACATCCAATATTATGCATTTCCATCACTGAGAATTCAATTATTAATATTATCCATTAAAATATAGCATTCATATTATCCATGAATTCATTTTGTTCTCATGTTTTTGATTAAATGGATTGTGATTTCATTATTTACCTTCCATATTGATTATGCATTATTAATTCATGATAGCTTCCAATCTATTCATACCCATATTGAGCATCTGAGATCACCATTTTATTTTTTTATTTTCCCTTTGATATGAAGAAGTATATTATGAATAATATCTAGGATGGTAGAATATTATAATAAAATTTATTTTAAATTTCCAATGTAATATTGTAATCCTGTATTTATTTGGTTCTTCAATACAACTAATTTTTTAGGATCTTTGGGATGTGATGACTTGTATCTAGTTTCAATGTAATAAATTAACACTACTAGAAATGGGGCTTTTCCCAACGGTTCTGAACCATTGGGAAAGGTTGCAGAACTGTTGGTATTCCATATACCAACAGTTCTGCAAACCTTCGGGAAGTAAGCCGTTGGGAAAACCTATCCCAACGGTTTAGAAAGAACTGTTCGTATGTGTTAGTAAAATTACCCAATTCCAATGGTTTGGTAAAACCATTGGAATAGTTTTTACCAATGGTTTACACCAAACCATTGGTAAATGTAATGAAAATTCAGTCTTCCCCAACTGTTCTAAATAGTTGGGAATGGTTTTTACCAATGGTTCTCTTTGAATGGTTGGTAAAACAATCACGATAAATTTTTTCCAATGGTTTGATACCGTTGGCATAGGCTATGTTGTGCAAATTTCACAGCAGCCAACAATTTGCACAACAATGTTTAATTTTGCACAACACCCTCCATTCCATTCTGCTACCTACAATAACAAACTAATACAAACATATAGAGATAAAATTCATACACATTTACCATATAAATCATTCTTGAACTATACACATCCAGAAGTAAATCAAAATTCAAAACATAATTATAAGCATATAAAACTGATTTAGAATTAAATTTAAATTTTAGATAAAAATTGTATGTGGAATCTGGAATTCAATTCAAAATTATGTACATGCATAATTTAATTATCAATAATCAATAAAATACAAAAAGACTGGATAAGTATAACCAGAATCCGAATATGTTTGTTCATATTTTCATATACCATTTGTTTTTACTAAAAATGATGTCCATTTTAAATAAAATACATACACATGGAGTTATACCGGCCACATCGTGGCTTGAATTGAGGTGGGGTTGACTCGTACAAGTTACATATTGCCCATGGATCGTTGTCCTAATGTATCATCATATTCTAAAATCATTTGGTCAGTTTTCCTTATGCCAGTTGTTGTTTTCACTTAAGTTGTTGTTCATTTCAAAAACAATGAGACACTTAGAGTGGTGCCACCCACACTAAGCCTCATATTGAGGCAAGGTTGACTTTTACACGTCACATATGACCCAATGATTGTTTTCCTAAAGTTTCAATGGAATCAGAATTCATTTGGTCGGTTTTCCGTATGTCATTTATTGTCTTCAATTAAAATGAAGTCTATTTTAAATGAAAGAGAGACAACATGAGTGGTTCCAGCGACACCATGCCTCATATTGAGGCGGGGTTGACTCGTACACATCACAAATGACCAATGGATTATTGTGCTAAAGGTTCAACAGAATCCGAATGCATTTGGTCGGTTTTCTGTATGTCAGTTGTTGTTTTCACTTAAGATGAAGTCCATTTTAAACTAAAGAGAGACACATTGAGTGGTGTCATCCAAAATGTGACTCGGATTAAGTTGGGGTTGACTCGTGCACATCATATATTACTCATGGATAGTTGTGCTAATGTATTAAAACAATCATAATAAGTTTGGTCGTTTTCCCATATGTACATAAAATGTTGTCCATTTTTTTTAAAAAAAAGAGACACATAGAGTGATCCCAGAATCACCGTGACTCGGATTGAGGTGCGGTTGACATGTAAACATCACATATGACCCAGGGATCATTTTCCTAAAGATTCAACAGAATCCGAATGCATTTGGTTGGTTTACCATATGGCAGTTGTTGTTTTCAAATAAAATGAAGTCCATTTTAAACTATAGAGAGACACTTCGAGTGGTGCCAGCCACTCCACACCTTGGATTGATACTAGGTTGACACGTACATGTCACATATATCCAATTTATCATTGTAATAAAGTTTCAACTGAATCCAAATGTTTTTAGTCGGTTTTCCGTATGTCAGTTGTTGTTTTCATTTAAAATGCGGTCTATTTCAAATAAACATGAGACACATTGATTGGTGACGGCCATACCTGGCCTGGGATTGAGGCAGGGTGGGATTTTAAATGTCAAAAATGACTCATGGAACATTTTCTTAATTTTTATACAGAATCTAAATGCGTTTTTTCAGTTTTCTGTATGTCTGTTGTTGTTTCAATTAAAATAAATTCCATTTTAAATTATAGAGAGACACTTCGAGTGGTGTCAGCCACTCCGTGCCTCAGATTGAGGCTGGGTTGACTCGTACATGTAACAAATGACCCAAAGATCAGTGTCCTAATGTATTAACACAATCCGAATGTGTTTGGTCAGTTTTCTGTATGTGAGTTGTATATTTCACTTAAAATGTTATTCATTTCAAACAAAAGTGAGACACTTTGAATGGTGTCGGACACACTGCTCCATATATTGAGGTGGGTTTGACTCGTACACGTCACAAATGATCCATGGATCATTGTCCAAAAGGTTCAACAGAATCCGAATGCGGTTGGTCAGTTTTCTGTATGTCAGTTGTTGTTTTCACCTAAAATGAAGTCCATTTTAAACTAAAGAGGAACACTTTGAGTGGATCCAGCCACACCACAACTTGTATTGAGGCCGGGTTGACTCGTTCACATCATATATTACCCATGGATCGTTGTTCTAAAGTATAAACACAATAAGAATCCATTTGTTCAGTTTGCTATAAGTATAAAAAATGTTTTCCATTTTAAACATACGAGAGACACTTAGAGTGATCTCGGCCACACTGTGACTCGGATTGAGGTGTGGTTCACTCGTACATGTCACATATGACCCATGGATAATTTTATTAAAGTGTCAACAGAATCCAGAATTCAATTTATAATTTTATCAGTTTTTCGTATACCATATGTTTTTACTAGAAATGATGTCCATTTTAATCAAAATACATACACCTGGAGTGATACCGGCCACACTGTGCCTCAGATTAAGGCGAGGTTAACTCGTACACATCACAAATGACCCATGGATCATTTTGCTAAACTATCAACATATTCCGAAATCTTTTTATCGGTATTCCATTTGTCAGTTGGTGTTTTCACTTCAATTGAAGTGTGTTTTAAATAAAAGAGAGATACATTGAGTGGTTCCGGCCACACCGGGCCTTGGAATGAGGTGGGGTTGACTCGTACACGTCACATATGACACATGGATTTTTGTGCTAAAATATCAAGACAATCAGAATCCTTTTGTTCGGTTTGTTGTATGTACTTAAAATGTTATCCATTTTAATCAAAAGTGAGAGACTTAGAGTGGTCCCAGCCACATCGTGACTCATATTGAGCCCGGGTAGGCTCATACATGTCACATATGACCCATGGATCATTGTGATAAATTATCAATAGAATCCGAATGCGTTTGGTCAGTTTTCCATATGTCAGTTGTTCTTTTAAATTATAATCCTGTACATTTTAAACAAAAGAGACACAGTTATAGTGGTACCGACCACACCACGTCTCAGATTTAGAGGGGGTTGACTCATAAATTTCTCAAATGACCAATTGATCATTGTCCTAAAGTATCAACACAATCTGAATATGTTTGGTCGGTTTTCCGTATGCCAGTTGATGTTTTCACTTAAAATGATGTCTTTTGAAACAAAAGACAGACACTTTGAGTGGTTCCGGACACACCGCATCTCAGATTGAGGTGGAGTTTATTTGTACACGTCTCATATGATCCATGGATCATTGTGCTAAATTATCAACACAATCAGAATCCATTTGGTCGGACTTCCGTATGTACTAAAAATGTTTTCCATTCTAATCAAATGAGAGACACTTAGAGGTATCCTGGCCACACCGCGACTCTAATTGTGCCCGGGTTGTCTCATACACGTCACATATGACCCATTGATTGTTGTGATAAATTATCAACAGAATATGAATGTGTTTGGTCAGTTTTCCGTATTCCAGTTTTTCTTTTCACTTCTAATCCTGTCCATTTTAAACAAAAGAGACACAGTTAGAGTGGTATAGGCCACATCGCTTCTCGGATTTAGATGGGGTTAACTCGTACATGTCTCAAATGAACCATGTATCATTTTCCAAAAGTATCAACACAATAAGAATTTGTTTGTTCAGTTTTTGGTATGCCAGTTGATTTTTTCACTTAAAATGATTTCCTTTTGAAAGAAAAGACATACACTTTGAGTGGTGGCGGCCACACCGCGTCTCAGTTTGAGGCGGGGTTGATTCGTACACGTCACATATGACCTATGGATATTTTTTTCTAAAGTATCAACACACTTAGAATCCGTTTGGTTAGGTTTCTTTATGTACTTAAATTGTTGTCCATTTTAATCAAAAGAGAGGCACTTAGAGAGATCCTGGCCACACTATGCCTCATATTGGGGCGGGGTTGACTCGTACACATCACATTTGACCCATGAATCGTTCACCTATATCATCGACACATACAAATGCGTTTGGTTAGTTTTTCATATGTCAGTTGTTGTTTTCACTTAAAATGATGTCCATTTTAAACAAAAGAGAGACACTATGAATGGTGTCGGCCACACCGCGCCTCAGATTGAGGTGGTGTTGAATCATACACGTCACAAATGACCCATGGATCATTTTCCTAAAGTATCAACATATTACGAAAGCGTTTGGTCAGTTTTCCATATTCTAGTTTTTGTTTTCACATAAAATGAAGTCCATTTATAAAAAAAAGTCACTTTGAGTGGTGTTGGACACAACCCACCTCAGATTAAGGCGAGGTTGACTATTACACATCACATATGACCCATGGATAGTTCTCCTAATGTTTCAATGGAAACGGAATGTGTTTGGACAGTTTTCTGTATGTACTTAAAATGATGTCTATTTTAAACAATAGAGAGACACTTAGCGTGATCCCGGCCACACCGCGACTCGGATTGAGCCAAGGTTGGCTCATACACATCAAATATTTCCCATGGATCATTGTGATAAATTATCAACAGAATCCGAATGAATTTGGTCAGTTTTACATATGCCAGTTGTTCTTTTCACTTATAATCATGTCCATTTTAAACAAAAGAGACACTATTAGAGTGGTACCGGCCACACCACATCTTAGATTTATCCAGGGTTAATTCGTACACGTCACATATGACTCGTGGATGATTGTGCTAAAGTATCAACACAATCAAAATCCGTTTGGTCAGTTTTTCGTATGTAGTTAAAATGTTGTCCATTATAAACAAATGAGAGACACTTAGAGTGATTCCGGCCACACCATGCCTCGGATTGAGGCGGGGATGACTCGTACAACTCACATAGGACCCATGGATCGTTCTCCTAAAGCATAAAAACATTTCTAATGCATTTGGTCAGTTTTTCTTATGTCAGTTTTTGTATTCACTTAAAATGATGTCCATTTTAAACAAAAGAGAGACACTATGAATGGTTTCGGCCACACCGCACCTTGAATTGAGGCAGGGTTGGCTCGTACACATCCCATATGTCCCATGGATCTTTTTTCTAAAGTATCGACATATTCAGAATAGGTTTGGTTGGTTTTCTATATGCTAGTTGTTGTTTTCACTTAAAATGAAGTCAAATTTAAACAAAAGAGAGACACTATGAGTGGTGTCGGCCACAACGTGCCTTGTATTGAGCCCGGGTTGGCTCGTACACATCAAAAAGGACCCATGGATCATTGTGATAAATTATGTTAGTTGTTTATTCACATTATTCAAATACACTATTTGAAACATTTCAGAGCTTAAAATGCCATGCCCAATGAATACACCACTTTTATAACATACCAAGAATCTATGATATTGATTAGATGTGTAAATGTTATTTACATTGATTATCATGATGAAAATAAATAAAATATATATTATAGATTTTATATTAGTAAATGAAATCAAGGAGGGTGGGGGGGATGTCTGGGGGGGCTGTCCGGGGGGCTGTCTGGTGGGTGTCTGGGGGACTGTTTGGGGACCAAGGAGAAGTGTGGGGGTTGTGCGGGGGGCAGTACGGGGGGTGTTTGGGGGGGGGGTGTCTGGGGATCCAAGGAGGAGGGTGGGGGTGCTGTCTAGGGGGATGTCCTGGGGGTGTCTGGGGGGCTATTCGGGGACCAAGAAGGATGGTGGGGGGGGATGTTCGGGGGGTTGTCTGGGGGGGGGGGTTGTCCGAAGTCCAATGAGGATGGTGGGGGGTTGTCAAGGGTCCAGGAAGGAGGGGGTTTTCAAGGGAGTTCTCAAACACACAACCACTAAAAGACAACAACATCCATAAAAACAGACAATATATAAAAATAACTCACCTCCAATACTATACTACGGGTCACGATAAAACCAAAAACTAGAATAGATTAAACATCAAATCTTAGTAATATTAGGAAAAAATGAAACGGATAAGTTTTTACCACCTCCCCATCACCATAATCTTCACCCTCGTCCTCATCCCCATCATCGTCCTCACCCTCTCCCTCTTCCTCGCCCTCGCTATC
This sequence comes from Viscum album, assembly GCA_963277665.1. NCBI lineage: Eukaryota > Viridiplantae > Streptophyta > Magnoliopsida > Santalales > Viscaceae > Viscum > Viscum album. Next base: position 2,052,917,090 of record OY728150.1, on the reverse strand, counting down.
CACCTCACCCTCCTCCTCTCCCTCCTCTTCCGCATCAGACTCCTTGCCATCATCATCGTCAAGCTGGACATCGTCCTGACCACCACTAGAACTTCCACCTGGAACACCATATATAGAACGTATCAATGACATATATTCATCAAAATTTGGGCTGGCCTCTGTTGGAAGTGTTAGATGTAGAACATCAATTAATTACATAAATGCACTGTTTGCCCTAGAAGACTGTTATGCCATCTTTGTTGCAATTTTATCAGTCTCTTCTGCCTGTTCCCTAACATGATGCAGCTCGGTGGCACTACATGTCTTACCTGAGGAGGGCCAATACCTTGTCATGGCTAACCTAGGTCAGCTGCGTACTCTCCCAGGATGCTCCTCTCCCAACACATGATGTAAGTGACCAGTTGACCCAAAATTGTCTGGTTCTTGGGCATCGAGGGCCTCTAAAGAATCCTGTTACAAATATAAATATATAATATCTAGTTACAAAATATATATTAAAATATAAAATTAACAGATTAAAACTTATAATCTGCTGTAGAGTCGCTTCGTTGAAGGAACTTCCATCCTTTTTCCGTCTACTCGAGAAAATCAGTTTTGCTCGAGGCACACATCCTTCAATATTCTGTATTTTCCTTTATAATGAAATTTAAAACTGAATCTATATGAAAACATTAGAAAAAAATTAAATAATGGAGGAGAGAAAAGAAAATTTAAGTCATAAATAAAATTTATAAACAATTTTCATACCTGCATCCTCTCATGATCCGGCATCGAAGTACGTCCTAGTGAGTGGAGGTATTTTTTTTCATCAATGATTTTTTTCAGATAATTCCTAAATAAAATTTGATAATGAAATGGATAATATTAATGAAAAACATGAAATTTATTATTTAAATACCTCAAATTTAATTCATACCTTAAACTAGGTACTCTTCCAATGAGTAATCATCTGATGATAGTGATCTATATAAAAAATCATCCACGATTGGTACAACCTCTAACTGAGTGCCAACTCTAGAACCCCAGCAAATATAAAAAACATGCTTCTAGGATCTCCAAAGCATGCCTAAATCCTTTAGATGTTCCGGTCGTGCACCCTCACCATCGGAAAAATTAAATCGAAGGTGAATTCAATATATTTATTCATATAAATAAAAAAATAATTCATGTCATTAAATACAACAGATTTTTTTACCCATATCTCTGCCCAAGATCTATCTTTGACCTCATGTGGAAAATGTCTCCATGATAGCGGGCTGACAGAAATGATGTCGGAGTATTTGGCAAGCGTCTCCAAAAAACACCGACATTGCTGCCCTGTTTTCTCAACCATTTGGTTGTCTTCATTGTAATACACCATAACCTGTGTGATGTGGTTCCAAACCGAACACATGCGTGTACGCCCCCGCCCCCGCGTCCGGTCAGTAGATGTATCTTCCATGAAAGAAAAACAAATATTTTATCAAATCATGTTATAATGAAAACAAATATTGCTAAAAAATTTGTTAGGATTCTATAAATACATATGGGCCAGTCTGATCTCTAAGCACTGCTGGATCCACCGAAACTAATGGAACATCTTGTGGTGGAACACGAGTCGAAGACGATGGAATATAGAATCTCGGAAAGACATAAGTAGAAGGAAAAGAAGATTGGGCAGTTGTATGACCGAATTATGACTGGGGAGTGGGAATAATTATGGGATGTGAGAATGATGAGCCAGAACATGAAAAAGGTGGCGAAAACATGGGACGCCTAAATATCCTGTGTGTCCCTAATGACACACCAGGATCCGAATTTGGGAAGGACGACATGTCAGTGGGAGGGGCATGGGCTATTCAGGTACGCACAACTTCTCGTCCACCAGCCTCAGTACTAGGACCAATACTAGGCTCCTCGTTGAATAACTGTCGATGTATAGGTAGATCCTATAAAAATTTTTACAAAAAAATTAATCACATGACATTATATATTCTTTAAATATATATTTGAAATAATGTACTCACTGTAGACACTAATGGTGGAATGCCCAACTCCACCATTCGACGACTGTTCTCCAACATGTCATTCCTTCGTCTCTCTTCAACTGGCTGCATTTTCTGCTTTTGAAAAAAATATGTAATTAATTAGAAAAATAAACTAATGTGTAACCCAAAAAACCAAATATATGAGGGAATAAGGGGATTAATTGGTAATTTAGCTATCAATCGCATTAGAAGAGCTTGAATGGATTTAATAAATCATACAAGTTGTAATGTTCACAAAGTTAGAAATATTGTTTGACTAGGTTTGAATACAGTTCAATTCCAAATTAGAAAATGAAATTAAAATAAAACTACAACCAATAAAAATTGAAAATTCACATAACGGTCAAGTTAGAAAAAACATATTTGTGATCAATACTAAATCAATTTGAATATTACCAACCTTAATATGTAAACTAATGTGTAACCAAAAAATCTAAATATATGAGGGAATAAGGGGATTAATTGGTAATTTAGCTATTAATTGTTTTAGAATAGATTAAATGGATTTAATAAATCATAAAAGTTGTAATGTTCACCGAGTTAGAAATATTGTTTTACTAGGTTTGAATACAGTTCAATTCCAAATTAGAAAATGAAATTCAAATAAAACCGCAACCAATAAACATAGAAAATTCACATACTGGTCAAGTAAGATAAAACATATTTGTGATCAATACTAAATCAATTTGAATACTACCAACCTTAACAACCGAACTCGAGGTAAACCAAAATAATTGAGAACATGGATGAATGATTCTATATATTTTAAACCACAACTTCAGGTTTACAATCAACTCTAACAATTGAGCTATTGGAGTCATCAAAAAGAAATAAATGGACTGGTTCAAATGGAACTAGGGACAGTGTTAATTCCATCATCACCATCATAAAAAATTGGTCTTGGAATTACTTCAACTATGACACTAAATTGAGGTCGAAGTTGGCCTTTGAAATAAAAAACATGTTTATCCATTAATGCCAACACATATGGTTCTTCAGTAGCAAGAGTGTGAGTCATATTAATTACTCAAAATCCACAATCATCAATAAATGTTCCATGTCTTATCATAGAATCAAACTAATGACATTTCATCATTGTGACTCGTCCATGAGAGTAATAATACTATATTATTATTTTCACAATGACTCCATAATAACCCACATTTTTTAATCGTAGTCTAATATCTGATCCACTAGCATAAAAATCTGTTGTGGAAGTAACCATAACACCATCATGTTGTGTTCTCATGTTCTTTGCTCGTTCAATGACAATAAATTTGTACCCATTGATAACATTTGATTTACAGTCACGAACCATGGTATTAGGACCAAAATCCAAAGCTCTTATATCCTCAAATATAGAGTCAGTAGAAAAACTCAATACCTGAAATATAAATGACTGTAAAACATAATTAAATATTGATATAATTAATTTAAATATTAATATTTTTACCTTCAATTTTAACCAAGTAGAAAACTCTTTGCAATGAAACGTATCTCTCCTTATCAAAGATAAAGAATTATGTTTAGTATTTATCATTGTTTTATGTTCCCTATAGATAAAAAATATTAATAGTTTAACAGATATATATGTATGATATAAATATTCAATTTAGTTACCTAATATAGTCATTGAACAAATCACAATTGAACAAAACTGTGCGATGTGACATCTCCCACTCTTCATGGCTTAATGTATTCAATGTATATGATCTAGGAAATACTCGTTTTTGACAAAGTGAAGGAAAACTGGGTTCAATTTGATCATACTATTCTTCTTCATTTATTATTAGTCTATTCATTCTTGTAGTAATATCTGACAAATACAACAAGCAGAAACCCAAACATTCTTGATCCAAGTAACCGTTCACGATAGAACCTTCGGGATGATTCCTGTTTCAGACATAATACTTTAATGTGTACATATTTCTTTCAGTTGGATACATACAAGGAAAAGAAACAGGTCCTCCAAGATGTATTTCAGGGGGAATATGGACAGTCAGGTGCGGCATGCATGTGAAAAATGATGGAGGAAATATTTTCTCTAACTCACAAAAAATTAATGGGGCATCTGTCAAAATTTTTTGCAAGAAAGACTTCGAAAAATTCATATCACAAATATCTCTAAAGAAATGGCACAACCAAATACCAGTAACCCTTAAATTATTGGACAAAAGAGGAAGGATTTCTATTGGAAGCAACTCATGCAGTAGAACGTGATAATCATGAGTCTTCAAAGATTTTGGCTTCAACTCTCTTCTGTTGACCCGTTTAGATATGTGGCTTGAATAGCCATCAAGAACACTAATAGTCACTAATAAATCAAGATATTGTTTTTCCCATAGGTGTCATCACGTAAGAAGCACATGGATGTTTCTATTTATTTTCACTGATACGCAAATGATGCAATTCTGGTCTGATGCCCCAATCCACCAAGTCACGATGAGATCGTAATTCATCTTTTGTCTTCCCCTTGACATTTAGATGAACAGAAATGAACATTTCACATATATTCTTTTCATTATGCATTATGTTTAAGCAGTGATGTAACAAATTGGTTGACCAATAAGGAAAATCAAAAAAGATACTCCTTTTCCTACAATTGTAACATGTTTCAATGGAAACAATATTTCTCATTCCAGATTTCATTTGACCCTTCCCAAATGAAAAACTGAAATCTTTCAATTCATTATGCACATCAGTTCCAAACATATGCTGAGGTGGAGCATCGCTATCTATGGTATTATCAAATATTCGACGATTTGTTCTATATGGATGATCATTTGGAAAGAATAATCGATGTCTTGTAAAACTGAAACTACAGAGATTTTTCGGTCTTCAGGATCATGTATTATTCATACAAACTGGGCATGCTAGTTTTTCCATTGTTCTCCATCCAGACATCATTGCATAAGCTAGAAAATCATTGATCATCCACATAAGCGCAGCACACATCTGAAATATGTCTTTCGAACATGAATCATATGTGCGCACACCCACATCCCACAAAAGTTTCAACTATTTTATTAATGGTTGCATGTATACATAAATATTAATGTCAGGATCAGAAGGACCAGATATGAGTATACTCATGAAAGTGAATGGTTTTGTATACACAACCATGTGGGAAGATTATAAATGTGTAAAAAAACTGTCCATGTGTTGTGCAAAGTAAGAATCTACCCAAAAGGATTAAAACTGTCACATGAAAGACCCAACCTCATGTTACGCACATTAGCTGCATAATAAGAATGTCGAGCATCAAATCTCTTCCATGCAAATCCAACCGCAGGATGAACCAACTCAACATTAGTGTTCATTCTCTTGGTATCATGCCATCTCATTTTTATTGATATGTCATCAGAAATAAAAAGATTCTCGAGTCTGGGGATCAATGGAAAGTACCACATTACTTTCCGTGGAACGCAGGATGGTGTTCCATCACATTTTGGCTTCTAGTGTGATGTGCCACATTATATACAATCATTTCATTCAGCGGTTTACTCCTAGAACAAACTACAATCTTTCGGGAAAAGCATGAATTTTGTTTCTTGAAAATCAAAGTTCCTAGACTAACTTCCATGCCATATAGTGGTTTGAGGGAATATCTGCATCATCTTGAAGTAAATCCTTCAAGAGGGTAATAATGTAATCAATTTATATATTATAAATCCCATACATAGTTTTCCCATGAAACAATCGGATTAAAAATTCCAGCTTTTTCATTTTATCGCATTGTCGATATATTGGAGTCGTGGTAGCATCATTCAATTTTTTCACCCTATCAATATCATCATTTTTACTAGAAGAAAATTTTGTCCTCATATCAAAGTCTTCTTGAGTCGAAATCCATTATTTTTCATGATGAAGAATAAATGAAAACCGATAATCTAACAAATTCTCCATTCTAGTATTTTCATTTCGATCATCACAAATTTGAGATTTTATTTTCTCCCCATTGTGATACCACACAAAGTAGTTTTCATGAAAACCATTTTTGGTTATGTGATAGATGACTTCTTCATGGCTCAACCAAGGTCTGCCAACATAATTGGATCATGGGCAGTGTATGCGACCACTATCTGAAGAATTGTGAAATGAAAAATCTATAAAGCTCTCCAAATTGTTTTGAAAATCTCTTGAGATTTGATCAGTTTCATATATCCAACTTTTGTCTATTCTGTAAAAAGAATTTATATAAGTCCTTTTGTCATAAACAATTCAATAGAATTGAACTTTAATAGAAAATACATTTATGTTAACAATAAAAGAAAGAAGTTTCTAGTCGATGTAGTGAACTATTAAAATAATGTAAAGAACAAGTACTCATAAATTAAATTAAAATTTATTTATATTAACTTTTATTAGGTCTATAAGAGGAACATTCATCAGGTCCCATCATGTGTTATAGGCATCCCAAATCATTCACTCATGTTCAATAACTCATTATTGGCACCTCTATGGCCATACCTTTCATTAACCAATTACTTCCCCAAGTCAAGCGCACCCAATGGGTGAATAAATTTTAGGCTTCTACACTAATAGGTTTTTCATGGCTTGTAAAAATATTTAATTTCATTAAGTATTGACAAGAAAAATTATTTTTAAATTAGAAATTAATAATAAAGTATGTCAATGATAACAACATTACTGAATAAAACTTGTGACTTATCTAACATTTTTATGGATGTCTACACATACCAGCATGGGTAGTGAATTGCACCCCACCCTCATAAAAGAGAGTATTGTCCAAGAAGGACACATAATATACAACGTACAACGAGAACCATATTTAATTGACCCTAAAGTTATATTAGTACAGTCATCTTGGGGGAAATGTAATATATGATCCTGGTTAACTGATGAATTCAAAAGCTCATATTCCATATGTTGGACACTATATAAGGTAAGAAATCATGTGGGGATGGGTTTAAATCATTCAATTTCTTACATTATATTGATAATGAAGGCTTAAATTAATGACTAGAGTTCACTGATACCATGTCAACCATTATACACACCATTTGAACCCTTATACACACCATATAAACCCTTATACCATATCGTCATTATTACAACCATTAATAACTACTTATTAAACAACATCACTTGTTAAATATATTAAAATTGAACATAAATCAATAATAATAATGGATATATCAAGTAAAAAAAAGTCAAACTATCATACATCCTAAATGACCACCCACAACTATGATTAATGACCACAAGGCTCCCTTTTAGGACAAATGAAAAGTGAAAACAAAAACACATGGTTGGAGAAAACAACATCATTTGTGTGAAGAATAATAATATCTTGGTGTTCATGATATTTTAACCACGCAGTCATGATTTTCAAATTGAACTTGTATCCATGAATCCATATGAGAAACACGATTCAATACATGCATTTTTTTGATTTTCCAAAGCATTTTGAGGAACCCCAAATCAGTGAAAATGGTCATTGTGTTTTAAAAAGGTGATTGAATAACACATATCTGGTGTAAAAGGAAGAATGATTAAATGTTATATTAGAAAAACTAATATTCACTAATATTTCAAATTTGGCATTCTGTGAATTAGTTTCATGAAGAAGGAATAAGTACTAATTAGGGACCACATAATATTTTGAAAAGTTCAAGAAGATACTCCATATGTTCTATTGTGAAAAGGATAAGTGAACAGTGTGTCATTATATATATATATATATATATTTTTATAGAAACTTTATACATACTTATTATGTAATACACATAGTGTACAAAAATTAAGATGAAAAATTTCTTCATGTTTGAGATGATCTTAATGAAATGAGTGATTTTCATGAAATAATATCGATAAATATAAAAAAAATTCTTATGAGTTCATATACATGAATCTGTAATATTTGAAGCATAGATATTACAAAAACTATGAATCTAAAAAATTATAACCCAATAAAGAGACACCATGGCCTTATAAATGTAATTGTGTAATTAAAACATTAATTGGAAATACACTAATGTATTGATTTGAGTACACAATTTGTTGAGTAGTGAATCATAAAATTTTACAAAAAACCCTAAAAATTGGGAATAAAAAATACTTTAGAATGGAAGGATATGCTTGATAAGAGGTGGAACTATATCCTTGATAAAAGATGGATGGAGTCGGACATGGAAGTATCTTATTTGATGGAAGAGGTGGGGATTTTCAAGTGCTTCTGCGAGGGAATCTCTTCTAGAGAGCAGCAGAATGGTTCTGGAATCGTGGGGAGGCGGTTGCCTGGTTTTTGGTGAATTTGGGGCATATTTTTTCCAATGGTTTACTGAAACTATAAGGAAAACTCATTTTTTCCCAATATTTCCCAACAGTTTCATCAAGCCATTGGGAAAAGTTATTTTTTACACATCTTTCCCAACAGTTTCATAAAACCGTTGGGAAAATCACTTTATTACAGATCTTTACCAATGGTTTATGCAAACCATTGTAAAGATAACCTATACCAATGGTTCTTTGAACCTTTGGTATACAATTATTGGGAAAATTAGTATATCCAGTAGTGTAGCCACTGACTCTGGGATACTAGGGTCAGGGTCTATAAACATACTAAAAAGAGTAATGTGTGTATTTATTCTCATATATTTAATATTTCATCTTTATACACTTTTTTTGATTACTCTTATTATGTATTAATATATTTTTTCATTGAAAAATTACATTATAAGTGGTGGTACATTCTATATTAACTCATATAGCTAAGATAAAACATTTAAAATCATCCATAAGAGTACATGTAATAGAAAAATGATTTATAGATCATTTTTATGGATATATTTGAGTAAGAGGAGTTATTTTATTTTTATTTTTTATTTTTTTAATATATTTCTATGTCAATCGAATGTCTTCAGTGTGGTCCACCAATATCAACGACACCAATCTTCGATAAACACCAACAAGAGGATACATATTACCTTAAGGGATGAAAGGTACTATTTTATACAAATTTACCATTAATCATCTATATTACTCTATCAATTTACTAATAAATTAAATATAATATATAATTATTATATTGTAAAAAATCTTAGCTAAAAAATTTGGGATTAATATGTCGAACTTCTTAGTATACTGATGCTAAATGAAATAACATTGACTAAAATTTTGGTCCACAAACTTGTTTGTGCAAAACAGCTCTCTAATAAGTTTTCACAAATAACACTTACTATAAAATACTCTATTTTTATTATAATAATGTTATTTATTTATGTTCTCACAAATAATATTGTTAACATTAAAAAATAATCATTATTAGTAAATGTTTCAATGCCACAAAAATTCTACTCAATCAAAAAATTTCAATAGTACACTCAGTTGAAAATAATTTGTACAACTTTATATGATTGAAAAAATTATATATGGTAATTATAATATTTAGATTTACCAATTAAGGTGTTCTATTAAGATCTCTTATGAAAAATCTAAAATTTAAGAAGTTAATTTACAAAAATTTCATTAAATAAAACTACAATTATAATAATAAATGTTTAGTTATATATTGGTCACCAAATTTACTATCCTTACATTATAGTATGCTTAGAACACCTATAAAACCCTAACAACACATTAGTGTAGTTAGTTTTTCAATTTGTAGCTCATCTTGAATAGAACTGCCTTATTTCAAAAAGAATAGAAACATACAACAAATTTGTATATGTACTAGGGTAACACACATATAATAAAATGGTAGTAAAATATTTTCTATCTCCATGTCTATTATAATTTGAGTTCTCTTTTAATAGAAAATTTTATTGTAATTTTATTTCAAGAAACAAAGTGAACCACATAATCCTTTGTAACAAAATTAAAATTTTCTACAACTGGAATTATGAATCATGTCTATCTTACAAAAATATGGTACACTACTTCAATGAAAAAAATATATCTAAATTTTGGTGTACTCTCGGTGTTAACAATACCAAGGTAATATTTTTTCAAACAGAAATTTGATAAAAAAATGTTTCAATTAGTTCATACACATTTTTTTTATTTTAGACCAACATTTTTCCATCCTATGACTTTTTTTGAATAAAGCTTCATTTTGATATTACTATTAATTTTAAGAACAAATTAAAAAGAATTTTACTTCTTTTCAAGAAGTAAAATTATCATGAAAACAGTAAAAAATTACATATTATACTTCATTAGTTATGGAAACTAAATTAAATATTATTATATATTATTAATATAATTGTTGGTTAGTTACACTACAAGATCTATGTCTATTGTCCTCTTGGAGAAAAAATTTATGCAATTTGTACAAAATTCATTATCCAAGAAAAGGAACAATATTTATCATGTAACTCATTAATATTTTCTTTATTTAGTTAAAATTATTTTTATGTTGATTAATAACCAATATATATTCATTTTAGGCTAATGATTAATTTAGTTTTTCAGTTGAGTTCAATGTATTAAAACAAAAAACCATTCTCATGACTATTGAGATTTCATATTTTAATGTTCTAAATCAATACAGAACCTATGAAAAAAATAAATTCAATGTAATTTTTATTATATATGATTTAAACACGATCAAAATTCATGAAAATTCTACACAATAAAATGAGGTACAACATTCACTTTTATATATAGTACTACAAAAAAACATTTTTAATGAATTAAAATATTAAAAATTTTAAGATAAAATGGGAAAATAAAGATAATATAATAAATGTATTACACTTTTCTTGATAAAATATTTTATGGAAGTATAAAATTTTATATTCATTGAGCATATTACTTCAATAATATTAAATAGGATACGCTTGATTTTCAAGCATCTGCAATCAACAAGCTAAAAGTTTTGACATATCTCACTCTATTATAGTGACTTCATTTCATTATTCTAATATCTTTTCAAATTGGGAGTTTTTAAATATTCATTTACTTTAAATTTATTATACATTTATTACACGGAAATATATAAAATATACATATATTGTAATGAAATTATCTAAATCACATACACATTATATGCGTAGAATAATTTTCAAAAATATTTTAAAGATATAAATGACTTTGGAAGAAGAAGGTATGGACCAAATTTTGATATTAGGTTCACACAAAAAAATTATGGTCAACATCAAATAGGATATAACTTCATTTGAAATAAAATTAAGAATAATAAGATACACTAATTGTTTTCCTTCCAGGAAATGTAATTATATTAATCTACCATTAATTTCATTTTCATTGTATAAAAACATTGTCTATTTCATATTATGTATTAAAAATATTAATTATTTTCTTGTATTTTCTACTAAACTGTTAACTATTTTTTCATTTCTATGTCTTAGGATTTTTTAATGGTTATTTTTTAAAATTTAGGAAAACATGTAGGGTAATTGAATACAATAGAACTAATTCTCACCCACTAGGAATCAGATTAAACTTTAATAAATACCTTATTTCTATGTTTGATAATATACATTTTATAATTTTATTCTTTTAAGAATGTAGTTTTACATTCCATATAGACAAAGAGATTTCATTTTAAAAATGAATATTTTCATACAATTCATTTAAAAGTTATATATGTTTTATTAATAATATTTTACGTATATATTTTTACAATTCATTAAACACATGATCAAATTTAATATAAATTTATATACATGTACATATTTAATAGAATTTATTGATTTGTATCTCTATAAGGATATTTACATTCCATATTATTATTTACAATTCATTTGAAAAGTGTACATTCTCATAAAATTTATTTGAGGCTTATATATTTTTTAATAAATATATTTTATGTATACATTTGTACAAATAGTTAAATTTTTTTTCAGAGTTAACATAAATATTTAATCATTTACATATTTTATAATTTGAACATATTTATACATATATAAGGATACATCATGTTTGTGCAGTCATGTTTTAAAATGGTGTTATAATCTTATATGATATTAATATTTTCATCATCTTATACTGTTTAAAATCACTGTTATGATCATACCATTAGGATTTTTTAAAATCCACAATCATTGAAGTAGACTTATGTAGTATTCTATTGTAGGTTACCCTATAAACTATTCATATTTTCACAATTATAAATATGGATTATTTTACCACTATACTTTATGAATGAGAATATTAATAATAATAAAATGTTTATAGTATGTAATTTCATTAAGTTTAATATGTGGAATAATATAGATAGAAAATTGATATCTCATATATATATAGATGTACTTGCCCATTTAATAGTTTTACAACTATAATCATATTGTATGTTCCTATCAATATACATTTAAAATTCCATTAAATAGTTGTACATACCTTATAATTGATTAGTAATTGATAATATTTGTATCCTTAAATCATATTAAATGTAAATAACAAGTGTGTATTGTACTTATCTATACAATTTTTATAGAACATTCTATTATAATTTATGAAAACTCAATATTCTATTAACATACAAATCAATTTCTATTGCATGTAATTATTTTATTGTTAAATTATATTAAAATCCAATTTCAATAAACCTGCATTATTATCATGGTGTATTATATGTAGTATGGATTCATTAGCATTTATTATAATTTGTGATTAACAGTATGTGATTTTTTATAATCCATTTTAATGTGTTTTTACAGTTTTAATTATAATCTCATTTCATGTTTCCATTCCATGAACCAAAATATGAGTCACATTATTTAATTTTATATCATGAAATGTCCATGTATATTTTATATATAGTTTCAATTAGTATCTTATTTAAATTTTCCTTTACATGAGACAAAATTTGAGTCAGAATCTTTCATTGTACATTATCAAAATTTCAAAGCATATTATTTTGTATCAAATAATATTGTTTTTAATTTTTGGTTGTAGGTTAATCTGTTTTTGGACAGAGCCAGCGCTATAATGGTAGTAGTCTAAATTTACCAAAAAAATCCCCCAAATGATTTTTTGTCCCAAATTCTAGACGAAGTATACAATAAATTCTCGTACATGCATATCTTGTTCCCCTAAAAGTGTACCAGTCCCTGAGTATCGAATGATAATAGAAAAATGATAAGGTGAAACTTACCACTCCAAGATTTCCTTCCCTATTGAGGTGTTAAATAATATGGTGGTAAAATTACTTCTACTGAAACGTACAACCAGCAGGAATTTAACACAATACATAACATCCATTTTAGATAACCAAAGCTTGACGTACCTAAAGATTACATTAATTTTGCGAAATACTTAATACATAACAAAAAAACAATAAAGGACCGTAATAGTTTAGTGTCTTTGGACACTCGGAAAAATAATCTTCTAATCTTGGTGAAAGATCTTCAACATCTCCCATGAAGATCTTCCTCATTTGTTTTCATACCTAAAACCTTTAATTATATCCTGGGGGAAATAAAAACATATAAATGGTGAGCTTAAATGCTCAGTAAGGGTAAGCACGGAGAAAATAAAACAAACCATGTACATTTGAACATAAAAACATGAACATAATGTTTAAACATCGAAATCTTTAGCAATGACAAAAAACATGGTAGTACATAAGGCATAGATCATAATGGAACATCAATCATGATAAAATATCATGGAAATAAAACTTTTAACTGGTTCAAAACATTAAGCACATGATATGATTTCCAAAGTAGCCAAGGCATTGCTTCAAAGACTATATTTGTGGACAAAGTCCCTTTCAGAATTGAGTTCACTCCACATTCCAGTCCAATATCATTGAACATGATTAACTTACCGTTCCAGCCATGTCTATCTCATGAGATATAAATCTTTACCCAATGAATTGGTGGGAAATATAGGTCCCACCCATCTCATAATGAAATCATTCTTTCGTGGGCCCTAAAATAAACATACATCATGCATAATAACCCAACAAATAAAATGGGTTTCATAAATATCAGCCCATCATAAAATAATCAATATAAATCAAATGGATATAATTTCATCCTAAGAAAATTTAAACCATGAAAATCATAGAGATATTATACTTGAAACATACACATATTAAATGATGTAATTTTAGATGGAAAATGGTTTTGATAAAACACTTGAAAATCATTCTTGTGGAAAATATCCTTTCCTCTAAAAATTAATTTCTTTTCACAAAATGCAATGAAATTTTAAAAGAAAATGATTTTTTTTTGAAAATTATAATGAAATCTTGTAGAGGAATCTTCATGAAAATTAGGCGTTATGAAACCGTAAAAATCCGTTCTTGCCGTATAAGTTAAAAAACATTCTTCTCGTACTTTTGTCAGAAAAGTGAAACACTTCCTCATATGGTAATGAAAAGAAATATTTATTTTTATAACATGTGGTAAATGTCAAAATGGGTAAAAAGGGATTTAAAATTACATAAAAACACTTTTAGAAAACATGGACATTGATGATGATAATAACCCCAGTAAATACTTAATAATAAACAATATCAGATAAGAACGATATTAGAAAGGTTATCCCTTACATTAGGTCTGATATGCTTCATACATATCCGATCCTCCTGTATAATGATTTAAATAATTTCATTTACTTATTAGAGAATAATATTCACTATTATTATATCATATGTGGTTCATTTATGAATTTATATTTCCTGTTCTTTAGTAAATTCCATGATAAAGCAGCGTTTTTGGTCAAATCGTTTTATTTATCGTACTTGTTTGGACTTGTTATTCTTGATATTATTATTAATTATATCATGATTTAATTACTTCTATAATGTAAATCAGGATTTATATATGATATATATTCAGTATATATATATATATATAATTTATAGATTAATGAAATGAAATACACCGTTCATGATGACGGTAGGCCGTACGTACGCATGAACGATGTTTTCCTTTCCTTATTGACTTGAATGGAATTAAGTAGATGAAATATATATATATATATATATATATATATATCCAGTAGCATTATTATGTCATATACTTCATGATTACTTATTATATATACTTTAGAATCATTCATCAATGGTTAACATGGAAAATGATTATCATCGCGTTGTGGAGACGGTAATCTGTACGTACACACGAGCGATGATATCGTTCCCATGATCATGGAATTGTATTGAAGTGTATGTATAATATTTTGAGAATAAATATCAATTTACAATAATCATATATAGTTATTCCTTCCACCATTATAACAATTCAAGTAAGGTGGTGGTGGAAAACAGATTACACCACGACGTGGAGACGGTATTCCATACGTACGCGCGCGCGGTGATTTCTTTTTCCGTAGGATGTATAGAATGTGAAATAGGGTTGTTTCGTATTTATAATAACATATCAGTATTTTATTGATAGTTATGTTATTACTTCATAATGAAACAACAAAATAAGAGGAAGTAGAAGAAGAAATAAATTCGAAACAATCAGTAATAGACATTACCTCTTCTTTGAAGCGCCTCTTCTTATCCTCCTCTTAGGGCACTAAATATGGTCTTTGAAGAAGACCAGAACCTATAGGATATTTCTATGTAAGTAGAGAAAAGAAATTTTCAGGGGTTGGATGAGCTTTAAGGCTCAAAAGGGAGTGAAGAGAAGAGGTAAGGGGTGCCCTTTTTATAAGGGAGGAGAGGTGCACCTATGGAAAAACTTAAAATATTATTTTATAATAAAGTCATATTTGGTTATTTATAGATCCAAATTGATTTATTTCTAATCTAAGGTGGTTATTGGTAGAATTACTCTCATCCAATAGGTTTTAGACCAGTTTAGGTTACAATTTTAACCATATAATTTAGATTTAACTCTAAGTTAAATAATTAAACTTTTACTGTGTCTTTTTGTTTTCTTACACTATATGGTTAATAAACATACTAAAACAAGCCAAAAGAACCCCAAGTTGTTCATTATTAAAATATATAACATTATCTAAGTCATTGGGACGATCCTTATATTTTTAGGAATACAATAACAATTAATAATATAATATTTGTTTTGAAAACAGTTTTATGTCAATTTTGACACTATTTGGTACTTGATTTTTTTGAAACTCATAACAGCATTATTAGTTCAAAAAAAGTTAATTAAATCAATACTAACATGTGATAGTAAACTATATAATTTTTGTAATCCCTAAAAAGTCTAAAATTATTTTTTTGGGTATTTATAACATCAATTATGTTAACATTTCATTAATAAGCTAATTACCACATCATCATTGTGTAATAAATAAATTAATTTATTTAATGTCTAAAAATTATAAATAAAATATCATTATGTAGGAAATCATTTTATATTTCAAATGAATATTTACAGTCGAATATATCTTTTGTATAACCCTATATTAAAATATTTTAGTTATTAAACTTTGATTTTAACTATTTAATTCTTCTTTAAATAAAATAATAATAAATGTCCTAATCTAATCTAAGTGGACCTAAAGGGTAATATTTTATCAATAAGGTTGTTTTTGGTTGAACTACACTTGTGCAATAGAATTAGGACATGTGTTAGAGGTAATAATAATATCATTTTTACCCTTAATTACCCAATTTAATTTTTAACTATGGTAAAATAAAGTAAAAAGTTACTATTCACCCAAATTTATTTTTATCTTATTGAACCACATTTTACTCAGTGATATTATCTGTGTCTCTAGGATTTTTGAAATTTCACTCAAAGAAGCTGTAAAATAAAGTTTTATGTAAATTTTCAAACTCTCCTTGGTGGTGGGTAAAAGACGGTGAAAAGTTCAATAAAATTTTTATATGTCTAAAATTATTAGAAATGACTCGAATGAATTACATTGAACTTATATAGGTATTATGTATCAACTTTGACCTAAATGAAATTTAAATAAAATATATAATTATTTATATAAAACGTTGGCTTTTAAATAGTAACCCAGTGTTTTCACTATTCATAAAAAATTGAATGTTTTGAGAAAAATACCAAAAATTCACTCTCGGCTAATTTTGATATTACGATTCCAAAAATGAAGTCCATTTTGAAAAATAAAATTTATAAAATATCAAAAATTGGGTATTACTATTCATAACGACTAGTTCATAATAATATTATAATAATATATTGTTTAGTGAAACTCGGTATTGCGTACTACACACACTATCGAAGAAGGTCTTGATCGCGTGTAATGAAAGACAAGTCAGGGATGAGTGTAGTGAAAGATCCGTTTGGCATTGCGTATAACATAATGAAAACATATTTCATTTATACATTAAAAAAATCTATACTTAATGTTGCGTAAAATAATTTCCACAAAATGAACATGAAATTGTATGTATCCTGAGCCAAGAATAGTGTTGCGTATACTGTAAGCTAATACAATGTTGCATATAGTGCAAGCTAATTTTGGTGTAGCATACAAAACAAGACATCAATTAACAATAATAATTCTCATAAAATATAGGGTTGTAACATCCATAGCCCTCAACCGTAACCACTTGGCCACGCCATGGGGTCCACCCTAATTAGTTTTCACAACTCACCTGAAATAATTTTTCATGAACATGTGGACATACCATTTCATTTTTTCCATTGATCATTGAAATTGTTACATGCTTCTTGATCTCTACAACCAAGGGGAATTTAGATACATGACTCTTCAACATGGATCTCTTCACACACCATCATTTAAATTTCTTTCACCATCATCTCACATCATCTCTTCACAAGATCTATCACAAACATTGTATCCTATTCCCAATTATCTCTATGTGGATACATTTCCCTTTCTCACCACCTTTGTGGAAGCACTCTGGTGCAACCATTTTATAGGAGTTATACACCCCTACCAATGATAAAAAAATATATCTCTTTTATTTTTCAAATACTATCCCACATGTATATTTTTTTATAAATATATTATCTTTTTTTTTCTCTATCTATCTCATTTAAATTTCAATAAAAACAAAAAATATCCATTAAACTGTTGTGAGAATTTCACAATTACGATTCACCTCAAAATGGATTCTCCTGCTTCCAAATACATTGCATGGTTTTTTTTATTTTCTTCAAAGAGAATTTGATTACAACACTTAAAAACTACTTCTAAAAATATGTTTTGGATAATTTAGATCCTTACATTTAAATCTCAGTTTCATAACCCATTTTTCAAATGTTCCACATTTACTATTTATTATTCTACTTTTTTAAATTTATAACAGACTCATTATTTTTTTAAAAAGTCCACAATATCATAATATCCCAGAGGAAATACTAGTTATATAAATAAGTTTATGGTGTGGTGTAATTTTATTCTCAATATCTTGAGATAATTGATCCTAGGGATTTGATAAGATTGAATTCCCAAAGGATTTGGAGTTCTATTTGTTTTCTGGAAGTAATGTTCTAGTTTTGGCTTCATCAGCCAATGCTTCTACATCATCATCTCATGATGGTTTCTTGGTTGAAGATGATTTATAATGGAGGGTATTTGGGTCGTTAATGTATTCAGTCTCAAATCGAATCATCTGTAAGGGATATAATACTCAAATTACTGCAAACCAGGATGTAATCATTGAATGATTCAATCAATGAAAACATTCTATCATTTCTCAAGTGGGTTTTTCAGTAAGAGGTAATCCATATAAAATTAGGGATTTAGTTTTGAAGATTTATTTTTTATGGGATTCTTCGAATTAAAAAATTATTCTAATGCAGAAAGTATACAGTTAAGTTCTCTTCCCTTTAGATGAGTTGAAGTAGAGATTTTGGGTATCTAGATCTGTTTCCCTCAAACTAAGAAAAATTAGTGTATATGAATGGGACCACTGGTTCAATCTTTTTAATCTATGTAACTCATAGGCTCAGGTCTATATCATGGTAATCAGACTTAATTGGGTATTATGACATCCAATTATTCTTTTTTACATTTCATTGTTAGTGGGAGTCCCGATCATGATAGATTGTGAGACTGATAAACTTAGCTTTAGGAATTATACATGTATTTTTACTCAAGTTGATTTAAACTCTACACTAATTAATAAGGTGTTTCTATCTACCCGTGAGGATGATTTGGATTTGTTTATTGAGTTTCATGGGTTTCACTTATTATGCATGGAATTTTTATCCATTAGGAACTGGTAGGATACTTTCCACTAGAATATAACATGCTACATTATCCTATATAAAGGTTATGACCTAAAGAATTCCCAAAAGTAGAAGGAAGATTATTGATATTCAAGTAAAGATGGTTTTCACAAGATCCAACTTACTTAGAGTGGTAATATTCCAACAATGGATGTTGGGATGTAGGTCCAACCAAGTACACATTTTAATGGAATTAATTTGATATAAGTGGGGAATTTCCTTACTCAGTAGGGGAATGTGTGCTCTCTAGGGTATGAGAAGGACTATTCTGGTAAATATGGTCTGATTTTGGGGTAGGAAGTGGGTTACCTAGATCATGTTATATATGAAAATTATTGAGATATAACAACTCTTATTGTGGTGAAGGATTCATAGAAGGATTTGGATACCCATATTAAACCTACAATATTTCATAAACATGAAAAGGATTTTGTGTCTAGATGGATGGTTTAGGATCAAGGAATTTTATATAGAAGAATATTCCTCAATTGATTGAATGGATGGTTTAGTAGGACTCAGGTGTGCATGCCCAATCCTTTTTGGGGACTCCTTGTAGTGAGTTGAATGTTGAAATTGGGATTTTGTATTATCGGAATTTGAATTATGGTTTAAATCAACCAGAGTCAGTTTAGGCCTATCAATAAGCTAGAAGTAGTACTGTTAATACTATAACTATAAGGAAAAAAATTTATGACTTTTCTAAAAATAGTTTGAAAGGATTTAGTGAATTAAGATGTTTTCTAAAAGGTTTTACTATGACGTCCTAGATCTAGATGCCATGGAAGGTTCCCCAATCCGGGTTGGCTGTATGGCCTCCAACACATCTTCTAGAATTCTAGAGGATGCTAACTAGTAGTGATAGCCTATGGTGTATCCATGGGGAGAATATTCCCTCATTTCTAGAGTGTACCAAAGAAAATCAATATGATAGAATTTGGTAAATAGCAAGAAAAATTTACTAATAAAATGTGGAAGAAACAAAAGATAATTTAATAATAATACAAGAGATGAAACCGAGATAAATATACAAAATATGATGATGATATTTCATGTCACTATAATATTAAAACATAGATACAAAGTAGCATTCAAGGATGATATACAAAATTATAAAAAAGTAACTAAAAACTATCCAAGCATCACGATCTACAGATCAGTCATTTTCTACTAGCTCCATCATAATACAGTAATAAATCAAGTGTCTAAATCTAGACACTTTCCTTTTTCAACACCTTCATACATATGGTCTACCCAGGTACTGATGATTCCCAGATTGGGTGTAAGATAAATCTTAGTAGGCTACCACCAATGGTGTCTATAACATCATTTTCATGTAATATAAACTGAAACAGTTTGAAAGCACAAATATATAAAAGTAAATTAGTATAATAATTTAAATATCCAAGTACCTTCTTCAACCCCCAACTCATGTTTTAACATTTAACTAGTTCATTAATTAATTAGTTCCATTTTATAGAATTAAGTAACATGGGGAATCTCCAGCACTTAGATCATCTTGTGATAGGAAAATTAAAGGATACAATATTTTATGAGGAAACCTAGGATGATATTAATAATAAATTTTTTTAATATTATTAACCAAAAAAACAAAGACCTAAAGGGTTACCAAATAAGTATTCAACAGATCATGACTATAGGGGTAAGTGTGTAATCCAAGGAGATTCTTCCAACACATTCCACAATAGTATGATGAAATCGAGTCCAAGGAATACATCCAAGGTAAAATGGTAAAAGATATGACTAGAACCAAGAATATAACTGAGACACATCATGTATGTAGAAAAGATGTTGGATCCAAGGAGAGTATCCAAGGAATCCTATAATAGAAAATAAGGGATCATGTGGTGTCATACCAGGCATCCGCTAAAAGACCAGGATTAGGTTCCAAGGTGGGTGTCGACCAAGGAAACCAGAATCCATGAATTGGAATGTTTTCCATGAGTGATCAAGAATTCCCTCAGGAATGGAAAAAATAACTCAAGTCTTCCCATCCTTGTAATGGTGTCAAGGTCCATATGTATAATTAGGAACCTTACATTAAATTCATTTAATTTATTATTACATTCAATACTCAATCCATTTAATATATCAAAAGGTTAAATCCAAATCCTTTTATGAGTGTGAAAAATAAAAATGATCATGTAACCATTACATAAATAAATTCAATTCATATTCACTTTACATGGTTCATTCTGCTACCTTCCATCATAAGAAATATGGCGTGCAGTGGGATGTGACCAAAACAATTAATTACATTCATTAGAACAATTCATATATATATATAACGTCCCCTATAATTCCATTTAAATTTAATTCATCAAATAATGAACTTAAATTAGGTGGGCCAAGTGATAGGAATACATGGTACTTTCCATGATCAATTTACAATCAAATATTTATTTATTATTTGGATTCTTACCATTAGAATGGTCAATCTCATACAAGTTTTAATAGCAGCTCAAAAGTGCCAAAACACTAAAAAACCAATTATTGTATATCACCCTACATGGGGTGATTTAAGTGGTGGATGTAACCACCAACATTGAATGACATATATGCCATGAATCTTAAATCATGGTCCTAATGAATATAAGAATGAAATTAATTTTAGTAGACCATGCCTGCTGAAATTGGCACAACGATACAAAAATTTATAAAATGATGGAAATTGAAGGATAAGTTATATAACACCAACCTGGTACATATATTAATATACTCATGTAGTATCAAGCTCTAGTTCATCATTAATTGGAGTAGAATGGATGAATGGATCGATGACCTAAAATTAGGGCCTATGATCATACATCTAAATTGCGTCATTGATATGAAGTGGAATGATGAAAGATTAATAATGAATCGAGATCACACTGATGTGGATCTAACAGGATGAATGATAATCAATTCAGGCTTTGAATGGAAGCATGATCTCATGTCCATGATTATGTATCAAAAATCTCAAAAAAATGATAAATGGTGGTTGTTTTCCACTAAAATGAATGGGATAAAGAAGGGTTTCATTTAACCTTTCGTTTAAGGAAAACCCATAATTTCCCCCAAATTTACCCTTTGCACGGTTTGGCCTCATGGTTTGTCCTAACCATGTGCAAACCCTGCATGAGTAGATGTATGAAGGTACATGTTGCATAGTTTGGCCACATGGATTGGGAAACCATGAAACAACCATGCATAATTCTTCTTCAATTTTCTATAACATTTTGGTTGGCCATGTAGCCCAATGCAAAATGTTTGGGAAAACTATGATTCATATTCTACCCCACTGTTTAGCCTCATATAGTTTAAACAAACCATGTATCTAGTATCACATAGTATAAACTAACCATGTGATGGGCCTTTTCTGACAAAAAGTCAGGTTCTAGGTTTCAAAAAATACATGTTCACCCTAGAGACCTTCACTGACTCATTAGACATCTATATTATGTCCATAAATGACCGTTAGACCAAAATATAACGGATCCATATCCATGTCAGAAAAATGGTTCTTATAGTATCCCCCCTTAAAGGACCTCATCCTTAAGTTCACCATCCAAGGGTAGAAAAAACATTTTGAGAAAAACTCTGTCAATTGGGTACATATGTCTGCCTTCCACTCCCAAGTCTCTTATAGTACATGGTTATTATTCCATAACACCCATACTATATGGAATGACCAGCCTCAGAGAGCCTTCTATTCTCTGGTATATGATGCGTATAAGATACTCTTCAAAGTTATCATCAAAATCTAGCTCAACATCCTTAGGATAAAAATTACGTTATTGGTCGGCATGATACTGGAGAACCTGTGAAGTGTGGAAGATTTCACGCATGTAATTGTACCTCTAAGGTAATAGTAAATGATAGGATACTAGCCCGACTCTCTTCAGAATCTCAAACTGCCGAGTATAATGTGGCAATAACTTCCCTTTCCTATGTATCCAATTATTTCCTAGCATGGTAGATACCCATAGGAATACATTATCCCCTAACATTAACATCTAAAGTCATTGATGAAGATTTATATAATATTTCTATCTAGACTAAGTAGTATAAAAACTTTTCCTGATAAGATTAACATTCTCTAAAGTATTCTTATCAAGATGGGGACCTATTATGGTTTCCTACCTACCTCTATTTAGTATAGGGGTAAATGAAACATCCCATCTTATAAGTCATCAAATGGATCCATCAAATTTTTTAGTTGGAGTATATTTTTATAGGATAAATCGATGAGTGGGATATGATTCACCCAAGGACTACTGAAATCAACGATGAATGCTTAGAGAATATCCTCTATAACCTATATCATCTACTTCAATTATCCATCATACTGAGGGTAAAAATTTGTTCTTATAAGCCTCCTTGTTCCCATATCCTTCTGCAACCCCTTCTAAAACAATGGTATGAAACAAACATTCCTATCAAAAAAGATATTACAAGTGACCTTGTGTAGTCGAATGATCTCAAAGATATATAGTCTTCCCAGCTCATCAACTGAGAAATTCCCCCATATAAGAATTAACTGGGAAACGTTTTTCAATCATTGAATGACTACCCGTACAATGTTTCTGCCTCTAGGAATCCTATGTAAGCCGACTAAACTGTCTATGGAAACATCTTTTCAATTTCATTATGGGACAAGAATCCGCTGTAAAAATCCTCCTGGTCTCTAGTGCTCCACCTTAACCTACTGATATATGGAAAACCTATTAATAAATCATATTAAATGATATTTCATGCAATGACACTAATAATGACTTTGCATATTTCAATTCATTTTAGAGATACCTGGATGAACTTCCCATTGAGATGTGTGGGAATAACACATAAAGTCTAATCTCATATAGGTAGGAACCCAGAAATTTCGATGTATACATAGGATGTCATCTCTATCTATATACCAATCCAGAGTGGAGTCATCTCCTGGAATACTATCACAGAGAACCAAGACATCAGGATATGAAAATTTCAGGGTCTTCACCTTCTCATGGAGGGAATAGGTAACTGTTAAGGTTGTGATATAAGACTTCTCATGACTGTCATGATACTATAGATGCAACTCGAAAAAAGGCCATTAATTTCCATTCATCACTTCCTTCCTATATGTCTTGTGCCTGAGTTTTCTGACTCAGTGCATCAGCTGCTAATTTTCTCAATCTACGAATACAGGAAAGAAAAAAAATTGAATTATTGAAGATATTTCGCTAATATTTGTTGTTGGATATTTAATTCTTGTTTTTTAATGATATATTTGAGGCTATTTTCATTCATATACTCTATAAAGTGCCCACCTAAAAGATAGTGTCTCCAGCAACATAAGACATGAATAGATTATACTAGATTGAGCTCACGTGTCAGGTAATTTATCTCATGATGCCCCAAGTACATATATCTATACATTAAAAATATGTCAACCTACATCATCACTGCTCCTAGGATGATGCTCAATGCATCACAGAACAATGTATAGACTCTATCTGGCTCTGTAAGAATCAAATTAGGTATTAATAAAAGCCTCTCATTCAGCTCGTAAAATGTTTTCTCACACTCTTCTTATCACAAGAAATTAACACCCATATTTGTAAGACTAATAATATGTGAATAATGGTATGGGAATTCATATATGAAACTTCTATAATAATTAACCAAACCTAAGAAACTTCACATGTAAAACGTGTTCTTGGGATGATCCCTAAAAACCACAATAGTAACATTCACTAGGTCAATATAGACTCCCAATTCTGAGATAATATTACCTAATAAGTGAAATTTTGTAATCTAGATGTGTAACATAGCAAGCATGACACAAAGCTGATTCTCTATCAGTGTACTCATAATGAACTTAAGGTTCCTTTCATGATCGCTATGAGGGTGATAATACACCATGACTTTTGGCACAAATACTATGTAAATGGAATCTAGATAGGGTTAGAACACCCTATTCATAAAATAAATGAAAATAGAATGTGTGTTCTTATGAAAAAATGACATAACAAGGTACTCATATAGACCATACCTGCTACGAAATGTTGTGTGAGGTTTGTCTGATGACCTGACTAACACATGGTGATAACCCAATCTTAGGTCGGTCATAGATAAGACTCTAGCTCATCTAAGTTGGTCAAAGAGATGATCTATTCAAGGTATTATATTGTTTTTATTGACCATAAGTTATTTCAACCATTTACAATCAAAAAATAGATGAAGCGTCCCATCATCCTTCTCAGCAAAAATCATGTGTGAACCCCAAGATGAATTATTGGGATTTATGAAACCTTTGGACTCTAGATGCTCTAACTACATCTTGAGCTCTAGGATCTCTATTTGTTCCATCCTGTATGGAGGAATAGACATTGGATCTACTACTGGAATAAGATAAATTGTAAAATCTATCTCTCTATCAAGAAGGTAATAAAGAGAAATTATCAGGAAAAATGTCCTTAAAATGATCTACTACTGGAGGGAACTCATCATAATATAATCCATGATCCTCCATGAAGAGATTGGAAATTTGGGTGGTCACTACACATATCCATGATGATTTTTTCCATATCTACTAGCATGGACATCCCACTCACCCTTGTATAGATAATTGTTTCATTCTAGTGATGTAAACAATACCCTATTTCGATAACTACATACAAAGGTATGATAAAGAAAAATAAATTTCATCCTGATAATTACATTTAATCCCATAATCCAAAGAATAAATAGGCCTCACAAGAAATGGTAACTTATTTCCTCAAAGGGATAGTCCCAACACTAGTGTATACCCTTTGACCATACTCCCAATGGCTTATCTAGGTTCATTACACCACAGAAATATTGTATTTCCAGACCGAGACTTTCCACAATAGATAAAGAGATGAAATAGTGTCAAGAACATGTACAAAATAAAGAAGATACTATATTAGAGTCTAGTAGCATAGTACCTCTTATGTAGATGCTCTCGCAGCCTGATCCTTAGGTATCTGTTATAATGCATGCAACAATCCTAATCTACAACCATGTGAAATAGTTGGACTACCATGATCAAAACTTTTCTGCTTGGGATTCTGTCGATCAGGAGTCTGGCTACTACATCCTCGACCTCATCCATAGCCAATCCTTCCAGTGATACTGCAACTACCCACCTAACACGACATAAAATAACATTCCCCAAAAATTAGATCTTGTGTGGATCCTTTTAATTATAAACTGATGGAAATGTCAAATGTAATCGCTAAAGATTACCCATATGGACACAAGACCGAAACATCCGAGGGTCTTTATCACACTGAGGCTTTAGATTCCCCTACCATCCAAACTAGTGAGACATCAAAGAGTTACCATCATGGGTGCTTTGGATGCCACTACCGTGATGAGAAGCTTTGAAGGATCACTTCCTACTACTGGAAGAACTACTGTTCTACCTTCGCATTGTTCCTTTATACCTGGTACTATCCCTATCTTTATAGCACCTTCGGTTTCAATTAATTTACTCTTTATTTGTTCTTTTTATGTTTTCAAAGTATATGGGTATGTTTTGTGAGGTTTTGGATGAATTTTAGAATGTATTGGGGGATTTTTTAATAGTGTGTGATCGGTACATAGTTAGATAAAATCATGAATCTTCTACAACACCTTATTCAATGTGAGACAGGGGATAAGGATTTGGCACATAGTTATGCACATGATTTGGATAGACTATACTGACACCTTGTAGAAACCATGAAAATTCAAATAGTGAGCTTCTACACAGTAGTTGAATGGTTTTTCTAACCATGTGGCCTAGTCATGCAAGGTGTTCTTTGAGGTAGATCTTGGTTGATGGTTAGCACACTGTTTTTCTAACCGTGTGACAAACCATGCATGGTTTAAAAACAAAATCTTAAAAATGTGGATCTATGTTAGGATTATGTTTTAACCCATATTTTTCTCCAAAACGTCCCTATCTCAAGATTTATCCCTCTCAAATAATAAAAAATACTTCATCTTCAAATTAGAAGCATTTTGGATGTATTTATTGGTATTTTGAAGGCTAATTCTGTTGGAAAGTCATTTTTCTTGGTAGTTTTCCATAGTTTTTCTTAGATCTACTTCCTTGTCTCAAAATTTCTTAGATTTATTCCACTGATAATATATCTACGGTGTCTTATGCCAATCAAGGTAAGATTTGAATTTTTTATTGTAGGAGGAACATATCTATATTGGTTTTTTGGTGATTCAACCCAGGTATTTGGGAATTTAAGTGTCTTTATTTATTTTTTTTGTAATACATGAGGTATGTGGCTTCACTCTCAAATACTCTTTTATTAAAACATGAATAATTTTTTTTCAAATTTATTGTTTTTATAGAAATTGGTTGTGAATTTGTTGTGAATTTCTTGTCGGATCCCTTATTTGGTGAAGGTTTATAAAATTGGGGAAATTAGGAATTTTTTGGAATGTGGAATTGGTAAAATGATTTTAAAATAATAATTCTTTGGTTTTTCTGCATGGAAAAGTGTTTTCAATAAAATTGTTGTTTTATTTTAATTGATGGTTTGAACGGTTTTAAAAAAATTCAGGATTTATTAAAATAGTTGAAATGCTTGTTTTAGCATTGGTTTTGTCATAATATTTGTATGTGTTCTTGTGAATTTGGTATAGATAAGGGTATTAAGTCTCCCCATCATTAGTGTGATGGATAAGGGTCGGGAATTTCCCCCATAAAAATGGTTCATTAAGTGATAGATTAGTGCAATTATGACTCACCAGTCACGAGTATTGGGAGATCCATGTTGCATGCATTGTTGTATGTGTGGATTTGTGGAATAGGATTAGTAATTCCGAAATAGAACTTTTGAAATGTTTTTAAGGTATTGCTTGGTCGATTTTTTTTAAATTTTCTTGTTTGGAGAAAACTGTTTAGTACAACAATTGTTTTATATTCTGATATAAACTATTTTAATATTTTTTATATATTTTTTTTTATATAAATTTTCTAACATGTTCTATCTTAGAAGAGTTAGCATGGAATTAATTTTGGGAAAACCTAATATGTTTCATTAATGACTCTTTATTTGGCACACTAGTGATTTTGTATATTTATTTTAATAGGAAACCAAAAAATTTAATGTATCAAACTTCTCTAGTGGTTGTTTGTGATACTTGGGATGTTTGGGTGGAGTTGGATCATGGATATTTTTTTGGTGATAATGTGTAGTGTCTTCAGAGTCTTTGGATTTATCAGTTTTGTCTTCTGTTGTGTACTTTGATTATTTTAGTCTTCCACTTTTGTACTTTGTTATGGTTTGGTTTTGATATCAATGGTAGTACTTTTATTTAGTTTAAATTTTTATCATACATTGTATAATTGTTTTGGTTATGTATTGTTGGGTTAGAGTTCATTTACTTATCAAAGGTAAAATCATCCCCCAATTGTATTGAATCCCTTAGAATTTTTTCCAAACTTTGGTATCTTGGGGATGTCCCTTAAGGAAATGTAATATCCTACCATCTCCTCAATCCAATGAGGAGTGATGGCATGTTATAGTCCCTTAAGTTAAACGTTGTGATAAGATCTTGATTAACTATTTCAAATAAGGTAGGAAAGAGAAAGACATTCACCTGAGTATGGATGGAATACACAAGCCCATATTCAAAGCACCTAGCAGGAAAAAGCTCATCATCAGCTAGAAGTGGTGAAAAAATATATAACTCAGTGGAACATGTTGAACACTTCATAACTGACATAGAACCCTATTCAAGATGCATGTACCCTCTTACTCTCACTTCTCTCAGCGTCTGGGGAAATAAATGATCATATAAGGTTGACTTGAAATCATCCCAAACCATTCCCTGAAGGCGACCAACCGAGGTAACTACATCCCACGAGTGATTATCCAAATCATTATGGTTGTATATATCAAGCATTACCCTTTTTTATGGGGGGTTCTCTAGATGAGAAAAGATGGATAGGGTGGCCTCTATCTAATACTCAATAGCTTATGGACTACCATCCCCCGAGAAAGTTGGAGGATGCTGCAACTTGAACTCATGGGTCAGATCAACCATTGTAGGTGTAGGGCATGGATCATAATGAATGCCCTACATCAGACAAAGGAAACTATCAATAACTTGGGAATTAGTTCCTATATTATGTACAACATGTGGTGCCTCATGAGGCAATCCTAGATGTAAGATAGGTAGATTAGGGCCCACAACATCTGGAGTGTTCTCATCACCACCCTCCTAGAAGACTACATAAAGACACCATGAAAAAATTGTTCTACAAATTCCAAGAGCACAATTTAGAACAAGAAACGAATCAAACATAAAGTAACACTAGTAGACTCTAGATATAAGAAATGTCTCACTACCCAAAATACCCATGTATAATGTCATGTATTGGTAATTTCTCAAATATTAGTTCTAGGGGTTGCAGTTTATGAATAGTAAATAGCAACTTACCTCATAATTTATTGGAAACCATTTAATTATTTTCTTATTTAATTTATAGGTTCAATCCTTTACCTTTGATAAACATGACTATGTGGGATAAGGGTGTGCAAAAATTACATTTTAGAATCCATTTTTCTCCTTTACAGTAAACATTGGCTTTTAAATGATATGTAGGCTCATTTAAAATGGATTTCTATTGCTAATGAATCAGTTCTCATGAACCTTATCACTGTAACTAACACCCATTTGATTTAAATCTAATGGATTGACTCGGTAAATTACCATTTCTATCCCATGAGGGCCTATAACACCTCATGAATTGAATCCATCAATCATTCAATCGTAGCTAAGTAAAAGTGCCATCATTGTATAACTACCACTGCATTACTCAACAATCAAAGCTATACCAAGAAATGAAAGGATTTGAATGAACTTATATATCAAGGTAATATACATTACATGTGAATTCATGGTTCCAATAATGATGCATGTAACAATTAAATTTTAAAATATATAATCAGACCACAGATGATATAAGATCTTCAATTAGAATAATAATCAACAACACCGAAGATAATGTTCCTTACCCAATGGTGAAATGATATCAACTTTAATAGGAAAAAGCATAACAAAAATAGTGATTCGGGCAACTCAGCAATGAACATGAACACATGTTCATGTTTTCCAAGCATGGATTATAAACATGTTCCAAGAATTCTTTATATATAATCTATTGTCTTTAAATAGTTAATCCGGAAAGAAACCTCTCTGATAACACTTTGTGACATCCTGGACCTAGATGCCACTGAAGGTTCCACGTGCCTGATTGGCCACATAGACTAAAGCCCATCTCCCCATATTCTAGAGGCTATCAAATAGTAGTGAGGGACTAGGGTGTGTTCATGGGGAGACTATTTACTCATTATTAGAGTGTCAAACTGTGGATCAATATGATAACCTAAGGTAAATAGAGAAATAAATGTAATAATAACTTATGATAGAACATAATCTAATTGAATAGAAATGAAAAAAATGCACCTTATATGAATATTAAAAATATGGTGATGATATTTCATCTCACTATAATTCTTGGACATGGATACAATGAAGCGTACAAGCATGCTATAAAAAAGATTCAAAAAGGAACCAAAAACTATCCAATCGTCCCATACTTCATCATGGTTATCTTCTTGTAGCACTATCCTAACACAATTAGAAACCAAGATTCTAAAGCCAGACACTTTCCATTGTCATCACCTACATACATATGGTCTACCTAGTAACTGATGGTTCCTAGATAGTTTGTGAGATAAATCTCAGTAGTCCACCACCAATGGTGTCTATAACATCATGTCTGTGTAATATAAATAGGAAGAGTGTGCAAGAATAAAGATATAAAATTATATTAGTATAGTAATATAAATACATAGGAACATGTATCCACCCTTGGATGGAGTCTGAACATTTAACTAGTTCATTAATTAATTTTTTCCATTTTATATAATAAATTCTTGTGAGGCATATCCAGCACTGAAATCAACTCATGATAGTGAAGGAAAAGTTTCCATGATGTAACGATGAAACCTGTGATGATATAAATAATGAAATGGTTCCAAGGTAATAATCATGGAACCCAAGACCTCAATGATCACCAACTCAGTATTAATTACATCCTGTTTATAGAGTTAAGATTGTATTCCATGGAGCATCATCCAATTCATTCCACAATAGTATGATCTAACTGATTCAAAGGAATAAATCCATGGTAAAATATGATATTCTATGGTTGGGCCCAAGGATATAACTAAGGCTAATCATGTCTGTATATGCCATGATTGGTCCAAGTGGTGTCACCAAGGGATCCTGTAATAGAAAATAAGTGATCATGTAGTGTCATATCGGGCATACACTAATAGACAAGGATCAGGTTCCAAGGTGGGTATCAACAAAAGAAACCACCATCCTTGAATTAGAATGGCATCCATGAGTGCTCAAGGAATTACCTCCAGAATCCAAGAACTAACTCAAGTTTTACCATCCTTATATTGGTGTAATGAATCATATGTATAATTAAGAACCTTATATTCAATAAATTTAATTAATTAGTTCATTCAATACTCAATCTGTTTCAAATATCATGATGTTCAAGCCATTTACATTCATTAGTGTGATAAGGCCAATTGAGCATGCATCCATTTCATAAATCCATGTATTTCATAATCACTTTAATTGTTTCATTCGTCTACCTTCCATCGTAAGTGTAAAGGTGTGCCATGTGATTCAACCAAAACATTCAATTATATTCATTAGGCCAAGTCATATATATACATCATACTTTTCAGTTCCATTTAAATTTTATTCATCATGTGAAGTTCTTACATTAAGTGGGACATGTGATTTGCATACATAATACCTACCATGATCAATTTACAATTCAATATCCATATATTATAAGGAGAATTACCATTATAATGGTCACGCTCAAACACACTTGAACAATGACTCAAAGGAGTTAAAACACTAAAAATATAAAATTATGGTACATCAACCTACATGCGGTTATTGAAGTTGTGTATGTAATAATAAATATTTAATTAAATATATGGAATGGGTCTTAAAACATGATCCAAATTACTACAATCATGACATATAATTTAATTAAATGAAACCCAATGAAATTGACATGATGATATGAAAATTTATAATATAATGGAAATTGAGGGATAAGCTATAGACCACAAAACATGTACTCTTATGACTCTACTCATCCAATATCATCCTATAATTCATCCTGGATTGGAGTAGATCTGATGAATGGGTCAAGGCCTTGAAATTAAGGCATTTGATCCTACATCTAAATTGTTTCGTTGATAGTAATAATAAGGTTTACGATTAAAAATGAATCGATAATGTACTGATGTGGATCCAATGGGATGAACAATGATTTATTTAGACTCCAGATGGATGCTCGATCTCAAATCCTAGATTAGTATTCACAAATATCAAAAGGAGGATAAATAGGGTTACTATCTACGAGAATTAGAGGGAAAATTAAGTGTTTCGTTTAACATTTAATTTAAAGGAAAAACATCTATTAAACCTAAATTTACCGTTCCCATGTTTTTTCCACATGTTTTGAAAAACCTGTGCACAAAACAAGCATGAGAAGCCATAGGTAGGGGCATACTACATTGTTTTGTAGCACTATTAAAAAAACAATGCGCTCACCATGTAAAATGCCTCTACAATTTTTCAAAAAATATTTCCACAGCCATGCGGCCCAATCTGTACGGTTTGGTAAAACTGTGCTCTTTATTCTATCCCAATGTCCAACCTCATACGGTTTAATCAAACCATGCATCTAGCCTCAAACAGTTTAAACTAACCATGTGATCGGCCATTTTCTACCAAAAAATAGGTTCTGGGTTTTGAAAAAACCCCATACACCCCTGATACCTTCCCTAACTCATTAGGAATCTATATTAGGCCCATAAAATAAAATTAGACCAAAATTTAAAGGATGCTTCCCTGAGTGAAAATTTTAGTTCTTACATTTAACTATGAATCCTAGGACACAAGTTGATCCAATTAGGACCAATTAGGATGCCCCTTTAGTTCTTTAGAATTTAGTATTGCCTGATGCTAGTTTTATGGAGGTTATGGATCACATGGTTTAAAATTTGGGGAATTATTTTTCTCCCAATATCATGCTTTCCCCTCATATTTATGCCCATGTCAATGCAAGAATTTCAACCTGTATGATACATCCATCTGAAAAAGATGTTCCAAATTCAATGGATTTAGATAAAGATGATCCAAATATTCTTTGGTGTCAAGCTAAAATATGGATATGAGGATGATGTCGACATGGTCGGGCTAGTCATTTAGCATATCATAATATGAGTATTTGTTCCTAGGTTGAGTATTTAGAGATTTGAGGACTTTTTAGCATGTAATAAGTTGATATTTATGCATGGGTGTGTACCTATTTTTGGATTTTGGAATAGGGGAAATATTTATTTGTCTAAATCACTTGAAACCAAATTCCAAAATGTAACATTAATTTGACATTATTTATAATTATTTTACATATAAATAATAAATTAAGATTAATCAATATTATAGCATTATTATTTTCAAAAGTTGTCCAATTTGACTAGCTGAGGCAGTAGTCTGATATCAACATATCATGCCCAATTATTTTTCCATAACATTGAATATGATATACCTTATTTTCAATATATTTTATCATGAGATTTATTTATATGGTCACATAATATTTTCAAAAATATCATACTATTTACATTAGCTTCCGGGATTACCTCCAACATGAAAAAAATGGTAATTTCATAATGAATGAAATGTTTAAACTTCGAGAGGCTCCTTATTTAGTGAATAACTCTTAAATAGAGATTAACAGACAACATTTGATATATAGATGTTCATTCTATGGTGTTTGAATCTATTTTGATTAATATTATCTCTATTTTCCTTCAAGGAGTAGCTTCTAACACACTATTGCGGAGAATAACCCATAATAAATTATTTAGTGATTTTAGTAGTCGGTGGATAATTTCAAAAGAATGAATCCATTGATTTCGTTGTAAGGGAAATCAAGCAGACTCACTTTCGGTGACTGTGAAGAGAATAGGTTGCGATGTATTTCTGTTTTATGGTTTTATTGGTTTATTAGGTTGATTCCTCTCTATGTAGATCTTGGAATGAGTTTAAGATTTTCTTACTCTAAATATGTTCATAAAAAAATTTCATGAAATGATTAAGATTTCACACCCTAGCATAGATGGCTCAAATGCAACCCAAGAAGAGGGTGAGACATGACCTCAGGAATGCCTCCCGAGAATCAGTTGTCACCAACTAGTGAAGAGGTCTAAAAATATCATGGGGAGACTATGCCCTCTAAAAAAAATCTCGAGGTTTATGCATAAATCTATTGAAATTTCAACAGGGCTTTTCCATATAAAGAACATCCCTAAATTACCTATAGAATTAAAATAGATCCAAAAGGGGCCATGTAGTTCAAAAAATGCATAAAACTATAAACATGATACATCAATCTTAATAGTGTGCAAACGTATAAAAATAAAAATGACACACATAATTCTACATGCATAACAATAAGTAAAAGTAAACTATATAGCCTCTAGCACAAATCACATAATCATATTGTTAAATCAAATGACTTCCTACCCAACTTGACATGTACCTTATGTCCAAATATATGTGATTCCTATTCCCTAGAAGAAAACATTAAGGTATTCCCACATACATCAAAACTCATGTTGTTCATGTGAGTAAAGGGTCTGTCTGACAACCTAATAGGAATCACCAGTGTCTCAAAAATGATGAGTGATATTTTAATCTAATTGATATGCATGAAATTCATATAATGTGTATAAATCATGATCATGCAACACACATTATTTGAATGTGATGAACCCATCTCGGATTCCCTCTCAAATTGGTACCTGACCCAAATTTCAACATACAATAACGGTGTTCCCAATACCCATAGGATAACGACTAGAACTCGGGCATCAAAAAAAACCATTGGGAATGATTTCACGAAAAATAAAGTAGAAAATCTAATAGATATATATATATGTAATGAAAATAAAAAATGGAATAAGAAACATCTATATATTTCATAATAAAATGAAACAACAGATGTGATAAAAGTCAAAAGTGTCTAAAAATATCAAAGATACAAATCCAACAGTAAAGGATAGGTAAAACCAAAATAAATACTTCATTTTATAGTGTGTATAAATTCCAAACATATCACCACCTACTACCTAGAGTCATATGATATAAACTTTTTTGTTTCACTTTGGTTCCTTGTCTTTCCCTTCAAGGAACGACATACAAATTTCTATACATGACTGAAGGGGTGAGTAGGCTCTCAGATAACAGGCTTAGTAGGATCTCACCAAGGTGTTCCATATCAAGTATTTATACAACAATATGATCCATGATCAAATTTAAATAAAACATAACATGATAAATAGTTAAACATTTTTTATATAAAAAGCATGGATAAACATTTAATTTATCCTTTTTCTATATTTCTCAATAAATTACGTATAATACTTTTAAATAATTTCATATATATCAAAACATTAATATGAAAGAAAAACATGTATCCCATATCATATCATATCCATGGAAATAAAAGATAAAATAATTCAAGACAAAATTGTTTGTAACATCATGATAAGGATCATAATTGGTCAGGCCAGCATACTACTTGTAGAACACTCAATAAATAGCGTGCACTCATGTTCTTAGAACACATTATTAAATAGTAGAAAAAAACACCATGTTTTAATCCCCAAATACTTTCAATTGAGTCCCTTGAAATTTGGGCCTATAGAATAAAGGAACATCTCGTGTGTAATGCCCCAAAAATACATGGATGATGACCGTATACCGCACATTCAACCTATACCAAAGGATTCCCAAGTGATCTATTTTCCAAACCATATCAAAAACATAATTTGAAATCCATTTCAAAAATCCATTTCAAAATGATTTAAAAATATGTTTTTATTTTACTAAGACACATGGTAACGATATTTTATCAAAAAATCTTTTATACACACACAAATCAATAAATCAATCATTAAATTTCATTTTATAAAACAATATATCATAAAGAAATCAATACATTTCATCCAACATAGCCTAAGACAGAACCACCTACCTCAAAATCAGGCCTCACACACTTATAATGGGATCCACCAACTAGAAAGAACATAAGTTCAATGAATGAGGCTCCAGAATCAATCCTCACATCTCATAATTGATTCAACAAGAAAGACTATCAACGAAGAGGATAGATCGCAATGTATGTCAAAGAAAATTTCACTCCACATCCCAACAAACATAATGGGTTACTCTCCGTAGGAAGATCACACATTGGATCTAGAAAAGATTAAGATGATTTTCATCATATATCAATAAATCCAATAAAAAAACACAACAGTTCTATTGTGGTTAATTAAAATGAGTAAAAAGAAGGATTACACACCCATAAAAATTCACTGCAACCTCAATGAATATTAATAACTAAACGAAGTGATCTAGAGGGAGAAAAGGTCTCTAAAATATCTCAGGAGAGATCCTAGGTCAAGAGGGTAGAATCCTATGAAAAAATTAAATAAACATCACCCATGAAATTCCTTTAAAGAAAAAACACATGAATTGCATGGTGTGTCATCCCTTTTCACATTCTGTAATCCATGGAACACAAAAATGGTGAAAAACCATTCACCTCATTTTAAAATCCCAATTTTTATCTTTACACATGGTGTGATATATTTATAGAGTGTATAACTATCACAACTTGTACTAGTTCATGACATCTATCTGGTTACCAATACACATCATGTATACATTACATGGTGTGTAAAAAATACATGATATGTAATCATTATGTGGCATGTAATCACCCAACAGACTGAAAAAACTTCAAATTCTACTCGAAATCCCAAACCATCACTGCTGTTCTCCAAACTCAGAGAGAACCCCATAAACCCTTTAAAACATTTATACCTAGACTCTATTATTTCAAAAAAAAATACATCCTCATAGTTTGGGTCATTATTCTCATCAAATAATCATCATTTTCTGGAGTCCCAAAATGCACCACTATAAAGATGGAAATGAAAAGAGACAAGAGAAATACCTCAAAGTGGGAAACTGAATGATAAAGACTCCCCACAATAAGAATTTTTGTCCATTCGAATCCATGTGGAATAATGATGTCTAGAAAAGAGGTGATACCACTACTCCCTCATCAATGAATCATTATCCCATGTATTGTGAGAATATGACCTATTTCAACACAACATTTTGAAAAATAGAGTCATGTTTCCCTGAAATACATTTACTTGAGAGTCAATGATCTCCACTGGATGCTCCACAACAAAAACTTTTGGATAAAACATTATCTCTTACTAACTAAAAATTTAATATGGATTATGATGATATTTTCTAAGTTTTGATATGTGGAAAGCATCATGAATGCTCATCAACTGAATTGATAATTCCAACTAAAAATTAACTTTCTCAAGACACTTAGTGACCTCAAATGGTTTAACATATATCAAAGATAATTTTACCTTTTTCCAATTCAGAAGTGAACTAATCAAGGATAAACTTTCAACAAAATATGGACACCTACAAAAAAAACCCCAAAGAACGATATAATCGATCCACATATGATTTTTTTCAACTATTTTCTACATCAAGACATAGATGTGTATCATGAATCATTTTTGATTTCAAGTGAATGAGACTCAAGACTAAGAAATTTATTTCACCAACATCTACCCAAAAAATTGGTGACCTGCACTGGGGACCATACAATGTTTTTATGGGTGGAATTCTGATCGACGATATATAATTGTTGTTATAAATAAACTCACCCAGTCGCTGAGGACTATCCCATGATCCACCAAAATTCAAATTTAGTTACAATTCATATCCTCCATGATCTAAATTGATTTCTCTATCTTGACATATTTACAATGATGGAATGTTATACTCAACCTGACCTCAGTACTCATCACCACTTTGAGACTCCACCAGAACCTTGAAGTAAACCTAGGATACCTATTTGAAACAATTGTATAAGTAACCACATGTGACCTCAAAATATCTTATACATATATCTTACCATAAAATTAAACTATAGTGGTGTACAAGATTATAGAGAAGTGATCTGGCATTTTCTAATAATCAATCAGCCCCCAAATAGTATTCCACACCTAGGGAGTCCATGGTAATCCAATAAAAAGATCCATGGACACATCGTCCCGTTTCCAAACATGCACTATATGTGTCTAGAGAAAACCACAAGGTTTAAAATGCCTTTTTATTATCTATTAGTCAGTGTAATAGTGGGACACATAATCTATAATGTCACACTCTATACTCGGCCACTAGAATAATCATCTGATTTCATAATACATCATCATATTTATCTGATGAATGGTCCATCAAGAACTATGATAGTCAAAAAAAATTACTCCTCAAAGATATTGGGACATCAAACAGATACCCAAAATGATGTATACCATCTCAAGAGAGTGACCAACCAGAAACAGTCTACCCACTATATAGGGTTTCCTAAATTCCTCTAAACAAGATATCCTGATATTGACATGGAAGAATAAACATAAGGAGAGATGATGATAATTGAACACTGGACAGATCCATTCTGGAAGAATTCTCTTGTTAATATAGGTGAAACTGAGTGAAGAGTCCTATAAGGTTCAAATCTTCCTTAGATTCTTGAATAACTAGGGATGTTACATTCTTAATGAGTGCATTTGAAATTACATTCCCCTTCCCCAGGGTGTAAGTGATGTGAAAGTCATTGTCTGAGGATATTCTCCTGAAAATATTTTTCTAAGGATCAAGTCCTTCTAAGAAAAGATATAAATTCGACTCTAACGGATAGATAATACTGTGATCCTCTCTCAAAAATGATAGTTCCACTAACACATTAGTGCATGAATTACCAGGGAAATATCTAAATCATGAGTGGATTAATTATTCTCATGAAATTAAGTTTGAAGAGACTCATAAGCCTCTACAAAAACATTTAAAAAAAACACACAACCCAAACCAGAAATAGAAGAAACATAGAAAGCCACATACCCCTTACCAGGTTTTCGTAACATTGAAATAGTATATGATGTCATATTTCATTGTAGCTCGTCTAAAGATGACTGACACATTGTATCCCATATGAACATTACCCCTTTACTGGTATTAGAAGTAAAAGATGATTCAAACATCCATAAATCCTTGAAGAACCTTAGATAGTATCCATACTGACCAAGGAATCTCTAAATGTCAAAGGCATTTTAGTCCTCTTACCACGAAAAAACAACATTCACCTTATTATGATCAACAAATAATCCATTCTCACAAATCACGTACCCTCATAAATTCATTTCATGAATATATAAATTTCATTTGAAATGATTTCAATATAAATGGTGACTCTTTATGAAGTCCGAAACAAAACCGAATTAGTGTTATTGATCTTGCTCAGATCTCAAATAAACCAAAATATCATCTACAAACACAACCAACAACCTA
The DNA here is from genome assembly GCA_963277665.1 of Viscum album. Taxonomy (NCBI): domain Eukaryota; kingdom Viridiplantae; phylum Streptophyta; class Magnoliopsida; order Santalales; family Viscaceae; genus Viscum; species Viscum album. The sequence continues at coordinate 2,052,877,402 of OY728150.1, read as the reverse complement.
TCGAGATACTCATGGAATTTACATTTCGTCAAATCCATGAAAATTTTTGGAGCATTAGTTAGATCAAATGACATCAAAATATATTCATAATGGCCATTCCTTCTCCTAAAATCCATCTTCGATATATCAAATTTTTAAACATTGAGGTAATGATAACTCGATCAAAAATCAATATTTTAAAACCACTTTTCCCCCTTTAAAGGATCAAAAAAATCATCCACAAGAGGAAAATGATACTTTTTCTTAACCAATACTCGTTTTAAATTCTGATACTCCACACACAATTGGAGTGAACCATCTTCCTTATTGGTAAAGAACACAAGGGAATACCAAGGTGAAACACTAGGGGTGAAAAAAACTTTTTCCAACGTGCCATCCAATTGATATTGATTCCGATTCATATTTTCTTTTCGTATATGATAAGACGGTATCAAAATTTATTATGTACCTAGCACTTAGTCAAATATATTCTCTACCTACCTATCTAGAAGAAGACTATATAAATAATCATGGAAAACATTTATAACGCCTTAGAAAAAATGGGAAGATCAATAATAAAAGAAACATCAACAGGCTCAAGTACTGTAGTAGACAACAAACTCCTGAGCTCTGAGCAGAAACGTCCTGCATAAATACAACTCTGATCCGAACTCTCCCTAAAACACCTAAGATCTCACATCATGTAAAAGAATTGAGCCACACTAATGATAATAATAATCCTCAGTATGATGAGTGATAATCGAATACATATCGATGATGATGTCAAATAGATCCAAACCAAGAAGGAAGAAATCCCAGACTAACTTCGCATCAACTATTAATAGAGAAAAATAATGACATCATAACACCTTATCCATCCCCTACTGAAGAGGTGTCACTAACTCTAAAATAGAGGACATAAGCTTTATTGAATGTTTAACCATATCAAAAAACAATCCATATATAAATGAGTGGGAAGTACCAATATCAAATAATTCAATTTCAATTGAATGTGAAATAAATATGATACCTCTAACTATCACTAGACCCTCATATACCATCGCCTGAATACCATCCACTACATGATGGTTCTTCACTTATGAGGCTCATTGATGGAACGCTATAGTTTTTAAAAAATGTGACTATGCCATAATAGCATTGGGAGCAGATGATCCCTGGCTATAAGAAGCCGAAGACATAGCCTGCCAGGAACACTACAGATGACCATAACATCCACAACTATTGAACATATTCACTATTATAGGATAAGAACGTCAGTTGTGTCTGACCTTTCCACACATGTACAAACTCAAGGACATGCCACTTACTGTAACTAAAGGTATAGAAGAGGCCTGTCATTGAGAACCACCTCAACCACTCTTGTGATGATCTTGTCATATCCACTTTTTCCCATTTTTACAACTAATGTTTCAACTAGGTGGACGATATGGAAAATAATAACCAAACATTGCTTCAATATTAATATTTCCATCATCACTTTATCTACTATATCTACATTGGATGAAATATTAATAATAAAAACATGTAATCTGATATCCCGTTGCAATCCCAGCACATACTTATGAGACTTCATCTTATCATTCCTCAATACCTCTAGAGAAAAATGAACCTGGTCAACAAAACAATTGGTGTACATCAACACTGAAAAATTTTCATTCTACAAAGAAAGGAACTCTAGATACTTCTCCATCATTAGATAATTTGGAAGAAACTTCTAGATGAAGTGATTTTTGAAACCCTTCTAGTCCAAGTCCACATGAATGTTGGCATGTACCATTGAATCCCACCATCTATAACTAGGACCCTCGAGTATGAATGCCTTACACTTCACCTTAATACTCTCTATTGTATCCAAAAACTCATTAATCTGATCAATTATGTAATTCTATCCCTCCACCTCATAAGGATCATTTGTACACTTAATGGATGATTTTGTTTATTGAAATAACTCACATGATCAATAATTTGCTCTTCATGCTCCTGGCTATAACTCAATAGCTGAGTTATGGACTTATAGTGAATTTTGGTCTTCAATACTAACTTCCCACATGATATCCATGATATAATTACAATCTATAGGTGGATTCCCTTGAGGATAATCTACTAAAACCTTTTGAGGAACCCCTGTAAAATTACTCAGGGGAATGCTGTTATATACAAAAATGGATGAAACGGTCAGAGAATTTAATAATCTCACTTTATACCCAAAAAAAACATAAGAAAATATTGAGATTAAAATCAAGAACCCAAGATAGGATACACACATCCTAATATATGATGGTTACTCGAGTCTCATCATGGTAAGAGCTAGCCAAACACTCACCAAAACCCACCTCTCAAGTCCTGATAGTCTTATATTCAGTCTACCAAATGTCCCAAGATAAGGATACTTGAGGAAAAACCACCATTGATACCAAACTATGACGAACCTGACCCGATTACCCTATCAAAATGAAATTCGACCTGAATTACCATACACTCGAAGGGGGTTCTTAATCCCCATGGGTAAGTGACTTGAACCTGATAGTCAACAAAAACCATAGAGAACAATTTCACCCAATCTATTGATGATAACCTTAAATATATGTATATATGATGGAAATAAACAGTGGTTCAAAGAACAAGTATATATGTCATAAAAAAGAAAACATATGAAGTAATAGAACTCAAATATAGAAAAACAATCTCAAAGAGAAAATTATAACAAAAATGAAATATAAAACAAAAATTAATACTCTATGTGATAATGTGGGTAACTCCCACCATCTCACCACTGGATACCCTGACACAACTGATAGAAACCGTGCTGCCACACTGTAAAACCATCTATTTTCCCGCAACAAAAGACATAAAAAGGTTTATGCACCACTGAATCGGTTCAAAGGGTGTGAGATAATATACTCATTATGATACCACCTAGGTGTTCCATATCATGTCTCAGAATAAAATTTAGAACAATGATCAAATTTAAATATAACATGTCATGATAAATAGTTAAGTATTATTATATCGAAATCAGGGATAAACATTTAATTTCACGTTTTTTCACATTTCCCAAAAAAAAACAGGTATAAAAGTTTCCAATAATTTCATATGCTTTAAAGAATTCATATAAAACAAAATAATGTATCACATATCATATCATATCCCTGTATTTACAAGTTAAACAGTCACTACTAAAAAATGACCCTATACTCCTGGGTTTGGATAAAATTGTTGGTATATGTCACTCTTATAACCACAATTTCTCAAAAACTAAGTGTGTGTGGATATTAATATAACCTATACCCACGGTTTACCAAAACCGTGGGTATATGTTGGAAATTACAACCTATACCCATGGTTATTCAAAAAATGTGCGAACAACCCCCCTATACCACAGTTTTTAAAAAACCATGGGTATATGGTTCGATTCAAGACCTATACCCAAGGTTCTAAAAAAATTAGGGTATTGGTTTTTTTAAAAAACAAATAGAAATGGTTTTAAAAAATCATTGTTATTGGTCCACCCATATAGCCGTGGTTTCTAAGAACCATGTGTGTAGTTTTCCTACATTAGCATGGGAAAAAGATTCCAATGGGAGAAAAAAACAATTATGTGGTAAAACCCATACCCATAGACTTCCACCAATAACAATGGTTTTTAAAAATATATATAAGTAAATATATATATATATATATATATTTATATTCATAAGCTATGTGGGTAAGTGTTTAGGCATGTCGACTATGAAGATGCAGTCCATGGTTTGAATCTGATGGTGCAATTGTTTTTAAATCCTATAGCCATAGCTTGAGAACTGTGGGTATAAGGTTATTAACACTGTGGAAAATTTCCCATACAACTATTCACATTGTTTATAATCATGGATATAGATTTTTTCAAATCATGGGTATATCTTAGAGCAATAATAGCTGCTTATGCTCCCACAATTCTCTAAACTATGGGCATATCCTTTACCCCTGGTTTAGTGGGCTATACCCATAGTTCCAAACCATGCGTATAGGGTCATTTTCTAGAAGTGATTACAATTCAAATACATAGGTAAAATCATGACAATCATTACTATAATTCATTATATTTGATTACTCATACCAAAATCAATGGCTGGTGCATACTCATGTTCTTAGAACACAAGCCTAAGGAGCAGAGAAAGACCACATGAGTGAATCTCCGAATAATTTCAATCAGGTCCCTAGAACAATGGGCCGAGGGAATAGAGGAACATCCAATTAGTGAACCCCAAAAATTATATAGATGATTTCCCTAAGATAGACATTCCACCTATGTACCCAATTCTTCCCATGTTTTCTATTTTTCAATCTTTTTCAAAACCATGATTTGAAATCAATTTTAGAAATCCATTTCACAATGATTTTAAAATACCATTTTTATACCAAAATAATGGAAATTCCATATTTTATCAAAATACCATTACCACACACACAAATAAATAAATTGATAATTCCATTTCATTTTATAAATCAATTTATCAAAAGTAAATCAATACAGTTCATCCAATATAGGTTAGAGATTGAACAACTTGCCTCAAACTCATATTACACATGCCTGAAATGAGATCCACCAACTAGAATAAAATACATGGTCATTGAAGGAGGACCTATATAAACACTTACATTTAAAAATAAAGTCAATAGAATTTTTTTTTTGGAAAAGAGGATATATCACAATAAACCTCAAGGAAAATCACATGATGCACTACTAACAACACAAGGGGTTGCCTCCTAAGGAAGATCACAAAACAGTTCTAGGAAAGATTAACCATATTATTATCACATATCAAAAAATCAAATAGTTAAACACAACAACAATACAATGAATAAAAACAATAAATTAATAGAATGATTAATCACCCATTGAAATTTACCACAATCGCAGTGGATATCAATTGCTAAACGAAGTGATCTTGAAGGAGAAGGGGTCTCAAAAATCACTTGGGATAGATTTTAAGTATTTAGGTAAGAAGCGTATGACTGAAAGAAAAAAACATCATCCATGTAGTGCCCTAAAAACGAAAACTGCTATAATTACATTTTGTGTAATCTCCATTCTTTCCTTATAATCCATGATAACCAAAAATGGTAAAAAACTCATCTCCTTAGGTTAAAATTCCTATTTTTATCATTACATGACTTGTAATATATTCATTTTGTGTAAAATTCTCATTCCATTTACCAGTTCATGACATATATCTAGAAACCAATACACATCATGTATACTTGTTATGTAAAACATACACGACATGTAGTCATTACATGGTGTGTAATTTCCTAGTAGTCTATGAAAACTCCAGATTCTGCACAAAATCCCAATACAAGCTTGGTGTTCTCTATACTAATGTAGAACCTTGAAAATACTTTAACATGTTTATACCCAGACTTAATTAATTCAAAAAAAGATACACCCCCTAAATTAAGGTCATTTCTCTAGAAACTTTTCTCCATCCTCATGAGTCCCAAAATGCACCAAAATAAAGAGTGAAACAAAAATAGAAAAGATAAAAACTTAATAATGGGTAATGATATGTTTCATAGAAACAAAACACAAAACACACATACAAGAACACATTTATATCCATCATGTCATAACTAAGACACTATGACACATCAATCAACCCAGTTTTGACCCATGATATAAGGAATTGATCGACCTTATTCCATAATTCTTCACCCATATCTAATTTTTAGGGTGAGGTGGAATATAAATCCTAGACCACTACTTTTGGACTTTAGTTTGTACTTTAATCTAGTAGCCTGGTTATCCCTTACTGCTCAATGGATTAAAAAAATTCCTTGGTCATCCCTTATCACTCAAGGGATATTATGTGTAATGTCTTATAATATACCTTATCACTCAAAGTAGGTCTCACATAACATATTGAACCATCCCTTTCCACCCAAGGGAGGTCTCTTCCAACACCTTCTCACTCAAGGTGGGGTCATTATCCACACCACTACCATATTGGTCAAGGTAGGATCCAGTAACATGTTATGAAAAATAATAACATTCTCACCCAGGGAGGTCCACATCAATATCTTTTGACTCTAGATATTCCAATATCCATAATACTAACTTATCAATCAAGGAGGGTTTGATATAACATCACAACCTATAACTTTTCACTCAATGTAGAGTTCTTCCACCACATTATCAATCAAGGTGAGGCTAGGCCTTGAGATCCATCATCGCCCATGCCATTATTCATCATATATCACATGAAAATTGTTAGAACATACATGATTCAAAAATATAGGCACACAACTCATCCCATAGACACACCAACTCATCAAATGAACTAGTAGAAAAATGATTTTTAACGTCTCCAGTTTGACATCGATTTCTTATAAACCGACGTAAATAATTTTTTGGTGAATTTTTGGCGTCGGTTCTTAAAGAAACCGACGCAAAAAAACTCAAAAATATATATTTTGGCGTCAGTTTTTATGAAAACCGACGCCATAAAAGTTTAAAAAAAACCTTCACGTCAGTTTTTTAACAAACCGACGCTAAAAATTAAAAAAAAGCTACTTTTTGGGTTGGTTTTTTTTAAACCGACGCCAAAAACAAAAAATACTTTTTTTGGCGTCGGTTTTCAAAAATACCGACGTAAAAAGTTAAAATATATTTTTGGCGTCAGTTTTTATGAAAACCGATGCCAAAAAATTAAAAAAAAATTTACAGTGTTTGAGATAGTTTCATAATCTTTGATTTGATTGGTTGTAGAGCTAAAACAGAGTTACGGATTAAATGTTATGGTCTTTGAAAGTTGAACTTCTTTAAGAATTCTTTTAGAGAAGGTCAACTTCTGACATCCATTACTTTTAATTTGTAACTCTATTTTTGCTCCATGACTAGTCAAATCAAAGATTAGAGAAATATCTAAAAAACTGTAAATTTTTTTTTGTTATTTGGCGTCGGTTTTCATCAAAACCGACGCCAAATAAATTATTTTTGATTTTGGATTCGGTTTTTTTAAAAAAACCGACGCCAAAGATTTTTTTTAAACATTTATAGGGTCGGTTTTCAAAAAAACGGACACCAAAATATATTTTTTTTGTTTTTTGCGTCGGTTTTTTTAAGAACTGACGCAAAAAATGATATCGATTGACATTTTTGGCATCGGTTTTCTAAAAAACGGATGCCAAAAGGTCAATGTAAATACTATTTTTCGTCGGTTTCAAACAAAACCGACGCCAAAGAGTAACGCGGGATCAGAATTTCAATTTTTTTCACAACGCGCGTTTAACTTTTTAAAATCCAGCCTACATTTTTGTACAACGCAATTGAAAATATTTCTGCTTCCTACATATATATCTAGTTTCTCCTTCGTTCATCATTTTCAACCTCTTTGATTCAATCAAGATTTCAATGCGACTTCAATCGTTAATTTGAACACGGTAAATATTATATTCATTTGTTTTCTTTATTATTATTATCCTTCATTTCTAAACCACTCGATTAGCTTTCTTATAATGATGATTCATTCTCATTTCTAAATACAAGTTATATGATGAAAAAAAAATATTGTTTCAATGGAATCCTCTAAAACCATTGAAATATGTTTGATGTATTATGATTATTTTATTTCATTTGGTGTATATGATTTTAATTTATGTTTATCATTTTTTCTTTGAAACGAGTTGTATCAATCAAAACTTTGATAGGTTCAACTTCTAACGACGATAACTTTTGAACCGTAACTCCGTTTTAGGTCCACAACCTGTCAAATCAAAGCTTAAGAAATGATCTAAAACATAGAAAAAAAATTGGTTTTTGGCGTCGGTTTTTATAAAAACTGACGCCAAAACTTTTTTTTTAAATTTGTCGCGTCGGTTTTTATTAAAACCGACGCCAAAAAATGCTATGAATTATTTTCTTTGGAATCGGTTTTTTACCAATCCGATGCCAAAAAACAAATGGTATTCATTTTTCACGTCGGATTACAAAAACCGACCTAAAAATTCATATTTTTTACGTCGGTGACTTGACGTCGGTTAAAAACTGACGTCGAAAAAAACCGGCGTTAAAACCCATTTTTCTACTAGTGATGGTGTTAGCCACTTGGAACATAGCCCCATGTCCCTCACCATTCCTCAACATTCATCTAGCCTCACATGTCAATATTCTCAATACCATATCATTCTCTTATTATAAACACTAATCCATGAAAAACCCCTATATATTTATCCTAACCATATTCTCTATCTAGATAATAAGAGATCACTTTTTGCTAAAATTATATAATAGGATAACCCTCCTAACTTCATGGAACCGAGCATGGTTCCAGTAAACGAAATAAAATTTACCCATATATACCATAAAAAGGGTCAAAACAATATATAAACCCAACTAAGGCTTTTTATACCAAAATAAAATCATCATATGGAAACCCACACAATATTACATCATCATTAAACAACATACATACTAGACAATCAAACTAGAAATCACAACTATACATGATTTAGAAAATTGAGAATCACCCAGAATATGTTAAATGAAATAAATCTCAACCAAAAATCTCCCATATTTCTTCTTAAAACCATTCAACAATCCCTCTTTAAATCATTTAGGAAAAGTAATCACATTCCATCTTACTCATTCTAGGACCTAGCCTGAAATCTCATCAAATCATTATTTATAGAATCCTACATTAATTTTCCATGAAGTAATTTCATTTTAATAAAACCCCTTTTAAAATAAAATTTTAAAAACGTGACATCTTCCTCTTTGAAATCCAACACACCCTAAAAAACATTTTATAAAGATGGAAAGTGGCATTCATTCAACCAAGGTTCCACCATAGAACCATTTAGAAAGCTATATAGTCAATGTTGATTATTATGTAGATGTGATGTCATACCAATATATGGGGTAAGATCACATTATATATTCAAATATCTCATAAAAAAAAAATATGGAATGAAAACATACAATTAGAAAAGAAAAAGAGACTCAAAAAAGTTAAGGCCTCCTAGTCAACCAATGATCCATAAATCAACCTCAACCTCTTATTGACCTCCTCCAAGTCTAAAAGAACATATCTCAACCTTGAAAACCATAAAACTAATAAAACATACATTTAAAACTAAAATCCTCAATTATTATAGTTTTCTACAAACTCATTGGGCAAAATAACATCATTGAATCCCTGAGAAATAAGGTGTAGTAAACTCTTGACACACATACATACCAATATCATACAAAATACTCTATTTAAATTCATGAATTGATGACCAACTAAACCAAAATCTACTAAATAAATCAACGGTAAACATACCTCAAATCAAATCATGATTGACATCTTGAATACCTCCTCATGAGAAATCCTCTATAAGCCTCACAAAAAAGTCCTATGAAATAGGAAGATTTAACCATCCTCTTCTAAAATCATCTCTCGGAAACCCAACCTGGATCATCACTCTGAAACCCAACCTGGTGAATCAAACCTAGAAGTGTAGTAAGGGAGAATAACAAGGGAAGAATTGGGAGATCTTTACCTCTAATAAATGTGATAAGCCTATGCTAAATAACTCAGATCTAATAGAGAAAAAGGGAGGCGATTGGGCGGGAAAAAGGAAATCCCCCCCAAAACATCTTTTGGACAACCAAGTAGAGGGGAACTAATAGGGGTTCCAATTATGGCCACCCACTCCATTATAAAAAGTCCCATTTATAAAAAACAACTTTTCATCTAGGTTGTGGCATGAACAAGTAAGGGACCACCTTGGTTGTGGCGCCACATCCCCATGGGAGGCATTATTGTGAAGTGCCCCTTATGGGTCTTGGAAAGAATATCCCCATATAAAGTCATTGATCCCCATACCAACACCTTCATTGTGAAACTAATTTGGGTCACTGTGAAACTTCTTCCTACATTATAATTTCATCCACCATTGTCCATGAACCCTCTCCAATCATTATTTTTCCTAACCTTAACTCCCAAAACATATCATAACTCCCTCAAAAAATGATCAAATCTCCTTATATATGATCTGAATCCCAAATTTAAAATTTATCTGGATATTCACAAACCCTTTATAATATGCTTTATAAATGAAGGGCCTCATTAAACCTTTTATTATCAAAATCCTTAAATCATATCATGGTGTCTTCATTTTCATCTTCATTTTGAACTGACTTGTTATTAAATTTTATCTATTTAGTTATCTAGGAATCCTACAATGTTTATACTCACCCCTAAATGGGTGATCCACATATAAGTGTTAATAATTGTGCAGAAGATAGATAGTTCATGGGAGAACATGGAAGATGTGGAGTTGGTGGAGCTGAATATTAGTGGTGCTCTATAGTGAAAACTACTGTTGGTTTTTTATTGGGAATTGATAATATGAGAATGAGTCTTTTCATTTGTTTTACATCGATCATTACATGGGAGATTGGGCTCTTATATATTCCATTATATCTTGAGTTTTCTCTTATCATTCTATTATGGATTTTTGGAATTCTTTGTATGAATTATTCTACAATTGTATATTCTGGTTATCATTTAATTCCTTATGTTTTTTAAAGAAACATTTGGTTGTATACATGTTCATTAGGCTAAGTCCCCCACGTGTGTGTTATGCCTTTTTTGTACTTGTAACCAGTCTCAAGCATATTAGAAGTGGGATTAGGGTGAAACACTTGGTCGAATGGTCAGTCTTGGTGGGGCCTTTATGAGTTGAGTCATATCATCATTTTTCATATCTGGATATATATCATTTTTCAAGCATGGATGTTATTTTTCTAATTTGGATTTAATTATTATTGGACATCCCTTGGTGAATATTTTTTAAATAGAATCTAAAGAAATCTCGTAGTGGGTTTTCACTTGGGTTGAGAAGTATAATATGCAGTGGAATTTTTTATTATCTCTCAATAAATTTAAAAAGACTGAGAAAAGTGTTCCTATTAGAAATTTATACAATACTAATGTTCCTAGAAAATAGCACATTTTTCAGATGTTTTAAAAAAATGAGTAATGGACAATTTTCCTAATTTATTTAGAAATATTTGAGAAAAATCATCCTATATCAAGGCTTTTAAACAGCACTGATAAATATTTTTTTACCTTCACTATTAATTTAGTTTTTTAAAATGAATATAAATGGAAATTATTTTTATTATTTTATGTACATACAATTATATTTTTTAAAAAAATATTATAATTATAAAAAAAAAATTATTTATCAATTTTTATAAAATGAATCTTATTTTTAAATGTTATGTAATTATATATAAATTATTTTGTATAAATTTTATGACCTAAAAAAAGAAATTTATCTCACCCGATATGTGAAATAATTTATTATTATATATATATTTCGTTGAAAATTTTATTTAATATTACATCCATTTTAAATATCATTTTTCTTAATATAAAAAATTGAATTTTATCTAATTACTTATTTGAGATAAACTTGGTATAATTTTTTTAAAATTTTTCCCGTAAAAATATATTTCTCTAAATGAATTTTATCTCACAAACTAGGTAAAATAATATTTTGGGAAATAAATCTTAAATATAGTATGGTTTAATTTTTTGAAAGATAATCATATATAAAATAAATTCAATTAAATGAGTTAATTTACATTTAATGAAAAAAATCATTTATAGAAATAACAACATTTCTTCTTTTTGACATAACATTTATACTATTACAATAAATGAAAAATTAAAACTAAAATAAATTTTCATATTTTTTTTATAAAAATATTCATGAAATGTATTTAAATATATATTTAAATAAATTATAAATTTTAATTTCCAGGAGTGTAGTAGTTCCTACCTTTTCATTTCAAGCAATCTGTTTCTCTAGGTGTTACATGTACTCATTATTTGTATACCATATTTCAAAAATAGTTTCCCATAATGATTATTAGATGGAATTATTTATACCCATTTGATAGATTTTATTTTACTTCTTCTAATTTTTTTTCACCCCCTTACCATCATAGGTACTCGAATTAGTGATATTTCTAGGTTTTCAAACCCTTAACACAAGGTCTGGTATAATGAATCTGAGAGTGATTAATAAACTCTCTCACTTTTTTAAGTTTGTGTAATTAAAAATTTTTATAGAGTTTTTTCTAACAATGAACCATATAAAATGTAACAAAATAGATAAAAAAATTTAATAAACCAAAAAAACATTCATATGTTCCACAACTAAAACCTTATAAAATACCAATTAAAGACAAACCCCATCATAAGACACCATGTACAACATTAATATTTATTATTTTAAAAATAATTAACTTTTAAGTGGTATAATTTGTATAGTGATCAAATATTTATGATAAAAAAACATTTCAAAGCATAAAACTTCCTTTAGAATGATTTTTTACTCACATTTAAACTGAATAAATCAAAACATATTTATAACCGTAAGTGTATATATCATCAATTCAATAAATGAAATTCTTTTCAGATGAGCATGTACTCACTTTAATCAGAAAAATAAAAATTTATAATACTTAAAATAGAACTAATCTCTATAAGATAAGTTACTTTGTGAAGACATTTTTAGATTATTCATTGTCAAATAACATATCATAATCTGACATTTTATTTTAATTTTATTCATAAATATATACTAAATACATTTCAATCTGAATAAATTGATCAAATATATGTTATTTTATCATCTATAAATATTAAATATTTCATTAAAAATAATAATAATAACAAATTTTATACATAGTTTAAAAATTTTAAAGATAGAAAGTCATTAGGATGATAAACTATCTGAATATTCATCCATCCATGATAGAAAGGTTTAAAATAAATTTAAAAAAAGTTCGACATTTAAATTTAAATAAGTTAACTTCAATATAATAGATTTTATTTCTATTATGAATACATTAAATTAAATTAATTAAAACATTATAATGATCTATTAATAATAAAAAATTTCAACTTATTCCATGAGAACTAAACAATAGTTGACAACTTTTCATGAATTAGTTCATATATATTTATATAAATAACTGGAGAATTGTTATGTTCATCTATAAATAACTAATGAAGAAAATTTACTAGGGAGATAGTCATTGAACTGAGGATCATTCATGGTTAACCCCAAATAATCAAAGAATGAAAGAGGAAGTGTACCTAGATAATACATATCTAATTGATTAATGAGCCTAGGTAATTGTTCTTACAAATTTATATGTAGTCCCCTGAGATTCTTGAAGTGACTTTTTTATTTCTAAATATGGGAGCCAATATAATAGATTGATACATATTATTTTAAGATCATAACTCTTTATAGGATAACCTGAATGTTAACTTTAGTTATTTCATTTTTTTCTAATTATAATATAGAAAATAATATATTTTATTTTATTCATTAAATATCATACTTCCCTTGACTACATTAAGTACTAATATAACTATATATCTTAATTTATCACGTGATCAAGCTATATTAATGATGAACTTTAATATACATTTTTTTACATTTCAACCATGCATTTAACTAAAATCCAATAATGGGATAAATTAATGATGACATTTAATACACATTAATTTACATATTCCTGACACATTAAATTGAAATAAAAAAATAAACCAACAATCGATGATAGTTGTTAATATTATATTATTGATATTTTAATGTGATCAATTTTTTAGTTATTTTTAAAATAACAATGATAAATCACTATAATGGTTGATTATGAGCACACTATGTAAAGATTTATAATTATTTTTGTGAACAAAATAAATCATAAATGTCGAGATTCATATAATGGAATATAACAAAATAGTTTTTAAGAGTAAAATCATAGAATTATTCCATTAGATAAATATATTATTCTTTTTATCTTATTAAAAAAGATTCTATCCTCATAATAAATTTTTTTAATGTATAAAATATGATTTTGAATGTGTTGAGGACAAAGTTAGTAATATTTCCTCTGGTAATATCTCCTTAAGCACTAAATTTGAAATTAGTTTTTCTAAGATGAGAAGGAAACTAAAAATAATAAATTTATCCTTTAATGATTTATGAAATGAGAGATAATAAAATAAAGGTAATAAATAAAAGAGATATAATATATTTAACATGTTTTAAAGAATTTTGGACCCATGTTCTCAATAAGAACACCACCATAATAATGTGTTTTTCAATTCTGAAAACTAAAAGAAAATTAACAAGATCAACAACAACAAAATAGATAAATAGAAAATTCATATTGAGAAATGAATGTAATGATTAAAATAAAAGAAACAAACTTACATGCCATTAAAATTTACAAACTGAATGGATCCTCAGGTTATTTGGTATTTTTGTGATATCATCGACAATATTCGGTAAGGTGATAACCACAGATTTTGCACAATGATCTCCATTAGACTCTAACTCTAAGATTTACATTATTTGAGAGTGGAAAGTCTATAAGTAGTTTCATTAAAAAATGAAAAACTATGGCTTTAGTGATAGTCTTTTCTTTATTAAACTCCCCCTTTTATATGGTTTGAATATAAATATGAGTTTTATATAATCACAATGAAATGGAACTATGAGGGTAATGATTAAGGAATATAAATAGAGGTTGTGATGTAAAAATTGATTATATATGGGTAGTCATGATCAAATTATCAATAACAAACCATATCTAATTGTATCCATTAGATAACACAAGGAAGGATAATATAGAACTAGTTTTGAAAGTTCCATGTAATATTAAATTAAATGTTAAAAACCCACAAGTAATTAAATAATATAAGTAAAAAGATATATAGGATTCAATTCCTAGAACAACAGTTCACATGAGACTAAAATCAACCCATTCTTGATTAAAAATGTGTACTATATCTATATGTTATTAAACAATGTATCTCAAGGATGATAAACTCATATACATGTAATAAGAAATCAATGGTAAAAGGACTCATGCTAGATTAAAATAAACACATGTAGAAGTAAGTAGAATGTCTAACATGTCACATAAGAGTGAATAAAATGAGAATAATAAAGTAAAAAATATAATTAATATATAATTATGGATCATAAACATATAAATCAGGAAAATAATACAAAATAAACCAATAATCAGTTACTTATCTTTTTAAATAAATTTAAGCATGAAAATTCAAATAATTTCCACTATTATAAAAATAATCTATAGAAATTTACCTTGCTTCTAATGTTATTTAAGTTGAACCATATTAAAAATATCTAAACAATGTCTAAATTTAAAAAAAGAATATATCCTTAGTCAAAATACTTTTAGGGTTTTCATTGATTTATATCTTATTGAAATGAATTTTTAAACATTAATTATCTTATTTAATAAAATGTAACCTTATGTATATGTGCTTAAAAATACCATGGTAAAACATGATCTTAGAAAAATTTAAAGATGTATATGAATAATAGATAAATTTAATACCAAAATATCTTAAATTAAAAACCAAATCTATAAACCAAATGGATTATTTAATAGCTTATGTTAATGAAATATACCTTTAAATATTAGTTTAGAGGGACATAATCAATTCCATGTTTCTTTTTTAGGATATGGTACCTCGTAAAGTTGTAAAAACATATCTAGTTAATGATTTTCTACTTTTAATATTTCCAAAATAGTTATAATAAACATATCCAATCACAATATAATAGGGATAAATATTTATACAATAAAAATTTAAAAAATATATAGTAAAATTAATGTACCTTAAGGGCCACTTAAGGTAATAATAGTGTGGTTGTCTAAGATTTCCCATGAACCTTCTTAAATTTTAAAAAGAGAAAGAAAAATCCATCCTATTACATATCATAAAGTAAATTATGTTACCCAGAAAATTAGAATATGTTATTCTATTAATTTATTCAATATTATCAATGATGATAGAAGATCTAGAAATAGGAAGTTTAATGTTTTAGGAAAAGTTCAGACAATTAGTCTTTAATGATTAAAAATCATATCTTTTAAGCACATTATGAACATAAAAATGGTAAGAAAAATAAATCATTAGATTTTTTATATCCATCAATATTTTCAAACCTTAAATTATCTTGGTATAACTGATATTTTTCAATATAAATACCATTTTCAATTGAATTTTGAGAGTGGTAATCAATTTCAGGTTACTATTAATAATCAAGATATCATCTAAATAAAATATTAATTGTGGAATATAGTTATTGATATATTTAAAATAAAAACATGCATAAAACAAACATTTAGTTAATTTATTATGCATGTGAATGAACTGAATTTCTTATATAATTTAATAGAGGCCCACATTAAACCTTAAATAGACTTATTAACCAATTAGGACAATTAAAAAATAAATTCAAGAGAAAACCCATTAAGAGGCTTCATGTAATGATTTTGTTTGAGATTAATTTAAATTAAATAAGTTTTAGCATTAGTTTATTCAATATATATCTCATGGTGGTCAAAGAAATCTAATAACAATATAATTGAATAATGTTTATCCAAAGAAGATAAAATTTCATAATAACCAATCCCTTATCATTGAAAGAATACCTTTTCCATAATTCTAGCCTTATATTTGATTTTAATTTCTTTTGTGTTATAATATTTATTTTTTATGAGTAATGATGAGAGGATGGAGACCCGTCGCAAACCAGGAACGAACCCGACGCGCAATGCTAACACTAACGCGGATCCTCGTACCTTCACTGATGTGCTTATCGGGAAATCGTTTGAAGACACCAATGCTCATTTTGATGCGGTCCAAAATTTTCAGATCAACCCTAAGACCTTTCGACATCGCAGTCAACTCGCAATATCCTTCTCAACCGATGAGGTAAGTTTGCTATCCTCAGATCTCTGGTTTGTTCTGGTTGGGAAATTTAAAATAGAAGGTTGTCCATGAAATTTCGTTGCTCTTCTTTAGTACCCATCAGCTTTACAAGTTTTCAATTAGGTCTCCTCAACCACATGCATATCGTGCTTCGATTTGACTCCATTGAGAACTATTATCGACTCTGGGAAAAACGGGTATGGTCCTTTGGGGGATTTCAAATGAGAATTCTTAAATGGACTCCAGACTTTGATCCTCATTCTGAGTATCCGATTGTGCCATTATGGGTAGGATTTACTGAATTACCACTACACTTATTTAAGCAAAATGCATTGTTTTCCATTGCTTCGCTTATTGGTTCCCTGCTGAATCTTGATTATGCCAAAGAGGCACTCTCAAGGCCCTCTGTAGCTAGATTATGTATTTAAATAGATGTCTCCCAGCAACTTCCATCGGCTATATGGATACAGAGTGGAAACTTTGGGTTTTTACAAGAGGTGGTTTATAAAAGAGTCACGGATTATTGTCATTTGTGTTTCAGACTTGGGCACAATTCTACCAGTTGTGTAAAGTCTAATAATTGCTCTAAAAATTTGACATAAAAGTAGATAGAAAAAGGTAAAGAAAAACCAAAGGCTGTGGTTGGACCCTCGAATTGTTTTATCAATGAATGGAATGATGTGGTTAAAGGTGGATTGAATATTCAAGATCCTGGAAATCAATTATCAGACTTTGTCAATGAGGTTCTTGATATCACTGATAATTCCACTCATGGATTTACCAAACGACAAGAACATGCCCAAGAAGAAAGGTCTGAGAGCACCCATCCAACCATGCTCAATGTGGAGCAGAATAAATGTCGGGATCCCATGGAGACCAAAGGAAATGATCAGGAGAATTCAATTTTCAGTGACACTTCAATTGAAGTGGAGGATCAATATAGACAAATTGAGGAAGATTATTTGAGATCCATGGCATGGAAAGGTAAAAAGCCTCTAGTGGATGATGATGGTTTTATCACTCCAAACCCCAGGAAAACTAAAAAACGTAGAGACTACTCATAGATAGAGAGAACCATTGTTACACATTCCCATCTTCAGGAAAATGCAGAAACTAATCAAGATGAACTCCTTGTTGACATGTCACATAAAGAGATTGACATATCCCAACAGGTGAAGTCCCATCAATGGAATGAAGAGATTTTAAAATAGGATGTATCTGGCTGTCAGGAACCTGAATCCTCGAAGAAGCTTCGGGACACTATCCTCTATCAAACTTTTAGAAAAGGGGAAATTTCAAAGGACACTTACCTTTCCATTAAGCAAAACATCTTCATGGAAAAAATAAAGAAGGGGTTTAAAAGATCTCCTTAATCTCTCTTTATCTTAGTTTACCCCTTGATTTATAATCTGTCTCTGAATGCTCCTTCATCTTGATGGATTTTGTCTATGAATCTAATTGGGTGCTGCTCTTTGTCTGGATTCTGATATGATGCATCTTGCTGTATCCTGAATTCTGGATTTCTCATTTTAGGTTTGTATTTTATTTTGAGCTGCATTCCGATATGTTTGATGGATGGTTTGGAAAACCTTCTGGTTCTGCATTACTGGCCAAAAAAGGCTTTTACCCCTTATAGATGAGGCAGATCAGGATTGGGTTCTCGTTTGGAATTGGAAAAGGATTTTACTTAAAAAGCTTCAACAAGCTTTGGTTTCTTGTCAAGAATGCTATGGATATCATGGATCTTGATGCAACCTGCACTGCTTGGGTGGCCGAGGGATCAATTGTATTTTTTTATGATGCTGGTCTACTATTTATTTTTACTTCCCTTTGAGACTGAATCCGTTTTGGACTGTGGATTTCTGGCTGGATCTTTGAGGTATTTCTCTTTCCAGCTTCTTGTTTGGCTGGCATCGTTCTTACCTGCTACTCTTATCTCAGTTTGGGCCTAATTTTGATCGAATGTTCTTGCGCTGCTATTGGTTCTGAAGCTTAATCGTACATGGAATTTCTTCTTTAATGGCTTTATTGTTTTGAAGAAACTCTTGATGCAGAACTCATCTATTGAAGATTGATCAAGTTTACATTGGTTGATGCTTTGCAATCTGCATGTGAAGGAAGGGTGATCGCATGCTGTTTGGTTTCATGTATTGGTATGGTTTTGTTTGGGTATTCTCTTGTACCCTACATTAATTCCCTATTGGTGTAAGTACATTACACCTCATGTTTCTATTGTAACTTTTTGATTTTAATAAATTTTTGGGGGGAATCTTCTAAAAAAAATATTTATTTTTTATTATTAATTTATAGCTTATAACCTTAGTAGTTGGTGTCCAATTTAAAATGGAAAAGGATCGGGTATTCTTAGGGAAAATTTATCTTCTTAAGCATGGTAGTGATCCAATGAATGGAATCATTATAACTCAAATCATATTTACAATTTAAGGGTCATAATTAAAAATACCATGGTTAAAATGAAAAGGTTGAATAATTAACAGTATGGATATAGCTTGGTATAGGTTTTATAAAACAACTTTTCTCTTCATTTCATATTTAAACATGATTTATTATTTAAAATTACACTTAATACAACTCAGATGACCGAGATGTATACTTTCTTTGGGAAATTAGGTACATTAGATAGCAACTTAAAACATGAAAATAAACATCTTTATTCAAAACTTGTTTTACAAGACCACAACATTCTTTCATACATAACACTACATGGGATAACCTGAGGACATAAAAAATAAAGGGGTGACCTATAAATCCCAATAATGGAATATAAAAGGCATAACATGAGGAATAAAATACATATAATAGAATAGGAATATCAATAGACCATAAAAGGAACATGAATAATGATGGACTCTTTATGTATTAGTCATGTTTTAATGATCACAAATCCTATTACTGTTAATTAATCTCAATCTTAACTACACATCTTACTAATTATCTTCAAGTCTTATGATTTTAATTACTCTCTTTATTATTTAAAAGTCTTATGAATGATCACCAATCCCACTTATATTATAAAGCCTTTATAATTATGATTCATGTTCTATTACTCTCTAATGATTAAGTTTAATCCATATTTTGCATATTACAGTTTAAGTATAAATACAGATATTTGTCTATGTATAGAGTCACCGTGACTGAGACACCG
This sequence comes from Viscum album, assembly GCA_963277665.1. Classification (NCBI taxonomy): domain Eukaryota; kingdom Viridiplantae; phylum Streptophyta; class Magnoliopsida; order Santalales; family Viscaceae; genus Viscum; species Viscum album. The sequence continues at coordinate 2,052,857,428 of OY728150.1, read as the reverse complement.
TGATATACTCACCAGGACTGAGACACCGTAAGCTACACACCGTGAAGGAAAAATCGTGAAGGACAAACAGTGAAGGACAAACTGTGAAGAAAAAACCATGAAGAAAAACTGTGACCCAGACTCCGTGAGCTACACACCATGACATGTAGACATCGTGAACCACATACCGTGAAAACCATACCGTGAAGAAGGCACCGTTTACATAATCACAGTGACACCGTTTCTTAACACTTTTTCAATATTATTTAAATAATGCTGACGGTCATATTTGATGGTTTTAATGAAACTAATGTTATTTAATGATAGTTGTTGACATGTCAGGAAAATGTATCTCATACCTATGAAAAGAGAACAATTCCTACTGCTAGAATGAGTAGAATATAAGGAAGATTGATATGCAGTGCATGAAGAAGTGTAAGTAGTGGTGTGCAAGTATGAAGATACAACAAGAAGAACTTACATAGGCCCGAGAGCACTGTGCTGAACTTGGAGAACAATACTGAGCAAGAAGGCGATTGCAAGACATTAAAATAAATCTCATGAGTGAGATCCAACACCACTGAAGAACACACGATGAATCAAGAGATCATTTTCACTCCTGTAGAACACAAGCTAAACTACAACACTCTGTTTTTCAACAGAAAAACTAGAGAAGGACTAAGAAGAAATTATTCTGAATCTAACTAGTCCAAATCTACATTGATAATCACTAGAGCATTCTAAACTCATCTTTGTTCCATCTAAGTGATTTTTTATTTACTTTTGATCAGTGTTGTGTACTCTGTATACCTTACACATACACATTATCTTCTACACTGAACTGGAAGATATCAAAATCCTCACTCCTAAACTCTTAACTCTTGTTTACCCACGTAAACTATGGGAGAGGTCCTTTTGTGGCCTAGTCTTTGTTTTTTTTCCCACGAAGAACTGTGGTAGAGGTCTCTGCGTGGCCTGGACAGTTGTGTAAACTATTGTTAACCCCGATCCAGGTTGTGGATCAAATTTATATAAATTTGAGAGGAATAAGTCTCGGCTTGATAATGAACCTCTTATTCCATATGATGTGCATATTTAGTTTAAGTTTAATGTATACTACATATATCCTTTATACTCCACTGCTATTACTTTGAAATACAAGGCTATTTTGAAGCTACTTTTATTGTTAAATTAGCAAGTGTTTACACTTATTATAAATCAGTAGGTTAGTTTCAAAAGATAGTTTGATCTTGTTGTTAAATTAACTAAGACCTAATCAATCTTTGAGAAGCTATGTGAACATTTACAATCTGTATAAATTCACTAAAGTTTAACTTGTTTTATAAATTGGGGGATTTTAAATAGAAAATATTTTAACAGAAATTTTAATTGGAACTCAATTCACCCCCACACCTCTTGAGTATCCACTCCGACCAACATTTGGTATCATAGGTTGTTTATATTTAAGGATTTTTGTAATAATATATTTTTCAACTTTGATTTTAGTTTCATCTTTAAAGATCTTAAATTTCGGTTAGTTCTAAATTTTATCTCTGTAAATATACTTTCTAAAATATAGTTATTGAAAATAGACTAGAGGGTGATGCTACTAACAAGCCACCTTTCTTCAATGGTAGAAACTATGATCAGTGGAAGCTTAAAATGGAAATTCATTTAGAAAGCATGGGTTTTGATATTTGGACTACTATAGAATCTCAATAAAAAAATACCAGAAACCTAAAGAACAATATGGGATGAACCTACAAAGACTACCTAAAATAATAATTGTAAAACTATGAAAGTCTTGTACTGTGCTTTATGATATGAAGAGTTTAATAGAATTTATGCTTGTAAAACTGATTTTGAAATTTGGGATACTTTAGGTGTTTCTCATGAGGGAACAACCAATGTTAAAGAAATGAGATTGAATACATATACTATTAAATATTATAATTTTAAAATGAAAACTGATGAACCAATTTCTGATATGTATCTCAGGTTTAATGAGATAGTAAATACAATGAATTCACTTGGTAAATATATTCCAGCAAAGGAACAAATGATAATGATACTGAGATATTTACCAGACCAATGGAGAGGCACATCTGTTTCAATCAGAGAGTAATGTGACATTGCTGCTCTACCTGTCAAAGAACTCTTTGGTAGGATTATGATGTATGATGAAGAACTCAATGTGAATAAAGAAGAAGAAGATGATCCAAAATGGAAATCAATTTCTTTCAATACTACTACTTCAAAGAACAGGGAAAAAGAAAAGGCTCAAATAAAACCTGACAGTTCAACAAGTGAAAGCTGAGACTCTGATAGTGAAGCTGAAATGGCTCAGATAGCCAGAAGGTTTATGAAATATTATAGGAAGAAGAAATGATTCAGAAAATCAAATTACAATGGAAAGAATGACAATAAGGGACATTGGAATAAGGACTAGAAAATTCCAGATAAAAGTGATGAAGTTGTTTTCTATGAGTGAAAAATAAAAGGACACATTAATGTAGACTGCCCAAAGCTAAAATTCGAGAAGAAATATGATTGCAAGGACATTAAGTACAAGAAAGATATGAAGGCTGCCTGGAGTGCTTCTGAAGACAACACAAGTGAATCTGAAATGTCTGATTCTGAAAAGAATCGTGCCAACATGTGTTTATGACAAACACATGTGAGGTAACCTTATATATTCATGTTTTAAATTCTTAATATTCTGGAGATGATGCAGAATCTGATTCATAATCTGAAAACATGACTAGTAAGGAATTATTTGAATTTTGTAATATGCTGGAAGAGACATGCAATGAACATTAGGATAAATAAAAATAATTGAAGAAACATCATGCTCTCACTACAACTGTTAAAACTGAACTTACTATTGAAAAAGTGAAGAATGCTCAACTGTTAAAGGAAAATACTGAACTAAAAATTTCAAATGATCAACTTAGACAGGACTTAGAGAAGTTCAAAAATGGAATGGATAAACTAACTCAAATTCTAGGAAAGAAAGTGGCACCAAAATACACTACTGGAATAGGCTACAAACCTGGATAGAGACAAATTACTAAGAATATATTTATTCCTAAATCTAGACAGAATACTACTAGTTCATGTTTTGGAAATCCCATTGCTTCATCGAGTTATTCACATAGTTATAAATAAAATAGAGTTTATCTTTCAAAATATATTGATTATACAAATTATATGAGACCCATAAGACAAATATGGGTACCTAAATCTTTGATTTCTAACCTATCTGGAACCAAGAATATATGGGTACCAAAATCATTCTCTATCTAAAAATGTTTTGTCGGAAACCTTCTAGAAGAGTTCCCACAAGATGACATGGTGTTTGAACAGTGGATATTCAAGACATATGTCTAGGGATTACTCATGTTTCAAAATTTTAATAAAGGTTGATGGGGGCTATGTCACCTTTGGTGATATTTCTAAAGGAATGATCATCGGCCTAGGCTAAATTGGTAACACTGATTCAGTTTTAATTTCTATATTTTTATTTTTTGATTGACTGAAATATAATATGTTAAGTATTTCTCAATTATGTGATAGTGGAATTAATGTAAAATTTGAAAATTATTCTTGTAATGTTTTTAATCATAAATTTTTTTCGTATTTTCTGCTTTAAGAAATGATAATGTTTATGTTGTTGATCTAAATTCATTAGCTAAACAAAATGTTACTTGTTTAAATGCATTTCATAAAGAGTCTTGGATTTGGCATAGAAGATTAGGACACTGCAATATACACTCACTTAGGAAACTAACTAGTAAAAACTTGGTTAGAGACTTACCCAAACTTGAGTTTCCAAATGACAAAGTTTGTTATCCCTGTCAAAAGGGAAAGCAACACAAAATCTCTTTCAAATCAAAGAAAGAAGTTTCAACTTCTCAACCTCTTGAGTTGGTTCACATGGATCTATTTGGACCATTTAGATTTTCTAGATTAAATGGGAAGCACTATTTCTATGTCCTAGTAGATGAATTTTCTAGATATACTTGGCTATACTTCTTAGATCACAAAAGTGAATCTTGTTCTTATTTAATTAAATACTCCAAGTCTGTAGAAAACCATAGTGGACTTAAGATTAAAACTCTAAGAAGTGATCATGGCTGTGAGTTTGAAAATCATGAATTTGAATCCTATTTTTCACACAATGGCTATAGTAATAACTTTTCTACTCCTAGGAAACCTCAGTAGAATGGTGTAGTAGAAAGATGAAATAGAACCCTGTAAGAAATTGCTAGAAATATTCTTAATGAATATGACCTGCCTATTTACTTTTGGGATGATGCTTTGAATACATCTTGTTGTATTATTAATAGAGTATTAACTAGAAATGTTCTTAAGAAGACCCCATATGAGTTATGGAATAATAGAAAACATAAAGTCCGTTACTTTAGAGTCTTTGGATGCAAAGTTTTTATTCTTAATACAAAGGATAATCTGGAAAAGTTTTCTTCTAAGTGTGATGAAGGAATTTTTCATGGTTATTCTTTAACTAGAAAAGCCTATAGAGTATTTAATAAAAGAACTAAATGTGTTGAAGAATCTGTTCACATCAAGTTTGATGAAACTGATCCACATGAGTCTAAAACCTCCATTGAAAATCTTCAGGAAGATTTGAATGTTATGGACCATAATGAAAAATCTAAAGAACCTCATATAAAAACATCTAGTTCTAGAAATATTTTAGAATCTGCTACTTTTGAACCTGAACCTATAGATGAACCTGAAATTTCTAGTCCTACCTTTACTAGATCAACTAGAATTATAAAGAATCATCTTTTAGATGTTGTTGTAGAAAATCTTTATAGAGGGACTCAGACTAGAGATGCACTTAGAAATCAGGTTGAACATCAGGCCTTCTTGTCACAGATTGACCGTAAAAACATTGATGATTCTATTAATGATGAATTTTGGGTAATATCTATGCAAGAAGAACTCTATCAGTTTGAAAGAAATAAATTGTGGAATCTTGTTGAAAGACCTAAGGACCTTTTCACCATATGAACTAAATGGGTGTTTATAAATAATGTAGATGAATCTGGAAACATAGTTAGAAACAAATCTAGGCTAGTTACACAAGGCTATAGTCAAGTTTATGGAATTGACTATGAAGATACTTTTGCTCCTATAGCCATATTAGAAGCTATTAGGATTTTACTTGCTTATATTGCACATCTAAATTTAAAACTATATAAAATGGATTTCAAGAGTGCATTCTTAAATGGATATATTGCTGAGGTTGTTTTTGTTGAACAACCACCTAGATTCTCAAACCCTCATTTTCCAAATCATATTTTCAAATTATCAAAAGCTTTATATTGTTTAAAGTAAGCTCCAATAGCTTGGTATGATAGATTAAGTATTTTTCTAATTTCTAAAGGTTTTAAAAAATGTTCAGCTGACCCTAATCTTTTTATAAAACAAATTTCTAAAGATGTTTTATTTGTACAAATTTACGTAGACGATATTATTTTTGGATCTTCAAGGAATTCCCTATGTACTTATTTTTTCTAAAATGATGTAAAATGAATTTGAAATGAGTTTAATGAGTGAACTCAAATTCATTCTTGTATTTCAAATCATTCAAAATGATGATGGAATTATTTTAACTCAGTGTATATATACTAGAGATATTTTAAAACGTTTTGGATTGGATAGCCCAAAAAGTAGTGACACTCCCATGAGTACCACCTGTATGTTGGATCTTGATGAAAATGGTAAATCTGTTGATCAAACAACTTATAGAAGAATGATTGGAAGTATACTCTACCTGACTGCTAGTCGTCAGAATATTATGTTTAGTGTCTATATGTGTGCTCATTTTCAAGAAAACCCTAATGAGTGACATTTAAATGTTGTAAAGAGAATTTTTAAATACCTCAAGCATATTCTAAATTTAGGGCTGTTCAATCCCAAAAGACAATCATTTGAACTAGTTAGTTATTCTAATGCTGATTTTTCAAGATGTAAGTTAGATAGAAAAAGCACCTCAGGAACATGTCATCTTTTAGGAAAGTCACTAGTATCATTGTGTAGCGAGAAACAAAATTTTGTTTCATTATCTACCACTGAAGCTGAATACATTGCCGCTGGAAGTTGTTGTGCACAAATTTTGAGGACAAAACACACATTACTAGACGATGGATATCATTTCAGACATGTCCCAATAAATTGTGACAACACAAGTTCTATTAATATTTATATGATTCCTATTTCTCATTCTAGGACAAAACATATTGATGTAAGACATCACTTTTTGAGGGATCATTATCAAAAAGTTGATATCACTTTGGAATTAATTGGTACTGAATATCATCTTGCTGATATATTTACTAAACCATTAAATTCTGAAATATTAAACTAAATCATACATGATCATGGTATGATTAATCATAAATATATATCTTACTTATCTTAATGCTCAATACATTATTGTATTTTACTTTACAGTTTCATGCTCACTGTTTTACAGTTACTATTTCATGCATACGGTCTCACCGTTAAGACATTGTGCTCACGGTCTGTCAGCTCACTGTCTCACCGTGACTGCACAATATGGTCACTGTCTCACCGTGACGACCACGAACTGTCTCACCGTGATGACTGTTTTTCATCACACCGTAAAGCATACTCACGGTCTCACTGTGAAAATTATTTATATTCTTATTTTAACCAGTATCGTGGTAATTTTTATTTCACTAATATTTTATTTCCCGCACTATTGTTTTATGACGATTGAAATTCCCAAATGATAAAACTTTAGGGTTTCATTAGATTCCTTACCTGAACACTCTCCTAAACCCTCTCATTCTTGAAAACCTTCTCTTCCCTCTCGCCTGAACCTCCAGTGGATTCCAAGGATGAAGCGTCCATCTTCACCCTCGTCTGAGAAGCGCCGCTCTATGAAACAGAAGAGGATACCGATGATAGCTCCTAATGGACCTATAAACCCAAACCTAGTATGTCGTACTATTTTACCTAAAAAAAATGTTTTCCCTGAGTGGCTGTTGTCTAGAATGTCGTTAGTTTTGAATGTTTTAAGAAAAAAATGATGGCTTGAATAGTTCTCTGAATGAAATAGACTGATTTACCCAAGGCTGGTATCTCAATTCTATCAGTATGCAATGTTTTCCTTTGAGTTATGAGAAAGATTTTTGGTGACCAGTTGGATCAATGGTCAGAAGTGTTCCTTCTCTTCGAGGTTGTGGGCTGCATGCCTAAGAATTCCACCTAAAGGAGTTTGTGAAGACTATCAGAGAGACCCTCCTCTATATTATGATATCATAAATCTGGAGAATTCTTTGGAAATCCCGACTTGTAATAGAACCAAGAGAAGTTCCATAACTGCTGAATTAGATGGGGAGACAAGACTTCCTCTCAAATTAGTTCAGAATTTGATTAGTCCGTGAAAAGGGGATTTTTCTGTAATGAAGTATCAGGATGTGTTCTTGAATCACCTATTGAAAAATGGCCATAAGATAAATCTATGCAAGTATGTTATTAACCATATCTGGGAGCTGATCAAAGTCACTTCCAAATCCACCTCCTTGATTTAATCAAGGATGATTTCAGCCATGTCAGATTCCAAAGGGATGGTTGGACCGAATGAATAAAAGTTAGAGGACTTTGATTTCTGATTATCCATGCCTATCATTAGAAGGATGAAGATAAGCTGGAACCCCTGGAAGAAGCAGTGGGTTGAGGATAATGATCAACTATATATAAATTTTAATCCTGTTGATTATCCAAGAAGACCAAAGAATCTATATGATCCTTGTTTGGAATGAGATGATGTGGCTGAGTATTCAGAAGAATAAGAAGAGGAAGAGGAAGTAACATCTAAATTATCTCCTAGAGAAGAAGCTGGAAGACCTTCAATGGAAACAATTCTTATTGAAAAATAAAGGATGGTTATACCTTCTATTGTACTTGCTAAAATACCTCAAGGAGAGGAAGTTGTTGTTGGTTTGAGAGAAGAGGGAGCTCTTGCTTCTAGTGAGGATGTCAATCTAGAAACTCATCCTAATGCTGAAAGAAATTTTTTTTTCTGATTTAGAACGGAAAGAAACCATAGAGACAGATCCAATTGTGGAGGATATCCCTATTGAGAAAGAAGTAAGTCTGGAAGTTCAACTAGTGGAATAATCGGTTCCTAAGATAATTCCCTCTGTTGAAGAGTGGATGGAAATTTTATTTCAGCTGGCAAGGAAAGAGTTTTCTGAAGTGATTATAGATGATCATGTGGATCTTGATCATGTTTCTGAGCATATAGTCTCTGAAATCGAAGCACAATTTGAGGGAGAGGAACCTCAAAACCATGAGATTATGGAAGCTGGATATGCTGAAGCTTCTCAGCCTACTGTCACATTTTCTGTGTACAATCGATATGAATTCCCAAGATGTTATGATGTGAATGAGTCACAGTAAGTGACTTCAACTGGAATGGATCTTTCATTTGTGTTTCAAATAATGTCTATAGCTCATCCAAAACCTCAACTAGAACCTCAACCAGAACATCAACCAGAACCAGAAACAGAGCCCCATTCTCAATCTGAATCAGAATCATAGTCTGAAGATGACTCTAAACCTCTAACATTACCAGGACCCTTACCCGAGAATCACTCCTTTGTGACTTAAGATGATTTGAAAGTTTTTGGAGAGACTCTGTTAGCTGGAGTTGAGAAGATCATATCCTCTCAACCTCGTCCAATGACTCAACTGATTCAAGAAGATGCATCAATTCTCTCGGAAAATATTATATTTTATATTCAACCAAGGATGATCTGAGAAATTCATGATGTAAGAGTTAAAAATATGCTGCTAAGTGCTGATCTTTCAAATATGAAAAATATGGCAACAAACTTACAGAATGAGTTGTCTTTGAGATCAGAGCCTGCTCTTGCCTCTGCCTCTGCACCCATTTCTGCTTCTCCTGAGCCAACTGATTCTACCCTTGCTAGGGAAATTATGTCTCAAGTGCATCTATATCTACTATATTTTGATGAAAATATTGGAAGAAGACACACCAAGATGTTGGAACGCATGGGGGATCTTGTAGAAAAACAGAACAAACTCAGAGATGAGTACACTGGATGCCTTCAAAAAGTTCTAATGCAGCTCAATGTTCTATCTGATGCTGTAAAATATTCTCTTGTTTCAGGTCAACCTTCTGTTCTTCTTTTGGATGATTCTCTGATGGGATCCATAATCAAGGAAGAACTTCAGAATGCCTTCAGTAGCTTGGTTCTTTCTTCTTTTTCAGAAGTGGTTAAGAATAGTGATCGAGCATTGGACTTGGTTAGAATTAATTTTAAGATAGCCAATGATGCTCAACAGGAGATCACAATGAAATTAGATATTTATCTCACTCAGATTTTCTCCAAAAGTGATATGACAGATCAATTTAGATATCTTGTCGAAAACCTGAAAATCCCTCCAGTAACTCAAGCTTTTATAGCACAAGTTCAGAAACTTATAGTGTTCACCAGATTGTTGGACAAATTCATAGAGAATAAGGATGATATTGAAAAAACTATGTGATATTGTCGTGAAATCATTACTGATTTCATCAATCTTTCGAATCCATATCTTCATGTGCAGAGTACTACTATAGTTGCTCCAGCTGCTACAGCCCTTAGTCCAGGTCTACCTGCCTTAGCCTCAACTACCATGTCTGTCAGCCACGGTCTTTTTCAGATCCATCCAGTCATTCTTGACCAACCAGAGCCTAGATATTCTACTGCTCATACATTGGCTCCATCTGTTTTTGAAGTTCTACCCTTGCCCTCTTTGTCTACCACATTTATGCCTTCTTCTACTTCAGCACCAGCTCCTGCTACTGCCAAAGGAAAGGAAAAGGTGTATCCCTGAAGAGTCCAGAGATTATTTTCTTTTTGATGGTATGTCATTTCTTGTTTCCTATTTTCATTTCTCTTGTATGATCTATTCTGATCCTTTTTAATGAAAAATGCATTGTTTCATTTCATTTTACCTACCTATTGATAATCCCAAAAGAGGGAGAAAAATTACAAGTATCAGTATTATAATGAGATTTGTTTTTATCGAATCTATTATTCTCTAATTTTTTCTATTCTAATATGCTAGTTTCTTTCATGTTACATTTCATTTATATTTTCACTATACATGATTTGTGATCATCAAAAAGGGGGATATTGTTGGACTCCTCATGTATTAATCATGTTTTAATGATCACAAATCCTATTATTGTTAATTAATCTCAATCTCAATTACACATCTTGCTAATTCTCTTTAAGTCATACAATGTTAATTACTCTATTTATTATTTACAAGTCTTATTCATGATCAAAAATCTCACTTATATTATCAAGCCTTTATATTTATGATTCATGCTCTCTTACTCTCTAATGATTTAGCTTAATCCATATTCTGTATATTACAGTTTAAGTATAAATACAGATATTTTTCTATGTATATAGTCACTTTGACCGAGACCCCGTGAGCTACTCACTGTAACTAAGACACCATAATCTACACACAGTGAAGGAAAAACCGTGAAGGACAAACTGTGACGGACAAACTGTGAAGGAAAAACCATGAAGAACAAACTGTGAAGGAGAAACCTTGACCCAGACACCGTGAGCTACACCCCATGACACGGAGACACCATGGACCACATACCGTGAAGACCGTACCGTGAAGAAGACAGCGTTTACATAATAACTATGACATCGTTTCACAACTCTTTGTCAATATTATTTAAATAATGATAACGGTCATATTTGATGGTTTTAATGCAATTAATTTTATTTAATGATAGTTGTTGGCATGTCCGGAAATCTTATCTCGTACCTATGAAAAGGGAATCATTATTACTTCTAGAACGAGTGGAATATAAGGAAGATTGAGATGCAGTACACAAAGAAGTGTAAGTAGTTGTGTGAAAGTGTGACGATACAACAAGAAGAACTTACATACACTCGAGAGCACTGTGCTGAACTAAGAGAACAATCCTGAGCAAGAAAGAGATTGAAAGACATTCAAAGAACTCTCATGAGTGCAATCCTACAACACTGAAGAACACACAACGAATCAAGATATCATTTTCACTCCTGTAGAACACAAGCTGAAGTACGACACTCTATTTTTCAACAAAAAAACCAGAGAAGGACTTAGAAGAAATTCTGCTGAATCCAACTAGTCCAGATCTGCATTGATAATCACTAGAGATTTCTAAATTCTTATCTATTCTCTCTAAGTGATTTGTTTATTTACTTTCGAGCAGTGTGGTTTACTATCTATACCTTACACATACACACTGTCTACTGCACTAAACTAGAGTATATGAAACTCCTCACTACTAAACTATTACCTCTTGTTTACCCATGTCAACTGTGGAAGAGGTCCTTGTGTGGCCTGTTCTTTGTTTTGTTTCCGATGAAGAACTGTTGTAGAGGTCCCTGCGTGGCCTGGATAGTTGTGTAAACTGTTGTTAACCCCGATCCAGGGTGTGCATCAAATTTATATAAATTTGAGAGGACTAAGTCTCAGCTTGAGACTGAACCTCTTGTTATATCTATTGTGTATCTTTAGTTTATGTTTAAATTATACTACATATATGTTTTATACTCCGTAGCTATTACATTGAAATACAAGACTATTTTAAAGCTACTTTGATAGTTAAATTAGAAAGAGTTTACACTTATTTTAAATCAGTAGGTTAGTTTCAAAAGTTAATTTGACCTTGTGGTTAAATTAACTGAGACCTAATAAATCTTTGAGAATCTATGTGAACATTTACAATCTGTATAAATTCAATACAGTTTAACATGTTTTATAAATTGGGGGATTTGAAATAGACAATATTTTAATAGAAATTTTAGTTGGAACTCAATTCACCCCCCTCTTGAGTATCCACTCCGACCAACAAATAATATGTCATGATATAGAATGATAATCATAGCATGGAAAATTGGGAAAGATCATGCACTATGATATTATTTTGAGTCAAGGATCATTGGACATGGAGAATTATGAGTCAAAGCTCATTTCACATGAAAGAGAATGAGTCATTCTCAATACACATAAAGGACCATGATTCGAGCTCATTTCACAAAGAGCATCATGAGTCAAATCTCATTTCACATGATTTATCATGACACTAAGCACTAGAAAATGGAATAGAGCGCTATCAGGACATACCCTTTATAATAATTTTGTTTTCATTCATATGTTTCCCACATAGATCATACAATATAGATTCATTAATCATCATTGTTTGGTCCACGATCAAGGAAACTTATAATACATATTTATATATCTAGAAAAAATAATTATATATTCCTAAAGGTGAATACCCTTTATGGATAAATGGTGATGGTATTCACTACAAAATTATTTTTGCACTAAAAAATCATAGTAACATTTCGACAGCATAACAGAATCATGTAAAAATTCATAAAATGGATTGTTGAGAGAGAAAAGGGTATCTCATAATTTAAACATGAAATGGATAGTAATAGGGGAATCTAAGAACATTTTACAACATAAGTAATTGTAAATATATGGCTTAACATAATAATGAGTCTTGAAGTATGAGGTGAATGAAAAAGAACCCATCTAAAAGTTTGGTATGGTAAAATGTATACATAAAGGATCATAGGGCGGATTAATGAGAGTGAAAAGAAGATATCATAATTTATACATAAAATTTATAGTAAAGTAATCTTATAAAATCATATCCCAAAATATGATACAATAATTTAGGAAGCATAATATAAAAAGAAGTTCTTGAATGGAAATTAGTAGTGAGAAATCCCTTATAAGGTTTCTCCATAGTAACAGCTGAAGTAATTGTCTAAATGAGGGAGAATAAATTACCCCTTATAAAAATAACATCAATTTTATTGTATGTTAATGATTACAAATGAATTTAAATATATGTAATTGAAATTAAAATAACTAATCTCAAAGAAGGTGCTTGAATTCAATGGATATGAGAGAAATCCCTTACTTAAATGTGTGACTCCAAATGCTTGGGATATGATTCTTGGGAGATTTATGGAAACTTGGGAGGACTCTGGGGAGTAAAGAAAAGAGTATAGATGAACTTAATGAAGTTTTAATGAAGATAAATGGGAGCCCTAGTGGGTTTATATTCGAAAGGAGGGTGATTTCTTTATTATTTTTTTTGGAAATATAAAATATTCAAAACCACAAGCCATCCCAAGGTTTTTTCACATGTTTTTAGAAAAATGTGAGTCTTCTAAATTATTTTATAAGGCCAAGGGTATATCATATTAAAATATTTCCCTTTATTATGTGAAGGTGAGTCACACTATTAAAGAAATGAATTTAAAATCATAAAATATATTATATGAATTTGAGGATTCGTAATGGATTTAAAAAATGAATCATATAAAAATAAAACCACATTATTTGAAAGATAAGTCATAAATTTTCCTGAAGATACATTCTATTGTATTTATTAAATCATTATTCATCAATTATGATGTAACAAAACACACAATATATTTATACGGTATTTAATTTTTACCAAACAATTTGATTGTCTCAGAAAATTATAAAAACATCACCATTTGATATTTTGATGTATTGATTCAAAAAATATTATTATCTTTAAATAAATAATTTGATAAATATTTTAATTTTAATTTTTAAAATAAAAACGGGCATTTATTGAAAATGATAAGTTTTTGGACAATAAGAGTTTTTGAAACCTAATAAAAATTAAATTTGACTTCATGAAAATTATATGGTTATTTATTTTTTAAAAAAACTAATTTAATAAATTTTTTTATTAAAATATTATTTATTTCAAAAAATATCCTTTAATTCTTCAAAATAGAATTCATATTTGATTTTGAATATTAACCAAAAATACTATTTCTGCTTTTCAAAATTAATAATAATAAAAACAAAATATATTCATTGTTATATACAAAAATAATGTTCATAATATTATTGCTAGGGTATTGATAAATATCCCTTTATTAAACCATAATATTATTTTAGAGTAAGGTTCATGTTGGTGGGGCTTTCATGGGGTTGTTCGATGAACATGGTTTGGGCCATGATCTTGATGAGATTTAACTGCTCTCATTAACAGTTTCACTCATGCTTAAGTTGTTAGATCTTGGATTGAGATTGGTTGAGGGAAAATCCTAGAAATTTACTCTCATTCAAAAGCTCTGATAAATTGGCATCATAGGGTATAATCCTACTGGCTGAGGCCCCCACTTCATTTTTTAATGGCAAAAGTATTTGTTTAAACCCTATATTTATAGTACTCTTGTGATTACAGTTCAATGGCTATATTGTCAACAATAATGATACTTCATGATCATTTAAATCTGATTAGATAAAATAAAACATAATAAGTGAATTTTTTTCTATATACATTAAATAAAAACTGTGAATTTTATTCATAATAGTTTGGGTTTTTTCAACCTTCACCCTTTAGAAATTTCACCATCGAAATTTCTTTTCCCCATACTAAAACAGATGAGGGTAACTCTTCTTCATCACCTTCTCTAGTTCCCATGTTGCTTCTTAAAACTTTTGGTTTCTATATAACACTTTGACGATGGGAATTGTCTTATTTTGTATAACGTTTTCTCTGTGATCTATGATCTTCGCCAACTGAACCTCATTGAAAAGTTCATTATCTAATAGTAAAACCTCGGTATTGAGTACATGTGATGGGTCTTGGATGTACATCCTTAAGAGGGATACATGAATACATCATTTACTTGATACATGTTTAGTGGGAGTGATATTCAAAAGGCCACTACATTGATGTGATCAAAGATATCAAGAGGGTCGATGTTCCTTGGACTAATCATTCCCTTCCACCCAAATCCAATTAGTCACTTCCATGGATATATGTGTAGAAATACCATGTTTCAAAAATTGAAATCTATGTCATGTCGATGATTTTCATCATAGATCTTTTGTAAACTCTAAGCAGCTTTGATGTGATTATGTATGATCTTAACCTTATCAACCATTTTATTGACCATGTCTCGACCTAGAAGTTTTCATTCCCCAACATCATCCCAACTTTTTGGTGTTCTTTACCTCTCCCCATAGTGATCTTTATAAGTATCTATTTGGATGCTCAAATGGAAATTTTTGTTTTAAGATAACTCTACCAAAAGAATATTTTGGTCCCATCGACCTTTTAAGTCTATTGAAAATTATCTCAACATGTCCTATGGTGTTTGGATAGTCAGCTTATATTGGGCATCAGTTTGAGGGAGATAATGTGTACTAATATTCATTTCAGTGTTTATAGAATTTTAGAGAAATTTTCAAAACATGGAGGTGAATTATGGTTCTCGATCTAACATAATCGATAATGGTACTCCATATAGCCTTACCACTACTCTGATGTATATAAATTCCATTTGATCCAGTACGAAATCCTATCAAATTGTAATGATGTGTATAGTCTTTGTAAGATGATCCACGACAACCTATATAGCATTGTTTCCTTTGGATGTATTTGGAATTCTGGTAACAAATTCTATATTGATGTTTCCCAATATCCATGTTGGTATGAGTAATGGTTACAAAATCCCCTTATACTTATGTCATTCAGCCTTCACTTGCAGATATACTAGGAACATTTATGTATATTCATCAGTCTCCTTCTTCATGTTATACCTATAATTGTACTCTCAGAGATCTTAGTACATCTGTGTGTTTCAGGCATGAATGGAGAAATTCAAACTATGTGAATCCTCTAAAAGTTTGTTCTTTAACTAATTATTTGATGGAACACATAGTCTTGAACCAAATATCACAATTCCTTCTTCATTACCATTGAAATCCGATGATTTACCTTTTTTGAATGTTTTTACTTTATTCTGAATTACAACATTATCTTTCTCATCAACCTTTAACCTTTCCAAAACATATGGTTGACGGATTATTTGTGAAAGTATTGATGATGTTAATTTCATTATAATTTCCATGTCCATATTCTTCAACTCAAAAATAATCGGATCCTTCTCAATTCTCATCAATAGTAGAATTATTGTGTCCTTTATACATAGATCATCCACTGCCTTATGATATTAGTGGATTGATTAGTCGTAATCCATGATACTCTATAACCATCTTCATTGGTTCATATTCATCTCTTTCTGTGTGAATATATATTTGAGACTTTTCTGATCTGCATATATTTCATACTTTTCCCCAAAGAGGTAATTCCACCAAATTTTCAATTAAAATACCACTAATTCAAAATCTATATCATGCAAGGCATAGTTATCTATTATATTTTCACCATTATTTAGGCATAGGAAATGACTTTTTCATTTTTCATCAACACACATCTCAATCCTTTCTTTGAAGCATTGCTGAAAATAATGATAAGTTACCCACTTTTGGATAGTGTGAGCATAGGGGCAGTGAAAAGACTCATTTTAAACTCCATGATTCTTTCTTTACATTCATCATTCCTCAAAAAAATTTACTCCCTTCCAAGTTATCTTGGTAACTGGGTTTGATAATCAAGATAAATTTCTCACAAATCGATGATAATATTCATATATCCCAAGGAAGGTATGGATATATGTCATATATGTTGGCCTTATCCATCCCTCAATTTCTTTTTTTTTGGAAGGATCCACAGATATACCATTTATTGTGATGATGTTCCCTAAAAATGATATTTCATTCAACCATAACACATTCTTTTTTCTACTTTTGATTAAGATTCTTCTTTGGTAATGTTTTAATAACAATGCTTAGATTCTCCTCATGCTCCTCCTTGGTTTTAGATTATATAATAATATCGTCTATAAATACTACCAAAAAAATTCTAAGCTAATCTATAAATACACTATTCATTAAGTCCTTGAATATTTCTAGAGCATTAGTGAGTCCTAATGGAATCACTATATACTCATAATGTTCGTACCTTGTTTGAAAAGACGTCTTGAACATATTCTCTTTCTTTTCCATTACTTGGTAATATCTCGACCTTAAATATTCCTTGGAGGAGTATTTTTATCAACATAGATGGTCGAAAAAGTCATCAATTCTGGATAAAGGATACATTTTTGTTATCCTGATTTTTATTAGCTCATGATAATCAATGCAAAGGAACATTGACCCATAATTCTTCTTGATGAAGAGGACTTGTGAACCCCGTGGAGAAACACTTGGGCATATAAAACCTTTCTCTAGATTCTACTATATGTGGTTATATTACTCTACAAGTTATAAAATATCAATTATATATAGAGTCGTAGATATTTTCAGTTCCCTATGTATAATATTGATAAAAAAATTAACCTCTCAGCTAAGAGGAAGACCAAGAAATTCTTCAGGAAACACATCATTATATTCCCTCACAATAGGCATGTATTCAAGGATTATAATTTCCTTAGACTCGATCATTTTAACTAGATATTCTTGCTCATAGGGAATTAATATCCATTATTTAGATGATGGTTCTAAATAATATTCATCATCCTCCTTGTACTTTTATAGAATCAGGGGTTGATTTTCCATATAGATAGATATTTCCCTCTCATAGTAATTTATGTTGGCTCTATATAGATAAAGCGAATACATTCCTAGAATTGCATCAAATTCCACCAAGGGAAGTATGAAAAGGTTATTTGAAAATTTCAATCCAAATAATTGTGGTAGGGGTGAAGTTATATACATGGGATTCAATAATTTCCCCATTTTTAATTTTTACTGAAATCACTATTTCCATGATTTGTGGTGGTGTTTAAATAGTTCTAAAAAACTTTTATGATATAATGTGTAGAAATGGAATCAAAAAGTATATTTTCTACTCTTGAATGAATAACTAGTGTACTTATAACGACTTTTTTGTGGAGATTCCCTTCGATGGTAGTGATGGAAAAAGATGGACCTTGTTACGTTTGAGGTTGTTGGTTTCCTCTGAAAACCCTTGGCTTAGGGAAAAGGTTTGAAAAGTGCAATGGTTCTATATAGATATAGAAATAAACAACTCATTGAGTGTTAATCTGAATGTTACATTCCTCTATCACATTGGTGTGTTTCTATTTTTGGTGATTATTATCTAGGTTCCCTTCTCTTCTACACCTAAAGAATTTCCTCAATCCCCTTAGGAAGTTTTCGGGGTGCTTTATCTGCACCTTTGACAAGTGGGATGTTGGAATTTCATAGCACTATTGGATTTATCCATCATAAAACAAGAATTAAAGTACACTTTCCACTTCTTATCCCCAATATACCCCCAGATTCACTAATCACTATATAAACATTGAGGGAACATTACTCAATTTCTTTGTGGATATCAAAGTCATATATTTCCATGGATTTTCATAGGATAGTCTTTAGCCCACAAAGAAGCAGTCGACCTTATATTCACGGGTAATGACAAAACTAAAGGCATATCGTGAAATTATTTTGAAGTTTTCTCATATTCTCTATTAGGTTCATTGTCTTTTTCATTGAGATCAATGAAATATCTTTTCATCTTAGAACAGTGTGTGTGGGAAAACTGTTTATCGAAAAATGCTTTATTAACATCCTTTTACTCTATTGCTTCGATATCTTACACAAGCCATGTATTCTTGATAAATGTTCACCACTAACCAGCTACACGATCCAAATGATAAAAACTCAGAATAACCGTCTGTTTTTTGAAACATTAGAGGATAAAGAATATATTTTCAATGAAATTTATCCATTTCCCCATAATTAGTGGATCTGATAATCCACAGAAATTAGGAGGCCTAAGATCTTGATTGCAGGTTTCTCTATCTTGGGGGGGGGGGGTACTATTCTTGGTCTAGGTTTATATTCATAACTTGGGTTAACTGAGAGATTATCATGACAATGTTTTTTATTCCTACTCCCATCAGGTTAGGTGTCTCATTTGGGTAATCCTCACACTTCCCTTTTCATTGGTTGTTAGCAAGATTCCTTCTATATCCAACCATTATCTAGAATAAACGGAAAAATAATGATTATTATTTTATATGGTTAAACATATAAAGTGGGATCTAATTACATTAAAGGGATAACTTATAAAGTACATTTATCTATTTAAATTATTAGTTTCTAAGATTTAGTCTATGTTATCCATGATCTACTTCTGAACATATATTCTTATGGGTATTTTTTTATTCCCATAACAATGATTTGTAATGATAATTAGAATATAACAAACCATATCCCTCAGGAGTGTCTGACTTGGTGCACATTAAGTCTCCTTACCATGGAAAAGGTTACCCCAAGTGAAGCTTGGAACACCTTGTCGAAGTTTTTACTCTTAGGTACATATGTTCCAAAAATATTTCTACTTTTAGTGTCTAAAGAGTTATTTATTTTATTAATAAAACACTTACTCTATACTAGATGTTTTCTTACACTTAGTCTTATCCCAATGGTTTTTTACCAAGGTTTTCTAATCATAGTCTCAAAAATAACTAAACCTATCTTCTGATACCAATAATAGCAACCCTTCTTTCATTTCATATTTAAACATGATTTATTACATAGAATTTCTGTTAATAAAACTCAAAATATCGATAGGTCTAGTGTCTAGTAAATTAGGAACATTTAATAACAACTGAAAACATAAAAAGAAACATATTTATTGAAAAAATATTTTACATGACCACAACATTTTGACATACTTAACACTACATTAGGAAACCTGAGGACATACATAAGAAATGTGTGATCTATAAAGACTGGATTGAGATTAAAAAAGGAATAAAAATAGGAATACAATACATGTTAGACAATAGGCATATCAATTAAACTTAAAAGAAACATGAATAATAAGGTCTCATATAGCTTGATAATCATAACTTGGGAAATGTGGAAACAACATAAAATATGATATTATCATGAGTCACGGGTCATTACACATGGAGGATCATGATTCAAAGCTCATAGCACGTGAAGGATAATGATTCAAGATCATTTTACATGAAAGGGCATGACTCAATCTCATTAAACTTCAAGGAGCATGAGTCAAATATCATTTCACATGATGTATTAGGATACTAAAAAATACCCAATGCCTTAGAGCTCTATTATGGAACACACTTTATAATCATATTGTTTTTATACTTAAGATTGCCACATATATCATACAACATGGATTCATTAATCATAAATGTTTTTTCAACCATAAAGTAAATGTGTAATACATATATATATATATCCAAAATAAATAATTATATGTTCCAAAAAGCTAATACCCTTGATGGGGGAATGTGTATGGTATTCACTACATAATTATTTTGGTATAGAAAAATCACTGTTCAATTTCAGAATAATAGTGACATCATATAAAAATTCATAAAATGGTTTGATGAGATAAAAAGGGGTATCTAATAATATATTCATGAAATGGACAGTAATATAGACATGAAATTACGTTTCCTAACATAATTAATTATAAACATAAGGTGTAACCTAATAAATCGTCTTTAAGTAAGAGGTTAAAGAAAAAGAACCCTTACAAAATTACATCATGGTAACAGGTGTACATAAAGGATCACAGGAAGATTAATGAGAGTGAAAGGAAGATATTATTATTTATAAATAAAATGTCCTGTAAGGTAATCATGGAACATTATATCCCAAAATATGAAAATTTAATTTCGGAAGCATAATATAAAAGAAGTTCTTGAATGAAAATGAGAAGAGAAAAATCAGTTAAAAAATTTTGACATTGTAAAGACATAGTTAAGGGTCCAAATGAGGGGGAATAAATGATCACTCATAAAAATAAAATCAATTTTATAGTATGTTAATGATTATAAATGAATGGAAATATAAAAGTTTGAAATTTAAAGAAATAATATTAATGAATGTGCTTGAATTCAAAGGAGATGATAGATATCACTGACATGAATATGTGACCAAAAAGGATTGGAGGAGGCTTCAAGGGACCATGTAGGTGCCTTGGGAGGACTCTAAGAAGTATATATAAGTGTTTGTAGGAGACTCAATGAGTTGGAGTGAAGATAAATCGGAGCTTGAGTGGTTTTATATTGGAAAGGATGGGGATTTATTTATTATTTTGGATTTGAAAACATCATAATAATATATTGAAAACCACAAACCATATTGTGGTTTTTTCTCACGGTTTATTTAAAATGGGATTGTATTAAATTATTTGATAAATTCAAGGGCCAAACATATTGAAATATTTTCTTTGATTATGTGGAGGTGACTCACACTCTTAATGAAATGAATTTAAAATCATAAATTATTTTTTATGTCTTGGGGGATTCATAATGGTTTTACAAAATAAATCAAATAAAATTAAAACCACATTATTTTAAATATAAAAAATATATTTGGTTAAATATTCCTTTTCTTTATTTCTTAAATCATTATTGAGCCATTACGATGTTATAAAACACAATGTATATTTATACGGTATTTAAGCTTTTCCCAAAAATTCAACTATCTTATAAAATTATAAAAAATTCAGCACTGGTTAATTTTGGTATCCTGATTCCAAAAATTATATTCGTTTTATCTAAATAATTTGGTAAATATTTGAATTTTCACTTTCACATACTGTATAAAAAGTAACAATAATAGGAATAAAATATATTCATTATTCTATAAAAAATAATATACAAAATCTTATTTCTACGGTCTTGATAAATCTCCCTTTATTACACCAACATATTACCTAAGAGTAATGTATATGATGGTGGAGATTTCATGGGGTCGTTCGGTTAATGTGGTTTGGGTTATGATCTCGATGGGATTGAACATCCCCGATAAATGGGATTTCTCATTCTTAAGTTGTTGGATCTCATCTTGGGATTGGTCTATAAGAAATACCAGAAATATTATGTCCCTCAGAAGCTCCAAAAAATGGGCTTCATAAGGTACAATCCTACTTGATGGGGCCATCACTTCCTTTTTTGTTTCAAAAGGATATTTTGAAACCCTATAATTATACTCGTAATGTGATCATTGTTCAATATCTATATTATCAATGGTAATGATAATTAATGTTCGAATTGGATAAAATAAAACAGAAGAAGTTCGTGTTTTTTCTATTTCCATCAAATCAAAAAGTAGAATTTTATTCATAATACTCTTGGTCGTCACATTTTATCACCCTTCTAACACAATCCACAGTTATATGGTAATAACTAATATTATGAAGAATTTAATTGTTCGAAGAATTATCAAAATCATATGTAGAATAAATTTTGGGTAGATAATCCAGTGGAGGAGTCTCAAGAAGATACTCAATTTCAATTGGAGTTCAACTTTAGTATCCCCAATTTAGGTTGTATGTTTACTATCATCACTTTTTAGTTTTTTCATTGACGTAGCTTACTCATGAAGAAAAAAATCCCAACATATAAATCATTTTTTAAAATTAGTTTTTTCATCCTAAAGTATATAAAATTCCACCCCCATATGATAACCTATGAAATTGAACATGATATACCTAGGATTAGGTTTATGCTTCTTGATATGGATATAGGTAGTTTAGAAAACCACCATTGGATATCTGTGGGATAGAATTCGGTTTCCCATGATTTATTCTATATTCTTAAACTAATTAAGAAATCATATTCATCAATTGATAAGGTATACTCTCGTGGTGGAAACCATCACCTGGAAATAATTTTTTTGGCATGATCTTGAAAGCATATTGTGAACCTATTCCAAAATTGCGTGATCCATATTCTCTTTCATCCCATTTTAGTGTAGTGACAAATATGGACGATATACTCTCAAAACTGAGTGAAGTCAGATGAAAGTTATTCAAACCCATTTTTGGTTATCATGAGCTTAGGATTATTCATTATTTTGAGTAATGAAAATTGATCCCATTCCTTGTGGACTTCATAGATATGGGGAAGATTCAGGTTCAGTGAGATTAAAAAATTTGACCATTAAGAGCATGGGCCAATGTGGGTTGATCT
Organism: Viscum album; assembly: GCA_963277665.1. NCBI lineage: Eukaryota > Viridiplantae > Streptophyta > Magnoliopsida > Santalales > Viscaceae > Viscum > Viscum album. The sequence goes on along the minus strand of OY728150.1, from coordinate 2,052,834,479 downwards.
CACATGGGTATCAGATAAGGATCGTTGAGCCCGTGTGAGTTTGTCCTTACCTCTGGGACTGATTTGAAAATATTATTATTATTAAAATATATGCTTATTTAACATTTTATTTTTAAAAAAAATCACTAGTAAACCATGAAATATGATTTCTCAGTTTAATGGTCATTCTAATTCACCATTCATTCACATGTTAATTTTAAATTGGTAAATATTATTTTTCTTAATATTATATTATAAAAATTATATAGTAATTTTTAACCATATTCACATGGTCTGTCATATCACATTATATAAAATGGAAGCCATCTTCTTTTCACATGGTTTAAATTCTAAAATAGTTATTATAATCATAATATTGTTTTGGCCGATTTATTATTTTTATTATTTTGTTTTATTTTTTATTATGTAAATATGAATATAATTCATGGGATGCCTAATCACCTCCACTGAAACTAATTTATTCATGATGTGCCATAATTAGTTTATAGATTTATCCATTTTTATAACCACACCACCAACATCATCATTAATAGTCTGTCACCAATTACCCACATACTTTTCATCGCAATAGTTCACCACCACATTTGTGTCACCGCATGTCACCATCACCCATTGAAAAATGCTCCACCACATACCTTAAAACTCCATCTATGAACGATCCATAATTCTCACCACAACTACCATTGAGATTAATAAAAGTATACAATATTTAAATTATTATAAATAATATATATATTTAAAATGCGGGCAAGCCCCCTGGATACTAATAGGATTATGCGGGGCGGGTGGGTTTGAATTTTTTTTCCTCATTATATGTGGGATTTTTCTAAAAAAACCCCACATGGGGTCCAACTTGCACCGACATAGACCACCCCACCCCACCCCTCATATTTCGCATTAGTACTTGTTCTATTTTCAATAGATTGTATACAAGTTCTAAACACCTAAAATGAAACACTGTTATTCTTAAATATATAGAGCCAAAATATCTAGAAAATTTCATTAGTAAAGGTAAAAAAATGAGACTCAACTATGGGATACAGTCTTAGAGGGACCCCATAAATTTTATTGGAAAAACTGAATCAGGTAACTAGCTTTGAGGCTAGACCTATGGACTCTTACTCTCTTATCATTGCCTATAACACATCCCTCACATTAAGGTAATTTTTTCTGCATGGCCTAAGATAACAACCTATTCATAAAAAATCCTCATGTACTTTCTAGCTTACATTCTCTGACCTCCTATGAAAAAACATATTGTTTAAATTTTTTGTTATATAGGTACTACCCAGATACCTTATTTGAGTCTTTACATTCATATATTTTATCCCATTAATTATATATCCCTTAATGACCACGCATGAACCGTTGAATATATTTACACATCCAAATATAATGCTAATGTTAAAACTATTTTAGAATATATATCCTAACGAAATTATTTTTAATATTGGTTAGGTACCCACCTTTCATTATATAAGGTGTAAAAATATTGGTCATATAGATCTAACAATATTGAGTATCTCTTCATCCATTAAATAAATTATTATTTCCATGAAAACCCTCAAATTCAACTTGCTGAGTTAATTTAGAAAAAGAAAATAATTCAAGGAACATATAAATAAGATAAAAAAAAAGTTAAGGACCCATTAATTACTCATTGAAAACTCAGACAATGTACGTACCTTGGCATTATCATAGAGATAATCTCTGTATAAATAGTGGTCACCAGATTATTTTGAATTCTCACTAGATTTCAGTTTAGGTCACTTGAATATTATATGTGTAGGTTTCCAAAAATGGTAAAAATAAAAATCTCTAGATGTTTATATAGAATTATTATCTATATAATAAATACAATTCTTACAATTATTTTTCACTTTATATTTGTTTTTATATCAACATTTATATAACCCCTAATTATGTGAAACTATAAATTGGACTAAACCATAGGTATACCAATCAATTCTTATGACAATGAGGCATATTGAACTTCGACTAAAGTCAAGGAATCTCTACCATACATAATATCATAAAAAATACTATCATATGGTCTATAAATAGTGGTAAACATAATTTAATCTTGGATATCATGATTTTTCTAACTATATAATTATTTAGGTTAAGAACAATCTTATTAAATTTATCAGTTTTAACTAGATATATATCCTAGAATTTTTCATGAGATTACACAATTTATTTTCATGATTTATAAACTTATATAATAAAGTATACATGTAAAATTTATATAAATTAGATCATATTAAAGTAGTGAAGGTTTAAAAAGAATACTGACAAAGTTCCTTATCAACTAATAATGTAATAGATCATTTTTATTTGATTATAATTTTTAGATAGACATCTACATAGGTATCCACTAATTATCCATTAATAGACTAAATATCCAAAGGATTCTAGGGCTCGAGATGAAAATCAGAAAGTCATTATTTGACCAAAAGCGAATGAATATTTATTTTAAAAATATTGGAATCATTATATCCTCTAAACTTATTGATTTCATACATAAAATATTCTATCAAATGTATTACAAGACTCCTATACTAATCATTGAGGACAATTTTAGTAGTATTCCCTTAAAAAATAGCCCAGGAAGCATGGGATTTGTAATTGGATTCTTTAAGTAAATAAATAAAAGTCAATAATAAAATGAAAAACCTAGAATCGATCATTTTAAAATTATAGATATTAATTATAATAAAATAAAGAACTTAAAGAGAAAAATATATTTAATATGATTCAAAATAGTTTGGTCGAACATGCATGAAAAGAACACAAGCCTACTCATGCATTTTATTAATGTCTAAAATTAAAATTACAAGAACATGAACAATGAAAATAAAACATAAAACAATATTGGATAGATTCAAAAATGCATGACAGAATTGAGATAAAGTAAGAAAAATTTTATTCCAACATTATTTACAAACTAACAGTCTCTTAATGTTCTTCAACATGACATTATTTCATCAGAAATAGAAAGTAAGGAGGTCCTTATATGATTAACCCAGACATCTACATTGGACTCTAACTTTGGGATCTACTGAATTTGAGAATGGAATGGATACATTAACTCTTCTTAAAAGGATAAAAATCAGATACTTCTAATAATTCTTTATGTTTCTTGATATACCTATTTTATCTGGTCTAAAAAATGCGTATCAAAACGTCACTAGGAAACAAATATATGAGGGTAACGATATAACTTGATAGATGCGGTAGTGATGTAATAACCAAGGATAAGTAAAAAATAATGATCAAATTAATAACAACAACTAACACCCAATGATTACAATGAGATGAAACAAGATAGGAGAAGATAAAATTGGCAGTGAAAGCACCATGTAAAATTAAATTTCATGGAAAACAACATGTGTTTATTTACATCATAGAAGAAATAATCTATATAAGATTCATTTCTCAACTCAATAGCTCAAATGAGATTTAAATAAACTGATTTCATATTAAAAAAACACATGAAATTTTTACATGAGATTAAAAAATAAATATCATGGAAGATAAATATGTATACATGTAATAATTAAACAATGGGTAAAGTAATCACATCATATTAAAAAAAACTCATGTAGGATTAAATTTAATGTATAAAAACTGATGTAAAGTAAAATAAAATAACCATAATAAATTGAAAAATACCAAATAACATATCATAATGAATCATAAACATACAATGCATAAAAATGAAAATTTAAAATATAAAAAAACAATAGATTAATTTATAAATTAACTAAAGAATAAAAATTAAACAAGTTATTTTAATAAATCATAAAATAATATATTCAAATGATCCAAAAGTGATTAGAGAGTTATATGAAAAATAATAGTTTCAAAGTGACCCATAAAGAATATTTAGATTTTAGCTCAATGTTCATCCTAGGATTGAACAGACATGGTTTGAGATACTAGTATTAATCAATGCCTACAAAGTGATAAACAGACATTGGTAAGGTGGTGTTCTTTTAAAATATCTCATTGAGGTGAAAAAATGGATCCCCTTACTCCATAATTAAGAGATACCAACAATATTTCCATAAAATATTTTGAAATTATATTATAGGATAATTTTATTTCATATTTGGAAAGTTATTAAAATATTTAGAAATTAAAATTCAAAGTGGAGGATAGAATTTGATTAGATACTAATTACCCTTTCAAATTCCCAAATAAAACCTAATTTTATTACTTATTGTAATATTAATTCATTTTATTTATTTATTAAATTAATTATATTATCGAGTCTAAAAAGACACACATTGAACATATTTATGATCTGTTTAACTTAAAAACTAAAATTGTTTATTTTTATATGTTATATAAAGTATTTATAAAAAATTTCATGTTACTTATGATATATGATTTATTTTTATTTTTTATCAAGATGTCAGTTATCATATTAAAATTATAAAATTATAAAATTCTCCTATATTCATAAATATTTTTAGTTAAACACAATATCTAACATATTATCACATTTAATTATTTGATAGGGACGATGTGGTTTTTCAAAGAAAATTTCCCCAATCTCAGAGATATACACTATATATAAAATTTTAAGTCTGTTATCTTTATCAGTATTCCCACCTAATAGTTTGAACATAATATCCTATAGTTTTATTATCATTACGTGGGAATTATTTTTTATATATTTTATATTATATTAATTTATATATGAAATATACAGTGAATTATTAATTAAAACCTGGTGTTAATATTAAAATTAGAAATTGTGTATCGAATGTAAATTATTTTTTATGACATAAATGATAATATGATTTAATGAATTGGATAATTATAAGTTTTTATACATATAAGTTGGTGAGATGAAATTTAACAATTTTTGTATTGTAAATAAATGGATATACATTAAAAACATTTATTATAAATAACAAGTTTTATTACTCAATTATAGTTACTCTGGAATGCATTAGTTGATCTAATTTGATGTGTATTTTTGAATTCATGCACCTATAATCTATCATGTACAAGTTGAGGTTTTAGAAACATCTCTTGTGTTAATTTTAAAAAGGATTAATAATTCATATTTTTATAATTATTATAAAATTTGGGAACATACAGCCTTCAATGAATGTATTTTACAAGAAAATCAATAAAAAATTAGCTTTTAAGATTCAAAAAACAATTAAATTTATTATTCTTAAATCTGTTTTTGTTAGGGTGTAAGAGAAAGATGATATGGAAAAAAATTCTTCAAGGTCTTATAAATAATTTGATTCATGGTTCTTTATGTTGTTTTATTATAACCATGATGTTAATTTTAGGAAAGACTCACCTTACACACCCGTTTCAAAGCATTTTAGGTTTGTCTCCCCACTTTCAAAACATGATAATTCTAAATCTATGTGAATATGGTATTGGTATATTTTTTGTATATTATTAAGATAAAAATCATAGGTAAAAATACTATCCATGTTCAATTGTGAATCAGGACAGATAATTGTGTATCCCACAACATTAGTGTATAAATAAAACCATTAAAAAGATTTTAAATTATATCATCATATTGATGTTCATTGTATCTAATGATTTCCATCATCAACCACACTCACACATTCTTATTTGTGTTTCTATAAATTTTGTATATTTTTTTAATGATTATTGAGTATTTTTACATGTGATAAATTTTTTATTTCTTTGATATTATTACTTGTATATAAATTTATAAATTTATTTGTTTTTTTTTTGTTTTGAAGCATCCATTTCGCCTTTATAAAAATACTAACCACCAATAACAGTTACTAATATTTTATTATAACTTTCTTATGGGATCCATTATTTCTTCCTAGTTATATTTTAGAAAATGATGATAAATGAATATAGTGGATACTTTTCAGAAGTCACTCATCACTCTCTATAAAAAATAAGAATTATTTTTGTTAAAAAATGATGCTAAAATGTTTTGGATGCATATAAAAATGGAAGAAATTTCAGTTTTTATGAATAAAATCTTAGAATAATATCATTAGATAAATATATTATTGTTAAAAGGCTATTAAACTAATGAATTTAATAACACAAAAACTCTAATAATTTATAAAATAGGAGTTTGAAATTTATTTCAATAAATTATATAATATAATTTTGATGGGAACCAAAAGTGATCTCAAAGTGTTGAAAAATAATGGTTTCAAAGTGATCCATATGAAATTTCATGTTTTTATTTTTCTATATTCCTATGATCTACTGATAAAAAGTCCAAAATATTGGAATTAGCTAATTCATAGTGAATGATATATGGAATATCAAAGAAAAATATAAAAAATTTAAAAAATATTCTAAATATTGAAATATATTTGAAAATTGATAGATTTTTCAGAAACTAATTTTACACAAATTCAAATCATGAGGGATTTGAAATTTAATAAATCTCAAGATCAATCATTGGTGAAGAATGGTGACGACATAATGTGGGATTAGATATTTGGGATGGCGATGTTGAATGTATATGATTATATAAAATAGATAGACAAGAAGTATAAATAAGCTATAGTGGAAAAATGATCTATATTCCATTAATATAGTGAAATATATATATATAGGGTACATGGAGGATGTAATCATTATCCTAGATCAATACCTATCTCCCATGTTAAATCCAATTTTAATAATAATAATGGTTATAGAAAATAATGGGTTATTCATATGAAGGGTTTTGTTGGTAAATTAAGAGTAATAATAATATTAGTATAATAACACCCATAAAATAATTATTATTATAAATCAACCTTTAGCATCACAATTTCATGAAATCCCACAAGATATTAACTTTAAAATTGATGGTAAAATAAGTAAACCAATGTGATTTAATTCCATGTCATGTTTCCTCATTAAAAAGATCATCAATATAACCTAAGAGAAAATTATGGAGGTAAATTGGTGAAACATTCCTAACTAACCCTCATAAAATCATGTTAGACTTAATAGTCTTCACCTCCCAATTTTATAAATAAATTTTTCAAAACATATAGTTGTTAATTATTCTTTGAATAAATATACAATATTACCATGATATTTATTTTTTAGAAATCAATCTTACAATTCTTTTGATGTCCATGAGTAAAAAATAATTTCAGTGAGATATGTTTTCTTTAATTACCTTTATTATACCAAACATTAAATTATGTTATACAAGCATAATTATCTTCATATAATATATTCAGATTATTATTACTCATATATATTCCAAAATTATTTATAACAAAATGAAGAACTAATCACAACAAGGAACATTTATCACATTCTTCAAAAAATTCATTCAACTCAATATAATTGGAGGATGTCATAAAAATGTTTTTTTATCAAAATACATGAAAAAAAGTTCCACCAAATGTGAATGGATATATATTTTGATATATAGTATTATATAGATCATAAAAATATCCATCATTGGAATAACCAACATATTTTAGTTATGAACATTTAAAATAATAAAATTCTCAATCAACATATCCTTTATGGAATCCAAATATATGTTTGGTATAATTAAAATATAAATTAGTATGAGAAGAATTATACCTGGATAGTATATTCGGCCTTGAATTATTTACATGGAATATTTTTCCTCTAATAGAACTAAATTGTAGTACATTAATACAAATATTTTTTTATCATACTATAATGGTATAAAAGGATATTTAACATGATCAAGAGATAATACAATACTTTTTGTATATAATCGATGTGATTTGTCTATCTAAAACCTTTGTATAAATTTTCCAGTATATCATAATTTAGGAACAAATATTCCATCATGAAATTATTTAACTTTTAATCCAATATATAAATTATTATTTCCAAATTCTTTTATTTGAAATCATTTCTTTTAATATTCTACTACCTTTGAATGTTAATTATGAGTACCTATAATATTAAAATCATCAAAAAATACTTAAATAATGAATTTTTTTGATTCACTCAACTTAATGAAGATACATAGAAAAATTATATAATTTTTATAACCATATTTTAGAAAATAGTAACTCATAAGGTTATAAAATATACACCTTTACAAATTTTATATTTATAAGGATTTAATCACTTGATAGAATAAATATCTAGATATACAAGACATGGTTTATATATTTTTAATCCTTTTCTATTTTCATATACACATAATTATAAATATTATCAAATTTGAATTCTATCAAAACATCCATCAGTTTTAATTCAATATGTTCATTTATGAAAATTTTAATGAGATTCGAAAAGGAAATAACATTTATTACATGTGATTATGTTTTATAAAAATCAATTCTTGATCTTTTTTAGAATCTTTGAGAAACAAGTCAGGATTTATACTTATAAATTCATTTATTTGATTTATATTTCTCAAAAATACCCATTTATAACACACAATATTAATCAATTCTTGGTCTTTCAAAATAGAAAAAATCGTGTTTTGAAAGTGAGTTTAATTTATATTTCATTACAATGTTCCATTTATCCAAATAATGTTTATTATGAAATCTATTAACCATTTTAGGTTCTTGTTCCCAATTGATAATATCAAGTACCAAAATGTATGAAATATGTCATCAATAATGGTCTCCACTTGGTACAACATCTTCCAATGGTAGAAAAATTTATAGAAATTTCCTCTTAATCAAGATCATGTATATTTAGTACTTTTATGGGGATTTCCATGATCAATAAAATTTCCATCATCCTTGGGATCATTTTTTTTCAAAAAACATGGGTAATTTGTCTTTCCTTTTATGAGTATTTTAATATTCTGAACCAAGTAGTATTATATTCTTCTGATGTGATTTTAAAGAACTATTTATAACACATTTCTATTTTACTTTGAATGAATCTATTATTATTTGTGCTTTTGTAGTAGGTATGTATAAATTTGAACCTTTTTTTGAATCATTAAATGCATCGGGCAATTTATTTTCCGATATTTTCAAAATAATGATCTTTTGAACTTTAGTTTCTTTCATATTTATACATTGATCAATATTAGATCCTAAAGTCATTTTCAATGATATTTATTTTTATATTGATTGATTTCCCACCTTAATAAAGGAAATAATATTTCATCAAAATTTTAATCGGTAAATCATGTTATAAATACATCTTTTTTCATTGTCTCTTGATAATTTATGATCGAAGAAGATTAAAATCCAATATAAACCCTTAATTTTCTTTGGGTCCAATTTCATTATTGTGGGGAGTCATAAGAACATATATAGGACAATAAAATTTTCTTAAATTTGAAATATTTGGTTTATATCAATAATTTAATTTGAAAGAGGAAAATTCATGATCAATTGATGGTATTATGTTAATTAGTGTTTCTATATGAAAATTTTCAAATCAATATACCGAACTGGAAAATTATAATTTCATGAAGAGGGGTCTGACAATAATTTGTAATCACATTATAAATTATTCAGCTAAACCATTTTTAGTTTAAACATGAGCTATGATATATTTAACACTTATTTCGATCAACATTAAATTTTTATTAAAATATTTTGATAAATATTCACCAATGTTATCAAGCCAAATATTATTGATATAATAACCTCAGAATTTTCCACTTAACTTTATTATTTGGGTAAGTAACAGTACAAATTATAGGTTATGGGTTAATAATATGCACATATGGGACCACTTACTAGACACATAAATAAATAATATAAAATACATAAATGGTCTATATAATGGATTAATTGGACCACATATGTCATTATGAATTATTTCTAGAAACATAGGATATCCTATCCCAATTTCTGATAGTGATCATCATGTAATAAATTTTCCCAGATAATAAATATCCCATGAGAAATAGTTAGGTGTAAGAACCATTTTATAATCTAATGGATGAACATATATACATTTAAATATTTTCATCATCATTATTGATAATAGATAAAGTAAATGGTCAGTATATAAAATATATGTATCATGGTTAGTAAAAATTTGTTTTACCATATTTCATTTTATTATAGATATATTTACATTGTATAATATTAATGGAAATATTCCATGTTTTCCTTTAATAAAAATTTTCTCATTATTAAGGATTATTATATTGAGGCATTAAACACCTAATTAATCAATGTTCTTAATATGATTTTAATTTCTGTAAATATATTTAAATATAAATAAATTTCATTAAGGACTATGATAAAAAAGTAATTATTTATTATAATATTTATACCACTATGTATGTATATTATTTATCCTCCAGATCATTTGATTAATTCTTCTTTAAATGTTGTTGTTCATACATGACCACTTCCCATTTTATGCTCAATGAAATATTTCTCATATTTATGAATTATGTGAATTATGGTGATTTCAAAGACAAAATATATTTATCATTTAATTAATCCAATGATAGTTATTATTTACATCTATTTTTATTAAAGAAAATAAATCATGTATATAATAAATAAGATAAAATAAAAAAAAATAAAACATGGAATATTTATTTAAAAGGGTTAAAAACCAAAATTACATTTTTATCATAAAAATTTACATATGATCCATATTCTTGATACCTTTATGGTTTATAAAATAACCTGATATGGAAAAATTCATAATATAATCATCGTATATCAAGTCCTGTTTATAAAAAAATTCATTAAAACTCTTTTTTCTCTTTGGTTGATTTTTATAGTGATAAATAAATTGATTCAGTGCCTAATATGTATGAAACCAGTTCCCCTTCATATCACATTGTAAGATTCATTTTCATAATTCTTAATTTTCTTTGGAAATGGATGTTAATTATTTTTCTACTTCTACTAGTTAAATTTTCTCTTCTCATGGGGTGTATGACCACTTTAAGGAAGATGAGTTATCTTAGCATCATCTGCATCGATTATTGACATGGCCATAATTATATGTAGTTTAATTAATTTTAATGAATATATATTCACTAGTATGTAGGGATTCATGATTCATCATCAAATGTTAATTGTTTTGATTTATAATAACAATTAAAGAGAGTAATTCAAAATATTTTATAAAACAATTTTCTCGAATTTTTTGTTCTAAAATAAAATATTAGGCATGAACGATAGAAAAAAGTTTATATCATATCAGTGCTCATAATATATTCTTTACACAAATTTAATTATGATTTAAATTTGAACATTTTATAGTTATACTCACTTATCTAGTTATAATCATGTAATATTAAGTGACTCTATCCATACCAAACTTTTTGAAGTATTATTGGACATATGTGATCATACCACTCTTTATGGTTTTTAATAACACCATAGGATCCTTCAATGTCATGTTCTCATTCTTAAAATACTCATTGAGGGGTTTGTGAAGGAATAATAAGTCATGGGAATTATAATAATCTTAATTTTATTTCCCAATTTGATCATCTCACCAAAGACATTTGTGTTTAGATGCATCACAACATCAAAAAATCCAAGGCAATTAGTCATTTCTATAAATTTAAAGTAGAATAAAACTAATATTTAGAATATTCTCCCTGAAAAATAAAACCAAAAATTTTATTGTTAACCTCTTTGAATAAATAAAACTAATATTGGTGATGTCTTGAGAAAAAGATTGAACAACAATTTAAACCATGATAAATTTCAATTTCATAAATACAAGTTTAATCATTGGGGAAGAAAGGCATTAATAAATGTGCCATCAAATATTTGAGATAGTGATGATGAATGAAAACTATAATGTAAAATATGTGGACTACATGTAGTAAAACAATTATAGAGGGACAAAATTTATATTATCAATTAACATAGTGATATATTTATGGTACATATAGGTTATAATAAATAATAATGATCAAAACTAATTTGTCTTAATAAATCCAATTTTTGGAATACCAAAAAAATAGAGATAATGAAGGGGTGTTCATATAAAGAGTTTTGTTGGGAAATGAGAAGTAATAATTATATTTGTATAATGAAAATAAACAATTGATAATTCCTAAAAATATTATTTTTGGATAACCATATATAATTTTTGAATTAAGGTTATTATATTGAAATCAGGGAACCATATAGACATCAGTTGTGTAGTTTCTATTTAAAATATCACATTAACATTGAATGATCGAGAATCCTAAACAACATGAAAATATGAATAGAAATTATTAAATAAAATCATTTGAATATATATCTTATTATAATTTCATTTAATTTTTGGAAATTCATTAAAATACTGGGTAAATAAAATTCAAAGTTGTTACTCCCGATAAAATCTAGGTATAGTTTTCTTTTAATAAATATTTATTTAATGATTTGTTTTATAATTTTATGGGTAAGTATATTCATAGTTATATATCAATAATATTTTAAATCTATTAATTAATTTTCCAATATTATTAGATTTAAATTATTATTTAAAAAACCTACAATTTAATTAATATATAATTTACGGTATATTAGTTTTTTAAATGTAATAAATGATACTTCTCAATAATTATATATGGATAAAATAACAATGATAAATTACAATGTATCAGAAAAACACCCCTTTAGACTACAGTCTCAAGAATTCTAAATATTCACCAACCATTGGTAATAAAAGAGGACAAAGTAAAATAAACATGAAATAAAAGAAATTGTAGCTTGCATCTTCGGGATCCATCATCAAAAGGAGGCCTATGAAGACGATGATAATAAAAATACAAATAAGTAGGAAAACATGAATCATTCTCATTAGAATATTACTGATATGTGTATGGTCTAGATACTAAAATTACTTCTAAGTGATCTGTTTATAGAAAAACAAATATTTTGGACTGTTGGGTTATAACTTTTGAGGTTTAAAAAACAGTAAGTAATGATGAAATAAGGATATAGCTCTTGAAATACATTTACAAAGTACACTTTTACATAAATATTTCATTAGAAAGTATGTTACATTATTAAATTAAATAAATGAGTAAATATATTATAATGAATAAATGTATAGGGAAATTACTTTTTATCAACTTTATATTTTAGTTTTCCAAACACATATTATAAGATGTGGAAATTCAAAAATTATGATAATATTAATGTTTGATCATATAAATATAGATTATATTATTTAAGGAATATTAGAATAATAAAAACTTAATTTCATAATATTATAGTATATAAATTTGCTATTTGAGTTTGTTTATATAAATATTTATATAAGCATAATAAAATAATAATAATTAATAATTAATTAGTTTAATGAAGAATAATTTTGATTATAATTACGAAATTTGTTGATATTAAAAATATATAATTATATTAGATTTATATACATCTAATATAGATTGAGACATATAATATGTATCTCTATACAAATATATATATATATATATATGGATGATTTTGTATAAAAAAGGAAAATTGAATCAATATAGAAAACGAAATAGATAAAATTATAAAAAAGAAACAATAAAACGAAAAACCAAAAAAAATGAATCATGAGTTTTCTTCTTCCTCAGGTACAGCTTGACCGCCGACCTCCCTTTTATCCATCGAACCCACCCATTTAGAACACCTCATCAGCCTTTCATGATCTCTTCTTAACTATCATCGATTCTAATCTAGAAAATCCATAAGCAATCTGATGTCATGTTGTCTCCCTCTTCATCGAACTTCTGCCAAAAGCTATGGGAATCCAGGTAAATCCTCCATTATTCATGCTTTCTTCTGCAATACATGAAGAATCCGACACTACCATCTCTGTCTTCATCCTCTCTCCCAATTTAATTGCCATTCATTGTATTCTTCCACCCCACGACATCAAAATTACCCAAACTCGTATAAAAAAAATTTTCTTATAGAGATCCTCTGGTTGGATAGCCTAAATTGAAGCCCACCTTCTATTTTCCTCCCTCCTCAATTTCAGCTATTTTGATCCAACTCAAACAAGGAACAAGACCACTGGATAGACATTTGTGATTAAGTTATCAGTATATGTAAGGGGAATAAATTTATTTTATGCATACAAATATATATTATATTATTATATTTCATTAATATACATATTTATATGATAATTTCATATTATTAATGTTATTCAAGTATGATTATATTATCATTCCAAATTTTTCTTTTTAATGTATAAAAAAACATATATACATATATACATATATATGTACTTTGTATAATTTCACGTCATCAAACATATATATGTATTATAGGCATGTATGATTTTATATTTCTTGAGGTTTATGAATTTTGTTTTTAAATCTATGATTTACATATATATATATATACACACACATGCATTTCATTGCCTTTTTATTTCGAATATTAAATTTTTTATACATTTTACATCTTTTTTAAATATTCTAATTAGGATTAGAAGTAATTTAAATTAATATAAAGGGTTTGTTTCATTATATATATATATGTTCCTTCCAAATATTCTATGTTTCAAAATGAATGTAATATAATTTTCAAAGAATTAAATCATCCATCCATATATTTTTATATTAAGCAATGAAGAATTTTTTATTTTGAAAATATTAATTTTATCATTTTTATGTGTTATATATTTTTGATTTTAATGTTACAACTTAAGGGTATATTTACTTTTCATTATAATTTTTCAGAAGAGTATATATATATATATATATATATATATAATGGGGTTATTTTTTGAAAATAATAATTTTTCAATTACTATTACAAACACAATTATTTTAAATTATTATTTTTTATTTTCTTTAGATAATTCTAAAGAGAAATTAAATATCTATTATTTCATGTGAAATTAAATTTACAATAGATATCATTTTATGTGTAAGTTGTATATATTTTTTCAAAGCATCTTATTGTGTTTTAAGAATATTGGTTTTTAATCCTTTTATTTAGGGATGATATTTAAAAGATAAAGATTAATGTTTTAATGGAAATTGATTGATTTGGAATTTTAATTACATGGACGTTAATTATTTTATTAACAAACCATGTAAAATATTTGGTATTTCCAAATCTTACAATTTTTTTTTCTATGGATATAAATATTTAAAAATTTTTAAAAGTGCATGCGTATTAAAGTAATTTTTTTGTTTTTAAATCAAAAACTACAGTGGAAAATGTATATATGTAAAGAAAGATAAAAAAATGTTTTTATCAAAAATTGCACTTGGAATTTGTAAACAAGAATGGGAGTGGGGATACCAATTCCTAACACAAGTTGGTAGGCCCAAAATAGCCTAAATGTTTAAGTATCACAAATGTTATGTTTTTAAAATCATTCTTATTATTTTTGAAAAACCACTTGATTATTTTAAATAATTTTCAAGTGTAAGTATTTTTAAAATGTGTTATACTATTTTCAAAAGTCTAACTATTTTCACATGCTTTAAATCATTTTCAAAAGTTTAAGTATTTTAAAATAATATATTTATATGTTTCAAAGTCGTTAGTATTTAGAGGAAATTTTCAAAACTATGTTTTCAAAGTATTTTCAAGAGTTTTTAAAAAACCGTTATATTTTAAAAAGTAATCTCAAAATTATGTTTTCCAAATAATAAGTATTTTAATAATAATTTTCAAATTGTTTTTTCTGAAGATATTTTTAAAAGTATTTATTAAAGATATTTTCAAAAGTTTTTTTAAATGATTTTTTAAAACTATTTTTTAAAAGGTATAAGTATTATGAAATGGATTTTCACTATATTTTGAAAACCCCATTACTAGGAAACTTTTTTCATCCAACATTTTTCTAAATTGTTTTCAGGATAGAGTTTTCGTAGAGTTTAGCTCCAAAAGTGCTACCACTAACAAATTTTCATTGCTACCTTTAATTTATTGTTTTATTGTTAAAAATAGGTAAATGTGGTCCTTTTCCTCTAAAACAGAAACCAAAAAAATTCTACAATTGTAAATTTCTGTATATTTTTTAGTTACTATTTATAAAAAAATATTGAATTTTTTTGTACCAGATCTGGAAGAATGGGTCCGGTGCTCTACAAAAGTTGTGGGTTGTATTTAGCCACAAAATAAACACCCTTTCACCTTCTCAAATATAACATTTTATTATATGATTATATATAAATAAATATTTATTTATTTAATTATATTTTTAAAGATAGTCAAATGAGATAAAATAAACGCGTTATATCATTAAAACCATTTGATGTTTCATGGATCAAGAATATGAATATCAAATTAAATTTTAAAATGAAAATTTTAAAACCTTATAAAATTATATTTTCTTTTATTTAAATCCAAAATTTATAACTATTTTTAGTAAAAAAAGTTATAAAAATTTATAAAAACTAATCTTGACTTGTTATTACCTTGATTATATTTCCAAGAAGAAAAGGGAAAACCCACACAAAGTTAATATATATTTAACATGAAAAGAAAAATTATATATATTGTTTTTATAATGTAAAGCATTAATATAATTTTTCATGTTGGTTATTATATATGATTTATTTTAATTAATGTTAAAGATATGATTTATCTTCTTACTCTTCTAAAATTTAAAGATTCTCAATTACTTTTTTGATTTAAATATAACGTTTGAAACTAATATAAATTTAATGTAATTGATAAGGATTATGTAGTTTTTCATCAAAAATTTCACCAGTATTATAAATATTCTCTATATAGCATAGTGAAAGTTGGTTATCTTTCTCAACATTCATATTTTGGGGTTTAAAAATGCTCTCATATGGACTTAAATCATTTCATGGGGTTTATTTTTTAACATTTTTTAATTATATTATTTTGGATATGTTATATGTAGTTATTTAATATTCAATCATAGGAGTGAATAAATAAATCAGGTGTCATGAATATAGTATGCATTATTATGTATTACATAAATGATACTTTAGTTAAATTAAGGGAATAATAAGAATATTATATATATATATAATCCAATTACATGAAATTTAATATTTAATGTGTTTTAGAAAATGTGATCAAAATTATATACCGCTATTATTAATTACAACTGTTAGTATTCTATTGTAGTCACTCTTGATAACATTGATCAATCAAATATCACTTTTAATATTGAATTAAATCACCAAAAATCTATCTAGTGCATGTTTATTAGGTAGTAACACCAATCATATGATTTTTCCACAGCCTTGAAACAATATTTTATCACGTTTATTCTGATATTTTGGAATATACACACCTTAATTGATGTGTTTTATAATAAAATTAATTAAATTTGGGTCTAAGTGATTAAAAATATATAGTTTATTTTCTAGTAAACATTGAATTTGAGTTTGGGTGAAGATGAAAATTATGTGGGAACAACTTCTTCCAGATCTTATTAGATCTTTGATTCTATGATAGTATAGATTTTCACCCATCGGTGTCATTTCTAATTCTCAAAATTCAATGCATTTTTTAGTGTGGTTGAATATTTTATCTATCTTTCATATTAAATGTCATGCTTTCGTGGCTTGATTAATCATCAAGTGACAGTTAAAGTGGAAATGTTATTTTTTACTAAAAAGGTATAAATGGTAAATTTATCCTTAAAAGAGTATCATATTGAGAAAAAATAGTGTTATTGACTCATAAATAGTTTATTTCATTTAATATAATATTTTTATAATTATTGGGAATTGTTAATCCTTTTTTTTCATCTATGGTGATTATATTAGAGTTTTATTAAAAATATATATAATTTATTAGGTGAACATTTGGATATTTTATCCCCCTTATATTAATATCTTGAAGGAATATAGGGTTTGGGGATAATGAATCCTCTAAAGAGGAATCCTCTAGAGGGAAATTATTTTTTAGATATTAGAGTATCATCGCTAGAGGATAACATATTATTGAGACCAAAGTATGTTTTTTTACTAAAACATTTTGTTTTATCTTAATATTTATTCCTATTATTATATTTCAAAAAATCATAATCATGATAAAAAATTAAAGTATATTATTCAACATGATTAACAGAACCTACTACCCTTGGATATTTTAATATCTGATGCATGAATTCCAAATGATATTAGAGATAATTTTTTCGAAGAAGGTTTTTATCTTTGATTCACATGATATTTTCTAGGATTCAAACTAAACCCTTTTGACTCCATATTAAACATGTTGATAAAAATCCAATTCCATTAGATTCATCAAAATATGGATCATGGATTCATATATTAGTCAGAGAGGCTACCATATAAGATTTTAATTATTTGAATGAGAAAAATTTACCCCCTTTAGAATCATTAAATTTTGATTTATATTTTTTTAGAAATATTAAAGATAAATTTTCATATTTTTTAAATTATATATTAATTTTGAGGGACTTATATTCTGAAATTAAAGAATAAAAGTCCAAATATAGAATTATGAAGTTGAGATCACCTGTCCCCCTAAAATTTGGTGAAGATATTAGGTGGTTAACTATGGTTAAACAATTTTGTGTGGTTTTAGATGGTGAGTGTTAGTGATGATAATAAGAAATATCATTGAAGAAATGATGGGTATTTGATCGATGATTATACAGTAGGTGATGGGATGCATTTCCGTTAGAGTAGGCATAGAAAATGGGAATTTTGGAGTATTGTACAGTCGTTCAATCATTATATTTGATGGAGTTATATTATCCATGTAACCCTAGTGGAGTGGGATGTATGGAAATGAGATTCATAAAATTTAATCATATGATATTAAAATCATATAGATTCCATTTACAAATGTGACACATTAAGGATTATGATGTGATGTTTCCCAACCATATGATAAAACTATAGCATCCTTGATCAAGTTCAACTCTATGGAGATTGAACCGAGTGTCACAAACCTCAAGAATTCTGTCACACACACCAAAAATCATTCACTAATGAATAGGGTCTATATAAGAAGTTAGGGGACTATATACTATTTGTACATATATCCATAAACCATAAGATAAAAAATATAATCAATAGTCATCACAATAATACCCAATAAAAGCTGATATCACAGTTACATACCATTAATAAAAAAATAAAAACTCTTGTGATATAACAAAATGATTAGAAGTAATTTCATGCTATAATATATATAAAATTATATCTATCATGGATAGATCACATATCGAAGACCTAAAAAAATATGCAACTACTGAAGATAGTAGAAAAACTAGTTCTGGGTCTATGTATGGTCCCATCTTGGAGCTCTAACCAAGCTCCACAACCCACATGTAACTTCTAATGTCCATAGTGACCATATTGAAAGGTAAATTTTCATTATCATTGGGAATTTAAGGTCATGAAATCAAGGGTTCAATGGAACTTGGGTTCCTAATGAGAGATCATTTTATCATTTTGGGATTCAGTTTTATATTATGAGATTTTGGGATTTAATTAATGATTTTTTGGGAATGATTAAAGTTAAATAGGTGAATTTAAGGCTTTAGAAGGATGGGAGGGGGTGTCCCTTGTATCATATATCTACCGAGTAAACCATGTACATGGTGGGTGTCAATGGGTCCCTGGTGATCCTATCAGAGTAATATGTCTTATAGTGGTTCTTAATAGTTACTTGGTGGCCCTAAAACGAGTACATAGAAGAACTATACGTTTTTACTGTTAAAAATATGAATTTGTTTCATTTTATACTAGAAATTTTAAACTTCTTATCTCATATGCATCAAAATTTATTTCTCCAGCCTTTTGGGAGCTCCTTCCATGTAATTAAAATCCCACCTCCTTTCCCTCCTTCTTCACCATGATTCATGGGTGGTCCAAAAAATATATCTTTTTTCAAATCCAAGGTAATATTACACTCATATTTTCTTCCTTACTTCTATATATTTTTACATCATTTACCATTCTTTTGTTAGATATTTTAAACTGATATTTCACCAAGTCATTTTGGAGAATGATTTTGGACTAGGTTTTCCCCTTAACATATCTAAAGGAGTCCCTGGTTCATTCTTTTCTCTTTATTTATTTTTATTTTTATTGGAAGAAATTTAAGGGAAATTATGTCTGGATTTTTATGTATTTATATGAAAATTATAGTATGATTATGTTTTTTATGTAGGTATTATGGTTATTGTGATTTTAAACGTATTTTTAGGATTCAACGTCCAAGGTTTTTATTAGAGATTAATCTTCCTTACTTATGGCGTTTAGTTTTTTGGTTTTATTTGTTTATGGAATACTATATATTGGATTTTAAGGGTTTTTAGTGATTATTGGGTTGTGGTTCTGTGATCATTTAATTTAGATAAATCACTCTAAATATCTAGGTACTCAAATATTTGATTTAATTTTTAGGATATGCTTGTAAAATTCTCTTGGATTATTTCTCAAATTAATAATCAAAGGTAATCAATTATTTTAAAAATTATAAGTGAATGGATTACTTGGTATTATTTTAAAATAAGAAATTTAATTCCATTTAAAATTACTTTTTTGAACAATATATATATATATATATATTAGGAGGATTGGTATTTTATTCTCTTGAAAACCATGTTATTGAACCTTGTAAAAGTGGTTTCATTATATATGTTAGTGAATTATTTGAGCATATAGAATTTTGTATGACTTGAAAAGGGTGTTTAAATTAAAAACTCATATATATTTTCTATAGTTATTTAATGATGTTCTGAACTATTAATTTTATATTATTTTTTATAGATGGTTTATCATGTGGGACACAATTTTTGTTATATGATCCAATATTGTAAGTTCGTAGGGTTTATTTGGAAAGTTTGATGATACCTTTAATCATAAGGCTCTAAATATGTGACCAATAATTAAAAACACTTTTCTTCTAATCATAATTTTTAACACTAAGGGATGTAATTTTATCTTATGATTAATTGACGAAGGTATAAGTTAATGATTCAAACATAAATCTAACCAAAAGTTTCATTAGTGGTGAAGTGACGATGAGGTTAGTATTTTGGATTGAACTGATGTATCATGAATGTGTATTTATTTTACCCCTAGAATGGTTTTAAAATGAAATCTAATGTTTAAAACGCTATTTTATATTCGTTATACAAGATGTAATGTTGTTTTTTGTTATTTTTATAACTTATATACATATATTCACTTTATAAAACCAATTATCCAATATAAAACCTAATTTAATAAATCCTAAAAAGTATATATTTTAAAAAAAATTAAAGTGTATTTTAAATTTCAATTATTTTACTTATTAAATATAATGTCTATAAATTTTTCATAACTTCAAGTGTCACTTTTATAAAGTAAACATATTAGAAAAATTTATTTTAATAATATGATATTATTTTACGTAGGACCTAGCCTTATGAATTTAAACCTAAATTTAATTCATGTGTCTTGTTTCATTCCTCCTTAGGGGTTACCACAAGTACGTATTGGTTTTGAGGAATAATACAATTAATATGTTTATTATGAACTATACCATACTTGCTCCTATGCATTATTTAGCACTATATGTTACCTATATAGTTGTTTCCACTTCATTTCTTGGATCATTGGTGAACTGTGAGTTTTAACTCACTTCTTTTCTTAGATGTGATATAATATTCCATTAAGGTGTCATAAAAACATTCATATTAGCACTTGCGACGTTCTTGGAATTGAATTTAAAAATTTATTGTTATTTTGTTTTGTTATCATGAAGTCACACATGATTTATGCCTCATTTTTCTGTAATTGGAAACTTATTATGGTATGAAAATAGTGAATCTTTATACATTATAATGTACTTTACTTTTAAATTTAATTAGTATGATAACTATTATAATTGAAATTATCTTGAGCATGGATAGTACTTTTGATAGTTTATTTCATTCTAGTAGGTTTATTATATATACATGCATTATTTCTATATAAACTATTTAAAAAGGCCCCAATCATTTCAATATTTTTATTGGGATGATATCATAGTGTCATGGATATGTAACCATGACACTTATTCAATATGAGTCACTTTTTTATACACCTTAGAATTTATATGGGATAATCATAAGATCTGACTCTAAAACTTCACCTAGGAGTGATGGGATACAAGGTTTATTTACCTCTACCAATACATTGATACCAGGATTTATCTATTAAGGTAAATTTTGGTGAGTAGCATCCCAATATAGGGTGTTATTTGATGTTGCTAGTAATTCATTAGTGAGATACCTATTTACTATTCTTTCCATGTTATGATATTTATTTGTGAAAAATATTCTATTATATATATGTATGTAAAGTTTTATACATGTTCATACAAAAACATGCCCATTCACTATATATTTGGGACATATTGGTGATTCCCCACTGAGTATATATATTCTCACACTCTACATGTATAATTTAGTGGGAATTATGATTTATGTATTTTATTTTATGAATCATGTATTCTACTGAATATTCTCAACTCTTTTTTTATTTATGGTTACTATAGTTTCGAAAAATAATATATCCTTTTAGGTAATTTTTCTGTCATATAAAATTAATTGATGTTTATCCTTAGATGTCCCATTCGTGTTTTTACACTTGGGACATCACAATCTAGATTTTTGGGTCTCGGATTGTAATGAATTAATATTCATATAGTTTCAATATTGTTTTGTGATGATAAATTAAATAGTGATGAGGTATTTGGATGGAATTTGATAATTAAAATTTCATATAACTCTCTCCTTTGGAGGTCATTTTGATTTTTTAGAGACATATCTTATCTATTTTTGGGTTCTTTTTAGGTAATAAATCCTCCCACTTATAGTTTATTTAAAATCATTGGTGCTATTAAACAAACTATGGTCACTTGGATGTGTGACTCGGGTGTTGTGACATCATGATTCTCTTATGAACTAGGTTTTTAAGTCCTCAATTTTACAATATCCATAGATAACAAGGTATTATCCCCTACCTATAATAGAAACCTTGGGGTCCTCTCAAGTACCAAGGTTCTAAGCATGTTGTTGGTTAAACATAGAAGGACAACACCAATAGTGTACATAATATATCCTTTATAATAAAGTACATTTTAATGTGATATTCTCATATGTAAAGATAATAGGAAATGGAAATAATAATATATAAGTAAAATTCAAGCTTATTATGTAGCCACATAGGTGTTATTATGTCTACTTCAACTATTATTGAGGTGTCTCTAATCATGTCACAAAAAATCATATACCTGATGGGTAAGTACATGACAATGCTTGTGTGGTATCAGTTCATGTATCTCAACTATCAAATAATGACATAACGACAAAGGGGAAAGTGTCTGTATCCTATATAATCTTTTACCTAAGGAGTATTGTTCACTACATATCATTATAATGAAAAATTTCGCGAAGTACCCAGTCTATAGTGATCTCGCCCTATAGGCATCTTCATCCCTTCTCAAAATAGTGATAAAAATAATGAGAAATATGGTGATAGGTATATATCAATCTCCTCTTAATAGAATATTTAACCAACTCACAATAATATGAACATCAAGGGAGTGGTGGATCTAATTATATAATGATATTAACCATATGAAATCTAAATTTAATTTTAAATTATTAGTACAAGACGAATAGAAAAATTTCCATTCAATTTAATGACCTTAATCCATTGGTATATCTATCACAACATCACAATGATTGAAAAAGAGGAGAAGCATCCCCTTTCTATGTAGTCACACTTGGTGGGTGTCTCAAGCATCTTATACTAACAAAATATGAAGGGAATAAGTGACCATTATCCATTAGGTCTCACCCCATGGGAATCTCAATCATAAAATAGCATTATACAGAGGGGAGAGGAATCCCCTCTCTATAAGGTCTCACCAAATAAAAATCATGACCATGGAATAGATGCCTCAGGTAAAGTGGAGAAGTGTCCCTTGATTCAAAAAATAATAACAAATATGAATGTGACCTTGGTTTATAACATTGTTAGACATTATTTATCTTGATCACATTCAATATTAAATTAATAATGAAAATATAGATATATGGCCATGACCTATAGTGATATCTATTCAAATTTACCTCATTCCACTATACAATATATAGTAGATCATTCAAGAGGTAGCCTAGTTATGTATCAAATTCAACCCTCTAGTTTCACAACCCCTCTTATGAACCCATTATGGTTTAAAACAAAACATAATTGAATAATAAAATTAATTTGGGTTTAACATCCATACCTTCATGATACACTGATAGTTCATTCCTCACTCACTATCCCCTTCCTCCTAATTTGAAACTAAGGTTTCTACACCTCATATTTGATTAAAATAATAGGGTGGCAGTCACCCCTCACACATTAAACCAAGGAAAAGTGTATAGAATAGATCAAGATATCTCTATGACGTCACTCTAGGACACCCCTAGAATATAAACACTACTACATACATAATTGAAGATTAACTAACTTATCCAAGTCCTCTTTATCAGGACCATCCAAGGATACATTACTCTTGGTTCTAGAATACCTAATTACCAACAGTTTAATTTCACCACATGGAATTTAGTGGCTATGGAATCAATCTACACAAAAGGAAGTTTATCTATATCCCTAATATATCATACCCACTCTAAGGTGGTGAAATGAAGTCTTACATTTAATGGATAATGTTATTATCTCTAATCACACACCCCTACGATGACTAAGGAGGTAAAAAATTCACATACTCAACGTCCTTGAAATCATTATATTACTCAAGGGAATCCCCATTATTCCATGATCAGAATGTATAAAACACATTAATTCAAGATCATGGTCATTGATGTCCATAAAATCATGGTAAAACAATTACAGGGTCCATAGTGTCCCAAACTATCCTTACCCAACTCAACTAGTTTATAGGAAATAATTAAATAATATTTTTTAGTGAATCAAACATTATTGGTGAGTTCTCTTATCACACACCACATAAAATGAGAATAAAATATAGAGGTTATTTAGGGAAAACCAAAAATGGAACACCAAAATAAACACTTTAATATATTACTATATAGATCATATTTAATCGGTATGAATTGAAAAATAAATAAAAATACCCTAATTTAAGTATTAAATGATGAAACATAATGAAATTGTAGAAGAAACTAATAATTTATCAAATATGAGTAATAGAATCACCCTTCTCCATAACCCTTGATAAAGTACACTTAAATATGATCACTAACAAATAATACCCCAGAATAGGAGAGGAGATATGATGGTGGAATGGTTATAGGTGTGGCTATTGATACTAAATGGGGAAAAGCTCATTTCATATGTTTTTAATATTAAATATATTGGATTTAATTAATTAAAAAAATAATATAACATGCCTTGTGGCATTACCCCAATGGACATGGTGTAATTCCCATGTTAGGGATGCCATTATAGATTAACCTCGTGCCCATGACGTAACTGTAACATCCCAACTATGTAATGAATAATAGATATTTTTATCTAAGTCTATTAATGAATTAGATAGTGTTTTAGTGGCTTAAAATGAAAATAAATCCAATCTTAAGCATAGAATACACTAATATTTTTAAAAGATTGTTTTACTGCCTTTTGATGGAAAAACATTTTTAAATCTATCTTTTGACAATTTTATAAGCATTGTTTGTCAAAATAAACTTATTCTTTATGATTGGGACATCAAAATTTACTTTGTGTGAATTTTTGGTATTTTTCCGATAAAGTTCAATTTTTTAATGAATAGTGAAAAATGTTGTATTTTAATTCAAAACCTATTTTTAATCTAATTTATTTATATGACTAGATTATATTTTGAATTGGTTTTGAAGTGAAATTAGAATATATTTTTACCATTTAATCCAATGGTGGTCATTGGAATCAGTTTCACTTTGAAATTGGACTTAAAATGGTGTCAATCTTTTGATACTTATTGTTTCATAAAAACACTGTATTTGTCATGACAGCGAGAATTAATTATAAATTTAATTAATGTAACTTATATTATTTGAATTTATTGAAATATACATCATTTTTGAATTCATAATATCAAATATATCTTAGGGTGAAGTTTTTGTATTTTTCTGAAAAACTTCAATTTTTGATGAATAGTAAAACCACTAAGTGGTAGTTAAAGAAACTGATTTTTCGCTTAAATGAAACTTTTCCACTTATGTGATTTGATTTTCAAAAAACCGACATACATGGATGTCATTAAGAAGTAATATTTGGTTGAATGAGATAAAAATAATTTTTTGGTGAATAGTAACTTTTATGTTTTTAATTGTGATTAGAGGTAATTAGTGTAATTTAAGGTAAAAATAATGTTTTAATAATATGATATGAGCTTGAAACATTTCCTACCCTCATTTTATGTGTCATGGCCGACCAATAAAATACATGGGTCAACTTAGGGACCCCATGGAGCCACTTTGGTTGGGAAATGACAAAAATAACTTTTTATTTAATGTAAAAGTAAAAATGACACAAACATGAGATGTTTTACTAAAACAATTTTTACATAGGGTTATAAAATTCATATTTTTTACTATAAATATTCATTAGAAATATAAAAATATTTCTCACATCATGATATTTTTTTTATAAATTTTAGACATTAAATATATTAAATTATTTATGACATCAGGATGATGCAGCGATTACCTCATTAATAAAGGATTTAAATAAAATGAAATGATAATGTAAAATCTATGACCTAAACATGTCCAAAACCTATTGTATGGGTATATTTCGAAACCTTATCATCTTATCCTCTAATTATATCAATGTGGGTCCTTTTGAATCTGATGGTCATTTTAAAATAAAGTAACATTTCTTTACTTTCCAAGAGTGCCCCTCCCCTCCTCTTATAAAAGGCCCCCACCTCTACCTCCTTAACCACACATCCAAAGCCTTTGGATCGGCCAAATCCTGCCCATTTTTCCTCTTCACTTCCCTCTCTTACTCCTTGAAGCCTAACTTTGGGATGAAGTCTTCCCAAGGAAGCCTTTGAGCGTAAACCAAAGAGAGTTACCCGATTTTAAGGTAATGTCTTCACTTGAGTCCTTTTGTTTTATTTTTCTTCTCCAACCCCATAAACTATTTTTATTCATCTATTTTGTAACAACTATAGTATCTTCAATATACTAGGTTGTTTTTATAAGAAGTATTTGAGCTACACTTACACACACCTACATCTAATGGTTAAAGAAAATATTGTTTCCGTGGATGGTGAATTTATGCCTCCCGAAACGATGATTGTTTAACATTCTATTAACACCTTCAAAGGTGGCCATTAAGATGACACTATATTTGTATATGATATATAATATGTTTATGTTTTCCTTAAGCTTGTGTATTTTTCATTTTGTGCATAACTTTATGGTTTCCATTTTGGGTAAACGCGATATCTTCATTTAAGGAAGTGCGGACTACTGCCCCCTCAAAGTGATTTGATTCGTTAATACCATATATGGGATATATAAAGGATGGAGTTATGATATTATATATGATATTACACTGGAATTAAAATATACCTTTATATAATTATGATTCCATTCTATAAAATAAGAAATGGAAATGAAAGTAGCATTCATGCGTACGTACGGCTTACCGTCTCCATGAACAGTGCATTTCATTTATTGCCTCTAAATGATTATGTAATATTATAAATGAATGAATGTACTAGATATATATGACATATATGATATCTACATCATGAATACCATTCTGGATATAATGGATACATGAAAAACTTGTAATTATAAAGGGTTTATTTTTTTAACTCAAGTACCAATGATCATTAAAACGACCGTTATTAACTTAAATAATTACATAGTGTTCATGACATGGAAATAAGTGATATAAAAGGAATAATGAACTTGAAAATGGTTCCTAAACAAGTATAAATTAATTCATGATTATTATTCAGGAGATTAAAGAATGACTGAGTCAAGTCAGACCCGAGGTATGTGACATCGTCTCAATCTCCTTTCATTGAGGCATATTTTGTTTTATACACAACCTTATTTTATATGGTGTATAAACCCCTTTGACTTTTATGTTTATTCAAAAGGAATATTTTTTATATAGAGAATTTACTAAATGACAAAAGGGAATGTTTTTGTTGTACGTATGCGGCGACAACGACTTCTCCGCCAGCGTGACCATTATTTGAGTTTCGGCTTCCTCTACAAGCCATACCATTTTTTAAAAGAAAAATAAATACCATGTTTTAATTTTCTTTTGTTTTGGTATTGAAAATGGTTTTCATGTTGTTTTTTATATCAATGTGTTGTATTCATATCTTGTGATTGAAATGTGTAAATGTTATGTTTCCTTTATGCATGTTTTATGTGATACGATTATGTTGAGGTTCATGGGAATTATTATGAAGATGGGTGGTTCCGTGATAAACTATGGGCGGGTGAGCTCGATATAGTTCTCCAATTCATTGGGTAACGTGAAGGAGTGAAATGTTAAGGTTTATCCGAAGATATTTAGGGAATATACTGTGATGGGTATTCCAAACGTAACAAAGAGGGTTACTCCCTACGTAAGAATTTTATGAATGCCTCAAGTTACCTTTATGTCTTATGATTTCTATGATTTATTCATGATTTGATGAGGTATGTTAAAGTGCTTATGTTTTATGGGTAAAGTATGATTTCATTCTTATGTATATACGTACCCATGTTTCTTTTTCACATTTTTATATCCCTTACTGAGCTTTTTATGCTCATCCCAAGTTTTTGAAATGTTTTTCACAGGTCAAGGGAAAGTTACATGATATGATGATAGTGTCGAGGAAGTGTCAAGAAAGAATACATGTTTTATTTTAAATATTTTTCCATTGATGGGAAAAATGAATACTATCTTTTATGTAACCACTTTCTTTAAATGTGGAATATAATGCATGTTTTATGATCTAATTATATAAAACTCTAAACCTGAAAAGATCCACAAGGTGTAATCTTGTAATAACTAATGATTAAGTAATGTTTAAGGTTAGGGCCTTATAGTTGGTATCAAAGGTCAGTTTAGATAACATTAGGAGTTATAATTCTATTAAATTTTTATCCAGAAAAAAATTATGGTCAAATTGAAATGATATAGCATTTGAAGATTACCATGTTGCTTCATCTAAAAAATGTATGTTCAGAATGGTTTTCCATAGAGGAAACAGGGAAGCAGTGATAGGAAGGCATACAGAAGGAAATAACCTTCCGAATCAGCATCCTGAGATGGTCGTAATTGGAAATGAACAGTTTGTTGCAGTAATGGCGCAGTTGACTCAAGCGATAAATGGTGGTGGTATCCATCCACGAGATCAACCAGATCAACCGCAGAGGAACATGTCAGTGGTGAAACATTTCATTAGGCAACATCCCCCATAATTCAGAGGATCATCTGACCCTGTGTTAGCTGAAGGGTGGATTAATGCACTGGAGAAGATTTTCGATGTCATGGGGTGTTCAGACAATCAAAAGGTTAGTCTTGATATTTACCGTTTGGAGGGTGAAGCAGATCAGTGGTGGTAGATGGTTAAAAATATCAGGGATTCCGATGAGATTGATGCCCTTGACTGGGATGAATTCAAAGGTATGTTTGTTTATAAGTATTTTCCTAAGGCTGTTCGACTTTGGATGGAAAATCAATTCTTGGAATTGAGGCAAGAGGAAGACTCAATGGCTGCCTATGAAGAACAGTTCACTCGATTTGCAAGGTATGCTCCAAATTTTATCTGAGACCTTGATAGTAAAATAAATCATTTTTACTCAGGGTTAAATCCAAAATATCGAAGGGCTTTAGCTTCTCGTGAGTTAAAAAGTTATGAAAAGCTTGTTCGATGTGCTGAGAAGGTGGAAATGGAGTTTGTTGATGATCAAGTGTTCTATAAAAACCAGTAGTAGAAGAGATTGAGGTGGCATGAGAAAGGGAATAATTCTTCAAAAAAGTCTGATGGTAAGAAATCTAAGTTTCCAGTTTGTGATAAATGTGGTAAAAGGCATGCTGGAGAATGTCTTATGAATTCTAGAAAGTGCTACTGATGTGGTAAGATGGGACATAAGGCTCGTGATTGCACTGAAAAAGATCAAGGTGATGGTATGTTCAAATTTGATTTACAGTTAGTGGAATGTTTTAAGTGCAATGAGATGGGTCAATATGAAAATGAGTGTCCGACAAATAGCATGAGTGATGGGAAGCAGTTAGACTACAAGTAGAAAGGGGTGGTGAAATCCTTTGCAACTACATTAGCAGATGTCAGGCCATCAAATGAAGCTGTATCAGGTACTTTGTTTGTTTATTAAGATTATGCCAGTGTGTTGTTTGATTCGGGGTCTACACATTCTTTCATCTCTGAAAACTTTTCTAGTAAAATGGGAATACCATCTCAAGAAATTACTCCTAAAATTTTGATAAAAACACATGGGGGAAATGTTGAGGAAATAGGAATTTATAAGAATCGTCCTATCCTTATATGTGGAATGAACCTACATGAAATACTTATTGTTATACCTCTAGAAGAGTTTGATGTTATCCTGAGTATTGATTGGCTCTCTATTTACCATGCTAAGATTGACTGTAGAGCTAAAGACGTTTCTTTTCAGAAAGTCTTTCAGTTTGTGTACAAGAATGAACCCTTACTGTTGATAACATATCAAGAGGCTGAGAAACTTGTAAAAGATGGAAATGAATGTTACCTTGCACATATTTTTGAAAATAAAGGAACTGTTCAGATTAATTATGTGCCAGTGGTAAATGAGTATCCTGATGTTTTTCTAGATGAGTTGCCTGGAATAATACCAGATCGGGAAGTTGAATTTACTGTTGACTTAGTTCCGGATGCTAATCCAGTTTCGAAACCCACTTATCGAATGGCTCAAATTGAACTTTTAGAGTTGAAGGAGGAATTGAAAGATTTATTAGAAAAAGGTTTCATTCGACCTAGCACATCACCTTGTGGTGCTCCTGTTTTATTTGTTAAAAAGAAAGATTGTTCTATGAGACTTTGCATTGATTATAGTGCCTTGAATAACATCACTATTAAGAACAAATATCCTTTGCCTCATATCGATGATTTGTTTGATCAGCTCTAGGGAGCTTAGTATTTTTCAAAGATTGACCTGAGATCGGGGAACCATCAGCTGATGGTAAAGGATGAAAATATTCCGAAGACTTCGTTTCGTACAAGATATGGCCATTATGACTTTTTAGTAATGCCTTTTGGGTAACCAATCCACCTGCCGTATAAATGGACTTAATGGATAGAATTTTCCATGAGTTCATGGATAAGTTTGTGGTGGTTTCATTGATGATATGATGGTGTTTTCTAAAAGTAAAGAGGAGCATGAAAGACATTTAAGGGTTATTTTTCAAACCTTAAAAGAAAAGAAATTGTATGGGAAATTCAGAAAGTGTGAGTTTTGGTTGCAACAAATTTCTTTCCTTGGTCACGTTTTTTCTAAAGATGGGATAACCGTTGATCCGGCAAAAACAAAGGTTGTTGAAGAACGGCCAAGACCCCCAAATGTAACTGAGATTCATAGCTTCCTTTGTTTGGCAGGCTATTACCGAATATTTGTTATAAATTTTTCATGGTTATCTATTCCAATGACTAAGCTAACTCGGAAGGGTGTTAATTTTATATGGACAAAAGAATGAGATGATTGTTTTCAGGAGTTGAAAAGAAGATTGGTGAATGCTCCAGTTTTGGCACTTCCTTCCAGGAATGGTGAGTTTGTTATCTATAGTGATGCTTCATTGAAAGGACTTGGTTGTGTCCTAATAGAGAATGATCAGGTAATTTCTTATGCTTCACGACAGTTGAAAACTCATGAGGTAAATTACCCTACACATGATTTGGAATTAGCTGCTATTGTTTTCGATTTAAAAATTTGGAGGCATTATTTGTATGGAGTAAAGTATAAAATATATACCCATCACAAAAGTATAAAGTATATATTCACTCAGAAAGAGTTGAACATGAGACAGAGGAGATGGCTGGAATTAATCAAGGATTATGATTGTACAATTCATTACCATCTAGGAAAAGAAAATAATGTGGTTGATGCTTTGAGTCGAAAATGAAATGCTTCATTAGCATTGTTGTGTTTGGAATGTGATCCTTTAGTTAAGGATTTGATGAAATTTGGCATAGAATTTGTTGGTGCATGATGATCTTCTGTTTTGTTTTAGGTATCAGAAGAATCATCTCTATTAGAAAGAATCAAGAAAGCACAAAAGAAAGACAGTGAGTTGCAAAAAAAGGTAGAGATGGTTCAGAAAGGTAAGTTGCCTGAATTTAACATTGATAATGATTGCGTTTTGAAATTTGGGAAGAGATTGTGTGTGAATTGTGATTCACAGTTGAAGATAGAGTTGTTATGTGAAGCTCATAGTTCCCTATTTTCAGTTCATCCTGTCAGTACTAAGATGTACAGAGATCTGCGGGAGTATTACTGGTGGGATGGAATGAAAAGAGATATTTCTGATTTTACTGTGAAGTGTTTGACATTTCAACAGGTTAAAGCAGAGTGGATGTTACCGAAAGGGGTGCTTCAGCCTTTACTAGTGCCAGAGTGGATGTGGGAGAAATTAACCATGGACTTCGTTGTGGGATTGCCGAATACCCCTTGAGGTAATATTGAAATCTGTGTTATTGTTGATCGCTTGAATAAATCTGATCATTTCCTTCCTATTCGAGATATTTTCTCTCTAGATCATCTTTCTCGATTGAAACTTAAAGAGATATTCAGGTTTCATGGAGTTCCTTTATCCATTGTATCCGATCGTGATCCCAGGTTCACTTCTAACTTTTGGAAAGGCCTTCAGATGTCGTTGGGTACTGAATTAAATTTTAGTACAACTTTTCATCCTCAATCAGATGGGTAGTCAGAATGAACAATTCAGACTTTGTAATATATTCTACGTGCTTGTCTGATGTATTATCAAGGATGTTGGGACCAACATATTTCTTTGGTTGAGTTTTCTTATAATAACATTTTTCATTCCAGTATACAGATGGCACCATTTCAGGAATTATATGGGAAGCGGTGTCGAACTCCAGCATTCTGGGATGAAGTGGGTGAAAGGAAGTTGATGAGACCAGAATTGGTAGAAGAGTTAGCAGAAAAAGTTCAGCTGATACAGAAACACATGATAATAGCTTAGAGCAGGTAGAAGAGTTATGCAGACAACAGGAGGAAGGATCTATCTTTTGAGGTAGGGGATCATGTTTTTTTTAATGTGTCACCATGGAAAAGTGTGATGGGATTTGGTAAGAAAGGAAAGTTGAGTCCACGGTTCATTGGACCATATGAAATTCTGGAGAGAGTTGGATCAGTTGCATACCAGGTGGCCTTACCTACGAGTTTATCGCAGGTACACAATGTTTTTCATGATTCGATGCTGAGAAAGTACATGCCAGATCCATCTCATGTTTTGACTCCAGAGGTAGTTCAGCTGGAAGAGAACCTATCATATGAGGAACAACCGGTCCAAATTCTTGACCATAGGGAGATAGTGTTATGGAATAAGGTTATTAATGAGGTAAAGGTTTTGTGGAAAACCCACATGATGGAAGAGGCAACATGAGAATCTAAAAATGCATTGAGGGATAAGTACCCCCATTTATTCGATAAGTAAAAAAATTGCGGGGACGCAAATTTCTAAAGGGGGGAAGGATGTAACATCCCAAGTAAGTAATGAATAATAGATATTTTTATCTAATTCTATTAATGAATTAGATAGTGTTTTAGAGGCTTAAAATTAAAATAAATCCAATCTTAAGCATGGAATACACTAATATTTTTAAAAGATTGTTTTACTACCTTTTGATGGAAAACCATTTTTAAATCTATCTTTTGAAAATTTTATAATATATGTTTGTCAAAATAAACATATTCTTTATGATTGGGACATCAAAATTTACTTTGTGTGAATTTTTGGTATTTTTCCGATAAAGTTCATTTTTTAATGAATAGTGAAAAATGTTGTATTTTAATTCAAAACCTATTTCTAATCTAATTTATTTATATGATTAGATTATCTTTTGAATTGGTTTTGAAGTGAAATTAGAATATATTTTTACCATTTAATACAATGTTGGTCATTGGAATCAGTTTCACTTTGAAATTGGACTTAAACTGGTGTCAATCTTTTGATACTTATTGTTTCATAAAAACATGCTATTTTTCATGACAACGGGAATTAATTATTAAATTAACTAATGTAACATATATTATTTGAATTTTTTAAAATAGACATCATTTTCTAATTCAGAATATCAAATATATATTAGGGTGAAGTTTTGGTATTTTTCTGAAAAACTTCAATTTTTGATGAATAGTAAAACTATTAAGTTGTAGTTAAAGAAACTGATTTTTCGTTTAAATGAAACTTTTCCACTTCTATGATTTTATTTTCAAATATCCGACATACATGGTTGTCATTAAGAAGTATGATGTGGTTCAATGACTTTAAAATAATTTTTTGGTGAATAGTAACGTTTATGTTTTTAATCGCGATTAGAGGCAATTAGTGTAGTTTAAGTTAAAAATAATGTTTTAATAATATGAGATGAGATTGACACATGTACTACCCTCATTGGATGTGTCATGGGCGGCCAAGAAAATCCATGGGTCAACATGGGGACCCCATGGAGCCACATTGGTTGGGAAATGACATAAATAACTTTTTATTTAAGGTAAAAGTAAAAATGACACAAACATGAGATGTTTTACTAAAACAATTTTTACATGGGGTTATACAAGTCATATTTTTTTACTGTAAATATTAATTAGAAATATAAAAAGATTTCCTACATCATGATATTTTTTTATAATTTTTAGACATTAAATATATTATATTATTTATGACATCATGATGATGCAGCGATTACCTCATTAATAAAGGATTTAAATAAAATGAAAAGATAATGTAAAATCTATGACCTACACATGTACAAAACCTATTGCATGGGTATATTTCGTACCCTTATCACCTTAGCCTATAATTATATCAATGAGGGACCTTTGGAATCCGAAACTCATTTTAAAAGAAAGTAACATTTCTTTACATTCCAAGAGTGCCCCTCCTATCCTCTTATAAAAGGCCCCCACCTCTACCTCCTTACCCACACATCCAAAGCCATTGGCTCGGCCAACCCCTGCCCATTTTGTCTCTTCACTTCCCTCTCTTACTCCTTGAAGCCTCACATTGGGAAGAAGTCTTCCCAAGGAAGCCTTTGAGCTCAAACCAAAGGGAGTTACCCGATTTTATGGTAATGTCTTCACTTGAGTCCTTTTGTTTTATTTTGCTTCTCCAACCCCCTAAACTCTTTTTATTCATTTATTTTGTAACAACTTCAGTATATTCAATATACTAGGATTTTTTTCTAATAAGGATTCGATCTACACTTACACACACCTACATCTAATGGTTAAATAACATACTGTTTCCGTGGATGGGGAATTTATGCCTCCCGAAACGATGATTGTTCAACATTCTTTTAACACCTTCAAAAGTTTCCATTAAGATGACAATATATTTATATATGATATATAATATGTTTATCTTTTCTTTAAGCTTCTGTATTTTACATTTTGGGCATACCTTTATGGTTTCCATTATGGGTAAACGCGATATCATCATTTAAGGAAGTGCGGAATACTGCCCCCTCAAAGTGATTTGATTTGTTAATACCATATGTGGGACGTATAAAGGATGGAGTTATGATATTATATATGATATTAAACTGGAATTATAATATACCTTTATATCATTATCATTCCATTCTATAAAATACGAAATAGAAATGAAAGTAGCGTTCATGCGTACGTACGGCTTACCGTCTCCATGAACGGTGCATTTAATTTCTAACCTCTAAATGATTATGTAATATTATAAATTCATGCATGTACTGGATATATATGACATATATGATATCTACATAATTAATAACATTCTGGATATAATGGATACATGAACAACCTGTAATTATAATAGTCTTTTTTACTCAAGTACCAATGATCATTAAAACGACCGTTATTAACTTTAATAATTACATAGTGTTCATGACATGGCAATAAGTGATATAAAAGGAATAATGAACTTTAAAAAGGTTCATAAACAAGTAGAAATTAACTCAAGTTTATTATTTAGGAGATTAATGAACGACCGAGTCAAGTTGGACCCGAGTTATGGGACTTCGTCTCAATCTCCATTCATTGAGGCATATTTTGTTTATACACAACCTTCTTTTATACGGTGTATAAACCCCATTGACTTTTACATTTATTAAAAAGGAATCTTTTTTGTACAAAGCATTTACTAAATGAAAAAAGGGAATGTTTTTTTCATATGTATACGGTGACAACTACTTCTCCGCCGTCGTGACCATTATTTGAGTTTCTATTTCCTCTACAAGGCATACCTTTTTTTTAAAGAAAAATAAAAACCATGTTTTACCTTTCTTTTGTTTTGGTATTGAAAATGGTTTTTATAATTTTTTTATATAAATGTGTTGTATTTATATCTTGTGATTGAAAGGTGGAAATGTTATGTTTCCTTTATGCATGTTTTATATGATATGATTATGTTGAGGTTCTTGGGCATTATTATGAATACGGGTGGTTCCGTGATAAACTAAGGGCAGGTGATCCCGATATAGCTCTCCAATTCATTGGGTAACGCGAAGGAGTGAAACATTAAGGTTTCTCCGAAGAGATTTTGGGAATATACTGTGATAGTTATTCCAAACGTAACCAAGAGGGTTACTCCCTACGTAAGAATGCTATGAATGCCTCAAGTTACCTTTATGTCTTTTGATTTCTATGATTTATTCATGAATTGATGAGATATGTTAAAGTGCTTATGTTTTATGGGTAAAGTATGATTTCATTCTTATGTATATATGTACCCATGTTTCCTTTCCATATTTATATATCCCTTACTGAGCCTTTTATGCTCATCCCATGTTTTTGAAATGTTTTTCACAGGTCAAGGGAAAGGTACATGATATGATGATAGTGTCGAGGAAGTGTCAAGAAAGAATCCTTGTTTTATTTTAAATATGTTTCCATTGATGGGAAAAATTAATACTATCTTTTATGTAACCACTTTTTTTAAATGTGTAATGTAATGCATGATTTATAATCTAATTCTCTAAAACTCTAATCCTGAAAAGATCCTCATGGTGTAATCTTGTAATAACTCAAGATTAAGTAATGTTTAAGGCAGGGGTATTATAGTAACACCATACATTTTATAGATAAAAAAACACAACCTTTCATACCTAGGCCATGTTGTGGTGTGACCTTCCGCAACACAATATAGTTCCCTCCCATTATCCCTGGATTCATAGAGTAACCATCAACTCTTATGGTTCAAAAATTCTCCATTGGTTCATATTCAAGATATATCCATTATCTACTATAGTGAAAGAAATATATCTCAAGTGGTGATTCACAACTTAGAACATGGGATATGATATAACTATTCATTTTTTTTAGAAAATTTAGTCATATATAGGCTATTATGTTACTTCTATATATCCTTTTACGTACCATAAAATCCTTACACTTCACCATGGTTTCTCCTAACTCTAGAAGGAAATATAATCTCATCTAGGCCTCACCATAGCACAGTTCCCAAAGGCCATAATACAATAACCCAAAAATGTAAGATATTAATTTTATTTTGGGGAATGTCAATGGTGTAGTTACCTAGAATATAATGTAGTATTTAATTTTCTATATATATTTTTCTCAAACCATGATCCAACTCTTGAAAGAGGTCATCAAGCCCTTGGTAACAAATCAAAAAGTTCAAATATAATGAAATACAATAGGTTTAAAAATATTAAATAAAATTCATAACATTAACATATGTGATTTTTTAAAAAGATCATCCCCATAACACTTATTTACCCTAAGAAATATGCATGTGTATCTTTCTTGAACTGCATGGTTCACTAAAACCTAATGCATGATCTAAATCCATATCTCATGCTGGATATGATTGCATTGTCACTGCACCTGAACATATGAAAATGCATAGTACTCCTAGATTCCGTATACACTAATCCATGATAACATTCTTCCTTACCCAAATAATGAGTGCTAATTCATATATGTTCCATTGCTCTCAATCATGTGTGAATAGTTATATCGGGTAGCCCATTGCATTGATTAACTATGAAATACCATAATAGACTAAGAATCATGGATCCATCTAATTCCACCAAATATAAAAAGATAACCCACCCTTGATAGAATTTAAAGATTTCTAAAACATCAGTGTTTTATAGCCAATATTGACATCACATGTCTGAACTATAACACCACATGCTTATCAACATACACAAGAACCTCCAAAGCATACATCCTTAAAATAAAAAATTCACAATAGATATTTTACCCAACTCACAATGACACATATCATTACAGTAAGAGTATTACTCGAAATTACTACCAACATAAAACAAACTAATCCTCTAATCTATCAAAAATTTTGAATTCCCACCAATCGGTCACTAAACACACTGACATGCTCCAGCACAATGATATGATAACAAAATTTAGTTCGCTCCCATCAAAAAGTTATGTATACATATTGTATACGTATTTAAAAAAACTAATGTAGAACCCCTACCACTAATTATTCTCACCACACTCCACCTAAATAAGTTCTTGAATAACACATTATCAATGTCCTCTCCTCAATATATGATTTCGCACCTTGATTTTATTATTTACTAACATATATATATTAAATAATTATATAAATAATGATACAAAAAATAACATGATCATCATGAACATAAAAAAACCATTTGAGCCTTGCTCATATTAAAATGACATCATGATACTTAATGAAACAACTAACCAGAATTATGAATGATACACCACCACCTAATCGGTCTCAGTGGATATAACCTCAAACATAGTGATATTTTTCACTATAACATGGATCCCACATCCCAAACTACTATAAAACCTTTCCAAATATAATAACATTCCAATAGTTTTAAAAGCACCCAAATTTAGACAACACGGTTGAGAAACCACAAACAAATATGAGTCTCTCAAATCCTTAAAATTATGTTAAAACCAATGGTCATCTCACATTTTCCTAAATCACATAATTGACCATAATTAATTAACTTTAAATTTTTAATAATAAAATGCTTTTTTGTGTCAACACCATTACATTAAATAAGGTGTATCACACCTTTTCATACTCATTTAACACCTAATCACACCGTATGAGTGATTTTCTGCAAAGCCATCAATATTCCTTGACCTAGCTCTAAGAAGTAGGAAAGGATAAGGTTTCATAGTAACAATCACAAGATTTATTAACATCACAAGGTTAGACACCCAACATGGGTCTCAAGAGACTAAACATTAATCCCACTTAACAAAACCACATGCCATGTACGAATAAAAAATGAAACACAATCCATCAATAAGGTTATCATAACCTAACACCTGGAGTCATGTCATCTTCCAACACACTCTCTATAACCTAGATATATCCTAATGATTCATTTGATGACATATCTAACATCCCATAAATTTTTGATCATACCTATCTAGATACTAATATCAATGGTCCATGATTAATTTTTGACCTTGTCCATCACAAAAATCCACACATGTAGATCCTCTAACTCAAAATCAAGGGAGGTGTCATAAATCGATTCATATAATGGTTCACATGGGAATCTATGATTAATAAAACGAAAAACCGAGTATGCACATAAAATATTGTTATATAATATAGAACATAAATAAAATCATTGTGAGTTTTATCTATACTATCTTATGCTCGCTTATCTAATTGAAACCTATCCAGGACTCACATGCATGTTGGTCACAACACCGGATAAATAATTGATGGGGAATTCATATCAATATACCTTAAATAATCCTTTATTCCTAAAAAATAACTAATCACATTTTACTAGAGTGTTGATAATATTATAATTAACATACACATAATCTACCCACTATTATTAACTAAAAGGTATCCACATGCTTGGGTATCAACCCTCACTTAGGCTACCTTATGCCATCATAAACCATCCGGAGTATAATCCAGAAAATAACTCATCTATTGGAATAAAAATCATCTCAACAGGATCTAAAGATGGAAGAATAATCATTAATATCTGTGACCTCTTTTATAGACCTTATCTCCTGAAGGTTAAAAAATAATGTAACCTTCCTACTTCAGTCGTAAATATTTAAGGCAGCTCGCTTTCCAATAGCCCATTTCATGTATTTTTAAATAGTTACATATTTATGACTATACCATGACACCCAATATAGGGTTTCAATCATCATCGGGAACCCACATACCAACGTAACACCTTAACGATTACCATCACATCCCAAGGTACATCAATGAAACTACCCCAAAGAAACACATCTAATAAATACTTCAAAAAATATAAATAGGTTATGTAATAGAAATTATTTCCCCATACCCAATCACACAAAAATATAGGACTCTCACTTCACTATGGGAAAGATTTATCCTAACTTACTCTTTTTTAGGCTAAGAAATATGTATTGAAATAACCTCATCAATTAAAAAGTGGGAATAACATAATCAAAATATAGGTCACATTTAGTATAATTCCACCATAAATTCATATTGAAAAAGGCTATATAAGTATCTATTAACACATTAAATAATCTTTACTTATATCATTATAAAGGCATGTAACCATAGAAAATCGTATGAATGTCATCTGAATCTTATGTGGA
This sequence comes from Viscum album, assembly GCA_963277665.1. Taxonomy (NCBI): domain Eukaryota; kingdom Viridiplantae; phylum Streptophyta; class Magnoliopsida; order Santalales; family Viscaceae; genus Viscum; species Viscum album. The sequence continues at coordinate 2,052,793,835 of OY728150.1, read as the reverse complement.
AATATGATTCATGAACATGAACCTCTTTCCACCCGAATCCAAGAGAAAAAATATTTTTTCAATAAACCCAGAAAATATACTTAGAATGATTAAAATAATGTTATTATAATAAAGAAATTCCATAAATAACATTCACAGCTCCCTAGTAACTCGGATTTCTGCTCATTTAGGCATTTCCATTGAAGAATACATAGTGTTCATACCACATTCCAACCAATATTATCTATATATACCATATAAAAAATAGTAATATATGAAAAATACGATATTGTGACTCTTTATGGCATCCAAAATTTGGTTCAACTTCACTATGACGGAATCAGGTGGCAGAAACCTCAAACATTCCTTCCCAGATTACAGAGGCTACCTACCAATAGTGTGAGTCTATGTATTAGGTGGGGAGGATATAACCTCTTGGTAGAGATAGATATATATCACATAGAAAGAAATACAACCAATAATCATCATAAGAAAAACTAATAAAATTATATATCGCAACTATAATCCATTAGTAAAAAATCATAATACCATGATGTAAAAAAATGGGTGGTAGTAATGTCATTTAGGAATATATATATGAATAAGATCTCATATGGGAATATCACATACCATAGAAAAAATAAATAAGTAAATTATGAAGATAATAGAAAAATTGGTATAGATTTTTTACCCAGTCCCATCTCTAAGCTCCTTCCAAGCTCTAAATCTCATCAATTGATAGTATAGTCTTATCTCATAACTAAAACATTAATCATGTTTTATGATTTGGTAATAAGGTTCTCAAGTATGGTGTGATCATATCTCAGTATTCTACCAACAATAGTGTCCCCAAAATATACAGAATAAGAAAGTACATGCATAGTGCGATATATTTATATTATAAGGATAATAGGAAATGGAAATAATTATAAAAAAATCATAGACTTGGGTACTAAATATCCACCAGGGTGTGACCATACCTGCTTCATATAATGTGGAGGTTACACAAAATGTATAACAAAAAATCCTATGGTTGATGGGGTAGTATATTCCCATGGTTGTAAAGTCCCATCTCAAGTATCTCAACCATCACATAATAATATATATACAATAAGAAAATTATCCATTTCCTATATGATCTCAGGTATAAGAAATCTTGTTAACTATGTACCAATATGAATATAAGTTAAAATTGAACCAATTATATAGAAATATGTCCCCATAAGCATCGTAACCCCTACTAAAAATAGTGATAATTCAACTGGGAAATTTGGACCCAGGTTTATATTGATCGCACCTAAATAACATCTTTATATAACCCATAAGAATACGTAGATCATGGTAGTGGAAGCTCAATGTCCATAATGATATCATTCCAATTACATATCTATCCTATCTCAAACTAATGTAATGGTGTCCCATATCTATAAAGATATGATCCCATCGATATTTTGATTACAAAACCAAAATGATAAAAGAAAATGGGGCAGCATCCCCTATTTACATGGCATCCCCCATGGGCATCCTAACCAAGGATTTTAAACAAAATAAGGGTTGTATTGTAACACCTCATAGTTTTAGTATGTTTCCAACATCAAACCAAAACAAAACCATGATACATTTTATTGAGATAAATATTACTATGGAAGATAAACATTAATACATTATAAGAATAAAATATATAACATTATTAATAAAAATAAAAGAGTAATAAATAAATAATAAAATAAAAACACTCCAAACCTAAAATGTTTATCCCTAATTTTTTCCATTAAGATCATTCTCTTTATTATAAAAATGTTGTTTGTTGGAGTGGATACTCATGTGGGGGTGAATTGAGTTCCAATTAAAATTTTTGTTAAAATATTGTCTCTTTAAAATCCCCCAATTTATAAAACAAGTTAAACTATTTTGAATTTATATATATTGTAAATGTTCACATAGCTTCTCAAAGAATTATTATGTCTCAATTAATTTAACCATAAGATCAAACTAACGTTTGAAACTAACATACTGATTTACAATGAGTGTAAACACATGCTAATTTAACTATCAATGTAGCATTAAAAATAGTTTTGTATTTCAATGTAATATCAGCAGAGTATAAAAGATATATGTAGTATACTTTAAACATAAACTATTGTTGCACAACAGATGTAACAAGGGGATTAGTCTCAAGCAGAGACTTAGTCCTCTCAAATATATATAAATTTGATCCACACCCTGGATCGGGGTTACAATAGTTTACACAACTGTCCAGGCCACACAGGGACCTCTACCACTGTTCATCGTGGGAACAAAACAAGTTCAGGCCACACAAGGACCTCCTCCATAGTTGACGTGGGTAAACATGAGTTAAGAGTTTCAGTGTGAGGATTTTGATATCCTCTAGTTCAGTGCAGGAGACAGTGTGTGTGTGAGATATACAGAGTACACCACACTGCTTGAAATTAAATAAAGAAGTCACTTAGAGGGAATAGATAAGAGTTTAGAAAGCTATAGGGATTAGAAATGTAGCTCTGGACTCATTAGATTTAGTAGAATTTCTTATTATTCCTTCTCTAGTTTTTCTGTTGAAGAGCAGAGTGTCGTAGTTTAGCTTGTGTTCTACAGGAGTGAAAATAATCTCTTGATTCATCGTGTGTTCTTCAGTGGTGTTGGATTTCACTCATGAGAGTTCTTGGAATGTCTTGAAATCTCCTTCTTGATCAGGATTGTTCTTTTTGTTCAGAACAGTGCTCTTGGGCGTATGTAAGTTCTTCTTTTTTTATCGTCACACTTGTGCACCACTGCTTACACTTGATACGTGTATTGCATCTCAATCTTCCTTATATTCCACTCATTCTGGAAGTAGGATTAATTCACATTTCATAGGTACGAGATATAGTTTCCTGACATGCCAACAACTATAATTATATAACATTAATAGCATTAAAAACATCAAATATGACCGTCAGCATTATTTAAATAATATTGAAAAAAAGTTAAGAAATGATGTCATAGTGATTATGTAAACGATTTCTTCTTCACGATATAGTTTTCACGGTATGTGGTTCACGGTGTCTCCATGTTATGGTGTGTTGCTCACGATGTCTGGGTCACAGTGGGTCCTTCACGGTGTTTGGGTCACGGTGTGTCCTTCCCGGTGTCTAGGTCACGGTGTGTCCTTCACGGTGTCTGGGTCACGGTGTCTCCTTCACGGTGTCTGGGTCACGGTGTATCATTCACGATGTCTAGGACACAGTGTGTCCTTCACGGTGTCTGGGTCTCGGTGTGTCCTTCAGAGTGTGTCCATACTTAGACAAATATCTGTATTTATACTTAAACAATAATTTACAGAATATGGATTAATCTTAATCAGTAGACAGTATGAGAAGTTGGAACATAAATATAATAGTTTGATAAAATAAGTGAGATTTGTGATCATGCATAAGACTTGTAAATAATAAAGAGAGTAATTAACATCAATAAGATTTGTTATCATTAAAACATGATGTGTAGTTATTATTGATACTGAAGAGTATTACCAAGATGTGTAATTAAGATTGAGATTAATTAGCAGGAATATGATTGGTGATCCTTAAAACATGATTAATAAATGAGGAGTCCAATAATCTCCCCCTTTTGGAGATCACAAATCATGTATAGTCAAAATATAAAATAAATGCAACATTAAATAAATGAGCATATTAGAATAGCAAAAATTAGAGAATAATATATTCGATAATAACATATCTCATTATAGTACTGATACTTGTATTGTTTCTCCCCCTTTTGGGATTATCAAAAAGTAGAGAGAAATGAGGGATACAGTGTATTTGTCATTGAAATGGTTCAGAATAAAACATACAGGATAAACAAAAACATTAAACAACAAGAGACATCTCATTAAAAAAGAAAACAGTCACTGGAGTCTTCAGGGATCGACTTTTTCCTTACCTTTATCAGTAGTAGGAGCTGGTGCTGATGTAGATGAAGTCATAGATGTAGTAGACAAAGAGGGTAAGGGTAGAACTTCAAAAAAAGATGTATCCAAAGTAGGAACAGTAGAATATCTAGGTTGTGGTTGGTCAAGAATGACTGGTCGGATCTGAGAAAGAGCTTGGCTGACTGACATGGCAGTTGAGGCTAAGGCATGTAGACTAGGTCTAAGGGGTGCAGCAGTTAGAGAAACTATAGCAGTACCCTTAACATGAAGATATGGATTCAGAAGATTGATGAAATCAGTAATGATTTCACCACCATATTGCATAGCCTTTTTAGAATCGTCCTTATTCTCCATTAATTTTTCCAACAATCTGGTGAACTCTGTAAGTTTCTGAACTTGAGCTTTAAAAGCTTGAGTTACAGGACGAATGTTTAGGTTTTCCACAAGATATCTAAAGTGATATTTTTTATCACTTTTGGAGGAAATCCATGTGAGATAAAAATCTATTTTCTTAGTGATCTTCTATTAAGCATTATTGGCTGTCTTAGAATGAATTCGAACCAAGTCCAATGCTCGATCACTGTTCTTAACCACTTTTGACAAAGAAGACAGATCCAAGCCACTTAACGCATTCTAAAGTTCTTCCATGATTATGGATCTCAGCAGAGAATCATCCAAACAAGGAACAGAAGGTTGACCTGAAGCAGGAGAAGCTTTTACAGATTCAGATAGAACTTTGAGCTGTTTGAGAACTTTTTGTAGGCATCTAGTGTAATCATCTTTGAGTTTATTCAGATTTTCTACAAGCTCCCTCATATGTTCTAGAATCTTGGTGTGTATTTTTCCAATATTTTCATCAAAAGATATTAGATATGGATGCAATTAAGACACAATTTCCCTAGAAAGGGTGTAATCAGTTGGCTCAGGAGAAGAATCAACAGGTGCAGGAGCAGAAGCAGGAGCAGGCACATGCTCTGATCTTGAAGACAGTTCTGATTGCAGGTTTTCCACCAAACCTTTAAAATTTTAAACATCAGTACTAAGAAACCGATTTTCAACCCTGACTTCTTGAATTTCACGGATCATCTTTGGTTGAATATGAAATCTAATATTTTCCAGCAGAATTGAGGCATCTTCTTGACATAAGTGAGTCACAGGACGAGGTTGAGTGGATAAAATTTTCTCAACACCATCCAAGATAGTCTCTCCAAAGACTTTCAAATCATCCTTAGTTACAAAATAATGATGCTCGGGTAAGGGTGCAGGTAAAGGTTGAGATTCCGGTTCTGGTTGTGGTTCAGAGTCATCTTCAGACATAGATTCTGATTTAGATTGAGGCTCTGGTTCTGGTACTGGTTCTAGATGAGCTACAGACATCAGTTAAAACCGGGAAAATGATCCATTCTAGTTGTAGTCACATTCTGTGACTCATTCACATCATAAAATCTTGGGAACTCATACCGAGTGTACACAAGATATGTGACATTAGGTTGAGAAGCTTTAGCAGATCCAGCTTCCATAATCTCAAGGTTTTGAGGTTCCTCCCCCTCAAATTGTACTTCCATTTCAGAGACTATAGGCTCAACAACATGATCAGGATCCAGAGGATCATCTCTAATATCTTCAGAAAACTCTTGCCTTCCCAACTGATAGGCAATTTCTATCCTCTCTTCAGCAGAGGGAATTATCTCGGGAACTGATTGTTCCACTGGTTGAGCTTCCAGACATGCTTCTTTCTCAACAGGGAGATCCTCTTCAACAAGATCTGTCTCTATGGTTGCTTTCTATTCTGAATTAGGAAATACCAATTTTCTTGCAGCATTAGGATTAGTTTATGGATTGACATCCTCACCAGAAGCAGTATATTCCTCTTCTCTCAAACCAATAGCAACTTCCTCTTCTTGAGGTATTTTAGCAGGGATAACCACAAGGACACCAACCCTTTCTTTTTCAACCGAAACCGTTTCCATTGGAGGTCTTCCAGCTTCTTCTCTAGGTGATTCATCATATATTACTTCCTCCTCTTCTTCTTCTTCTTCTTCTGAATACTCAGCCACTTCATCAGGTTCCAAACCAGGATCAGATAGATTCTTTGGTCTCCTTGGATAATCAACAAGATTAAACTTTTTATAGAGTTGATCATTATCCACAACCCACTGCTTATTCTAGGGGTTCCATCTTTTCTTCATCCTTCTAATGATAGGCATGGATAAAAAGAAATCAATGTCCTCTAACTTTTATTCATTCGGTCCAACCATCCCTTTGGCAACTAACATGGCTGAAATCATCCTTGAGTAAAATAGGGAGGTGGATTTGGAAGTGACTTTGATCAGCTCACAGATATGGTAAATAACATACTTTCATAGGTTGATCTTTTGGCCATTCTTCACCAAGTGAATCAGGAACACATCCTAATACTTCATTACAACAAAATACCTTTTTCTCAGAATAATCAAATTTTGAACAAATTTGAAAAGAATTCTAGTCTCCCCATCTAATTTAGCAGCTATGGCCCTTCGCTTGGTGCCATTTCCAGTTAGGATTTCCAAAGCATTCTCCGGATTGATGATATCATAAGATGGAGGAGGGTCTATCTGGTAGTCTTCACAAACTCTTTCATGTGGAAATATTAGTCATGAAGCCCATATCCATGAAGAGAAGGAACACTTCTGACCATTGATCCACCTGGTCACCATAACACTTTCTCCAAAATCAAAGGAAAACTTCACATATTTGTAGAATTGAGATACCAACCTCAGGTAAATCTGTCTATTTTGTCCAGAGAACCATTCAAGCCATCCTTTTTCTCTTAGTACATTCAAAACTAATGACTTTATAGACCAAAACCACTCAGGGCTAACATTTATTTTCAGGTACAATACTACGGCTTACTATGTTTGAGTTTAGAGGTCCTTCGGGAGCTATCCTCGGTATCCTTTTCTGTTTCTTAGAGTGGCGCTTCTCAGATGAGGGTGAAGATGGACGCTTCAACCTTGGCATCCACCGAAGCGTTGAGTGAGAGGGAAGAGAAGGTTTTTAAGAATGAGAAGGTTCATGAGAGAGCTCTGGTAAGGAATCGAATGAAACCATTATGTTTTATCATTTGGGAATGTAAAATGTCATAAAAACAATAACACGGGAAATCAAATAGCGGTGAAATAAAAATTACCGTGATACAAGTTAAAATAAGAGTATAAATAATATTCACGGTGAGACAGTGAGTAGGTATTACGGTGTGATGAAAAACAGTCATCACGGTGAGAGAGTTGGTGGTCTTCAATGTGCGACAATGACCATTCTGTGCAGTCACGGTGAGACAGTGACCATTCTATGCAGTCACGGTGAGACAGTTAAGTGACAGACCGTGAGTACAATGTGTTAACCTGTGAGACCGTAAGCATGAAACAGTAACTGTAAAATAGTGAGTTATGAATCCGTAAAGTAAAATACAGTAATGTATTGAGCTTTAAGATCAGTAAGATATATATTTATGATTAATCATACCAAATCATGTATGATGTAGTCTATTCTTTCAGAATTTAATGGTTTAGTGAATATATCAGCAAGTTGATATTCAAAACCAATGAATTCCAATGTGATATCACCTTTTTGATAATGATCCCTCAAAAAGTGATGTCTTACATCAGTATGTTTTGTCCTAGAATGAGAAACAGGATTCTTAGAAATATTAATAGAACTTCTGTTGTCACAATTTATTTTGACATGTCTGAAATGATATCCATAGTCTAGTAATGTGGGTTTCATCCACAAAATTTTTGCACAACAACTTCCAGTAGCTATGTATTCAGCTTCTGCAGTAGATGGTGCAACAGAATTTTGTTTGTTACTACACCATGATACTAGTGATTTGCCTAAAAGATGACATGTTCCAGAGGTTCTTTTTCTATCTATCTTATATCCAACAAAATCACCTTCAGAATAACTAACTAGTTCAAATGATTGTCCTTTGGGATAGAACATACCTAAATTGGTAGTATGCTTGAGGTATTTGAAAATTCTCTTTACAGCATTTAAATGTGACTCTTTAGGGTTTTCTTGAAAACGAGCACACATACACACACTAAACATAATATCAGGGCGATTAGTATTCACGTAGATTAGACTTCCAATCATTCCTCTATAAGTGGTTTGATCAACATATTTACCATCCTCATCAAAATCCAACTTACCGGTGGTACTCATGGGAGTGTCACTAATTTCTGTGCTATCCAATCCAAAATGTTTTAAAAGATATCTAGAATATTTACATTGAGTTAAAATAATTCCATCATCATTTTGACAAATTTTAAATCGATGAAAGAATTTGAGTTCACCCATTAATCTCATTTCAAATTCATTTTGCATTATTTTTGAAAAATCTGTACATAGGGAATTTCTTGAAGATCCAAAAATAATATCATCTACATAAATTTGTACAACTAAAACATCTTTAGACATTTGTTTTATAAAAAGAGTAGGGTCGGGTATACCTCTTGTAAAACCTTTAGAAATTTGAAAAGTACTTAATCTATCATACCAAGCTCTTAGAGCTTACATTAAACCATATAATGATTTTGATAATTTGAAAATATTATTTGGAAAATGAGGGATTGAGAATCCATGTGGTTGTTCAACAAAAACATCCTCAGAAATATATCCATTTATGAATGCACTCCTGATATCCATTCGATATAGTTTGAAATTTAGATGTGTAACATAAGAAAGTAAATTCCTAATAGCATCTAATATGGCTACAAGAGCAAAATTCTCCACATAGTCAATTCCATCCTCTTGAATATAGACTTGTGCAACTAGCCTAGCTTTGATTCACCTATAGGTTCGTGTTCCATAATAGCAGATTTTGGAATATGTCCAGAACTGGATGTTTTTCCAGCAGGTTCTTTAGATTTATCATTAAGGTTCAGAATACTCAAATCTTCCTCAAGATTTTCAAGTGAGGTTTTAGGCTCATGTGGATCAGTTTCATCAAACATGATGTGAACATATTATTCAACATATTTGGTTCATTTATTAAAGACTCTACAGGCTTTGCTGGTTAAATAATATCCTAAAAATATTCCTTCATCACTCATAGAAGCAAACTTATCAATATTATCTTTTGTATTGAGAATAAAAACTTTGCAGCCAAAGTCTCTAAAGTAACTAACTATAGGTTTTCTATTATTCCACAACTCATATAGGGTCTTCATTAAGAACAGGTCTAATTAAGACTCTATTAATAATATAACAAGCTGTGTTAAAATCTTCATCCAAAAAGTAAATAGGTAGGTCATATTCATTAAGCATAATTCTAGCAATTTCTTACAGGGTTCTATTTCTTCTTTATACTACACCATTCTGCTGAGGAATCCTAGGAGAAGAAAAGTTATGATTATAGCCATTGTGTGAGCAATAGGATTCAAATTCATGAATTTCAAACACACAGCTATGATCACTTCTTAGAGTTTCAATCTTAAGTCCACTATGTTTTTCTACAGACTTGGAAAATTTAACAAAATAAGAACAAGATTCACTTTTTTGAGCTACGAAGTATACCCATTTATATCTAGAAAATTCATCTACTAGGACATAGACATAGTACTTCCCATTTAACCTATAAACTCTATATGGTCCAAATAGATCCATGTGAACCAATTTGAGAGGTTGAGAAGTTGAGTCTTCTTTATTTGGATTGAAAGAGATTTTGTGTTGCTTTCCCTTTTGACAGGGATTACACACTTTTTCATTTGGAAACTCAAGTTTGGGAAAGTCTCTAACTAAGTTCTTCCTAGTTAGCTTCCTATGTGAGTGTATATTAGAGTGTCCTAATATCCTATGCCACAACCACGACTCTTTATGAAATTCATTTAAACATGTAATATTTTGTTTAGCTAAGGAATTTAGATCAACCACATATACATTTTCATTTCATATAATAGAAAATACTAAAACATTTTTAGAATTAAAAATATTACAAGAATAATTTTCAAACATGACATTAAAACAATCATCACATAATTGAGAAATACTTAATAGATTATATTTAATTCCAGCAAAAAAATAAATATTTAGAAATTAAAACAGAATTAGTGTTACCAATTTGGCCTAGGCTGATGATCATTCCTTTAGAATTATCACCAAAGGTGACATAGCCTCCATCAATGTTTATTAAACTCTTGAAACATGAGTAATCCCTAGACATATTTCATGAACATCCAATGTCCAAATACCATGTCCTCATTTGGGAAATCTTCAAGCAGGTTTCCTACAAAACAGTTTTAGATAGAGTATTATTTTAGTACCCATATCTTCTTGGGTCGAGACATGTTAGAAATCAATGATTTTGGCACCGAAATTTGTCTTATAGGTCTCATATAATTTACAGATCAATAGATTTTGAAAGATAAACACTATTTTATTTATAACTATGTGAATAACTAGTTGAAGCATATGGATTTCCAGAACTAGAACTAGCAGTATTCTGTCCAGATTTAGGAATAAAGCTATTCATTGTAAACTGTCTTTGTCCAGGTTTGTAGCCTATTCCAGTAGTGTATTTTGGTGCCACTTGATTTCCTAGCATTTGAGTTAGTGTATCCTTTACATATGTGAACATCTCTAAGTCCTTTCTAAGTTGCTCATTTGACATTTTCAGTTCAGCATTTTCCTTTAATAGTTGAGCTTTCTTCTCTTTTTCAATAGTAAGTTCAGTTTTAACAGTAGTAGTAAGAGCATGCTGTTTATTTAATGATTTGTATTTATCCTTAAGTTCATTGCATGTCTCCTCCAGCATATTACAATATTCAAATATTTCCTCACTATTCATATTTTCAGAATCTGAATCAGATTCTGTATCATCTCCAGAATAATAAGAATTTAAAACAGAAGCATCTAAGGTTACCTCATATGTGTTTGTCATGAAACACATGTTGGCATGATTTGTTTTCAGAATCAGACATTTCAGATTCACTTGTGCGGTCTTCAGAATCACTCCAGGTAGCCTTCATATCTTTCTTGTACTTAATGTCATAGTAATCATATTTCTTCTTGAATTTTAGCTTTAGATAGACTGCTTTAATGTGTCATTTTCGTTTTCACTCGTAGAAAAAAACTTCATCACTTTTATATGACTTTTTCCAGTCCTTTTCCAATTTCCCTTATTGTCATAATTTTTTTGTAATTTGATTTTATGAAAAATATCTTCTTCCTATTACATTTCTTAAACCTTCTGGCAATCTCAGCCATTTCAGCATCACTATCAGAGTCTGAGGTTTCACTTTTTGAACTGTCAGTTTGTATTTGAGCTTTTTCTTTTTCTTTATTCATTGAAGCAGTAGTCTTGAAAGCCACTAATATTAATTTTTTTGGTTCATCCTCTTCCACTATATTCATCTTGAGTTCTTAACCATTCATCATAAGCTTACCAATGAGTTATTTGATAGGTAGAGCAACAATGTCACATGATTCTCTGATTGAAACAGATGTGCCCCTCCATCGGTCTGGTAAACATCTCAGTATCCTCATAATTTGTTCCTTTGATGGAACAACTTTACTGAGTGAATTCATTGTATTAACTATCTCATTGAACCTGAGATACATATCAGAAATAGGTTCATCAGTTTTTATTTCAAAATTATCATATTTAATAGTATATATATTAAATCTCATTTCTTTAACATTGGTTGTTCCTTCATGAGAAACACTTAAAGTATCCCAAATTTCAAAAGCAATTTTACAGTCTAAAATTCTGTTGAAATTTTCATCTCTTAAAGCACATTACATGGAATTCATAGATTTATAATTATTATTGTAGGTAGTCTTTGTAGGTTCATCCCATGTTGTTCTTTCGGTTTCTGGAATTTTATATTGAGATTCTATAGAAGACCAAATATCAAAACCCATGCTTTTTAAATGAAGTTTCATTTTAATCTTCTACTGAGAAAAGTTTGTACCATTAAAGAAAGGTGTCCTATTAGTAGCATCACCCTCTAGTATATTGTCCATTGCTAGATTTTAGAAAGTATAATTAAAGAGAAAATATTTAGAACTAACAGAAATTTAACATCTTAAAAGATCCAACTAACATCACACTTGAAAAAAATATTATATAAAAAAACAACCTCTGATACCAAATGTTGGTCGGAGTGGATACTCAAGAGGGGGGTGAATTGAGTTCCAATTAAAATTTCTGTTAAAATATTGTAACTTTAAAATCACCCAATTTATAAAACAAGTTAAACTGTAGTGAATTTATATAGATTGTAAATATTCACTTAACTTCTCAAATATTGACTAGGTCACAGTTAATATAACCATAAGGTCACACGAACTTTTGAAACTAACCTACTAATTTACAATGAGTGTAAACAATTTCTAATTTACCTATCAAAGTAGCTTTAAAAATAGTTTTGTATTTCAAATTATTGGCAGCGGAGTATAAAAGATATATGTAGTATAGTTTAAACTTAAACTAAATATGCACAACAGATGAAACAAGAGGATCAGTCTCAAGCTGAGATTTAGTCCCCTCAAATTTATATAAATTTTATCCACACCCTGGATCAGGGTTAACAATAGTTTACACAACTGTCCAGGCCATGTAGGGACCTCTACCACTGTTCGTCATGGGAAACAAAACAAGATCAGGCCACAAAAAGACATATTCCACAGTTGACGTGGGTAAATAAGAGTTAAGAGTTTTAGAGTGAGGATTTTGATATCCTCCAGTTCATTGTAGGAGACAGTGTGTGTGTGACATATACAGAGTACACCACACTTCTCGAAAGTAAATAAAAAAATGACTTAGAGAGAATAGATAAGAGTTTAGAATGCTCTAGTGATTAGCAATGCAGCTCTGGACTTGTTGGATTCAGAATAATTGCTTCTTTGTCCTTCTCCAGTTTTTATGTCGAAAAATAGAGTGGTGTAGTTTAGCTTGTGTTCTATAGGAGTGAAAATAATCTCTTGATTCGTCGTCTGTTCTTCAGTGGTGTTGGATTGCACTCATGAGAGTTCTTGGAATGTCTTGAATTCTCTTTCTTGATCAGGATTGTTCTTTTTGTTCAGCACAATGCTCTTGGGTGTATGTATGTTCTTCTTGTTGTATCGTCAACTTGTGCACCACTCCTTACACTTGATACATGTACTGGATCTTAATCATCCTTATATTCCACTCGTTCTGGTAGTAGGAATAATTCACTTTTCATAGGTACAATATACGGTTTCCTGACATGCCAACAACTATCATTAAATTACATTAATTTCATTAAAAACATCAAATATGACCGTTAGAATTATTTAAATAATATTGAAAAAAATTTAAGAAAAAGTGTCCTAGTGATTATGTAAACGATTTCTTCTTCACGGTATAGTCCTCATGAAATGTGGTTCATGGTGTCTCAATGTCACGGTGTGTAGCTCACGGTGTCTGGGTCATGGTGTGTCCTTCACGGTGTTTGGGTCACGGTGTGTCCTTCAAAGTGTCTGGGTCACGGTGTTTCTTTCACGGTGTCTGGGTCACGATGTATCCTCCATAGTGTCTAGGTCACGGTGTGTCCTTCACGGTGTTTTTCTCAAGGTGTGTCCTTCACGGTGTGTCCATACTTAGAAAATATATGTAGTTATACTTAAACAGTAATATGCAGAATATGGATTAAGCTTAATAATTAGTGTGTAAGAGAAGTTGAAACATAAATATAAAGTCTTGATAATATAAGTGAGATTTGTGAACATGCATAATACTTGTAAATAATAAAGAGAGTAATTAACATTAATAAGATTTTTTATCACTAAAACATGATGTCTAGTTATTATTGAGACTGAATATCATTAGCAAGATGTGCAATTAAGATTTAGATTAATTAACATGAATAGGATTTGTGATCATTAAAACATGATTAATACATGAGGAGTCCAACAAAATTTAAAGAAGGAACGTAGTATAAATATAATACACATGTCTATAGAGAAGTAAATGAATAAGTTGAATGATTTTAGTAATATATATATTGAAATATATTAGATATAATTGTGAATATTATATATATGTTTCTTGGGAATATGTTCATTGGATATATGATCATTGTATATATAGCCATTGAATATATGGTCATTGTATATATAGCCATTGAATATATGGTCATTGTATATATGGTTTTTGGGAATATATATACCCAAGATTGTGTGGGTTTGGGAGCTCTCCCTCAATGACGATGGAAGTGTGTAGGGTTTCATGTGACTATGATTATTCCACACTATATGGGATCTATTATGTTATCTAGAAGGCCTCTCTATGAGGTACATTGTGTTTTCTCCATGATCCATGTAACCCCTTTTAATATTGGTCATGATTTTTTTATAGCTCCACATAGTGTAATGGGCCCCCTGTCTGATGTGGAGCCTCCTCCCATTAGCGGATATTTCAAGAAGTTAGAGCTTGTTAATGAAGAATGAAAAGAGGATATTAATGTAACACCATGAAATATTTAAAAAAAATTATTCGATATAACATGTGAAACAAAAAAAAGATCTTAAAAAAACTCGAAATATATTTCTTTAAATTTGATCTCTTCGATAGCTTGAAGAATACATAACCTCGAGTCTAAATGAACAATAATATAGTATACCATAATAATAAAGCCTTTAATTTGGCAGGTATGAATAGTACTGAATAAATTATGAAAAAAATATGGTTTAAACTTGTATAAAAAAATTATTTGGTTATCTATTATTTATAAATAAAATAATCATCATATGAAAGAAAATGAATTTTTTTTTGAATAACTGTATGTTTCTAAAAGATATATTATTCATGATTTTCACACATAATTTAAAATTAATTTTTCAAAATTTTTGAAATTATATTTTATAAAAAGAACATAATTTTTTAAATTATCATATCAAAATTATGTTTGGTTGATTTTTTGGGATTATTCAGAATTGTTTTATTTATTAACTAATAGTGATAATATTGAATTTTATTGAAACCCACATTTCTGTAAATTATTTACAAAGATAAATTATATTCTAATTTTTTTAAAATTATAATTTGTATAATTATATTAAAATTTAACAAATTTAGGTCATTTGAATCAATTTCATATTAAATTTAACTATAAAAACCATCTGTTATTATGAAAAGTTTCTATTTGGAAACACGTTTTTTCATCTTGTTTGTGAGTATAATTTTTTATTGTATTCTTCCAATTATATGAATTGGATTTAGAAAAATAGATTCCATATCTTTTATCAGCATAATTTATCTTATATAATCTGGTAAAAATATATTTTTACCATAATAAATAATAAAAATAGTAAAAATTAAATACTACGGTTAAGGTAAAAACTGATTTATTGGGGGTTAAACTAAAATGATGAGGGTTAAAATAACCTATAAACTTGATCAAAACCCATTTTATTGACATATTTGGACCTCATATCATATAAGATTAGATAATGACCCATTTTGATGTGCTTTTTCTTGATAATAACATGGTTTTATTTGACTCTTTTAAAGCATTCCATGTGTGTCCTCACCCCCACTTATAAAAGGCCACCTTCTCTCCTACCCTATTCACAATTACAAAGACATTTGGTTCAGTTAATACCTACCGAAATAAATTATTTACCCCCAGAGAAACATATTATATCCCTTGGTTCATCATAAATCCTTCATAGTAAGCATTTTGGTGAAAACCTAATGAACTTTTCATAAGAAGAGGTATCATTCTTAAACGAGCATTTTTTTTTGTTTCTTCTATCACCTCAAAAAAATCTTATTAAAAAATTATTATATAATAAAATCATTATACTAATTATATTTTGATTTTATTATGTTATTTTCATGACCAATATACATATCGTATTCCATCAAATGTCAAACGAAACTATCAATCGTGTGTACGATGGACTACTACCTCACGAACTGATATTATTCATTTTCCATAAAAAAATTTAATGATTGATATAATGATATATTTATCTAGATTATAAAATATTTTATGATATTATTATACTTATTTAATTATAATATCACATATATCTTCTTACTTTTAATGTCATTTGAAATTTCATAATATCGGCCATGTGTGTGGAGGACTATTGCCTCATGAAGTGATGTGGTTCATTTTTAACTTACACTTTACATGTAATATAACAAGGATAAATTTAATTATTTATGTGATATATATGAAATTATATTAATTCTTTATATTTAATATATTACCTAATTTTTTACCCTTTCATGCATTAAGGAAGTGATAAGGTCGCTTGTGTGTACAACCGACCTGCTATCTCCACAAAGCAATGTGATATATTTTCCATGTTCAAATTTATATAATGATTCTAAAATTTTATATGCTGAAAAAAATAAATTGTTTAAATTAATATCATTTTTTATATGATGTAACTATATAATATTCTTAAGAAACAAAACTTAATGTTTAAACATGCATGGGAAAACAAGGAATTTAACACTCAAAATAATAGTAATAGTGAAATACTATAAAACAAATGGGAGATAATATGTCATAAAAGTATAATATAGGATATTATAAATATGATTATTATTATTTTAAAAATTAATGAAAATATGTAAAAGTTTTATAAGAAGTTAAATCATGTTCAATCAAAAGGAAGCGTAAGGTAAGGGACTTCGTCTCAATTTCCCTTCATTGAGGAAAATTAAAATTTTATGAACAAAACTTATTTTAAATAATGTATATAATTTCAATTTAACCTGTAATATCATGATTCATTAATAATTCATATTATTTTAATTTTATATTTGAATTATTTCATCCAAGGGGATTTCACTTAAAATTTACTATGTGTTCATGTATTTCATAACTCAATTTATTTTTATTGGGCTATATAACTTTTTCATTTCCATTTCTATTATATGATTATGAGTGTATTGAATTTTTAATATATTATGTCTTATATCCAATTGTTTTATTTTTATTTACATTTGATATATATAACCAATTCATTAGTTAATTCTCACTTCAATATTATGGTATTTGTAAGGGTTTATTTCACAATCTCATTTTAATCGGGATTGTTTATGCTTAAATTTACATTGAAAGAGATTAATTAATAATTTATTAATGAAACAAATTAATTTTATTTTACTCTACTTATTAATTATTTTTTAATTTCATATACCCATTTTTTCCACTCTTTGGAACTTAAAATGATTGATAAAAAATTAATAAAATATGACATCATTTCTCTCATCGATTGAAAATCCTTCTTCCAAAACCATGTTTTATAAAAATGATTTCAAAAATGATTTTAAAATTATTCATATGATATATGAAATAAAATTTTACCCTTGTTTTAATTCTTACAAAAATATTAAAGTAATCTTTATTTCATTTTCTAGACAATGCATGTAACACCCCATGATTTTATGATATTTTTTTTAATTTCTCTTATATCATCTATTTTACGCTACACCAAGATTATCTTGCGCTATACGCAACACCATATTAGCTTGCAGTATACGCAACACTATTTTTGTATTGTGTTACGCACAATTTCAAGTTCGTTTGATAGTAGTTAATCTACACAACGTTGAGTGTGTGTATATATATAAATATATATATATTCAAAGTATAAATGAAATATGGTTGTATTCTGTTATATGCAACAATAAAGGAGTCTATCAATACATGCAACAGTGACTTGTGTTGTGTTACATGCAATCATGACCTTCCTCGATAGCGTGTGTAGTACGCAACACCGGGTTTCAGTAAACAACGATATATTGTTATAATATTATTATGGACTAGATGCTATGAATAGTATTAACTACGTATTGAATTTCATAACATTTTTATTCATCTTACACATTTTCTAGAACATGGTACGAGTAAGTATTTTTTTTAAAAATGTAGTTTTTCCACCTTTTGATGGCGCACCCACATTAAATCTTGTTTTTGATGGGATTATAAGTTAAATTTGACAAAATAAAATTCTTCTTTGGAATCAGTATATAAATGTTTACTTAGGATGTATTTTTCATATTATTCTGATAACTTTCATATGATAATGAATAGTAAAAACACGCTATATTTAAAAAAACAACTTTTTTCATCGCATTAATTTATATGGTTATATGATAATATTTACTATTTTTAAAGTATAAATAGAATATATTTTTATAATTTAATATAATTTAAGTCATTATCATTGATTTTACATTGAATTAATAGGTACAATCATTTCAATCTTTAGCAATGTTTAATTTTTTAAAACTCGTTTTCTTAACAACGAGATTAATTTTAAATTAATTTCTGCAACTTTTTTTAATGAATTTTGAAAAATGGATTCCTTATTTGGAATCAGTGGGTCCAAATTATGTTAATAGGCTACTTTTTATTTTTGGTCATTATGAATAGAAACTACGTTAAATTTTATTAGGTAAATCCCGTAATTAAGGGTAAATACAATATTATACAATTACCCTAACACTTGTCTTAACATAATTGGATGCTTATATTTCGTCCTAATGCATATTTGGGTCGAAATGGAATCCATTGGAACCCATATATAGGTGATTAATACCTTTATTATATTTTATTTAAAGGAAAGTGAAAAATGTTTCACTCAACTTTAATAATTAATGTATTTATAATATAAGTTTATACAGAATATAAAATCGGTTATAAATACTCCTTTGAAAGATAAAATGATTTTATTTATCATGATAATTTATTTATAATTTTTAAAATATATTTAATTACCTTAATAGATTATACATTAATGATGCAGAAATTATTTATTTAGTGAAAATTAAGTAATATAGTTTTTATTGAAATAATAATACCCATTAAAAGACTCACAAACCTGACCAAAACTTACTGGTAGTGTATATATACACGATAAACATCCAATTACCAAATATATGACTGTTTGGAGTCTTATAAAAGTGAATATGACAGTTATATTATTTTATTTTAAATGATGTCAAAGATGTCGCCTTCATAATTTAATAAATATATCATTTTAAAAGATGGGTGTTTTAGAATATAAATCCAACCAAAATTATTATTATGAAATATATTAGATTTATATTCATCATAGTATTTTATTTTAATTTTTATGCAACATATAAGTATATTTAATAATTATACAAAATGTTGTAGAAATTATTTTATTAAGAGAAGTATCAAATAAATGGTTAAAAAAATAGTAAAATAAATATTATATGAACTATTTAATGTTCTCCACTAATTATCAAGATTACTATGACATGTTAGTAACCTATTAAATATTTTATTTAGAATATATCTTCTATGTGGATTTTATTTAAATTCACATAAATGAATAGTGTCAATATTGACACTATTGTTATTTTATAAAAATAACATATTATTAAATTGTTAAAAAATCAGAAAAATATTTAAAAATAATAAATTTAAATTTATATAGTCTAAAATTTCAAAATGTATCCAATTATGGAAAATTAACAACACATAAGTGATTATTTATAATCATTTAAAATTTAGAATTTTATTACCCCAAATAAAATTAAACAGATTAAATAAGGAAAAATCAAAATAATGAGGTTTAAAATAAGATCAAAACATGTCTAAATTGGATTGGTTGATGATATTATAACCCCATATCATCTAAAATTCGAATTGATTAATTTTTTGGAGGTTTTTATATGGGGTTTGAATTTATATTAAACTAATAGTTTTGAGGATTCCAAAGGTGCCCCTCTCCTCCATTATAAAAGGGCACCTCCTCCCTCTCATCTTTACACAACTTTGAGCATTCAAGCTCAGCCAAACCCTGATAATTTCCCTTCTAAACTTCCCTATAAATATTCTAGAGGTCTTTTTTTCTTAAAAGACCAATTTTAGTTCCCTTAGAAGAGGTTTCAAAGAGGCCTGTCGAAGAAGAGGTAATATTCGTTACCGATTCTTTCAAATTAATTTATTCTTCTACTTACTCTTCTTTAGTTGTTTCATTATGAAGTATTATTATAAATATCACTCATATAATGATATTTTATTATTCATATGAAAAAATCCCTAATCCATATTCAATCTATCCTACGGAAAATGAAATCATTGAGTGTGAGTACGTACAGAATATCGTCTCCACGACGTGGTGTTATATGTTTTCCAGCACCACCTTACTTGGATGGGTATAATGGTGTAATGAATAACTCTATGTGATTATTTTAATGTGATATTGATTCTGAAATAGTATACATAAACTTCAATACAATTCCACAATCATGGTAATGACATCATCACTCGTGCATACGTACGGACTACCGTATCCACGAACGCGATAAGATTCATTCTTCCTATTAACCATTCATGAATGATTATAAAGAATATATAATGAATAATAATGAAATGTATTACATAATTATTCTACTGTATTCATGTATATATATATATGTATTTCATCTTTTTAATTCCATCCAATTCAATAATGAAATGAAAACAGTGTTCATGCGTATGTACGACCTACCGTCTCCATGAACAATGTATTTCATTCAATTTAACAATATGTCATATATATGTATATGCTGACTATTTTTTAGATATAAATCAAGTTTTAAATTCTGAAATTAAGTAAATCAGTATATGGGTAATAATATCAATAACAACAAGTCGAAACACGTACGATAAATGAAACACTTTTAACCAAAATGTTGCTTTAACATGTATTTACAAAATAACGGGTAATATAAAGTCATTAGTGAACCATATATGATATAATAAAAATTAATATGATTCTGAAATAAGACAGTGACATTATTTAAATCATTATACAAGAGTTTCAGATACGTACGATGCATATTGGACCTAAGGTGAGGGATAAATTTTCCAATCTCGTTTTTATCCGAGATTATTTATTCGCAAGTATTTACTAGGGTTATTATTATTAGCCATGTAAATGTTTTATAAAAATGTTTTTATGTATGATTAAATTACTTTTTACCCATTTTTTACTTTTACTACATGTTATGTAAGGAATATTTCTTTTGTTTACGTTACGAGGTACTTTTTTGAATTTTCTAGCAGAAGTACTAGAAGAATGTTTTTTTACTTATACGACCTGAATGGATTTTTAAAAAATTATTTCCATGAATCTTCCTTTACAAGTTTTCGTGTTAATTTTTAATAATATTCTTTTATTTTAAAATTGTATAAAATTTTAAGAATGGTAAAATGTTTTTGAAGTAGAAAGGATATTTTCCTCAATAATGGATTTCAAGTGTTTTCTCAAGATTATTTTCCACCTAAGATAATATGGGTTTCTATTTCAATTCCTATTTTTACATTGATTTGATTATGTTATGATGGATTATTTTTATTATGTCCTTTTATTTTATATGTATTATGTTATGATGGAATTATGTTTAAGAATCTCATTCTATTACATGAGTTATGCTATGATGTATGATTTATGATTTTGTGGCACATGAAAGAATGATTTCATTATGAGATGGGTGGTATCTATATCTCCCTCCAATTCATTGGGTAATGATTTATATCTCATGTGAAAGACATGGATGGAATGGAATGTTAATCTGGTTCAGTGATATAGGACTGTAACGAGGAGTGAACTCGGTTCAGTAAGGGACTGCATCCACTAAGATAGTCTTGACAGTAATGCCTTGGCGACTATTGAAATCATATCATGTGCTTGGTGTTTTTCCACAATTAAAAGTTTTATTTCCAATATATTTTATCATGATTGATGTTCTATTATGATCTATGCCTTACATACTGCCATGTTTTATGCCATTTCTCAAGATTTCAATGTTTAAACATTATGTTCATGTTTTTATGTTCAAATGTATATGGTTTGTTTTATTTTCTCCATGATTACCCTTAGTGAGCCTTTGACCTCACCCTTTATATGTTTTCCTTTCCCCGAGATATAAATAAATGTTTTAGGTAAAAAACAAAAGGGTAAGATCATTATAGGAGATGTTGAAGATCATTCACCACGATTAGAAGATTATGTTCCGAGTTTCAAAGACACTAAACTATTACGGTCCTTTTGTGTTTGTTCTTGTTATGTATTAAGTATTCCGAAAATGCAATGTAATGTCCATGTACGTCAAGCTTCGAGTCTCTACAGTTGGTATCAGAGGAAAGGATTAGTTAACCTTTGGAAACGTGGATGGACAAACTTTAGTGAGATCCCTAGAGATATTTCTAATGTATGACTATGGATATCCCTATGGTTAATGATAAGTATAGGTTATATTACTAGAATTATGGTAACGATATTAGAATTAATCTTAGATGTTAGATATTGACGTTACTCCACCGTTATTATGATTTTTACCTCTCACGCTATTCTATTTGGGTTTTAGAATATGGTTGTAACCCGAAGGAACCGTGTTGATAAATGCAATGTAAAATGCAATGATTGTCCTCTTGAGAAAACTAATGATATGGGAGATGGAGTGAAAAATCTTTTTTCTATACTTACAAAGCTATGAATCATTCTATACATCTGAATAAGCAGAGAAGGGAACAATATTCTATTGAGTCCTTCATGAGGCAACGTCCACCTTCATTAAGTGGGTCTTCTGATCCACTTGTTTCTGAACAATTGATCAGTACCATTGAAAAGATATTTTCCATACTTCGCTGTTCGGATCATGAAAAAGTCATTCTGGCTATTTTCAATTTAGAAGGTGAAGCAGATCAATGGTGGACTCTAATTAATAATATGAGGCCCTGATATGAAATTGAATCCATGGAATGGGATGAGTTAAAGAACTTATTTTTCAATAAGTACTTCCCTCATATCCTTCGTATAAAGATGGAAAAGGATTTCCTCGAGAATAAGAAAAAGGATGATGAATCTATTGGTATATACGAAGAACATTTTACAAGTATTGCAAGGTATGAATCTAGATTTATCATCCAACATGAAAGTAAAGTTGATCGATTCTTTAGTGGCTTAAAACCAAGTCTTTGAAGGGAATTATCTATAAGAGACTTCAGTAGCTATGAAGAAATTTTGTGTTGTGCTATCAAGGTAGAAATGGAAGTTGGTATTACATATTCATCTCATGGTTTTGACAAGAAATGAAAGATGGAGTTCAAGGAGAAATCTCAGAATAATGGTGAAAAAAAGATGAATGTTTCTTTATGCTCAATGTGTGGAAAAAAGCATGGCGTAGATTGTCTTAAAGGGACTATAAAATGGTTTATGTGTGGAAAAGAATGTCACCGAGCAGCTGAGTGTCGATGTAATGGAAAAGGGTTGATAATGATGCAAATAAAGAAAAGACTGTAGAGAACGCACCACCAACACTTCAATGATTCAAGTGCAATGAAATGGGGAATTATGATAATAAATGCCCTAATCCAAGAGATAATGATGATCAACGTGAGCAACCTCTTAAGGAAATGGAAAAAGGGAAGTCACATGTGATCACTATTAGCAATGTTGAGTATGACAACAATATGGTGGAATGATTATGTGTTTATGTAAAGGGATTCCAAATTAATGTTGTGGAATCTCATATATAGTAATTGTGGAACATTGGAATATCTATGTAATGGTTTGTTGTGGTTTTTGATAATTATATGGTACCAGTAACCATGAAAAGTGATTCAAATATTTTGGAAAGCATATGATATGCGCATAATGAAGGGATAAAGAGAAAATTAAATGGTTGATAGTATTAATGAGCCCATGACTGATATGAGAACAAAGTGATATCATGGTTTGAGTATATTGAATTTTTGGGATTTTGGTATGTGGAAAGAGTTAACTTTTGACAACAATCATGCTTTCACTAAGGTTATATGGTAATTAATGTATCAAAAAAATACTTGATTAAGGTATTCACATGTTTGGAATGTTACCAAGAAGATATATCTTATGATATATGGGGGATAAATGATGCAATTCACTTGATTTTTGTGTGACATATATAGTAATTGTTTTCTTTATACTATGAGCTTGGACATATGTATTTTAGATAAGCCTAAGGATTGGAATGAATTAAGATAGTATTGTTTATGGCTATATCTTTTTTCAAAATTATTGCAGGAATGTTATAATAGTGATGTTTTAGGAAAAGGTCAACCCATAGGATGGTCGACAACCCATCGCGTCAGACAAGGCTACAGGAATTGAACCCACAACCAAAGTGAAACAGGACTTTAGTGCCAACCACTGGCCTATAGGGAGTCCCTGGTTAGTAGAAACTAGTTTTATTTTATTATGTGGTATAATAGATGAAGTATAAGTTCATTTTTGGAGTCATATACGATTAACCTCACCATAAATGGACTTATGTATATTTGATAACCTTTTCTATCCTTTTGATTGAAACATATGGAATGACACCTCATTCAATAACATGATCTTTTAACTCTTCACGAATAACAAATTCAACATCATTTCTTTAAGGGATGAAGTATAAATTGTTCTAGGCACGAACAACAGTGAGATTATACCAAATTCATGTATGTATTTCTTTTAATTCATCAACTTTAGAGAAATGATCTTGAAAACCAAAAATATTGTCCTAGTTCCCTCATATCTGATGAATCAGATGGTCCCTTAGATCATCACAAATTTATGGCTTTGTAAATGTTGGCTTTATCATAGCCATGTCCTCTAACACTCTCCACCATAACATGATGGTTAGATTTCACTTCAATATACATATTTTCACCTATGTTATCCTATGTGGAAACCCAACGATTAGTTAATTTTGGTAACCTTTACATTTCATACTTTAGTTTTTTTTAAAAATATTTGATATTCCTTTTTACGATGTGGGTTTCTATGAAATATACTCTCATGTAATAAACCAATTATAACCTCACCGAATTTCAATGGAGAAATTCATTTTAAGTGGGGAAGAATGTAACACCCAAAGATTTTATGAGATATAATCTTTTTAATATTCTTTATATCTTCATTTGTACGCTACACCAAGATTATCTTGAGAAATACCCAACACCATATTAGCTTCCAGTATACACAACACTATTCTTGGATTATGTTACACACAATTTCATGTTCGTTTGATTGTAGTTATGCTACGCAACATTGAGTGTGTGTATATATATAAATATATATATATATATATATTAAATGTATAAATGAAATATGGTTGGATTATATTATATGGAACAACAAAGGATTCTCTCACTACATGCAACCCTGACATGGCTTTCGTTACACGCAATCGTGACCTTCCTCGATAGCGTGTGTAGTACGCAATACCGGGTTTCACTATACAATGATATATTGTTATAATATTATTATGGACTAGATTTTATAAATATTAGTAACTACATTTTGAATTTTATAACATTATTATTCATCTTACACATTTTCTAGAACATGGTATTAGAACAAGATAATTTTATCAGGTAAAATAAGTATTTTTTAAGAAATTTAGTTTTGCCTCCTTTTGATGGCGCATCCACATTCAATCTAGTTTGTGATGGGTTTATAAGTTCAATTTGACAAAATTATATTCTTATTTGGAATCAGGATATAAAAAATAAATTTGGAAATTTTTTTCATATTATTCTGATAAGTATCATATTTTAATGAATAGTAAAAACACGCTATATTTTAAATAAAAACAACTTTTTTCATCGTAATAATTTATATGGTTAGATTATAATATTTAGTGGTTTTAAAGTATAAATAGAATAAATTTTTACCATTTAATATAATTTTTGTCATTAGCATTGATTTTACATTGAATTCATAGGTAAAATCATTACAATCTTTTGCAATGTTTTAACTTTTAAAAGTCATTTTCTTAACAACGAGATTAATTTAAAAATAATTTCTGCAACTTTTTTGTATTAAATTTATAAAAATGGATTCCATATTTGGAATTAGTGGGTCAAAATTATTTTTATAGGCTACTTTTTATTTTTTGGCATCATGAATAGTAACTACGGTAAATTTTATTTACCATAGTAAAATGTAAATCGGGTAATTAAGGGTAAATATAAAATTGTAAAATTACCC
The DNA here is from genome assembly GCA_963277665.1 of Viscum album. Taxonomy (NCBI): domain Eukaryota; kingdom Viridiplantae; phylum Streptophyta; class Magnoliopsida; order Santalales; family Viscaceae; genus Viscum; species Viscum album. The sequence continues at coordinate 2,052,767,923 of OY728150.1, read as the reverse complement.
TAACACTTTTCATAACATAATTGGATGCTTATATTTCGTCTTAAATAATATTTGGGACGAAATAGAATCAAGTGGAACCCACTTGGAGGTGATTAAGACCTTTAGTTTATTTTATTTAAAGGAAAGTGAAATATGTCTCACTCAACATTAATAATTAAAGTATTTTTAATATAAGTTTATACAGAATATAAAATAAGTTATAAATTCTCATTTGAATGATAATTTTGTTTCTTTATGATGGTAATTTTTTTATAATTTTTAAGATATATTTAATTAACTTAATAGATTATACATTAATGATACAGAAATTATTTCTTTAGTGAAAAATAAGTAATATAGTTTTTACTGAAATAATAATACCCATTAAAAGGCTCAAAAACCTGACCAAAACTTATTGGTAGTTTATATATACACCATAATCATCCAATGACCGAATATATGACCATTTAGAGTCTTATAAAAGTGATGTTGACAGATATATTATTTTATTTTAAATGATGTCAAAGATGTCACTTTCATAATTTAATAAATATAACATTTTAAAAGTTTGGTGTTTTATATTATAAATCCTACTATAAGTATTATTATTAAATCTATAAGATTTATCTTCATCCTACAATTTTATTTTTAATTTTATGCAACAAATAAGTATATTTCATAATTATAAAAAAAATGTTGTAGAAATTATTTTATTAAGAGAAGTGTCAAATAAATGGTTTTAAAAAATTGTAAAATAAATATTATATGAACTATTTAATGTGCTCCACTAATTTTATAGATAAATATAATATGTTTGAAACCTATTAAATATTTTATTTTGAATATATCCTCTGTGTGGATTTTATTTAAATTCAAATAAATGAATAGTGTCAAAATTAACACTGTTGTTATTTTATAAAAATTACATATTATTAAATTGTTTAAAAATCACAAAAAAAATTATAAATTATAAATTGAAATTTATATTGACTAAAATGACATAAAGTATAGAATTATGGGATATTAACAACACATAAGTGATTATTTATAACCATTTAAAATTTAGAATTTTATTACCACAAATAAAATTAAATAGATTAAATAAAGATAAATCAAAATAATATGGTTTAAAATAATATCAAAACATTTCTAAATTTGATTGGATGATGAGCCTTCATACTCAGAAAAAACCTGAACATTTCCCTTATCATCTTCCCTCGAAATACTCTATAGGTCCTGGTATTCTTCATAGACCAAATTTAGTGCCCTAAGAGGAGGTTTCAAAGAGGCATGTTGAAGAAGAGTTAATATCTGTTACCGATTCTTTCAAATTTATTTCATCTTTTACATCCTCTTATTTATTTGTTTCACTATGAAATAATAACATCAGTATCACTCATATACTGATATGTTATTCTTAATATGAAACAACCATATTCCACCTTCTATCCATCCTACGGAAAATGAAATCATCGCACATGCGTATGTACGGAATGTCGTCTCCCCACCATGGTGTAATCTATTTTCCACCACCACCTTACATGGATAGGTATACTGATGTGATGTATAACTATATGTGATTTTTTAAAGTTATATTGATTTTTAAATAGTATACATACACTTCAAAACAATTCCATGATCATGGGAATGATATCATCGCTCGTGCGTACGTACGGACTACCGTCTCCACGAACGCGATAAGATTCATTCTTCATGTTAACCATTAGTAAATGATTATAAAGTATATATAATAAATAATAATGAAATATATGACATTATAATTCTACTGGATTCATTTATATATATATGTTTGTCATATATTTAAATCTATTCAATTCAATAAGGAAACGAAAACAGCGTTCATGCGTACGTACGACCAACCGTCTCCATGAACGGTGTATTTCATTGAATTTATCAATTTGTCATATATATGTATATTCTGAATATTTATTATATATAAATCATGTTTTAAATTCTTAAATTAGGGAAATTAGTATATAAGTAATAATATCCAGAACAACAATTCGAAACACGTATGATAAATGAAACGATTTTACCCAAAACACTACTTTAACATTGATTTACAAAAGAACGGGTAATATAAAGTGATAAGTGAACAATATATGATATCATAATAATAAATATGATTTTGTAATAAGTAAATGACATTATTTAAATCATTATACAAGAGGTTCTGATATGTATGAAGCATATCGGACCTAAGGTATGGGATAACTTTTCCAATCTCATTTTTATCTGAGATTGTTTATTCATATGTATTTACTGGGGTTGTTGTAATCATCCATGACCATGTTTTCTAAAAATGTTTCCATGTTTGATTAAAGACCTTTTTACCCATTTTCTACTTTTACTACATGGTATGTAAGGAATCATTATTTGGTTTATGTTACGATGTACTTTTTTGACTTTTCCAGGAAATGTTCGAGATGATTTTTTTTAACTTATACGACCTGAATGGATTTTTAGAGAATTATTTCCATGAATATTCCTTTACAAGTTTTCATGTTTATTTTTAATCAACTTCTTTTAGTTTAAAATTTTATGAAATTTTATGAAAGGAAAAATGTTTTTGATGTGGAAAGGATATTTTCCTCAAGAATGGAGTTCAAGTGTTTTATCAAAATTATTTTCCATCTAAGATAATATGGGGTTATGTTTCTATTGCTAATATTACAATGATTTTATTATGTTATGATGGATTATTTTTATGATGTACTTTTATTTTATAGGGATTATGTTATTATGGAATGATGTTTAAGAATCCCATTCTATTACATGGTTTATGCTATGATGTATGATTTATGATTTTGTGGCACACGAAAGAATTATTTCATTATTATATGGGTGGGACCTATATCTCCCTCCAATGCATTGGGTAAATATTTATATCTCATGGGATATACATGACTGGAATGGAAAGTTAATCTGGTTCAGTGATATAGGACTGGAACGGGGAGTGAACTCAGTTCAGTAAGGGACTTTGTCCACTAAGATAGTCTTGGCAGCAATGCCTTGGCTACTATGGAAATCATATCATGTGATCAACGTTTTTCCACTACTAAAAGTTTTACTTCCAAGCTATTTTATCATGACTGATGTTCCATTATGATCTATGCCTTACGTACTACCATGTTTTATGTCATTTCTCAAGATTTCAATGTTTAAACATTATGTTCATGTTTTTATATTCAAATGTATATGGTTTGTTTTATTTTCTCCATGATTACCATTACTGAGCATTTAAGATCACCCTTTACATGTTTTCATTTCCCCAGGATATAAAGAAAGGTTTTAGGTAAGAAAACAAAAGGGGAAGATCGTTATGGGAGAAGAGGAAGATCTGTCACCATGATTATAAGATTATGTTCTGTGTTTCCAAAGACAGTAAACTATTACAGTCCTTGTGTGTTTGTTATTTTTATGTATTAATTATTCCACAAAAGTAATGTAATATCCATGTACATCAAGCTTTGGGTCTCTATAAGTCACATTTGGATTTTACCCAAAGTTTTAAAGAAACATTTGTTTCTATGTTTATAATATGTATGGAATTTACTACCATCATGAACCCCCAATGTATGAAAAATTCCATTAAAATTTGAAAATATTTTTTGAAAATAAAGTTATTTTCAAAATAGTTTTTGAACATTTATCTTTAAAAAAAAATTCGAAGTAAAAAATATATTTTCAATCTAGAATGTTTTTAATGACATTTTTATGGTATTTTTATTCATCATTGATAAAAACTCTTTATTTTTATTATACTCCATTGGGGATAGATTTTATTGATACCATCCTTAATCATTTAATATATGGTTTGTAATAATTTTGACCATGAAAAGTATTGACACTCACTTTATTTATTCATTTCTGTGTTCATTTAATTTCCCTTGAAATATTCACTTTCTTATGATCATTGGACATTAAATTTTCAGAAAATAATTATATTACTTATCATGGACATTTTAGTTTATTATAACATATATAATTTCTATATATAGTTTTATATATTGAAATTTATTTTTTTATCTAGAGAAATATTCATAAACTTGTATTCATTAATAAATATAGATATTTGATGACAAGGCACATTGTTCTTGAATTAATTCCATTATTCTATATATGAGGAATGATTTAGACTTTTAGTGATAGGCACTAAATAGAATTATATATCCCATTGATGCATTGATATCCTCATGAGGTGAATTAGTAAGCTAACATTAAAGGTGTTTTTACCTATAGTTTTTAACTATCTTATGAAAGGTCTTAATAGTAGAGATATCAAGCTGCCTGATATCATGACATCCAATAATTAATAATTTCATTCATTAAGAATTCAGTTATTATTATCCATGATATTTTTTCAATTATATTATCTCTAGATAAATTTAATAATATGTCACTGATTAAATTGAATGTTTTTTTTGTTATTTACATTTATATATTGATTATGACTTATCTATTCATGATAGTAATGTTATTTAAATAAAATATTTTTTCAATTATTTACTATGACGTTTTTGTTATTCCTTGACCATTAATGGTCATCAAGATTTTTAAATGGAATTTGTATTCATTTATTTACCTTCACATTTTGATTATTCATTATCTATTCATGAAATTCATGTTATTTTAATGGAATGTGTGTCTAATTATTTTCCTTTCTATTTGATTATTACTCACATAATCATGATAATCAAGTTATTTATTAAATCTCATGTGTGTTCGAATATTTAACTTATCATATTGATTATGAAATATTTATTATTCATTATTTAATCCTGATATCTTCTTCTTTGTTTAACTCTTACTGAGAATTTTAACTCACTCATATAGTGTTCCTTTCCCCGAAATCCAAGAAGTGTACTATAAAATGATATGAAAGGATAATCTAGAGGGAATAATGATAGTCTCAAATTAAATTATTTTGTATTATTCAAATTTAATATGGGAATCATGTATGTATATAGTTTAAAAAGGATACTAAAATATTCATTCCTTATGGATGCAATTCCTTATATCCTATTCCAATGTAATGAAATTGACATTTGATGTGAGTTACTAGATTCATAGTTATTACATTTGGTATCATAGGATATTTAGTTTAAACCATGTAATCTAGAATTATAAAAACATTGATGAGATATTATAACCCTATAATAGACTTTAAAGATAAGTATAGAAAAAATCCTAAATTTTTGGTAAGGTATATATTATTTTGTTTTTTATAGAAATACATACTTGTGTGTATACTAAAAGTGGACATAGTTCTTGAATAGATATAACTTGGGGTAATAAATCTGAAATAGTCACATCATTCTTGACTTGAGTGCTACTCAGTACATGATAGTGGGCCATACTGCAAACATATATTGACACTCCTAATGGATATTCTTTGGATAATTCACGTCTTCTTTACAAACCAATATGAAATATTTGAATAGATAATGATAATAAATGATTAATTTGAAACCTATAGTGTCTAGATTGAAAATAAGTAATCATGATTTAGACATCCAATAAATTATTATATTTTTTCCCTCTATGATTCTTATTTCTCACACTATAATTTATGGTTTTAGTTAGTGTTCATAACTCTAAGGAATTATGCTAACATTGAATATGAAGGAAAATGTAGTGAATTTGAGAAACAAAACGGGATGATGATAGGTGTGAAAGATATCATGATTATTCATAATCAGTTATAAAAGTTATTATTGAAAACATATACATTAACCAACTATCAAAATAACCAAAGAAGATAAGAATAGAGGTTCCTAAGAGCCTAAGTGGTGGAGACCATGGATAAAAGAAGTTACACTTTCCTTTGTGTCAGAAATATGGAAAAAAACAAATTAATTTTCATCAAAAAAATATGGAAAAAATTTATGTGTATAAAATAATGGAATAAAGTAATGAATTTTTTGAGAAAAAATGATGATTATTATAGAGGGAAATATGTTTCATCCAAGGGACCCATTTATAGTTCATTGTCTTAAATTTTTGGAACCAGAAGATTATCCAATTCATTGCTGTCTTCAAATGGTTATCTGATGTACCAAGTAAAAACCTAAATTTTAATAACACTATTAATTTATTTATGTATTGGGATTCCAGAATTATATTGTAGAATTATTTTTACCAATGGTTTTTTGGTTATAATAGTCACGAAACATATAAATATTATGTTAAATTTTTGAAGCATATATTTATTCATTAACATAAAACTTATGTATACCATCGTGGGTTTATGAGTTAAAAATTGATCATAAATTATTAAACACGCCTTTTTGGTATTATGTTATGGGAGTCTACTATGATTAAGGATATTTTTGGAAAAATTATGGAAATACAGTCCACTTTTTTCTTATATGTTTTAGTGAAAAACTTATTTAAGGAATAATTCAATTACATTTTGTGTGTAAAACGTTGAATATATTGGAATCCTTTAGGGTTTACCTTATCTTTTATGTTGAATAAACTGTGATTTATTACACTTTGGTAATTATATATTAATTATATTAGCACGGTATTAGAATAAGGACAACCCACATATCGGGTGACAACCCATTTCATCTGGAAAGTCCACGTTGAATTAATCCATAAATAAAGGACAATAAAGGTTTAGTATCTACCACTGAGTTATGTAATGTTATGGTTAGTATTTCATTGTTTTTACATAAATTTTTTTGTGAATAAATAATAATGATGAACCAGTTACATTACTATTGAGGTTTAGAGGTAAATTTATTATATTGGAAAACTTGTGCTGACCATATTGGTTTTAGAAAATAGATAGATACAAACAAAAAGACTTTTAAATTTTTATAGACGTTACAATCCTTTAAAAGTGACTTTTTGTGCTTCATAGATAACAAATTTAATTTGTGGGTATTCATTTCTTGGACTAAGCAATGAATTGGAAATTTATCATGTAACATCCAAATGATGATATTTTTCATATGAAATAGAAAGATATCATGTATATTTCAATATATTATTAGAAAGTAAAATTTGTCAACAACTTTAGGAAAATGATCATGAAATAAAAATTTTATCATATTTCCTTTATATTTAATGAATAAAATGTTATTTTAAATCATTATAGATTTATGGTTTTTAGATCCTTAACTTTTTATTGATCATTAACTTTCTTATGATCAATGACCTCTCTCACTCTGTATAATTATTTATACTTTTCTTCAATGTCTATATCTTCACTTTTCACCAATGATCACCTATTTATAAAAATATTTATCTTTTATTAACATGTACATATTACTTCCATTTCATTACTATTAAAAGTATGTTTTATTAATCCTTTTTATAATGTGGGTTTTCGTAAAGGAATTTTTATATAGGATTCCATTGATCTTTCGAGAACAAGTTTAAATTGTGAGGACACAATTTATTAAATGTGGGGAGAATATAACACACTGTGATTTTAAAAAAGGAACATTTTATTTGATAGAGTATATAACATGAAACATCAATCTTAAACATCCCACAAAATATATTTCCTTAAATTTAATCTCTTTGATAGCTTGTGGAACACGCAACCTCGAGTCTAAATGAACAGTAATATAGTATACCATTATAACCAAACTGTTAAATTGGATGTCATGAATTTAAATTACTAAATTTTGAAAAATATATGGTTTACACATGTATAAAAAAAATTCATTGTTTACGTATTTATTTGTAATAAAATAATATTCATTTAAAAAAATTCCCGAAAAACTGTATTATTCTAATGTGGTTTAGTCAAAATTTAAACACATCATTTAAAATAAATTTTTAGTAGTTTTAAAAAATATATTTGGGAAAATTAAATTCATTTTTTAAACCATCATTTAAATAATTTACTTGGTCTAAATTTTTGGTATTTTTATGAAACGTTTCATTTTTCAATGAAAAGATTAAATAATGAATTTTATTGAATACAACCTTTTCATTTAAAATGTATGAATAGTTAAATTATATATTAAATTAATTTTAAATTAAAATTAGTAAAATTTTATTAAAATTCCACTAATTTTTCTCATTTTTATAAATTTTGTATTCAATTTGGATATTAAAAAACTTCTAAACTTGTGAGAATTTTATCTTTGGAAACTAGCTTTTTCATTATATCTACAAGTATAATTTTAATTTGAATTTTGAAACTTCTATGAATTGAATTTGGAAAAATAGATCCAATATTTTTAATTAAAATAATTTTTATTATATAATAAGGACACATTGATTTTAGATTATAATAAATATTGAAAATAATAAAAATTAATTACCGCGGTTTAAGAAAAAACTAATTTGTAGCAGTTAAACTAAAAGGATAAGGGATAAAATAATGTAAAAAACTCATAAAGAACTAACTTTATATTTATATTTAGACTATATCATCTATAATGGTCAGTAATTTACCTTTTTTTGGCTTTCGGCATGATAAAAGTGTAGGTTTAATTGATTCTTTTCAAAAATTCCAAATGTGTCCTCTCCCCCACTTATAAAAGGTCACCCCCTTATCCTCCCCTGTTAAAACATACAAATAAATTTTTTTTTCCAATACCAGAAACAATAACTTAATTAAACCCCTACAAACATATTATATCCCTTATTTATCATAAATCCAACCTAGGAAATCTTTTGGTGCAAACCAAAAGAAGTAGTTTGGTAAAGTGGTAACGTTCTTAAATAAAAAATTTTGTTTTGTTTCTTCTTCAAAATAATTAAAATATTAATAAACCAACCTCATAATATTATATATACTTACATTTTTTTGGTTATGTTCTTGACCTATGTACAACTCCTCTTCCATCAAATGGGAATGAAACTATTGATCGTCTGTACGATAGACTACCACCTCACAAATCGATGTAATTTGTTTTCCATCACATCCATTAAATGATTTATATAATTATGTATTTAACACATTTATATGATAATAATGATATTATTATACTTCATTAATTATAATATCACATATACATTCTTAATTTCCATGTTTATTGAAATATGATAATGTCGCTCATGTGCACGGTGGACTACCACCTCGGAAAATGATGTGATTGTTTTTCACATCCTCTTAATGTGGAATGTAATAAGGATATATTTAACGAATATATGTGATATATATTACATTATATTGATTATAAAAAATTAATATATAACCTAGTAACTTATCCTTTTACCATTTAAGAAAATGATAAAATTGTTTTTTTTTGTACATAGGACCTACCGTTTGCATGAAGCCGTGTGATCCATTCTCCATGTTCAAATTTAAATAAAGATTCAAAAACATTTTATAATGAAAAAATTATATTTTTAACATTAATATCATTATTAATATGATATAACTATATATTATTCATAATAACAATAACATTCAGGTTAAAACAAGCATGAGAAAACAAGGCAATTATCTGTTGAAAATATAATAATAATGAAATAATATTAAAAAATAGGTGATAAAATATTATAAAAGGAGAATATATTATATTATAAATATTAATATTGTTTTTATAGAAATTAATTAAATGATTAAAACCATTATATAAGTGTTTAAATCATGTTAAACCCAAAAGAAGTGTAATGTAAGGTACTTTATTTCAACATACCTTTATTGAGGCATATTGATATGTTATGCACCTAATTTATTATATGTAGTGAATATACTACCCATTTGACATGTAATATAATTATTAATTGATAATTTGTGATGTTTTATTATTTAATTTAATTATTTCGTCCAATGTGATTTGAATTGAAAATTACCAAGTAGTAATGAATTTTATAACTCCATTAATTTTCATTGGGTTGTATTACTTCTTCATTGCCTTTGAAATTCTATGATTATGTTTGTATTAAATTTTTAATATATTATGTTTTATATCAAATATTTTATTTTCATATGCATTTTATACACATAATTGATTCATTGGTAAATTCCCACTTCAATGTTATGATATTTGTGTGGTTTTATTTCACAATCTCTTGTTAATCAGGGTTGTTTATGCCTAAATTTAAATTGATGGAAATTATTTAAAAATTGAATAATAAAACCATTTAATTTTATTCTCCTATGTTCATTCATTATGTTTTAAAGTAATAATACCAATTTTCCACTCTTTGGTATGTAAAATGGTAGAGAAATCACTTTTAATAAAAAGTGAATTTATTTCTCTCTTCGATAAAAAATACTTAATTTTCCAAAAAAAATGTTTTCTAAATAATTCAAAATATTTATAATTTTATTAAAATTATATATTAAATAAAATTTCACCCATTTTTTATTTTTTACATAAAAAATCATAATGGAAGCTTCATGTTGTTTCCTAAATAAGGCACGTTTGTCTTTTTCTGAAAATTTAAAAGGAATATTTGTTTTAACATGTACAACATGTATGGAATTCCATGTTTTCATTACCAATAAATATTATAAAGAATAAATTATAATTATAAAAGTTTTTTTTCAGATAATTTTTAAATATTTTATGAACTTTTTTAAAAAAAAAAATTGTAAAATTAAAAAGAATATTTTCATCAAGATTGTTTTAATAACAATTTCGTGGTATTTTTATTTTTCATCAACAAAAAAACTTTTATTTTACTTATACTACACTAGGAATATGTTTTATTGATACAATATTTATGAATTATTTATATGTTTTATGATCATTATGATCATGAAAAGTATTGTCATTCATTTTCAATATTATTTTTGTATTAGTTAACTTTTCCTTGAAATATTCACTTTCCTATAATCACTGGATGTTAAATTTACCCTAAATATCCATATTATTTATCATGGATATATTTATTAATTAAAAAATATATAATCTCTACATATGGAATTCCACATTAGAAAGATTTTTTTATCTAGGTAAATATTGATAAATATTTATTCTTTAATCAATATAAATATTTGATGATATGAAAAATTATTTTTTAATTAAATTGATTATTTGATATATAAAGAATGATTTGGACATAAATTTATGCACGGGGCCCATAACTATATATCCCATTGATGCATTAGTAGTATCATGAGTGGAATCTATAATGTATCATTAAATGGGTTTTCAACCATAGTTTTTAATGTTGTTTTGAATGTTCTTGATAATATAGGTATCATGATGACTGATATTATGACATCTAATAATTAAGAATTTCCTTCATTAAGAATTTATTTATTATCATCCATGATATGTTTGAATTGATATTTACTATGGATATATTTCATTCTCAATTATTGATTTAATGGCGTGTGTTTTCAGTTATTTACCATTCTGCGTTGATTAAGACTTCTATATTCATGATAGTCAATTTATTTAAATTGCATGTGTGTTTAAGTTTTTACCTTACCATTTTAATTATTCTTTATCTATTCATGATATTCGAGTTATTTAAAAGGTATGTGCGTTCGGGTATTTACATTTCCACTTTGTTCTCTAATCTATTCATGATAGTAAATTTATTTAAATGCAATGTGTTCACATTTATTTACCCTTCTATTTTGAGCATTCCTTATCTAATCACGATAGTCAAGTTATTGATTAAATAGAAAGTGTGTACATATATTTACCTTTCCATATTGATTATTCTATATTTATTATTCTTAATTTACTCATGATAACACCCACTGTATGTAACTGTTACTAATAATTTGATCTTACCCTTATTTTTTTCCTTTCCCATGAATATAAGAAGTGAACTATTAATGATATGTATGGATTTGATAGAGGGAATACTGATATTATAAGAAAAAATATATTTTAATATGTATACACAGATTTAATATGTAAATCAAGTATGTATCTCATTTACCAGGACTATGAAAATATTTATTCCATTGGGATTTGATTCCTTGTATATTATGCTAATGTAATTAAGCAGCCACTGGCTCCAGGTTACTAGAGTCCGAGTCATTATAGTTAATGATGAATGTGATTGATTTAATCACCTATTTTCATATTTCAAAGGCATTGATTTTTGAATAATTTGGATAAAATAGTCTATTTCTCATGTGACTGAAAATAAAGAGGCCACTATTGATCAAATTAAATTTTTTAATGTTTCATTGATTAATCATTTAATTCTTCCCAAGGATTCAAAAACATAGAGGTTGGAATATATGATAGACTGCCTGACAAAAATCTAGTTATAAAATTTTTGGAAATTCAACTTTTTATTCTATGGTTTTCATCATCTTATCTTTTCTTAGGAGAAAATAACAAATTGGATTTTAGGAAATGGTTAAATTTCCCTCAAACTAGGCTTCCTATTTTTGTAGGAGTGGGACTCTAAGTTCAACCCTTCAGAGGTTAAGTAAATCTCATATTATATTTGGGTGAGGATTCATATATTAAATTGTATTATATAATATACTATAATATTTTATGATATTTATTTATATATTTTTATCCTTATCAAAATGGAAAAAAGAAACTAAAATTACGAGGTTAGGCCACTATGACAGGCTTTTAATTGAAGTAGATATTTGTTGTGATTTAATGGATAATGCTATCATTTCAATTGAGGACGATGATATTGAATTTCATATTTAGTGTGAAAAAGTACACATGTTTTTTTATTTCAAATTCCTTTGTCGTGATACACTAGATTGTAATAGGATGGTTGTTTTCTCTGACTTCTCATTGAATGTACATAGGGAATGATCATGTTTAAAGAATTTAATGGGTATTTATCCATCCAGATGTGTATAAAATAATAGAACCATTACGTAGGATATTGGAAATTATTATTTTCTAACAGGAAATGATGTAGATCCTTAGATATAGATATAAAGGCTGGATAGAATGTGAACATCTTTGAAGGGGGTTCTGGATATGGTGATGGAATATTGTATTTACATAATTATCTAAGAGATAAAGGAGGTTATATCCCTAGAAAAAAACATTGAGTCTTTGTCTAATTATATAGCCTTTTATAAAAAGAAATGGGTTGTCTCTCATAGCTTTATTCAAGTTATAAATAATCTCAAAAACATTAGTTCCAATTCTAGAGTCTGATCATGGTATGATGAGGTAAATGTTTTGATTTCCTTCAAGTTTGTTCTTTCTAAATAGAATTATTAGGTGGATAAACATATATAATATGAATGTGAGATGAGGTATATGGATGAAATTGATATTTAGTTGTTATAAGAAAAAAAATATGTTAGCATCAAGAGATTAAAAATGGAAAATGAAGTTGGAGTTCAATTTCCCACTCTTGTGTAAATCTATAAAATCTGACCAATATAATACAGGGGGATATCTTAAGGACATAAGCACTATGAAGTTTGGTGAAAACAATTAATCACCTTCTCATTGTTGGGATTCAATGAAATATAGCGATCAAGAAATACATAATGATTATATTAATTCATAGGTGGATACATCCAATATATTTTGAGTTCTTGAATCACTGAATGATGTGCGAGATAGTGGTGTGTAGGATAATAAAGAGGTTGGGAAGGTGGAATTTTGGAGAAGAGAAGTGGCCTACAAAATTTTAGATTATTTCTCTTCCAATTAGAAGTGTTAATATTTTGACTAATAACCTCGATGTGGACCAAAGATTGTCTACTATGTCAATAGAGAAGGATTAATCCTTATATAAGGTTAAAGAGGCCATGATTTATACTTAAGAGAACTATATTCCATTAAGGAAGGTCAAAGGTAGTGTAGATGCTTTGGTTGATGCTCTCTCTCAAGAAAAGGTTGTGGAATATGTTATAGATAGTAACTTGAATGAATATATAGATCCTAATGGTCTTTGGAAACATATAAATACTTAGAGGATAAGTCTCCAACCAAGAGGCAGAGGCTATGGACATATTCGAATTGATTGGGTGGTTGTGTACAAAGAGAGTCTCAATGTTCAAATGAACATTATTATAAACCATAGACTAAATCGAAGATGGTGAGGGTAGTTTATTTTTTACCCTGTCCACAACATTAAATTTGTTTTTATCAGTTAGTACAAGGGTATTTGAACTTTTATTTTTAAATATATATATAATTCAGAAATAAAAAATAATTGTAGAATGATATAAAAGAATAATATTTAATTAAAATATTTAATTATCTTTTTTTGTTACATATTTATACTTTTAATATTATTATTCATATAAAAAAATGACTTGATATGTTTATAAAATTTTAAGAAATATTTTTAATCATATGGATTGATAAAATTTAATGGTTTGAAAATGATTAATTAATTTAAATGGGATGTGATTAAAATCTTTTAATTTTAAAAAATCAAAAAAAATGCAATTATTTTTTAAGTGATGTGTATTTTTATATTAATAAATTAATTTGATCCCATTAAAATAATTAATATAATAAAATGTGTCAATTTATAATAAGATATATTTCTCCTCACTTAGATATCAATTGATATGAAATGGGGTTAAGAACACTTAATGTTTAAAATTACTTTTTTTAAGAAAAATAATTTTTAATCTATATTTTATGTTTTCATATATAAGTTCAATTTCTTAAATTTAAAATTTAAAATTTATTAAAAGGAATTAATATTTTTAATCGATAAGTTATAATTATTTAAGAAGTTCATTTTCATTTTTAAACATAAAAAAAGTTGATGAGGCAAAATTTGAGTTTCCACGGTAAAAGTAAAATGATGTAAAATGAATAAATTAAGGTGTAAAAGCCTGAAATATTAATAAATGTATCCCTAAATTATGTTTATGGGGGTATTCAAAACCCATATACATTGATTTTTCATTTTTTTCCCATTTTACAAGAAAATTAAAAATTTATACCTTAGTGAATGAGTACTTAGGGAAATATGACTCAAAACTCACATATAAAAAGACCCCTCCTCTACCCATCATAAAACAAATTTATTCCTACTATTAAATCTTGAATTATTGACCATTTTTCTTATTTTAATGTATTATTAGATATTTGGGATCCATGTTTCCCAATAAATAAGCCTAAATCCTTTATTTTGAAAGAACCTGTTTCAAGAAGGAGAAAATTCATCAAATTAAGTACCTAGTTCTTCATCATGTTTTTTAATTACCTTCTCATATCTAATATTTATAAATATATCTATAAAATATTATATTAAAATCATTAATATTATGATAAAATGATATTTCTATTATATAACTCCACAGTCTTATATATTCATTAGTATAAAATGTTCTTATTTGGGAGGGTTGAACCACCCACATAAACAATGTTATATTATCTCCATTGTTTCCAACATGAATTTGTATCAAGTAAATAATACCTATAATATATGATATTAAATGATAATTTATTTTATGAAATTTTTTTTAGAAGGTGATATAAAAATGATCATTATAAAGTAACTCGTTATTATTAGTTTATTACATGAATCATAGGTCATGGATTCCACTCTCACGAACCATACCTATAGCATCCATCAAATAAAAATGGGACTATATAAATTATTTAAACATAATTATCCCACTACCTTGATTAATATATGAATTATTAAATTGATAACAATAAATTATAATCAACAGATACATTATGATACTTGTACAAAACAATTACATTTTCATATATCTAATGATGAAAATAAATAATAAAAATTATATTGTGTGTTTAATGAATTACAATGACTAAAGAGTATAAAAGGTGACATATATAAATAATATTTTAAAATAAATTATTAATATGATTATGTTCTCAGCAGTAGTTAAGGAAAGGGTTAATTTTCAAAACATACTTTAGAATCATGATTATCTATGTATAAATTGCCAATGTGGAAAATCATATGTTCTTTATCTACAAAAATCAATATATATTCTTATAATTTGGTTATTTTTGGGTTTTTCATGAATTCTAAACATTTCAATTACCTTTGGCATACAAATGAACAGAAAGGTTTCCTATAAGTGCAACCAACCATATATCTTCATTTCAATAGGATTCATTTCCTTCCATGTCCTTGTCTTTATATTGTTTTATGGAAGTTCATATCTCTACTTCTAATATTTCATAAGTTAATTTTCTTCCAAATTTAACTTTCATTTAAAAAATTTACGAAAGTAATTTTTTAAGCATCCTTCGCACTGGTTGTTTTGAATATCATTACAAAGGTTTGATATGAATCTATTTTTTTAACATTTACTATAAGACTGAAAATTTTCACTACTTTCATCAATATTATTTATGATTATTACATTATAATTTTTCATATTTTGCCAATTTAAATTTTATTCCAATTTTTTTAAAAATAATTTCATTTTAAATTAACATTTATTAAAAATGTAAAAGTTATTTATTTTGTATTTTTCAATGTAATTTTTAATGTATTTTTAATATATGGCTGCATCCTCTATGTCTTCATTTACATCACTAGGGATATTTTCTAATTATATCTCCCACCTTCCTTATTTGGATGTATTATGATTATGTTTTTTAAAATCATTAAGAAACTCATTTATATTTCACATGTTAACTATGTAATGATAGGATTATGAAATTTTTCATGTTCATGTGGCACTTATATGTATGGTTCATCATTATGTGATGGATGGGTCCAATATATCCCTCTACTTCATTAAAAACGTTTCAATATCATGGGATTGGTATGGGACATAGGTGGCTAGACCAATTTTACTATGTTATGGGTTGGTAGTTATCTCATTCTATTATGTTATGGATGTCTTATTATTTATCATTGACACATGTTAAAATTTATATTCTTATTCTTTTTACATATTCCTATTTTATGCATCGTTTCAATGTCAAGTTCATATAGCTAATTATTATTGAATCATGTTCCAAAACTCCAAATTTTCATGTATGATGTAATGTGTAACACCCTAAAAATTTAGTTTTAAAAATACTATGTTTAGTTTCTTTCTAAACATGTAACAATGAGCTTTTAGAAAGCTCTGATATAACATAACAATTTAATTATTTTGAATGTCACCATTATAACACAGCCATTACATTTAACATATGAATAGGAATAAACAAATTAAAAATATATAAAAATATAATATAATCTAAATGTATTGATTAATTCATCATAAATAACTACTCAATTTTCTGTAAAGTCCTTTTATGCTTCAAAAATATGATTTCTTCAAAAATGGTTTTTATTTAATTTTTTGAGTGTAAATTATAATTAATTTATGAAAATTTTATAAATTTAAATTTATAAATAGGATATTATTTTTTAATTAATAATATTAAAATTATCTTAAGATAAATTTTTGTGGTTTTTCTGAAAAGACTAATTTATTCAGTGAATAGTGAAATAATAAAGATTTTATAAAAAATAGTCCTTTCAATACATGTATTTACAAATAACATTTTTTATGAATTTATTGTAAAATATAATTAGTGAATTTTTATTAAAAATAATCTAATTAATTCCATTTTAATTGAAAATATTCTTACTTTTGGTATAAATACATTTTTATACTTCAAAATGCTGTTTTTTAGATAATCTAATTTCGGGGCGTTTTGTGGGTTTATTTTAAAATTAATTTCTAGAATTTATTGAAATTAATTTTTCTAAAATATATTAAATATTTTGAATCAATATGTTCAAATTTTTAAATATTTAGAATTTATTTTTGGTCATAATCAATTTTTATCTTGGGAAAAATATTATCACCACGGTAAGGGTAAAAGAGGTAGAACAAGGTTAAAAAAATAAAATAAGGATACAAAATCATCTATAAATCATCCAATATTTCATTTTATGAGATTATTTATAAAAAACCCATAAAATATTATAAAATATGATATTTTTGTTCCATTTTGTTTTATAAATACCTTTATATTATTTTATGTAAATATAAAATCCAAAATGTCTCTTTCTTAAATTTAATATCTATATTATTTCTTTATTGAGAAAAAATAAATTAAGAAAGGTTATAAAAGGTTATATTTTATATAAATAATTTGTTTATATGGTGATTTATTTTTAATTTTTAGGGTGAAATGATTATCTTAAATGTTTACGCAACACCAACAAAATACTTGTACATGTGGTAGAAAAATACAATAAACAATTTTAAAAACATTAAAAGTAATATTTTTTGGGTGAGTTATGGTGTCCAACGAATTTTTAGAAAAATATAATGTATTATTGATTTATAAAAAGTTTTTATTTTAATTCCATTACTTCATTGTTAATTTTTATGGTCAATTTATGTGAATAGTCCTGTAAATGATTTTCATGGTATTTTATGTTAAATTATATTTTATTAGATTATTTAGAATTCATAAAAAAGTTATATTTATACCATTGAATGATATATGGCCTATATAATCAGTAATTTTCAAATTATTTATTACTTTTCCTTTTATTGAAACTTTTTTACCCCTAATGTATAAAATCGTGATATCACAATAATCGTTAAATAATGTTAATGTGCTTCAAAACTAAGAGATAAGGGGAAAAACATCACCTTAATTTGTCTAAATTTTATTATATGAGATTATTTAAAATTATATATAGTTTATATTTTAAATATATTAATTTTGTTTAACTTACATAAGAAAATTAATTTATATTAATCTGTTACATTAAGTAATTCCATGGGTTCCCCTCTTCCCACTTATAAAAGGGCACTATGTCTTCTCTCTTACTCGCACTTATTAATCCACTAATCTCAAAAATAACATCTTATTAACTTACTTATATAAATTATATAGGATATTTTAGTCCTTAAATTACATCACTAGTGTCCTTAAAGAGATATCCATAGGATTGTTTCGAAGAGGATGTAATCGGCTTAACTGAGACTTTTCTTTTTACTTCTTCTTATACATACTTAGATTTTTTCCTAAACATTAAAAAAAATATCAATATAACATATAATGGGATTTTATTATGTTAATTTCATAATCTTATTCATATTTTTTCCATCAAATGGGAAATGAAAGTATTGCTCGTGTGTACATGTGGATTACTCCCTCCATATAATGGTGTGATTTATTTTCCATCACCATCATTAATGATTGGTTATTATGATGTATTTTATGTTTATATATGATATTTATGAAATAATTATTCTTTTTTAATTATAATATATTTTATACTTTATTACCTTCTCATTAGTTAAAAAATGATAACTCTTCTCGTTCATACATCCGGACTACCACATCCACAAAACGATGTGAATAATTTTTTATTTCTAATTTTCATGGATGGTAATAAGGATAAATTTAATTAATATATATTATTTTTATGATATAATAATTGTTATTTAAATTTGAATTATAATTTACCACATTTTTCATCCATCAAAAATTGAAAACATCACCTGTGCATATGTGTGGACTGCCGTCTCCATGAAGTTATATAATTTATTTCTCATAAAAAATTTATATGAATGATAATAATATTTTATATAATAAATAAATACAATAATTATTTAATTACAAATATTATTTTACTGTGACAAAGGTTCAAGTATTGGAACCATTACAACAATACATACATGGAAAAAATTGGGTTTCAACCGAATGGCCATTTTAATGATGAAATTTTTAATAAAAGTATAAATACAAATTATAAATGAATGATAAATAATAAGTTATTTACGAATATTTTTCTTGAATAGATTTATAATAAATTAATATTTATTTGACATGATTTTTGAATGCATATAAATTATGGAGAGACTTGAGGTGATGTATTTATATTACAATCTCATTTCATTTCCAGGATTATTTATGTTAAATTTCCATTGAGGGAAATTATATTATATTTATCCTTTAGAATAAATATATTTTATTCTACTCCGTATATTCATTTAATTTTCAAGTAATAGTACCACTTTCTTCTCTTTATCACTTAATTTGATCGGGAAAATATTATTTTAAGATAAATTTACTATATTTCCTCTTTATTCGGGAATCACTTTGTTCGATGTCCATTTTTTTCTTCAAAATCCTTTAAATAGTGTTTTCAATATTTTATAATGATTTATTGGACTCATTTATACCCTTATTTTAATTTATATATAATGGGTTAAAAACATGTTTTTTGTCATTTTCCAAATGATGTACTTTTTACCAAAGGTGTGAAAGAAATACTTATATTAACATATACTGCACAAAAAAATTTCCACCTTCATGAATACTCTTAGAGTTGAAGATTACATTAAAATATTACAGGGTTCATTTCAATGAAATTTGTTTCCTTAAAATTTAGTAATTTTTAAGATTTTTAATAATTTATTTCAAAATTAAAAGGGTTTTTTTCTTCGAAAATATATCAGTGTTCTTTTAAAAGAATGTTTCATTTATATAATATCATCTAATGTTACTTTTTTTTGAAGTTAGTGCTTAGGTCAAAGATCGAGGCACAATTTATTGAGGATATAAAAAAGGTTACAAGATTCGAAAGGATGGAAGTTTCCTACAATCATTGTTATAAAGCTGAAAAAGATCATGAGGGAGTGCATCAGTCCAGGTCATCTTCTGATTAACTCCCATGTTTGCAAGTGCATCGGCATCTTGGTTAGCTTCTCTAAAAACATATGTGGCGATAAGATTGAACTGTAGAATAGTGTCTAGGCACTTCATCCAGTGAGTAGTGAGAGCCCAGGAAAGGTGAGTCATCCCCTTCTAGATTGCTTGAACGACGGTGGTCAAGTCACTTTCAATCCAAATCTTCCTCCATCCTTTTTGGAGGGCATAGTTGACAGTGTGGATCACACCCATCATTTCATCTTCCAATGAAGCGACAGTGCCACAACCAGTGAAAAAAATCCATGGAATATACCAATATGGTCTCTGAAGATTGCTCTGTAACCAGCAGGGCCTGAGATTCCCTTGGAGGCACCATCAATGTTCACCTTGATCCATCCTGGAAGCAGAGCCTACCAGAAAACATCAAAGGTGAGTTTGGGTTTCTTGAAGATGCCTTCAATGTGAAGTATCTGATGGATCTTGAAGTCTCTAATAGTATTTTTGCATTGAGCATTTTGGATTGAGGTAGCCTCACGCGTCGCACAGAAGATACGGGCTTTACCTTCATCAATATTTGATGAATAGTTATTATGAATCATATTGTTTATATCACACCAGATCACATGAAGAAGCTCAGCAATATCAGAGAGAAAGAGATTTTTGAATTTTTTTGATTCTTCTTTTTGAACAAATCTTTTTAATTGAGATCCAATAGCATCATAAAGAATCCATCTACTGCCAAATAAGTGAAGAGTATAATTCCAAAGAGCAGAAGTTGTGGCATAAGACAGAAAGAGATGATTTGCATCGTCCCTGTGTTGGTTGCAGAAGTGACATTTTGAGCATAGATGAATACCAAGAGATTGAATGAAAACATAAGTAGGAATTATATAATGTGAAATTATCCAAATAAGTGTAAATATTGAGGGTTTAATCCATGGTTTGTTAAAATGTACCAACCATTCAAAGTTGGAGTCCGTGTTTATGAAATTATGATCAGAGTAACTTTGTGAGTCCAGGATGCCATTATTAGCAGGTTCCCAGATAAGGAAATCATCAGTAATCGAGAAAGTTTAACTATGAATGACATGCATAATGTTTTCAAGGATATCATTTTTGTGAGAGTGAATAACATCTTTAATGGTACTATTGGTGTTTTCAATAGTTTCATTAGAAGATAGAAGAGAGATTAGGGTGGTGCCAGTCCAATTATCAAGCCAGAAATTCATGGAAGAATTAGAATTGACCATCCATCGAGAGTTCTTCAAAATGTTTAAGTTTGTGTCTTTGATAGAGGGCCTAATCGAAGAGGTGATGTAATTTAAGTTACCCTTTTTATGTTTGTGAAGAAATCTCTTTTTAAGGAAATCCAAATCATCTGTGTTGGTATGAATTATCCTCCAGGTTATTTTATCATGGAGCACACCATTAAAGAGTCTGAGATTTTTAATTCCAAGACCACATTTTTCTAAGGGCATACAGTATGTGTCCCAAGGGGTGGTAACAAGTTTTCTTTTATGAATAAATCCAGTACAGAAAAAAAAATTTAATATAGGCATTGAGCTTTCTAAGAGTGTTAACAGGCCATTTATAAACCATCAGCGAGTAAACCATTTTAGAGACAATGGTATATTTATCAAGACCGATTCTGCTAGCCATGGAGAGGGATTTTCCTTTCCATGTGGAGATTTGTTTGATAATTTGATCAACAATATAGGAAAAATAAAGGGATTTTGGCCTTCCCCAGAAGATAGGAACACCAAGGTAGATGAATGGGAGGTATCCCTCTTTAACTCCTAATTTGTTGGCGATGGAGACCTTTCATTGAGGGGAGAAATTTTTACCAAAAAATACAAAGGATTTATTCCAGTAGATCGCTTGACTTGAGGCATCCTCATAGTGAGACAGAGCAGTTTTTGAAACCTGAATATTCCTTTTATTGTCATTAAGGAAAAGAATTATGTCATCGGCATAAAGAAGATGGGTGGGGACATTCGTGTCCCTAGAAGACTGGATGGGCTTGAGTTTACTTTACTATCGGTCAAATAAGCTGAGATGAAATTATTATGAAACATTTTTCATTTCTATGGGTTATACTATGATTAAATAACGAGTTTTTTTAAGATCATATGAAACATTTATATTTTAAGGATATGAGATAGGTGGATCTATTATAGCCCTCTAATTAATTAGATACTTATGGATAACGCATGAGATAACTATATAATTCAAGAACCTGATTTCATATTTACAGAATTATGCATAGACCTGGTTTCAAGTCTATTAGTTTATGTGTAGTCCTGGTTTCTTATCAATATGTTTATACGAGTACCTGATTTCATATCCTTAACATAATGATTGCATCTACTACAATTTAAATATGTTTACAATGTAATAAGTTTATTATTGTACTATGTTCATTTTTTGGTGAGAAGCTCACTTAGATCATGATTGATTATTGGTGATTCAATACTCTTATGAATTTTTTCTTCTTTTATAAAAAATATTTATTCCATGAACCATGATTAAAAATAATTAATACAGTAGGTATAATTTTTTTATATTATGATCATGTTCTCATACTCTTATGCACATGTATAAATATTGATTGATATCTACAATGTTTAACCTTACATTGTATATGAATACACCATTTTTTATGATTCACTTCCCCAGGGTTTTATAGAAGGTTCTAAGTATGGTATATATAGAACGGTACTAATATAATGAGTGTTTTAGGAGAATTTAAAAATATTTTAAGGAACCAGATTATTATGTATCTAGTCTACAAGGAAACTAAAATTGTATAGTCCACAAGCATGAATCATTGTGAAATGAATTAAATATTAATCTAAAATGATATAATATTTATGTATGTTATTCTCAAATCATTCCAGTTGGAATCAATGTATGGTATAGTTATTTTTTGAGATTGGGATTATAAAACATTAGTGATAACCGTTAAGATAAGTATATGTATAGAATAAAATTATGATATATGGTAAATAAAAGAATGTGGTCTACCTATAAAATGCATCTATGTATGGATACTAGAATGAATATGAAGCTATGATACCAATTCACCACGGATTAAAATATTTTAAAGATAATTATTGTGTAATAACATGGTCACCATAAGTGTATGATGAGTGGGACAAGGACTTCAAACCATTCTAGATAATATTGGGGTATAATATTAGGTCAATTCACATTGTCTTTATGAACCCTTATGTTGTATTTTAATAGGTTATTTCCATGGATAAACATGGTTTAACCTATGGGGTCATATTTTTAAAGGATGGTGTCATGATTTTGATTCTTGTAAATGATTTTCAGGATTATATAATATCACACTCTAATTATTGTTTCTCATGTTAAAAATTTTTGTAGTTAATTGATAGAATATGGAGAAACCTCGTTAACAGTGGCTGAGAAGGACACTATTATGGTTGTTTGAATGAGAAACCAATAGGGATAGAATTTGTAGTGAAAAACCTCGTGGTTATTTCAAACCAACTATCATAGTTTATGACTAAAAACATTAACCTAGGTGATTTTTCTGACTAACCTAATATATAAAAATTATATTTTTATGAAATTTCAAGTGATAAAGAATATATAGGAAATAATATTAAATATTATTTATGTCAAAAATGTGGAATGTATAAATCAAGGGAATGTCTCAAAGAAATAGGAAAATGTTTTATGAATGGAAAATATGAGAATAAAATAGTAAATTGTTAAGGAAAAATGTAAATCGTTGGTTACCATAATCGATGTGAATAATTGTTTCCATAAGGTATCATATATGGTTGAATGTTCTAAATATGTAATGTATGGTCATTATTAAAATTTATTCCCTAGGGGGAAATCTCAAGATGAGTGTTTGAAATGTTGTATGTGTAAATGTTTTACAAATTGATGATAAAGAGACTACACATGAAATATGAACGGTATGAATTATTTTATCCAAATGAATTACGTTATAAGTAAGAAACATGATTATATTAAGATTGATGAATATTATGAAATTATTCATATTCTATATTATAGGTTCCAATAATTATGCAATAATATTAGGAAGTGGTTAATGGTTTAAAAAGTAAGTGGAATGATTGAGATGTTTAAATATTGGGATTCAATAATTATACTGTAGAAATGTTTTATCAATGAAATTCTAGATATATGAATTTTTAAACATCTAAGGATTATTTTTTAGCAGTTTTTCATTAATGATTTACAATAATATTTTGAATGGAACTGATAACCTAGAAAGGTGATTTAGTTCTAAGGTGATATTTTTATAGAACAGATAATAAAGGAATAGATAATCCTTGATATATTCATGTTGTTGATAAAATATTATTTAGTTGGATAAAGAGATAAATGATATTGTTAATTTAAATTTGACCATATTGGTGACCTTGAAATTTGTTAGTGATGTGATTAGAAAGTTATTAATGTTATAATAGAAACGCTCAGTTAGAGGCAAGCCTCTGACCATTTATTAATAAAAAAAATTATAAAGACGGTACAACAAGTCAGAGACAAATACATATCATAGGAATCATACCCGTCACCACCCCCTATAGAGATTATTTCCTATAAACTATCTATTTTCCATTATGGGATTTCATATTGCTTAAAAACCTTGGAATATTTCCTTCTAAGATTCAACATCTCCAAGGCTAGAAACTCCTTCGAGGACTGCATATCCCAACATTCCTTCCCAACAGAAGATCTGGTAGACACCGGCCTTGGATGTTAAGAATAATCTTTCTTCATTCTTCATCGTGGTGGTCCATTCTTAGCATCATCATCCTCATGCACCTTCCTCCTTTCACCCTGAACAACATCACTATAGAAAGGCCGAGCCATGCCACTATTATTTTCTTTATCACTATCTGTGATGTCACCCCACATTACCAAGATTTTCACCTCTTGATGACCCTCCTTCAATCCACAATCCTGTTGTACCTGACTATTGGTGTTAACTAAAGCAAGTAATTGTGGCTAATCCACCAGGTTCTGTACGTCTTCCCTTGTTGCAGCATCAGTCGGAGAAATATCAAGCTGCAAGAGGTCACCTTCTTGACTTGCATCATTCTTCTCATCATGAAATTCCTCCTCATTTTCCTATTCTAGGAATCTATTTCAAATAGAGACTGTGATCACCATTCCTCCGGCATCATCAAACTACGCTTCTTGAACACAGGCATCCACAGACCCCGAGACATGAACAATCAAGTCCATAATAAGATTAATCACAGGCTCCGACCACAAGGTGTTGCAATCAAAATAATTCCCCACTGTATGTGAATTTACAAAACCAATGTCACACATTAAATTCTAAAAAACATGATAAATTGTCAGATCCCATGGCCTATTCTCCACATTCTTCATAGTATTACCCTACACATTGATCACAGGGCCAGTATGCCTCGCATCCTCGGCCATAGGCTGCCAGAAGTAACGAAAGTAGAAGCATCTTGATTCACCCCTGCAATAGGAATGGATCCGTGTGCTCCTCCACCACTATATAGCTTATAACAGAGTCTGCCACCTAGATTCCCAACATATGATTCATACCAGAAGAGTATACAAGAACCACATCAGCACCATACTGAATCATCCACTCTAGTAGAACTATTGGTATTTTCTCCTCCACCACTGAACTACCAGCTAAAGGCTCTCAGACCACCCCTTCATGAGAGATGATTCCACTAGCTCTTCCATTAATGCACCACCATTTAGAGGTTCTACCACTCTAGTAATCTTCGCAATAGCATATCCACACCCGAAAACCCAATTCCCTCATCAAAGACATAATTATCTCCATCCTCACCCCTTCTTACTGTAAACCAGCTACTTTGTGACCCATTCTCAAGGCCTTATCCAGACCAGTAGTAGCACACCCTCCACCGTGACTCGTCTCCAGCACTTGTGAGCATCCACACATCCTCATGCTATGATATTTTAATGCCAAATGACCACACTGGCAGCAAGACCCACAATAATGCATCCATGACTCAAAAAACACCTTTTACTTCCAACGAAACTCATGTTCATTTGTAATCCAAATTCATCGAACTGGCGACCTTGTATCATCAACTTCCATGCATATTCTCAGGTAGATGAGATAAAAAACAACCTCAGTATTCCAATCAGAGCAAAGGTACCTCCCAATCATTTTTTAAATTTCAAACAAGATATAATAATTTTGAAATAAGAGAGGAAAACTCGGAATACTTACCCAGTTCGCGAACGTCGAATATATTGGATAGAGTTAATTTTTGGAATAATATATATTTTCATTGAGTTTTTATAGTTAATAAAGTCATTTCAGTAATGATTTATCTTTTTTAAGATAATATATTATGATGGTATTCATGTATTTGGAATGTGACATTATGAGATTCTTTATGTTGTTTGTAGATAAATTAAAAAATTGATCTTGGGAAAAAATATGTGACCAAATCTTTCATATTTTTTGGTATTAAATTTGGTCATAAAAATTTTGGGGGAGTTTTAAGGTTAAATATTTATCTTATGGTTTAATTTGAAATTTTGGTGTTATTTTTTAGGTTTTAGAGATTAATGTATTATCATATGGAATTTTTTTTATTGGATAACATGTTCTAAAAATTTTAGTTTTTGTAAATATCTAGATATAGAGTGAATGAATTTTAATTATTTTATGGATATTATAATATGTTAATAGTTATTTTTAGTTCTTCATTAAGGAAAAACTCATCTTGAATATTAATTTACTAGTGTAAGAGGTGAGATAGAAGTGGAAATTGATCGAAGCACAGTAAAATAATGAAATTACTCATATTAATTGGAAAGAAATAAACTATGTATATTTACTCATATTCCATGGTAAAATAATTCCAATAATATAGGAGAAATTAATATGAATAATAATATTAAAAATATATAAAAGTTTTATATAATTCAAATTTATTGATTAATATATAATAAATATGTTCTCAATTTTTTTCTAAATTCATTTTATGTTTCAAAAATATTTTTTTCTAAAAAATGGTTTTTATTGCATTTTGTGTGCAGAATTTATCATTAATTTATTTCAATGTTATAAATTATATTTTATAAAAAGTATATAATATTTAAAATTTTCATATAAAAATTATTTTAGGATAAAATTTTGTATTTTTTCTGAAAAGATTAAGTTTTTATTGAATAGTGAAAAAATATGATTTTTATTGAAAATGTTGTTTTTCATTCAAGTGTCTGAAAAGTCCAATTTTTTTAATTTTTTATTAAATTTAATTATATTATTATGATTAAAAATAATCTAACTACTTTTTTTGTACAAAAAATTATGATTAATATTTTTATAAAATAATTTTTATACTTAAAAATGAATTTTTATGGGAAAATTGTTTTTTGTTGCGGATTGCTGGTTTATTTTCAACATAATTTATTTCAAATATTGAAATTATATTTGATTAATTAGATTACATATTTGGAATAATAATTTCCAAATTTAGTAAAAAGGTCAAATTTATTTTTTCTCATATTGAATAGTAACCTTGGTAAAAATGTTGTCACCATAGTAACAGTAAATCAGTTAGAACAAGGTTAAAACTATGAAATAAGGATTCAAAATCAACCATACAGTTGACTACATTTCATTTAATGAGTTTAGTTATACAATACCTTGAAATAATATGACATATTATATTTTTCCTATTTTAATTTGATAAATAATGTTATATTATTTTAAGTAATGGAACATTAAAAATGTCTCTTTATTTATTTTTAAAAATATAATAATTTTTATATAGATAAAAACAAGTAATAAAATGATATTAAAGGTTTTTTTATGATAAATATTTTTTTTTAAATACTGTAATTTATTTTTAATTTTTAATAATGAAATATTTACCTTCACTTCTTACGCAATGCCAACACAGTGCTAGTGAAAATAGTAGAAAAAACCAAGTTAATGATTTTCAAAACCTTAAAAGTAATATTTTTAAGGTGTTTTATGGTTTCTTAAGAATTTTTGATATTTTTATATTTTATTATTAATGTTTTAAAACATTATATTTTAATTTAATTTCTATATTTTTATTTTTAAAAACTCAATTTCTGTAAATAGTCTTGAAAATGACTTCAATGATATTTTAGGTTAAATAATATTTTAATAAATAATAAAAAGTTAATAATAATTTTATATTTAGAAAATTTAATTTTATATTTATGATAATATAAACTATTTTCCACTGATGGGTTAGTTTCCCTCTTATGGTGACTTTATTAACCCTTAATGTTTAATAATCTTTTTATCTCAGTAATAATTAAATAGGGTTAACAATGGATTAAAATTAATAGATAACTTTTTAAATATCACCAAAAAACAAATAAATTTAATTGGATAATATTATTTAAACATATATATTTCATATATTATAAATATATCAATATAGATTCATATAAACACGAAAATTAATTTTTATTAATTTTTACATTTTAAGTAATTATAAGGGTGTCTCTCCCCTCACTTATAAAAGGACATCAGATTTATGATCTTCATCACACATATTGAGCCACATAGCTCCCCAAAAAACTGAAAAAAAACTCTTCTTTAAAGTCCCCATATAAATTATATAGGTTTTTTAATTCTTAAAATACCATCTCTAGGGTCCTTAAGCAGAGATCCAAAGGAGGTTATTTTAAGAGGAGGTAATCATCTTAAATGATAATTTTCATTTTATTCTTTTTATACCTCCTTAAATTATATCCTAACCATTACAATATACTAAAATATGTATTATCAATATACTAAGATGTTATTATGATAATTATTTGACATTATTCATCTCCTTTTTTATCAAATTGAAATGAAAGTATCGCTCATGCGTTCATGTGAACTACCCCTCCATGTAGTGATGTGATTCATTTTCTATCACTATAATTAATGTATAGTTATTATAAGAGATTTAATATTTATATATGATATTAATTACATAATTATTTATCTAAAATTATAAAATATTATATATCTTCTTAAATTCCTATTCATTGGAAGATGATAACACCACTTGTGTGTACGTGTGGATTACCACACTCAGGAAGTGATGTGATTCGCTTTTCATTTACACATTTCATGGTTGGTAATATGGATATAATTGATGAATATATATTTTTTATGATATAATAATTTTTTAGTAAAGGTGAATTATAATTTAAGTATCTTTTAATCCATCCATCAAAAAGTGAAAACACCACTCATGAGTTCGGATAGACTATCATCTCCACAAAGTGACATAATTTATTTTTCATCCCCACATTATATAAATTATTATAAAAGTGTATATAATTAATAAATATTATAATTATTTCATTATTAATATTCTTTTACCATGAACATAGTTTATGTACTATAACCATCAAACCCAAACATACATGGAAAGGAGATCAATTTTTACCTGAATGCCATTTTTAATGATGAAATTGTTAATAAAAGGATAAATAGAAATTATAATGGAATGATACATACTAATTTAGGCATTTATATGGTTATATAATATATTTATAATAAATCTATATTGATTATATTATATTTTTGAATGCATACAAAGCAAGATGTAACTTGATATAATAGATTTATGTTGCAATCTATTTTTTCAGGACTATTTTTGTTAAATTTCCAAACAGAGATATTGTATGATCCATATCAGTAAAATACAACCTATTTTCTTATAATCTATTTAATAATTTAATTTTCAAGTAATATTTTTGTTTTCATTTTTATGGTACATATAATTATTATGAAAATTATTTTTTAATAAAAAACAAATTTAATTTATCTCTAATAGGGAATATTTTTCTTCCATGTCCATATTTTCACTAAAATGATTTTAAAATTATTTTACTATTCTAAAATGATTTATTAAATTCATTTTTATCCATATTTTACTATCTATATTTTTTTATAATTTTTTTTGTCTATTTGTAAACAATGTACTTTTTATAAAAGGTGTGAATATAGTATTTGTTTTAAAATATACCACATAAATGAATTTTCCCAATGTCATGACTACTCTTAGCATTGAACATTCCTTTAAAAGTATCTAATGATCTTTTCAAAGAAAAAGTTTTCTTTAGTATTTTGGAATTTTTTGGATTTTAAATAAGTTATTTCAAAATGAAAAAGGATGTTTTTTTCAAGGAATATTTTAGGGGCCTTTAAAATTCACTCTTCATCTATGATAACATCTTTGGATGTTACTTATACTTCACTGGAGGTAAAATACAAAAATACCATCCACTTATTTTATCTATATGGATTATTATGATGGTGTTTTATAGATGATTTTATAAAACATGTTACTTAAATATGGGTAAACCAAGTTTAGATGAAATATTCCTGAAACCATTTCTTTTATACATGTTATAATATGATGAAAATATGAATGTTTTCAAGATCATGTGACTCATTAATATTTTAAGGTCTTTTTGGGTGGTATATTCCATCAATTCATTGGTTAAATATTAATAATTGCTGATATGAATTTTTTATGTGTGAACCTTATGTAATACACACAACAAAAAGCATGGACCTAGATTCACGTCCATATGATTATTCATGGGACTTCTTTCATGTCCATAAGATTATGTGAGGACCTAATTTCATCACTATAGCATAATTTTTGAACCTTTTACTATTTATACATGTTCTTAATGTTGTAATATTATTCTTGTTCCAAGGAATTTTGTTTTTGATATGATCTCATGGATCATGGTTGATTATTAATAATTATGCACTCTTATGAGTTTTATCTTTTTTATAACAAAACAATATTCTATGAATCTTTATTAAATATATTTAATTGATTGGTTATGACTTTATTATGTTATTATTGTGTTCTTATTCCCTTATAATCACTGTTAGGATCACTTTTGGATGACCACACCATGTGGGTGTTGAATCAATGTGGGATGAATTTATATCAAATTAAAATTTTACCCCTTTATTTACCTATATTACTTATTCAGTATATGGATCTCCTATTATCATCACCTGTAATTAGTAAGAATGCACAAAAAATAGTAAATAACAAATAAATTTATTATTTTTAATGAGGCTCACCCTCAGTGTGGATGACTATATCTATAGTTTATGATGGTTCTTGTCTCACTCACACAATGATTTTATATTATTATCAAGAAAATATCACATAAGGTAATGGTCTTGAACCGTATCTCCTATCACCAACCAAGTAAAATTCAAGATTTAACTTTAAATCACAAGATTACTGGATATTGGCATGTCAATCAAGAATTGTTCCATAATTTAGAACATTTATTCTTTAATAGACACCAATGAACTCTGATCAGCTTCTTCAAATTATAAAAATCAAATATATTCCTTGAATACAACAATCAAAAGTTTATCTTTGAAATGTAGAAAACAAAGGTTTCTTATTATTCTTCTTCAGTCAAAAAAAATAAATGCATTGTAGACTGACAATCATAAATTGCTTCTATGACCCAAATGAAAAATAGATGATATCAACTCAACCACAAAATATTCAATTGTTTTCATTGAAAAACAATATGAGATACAAAATCATAGTTTTAGATTCCTTAGGTATACATCATGTAAAATTTTTTATGGAATTATCACATAAACAGTAGCACATATAAGATAAAATTATTTATTAATAAATGTGATTTTACTAGTAAAAAATCACGAACCCTCAAAATTATTATTGAATTTCCCTTCCAAACTGTTTATGTGATTCAATGATTTTACTCAGAATGCATGGAATACATGTAACAAATGAAAAAATTTTGTGTCTTACTTAATTTAATTAGACACGTAAAGTCACTACCGTCACTTAATAAGTAAGTATACATGGTGTTTCTCCTTCTTCACAAAATCCAAATTACTTTGTGAATATCTTCTTATCCTTCTCATGAAGGGATCACAAAAGAACCTCATACATTACATGAAAAATGAACATATGATGGATTCGACTTCATATGAATAACATTTTCCACAGTTTCCTTGTTCTCAATTGTATAACCAAGATTTTTTGGTTTCTGTATTTTAAATCTCAAAAAAAATCATGGATATAATTCATTCATGTGAATGTATCACGTGATATCTTTTTCTACCTTGAAATAAGGGTTCACATGGATTCTCCCTTACTTCATGTGAAGTGTTAATATAGATGATGTATTTTACTAAAAAGATTTTTCTCTCTTGATATATCGAACATCCCCATCACTGAACTTCATCGTACCTTCCTCGATATTTAGAGAAGATGATCCATGACATCATCTCCATGAAATATATCATGCCCAATACCCATTCAATGAATTTTAGAATCATAATGTATTTCAAGGGGTTGTGAATTCTGAAAATTCTGGTCTCCTAATGAAAATTTTAGGACATCATCTCATCATGTGATTAGTTCACTTGATCATGTGGCTCCTTAGTGGATAACTACTTGACTTGTCAAATACTCCATGCATTGAAAAGCTGTAAATGATGGTATGTTATTATAATGAATGATATATTGTTCATCACAAGATTTATTCGTCATTAATTTGATTTTATTGGTGATTTTGGAATTTCTATGTTGATTGTTTTAATATGGTTTCATAATCCATAAAACATCACATGATGGCTTCATGCGATAGCACACAATCATGTAATACAAAAAAAAAATGATTCAATGGATTTAGTTCTTCACGTGATGGATTCTTTATATAACTATTTTAATACATTCTACATATCATCGTATGCATGAAATATGGTGATTAGATTCATGTACTTAGGTCCATGTAGATTTTATTGATCTGTCGACTTGATCTCAAGTGATTCATGATATGTGTTTATCTCATAAATGCATATCCATCATCAGAAGGTAGGATATAATGAACGGGTTTGATCATACAACCATGATTGACTTCATTGGATGGATAAACTTTTATCCATTTGATTTTTAACTCGTGAAATGTGTCCATGTTCCTCACCCATCACACATTGATTTTGATAACAAAAATGGCTTGTTAATAAGAAATCATATGCCATCTGCCACTCCAGTCAGCAGAGGGGCTCATAACCCACAACCCCTTTACACACTACCACTCATGGGTTATTCCAGTCCATTTAATGGTCAACCTAGGAACCTCCATGTGTGATCAGTGCATGCCATTAATGCCACTATGGGTTCTTTTCAACCTCTAAACCACCTATAGTGGCCCTCTCCCATGTGGTTGAACCTTGGTCCCCACATGTGTGGTAGAGGAGGTCCTAAGTTGTTATAGGCTTCCCCATTTTTTAAGAAACAAAGCCTAAATACATTTTTATTACCAAGTATTATATTTCTAACCAAGATTATTCAAAAAATTATTAATTAAAAATATATTATTTTTATATTTTTGATTGGCCTTCAATGGTATTCCAAAACATATCTTAATTAAATAATTTCATTCCATGGTCTTTATAAAAATCCACTTATAATATCAATATATGTCAGGGACATATTTATTGAAGTAGAAATTATGGAAATATAAATTTCATTTCCATATATCTGAGATATTAAAACCAATTTAACACTCATAAGAGTTAAATCCCCTTAATCGAAAATATTATTATGTGACATTTGAACTTCCATTGGCATATCTTCTTTAATGTTTCAACAAACATGCTTGGTATCATCAAAAAAATTCTATGAAATTTTTATTCTCTAATACATATTGACATTATTTGATTCATTACATAGTAACTAATTTAAAAAACAAATACATCATATACACAAAGTGGAATCATCTATCTCAACCTATATTTTTTTCAATAATAATGTAGAAAATTTAATGTCAGTATGTTTTATTCATTTTATATTCTACTCTTTATTGAATAAAAATTAAAATTTCCCGAGAGAGGATTGTATCATTCCTTAATAAATTTAAGATCAACTATCCTAATCTAAGTATACTTGGGATAAAGAGGTGTAAAAATGAGATGGTGAAATTTAAACATCAATGTTGTTCATTCCCAATTCAGAATACAGTTCCAACTGATATAGAACAAGGTGTATCCTTCATCAGAAATAGTTTTAATAATTTTTATTTTGATGGTAATTTTATGATTCCAATTGGTGTAATTCAAGTGGATGTTTTTTGATACCCCTAATTGAAAAAATATTCTCAGGAAACATTGAACCTGAAATTCTTACACACATTCTAACACAAAGATAAAAAACATTCATGTATACTTGGTAGTTTATGTTCTTAAATTTATTACTATAATATCTTCAACAATTCTTCATTTCCAATTACATTGATATATTCAAATTCTCTCCCTTAATTTAAAATATTCTTTTCATTTTTTGAATATGGATGAGATAGTGTCAATGAATACCTTATTAATATATTTTTGAGTAATTAGAATTCAGTGATGTCATATTTGGATGAAATAAAATTATATGAGAGATTTTTTGGTTACTCCCACTCAAGGGATGATCTCCAGTTTCAATTCATCAAGATGGATCTTTTCTTTTTTTTTTCTTTTGAATGAAAATTTATGTGAATACTAATTTTTGTGATCTTATCCATCAGAGTGACTTCAAATTCCTTGACTAGTTATAGTTTCTTGATTATCTTGATCAAAGGATAGTCTTAGAATATTTTTCAATAAGAAATCTTCTATATATTGGAAGATAGATAAAAATATGATGGAGACTTCAATAAATATTGCAATGAATTTTACAACATATAGATCTAGAAATATAACTTCTTTAACCTAGTTCTACCCCTGAGTTTTTGTATCACCTTCAATTCCCTACAATTAATGAATAAAAAATTACATATAAATAAGGTGTACCTTATTTATTTATAAATTAGAGAAACAAGGATAAAAATTTCTTCTCAAACATGAGACTCCTTTATATTTAGATCCATGTGAGCTTGAACTCTTTATGCTAACATTTTTGGATTTTCTGGAAGTTTTGGGAAACATATAATCTCTTATTTATTTAATAACAACTTTCTATGGAATTTTATTTTTCACACTATACATATAGTCTCATTCACCACTATGTTATTTTTTATTCTTTTCATAATTTCTTATTGATATGGATTTATGAACTAGAAATTATCTGATATGTGTATATCTTTATTTTACCTTCCACAAAATACATCTGAGATTATTTGTCTATCATTTTTATAACCACTTTGAAAATTATATTTCTTCATATCGAATATTATAATATCCATTAAAATCAGTTATCACCTAGTCTTATTGAATTTTCTTTACTCTTTCCAATTCATCTAGGAAAATTACCAGAGTTTTATTTGGAATATGCACTACACTCTTATTAGTTTCACATGGATTCAAAGGTGTACTTTTTACCATTTTAGTCTTTTTTTTCTCTCTTAGACTAGTTTCTCTCTTTTGTTGTTTAAGATTTATTTCATACATTGTGATATCCATGGCCTAATTATAGTGATACATGGTGTGACCTCTTACTCCATAATAGAATCATATTATTATATTTTTTAGCACCCTTAATTATCTTCTTGGGTCTATTGTGATTATTATTCTTATTTTGGTTTCCACCCAAGGCTAAATTGCTTATCATCTTTATAAACTTCTTGGGAATATTCTTTATTAAGATCTTATCCTTATTCTTTCCTCAGATAGCCTTATCTTTAGTCTTCAGTTTATATTTTATTTTAATATAGATTTTTAGGGTAATTCTTGAATGATTTATACCTACATACCTCTTTATGGTGACCAATTCCATTTCAAATCCATTATATATTCCATAAACATTCAAATCTATTTATAGTACTCATATTATTTTCCATCATCTGTGTTATTTACATTATAACTTGTTTTATCCGCTTTGATTAAGGGACTATTTTATTTTCAAATACTAATATATTATACTCGCAATCATATTCCATGTTTCCAAATCTTTCTCATCACCAATATTAACTAAAAAATATCAATCTTTTCTTTTGAGTAGTAGACTAGCCTAATTGACTTGTTTTTTTATTTCTATTATTTTTAATTCTTCTTCGGAACTTATTTATTAGAATAAATCATTCTACTCTTACCTTTATTCAATACATGTTTAGTGGTAATAAATTCATCACCTTTCATTATCAAAATTTTCACAGGATTTGATTTTGAACATTTGCTATGCTTGAAACCAGAATTTTTACAAACATTATTTACATATATGGATGGAGAGTTTTTATAAGATACTTCTTGATATTGATCATTTGATGATTTCAATAAATTATTTACTCTAGATGAAGTCCATTTAGACTAATAATTTTCTTTTTAGGTTTCTGTGGTTTGATATCTTATAGTAACTGGTCTTATTTCAACTTAATGTGAAGGCTCGACTTGAACATTTTCAATGTTTTCTAGTATGAATCTATGTTCATGAAATTTCATATTTAGAATGAATTTATCATCCTAAATTTATTTTAATCTACCTTCAAACTCATTCTCAATATCTATATCTTCATCATCATTCATTTTGTTCTTCTCCTATATTAAAGTTTCAATATCTTTGATCTTATTTACTTTTATCTCATATTAATAATTATTGGAATCAATGATATTCTTATAAATTTATTCTAATACATGTAACTTATCTTAAATGATCTCCATGGATTTCGCATTATTTAGTAATTATTTAAAACAATCCTTCCCAACTTTGGAATATGCTTCGTTAAGATCCCTGATTTTATCATTTTTAACTTTCCGTTATTTACTAAGATCAACACATGCCATCACCCTTTATTCTAATGTTCTCTCCAATTTATTGGATTCTTCTTCTATAACGGTGATCTATTATTGAAATGTATTCCTATGAAAAATATATTTTTCATTATCTATGGAATGATTTTCACCATTTATAATTGGTTCTTCTATTTGTCATTAGAAAAAACATATTTGATATCTCTTCATAAAAATATAAGGTAAAAATATTGTCTATTTATTTTTTATTTTATTGAACTAATAGATATTAAACTCTAATTAAAGTCGTGTCTTTATTATTAAAAATTCATTTGGAAACTAATTCATCATTCTATTTTAAAAATATTGATGTCTTATTTGTCTTTCTCAATGATTTGGTGTTTCCATTCTTCAAGATCATGGTTGAGGAAGAGTTATAATCTGTAGTAGATATAACTCTTAAATTTTTTTTTATACATTATAATTTCATAATAGATATATTATATCTTCAATAATCTTTAAATTAGGTATTCCAATAAAAGGTGTGACTCCCATTGGTACCAATTTTTAGAAACACTTTTGGATGACCACACTAATATGGGGTGAATCGGTGTGGGACGACATTTTATCACCGTAAAATATTATCTCTTTCATTACCTATGTTACTTATTCATTAAATGGATATATTATTATAGTCAAATATAATTATAAAGAATGAATTTTAATTAGTAAATCACAATGAACATATGGATTTTTAATAAGGTTTACCTCTACTGTGGATGAATATGTCCTCAGTTTATGGTGGTTATTATCTCAGTCACATGTAGATTCTATTTTATTATCAAGAAAATCATGGGAAAGAGAATGTACTTAAACAAACTCTCTTAGTACCAAATAGATATAATGAAACATTTAACATTAAGGAATAATATTATAGGATATCAACATGTCCCTCCTAAATTTATTAGAAGTTTTCACAATAATTCTTCTCTGTACACCAATAACCTCTGATCATATTCCTAAAAATACATCAGTAAAATGGCCACCTTGAATATTGA
Organism: Viscum album; assembly: GCA_963277665.1. NCBI lineage: Eukaryota > Viridiplantae > Streptophyta > Magnoliopsida > Santalales > Viscaceae > Viscum > Viscum album. The sequence goes on along the minus strand of OY728150.1, from coordinate 2,052,729,680 downwards.
AATAAAATTCTATCTATAAAATGCAATAATAAAGGGATACATCTTATTTTTTTAGTCAAAATAAAATGAATGGGTTATAGATTGGAAATCTAAAAATTCTTCTTCGACCCAAATGGAAATAAAATAATATAAAATAGATCAAAACTTCTTATTCTTCTCCTTATTTTTATCTTTAATAAACAATATGTGATATCAAATCACAGTTTTGGATTCTGTAGGTACACATCATAAAATTTGGTTCATCAAATTATCACATATACCCTATCACATGTAAGATATAATTATTTATTATTCTATTTTTATATCATTGTAAAGAAAAATTACGCACCCTCAAACTTGTTCTTGGTTTTTCCTTCCAAACTTTTTATGTGATTCAATGTTGTCACACGGGGATCATGGAATGCATGTACCACATGAATCCTTTTTGTGTCTTCCTTTATATAGTGAGATAGACAAGGTCACTCCCTTCCCCTAATAGGTAAGTATACACAGTGTCTCTCTTTCTTCACAAAATCCAAAGTGATTCATGGGTGTATTATTCTCATTCATGTGAGGAGATTTTGTAAGAACATTTTTCGTCCTATGAACAAATCCCATGGTATGGATTATACTTATCACGAATAATGTTGTTTGTGGGTTCTTATTTTCTCTTTATATAACCAAGAAGTTCATGATTTTATATTCATGATCTCAATAGATCCTCACATATATCCATCATTTACATGAATGGATCATGTTAGAACTACATCTACTTCATGTGAAGGGTTCACATGGATTCTCAAAACCTTTATGTGAAGTGTTAAAATGGATTCTCTATTTTCATAAAAAAAAAGACTCTATATTGATATCTCAAATAGTAGTATCATTGAAATTCATCAACCCTACCTTTTTATTTATTGAGGATCAACCACCTATTCTCGAAGAATATGTCATGTACAATACCCATTCAAGGACTCTGATAATTGCAGTTTATCTTAAGGTTCTCAGAATTTCAAATATTTTGATCTCTTCAAGAAACCCCGAGGTGATCATTAAATCATTTGGTTTCTTCTCATGATCAATACACTGGATCATGTTCCATTTTAGTGTTAAGATGATCAACTCGTCCAATGATTTATGTAAAAAAATCTATAAATTATGGGTCGTTCTTGCAATTAATGATATACTAATCTTCATATGATAGATTAGTGATTCATGTGATGCCACTAGTTATTGTCAATATGGATTAGGTGATTATCACCAAATGATCATGTAATCCATATAACATCACATGCTGGCTTCAAGTGTTAGAGCCCAATTTCATAATACAAAGAACATCATACGATGGCTTCAGTTCTTAAAGTGATATATTATTCTTCTAACTGTATGAACACATTCTATGTATCATCGCATGCATGCAAGACAATGGTTGCAGGCATGTATATAATTTGATCAATATTTTCTTAATAACATGGATAAATATCTGGTTATAGATGATACGTCATTGTCTCATTCATGAATATTTATCATTGAGTGGTAGGAGATGATAAAAAAGTTTGATTGGATGGCCTTGACTAACATGATGGAATGACTAAACATTTATCCATATATTTTTCAACACATGAATAGTGTTTGTATTCAACTCCCATTCCACATCAGTTGTTAAAATAAAATTGTAAGATTAATAATAAATCACATTTTGTTATTAACGTAATATAGAAGTTGGGTTTTCCACCCAAAAAACTATCACACACTTCCCCTAATGGGCCATGCCATCACATTACGTGGCCCACATAGGCACCTCCATGCATGCTCAGTGCATGTTATGAACACACCTGTATTTTCTTCGTGACCACTAAGCTATCTGTGGTGGATTGGTTGACACTATCTCACATGGTTTACCTATGGGTCCCACATGTGTGATTGAGGGGGTCCTTGGTTGTTAGAGGATGTACCATTTTTTAAGCACCCAAGCATATATACATAGTAGTTACTATGTATGATATTTCCAACAAAGCTTCTTCAAAAACTAGTTCTGCAAAATATATATGTATTTATATTTTTTAGGGCCTTTAATAATCTTCCAAAACATATCTTTAAAAAAATAACTATTTTTAGGGTCTTTATAAAACTCTTTATGTAATAATGAGATATTTCATGGACTTTTTTACTAAAGTATAAAATGTTCATTTATGAATTCCATTTTTACATGTCTACGATTGAAACTAGTTAACAAATTGTTATATTTAAATCCACTTCTTTAAAAATATGATCAAGTGGCCTTTGAACTATCTTGGATGGATCTTCTTTAAAGACTCAACAAACACTCTTGGGAACACCAATTATCATATAATAAATGTTTTTCCCAATATATATTAACATTATGTGATTCATCACTTAATAATACATTGAAAACAAATACAACATAAAAACAAAGTAGTATATCTCTTATGTCTAAATAATGATTAATATCTCTTATATTTATCCTTAATGAGAAGATGATCTAATTCGTTCTTAAATTTCACTTCCTTCGGTTTTGAAAGATGGTTCTAATAATAATATGTCCTGAAGGATACTAATATGAATAACATTATGAGATACATTGAAGATATTTTAAGGGTTGAGTTAATTAAATATCTTGTCTCTAAAGACACTAAACCTTTATAGTCCTTGAGCATGTATTATTATGTTATGAATTGAATATTCATCTAAAATGTGGAAATATTTATGTATTTTAATCTTGGTTCATCTTGATTGGCACCTAAGGAGGGTTTATTTATTTTGAATATTAGTAATAGAAAAATATAATGAGGTCTATTAGGATAATACTATATATAGGAGAACATCCTAAGTTATGGTAAAGAAACGAGTGTGGTTTTCCTAAAAAATACATCCATGTCTAGATATTGGAAATTTCATATGGAAAGGAAACAGATTAATGTAGGCATCAAAACTCTTAAAGATGAGGATTGGGTAATAATGCGACCATCCCCAGTGCACGATAAGGGGGTTTAAGACTACACACCTAGCTTGACACTCCTAAGGGACATGATTTGGATAATTCACATTCTGTTTATTAATAAATATAAAATTTTTAATATATAATGACCATAGATGACCCTAGTAAAACCTAAGGTGTTATATATTGAAGGTATGTTTTCATGATCTAGACATCCTGTGAAATATTTTCATGATTATATTATTTTTCACTCTAGTTATTATTTCTCACATTATGTATTGTGTTTTTATTCAATGGTTGTAACAAGGAGGAACCAAGTTATTAATGGGTTTTAATGAAATTAAATTGGTTCCTAAATATGAAACCAACTTGGATAGAAGCTATAGGGAAAATTGTAATAGTTATTCCAAACCAACTATATCAATTTATGATTAATATACTCAACCAAACTAATTTTCAAGAAAAACCTAATAAGATAAAAATTTGGATTTATGAAAGTTCATGTGATAAATACAATATACTAAATATAATTAAATATAATTTATGTCCAAAATATTAAAATTATCACTCAAGGGAATATCTCAAAAAATAATAAAATGTTTTATGTATAGAAAACAAGATCATATAATGGTAAATTTCTAAGAAAAAATGAAAAATTAAATAAAAAAAATGGATTGGAATAATGGTTTCTATATGGTATAATCTATTATTAAATATTTTAATTATTAAAATTATGGGAATTATGAAAATTTATTTCTTAGGGGGGATATTCGAGAAGAGGGTCATAAATGTTGTGGGAGTAAAGGGTTTACAATTTATGATATAGATACTATAAATTAAATATAGAAGGTATAAGCTATTTTAATATTATTTATTATATTATAAGTAAGAATCCTGTTTAAATTTAGATTTATGAATATTATTAAAAGATTCATATTCCATATTTTATGAAGGAAGTATTATGGAAAAAGTTGATAATGAGTAGTTAATGGTTTAAATAAAAAGTGGAATTAATAATATATTTATTTATTGGGATTTTATAATTTTGTTGTATAGTTGTTTTATAAATGAAATACTTGTTATAAGAATCATGAAACATTTAAGGATTGTTTTTATTTGGTTTTCATTAAGTACATTCATGCATATTTTGAGTAGTATTGATATCCTAGAAAAGTGATTTAGGGGTAATGGGGTGTTTTCATAGATCATGTGATAAAAGGATAAATAACCCTTAATAGATGCATTATGTTGAGATAGTAATTCTTATTTGGTATAAGGAGTTTATTGATATTGATAGACTAAATTGGATAATATCAATGACCTTGAAATTGGTTAGTGATATGTTGAAAAAGTGATTTAAGATATCTTTGATGAAGTTTGTTTAAATTTTTTGATTTATGGAATATATTAGATAGAGTTTTTTTGGATAATAAATGTTTTATATGATGTTTTATATTGATTTGGGTTCTTTTTTGGGAAAGTATTATCTTGTTTTAAGAGAATATATGATCATGGTATTCACCTATTTGGTATGTGGTGTGCTACTTTATGTTGTTTGAGGATAAATGTTAATGTTTATCTAAGAAAAAAATGTCTGATCTAATAATTTATATATTTGTGTTTTGAATATGATTATACATATTTTTGTGGATTCTAATGGTTAACTATTTATGGTATAGTTTATGTTGAAATTTGTGTGTTATTGTTATGGTTTTAGAGATTAATTTATAATCATATAAAGATTTTTTCATATTGGATAACTAGTGAAAACCATTTTGGTTTTTGTAAATATATAATTATATAAGGAATGAATTTTTATTATTTTATGGATCTTATGATCTATTTAAAATTAATATCAGTGCATTATTCTTGAAAAATTCATCTTGAATATTCATTTCTTGGAGTAAGAGATGACATGGAAGTGGAAATTGGTCAATGAATAACCAAATGATGGAATTGTACCTATGAAATGGAAAGAAGTCAAATAAATATATTTACCCATATTCAATGGTAAAGTATTTCCTTATTTATAGGAAAAAATATCTTGAAAATGGATATTTTACTTTTTTACTATTATTCTAAAGAATTAATGCTCATTTGTACCCCTCTGTGATATATGGTTTTGTGGTCATTAACTTTCTTAGAACCATGTTCTCTATCACTCTATTATTCATTGGACATTATCTTTATCATATATTTCATATGTTCACATCCCACTAATGTTATACTGATTAGAGGACCTGATTATGTGTTATTTTAGAAAACCTTTTTGTTTCTCACTTTCCCTTTTAAAAATAAGTTTTATTATCCATTTGTACGATGTGGGTTTTTAAAAAATGTATTTTCGAATATTTAATCCATGATTACCAAGATAAAAATAATTATGGGGATAAATTTATTTACAGGGGTGAGAATGTTTCACTCCAAAAATTTATTTTAAGTGAATATTATACATAGTTTATTCGACATGCAACATCATGTTTTAAATCAACTCTGATATACTATAAAACAATTATTATTTAAATGTGTCCATTATAACCCGGTCATTAAATTCTTAGTATAAAATAAAATAAAATCATTATAAATATGTAATATTTTCATATAATTAAAATTTATTGATTAATTCATAATAAATATTTTCTCAATTTTCTATAAAGCCATTTTATGCTTCTAAAATTTGTTTTCTTTAAAAATTATTTTTATTATATTTTATATGAGAAAATTATAAGGAATTTATTAAAATTTTATGAATTATATTTTATAATAATTATATCAATTTAGAAATGATCATATCAAAATCATCAAAGTATGAAATGGTTTTATTTTCCCAAAAAGATTAATTTTTTAATGAATAGTGAAACAATTCTTTTATAGAAAAACTATTTTCCATTAATGTATTTACAATGTCCAATTTTTTGGAATTATTTTAAATTTTCATTAGTTACTTTTGATTAAACATAATAAAATTAATGACATTTTAATCGATATTATGCTTAATTTTGGTATAAAAAAATTTATATATAAAAATGCATTTTCTAGAAAACTGTTTTTTATCGTGTTTTGTAGGTTTATTTTAAAAATAATTTCTAAAACATAAAAAAATTGAATTTGATAAAATTTATTCTATATATTAAATTATATTTCAAAAAAAAGTAATTCAACTATATTTTTTTCCTAGTGAATCATAAAATTTGTAAAAATGTTGTTACCGCGATAAGGGTAAAATGGATTGAACAAGGTTAAAACAATGAAATAAGGGTTAAAAATAAGCCATACAGTTGCCTATATTTTATTTAATTTTTTTAATTCGATCAAAACCTTAAAATATGGCATTTTCATTGTTTTTGAAATATTACGTTAATATTAAATTAAGTGAAGGAAAATTTGCAAATGTCTCTTTATTGCTTTTAATATCTATAATATTTTGTGATAGAGATAAAAATAAGGAATGAATGGTTCTGAAATTTATTTTTATTACTATTAAATTTTTCCTATGATTTTGATTTATTTTTAATTTTTAGTGATAAAATAATTACTTTAAATGCTTACACAACACCAACACAGTGCTTGTGCATGTAGTAGAAAAATCATGTAAAATATTTTAATAACATTAAAAGTAATATTTTAGGTGTGATTTACAGTATTCCAAGAATTTTTTTGAAAAATATTATGTATTATTAATGTTTTAAAACATTATATTCTAATTTCATTACATTATTTATATTTTTTAAATTCAAATTATGTGAAAAATCCCAAAATTGAATTTGATATTATTTTATGTTAAATAATATTTTATTAAATGGTTTTAAATTTATCAAAATATTATATGTGAAAATTTTAATGATATATAATCTATAATATCAACCATATTCCACTTATTAGTCACTTTTCCTTTTATTATAACTTTATTTTCCCCAAATCTGTAAAAATATTGTTATTACAGTAATCATTAAATGGGTTTAACAGGGGGTTAAACCAAAATATATAAGGGTTAAAACATCACCCAAACATGTCTAAATATGATTATATGAGATTATTTAGATTTATATATATCTAGAATTCAAAATATATCAATTTCATTCCACATTAACTTGAAAAATAATGTTTGTTAATTTAAAACGTTAAGTAATTCCAAGGGGACACTCCGCTCACTTATAAAGGAAAACCAGTTATCCTATTTCATCGCACTTATTGAACCAATTATTTCCTCAAAAACTAGAAAAAACTACTTCTGAACTTACTTATATAAATTATTGGGGTTGTTTCTTATTAAAATGGCATCTGTGGTGTCCTTAATGATATATATAAAAGCGGTTCTTCAAAGAGAAGGTAATCATCTTAATCGAGAAATTACATTTTTACTTATTCTTTTACCTCATTCAATTCTATCCTAACCATTATAATGTAATAGATTTATAATCTACCATATACATGTATCTTATTATGATAATGTTATAACCTTATTAATATTCTTTTTCCATCACATTGAATAATAAAGAATTCCTCGTGTGTACATGAGGACTGTCACCTCCATGTAGCATTATGATTGACTTCACATCACTATAATTCATTATTAGTAATTATGATGAAATATTATTTATACATCATATTTATGACATAATTTTTCTTCTATAATTATAATATATTATCTATATTTTAATGACTCATATTTTCCTAATTTAATTTTTAGAAATTAATAGGGAAATTTCTGAGACCAGGCATTAAGACGGCATGTTATTCATAGGACCGGTCTGCTGAGAACAAATCATTAAACAATTTAATGGTTTTAATATCATGTGTGCATTTATTTTCTTAAAATGTGGAATATATTTTAAATAGGTTCCCATATTAGAAATATTTGGGCACTATTGACTCAGAATGGTGGTTTTACTCTAGGTGAAACCAAACTTTGGTTAGAGTGGGTCATCTGAAGAAAATTTCACCAAGGTTGTAACCATAAATAAAAAAATTAAAAAAATATTTTATTTCATAATAAAAATAACTCATGAATGGTTACACATATTAGAAATCTAAAACTATTATTGAGTTATTAATTTGTGTTTTCCCTAGGTGTGACTTATCTTTAGTCGGTGCAGGTCTTCTGTGGAAAAACCCCAAAAATACATAATAATAATTAAATAATTTAAAGACAAATTATTTTATTGATGCAATTTTTCTCCTTTAAATGTATGGTTATATAATTTCATCTGTTTGGATGGTCAAACTCATGAGATTCAAACAACCATTGGAGGTATTTTTCATCAAATGACGATGGATCAGAATTTGGATCGTTTATCATCACACTGAAGGAGTTGGAAGATCTCATAAATAACAAAAACAAAACCATTATTTGTAAATGATCGATCCAAACTCTAGGTAGGGTGGCTGTTCCTTTGTGATTTCCCCAATCTGTATTTTCATGATGAAAGCAGGTCAATCCACAGATAGATTTATCTTCAGATCGATCATTATGGGGTGGTTAATAATTACATATTTAATAACAAGAGATTTTTTTAAATTCTTCATTGTTTTTTTCTTACATGAAGGGATTGAATCAAACATTAACAATGTTTGAGGTCTATTCCTTTGGATGGTCCTCAAGCATTTCTCTCCTTTTTTATTGTTATTCTTCACCATTCAACCATCTTGATTATATCTCAACATTCTAGGAGGCTATGAATGCATTTGAACCCCCAGATTAGAAGAAAACTGAAACAATTGTAAGATCTATGTATATTGTGACCCGAGAAATGCAGATATGCATGTTTTTAGAAATTATAGGATTTAAGATGGAATTGTGGTCCGTGGATGGGACCACTAGTGAAGCTCTGGTGTGGCGATCTGGTGAGGTTGTGCAACGCGGCGTGGAGACTGGAGGTTTCAATCTTGGTGGTGGTTGCGGAAGGCGACAGCCAGCCACCTAGGATGTGGCTTGAGATCATGTGCGATGAATGTGGGACCCAAACGTAGCAGGCATCTGCATGCAGATTCGGCAGAAGTGATAGATGTGTGAGATGTGGAAGGTGACTGTGTTGATCGGGCCAGATGACCCACGTGCGAGTGTTCAGGGTCAGAGGAGGCGGGTTGGCATAGGTGGATTGGGTTAGGACAACGTTAAATGGATCAGGATTAGAGGTGACAGGTCAGGTCGGGTAGGACCCACCGGGTCGGGTCAAAACTAGGGTGGCTAGACTGGGCCCTGATTGACCGCCGAAACATCTTGAGATTTCATAGTGTGGTCTACCGTAGCGGTCTCCCTCCACAGTTAGTACATCCCTCTTCTAAAAATTCAAACATGAATAACTTTCAATAGGTTCATTCGTTTGATGAGTCTACTATGGTCATTGAACCCTTTTACAAGGAAACCATTTCAAAATACCCTAGGTGATTTTTTGTGTGATTTTTTATACAACCTAATGGATTGAGGAGTAAGTTTTCCCTAAACGAGCATGCTTCAAGTAAACATTTTTTTGGCGGGTTTTAACATAGAGACTTTGTGTCTTATAGATACTATCTTTATTATGGATATTATGTGTCTTATGGAGATTGGGTGTCTTATTGAGACTATTTTACTTATATAGAATATGTGCCCTTTGGAGATTGTATGTCTTATTGTATTGATTATATCTGTATTTTCTTGATATATTTTTCGAAGACATATATCTTTATGGAGCTGAATATGAATTCATTTTTGTATTCCTTTTTGGTATTCATTGATGGTATTCCTTCATGGAATATTTTTTTGTGGTATTACTTGGCAGTATTTCATCATGGTATCAACTTTATGGTATTCCTTGGTGATTTTTCTTTGGAGTTTCTTCGTTATGGAATTCCGTAATAGTATTCCTTTATGGTATCTCATGTGTGGTATTCCTTCACGGTATTTCATTTGTGGTATTTCCTTTATGGAATTTTCTTTATGGTATTCCATTGTGGATTATGGGTGTCCTATTGAGTATTGTTTTACTCACCCTTTCATGGGATTTTCCTACACAAGTTGTGCCTTTTTTAGATGATTAACTCATCGATAGAGTTCTATGTAGACCATAACTAGGTGGTGGCTTGTAAGATATGACATGCTGAGGTGTGTACCAGACGTTTTTTTGTTGACAGTCTTAGTACCTCTTAATTTATAGGTCAGTCTTGTGGCTACATATTTTTTCCTTTTTTTGGATTTTGTTTCCCTGTTTACTTTCCAGTAATTTTACTATTGTACTCTGGTTGTGGGATATTGTGTTTTTTCATGCATTGTTTACTAAGTGTTTTTACATTTCACTATTTGTGGGTTGAAGATTTGGGCGTGCATATAGATAATATATGCTAAATCCTTCCATTTTTGGGATATTCCTACTCAGTGATAGTCACCAACCCATGTTCTTTTATTGGTGGGATTGGCTTAATCATGGCATAGTACCCGCTATGATAGGTCATGATAGAGTGGTATCATATAATATTGGTTCTACTTTAGGACCATGATTCTGTGATATTGGTTTGGAGAGATAGTGTTAAATGTTTCAAATTTGAATTTTAGGCCAGGGAATCCAGTGTGGGTGCGGTGTCTGACATATCCATACACTAAGACTATAGAAACCTTCTTTTCAACTAATTATATGAAAACAATGGTTGCAGGGAAAATAATGTTACATTCATCATATAGAATGGGTTGTTTCTTACATGTCTTTCTTGATTCAGCTCTCCAGATATACTATACTGACTGTGGTGCATCTTATTTTACATCAATATTCCTCCTTGTAGACAACCAGCTGGGATTATACTTTGTGATCAATAGGATGATCTATCAGTTGACGAGACATCAGTATGGGTATTTTTAAGGAAGATACCACCTCTAGGTGGTGCACTAGCTTTATCACCACTTGTAGAGTAGCACATGGAAGACATAGTACTAGTATATGAGGAGTACAGGATAAGAGTACTTCTCAATATTCAGTGATAAAGATCCCTCAGGTTCTGCGGTGAGACAGACCCTCATGCAGAAAAGGAATGACTTGAGGTGGTGACCAGAGTTTTCTATCTAGTCAGGACACTAGTAGATCAGATGATTGTCCGAGAAGTGATCCTTTTACATAGATCAGCAGGTAAATGGTGTGGTTTTGTTTCCTGATCTTACGATGATGTGCCTCTTCTGTGGATAGTGTTTTAGATCCTTTTCAAATATGAGTTCTCACATTGTGAGCTGAGGGCTATGTGTGTCTAGGATCTTCTATAGCTCCGGTAGGAAGACATGTCAGTATCTGAGTATTCATCAATATATACCAACCTTTATAGGTACCTGATGGAATTGATACACAACCAATGCTTCATGTCTTTTACCTTAGAGCAAGGTCTATTTAAGAAAATTTGAGCTAGTTTTATCCCTCTATACATTCCTACCTATGCTGGGGTACTAGAGCAAACCTTTGTGGTTGAGATTTCTATGCATGGGAGGATACAACCATTGATTTTCATCAATGGGAAAGGATTAGAGACCTCAGTAGCTGGGATCATATGTTAGCCTCAAGGACCTAGATGTGGAAGATGGTTCAAGAGGAGACCCTAGGATAGGGGATCTATAGATTAGGGATCACAAGGTGGGTCTCGTTATCCTAGAGAGAGGCAATTCTTTTCATACATCATTTGAGGACATCGCCCCAAAGATTTTCCAACTCATTGTGATGTTGAAAAAGATATGGTGGGTGGACCACCAAGGCAGTGAAAGAAAATAGGAGAAGGGTGGTATGTAGGGTAGTGGACGTGGTAGAGGAGCTAAGTGAACAGTATGAGGTGGTCAACTTTTTGACATGTTACCACCATAACCACCAGGTGGTCTACGCCGGGCTAAGAGAGATGGTGGATAGGGATTATTCCATCTATCAGTGATGGAGGCTTATGACCCAAGGGATCCAAGAATGATTTTCAGTACAATTTATGTCTTTTCCACATTAATTATTGTTTTGATAGACATGGGTTCTAGTCATTCTATTCTTCCCATGAACTTTGTTTGGGACATGGAGATTCTTTATTGAACAATTTGCATAACCCTTAAACTTAGAAACTCATATTGGAGGTTATTTGATGATCACACGGTGGTTTTAATAGTGTGACCATACTCTTGGAGGTGAGAGTTTTTGTTGGGATCTATTGGTAGCAACATCGAGGCCTTACAGAGTCATTCTCATTATGGACTAGTTATCCATAGTTCACACTCAAATTGACTATTTTAGGTGCAGAGTGTGGTGTGTCTACAGTTCTGGGACCAGGCTTTCCTTTGTTGGTTAGAAGGAAATGCAGGAAGAACAAGTTGGAATCACACATATGAGGGTGCAGCTGATCACTCATCAGTTGGCTTGCCCAACCCTTGATTCAGGGGTTGATTGGAGTCCAAAGTTTTATGTAGTGGTGGTAGAGTATGAGTAAATTTTCCTAAGGATCTTATAATAATACCTCAACATAGTTAGTTTGACTTATACAATGATATATAACAAAGGATGGAACTAATATCTACAACTACATATTGGATTACATTAACAATGATTTGTGAGCTGATGGTGCAGTTGGAAGACTTTTAGAGGAAGGGCTTCATGAGAGACAATGTTTCACCCAGGGAAGCCCCAGATTTTTTCTAAGATGTAATATGGGGGATTGAGGTTATGTTTATACTTTTAGTGCCTAAACTAGGTGATCTTGATGAATAAGTATCATCTACTGAGGATCTATGACCACTTTAATCATTTGAAAGGGGTACGGTGGTACTTGAAGATTGACCTGAAATATGGATACCACCAGCTACAAGTAAGGGATGAGGATGTACCGAAGAAAGCCTTTAGATGTCTTTACAACCACTATGATTACTTGGTGATTCCGTTTGGCATGAAGAAATCCCCAACAATGTTCACAAGACTCATGAACTGGATATTTCATTCTTATTTAGACCTATTTATTGTGGTCTTCATTGATGGAATCCTACTATGCATAGAATCTGAAAAAAGTTGAATGAGAGACACTGGAGGATGGTTTTGAACACAATTTGAGAGAACCAAATTTATGGGAAGCTCTCAAAGTGCCAGTTCTAGATTCAAAATGTCTATATTCTAAGACACCACATTATATAGGCTTGATTTGCAGTGGTTCCATGGAATATTGGTGTGGTGATTTCATGAGATCTACACAAGAGTGTTACTGAGGTGTGGAGTTTCCTTGGTTTGGATGGGTACTATAAAAGGTTTGTGACCAAAGTTAAAAGATTGGAATCATCCTTGAATGATTTTACATGAAAGGGACACCCTTTTGTGTGGACAGAGATGTGCCAAGAGATGTTTCAGTAAATGAGGTAGAGATTGATGAGTGCTCCAATCCTAAGATTTCTAGAAAAGGGTACCAGGTACGTAGTGTTATAAGATGCATCAGAAACTAAGATTGGTTGTGTCCTAATGTTTGGAAAATAGTTGATTTCCGATTGTTCACTCTAGTTGATGCCACATGAGTAGAACTATGTGACCCAAGATCTTGACATAGCAGTAGTATTCTACACTTTGATGATCTCAGGACACTACCTGATAGGTGAGAAGATTATCATCTACTATAAAAAAAGAGTCTCAAGAATATGTTCTCTCAAAAGGTTACAAAATTTAGAAATATGTAATGGCTAGGGTTACTCCAGGACTATGACATTGAGATTTTTTATATTCCTAGGAATGGTATTATGGTGGAATATGCTCTAAATAAGAGATCTAGTTAGTAGTTGTTGAATAAGGAATCAGAGCAGTTGGCATTGTTGTAGATATAATTTGGGGATGGGTATGGAGTATCTTATCTATAGTTGATGGTTGTTACCCCTCAACCCATACAGTGATTTGGGAAGTCACATCTTGGGGATAATGGCTATGAGACTTTACATGCTCATATGTTCACAAGGCATGCCTCTGATGGATATTCGAAAGGTGGGGATCACATCATTCATTTTAGAGGGTCCATAGTAGTACCATTGGAGTTTTGGGAGAATATTTTGAGGGAGTTACATACATCCCCTTTGGTGGTACATATAGGTGTGGTGAAGATGTACCAGAACCTCTATCATCTATTTTGCTGACCACGGATAAACAAGGGAGTAGCAAAGTTCATCTCTTGATGCCTTACTTGCTAAAAAGTGAAGGCTGAGCACCAGTTTCCAGTGGTTTTAGACCAACCCCTTGAGGTACAAGAATGGAAGTGGGATGGGATATCGATGGACTTTGTGATGGTTTCACCACACACGTTCAGGGTAAATGAGGCCTTCTAGGTGATCATTGACTAACTCACCAGTTCAACCTACTTCTTATATATCCAAGAGAAAAGTTCAGTAGAGAGCTTGGGATTACTTTACATATAAAATATAGTTCAAGTCCATGGAATCCCATCAATGTTTGTTTCTGATTGTGATTCTCTCTTTACACCTCGTCTATAGAAGTAATTTTAGGAGGCATTTGGGACTCATTTTTTCCTGATCGCATCATTCCACCCACATATGGACAACCATAATGAGTGGACCATTCATGTTTTGGAAGACGTGCTATGAGTATGCATGTTATAATTTTCTCATAGTTTGGAGGAACGCCTACCAAAGGTGGATTTTGAGTTCACTAATAGCTATTATTCCACCATTTATATGTAACCATTCAAGGTATTGTACTGGTGAACCTATAGGTCACCAATTTTATAGGCAAACATAGCAGTTTCAGCACTTATGGGCATGGATTTGGTGCGAGAAACTACTGAGAAGGTTCAGATCATCCAGGAGAAGATGAAGACTGAACAGAGAAGACAAAAATCTTATATTGATAAGAAGGAGAGTACCCAGTAGAGATCGAGGATTGGTAAGAGAGGATCCTTCATGGGCATTCGATTATTATGGTACACATTTAGTGGCATCATGGGAATATCCAAGAGAGAACATGTGGGTTTCAGGATTAGATTCATGATCAATACACTCATATATTTGAGTATCCTTTTTCTTGGATTTTTGGGACGTAAATCCCCAAGGTGGGTAGAATTTAATGAGTTGGATTTTCGTGATTTTATTTTTGGAAATTATTTGGAAAAATTCTTAGACTATGCAATAAGATGACATGTGATTTTGAGGATTATTGTTCCCAGAACAATTAATTGAAAAATGTTATGTTTTTAATATCTTTTACGTACATATATCCTTAAAAAGTGGAATATATTTTAAACAGGTTCCCAGATCATAAATTTGAGTGTCCCATTGAGCTTATAAATGAGTCCTTACCCTAGAAATGACCTAACTTTGGTCAGTGTGGGCCACCTAAAGAAAAAGTCACCAAGGATGTAACTGTAAATAAAATTATTATTTTTTAATTCAAATAACTCTAGAATAGTGACTCATATTGGAAATCAGAAACCATCGTTGAGTTTGTAAAGTGTTTTTTCCCTACCTATGACTTAACATTAGTCGGTGAAGGTCTTTTGTGGAAAAAACCCAAAGAGGATGTAATCATCATTAAATAATATTCAGATAAATTATTTTATCGATGTAGTAACTATTTCAACTTTAAATGTACGGTAATAGAATTTTCTCAGGTTTGGCCGCTCAAACCCTATAGATTTTGACAATTATTGAATGTATTTTTATACAAATGAGGATGGATTGATTTTTGGATCGTGGATCACTGTACCAACGGAGTTGGAGGATCGTTGAAAATGATGGAAACACAGCCATTATTTTTCAATAATCGATCCAAACAGTAGGTAGGTTATTTATTAATTTTTTATTTCCCCTTTCGTGATTTTCATGACAAAGTCGGGCCAATCGAAGAATAGATTGATCCACATATCGATCATTATAAAATGGTAAATAATTGCAGGGTTTATTAATGAGATATTGTTTTAAATTATTCATTATTATTTATTCTAATGATAATCGATTGAGTACAAAATAAAAAAGGGATAGGTCTATTTCTCATGGAGATATTCATGATTTTATCTCCCATGTTCTTGGAGTTATTCGTTATTGGAAAATCATGGTCATAGATCAACTTATCAAAAGGTTCTGAACACAATTATAACCCCATATTAGAGGAACAATAAATCATAGGCCTAATATGCAGAGATCCGGACCCAAGCATCATGGATATTCCATCATTTTAGAAATTTGAGAATCATAGGTGGCTCAATGGTCCATGTAAGGGACCATCATCGTGGGTCTGACATGGACTTTCAATGAGGTGGCATGAAGTAGCACGAGGTGGCGTGACGACTAGAGGTTTCGGCCATGGCGGTGGCTACAAAAGGTGATGGAAATCCACGTTGGATGCGACGGGAGGCCACGTGCGGTGACAGAAGGCCAAAAAACATGGTGGGAATCCTTGTTTGGAGGTGGCATCTATAGTACACGGTTGAGCCATGGGATGCGGTGATGGTGGTGGTCGTATGGGACATGGTCAGTGACTGTGTTGACCAGGCCAGATGGCCCGAGTGTGAGCGGCTTGAGCCATAGGAGGTAGGTTGGCCCAACAAAATCAAGAGGGGCCCAGGAGAAACAGTTTGGGCCCAGTAGAGATGAGATAGATCCAGAGGAGACAGATCGGGTCGGGTCAGACCCACCATTTGGGATTGGACCCTGGGCTACCAGACCAGCCCACGGTTGACCGTGGCGGTTGACCGAGCTACCACGTGGCCATGGAAGCTAGCAGACGGTTGACCATCATGGCAGTGTGAGCTGTCATGGTACGATTGACTATAGGGAAGAAGTACTAGGCAGTCGACTCTGGCATTCGACCTCCATGGTCAATCCATAGACCCAATGTCCTTAACCATTCTAAAAATTTAAATGGACATAAATTTCAAATGGTGCATCTGTTTCACGATCCTTCTACAGTGTTGGGACTCTTGTGATGAAATGGTCAT
This sequence comes from Viscum album, assembly GCA_963277665.1. Taxonomy (NCBI): domain Eukaryota; kingdom Viridiplantae; phylum Streptophyta; class Magnoliopsida; order Santalales; family Viscaceae; genus Viscum; species Viscum album. The sequence continues at coordinate 2,052,712,843 of OY728150.1, read as the reverse complement.
TTAGATATATCATATGTGGGTTTTTATGGTAGTTTTCACACAAAATAATGTCTTGAGGAGTGATTTCTCCCAGAAATAGTGTTCTTTAATAAAATATTATTGTTGATATTTGTGACCTAGAGACTATGTGTCTTATAGAGACTATGTGTCTTATGAAGACTATGTGTCATATAGAGACTATGTGTCTTATGGAGACTATATGTCTTGTGTAGACTATGTATCTTTTTGATATTGTTTGTCTTATTGGATTGAGTATATCTAGATGTTCTTGATATATTTTTTGTAGACATATATATAAGTGGATATGACTATTTATTCCTTTGTGGTATTCCTTTATGGTATTCCTTAGTGGTATTCCTTCGTAGTATGTAATTTGTGGTATTCCTTGGTGTAATTTCATCATGGTATCACTATTTTGGTATTCTTTGGTATTATGTTTTTATGGTATATCATTTTTGGTATTCCTTAGTGGTATTCATTTACGGTATCTCTTTTGTGGTATTCCTTCATGGTATTTTTTGTTGTATTTCCATTGTGGTATTTCCTATGTTGTATTCATTTCTGGTTTCAGGGTGTCCTTCTGATTATTGTTTTACTCACCCCTACACAGACTTTTCCCACACATGTAGTGTCTTGTGAAGATGATCGACTCCTCAATGGAGTTCTTGGTAATCCAGGACTAGGTGGTGCCTTGTCAGAATAAATAGGTCGAGGTGTGCTCTTGTAGTTTTTCTGATGATAGTCCCAGTACCTCTTGATTTATAGGTTTGACTTATGGATGAAAACTCTTTCCTTTTGGTGGACTTGTTTTGGAAAAGTATACTTTATAGTACTTTCATTATTGTACTCCATTTGTGGGATATAGTGGTTTTCATTAAATTTTTACTAAGTGTTTTTACATATCTGCATTTACGTCTTGGAGATTTGTAGTGAGTACATGTACTTTAGGTTAATGACTCCCATTTGTGGGATATGCCTACTATGTGCTAGTCACCATCCCCTGGCATATTAGAATAAGGATTAGTCTAATCACATCACAGGCCCCACTGATATGGGTTGTGACATATATTCTTACCTTGTCATCTATTGGAAAAGGATATCATTTCCCATACGTTTGTGTGGACAACCACATACACAAAGAGATATGTTACATTTTTTCATTTTCAATTTACATTGATGGTAATGGGAATAGATTTAATGAATTTATTTATTTCCATGACACAATAATAATTCTATTAAGGTAAATTATAATTTTACTTTTTTTCTATCCATCAAAAAGTGAAAGCATCACTAATTCGTACATTCAGACTACCATCTACATAAAGTAATGTAATTAAATTGTCATTGTTTATTTATATAAATTATAATAAAAGTTTTACAAAATGAATAAATATTTTAATTATTTAATTATTAATATTCTAGAACCATGACAAATGTATAAGGACCAGAACCACAAAACTGAAATATATTTGGAAAATAGACCAGTTTTCACAAGCATATGCTTTTTAATGATGAAATTGTTAATAAAAGGATAATTGGAAATTATGAAGGAATTAAATATAGAATTTTATATATGAATGTGGTTCTGTAATAGATATATATTAAATCTATATTTATTATATAGGGGGTTTATGAATCAAGATGAGACTTGTGTTAATGGATTTACGTTAAAATCCCATTTCCTTTTGGGATTTTTTATGTTTAATCTCAATTGTGAGAAATTATATGATCCTTATAATTTAAAGACCACCTATTTTATTCTCATGAAATTTTCATTTAATAGTACCATTTTCATCACTTTTTTACATATAATTATTGCAAAAAAATTCAGAAAAATAAACATTATTTTCTCTTTAGTCGGGAATAGTTTTATTTTGTATATATATTTTCTTTAAAATGATTTAATGAATGTTTTTAATATTATTGAGTGATTTTATAAATTTATTTTTACCCATATTTTACATTATATAAATAAATTTAAAAATATTCATCTTCTCTTTTTTTTTAAAAAAAAATTATGCGTTTTATCAAAGGTGTGAACAAAATATTTATTTTAGCATATATTGCATGAATGACTTTTCTTTCCATCATGAATACTTTTAGATTTTAATATTCCTATACATGATTCCAATTATATATTAAAAAAATAATTTTCTTAATTTTTAGATAATTGTTTATTTTAAATAAGTGATTTCAAAGTTAAAAGGGATTTTTTCTCAAGAAATATTTTAGTGACCTTTTAAATGAATTTTTCATCTATGATAACATTATTTGGTGATACATACGATTAACTAGAGATATAATACATTGATACCATCCACTTATTTTTTCTATATGGTTTTGATAATTATTTTTTATGGATTATTTTATGAAACACGTTACTTTTCTTAGTGTTAACTAATTTAAGATAAAATATTTATAATTTTTTTATTTTACATGGGTTATAGTATAATGGAATGGTAAATGTTTTTAAGATGTTATAAAACATTTATAGTTTAATTTTATGTTATGTGTGGTTCTATTATAACCCTTAAAATCATTGGGTAATAATAGGAAACTCATGATTTTTATATGTTATGATGAACCTGATTTCATGTTCACAACATTATGCATGGACCTGGTTTCAAGTCTATATGTTTTTAAATGTACTTGGTTTTATATATTTAAATTTATACAAAAACCTGATTTCAAATCGTTATCATAATGAGTGAACACGATACTATTTATACATCTTCAATATTTCAAAATATTATAATTATTCTACATTCCTTTCTTTTTGATATTCTCTCATAACTCATCATTAATTATTTATGTTTCCACACTCTTATGATTTTTTTTTCTATTATGAAAAAGCCTTACAAAATAAATAATGATTAAAGATATTAATTGATTGGGTATGAATTTATTTTTTTTATGATCATGTTCTCATACATTTATGATCACATGTGAACATTGATAGATTTCCTTTATGAATACCCTAACTACGAATTTTAGCTCAACCATTTTTATGTTTCCCTTCCCCAAGTTTTGATGAAAGGTTCTAAATATTATATTTATAGAAGGTTACTAATAAGAATAACGTTTTTATATTTGTTTAAGATATTTTTAAGAACAAATTGATTAAGTATCTCGTCTCTAAAGACACTAAACCTTTATGGTCCTTGGGGGTGTATTTTTGTGTTATGAATAGAGTATATATCTAAAATGAAAAATTATTTATGTATTTTATATTTGAGTCTCCTCATTATTCCCTTATCCTTATTTCATGATTTATGATTTATTTTCCTTGTTTATTTGAGTATTATTTCCTAATTTTATATTCAGGTATCTTGATTATATTCTCATTCCCACATGTTTATCTTATGATGAGTTATGATCATTGATCGATATCCTTTATGTTTACCCATAATAAGAATCTAATAGAAACCATTTTTATGTTTTTATTCCCTTGGTTATTAAAAATATTATTTTGTGTGATATATTTAGAATGACATCATTTGAAAATAATATTTGTTGGATATTTTGAAAAATGTTGAAAAATAAATTGGTTATATATATAATATATAAAGTCACTAACCTTATAGGTTCTGGGTTGTGATCTATTATGAGATGAAATGAATATTCATCTAAAATTATGTAATATGTATGTATGGTATAATTGGGTAGCCTCATTCCATATGAAATTTAGATTTAGTAATTTTTTGGTATTGAGTTATAGAAAATAAGTGGATAAAAATTAAATAGAATCTTATTGAATCGAAAGTGATGTAGGATAAGACATAAGATCCATTAGTTAAAATAAAGGTTTCATAAGTTAGGAAAACATAAAAATAATTTTCATTATCATATAATTGTTTAATATGAATATTCTTATTTAATACTTACTCTAACCATTTTTTTAGTAAGTTATGAAATACATATATTAAGAAATTAGGGTGGTGGATGGTATGGCCATTATTGAAAACATCTCATTTATTCTTAGATCTATAAAATACTTTAAATCTTAAATATTATATAATATTATTTATTCATATACACTATTATTAGATATTGAGTTATCAGTGAAAAATAATAATGGCATGACGATTACATCCCAAGTCTTCAACTCTTCTCTGATAGAAGTTTGTGGGAATGAACTACCTACAAATCTTATTATTCTGCAGTTATTTGAATTTTATGTGATTTTAGGTATGGATTGGATCTCTCTACACAGATTTCATGTTAATTTCCAGAATAGGGAATCCACATTTCATATCCCAAATTAACCTTGGATCATCTATTGATGTAAGGATAACTATGAAACTCCACATGGGATTTCCTTCCATTACATGGATATTAATACCCAATCATGAGGGGTATTTATATCAAATAGTTTGGTAAAACATGTTATTAATGATATTTTTATTATAAAAGAATATATATTTATATATTTATAGAAGAGTAAGCTGGTATTCATCTAGATCATGAGGTTGAGTTTGTAATAGAAATCATACCTGGTGTTATGAAAAAATCAAATAATCCATATAGAATACCTCGATTGAATTAGGGTATTTTAAGAAGAAACTCCAAGAGAAACATGAAAATTGTTTTATATATTTAGGTGCTTCACCATGGTGTGCAATAGTCTTATTTGTTAAGATTATTTATAGATCAATGTGCCAATATATTTATTATCATAAAATTAAAAAATATAATGATCAATAAAAAGTATAATCTACCATATATTGATGACTTCATTCTTCAAATATTAGGAGATCATTACTTCAAAAAGGATTAAAATTTGATCTGGATATCATCAATTAAAGGTGAAAATTTTGGATATACCCAATACTTCATTAAAAATATGACATAATCACAATTAATTCCTATTGATTCCATTTAGAATTACAAAATACCCCATTATATTAATCGTTCTGATGAATATAGTCTTTATAGAGTACCTTAATAAATTATTGGTAGTCTTTATAGATGATATTCTTATATATTTCAAGATTAATGAATAAAATGAAAACCTTTTTAGGATTGTTCTAAATATCCTGATAAATGAGAAACTATATTCCAAATATGTAAACTATAAATTTTGGTTACAAAAAATTATCATTCTTAGGTCATGTAATCATAAGTTATGGTATATCTATGGATCCTTAAAAAATGGATGTAATTGAAGAACAACCCAATGCAATAATTGTAGTAGTGAATCGTTATTGTCTTGGATTTTCAAAATACTATTAATTATTTATGGGAAATTTCTCATGAAAATCAAATAAAATAACTAAGTTAACTTGGAAGGGAGTAATGTTCCTATAGACATATGTATGTGAAGTAAATTTCAATGAGATCAAGAGACGGTGAGTCATTGAACCTATCCTCACACCAATATTTAATGGCGAAGAGTGTTTGATATACAGTGATGCACAAGATAAGGTGTTGGTATGTTTTTTAATAAAAAGTTATATCGTGGTATCTTATGCCTACCTTTAGTTATATGTTAGTGAAAAAACATACATGATTCATTATTTTGTTTTACCAGTGGTAATATTTCAATTAACGATATGAATACATTTTCTATATGGTGAATAATTTGAAACATATATCAATAAAAAGAGTTAAAAGTATATATTCACAAAGAAAGAGATCAAAATGTGTCAATGAAGATATTTTTAGTTTATTAATCATTATTAATACTCAATGCATTACCACCCTATTGTGGAAAACAAGGTGTCTTATGATCTAAGTAAGAAAGATCATCATACTTTATCCATAATGAGGACTAAAATAAATCCTTTACTCAAATATTTTCAAATATTTGACCTTGAAATCATAGGGTAAGGGGGAAATATTATCTTTCCAAAATTAATAATAAATCATCTATCCATGTGAAGATTAATGAGGAATGGAAGGAGGATATAGATATATAGAAAAATGTAATGAATATTATAGAGTTCAACATTAACAAAGATATAATTATAAGAATATTGAAATGAATATATGTCCCTTTAGTACTAAAATTAAAGAAATATATTTTTATGATTCAAATAGCACATCAATATGTATATATCCTGGAATCACAAAGAGATATATATATATATATCTCAAGAATAATTTATCATGGAAAACAAATGGAGGTACATTTCAAAGTATATATCTCAATACTTGGTATTACAATAATTTAAGATAGAATAAAGATGTTTAATGGGTTGATAAAACCATTACATATTCTTATATTGAAATGATATAACATCACCATGGATTTCATCATTGGAATTAATAAGACATATATAAGTAATAATTCCATTTTGGGTTGTATTAAATCTTCTTAACTAAGTGAAAAAATTTCATTTCTATTTTATAATATTTTTCACCTGATAAAATTTCTTGGATATAAATAATGTAAATTGAAATGTTGCATGAAATACCACATTTAATTTTATCATTTCAAGATCCAAGGTTTACCATGCTATTCTAGAAAAGTCTTCAATAATAACTGGATACATAGATACTCTTCAACGTGACTGTTCATCCTCAAACAGATGTCCAATATGAAAGGATAATTTAAACTCTATAGGATATTCTAATATCATATTTAATGGATTTAAAATGATGTTTCGATTAACACCTTCCCTTGATAGAGTTCTCATATAATAATAGTTTATATTCTATTATTCAAATAGAACCATAAAAATCTCTGTAGGGGAAGAGTTGTAGAACACCAACATGTTATGATGAATTTGGGGAGCATAAACTACAATGGATATATCTTTCTCAGTAGATGATAAATAAGATTCAGACCATTATTTGGAACATTAAAAATACATAAAATCAATAGAATATCTATATAGATAATCATCAGTGAGATTTGAATCTTAATGTTGGAGATGAGGTATTTCTTTAAATAAAATTATTGATGAGGGTTATAATATTTGGGAAAAAGAAAATTTGAGTCCAATATGCATTTTCCCATTCAAAATCCTCAATTAAGTAGGGATGGTATCTTATCATCTTGCACTACTGCTGAACCTCCACCAAGTGTGTGATGTATTCCATGTATTACTTTTAAGTAATAACATATTGATCCAAAACATATATTGATCTTGTAGGTTATATAACTAGAATATAATATCTCTTACAAGGAACAAAAAATATAAATATTAGATAATATGGATAAATTACTATAAAATAAGACTACTCACCTGGTTAAAGCTCAATGTAGGAATCATAAGTTTTAGGGAGCGACGTTGGAACCTAAATATATAATGATACAAAATAACCCCCATTTGTTTTCATCAGATTAATCATATTTCAGGGGTGAAATTATATTAAGGGGTGGAATGTAACAACCCATTATTTTAATTGTAAAAAAACACTAAAAAATCATGATACATTTTATAGGAATAAAATATTAAAATCCAAGATAAAAATTAATACATTATAAGAATACAATAGCAAACGTAATTAAGAAAAGTAGAAGAAGAAATAATCTACAAGTAATTAAAAAGGCCATGAATATGGAATTATTACCCTTATAGTTTTACATTAAGAATATACCCATGATTATAGCTATGGAAATACAGGAAACATAAAAATATAATAAACACGTTGAGAGATATATAAATGAATAGGATGAATGGTTTTAGGGATGTATGTAAATTTATATACAGAAATGAAATATGATCATTATATATATGGTCATTCTATATATGTCCAATGGATATGATGTTGTTGGATATATGGTCATTGGATATATGGTTGTTGGATATTTGGTTGTTGTGTATAAATATACGCCAAAAGTACATTGAATTTTTTAAATTGTTAATAGAAAAATAAAAATAATAAACTTAAAAGATTAATAATTCTATAATAAAATAAAAGGAATAATATTAAATTAAAATAATTTATAATTTTTATTCACAATATATTATTATCATTATAATTATTTTTAAATTAATGATTTTATGTTTTTATAATATTAAAATAAATATTTTAATACCAATGGAATGATAAAATTAAATGGTTATAAGATAAGAAATTAATTTTAACAGGATGTCACTAAAATCATTTAATTTTAAGAAGAAAATATTTTCAAAAAATTTTTTTAAGTATTGCATAAATTTTCTTAATAAATTAATTGATCAATTTTTAAAAACTAATCTAATAATTTTTTATATTTAAAAACAAATATATTAATACTAATTTAATTATAAATTAATATGAAATTATATTAAGAACACTTAAATTTTCAAACATCATTTTCCTTTAAAAATAGTTGTGCCTATATGTTTTCTTTTCTATTTCAAAGTAAAATTTTTTATACTTAGAAACTATCTTATACTAAATGGAATAAAAAAAAATTATCCTAATTTAAATATTAGATAAATTTTTCAAGTTTTATTAGACATGAAAATATTTTATATTGGAAAATAGTTGAGTTACCACAGTAATTTTAAATTAGGTAAAGTGGGTAAATTAAGGTGTTAAGGAAACAACGATCTATAAAATTGTCTATAAAATTTGAATATTATGTGATAATTTATATATATATTTTATAATTTCACTTTGGATCCACTTCGATAAAAATGACAACCTTACAACTTAAAAAATTGGTATTTGTGGAAATGCCACTCTGAAAACACCTATAAAAGGACCCATTTTCTACCACTATCAAACCACTAATTTCCTTAGATTAACACTTTAATCATATACCATGTTACTTATAATAAAGTATTATCATATGTTTGGTAGACTTTATTAATAAGAAATAATCCTATATTCATCATTTTGAAGGAACTAGTTTCGAGGAAGAGAGAAATCATCAAAGTAAGTGCCATGTTTTTCACCATATTTTTCAATTATATTTTCATATCAACTATTTTTAAATATCATTATCCAATTTAAATATTTTACACCAACATCATTATTATTATGATAAAATTACATTACTATTATATAACTTTGTACTCTTAAACATCAATTAGTATAGCATGTTCATGTTTGGGATGGCTCAGTTATCTACATGAATGATGTTATACTCTACCCACAATATCCAAAATTAATGAGTATAAAGACCTTAATATTTGTAATATATGATATTAATGGGTAATTTATGTCGTGAATATGGTTCTAGTAATGTGAAATAAAAAATAATAATCATTATAAAGTAACTCATTGTTTCGGTAAATTACCCCAAACATGTTTTCCATGGATTTAATTATCATCAACTATACTCGTGACACATATTTTTTAGTTAAATATATATTTTTAAATTTTATATTTCTTTTTTTCCTATTTTCAAGGGTTTTGAGAGTGTTAAGATGTATCTGAAAAGTCCAAATCAAAAATGTGAAAGCATAGTGATCTTTTTTTAGCTTGGGAAACTACAACATCTCTACCTGACAATAAGTGAAGTATATATAGATCTAAAAAACAAAATATTCCATCATCTAACCAGTGGGGTTCCTAAAAACATTTATTCTACCCTATGCTACTGACAAACTAGTAGAATTCAATGGTTCTTAGTGTGGATGCTAATTTTATAGTTGTTCTTTTGAACATGACCTCTTTTCACAATTACTTATCCTCTCAGGCCCTATTAAACTCTCAAAACCTTATGAATCATCTCCAATGTTTTTTGAGTGCTCTCTATCCCTTCCAACACCTTCATTCGTTGTTAAAAAAATGTATCAATCCAATTTTATTCTTTCAGTGAGTTTTTATTCAATTTACATAAATTCCTTTCTCTTCTATCTGATAAAAATGAATTTATCGATGATATATTGATTGTATATTATGGGTTGGATTGGTATAATAAAGGATTCATTAATCATTTATAGAATCAGAACTCAGATAGAATGAATTTCCATTTATGTTAAATTTATACATAGATCGTTGTTAGTAGTGGATCATCTCGGGTATATTTGACCTTGAACTTCTTTTAGGTTGTGGTTTATTCTCATCCAATATCCTATTATTCTAAATTTTATTAAATAAAATTTTCCTCTAGGTTTGTTGGTGATTTTAGAATTGAATGGTGGCCCTTTATTTTGATTCATCATTGCACATAATGTAGGAATCCATTGACTTTAGCTCCTATATTATATGACTTCTTAGCATATTTTTGGCATGAATATTTAACCCTTAAAGACCTATGTTTGATTCTTGGTCACATGTGGTGTACATATGTATCCTATATAGAACCTAATATTGTGTTTCTATCATATGGATTGTAATTTTTATGGTACTTGTTTATATAATGTGATGGTAGATCATTCATTTCATATTGTATACTATTGTGTCATTATTCTATCTTGTAGTTGAGCATGGCGGTTGAGACTTATGAAATTTTCCACTGAGGTGGAAGTGTTAGATTCTTGGTTGGAATTATTTTGACTATCCCTTAATGTGGGATTTATCAATTATGTTTTTTTGTTATCCCAATTAAGGGGATATTTCATGTGTCTACTCATTGTTACTTCTATCATGGTGCAAAAGTGAATAGTAATAGACTTAAGGGACCCAACTTATGTTTGTACTTGTTTGATTCATTGTGGTTTATATTTTTACCATGTTTATATCATGGAATTAAATTTTATATCTTATGCATTATTGTAAAGCATTGTTGGTGGTGTCCTGTGGAGTCTTATACTCACACCCTACTTATGAATTTTGATGTGATTATACATTTCATGCATTGGGATCTGGTGAAGGGAAAGTTCCCTATAGTGAATTGTTGAGTAGGATAGAAATATGTTGTGGGGAATATTTGATATAACTTGGGGTTGATTCTACTACTTTTATTATTATATTATTCATACATTTAATCCTTATGTTTAGTTTTTTACTTTGTTTACCTAATATGTCATGTTGATACTACATAGGCAAGATTTATTATAATTATTGTTACTCAGATAGTTGTTAGTTATTTATTATTTGTTGAATTATTGAATTCATTCATTATTATACTATTATTTGCAACTATTAATGATGTTATAGTATCCTCACATCAATATTTAAGCCCTTGCTACTTGTCAGCAACCTCTTAGATGTGGATAGGTGTGCATAAGCTCATGTAGCACCCCAATATCAGACCTATTGGTTCAGGTCAGGATGTTACAGAATGATATCAGAGCACCAGATTCACTAACATGCATTTTCAAATTTCCATGTATTAGGATAGGGTAAATATAAGTTATTATAGTCAGAACTTGGGTATGATAACTATGTCAGTTCTAAGACATCACTATATAGTGGACCTCTGAGTTTCCATAAAATAGAAATTTATGTTTTTTTGTTTGATGTTATCGATGATTAAATTCACCTTAGAGGATAAACATGACATTTTTATTGAAATTTATTGGATTTATTGTGTGTTAATGCATAATTTTTATACATATAGGATCACATTCCATATGTATTTTATGTTCACTATATAGAGCCTAAATAATTAAATTTATTTTGAAGTTATGATAAGTTCTTTGGTGAAATATTTCATAGATTCTATTATTTGATATTTTTTATTCTATTCCTTATATTATATATGTGGTTTTAACTAATGTTATGGTGTTGAAGGCTTGACATGGTTTTTTTCAGTTCATAAGGGGTTATTATTTATGTTGTGGGTGGCCTCTTAGGCTAAACATTTTAGTAAACCCATCTATGTTCCTATGAATGTTAACGGTCTTATTTCTCTAGTACTTTTTTTAACCTATTAGATTTTATAGGGATGGTTTGTAATTTACAAATATGCTTCCCCATAGATTCAGTTCTCACATATTTTCACCAGATGTTGTGTAGGATTATGTAACCAAGCATTCTCCCTTAATTTCACTAATGGTTGAAGAAATAGGAGTGGTTCAATTATGAATCTTATAGATGGTAAATATCTAAGGTGGAGGATCCAATGGGGATGGTTTAATGTTTCTTGAATATGAAAATGACTTAAAACTCTAGAACCCATCATCCTTTCATGGAAACAATGCCCTCTGGGATGTAGAGGACATGAAATGAGTTATAGAGTTTATTTTTTTCTTGGTAGAAACCTCAACCGATCATATGTTTAATATTTCACCCTTTATGATTGAAGTTGTAGCGATAAAATGGTTTGATGTCATTATATAGGATAGTATATATGAAGGGATGACATGAGTGACCTTCAAATGCATCTTCTTCGATTAGTGTTTTCTTGATGCACTAAAGCTGGATTGTGATCAATAGTTAATGGAGCTCTAGTAGGTGTCGATAGTGATGTCTTTCTATTCATCATGTTTCAGAGAGTTAATTTGATTTTCACCTCTAATAGTGGGAAATTAGGTGTAAAAATATATAATGTTTTTGGAAGGAAAAACCCAGAGCTGATGTGATAGGTTGATTACTTTTATATGACTACCTATACAATAGTTCTTCATAAATCACTGTTAATAGATAAGTTCATCAAGGAGTACAGAGAAACTGGTATTATTTCTACTATTAATGGACTGATAGGTTCTTTCACTAGAACAATCCTAGTTACTCATTCTGGGAGAAAGAATAGGAATTCTGAGGATGGATTCTACGGTAGTATTCAACTATCCGAGTAGAGATAAAATTCGTCAATTTCTGCAGAGATAAACCATAATATGTGCTATAATTGTTGGTGGAAAGGAAAATTTCTCACTGATTGTCCTATTTATCTCAATAAATTTCACTGGTTTGGAAATATTGGCTATCTATCATCGTTTCACTCTAAGTATTCACAGTTTCACATAGTTATATCATGTCTTGGTTTGAATACATGACCTAAATAAAAGTTATATATCCAATAAGGGTTAGTTAACCAAGTGACTCATGAGCCACCACGGAATCAAAGAGTGGTTGTTGGTAGGTCATATGCAGTTGATCAGTACTTAATTGATGGTATAGAGGGACCTTCTATAGTTTGAGGTATTTCCTAATCTTTGATACTCTAATTATTACTTTTTTAACACCAGATCATCCCATTCATTTATAACTTATCAAATGGATGTTGGGTTATAATTATTGTTCAAATACTCATATGAGTTATTTTCTATTGATATAGACCGGCGAAAAAAATTATATCATCTTCATATCTTTCTAAAATTACCTTAGTGGTTTCCATCTTTGAGAGTTTTTCGAGTTTTTCAATTCTGGAGATGATAGTTTTTGTGTGATCCTGGGTATAGAAAAGTTGACCAACTACCGTGCACACATTGATTATTACTAGGGATGAGTAAACTTCTTATCCCTTAAACATGATAAGTTCAACTAACCAATGAATGGTATATATAGGTAATCATATTGGGGCCATATCCTCATCAAGGAGAATTCTTTTTATTATTGGTAAATAATATGATCTTTCATGTGGATATGGTACTGAATACCTTTACTTCCCCAATATTGATGTACCTATACAAATATTTATTTCCAAAGGATTTATCAAGGTTTTCTCCTCATAGGAGAGTTTAATTTGAGGTTGATTTTGTGCTTGGTTCATGACCTATATTGATCCCACCATATCCAATGACACCAGTAGAGTTGAAAGAGATCAAAGCACAACTTGATGATCTATAATCTAATGGTTTAATAAAACTATGAAAGTACACTCAGGGTGCTTTTATATTGTTTTCTAAGAATTTGGATGGTTGTATTTAGATTTTTGTGGACTAATTAACATTTAATCAGATCAAGATGAATAATAGGTACCCATTTATAAGAATAGAAGATTTTTTTATCAATTTTTGGCAGCCCAAAGGTTTTTCAAGATAGATCTATGTTTTGGATACCATCAGATTTAGGTTGTAGAGTAATAAATTATAAATATATTTTTTATGAGTAGGAATGGGTTATATGGGTACCTCATTTTTCATTTTGGGATGAAAAATTATTCGTCAATTTTCATGGCCCTCATGAACATGATCTTTCAAACATGATTGGATTCCTTCATTGTAGTGTTTATTGATGAGATCTTCATATATTCAAGGATGACATAATCATATGCTAGAATCTTTCATGTCAAGTTATGTATGCTTTAGGAACACTAAATTTATTCCATGTACACGAAGTGACACTTTTGGATATAGTGGGTTCACTTTCTTGGGCACCAGGTTTCTCATATAGGGATATTCGATGATCTAGAAAAAATTGGTGCAGTTATGTTTTGGGAATGACTGAGGAATTTATTAAAAATTCATATTTTTCTGATATTGTATGATTACTATAAGACATCCATTTATGATTTTTCTGACATAGAAGTTACAATGACCATAATAATCAAGAAGGGAGTCAAGTTCGAATGGAACAAACATTGTGAGGAATTTTTATTTGAGATGATGAAAAGTTTAACATCATCCCTAATCGTAATTATTTTTTATGCTAGAGTTAGGTGTGATGTATACAATGAAACATATATATTTTTCATGGGATATGTTTTGATGTAGGGTGATAAGACTGTTTCCTACAGGTATCATCTTCTATGACTTCATGAGTGGAACTAACCTACCAATGACATTGAGTTGTAATTTTTGGTTCACACATTAAAGTTTTTGTATAACTATCTCTTTGGATAAATATTTTTCATGCATATGGAGAAAAATATTCTTTGGAATATTTTATCCATGTGCGACATGAATCTTCATCAAAGGAATTCAGTATAATACATTCAACTGTTCATCTTTGAGATGTAGTAATCCCTCAAGAAGGGAAATGTGATTGTAGATGAATTGAGTAGGAAGACAAGTCAATTGAGTGAACAAACATTACTGGTTGTATAGAAACACATGGATTGTTATAGACAATTGGTTGGGATTAGATAAGGTTCAAGGGGGAATGGTTTCTGACCCCTTAGTGATCATGTCATCATTGGTAGAACAAGTGACGGATAGTCAAGAGAAAGATATGGAGTGTTGGGTAATGCTTCAGAGGTTTTCAGCAAGTTGTTATATTTTATATTGGGATTTGGATAGATGTGGATTGATTTTAGTTTATGGAAGGGTGGTGATTCCATATTAAATGAGAGAGGAGTTGATGAGAGTCTCTCATGATTTTCAATGGGTAGTGAACCTAGGGTTCAACAAGATGTATCACGATGTTAACTAGTAGTTTTGGTGGAAAACTATAGAAAATACATTTTAGGTTTGGTCTCTCATTTTCTTAATTTTTAAAGAATCAATGTCCATCATCAGAGACTATGAGGGTTATTTTCACTCCCTGACCCATATATTTGTGTTATTTTATTATTTTCTTAACATTAAATGTTTTTTTGGGGTTCAAGTTTAATCTCATATTAATTTCATTTGTTTATATTAAAATGTGAATTTTTTGTGTTGACACCATTAAGATCACGTGTAGAGCGGGATTTGGAAGCTGCATGACTTCTTCTAGGAAACTGTGTGAGTGTTCGTATTTGGAAAAATTATAATAAATATAAAAATAATAAAATTACTAATATTATTTCAATAATAATAAAATTATTAAAATCCACATTAATTATTGTGTCGTAAAAAAATTATTGTTTTAATTATTTTATTATTACTAAAATAATATTAGTACATTTATTATTTTTATTTTTATCATTATACATAAGAATTATTATGTATTGTGATTATTATTATTAGTATTATTATTTTTATTATATTTTCTATCAAATTTTTTTATTAGTTGTTTTAGGATGTTTTATAAGTGGGATATTTTTTAAAAACCCTAACAGCTACTCCCCCTCCCCTCTTCGCATGGAGAACTCACACCCCCCACCCCTCTACTCAGCATGCAGTCGGTGCGCACCCCCTCTACGCAGCTGACCCCCATCTCCCCCTGCTCTGCATGTAGCCAGCGCTTCTTCTTCTACTCATCCTTCATTCGCAACCCCTTACATGCAGAACCGGTGTCGCCCTACTGGTCACAGCTCTCCTGCTCATTAGTGCACACAACCTCCCCATGCCATCTCACTACCTGGAGCGCACCCCCTTGGCATAGTGAGACACACAAACAGTCCATCATACCTATGGCTATGCGCTCCTCCTCTAATCATGGTTTTGTGATATTTGACATAGTTTTGTGAAATATCACACAATGAATATATGGCCTTATTGAACTTCAGATTAAATTTTTAGTTTCATCCATTTATTGTTGTTTTTTATTTATCTAGGTGTTAATCATCATTTTTAAAAATTTTGTTAATTCACTTGGTTTGAAAATTGGGTAGTTCAAGCCTTGTTTTATGAAAATTTTATCATCCAGTTATAGTTGTGAACACTATTTTTTTATTAAATTTTTCATTTCTTCCACACCTGATTTGTGAGTTTTACAACATGGTTTATAATTTTAAAGCAGTTTCGGCATGAAACTTTTTGTTTTATTACTTTTTGAGTGTCAACTGATTTTCTTTCAAATTATATCATGTCTGGTCTTCAGAATAGTTCCCAATTGTTTTCATGTGTCAAAGGTGATATAAAATGTTTTTTTGTAAAGTGTTGGAAGTGTGAAAAATGATGTTTTAGGGGGTTTTTATGGATGTCCTAAGTTGTTTTTCTCTAATAATAAATTTTTTTATTGCGAAATAATTGATTTTGGGGTTCTTAAAAAGGATTCTAATTCATTAAGCTAAGTGTTCTGTGAAGTTAGTTTTTAGAAAAAAATTGTTTTTTTGTGACAAGGAATTGTCACCCGGTTGGTGTTTTCATGAATGTTTTTTGTTACTGGAACGGGTGTTGGAAATGTTTTGAAGGGGTTTTACAAATGATTTTATATGGTAAATAGAGTTTCCTGCACCTCTTTAGAAATTGTTTTTAATCTTTGGTAAATAATTTTTTTATGGAATGTTTAAGTGCTTTTTTGGCCACTTTGTGAAAATAAGGGGAAGTGCTTATTATCAAAACCTCAGTTGGTTGATCCTCTTACCTTGACAATAAGGAATGGTTGGTATGCCCTAGGAATGGAATCTATGGGTTATATTGTGTGGGTTCCTCTGTTGGGAACCATTTGTAATCTATTTATTCTATTTTATGAGAGTAAACCTTGTGGAGACTCAGGGTGTGGCCTTCTATGATTATTATTATAAGTATAGGTTGTGATTTTATGCTCGGAAACATCTGATGGATCACCCCCTTTAAATCCTAATAAATTGGAACCTCGAATATTGAGAGAATTGTATGAAATGAGTAATTCACTGGTAGTTTATGGTACATACCATTAGCCCATAGTAGTTGGATATATTTGGTTCATTGCTATGGAATTTTCCCTCATCCTGTCCTAAGAAAGGGTGGCTGAAGATATGTAGTGTTATATTTCATAATATATGGAATGCTACTATATATGGGGTCCCAAATATTAGTGGCGTCTGGATTATAATCATATACCTAATTACATTTCCGTTTCTATATGAATTACTTGGAACTCTTGTGTGCTGTTTTTCATGTAAAGTAATGTTTTATTAACTCCTGTGAAAACACTTTTTAAAAGAAAACATGTTTCTAAAATTCTTGTGTGAGTTTTGAATTAAATAATCACTTTCCATTTTAAATAACATGGTAATAATTAAGGTTAGAATCTGGTTTTGAAAATGATTAAGGGAAATGGTTTGTACTTTTTTTTGGGTAAAAATTGTTCAAAATAATACAAAAATATATTGTAGTACAAAATTAGAATTGATTTTTATTTTATATTAAAGGAACTGCCTTGGAAAGATAGTTTGTTGTTCTAGCCCTCTGAGTTTTAATAATCATGCCTATAGTTCTTTTCAGTTTTTAGATCATGTACAGACTCCATCATGGATTTTCTCTCCTTGGGCGATTCTTGATTGTTGAGTTGGGGAGTGACCCGTGGGGTCACACGGAAATATTGTTTTTATATTCAGTATGTTTTTATTTCCTTTACATCTTATTTAGTTATCTTTTTTGGTTTATTTTATCTAAGATACTCTTTACTATTTCCTCTACTTTTATTTATTAGTATTGCATGAAATTGTTCCAATCGTCTCTATCGATCCCCCAGTGGTTGTCTCCATCCCAGTAAGATCGGGAACGCCTCTTGGGCCTTGTTGCAGATCGGATCGGGTAACCGGTTCAGGGTCGACCTGGTTGGTTCATAAAAAAATGGAATCAGATAAGGTCATCTCATATCAGACCTCAATTTTTAGAGTACCCTTTATTATATGGGATGACAATCTAGAAGGATTAGGATTTTTAGGACATGAGGGGTAAGTATGGGAAGGGCGTCGCGAAATCTTGCTCATTCTGATCCACAAGATTCCATGGGATGTATAGTTTAATTAGTTTCTTTGGGTTTATAGGGTGTGTTTTGTGATTGGGATACAAAAAGGGAAGTTTGGATAATTTTTCTCATGATCCCGCACTGCCTGGCAAGCCATGTGGAGCTAGGTTCATGGTCCTAAAAGGCTCTTCATGTCGGTGTTGTGTCTGGCATATGTCCACCAACCATATGGTCACATCACCCAACGATACTTGTTCTCGTTTTGAGTTTTTTGTAGTATCCCCTATCTTATAAAAGTTATTTGAATCAGAAATATTGGTTCTGTAAACAATGGTTATTTTAAATGACATGTTTAATTTGAGGAGTATTTTTTAAAAAAAATGTGGTGAATTATCTGTTTTTTGGAAAATGAAGTTGATGTTTTTTTGCAATACTGTTCCTATGGGTTCTCACATTCATAGTTGTATGTTTCAATATGAATGGATATCTGGTATGGTGGATGTATGCATGAGGTGGAACATGAACGTGCATGTGGGTGAGTCATTAAATAACACCAATGGCGAGGGTTTAACCGACCAATATTGTTTTAAATTAAATTTGTTTTCAAAAACAAAAGTTTTGACGTTTTTATAGCTTCTTTCCTTATGTTTGGAGCTTTTCACCTATATGGTGTTTGATCTTGAGGATTTTATTTATTTATTTTTCCTTGATTGGGTTCTTGAATTTTCTTGTTCAGTGGTTTTCCCTTAGATGCTTCAACTGGTGATCCTAGTGCG
Organism: Viscum album; assembly: GCA_963277665.1. Taxonomy (NCBI): domain Eukaryota; kingdom Viridiplantae; phylum Streptophyta; class Magnoliopsida; order Santalales; family Viscaceae; genus Viscum; species Viscum album. The sequence goes on along the minus strand of OY728150.1, from coordinate 2,052,693,872 downwards.
ATTGATCAACATAAGGATTTAATGCTTCAGTTTCAAAACCTAGATCCACCTCTCTTTTATGGTCAAACAGACCCTCCTATAGCGAAGGAGTGGATGTGAATGATCAAATGTGACTTTAACTACATTGAGTTTCTTGAGTCCTTGAAGGTCATGTTTCCAACCTTCATACTTGAAAGTTCACCATGGATGTGATGGAAGTTAGTGTCTTGGAACAAGCCAAATCAAGAGCATACATAGGATATTTTCAAGGCTTTTTTCATTCGTCAGTATTTCACTGAGAAATAAAGGGTGAGAAAGGCGATGGAGATATGTTATCTGAAACAAGGTGACGGATTTGTGTTGGATTATTTCCAATGCATTATGGAGTCAGTCCCTTTGGATTCAGGGTATGGAACAGATGAATCCATGAAGGTTTGGCGTATTGAGGTGGGCCTCCATATCAATCTGAAATTGATGGTTGTAGCATCTAACCTAACTTCATTTCCCAATGTGGTGAGCAAATACCTTTATGTTGAAGTCGTGTCGTCAGGAGTGCACGAGGTAGTCATCTCTCCTTCAATTCCTATGAGCGGAGGGGAGAATTCCAATAAGAATATGAGTAAGCAATTGAAAGATACTGGAGAATATTGTAGAATCAAAAGGGCTTAGGATTTTTCATCAACCTCTCTATAGTAGGAGATCCTCTTGTGTTAAAAGTGTGGAATGCAGGGTCACAAGAGGCCTTTGTTCCCATGTACTCCAAGAACTGTCATACTTGTGGATGTTTAGGTCACTTATAATGATTTTGTCAAGGCGTCGCTATAATGGTTCATGGAGGAAGTTCTCATAGGTGATGTGATGTTGATTTTTTGTTTAATGATTATTTTTTTGGTTTCCTTATAGTGTAAGGTATCTCTTATCATGGAAGTTGTATTGATGGTGTTTCAGGTTTTGAGATGTATGGGAATGTTGTGGGTCTTTTGACAAGCTCCGGATTTCAATGCTAGAATGGTTTTTATTTCAAAATTATGTCCTTTCATTTGACAAATCAAAAGATGTATGTTTTTTTATTTTAATTATCATAACTTTCCTACAAGGTAGAATACACATAATCCATTAGAGCTCCTACCAAAAGGCCTTGGAGTGAAGTTGTCATGTAGTCAGGAACCATGGGTGGATTTAAAAGAGCATGGTTAAGGTTGTATCTCTATCGTGCGACGAGATAGTTTTAGAGTTTCTGTTGTGTTTTATCTATCTATATAAATTTCCTCAGTTCACAAGCTACACGACGGACTTATCCCTCACGTAATTCCATAAATGGTTACTTTTTGGATGCAAGTTACCGAGAAGTGTCCTTGCGTGGACCACCCATGTGAATTAGGTTGGGTCTTGGTTTTTATTCATCCGTAGGTAAAAGAGGGAGGTGATAGTTTAAGATTTATTCTTGTATTCCTTTTATCTTGTGTAAGTCTGGGTTAGGGTTCAAGTTTGATTTTCTATTTGGATACTTTTAGATTGGTTATTTATGATGGGGAAACCCACTGTGAGTCTCTTTGGATTTTCTCTTAAGTCGTTGTTGAATGCTACTTGAGTACTTATGGTTTGGAGTCCGTTCAGGCCTCACCTCTGCTGGTGATTTGTTTCTGAAAATGAGGTTGAGTTCCATTGGTAGTCGATGGAATGTCCTTGGATTAAGATGTTAGATCATGTTTATGTAGAATTATTAGGTGTTGATTGATCGACTAGATAGTTTTTTGGATTTCAGTGGGTGAAAAGAGTTATGGTGAGGATAATTTTCACACCCCGACACTTGTATTTGGGTTATTTAATTATTTTATTACATTAAATGTTTTTTGGGGGTTTGGGTTCAGTATCGGATTAATTTATTTTAAGTTATATTAAAACGTGTGTTTTTTTGACACAGTTGGGAGAATAGGCAGAGCATGATTTGAAAGCTGTGTGGCTTTTCCTAGGAAACGGCATGACCATTTGTCTTTGTAAAAATTAAAATGAATAGATTTTTTAATTAAAACACTCATTAATTATTGTGTGTTTAAAAAAATATTGTGTTAATAATTTTATTATTATTGAAATAATATGAGTTGTTTTATTATTTTTATTTTTATCATTATACATTACTATGATTATGTATCATTATTATTATTATTATTATTATTTTATTATAATTATTATATTTTCTTTCAACTATTTTATTAGTTGTTTTAGGGTGTTTTTTAGGGGAAATTTTTTTGAAAACCATAATTTCTACTCCCCATTCCCTCTTCGCATGGCAGACCCAACCCCCCCCCCCTCCCACCCCTCTACCCAGCATGCAGCAGGCACGCACCCCCCCCCCCCCCCCCCCCCCGTGTAGCCGACCCCAATCTCTCCCCTGCTCAGCTTATAGCCTGATCCGCATCTCCTATCAAGATTCTGGTCGTGACCCCTGGAATGCAGAACCGGCGCCACCCCACCGGTCACAGCTCTCATACTCATCGGTGCATTTGACCTCCCTAGGTCGTCTCACTACCCAGCGTGCACCCCCTCATCTTGTCACAACACACCAACAGTACGGACGGCCTCCGGCCGCGTGGTCCTCCCCCGGCCAACACCCTTGTCTGTCACTCTTGCTCCAACTAGCACCATCTTCGCACCACTGGTAGCCTCCTTTTTTCTAATTCTCCTTATTTTTGATAACGGGTTTTGTTTGTTTAAGGGTTAATTTTCTTATTAATGGATTTTTTGGTAGGTCAAGTGTATTAGGATCTGTGCGGGGAGTTTCTGAGTATGTGTTTTTTTCATTCTATGAATTTGATGTAGGATAACCATGCACCTATCCGTTTAATTTAAGAATCCACAATTTTTAGCTTTTCATACATTCTATTATTAATATATTCTAATTTTTAGGTCGTGGATTATAATGATTTTGTGTGAAAACCTTTCTCTAAGCTTTATTTTGTGATATTTGACTTTGTTTTGTGAAATAGTACACACTTCCTGTAGGGTCCTATTGCGTTTGGATTAACAATTTGTGTTTCATACATTTCCCTTTTTCCCTTTATCTAGGTGTTAATCATCATTGTGAAACATTTGGTTAATTAAATTTGTTTAAAAAATGGGTAGTTCTGGCCTTGTTTAATGAAAATGGTATCGTCCGGTTATAGTGGTAAATGTAGTTTTTTTCTTAAATGTTTCATTTGGTCTGCACTTGATTTGTATGTTTTAGAACATGGTTTAGAATTTTAGATAAGTTCTGGAAATCCAATTGGTGTTTTATAACGTTGTGAGTGTGAACTGAAATTGATTGAAAATTATTTCATGTCTCGTCTTCGGAATGACACCCGGCGGGTTTTTATGTGTCAAATGTGATATAAAATGGTTTGTTTGTTTTTGTTAAAGTGTTGGCGGCATAAAAAATGATGATTTCGGGTTTCTATGGATTTCTTAAGTGGTTTGGATCTGATAATAAATGTGTTTCTTGTGAAATAATGGATTTTATGGTTCTTAAAAAGGTTTCAAATGTTTTTAGCTATGTGAAGTGTGAAGATAGTTTATTTTAAAATGGTTGTTTTGTGACAAGGAATTCTAGCCCGGTTGGAGTTTTCATAAAATTTTGTTTTGATTTAAAGTGTGTTGGAAATGTTTCGAAGGGGCTTTACATATGTTTTTTTATGTTAAATGGTGTGTCTTGTACCACTTTAAAAACTATATTGCTTCTTTTGTAATGAATGTTTTTTATGGGATGTTTAAGGGCATGTTTGGCCACTTTGTGAATAAAATTGGAAGTTCTTGTTATGAAATCATTTCTTGGATTCTCCTATTGACTTTCCAATAAGGAATGGTTGGTATGTCCTCGATATGTAATCCCTGGGTTCCATTATGTGGGTTCCTTGGTTGTGAACCATTTGTAATCTATTTATTCTAAGGAATGAGAGTAGACCTTGGGGCGACTCAGGGTGTTGCCTGCAATGATTATTATTATAATTATAGGTTGTGATTTGATTCTCAAAAACATCTGATGGATCACCCCCTTTAATACCTAAGACATTGGAACCTGGCCTATTGAGAGAATTGTCTTAGACGAGTACTGCACTAGTAGGTTGTGGTACTGACCAGTGGCCCATAGTAGGCGAATATGTCTTGGTTCATTGCTATGGGATTTTCCCTCAGCATGTCATAAGAAATGGTGTATAAGCATATAGAGTGTTATATTTCATCGTTTGTGGCACTCTACTATAGATGGTGTCAAAGGTATTGGTGTCATCTGGATTGTTATCGATCTCCCGGGTTTGCCTATGTCTAGTGCCTTTTAGTTGTTTGAGCTATTATTGAGATACTCATATACCTATTTACATCTCCCTTGCTATATGAATACCTTGGTACTCTTGTGTGGTGTTTTAATGGAAATTAATGTTTTTTTTCTAACTCCTATGCAAAAGTTTTCAAAAGTAAATATGTTTCAAACATTTTAGTGTAGGATTTAAATGAAATCATCAACTTCCCATTGAAATATCATGGTTACAGTTAAGGTTAAAATCTATTTTTAAAAATTAATAAGGGAAATGGCTTGTACATTTTTAATTAATTTTTTTGTAAATCATACTTTAATATTTTGTAGTTCAAACTTTGAGTTGATGTTTCTTTTAGTTTTTAAGGAAGTCCATTTTGGAAGATAGTTTATCAGGCTAGCCTACTAAGTTTTAATAATCACACATATAGTTATTTTCTATTTTTAGTTTGTGTAAAGGATCTATCTTGGATGTTCTCGACCTGAGAGATGCTTGATCGTTGAGTCAATGAGTGACCTTTCGGGTCACTCATAAATAGTGTTTTTCTATTCAGATAGTTTTTATTTCCTTCAGTTCATGTTTAGTCTTCTTGTTTGGTTTATTTATTCTGAGATTCTCTTTATTACTTCTATTTATTTTATTTATTTTTATTAGAAGAAATTGATCACATCATATTTTTCAAATCCCTGGCACATGTCGCCATCCCAGGAAGATCAATAATTCCTCTTAGGCATTGCACAAATTTGATCGGGTGACTGGTTCAAACAAGGTATATGACATAGATTCCTAGTTTTCCATATAGTTTTGGAAATTCATATAGAAGTTGATGGGTACCTATTTTATGTTGAGTAAATCATTTCAACCTCAAACATATGGGTAGTCAAAAAGAATAGTAAAAACATTAAAGCATATTATTTCTGCATGTATTATGGATTTTAGAGGTGATTGGGACGTCAAATTGTCCTGATTTGAGTTCTTCTACAATAAAATATTTTGGTCTTTTATTTAGATGGATTCACTTGATGATAATTATAGCTTTCCAAATTGTTCACCTCTCTAGTGGAGTGAGGATGGTGATTCATTAGTTTATTGGAAAAATATGTTATATGAGATGTCATATTAGATGAAGTTGATTAAAAAATTGGTGGTTATAGCTCAAAACAAGCTTTGGTCTTATTTCAACTAAAATATATGGCCCTTAGAGTTCATTGTGGGTGACAAGGCTTTCTTGTAGGTGTCCCCTCAGTTGGGGAATAGATATCTCAGGTGGAAAGGGAAATTTGAAGCATTATATGTCAAGAAATTCATTATTTTCACACACATTAGAATGTTAGACTATCATTTGTAACATATTCCATGAAATTAAGGTATACACAATGTATTCCATGTTTGACAACTTCAAAAATTTGATCCCAGTCTTGTGCTTGTGCTCAACTATGGGTATGTTGATCTAGAACCAGATGTATCTGTTGTGGATAGAACTATTATTATAGTGTACCAAAGTAAGAATGTTCTTTGAGGAAATAGAGTTCCTCATATTTGAGTTCAAGGGTAGCATGAGTATTTTCTATAAGAATCATGGGACTGGGAAGTTGACATTTAGTCGTTATGGCCTGAGTTATTGACAATACCTCTAGCAATACTTCTCAAAGATGGGAATTCTTAATAGGGGGATAATTTTGAACCCCTTTTTGGGTAAACATCAATTATTAAAATTTACATTACTTTTGAGAATTTTTTTATGTGTTTTGAGACTGTTAAGAGGTGTTCAAAAAACTGGAATAAAAATGGTGCATGTTTGGTGGGATTGATGTAGCTTGTGAAGCTACAAAAGGTACACTGACTAGCTGGTGTAATCCATTATCTACCTTTTGGTGTCTATATAGATCTATAGAAAACTAAAAATCTCATCTTCTGGTCATGGGGAGTCACAGTCCAGCCCTTGGGGATTCTATACAGAAATGATTTTGTTCAGCAGTCACTAGCTAATCATTGGCATTCGATGGTCCCCAATAAGGATGTAGTTTTATTGTAATATTTTCAAACATGACCCAAACTCAATTTATTTATCCTATAAAACCTCATTAAACTCCCAATACCGTAGGTATCCCTTACAATTATTTTTGGGTGCTCTTCCTCCATTCCAACACCTTTATTCAATGCCTAAATAATGGATCGATTCTACATTCTTCTTCTGATGAGTTCTCATTCTCTCTAGATCAATTCCATTTTTTTCTCCTTGATCAAAAATTGATTATATCTATGAATTTTTTTATTGAATCTAGGTGTTTTGGATTGTTTTAACGATGGATTAATATATTTGTGATAGAATTAGCACTCAGATTGAAGGAATTGGCATCTGCGAGACCTTTGAACCAATATCATTATTGGCAGTGGATCATCTCTAGTATGTTTTATATTTAATTTATTTTAGTATATAGTTTTTTCTTAGTATTTATTATAGGATTCAAAATTTTGTTGAATTAGGTTTTTCTCTAGGTTTAGGTAGTGCTTTGGACTCTGGCAGTGACCCTTGATTCTAATTCACCATTTCACCTAAGGTACATAGACCTTGGATTTATTGCATGTTTTATACAGGTTATTGGAATTTCTTTGGTGTGCATGTGAAACCCCTCGAGACCTATATTTGTTTCATGATCGCATGTGGTGTTCATTTTTAACCCTTATAAGACATATTATTGTATTTTTTGTATGTGGATTATTCTTTTTATGATACATATTTATTTGATGTGATGTTTAATCTATCATTACATCTTGTATCATATTGTGAGATTATTTTATCTTGTAATTGAGCCTTAATGTTTAGCATTATTTACTATTCCTATGATTGGGATATGTCAGAAACCTGTTTAGTATTATTTTCACTATCCCTTCATGTGGGATATGTCAATCATGTTTTTGGGATATCCCATCAAAGGTGGTGTTTCATAAAGCTGATGGTTTCACCTTCTATAATAGTGTCGATGTAGGTAGAGTTGGTATCTAAAGACCCATGTTATGTTTATACTTGTGTGATGTAGTTTTTTTATATTTTTACCCTATTTATTTATTATTTTACACTTTCATATCCTATGAAATAATGTTAATGTTCATTAGAGATGTCCTAATGATAAAAATATATAATAAATTAAAATATATGTGTAATGAATGATTATAACTAAATAGTATTAATGGTAATAGATATGAATAAGGTTCTAAAATAAATGATTATTATTTTTATATTTATATTTATTATAAAAGATATTATAGACCTTTCATAAAATTCAAGACTAAAGGTAAGGGTTTCTTTTCCAACCTCTCTTTCGAAGCAAGAATGTCTTTACCAAAATTATTAATTAATTTTTTTTAATTAACTCTAAAATCACATATATTTTATTCTTCTCTTATTATTTATAGGGATTATATTTCTTCTTATAACTTCACTTCTCTTTGGTTTACAAATCAATCAAATGATTCCTTGTAAATGTAACTCATCTAATCTATTCTTTTTTTATCAGGAATATTTATCCTCTATGCACATCTTCTTTATATTATTTTATTAATGTAATTATTTATTCATCTATTATTTCTTATGGTATTTTTATACCAACTTTTATTTTCATTAACAAGTTATAAAAGGAATATTTCTAAACATATTCTATACAGATCTTTTTTTACATTCTTTATAAATATGTCAAATGAATATATTTTTTTAAATTTAATACACGATCAGAATTCCCCACAATTTTCATAAATTTTTAATTATGAATATTCCTCTACATTTTTTCATAGTTTTACAAAGTTAATTTTATATTTATTTTTTTATAAAGTATTTTATTTTAAAATAAATGTTTTCAAAAATATAATTGGAATTTCTATTTATTTTTAAAAATTAATTTTCAAAAAAAAATTCAACAATGAAAACATCCCTTAATGATTCATATGATTCACTAGGGTTATTCTCTAATGATTCATTCCACATTTTTCTTCTAGATTGTGTATTATGATGTATTGTACGAATCTTCATGAAACCCATTTATCTCTGATGGGTTAACCAAGTTATGATGGGATTATGTATGTATTTATGTTCATGCGGAACAAAGATGTATGGTTTATCATTGTGTGATGGATAGGTCCAATATATCCCTCAAATTTAATGGGTAATATTTTATATCTCAAGAGATAAATATGGGAGATAGTTGGTTATCCCATGTTTAAAAAATTTATGGGGAATGGATAGTTATCCCATGTATACTATGTTACGAGAATGTGGTTAGAATCATACATTATGTAATGAATGTCATGGTGGTTAGAATCATACATTATGTTATGAATGTCATGGGTTTTATATAAAATATTACATCACTCCCTAACACAATGTTTGAATAAAAAATATTTAAAAGTGGATTAAAAGGGAATCAAAATAAATATGAGGAAATAAAAAGACATTAAAAGTGGATAAAATTTAATAATAGAATAAATGTTTTTGGAGAAGTGTGGACATAGTTAAAATTGGTTAACCCATTTTATTAATTATTTTTCTTTCTCCCTTCCTTTTTTATTTTATTTTATTTTATTTTTTTCCTTTTTTTCTTTATTTTTTACTTTTCTTTTCTCTCTCTCCCTTTTTCTTTCATTCCTTTCATTTTTTCATTTCCTATTCCCTTGGTGTGTCACCCCCTATAGCCCCCCTTGGTGCACCTCCTCCTCCCCAACTCTCCCTTCAAAAGCCTATTGCGACAAAAATTCACTTCCATTTCCATCATCATATGGTTCATTTTGAAGCTCTTGTAATGGCTAACCTCCCACACTAATAATGATAATATCTCACCAACTCTTCATCATGAAATCCTCCATGGAAGGTTTTTACCCAAAATTGGGGTTTTTCTAAAATAATCTAATTTATTATACTATATGTCAAATCAGTGGTCATTGCAGAACATATGATCCACTGCAATTATAAGGTTGGGTGTCTTCTCTCTTTCCCATCATTTTGATGCATCTTTTAGATTGTATATTTTACTTTTCATTGATACCTACTGACGATAATCAATGTTTTATATTATAATATAATTAAATTATTTGTATTTACTATTGAAATATTGCTTTAGATAAACAGGCCTGTTTAATTTGTTGAAACATCATTGGATTCCCCATTGGTTATGGCAACGTATTTCCCATAATTATTTTTATCCTCGAATAATTAATTTATTAATTTCATGTGTTGTGTGACCCCTCTTTGGTTGTGTTTTAACTAAAATAAATTATTTAGGCTAAATATGAACCATTAAATTTAGAGTTTTGTTGGTTGTTTATACCTCATGATTTCCATGTTAAAAAATTAATAACATGTTATTTTATTATAAAAGATAAAAGTTCATTTTTCTTCTTTTTTTATGAAGTGTTTGTACTATGAATTTTTGACTTGAATGACCAAGAATCACGTGGATCTTTATTACATAAATTTTTTTGTTGAAATTATAAATGAATAATCTATGATATCTATTTCCTTGATATCAAATTAAATTTAGCGTAGTGAGACAACTTGGGTTTCGTATTAATGACTACACAAGGGAAATTCATTCATAATTGTTTACCATAATATTCATTTGGTAGGAGATGTATGAGGTTTTAACAAAAGTGGGTTTCCGTATGTTTTTTATATACTCATGAGTTATACTGGTTCCCTAAGTGTAAATCAAGGATGGACCCATTGGAAAAGTGGCTATGTCATGCCTTAAGTGATACTCGACCCTTATGTGCGATACCTACAACAAACTCATGAAAAATTCATGCCTCCAATGATACTTGGTTGTTTGGAAGATTTCCTTGGACGGTATCAGTGGTATTGGATAAAACGAATAATGTACCATAGCAATACATTTAAGATGACCTCATACTCCAAATATAAACATTAATATAATAATAATGATAATCATAGAAGGTTTTATTTTATACAACTTTGGGTTCCTTGTAAATTTTGATAGCTTCATTATTCTTTGAAGAACACTTGTCTGACTCGTAAATTAGATCTTAGCTAAAGCACAATCTTGGGGGCATGTTCCTTTTTGTCTATATTCTATTTTTCTAGCCATTATATATATATACATCCTACTTATTATAGGTACTTTATTCAGATTCACAGCATAGGTTGAAGTAGGTGGTAAGGGATGGGTGTCATTGATAACCCAGACCCAGTTATACTTATTTTATTTTCTTTACATAATTACATGCATTTATCATATACCATAACACTTCTTGTGTTTACAGAATGAAATGGAACGGTTTAGATACTTGAAGTGTTGGCCTACTGGGATTTTATCTCACACCTTTCTCAGGAGTTTTCTGGTACCTGAATAGTCTTTATGTCCATTAGTATAGATATATGGAAGTGTGATGATCCCAATGCTTTATTTCTTTTCTGTTTTGGATGGACCATGGGTGTATAGGGTTGAACCAATTCATGAGATACATTTGTTGAAATTTTTTTCATTTTCATTACATTCTTTATTGCATTCGTGTATTCCTCTTTTACATATATTTATTGTAGTACAAACCTCATAGTATGACATCATCGTGTATCTGGTTTGATTTTTCAGTTTCTGCACTTTTCATTTATTCAGTTTGTATTATTTAATTTCTTCTACTACAATTTATTTATTTATATGATTTCTCTAGTTATTATAAAAAAATTCTTTTATTGTGTATTAACTTTTACCTATGACGAAATAGTATCCCCTATGGACATGTTAAACATTCCCACGCTACAAGTCAAAATCTTTTGGAATTTTGGGGAGATGCATTTGAGGACATGTGGCCAACACGACCCGGAGCACCCTTACAGTGGCTCCCTGGATGGGGACGTTACAAAGTGGTATCAGAGGTGGTTATTTTATTCTATTGTCTTACTATTTGGAATAGACAGGAGACTACAATATAGAAATTAGGAATGTACCATGTGCTTGGACATAGCTATCCAATGTATAGGGGAAACACAAATTCTTAGTCTTGGATTGTAGTTATTGATTATGCCAATTATTGTTGATATGATTTCACCATTGGGTGACACACTTGTTATGTATTTTTATTGATAATGGTATTATAAAGATAATGGGTTTTTCTTATTTAGCTCGATGATATGAGGGTAATTCATTTACATTCATCATATTAGAAGCCATATGGCTTAAAATGACATGAATATTAACATGCCATATCTACTTTCAACAAGTATTTGACTATTTTCATTTGATTTTTGTTATGCCAAGTTGTAAAAATTTGAAGTGCCTATTTGTAAAATATAATGTTCTGATAGTTGTTATATGTTAACATGACATTGACTGGGAAATAGGTGTTATGACTCATTTTAGTGATCCTTCTATGTTTTAACTTCCTTATCTAGACTCGGTTCTTGTAGCGAGCTATCTATTGTGTAGTGCTCAGAGGTAGAATATGTACCTAACCACTTTATTTCACCTTTACCTTCCCTACTATTCTACTATGATATTATGTCTAATAGTGTGTCTTTGGATATTGTAGTCAAATTCAACCTTTATGTTTCATATCCTCCCTTAGGAAAGTGGTGATGAGGACATTCTTGAGATGGTGGGCCCCAAACCACTTGAAGTTCCTCTTTGTAGTGACTTTTGTATTATTAAATTTAGTGCCACCCATTGTGTCTCATTTGTTACTACTTCCTGATGATCTTCTGATGGGCCCTGCTGCTTAGTTCAGGGATAGTCTCCTAAGGTTTATGCAATCAGTTCATAATGTTCCCAGATCTATGCCATCTATGGAAGAGCTTACATAGGACTTTCTATAGCAGCACCCTCCCACATTCTCTGGGAGTTGCATTCCATAAGCTTTAGACTCATGAATATAATCCATGAAGTCTATCTTCAACTATCACGAGTTGATTCCAGAGTGGAGGGTCAAACGTGCAGTCTACATGCTTCGTGACTCTACCAAGCGTTGTTGGGATGTTGTATCTCAACTGTATCTGACTAGAGACATGGTTTGGGTGGACTTACAAATATAATTTTATGATAACTTATTTCCATAGACTCTAATAGTTGATTATGGTAGGGTATATTTACATATTCAGTAGGTATCTATGATAGTGTTAGTGTATTCTAATCATTTCATATTGATTCAGTGTTTTTCTCCATCTCTAATTGGTGACACATAAAAAACTATGAAATGATTTGAGGATAGACTCAGATATACCAACCGCTCATAGGTGAACATTATTTGTTTGACAATTATTATAGAGATCAAGAATTAAGCCCTAATTTTATAATAAAGTGTTAAGGAAGCTAAACCTATGATCCAAGGTGGATCAATTTTGAGACAGCGTGATAGTTATTTAGGCAGTATAAATCACCACTTTGAGGGTGAACACTGGGAAATTACTGCTACATGACACATACTAACCACACTATCATATTTCATCAATGTGAAAGGATCATCCATAATAATCCCCAGTGCATGAAAAACCCAATGGAGTGTCATGATTGCGGAAGGATGGGTCACCTTTAATATTTCATCCATTCTTTCTCATCAGCATATATTGGAAGATGATCTGTACCAACACATCTATCAGGTATGGGATGTATGACTCCACAATAGGTTGGAATTTTTTTTTCATTGGATTCTTTGGATGAGGTAATGGTGGACGCCATGGTTGAGGAAATCACGTTCTAGACTATCAGCGTCAGTAGAGCGGACCTACTCAGGACAGTCATGTAGAATCTTAGGACCATGGTTTAGGTCATATGTACATAGTTCAACCAGCACCATAGGAGTAGATTCCATGACCATTTATGGTTAGAGGTACTATTTTGGTATCCTCTACATTAGTTTCTACCCTTTTTGATACTGGGGCATTGCACACCTTTTTATCTGTTGATGTTGTTCAAATCTTGGATTTCATAATCGAGTGCATTTTTTGTGACATGTCTCCTGATACTCCGATGGGAGTCTGGAAAGAGGGAATATTATAGTGATAAGATTTCCCCTTTATATAAGTGGGTGCCATATCTTTTTTTATTTTTACATCCTTGGTATGTTTGGCATAGACGTCATTCTTGGTATGAACTAGATCGATTCTTATCATGACCAAGTAGATTTGTTTCTTCATCGGTAGTCCTTAACATCCCCTGAGGGTGACACATATATACAAAAAGGATATTTGGATATGAAAGAAGATCGAGATAGACTTAATCGTTTAGGACTCAGGACATTTATAGCTCAATTAGCAAGTCTCTTCATGAGCAATCAAGGAACGCACCTGGTGGAATTCCCTCCCATTGTAGATCTTTTCAAGGACATATTCCATAAATATTTATCTTGCTTACCTCCCATGAGGGATGTAGAGTTCAATATCTATCTAGTTCTAGGTGCATCACCAGTATATATTCTTCTATATAGGATGGAACTTACAGAGATACAAGAAATCTAAATGGTGCATTAAGACCTTGAGAATCAGGGTTTTATCACACCTAGCACATCACCGTCAAGTTCACCATTTCTTTTTATCATTAAGGAATATGGTACCTCTAGATTGTGTGTGGATGATCATCGACTCAACCAGATTATATTAAATAATTGATATCTGTTGCCTCTTATAGATGACCTCTTCTACCATCTCCATGGAGAAACTATTTTCTTCAAGATTGATCCGAGTTCGGGATATCAATAGGTGCATGTGTGGTTGTCTAACATACCACATTCGACATTCCATAGAAGGTATGGCTTTTACGAGTATCTAGTTATGTCTCTAAGCCTCATGAATGAACCAAAGGTTTTCATTAATCTAAAGAATTAGGTTTTTCACCTGTACCTTGATTCCTTTGTGGTGGGTTTTGTTGATGAAATCTTAGTGTATTAGTTCTCCAGACACGACCATCTAATACATCTTGATATCGTACGGTGTACATTGAGAGAGCACAGGTTATATGAAAAGTTCATAAAATTAAACCTCTGGATCAATAAGGTTTACTTTTTTCTTAATATAATATCTATAGTAGGTGTATCAGTTTATCCATAAAAGGTGAGTTCCATAGTTTCATGGGATCATCCCAATAATTTTTTCAACATACGCATTTTCATAGAGATTTCCGGCTATTACAGGCATTTCAAGTAGGATTTATCCCACTTAGTAGTGCCTCTTGTGGCACTAACTATGAAAGGGGTACAGTTCATATTTTCAGAACCTTATTATGAATCACTTCATGAGTTGAAGGGGAGACTAACCTTCGCTCTTATCCTGATTTTTCCAGATCCAGGAAGAAGCTATACTATTTACATTGATTCTTTAAGAGTTAGATTTGGTGTATTTTAGATGTAGGGTGATTGAGTTGTGGCTGATGAATCCCACTAGCTATGACCTAATGAGCGGAACTATCCTACACATAAACTTGAGTTAGTAGATTTGGTTCATGATTTACACTATTGGAGACACTCCTAATTGGGTGGGAAGTTTTTTATTTACTCTAATCATAAAATCTTGAAATATATCACTACAAAGTGAGGCTTGAATTTAAGGAAGTTCTTGTGGATTGAATACCTACAATCATTGAATTTTTAGCATGATTATACCCCTAGTAATGGAAATTTTGTGTACAGTGCTTTGAAGCACAAAATATAGACACAAGTCATCCAGGTATCCAACAATGAGTTTTAGATGATGGATTTTTTATGAGATGCATCTAGAGGTTCAGTAAAAGTGTTGAAATTTTTTTTAACATATTTTATAGTGACATCCTCTCTTCTGGAGAAAGTCTGTATGTGGTAGATATATGATCCATAGGGACTCATTTTGATGGAATGATTCACAGGAGATAACAATCCTCCTATTTGGGTTGTTGATGATAGTGAAACGTTACTTTTCCATGGTTGTTTATGGTTTACCATCAGATATACAAGAATTAATGATGAAGTAATATTATACCTCTATTTGGTAAGTTCATCCAAGACTTAACAAGATGTATAGATGCATATTTCATTAGTAATGGTTGTTATGTATAAATAAGAAGATAGTGGGTTTCATCACATAGTGCTTCACCTATCTGCAGGTGAAGGAAGAGAACTAATGACTTGTTAGACTTATAAAGGATCTATCTACTACTAAGTGGAAATAGAATGACATCACTATAGATTTCGTTATAGTCTTTACAAGATCTCCTTGACGTATTAACGTAATATTGTTGATTCTCATTAGATTGACCAAAGTCACGCACCTCTCGCCTATCCAGGAGATTTAGATCATTAGTCCCATGAACACCACCAGATATTTTTTCAAGGAAAATTGAATAAACCAGAACTCATAGTGGCCATTGTTACACTTTAAATCTCTCTTTCAGATATAATCCTCACATACCCATATTTAGTGATACCTATATTTGAGATCAATACTCAAGAACAATATTTCTCCTTTTAATTAGGTGAATAGATCATAAATCCTTGGAAGATATTATTTCTTATTTACTATAAGTTGATTTGGGCTATCATAGTTAATAAAATCCTCAAAATCGCATCGTTCTTCTTTGTTAATATAACATGAGCTTCTGAGAAGGTCCTTCAAATACACCATTAGCTCCCTAAGCTTAGTAAAGTCCATCCAAAAATATATTGAGTATATTAGTGTGGATATAGGGTGTAATTATATATTGAATTTATCCTATTGATAAAAGGAAAGACTAAGAAATCCCATATGAAATACATCCATATAATCCTCCAACACTATAGGGATATCATCATTCAAAAAATTTGTGATGCATAAGTCCTAGATCAAAAAACAATGGGTAATTTTCTACAATATATTGAGGGTTATCTATAATAGTATTTTCCAATGGTCCCACTTACTAGTAAAGGTAAATATGGACCCATCTTCTCAATGACATATCACTCTATAATGATAAAAATTTATCCATACCTTGATTTTTAAAACCAATTCTATTATAAGGTTCACATTATAAAGTCACATCCCAGCTATGATAAGATACTAGAAAAACATCTCTCTATTGATAGAAATATCACATTAATGACAAATGTGATAGAGAGAATGATTTCCACCAGTAGGTGTCTCCAGTAAAAGGTGTCAGACAACGAGCACTATGGGAATCATTATCTCTCGACTGAAGGATACAACATGAAATTAATGTATAATATTGGTATCCATGAGTATAACTTCTAAAGTATAAGATAAAATGATTTAACATCGAACTATTTTGGGTTCCATCATCTCAAAGCCCTCAATCACCTATATTCAATCTCTACCATGAGTCCTTGCTCCCTGAGATTGACATGTGTCACATAGAGGTTGTAGTATTAGGAGTGGATTAGTTCTATCAATATTTCTATATTATACTCTTCTATAAATGCCTCTTTGGGGGCAACCATATCCAGCTCAAAGAGGTTCTAAGTCTTTATGATGCCTCTATTGAGGTGAACCATTCATCATACCACCTTAAATAAACTCTAAATATCACTTTGTGTGAAAAAAATGAGACATGATTAATCTTATACTAAAACTGAGAAATGATATATCTTCTAGATTGTAATAAAAAATATTGTATCCTTTTTTGTTTTCATTTGATATCAATATTGTGAAAATTCTTGGATCAAAAATGGGATCCCAAATACTATTTTGGACTAGTGAATACTAATGACTCGGCCCATAGAAAACCTAAACCCACTCGATCTTCTGATCGAGACTCCTCCAATAATATATTTTCAACAAAATCATAATTGATAACTCCAGAATATATAGGGATTCACAAGGGTATAGTTCTGACCTGAATCTCCCATCAAAATCTATGATCACACATTCAATACAAAAGGTATTCATTATGAATTGTATCCTATGAATACCTCATGATTTTTTCAAACCTCCTAGAATACCGAGATACCAACATGTTTCCTTATTGAAGGTACAGAATCTCTAAGATTCATACTATCCTTAGTATTTACAAATAGTACTGTTATCTTAATATATGATCAAACTCCTACCAAGGTTGCTTAGAATTTCTAGGATCCTTCACAATGAATGACCACTATTTTTTAGTTAGGACGTGATGATGTGTCATGTTAATAAATACCATTGACTTATTGGGTGTCAAAAACAGAAGGAAAACCCATGAAACTATCTTTAACCAACCCATAACTTCCTAAATATTTGGGTTACCTTGGAACACTAGAATCCACTATATTTGTAACCCATGAAGTGTGAAAAACATAAGAGTGGTCTCAATCTTTTTTATAAGGACTATCATATTCATTGTTGGTGGGTCCACTCCATACCTAATTAGTGGGGGGCCAACTCTTTGGTATACTGGTAAGGGAAATAACTACCTATGTATTCCCTATATATAAGAATCATAAACTCACTAATCAAGGACTAGGAGACGGATCACTATCATTGACCTAGCACGATACAACCTATGAAGCTATGTTGGATGATAATGTGGAAGAATCTAGTATTTTACATAATGAAAAGGTGGTTATTAAATCATATTTTAAAGAGATGAATCAAAGATTACATGGATTAAAAAAGACAACACACTATAATTTTTACGTACTCTATCATTAAACCCTTTTAATGATTCCTTAGAATATTGAGACAACTTAAATGTAATCAGATTCTTGATGAAAGAACACATTACCCACCCAAACGAATGAGTGGGTTCCCTAGTATGTTAACTAAACTCAGAACTATTTAAAATCATTTACATATATATCCCAAAAGAATCATCACATGAATTAAAATTCTAAACCCCATCATAATAATTAAAATTACTCTTATACCATTATGACACGAACATACCCATCAAAACCCCACCTAGGATGACAGTAAGCCAAGTGTACCACTTCAATTCCACCTCTTATAGGATAAGATACGAAAACTAAAAACAAAAATTTATGTTATATATAAAGGATTACTTAGCCTATATAACATGTATACATCCATATATCTCTATATAAGATATAATATTTCAAGATATAGAAATAAAAAACCAGATCATAAAATGTATGAGACAAACTGAATATCCCAATGGAACAATAAATTTATGTATGATAAAAAAGTGAAAAATACATGTCAGAAAATCCCTTGGGGCATACCAACCTCAATTAGCAAGAATAAATACTCCAAAATTCCAACATGAATTGATTCTCATTATAATCAATCACTTTTGAGCCCCATAATGCACTAAAACCACCCACACAATACCCTTCAATGTCACCATAGAACTGTGCATAATTGGAACAAAAACATGACATATTGACATTAGGATCATATAGGGGTGAGTATAAATATACCCATTAGGATTCCAAGAAAGCATAAAAGGAGGAACACCATAATTATTCAACTAAATATTTTAAAAACTCATATATTCCTTATGGGTTATGATTTCCAAGGATATATGTAAATTATTACTTCATAAATAAAATCTACAGAAATCATACAGCAATGGGTACATGAATTATCAGAGCATTATAACATGGATCACTTCAACTAATCATATTTTAATTATCCCCTTATATAACACTACATAGTATTTGGGGACATACACCTCATCAAATGGTGTGTACATCAATCGAGAGGGTATTAAACCCTAGGGAGGAACCACATCTCATTGTGTGTTACACATATTGGTTGAAGGGATTAACTACTCCATATAGAGTGGAATTTATGATGGTGTTTAATGAGAAATAGTGACATTAATGGTTTATGACATGAAGGAGTGAATATATTGTATTTGAAAACAAATATTAGAGTACTAGAAACACTATTAAACTAAATTTCATACTGTGACCATTGTCACCTCTTCTGCCTCTATCCCTATTTCCAATACAAGTTGAGCCTGACAAATTCTTTACTACTAATATCCCCAGTAAGAGAGATTTATAGTCCTTTTTCCCATTTATTTTCATATCCCCAAAAATTATATGTAAACCAAATTATATCTGTAATCCCATCATTGTACACTATATATCCAACGAGAAACCAAGTTATTAAGCATCCTTTTGTATTTAATCACCCTCTCATAATTGAACCATGGCCTGGATAATCATGGGGAGGAAACAAAATAATTATGTTTAGTGGGAATTATGACCACCCAAATGTCGGTTCATGTTCAATAAAGAATATGGGGGATTTAGAAGGGGGCTTTAATCAAGTATCATTTAAGAATATCTCAATGGGAAATTTATACTATAACCATTTTTATAAACATATATAAAATAATTTTATCATGAAAAATTCTTTTAATTTATAAAAAATTACTAGGTTAATAATTAATTTATTAATTCACTATTGTGAATGATTCGCCATGAAAAAATTATAGATATATATTTCATGAAATTACAATGTAAAATAAAATTACAAAAACTGAATTATAAACATATTATCTCTAATAATTCATGTTACATATAATAAAATATTTATTTTCAAATAATTGAATTTATATTAAACTAAAACTTTATCATGTTATAAAATCCAAGAAATTAATTCATAGGAAAATAATTAAACTATGGGATTAATGAGGAAAATTTCAAGGAATTAATGTACTACCTTGATGGAGTTTACAAAAAATGAATAATTATCACACCTAGATTGTCAATTGTTATTGTGATATCCATGAATAATGACCATCTATTACTCAATGAACTAAATTAATCCTCTCTAATTAGTTAGTTTCACCATTGGGGAAGAGAAGAAAACTTTTGGTGAAGAACCTAAGGGAAATTCAATGTTGGAGGAATTAAGGAACTCTCATTTCATCTATGTTCTCCCTACACAATATTTTCCATTATTCCACCATTAAGTAGCATTATGATTTTCCTTCAAAAAATAATAGTTTACTATATCATGAAATCCAAGAAGAATCCCAATAATATGCAATGTCATCATCACCAATCCATTCAAATGACCTATCTAAAATTTTAATTAAAATAATAGTTTATTTTTTAAAAAATAATAGTTTTATTATCTGGTTTATTCACTAAAAAACATATAATTCACAGTCCTAGAGTTCAAAGCACAAATTATAAAATTATAGTTATTCTAGTGAAATAACCCAACTCCATACAAAAATGTGGGGTCAATGATTTCATACAACCATCTGTTTAAGAAATATTAAATTTTCACACGTTCATAGATAAAAATAATATATTTAATAAATTATACATTTTTTAAAAGGCTCACGATGAAATAAATTGACTTGATTTACGAAAAACTTTATCAGTATTTCAAAATATATTCTAAGGAATATATTAGAAAAATATAAGTAGATAAAATTTAGTGATGAATCTAGTATAAAAAATTAATATGGTGATCAATGGATCTGAAATGAAGGCTATCTTAGCTTTACTATCAATTAAAGTTATCATAAAGTTTATGGTGATCATGATAAAAAAGTATATATGGGAGAGGATATGAAATATTCTTGAAGTGGATGTTAAAGTGTTGAAAGAAGAACCTCAAATCTAGTGTACCTAATTTGAATACATTTGTATTGGTCAAGTAGAATTCCTTGATTATTTCTTTAGTAAAGATAATGAAACTATGAGATAGATTAATGGTTTTTTGGAAATTATAAAGGATTCAATGATAACCAATAAGTTTATTTTCATCCTCAAAAAAATTTATCCAGAGGAGTA
Source organism: Viscum album (assembly GCA_963277665.1). NCBI lineage: Eukaryota > Viridiplantae > Streptophyta > Magnoliopsida > Santalales > Viscaceae > Viscum > Viscum album. The sequence continues at coordinate 2,052,672,945 of OY728150.1, read as the reverse complement.
ATATTTTTTAGATCATTATTTGAATATATTTATAATATATTACGTGTATAGTGTCTTTGTGTAATTTGAAATAAGTAATAATTAATTTTTAAGAATAAAATCAAAAATAAATAAAAAAATATTTTTCAAATCCTCGAATAGTGAGAAGAATTTTAGGGAGGTTAAGGAGGAAGGTAATGATTTTAGTTGGGATAGAGTTTTTGATGTACAATTTGATACTATTATGACACTTGTCATTATAATTTAAAAAAATAAAGCAAGATACTTTCATAAACATCTATTAAATTTTTTATCATTGTAAGAATTGTAAAAATACATTTCAAATTATATTATTTTGAAGGATGAATAATGTGAACAAGTGGATGTGTCCTTAAATATTTTCTTTAGAAATAATGATTCTAAATTTAATAAAAAAATTATTAATTAAAAAAGAATATTAATTTTTTTGAATAAGGGTGAAGAATTTTATAATGATTCTGAAATTATAGAGGATTCATAAAATAGTGATCATGGTGAGACATTATTAATCCTAAATGTGAATGAATATAAGTATTATATTGATGGAGATGAAGAATAAATTGACATTAAATTCATGCTATATTTTTAGTTAAAGTAATTTATCATCAAAAAATCAAAATTGGAAAAGAAAAAAAAAGTTGGGTAAGATACATTAATTTACAAATCAGGTTTCTAAATCCAAAAAATAATGATATAAGAACTTAGTGAATGATATGAAAAATTTATGTGTCTCATATAACAAGGATAAAAAGTTGAATAACTAACTAAAGGAGAAAATTAATACTAAGAAAAGAAGTTGATTTTCAAAAAATGGTGTTTTTTTTAATATTGTCAATAAATTCCTCTATATAGACATTTTTTGAAGCTATGAAGATGAATATTGAAAGGAGATAAAAGAAGGATAAAATGGTATTTTTCAAAAAATGTGAATTCCAAATTATTAAAAATTATTTAAATAGGAACATAAAGATAAAATTAGATATATATGATAGGTTGAAGAATTATATGGGAATATGATAACATCGCTCATGTGTACGATAGACTTCTTCCTCGTAAATCAATGTCATTCATTCAAATTTTACATGGAAGGTAATAAAAAAAATTTCATGAAAATATGTGATATATATGACATAAAAATTATTTTTAATGATAATATATCTGAAGTGCCCAGATCAGTGTGAATCACTGAGAGGGGGAGGGGGTGAATCAGTGATCCTTTAAAAACTTTTTACTAATTGATTCTTAATCAATTAAACCTATATGGATTGTTAAGGCCTCGATCCACTCTTCTTATGTCTCTCAACCTTTCCCGGATAATGCAGTAATGAAAAGGCACAGGACACAAGGATTTACAAGGTTCGACACCAAAGGCCTACATCCTTGCCATGCTCTCCCAGCATAGATTCTCCCATTATAATCTGTTAGTATTACAATGGTCGATACAGCTTCCCACCGTATCTCTCCTGAGTCCCACAGGAGGGTCTTTATACTGCGTCCCACAGTGTTACCAGAGTCCCACTGGCCTGCTCCAGAATCCCACTGAAGACTTCTTCTCCCTGAGTCCCACAGGGTCTTCTCCTGGCTCCTCGAGTCACACGAGTAGCTCTTCTTCTCTTTAAGCTTCTTCAAGTATCTTCAGCAGTCTGGGATAAAGACTGCTGGCCTTGATCTGTACCTCTGCTCACTTGTGGTGAACAGGTCTTCTCATCTTGCTCGGGCGTTATCACCTTCTTCTAAGGATGACCCGACCTCTCTCCGAGAATCTTCAACAGCCTCTGAAAAGGTCTGTTGGTCTTGCTCAGCAACTTCTGATCACTTCTGTTGATCATGCTCTTCTCAAATACTGAAAACTCAGACAAACAATATCTTTCACTTCAGTCTGGCTCAGTCTCACTCACTTCAACTTCATGCACTGAGTGCATGGCAGCTCTGCATCCTCATGCACTGATTGCATGGCTTCTCAATACTCTTCAAGATCATCAAGTCTTGGACTCCTCAGATGCACACCACTGATTTAGCACTGTTCACGTGTGCACGTGCATGCATGCATGCATGCACTCCCCTTCTTCTCTTCTTGGTGCAGTAAACCCTCAGAGGGTGTAGCCAACTATAGCACACACTTCCTTCACAATCTTCACACACTTAATTCTATTTGTTTACACACTTAAAAGTGTGTTGTACTTTGTGTGGGTCTTCTCCTCTTCTTCTAAGTGAGCACACACCTCTTGTGCACACACATAGCCTTCGGCCACTTCTTTAATTTGTACACACAATTTGTTCTTTTAATTTGTTCTTCAAAGTGTGCACACACAAGGCACTAAAGGCCTCGGGTCTTCCTCTTGTTTTGCACACACACAAATGTGGTGGCCTTCCACCTTTGCACACCCACTGCCCGTAGGGTGTTCTTACAAGTGGCACACAGACAAGGTGCACTCCTTCCTTGCACTTAGCACATACAAAGTGTGTTCTTCAATTTGGAACACACCACTTGGTGTTATTCTTTGTGCACACACATGGCCTCGGGTCTTCCTCTTGTTTTGCACACACACAAATGTGGTGGTCTTCCTCCTTATGCACACACACACGGCCAAGTCTTGGGTTCTCCTTGCACACACACACAAGGTGTGTTATACACTTCACAACCCAAACTCCCATCTGCCTTCAACAGCCGCGCAAGACCTCAAGGAGGTAAGGCAGTCGCGGGCGCGCAAGCTCCTCCTGCCACGGGGCACGCAAGTGCAACACCCGCGGGGTCTTCCTCCTGCCGCGCAAGGGTGCGGGCAGAGAGGGAACAAGCCTCGGGCGCGCAAGGTGTTGCGGCCACGAGGTCTTCCTGCTGCGCAAAAGATTAGCGCGCAGAGGACTCCCTATCTTCTTTTGCGCAAGGAGTGCACAAAAGGGACTTCACGAAGCCAAAAATGGCTCCAGGCTTCTCTGCCGCGCAGGGGACGCGCAGCTCAATTCTTCGCGAGGCACAAGGGTGCTCTCACGGGACTCACGTTTCTCAAAGGATCAGCAAACTTCTCCAATGCCTCAGCCTCTCTTTTTATAGGCAGAGGGAAGCCTTATCTTCCTCTTGAATTCCCGATGTTTTCGGGTATTCAAGATTCTGTGAATCTTGTTTTTCTTTTTATTTCATGCGGGTTCCATTTTTATTTTTCTTTGGTCTTATTCACGTGCATGCGACTTAGAACGCATGCACGACCTCTTTTCTTCCAATCCATGCAAATCACGAACACACCGAGGCCTCGGCACTTCGTTTGCCTTCGGCCTTCATCGAATTTTCTCATTTGTTGCATGCAAGTCTATTTTTGTGCATGATCGTGTTCGGTAGGTCTAGACGAGCTCAATGGAGGTCTCGGTTTCGGCAATGGTGGTCGGGAACTCGAAATAGGTCGTCGGGGAGGCCTCTGGTTCGAACGGAGCTCGTGGGGAGCCTTCGGCTGAGCTCGAGGAAGGAGATGCCTCAGAGCCGTCGGATCAGGCGATCGAATAACCTTGGACGGCCTGGATCAGATCGCGAATGGCGCGATTAGATGAGCGGCTCGGATCTGGAGCGCGATCAATCGTGCGGCCAGGATGCGATCCCGGGAATTTTTCCGCGTCCCACATCGAAACGGCCTCCTGTTTTCACGCGGCTTATTACCCAAGCGCTGCCTTCCACTCAGCAATTGATCTTCTCCCCTCCCGGTGCCTCCCTGCACCGGGTTCTCTCTGCGGGCACGCTCTTGCGCCCACTCTTCTCCCTGCGGGCGCGCCACTGGCGCCCACTATGTGTGCCCTCGGGCGCGCGCGCTGCGCGGGCTTCATCACCACGTGGCCTCAGGGCTTATACACGGCCCCGGCCTCTCTCGGGCTGGCCCCATGGGATCCCCTTGGGCGTGGTGACCTAGTCCCACATGTGCCTTGGGTTGAACCCTTAAGGCTGGCCCTTGGTGGCTTATTTTTTGCTTGAATATACACAAGTATACAAAGTACTCTTAAGTGTAAAATGCCAAATGCCACAACTCTTCTTCACTTCTTCTATTCTTCTTCTTAAGAATTCCATTACTTCTCCTCATATGATCTGCACTTAGGATATGAAATTCAAATGGTTCATCTTCATCAACCGAACTCCAGAATCACTTATAATCTTCAATGTTCTTCATTGATCTAATCAGAGATCAAATTGGATCTTCTTCACATTCACATGCACTAGGAGATAGGGCATGGACATCTTTAATCCACTTCATCCACTAAGTAGTTGTGGATGGATAATCTTCATCTCCTCATGCATTGTCAATACAATGCATGGTCTTCAAACATTGTTGTGACTTTGTATCCAGTTGATACAAGTTCTTAGAACTTAAAGAGCAGCTCAGCAATCGTCAGATGTAATGATGATGCTCCATCATCATCCATTCTTCAAGTGGTGTAACTTAGTGTCATCTTGATACAAGTATTGAAACATTAAGATCAGTTCTACAATCGTCTGATATTCATAGAGAATGTTTCAACCACAACATCCTATGTTACATAGTGAATCTCCTAAGTGACATGCATCTTAGTACCATGGCCATTCTCCATTCATCACCATCACCATCACAACCTTTATCATTCACATCTTGACATTCCTTGACATCCATTCATTCCATGACAACTTCATGCCTCATTGACAACAAATGCAACACAATGCACTTCAATATCATCTATATTTCTATCTTTAAAAACATCTTGAAAATGGAAGTAAGCTTAATGCGTACGTACGAGCTACCGTCTTCACAAATAATGTATTTAATTTTCTATAAATATCATTTTTAGATTACTATAAATACATATATAATGAAAATATATGATATTTATATCATTTTTAACATTATTAATATTAAGTAATAATGATCAAATTAATAGGACCAAAAACAAAAAATCAAAAAATATACAAAAAACAAAACGGTTATTACCCAAAACATAACATTAACATGGAATTGTTAATAAATAGGTAAAAAAATTCATAAAAATAAAATATACTAAATGATATATTTAAATAATGTTCTATAATGGATTTATAAAAAACTTATAATAATTATACATGAGGTTTTAATGTCTACTAAGGAAGTCATGACTTAAAGTAAATGACTTACGTCTCAATTTTATTTTATGTGAGAGAAATTTCATATTCACCACATGTTTCTTTTATATGGTGTATATAATTTATATGAATGTATTTTATTATTATTATAAATAATAGAAATTTTAGTTACATATCAATTTGAGTATATATATTTCATGTGGTTTACAGTTCAAAAAATACCATATCGGTAATGGTTTTTTGTCTCAATATACCATCCTTAAAGAAATTTGTTTATGTTATGCACAAATATTGATGTATTAGGTATATATAAAACCCATTTTAAATGTAATATCTTGAATTTATGTATCCTCTTTAATATTTATTTTTAAATTAATAATATTACTTCATTGGATTATGATTCAAAGTTACCAAATTGGTAATGATTTTATGTTACAATCTCATTATTTATCATGATAGTTTATGAGGATAAAATATTATGATCCATTTCTCAATAAAGTAATTAATTTTATTACCCTATGGTTATTAATGATATTTTTATTTAATATTACAATTTTTACAATCTTTTGTAGTTAAATTACATCTTAAAATGTTTATAAGAAAATATGATTTTATTTCTCTCTTCGGTCAAAAATCTATTTTATTCAAAAATCATTTATTTATAAATATATTTTAAAAAATGTATTAATATTATAATATTATTTTTAAAAAACGTTTTTTGTGATTTATTAATTTTTACAAAAATGTATTTAAATTGAATCTTCATGTCTTTTTCCAAACAATTCTTGTATGGAATTTACAAAAAATGTGAAAATAATCTTAGTTTTTAACATGAATGGCATGAAAAGTATTTCCAGATATCTTGAACACTCAATGATTTCAATATTTACTTAAAATTTTTAATATATATATATTTATGAAATTTTATTCCTTAATATTTTGTAATTATTTAGATTTAAAATAAATTATTTAAAATGAAAAGTATTTTGAAAATATTTTATTTCCTAAAAATTTATTTTCATTGTGTAAAAACTATTTTACTACATAAATATTTTAAATTATTTTAATAAGTATTCCATTATAAGTTTTAGAATTTTATTTTTTAAGAAAATGATATCCAAAATATTTTATAAAGTTTAGTTCTAAAAGGTGATCTTCAAAGAAGGTTTTTTCATCAATAAACATTCCAAGTGATTATTCCTTAAAAATAATTCTCTATATAAGATTATATAATTTTAGGTTATTTATGATTTATTTGGGATATGATCTAATGATTCCATTATTAACATTTCTGTGAATGCTTTATTTTTATGATGAAATAATGTTTATGAAACCCGTTCATTTTCCCATGGGTTATAACATGATAGAATTCTTATGAAACCTGCTTCTCTTTCCGCGGGTTATTCTATGCTAAAAGGATGAAATCATTATAAAACCTATCCCTTTTCCACTTTTTATCATATGATGAAATTTTTATGAAATCTATTCCATTTCATGGTTTATGATATGATTAATTGTTTATGATATTGTGTCACACATACATATGATTTTCAATATGTGATGGGTGTGACCAATATATTTGTCCAATTCATTGTGTATATATTTATATCCCATGAGATAGAGAAAAATTAAATTGGGATTAAACCCAATTTATTAAGAGTCTTTTTACAATATGATGGTATTAGGAGTGAACTTTGACCACTATGATTGTTTAGAGATTGAAACCACTCCACTCTGATATTTTTGGATGTGAGCCTTGGATAACGTGGAAGTGATTTTCTATGATGATGTGTTTTTCACAAATCTATTTCATATTCCATTGTTATGATCTCATTGATAATGTTCATTTTCTACCTTATGATTCATATCTTAAAAACTTCCAACCTTTATTCCATGAATTAATATAATTTCACTAGAAAGGGTGATATTTATGAAGATAATAGTGAGAGATGATGTAGTTTTCATGTGAACCAGTTGTTTGTGTTTCTACGTTTCCAAAGACACTAAACTATTATGGTTATCAGGTGTTTTTTTGTGAAATTTAAAGAAAATTCAGCTAAAAATATGTTATATACATGTATGAAAGGACTGGGTCTCTATAGTTACCACTTTCACTCGACTATATCTTTGAATGTGTTTTTAAATAAATTGTGGAATTTTTTATGAATAAATAACCTCAATGTTTATTTTTTTCTAAAAAATTATTTTTATTTATAAAAATTTATTTTCTTATGAATTGTTAAATGGTAATTGTCACCTAAGGTGGTGGTTTAGGACTGTAAATGAGGTTATCCATGCTTCAAATGGTGAATTGGTAATATAAAGTACAAATTTAATGTATGAAACATAAATGGATAATAATTTGATAGTTTATGATGGATAATCATTGGAATTAACTTAATCAAGAATGAAATTATTGACATGTTAAGTTTCATACACTACATAATAAATTCATGTAACAAGATTATGGATTTTTTTATGTGTGGGGGGAAAATTAAACACAACCTAGTATGTCTTGAGAGTGGTATTACTAATGTAATGTGAATTTAAATATGTGAAAATGAGGTGTGAAGTGGATAAAGTAGGTGTAACAAACCTTAAAAAGTATCATCATTATTGATAGGTTGATTATCTGAAACATACTTGAGATAACCATCCATCTGATGCCTAATAAATCCTACAAAATTCTTAGGTGAATCCTTGATCAAATCATTCTAATTAAAAGCATCCCATGAAGGAAATAAAATCAATGGGGATTATTTAATCCTTCAATCAGAGTTAAATCGGTACTAGATTTATATTTAAAATATAGTATGAACAACCCATAATTTGGATTTACATGACAAAACAAATTCGTAGATACAAATTAAACAAAAAAATATTTGAGATAACAGAATAAAAATAAAATACCATAGCTCAACCTCCAAATGACATTACCCAGCCAACACCCTCCTCTCAACCCCAAACTCCCTCAATAATTTTCAACTCCAAAATCAACCATCATCCAAATAAATAATTAAATCCATTGATAATCCTAACTAAAAGAAAAAAATAATTCATTTAAAGATAATAATTTATCGAAAATTATATGAAAATAAATAAAATTCCTACCAAATTACACAATGTCTACCATAGGTCGACGTTATATAAAAAATTGACTTTAATCCCTATAATAGTCAATTATCTAAGAGGATTTGTAAGTTTAAACCAATATTTATACTAAAAGGGGATTATATATTTATGGGCATAAGAATGCTTATTAAGACACCACCCATATTTCCACATGATAAAATCTAAATTATGAAACTATTTCAAGTGAGTTTTAAATAAAATAATAAAAATAGGTTTTCCATTATTAATTTAATTTAAATCCAATAACACATCAAGATGGTTTTACAAACATTATTATTTGTTTTTATTAAATGAAAACATTTATATTGAAATATTTCATTTTAAAAACTTGCACACCCTACAAAATGAATCTTTTTAATTTTAAACCAACTTTTTTAAAAGAATATCCAAAACTGTTTTTGAAAATAACTCATACTATATGAATAGTATATCAATAAGTAAAACAAAATAATAAAAAAAATGAATAAAAAAAATAAAAGAAGTTAATCAGGTTTAAACATATAGTTCAAACAATAAATGGATATGGAAAGAAGTCAAAGATAAACCCTATATAAACCACCAACCAAGGATATAATATCTTGGGCTCTACACTAAGTCCTAAATCATGATAGTGGTAGAAATTACAAAAACATGGACTAACTTTTTAGCCTAATGTGTTTCCTATAACCCATCTAACAAGCCCACACCCAATATCATTAGGGGCCACTACCCCACTGGCCATGGATCATAGAACATCTAGGTATAATTCACTAGTACTGTGTGAATAACTAGTGTGGTATAAACTTAGTCCCTCCAAATAGCCTAGGGTTATCATGAAAAAAATAATGTTAGGGTAAGAAAACCAGAAAATAATATATTTAATAGAGAGAATAAATAATGATCACACACTCATATTTAGATCCCTCTCAAGAAACAAAAACTTTCACACCTCTATCATAACACGAATATTATTAAGAATACCTATGGTGACACAAGACAGATAAACCAGAATCAATAGGGCTCAACAAGGTCACACAAACATTCGCACAATTTCTAAAACCATTTAATGTGCCAAACATTCCTTCACTAAAAAGGTATTGGGATTATAATTCATTTAATAATATTTTAAAAACATTTTTATATAAACTATTAATACCTTTAATTTGAAATAAATATTTAAACAAAGATAAGGGATCAACATGGAAATATACTCCTCTTATTATAGAAATTTTTAAAGGATTAAAATGCTTCTGTTTAATTCCTCATGTGTATAACTCCCATGGAAAAGTTGAACATAAAAGGGTAAATTTTACTACCCATATTGACAAGGTGAACCTTTATTTTTTGAAATCTTACATGCTTAAACCTCCATGGTTATGTGTGTTTATCTAGGAGTAGTGTTATGATGGGTGACCTCTTGGGATTCTTCCTAGGGTGTTTATGATTTAGGACAAATCACAATAAAATAACATTTCTTGGTATATGGGAATAGTCAGTGGTTTAATATATGACCCTAGTGGGTAATATTGTGTGGTGTGTTGGAAAAGATACAAATCTATTAAAGAGGCCAGTGAGGTTAGAGGACTAGGTTCATTGATCGAGGAGGTCAAGTCATGAAAAAATTGTATCATATCCCTAGGTTCACCAGGGAGATCCTAGGTCCTTGAGAAGACCTTATGATATTTGGGGTCTCTTAGAAAAATAAATTTAGGATGGTTTTCAATTCTTATAAATAGGTTTCATGTGGGTTCCTGATCACCATATATCATGGAGATGTTTGAGAAACCATGGGTAGTTTGGATTTGAATTTTGAGTTAGAAATTTTTTTAATTACTATTGATGATGTATTGATCCTCATTTGTATGTTTGATTTTATTTGGGAGTCTATGGTAGATATTGAGATTAAAATGGAGGCTTAATTGAGGTGTGGGGTTGTCTAGAATGACCTGAAGAATCATTTATAAATCAAGTGCTTGATTCCAAACCCATTTGAGGAAAAACTTCATGATTGAAAAATTCCATATCAATAACATGGAAAATTTAATCATAATTCCATATCCTATTTTTTTATATATTTACCCATCTAAGCTCTTGAATTTTATTGAGTGGTGTTTGAAAATGGAAAAGGACCAAGGTTTTCTTTTTCATATGTTGCTAGAGTTAGTTTTTAATTTAATGAATCTTATGTTGTGTTTCGTTTTATGTATGATATATTAGTTTTTTAGAAATTATGCTTTTGGGTTTTTGATTTGGTTGAGATGGGGTCTTATCGTTTTATTTTTGGGACATGTGATTTGAACTTATGTCTTATGTTATCGGAATAATTCCTCCTAAAATTTTTATAGAAGATATTGAAAGGATTTCTTCTTTAGATGACCTTCAATGTGATTTCCTTCATCACCCAGAGGAGATTCCTTCAGCTTTGAATTCTACTGAAAACAAAAATATGGTGTTGGTCATAGAAAAATTTTGATTTTTGAATTTATTATGGGGTTCTTAAATAAGTACCCATTTTTCCTTATAATGGTTAAGTCTTGTTAAATGAAATGTAGTGGTTAGGGATGGGCCCTGGGAATCCTAAACTCTCTTAACTCTCTTGAAGCTAAATGGTTTTGAATTGATACAAACTATTCCCTTGGACTGATTTGATTTTATTTAGGGCCATTGGTTATTTCTTAGTTGTGAAAGTTTAAGAAATATTAAATTCTTGGATTTAGAGTTATTTAAATTGTTTGGTATTAATTTTCTTGAGTGTTGAGTGTGTCATTCATTGCACGATGCCTTATCAAAATGCCCTATCAGGGAAGGATTATGTTGATTTTTACTTAGAGTGGGCAATCCTCACCCTCAAATTAGACATTGATGATTTTAAGAAATCACATTTATATAGAGGTAGAATTCACGTTGATTTTCTGATCAAATATACTTTGGTAAAGACTTGAGACCTTTAGAGAGGAGGTTGAGAATAATATGATTTGTATAGAAGGATGATTATGTGTGGACCCTTGATTTTTGTGAGATGCAATAAATACATACCAATAGTTGTGGAAATCTAGGGCTTTCCAACCCATTATATTTAAAAGTTATAAGGATGTTACTTCAGCCTAGATGTTCAGGCCATCTCTAGAGGTTTTGTGAGTATAGTTAATTGCAGATTCCTGGGGGATTTTTTGGATGAGATGTCAGGTTGTTTCATGGTTTCCATTACGGATATGGATTTATTGAGATATTTTGAGGTAATTCTCATAGGAAATTATCCTTCAGTGTGTTTAAATTTTTATAAGATGTTATCGATATAGTGGCTGTGATTTTGTTTGGTTGTGAAATGTTTCTTCTTGAGGTTTAGTATGTTATGACCCTATGATAAGTCTTGGGTTTTTATGTAAAGGAATGGAAAGGAATTTTGGGTGTGTTCTTGGTTATCTTGGATCACTATAAAAAACTGGAATTTATCAATGTTATTTAACATTTTTTTTAAAATGTTGCTAATTTAGTGGTGTTTCCATAATAACATGGCTAAATTAGGGACAATTTTCAAAAAAAGTAACAATGTTTTCAATTTTTTTAAGAAAACATCAGTAATCTAGCCATGTTTTTAAGGAAACATTGCTAAATTAACGACATTTTTATGGAAAAGTGGCTAGATTATCAATTTTTTTAGGAAACATACCTAAATATATATATTTATATAGCTTATTTTCCCACATCAATGTAAATATATATTTAAATAAATAAATATATATATATATATATATATTAATATATATAAACATAGACATGTATATAATTATATATATATATATATAAACGCACACACACACACATATATAAATATAAATATATATAAATATATATATATACATACATATATATATATAAATATTTATGTATAAAAACACAAATATATATATATATATTGAAATTTAGTCACTTTTTAAACAAATAATGCACATTTTATTGACATTTTTAACTGTGTTTTAAAACAAGGAAAATTGTATATATATAAAACTATAATTATACATATGCATACATAAACATTCATGTTTACAGACACACACACATAAGAAAATAAATAAATGTATATATACAAACATTTATATATATATATATATAAACAGGCACATAAATAAATATATATATATATATATATATATATATCTAAACACATATATATATTAATAAAAAAATTATATTTTTAAAATATAAACATATAATATATAAACATATATATAATACAGACATACATATTAAAAAAATATAAACATATATATATATATATATATAATATAAACATAAATAAAAAAATATATACATATATATATAATATGAAATATAAACACACACACACACACACACATATATATAATATAAACATATATATATATATATATATATCTAATATAAACATATAGATAGATAGACACACACACACACATATATATATATTTAAAATATAAACATAAATATTTAATATAAAATATAAATATATATGTTGAATATAAAAACACACACAGAAATATATATAATATAAACTTATATATATAAACATAAAACATAAAACATAAATTATAAAATATAAACATATATATAAACATATATAAAATATAAACATAATATAAAAATATATATAGTACAATTAAATATATAATATAAACATATATATATAACTAAAATATAATCATATATATATATATATATATATATTTATAAGCATATAGACAGACATACAGACAGACACACACACACACATATATAAACATAAAATACAATATAAAAATATACGTAAACATAAAATATAAATAAATAAATAAATAAATATATATATATAATATAAAAAATATACATATAGATATATAAACACACACACACATAAAATATAAATATATATAAATATATAATATAATATAAACCTATATATAAAATATAGAAAAATATGAAAAATATATAATATAATATAAACTTATATACATACTAAAAATAAAAAATATAAATTATAAACATATGTTAATATATGTATTTTAATATATAAAATCACATATATATATAATATTCATTTTTAAAAACTAATATCTATTATATATATAAATAAATCATAATACAGTTTTATATTGAAAATTTTTATAGTTGAGTTGGTCCATTATTGGTGTATTGCACTGCAGGATTAGGGTTCATTTTCTCGCGGATGCTGATTTCTTCCTACCTAGGTGCATGTGTGGGACTACCAGTGTGGAGGGTGGATGGGGCTTTGTGGGGCTGGGGCACACACATGGAGAGTGGAGTAGAGTGGTGTGTGAGGTGGTGGAGTAGAGGAGGGTGGTTGTGTGGGGGTCATGTTCATTGAATATAGAGGGGTGGGGGCATTGTGTGGTGTTTTGAAAAATAATATATTTTATTATTGTAAAAAAATTATGAATTTGAATAATAAAAAATTATAAATTTCAAAAATAAAAATTTACCAATGTTTTTTATAAATGTTGATAAATAAGGTGTCACTAATTTGTGCTGTTTATAAACATATCAAATAATAGAAAAACTTTGGTAAATGAATTAACGATATTTAAAAATGACTCTAATGAAAAAAATGTCTAATCTATGTTTCTTTTGTAGTGGATGTTGGTGGAAAAGGTTTATATTTTGGATTGGCCAATGTCTGTTTCAGTTTGATTTGGTTCAATGTGAGGTAATGTACCTGTTTTGAGATCCCATGTTACCCTATGGTGTAGTGACCTAGGTTTAGGATCCATTAATTTATAAGAATTCATTTTATTTTTATTTTTGTTTAGAGGAATTAATGGATTGAAGATTTTTTTGAGGATATATGGATTATTAATAGTTATTGGGATGTGACCTGTTGTTGTAGGTGTGAGAGATTATTGTTTTCGTGGTCTTAGGTTCTTCATTTCAGAATTTAGAAATATTATAAATTATGGGATAGTCGAGATATGTACTCTTTTTTATCTATGGGTTTTTATAATAAATGATATAAATTATGTAATGCATTGAGACGTTTCAGAACATTAGAAGATTGGTTTGGTTGTTTGAGGATCTAGGGTAGATGGTTTTGAGGATACATTATGGTGAGTTTTTCCTTTCCATTTCCTTTAATTTTGCCTATAAATTTTTGGTGTATGAAATAATTAAGGTGGAGAGTATAGAGACCCATGCTTAACATACATGGATATTACATCATTTTAGATGAATATTATGTATATTACAAAAATACATGCCAGTGGAACATAATGGTTTAGTGTCTTTAGAAACTTGAAAACAAAATCTTATATCATGGTGAAATATCTTCAACATCACCCATAAATATCTCCAACTTTAGTACTTATACCTAAAACATTCTTTGTAATCTGGAGAAAGGAAACATAAGAAAGGGGTGAGCTCAGATGCTTAGTAATGGTAAACAATGGAGACATGTAAGCATAAAAATTAACATAATAGTATGATAACATGATTGTAACATTATGAGATCATACCCAATATATCAAAGGTCATAAAAATGAGTTATGGGATACATCTTGGTAGTTCATAAGACATGAATCATAATGAAATAAACATCACGAGCCATGAAATCATAACTAATCAATAAGACATAGAATTTGTGGAATACATAAAAGAATAGAAACTTTTATGTTAGATCTACCTACCAAGACATTTATAACATGTTAGGATTGGGATACGACCTGTGCACCTACTTTGGGCTTGGGATAGATACCCGTGTACCCAATTTCTTTTTGGATTGGGCTAAAACCCACATACCTTCTTTTTTTCAGGATTGGGCTACAACTAGTGTAACATTTTTCTTTTAGTCTTGGGATAAAAACCATGTACCTTCTCATTTTGGGCATTGTCTACAACCCGTGTACCCTTTTTCTTTTAGTATTGGGCTACAACCCTTACACCCCCTTTATTTTCGGCCTTGGGATACAACCTATACACCCTATTTCTTTTCAGGCTTGAGAAACAACCCAAACACCCTATTTCTTTTTGGGCTTGGGCTACAACCCGTGTACCCTTTGAGATCATATAAAACATATTATTACCTAATTCATTAGAGGTAGATATAGGTCCCGCCCATCTCATAGTAAAATCATTCACTCATGTGACCCAAGATAATAAAACATTCATCATATCATGACCCATAAAAAGATACAGGTCTTATAAACATCAAATCATGACCCAAAAAATTAAATGGGTATCATTAACATTTCATCACATCATAACCTATGTTAAAGATATAGGTTTCATAACCATTTCATCAAATAATAACCCGTGAAATATAAATGAATTTCTTAAACATATTACTCGTGAAAGAGAAATAGGTTTCATAAAGACCCTGACATTAAGAGTGACCCATTCATAGAAAGGATATGAATGTAACATTTAGATAATCTTCAAAAATGGAATAAGTAACATCAATGGATGTCAACTTATACTCAAAATAGTTTTGAAATATATTTCCAAAACTTTTCAGGAGGAAAACATCCTTTGTTCTTTGAAAAAGGCTTGTTAATATATAAAAAATTTTAAAAAAAAATTTCTCAAAAAATACCTTGAAAACATATAAATAATAATTGAAGCCATTTTGAAAATATTTTTCCATTATAATTACTTTTAATAAAATTTCTTAAAGTTTATCCTTTTAAATATGAAAAGGAATATTCAAGGGAACAAGGGTGGGTAAATTCATACATTTCGTATGAAGTAAAAAAGAACATTACTTTTGCACGATAAAAAAGTAAAAAGTAATGCATTTTTTGGAATGTGGAAAGAATATTACGTTGAAAATATTGGTAAAATAAAAAAGGGAAAATGCCTTTAAAATCCTACAGGATAATGGTATAATATTTTTGGAAACCCATTTCAGAAAACAAAGATTTCCGACCGACAAAAGGCTAAAGTCGAGCTTTCTAAAAAAAACTTTCTTAAATATATAATGTATCAAAGAGTATAATATAGTACTAATACCTGATTATTTCATGAAATAATATATTATAAAAAAACCATGAATATTATTGAGATATGGATCATAATATTTCATCAAGGAAGTAATGAGATTGTCTCAAGAAACTCGTATAACTCGGTAACTTGGGATAATACTCTCCATGTAAAACAATGAAATTATATGAAGCTCAATATATCATGAAAATAATTATATTCATGGTATAATGCGTTAAATGGAATTATATACACATTGAATAAGAGTTTATGTTCATAACAAAACATAAATCTCAAAGAAGGAAAATTGAGACAGAACCGTTTTACCGATTTGGTTACTTTTAAAAGCTAAACCCCATGAAAGAGGTATCATAAAAGGGGAATGTGAATAAACAAAATTTTAATTAAATTATAAATATAATAAAATAATTGGTATTAAATATACAACAAAAAAGGAAAGAGTGGAAAACATAGCTTGTATCTCAGGGAAATTAAAAGTGAGATGAAATACCCTTACCTTGTGTCTTGACTCTCTCTGTACTCATGCAAAAATCCTGTATAATAAATATAATTTTATTATAAATCTCTAAAAGAAGAATATTATTATATATATAACCATATATTGTTTTATTATAACCTTATATTACCCATTTGTTAATGATCTTCTGTTAAGGTTTCACTTCGGGTAATATTCACTTTGTTCTTTGCATGTGTCTTAATTTATTAAATCTTTGGTCCTTATACTTATGTCATTATTCCAGAATGTAAACCATGATATAAATATTGGGTATATATATTATATTTATATATAATATAAGAGTATGAGATTTAATACACCGTTCATGGAGATTGTAAGTCGTACGTATGCATGGACTTTGTTTCTGTTTTTATTTTTGTATAGAAAGAAAGTATGTAAATGAAATATATATATATATATATATATATATGTTTTTATATATGTATATCATTTTTAAAATATCATTTTTACAAAAAATATATCATATATGTTCATTAAACCCATATTTAATATGTTCCATGAGGTTTTTGAATGAACCACATCACTTTGAGGGGGTGGTAGTCCACATTTCCTCAAACGAGATTATCATATTAACCCCAAATGGAAGGTAAATATATGTGTGCTTTAAAAAGAATAATTATTCTTAAATACATTTTAAATATAATATATAACATATATAAATAGACTTTTCATCATAATGTCCACTATGGTTGGTGGTAAAAGAGAAATGATGAATCATCGTTTCATGAGGCAGCAGTTCGCCGTACACAGAAATAGTATGTTCAACAACAATTAGATGGAGGTGTATGTAAGTGTAAGTCAGACCCTTTTCATAAAAACATCCTAGTATATGGGGATATTTTCTTTTTCACACAATAAGGTAATAAAGAGAGTATAGGGGTGGAGAAGGAAAATAATGTAAAGGAGCTTGAGAGAAGACGTTACCACTTAATTGGGTAACTCTTTTTGGTTTATTCCAAAAGGATTCATTGAGCGGGTTTCTTACAAAATGGAGGATTCAAGGTATAAGGTAGGATTGTTGAGAGGAAATTTGGGTATGGATTGACCAACTTTAAGAGGCTTGAGAGGTGTTAGTAATTGGTAGAGGTGGTGGCCTTTTATAGGAAAGAAAAAAGACTAACATGGAATTTTTAGAAACAAATTAGGTATAAACATGATATTACCTAAAAAAAGACTTACCAAATCAACAAAAATCAAAAATGGAAGGTTAATTGACGAAATATTGAGACTAAATGGGTGTTCTACATGTGTCTAGGTCGTTTGGGCCCTTAATTTTAAGGTTTATTCCATAATTAAGCATTATTTATCCTTAACTTATATGATTAATTTTAATCACTATTACTAATCATTTTGGTCCAAAATTAACATGGTCTTATTAGAATCAAAATGTTATACTGAATAAAAGATTGTATGTTGGATTTTTAAAATTAACTAATGTAATATCCTGGGTTTTCACTCAGTTATGGATCCTTTAATTTTGAGGATAAATCTTTACTTTAGACTTAATATTGATTCCTAAGAAATTAGAAAAAGTTTCAAGGGTGATCGGGGATTTTTCGAAGCCCGGAGCCCATCCTTTTTGAGAAAATAGACTCTGTTCATGGATTAGAGTAAAGCGTGTGGGGTTTTCACATAGTTTTCCTAACCGTGCAGATGGTTTTTTTTTTGGGACAGAGCCACCTAGCATGGTTGGCGCACAGCTATGCGGCCTAACCATGTGAATGACCCTTTTTCCCAGGTACCCATGCATGGTTTGCATGTGTTTTGATCAAACTGTGCATCCAAATTATTTGGGAAGAGCTATCGTTCATGGTTTTCACTCGGTTTGGAAAACCGTGCCGACAAATCATGCGCAGGCTAAATTTATGGGTACAATTCAAGTTTTTCCCGTAATGATCTTTTAATGCTCCTCCTTCATCCTAATAAGAGAACTCGTGGGATTAACCCATTTCCTCTCAATTTGGATCTTTTGAAATCCATATATAGGAATCAAGATATCTCATTCATCCAACATCCGATCGAGCTTTCGTTCATCATGTTGGATGCACCACGGTAAGTACTCAAGTCCTATTTAGCCGTTATTCTTCTCTCTTTCTCTCAACCTAGATATCTCCATGTGATCTTTTTTTTCAACTTTTCATAGATCTACTCTGGACCATGGAAAATCAAGGATCGATACTGGAGGATATGGATCATACAACCCTATGGTGGGTGGTGTATAACATATCCCAAAAGTTCGTTGATTTTAGAATATTTTTTGTTGGGCCCATCGATTTCATTGAAATCCATTTCATAAATTTACATGAAATTATTATACATGTTAAAACTGTATGGTTATTCTCTTTTTAAATATGTGATTAGTTGTTAGCGGTTACACCCACAACTCAATCTCCCCATGTTGAAGGTTATTCCATATTTCGGTTTTTAGTGTTTCAGCATGTTTGCACCACCGTTCGGGTGTGCCATTTCTTGACCTTCCTAAAGGTGATACTTTCCATAATAAATGAATTTCAATTAAGGAGAATTACATAATGGCATGTACCATGTATTCTCACCACTTGACCAACCTAAGGTAAGTGATTCCAAATGATTAATAAATGTGAAATGTGAAATTGAAATTATACTAAGTATATAACATGGCCTTAAAAAATGAGATTGAATAAAGGTTACATGTCAATGAAACCACTTTATATGTTAATGGAAGGTAATAGAGTGAACCTATCTTATTGACTATTCCATAATGGTTAATTAAAACTTGATTAAATGGTTGAAATGCTACATGGCCTATCCACACTAATGGAAGACAAGGTTTGGACCAATAAATAAATGGTTTCAACTATAATTGGTCTATCCATACTAGTGGAAGGAAATACATGAACCAAATGTATTATTACATGATTATAATGTCAAATAAGAATGGGCTGACTCGAGCTCATGATGGATTTTGATAGGAGAATACCTTGGGGTTCGGGAACCCCA
Source organism: Viscum album (assembly GCA_963277665.1). Taxonomy (NCBI): domain Eukaryota; kingdom Viridiplantae; phylum Streptophyta; class Magnoliopsida; order Santalales; family Viscaceae; genus Viscum; species Viscum album. The sequence goes on along the minus strand of OY728150.1, from coordinate 2,052,653,287 downwards.
TTCTGCTTCAAGGATGCAGTTTCCTTAGGCCGATTCCCACCTATAATTGGGTCCTTGTCTATTATTTGGATTTCCAGTATAATACTATAGGGTTCTTTACATTATTATAGGATATCTCTTATACACTCCTTGGTCCCATCATTGACTAGTAGGTTCCATCATGAAATCCCATAGGGCCCTATCTTTTCTTAGCCCCGTTTTACCTTGGTCAATCACCTTGGAATCGGTAGGCACCTTATTGTGAAATGCCTTGGATTACGCTCCTTGTATTACACTCTTACCCCTTATCTAGACTCATATACTACTGAGTCAGAGTTATTTGAGATCTATGTTACCTTAGTTATTACCTTGGAACTCCCACATTGGATATCATTTTCAGGTTACCTTGTCATGTCTTGGGACCTTCACTACACATACTATCACAAGGTGGTGTCAGTGTTCTCTATGCCTCATGTGACCTATTAACATTAAATGGTAATTATATAATAAAATTAACTGGTTACATGTTTAGACACCTGCTAAGGGATGAAGAAGGTACTAGGTATTTAGTTATTTTACTTCTTGATTTACCTTATATATATATTCCTGCACACTAATATATACCATTATAGGGGACAAATGTTATAGAAACCATTGGTGGTGGGCCACTAAGATTTATCTCACACCCTCTTCAGGTGCTGTTTGATACCCGGAGTAGATTATATGGTTGCAGGTGTTGAAAAAGAGAAGTATACACCTTTACAAACTTGATAGATTACTATTTAGGATGCAGCTTGATAGCAGATGATCGAGTTGGATCTCAGGATTCTTGGAGTAGTCTTTGTTTTCTTTTACTATGTGGAACAATTTATGCCTATTATCCTATATCCATATTTTTATAGTATTCAAGTGTCATTTCATTAAATCATCATTATTTCAGTTGATACAGTTATATTTATTATCATTTACATATTGCATCAGGTTGCTTCTATTGTTTATTTATATTATTTATATTGATTCTATTGTTTACTATTCTTTTATATTCCTTCCACTATGCTACACTCAGCTAATGAGGGAATAGTCTTCCCACAGACACAAACATAGGCCCTCACTGCTAGTTGGAAGCCTCTGGAATTCAGCGAGATGCTCTTGAGGCTATATGGCCCACTGGGCTTGGGGAACCTGTTAAGTGGAATCCAGGTCTGGGATGTCACAAAGTGGTATCAGAGGTGGTTTATTTTATTTCTATACTATTTGGAGACAATATATGGGAGAATAGGAACACTTGGGACTTGATCATAAGTCATTCTGGGGCATCGCGAACCCTTGTTTGGGGTAAAAACCAAGTTACCTAGATTATAATTGTTTTTCTGATTTTTCCTATTATAATTGATATTATTTAACTATTGGTTGACGCACATGATGTGTGGTGTTGTTGATTATTACTCTATTTTAGGGTCTTATTTTATCCTTATCCCGATGATATGAGGGCAAGGATCATTACTATATGCATCATTATAGTCACCAAGGATTCACAAGTCATGCATATTTCGATTCCATATAAGTGCATTTCACTAATTTTCATTGCTTGATATGCTTGTGATTGTCGAGTGATGTTGTGATAGTTTACTTATACTATTATTCTGGGTTGTGATTGATTGATTTATTGTCTAAATTCATGAGGTTTATGGGACCTCATGGGTTGGGATGAGTAATTTCCCCAGTCGAGCCATTATACTATAAAGAAATGGGTGTTGTTTCTAGTGATAGGTGTATGAGCACTAATTCATCGGAAATGGATATCCATTATAAAGTGAATCATGAAATATAAAATGTAGTGGTTTCAAATCCTTATTTAGCCTTATCTTGTTTATAAAAGGTAAAGGATTAAACCTAGAAATTAACTACAAAATGATATAAAACTTATACTTTAGCACTTACATATACTTGGCCATATAAGGGGGTAGTTGAGTAGTATTCCTTAGGTAGTGAGTTTTATTATGTTCATATTCCATTAGTGATGTTATCATACAATTCTATGCTTTATCTGAGGTATGTTCTTGGAATTTGTTGACCAATACCTCCATGACGTCCTCATGTTGTTTTCCATGAGGGTGGTGATGACCATGATCCGTACATGGTGGTCCATAATCTTCTAGTGTTACCTATAAGAGTTCCACTTGAGGAACCACCTATTGTATCTAATCCAAGATATTATGCTCATGTCTGTGATAGTTTCCTACTTCTGATGAAGTCCATGCAAGGTGCTTCATGGGTTATACCTATAAGGGTTAATCTAACCCCCGAGTTCCAACATCAGCATCCTCCTACTTTTTCAGAGGATGGCGGTTCTTAGGCTGCTGAGTCTTGGCTAAAAGCCATGCTATTTATCACTGAGCATTTAGAAACACCACCAGAGTGTAGGGTCAATTTTTTTATATACATGATTCAATATTTGGCCAAGCATTGGTGGGATGTGGTTACCCAGGCCGGTCATCATTAGGGAATGTTATGGATTGATTTACAGACTAACTTCTATGATCAGTTCTTTCACCAAGAACTGAGAGCTGATAGATCCAGAGAGTTATTTCATCTTGACCATGATTCTATGTTAGTTATAGAGAACATTTCATGTATTTACAGTGCTTTGCACTGCTTCTAGCCGATGATGAGATTTCGCGTACTAGTTGTTTTGAGGATGGGCTCCAGTACACCATCCAAACTTAGGTGAATGTATTTTTCTTTCCTAACTTTTCTGTAATAGTTGATAAGTCCCTTATCATAGAACATAACCCAAGGGATGGAACAATTATTGGGTTTAAAAGATCAGTGTCGCGTCAAGATAGTAGTTCTTCCAGTGGCAGGAAATGTTTCTTTGAGGTTTATCATCAGGGCAGTGGTAGCCAGAGTCTCTAGTATGGTAGCGCCGTGGGGTTTCATCAGTGTGGAATACTATGTCATAAGAAGCCCCAATGTGATTGAGACCCTATGGAGTGCCGATCTTGCAGCCGTATGGGTCATATTTAGCTCTATTGTAGGACCTTTCCACAAGTTTTGAGTGAAAAAAAAATCAACATCAACACCACCTTCAGGAGCGAGTTCTTTTATGCCACATCAGGTGGGTAGTTGGAATAACACGAGCAGGCTTGGACAAGGAGGAGGTTGTGGCCATGGTAGTCTGAACCCTGGTCACCATCAGTGCCAGTAGAGCAGTCATGAAAATAGTAGCCAATATTTTTCACATGGATGTGGATCAAGTCTGTTGCATGCTTTACAAACGATACCCAAAGATCAAGCTACATGACTATCTACATAATGAGGTACTATTCTAATATCCTCTACTATTGTCTCTACTTTTTTTGATATAGGTGATTCAAACTATTTCACTTCTGTATCTATCGTGGAAAGTATGAGACTAGGGATACAATATTCTTATGGTGTAATGAACCACGATACACTATTGGGAATACGGACGGAGGGCATCCGCCCGAGCAGGTACTGTTCCCTTAGGGTTGGAAATTACCCTTTATTGTGGACTCTCTTTGTTCTAGATATTACAGGATTTGATGTCATTCTTAGGATGAACTAGTTAGTCCACTATCACTGCTTTGTAGATAGCTATCATCGAAGGGTCTCCTTTACATCACCAGAAAGAAGCAGTTATCTTTTCAAAGGTGAGTGGGATGTCCAGGATGGGAGAGCTAGACCAAAGTATCATGGGATATGTGATGTGACCACCCAAATTGAAAATACATTCATAGAGGACCAGGGTTTTCTTTGAAATGATTTCCCTCCCACAGTTGATCTGTTCCGGGAAGTCTTTCCTGATGAATTTTTTGGTTTCCCTTCTAATAGAGAGGTAGAATTTACAATTGAGCTTATTCCAAGAGAATATCCAGTGTCCATTCATCCACATATTATGGAACCTAATGAGCTTCAAAAGCTCAAGCGGCAGACATAGGACCTAGAGGAGAAAGGAGTTATAAAGACTAGTACATCTTATTATGGTTCACCCATGGTTTTTTCTAAGAAGGCATATGTAACTCTTAATCTATGAATGGATTAAAGAAGTTTGAATAAATTATATTCAATAATCGGTATCCACTTTATAGAATTGATGATCTCTTTTACCAGATCTGAGGAGAAAAGGTGTTCTCTAAGATCAACCTGAGATCAAGGTATCATCAGGTGTGATTCAGACTATCAGACATACCTCATAAATCATTCTATAGTAGGTATGGTCTATATGAGTATCTTATTATGCCATTCGGTCTTAGAAAGGATCCTTCCATTTTCATGGCTTTGATGAATATGGTTATCCAATCCTATTTTGACTCTTTTGTTGTGGTCTTTATGGATGAAATCATGGTGTATTCTTTCACTCGTAACGAACATGCCAAACATCTTAAGACCATTATGAGTACAATGAGAGAGAATCATCTATATGAAAATCTTGATAAATGTGACTTCTGGATTGACAAGGTCCACTTCTTGGGACATATTATCTCAGAATTTAGAGTTTTTGTAGACCCTGGAATGGTTAGTGCTATAGTATCTTGGGTGCATTCCAAGAACTTGTTTGACATCATGAGTTTCATAGGGATTGTTGGATATTACAAGAATTTCATATATAACATATCACGTATTGTTTCAACTCTTACAGGTATTATAAATATGGGTGTTAAGTTCATGTGGTCATAATCATGCAAGAAATCCATTCAGGAACTGAAAGGGAGGCCTCTCTCGACACCGATTCTAATTCATCCAGAACCTAGTAAAGGTTATATCGTTTTCTACAATGCATCGAGAACTAGCCTAAGATAAATGCTGATAAAGGAAGAAAAATTCGTTTTATACAGGTCTCATAGGTTGAGACCTCAGGAGAGAAATTACCCAATGCACGACCTCATGCTAGCAGCAGTTGTCCATGCCTCACATTACTGGAGACATTATATGTTGGGTGAGCACTTTGTGGTGTATATTGTTCAAAAACTCCTCAAGTATATCTTTTTTCAGCATGACATGAACCTCAGACTGTGGAGATGTGTCAAATATCTACAATCCATTGATTTTGTGCTTGCCTATACGCTTGGAAAGGGGATTGTGGTCATAGATGCATTGAGTTGGAAAACTCAAACACATGACGTATAAGAATCCAGTGATGTATGGAAGTTAATGGCCTTCTTTTATGAACTTCATTTAGAATTTCGTGATAGTGATGAGCAGTCTTACCTCTCATCCTTAACATTTAACCCATCCCTTCTTGAGAAGGTGGAGAGTAGGTAGTTTTAAAATCATAATGGTTTGGTTATCTATGAGACTATATCATGATATAACCCACATCAATATTGGTATGTGGATAGAGGTGACATCTTGTGTCTATGTGAGAGTATCTAGGTTCCTTTAGATATTATAGAGTAGTTGATGAAAGCGTCCCATGCTTCTTAGTGGACAGTTCATCCAATAATCTCAAAGTTGTATTGAGATATGTGACACCAGATTGGTGGCCTGGAATGAAATGTCAAATTGCAGGCTTCATCACTAAGTTTTCCACCTTTCTATAGGTGAAGGCGGAGCTCCAGAGACCTGCAGGCTTGTTACAGCTACATCCAGTCCTAGAATAGAAATGGGAAGACGTTTCTATGTATTTTTAGTCATCATACCTAGGTCGATGAGGGGTAGTGATGATATTCGTGTAGTCATTGACCGACTAAAAAAATCGACCCACTTCATTCCTATATGATAGACATTCTCAGTAGATGAGTTAGGAAGACCGTATGTCCCTAAGATCATACAACTACATGGGGTTCCATGTAATATCATTACAAATGGGGATTTTTATTTCAGTTCACAGTTCAAGAAAGGTTTTCAAAAATCTATGGGAACTCAGGTGCTTTTAAGAACATCTTTTCACCCTCATACTGATGGAAAATTGGAATGGAAAATACAGGTTCCAGAGGATATTCTCTGAGCATGTATCCTTGATTTTAGCAGTTCTTGGGAGAATCATATCCCTCTCATCAATTTCTCTTATAATAACAGATTTTAGGTGAAAATTCAGATGGTTCCTTTTGAGTACTTACATGGTAGGCCATGTTGTTTACCCTTGTGCTAGATAGAGATAGGTGAGGCAACCCTACTAGGTCCTCATCTCGTTCAGGAGACTTTAGAACAAATTTAGATGATCAGAAAGTGAATGACAACTACTTATTCTAGACAATCAATCTTATTATAATCACCATCAATGACCTCTTGAGTTCTAGATTAGGGATCATGTTTTCCTTTGGGTATCACCCAGGCTAGGGAATAGATGGTTAAGGAATCATAGAAAGCTATTTCCTTGTTACATCGGACCATTTGAAATTCTAGAGAGAGTTAGGCCTGTAGCCTATCAGTTGCTGCTACCTCAGAGGTACCATGCCATGAATGATGTCTTTCATGTCTCACAGCTTCGCCAATATCATACTGAATTGTATTATACCTTTGATCTTGAGAAAGTTGAGTTAGATGTTTATGCTACCTTTGAGGAGTATTCAGTATGCATCGTTGAACGAAGCCTGAAGGATCTCCGAGGAATGTCTATCCCTATCATACGAGTGATATGGTAGTACAAATGAGTATATGATGAGACTTGGGAGAGGGAAGCTGATGTACGTACCCAGTGGATAGAGTTGTTATCAGATACTGTTTCTTTACCCTTGGAAGAAGAACTCGAGGGAGAGTTCTTTTAAGGGTGGAAGACTATAAGAACTTGGTATTTCACTATGGTATGGATCTTATAATTTTCAGTCTAGATCTTTACTTTAGACCCAATATGGATGAATAATGACTTAGTAAAGTATCCAAGGGTGATAGGGGTTTTATTGGAGCCCATAACCCATGTTGTTTTATAGAAAATAGACTCTGCACATGGTTTAGAGTAAACCATGCAAGATTTCTGCATGGTTTTCCTAACTGTGAGGATGGTGTTTTATCAGGAAGATCCACATCATACGATTGGCGCACAACTGTGTGGTCTAACCATGAGAATTCCTTTTTTTCCAAGGTACATGTGCATGGTTTTTAAAAGATATGTTCAAACTGTGTGGCCAAACCATTCGGGAAGAGCCATCTTACACGGTTAGCACATGGTTTGATAAACCGTGTACAAGATAAATTTATTGGTAAAATTTCAGTTTTTCCATTAATGATCTATTAATACTCTTCATTACTCCTAATCCAATAACCTGTGGGATTATCCCCTTTTTCCTCTCAATTTTGAGCTTTTGAAGGCCAATTCTAGGGATCAAGTGGTCTCCTTTATCTAACATCTGATTGTGCTTCAGTTAGTCACGTTGGATGTGTAACAGTAAGTACTTGAGTCCTCTTTATCTATTCTTCCTCTATCTTTCTCTTGACCTAGATATCACCATGTGATTTTTTTTTCATATTTTCTTAGATATACTCCGATCCGAGGAAAATCAAGGTCTGATAACAAAGGATAATAATCGTACAACCCTAAGGTGGGTGGTCTATAACTTATCCCTAAAGTTCATTGATTTTGGAATATTTGTGTGGGGACCACCGATTTCATAAAAAGTCATTTCTTAAATTTACATGACAATATTACACTTGTTATAATTGTATGGTTATAATATTTCTAAATATTTGATTAGTTGGTAGCAGTTACACACAAAACTCAATCCACCCCATGTTGAAGGTTATGCCATATCTGGGTTTTTTAGCTTTTAAGCACATTTGAGCCACCATTCGGGTGGGCCTTTTCTCAACCTTCTTAAAGGAGATCCTTTCTATAATAAATGAATTGTTATGTATGAGAATTTCATAATGGAATGTACCATGTATTCTCACCACTTGACCCACCTAAGGTAAGTGCTTCCAAATGATTATTAAATGTGAAATGTGAAATGCCAATTATACTAAGTATATAACCTGGCCTTTAAAATAAGATAGAATAAATGTTACATGTCTGTAGAACCCCTTTCCATATTAATGTATTGTAGTAGAGTGAACCTCTCTAATTGAATATTCCTTAATGGTTAATTAAGACTTGATTAAATGGTTGCAATGCTACTTGTACTATCCACACTAATGGAAGAAAAATCATGGACCAATAAATAAATGGTTGCAACTCTTCTTAACCTATCCACACTAAGGGAAGTCAAGACTTGAAGCAAATAAATTATTACATAATTACAATATCAAATATGAATGAACTGACTCGAGCTCACCTTGGATTCTGAGAGGATAATACCTTCGGTCTCGGGAACCCCATTATGATTCATGGATGTGGATTGATTTGGTTGATACCAACCTAGACTCTGGTTCTTGTCTATTCCTCGGATTCCCGGTATACTACCATAGGGTACATTATTACAGGATATCTTGAATCGAATCCTTGGATCCAGCATTGAATTATAGGTTCCATGGTGAAAGCCCATAGGGCCCTATCTTGTCATAGCCCTGTTTTCCTTGATCGATCACCTTAGACTTGATAGGATCATTATTGTGGAATGAATTGGATTATACTCCTTGGATTACACTCTTACCCCTTATCTAGAATCATATACTACCAATTTAGTGTTCAGTGAGATCTACATTACCTTCATTATTACCCTGGAACTCCATCACTATATATCATTTTCCGGTTTATGTGTCATGTATTAGGAGATTCACTACATATCGTATCATGAGGAGATGTAAGTAAAGGCTATGCATCAAATGGCCTATTAACATTATATGGTAATTACTTAATAAAATGAAAATGTTACATGTTTAGACATCGGCTGAGGGATAAAGCAGGTACTGGGTATTTATTTATTATATTTCTTGATTTACATAATATATGTATGCCGACACACTAATATATTCCATTAAATGTGCCAGATTTTATAGATTCTATAGGTGGTGGACCACTAAGATTTATCTCACACCCTTTTTGGTCGACATTCGGTACTCGAAGTAGATTACATTGTTGTAGGTGTTGAAAAAGCGAAGCATACAAATTAAAACACTTCATTGATTTCTATTTAGGATAGAGCTTCATAAAAGATGATAGAGTTGAATCTACAGAAGCTTGGAGTAGTATTTGTTTTATTTTACTATGCGGAACATGTTATACCAATTGTCCAGTAGCCATGTTTTTTGGTTTTCTAGTGACATGTCATTACATCATCATTGTTTCAGTTGATATAATTATGGTTATTCTCGTTTACTTGTTGCATCAGTTTGCTTCCACTATTTATTTATATTATTTACATTGATTCCACTATTTAATATTCTTTTATATTCTTTCCACGGTGCTACACTCTGCTAATGAGGGCATAGTCTTTCAATAGAAATAGCTTAGGACCTCGCTGCTAGTTAGTAGCCACTGGCACTCAGTAAAATGTGCTTGAGGCCATGTGGCCCATCAGGCTCAAAAAACTTGTTAAGTAGCATCCAGGTATGTGAAATAAAAACTTTATAGAAGTGGGAAAATTAATATTAGTTCTAATTCCGTAGACATGATGAAATAACGGGGTCTTAAAGTCGAAAAAAGTTTAAAATTTTGTTAAGATTTTATATTCAGTTTCCAATTGAAATTGATTCTAATGAATTAAATTGTATTAATAGATGTAATAAATATATAATTTTACCTTAAAACATATTTATAATATCATTTATCATTAATAATTAATTATATAAAAAGTCATTTTTTAACTAAAAATTAGTATTTTAACTATTCATAAAAAAATAATGTTTCTTAGAAAAATACCAAAAATAAATCCTAGGATAATTTCAATGTTCTAGATTAAAAAATGCAGTCTTTTCTTATCAAATACAATTTCTAAATGTGTTTATTTTTTTCATTACTAAAAGTGGTTCATTCAAGAGAACAATATTGTTAACATAGAAGGACTACATAAAATCATATCTTTCATTAAAAATATGTTTTATTTATGTAAAACAATTTTAAGAAATATTTTGAAAGTAGTTATTACTATAAATATAACTATGTTTAATTTTTAGGTTATAATTATCACATTTAATTTATTGTATATATAAAAATATGTTTCATCGAAACTCAGTGTTGTGTGCATCGTACACCATGTCGGTGTTACTTGTAGTGCAAGCTAAGTTAGTATTGCATGTAGCGAAAGACAAGTTGGTATTTCATGTGAAAGTAATGTTTGAAATAGTGTTTTAAGATATATATATATATATATATATATATATAAGTATTTTAAGAGTCATGTGAAGTGAAAAATATTGAAAAGATATATTAATTAAAAAATATATCTCCAAATCTTGGGGTGTTACTTTCCACCCCCTTTAAAATGAATTTCACCCTCGAAACTCATCTGGGTTATCAAAGGTTTAATAATTGATATTTTCATTCATATAAAACCACATTGTTAAAATGGAAACTAAAAATTCGCTTAAAAATAGAAATTTGGAACCATAATGGTTACCCAAAATAACATATAAATACATTTCTACATTCGAGAACATAGGTGTAAAGTGAAAAAATTGATATGGATAAAAAATATTAGCATCAAGTTATGATGGAGAGTGATAGAGAAAAAGGTTAGGAGAAATTTTATAACCAGAAATCCATAAATCTGCAATGACTTAAGGGACCTTCTGATTTATCGAAAACTTACGTATAAGACAACATTTTTTGTTCCAAGAAAAGATAAAGAGTTTTCATTAAAAGATATACATTCAATATTTCTATAAAACTTCAACCTTCATTTTTTATTTATCCACTTCACCTCCTTATGTAAAAAATGCTACTTTTTCATTCCTTAAGTACTAACAGATCATAATTTCCATGATATTCCATCCGATTTTTCAATAGTTACCATTCACACAAGGTAGTTTGAAGAGGATATCATATTAGCATAAATTCTTATATGGAAGATAAAAATTTCATATTACCAACATAATATAAAGTTTAAGTTAAAATTTTCCTATATGGTTAACCTCATAACCCCTTAAAAAGATGGAAATTCAAGGATTTAGAAAGTGGGATATGAAATCAGCTTAACATTGATTCCCTTGTATATTACAAAGTAGCTCTTGGTTGTCACATTCCAAAAATGTGAATAACCTCATCATATATTCTTTTGAACCGTGGTAATAACTTGAATTATCGTAAATAATTTTATAACACATTCATTTTTCCTTATTCCAATGATTACTGGATATATACCTTAAATCCAATAAGTTGTAAACATCATCCTTGATGACATAGAACATTTATTCAGTAACTAGTTCCAGGTCCATATATACCATCCAATTTACTTATTCAAATCTAGAATATCTTTATCAAAACATCATTATCTTGGTGTCATGCATTAATTAATCATGAACTTCCCTTAATAAATATATCACATTTCCATAAAATAAATTTTCTATTCCATCATGACAATTCAACATATTTTTTTAAATCCTTAGAAAAAACATAAAATGAACAAACCATAAATAATTCACCATTATTAATTCTGGAATCCAAATACATAAATATTTCAATCCTTCAACATTAATATTTGTAATAGAAGAGATCCTTACTTGGTTTATGAGTAAATATTTAGATTGGAGAATTGTGTTGGGTAATTCCCATGTTTATCATAGATCAGAAATGAATTCCATGACTACTCATCACTCTATGACCCTTTTTCTCGCACAAATATCATTTTTCTTCGTATTTGTTGTATACCTTAAGGTTCTTAATCCATTCTTCTTGACATGAAGAAGTTGTATCTTCCTTCCTCTATGGTCCTTACCATGAAATTACATCTTTCTCTTATCTAACTTATTATAAATATCCTCAAAGATACAATTTTTAATCATATACCGTGATAGCTTATTCGACATAATCACAATATCTTTTTCTCCACCAATCATCCCATTTTACTACTCATCATAAAATCTTCCATCACTGTCAACATTAATCCATTTTCTTCTAGTTCCCTCCATTGACTGAATCCAAAATCATAGTGTGAACATTACTTATTGAAAAAAAAAACATAGTCATGAAAAGAATTACTTATAGGATGTCTAAATCATAACACCTTACATAATATATGAATCCTTGGGTTTATCCTAGTTATTAATATCTATGATATATCTAAATCCTTCACGATGGTTCATGAAGAGTTTGTGAATTCCAAAATCATATCCCTTGAGAGTGTCATACTGGATATATAGTAAGGCCCATTGTCATGTACCAGATTACCCAATGTCCATCCTGGAACATCTTGTCGAAGTTGTTACACCTTAGTACATCTATTCCAGAGACACATCCACTTGTAGTATCCAGACAAGGATGTATTTCTTGGAAACCAATCACTCTATCATTTACCAAAATTCTAGAACATTTTCCTAAATGTTAACTTTTCCTTATACTTATCCTTAGATACATCCCTAGAAATATCTTTAGAAATAAACCTAGGGATCTCACTAATATTTTATCATCCTATTTTCCTAAGGATGACTAAACCATTACTTTGATACAAACTATAGAGACCCAGGATTACCATACATGGATATTACATCATTTTAGATGACAATTAAATACATTAAAAAAATAAACGCCAGAGTACTGTAATAGTTTAGTGTCTTTGGAAACATGAAAAAAAATATATTCTATCCTGGTTAAATATCTTCTACATCTCCCATAAATTTCTCCACCTTTAGCACTTATACCTAAGACTTTCTTCATAATCAGGAGAAAGGAAACATAATAAACTGGTGAGATAAAATTCTCAACAAGGGTAAACAAGGGAGACAAGTAATCATAAACATGAACATAGTAGCATGATAACATGATCATAACATTAAGAGATAATACCATTCATATCAAAGATCATAAACATGAGTTATGGGATAAATTGTGGCCATTCATAAGACATTAATAATAAGGAAATGAACATCATGAAACATGAAATAATAACTAAGGTAAAATATATAGGATTTTTGGAATATATATAATAATACAAACATTTATGTCAGGGCTACCTACCAAGACCTTTATAAAATGTTAGGCTTGGGATTTGTCCCATGATCCTACTTTGTTCTTGGGATAGAAACCAGTGTATCCACTTTCTTTTAGGCTTTTCCTAAAACCCATATACCTTTTTTGGATTGGGATACAACCCATATAACCTATTTATTTTAGGCTTGGGCTACAACCCATATATCTTCTCATTTTTCGGGCTTGGTCTACAACCCATGTAACCTTTTTATTCTAGGCTTGGGATAGAACCCATACACCCCCTTTCTTTTTGGGCTTGGGTTACAACCCATACACCATTTGTTTTTCAGGCCTGGGATATAACCCAAACACCCTCTTCCTTTTCGGGCATGGGCTACAACCCATGTATCATTGAGGTTATATAAAAAATATTATTACCCAATTAATTAGAGGGAGATATAGGTCCCACCCATATCATATTAAAATCATTCACACATGTGCCACAAGAGAATAAAAAATTCATCATATCACGGCCCATAAAATGATATAGGTCTTATAAATATCAAATCATGACCCATAAAATGAAATGGGTATCATTAAAATTTCATCACATCATAAACTATTTAATAGAGGTAGGTTTCATAACCATTTCATCTAATCATAACCCGTGAGAGAGAAATAGATTACATAAACCTGTAACCTATGAAATGAAAAGAGGTTTCATAAAGACCAGGACATTAAGCATGACCCATTCACACAAAGGATTTGAAGGGAAGCATTAAGGAATTTCCAAAAGGGGTATGGGTAACATCAATGGACTTAATATTAGATGGAAAATAGTTTTGAAATACCTTTCAAAAATGTTTCTTGAGTAAAATATCCTTTACTATTTGAAAGTCTTGTTAAAACATAAACCCATTAAAAAAAATATTCTCAGAAATTACCTTGAAATCATATATAGAATACCTGAAACCATTTTGAAATATTTCTCCTTTAAAATTAATTTTAAAACAATTTCTTAAATATTAATCTTTAAAAAATGAAAAGGAATCTTTAAAGGAATGATGGTGGGTAAATCTGTACATGTCGTACGAAGTAAAAATGAACATTTCTTTTGCATGGTAAAAAGGATAGAAGGAGTTCCTTGTTTGGAATGTGTCCAGAATATTCACATGAAAATATTGGTAAAATAAAAAAATGGTAAAAAGGTATTTTAAATCAGATAAGATAATGGTATAATATTCTTGGAAACCCTTTTTAGAAAAAAAATATTTCTCACAGAAGAAAGGGTAACATCAGGCTTTCCTAAAATCACTTTCTATTCTATATGATGCACCAAAGAGTAAAATATGATACTAATAAATGATTATATCATGAAATAATAGAATATAAGGAACCCTATGAATATTCTTGAGAGATGTATTATAATATTTTATCAGGGGAAGTAATAACATAAAAAATATTAGAAAGTGATGAGATTTTCTCAAAAAACACTTATAACTCGATAGCTTGGGATCATAATCTCCATGTAAAAAATGGAAATTAAATGAATCTTAATAAACCATGAATAAATTTTATTCAAGGTATAAAATGTAAAATAGAATTATATATAGCTCAAATATGAGTTTAGATTCATAACAAAACATGAATATCAAAGAAGGTAAATTAAGAGAAAACAATTCTACTGATTTGGTTAATTTTAAAAGCTAAACCCCATGGAAGAAGGATAATCTAATATGAATGTGAATTACTAAAATTTTAATTACATGATACATATAATACAATCCTAAAAAATAAAAACACCACATAAAAGGAAAGAGTTGTGAACATAGCTTGTATCTCACATAAATTAAAAGTGAGATGAGATCCCCTTACCTTGTGTCTAGACTCTCTCCACACTCATACAAGAATCCTGTATAATAAATATAAGTTTATTATAAATATCTTAGAGAAGCATATTATTATATATATTACCATATTATTTTCATTATAAACACATATTACCCACTATTTAATGATATTATGTTATGGTTTCACTTCGGTTAATATTCACTTTGTTCTTCACATGTGTCTTAATTTGTATCATCTTTGGTCCTTATACTTATATCATGATTCTAGAATTTAAAACATGATAAAAATATCAGGTATATAAAGTATATTTTTATTATAATAATCTATAGAATATAGGATTATGAAATGTAAATTATTCAAGTATCATTAATATATAATATATATCATTTAAGTTCATTAAAGCCATCCTTAATACATTCCATGTGGTGTGTGAACGAATCACATCGCTTTGAGGGGCGGTAGTCCACACTCCCACAAACGAGATTATCATATTAACACCAAATAGAAAGTAACGTGATGTGTGTTTTAAAAGGAATAAATAATATTAAATACATATTAAATATAATATATGACATATATAAATAGAGTTTCCATCATAATGGCCACCATTATTGGTGGTAAAGGAGAAATGAACAATCATCATTTCATGAGGCAATAGTTCACTGTACACAAAAACGGTATGTTCAACACCCATTAGATGAATTTGTGTGTAATTTTAGGTCATAAAATTTGAATAAAAACATCCTAGTATAATTTGGATACTTTTTGTTTCATAAAATCAGGGAATGAATAGATTTTAGGGGTTGTATAAGGAAAAATAAAGAAAGGATCTTGAGAGAAGGTGTTACCTCTTAATCGAGTAACTCCATTTGGTCTGTTCCAAAAGGATTCCTTGAGAGGGTTTCTTCCAAAAGGGAGGATTTGAAGAAGATGGGATGATTTTTTGGAGGAAATATTTTATGTTATTGGATGAAATTAATAGTCTTGATAGGTTTTTGGAATGGGTAGAGGTGGAGGCCTTTTATAGGGAAGGAAAAAGACTCACATGGAATTTTTAGAAACAAATTAGTTATGCACATGATCTTACCAAAATAAATTCTTAAAAAAATAACAAAACTAAATAATTGATGTTTTATGGCATAACTATGGACAAAAAATGGGTTTTGGACAAGTTTTTAGGTGTTTGGGCCCTTAATTTTATGGTTTAGTCCCAAATTACGCTTAATTTGGCCTTAACTATTGTGACTGATTTCAATCACTTTTACTAATCATTCTAGTCAAAAATTAACATGGTATTATTAGAATCTAAATATTAGACTGAATTAAATGGTGTATTTAGTATTTTTTGAAATTTACTTCACAGTAGTTGAAAAATTAAGATTAGGGTTAATCCTAGAGACATGACCAAATAACGGGGTTTTAAATTAGGAAATTGTTCAAATGTTTGTTAAGATTTTATATTCAATTACAAAGTGAAATTGATCTTAATGAATTAAATTTTATTAATATGTGTAATAAATTTCTAATTTGACCTTAAAACATATTTATAATATCATTTAGTATTGATACATAATTAAACAAAAAGGCAGTTTTTAACTAAAAAGCAGTATTTTTCACTATTTATCAAAAATGATGTTTCTTAGAAAAATCCCAAAACATCACCCTAGGATAATTTAGAAGTTATGAAATAAAAAATGAATCTTATTTTATCAAATTATAATTTTAAATGTATCAAAAATTTCTGTCATTATTATAAATGGTTCATTTGAGAGAACAATATTTTTAACATAAAAGGACTTTACTAAAAATCACATCTTTCATTATAAATATGTTTTATTTATATAAAAATTTTAAAAAATATTTGGAAAGTAGTTATTAATATTCTTGTAACTATGTTTAATGTTTATTTTATAATTATATCATTTAATTAATAATATATATAAAAAGATGTTTCATCGGAACTCAGTGTTGCGTGCATCATATACCAAGTCGGTGTTGCTTATAGTGCAAGCCAAGTTGGTATTGCATGTAGTGTAAGCCAAGTAGGTATTTCATGTGAAAGGAATGTTTGACTCAATGTATTAAGATATATATATATATATATATATATATTTTATTTCTAGTGTCATGTGAAATGAAAAATATTGAAAAGGTAAATTAATTCAAAAAACAATTCTCAAAATCTCAGGGTATTAGAGGGAGTTTTGTTAAAATATCATATTTTATATTTTAAAAATATTTATTTTACAATATTTTGTGTGAAATAATGTTTAAAAAAAATTTGGCTCATTTTTTTTAAATTTAATGATTTTCATTGGGTTGTGAGGTTAGCCCACATAGTTAGTAAACTGAGTGGATAACATGAGTTTGGATATATATATTTGGATAAATCAATTTTTAATGGTTTAATCCTTGTAATTTTTCCCAAAATTGATTTTTAGTATGTTACTATTGGTTTTCCCTCTTTCTTATCATTTCTCTCTTTCATTTCATCTTAATGGATTTCTCTTTTGGTTTTTCTTTCTTCCCTCACCGGGGTTCCTTTTTCGCTAAACCCTAATGGGGTTTTAGTTATAAATGTTTATGTATTTTACTCCTTCAGCCCGAATGGCCCGAAGGCCTTATTTTTTATTTTATTATGGATAATCTGCCTTTTAAGGGTTGAAGGAAAACCAATAAATGACCTGTATTCCCAAGGCACAAGGCCCGACTAACCCGCAATACATGACCCGAAGGCGTAGAGGAATACCATGCCCAATACATGACCCGTAGGCCTAGTCCACTTGAACTGCACCTCCCCAGCTTCTATGTCATTGATCACCTATCTCTCTAAAATCCATTTCTGATCATCAAGCATTGCCTTGTACAAAGCTGCATGGTGCCTGGTCCCGATGGCGGCTACCATACCCTCTCATTTTTCAAATCCGGTTAGCTCTACTTCTGGTGGCTGCTACTCTTGTTTCTCTAATCCTCTTCTGGGTCTTGTTCTATGTGAACTAGGATACTCCATGGTCTACGTGGCCCGAAGGCCCTATGCCCTGAAGGCCTTTTTGATGACCTGAAGGCCCTTGAGACCCATAAGCCCAAACTGGTGTCCCGAAGGCCCAAATCGGGTGAATAGTTCTGGCTGCTACAATACCTAATAGTAACTGCTACAGTACTTCTACAGTGCCCCAAAAATTCACCTCCACCTGGTTTTGAACCTCGGTCTCTTAGATGCCAAGCAGGAGCCCTTACCACTCGGGTATGGGCTCATTGGCTGTGTATTTTACTCCTTGGGATTGTATTTTAAACTTCAAAGCTTTCCATCTCCATTCATGAAGGGTTTTCATCATCTTTGGTAGACTTAGGAATGTAATTCCATCCCTTTCACTTTTTATATACTTCCATGTTAAAATTAGGTCTTCTAAACTCATTTTTCTTGAAAGTATATACGCTATGTATTTATTGAATTCCTAATAGTTTTTTTTTTCAAAATGGTTCCAATTTTTAAAATTGGGTTTCCTCAATTACAATAGGATTTTCATTCTTCATAATGGTGTTTTATTTGGAATTCATTTTTAAATGGGCTTATATACATATTTTGAATTGTTTCAAAAAAATTTAACAATGTAAAAGTTTATAATTATTATGTAATTATTTAATGAATTTGTGAATCATTAATTTTATGGTTCCTATGAGATATTCTTTTTTTAAAAAGTGGGTTTATTATTGGATTCAAATGTAACTTGATTTAAAATTATTTTTCAAAGTGCTTTTAAAATTTTTATTTATAAAAGATGATTTAATGTCTTGTTTAATACTTTGAAAAGGAGTTTTGGATATTATCTATTTTTTCAAATGGTTTCTTAATGGATATTATAAAATGATAAAACTAGTTTTAAATTAATTTTCCAATTGTATCCTTTATTAAACAATATAGATTCTTAGGTTATTCTAATTTGGTTGCTTCACTAGTAAACTAAATGTATATATTGATATTTTTAGTGATGCTTCCGTTTTTATTTTTAACGTTCTTTCATAAGGGGGTTCTGGTAGGTGGGATTAAGGTAATTTCACTATAAATGTTTTATTACATATCACCAATGATTTCATGAGGATCCTAAGTGTATTATTTATGGATTGGTAAATTCTTAATATATAGTAATGATGATACTGACTAGATCCCCCTTCTATGGAATACATCCTGACCATAATGGTGTGTCACCGATGAGGTTAGTTTAGAGAAGATGGTAGGTTATATACTTGAAATTCATCGATATTTTGATAAATTATTCAAGAAAAATATGTCTCAGGTAATATCATTGGATGTTTAATGGTTTCCCATTATTATACTCTTTTTTGTGGCTTCTCTACTTTTATATTTTAGGCTTCTTCTACTTTATTCTTTTATTACTAGTGCATGTTGTTAGATGGCATTTATTATTATCTATTTTTTGGTTTTTTAAAATATATCCCAAGATTAATATCCTTCTATTGATACCTATTTATAATCATGGACACTTTTCATCTTATTGGACTTCATTATATGTTTTTTTTGGTATTTTGAATACCTTTTTCCATTTAAATAATTATTTTTATTTGGGTTGATGTTTATTTAACAGTATTTTTTATAAAGATAGTTTTTAAAATTAATTTTAAAATATATGATTTCAAAATTTATTTTAAATGAAATTCTATTATTTTGGATCCAAGACTTGTTTGTATTTTAAAATTTTCTTTTTTAGTAATATTCATAGATTTATTTTCCTAAAATAAATATAAAACTTATTTTAAAATATCATATTTCAAATTAGTTTTTATAGAATTTTTTGAAAAAGTAAATGCGTGGAATATATGGGGAAATCATACTAGTCCATTAAATATAACCCTAGTTATATAAATTGGTGTCTATATATTGACTTTTTTTCTTGAAGGTTTAGGTTCTTGGGTAGCTCATAGAGGGGGTGTGTTGTGTTTGAGAGTGAACTGAGAGTCATGAGAAGATGGTACCTAGTACATTGGTTTTAATTTTATGTCATGGATATTTTATCCAAGATGAACTTATTTATATTAAGGTTATATTTTATTCTATACTATTATTGAGTTGGATGTCTATTCTATTTTTGTCTGGTTTTATTTATTTCCATTTGACCTTCTAATTATGATTATTCACAGACATCCAATACATGGAAATACAATGTATGATTTTTTTATAATTATAATATATTTTAGACATTATTTCTCTAGGTGAAATCACTCCCAATGAGACTATTATATTTTCATAGAAGTAGTTTCACACTCATGGGTATCGTGAATACATATTATGGTTTTTTACAGGCTTACTTGTGTTCCAATATATAGAGTGTCCTTGGTCGGTTTGAGAAAAAATTGTATATGATCCTAGGTTCATAAGAGAGACATGGTTTTTGAATCATTTTTTTCCATTTGGTATGTTTGGTTAATAATATATTGGATCCTTAGAGCTTAGAAGGTAGGTCATGGGTAGTTGATGATCACCACTTCTAATAATGAAATCAAATTTACCATGTGATTTTTGGATTTTATTCTTGAATTTCTTGTTTACATTTTAATTAATTTTAATATATTTTGATTTTAATGTATGATGTTTTGATTCTTAGGAGTGTTTTATAATATCTTATGGGTTTTTCAAAAAGTTTGGGTGAGAATGGGATAAGAACTAGTGGTGTTCAATTTTCTTATAGGACCAGAAAAAACATATGTTATACATACACATGGTTCTATGAAGATCCTAATGGCTTATCATATGAATGTATAATGGTATATCAAATCGTTATTCTAAACCATGAAAAACCACTGAAACCATTAAATTTTTTAATCTTGAATACTATTTCTTTTTATTTTCTTTGGGTTTTATATATTTTTTATTTATGATGGATTATAAAGAGTTTTATTGTATGTTAATGTCAATTGGTTTTATTTTTTGAATAATTTTTTCAGATTATTTAAAAAGGGAAAAGTTTGGTTTTAGAAAAATAATAATGAAGTTTCATAATTTTTTTTAAAAATATGGTTATTCTGAGATTAAATTAAAATTGACAATGGAAATTGGTTTAAAAATTCGTTTAAATAAAATGACAAGATTTTAAAAAAAGAGTCTTAGAGGTGAACCATAACATCTCCATGGGAGCAGTTCTTTTTGAATATGGTGTTAAAATTTAATTATAAGGGCCACATTGATTATATGGAGTTAGAATTTGAATGTTTTTTATTTGATAATTTTTCCTCATTTTTTCATTATGAGCATGCCTCGAAGAAAGGTTTTGAGAAATCATAAGAATTCTGTATCTTGATGTTCTCTATAGCCTAGTGTCTCTTAGGGTTCGAATGTTTTAAAAAAACTAAATTATAAAACACCGTAATTTATGATTTATTACATAGAGATACACTAAAAATCATATAATATCATGAGGCCTAGTTTCTTTGGGAAATTTGGTATATAAGACAATAACATGAAACAAGGGTATAAAAAAATTATCTAAAAACCTCACAACATGCCCTTAAAATTACATTTCTCTTTTAAAAATTATTTGGATCACCTGGGGATGTACATATGAAGGGTTTAAGATATAAATCACAATAAATGAATAATAAATGTATTTAATATTGTAAATCAGTACATTTGATTCAACATGGGAATGTGACAGAAATATAAAATATGACATCATAAGCATAAGTCAAGACTAACCATTGAGAAATCATAACACAGTGTACTTAGGATAACATCATGTACACCATATATGTTAACTCATGAGATAAAAATATTATTCAATGAATTAGAGGGATATATAATTTTTACCCCACCTATCAAATTCATATCATGTACATGGATAAGTGTTCTAGATAGATCACAAAACACAAGGATGTATTTCTTCAATTTTAATCCCATAATTAAAGAGTTTGGGTTACACACATAGATTTCCCAAATCAATGAAGGATATTCACTTCTAGGTGAATTTTCACACCCTAACATGACTCAATATATGAATCGTATATAATCTAGTTGGTGATAAGGCCTCAAGAATGGCTCCCTATATGTCAGAGGCTTCTGACTAGCAGTGAGTGTCAAGGGTGTTATAATGGAGAGACTGTGCCTGCATATAAACGTATGAAAAAAATAACTAAACATCATCCATAATAGTAAATATTCTGAGTATGGATGTAGTAAATATAGAAATATTATAAAAAATAAAATGTAGTAAAAGAATTAATAACTATCACATATATATAACAATGATCACCAAATAAGATTATCACATATACAAGAGTAAATAAAAAAATAAAGAAAATCATGAAATGAACTGACTATTAAAGAATGAAAGAATCAATTTTTTTCAATTTTAAATTCCTTATTTCATCTTATTGTGGGTTCCCTATGGACTTAGGAAGGTCTCAAGAGATTATGGGGCTTGTTCGGATCTAGGAGATCTAGAAATTGGGGAGTTAGGCTAAGCCGTATAGTTAGCACACGATTAGTGGTAATAGTGAAACTCAAATGTGTAGGGTAATCATTTCATAGTAAGAGGACACATGATTTTTCCTAACCGTGTAACCTTATCAACATGCCAGTGCAGACTCTGTAGATTTTTTGATAAATTATTTTCACATGTCTTACACATGGTTAGAAAAAATGTGCAACTAGCCCGTGTGGGGGGGGGGGGGTCTTGGATAGTTTGGGTAGTACGATTGGACCATGGTCGGTTGGCCAAACTATGAGACCCATTATTTTAGGAGTAATTTATAATTTCCCCCATAAATGTTTTTAAACCTATTTTATTTTTTCCCCTCTACTATAGCAGATGTGAACATATTTTCTTCTCACATAGAGCTCTCCCAAGCCTAGGTTATGATTCTTAATAACCACTATATCTAGTCTCTAATTACAATGATGTCAAAATCATTGGATCTCTCTTAGTAATCTCTACACTCATATTTCATACTAATATATTTTAACGTCCCATCTTCTGTGTTATTTTGGTGTGAGATCATATAAATTATTTTTAGGTAATTGGTATGTTCTTCCAATTTTTTTTTTCTTAGAATCAAAGGATAGAACAGAATGAATTTTTGTCTATAGACCTATGGTGGGTGGACTATCAATTTACACTCAAAATTTAGATGTTTTTATATAATTTTATAAAGTTCCCATGAGAGTCATTTCCCCACATTTCCTAAAAATGTGTTCTTCCTTTTTAATTTAATTATACCGTGTTATAGAACTCCCATAGACCCGTAATAAATTATTATAGGTTTCCTACCTCTTGGATACCACCCCTTTTGGCATGTTAAATTGTTTCCCCCTTTATTTAAATGATTAATTGAACCAACTACCATCTTAGTGGTCTGTCTTGACACTGAAATGGAATTTACATACTTTATAAATTAAATTTGATTAATTTAAATAGATGGAAGTGGGTATAAAGTCAATGACATGTGTCTAATAATTATATATATGAATTATATAAATTGAAACAACCATATTTATTTGTGTTGAATTCTTATAAATAATTTATAGGTAATTCCTTCTGAGCATAATTATGGGACCATGAATACCTTTCCTCGGACAACGGGTAAGGGTTTTGTTGAGAATGGTGTTTAACACATCCTTAAGTTGGGTGATGGGTTTGGAATATCACAATTTTTACTACTATTTGGGAAAGTGGAATGATGTTCCACATTCCCTATCATCAGGTTTTGGGCATGGCGACTCACCCCACCTTATCAGGCATTGACCATGATGACTTACCCCACCGTCTCAAGTGAAGAGCATGAAATATCACACTCAATGAGATTCAGGTCCTTTACCCTTCTTAGATGTTTTATCTTGTTAGAATAGTTTTGGATGCCTGAGTTACACCTTGGGTCTATATTAGACCTAGTATCTAGGTATATTCTTCTAAATGTCCTCACATATAGAGTGTATAATCATATATACATATTACTTATATAAATAATTATTTATATATGTTACAATGATCCAAAGCATTCTAGACTATTCCAAAGTAGGTAATGTTCTCCAGGTGTTATAAAAGAACATGTTATGACTAGTATTTATTTCTAGTATTGTTTATTCATTATCCAGCACACTGCTATGCTATACGCAATGGCTGGGTTATTTCCAGACATTATTTGTGGTGGATAACTAAGTATATCTCACACCCTAAATGAGCCACCTTTGGTACCCTAGTAGGATTCATGACTGTAGGTGATTATATGGTAAACTACCCTATCATGAATGCTTGATACATTTTTCTTATAGCTTTGACAATGGGATTAGAGGACCGAGCATATGTTCGCGATGTTAGTGGAGTTGTCATTTTTTTCATTCTGTATTTTTGTATATAATGATGTATATGCATGTGAAATGTGTCACTTATGTTCCCTTTTTTCATCATTATTCCATGAAATCTTATTTTACGTTACCTAGCCTATTTCTTTGGATTCTTACTAGACGTTGGATTTTTTCCTACCAGTTGTGCTTATATATGGTATCTATTTATGATGTGATATTAGTTTTTTTATAAGGTTCTTCTATTTATTATATATGTTTATTATTATTTTTCCAATATAATGTGAGGGTAAATTTTACCCGCCATATCATTCTATAATCTCTTTCTTCTAGTTAGTAGACTCTGGCATACATGGAGGCATGCTTGAGGCCATGTGACACACCAGCTCAGGGCACTATTTCGTGGCTCCTGGGTCATGATGTTACAAAGTGGTATGATAGATCCTTTTCCTTTGGTCTTACTATTTTGGTATTAGATAGGAGAATATTATATATTAGAATTTGGTAATGATCCTATGCATGGGAGTAGCTAACCCAAGTATAGGGGAAACAAAAATTACATGTGATGGGCTATTGTTGTTCTGATTTGTGCCTTTTACAATTGCACTGATTTCACCATTGGTTGAAACACATGTTTTGTGAAGTTATTATTACTGATATTATTATAATTATATAATTTTTACCTTGTCCTATTGAGGAAATGATGCAGTTTCTCAAGCACTATTATAGGCACTTTAAGACTTATATGCCATTCATTTTTCTATGCCACATTTACTTTTTACAAGCATTTCATTCTGAATATATTTATTACATAGATTATTTTATATGAAAATGTTATAATTATTATTGTAGGGAAACATAATTGGATTAATTAAATTTTATAAATCAATACAAATGGGTTTCCCTGCATATATTGATGATGAAACCTTAATTGGACAATTATACAATGTTGTGGGTTCTCAACCTACTCATTCCATGCACAAAATAGTGTTAGTTGATTGGATTACTTGAATACCAATGGTTATTTTTAAATTAAGTAATTCTAAAAATATATAATGGTGATTCATGTAATCAAATAATGTATATGACCTGTTACATCCTGACACTAGAAGTAAAGGCTAGGTTGCTGTTAAATGATGTGTCAATTATAATTTATAAGAGTTATAAATTTTATAAATTGGGAATAAAGACACATCTACCTAGAAAATTATATATATATATATATATTCCAAGAGTATTAATGTAAATTAAATTATACTTTTAAATTAAATGGTTACTGGTATATAGGGATTCCAATTGGAAAGTAAAGGGTATCTTCCTCTATAAATTTCAATTGAAACTCCATATATCAGAACTTATGTTATCTGATAAGAGACCTAGATTCAATCCTCATAGTAGTAGTGGGTAGTTAGGGGTGTATCATACTGTTTTTATGGTCTGTTATGGTTTTATTTTGTCACCTAGACTTGGATTTTGGAGACAGTATAGAGGTGTGTAATTTTTTATTGGAAGGCTATATATGTATCCAATTATCTATTTGAGATATTTTCAACTAAAAAAATTCTATTTTTATGTTTGATTTTGGATTTGTAGAATCATGCCACCATGAAGCTGTCGAGTCTTATTCCAGAAAGGTGATGAAGAACATGCCCCAGAGGCGGTGGACCCTAATCCACCAGTGTTACCTCTCATGGTTCCACTAGAGGAACCAAATATAATTCTTGATTTTGGAACTGATGCCCAGTTTTGGGAGAGTTTCCTTAATTTTATGTATTATATATTAGGATTTTCTCACTCTTATAAGAATATATAAGAGTGAACTCAGGAATTACAATGGAAACATCCTCCCACTTTCACGGGGGATGGAGGGACACATGAAATTGATTCATATCTAGATTATTTTTTTTCTATATTGGAGTATTTGAAGATGCCTCCAGATTGAAGAAAAAAATTCAATGCTAATATTCTACATGATTCTACCAAGAGATGGTAGGATTTCTTTACCTAAGAAGACCTAAATTATGATATGTTATAGAATAACATCCATAAAGTCATATACGTCTACATATTTCTACAAACATTGAGGAAAGACTGAGATAAAGAGTTCATAATCCTACAGCCATAATTCATGTTATTCATGGATTATTCATCCCATTTTATGAAACTACAATGATTCACACTAACTTTATTAGGTGATGTGATCCTAATTGTGGGGATATTTGAGGATAGACTGGTATACACCGTCCTAGTACAGGTTAATGTCTTCCTGTTAAGCACTATTTCTGTGATAATAAAACAGACTCTCATTAGTAAGTGGAATTTGCAAAAAGTCGATGGTATGAGCCAGGGGGTTCAACACCCAAGATTTCTATTGGATTTTCAAGTGGAAGGAAGGGAATTTTCATGTTTTCTTGCAGTTCTAGTAGAGGTTGGGAAACTCATACTAATAGCTTCCTTATATTTTACTAGTGTGTGAATTTGGGACACATGAAACCCCAGTGTATGTGAGATATGATTTAGTGAAAAGGATATGAAAGGATTAGGAATATCCAGTGTTTTTAAGAATTTTCCTCCAATACCTAGAGAGAGATGTTCTACACTGACTCCATGATCTAGATCAGGACCATTATTATATTATAAGGTAGGTAGCTGGAATAACAACGACCGTTCAGGACAAGGTGTTGGTTAAGGTAGATGTAATAAAACTCAAGACTTACAACTCCAATAGAGAGGGCCAGCCCAAGGTTGTCAGGTTGTTACTTAGGGCTACAGTATGGCCCAGTTACATGCAGCTCAAACTTTTCTAGAGGAGCAGAGCACTGAAAATTCTATTGTTTGAGGTACTATTCTAGTAGACTATACTTTAGTGTCTAATTTATTTGAAATTGTTGAATAACACTATTTCATATTTGTGAAAATTTCGGAGTGTTTGGGCATCAAGATAGAATACTTATGTGGCATCGTGAAACTCGATACCCCATTGGGCATCTGATCAGAGAGTATTCAGTGATGTAAGGTTTTTCCCATTGAGAGAGGTGGATATATTTTTCATGTGAAATACTTTAATTCTCAACATGGAATGGGTTGACTCAATTTTTAGGATGGGTTGATTAGTTACCTATCGATCCCATATCGATTTTTATCACTGAAGGGTGGTGTCTACATCAATAGTGGATGATGGATATGTACACAAGGGAGAATGGGATGAATATGCATCTCAAGATGGACCTGAGCATCAGAGGATGGGAAAAGTGATTTCCCAGATTGCAAGTCTTTTATTGGATGATTTAGGGTAAAGACTTATTGTTTTCCATCCTATGGTGGATAATTTTAGAGATGTTTTCAATGAAGATATTTCTAGGCTACCTCTATTGTGATAAGTATAATTCACCTTTGATTTAGTGCCTAGAGCGACACTAGTTTCCATTCATCCTTATAGCGTAGAACCTACGGAGCTTCTAAAGATCAAGAAGTAATTGAATGATCTAGTGCCTAAAGGTTTTATTTGGACTAGTACTTCTCCATGGGGTTCATTGATCCTTTTTTCTAAGAATCTAGATGGAACCCTTAGGATTTTTGTGTATTACCAATGGTTGAATTGGATTTTGGTAAACAAAAAGTATCCAATTCCTCAAATAGACATCCCCTTTGATCAAATTTGATGAGTGATGGTGTTTCAAATATTTATTGCAGGTGTGTGTTAGTTCTTTCGAAATACCCCATACCAAATTTTGAAGCTGGTAGGGACTTTATGAGTATCTGATAATAGAAATCGGTCACACGAAAGCATTGTATATTTTCATAGCTCTAATGAATCAGGTTTTCCAACTATATCTAGATTCATTCATGGTAGTATTTATGGATGACATCTTGGTGTATTCTTGTTCTTGAAATGAAAATTCCCAATATCTTGAGACCATGTTGAAAAAATTGATAGATAATAATATTTACATAAATCTCACTAAATTCCACTTTTGGATCGAGAAACTCTATTTCCTAGGTCACATTATTTTTGAGTTTTGAGAATTAATAGACCAGAATAAATCAAGATTTGAATTTTACTAGTATAATCCCATGAATTAATATGATATTTAGAGTTTCTTAGGGCTAGATGATTATTATAGACACTTTATCCATGATTTATTATGACTAAAAAATGCCTCTTACGGGCCTTACTAGGAAGGGTGTAAAATTCATATTTCCTTAAGATTGTGAAGGATTGTTTTATGAATTGAAAGGTAGGTTGAATTTAGTGGTGATCCTAATTCTCCCCGAGATGGGTAGAAGCTATAAAGTTTACTATGACGCATCAGGTGTCAGTATGGGGGAATTTTTTATATAGGATTATGGAGTCGTAGAATATAGATCTATTCAGTTAAGGACTCATGAGCATAACTACACGATGCATGACCTCAAGCTACCAACTGTTGTTCATTATTTATGCTATTGGAGGGTTTATTTATTTGGGGAGGAATTTTTGGTATTAAATTATAAAAAAATACTCAAGTATATATTTATGAAATGTTATTGTACACAATAAGTGTGGGGGAGAAATATCCTTGGTTTGATTTCTAATTTGGCGTGTTTTATTTACAAATTTATATTTTTAGTTTTCTATTCAAAATTTATGTATTATTTTCAAATTTTATGTCTTTTATATCAAATTTTATGTACAAATAATCTATGAACTTTAATGTAATATCCTTTGTGTATTGAAAATTTTTTCGATAAAAATAACCAAATTGATTCATGTAACTAAACTTAAATGGTTTATTAAATGTGTTGTGTTGCATATTCAATTATGGTAATTCCTGAAAATATCATTGAATTCAAAATTACATGACATGAATGATAAAAAATATTGAAAATCACCTTCCTTTGAGTATTTTGAACCATTTTTTCATCTTCGTCACATTCAATCCACTTATGGAGTGAACCAAAGAATACCTTTTTTAACCATAACATTCCAATTTCTTTTAAAGCATATTATCTTTAATGAAATTGTGGTCAAAATTATTGACGCAATTAGTTTGTAATTGAACACCCCATTTTTCATAATTTTTTTAATTTTGGGTTTCATTATAAATTTAATCTTTTTTATCCCTTAGTATCTACATAATACAAGTTAGATATCCACATTACAATCTAGTTTCCCTATCCATCTCTCTTTTGAAGTACACTTCTTGATTTTGTTAATGATTAGGTTTGTGGGAGAAGCTTTGTGATTTTCTATATAATGTAGGGATTTTTATGAGTAGATAAAAATAAATTTTTTGAGATATAATCATTGCAAAATAAATATATTCTTATCTAGATATTTCAATGAAATGTATGCTATGCCTTTCTAGAACTTCCAATAAAGAAAAAAGATGTTCCTTTCTAGAGCTTTAAATGAAAAAAGCTGATGTTTTGTGAAAAAATAGGTGTGTAATTTCTACTTAATTGAAGATAATATGGAAAATTCATAAAATAAAATTTTAAGATGTTTTGGTTCTTATTTTATGGAATGAAGAAAGAGGAGAAGAACATACTTACGTAAACACTAGAATCATGCAATATTTCTTCACTAAAGAGCCAAACAATCTATTTATACATCATAATTTTATGATATGTGACAACCCACTAGCCTTAATCCCTCAAAAAATTCTAATTCCTCACCATAGACACAATTAATTGACTCAATTGAGTATATATTTAGAAATATTTCAAACCAATGGTGACCCATGTATTTATTTTAATGAGAAAAACATTATTCAAAATAAAAATCAGGCCTTGAGAGGGAACTAGGTGTTGTAGTCATCATTGTTCATGGAAAATGAAATAAATGGGAATAAAAATAATTAAAATAATGAAATTTTTTTATTATTTTTGTTAAATAATCAATAAAATTTTGTTTACTTGATTTTGATCTTTGTGAATTTCATTGACATGTGTTTTGAAATTTTTGTGTGAAATTTATTTGGAGTGATCACTTATTTAGGATTTTAAGAGGTAAGTGTGTGTGTGGGGGGGGGGGGGGAAGGGGGGTTGATAGAGCTGATATTTTAGAAATTTTTATGTGCATTTAAATGATTATTACCCAAAAAAGTGTCATTATATTTTAACTTCCATCATATTTTTAATTTTGAAGTGTTTTTGAGAAATATTTTGAAAATAACCTAATTCTGAAAATTTGATGGTTTTTTATTACATTAGTATTTGGGGAATAATATTTTTAATACTAATAAAATTTTTGAAATTATTTTTTTGGAACCATTGTCTTGTGTAATTAAACTTCTCAAACCGGTACAATAGTTGAACCAGTCATTTGCGGGCCTAAAAAATCACTAAATTTGAAAAATCATTTTTTTGGATATAATTGATAATGCACCAAAAAATGAAACACAAATAGGTCAAAAAGTATCAAAACACAGTGAT
The DNA here is from genome assembly GCA_963277665.1 of Viscum album. Lineage (NCBI taxonomy): Eukaryota > Viridiplantae > Streptophyta > Magnoliopsida > Santalales > Viscaceae > Viscum > Viscum album. The sequence continues at coordinate 2,052,622,769 of OY728150.1, read as the reverse complement.
TATATATTTTAAATATATAAGACACTATATTTTATCTCTCCATTAAACACCAAGATTAAATGTGTTAATTAAGATGGTAATTGGGAACATGAAAGTGGAGGAAGTTGAACAATCAGTTCATCCAGAAATCTTTTTTATATAGTTTAAATAATTTTTTTAAAAACGTGTGAATGAGAGATACTATTTTTTATTAGGAAATATAACTCATGTTTGAACATTATTTATGAATGAGGGAATTCGTGATTCCGCTAGGATGTTATCCAAAAGAGAGCTAACTTTTGGGATATAGAAACTGGACAACACCCTAGACACCCCTTTTTTCTTTTTATTTTCATCTTCAACATCATTTGAGGGGATGGTTATATTAAGGAGTGGGATATGATGGAAAATATATTTTTTATTATAGGAGTATTCCATGTAGTAATCAATTCACGAATAAATAAATTCTATGCAGGGGTGGGAAGTGAAGATCTGAAGATGTTTCCCTTTTGAGTTTGTGAATTCCACGGTAAACTCTTTTGTTTTCAATTATCCTAGAAATTATTTTCTTGAATAAAGGAGGCCTCTTTTTTTATGGTATTCAGTTTCTTCTATTTTTTTATATTTTTTTATCAAAATGTAAATGTAAATTTAATTTCTTTTTTTAAACTTCTCTTGGAAATGTCTCCCCATTGAGCACAACAAGTTCAACTAATTTCCATTGTTCAAAGGTATTTGGGAAGTTATATCACATTAGTAAGTGGATAAAAACACATATTTGAGGTATCAATGTGTTTTATAGAAAATAAGTGTTTTTACTTTAAGTTCTTGGTATATAACTTTTATAATTTAATTGGAATACATTTGTTGGAAATGATAAAGGGAGTGTTCAAGGATCGAAACTTAACCACTACTGCTACCTTTATCTTGTGTTTTTTAGTCCATTTTACTTCTGATTTATAATAACTATCCAAGATTTCTTTTCATAATCTAATTTTATATAATTTAATTTTTTAACTGATTTCAAATTACCATTTAAATTTTTTATTTTTAACAAAAAAAATTAACATTGTGAGAATTTGGTAACTTAGCCTCAACCTCCCCATGAGACAACCCCATGGTCACCACTATAAAACATTACTAAAAGGGAAATTATTGGTTGGGGTAACATGATTAAAATACCTAAAATCAATGGTCTGAATACCAAGTAGTGAAAATGGGTTTAAGACTTATAATCCTTCGATCTTGAGATTGCCTATACGTCTAGGAAAGGTAATGTAGTAGCTGATACCCTAAGTCAGAGGACTCAGAAAAGGGTGGTTATGGATGCCAATGGTGTGGTTAATCTCATGGAATTAATTTCAAAGAGTTTTAGAAGTATCATCGTGAAATGTTTATCATAGCCTAATCAGTGACCTCTACCCTTCGAGATTGGGTAAAGGTTATGAAACTTTCAATTCCTGAGGGCCTACTCCTAAGGGAATGTATATCAGATGAGGAAATATCACTAGGTTGGATTGTGGATGAGGAAGAAACCTTATGTATATAATAGAATGTATGGGTTCCTATAGAAATATGATAGGATTTGATGTAGGATTCTCATACCTCAGCTTGGGAATACGTCCTGTTTTCACCATGATGTATCAAAACATATGTCACCAATATAGGTGGCCTAGTATGAAATGATAGATATTTGTATTTTTTACCTCATGTTCCACCTATCAGTGAAAATGTGGAGCATAAATGATCAACATGACTTTTATAGAAACTATCCATTCCAGATTGGAAATGATATGGTGTCTCCATGGACTTTAGGATAGTTTTTTATAGATAGCCCTGTAGAAATGATATATCTTGGGTAGTAAATAATTAGTTAATGAAGGTTTAAAACTTTTTAACTATTTGAGAGACCTTAGAGACTGATGATATAGGGAGTCTATTCATTAGTGAGGTTGTTAAAATTCATGGATCTCCTTGTTATATCATATCTGATAGGGATGATTACTTCAAATATTGGTTTTGGAAGGGGTTACAGAAGTCCTTGGGTGCACAAGTGTTTCTAAGTATGGCCTATCACCCTCAGACTAACGGTCAGATAGAGCACAAAATTCTAGTGTTGGAGGACATGCTCCATGCCCATTTCTAGGGATTTGGGGTTTTTTGGGAGAATCACATACCCATAGTTAGGTTTTCTTATAATATCTATTTTAATGCAATAATATAGACGACTCCTTATGAGGACTTATATTGTAGGATATTCCGATCACCTCTATACTAGTTAGTGGTTGAGGAGGAAACGTTTCTTATACCATGTATCATCTAAGAGAATCCAAAGTTGGTCCAGATGATCAGAAAGCTTATATTGGCATCTTAGTCTAGATATTAGTCATATTCTAACTACTATTTATGACCCCTTGTGTTTTAGGTTAGGGTTCATGATTTCTTGTGAGTTTCAACCAGGTTGGGATATCTACAGATTCATAGGCAGGGTAAGATTTCACCTCGATTTCTTAGAACCTTTGAGGTTGTGGATTGAATCAGAAAAGTGGATTATAGGATAACACATCCCCATAAATATTGATCAATGCATGATGTCTTTAATGAGCCTCGTCTTCATATTTATTATCTATAATCATCTCATGTTTTCTAGCCTTATGAGTTTGAGATAGATGTGGATGCTTCCTTTAATGATTACCCTGTGTGTATCATGGATCGGAGCATCAACACACTTTTAGACAGGTTAGATCTATTAGTACTTGTGCTATGGTAGAATGACTAAGTAAAATATATTTTTTTGGTGTGGGATGCTGATGTACATGACTATTGGTTTTATATTTTCCCATATGATCCCTATTTACCCTCAGAAGGCATAATCAGGGACTAGTTTCTTTAAGGAGGGGATGTTTTAATGACCTAGATTTTCATGTAGTTACAAATCATTATTTTTCTAGTTCATTTTTTAACCCTATTGAGGTTTCTTTATGACCTCAAGAAGGTCTTGGGAGTATTCATGGATTGTTTGGAGCATAGATGTTTTGAAATTGGAGTGACATACTAAGCCACACAGTTAGTGCATGGTTAGTGCTAATCATGCAAATCAACCGTTTTGGGTACTTAGTGCACAGTAGGTGGCCACATGGTTTTTCCTAAGTGCGTGACCTAGGCCACACCCCCAATGAGTGTGTTTCATATTTTTTGATAGAGGATTTTTTCAGGGATTGAACATTGTTAGGAAAACCATGTTCTTATACTGTGAGAGGGGCGTTTTGAACTATGTGGGGAGTATGGTTAGTGTACAGTTTGGCCAACCACGTATCCAAACCATGTGACCTATTATTTGATGGGTAATTTACCATTCCCCTTGGTTTTTTATTAAACCCATTTCCTTGTTTTCTCTTATTCAAAGAAGACATTCACATCTATTATTCTCCCATGTAAGCCTCCCAATACTAGGTTAGGATTTTTTATAAATTCTACATTCGTTCTATGTTTCCTCATTCATTGGAAGTGTTGGATCCCTCTTCGTAATATCTCCACTCATTTCCTACATATTGTATTTTATATTCCCATATCTAGTGCTATTTTCATGGGAGATCATATGCCCCATTTTAAAGGAATTGGTCCATTCTTCTAATTTATTTCATTATTATTTTAATTTAAGGTTGGCAGTGGAGGAGTGGTAATTATAATACATATATTAGGATATCTCTAAATTTCACCTCAAAGTGTATATGTTTTTATATCATTTTTAGAAGTGATGCATGTAATATATTTCCACATGTTTCCTCAAATCGTGTTATTCCTTTTTAATTTAATTATACCATTTTATGGAACTCCCATAGAGCCATAATAAATTATTAGATGTTTACTACCTCTTGGATACCCTCAAATTGGGTGTTTTAAATGATTTAACCTCTTGAGTTAAATGTTTAATAGAACAAAACACCATCAATGTTATCTATCTTGACCCAAAAATGGAATTTACATGCATTATAAATTAAAATGACTTAATTTAAATGAATTTAAGTGGGTATAAGTCTATTCCACATTATTAATAATTATATAAATTGGAAAATCCATGATTAGTTGGATTTAATTTTTATAAATTATTTATATGTAATCTCTCATGATAATTATTATGGTACCATGGATATTAGTCACTGTAAAACTGTTAAGAGTTTTTGTGAGCTTGGTGTTTCATTCTCTCTTATGTTGGGTGATGGGAATGAAATATCATACTACTTTCTATTATCCGGGTGATGGGAATGACGTTCCACATTCCCTCTCATTGGGTGTTGGGAATAAAGACTAACCCTACCTTCTCGAGTATTGGTCATGATGACTCATCCCACTGTCTCGAGTGGCATGCATGACGTCTCACACTAATATGAGATTTAGTGCTTATATACTTACTGAAGATTTTCTCTTGTAAGACTACCTATAGAATCCCGAGTTACACCCTAGGTACAACTATCACCGAGTATCCATGTATATGACTTTAAATTTCCTCCCATGTATGGTGTATAGACTTCTAGACATATTTCTTATATATTTAATTTTTTATATATGGTAAATTGATCAGACTCATTTTGGCTTATTCCAAAGCAAGTAAAGTTATCTAGGTGTCATACCAGAACCGGAACCATCTAGTATTTATTTTCAACATTATTTATTTGTTATCCTATGAACTACTATTCTATACACACTGGATGGATTATTTATGGACACTATTGAGGGTGGACTACTGAGTATTTTTGAAACCCTACTTGTTCCACCTTTGATACTCGAGTATAATTCATGATTGAAGTTGTGGATAAGGTCAAGAAACCTATCATGAATGATTGATATATATTTTTTATATTTAGAGCATGAGAGCATAAAAATGACTATATTATTCTGATGCTAGTTGAGTTTCCTTTTGGACTTTCTATATTTTTATAGAATGTTGTATATGCATGTGTCATGTATCCTCTGTGTTCGATTTTTTTACATCAGCATTCCATGATACCATTTTTTATACTAAGTAGCCTATGAATTTTGATTATTAATAATTCTTAGATGTTTTCCTATTCCTTTATGTTTACATATGGTATCTATTTCCCCTATTTCATTAGTTTTATTATATGAATATTCTATTTATTATTTCTTTTTATTACCACTATTACACTCCGATATGAGAATATTTTCTCCCCACCATACCACATTGGAACATCACTAATATTTGGAAGCTTCTACTATACAGGGAGGCACACTTGGGGCCACGTGACCCACCAGATCGGGGAACTATTCTATTTCTCTAGGGTTGGTACATTACAAAGTACAAGCCTTTACTGCATACTCCAATCCAAACCACATAGCCAATCTCCATATACAAGTCTAAAATATCCCGATTGATCACTCCCAATACTCTTCCCATCATGTGCCTATAACCAATTAAACATCATTTCAATTACCCTAGTATAATGGGGGGCATGAGTAGGGTGTGAGCATAAAACTCAGTAGGGAACCACCAACATTGTCCCATACATATTCTATAATATGAAATATATATCTATGTGGGGTACTCATTAGGAAAACAATAATAATAACTAATATATGAAGATAAACAAAATTATAAGGTTGTACAAGACATACTTATGGAATGTGCTCAGCTTAGGAGAGGCACAACTTGAAATTAAAGAATACATCGAACCTACAGTCGATCCATGGGTTCATGAACCCGATAAACTAGATATATTATGAAAGGGGAATTGAGAAAGATAACAAAACACTAAATCCATGTATAATTATTTTTGTCCCTATATTTGTAATCCTCATCGATGAAACCAACTTTTTTGAATGCATAAAATGTAACTGAGAAAGCTACATCACCATTGGGGGATATATGATCTCACCCTAGGATCACTCGTAGTCATCACAAATCCCTTTAATGAATTATTTTTGGTAATATCTAGAAATCCTATAAATTTGGAACTTAGCTAGAATTCATACAAATCAATCTAGGTAAATCCATTATGATGTCTAAGTTCTAGGTCCTGGTCCATAGAAAATCATGACATTTTAACTCATATAATCCCTAAGTGATATGACCCTTAATTGATATGTAAGTAATTATATCTAGATTCTAGGTAATAAATCCTAATATATTTAATAAAAGGATCAACAAACCACTAATATAAAATCCTATCAAGTACAATTATTGTGTGTCTACCCAATCTTAGTGCAAATCCTAGGCATCACTTGAGGAAATTATATTTAATCCCTAAGAGTATCATAGTAGGGGTTAGAAAAATCATCCAAAAACTCTTATATAATCCTTAAGTATGGAGGAATCTCAGTGAAAAATGGGACTTCCTATAATAGCATCAAACACCATGTAAGTATTAATAACAAGTTACTATGAAGTACCTCTAGGAATCCAAATAATATAATAATCAATCATAAGAGGTTCAAAAGATAGATCCTGAGAAGTACCTCTGGACATCCATTTTATATCACCATATCACAGCATGCCCCATCACTAATTACCATTTTGTACTTATGGAAATCATATCAACATTAATAATAACTGAGTGAAAAAAATATATAAGAGAGAGGGTGGATGAACACCTAAATCCAACACCACTGTATCAATCTTTGGGCAAGCACAAGTTTGGTATATGATATAAGATGAATCCTACTACTGTTTATTCTGAAACTCATATGCACTAGGTCAATGTTGGTCGATTTTTGGGGAACCCACTAGTTCCTGTAGATCAAAACACCAGAGTTGAATCCTTCTTGTAATTGTTTAGGTCTGTATATAAGTGAAGGCATCACTCTTTGGATCCTCTAAATCATTACCATGGTCTAAGGCTAACAAATAATACACTAGGAACTTAGGTCCCATGACATCATAATAAGGGTAGTGTTGCTTAGCTGGCCACATGGTGACATTTCATGATATAAATGGTAAAGAGATAGAAATGTTCAATAGATGACCCATGGACCATAATGGTACTTAAGGTTGGTCTAATCATCCATCTTTGTCCTGACCTACTTGAGGTTTGTCCACCCATTCCTATATAATGGTTAAAACTCCACACTGGGTCAAACCTCACCTCTTAATAGGTCTAGAGACTATTTATTATATCAATGGTCTTTGTCTGTGACATCATGGATAAGGCATGAAACTACCACATAGGGGTTGTTAGTGACCCATGGAATTTATTCTTTATAATCAACAAAAATAATTCAATTAAAAAATTCATTTAAATAGTTATAAACAAGGAAAATATTTCTAATGGACTATCCCATCAATTTTCCAACTACCATAGACATTCATAAATACTAAAGGGAAGGTTTGATAGACCACTAACCTTTTGGACGATTTCAATTTATTTTTCCAAGGGCTATCGGTAGCTACCAAATATCACCCAAGATTATCTAGACATTTTAAGTACTATCTCAAAATGAATTAAACATAATTAATTAATTATAACCACTATAATTATCTAATTAAACATAGCAGTTTATAATTTTTTTAAAAAACTAAATAAAATGGTATAAAGGTCAAGAAATCACTGATTGATCATGTCACACTGGAATCATGATGTAATACTTGTGAGAAACCTGTTATTCATTATCAACCTGAATTAAGGTATATGAACCAATTAATGATTTCAAAAAACCATTAAAATTTAATTTGAATCATTTTATTTTAAAAAACTCATCATGGTGACATACCTCTATGAAACGATATATGGTTAAGTGAAGATGGCCTCCCAGGTTATCCTCTTATAGGGTTAAGAAAAAGCCCTAAAATTGATATCTGATTCCACCATGATCTAGGGTAATTGTTAATAAAATCCCTAATTGGAGAATCAAATCATATATGAGGATAAATAAAATCACAATGAAGACTAACAATGTCAAAGAATTACCACTAGGCATCCAACGTATCTGATGGAATATGATTCTGACCAAGAATAAGGGATAACACCAATGGATGATGGGATAAGGAAGAATGCATGCATGAAGGAGTCTACTAAGTGATATAAGGAGGAAAATATGGTAAAAAACTTCATAGAGGGTAAAAATAACCATTTCCCCATTTTTAAAGGTCCATATGGTTTGCACACATGGTTGGCCAAATAATGCACCATCCATGTGCCTCTACTGTCCATAGTACACCATCTTTCAAGGAAATGATGCATGATTTAAATGACCATGTTCTAATGAAGGGACATGTTTTAAATAAACTATACACACCCAAATGGTTTTACCTAGCTTTTCAGATGGTTTCCCCAATGTGTTCTTGTACAAACTAGGACAGATGGTTATACTATAGTTATTTCAATAACATGCACCCTAAGATGCAATTTTCCAAAACTCTACATATTAGGTCCTAACCACTTAGAATGATCCTAAAACCTCTAATATACTTTCCAATCCTCAAAACATGTCTAATATCAATATTTAGATTCATCCAAATATTTAAATTTCCTTTACAATTCATCAATAAAAAATTGATCTATCTAGTAATTGAAAATTTTAATTCCTTTTGAAATTGACAACTCATAGAAATCAAGATCTTACAACCTTCCCACCTTAACTATTATCTTCCCCAAGAAGTCTTGGTGGCATCAAAATGATCAAATAGACCTACTTGGATCATTAATTTTGTTCAAATGGTTGTGTTGTGCCTTTAAACACCAAACCCATATTCCAAAATCCACTTTATACATAAGGTTATTAACTCTCCATAACATCAGAAATTATTGTAACTACTATATAAACATCAATATGGTTCTTAATCAAGCTTTTCCAACACGATACACAACCTTTTAATAACTTCATTCATAAATCATCCTATATCGCACCCCACTATAGGTTCTTACTTTTAATAGACAATTCCAAGACATAGTCCATTTACCATCAGAATCTCCTAAAGAAATATACCCCTAGTGCCGTAATGAAACCCACATCATATTTCTCAAATAAAATCATCTAATAACACATGGGTATACTACTCTAAAACCTAGATTTCATCTAAAAAGTATAATTCTAATTGACCCATCTCAACCTGGTCACATCTAATTTTCCTTGAAAATCTTTAGATGATCTTTAAACAGCGCCAGTCTCATCCTTATAGTGTGACCAATGAAGTTCCTCATCAACTAAATCCTATAATTTGAGAGAAAAAAAGTCAAACCACCTATATCCGACTATTCTAGAAAATTCTTAGCTTCTGTAGCTGATGCATCACCAAAACATAATTCCACTATTTTAATAGTGTTCGAATGCTAAATAACTATACAATGACTAGCCTTATCATTGAATGAACCCTCTAACATGAGTTTTATATCCTAGCAACCAACATCTTAATTACCACCTTAGGAGAATAATTTTTGTTGAACCAATAAAACAATTTCTTAATTAACATATCCCATAGGATGCCCATTTTAGAACATAAAAAACAACAAGTCTAAGATCCAGCTCACTATTTAGCAATAATGAAAACATCATTCATCACTTGTTGTTTCTTTCCATGAAAATTTACCAAATTTTTCATTGTGATCAAACTCACAATGAGGGTCACCACCCTCAAATGTCTAATGGCACACAACCCACCATATGGATTAAATTCTACCACCCCTCAATCACAAATCCCATGGAGTCCCTTAATCAAACTAGAAAAGTAATTTAATTTTCTTGTGATAATAAAATTTTCTCTTACTTTACTAATGAAAATGTAAAGATATTAAACCTGATCATATATAAAATATATATTCACTAATACTCCATTGATATGTGTGTATCACTCTCCTCAAGCCACACTAACATCAAAATAGGATACACTGGATTTTATTGACCCTAGAAACAACTTCTCCCAACACTACATGTCACTATCCTTCAATGGGTAAACCATACAGGGAACTAAATTCTATTTCCAAGATAGCCCTCATCATTAAGAATGTTTTTTTAATTTACCCAAAGATCCGGGTCACCATGGCCACAAGCATCAGATTCAAAACCAAACATCTATGTCATATACCGATATTCCCACTAAAATTCCATTTTAATCAATTAAATCATAAAATTGGTATGAAAAAAATCACCTTTACAAAGATGGTGTACAAAACCCACACCACCCGATCCATCACCCGACTCAATATTTCATGAGTCACACATTACATGGGCCATGATAACCATTCTATACAAAACATCAATCCAAACTTTCTAGGAGATACTTTTAAAATACTATTAAAAATTTGTAACCTAAGATATGCCATAATTTATTAAACAACAACCCATCAATCAGCACTATTCTGTTCACGAGCAATTACCCATGCTCTACCGATCTTCTAAAAATAACCCCTTAGTCAATAGGGTTAGGCACATAAACAATCCTACTCATCAAATTCAACCATGAAACCCAAGTACCCTAGGTTCAACCTTAAAATACAAAGGCATCAATATTCCTATAACACAAAACTCAAGCACCCCATTTCATTAGTTTCTACATGATTTTATAACCAAGATCATTGCCTAAAAAGGAAGAAACAATTTGGGCCAACCACTCATAATTTTCCTCATTCAAACAAAAAGAAAAATCACTAGGGTCCATTCAAAACTATGGGCATTTAGGTATCCCACCCATCCCTACTAATCAAGGCTCAAGATAAGACCATTAGGCCAACCCACCTATCCCAAAAGGTTAATCCTTTCACCAAGGTTACATTTCATAGGGAATTATCCACATAACCATCTCAATTAATGGCATCTAACATTACTGAAAACACTATATAAAGTTGGTAATGATAACATCGACCTAAGAGTGTCAAAATTGTGAATATTGGCTCAATTATTTTAGTTTGTAATTCATTTTTATAGAGGAAAACAACCTATAATTTGTAATTGGAATCCCATTTAAATGAAACCCATTGAAAACTATTAACTTAAGAAAAGATTTATAATTCCTGATAATTTAATCTCAAAATAACAACATCATCCTACCATAACCTAATCCTATCCAATAATCCTCATAAGGGACTCCTCTATGAAGGTCCATGATATCAAGAAGGAAGATAACGATTTGATCCCCATAACTAATCCATATACGGTAATACCCACACGTGGTTATAGTTTACTATAAATGATTAGGCACCCATAAACATAAAACTAGAATATCTGACTTGATAATCCTAAAAAAAGGTCTGATAAGTAAAATATCATAGCATTCTAAATGGGAAAACACTGTATGTGTTGTTCTAAAACTTTAGTTAGCCACACCTGAAGAAGATACACCCATAGAGGGTCTACTAAAGAGAGATATACTACCAATGTTGACCTATAGGGTATATACACAATATTATATCAAAATATTTTAGTTCTATATCACCTAGACGGTTTAGTTAAGTAGAATACTATTCCAAGCTTGCATGAAAACATTCGACTAGTTGTTACTGAAACTATAAATAATTAAACCTAAGAAATAACACCCTATGAGGGGTCCATTAATCAAGAACGATATACCCCATTGACATACAAGATTCACTGACCCTATTATGCATTAGGAATGATTCATCATCCTCAAGGTTGACTGTCTCACCATAGATCCACATAACCTACCATCAGAAGGGAATATGAATATATTTTAGTCCAACAGAATAGAATTCCATAAAGAACATAAGTTGGAAACCAATAATTAGGTTGTTTTAGACAATTTTAATAGTTTAACTCATCTTTATTAGTAAAATCACACACTAGATAGAATATAACTTGTGTACTCCCCGTGATAAACATGATGCATGAGACGACCCATGCCTTTTCTGTCCAAGAGTCTAGATCAGCTACTGGCATCTCGATAATGAACTGAGAGAAAAAAAATATAATAATTCATTAATCCACATCACTTGTTAATTTATCAAAGTAAAAAATCATAAAGAACTATAACATAAAATATAAATATAATAAGCCCATATCCATGGAATCCTAGAATTCTTACCAGATAAAATGTTATCGATGCACCATCCAGATATCCATATTAGGTTATGAAATATTTCAAATAATTCTATCTACAATATGATAAATAATAAAATAAAAATAAATGGATAAGCTCTGATACCAGTTCTTCACATCCTATCCTGATTCAATCTATGAATAGTTCTGGAACAAGATGGTGATAGTGCGTCAAGTGCACCTCCTCATACACCAGATGTTACAAGCTAGTAGTGAGGGCCTAGGGTGTGATAGTGGGGAGATAGTTCCCTCATATCAAAGTAAGGGAAGTAGTGTAAATAACCAAACATAATTAGTAATAGTAAATACTCTATGTGAAGAAGTGGCAAATATAGAAAGACAATAATAAATTAATTACATTAAAGACCAAAATGGTAATGTCATACATATAACATTGATCACCCACTAAGATGATATCATATGAAAGATAAATTAAAATCAAAATAATGAAAACTATAAGGACCCGCTGCATACATCAAGCCAAATCACATAATATATCTATATTATTAAATTTGAGATATCCTGCTTAGTCAGTACTAGGACTTATCCCTTCTCATGCCTATAACTAAGTGAACATATACTTGGGTACCTTAGTAAAATGGTGTCCTGAGTAGCGTGTGAGTATTAAACTCAGCAGGTCACTGCCAATGTGGCCCCATATATATCCAGTAATATGTACTGTATGTATATGTGTGTTATTCGTTTTTATAAAAAAATAATAAAACCCAAAAATTATAGATAAAATAAATAAAATGGTCATACAAGGCATGCTCATGAAAAGTGCTCAGCCTAGTCAAAAAAATAATAAATAAAATAATAAAATAAATCCATAGTTGATCCTTGGGTTCATGAACCTAAAAAGTTGTAAATATTGTGAAATAGGCATTGAGTTAGATGGTATATAACACAATCCAGGTATAATGCAATCGATCACTAGGTCCATACTCTTAATCGATGAGACCTTCTTTGGACAACATAAAAAAATGTCTCTGAGAATTCTATGTCACCATTGGTAAATACATTTCATAATCCTAGGATCACATTTATTCACCACTAATATCTATATTAATATATTTTAGGTAATAAGTTGATATTTTACAAATATGGAACTGAGCTATATATCATACCACACATGCTATGTTAATCTAGTAGGATGTTTGAGTCCTAAGTCCCTATTCATAGTCAATCATGAAATTGAAACTCATATAATCCCTTAGGAAGATGACCTATAGGTGATCTTTATGGAATGATATCCTTATATTAGGTAAATTATTTATTCTATAAACAACTTAATATCCCACTCCGAGACAAGACTGGGGTGTACAATAATGTTGTGTCCACCAGATCATATGGAACATCTTAGGCATCACTCCATGACTCATCAAAAATCCCCAATAGTTTCACAAGAGGGGTTGAAAAAATACTAATAAACCACCAATATAATTCTTATATAGTAAGTAATGATAGGGAAAAAATTAGACTTCTTACAATGGTATCAAACATCATGTAAGGATTAATATTGAGATCCTAGGAAGTGCCTCCCAGAATCTGTATAAGATTATAGTAAACCATAATAGTCTCAAAATATGGATCCGAAAAAATACCACTTTGTATCCCTATTATATCTCCATATTACATCAATCCCCATCATGGAGTACTTGGAAGTATATCTAGAAATCATAGCACCATTAAAAAGAAAGAGTGAAATCATAAATAAAAGAGTGAGGGTTTCTGCATGCCTAAACCCCCTACCACTACTAAAACCCCTTAGGATTACATGTTTTGTATTATTTCTAAGGTGACACTTTCTTTCATCTCTTACCCAAACCCATGTGCACTAGTTCAAGTTCTAGAATCCATCGAGGCACCCCCTGGACCCCATAGATCAAAACATGAGATATGTATCATACTAGGGATCCTCAAAGTCCATAAAAATAAAATGATTCCCTCTTGGGATCCTTTAAGTCATTACCATAGTCTCAAGTCAACACCCAATTCACTAGTACATCACACCCCATAGTATCGTAATAAGGGTGGCATGTAATATCCATCTACACAGTGTCTTTCCATTATAACAATGGTTAATAGATAGCCCATAGCCCATCTCATCAGTCAAGATCTGTCTAATAATTCAAACCAATCTTGTCCTGCCAATGGTTTTTCCTCATAGACCTATATAAGGGATACCACGCCTTACTAGGTCTAGCCTCACCTCTTATGAGGTTGGGATCAAACTCAGTGTATCAAAGGTATTCATATTGACCATCAGGGACAAGGCATGAAGCTGGAATATAGGGGTTGTTAGTGACCCCTGATGTTCATACCTTATAATTAATGAAATTAATTTAGTTAAATATTTAATTTGAATGATTATAAGTAAAATATATCATCCCCATTGAGGACCTGATGAAATTACATTTAACCCTAAACATTCATAAATACTAAAGGAATTTTATGGAAGACCACCCACCTTTCGAAATATTTCTATTTATTTTTCCAAGAGATGGAAGTAGGGGATATATCTAATACAAATGGTCCAATGTATCTTAGGATAATATTTTCATTCTTTCTAAACCTCATGAAATTCTTTTATTGTGAAATACAAAGAGAAAATTTATCTCTAACATCAAAATATATATCTTTTCAATGATTGCATGTATTTATTTTCTGTTAAATTTTTGTAGATTTCAAATGAGGTTTAATGATTTTAATGTTCTATTTAATCTATAGGATAAGACCGAGTCCCATCAGATTCTTCTCTCTAACTTCATCCCATCTAACTGGAGTAAGACATTGATTCTCATATAGAGACTCATAATCTGTAGTTTTAATGCTAGTATGGTAACTTTCATTAAATGAGAACTCCACTAGGGGAATGTGTTGATTTGAAAATCCTTGGAACTCCATTGAACACGATCTTAGAATACTATCTCATGTTTGAATGGTTCTCTCTAACTGACCATCTATCCGAGGGAGATAAGCTATATTGGAACCTAACTATGTATCCAATTCTTACTAATGGATTCTCTATAACCTCTAGGAAATCCTATGATCTTGATCATATACAATAGAGACTTTCATTCAGTGTGGTCTTACCACATTCTGTGATATTAATGAAATGTGGTTAATTTTTAAATTAATATACTACCACATAGATGGAATTATTTTATTTATATGTCTTTGGGATTCATATGATGAAATCCATGGTTATGTTTTACCAGTTCCATGTAGGTATGGTAAATGGTTGCATCATAACCTTAGAATTATGACATTCAAAGTTGACTTGTTGGCATACCAAGCATCAGGATATAAGTTCTACAATATCAATATTCATGTTATCCCACTAGAATTTTTTCTTCATATCTCTATACATCTTAATTATTATTAGATGAATTGGGAAGGATGATCTATTCACATCATATAGAATTTCCCTTTTCATCCATAGTTTTTATGGGAAACATATCCAAGTTCCAAACCATATAAATCCATATTTAGAAAAGATGAACTTTATAATATTAACTATATTTATTAATAACACCTCATGATCTTTCCAGGTCTCCTTGATCCTCTCAAGAATGGATGGTTAAGAATTTATTTAATAAAGTTAAGATGAATATCCTTTTATTATTCTCATGCCTATCCATTTAATTCCAAACAAGTTTGGATCCCTTTTAATCATCATCATGGATATGGTTGTGGGATCCTTTACACATAGATATACTTAAACATTATTCATCTTCCCCAGATGATAATGAAATGAAAGATCCTAATCATTGATCATATATAATCACTTTCAATGGAACATATTGAGCACCTTTTGGGTGAATATATTCTTTAGGATCTTATGATCTATATATATGTCACACTTTTCTTTGTAGAGGTAATGTCAGAAAATATTAAATGAAAACATCACTACATAAAATTATAGATCATACTTTGGTTACTTATACTCACAAATGTTTAATTAGCAGGAGGTATTGGTGATCATTTAGTCAATGTACATGAGTACACAACCCAATCTCATTTTATAAACATAAATTTAGATCTCAAATCTTTCTTCAATGGTGGCTAATAAGAGTGCAGGTTTAGTGATTAACCTCATACTTATATCTTTAAATATCTCCTTATAATTATAAGTCTATATAAGGTATAATCCCTTCAATTTTATCATATTTAGAGGCCTTTAAAATCACAAGAAGTTTCTCACAAATTTATAATAGTACCCAGGTATTCCATGGAAAATAATACATTCCATAATAAATGTTGGTATGATCCATCTATAAATATCCAATAAATTTGAAGGATATATATGTATCCATTTTCATGAAATAAAATTCCCAATTAATGTTACTTGATCCATTAAAAATATGGATTTTTTGTATTTTCATATATATTTTCTTTTTTCAAAGTCCTCAGTACAATATTCAAATACTTCTCATATTTCTGTTATCTTTTTTAGTATATAAGAATATAATTTATGAATACTACCAAAAATCTGTCGATTTAATCCATAAATATTATATTCATCAAGTTTATAAAGATATTTTGAGAATTAGTGAGTCCAGATGGAATCAATATGAACTCATAGTAAATGTACCTTGTATAAAAACCACTCTTGGAGGTATCCTACATCTTCACATTTACATGATAATATACTGATAAAAGATCCACATTATAGAAGTACTGGGCTCTACATAGATGATTGAATAAGTCATCAATCTATTGTAGAGGATAATTTTTTTATCTTGATATTTTCAAGCTTGGGATAATAAATACAGAGGTGCATTAACCCATCCTTTATCTTTATGAAAAGAACTTGTGTACCCCACTTAGAAGCACTTTGGAATATAATTAATTTATCAAGTTTCTCATACAATTTTTTCCTTGGATCCTCATGTTCAATAATGACAATTATATATGGAGTCTTCAATATTGGAAAACCCCATGGTATATGTTTTATAGATAAATCAACCTCTCATATATGAGGATGACTAGAAAATACTTTAGTAAACACATCAGTGAATTCTATTATAATGAGAATGTCATCAAAGATGATATTTTCCTTAGTGTCAATAATTTAAGAAATATATATTTTTTCATAAGGAAATACTATCCATTCATGATATGATGATTTCAAATAAGATTCATCCTCTCCCTTTAAAATGTATAAAATAAGATGGCGATTTTCGATATAGGGGGTGATTTACTTCTCATGAATATTTATTTTTGATCTTTATAAGTATACCCAATATATACCTATAATATAATAAAATTCTACTAAAGGGATAATCACATGGTTATTTTAAAAATTTAGCCAATTTTTTCGAATGTGGATTATTTATGTACTTGGGACATAATAATTGACCAAATTTTTATCTCCAATGATAAATATAATTCCATGATTTGATGCGGTGAATAATTAGTTCTACCAAAAATTAATGATATTAAATAATGAGTAAAACTATAGTGACATAGGATAAATTAAGTTAATGAATCTGTGATATGTCTACCATTATCTATTTGATTCTGGTTCTAATCATTTACTTCATTCAAAAAAGACATTGGGATGATAATTTTAAAACTATTAATCACATGAAAGGAAAACTGGAAATTTTTAATTGATATCTCATAAATTTCATATATTCTATAATGTATGAATTTATATGCTTCAATCTAAGCTATCCATGATCTATTTCTAAACATAAAATTTCATTTGTGTTTTATTCCCATTATAATGGTTCATAAAGAGCTTGTGAACATACAAAAGAATATACCCTAGGAGTTTAAAATTAGGTGTGAATAAAGGACTCTTTGTTGTGCACCATGTGATGGTTGAGTCAAGCCCAATGTTCCCTTTTCAAGGTTATTGGCCATATATATAACTATGTCATAGCCACATCCACTTGTAATATCTCGACATAGATATATTTTCTTGTAAACCACTTAGTTTATACATTACCAAAATTTCGGTATGTTTTACTATATCTATTCTTATCCCTTTGTCTTTCACTAGGGTTTTCTAATCCTAGTCACCAAAAGTAACCAGAATTTTCTATGTTATTAACTATGAAAACCCATATATTGTATTCAATATATTTTGTGATTAATTACATAAAGATACACATAATATAATCCTAGAAGACAATGAGACATAGTGTACTAGGTGAATTATGTATATAGAGCATTAACTTGAAACATGGATACAAAAAAATTATTTAAGAACTCTGCAACTTGTGCTTAATTCTCTATTACCTTTTAAAACTTCATGGGATAAACTGGGAGTGTATATAACATAGGGGAGAGCTATAAATCCCAGGAAGTGAATAATAAAAGAATAGAATAAGTTAAAGTAGTACATGAGAGTTAAGAATCTTATTAAGTTAATATAATATGTGTTATAATCATAAACTCAATCATCAAAGCATGATATAAGATAAAAAATAAATACAACATGGGAATCTAGAAACAACATAAAATATAACATCCTATAATTAAGTTATGGATAACCACCAAGAAATCATAACATATTATGATTAAGATAAAATACCTTGTACCATACATGGTATCTTATGGGATATGTTTTTACCCAATTCATTATAGGAATATATAATTTCAGGCACACCTGTCACATTCTTATCATGTACATTAATGAGTGTTCCACCTAGTTTATACAAAAAAACATCGTAAAACATATTTTATGACATGATTAAGTAGTTTTTTTACATAATTCTATCTTTAAAATAAATAAATGATAGGTACATTTAGGTGAATACATTTTAGTTGAAATGGGGTTGATTTTTTCACTACACAAATGGTTGGAATGGAAAATTAAAGGATAATGTTTCCAGAATAATAAAGGAACATAAAGATTAATATATGGGTTTAGTGAGAGTTAAAGAGGTCTCTAATAAATTTTACATAATAATTAAGGTTATAGTGATGTGGAAATATATTTTACTACATGATCAATTTGAAATAAAAATCATAATTCAAAAAGTTTCTTGAATAAGGATAAGAATGAGAGGATCCATTAGCATGATATGGTGCTTTAAAAAGATTGGGAGGAGCTTATTAAGAGCTTGTGGAAACCTTTTTATGGGTATATATATATTTATATTCATATTAAATTCAATATAAAAGGGTTATATGTAAAGATTAATGGGAAGTTGGGTGGGTTTTTTATAGAAAAATATAGGTCAATTTTACATTAATTTCTAAACATAGGCCTTAGACTCCATATAAAAAAAATCAAAACCAAAATCCTTACCATGGGTTTAGAACAAGATTTTTGTAAAATTGGAATTTGTTTATGTATTTTATAAATCTAATAAACTAAATATTTAAAATAATACCCTTGGTGATGTGGAAGTGATTCATGTTATTAAAGAATTAATGTTAAAACCTTAAAATATAATGTAGGTTTTAGAGGATTCATTAAGGGTTTATAAAATTAGAAAATAACATAAATAAAATATTATTTTAAATTAGAAACATAATTTTGGCCATGGATAGTATTTATAGTACTTATTAAATCACTTTTTGGCTTTTATGATGTCATAATACCTACCGTGTATTTATTCCGTATTAATTTTTTATCCAATAATTTGACAATCTCAGAAAATTATAAAAAAAATCACTATTGGATAATTTAAATGAGATGATTTCCAAAAATATATTTATTTTCTCAAAATAATTCTATAAATATTAATATTTACACTTTTATGTCAAAAATATCAATTTATTTAAAAATATGACTTTTACGATGATAATAGTTTCAAACACTTATAAAAACAACTCTTTATTTAATAATATTATAATATGATTTATATTAATATTAATATTATTTAATAGGAATATTTTATTAAAAAAATTATTTAATATATTATTTAATTAATCAAAATAGTTTCTTTATTAAAACAATATTTTTCCCAAAAAAATATTTGAGCTTTATCATATCAAAATATATTTTTTTATGAAATTTATTATTTAATCATTTATAAAATAATACAATGGGATAAATATAATGATTTTTTTATTAAAAATAAAAATATATTAATTCACATTATTAGGGTCTGTATATATAATCCCTTATTACATCAGTTATTCCTAAAAGGTAAGGTGTGCAATTATGACACTTTCTTGGGGTAGTTTAGAAAGCATAGGTTTGGTCATGGTGTTAATAAGATTGAAAATCTCCCATAAATAGTTGCAATCATGATTTGTTTAATGAATATTAGTTTGGGATTGGTCAACGTAAAATCCCAATGATGCCATCTTCCTTGGATATTTTGATAAATGATATTTATAGGGTATGATCATATTCGTTGAGGACATCACTTTTTTCATACATGTTAGTTTTATTTTATCATAACAGTAAATATATAATAATATAATGGTCATTATACCATGGCTATATTATCAACGGATATGATACTTGATGATATTTTGAATCATATATCATATAACTTATAACAGTTCAAAATGAACAATTGGTGCATGTGTTTTATATGAATACATTACTTGATAATTAATTTATCATTTAAAAAGGAAATTTAATTTATAATAGATAGGGTCATTAACAATGTGGTTTTCCAATTTAAACCTTGTTTGACATGCACTATTTCAGAATTTTCCATTTAAAATATTATTATTATGAAATGATTGATGATCATGCTTAGATATGAAAGGGGATACTTATTTTGAGATAGTTAGAGGTGTAAATAGATTTTATTTTTATATTATATTGATAAATGTGATGAGAATTATATTTTTTTCTTAAATAAAAATGTTTGAATGTTAGAGAGTATTTGGATAAAAGAGTGGAATATTTATGTGTTATACACTAGTTATCTCACACAATAACTAAAATCTTCTATTTATATAGTTGACTCATGATATAGAATCTCCCATAATGAGTTATGTATGGGTATTTTTGGTGGTGTGTATATTTGTTTAAGAAACAACGTAAGCTGACAGTTTGACAAGAGTTATGATAATTCCTAAAACCTCCTCCCTTCAGAACCTATTTAGTTTCCCATGTTCCCTAATCATTATTAATTTTTCAATTAAGGGTATTTTTTGAAATTTTATCCCCTTATTTAATCATATTATTTGGAACCATTTTCCCACATAAAATCATTATATTTCTCCTTCACTGACTAATTTTTCCATATTTATTATTACTAAATTAATTTTATGATTTAGTTTATGTTAATTGTTTTTTATAAAATTTGGGTTCTAAGATTTATTTTTAGAAATGAA
Organism: Viscum album; assembly: GCA_963277665.1. Classification (NCBI taxonomy): domain Eukaryota; kingdom Viridiplantae; phylum Streptophyta; class Magnoliopsida; order Santalales; family Viscaceae; genus Viscum; species Viscum album. The sequence continues at coordinate 2,052,601,526 of OY728150.1, read as the reverse complement.
AAATTGTATTTTAGCTAAATATATGTTTTTATAAAAAATTAGTGGTATTCCTTTCTTGGTTTATAAATGAGATTTTTAAAGGTGTATATTTTGTTTTAATTTCAAATGGATTTTGATCGGAAAGATGTAATTTTAAAAGTAAATAGTGGTTGTTTGTTTTATCATGGGAACTTTCATGGTAAATCATATTTGCTTGAAATTAATTTCAAAAAATAATTATTGAATTTTCCTTTGAAAGGAGTTATAAATAATACCCATTGATATCCTACTAAAAATGTTTATCTCATACCCTATATACACCACTTGTTGAATGAAACTCTTATGTTTTATTTTAGGAGATGAGTTTATGCCTCTTATCATTCACTATATGGTTGTCCCATTAGAGGCAGTATTGGGTGGTGGTTGGTGTTAATTAGTCACATGGAGTTGGTTTTGTTGGTTTATGTTTTCTTATGGTTTATTTATTGGATGATATGTATCCACCATATAATTATGGTGTATTTATATTTCCATTGGGTTTTTTGAACTCAATATATTTTAATTTATTAAAGTGAATTTCAAATTATTATCTCAGTGATTTTTAATTTTTATATACAAGAGTTCAATCAAACATATTTTTGGAGGCGTTCATTACTTTACTATTATGTTATGTTTATTTTTTATTAAAGGGTTTTAAATGTATTGATGTACCATATTATATTCACAGTAATTTTTTGTTCATTGTTTATTATTGATTGAGGGAGACCAGTCCTAAAATAACATTCCTTTATTCCCAAACACTAGTAAAATCCCATGGGGGTTGGGAACACCCTTCAGGGCTAGTGGTGAATCTAGTAGGTTCATCCCAGTCTAGTTTGTTACATTTTTAGTATCATACCATTGAAACATTCCTCTAGTTATGAATAATTTTTATATTGATTTACTTAATTGCCCATTTCGTTAGCATTTCTACTTCCAAGTTTCATTTTTCTAATTGATGTTTTTTGGAGAGAAGTTACTTTAAATGGATTTTTATAAAAATTATTTTTGAAATGGTTTTTGAAATGTATTATTTGAAGGATATTTTATTTAATAAATAATTAATTTTTCTTCAATCTTTTTTTTTGGATTTCTAAATATATTTTTTTTCTGGTAATTTTTATTCACTTATTTTTATGGATGAAATAAAAACCTAATTTTTAAATATCATATCTAAAACATGGGTATTTATAATGTTTATAAAAAGGAAATACATAGAATAAATGGAGAAATAATATTAGTATGTTAGCTCACGCACTATATGCACAACTTGTAAAATCCTAGGTAAATGAAGAATAAGATATTTTCATATTAATTAATATTTGTGATTTAAATATTAATTTTACTTCAAAGGGGTTTCTATGTTTGAGAGTGTACCCGATATGCAACAATGAGTTTCTTTGAAATCTTACATTGCACACTAATAATATAATAATATTATTTTAAATAGTAGTTAACTCCTTGTCGTTGTATTGGTGAGAATTAAAAAATCTAACAACAATATGATTATAAATTATTGTTAAATTTATTTACATTTATCAAATAAAAAGTTAGAGGCTTAAAATGTGAATGAATCTAATTTTAAGCATAATTTACATTAAAAGGCCGATTTATTGCCTTTTAATGGATAACCCTCGTTAAATCCAGTTTTGGTCACTTTAAAAAATAATATTTGACCAAATAAAATCTTTCTTCATAATTAGGACATCAAAATTTACTTTGCTTATATTTTTGGAATTTTTCTGATAAAGTTCATTTTTTATTGAATAGTGAAAATATTGTATTTTAATTCAAAACTATGTTTTAATATAATTTATTTATATGGTTATATTATATTTTTAATTGGTTTTAAAGTGAAATTAGAATATTTATTTACCATTTAATCCAATTTTGGCCATTGGAAGCAATTTCACTTTGAAATTGGTCTTAATCAATAGTCCATCTTTTGATAGTTATTAATTCTGAAAAACACATTTTTTGTTTTGACAGCGGGAATTAATTTTGAATTAATTTCTACCACTTCTGTGTTTTAAATTTGGAAAAATGGATTCTATATTTAGAATCAGGAGGTCCAAATTGTGTAAATAATATGCTTTTATTTTTAGTCATTTTAAATATTTACTTGAGTAAATACTTTATTTACCGTGGTTAAAGGGTAAATCAGGTAAATAAGGGTAAGAAAATATTATTATAATAATATAAAATTACCCTTAAAGGCGTCCTAATACTGTTGGTTGAGTCATTTACGACCATGAGCATCTTTGGGTCGATTTTAGGACCCTATTGAGCCACTTGGGAGTGATAATGACTATTTAAATTAATTAATTTAGAGTAAAGACAAAAATGACATAAAAAAATATCTCTTTGTAAATTATTTTTTACATGGTGTTATATAAGTAATTTTTTATACTATATATATTAATTGGAAAGAAAAAAATATTTCCTTCATCATGGTATTTATTTATTATTTTTAGACAACAAATACATTAATTATTTTATGACATAATAATGATGCAGTGTTTACCTCATTAATAAATCATTTAAATAAATAAGATTATAATGATTAAAATATTATACAAAACATGTCCAATTATTATTCGATGATTTTATTTCGAATATGAGTCATCTTATCTTCCTCTTTAATTATTTTAGTACCTTTTGAAACCGAATATCATTATAAAATAAAATAATATTTTCTCACTTTCCTAAAGAGCCCCTCCTCTCACTTATAAAAGGAGACCAATTCTAACCAATTATTCACACCTGTAAAGATTTTTTTCTCATCCAAAATATGCCCAATTAATCCCCATACAACCCTCTACTCCTCATAGAAACATTACCTATGTCAGAAGACACTTCAAGAAGTCCTTTTGGTTCAAACCAAAGGAAGTTACCCAAATTAAAGGTAACGATTTCTATGAAATTGTTTTCTTTTATTTTAATTCTCCAACCCCTAAACTCTTTTTATTCCATTATTTTGTAACAAAAACAGTACCCTCAATATACTAGGAATTTTTTATGATAATTATTATAACTACACTTACACACACCTCCATCTAATGGATGAAGAACATAATGTTTCTGTGGATGGAAAACTAACGCCTCACGAAACGATGATTGTTCGATTATCTAATACCGCCTCTCATGGTGGCCATTATGATGGAACTATATTTATATATGATATATATTATGTTTATGTTTTCTTTATAATTCTGTAATTTCCATTTATAGCATTCCATTATGGTTTCCATTATGGTTAAACACAATAATCTCATTAGAGTAAGTGCGGACTACCGCCCCCTCAAAGTGATATGACTCGTTAATGCCATATGTGGGACATATAAAGGATGGAGTTAATGATATTATATATGATATTATATGTGAAATTATACTAGAATTATAATATATATATGTAGTATTATGTTTTAAATCCATTAAAATAGGAAATATATTTAAAAGTAGTGTTCATGCGTACGTACGACTTACCGTCTCCATGAACAGTGCATTTCATTTCTTATCTCCAAATGTTATGTACTATTATAAATACATGTATATATTGTATATATATTATATATATGATATCTAAATCTTTAATATATTTCTGGATATAATGTACTATTGACCACATGGACAACCTGTAAATATAAGGTGTTCATTTTTGATTGAAGTACCAAATATCGACAAAATGAACGTCATTAACTTAAATGATTACATAATGTTTATAAAATTGTAATAATTGATATAGAAGAACTAATAAACTTGAAAAAGGTTCTTAATCAGGTATATATTAAGTTAAGTTTATTATTTATAAGATTAAAGAACGAACGGGTCAAGTCAAACACGAGGTAAGGGAACTTCTTAACCCAATTCCCATTCTTTGGGTTGATTATCTCTTTCCAGTTTATGTCATTCTTTGATTATGTGACAAATGAAGTTTTATGTATTTATACTTGCTTTATGTTTTATGATATTGAATATACATAATCGATCTATTTTATTTTCAAAATGATCTTTTTAAGGGAATTCACCTCAATCTCCTTTCATTGAGGCATATTTTATTTTAATACACGATTTCCTTTTACACGCTGTATAAACACCTTTGAATTTTCATTTAATTCAAAGGGAATATTTTTATAGGAAGCGTTTTACTAAATGAAAAAAATGAATGTTTTTTTATGTAAGTGGTGACAATGACCTTTTCGCCACTGTGATTATTATTTCATCTATGGCTTCCTTAACAAGACGTAATGTTTTATAAGGAAAAATAAATACCATATACACATTTTACGTATTTTGGTATTGAAAATGATTTTGAGAATATATTTATTATTTCAATATCTTGAAATGATAATTTGTTATTATAATGTGGAAATGTTATCTTTCTTTTAAGATTATGTTATGTGTCATGATCATGTTATGGTTCATGGGCATTATTTATGTATACGGGTGGTTTTGTGATAAACCTAGGGTGGGTGAGCCCAAGATAGCTCTCTAATGCATTGGGTATCGTGACAGAGGTAAACATGAATGTTTCTTCCAAGTTATTTAGGGAATATAATTTAATGGGTATTCCAAAGTAACTCCCTTTTTAGCCATGATAGCTACAATGTAAGTGTGATATAGATTCCAAAAGTTACCTTTATGATTTATGTTTTCTATGTGTTATTCATAAAATCTTATGATTTCATGAGGTAAGTAAAAGAGTTCATTTTTTTGTATGTATTTATGAACAAATGTTTTCTTTCTTTGTTTTATAACCCTTACTGAGCTTTTTATTCTCATCCCATGTTTTGAAATGTTTTCACAGGACTTAATGATGAATAGGGTCAAGGATGGGATCAAGGAAAAGTCGTGCTGTCTAAAACCTGAAACTAGACATGACTCTTTTTTTCAAGAGTTTTTATTGTATGGAAAAATTGATACTGGGTAGAATTGTCTACATGTAATATTCATGTTGTTATGTAAATGTAATGCTCTTATTCTCTAAAACTTGAAACCAGAAAAGATCATCAATGTGAAATATTATTTTAATCCAATATTATGTAATGTTTAAGGTCGGGTCCTTATAGTTGGTATCAAAGGTCGGTTTAGATAACTTTAAGAGTTTGGGTATTATTAAATTAATATCTATAAAGTAATTTATGTTAATATTTAAATCATATAGCATTTCCATATTACCATGTTCATTCACCTAAGAAATTTATGTGTTCAGAATGGTTTTCCATAGAAGAAATATGGAAGCTATGTTGGGACGACATCAGGAGGAAGACAACCTTCCAAATCAACAACCTGAGATGGTCGGAATCAGAACTGAACAGTTTGTTATAGTTATGGCACTGTTGACTCAGGCTATTAATGGTGGTGGTATCCATGTATGAGATCAGCCAGATCAACCATAGAGGAACATGTCATTAGTGGAGCATTTCACGAGGCAACATCCCCCATCATTCAGAGGATCATCTGACCCGGTTCTATTTGAAGGGTGGATAAAATCACTGGATAAGATTTTTGATGTCATGGGTTGTTCAGAACATCAAAAGGTTAGTCTCTCTATTTACCATTTTGAAGGTGAAGCCGATCAGTGGTGGTCGATAGTGAAAAATATCCGGGATAGTGAGGAGATTGATGCTCTTGATTGGGATGAGTTCAAAGGTATGTTTCCTGAGAAATATTTTCCTAAGGTGGTTCATCATAGGATGGAAAAACAATTCCGAGAATTGAGGTAGGAGGAAGACTCAATGGCTGCTTGTGATGACAAATTCACTCGACTGGCAAGGTATGCTCCGAATTTCCCAAGAGATCTTGATAGTAAAATCATCTGTTTTTACTCAGGATTAAAGCCAAAGTATCGAATGTATTGATCTTTTTGTGAGTTCAAAAGTTATGAAAAACTTCTTCGTTGTTCGGATAAGGTGGAAATGGAATTTTCTGATGATCATGTATTCTTTGACAAACAACAAAATAAGAGGTCAAGGTGGCAGGTGAAAGGGAATAACTCTTCAAAAAATTATGATGGTAAGAAGCTTATGTTTACAGTTTGTGAAAATTGTTGTAAAAAGCTTGCTGGGGAATGTCTTTTGAATTCTAGTAAGTGCTACCAATGTTGTAAAATGGGACATAGGGCTTGTAATTGCACTGAAAAAGATCAGGGTAATGGTAAGAAAAAATATGATTTACAGTCAGTAAAATGTTGTAAGTGTAATGAAATGGGTTATTAATAAATGAGTGTCCAACAAAGAACTCAACCGAAGGAAAGCAGCCAGACTACAAGCAGAAACGGGTGGTGAAATCTTTTGCAACTACTTCAGTAGATGTTGGTCCATCAAATGAAGTTGTATCAGGTACACTATTTGTTTGTTCAGATTATTCCAATGTGTTTTTTGATTCATGGTCTACACACTCTTTCATTTCTGAAATGTTTTCTAGTAAATTTGGAATTCTATCTGAAGATATGAATACAGAACTTACGGTAAAAACACCTAGAGGAAATTTTGATACAAAAATAACAAATAAGAACATTCATGTCCTTGTGTGCGGAAAGAATCTACTTGCAAACCTTATTGTTTTTTCTCTAGTATAGTTTGATGTTATTTTGGGTATGGATTGGATTTCTTTTTATAAATATAATATTGACTGCAGAGCTAAAGAGGTTTCTTTTCAGAATGATTTTTAGTTTGTATACAAAAATTAACCCTTGCTTTTGATAACATATCAGGAATCTGAGATACTAGTAAAAGATGGAAATGAATGTTACCTTACATATATTGTTGAAAATAAAGGAACTATTTATATTAATGATATTCCAGTGGTAAATGAGTACCTTGATGTTTTTCTTGATGAGTTTACTGGAATTATACCTGATCAGGAAGTAGAATTTACTATTGACTTAGTTCCTGATGCTACGAAAAATTCAAAACCCCCTTATCGAATGGCTCAAATTGAACTTTTAGAGTTAAAGAGGCAACTACATGAGCTATCAGATAAAGGTTTCATTTGACCTAGCACATCACCATGAGGTGCCCCTGTATTGTTTGTTAAAATGAAATATGGTTCCATGAGACTTTGCATTGATTATAGAGCATTGAATAACATCACTGTTAAGAATATGTATCCTTTGCCTCATATCGATGATTTGTTTGATCAGCTCCAGGGAGCTAAGTATTTTTTGAAGATTGATTTGTGGTCGGGGTAGAATTAGTTGAAATTAAAGGAAGCAGACATTCTGAAGACTGCGTTTCATACTAGATATGGCCATTATGAATTTATAGTTATGCCTTTTGGGTTAAACAATGCACATACTGTATTCATGGATCTTATGAATAGAATATTCCATGAGTTCTTGGATAATTTTGTGGTTGTGTTTATTGAAGATATTTTGGTGTTTACTAAAAGTAAATAGGAGCATGAAATTCATTTAATAGTTGTCTTGCAAACCTTAAAAAAAACTGTTTGGGAAACTCAGTAAGTGTGAGTTTTGGTAACAACAAATTTCTTTCCTTGGTCACATTTTTTAAAAAAAATGGCATAACTGTTGATCCTTCTAAAACAAAAGTTGTTAAAGAATGGTCAAAACCCACAAATATAACTGATATTTTTATTTTTCTTGGTTTGGCAGGTTATTACCGGAGGTTTGTTGAAAATTTTGCATGGTTATCTAGTCTAATTACTAAGTTAACTTGAAAATGTGTTAAGTTCATCTGGAAATATTAATGTGATGATTGTTTTTAGGAATTGAAAAAAATATTGGTGAATGCTCTAGTTTGGGAACTGAAATCTAGAAATAGTGAGTTTATTATCTACAATGATGATTTGTTGATAGGAATAGGTTGTTTCCTAATGCAGATTGATCAGGTAATTGCTTATGCTTCAGGTTAGTTGAAACCTCATGAGTAAAATTACCCTACACATGATTTGGAATTAGCTGTTGTTGTTTTTGCTTAAAAAATTTGGAGGCAACATTTTTATGGATTGAAGTGTGAAATATATACTGATCACAAATTTTTGAAGTATATATTCACTCAAAAATAATTGAACATGAGATAGAGGAGACAGTTGGAATTAATCAAGGATTATGATTGCAAGATCCATTACCATCTGGGAAAAGCAAATAAAGTGGATCATGCTTTGAGTCAAAAAAGTAATGCTTCATTAACCATACTACGTTCAGAACGAGATCCTTTGGTTTTTGATTTGATTAATTATGGCATAAAAGTCGTTGGTGCAAGAAATTATTCTGTTTTGTTTTAGGTGTTAGTGAGATCATCTCTATCAGACAGAATAAAGCAAGCACATAATGAAGATTGTGAGTTACAGAAAAAGGTAGAGTTGGTTCAGAAGGGTAAGTTTCCTAAATTTCACATTGATAATGATTGTGTTTTGAGATTTGGAAAGAGATTACGTGTACATTGTGATTCACAATTGAAGAATGAGTTGTTATGTGAAGCTCATAGTTCTACGTTTTCAGTTCATCCTAGGAGTACTAAGATGTATAGAGATATTTTGGAGTATTACAGATGGGATGGAATGAAAAGAGATATTGCTAATTTTACTGTGAAGTGTTTGACTTGTCACCAGGTTAAAGCAGAGGGATAGTTACCGAAAGGGATGCTTCAGCCTCTATCGGTGCCAGAGTGGAAATGGGAAAATATATCCATGGACTTCGTTGTGGGATTACCAAAGACATCTCGAGGTAATAATGAAATATGGGTTATTGTTGATCGATTGACTAAATCTGCTCATTTCTTTCCTATTTGAGATACTTTCTCTCTATCAAATTGCTCGATTGTATGTTAAAGAGATATTCAGGTTGCATGGAGTTCCCCTCCCCATTGTATCTGATCTTGATATCAGGTTTACTTTTATCTTTTAGAAAGGCCTTCAGAAGTTGTTTGGTACTGAATTAAATTTTAGTACAGCTTTTCACCATCAATTAGATGGAAAGTTAGAATGAACAATTCAGACCTTGGAGGATGTTCTATGTGCTTGGTCACTAGATTATTAGGGAAGTTGGGACCAACATCTTTCTTTGGTTGAATTTTTATATAATAAAAGTTTTCATTCCAGTATACATATGGCTCCATTTGAGGCATTATATGGAAAGCGTTGTCGAACTCTAGATTTTTGGGATGAAGTAGGTGAAATGAAGCTGATGGGACTAGAATTGGTAGAAGAGATGGAAGAGAAAGTTCAGTTGATTTAGAAGCACATGAGAACAGATCAGAGTAGACAGAAAAGTTATGCAGATAACCATAGGAAGGATCTTTCTTTTGAGGTAGGTGATCATGTATTTCTTAATGTTTCTCTATGGAAAAGTATGATGCGTTTTAGTAAGAAGGGAAAGTTGAGTCTGTGGTTCATTGGACCTTATGAAATTTAGAAAAAAGTTGGATCAGTTGTATACATAGTGGATTTACCTCCAAGTTTATCCCAGGTACACAATGTTTTTCATGTTTCGGTGTACAGAAAGTATATACCAGATCCATCTCATGTTTTGAGCCCAGAAGTAGTTCAGTTGGAAGAGAATCACTCTTATGAAGAACAACCAGTCAGGATTATTGACCGTAGAGAGTAAGTGTTTCAGAATAAGGTAATTCACCAGGTAAAGGTTTTGTGGAAAAACTATATGGTTTAAGAGGCAACGTGGGAATCTGAAAATGCTATGAGGGATAAATACCCCCACTAATTTTGATAAGTAAATAAGAATTGCGAGGATGCAATTTCCAAAAGAGGGGAAGGATGTAACATCCCATGTAAATTAAGAATAATAGATTTTCATATTTATTAACATTTGTGAATTAAATATTAATTTTACATTAAAGGGGTTTCTATATTCGATAGCGTACCTGAAACACAACAATGAGTTTCTTTGAAATCTTACGTTGCACACAAATAATATAACATTATTATTTTAAATAGTAGTTAACTCCTAGCCGTTGTATTGGCGGGAATGAAAAAATCTAACTACAATATGATTATACATGATTGTTAAATGTATTTACATTTATCCAATAAAAATTTACAGGCTTAAAATGTGTATGAATCTAATTTTAAGCATAATTTACATTAAAAGGCCGATTTATTTCCTTTTAATAGAAAACCATCTTTTAATCTAGTTTTGGTCACTTTAATACATTATATTTTACCAAATAAAATCCTTCTTTAGAATGGGGACTTCATAATTAACTGTGTGTAAATTTTTGGAATTATTCTGATAGAGTTCATTTTTAATTGAATAATGAAAATATTGTATTTTATTTCAAAACTATGTTTTAATAAAATTTATTTATATGGTTAGATTACCTTTTAAATTTGTTTTAAAGTTTTATTAGAATATATTTCTACCATTTAATCCTATTTTGGTCATTGGAAACAATTTCACTTTGAAATTGGACTTAATCAACAGTCCATCTTTTGATAGTTATTAATTCGTAAAAACACGCGTTTTGTTTTGGCAGCGGGAATTAATTTTAAATTAATTTCTGCAACTTCTGTGTTTTTAATTTGGGAAAATTTTTTCCATATTTGGAATCAGGAGGTCCAAATTGTTTAAATAGGTATCTTTTATTTTTATACATTTTAAATATTTACTTAAGTAAATATTTTATTTACCGTGGTTAAAGGGTAAATCAGGTAAATAAGGGTAAAAAAATAATATTATAATAATATTAAATTACTATTAAATATGTCTTAATCCTATTGGTTGAGTCATTTACGACCATGGGAATGTTTGGGTCTATTTTAGGACACCATTGAGCCACATGGGAGTGATAATGACAATTTAGATTAATTAATTTAGAGTAGACAAAAATGATATAAACAAATATCTCTTTGTAAATTAATTTTTACATGGTGTTATATAAGTTATTTTTTCAACTATTAATATTCATTGGAAATATAAAAATATTTCCTACATCATTGTATTTTTTTATAATTTTTAGACAATAAATAAATTAAAATATTTATGACATAATTATGATGTAGTGTTTACCTCATTAATAAATCATTTAAATAAATAAGATTATAATGATTAAAATATTATCCAAAACTTGTCCAATTATAATTGGATGATTTTATTTCTAATATGAGTCATCTTATCCTAACATTTAATGATTTTTGGAGCTTTTGAAACCAAAAATAATTATATAATAAAATAATATTTTCACACTTTCCTAAAGAGCCCCTCCTCTTTCTTATTAAAGGAGACCAATTATAACCAACTCTTCACATCTATCAAGCCTTTTGTCTCATACAAACTCTACCAAATTAAGTTCCCTACATTCCTCTCCTCCTATTAGAAGCCTTACCTTAGGCAGAAGGCACTTCAAGAAGTCCTTTTGGTTCAAACCAAAGGAAGTTACCCAAATTAAAGGTAACAATTTCTCTTAAAATTTTTTCTTTTATTTTACTTCTCCAACCCATAAACTCTTTTTATTAATTTATTTTGTAACAACACCAGTATTATAAATATACTGGGACTTTTTTATGGTAAGGATTAGATCTACACTTACAGACACCTCTATCTAATGGATGAATAACCTAATGTTTCTGTGGATGACAAACTAACGCCTCACGAAACGATGATTGTTCGATTATCTCCTACCACCTGTCATGGTGGAAATTATGATGACACTGTATTTATATTTGATATATATTATGTTTTTGATTTATTTATGATTCTATAATTTCCATTTATATCATGCCTTTATGGTTTCCATTATGGGTAAACGTGATAATCTCATTAGAAGAAGTGTAGACTACCACCCCCTCAAAGTTATATGACTCGTTAATTCCATATGTGGGACATATAAAAGAAGGAGTTAATGATATTATATATGATATTATATGTGAAATTATACTAGAATTATAATATATCTATGTATCATTATGTTTTAATTCCACTAAAATAAGAAATAGAAATGAAAGTAGCGTTCACGCGTATGTACGACTTACCATCTCCATGAACGGTGCATTTCATTTCTTACCTCCAAATGTTATGTTCTATTATAAATACATGTATATACTGGATATATATGATATCAAAATTATTAATATCTTTCTGGATATAATGTACTATTGAACACATGGACAACCTTTAAATATAAGGTGTTCATTTTTGACTCAAGTACCAAATATCGACAAAATGAACGTTATTAACTTAAATGATTACATAATGTTTATAACAAGGTAATAATTGATATAAAATAACTAATAAACTTGAAAAATTTTATTAATAAAGTAGAAATTAACTTAAGTTTATTATTCAGGAGATTAAAAAACGAACGTGTCAAGTCAAACATGAGGTAAGGGAACTTCTTAAACCAATTCCCATTTTTTGGGTTGATTTTCTCTTTCTTGATTATGTCATTCTTTGATTATGTGAAAAATTAATTTTTATGTATTTATAATTGATTTATGTGTGATGATATTGAATACACATAATCGATGTATTTTATTTTCAAAATGATCTTTGTAAGGGACTTCGTCTAAATATCCTTTCATTGAGGCATATTTTGTTTTAATACACGATTTTCTTTTATAAGCTGTATAAACTCCTTTGACTTTTAATTTCATTCAAATGGAATATTTTTATACGAAGCATTTTACTAAATGAAAAAAGGAATGTTTTCTTACGTAAGCGGTGGCAACGACCTTTCTGCCACTGAGAGTATTATTTGATCTTTGGGTTCCTTAACGAGCTGTAATGTTTTTAAAAGAAAAAATAAATACCATATACTCTTTTTACATATTTTCATATTTGAAATGATTTTGAGAATGTATTTTTTATTTAAATATCTTGAAATGATAATTTTTTATTGTAATGTGGAAATTCTATATTTCCTTTATGATTAATGTTATGTGTTATGATCATGTTATGGTTCTTGGGCATTATTTATGTATACAGGTGGTTCCATGATAAACCTAGGGCGGTTGAGCTCGAGATAGCTCTCTAATGCATTGGGTAACGTGATGGAGGTAAACATGAATGTTTCTCCTAAGAAATTTAAGGAATATACTGTGATGGGTATTTCAAAGTAACTCCCTTTGTAGCTGTGATAACTACAATGTAAGGATGATATGGATTCCAAAAGTTACCTTTATGATTTATTATTTTTATGTGTTATTCATAAAATCTTATGATTTCACGAGGTAAGTAAAAGAGTTCATGTTTTGTATGTATTTATGAAATAATGTTTTCTTTATTTGTTTTATAACCCTTACTGAGCTTTTTATGCTCATCCCAGGTTTTGAAATGTTTTTACAGGACTTAATGATGAATATGGTCAAGGATGGGATCAAGTAAAAGTCATGTGGTCTAAAACCTAGAACTATATGTGACTCTTTTTTTCAATAGTTTTTATTTTACGGAAGAAAATGGATACTTGGTATAATTTTATACATGTAATATTCATGTTGTTATGTTAATTTAATGTCATAATTATCTAAAACTCTAAACCTGAAAAGATCCTCAATGTGAATTATTAATTTAATTCAATATTATGTAATGATTAATGTCGGGTCCTTATACAAATCGTGTAATTAATTTGAAATTTTTGTTAATTTTTTCGAAAAGTTTGATATTTTTTTGGGTATTTCAGGGAGTCAGCTGGGATTTTCAATCCATGTGGAGGCTCAATATATTTATATTAAAAATATTAAATATAATATATATCTCAACTATTGTTTTCATAAATAATGAAAAAACTCTCAAATAGTACCTCATAATGGAAAATTGATACTACCATTAAATTCGCAAAGTGGGTTTTACCCTAGGCACATCATAATTTTTATTGGCGCTGAGTGTTTTTGTTAAGTGTCGTCATAAGCAGATGTTAGATTAAATTAAATTTATTAAATAAATTATTTGTTTTAATTAAATATTTAATCCCTTAAACCTAGAAAATGTTTATTTAAAACCCCTTATTTCTCATCACCATGGTTATCTGCATAACCCAAAAGACTTGATATGAGGGATGTGGAGGAGACCATTGGTGGATGGATGGGAGGTTTTTGATTGACAACGATCAAAGGTGGGAATTCATGGATCTACTATAGAACATAGTGAATTAATATACTTCAATTCTTGTAGATTTTTTCCCATCCAATGATCTATCAAACCCGAGGATTGGAATTTTTTTGTTGGATTATTTATCTATTCATGATTTTGTAGGACCAATTTGAATTAATTTTTTATAAAAATTTTCATGGATCATTTTTTGTTATTTTCTATTAAATATTTTATTTCTAGAATTCATAATAAATAATTCATTTGAAATACCATAAGATCATTCATTTTTCTTCCATCGATAAACAATTTCCAAACTGAATAATGACCAACATTTATTTCTTAATTTTTTATTTAATTCCTTTCTCCCATTATTCCTCATTCATTACTGACATTCAATTTGGGAATTGATTCGACTATATATAGGAACCCATTTCACAAAATGGTTGTTAATTGTCACAATAGAATATTTATGTATCTTCAATTTTTGAATTAGAGATATGATAGAGCTGTGATGATGATGTTGAAAAATCGATAAAAAATCAATGGATTATGATGATGTAGTTATTAGTGTGTGGGTAGCAAGTGATGCATTGGGGTTAGTTTCTGAGAAACAGGCAGTTGGAATCTGACCATAAATGATGAATTGGGCTCAATAATCATGAATATGGGAATTCATGAATGAAATTATCAGTGGAATCAGAGTGGTGATGCATGGGTGAAGACGTTTGAGAGGATTTAATTTTTGAAAAATTCTAATCTTCATGGAGTATAGTTTGGAAGAACACATGCCTTGTAGACCCCTCCCTACAGTGATATACTTTTAGTATGAGAAAAATATCACATTTATTTTTTAAATAGTCATCACATCATGTGAACCAACCATAGAAACTCAGTACATACCATCTAGGTTAAAAAGGCATGTATATAGTAAGTGTACACAAATACAGGTAGAGTACATAGACACAAACCCAGACATGGGTAAGAACAAACTTATATAGACACACCTTATGTCCCTAGTATACATTGTATACTCCTTATCTATTAGGTCATATCTTATAATCCATTCATTTCAGATTTAGGTTTATCTTGAAATTGTTCCCTCTTTCTTATCCAGTGTGGTGTGTTCCCTTATTCCGGAATGATTTTCCATAGTCTACCCCATTGAGGGTTCAATACAGTATCTTTTACCAATCATTAGAAGTATGACCCCCTCAGTGGATTAGAGTAGGTATTCCTCTATGAGAAATGATTTTGGATCCTCAAACCATCTATCACCCTAGATAGGGTTAAGTATAACATAAACTCTATATCATGCATTTGATCCCCTACCTGGTGGGTAAATATAGCTAGAATCAGGTACCCCCAATTGGACCTAAGTCTAATACATGATCTATATATTGATATCTATTGTCTCTTGATGAGGTGTAGTCTGATTAATTTAGTATATAATATGATCCCTCTCATTTCATTCATATTAAAACATGGAAAGGATTGATGAATATAACATATTTAATGAGATCCATTTGTGTTATCAAGATCTGAGGTGTGAGTTCTCTTGAATGAGTTTACCATGAATCCTTGAGTAGAATACTTTGGATGGAAGTGTAGAAAAATCTATCCTTGAAAATTGGAGAATACCTTTGAAAAAATATAGTTTTATTATTTATTCTCATTACTTTTATGGTTTAGATATGACTCACTTTTTGATGTTTTTGTTATGGTGATTTCATAGTGTCCTACTAGGTATGTTTATACTCACTACTGCAAGGGCTCTTCTGGCAAGTTTCATGTATCACATAGACAACTAAACATTTAATGGAGTTCTAGGTGGCTATGGAGTGTGTGGATATTAGTTTTTCTATTCAGTACATGGATGGATTTATGATATTTTTTATATAAATCCCTATTATGAGTATGTTAGACTCTTGAAGTTTTGATATGATGGTATTTTGATATTTATAAATTTATGAACTCTTTTCCCATACATTGATGTTATATTACATGTTATGAATGAATTTATAGTTTCAAATATTTATGTTTCTACATTATACAGATATATAGATATGTGTGTGTGAGTAAAAGTGCTTTAGTATAAGTCCTCCAATTAGTGTGATATTCCTACTATGTGGTAGTCGCTAGACCCTATCCTATTAGAGTAAGGATTTAGGTATAACTCTCATATTACTACAATAAAAGAGTACCTTGATTGTTTATGTGTTAATATAGTGGTTTTAGAGTATTTGTTTTCTTAGGTCTAACATTAGGATATAGTTCAGTTGTGAGGATTTTGTTGGGAACTAATGAAATTGTGTTAACGTGTCTCAAGTTCAACTCTTGGGATAGGGAATCTAGTAATGGTGAAACAACTATTGTATCCCTTCATTGATACTCAGCAAACCGACTTCTCAAATCAAAACATACAAGAACTGGTTTTTGTGAAAACTATAGTACATGTACCATATTGAAATGGATTGCGATTTATATACCCTTCATGACGCAACTCTTTAGATATTCTCTTTCGACTCATGTATATATTAACTGTTGTATGATGTTTACATGATATTATATAGTGAGGATTCCATAGTTGGGTTGTGGTTATGGATTTATGGGTGAGGATCCGTTCATGAATGGGCTGATTCACAAGTAGTTTTTCCCTACTAGTGGGTAGTGGGAAGTACTTAAACCCATTGATCAGTGTGTTAATCCACCTCTAGTGATTCATGTAGATGAATTATGTCAAATTGATCCATTTTTGGTATTTTTAGTACAAGATGATGATGTGAAGAGGATGATAATGCATATTCATTTTCATAGATAGGGTCACCCAAGGTCTAGGGAAAGTAGGGCAATCTAAAAAAATATGTGCAATGTAGGATTGGAGGGCCCTAGAATGTGATACGAAAACATGCATGGAGACATTAAGGTCAATATAGTCTATTATGGGAGAGGAATTATTATACCTATGATAGAACTATCCACATGTCATGAGTATGTCTAACCCACTAGACATTAGTAGTTATAGAGGAAATGGATGAACTACTGAGGTATAGGAAAAACATTCTGTAGGGAGGTATTAGATGAGGTAGATATAGTAGAGTATCTGAGAAAAATATGGGTGGTGTCTAATGATACAATCCACTACAACTACTACTGCATTATGAAGGTCTATATCAGGCTTTGAGAGATGGAAATCAATGAGATAGATAGTGTTGGAAGTGGAAAATTATGACCTTGATATTTTAGGAATAGTATAAGGTAAAATATACATCCTATATTATTTATCCATATCATTTACAGACACCTATGAAAGTCTTCTTTCCCAATTCAAACCTATTAAAAAATATTAAGATTCTAGTAGTGACACTTATTTGACCCCTGATATTTGAGACTCCAACTATGGAAGTTTTGATGATCACACTCTTCTATTATCAATGTAACTTCACCCTTAGAGAAGAGAGATTTTTGTGGGATCTTTTCATAGTAATGATAGTGAAATATTTTTTTTCCAGTGTGGACTACTTATCCATTATCCTTTCCTAGTTAGACTATTTCCAAATAGGGTGGCAATGTGTGTGGTCAAATGGGAATATATTTTCCATCATTGGTGGGAAGGAATCTTAGGCATTAAAGTCCATGATCATATATATTACATTACAAATTAACCACTTATTGGATACTATGACCCATAGAGTAGTAGATATTACATGTTTTCGATACCCTATAATAGTGGAAGAGTTTAAGGGTTTCCTCCCCAATGATGTGTCATATTTACCTACTTGTTGAGAGATAAAATTAAAATGACTCTGGTTTTTCTATATAAGACTTTAGAATATTCATATTAATAATTTTGGAGCCAAGAGGTATGACGAAGTGGGATTCTGATTCTTGGTGAGCCCAAAATTGATATTATAAGTATATTAAATAATTTAATATCATAAGAGCGTAGTTTTTAAGAATAATTGAATAATTCTTGAATAGATCATTAGAATAAAAATAAAAGACAATAGTTTAATCAAGAACATATGGTTTACCCTAAGCATGGACAAAGATTGGTGTGCATAGAATGCTTGGCTGAGATAGCCATTGGTGGGTGCATTAAGTGAATTAATTAATTTAATAAACCCAACCAAACACTCCATCTATAAACACATAATTATGTTGATTTCCCAAGGGTTATCTACATAACAATTAATTTATATGAGAGGAGTGGGAGAGTGTTCTTCATTAGATGATTCGCATCAAATGATGAACAATGATCAAATATATGTGGATCGATGGGTAGTGAATTCAGTGGGTTATCCTTATTATTGGAGAACACATTATTCACCAGTTATCAATACATAATATTTTTTTTTGGTTTATAATTTTTATTAAAAGTGTGAGCATGGATTTATGTATATGATTTTGATCTATGATAATCCACCCTTCATACGAGATCATTCAATAGTTTGATTTGTTTAAATAAATTTTTTATTTTTTATGCCATTTTCCACCCATGATTCTACACCTATAAATTATTGGCTGGAATTGCATCGACCAATGATTATTATCAATTTTTTTTCATTTATCCCTATATTCTTCATGTTCTCCTCCCTTTGAAAACATGACAATGGTATGGAATTTTTGGGGTAGGGTTGTGCATGGTTGAACACACATATTTGTGGAGATTGTAAAAACATCAACTAATAAGGTTTTTTGAGAATTGATCGAATGAGTACAATGGGAGTGGGTTAACAATTTACGATTTCATTGTGGTGTGAAAAGGGTAGAATATGATCATAGGTGGTTCAAGATTAGATTGGTGGTCCTCATTTTCCATGTTGACGCATGATGATGATGTGTAGTACGTTTGGATCGGTTCTGACTTAAGGTCGTGTATGGGGTCTCGTGGTGAATGGTTAATGGAAAGGATGGGATTAAATAATGCATGATGGGGGAAAGTGTTGTGAATTTTGGGGAATCCCTTTCACGAATGTGTGATGGTGTCTCAGAGGTGTAAGGGTCACTACTTGGTGTTGGAGCCTGAGGACAAGGGATTTTGGGGGTGCTATGTGAATGGTGATAGTGTGAATGAATTAAAGTTCTATCTGAATGGTAATCAATCTACCACAGAATATAGAGTATGTGTGTTTTTTTGGAGGAAGAATAATAGATTAGGTATTTGATTATGGGAATTAAATAAATAAAAGTAAAGGGGTCCAAATATGGGGAGGCATGTGATCGTGTTTGGTCATGAAGAGGGGTAACCTCTTGGATGTGAAAGAGAGTATCAGAATCCATAAAACATTTTTTATTTTTATATATTAATAATTATAATAACATTATTATTATTCTTTATACCATGTTCTAGATGTAACATATTCATACAGTGTCATAATGATGAACCATATAAACCATTATCACCTTGGAATTGTGGTAGATGATCGAAGATAAATGTTGGATAACTTTTTGCAACTCGTGGATTGGGACCATGAAGTAATATATGTATATGTTATGAAAAAAATTATTTTTTTAATGGGTTTTTGAATTTGGGAATGTGAATAGCCAGTACATATTTTTTCTACATGGATCAGAATGGTGTGATCTATTTGACCATTCATGGACTTTTGTCCATAATAAGATTCTTTTCTACAGGAAACCCATTCTATGTATATTTATGTGTTGATGAATATGGTGGAATTTATAGTGTCTTTTTATGTATGATATGATATGTTATAAACAAAATGTTTCATTAGGTTATTCTTTATGATGGTAGTGATCTATAATGGTCATCAGAGATATTTTGGCTAGAGACGATACTCCCCAATTTAGGGAACACATCCTCTATCTATGGGGATGATTCTCCCTTATCACAGAAGGGGGTGGGTCCCCCACACTATATAGTATGGTAGAGATATAATTCCCTTCTTTGGGACATGGTTCCTCCGACTATGGGGGTAGAACTTCCATATCACACTGGGGTGTGGGTCCTCCATTGTAAGAACCCGGATCTTTGTTTCAGGTATGTTTTTCCATTTCTGGCCATTTAAGAGAAAAGAGAAAAATCTGGAAATTTTCAAAATACACGCCATGTACTTTATAAGTAGATGTCATGTACTTTGATGCCACACTAGGCCATGTGCTGACTATGTTTGGGCCCCACACACGGTGTTTAGGGGCAATGTGGAGGCCGCTTAAAGCGGAGTATGGAAAAGACAAGTACATGCCCTGTATTTTCTTTTTTTTCATTAAATGGACCGGGGTCGCGGCTAATTGACAGAATCACTTTCTTCTTCCGGATCATCGAATGGGAGCATCCATATGGCCGCAAATATCCTCTGACCCCCCGAGCCTCCATCTGTTTGCTGAATCGACCACCGTCGATTGCATTGGAACCACAACGGCGAGTTCTTCCTTCTTCTTGAGTTTCGTTCGACGGTTTTCCCTCTTTCTCAAGATATTGTGGGTTGTTCATTTTGGACGTTTTCTCAGATCTTCGACGTTATAAGGAGAATCGATCATCTTGGTTCAAGTATATTGATCTCCTAGCATCAAGGTAGGTGGTTTGTGCCTTTCCATTCGATGTCCTGAGTTTTATGTGCAATTTTCCACCAATACCCATGAATCGAGTATTGCATATTTACCATTTTTCCCCTGTTGTATTCATACCTTGATTGTATGCTTGTGTAGAGGTAATTTTGTCATGTTTGAGGATAATTTCTATGCTTGGATGTTTTTCCCATACCTTGTTCTTGTTATGACCTTTGGGTTTCGTTAGCCTTTGGCTATTATACCTGTTTTCCATTCCTTGTGACCGTAGGATGGAATGCTATTCTTGACTTGCTTGTTGTTCTGTAGATTGTTTAGACAAGTAGCTCTATAAGTGTACTTTGGACTTATAGAATTATTATGCACCGAACGTCATGGGACTACGAGAATATAGTACAATAGACTATAAGGGATATACCGAGTGAGATTCCCAGAGAGTCTTGGATATTATAGACAACAGGAGGGTAGAACGAGTGAGCTTCCTCAGAGAGTCATGGCTATTAAAGAATATAGGGGATAGACTGAGTGAGATTCCCATAGAGTCTTGGATATTATAGACTACAGGAGGGTAGACCGAGTGAGCTTCCTCAGAGAGTGTTTACTTGTTTGAATTTACTTAAACCATTCCATGCTAGAGGAGGATATGACCGAGCGAGCTTCCTCAGAGATTCTATGATAGACCTGAGACTATTGGAGGAATTGACCGAGTGAGATTATTTAGAGAGATTCTAGACCTTGGGGCTATAAGAGGGTTAGACCGCATGATCTTCCTCATATATTCCATGAATACCCTAGTCTATAATAGGAATTGACCGAGCGAGCTTCCCCAGAGAGTCTTACAATTTCATATAACCAATCCAGAGGGGTTAGGCTGAGTGCACTGCCCAGAGTGTTGTTGGTACTTCTTGGATAGAACCAGAGGGGTTGGCAGTGAGTACTTCCTAGAGGGGTTCCTGTTGTGGTTAGCTGTTTGCTTCACTAATGCGTTTTGTTCTATGGTTTGATTACTGTGGTATATCATCCTGTTACTATTTTCCGATTACTGCATGCTATTTACTGTTACTTTTTACTACTTACTGTACTATTACATGTCATATGCTCACAGAGTGTTAGGCATAGATCTTTGGGTGGTTACCTACTGGGATTTAGTCTCACACTCTATTTGGGTCATGCTTTTGGGCCCAAACAGACTATTTTGTTGCAGGTATAGACAAGGTCAAGTTCCCTTAGACTTATGGGACTTGATTGCTTGGAGTAGAAGATCATGGGACCAAGCTTAGGCTTGCGATGCTGAGGAGATGTTTATCTTTTATTTTTTACTTGTTTTGATACTATTTGTTTTTCTAGCTTTTTGACCTGTTTGGATGTTTTCCTAGATATGTATCATGCATCATTTCATATATACATATGTTCTCTAGTGGTTTATTATTTTAGCCTTCTGCTATTTACTTGTGCATTGTTGTTGGATATTTACTTCTTACGCTATTGCATGTTTTTTACTTCCACTGTGTACTCTTCCAATGAGGGCATAGTTTCCCCACTATTACACCCAAGGACCTCACTTCTAGTCGCCAGCCTCTGACATTTGGGGAAATGCGCTTGAGGCCTTGTGACCAACCAGGTACGGGGTGCCTCTAGGTGGCTTCTGGAACTGGGACGTTACAAAGTGGTATTAGAGGAATTATTTTCTCTTGATTTACTGTTTGGAGCCTTTATCCAGGGATTGGATGGATTCAGTACTTGGTAATAAGCTGTGCCCGGGAGTAGCAAACCCGTGTATAGGGAAAATCCAATCTACCTCATTATTGTAGTTTTCTAGTTTGAGATTTTACAGTTGATATGATTTCACCTAGAGTGATTCACATGCTTTGTGTTGTTATTTTTGTGCTAGTGCGGTTCTATTTTTTATCACAACCTGATGAGATGAGGGTATTCCATCTCATGAATCATATATGCACATGTTATAAATCACTTTCCATGCATTCTTGCCATGCCATCTAGGGTGCATTAGCGATTTCATGTTGTTGTGATAGATGTTGTGTACATTATGCATGTTATTGCGATAGATTCTTTGATAGAATCCCTGCAGTTTGATAGAGGACTTGTTTGTATTGTGCCTTGCTTAAATGAATGCCAAATTTTGGTTTTTGAGGTGTTATGGGACCTTACGAATCAAAAATTGGTGGATCATTGACTTGTTTCCCTTGTATATGATATGTAAGAGATGCGAAGCTTTGATTCGCAGGGAGTATGGTCCCTCACAGATCAGAATTTTGCACCTCCATGCTTGTTTTTCAATCTTTTATGGGCTTCGGTGTAGTTTCTAAGCTACTGCCTGAAAAAACCTAGAATACACGGCATGTACTTTATTACTACACGCCATGTAGTTTTTCAACCGTTTCGCTGACTGTGTGGGCAGAAACACGTGGTTGTGAAAAATCTTCAGGAACACGTCGTGTACAGTCAGTACACGCCGTGTAGTAGTGAGCCATGTACCCAACTGTGTCACTAACAACACGGGTCAGGGAAGCTTGTGTAGTACACGCCGTGTTGGGTATGAACACGCTGTGCAGTCTTGTTCTATGTACCCGGCCGTGTCACAAACAATACATGATGATGTTATCTCTCCTATACACACCGTGTTTGTTTGGAACACGCCGTGTAAGGGTCAGTCGAGTAGCCGGCCGTGTAACTAACAACATGGGTTGCCAAAACCTTGTCTAGTACACACCGTGTCCTTAGTGAACATGATGTGTAGTCTAGGGTTAAGTGGACCATGTGTGTTAGTCATGTAAAGAGACTTGGGTAGGGGAATGGAGATGAAGTACACGCCGTGTGTGGGGGAAACACGCCGTCTAGTCTGGGGTGTTACATGACCAAAGGGGGTAGAAGTACATGCCCATGTGAATGGCCTAAAAGAGAACACCGTGTATTTGTTATACACATCATGTAGTCATGTTTTTTTCTTTAAAACTTTAGTGTTTCTTCCTCCTGTTCCCTTTTTGTACTCTTGTGTTCTCTGTATTTGATAATCCTGATCTAAGGTGTGTTTTTGATCTTTCATATCTATGCCCTCGAGACATCCTCCGATCGTACGTCAGCTGCCAGAGGGTGAGAAGACACCGGATATAGTCGATCAGGGACCTCCTACAGATCCTCCTACTACGCCAGCCTTGGCACCCACAGTTATACCCGTTGCTGGCACTGATACACAGTTCGGGGAGGACATCACGAGGATGATGCATACCTTTCAGGGAGCGCCGCCTCCTGCCCCGTCGATGGCTGAGTTGACACGGGGTTTCTAGCAGCAACATCCTCCTACTTTCTTAGGGGATAGAGGAACACAGGCTGCAGAGTTATGGCTAGAAGCAACGCTGGCGATCTTTGAGCATCTGGAGATACCTCTAGAGAAAAGGGTAAAGCTGGCTACTTATATGCTTCGTGACACCTCCAAGAGATGGTGGGAGGTGATCTCATAGTTAGGGTGCCAGCAGAGTATAACTTGGGATGAGTTTCAGCGCATATTCTATGATTAATTCTATCCAAAGACCTTGAGGGCCGACCTAGCCCAGGAGTTTATGGGTCTCTAGCAGGGTACTCTTTTTGTTAGGGAGTACTCGTCTCATTTCACCGAGTTGCAGCACTTCAATCCGATTCCAGCAGGTGATGATTTGTTCCTTGCTAGTAAGTTTGAGGATGGTCTCAGGAAGAAGATCCTTTCCTAGGTGAATATCATTAGGTTGACTTCGATATCCTCGATCATCAACCAGGTGCTGATCACTGAGCGCAATCTGAGAGATTCTGGAGCAGTGAGCCAGGGCGGTTCAACATCCAAAGTCAGTGTTCCTCCAACTGATAGCATGAAGCGCCGTAGAGAGTCTGCTCGAGGAGATAAGTTAGGAATAATGTATCTTTGGGTATCTAGGTTGTATGCTACCGGTGTGGTTGGAGCGGGCATAATAGGCCTCAATTTCAGAGAGACCCGATAAAGTGCCGATCTTGCGGCTGGATGGGCCATATTAAGAGTTTTTGTCAGATCTTCTCACTTACAGCTAGAGGTAGTGGTTCTTCTATGACCCCGCGTACAAGAGATGTATCGCCAGTTTCTCACTAGTCTGGGATCTGGAGTTCTTCCTGCCATTCGGGCCGAGGTGGAGGTCACGACCATGGTGGTCAGTCACCAGGTTACCAGCGATAGTAGAGTAGATCAGCTCAGAGTGGTCATCCAGGGGCGCAGGGCCACGGTACAGGCCAGAATTTTGATGTGGAGCAGACCCATCCATAGCCGGATCCCAGCCTTCTACAGTTCGAGGTACGATCTTTGTAGCCTCAGTTTTATCTTCAGCTCTTTTCGATACTGGTGCTTCACATAGCTTTATCCTTGTAATAGTTGTGGAGAGCCTTGGGCTCTGTATCTTTTCGGCTGCTGACATGTTGAATCTTGACACGCCGTTTGGAATAAGGAAGTATAGCGTATGTCAGTGTAGAGAGTTACCTCTTGGGTTTGCAGGGTGTCACTTCATATGGGACCTCTATGTCCTCGAGATAACAGGCTATGATGTCATTCTCGGTATGAACTGGTTAGTTCCCTTTCAGGAAGTTGTTGACTGCTATCACCGCAGAGTGATTTTCGTATCACCAAAGGGTGAATCTTTTCTTTATAGAGGTTAGTGGGATGTCCAGGCGAGTCGAGCAAGACCCAAGCATCATGGTCTAGGATGAGTCACAACTCAGATTTCTTGTCTTTATCTGGATGACCAGGGGACTTCACAGTTATACTTTCCTCCAGTGGTGGACTGTTTCAGAGACGTCATTCTAGAGGATTTATCGGGTTTTTCTCTGGAGCGTGAGGTAGAATTTTCTATTGATCTTGTGCTAGGAGCGGAACTAGTCTCCATTCCTCCTTATAGGATGGCTACACCTGAGTTACAAGAGCTTAAGAAGCAGTTGGATGAGTTAGAGCAAAATGGTTTCATATGACCCAGTACTTCTCCTTGGGGTTCGACTATCCTGTTCGCGAAGAAGAAAGATGATACTCTCAGGCTTTGTGTGGACTATCGAATGTTGAACCAGTTGACAGTCAAGAACTGATATCCCTTGCCTAGGATTGATGACCTCTTTGATCAACTTCGAGGATCCCGGGTGTTCTCAAAGATTGATTTGAGGTCCGATTATCATCAGTTGTGCGTTAGAACATCAAATATACCTCTTACTACCTTCAAGAGCAGGTATGGTCTATACAAATACATGGTTATGCCGTTCGGTCTCACGAACGCGCCAACGGTTTTCATGGTGCTGATGAAATGAGTTTTCCATCCATACTTGGATTCCTTCATGGTGGTTTTTGTGGACGATATCTTGGTGTATTCTCACACTCGACACGACCATGCTACCCATATTGAGATCATTTTGAGTACACTAAGAGAGCATCATCTTTATGTTAAACTCTCAAAATGCCACGTTTGGATGGACTAGATTCACATCTTGGGTCACCTCATCTTGGAGGCAGGAGTATTAGTGGACCCAGAGAAAGATAGATCTGTAGTTTTCTAGGAGAAACCTAAGAACCTCTTTGAGGTGCGATGTTTTCTAGGGCTAGATGGATACTACATGCACTTTATTCAGGACTTTTCACACCTTGCAGCACCATTGATAGGTCTGACCAAGAAAGGGATGAAGTTATTATGGTCATATTCTTGTGAGTCAGCATTTCAGAAACTGAAAGGGAGTTTGAATTCAGCACCGATACTATTATTTCCAGAGCCGAGAAAGATCTATACAGTCTACTGTGATGATTCGGGTATCGGGTTGGGAGCTGTCCTTATGTAGGGAGACGGAGTTGTTGCGTATGGGTCTTGGCAGTTGAGGCCACATGAGTGAAACTACCCGACACATGATCTGGATTTAGCAGCTGTTGTTCACGCCTTACGCTGTTGGAGACATTATCTCCTGGGAGAGCGCTTTGTGGTTTTCACCGAAAAAAAGTCTCAAATACATCTTCACTCAGTGGGAACTGAATCTTGAGACAACGTAGGTGGGTCGAGTATCTTCAGTCCTTCGACTTTGAGCTTGCCTATAATCCTAAGAAGGGCAATGCAGTTGCTGATGCACTAAGCACGAGAACTTAGATACATGCAGTTTAGGAGGCCAACAGTGAGTGGAAGCCTATGGCTCTGTTCTATGAGATGCATTTGGATGTGCACGATAGACAGGGACATACTTTCCTATCTTTTGTGGCTTTTACCTCTACACTTGTTGATCGGGTACAGATGAGGTAGCTATCAGACTTAGAAGGCCTAGTCCTTTGGGATAGTGTTTCAGGAGAGGACCCTCCTCCTGGATGGACAGTGGGAGATGATGAGATTATGTGTTTTTAGGGATGTGTATGGGTGCCAGTAGACATACACGAGGAGCTGATGCGGGATTTTCATTCCTCCATTTGGGCAGTTCATCCTGGAATCACCAAGATGTATCATGATCTACACCGCCACTACTGGTGGCCAGGTATGAAGAGAGATGTTACTAGTTTCATTATGAGATGTTCTACTTGTCAGTAGGTGAAAGCAGAGCATCAGCAAACATAATTTCTTCTACAGTAGTTACCCATTCCAAGTGGAAATGGAACGATGTCGTAATGGACTTCGTGACTGGGTTTCTGAGGTCACCTCGAGGGAATGACGTTGTTTGGGTAGTCATCAACAGACTTATAAAGGTTTCTCATTTCATTACGATCAAGGAGACCTTCAGTGTTGATGAGCTGGGACGGATGTACATCTGAGAGATTATACGTCTGCATGGAGTTCCAGACTCTATTGTTTCAGACATGGATGGGCGTTTTACTTCTTGGTTCTAGAAGGGGCTTCAGAAGGCTTTGGGTACACAGGTACTTTTGAGTACAACATACCATCCCCATAAAGATGGCCAATATGAGTGTACGATCCAGGTGCTTGAGGATATGACCTGAGATTTCATTCTAGTCTTTGGAAGTTCTTGGGAGAAGCATGATCCTTGTGTGGAGTTTACCTATAACAACAGTTTTCAGGTGACTATTCAAATGACACCTTATGAAACCTTGTACGGTAGGCCATGCCGATCACCTTTATGCTAGATAAAGGCAAGAGAGGCAGCTTTGCTGGGACCTCATCTTGTTCAGGAGACCTCAGAGCAGATAGAGTTGATTTGGAAGAGGATGGCTATGGCACAGTCTCGACAGAAATCTTATGCTGATTAACGGAGATGACCTCTGGAGTTCAAGGTTGGGGATCAGGTTTTCCAGCGTGTCGCACCGAGGTTGGGACACAAGATGATTCAAAGACAGGGTAAGATTTCACTGTGGTACGTCAGGACATTTGAGGTGTTGGAGATAGTTGGACCGGTTGCCTATAGGTTGCAGTTACCCCAGAGGTACACGCCGTGTACTTTGATGCCACACCAGGCCATGTGCTGACCGTGTCCGGGCCACACACATGGTGTGTAGGGGCGATGTGGAGGCCGCCTAAAGCGGAGTACAAAAAATCCAAGTACACGCCGTGTACTTCAAAAGTACATGTCGTGTTTTTTCTTTTTTCATTAAATGGACTGGGGTCGCACCTAATTGACAGAAAAATCTTCTTCCTCGGGTTCTTCAACCTGGAGCATCCGTATAACCGCGAATATCCTCTGAGCCCTCAAGCTTCCCTATGTTTTCCTAATCGACCACCGTCAATTGCGTTGGAACTTCAGTGGTGAGTTCTTCCTTCTTCTTGAGTTTCATTCCATGGTTTTCCCTCTTTCTCATGATATCGTGGGTTGAGCGTTTTGGACGTTTTCTCAGATATATGACATTACAAGGAGAATCTATCATCAGGGTTCAAGTATATCGATCTCCTAGCATCATGGTAGGTGGTTTGTGCCTTTCCGTTCGAAGTCTTGAGTTTTATGTGCAAAGTTCCACCAATACCCGTGAACGGGGTATTGCGTGTTTACTGTTTTTCCCCTATTGTTTTCCTACCTTTCTTGTATTATTTTGTAGAGGTAATTTTGTCATGTTTGAGGATAATTGTTATGCTTGGATGTTTTCCCATGACTTTTTCTTGTTATGACCTTTGGTTTTTGTTAGCCTTTGGCGGTTATACCTGTTTTCCATTCATTCTGACTGTAGGATAGAATGATATTCTTGACTTGCTTGTTGTTCTGTAGATTATTTATCCAATTAGCTTTTTTAGGTGTACTTTTTCCTTATAGAATTATTATTCACTGACTGGCATGGGACTATTAGAACATGGTGCTATATACAATAAGGGATAGACCGAGTGAGATTCCCAGAGAGTATTGGATATTATAGACTACAGGAGGGTAGATTGAGTGAGTTTACTCAGAGAGTTTTGGCTATTATAGACTACATGGGATAGACTGAGTGAGCTTTCTAGAGAGTCTTTTATATTATAGACTACAGGAGGGTATACTGAGTGAGATTCCTCATAGAGTCATTACCTGTTTGAATTTCCTTATACCATTCTAGGATAGAGAATGAATTAACTGAACGAGCTTCCTCATAGAGTTTGTGATAGACGTGAGACAATAGGATGAATTGACCAAGTGATTTTCTTCAGAGAGTTTTTAGACCTTGGGGCTATAAGAGGGTTAGACCATGTGATCTTCCTCAGAGAGTCCCTGAATAACCTAGAATATAAGGGGAATTGACCGAGTGAGTTTCCCCAGAGAGTCTTACAATTTCATATGACCAAACTAGAGGGGTTAGGCTGAGTGCACTTCCCAGAGGGTTGTTGGTACTTCTTGGATAGGACCAGAGGGGCTGGCTGCGAGTACTTCCCAGAGGGGTTCCTATTGTGGTTAGTTGTTTTCTTCAATGCTACTTGTTGTTCTGTGGTTTTATTACTGTGGCATATCTTCCTGTTACTATTTGCTGATTACTGCCTACTGGTTACTGTTATTGTTTATTGCTTACTGTACTATTACCTTCTATATGCTCACTGACTATTAGGCACCGATCTTCTAGTGGTTCCCTACTGGGATTTAGTCTCACACCCTATTTGAGTCATTCTTTTGGGCCCAAACAGACTATCTTGTTGCAGGTATAGACAAGGGAAACCCCCTTCGAGTTCTGGTACTTGATTTCTTGGAGCAGGAGACCATGGGACCAAGCATAGGCTTGCGATGCTGAGGAGCTATTTATCTTTTCATTTGTACTTGTTTTGGTACTATTTGTTTTTCCAGCATTGTGACCTATTTGGATGTTTTTCTAGATATGTATCATGCATCATTTCATATATACATATGTGCTCCAGTGGTTTACTGTTTTAGCCTTCCGTTGTTCACTTGTGCATTGTTGTTGGATATTTACTGCTTCCGCTATTGCATGTTTTGTTTACTTCCACTGTGTACTCTACCAATGAGGGCATAGTTTACCCACTATCACAACCAAGGCCCTCACTGCTAGTTGTAAGCCTCTGGTGTTTGGGGAAATACGATTGAGGCCATGTGACCAACCGGGTACGGGGCACCTCTGGGTGGCTTCCAGAACCGGGACGTTACATCCATAATCTCTAGTCTGATAGAGACAGTACTACTCTATTCAGGGAATATGTCCTTTATCTATGGGGATGATACATTACTATCTCACAAGGTTATGGACCCCCCTTTTAATCTATTTAAGTAGAGAAAATACTCTCATATTCAACATGTGATTCCTATATCTATGGGGATGGTAGTCCCTTATCACACCAGGGCATAGGTCCCCCATACTCTTAGTCAGGAAGAGATGGTACTCCCCTATTAAGGGTATGTGTCTTCTATCTATGGAGGGGTTCTCCCAAATCATCAAGCTAAAAAGGGGTAGAGGTCCTCCATGGTGGAAGGATCCATTGGCTTTGGATAAAAGTGTCAAGGAGTAGGTCCCTCCCGAAAAATTCTAGTGAGGTTACACGAGATGTAAGTTTATGAGTTATGGCTCCCTCAATTGTAATGTGTAGTGGAGAGGTGTGATCCCCACCACATTGTTTCTTATGCATATACACATGATATTGGAAATTAGAGAATGACCTTTGGAGCTATAGGTAGACACCATGTTCTAATAAAATATGTGGTGATGGAGACCCCCTTTCTCTCCCATTTTGGATTTTTGTTGATTATATCAGAATGTTTGTGGTAATTCTCTCAGTTTCTAATTATAATGCCTTTCTTGGGATGATTTTAAAATTTTTGTATCTCTTCATTTCTCTATTTTAGTTTTTGAGGAATCCTATAGGGTATAGAACTACTCACCCCTACATAGGGTTTTTATCACACGTGACATGTCATATGAAGATTTCATACATATTAGTGGTGATTATAATAGAGAATAATGATACCTGAGTGAACTAAGCATATATAGTGTCCAACAATAAATATTAGGAGCCAAGTCCTCTTATATTTCTTTATTTACTATTGTTTTCAGGTTGAGACTTTATTTCGGGTTAGGGTTTATATTTTTCCCTATACACTTTTGTTGTATTATGTTGCACTATAATGTATTCAATTGAGTTGATTTCCTGCATGGTTTATCTCTATATGTAACATTATTTAATTTATATTCATATACACTATTTCATGTATATGGTAAGGTGTATAAATATATGTACATTTGGAGAAGACCTCCCATTTTAGTTACTCCCTCTTACAACTTATCACCAGCCCCTAGTCTATTAGAGGTGGGATTTGGTTGTGGAAGCTCGACCTTCCATCATCCTAGCGAGACTCAATGGGATAGGTTATTATAGAGTGGAATCAGAGTATTTCATTTCATATGATAGTTTTTGGAGTTTCTTATTATGAGGATTGTATGTGACTTAGGGAAATGATGTTTGAGTTTTTTAAATGTGGTATCAGGCCAGGTAACCCTAGTGTGGGTGTGATAGATTACATATCCTTACACCAAGACTCTGACTAATTTATTTTTAACTCATAATTCCAAGAAATCAGTTGTAGGGAACTGGGTACATACATCATATACGATTAAGTCCTTTGACTTTAATCCTTTAATCAACTCGTAAGATATTTTCTTTAAAAATGTCATGTCTTGATAACTTTCAAGATTTCATTACAGAGACAACCAACTAGGATTTTGAGATAGTTCCATGAAAAGGACTAGTTGAGTGATGGCACCTCATTTTAGGGACCCACCCATGATTTTATTTTCAATATGTGGGCACTGATTGGTACTAACACATGTTTAGTGGAACATTGATCCTTCTTTTAATTAGGTAGACGACTATCCACGTGTTGAGAAGTCGATATCTACAACATGATAGGATGATGGTATGTGTGGCCATAGCATGATACATGATTTATAGTGATAGATACAATTAAGGTTTTATGATGAGATAAACCATAAGGTGGTAATGGTTTTAATTAATGAATTGTTCTTGGTTTTGTGGCTTGTGAGAACCACAACCAATTAGATGGTAGCATTAGTGACTAGTATTCTTTGCGGAGAAGTTGTTAGATATGGTGGTATGAATGATAACACACTTATGTTTATTGTGAATTGTGAGTTTTAAAAATAGAAAAAATATTGGTTTTGTGGTGATCCAAAATCAACATTCTTATATGTTATAAGACTAGAGAGGGTATGTTGTGTTAATGTACTACTTGGATATAACACCCCTGACAAAGTTCATAGTGGTTAGACTTACCTAGGGTGACATGGGGGATCATTAAAACCCAATATTGGTTAATTTCAGTGTGTATTTGGTTATAAATTAAATAGGAACAATCCCCCCACCATGATACGTTACTGTGATGTGATTTAAAATAGCGAGGGTGAGTCAATGAGGCTGAATGTGGATAGTGTTCAGGTGAGACAATGGAGTTCCTTCGACTTGTATGATTTGTGGTTTTTTGATTTTATAAGGTGTCAGAGTGATCCTTGTTTATAGTGATCAGTAATATAAGAGAATGAACAACTTCATTTGGAATGATCTCATGTCTTTGTGCCTTCGAGTTTGGTTTAGGGTATGACATGTGAGTCCATTACTTCAGATGCTATTATAGAACAAGGTAATAAGACAAATTCTATGTACACAGTCTCTATTAAAGACTTATTAGTACATGTGGAGTAATTTTTTACTTTAACCTTATGATCGAGTCACCTTTAGGGATGATCAGTGACAAACCAGTTCCACTAATTGTGTGACCTGGATCAACATGGAGAGAGAGAGAGCCTCGAATAAAATCTATCTATAACGATAGTGGGACCCTAGGATATTTTCCCCAATATGGTTAGTAATTTATCATCCTTGCCCAATTAATTTCTATCAATCAGTGTAGCAGTGATTCTAATTTTTGTGATAAATTTCTCTTAAGTTTATAAGGATTTATCCTTGGTAGATAAGGATGATCTCATTAAAAGGAGTTTAAATCCACTTTCTTATCAGTTGGATAGTACTAACAATGGTGAAATGGATTCATTGAGCTTCCATTTTCCTATGATGGTGAAAGAGTATGAGGGAGTCTGTATTGATTATGTTTCGGGTTTACTTCCCCATCAAGAGTTTGTTTTTTAAATGGAATTGCACTAGGGATGACTCAATAAATATTCTAAAATATCAGATAACCCTGTGTAACTATGAGAGATAGAGGTGTGGTTGAAGGAGTATGTAGAGTAGGGGTTTCTTAAGAACCAATTTTTTATTCATGGTAGCCATATGTTTTTTCCTAGAGATGGATGGTAGCTTGAGGTTAGGTGTGTATTGGCATCACCTGAGCTAGGTGACTATCTTGGAGGATTAGCCAATACTATGAATCGATGAACTCTTCTCCTAGAAGATTGAGCTGAAGTGGATCTTTGAATTTGAACCTAGGATTAGGTTTTAGTATCTCTAGTTTTGATAGGTGGATTTACTAATCATGGATTTCTAGAGGAACTTTAGTTTATTTTAGTTCATGGTAATACCTTTTGGTGTGTTGAACACTACAACGTAGTTCAAAAGACATATGAGTTGGATCCTTAAACATTCTCAGATAATTGTTTGGTATTCTTCTATGGTGGTACATTTTTTTCCATGAAATTATAGTTAAAGAATTTGAGTCATAAGATAATAGTGATAAACATGCTCTGAGAGTGCTAATCAATTGGAAGGTGTCATGGAGTAAGTTCAAGATTTGGAATTCCACTTCTCAAAAAATGTCTTCATAGACATGGGTTTTATAGTTTACCCTAAATAGGTTGAGGTGGTGTGTGTTTGAAGGAAAAACATGGCATGGTCATGTAATCATGTTCTCAGAGCAAGGTTTTCCATCAATTTTTTTCATGAAATGTGAAAAAATAGTTGACCACTTTGTAGTTGACTCTTATGGGTGAGGATGGTACAATGCACCTCAAATTGATGGTTGTTACCCCTTACCTTATTCAATTAGTTATACAGAAACTACTTGGGGATAAAAAATAAGAGATATTGAATTACTATACATCCATTGGACATGATCATAATAGATTCCTTAAAGGTACAGAGCATGAAATCCTTTTTTAAGTATTGTTAGTGGCACCGATAATTCAATGGGAAATGGGTACTAAAGTGGTTTTTCCCTTATTATTATTCCTAGAATATGGGATATTATACCAAGATAAATTAGATTTGTTTTTTTAGACAAGGTTTTTGTTTCTTGTTGATGAGTTTAATTCATGATGTCTCACCAACCTATAGGCGATGACCAATGTAATGGGTAGAAGTAGAAATTAGATGGGTTTTTTGTGTTTCTCATGACATGACATCCATGATTTACGAGAGGTAATAATGTTTCTTGAATGATCATAGACTATCTCACCATGTTTACCCCCTTCCTACCAATATATGTGAAGAGCTTAGTGGAGTGTTTGGGATGACCATGCATGAAGGGGGTGGTATGGATTCATTGAATTCCCTAGGTGACCGTTTAGACCATGATACTCACTTCATTTCATGGTTATAAGTATGATGTAGGAGGCCTTAGTTACTCATATGTGCTTGAGAATAATGTTTATACCTTCGATATATGGCCATAATGATTAGACCATTTAGGTTTTGAATGACATGTTTCTGGATTAAATGTTGTATTTGGAATATATCTGGGAGGATCACCTCGATTTATTGAAGTGTGTATCAAAGAAATTATCACTCCACCATCTATAGTGCACCATTTGGGGCCATGTATGGTGGAAACTATAGGTTACCACTATATTGGTTGGGGCCAGTGGGAGTCAAGCTCTTGTTGTCATATGGTTGGTTCTAGAAATGGTTGTGAAACAGGTTCAATTCATCAAGTGGATCTTCTTTATCACTGGAGAACACATTAATCATCAACGATCAATCCATAATCGATTTATGTCTTATCATTTGTGGATTCCAACTTTTGATTAATAGATTGAGCATAGATTTGTCTCTATTATTTTGATTTATGAATATTCATCATTTGAATGAGTTGATTTTATAGTTTGATATTTTTAAATCAGTTTTTTATTTTGTTATGTATTTATATCACCAATGATTCTACACATATCGATCATTGGCATGGATTACATTAGAAAAGGAAATTATCACATTTGTTTTCTTCTTTCCCCCTCTGGTTTTTTATGTTCTTCGCTATTGGACCACAGGGTTGTGGTTTGACATTAAAATAAAGGGTTTGAGGGAGATGAAACCAAAGATTCATGTGAATTTTTAAAACAATGATTTGGATTTTGTTTTTTTGAATGGATCATACTGTAAACAAGGGTGCATGTTCACGATTGAGGATGTGATCAAAGTACATCAGAGGTGGTTAAAGATCAGATCAATGAGGCCCATTTTCTGGTTTGACATGTGGAAATGATGTGTAGTGGAATGGGATAAGTTCTAGGTGGAGGACATGTAAGGGGTTTCATGGAGAAGGATTCTTGTCATATATGGAACAACAATGAGTGTGATGGAGGGAAGCATATTCCATGATGGGGAGGCCCATGCAAGAGGGCATGATGTTAGTTCAAATGTGCAAGGGACAATGCATGGTGTCAGAGTGTGTCTAAGAGGAATATTTGGGGTTCCATGTTAATGGTTATAGTGTGCTAGAATTAAGGTATTGTGTGAATAGGAATAAAGGTTCCAAATGAATTAAGGTTTCTAGGTGTTTTTGTTTCGGAGGTAGAAGTTTAGATGGCGTATTAAATTATTGGAAATAAATAAATAAAATTCAAGGGGTTAAAATATGGGTAGTAACGAGATCCTATTTTTTTAAGAAGAGGGGGAACCTCTTTGATGTGTAAGGGAGTATAGGAATACCTTCCCCTTTTATATTTATTACATATAATGATAATAATAATTGTTATTATTATATTATTATTCCTATTATTAATACCATATTTTTGATATAACAAATTAATACTGTGTCAGAATGATGTACCTTCTATGTAATTGTGACCCTTTCATTGTGGAGGTGATTTCAAGACCAATATCAAATAATTTTTTCTATCTTGTCGATCGGTACCTTGAAGTGATGTACATTCATGTTATGATGAAATGTGTTTTTTCCTTGAGTGTCTGATTTGGGCAAGTGAATAACCTATAATGAATTTGTTTTATTAGTATCACAATGGTGAGATCCTTTTGGACATTACTAGTTTTCTGTGATCAAAAATCTATCGATTGATGTTTTAGAATGATGAACTAGTGGCGAGCCTCATACGCTCATCATGATTTTGGTCAGACTTGGATTTTGGCCTATGTGAAACCTATTACTAGTTTTGTTTCACATAGAATGTGATGACGGACTCCATATTATTTTTTGAGGTATTAAGAGAGATTTTTTTAGTAGAAGTATTCCTTAGGTGATGATCAATGGTGGTAGTAATCAGACATGATCATCAGAGTGATTCCATATAGGGATGGTGCTCCCCTATTTATGGTGCGATTCCTCTATCTAGAGTCATTGTACTCCATTTCTCCACAAGGTAACGAGTTACCCATACTCTATAGTTATATATTAAAGGTAATTCATTATTTAGGGTTAATTTCCTCTATCTATGTGGTAAATACTCCCCTATCAGACTAGGGTGTGTGTCCCCTATACTATATAGTAAGGTAGAGGCAATACTCCCCTATTTAAGGCACATGTCCTCTATCTATGGAGATGGTACTACCCTATGGAATCAAGGTGTAGGTCCCCCATACTATCTAGTCTGGTAGATACATTAATTTTCTATTTAGTTAATGAGTCCTCTATCTACTGGGATAGTACCCCCTTATCACACCAGGGCGTAGGTCCCCCATACTCTTTACGTAGGCATAGATGGTTCTTCCCTAATTAAGGCATGTGCCCTCAATCTACATAGGGGTAATCCCAAATATTTTAGATTTTATAGGGCGAGAGTCATTTATGGATCATGGATCTTTTGGATATGGAGATAATTAGTAAGGAGAGGAACCTCTACACAAACTATGGTGAGGTTACATGTGATGTATGATTTGGACTTGTGGCTCCCTCTATTGTAGTGCACAATGGCGAGGTGTAGGCCACTTCACATAGTTTATTATGTGGTTTCACATGATGTTGGGCATAAAAGGTAGACCATTAAAGCTAAAAGTAGACTCATTGTTCATAGATGGGATGTGGAGATGGAGATCCCCCTTTCCCAATAATTTTGGATTCTTGTTAAGGATATCTGAATATTTATGGTTGTTTTCTCAGTTTTTGATTGGAATGCCTTCATTGGGTTGAGATGACTATATTTATATCCCCATATCACTCCATTTTAGTTTTGGAGGCATCCTAGTGGGTATTTATATACTCACCCTTATATGGCATTTCTCCACATGTGTCATGTCTTATGCAGAAGATAGATAGATTGGTATTTTTTATGGTGGAGCATAGTGATACTTGGGTGAATTAACCATGCTTCGTGGTCGGCTTGGAGATCAGAAGTAGTGCCCTCTTAGATTTATTCATTTCTAGTTATAGTCAAGTTGGGTCTTTATTTTTGGGTAGGCAATGTATTTTTACCTATAAATTTTGGTTTCATTATGTTGTACACTAATGTATTCTCTAGAGTTGGTTTCTTGCATGGTTTAACTCTAGATGTTACAGTATTTAATTTATATTTATATAAACTATTACATGGATATGGTTTGGTGTGTGTATAAATTTAAATTAGGAATATTCCTCCCATTTTAGTTATTCCTTCTTAGTGATTTTCATGAGACCCTAACCTATTGGAAGCGGACTTGGGGTTGTGGCGGCCCGAACTTCTACCTTCCTGGAGGACCTCAGTGGGTTTGGTCATTACAAAAATTCTAAAAATACGTTATCCTAGGGAATACCTTGACATATAATCTATCATATTTTATAAAAAATATAGGGATATGGTAGATTATGGTTTAGTTAGAGGATCTATAGAGGAAGGTATTTTTTATAACCAATATTCCCCCCTATACAATCCAATTTTTGTTCTCCAAGGAGGTGGATGGGTTCTTGAGTTTATTCCTCAAATATCATATCATGAATAAGATGACTATTAGTAATTAAAGTACACTTCAATAATAAAATGAAATAATGGATTATTTTAAAGGGGAATAGTGGCTCTGAAATATTTTTCTCAGGCCAGGTTATCAAAAAATCCAAGTTATGGTGGTGTATATTCCAAATATGAAATTATAGCACCACTATGGACTTTGTGAGTACTGGGTGTTGACATTTAGTGTGACAATTTACCCTGTAGTGTTAATGGGTCTCATGAATGGAAATTTTTGACCATATTAAGCCATTTCAAGGTACTCTTTGTAAATAATATTCTCATATAGTCTATATCTAAGGAGGTTGATATAAAATTTTTGAGGATGGTTATTAACACACTCTAGGATAATGAGATTTATGGGAAGCACTTTACATTTAAAATTATTGGAAACCTTGTTTTAATGATCACCAAATCATGTTTCAAATGATATTAATGAGTTTAAAGTTTTATGTTATATTTTTACAATACAAGAGATATTAGTTAGAATTTATCTATGTGTTGAGAACACTCACCCCAAACCTGACTCACCGTTGAAGATGAGTCGTCACTAGGGATAACTCACCATTGAGATGAAATTTTGAAAATGTGTTGGAGAAACCTACTAGAATTTATGATTCATTGTTGAAGATGAGATGTTTGAAAATGTATAGAAAACACCTACCATCGAATATGACTCATGAGAAAATTGAAAAAGTATGTAAAAGACCTACCATTAGCAAATGAGTCACATATTGGATACAAAATTGGCTATGTATAGAGATGACCTACCACCATAGGTTGACTCACCATCATATAGGAAATTTGAATAAGCGTTGGAATAACTTACCATCGAGATGTGTCACCATTGGTATGAATTATCACTAACCCAAGTCACTATTAGGATTAATCACTTCCAGGTTTGTCTCACCATTCAAAAGAGTCACCACTACAATCTCTATTTATTTTAAATTAAATTTTTCTAATAGCTATATTATCTAATTTAATACTGATATTTATTTTAATTATTTCATAAAATATTACAGGAATGGATTAAAGTGAGTATAGGTCATCCAGTATGAGGATAAGAAGATCTGGATGATTCTCATTTCATATTGATGTTAAAAGAGGTAGTAAACTACCTCATGCATATACACATAGACAGATAACAGACACGAGAATACACACAAATATATTCATAGACACGAGAAGAGTTATTCTTGTTGAGAGTTTACATGCCACATCTTGTCTACAAATAACTATAGGATAGTGGAGAACATAAAACATTTAGTTACTTCCCATATTTTGAATAAAAGGAGTTCATGACACTCTATTTTGATGTGATTTTCAAAAACCTGACTCGAGATCCTAATCAAGATATATTAAAAGAGTCACAAGCTAACAAAAAGGAAAGGCAGAGAAACACAATCCTTTTACATATTTTTATTTTCTATTTCTATTTATTATCTTTACATTACGATTAGTGGATGATTAATTTATATTTCAAACAGACACATTGTATCCTGAAATTTTACTGGAAGATACTCGACATATTCTCAACTCTCTCTTTAATTTTATTTTTCCATGGTGTTGTGGAAGTGTTCCATATGTGGCATGTGTTTAGTTTATTCCCACAGGTATTGTGGAAGAGGTACTGTGCGGCTTGGATATATTTTCTATTATATACTTGATCTAGGTTATGCATCATAGATTATTTTATATAATATTATTGGTAGAAGGTGATTATCATGAGTAGGGAATTATTTCTCGACTTGAGACTGAACCGCTTTTATTTATTCTATTGTGTCTTTTTTTTGTTTTATTTAAATTCTTTAATCTAAATTTTTTTAAACTATAAAAAACCACTACTTTCTGAGTTAGTATTAATTAGTGTTTATATAATATTTTTATTATGTACATTTATTTTATAAGTTAAAGTAGTTTTCTTAATTGTTTCAATTGATACCTAATAAATATTTGATAAATATTTTAAATGATCAAAACTTATATATATATATATATAAATATTGATTAATTGGTCTATTTTAATTAATTAGGGAATTTCATTTATAACCTATTTTGGACAAAAAAAATTATTTGGTACTCAATTCAATCCCTATTGATATACTCACTCCCACCAACAATTGGTATTAATAGATTTTGAAAAACTTTTCAACTATGATTTTAGTTATGTTTTAATGATATTAAATTTATTTCAATTAAAAATTTAGTTCTTTAGATGGATAATAGACAAGAAGTTTTTTATAGAAACATACCTCATTCCGTTAATGGAAATAACTATAAAAAATAGAAAATATAGATGAAAATGCATATATAATTAATGGGTTTTGAAATTTGGTCTTCTATAGTGGATAAGTAAGTGTTAATTAATACTTCTATAAATTAATGGGATAATGTTAGTAATTTTTTTTAATATAACAATTTCAAAGATATGAATTCTATTTACCATGCCTTAGGATATGGAGAATTCAATAGGATATATTCTAATTAAACTACCTATGAAATTTGGGATATGATATATATTTCTCATGAAGGAAATGACAGTGGAAAATAAATTAAATTGAGTACTTATAAAATTAAATATGATACTTTTAAAATGAAACATGAAGATCTAATTTATGATATTAATCTTATATTCAATGAAATAGTCAACACAATGAGCCCCTTGGGAAATCTAGTTTCAGATAAAGATCAAATCATTAGACTACTGAGATGTGTTCCTGAGATATAAAGAGGGAAATCTATTTCAATAATGGAATATTGTGACATCATTAGGATACCTATCAAGGAATTTATTGGGAATTTAATAATGTTTGTGGAATATCTTAATGTCAATCAAAAAAAATATGATCAAAAAATGATAAAATTTCTCAATTTTATGACTACTATATCAAATTAAAAGACAAGGAAAAATTACATGATGAAATTTACAGTGATGATGAATCATCAGCTGATAATGATGTGGAAATGGATCATATGGATATAAGGTTTAAGAAGTTATTCAATAAGAATAAATTATTCAGGAAAAAAATTTGTAAAAGAATGTATGGGAACATATGAACTTGTAAAAATGATTGGAAATAGATAAAAAATCAAATGAAATTACATGTTTTGAATATAAGTGAAAAAGACATATTATATTTGACTATACTAATTTGAAATACACTAAGAAGTATTAGGATAGGTGTAATAAGTATATCATAATCCATGAAATACACATGGAGTGACTATGAGGGTAACTCTGGTGACTCAGACTTAACTCATTAAGAAAATCCTAGTAGAGAAAACATGTGCCTCATAACAAACATAGCAGAAATACCTATTATATCTCATGTACTTAATTCTGATCACTATGAAAACTAAAATGACAATGATATGTCTAAATACGAAATGTTTGAGTATAGAAATATTCTTGAATATAATTTTAATGAACATAAAAGAAAAAAAAATTCTGAAGAAACACTATGATTTTTTATGAAAATGTTAAATATGATCTCATTGTAGGGAAAGAAAACAGTGATGATCTTTTGAAAGAAAATAATAAAATGAAATTTTCAAATGATAAACTAAATAAATACTTAAATATATTAATTAAAGGAATAAAAATTAGAAATCAAATTTTAGGGGAAAATAATAATCATAAATACATTATTGGTCCAGGCTATCGACCTAAACAGAGAAGAGTTGTAATAAGAATAATTTTTTATAAGTATAATTTTTATATTCCAATGATATTTTTTATTTTAGTTTTCCTAATAATATACTTATTTTAAAAAATTTATAGTCTACCTACTAGAAACCCATTAATAAAATTTGAGTTCCTAATGCTTTAATCACTGAAATATTTGAACACAGTAAAATTTGG
The DNA here is from genome assembly GCA_963277665.1 of Viscum album. NCBI lineage: Eukaryota > Viridiplantae > Streptophyta > Magnoliopsida > Santalales > Viscaceae > Viscum > Viscum album. Next base: position 2,052,559,613 of record OY728150.1, on the reverse strand, counting down.
GTACTAAAATCATTTTTGTTATAATTATTTTTACAAGAAATATGTTTGATGAACTCCTATGGAAATATATGGTACTTTGACATCAGCTGTTCCAAAAATTTTACAAAAGACTACTCAAGCGTTAAGAACCTCATGAAAGATGATGGTGGTCATGTCATATTGGATGACAATGGAAACTGAAAGATCATTGGACTTATCCAAATTAGTAACAAAAAGTAAATTTAAATTTCTAAATTAAATTTTTCTTATGGTTTAAAATATAATTTTCTTATTAGATCACAATTGTGTGATGATTGTTTTCATATTATATTTGAAAACAATTCTTGTGATGTTTTTAAAAATAAAAATTATTATGTATTTAATGATTTGAGAAATGAAAATGTGGATGCTGCTAATATTGATTCATTGATTTCTAAAAATTATTATCTCTTTAATGTATTTCATAGATAATCATTGCTTTTTCATATGATACCAGGCTACTGTAACATTCACTCACTTAGAATGATTTATAGGAAAGGGTTAGTATGAGATCTACCCAAACTTGAATTCTCAAATGACAAAGTCTATAAACCTTTTCAAAAAGGGAAACAATAATAAATATATTTTAAACTAAATAATTAAGTGTCATCTTCTAAACCGCTTGGGATATTTCACATATTTTTTTTGAATATCTAGTGTTTATAGTTTAAATGTGAAGCTCTATGTCTATGTAATTGTAGATGATTTTCTAGGTATAATTGGGTATTAATTTTAACTCACAAAAGTGAATCTTTCTCTTATTGTACCAAGTATGATAAATATATAGAAAACCTAAGTGAACTTTGAATTAATACCTTAAGAAGTGACCAAGGACATGAGTTTGAAAATCAAGTCATTGAATCCTTTTTCTTAAATAATGGATATAACCACGATTCTATATTTCTAAGACCCCTCAATATAATGGATTTGTATAAGGAAGAAATAGAAAACTTCAAGAGATAAACTATAATAGGCTCAATGAATATGACATAACTGTCTACTTTTGGGAAGAGGTTGTGAACACAACATGCTTTATAATTAACAGAGTATTAGTTTGACATATCTAAAAAAACCCCTATGAAATTATGAAAATAGAAATATTAAGGTTAATTAATTTATATTTTTTGGTTTCAAATTATTTATTATTAACATTAAGGATAATCTTAACATGTTTTCCTCCATAATTGATGAAGAAATTTTCTTTGGATATTCAATTTCTAGTAAATCCTATAGAGTTTTTACAAAAGAACCAAGACAATGGAAGAGTTTTTATATATCAATTTTTATGAGATAGATCCAAATGAACCTAATACCACTTTATAAAACCTTGAGGATGATTTATCAACTCTAAACATATATTCCAAACCATCCTATTATTTTGTAAAACATGCATAAACATCATCCAGTTTTGATGAACTTCACAAGCCAGAATATGAACCTATAATGGACAATGAAGTGACGAGGCCTTTTTTTATTTATAGTTATTAGGAATCGTAAATATAATCCTTTAGATAATATTTTTGGAGACATATATATAGGTACAAAAAATAGATATTCTCTACGAAACCAGGTTGAATATCAAGCATTTTTATCACAACTTAAACCTAAAACACCAATGATGTAATTAATGATTAATTTTGGGTAATGGAAATGCAAGAAGTATATAATTAGTTTCAAATAAATAAATTTTGGGAAATTTTTTATAGAACCAAATATACCATGAATATAGGCACTATATGGGTCTTTAGAAACAATGTTGATGAATCTAGTAGAATATTGAGGAATAATGCTAGACTAGTATCACAAGGTTATAATCAAGAATATAGAATAAAAAATAAAGAGACCTTGAAACCAATAGCCATACCTGAAGAAATTAGAATACTAATTTCTTATATAGAACATCTAGATTTATAAATATATCAAATTCATGTCAAAAGATAATTCTTAAATGGGTATATAGTTGATGGTTTCTTATTGAACCAACCATAAGATTTCAAAATCCTTATTTTCCAAATCATTTTATCAATTTAACAAAATATTCATATGGTTTAAAGAAAGATACTAGAGCTTGATAAGATAGTAACATCTATTTTCTTATTTCAAAAGGATCTTTAAAACTTATAGATAAGTATACCATTTTTATAAAAATTATTTCAAAAGATATTTTACATGTTAAAATTTAGGTATATGATATTATTTTTGGACATTATAAAAACTATTTATGTTCTAAATTTTCCAAAATAATGAAAAATGAGTTTGAAATGATTTTAATGGGTGAACTGAAAATCTTTCTTGGTTTTGATATTTTTCAAAATAAAGAAGGAATTATTTTAAATCAAATTAGATATACTAAATAACTTTTAAAATGTTTCAGCTTGGATAGAACTAAGAGTAGTGACACTCCAATAAGTACCGCATGTAAGATGGATCATGATGAAGTGGGAAAATAAGTGAATCAGACTAGTTACAGAGGCATGATTAGAAGTTTTCACTACCTAAATCTTATCCAATATCACATTTTGTTTAGTGTGTGTATTTTTCATCATTTTGAAGAAAATATAAAACAGTCATAGTTAGTATCTATAAAAATAATTCTCAAATACCTAAAGTACAGTACCAATTTATGACTATTATATACAATAGAACAGAAATATAACCTAATTAGTTATTCAAATGCTGATTTTGTTTGCTGTAAGTTAGATAGAAAAATAACCTCTGCAACATGTCACCTTTTGGGAAAGTCTATAGTTTCATGGTTTAGTAAGAAACAAAATTCTATTTCACTATCTACTACTAAATCTGAATACATAGTTGTAGGTAGTTATCGTGCAAAAAATTTGTGGATGAAACACACATCAGTAGACTATGGATATCAATTCTGGCATGTACCTATAAACTGTGAGAATACAAGTACTATAAACGTTTCTATAAACCCTATATATCACTCTTGAATAGAAAAAAATGATGTGTGACATCACTTTTTCAGATATCATTTTCAAAAAGGTGATATAACTCTTGAATAAATTGGGGTGGAACACCATCTTTATGATATTTCCACTAAGCCCACGAATTATGGGAGAATGAACTATAGAAAAAAATAATTATGTATGATTAATTTTTGTTAAGATTAATTTTTTGGGACTCACCATTGAGTTTACCCATGGCTGAGTTTACTCACAATTGTGTTTAACCACCATTCACTTTACCCACCCTTGAGTTTACCCACCATTGAGTTTACCCACCGTGGAGTATTACCCACCATTGGAACTAATCACCACTGGACACATTTTTTGATTTCTTAATTCATCATTTTTTTCTTTTAATCATTCATTTATAATTTTTTAAGGATTATTTTTCTGGTTAATTTATTCATTCAATTTATATTTTATTTGAATTTTGATATTTTAAATACCTAAAATATACGAATGATATAAATATGATGTTTATCTAATTCTAATGATATATATGACATGAATTTTCCCTCGAACTATGTTGTGGCCTTTTCTATTCCAACAATAAACCTTCCCTCACATTCGTTCAAGTATTCTAATCCAATCACCAGGGTTCGAGTGATGTAAGCTTCATTTTTTTCTTCGGACGAGTCTGGTCTTTCAAATAACTAGAGAGGTGAGTTGAGATGATCAGTTTCTTTTGAACCAGTTAATCCAAAGATTGAAAAGATATTATTGGTTCATGAAAAATAAGTTCTTTATTAGTGGTTACTTTCAAGTAGGTCTTTGGTGAATAAAGCTTTACAAGAATAGGGATGGATGGAATGGTATTCTTCTAATAAAAAAACATTATAACCTAGGTTTGTTCACATGCTCTACCAGTTTTTTTGAGTTTATTTTTGAGGAAAATCAAGATTTGGTAATAACTAGAATAAATGGTCATAAATTATTATTTTTATGTTATTGGACTCTTTTTTAAAGAGTTCTCCATGAAAGTGTTTCAAATGATTATCAAATATCTATTCCAAATAAGAGTGATACTTTTGTCTATGAAGATGATTTAGTATATTTGACTGGTGATGGGATACTAAGATGTCCGGTTTTCACTAAACATGATGGTGAATTATAGTTTCTCTTCATGTTTATCTAGCATATGCTTTTCCCAAGGAAATGAGACTTTACCATGATGAGGTATCAAGGTGTTTATATTTTGTGTCATATGAAAAGAGGAAAAAATATTAATCTATGTAGATAAATAATGATTTATAGGATGGAGATGTGAAATACTTCTTCAAGATAAAATTCCATAATCTATCCAAATTTTATCCCAACCATTCTAGAGGTAAAATGATTGATTAATTAAGGTGAAGCATCTATAGTAAACTATGGAGTCATTTCCATTATGATGTTTATTTGAAAAAGGATGAAAATTAGTTGGAATCCTTGGATGAAACAATCGATTGATGATAGTGAAAGGATTTATGAATATTTTACTATAGATGATTATCATTCAAGACCAAAAAATCTTATGGATCTTGGCTTGAAGATATATGAGTTTGTTTATTATTCTGGTGAGAAAGAAGTGGAGGTTGCTGCCTCTGATGATGAGGAGAAAGAGTTCTCAGTGGATGAGGGCAGTTACCCAGATCTTCCTCATAGTTCTCCCACTTTTACCTATGGTCCATATATCCCTCTTATTCTTCTCCCTATTAGAGAGAATCTATGAAAATAATTTAGTGAGGAGGAAGAAATAGAAATATCTGTTGAAGAACAAAATAACATCCAAGTCTTATGAGAAAAATGGTAAAAACAGTTACGAGGAAGAAGAATAAGAAGGAGGATAAGATGAAGAAAATGGAAATGAATTTGGATTTTGAGATGGAAATAGAGATGACAATTAGGTGGTTTTGATGGTGTCGGTGGACACATTATAGTTGAGGATTCTAAGATGCCTTAGCCACTTAAATTTTCTTTAAATTTATCAATATATATATTTTAATAGATACTTAGCCTTATTGAAGATGTTGTTAGATCAAATGGATAAGAAAAAGATGAATTATTTGAAGGGTAGAAATCATCATGACTAGATTATTACCCTATTATTAAAAATATAACTGTTACGATAGCTAATTTTGAAAAATATTCCAAATAATATTTTTCTACAAAGATGGTAGTTGAACCTACTTTTGTTGAGAAAATAGTTAATGTACAAATATCTGATATGGATACGACTGTTGTACATACTATGGTTGTGTCGATTGTTGATATCTCTCAAGTTGTAAAATCTCACATTAATTATTTTTTTTGTTGGATAGATCCAATGTTTGAGGAATGTCATAAGTTTTCTGACAAGGATGGAAGTTCTCTTAATCATGGTGGACCTGCTATTTGAGAGGCAAGAAATCCTAAGGGATTATTGACTGACTATATTGATGTTTCTAGTGAGTTGCAGAGGTTTGATTTTGAGAGAGTTTCTACACCTTCCATTCCTTTAGTGCAAGTGGATGTTGTCACAATAGGTGACTTAGATTAATTCATAGGAAACAATCTATCTGATATATGTTTTTTGTTGAAAAACAAACCTACCTTGGTTTCTATGATTAGTGATATGAATACAATAAATTTTTATTTATTTTGATTCATTATATTTATCCTAAGATGATTATTTACATTAGAGAAGTGTAAGTGGAAAACATAATGTTGGAATGTGACATGGAAGCTCTAAAATCTATAGTGGAGGAGATGAGGTCTTATTTTATATATTCCATGGATGATTTTTCTAGAAAGGATGGATTATATTACATCCATCACTTCTATATCAAGTACTCCACCCCACCGTTTCTCCACCTCCACCATTTTATGTTGAGTTGATTAGATCTATAGTTAGAGAATAAGTTTATGCTGCTACTGGTTCAATTGATGTACCATACCTTACTAAGGAATGTTTGAGAAAAATCTGAAATAATAGTGACCATGCCTATATGATGGTTAGAGAGTACATGAAAGATATGAAGGATGACATATTGACCATCACCAAGTCCATAAAGAATTATCTATCTCAGATTTATTATAAGCTTGAGTTTCATGTTCATTTCACGTTCTTGGATGAATATCTAAGGCTACCTCTTGTCTCTCAAGTATTTAAAGAGAAAGTGAATCAGTTGAAGGTGATGTCTCCTATACTTAATCTATTCATGGAAAAAAGAAATATTTCTTCATTATTATGGAGATAGGTGGGAAAATCATTATATATTTCATAAATATTATGAAACCCTTTTGACATGCTTCAAAAAATGTTTTGGTGGCTCAAGGTGCTATTCCTATTACAACTCATCTAAAACCTCCAGCTTCTGGACCTGGATTGTTCATACCCAATGTCATTAGAGATTCAATTTCCCCCCTTCACATATCATTTATAGCCTTTTATCCTCCCTGTCATGGAATTATTTTAGCATCTCAGACCAATTAAAATCAAATAAACTCCCTCTATAACAAATTTACCTACTGATATACCTTGAATTCCTTTAGCCTATCCTGTTGAAACGTCATACCCAGAAAAAGGAAAGGTAAAATAAACTATTTATCCTTCAACTCATCCTATATAAAGTTTATATTAGTAATTTATTACTTTTTGGGGATATTTTTTTTATAACTTTTTGTTTTATCTTTTTGGTGTACATCACTTGATTTTAAATTGAACTTCTCTTTTACTCTTATTATGTTCTCTGCATTTCATATTTTATACTCACTTTTTGATAATCCCAAAAGGGGGAGAGGGCTCGGTGGAATTTATTTATATTTTTGTATTACTTTGATACCATACTGATATTTAGTTCCATATATATTTAATTAATTCCTTTATACTATCATATATATTTAATTACTTCCTTGATACCAACTTATCATTGATATTATTTACTATGTAAACTACTTTGATACTCTATCTTCATTCTTTACCATTGATTCCATGGTTTATAATGTCGAGATGAGTCATCTTTGGCATGAATTTCCATCATCCCAAGATATCGTGAGGATGAATTACCTCCTTAGTTGTCTCACCATTCAATGTAATCACTACCACTATTTTTATTTATCTGTAATTATAAGTTTATAATGGCTATATTATTGAATTTAATCTTGAGATTTATTTTAATGATCATTCCAACACTATTGGTGGAATAAATTGAAGTGTGTGTAAATAATCGGGTACGAGGAGTATAGGATATGGCTGAATATCCTTGCATGATGTTGTAAAAAGTAGTACCACACACCCTCATGTATATATGTGCAGAGAGATAAATGACATGTAGATAAACACAGAAATATAAATGGACACACAAAGAGTTCCACTTTCTAAGATATTACCTACTTCATATTTTTTACACATGGCTATGAGAAATTGGAGCACATAAAATATTCAGTTCCTTCAAATAATCAGTAAAAAAAGAGTTCATGCCACTCTATTTTCTATGATTTTCAGAAACATAACTCGGGCTCTTATTCATGCTAAATTCAAAGAGTCAAAAGCTATAGAACATATCATACAGAGAAACACAATAATTTTACATATGCTTATTTTCTCTTTCTATTTATTATATTTATATTATAATAAGTGTGTGTTTAATTTGTATTTCAAACACACACACCCACACACACACTATCTCTTGATATTTTACTGGAATATTATCAATATCTTCCCAAATATATCTTTATTTTTGTTTTTCAATGATTTTCTGATAGAGTACCCTGTGTGTCCTATGTTTACTTTATTCCCATGGGTATTGAAAAAGAGGTATTGTGTGTCTTGCACAACATTGTTGTTGTATATTCGATCCAGGTTTTGGGTCATATATTATTTTGTATAATTTTTTTTGGAATCAAGGGAATTCCAAGTGAATAGAATTAAGTTTCATCAGGAGACTGAACCACTTGTATTTAAACTAATATGTATTTTTTTTGTTTTGTTTCGTTCCAAAGCTTTAAAATAAATTTTTTTACTATAAAAAAGCAACTATTGGATAATTAGTCTTTATTTGTGTTTATATAATATTTTTATTAAGTAAATTGATTTAAAATGTTAATGTAGTTTCATAATTCTTATAAATGAGACATAATCAATATTTTATAAAACTATTAAATGATCATAACTTATATAGATATTCTACTTTGATAAACTCGACAGTTTAATTAATTTAGATATTTCATTTTAAACCTCTATTAGTCAATTTCTTTATCGGCCACTCAATTCATCTCCTATTGAGATACCCACTCCAACCAACACAAATATGGATTTGAGATGTCCACTTCTTTAGATAAGTCAAATATGAATAGGGAGAGACAATACATCGAACAAGAATCAACATAGAACTACCCTAGGATCCATCCAAGAGGGTGGATAAGGTGAATGGATTCCATGGATCAGCTGACTAGTATTATATATTTATACTCAATTTATCTTGGATTAAAACAACTCAAACTGTCTTGACTTGAAGGGTTTACATTTGTGTGGAAAGATAATTTTTAGCTATCTTTTCATTTGATGTGGTAGAGGTTGATGAGTTCCCCAGCCCAAGAGATCTAGAGGAGGGTGTTTAGTTTGTGGTATTCTAATATATATCCAAAAATGGGATTGGGTATGTTATGATTCAATTAAAGGAAGTGATTTATTATTATATTTTGATAACTGACACCCCGTTAGCAATATTATGTCACACATTATTGGAGTTGATAGTAATATTATTATCCATAAATTCTTGGGAATACTATCTTATAGGAGACCAGTTCATCATTTATTCTGATCAAAAGTGTCTCGAGTAATATTATCATATAAAGATCATAACCTGAGTTAGAGGAAATGGATGAAGTTCTTGTAGGGATATAACTCTGAGATAGTCCTAGGAAACAAAATGCAGTGATAGATTCTCTTAGAGGGAAATATTGTTTGTAGTTGTTAAATGATGTAATTGAGTAGCTGGACTCTATACTGTTGACCCTTGTTGGTGAGGGAGGAGCATAATACCTAAAATTGATGGTTGTTACCCCTGAATAATCATTATGTCATGGATATATAGTTAAGAGATATCAATTGTGAGGTCTTGTGTGACTCCGTATATATAGGACATGCTACTGATGGATTTTTAGAAGGTGGGGAGCATGAATTACTTTTAAGAGGATGAAAGATGACACTAACCATTCTGCAAGAAGGGGTGATAAGGGAGTTTAATATTTCCACCTATGAGTAATATCCAAGAGTGGTGAAGATTTAAGGGTTCATTTAACATCTTTTTTATGGCTATATTTGAAGTGTAGTGTTATTGATTTCATCTCTCAGTGACTCACATTCCAGTCGGTTAAGTATATGCATCAGGTACCAGTAAGTTTTTTTCAACCCCTTTAGGTGATATAATGTAAGTTGTATTGAATCTCCATATATTTTTTGATTGTACTTACATGATCAGATTGATGTCAAAATGTATATAGTTGATTATAGACTGACTCACTAAGTTATATCCCTTCCTATCCATTTGAGAAAAATGTTCATTAGAGAGTTTATGATGCCTGTATATGTAGGAGTTAATCTTGATTCATGGATTTCCATATATTATTGTATCATACCATGATTATATATTTGTGTACTAATTTTTAAGATGATTTTAGGAGTCTTTTGAGACTCAGTTGAAGATGATAATGACGTTTCACCGCATATGGACAACCCAACTGAACAAATCATTTAGGTTCAAGTGGACATGATGCAGGTCTATATTTTATATTTTATTCACATCAAGGAAGATCATCAACCGTTGTTTGATCTTTCATATTACAATAGTTACCATTACATGATTAGTATATATCCATTTTTGGCATTGTATGGGAGATAATCCAGGTCACCATTATGCTAGATGGATTTAGGAGATATAGATTATATGGAACTAGAGTTGGTTAAATCAATGATAAAAAATGTTTATATCAGCTATTAGTGGATGAGGACTTCCTGGAAATATACAATTTCTATTTGGACTGATGATGGAAGCCTTTGGAATTTTTTTAGGGAGACCATATTTTCATGACAGTCTCATCGTGGTGAGGAATATAGAGATTTGGCTGAGGTGGAAATCTATCTGTAATATTCATTGGCCCTTACTATATATTATTCAAGGATAGAGTGGTGGAATACAACATAGACTTACCACCATATTTACATCTCGGGTATGATGTTTTTTCATGTGTTAAAGCTAATGAGACATGTGCATGATCTATCATATGTCATAAATTATGGAGAGATGGACAATGAGAATGGGGTTACCATTTTGGAGTACCCAATTGTGAATGATAATCAAGAGGATAAGGTCTCTCATGTGTGATTATTTCTCTTGGTTCATGTACATTAGAATAAAGGAAAACCCTATGAGAGATTTTGGGAGTGGAAGAAACCAACGTGAGCTCAGTTCCCTCACTAATCTGTGTAGGATTTCAATTTTTGAGATGAAAATTCATAGAGGTAGTGAGAATGTGATGAATATAAAATTTACATTCTACACTATAGAAAATTTTGAATAATATATTTGGGGTAAGTTGAGGAGTTATTTTAGTGTTTCATGCCTTATGAAGACATAGAATTTATACATTGAAAATATTAAATATAATATATCATGCTTGAGAAGTTCTTTTTTGAAAAATAATGGAATATCTATATAATGTTGTCTGAAATAAAAAAATTGAGACTACCATTAAATCTAGAACATGGGTTTTACTATAGTAATGACATATATTTTTTTCAATACTATTTTTTTCAGTTAAGTACAGTCATGGGTGGAAGCTAGATTAAATTAAATTTATTAAATAAAATAATTGGACAAATAAATATTTAATCCCTTAAACATTGAAATAGTCTACTTAATCCCCCTTATAACACATATTTAGGGTTATCCGTATAACCATAGATACTTGAGAGGATGTTTATGGAGGAGACCATAGGTGCATAACTACATGATTTTTGATCAATGACAATCAGAGGTGGGAATTATTCGAACCAAAGATGAACATAGTGGATTCATAAACATCAATTATTACGGTTGTATTCTCCTTAAATGTTCAATCCAACTCGAGGTAGGTATTTTGTTTTGTATTATTTAACATTTATTGATTTTTCTTGATAAACATGAATTAATTATTTTCTAAATTTTGATCCACATATCATTTATTTTAATTTCTATTAATTATTTTATTCATTGAATTATGACTTAAAAATTATTTTGAAACCCCAGCATATCATTGATTGTTCGTCCATTAACTAATGATTTCTTAACTAAAAATAGCCAACATTCGTTTCTCACTTTTTGGTTTCATTCCCTTATACCTCCATTCTTTCATTCATCACAAGCAATCAATTTGGCCACTGATTTGACTATATTCAAGAACCTATTTTGCGACATGATAATTCAATTTTTATGGATTTTTTATTCGAATGTTTTGTTAGAATTATAGATGTGATAGATGTGTAATAAATATGATGGAAGATTGCTGGTGGACAAATGATTTTGGTAATGTGGTTCTTAGCATGTGGGTGGTGTACGATGTGATGGGTTTTGACAATTGGGCCCCAGTGACAGCACAAACACCCCACCGTAACATGAATATCGGGTCCTGGCCTGCCAGGTACCACCAATTGCCCCATAGACACGTGGTCCCCATCCTGGGGCCCACGCACATGCCCAAACAGGTCATCTGACTAATGAAAGTCCCCACACGCCAACACATGTCCTTTAGAGTGTTCTTTTTCCTCACTCACACACACCTAGAGAAAATTCCTAAAAGGTAACCTATCCCGATCACTACTATAGTACAAGAATGCATAACTATTGAGTTCTAATCAGGCATGCTCTCAAAAAGGAAGGTTCACCTTTTTGACATGGGTAATATTATTTAGGACCCTAAAAACAAAGGTGCACCTTGTTGACATGTGTCATATCATATATTCATTTAAACCTTTATCATTATGGGGTGTTACATGGGTGTTGATTTCTAAGTAAGGGGTGGAAAAAATCCCCCCATTACCAAGGAAATGAGATATATAAATATTTTTACAACCATTCATGGGTGATATTAATAGTGGAATCAAATGGGAAAAGGGTGTGGGTGAAAATTCATAAAGATATAAATTTTTTTGGGAACTCTAATCTACATAGTGTGTAGTTCAGAAGAACACCCGCCAAATAAGCCCCCTCCATACAGAACTATGGTTTTTATATAAAAACAATATCACATATACTTGTACATATTGTACACACCATGTGGTCCCTAAGTCGACAACTTGGTGGGTACCATCCAGGCTGCACATGCATATACACATGCAGTGTATGCAGACATGGGTAGAGTATGCTAACACCGACACAGGCACTTGTATATCCAGGCATAGATGGACACATATTGTTTCCCTAGTAAACACCATGTACTACTTTCTAGGTAAGTTAAATCCTCTTATCCCTTTCGTACAACATCAATTTTTTGTTGTATGTGTTCCCTCTTTTCGATTCACTATGGGTGAATTAACTTGTTCTAGTGAAAGTTTCCTCTGTTTTCCCAAGGAAATTTAGTACAAAATCTAGTCTTGATCTTTAAATATAAGATACCAATATTGTATTAGAGGTGGAAACCCTAAATGATGCCTAAAGTTAGATCCCCATTCCAATATATCTATCTATTTAGGGATAAGTATCATGTAACCTATTTACCAGGTATTTGACCCCCTTTATAGTGGGTTAATCTAGTTAGGGTTAAGTATCCTCTATTAGACCATGGTGTGATCTGTACTTATTTATCATGATTTTTTTGTCTCTTAATGAGGTCTCGTATAATTGAGTTAGTATCTTATATGATCCAAATCATTTATTTCAAAATTCAACATGGAAATTCCTAAAAAGTATGACATATTGTTTGAGTGTCATCTTTGGTAGAGTGACTTGAGGATTTTTTGTCTCTCAAATGAGTATTACCATGAATCCTTAGGAAAAATCTATATGATGGAAGTTATTAAAAACGTTTACTTGAGATATACATTAATAATATCTGGGTTTTCCTTTGTATTATCATTGTCTTTTATTTTAGAGTTGAATCCATTTTTAATGAATTGTGATTAGTGATGTTGAGGTGTCCTTCTGGGTATGTTTCTAATCAACCTTAAATGGGATCTAACTATATGTGTACTTTATTATGTAGATGAATATTCCTTTGATGGATTTCTAGGTAGACCTGGAATATGTAAATCATAGTTTATCTAGATAGAGTATAGGCATATCTAAGAGTTTCTTTTGGATAGTTGTCCTATATTGTTTTTAGGTTAGAGACTTTTGTAGTTTGTATGTCCTTTTATTTGTCCATTTTAATTTTAAATAATCTTTTATAGTACAATAATATGGTATGTCTTGTTATGAATTCATTTATAGTATCATTTATTTATATTTATGCACTATACTAATGTATAGATATGTGTGCATGTGTAAAGGTGGTTTAGGATAAATCCTTCCATGAGTATGATATACCAACTCTTCTCTAGTACCCATTCCTGACATTATTTGAGGAGGAATTGGGAAATAAATATTAGATTAAATCCATATAGAAGGGACATGGTAAGTTATTTCATGAAAAATCTATATCTGTAGATCTAGTGGATTTCTCATAGGTTCAGGATGTCTCTTTGAATCACTCATAGAATGACTGTGTTTTTTTAAAGATATACTATTGATTCATGAGGATATAGTACCCAATGTTTTTGTTTTTATTTTATTTTGTATATATTTTGTTCATTAATACATTTTTTTATTTGGATTATATGTGATTTTTAAAACTATTTACTGGTAAAGTTATTCTTCTCATGTCCCATTTGGTTTAGTTCCATTTGATTTATTCATTGTATTTATGAATTGGTGTCCAATATATGGGAACACCATGATTAATTATTTTTATAATTTTTATTATTGTTTAATATTATTTATATGGGAGAAATCAATCTAAATAAGTCTATTGTAATTCCTCGAAACTAGTTTTTTTCTTGTGGGGATCGAGAAAACCCTTTGAGCCTTTCCATAGTCTAACTTGGGTGGCCAGGTCAGGGGTGACCTGACATGGTTGGTGAAACTATTAATTTTTGGTATTTTATTGAGGTTATATTCTCCCCATGTTATGGATAGTCCCCCAATTTTACTCAAAATCCTATGATGTACAAAGAAGGACCTATAATAATTTGTGGTGATTTGATTCAAGTAAAAGACCACTGATTGGGACTAGGATATTACATGATTAAAAATATAATAATAAACCAATAAAGAGATGTCCCTTGATAGATTAAATTGGTTCATTACTATATTATATTCCCAACATCTTAGGTTGATCATATTAGGTCACCTATTATCATATTAAATATCCCCAATAAATATCACATCAATTTCTCTATAATTCTTTGGGATACCATAGGTTCAGCCAAAAAACTTAATTTTTTTCCATCTATCTATCTACCTCTAAAATATCACAAAATTCATGCATTAATAAATTCTATTAACCCAATTACTCAAGCATAATAGAATGAAAATTAACATATATTTCACTAAATTAATATAATTTAACCAACAATTAAATAAAAAAAACCTTGAGAATAGACTATAGACAAAATCATAAATAATTATATAAAGTATCATGATAATAGAACTCATGATAGATAAAAATAATTGGTATAGAGTTACAATACATGATGCATCATACTAGTATAATGACCATAAATAAGACTGAAAATGAAATAAGTATTAAATACATAACCCTATGTAAATGGAATTATTTTCCAAATATTTTACCCTAAGTCACAAAATATTAAAACTGTTATAGCTATCACCCATACCTATTTTATTGCTTCAACTATCAACTTAATATGAAATATGGGTTAATATATCAAATTCATTAGTATTAAAAAAATATTAATATAAAAACCAATTTTAGTAATATTAATAGAACAAATCACCCCTTACAATCCATATATTTTTTTCACAACTTAATCATTGATACAACCTCTTAAATAAAAGTTACATGTTACTAATTAAATTTTAATTGATTCAATTAATAAATTATAAATAATGATTTATGCATTATAAATTTAGATTAATGAGGTCCTAAGAATCAAGATTTAGAATGAATATTGTATCAGTAAGACATAAATTAATAATGGATCACATATCATGTGAGGAATAACATGAATAATTAAAATAATTCAAGGTGACATAATTATAAAAACTATTAATCAAATTAATTTTAAATAAGGTTTATTAAATAAAAATTTTAATTTTGATTTCATATATATATATATATTATTTAAAAATAATTATCTATAGATTAAAAAATAATATATTAACACTCTAAGCTAATGGAAAGTATAAAATTAACAAAATCAACTAAATATGACTTGATAATATTAAACTTATTAAAATTATATTTATCACATTTATTTACTTAAAAATCCCATCCATTTATAATTCAAAAAAAAATATTTATCTCATTATTATAGCTGGTTTCTAAATTAAATTATAGGAACAACACATGAAAAGTCTGAATAAAAAAATGGTGAATTGAGAATCCCTATCTTTAAATTGTATTGGGGAACTCACCATTGTCTAGAAACCACAATTTAGAACCCATGAATCAGTAAACCAATATCAATAAGAAAACAATATCACCCAGATAAAAAATGTCTAAAAAAATATTAATAGACTCCTCACACTACTAATAATATAATATACAAATTTTGAAACAATAAAAATTCATCATTCAACCAAAATTCATAGAAACAACTATGCAAACCTAAAAAACAATTTAACATCTTAAAAATCGAAATCAAATACATTTATTGTAATATTTATTTTTCTTTATCTATAAAGCATGATATTTCAATGAATTTATGTGATTTTACAATGAAATTGTTAAATAAAAATTCCAAATCACTAACCTAATTGATGGAAATTCGAAAAGATGAAAATAAAGAGGAAATGGGAGGAAAAAGTAAGAGCCTCAACATGAATCCTTGAGATGAAATAATTTTAGACTCCATGGATCAGTAGTGAAATGAGAGAGGGAAAAGGAGATAATTATAATGGTGATTCCTCTCCATTATTTTGGATCGAGATTGGTGACCCCAAAGAAACCCCAATAGGATTAAATGAAAAGAGGGGGAAAATAAAAAAATACGAATGGTTAAAAAAAACTATCTTGGATCCACCACATACCAAATTAAAAAACAAAAACCAACCAATTTCCCACTATAGAAACATTGGGACCCCACTAGGCTTCCAATTGGAAAATTAATAGGTATTTTATAAGGCCCCAGCCTCAAACATTACTTAATCATGTGATAAGTGAACAATTGAATTTAATTCACTTTTAGGATCTTATTAGGTTTAGAGTTTTAGAGTATTTAATCATAACTCATACATATAAACATAAATATTACAAGTACACAATTCTACTCAATATCCATTTTTTTCAAAAAATAAAAACTCTTTAAAAAGAAACATGGTATCATTTCTTGTTTAAATAGCATGAATATTCCTTGATCCCTTCCTTGAATCTATTATTATTTATGTCTTATGAAAAACATTTCAAAACATGATATGAGTATAAAAAGCTCAGTAATGGATACACAAATATAAAAAACTGTTAGTCTTATGAAAACCATGAATACTTTTTGAAAAGTGATACTTTTCACCTTTAATAAGTAGTAAATATACGTCAATGAATATAAGATCATTTATTACCATTTTTGTAACAAAAATATTAAAATAAATCTTATAGAAAGCAACATATAACATATAAAGTTAACTTGGGATATAAACATACTTAAATGGAATAACCATACAGTCGACTTCCACACATATCACTAAATGGAATAGCCATACGACCAAATTCCATACCCAATTCATTGGAGGTTATAACGTAACAACCCATCCATGGTTTATCATGGAACCAACATTCTTTGGTTTATCACGTAACCACCCTTCGTTGGATTATCAGGTAACCAGCTGTCAAATGTCAATGTACCATTATCGTAATACATAAAATATTATATATACCAATATTTAACTAATTACATTTCATTTGTAATCACAAGAAATATTTCAAGATACTAAAATATTAAATATATTTCAAAAACAATTTTCAATAAAAAACACCCAAAAAGGGAACCTGAGAATTATTTTCCTTTTAAAAAAATTAAGGCTTATATTAGAAGCCAAATAGCAAATAACGGTTAAGGTGACAGAGAGGTTGTTGTCACCACATACGTTAAAAAAATTAATTTTTTTCATTCATTAAAACGATTCTTAGAAAAAAATTACCTTTGAATGAAATTAAAATTCAATGGGGTTTGTTATACATCATATAAAAGAAGGAGGTGTATATTACAAAAATATTCCTCAATTAAAGAAGACTGAGATGAAGTCACTTACCTTGAGTCCAAATCGCCACGTATTTTCCTTGTTTTAATGAATAATAAACTTATCTTAATTTATAAATTTTTTAGTACCTTTTTAAATTTTACTATTCCTTTTATATCACTTAAATTATTTAAGTTCATATCGGTCTCTTTATCGATATTCGGTACCTGAGTCGAAAATGAACTTGTTTGAATGTAAATTATCCTTTTATTCAATAGTATATCATATCCATAATGATATTAATGATTTAAATATTATATATATCAAGTATATATGTATTTATAATAGTCCATAACATTTGGATATAATAAATGAAATGCACTGTTCATGTAAACGGTAGGCCGTACGTACGCATGAATGCTACGTTCATTTCTGTGTCATATTAAATGAATGAAAACTAAATGATACACATGTATGTTATAATTACAGTATAAATTATATTTTATATATTTTACATATATTAATTAATTACATCCTTTATACAATCCATGTATGTCCTGAACCATTCATATCACTTTAAGGGGACGATAGTCCGCACTTCCTCAATTGAAATTATTGTAATTACCTATTATGGAAAGCATAAAGTGATGTTGTAAATAAAAATTATAGAAGAATATAGGATATATAAATAAAATATATATCATATATAAATAAAGTTCAATAATAATGGCCACCATGATAATTGGTAGGAGAAAATTGAACAATCATCACTTCATGAGGCAGTAGTTCGTAATACACAGAAAGAGTATGTCCATATCCATTAGATGGAGGTGTGTGTAAGTGTATTTTGAATACTTATCATAAAAACATCCTAGTATATTTAAGATAATGGTTATTTATTTAATAATTGAATAAGAATATCATAGTTAGTAGAGAAGGAAAATAAAGGTAAATAACTTGAGAGAAGACCTTACCACTAAATTGGGTAACTAATTTTGATTTGAGTCAAAAGGCTTCTTGAATTGACTTATGCCCATGTTAAGGATTATAGAAGGAAGGGATGGATATTGGGATCTTATTTGAGTATAATTAAGATGATATAAGGGGCTTGATAGGTGTGAGTAAGTGGGTTGAGGTGGTGGGATTTTATAAGTTGGAGGTGGGGCACTTTCAGAATGTCTTGAAAAGTTAAGATATTATAAACACATTTTCGAATTATAATGGTTATAAAATCACTTATTTAAAATATAATATGATTTTGGGTCAAAATACTCTCAATAAATTGGTTTTATATAAGTTTATCTCACAAATAAACCTTATATTTTAGCTTTAACCATTAGTTAAAAACATTACCTCTTAACATGTATTTATGTATTTTAACAATATATAGTCACTATAGTTACTATAAAATTCTAAGATAACCACTAGTGGATCAAAAATAAAATTTTTAACATTATATAAGTTAGTTGGATGAATCTTAGATTTTTAGGACTATTATATCATTTAATAAAATAATATTTGTTTTAAAAACTCATTTATGTCCATTTTGACACTATTTAGTAATTGATTTTTTTTTTAAGTCATAAAAACATTATTAATTTTAAATAAAGGACTAAATAATCCCTAAAATGTAAATTTCATCCAAAAAATTCGTGTATGACATCAAAATTTTCAAATTACAATTATTTTAATATTTATATTATCATTTATTTGAATATTTCATTAATAATGTAATCACTACGTCATCATTGTGTCATAAATAAATTTATTTATTCAATGCCTAAAGACTATAAATAAAATAACATTATGTATGAAATATTTTTAGATTTATAATGACTATTTATTGTCGAAGAGATCAGCTATATAACCCTATATTAAAATTGTTTTAGTAAAATATACATGTTTATATTATATTTCCATTTACATTAAATTAAATCTTATAATATGTCCTTATCACACCCGAGTGGCTCCATGGGGTCCCAAAATCAACCCAAGGATGAAAATAATCGTATATATCTAAAAAATAGTATTAAGATATGTTTTAGGGTAGTTTTATATAATTATAATATTATTTTTACTATTGTTTATCTGATTTACCCTTTAACCATAGTAAATAAAAATAATTACTGAAGTAACTATTAATAATGTACAAAAATAAAAGGTAGTTATTTAAAAAATTTGGACCTTATAATTCCAAATAAGGAATAAATTTTTCCAAATTAAAAATATATAATTTTCAAAAATTAATTTCAAATTAATTTCCGCTGCCAAAACTAAAAAGCATGGTTTTTAAGAAGTAAAAACTATAAAAAAATTGATATGTTTTTATGTCCAATATAAATGAGAAATTACATAAACTAACCAAAATTGGATTAAATGATAAAAAAAATAATTCAATTATACTTTATAAAAAATTATAATTATAATCGAACTATATAAATAAATTATATGAAAAGACAGTTTTGAATTAAAATAGAGTATTTTTCACTATTCATAAAAATATGGATTTTATCAGAAAAACACAAAAAATTAAATTGATGTAAATTTTGATGTACCTATTACAAAGAATATGTTTATTTTATCAAATATAACAAATAAAAGTAAAAAAACTATTTTTATAAAGGGTTATCCATCAAAAGGTAGTAACACGACTTTTTAAAAATATTAGAGTATTTTATGATTAAAATTCGATCCATTGTCATTTTAAACCTCTATAATTTATTGGATTAATTTAAAAAATTTAAAAAATATGTAATATCATAATATTGTTAATTCTATTAATATCCACCAATATAATGATTATTCATAAACTACCATTTAAAATAATAATAATATTATTGTATTATTTTTCTTTATTACTCAACATTTGGTACAACATAAGATTTTAGATTAACCCATTATTGTGTGTTTGTTATGCTTCAAATAAAGTGTCATATTTAACAGAAAAATAATATCTTATTCATAAATCTTAATAGATGTGAAAATATATTATTCTTTAAATACCAAGGTTGTTACATCATTCCCCCTTCTGGAAATTGTGTCCTCACAATTCTAAAATTGGGCTTGGAAACTTCATTGAAAATTCCAAATTGTAAAAAAGTGTCAAGAAAAGTATCACATTAAAAGGAAGAAAGAGAAGTAAAATGGTCACCTGAGATAACCCATAGTATGATTCCATGTATGAAATTAAGGACATGTAAGAAAAACTAATTGTCAAGTTCTAATTGAGAGTGACAGAAAACATGATGAGGAAAAAGTTAATAACTAGAAAACCGAAAGCTTGTGATGTGTTAAACAGTTATTGATTTCATAGTAGGAAAATTAAACGGAAAATATTTTTGTTTTAATATCCTTGTCATAAAGTTGAGGAATTATTTTACTACATAGAATAAGAACATAAAGAAATATACTTACTTGACAAGTAGAGTTTCATCCTCTAATAAATTTCTTCCACAAACCCATATTTTATACAAAATATGAGTATTACTGATGACTTGGTCACACCTGATGTACTAGAATCAACTTCTATAGAATCTCATAATCCAAAAAAGATGAACTATATATTTCCCACATATTTATAAATTAACCAAAACCAAAATGGCTAGTACAAGATTACATAATAACCCCAAATTAATAATCCATTATAAAGAGAATGACTACATTTAATCTTCAAAATTCAACAGTAATACCCAATGTTTAATAATGACCAATAAAAATATTAATTTCCATAAAATTCTTCAAAATAATCCAAAACTAATATTGAAGCCCAAAATTCCAAACAATTTGATCACATATCATTCCATGTTAAATTTTAACATTTATATCCAAATCACATCAACTACTCTTAAAGCCTCATTTTTAAAAGTAATTAACCAAATATCATATTCTCTATGATAGGTCAATTATTTCCATAAATAAATCAAAACACCATATTTCCAAATTAAAAACATAGATTCTTCTAAAATAATATTCAACCATTACTAATGAAATTAAATCCCATAGTATATTATTTTTCTTAGGCATACAATGTTCCCAAAATAGAGAACACCTTATAAAATAAAATTTATCACTTAATCACCAAATAATTGACTTATACGAAAGATATCAATTTGATAAAACATAAGTTCCCAAAATAAACTTTTTCTTAATCTTTAAAATTATTTAACCAAAGAGAATAACTCATACAAACAAGGGACTTCATGTAGGCCAGTGTTAGGTGATAAATCCCAATCACACTTTGGTTGTAGGTTCGATTCATGCAGCTTTTTCTGACATGATATATAAGGCCTCGACCTTAAACCTTACTTAATATTGAATTAAATGAATAATTCACATTGAGGACCTTTTCAGGTTTAGAGTTTTAGAGAATTAGGATATAACTATTACATTTCAAAAGATTACAAAGTAGAAACTTCTACTATGTTTCCAAAAAATAAAAACTCTTAAAAAGAAACATGTCTAATTCCATGTTTTAGGTAGCATGAATTTCCCTTGATCCCATCCTTGACCCTATTCCACGTTAAGTCCTGTGAAAAACATTTCAAAAACTTGGGATGAGCATAAAAAGCTCAGTAAGGGATACACAAAGAATGAAAACTGTTAGTTTTTCAAAACAACAAGTAAACCATGTATACTTCAACAAAGTAATACTTTTCACCTTTTCTAAGTAGTAAAAAATCTTCACTGAATATAAGTTCATTACATACCCTTATGTAACCAAACTATTACCATAAAACCCATATAAAGATCACATAACATATAAATGTAACTTCAGACATAAACATACTTAAGTGGAATAACCATAAGGTCGACTTCCACACATATCACTTAATAGAATAGCCATTTGGCCAACTTCCACACATATTTAATGGAATATCCATACGACCGAATTCCATACCCAATGCATTGGAGGTTATAACATAACCAACCGTCCTGGTATTCACGGCACCACCCCTCATATGGTTTATCACGTAACCACCCGTAAAATGTCCAAGTACCATTATAAAATTATAACACCTAAAACCAACAAAAAGGAATGATAAAATTTCCACATTTCAATCACAATATATCATTTAAATATATTGACATAATATATTCTTTTATCAAAAACATTTTCAATACCAAAATACAAAAAAATTTATATGGTATTTATTTTATTTTAAAAACATTATGGCTTGTTGAGGAAGCCAAAGATCACATAATACTCGTGGCGGCGGAAAAGGTCGTTGTCACCGCGTACGTAAAAGAAACATTCTTTTATTCGTTTAGTAAAACGCTTAGTAGAAAAAAGATTCCTTTTGAATAAACGTAAAAGTCAAAGGGGTTTATACACCGTATAAAAGAAGGTTGTGTATAAAACAAAATATGCCTCAATGAATGGAGATTGAGACGAAGTCGCTTACAAAGACGGTATCCTTGGTTTATGGATAAATCAATTACATAATTATGTGTGACAAACGAATACACCAAATATAAGCGGATATTAAGTGTAAAATAATCAAAGGTCATTCACAAATATTTAAAGGATGACATATTTAATAACTACATGTTGAACCCAAAGAAATTGAAATTGGGTTAAGAAGTTCCCCTGACAGCCTAACGGCGTCACATAAAAATGAGTTGATGAGAGATAAAATAAGGGTATCTCATCACTTGGACATAAAATTTACATCAATAAGTATATATGAGAACATATCCCAACATAACAATATGTAAATTAAAAGACCCAACAAAAGAAGTCTTTTAAAAAGAGGAGGGTGAAAGGTTCCCTTACCGACATGGGTATCTTTCGAAACATACACCTTGTGAAAGAATGACAATACAACATTGATGTAAATACTCATAAAATAAAGTATATTACAGAATGAGTAAAATAATGGGAAGTACATACACCACTCAAAGGAAATTTTCGAAAATGTAGCATAAATCTCACGGGAATAAAAGTGAGATGAAAAATCTCTTACGAAAACTCGGCAGCCTAACGGCGCCACATAAAACTTACAAAAATGGGTTGATGAGATCAAATAGGGTATCTTATCATATTAACATAAAGTTTATAGAAAGAGGAATATAAAAGAACATCCCCCGACATAAAAAATAGGATCTTAAAAGAAGTGACATAAAGAAGAGTACTTAAAAAGAAAGAGAGAGGTTAGATCTCTTACGAAAATTTGGCAGCCTAATGGCGCCACTTAAAACTTCCAAAATGGATTGAGGAGAGAGAATAGGGTCTCTCATCACATGAACATAAAAATTACAGTAAGATTAATATACAATAACATCCCAATAACAAGAAATACGAGCTTTAAATGGAATAACAAAAAAGAGTGTACTTAAAAAGAAAGAGTGGAGTAGGATCCCTTACCTCGGGTCCGACTTGACTCGATCATTATTTAACGTCCTGAATAACAAACTTGAGTTAATTTCTATTTTATTAAGAACATTTTTAAAGTTCATTATTCCCTTTATATCACTTATTGCCATTTTATAAACATTATGTAACCATTTAAGTTAATAATTTTTGTTTTGTCGATATTTGGTTCTTAAGTCGCAAGTGGACTTCTTACAATTACATGTTGTTCGTGTGGTCAAAGGTTATTTATATCTAGAATGACATTCCTGATTTGGATAGAATATATATCATATATATCCAGAATATACATGTATTTATAATATTACATAATCATTTAGAGGTAAGAAATGAAATATACCATTCATGGAGACGGTAAGCCGTACGTACGCATGAACGCTACTTTCATTTCTTTGTCATATTAATGGAATTAAAACTAAATGAGAGGTATTTATATTTTAATTCAAGATTATATTCATCGTTTAGATGTATCATTCATTATATATATCCCTTATATACATGTACTTTTAATAGTACATTACATTTGGGGATAAGAAATGAAATGCACCGTTCATGGAGAAGGTAAGCCGTACGTACGCATGAACGCTACTTTCATTTCTACCTCATACTTTAATGGAAAGAAATAATAATGATATATAGTTATATTATAATTCCATTATAACATAATATATAATAACTTTAAATCCATCCTTTATATGTCCCACATATGGAATTAACGAATCACATCACTTTGAGGGGGCGGTAGTCCGCACTTCCTTAAATGAAGATATCGCGTTTACCCATAATGGAAACCATAAAGGTATGCCCAAAATGAAAAATAATGAAGATTAAGGAAAACATAAAAATATTATATATCATATATAAATATATAGTCATCTTAATGGCCACCTTTGAAGGTGTTAAAAGAATGTTGAACAATCATTGTTTCGGGAGACAGAAATTCACCATCCACGGAAACAGTATATTCTTTAAACATTAGATATATGTCTGTGTAACTGTAGCTTTAATCATTCTTATAAAAACATCCTAGTATATTTATGATACTGTATTTGTTACAAAAGAAAAGAATAAAAAGAGTTTAGGGGTTGGAGAGGAAAATAAAACAAAAGGACTCCAGTGAAGACATTACCTTAAAATCGGGTAACTCCCTTTGGTTTTAGCTAAAAGGCTTCCTTGAGAAGACTTCTGCCCAAAGGGAGGCCTCAAGGAGTTATAGAGGTATGTGTAGAGTCAAAATGGGCAGGGGTTGGCCGATCCAAAGGCTTTGGGAGTGTGGGTAAGGAGGTAGAGGTGGAGGCCTTTTATAAGAGGAGAGGAGGGGCATTCTTGTAAACTTACAAAATGTTACTTTATTTTCAAAAGATTTTCGGATTTTAAAGTCCCACATTGATGTATTTCAAGGATACAGTGATAAGTGTTCTAAATCCACTCATCTAATAGGTTTTGGACATGTTTAGGTCTTAGATATTACATTATCTTTCCATTTTATTTAAATCGTTAAATAATGAGGTCATCGCTGCATCATCATGATGTCATAAATAATTTAATTTATATAATGTCTAAAAATTATAAAACAAATACTATAATGTAGAAAATATTTTTAGCTTTACAATTAATATTTATAGTAAAAAATCTGACTTGTATAACCCCATGTAAAAATTGTTTTAGTAAAACATCTCATGTGTGTGTCATTTTTACTTTAACATTAAATAAAATGTTATTTATGTCATTTCCCAACCAAAGTGGCTCCATGTGGTCCCCAAGTTGACACATGGATTGTATTGGTCGGCCATGACACATCCATAGTGGGTAGGACGTGTGTCTAGGTCATTTCATTTTATTAAAACATTATTCTTACCTTAAACTACACTAATTACCTATAATCGCGATAAAAAACTTAATAAGTTACTATTCACCGAAAAATTATTTTAATCCCATTGAACCACATTTTACTTCTTAATGACAACCATTTATGTCGGATTTTTGAAATTCAAAACACAATGATTGCAAAATTTCATTTCAATGGAAAATCAGTTTTTATAAGTACCACTTAGTGGTTTCACTATTCATCAAAAATTGAAGTTTTTCAGAAATTTACCAAAATTTCACCCTAAGCTATATTTGATATTCTGAATTCATAAAATAAGGTCCATTTTAAAAAATTCACAACATATAAGTTTCATTAATTAATTTAATAATTAATTCCCACTGTCAGAGCAAATAGCGTGTTTTTATGAAACAAAAAGTATCAAAAGATTGACACTAGTTTAAGTCCGATTTCAAAGTGAAATTAATTCCAACGAACACTATTGGATTTAATGGTAAAAATATTTTCTAATTTCACTTTAAAACCAATTCAAATGATAATCTAATCATATAAATAAATTAGATTAAAAAGTGGTTTTGAATTAAAATACAACATTTTACACTATTCATTAAAAAATGATCTTTATCGGAAAGATACCAAAAATTTACACAAAGTAAATTTTGATGTCCCGATTCTAAAAAAGAATTTTATTTTGTCAAATATAACACATAAAATTTTCAAAAAGTGGATTTACAAGAGGTTCTCCATCAAAATGCGGTTAATAGACTTTTTAAATAATATTGGAATGTTTTCGCCTAAAATTGGATTCATTCGCATTTTTAATCCTCTAAAATTTATTGTAAAAAGTAAAAATATTTGACAAACATTTATAATCATTTTGTAGTTAGTTCTGTTCATTCCCGCCATTACAATGGCTAGGCGTTATCTATCATTTAAATAATATTATTTTATTATTAGAGTGCAACGTAAGATTCCCATGAAACTCATTGTTGCGTGTTGGGTACGCCATCGAGCATAACATCCCCTTTAAATTAATATTAATATTTTATTCACAAATATCGATAAATATGAAAATTTCATATTCTTTATTTACCTGGGGTGTTACATCCTTCCCCCCTTTTCGGAATTGCATCCTCGCAATTTTTAAAATTGGGCTTGGAAATATCCTTGAAAATCCCACATCAGAACAAGATTCGGTAAAACAATCACTTTAAAATAAAGAAAGAGAAGTATAGAGGTCACCCGAGTTAACCCATACTAGGATTACAAGTATGAAAATATGGATATGGAGGGGAAACCAAAGGGTCATGTTCTGATGGAGAGTGATAGTAAACATGTCGAGGAGAAATTTAACCACAAAAAAATCAGAAACTTGTGATGGGTTAAACGGTATTCGATTCCCCAGTAGGAAAAGTTAACAGACAACATTTTTGTTTTAAGTTACTCTTCATTGAGGAATTTATTTTTTGAGCTTAACTAAATCATAATGAAACATACTTACTTGTCACATAGACTTTCAACTTTTACAAGATTCCTTAATCAAACTCATATTTTCTCCAAAAGACGAGTTTTTAGGAAGACTTGTTCGCTTTAAGAGTACTATAATAAACTTCCCGAGAATCAACTAATCCACAAAAGAGAACTATATAATTTCCATGTCTTTAGACCTTAACAAAAACCAAAACTAAAACCAAAAATGTTAGTACAAGATCAGATAATCCAGAAAAGGATAACCCTTTATAAAAAGAAAATCTATTCTTAATCTCCAAAATTTGTCCACCAAAACCCAAAGTTCAACGAGGACCATTCGATAAAAAATTGGTCCATAAAATTCTTCAAAGTAAACCAAACTAAGATTGAAACCCAAATATTTGAAGGATTTAGTCACATAGTCTTCCAAGTTAAATCGTAACATTTATCTCGAAACAACATCAGTTGGTCTTAAAGTCTTGTATTTAAAAGTAATTAACCTAATCACATATCCTCCATGATAGGTTAATAAATTTTCATAGATAAACCAAAATAAACATACTCTTGATTCCTAAAATCATCTAACCAAAAAGAATCATTCAAACTAACCAGGGACTTCATGTAGTCAAGTGGTAGGCGATAAATACCAGTTGCACTTTGGTTGTGGGTTTGATTCCTGCAGCTTTGTCCGATGCGACGGGTTGTCACACGGTCTACGTGTTGTCCTTTTTACAAAACTATATTATTCTCAAATCATTCCCCAAAAAGAGATAAAATCATCAAAAATAACCATAACATAATTTAACCTCAATTTTATCTCAAGCCTTTCACTTTCATCATAACATATAGTAACCCATAATTACCTCAAAAGTAAGGATCATATAAACCCCAAATGGTTCTTTATAACTATGTCCACAAAAGAAAAGATAACTATTCCTTGAATAAAATTTTCATATATTAAACATCAGTGTTACATATACTATAAAAAGTTTTCTAATGTACCCCATCATCAAAAGACACTTAATACTCTTAAGAATTTCACCATAACTCTTGAATCCCTTATATGTTTACCTCTTACTCATTCAACATTCTTCATGATCCATTAACCATTACTTTCCAACTTATTCTGAAATACTTCTTTCCTACAAACAAATTCATGAATCATATCCGAAGATCGCAAAATAGAAAACAAAAGTTAAGAAATAATCCATAACTTTGATTGGTCATTGTCAGTTTCTTCATCCTCAATAGGAATGGCATTAGGTATTGATAATCGCGTATTTGTATGATCTTGGTGATCCCATTCACGAAACGTCTTCATAGGACATTTGTTTGAATAATGACCATGCACACCACATTTAAAACATTCAATTGATCCCTCAGAAAGAACTTCTTTCCCTTTCCTCGAGTCAACTGGATGCTTCCTTTTTCCATGGCAGGTTCTTGCTTTATGACCTTCATTTCCACATCTATATCATATTTTTGTCCCTTTGAAACATTTTCCTAGGTGTTTCTTTCCACATCCATGAACATAGGTTTTTGAACACACATACCTTTATGATTATTACCTATAGTTCTGTAGGGATTTGTTTCTCACATATATGATGCCTTATAGAAATCACCAAGGTTTAGGTGGTCAATCATGACTCCAGATAGTTGGTCGAGGATAAACACAAGAGTTCTCATTGCAGCTCCCGTATCATTCAGTTGCTCGCTCAGAAAACTGTCACAGTTTCCTTCACATCCACCGTTACCTTGGTGCCTGCTAGATCCAACCATTTACTAAAACCAAAAAGGGTTAGTGTGAGTATAACAAAAAAAACCATTATGTACTAATGAGGAAGATATAATTACTCATTCACATTATATAAAAACTATGACTCTTTTTGAAATCCTAACCATTATGGTCATGTCACTTATGCTTAAAGAATACCCTAACCTCTAAAGTTATCTAAACCGACCATTGATACCAACTATAAGGCCCCGGCCTTAAAACTTTCTTAATATTGAATTAAATGAATAATTCACATTGAGGATCTTTTCAGGTTTAGAGTTTTAGAGAATTAGGACAGAACTATTACATCTCAAAAGATTACAAAGTAGAAACTTCTACTAAGTTTCCAAAAAATAAAAACTCTTAAAAAGAAACATGTCTAGTTCCATGTTTAGGTAGCATGTCTTTCCCTTGATCCCATCCTTGACCCTATTCCATGTTAAGTCCTGTGAAAAACATTTCAAAAACTTGGGATGAGCATAAAAAGCTCTGTATGAGATACACAAAGAATGAAAACTGTTAGTTTTTCAAAACAACAAGTAAACCATGTATACTTCAACAAAGTAATACTTTTCACCTTTTCTAAGTAGTAAAAACTCTTCAGTGAATATAAGTTCATTACTTACCCTTCTGTAACCAAAAGATTACCATAAAACCCATATAAAGATCACATAACATATAAAGTTAACTTGGGACATAAACATACTTAAGTGGAATAACCATAAGGTCGACTTCCACACATATCACTTAATGGAATAGCCATTCGGACAACTTCTACACATAATTAAAGGAATAGCCATACTGCAAACTTCCATACCCAATGCATTGGAGGTTATAACGTAACCACCCATCCTGGTATTCACGGCACCACCTGTCATATGGTTTATCACGTAACCACCAATAAAATGTCCATGTACCATTATAAAATTATAACACATAAAACCAACATAAAGGAATGATAAAATTTCCACATTTCAATCACAATATATCATTTAAATATATTGAAATAATATAATCCTTTATCAAAAACATTTTCAAGACCAAAATACAAAAAAAAGTATATGGTATTTATTTTATTTTAAAATCATTATGGCTTGTTGAGGAAGCCAAAGATCAAATAATACTCGCGGCGGCGGAAAAGGTAGTTGTCACCGCGTACGTAAAAGAAACATTCCTTTTTGTCGTTTAGTAAAACGCTTCGTAGAAAAAATATTCATTTTGAATAAAAATAAAATTCAAAGGGGTTTATACACCGTATAAAATAAGGTTGTGTATAAAACAAAATATGCCTCAATGAATGGAGATTGAGACGAAGTCACTTACAAAGACGATATCCTTGGTTTAAGGATAAATCAATTACATAATTATGTGTGACAAATGAATCCACCAAATATATGTGGATATTAAGTGTAAAATAATCAAAGGTCATTCTCACATATTTAAAGGATGACATATTCAATAACTACATTTTGAACCCAAAGAAATCAAAATTGGGTTAAGAATTTCCCTTGAGAGCCTAACGGCGTCACATCAAAATGAGTTGATGAGAGATAAAAAAAGGGTATCTCATCACTTGGACATAAAATTTACATCAATAAGGATATATGATAACATATCCCAACATAAAAAATATGTAAATTAAAAGACCCAACAAAAGAAGTATTTTAAAAAGAGGAGGGTGAAAGGTTCCCTTACCGACATGGGTATCTTTCGAAACATACACCTATTGAAAGAAGGACAATACAACATTGATGTAAATACTCATAAAAGAATGTATATTAAACAATGAGTAAAATAATGGGCAGTACATACACCACTCAAAGGAAATTGTGGCAAATGTAGCATAAATCACACGGGAATAAAAGTGAGATGAAAAATCTCTTATGAAAACTCGGCAGCCTAACGGCGCCACATAAAACTTACAAAAATGGGTTGATGTGATCAAATAGGGTATCTAATCATATTAAAATAATGTTTATAGAAAGATTAATATAAAATAACATCCCCCAACATAAAAAAGAAGAGCTTAAAAGAAGTGACGTAAAGGAGAGTACTTAAAAAGAAAGAGAGAGGTTAGATCTCTTACGAAAATTCGGCAGCCTAACGGCACCACTTAAAACTTCCAAAATGGATTTATGAGAGAGAATATGGTATCTAATCACATGAACCTAAAAATTACCGTAATATTAATATAAAATAACATCCCAATAACAAGAAAGATGAGCTTTAAAAGTAATGACATAAAAGAGTGTACTTAAAAAGAACGAGTGGAGTAGGATCCCTTACCTCGGGTCCGACTTGACTCGATCGTTCTTTAACGTCCAGAATAATAAACTTGAGTTAATTTATATTTTCTTAAGAACCTTTTTAAAGTTCATTATTCCTTTTATATCACTTATTTCCATGTTATAAACATTATGTAACCATTTAAGTTAATAATGTTTGTTTTGTCGATATTTGGTTCTTAAGTCGAAAGTGGACTTCTTACAATTACATGTTGTTCGTGTGGTCAAAGGTTATTTATATCCAGAATGAAATTCCTGATTTGGATAGAATATATATCATATATATACAGCATATACATTTATTTATAATATTACATAATCATTTAGAGGTAAGAAATGAAATGCACTGTTCATGGAGACGGTAAGCCGTACGTACGCATGAACGCTACTTTCATTTCCTTGTCATATTAATGGAATTAAAACTAAATGAGAGGTATGTATATTTTAATTCCAGAATTATATTCATAATTTAGATTTATCATTCATTATATATATCCATTATATACATGTACTTTTAATAGTACATTACATTTGGGGATAAGAAATGAAATGCACCGTTCATGGAGACGGTAAGCCGTACGTACGCATGAACGCTACTTTCATTTATATCTCATACTTTAATGGGAAGAAATAATAATGATATATAGTTATATTATAATTCCAGTATAACATAATATAAAATAACTTTAAATCCATCTTTTATACATCCCACATATGGCATTAACGAATCACATCACTTTGAGGGGGCGGTAGTCTGTACTTCCTTAAATGAAGATATCGCGTTTACCAATAATGGAAACCATAAAGGTATGCCCAAAATGAAAAATACATAAGATTAATGAAAACATAAACATATTATATATCATATATAAATATATTTTCATCTTAATGGCTACCTTTGAAGGTGTTAAAATAATGTTGAACAATCATCGTTTTGGGAGGCCGAAATTCACCATCCACGGAAACAGTATGTTCTTTAACCATTAGATGTAGGTGTGTGTAAGTGTATCTTGAATACTTCTTATAACAACATCCTAGTATATTGAGGATACTGGATTTGTTACAAAAGAAAATAATAAAAAGAGTTTTGGGGGTTGGAGAGGCAAAATAAAACAAAAGGACTCAAGTGAAGACATTACCTTAAAATCGGGTAAATCCCTTTGGTTTTAGCTAAAAGGATTCCTTGGGAAGACTTATGCCCAAATTGAGGCCTCAAGGAGTTATAGAGGGATGTGGAGAGACAAAATGGGCTGGGGTGGGCCGAGCCAAAGGCTTTGGGAGTGTGGGTAAGGAGGTAGAGGTGGCGGCCTTTTATAAGAGGAGAGGAGGGGCACTCTTGTAAAGTTACAAAAGTTTACTTTATTTTCAAAAGCGTTTCGGATTTTAAAGGTCCCAAATTAATGTATTTCTAGTATAAGGTAATAAGGGTTCAAAATAAACTCATCCAATAGGTTTTGGACATGTTTAGGTCTTAGATATTACATTATCTTTCCATTTAATTTAAATCGTTAAATAATGAGGTCATCGCTGCATCATCATGATGTCATAAATTATTTAATCTATTTAATGTCTAAAAATTATAAAAAAATATTATAATGTATAAAATAGTTTTATCTTTCCATATAATATTTATAGTAAAAAATCTGACTTGTATAACCCCATGTAAAAATTGTTTTAGTAAAACATCTCATGTGTGTGTCATTTTTACTTCAACATTAAATAAAAAGTAATTTATGTCATTTCCCAACCAAAGTGGCTCCATGGGGTCCCCAAGTTGACCCATGGATTTTCATGGTAGGAAATGACACATCCAATGAGGGTAGGACGTGTTTCTAGGTCATTTAATTTTATTAAAACATTATTCTTACCTTAAACTACACTAATTACCTCTAATCGCGATTAAAAACTTAATAAGTTACTATTCACCAAAAAATTATTTTAATCCCATTGAACCACATTTAACTTCTTAATGACAACCATGTATGTCGGATTTTTGAAATTCAAAACACAATGATGGAAAAATTTCATTTAAATGGAAAATCAGTTTTTATAAGTACCACTTAGTGGTTTCACTATTCATCAAAATTGAAGTTTTTCAGAAAATTACCAAAACTTCACCCTAAGCTATATTTGATATTCCGAATTCAAAAATGAAGTCCATTTTACAAAATTCACAACATATAAGTTTCATTAATTAATTTAATAATTAATTCCCGCTGTCAGAGCAAATAGCGTGTTTCTATGAGACAAAAAGTATCAAAAGATTGACACTAGTTTAAGTCTGATTAAAAAAAGAGAAATTAATTCCAACGACCACTATTGGATTTAATGGTAAAAATATTTTCTAATTTCACTTTAAAACCAATTCAAATGATAATATAATCATATAAATAAATTATATTAAAAAGAGGTTTTGAATTAAAATACAACATTTTACACTATTCATTAAAAAATGAACTTTATCGGAAAGATACCAAAAATTTACACAAAGTAAATTTTGATGTCCCTATTCTAAAAAAGAATTTTATTTTGTAAAATATAACACATAAAATTGTCAAAAAGTTTATTTACAAGAGGTTCTCCATCAAAAGGCGGTTAATCAACTTTTTAAAGAATATTGGAATGTTTACGCTTAAAATAGGATTCATTCGCATTTTTGATCCTCTAACATTTATTGTAAAAAGTAAAAATATTTGACAAACATATATAATCATTTGGTAGTTATTTCTGTTCATTCTCGCCATTAGAACGACTAGGCGTTATCTACCATTTAAAATAATATTATTTTATTATTAGAGTGCAACGTAAGATTCCCAAGAAACTCATTGTTGCGTGTTGGGTACGCCATCAAGCATAGCGTCCCCTTTAAAGTCATATTAATATTTTATTCAAAAATATCGATAAATATGAAAATTTCATATTCTTTATTTACCTAGGGTGTTACATGATAGGATTTCTCATGGTCTGCATGTACTTATTTTAAAAAACTATATAGCATTTATAACATTCAAAAAAAATTACAATGAAATAAAAAATAACCATAAATTTTTTGAACCCCAAAGGTTATTTCATACCTCTCATTTTTTATTCCAAAAACTAATAACCCATAATTCCATCAAATTCAATGATCACATAAACCCTAAAGATTATTTATAATTATGTCCACAAAAGAAAAGGATATTCTTCCTCCAATATTATTTTAAAAAAAACATTAGGGTTACACATACTAGAGAATGTTCTTCCATAGTAATCCCATCAAAAAAAGAGAATTAATACTTTTAAAAATTTCATAATCCATAGATCTAACATAACACTAATATTTCTAAAATGTAGACATCTTAATCTTCCAGCATTCTTCATGATCCCTTAAACATTTTTCCAACTTATCCCTTAATACTTCTTTTATACAAAAAAATCACGAATCATATCCTAAGACTCAATAATTTCAAAATTTAAGCTAAGAAGTAATTCTTACATTTCATTGGTCATTTTCAGTTTCCTCGTCTCCAATTAGAATGGAATTAGGTATTGGTAAACATATATTTGTATGATTTTACTAATCCTATTTATATTGCTTCTACAAATGACATCTATTTTCATAATGACCATACTCCCCAAATTTAAAACATTCAATAGATAAATCAGAAAGAACTTCTTTCCCTTTCTTGGAGTCAACTGAATAATTCCTTTTTTCCATGGCATGTTATTACTTTATAAACTTTATTACCACATAGATAACATATTCCAATCCCTTTAAAACATTTTACTAAGTGATTAATTCTAAATACTTGACATATATTTCATTGAATATACATACCTTTGTTATTATTACCTAAAATTCTACATGGATTCATTTATCTTATGTATGATGCATCAAAAAAATCACTAAGGTTAAAGTGGTTAATCATTACTCTGGATAACTGGTTTAGAGTAACTATGATATTTCTTATTTAAACTCTCATTTAATTTGTTTTCTTATTCATAGAACCACCACATTTTTTTCACATCCATTGTCACTTTGGTTCCTGCTAGATCCATCAATTTACTAAAACAAAAAATGTTAGTGTGCGTATGTCAGTAAAATCCAAATATACTATCTTATGAGGAGGGTAAACACTAATATATACTTATTAATGTTATCTTAAACTCATTCAACTTATCTATAATAAATATGAATATTTATAATATGCTAAATATTGTGGTTATATATGACCTGTCTCATATTCTTAAATAACACCCTAACCTCTAAAGTTATCTAAACCAACCTCTGATACCAACTATAAGGCCCCGACATTAAACATTAAATAATATTGAGATAAGTCAACAATTGACTTTAATTCACTTTGAAGATATTTTCAGGCTTATATTTTTAGATAATTAGTCCATAACTCATACATATAAACTTAAATATTACATGTAGACAATTCTTCTCAATATCCATTTTTTAAATCAAAAACTATTTGAAAATAAACATGGCATCATTTCATCTTTAAAAAACATAACGTTTACTTGATCACATCCATGAATCTATTCTTCTCTAAGTCCTATGGAAAACATTTCAAAACATGGGATGAACATAAATAGATCAGTAGGGAATGTTCAAAGAAGGAAAAATTTTAGTCTTATGAAAACCATGAATACTTTTTCAAATGTAATACTTTTCACCTTTTTGAATTATCAAATATACTTCACTAAATATAAGCTCATTTCTTACCCATTTTGTAACCAAAATAGTTCCATAAATCCAATACAAAGAAAAATGCAACATATAAAGGTAACTTGGGACCTAAACATACATAAATGGAATAACCATAAAGTCGACTTGCACACATATCACTAAATGGAATAGCCATATGATTGAATTCCATAACCAATGAATTAGAGATTATAACATAACCACCCATCCAGGGTTTATCATAGAACAACCCATATTTGGTTTATCATGTAACCACCCCTCATTGGCTTATCATGTAACCACCTCTCAAATGTACAAGTTCCATTATCATAATAAACAAAATATTACAAATATAAACATTTCACTAATAACATTTCATTTGAAAACCCAAGAAATAACTTCAAGATTTTGAAATATTCAAAACATTTTAAAAATCATTTTCAATACAAAACTTCCAAAATATATAATAAGGTATTTCATTTCCGTTTCAAAACATTAAGGATTATAGGCCAAATATCAAATAACGATTACAGTGGCAGAGAAGTCTTGTCACCACATACATAAAAAACATTCATTTTGTCATTTATTAAAGTGATTCAAAGAAAAATAATTCTTATTAATGAAATTAAAAGTCATATAGGTTTATTATACACCGTATAAAATAAATATGTATATATTATCAAAACATGCCTCAATGAAAGTAGATTTAGAAGAGGTCTCTTATATTGAGTCCAAATCGTCACGTATGTTCCTTGTTCTTCCTGAATAATAAAATATTTTAATTTATACTTTTTGAGAACCTTTTTCATGATTACTATTCCTTTTATATCAATTATTAACTTGTTATATCAATCACATAATTATTGATGTTCATATTGGTTGTTTTGTCAATATTCAGTAATTGAGTCGAAAATGAACTAGATTTGATATAAATTGTCAATGTAGTCAAAATTACAACACATCCATAATGATATTAATCATTAAAAGAATATATATATATATATCCATTATATATGTATTTATAGTAGTCTATAACATTTTTAGATATGTAATGAAATGAACCGTTCATGGAGATGATAGGTCGTATGTACGCATGAACCCTGCTTTCATTTCTTTATCATATTAAAGGAATGAAAACTAAATGATACATAGGTATGTTATAATTATATTACAATATATATTCTATATATTTTACATAATTTCATTAATTATATCCATTATACGTTCATGTATGTCATGAAAGAGTCATATCACTTTGAGGGGGCAGTAGTCTGCAGTTCCCCAAATGAAATTATCATATTTAAAAATAATGGAATGAATAAAGGTATTTTGTAAATATAAATTACAGAATCATATAAGAAATATATATATAATTTGTATAATATATAAATAAATTTCCATCTTAATTTACACCATGAGATTTGTTAGGGGAAAATTGAACAGTCCTCATTTCATGAGGTAGTGGTTTGCCGTATATAAAAACAATATGTTCATATCCACTAGATGGAGGTGTGTCTATGTTTTGTTCCAATCCTTATAATAACGACATCCTATTATATTTATAACACTATTATTTTTATGTAATAATATAATAAAAATATCATAGGGAGTGTGGATGGAAAATTAAGGGAAGGATCTTGAGAGAAGAAGTTATCTCTAAATCGGGTAACTTATTTTGATTTGAGCCAAAAGGCTTTCTTGAATTGCCTTCTCCACAAGGAAAGGAATATAAAAGGAAGGGAGGGATATTGGGAGATTATTTGAGTTGAATTTGGATGATATAAGTGGATTTATAGGTGTGAGTAAGTGGGTAGAGGCGATGGCCTTTTATAAGAGGGAGGTAGGTCACTTTAGGAAAGTCTTCAAATATTATTATATTATAAATTAATTTTTGAATTATAGTGGTCCAAAACCCATTCATTTCAAATATAAGATGATTTCAGGTATTAATAATCTCAACCAATAGATTTTAGACATTTTAGGTCATATAATAAACCTTATCTTTTTTTGTTACCCTGACTTAAAAACATCAACTCTTATTATGTATTCTTGTATTTTAACAATAAATGGTTACTATAATTACTATAAAATTCCATGAGAAACCAAAGTGGATTACTAATGACAATTTTAACATTATGTAAGTATTTTTTATGAATATTACATTTTTAGAACTATTATATCATTTAATAAAATAGTATTTGTTTCAAAAACTCATTTATATCAATTTTGACACTATTTAGTAATTCAATTTTGTTAATGTTATAAAAACTTGATTCCTTAAAAAAATTAAATAACGCATCACTAAAATGTAAATTTCATCCAAAAAAATAGTTCATGGCATCAAAATTTTATAATTAAATTTATTTTAATACTTATAATATCATTTATTTGAATATTGCATTAATAAGGTAATCACTGTATCAACATTATGTCATAAATAAATATATTTATTTAATGTATAAAATTTATAAATAAAAAACCAAGATGTTAGAAATTTTTTTATATTTCTAATGAATATTTATTGTCAAATATATCAGTTATATACCTTTATATTATAATTGATTTAGTAAAAGATACATGTTTATGTTGTATTTCTCTTTAGTTTAACTTAATTCTTATAACATATCATTATCACACCCAAGTGGATATATGGGTCCCAAAATCAACACATGGATTCCCATGTTTTTAAATATCTCATAAAATAGGATTAGGACATGTTTTAGGGTAGTTTTATATTATTATAATATTATTTGTTACCCTTATTTACCAGATTTACCCTTTAACCATGGTAAATTAAAATAATTATTGAAGTTACTGTTCATAATGTAAAAAAATAAAAGGAAAATATTTACATAACTTGGACCTTATGATTAAAAATATGGAATTAATTTTTCAAAATTCAATATACATTATTTTCAGAAATTAATTCTAAATTAATTTCTGTTGTCAAAACCAAAAAACAGATTTTTAAGAAGTAAAAACTATCAAAAGATTGACATGTGTTTATGTCCAATTTAAAAGTAAAATTACTTCAAATGACCAAAATTAAATTAAATTATAAAAAATTAATCCAATTATACTTTAAAACAAATTTAAATTATAATTTAACTATATAAATAAATCAGATAAACTGACAGTTTTGAATTAAAATGTAGTATTTTTCACTATTTCTAAAAATATGGATTGGATCATAAAAATATCCAAATTTCAACCAAGTAAATTATGATGTACTAATTATAAATAAGAATATTATTTTATGAAATATAACATATAAAAGTAATTTTTTTAAAAAAGGGTTGGCCATCAAAAGGAAGTAAAACAGCCCTTTCAAAAATATTAGATTATTTTATGCTTAAAATTATATTTATTCAAATTTTAAGCCTCTAAAATTTATTGGATAAATGTAAAAACATTTACGAAATATGTAAAATTATTATATAGTTGATTCTATTCATTCCTACCAATACAATGTCTAGGTGTAAACTACCAATTAAAATAATAATAATATTATTGTATTATTTTTTTGTATACCTCAACATTGTGTGGAACAAAGATTTCAAAGAAACCCACTGTTGTGTCTTAGGTACGCTATCAGAAAAAGTGTAAGTTTTAATGTAAAATTGAGGTATTATTCAAAAAATTTAGTACATATTTAAATGTATTATTCTATAAATTCTTGGTTTGTTACATATTGGCTCATTGGTTTATACACTCGGTACCTTCTGTCACTCTATTAAGTTCCAAATGGATTTTTATATACACCTTTATAGAAATTATTTATCTTCTTAAATTTTTTATTTTAATGGATATATTTTTTATCCATCTACCGAGTGTGACTTTAGACATCTTAAATACATAAAAATTTATTAATCTCATTTTAAAATAAAAAATGTCACAAAAATATTGACTTCACAACAATATTTTAAAATTAACCCCATAATGATAAATTGTTATTAAATTAATAACTAGTATTTACATTTTAGTGGAAATTATTAAAATAATAATAATTTAGATATGAAAACATAAAAAAATAAACTTTAAAAAAATTAAAAAAAATAAGAACAATTACATCAAATTATTTCTCACTTATAATTCTTCTCATCCTCAAAAAAATCTACACAATATTCTCATATGATATATATATATATATCAATATCATAACTAGGTAAATATAAATATAACAATTATATAAATTATCACAAAAAATATGTATTTAAATAATATTAGGCACATCACTAAAAACATTCAAATTTCTATACGCATCATGGAAAATATGAATTAATTCAATTTTGGCCAAAAAATTATAGGAAATTAATTTGATCCATAATTAGATATGAAATTTATATATATTATAAAAAAATATTAAATATTTAAATATAATATTATTTAATATACAATACATGCACATAAAAAATATTATTTAATATTAGTATATTTTTTTCTTTTATGAAAATCAATCATACAAAAACTCTAAATTTAAACATTAATTTGCTTCAAAGAGTATATTTTTAGATTAATTAAATTTATTATTATTTATTTTTTTCATTATTTTTATAACCCACATTTTTACACAGGAATATTTTTATTTTTTGAACATAGTAACTATAAATTAGTAAATTTTTTCTTTCAATGTATATTATAGTTTAAATATTAACTTGAATGGAGAAGAAAAATTCAATGTTTTTTTGTATAAAAACAATAGTATACATTTTAGTTATTTGAGTAAAATTATATATATATTAGAATTGAGGGTGATGTTACCTAGTGACTATGTACACATGTTTTCATATAAATATATTTGAAAATGATGATATAATTTTTCTTATAATTGGGGAGATTACCTATTATTGATGTATACATTCAACTATAGAGTGAGATCACCTAATAATAATGCATATATTTGTATGTTGTGAGAGATTAACATTTTTTATTCATAGATTCATTAAAAATAAAAATATACCTATTTTCTATTTATAAATTCAACCAAATAGTGTGTTTACCTAATAATTATGTATAAATTCTTCATCAGGGTTAGGTTTTGTTCAGATGATGAATATACTATGATTAAGGGAGACATTACTTATTGATGCTATTTGTAAGATACCAGATAATTATAGGAGGTAAATATATATATTTTTTTGTTTAAATGATTAATTATGGCCTTATGTGAATACCCTTTGAGGTCACATGTGTATTGGGGGTGTCAAACACTTTTTTAGGGCATGGAGCCAGAGTTTTTAGAAAACAGAACCAGATGAATGGTTAGCAGAAACCATCTAGGTGAGGTCGTATGGTTACTCCAAACCTTTTGAGGCTAGATAAAATGGGGATACAAACTACATAGTTTGAGGAAACCACATGGATAGAGGCGTACACTCATGGGGGGAACCAACAATTTTTAGGAGAGCTGAAACGAACAGTCTGTGAATGGTTCATCAAACTATGCACAAAGACTGTGAGGGTGAACCCTTAGCACAAAAATGGGTTAATTATTTGGGAAACCATGTTGAAAAATAGTGTGGTCCTTTAATTTATGGGAAATTATTATTTTTCCACTAACACCTTATAATTTCATACCATACTCATCCATTTTTTTCCAATGGACATCACCTATTTTGAAAGCCTCTTTTGAATCATAATTATGGAATTTGAATATATTTTCCATTCAAGCTCAGAATCAAGTGCTTTCCATATCACTATATCCACATTGATCAGTACTCAATTCATTTTTTTCATTATTCACTCGTCTTGGTATTAGATGCATTATTTTGGTGCAAGTTGATTTTCCCTATTTTTAGGGGTTTTATCCATTCATCACTTTTATTCCAATATTATTTGAATAAAGAGATGATATTGGATGAATAATCTACTAAAAACCAATGGTAGGTGTTTTATACTTTTTCTGAATTGTTTGGAGCTTTATTCTGATAGTTTCCATTGTGTCTCCCATCAAAATTTCTAGAACGTTGCTAAAAGTCAATTGAAAAATTTAATTTAACTGAACGAATCCTATTATGGATTCAATTTAGTTCCTTTGTGACTTTTTGGAGGTTTTTTTACCAAACCAAGGTAACCCATGGGTTGTCCCTTTGAGTTTTCCATTTTTTTATACCACCCATGGGGTCTGTTTTTTTAGGATTTTCTAGTCAGAGGAATCAAATTTATAAATGATTTTAATTTATTTGATTAATTAGGAGATGGTGATTCCTCTGTTGAAATGTGTTGACATTCTCTTACTTGTTTCTTTCAACTAAATGGTGATATAGGCATGTATATGAGTGGTTATACTCATGGAACGTGAATGATTATGAATTGATGAATGTAATAAGATGTGAATTGAAATGATAGTGGATGCATTAGGTTGTATACATTGGTTCTTGATTCCATTGGACACCATAGACATTTCTCTCATTTGTCTTGAACATGGAAGTGGATGACTTGGAAGATATTTCTCCATTGTTCTTGATTATATGGGATTAATTAGGCCTTACTATCCCTTGTATCCTTGTTTATTTTGGCTCACGATGGATATGGTTGGTAGACATGATCCTTGGACCCCTACTCAATCATAATAGAGTTTCCACCGAGATTACCTAGGGACTCAACAAGGATTCCTTGGTCTTATATACAATGGATTTGAACATTCACAGTATGACACTTTTGATATATAGTGCGGTCAAGGTAAATGTGACATGACTGGTTGTACGAATCGACCACGGTAAACATGATACTTCTCATTATACGGAGTGGTCGTGGTTGATTTGAAATTCAGATTATATGGGAAGGCCATGTATAATATGAGATATAACATCTATGGTGACAGTACAGTGCTTATATTTGTTTACTTTACTACTACATTTTATATAATCCCATCCCATGTTTTGTAGGGAATCTTTTTGGGCTATACCGTATCACTTGTTCTATAATATACATGACATCAGAAATTTTGTTTTATTAAATTCATAACTTGGACATACATTTTTCACTTGCCATAGCATATATTGTTTAACCAGAATTTTTATAGACCTTTGGGTGACAACCTACTGGGATTTCATCTCACATGCTGTTCAGGCAATCGTTGGGTACCTGAAAAACATTATGGATGTATGTAGGGACCGGTGGAAGCACACACAATTCGATGGTTGGATTTTTACTATGCTAAGAAGTAAGGGAGAACAAGATTGATCTGATGCTTGTGATGCTATTAAAATATAGTTTTTTTTGTTTTTTTGGTATTTTGATACTTGTATTATACTAATACCATGTATACCTATTTTGGATGTGTTGTAGACACATGACATTGTCATCATTTTATGTGAGATTCCATTTGGCATTGTTATCTACTCCTACTATTTACCTATAGTATAATTGATTTATTACTTCCTATATCAAATGTAAGTTTTATACAATTTTGTTTAATATGAAAAGAGGATATAGTATCCCCACATTCACACTATAGGCCATTACAACTAGTTGGAAGCCTCTAACGTTTGGGGAGATGTGCTATAGGCCATGTGGGTAACCAGGCTTGTAAGAACAATCAGTGGCATCTAGGTCTAGGATGTTACAAAGGGGTATAAATGATTTTTTGTTTTCTATTTTACTATTTTCAGAAAATAGAAATGGTATTGAAGATAATTGGAATTTGGTAATGAATTGTTCTTAGGAGAATCTAACCAACATATATAAAAAATCCAAATTTCCATGGATGGAAATTAATTTTATCTAAATTTATACTGTTATAGTTTATTGGATTTCTGTAACACCCCGATATTTTATGAAAAATATTCTTTTAATTTCATTAATGTATTGTGTTGTATGCTACACCAAGATTACCTTGTGCTATACGCAACACCGTATTAGCTTGCAGTATACGCAACACTATTCTTGGATTGCGTTTCACACAATTTTGATAATAGTTATTCTACGCAACATTGAGTATATATATATATATATATTCAATTTATAAATGAAATATGGTCGGATTCTGTTATACGAAACAACGAAGGATTCTTTCACAACACACAACCCTGACTTGGCTTGAATTACACACAATCATGACCTTCCTCGATAGCGTGTGTTGTACGCAATACCGGGTTTTACTAAACAACGATATATTATTATAATATTATTATGAACTAGCCGTTATGAATAGTATTAACTAAATTTTGAATTTTATAACATTATTATTCATCTTACATATTTTCTAGAACATGGTATAAGAACAAAATAAATTTTTCGGGTAAAATAAGTATTTTTCAAAAAATACAGTTTTGCCGCCTTTTGATGGCACACCCACTTTAAATCTAGTTTTTGACATGTTTATAAGTTCAATTTGACAAAATAAAATTTTTCTTTGGAATAAAGAAATAAAAATTTACTTTGGATAAATTTTTCGTATTATTCTGGTAACTTTCATATTTTGGTGAATAGTAAAAACACGCTATATTTTAATGAAAACAACTTTTTTCATCGTAATAATTTATATGGTTAAATTATAATATTGAACGTTTTTAAAGTATAAATAGAATATATTTTTACCATTTAATATAATGTATGTCATTATAATTGATTTTACATTGAATTCGTAGGTTAAATCAATTCAATCTTTTGCAATCTTTTAAACAAAAACCCGTTTTCATTCGACAACGGGATTAATTTTAATTTCATTTCTGCAACTTCTGTGTATTGAATTTGAAAAAAATGGTTTCCATATTTGGAATCAGTGGATCCAAATAATGTTAATAGGCTACTTTTTATTTTTGGGAATTATGAATAGTAACTACGGTAAATTTTATTTACCATAGTTAAAGGTAAATCAGGTAATTAAGGGTAAATATAATATTATAAAATTACCCTAACACATGATAAAATTCTATTTGATGGATAAAAGTAAACCCATATCAACTAAGGGTCGGATTAGATTCATTTTATGGACTTTTGACCATGAAAATAATTTAATTATTATTGAAACCAAAGAAAGTGACAACATGTCACTCTCTTAAATCTTATAAGTATAATAATTTTTATTTAGTGATAAACATTATAAAACTTCAAACATGAATCTTATCCAGAAATATAATAAAATTATATACATAATGATAATTTATTTAGAATTTTTAGGGATTAAATAATTGTCATTAATGGTGATACATTAATGATACAGAAATTATTTATTAAGTGGAAAATAAGTAAT
The DNA here is from genome assembly GCA_963277665.1 of Viscum album. Classification (NCBI taxonomy): domain Eukaryota; kingdom Viridiplantae; phylum Streptophyta; class Magnoliopsida; order Santalales; family Viscaceae; genus Viscum; species Viscum album. The sequence goes on along the minus strand of OY728150.1, from coordinate 2,052,514,638 downwards.
ATAGTTTTTATTGAAATAATAATACCCATTAAAAGGCCCAAAAACCTGAAAAAACATATTGGTAGTGTATATATACAGCTTTATCATTCAATGACCTAATATATAACCGTTTGGATCCTTATAAAAGTGATTATGACACTTATATTATTTTATTTTAAATGATGCCAAAGTTGTCACCTTCATAATTTAATACAAATAATAATTTAAATATTGTGATTTGAAGATGATAAATTCGTGTAAAAGTATTATTGTAAAATATAATAGATTTATATTCATCATAGGATTTTATTTTAAATTTTTATGCATCAAATAAGTATATCAAATAATTATACAAAAATGTTGTAGTAATTATTTTATTAAGAGATAAACCAAATAAATTGTTTTAAAAACAATAAAATAAATATTATAATAACTATTTAATGTGATCCACTAATTTTATTGATACATAATACCTATTATTAATTTATTAAAGCTTTTATTTCGAACATATATTCTGTATATATTTTATTTAAATTCAAATTAATGAATAGTGTCAAAATTGTCACTATTGTTATTTTATAAAAATAACATATTATAAAATTGTTTAAAAATCAAAAAAATAATTAAAAATTATAAATTTAAATTTATATTGTCTATAATGTTATAAATTAAACAGGTATGGAAAATTCGCAACAAATAAGTAATTATTTGTTATAATTTAAAATATAGAATTTTATTACCACAAATAAACTTAAATAGATTAAGTAAGGATAAATCAAAATGATAAGGTTTAAAATAAGATCCATCAATGTCTAAATTTGATTGGTTGATGATATTACAACCCTATATCATCTAATATTTGTATATGAGTCATTTTTGGAGGTTTTTAAGTGGGGTTAGATTTATTATAAATTAATATTTTTAAGAATTCCAAAGGTGCCCCTCTCCTCCCTTATAAAAGGGCACCTCCTCCCTCTCCTCCTCACACCAATTTGAGCCTTCATGCACGGCCAACCCCTGAAAAATTATCTTCTCCACTTCCCTAGAAACATCTTAGAGGTTCTGGTCTACTTTAAAGACCAATCTTAGTGCCCTAAGAGGAGGTTTCAAAGAGGCTTATCGAAGAAGAGGTAATTTCTTCTCCCGATTCTTTTAAGCTTCATTCTTCTTCAACATCCTCTTATTTAGTTGTTTCATTATAAATTAATAACATCAGTTTCAATAATATACTGATTTGTTATTATAAATATGAAACAACCCCATTTCACCTTCTATCCATCCTACGGAAAACAAAATAACCCCACGTGCGTACGTACGGAATACCGTCTCCACGCCGTGGTGTAATCTGTTTTTCCACCAACACCTTACATGGATGGGTATAATGGTGTAAAGAATAACTATACATCGATATTATAACATTATAATGATTCTGATATATTGTATCATCCACTCCAATTCAATTCAATAATTATGGAAACGATATCATCGCTCGTGCGTACGTATGGACTGCCGTCTCCACGACGCGATGAGATTCATTCTCCATGTTAACCATTTAAGAATGATTATAAAGTATATATAAGCAATAATAATGAAATATATGACATTATAAAGCTACTGGATTTATGTATATATGTATGTCATCTACTTAATTCCATTCAACTCAATAAGGAAATGAAAACAACGTTCATGCATACGTACGACCTACCATCTCCATGAACGGTGTATTCCTTTCAATTTATCGATCTATTATATATATGTATATTCTGAATATATATTATATATAAATCATGTTTTATATTCTGGAATTATTTAATTGTGATCTAAGAAATCAAATGAAAAATTACAAGTCAAAACACGGACGAAAAATGAAACGATTTTACCCAAAACACTCTTTAACATGGAATTTACAAAAGAACAGGTAATATAAAGTCATAAGTGAACCATATATGATATCATAACAATGAATATGATTCGTTAATAAGTCAATGACATTATTTAAATCATTATACAGGAGGTTAGAATACATACTAAGCATATCAGACATAAGGTAAGGGATAAATTTTTCAAATCTCATTTTTATCCGAGATTGCTTATTCGTAAGTATTTACTTGGGTTATTTATATCATCCATGTCCATGTTTTATAAAAGTATTTTAATGTATGTTTAAAGTCCTTTTTACCCATTCTTGACTTTTACTACATGGTATGTAAGGAATCTTTCTTTTGTTTACAATACGAGGTACTTTTTGACTTTTTCGGAAAAAGTACGAGAAGAATGTTTTTTTAAAACTTATACGGCACGAACGGATTTTTATGGTTTTATAAAGATTGATTTTCATGAAGCTTCCTCAAAAATATTTCATGACTATTTTCAAGAAAAATCCTATTCTTTTCAAAATGCATGACATTTCGTGAAAAGAAAATGATTTTAAAGAAGAAAGGATATTTTCCTCAAGAATTCATTTTATGTGTTTTATCAAAACCATTTTCCATCTAAAATGAAATTATTTCATATGTGTATGTTTTAAGTATAATGTATCTATGATTTAAATGGTTTCACTTTTCTTATTACGAAATTATATCCATTTATTTTATATGGATTATGTTATGATGGGATAATGTTTATGAAACCCATTTTATTCGTTGGGTTATTATGAATGATGTATGTTTATTTTGTGGCACAAGTAAGAATGATTTCATTATGAGATGGGTGAGACCTATATCTCCCTCCAATGCATTGGGTAAAGATTTTATATATCAGGAGATAGACATGGCTGGAACGGTAAGTTAATCCGGTTCAGTGTTACAGGACTGAAATGAGGAGTGAACTCGATTCAGAATGGGACTTTGTCCACTAAGATGGTCTTTGCAGCAATGCCTTGGCTACTATGGAAATCATTACATGTTCTTAATGGATTCCACAATTACGTGTTTTATTCCCATGCTATTTTATCATGGTTTATGTTCCATTATGGTCTATTCCTTATGTACTTCCATGTTTTATGTCGTTGCTCAAGATTTTAATGTTTAAACATTATGTTCAGGTTTTTTAGTTCCAATGTATATGGTATGTTTTATTTTATCCATGATTACCCTTACTGAGCATTTGAGCTCACCCTTATTATGTTTTATTTTCCCCAAGATCAAAAGAAAGGTTTTATGTCAGGAAACAAAAAGTGGAAGATCTTTATGGGAGATGTTGAAGATCTTTCACCACGATTTCAAGATTACGTTCCATGTTTTCAAAGACACTAAACTATTAAGGTCCTTGTGTGTCTGTTTTTGTTATGTATTTAGTATTTCGCAAAAGTAATGTAATGTCCGTGTACTTCAAGCTTAGGGTCTCTACAGTTGGTATCAAAGGAAAGGTTTAGTCAACCTTTGGAAACTAGGATGCAAAAACGTTAGTGATATCCCTAGAGATATTTCTAAGGTATGTCTAGGGATGTACCTAAGGATAAGAATACATATAGGATATAGTCCTAGAACTACGATAACGATCTTTTAATTTAACCTAAGATGTTAGATATTGAGGGTGCTCCCCCTTTACTATGTTGTTTTCCCTGGCATGATTTTTGCATCTCACACTATTCTTTTTGGGTTTTAGAAAATGGCTGGAAACTGGAAGATTCATGATAATGGAGGATATGAAGGACAATGGAATGATTTTCTTCATGAGAAACCAAATGAAACGGGATCTGGAAGTCCAAACATCATTATTATGCCTAATCAACAATCTCATAATATGATCAATAATCTCTACTTTGGTAAGTTTCCCGACTCAGATAATAAGAGAAAGATAGAGTTTCATGATGATCATAGAGGAAAGAAAGTTCAATTTCCCTCATGTAAATCATGTGGGAAGAGGCATCAAGGAGATTGTTTCAAAGGAACTGGGAGATGCTTTGGGTGTGGAAAATAAGGACACAAAGCCAATAATTTAAAAGGAAAAGGTTCAGTTAACACCATGGACAAGGATAATGGTATTTCTATGACATCAACAATGATTAGATGTTTTAAATGTGGAATGTACGAGCATTATTCAAACCAATGCCCTAATGGAAAATATCATGAAGAGAATCAGCAAGGTCATATGTGTAGTATTTATGTGGATGATGATGAGGAGACTACAAATGATATATGAGATGAAAGAAGTGTTGAAGCTCAGTCAGATGTTTCAGAAGGTAGTGGAATGATTGTATGTTTATCGAGATTTATGTTGTATTGTTATGGGTACTGTGGAATAAAGAATCATCTAAGGATTGTTACACTATTGTTTTTCCTAAAAGTATTTGAAATTATATGTTGAAAGGTACCAGTAACCATGGAATGTTATTCAGATATTTTTGTAAAGTAGATGATATGCGCATAATGAAGGAATAAGAAGATAATGAGATGTTTGATTGTATTAATGAGCTCATGATTGATATAATGACTAAGTGATATCATGGTTTGAGTAGATATAATTTTGAGGATTTTGGTATGTGGAAAGTGTTAACTTTTAACTGCATTCATGTTTTCAAAAAGGTTCAATGGGTACTCATTTCTCAATAGAATACATGATTAAGGCCTTCGAACGTTTGTAATGTGAACAACAATACATATCATATGATATATGGGGATCAATGATGGTATTAACATGCTTCTTATATGAAATCTCTGGTAATCGTTTTCATTATAATATGACAATGGACTATAATATTATGGATAAGCATAAAGATTAGAATGGATTATGTTGGACATAAGTTAGTATTTTTTAAGGATAGATCCTTTTTTCGATATTATTGATGGGATGATATAGTAATGTAGTTTTAGAAAAAGGACAACCTGCAGGACGGGTGATAGCCCATCGCGTCGGATAAGGATGTGGGAATCGAACCCAGAACTGAAGTGCGACTGGCCTTTATTGCCTACCACTGGCCTACAGGAAGTCCCTTGTTAGTAGAAACTAGTTTTATTTTATTAAGCGGTATGAAATATGAAGTATAAGTTCATTTTTGGAACCATATAAGATTAATATAACAATAAGATGGAATTATAACTTTTTCTAACCTTTTGTTTGAAAGAGATGGAATGACCCATCATTCTATCACATGATCTGCTAACACATCACGAATAACAAATTCAACTTCATTTCTTTAAGGGATGAAGTGGAAATTGTTCAATTCACGAACAATAGTGAGATTGTACCAAAATCATGCAAGTATTTCTTTTAATTTATCACCTTTAGGGAAATGATCTTGAAAACCAAAACTGTTGTCCTAGTTCCCTTATATCCGATGAATCAGATTGTACCTTAGATCATCACAAATTAATAGCTTTGTGATTGTTGGCTTTTTCATAGCCATGTTCTCTACCACTCTCCATCAGAACTTGATGGTTAGATTTTTCTTCCATATCCATATTTTCACCTATGTTGTCCTACGTGGAAACCCAGTGATGAGTTAATTTGGGTAACCGTTACATTTCATACTTTTGTTTTTAAATCCATGTTTTGGTATTCCTTTTTACAATGTGGGTTTCTATTAAACAAACTTTGGAGTAGTAAACCATTTATAACCCCGACGAATTTCGAGGGAGAAATTCATTTTATGGGGGGTATAATGTAACACCCCGAGATTTTATGAAATATATTCTTTTAATTTCATTAATTTCTTGTGTTGTATGATACACCAAGATTATCTTGCGATATAAGCAACACCGTATTAGCTTGCAGTATACGCAACACTATTCTTGGATCGTGTTTCACAGAATTTTGATAATAGTTATTCTACGCAACATTTAGTATATATATATATATATATATCCAATGTATAAATGAAATATGGTTGGATTATTTTATACGAAACAACGAAGGATTCTTTCACAACACATAACCCTAACTTGGCTTGCATTACACGCAATCACGACCTTCCTCGATAGCGTGTGTTGTATGCAATACCGGGTTTTACTAAACAACGATATATTATTATAATATTATTATGAACTATACCTTATGAATAGTATTAACTAAAATTTGAATTTTATAACATTATTATTCATATTACATATTTTCTAGAACATGGTATAAGATCAAAATAATTTTTTCGGGTAAAATAAGTATTTTTAAAAAAATGCAGTTTTGCCACCTTTTGATGGCGCACCCACTTTAACTCTAGTTTTTGACATGTTTATAAGTTAAATTTGACAAAATAAAACTATTCTTTGGAATCAAGAAATAAAAATTTACTTTGGATAAATTTTTCGTATTATTCTGATAACTTTCATATTTTGATGAATAGTAAAAACACGCTATATTTTAATGAAAAACAAATTTTTTAATCATAATAATTTATATGGTTAAATTATAATATTGAATGGTTTTAAAGAATAAATAGAATATATTTTTACCATTTAATATAATTTATGTCATTAGAATTGATTTTACATTGAATTCGTAGGTTAAATCAATTCAATCTTTTGCAATGTTTTAAACAAAAACCCGTTTTCATTCGACAACGAGATTAATTTTAATTTAATTTCTGCAACTTCTGTGTATTGAATTTGAAAAAAATGGTTTCCATATTTGGAATCAGTGGGTCCAAATTATGTTAATAGGCTACTTTTTATTTTTGGGAATTACGAATAGTAACTACGGTAAATTTTATTTACCATAGTTAAAGGTAAATCGGGTAATTAAGGGTAAATATATATTATAAAATTACCCTAAAACATGCCAGAATTATATTTTATGGATAAAATTAAACTCATATCAACTAAGGGTCGGATTAGATTCATTTTATGGACTTTTTACCATGAAAATAATTTAATTATTATTAAAACCAAAGAAAGTGAAAACATGTCACTCTCTTTAATAGTATAAGTATAATAATTTTAATTTAGTGATAAACATCATCAAACTTAGAAAATGAATAGTCTACAGAAATATAATAAAATTATCTACATCATGATAATTTATTTAGAATTTTTAGGGATTAAATAAATTTCATCAATGGTGATACATTAATGATTCAAAAATTATTTATTAAGTGGAAAATAAGTAATATAGTTTTTATTGAAATAATAATACCCATTAAATGGCCCACAAACCTGACCAAAACATATTGGTGGTGTATATATACACCTTAATCATCCAATGACCTAATATATAACCGTTTGGATCCTTATAAAAGTGATTATGACACTTATATTATTTTATATTCAATGATGCCAAAGTTGTCACCTTCATAATTTAATAAATATAATAATTTAAATATTGTGATTTTAAGATGATAAATTCGTGTAAAAGTATTATTGTTAAAGGTAATAGATTTATCTTCATCATAGGATTTTATTTTAAATTTTTATGCAACAGATAAGTATATTAAATAATTATACAAAAATGTTGTCGTAATTATTTTATTAAGAGATAAACCAAATAAATTGTTTTAAAAATAATAAAATAAATATTATATGAACTATTAAATGTGATCCACTAATTATATAGATACATATGACCTTTTATTAATTTATTAAAGCTTTTATTTCGAACATATCTTCTGTATATATTTTATTTAAATTCAAATAAATCAATAGTGTCAAAATTGACACTATTGTTATTTTATAAAAATAACATATTATAAAATTGTTTAAAAATAACAAAAATATATAAAAATTATAAATTTAAATTTATATGTTCTATAATATTATAAAGTAAAAAATTATGGAAAATTCACAACAAATAAGTAATTATATGTTATAATTTAAAATATAGAATTTTATTACCACAAATAAACTTAAATAGATTAAATAAGGATAAATCCAAATGATAAGGTTTAAAATAAGATCCAAACATGTCTAAATTTGATTGGTTGATTATATTACAACCATATATCATCTAATATTTGAATATGAGTCATTTTTGGTGGTTTTTATGTGGGTTTAGATTTATAATAAATTAATATTTTTGAGAATTCAAAAGGTGCCCCTCTACTCCCTTATAAAAGGGCACCTCCTCCCTCTCCTCCTCACACCAATTTGAGCCTTCAAGCTCGGACAAACCCTGAAAAATTATCTTCTCCACTTCCCTAGAAACATCCTAGAGGTTCTGGTCTAATTTAAAGGCCAATCTTAGTGCCCTAAGAGGAGGTTTCAAAGAGGCGTATCGAAGAAGAGGTAATTTCTTCTCCCGATTCTTTTAAGATTCTTTCTTCTTCAAAATCTTCTTCTTTAGTTGTTTCATTATAATGTAATAACATAAGTATCACTAATATACTGATTTGTTATTATATGTATTAAAAAACCGCATTTCACCTTCTATCCATCCTACGGAAAACAAAATCACCGCGCGTGCGTACGTACGGAATATCGTCTCCACGCGGTGGTGTAATCTGTTTTTCCACCAACACCTTACATGGATGGGTATAATGGTTTAAATAATAACTATACATAGTTATTATAACATCATAATTATTCTCATATATTGTATCATTCACTCCAATTCAATTCAATAATTATGGAAACGATATCATCGCTCGTGCGTACGTACGGACTACCATCTCCACGACGCGATGAGATTCATTCTCCATGTTAACCATTTAAGAATGATTATAAAGTATATATAAGAAATAATAATGAAATATATGACATTATAAAGCTACTGGATTTATGTATATATTTATGTCATCTACTTAATTCCATTCAACTCAATAAGGAAATGAAAACAGCGTTCATTCGTACGTACGACCTACCGTCTCCATGAACGGTGTATTTCATTCCATTTATCGATCTATTATATATATGTATATTCTGAATATATATTATACATAAATAATGTTTTATATTCTGGAATTATTTAATCATTATCTAAGTAATCATAAGAATAATTACAAGTCAAAACACGGACGACAAATGAAACGATTTTACACAAAACACTCTTTATCATGGAATTTACAAAAGAACGGGTAATATAAAGTCATAAGTGAACCATATATGATATCATAAAAATGAATATGATTCTATAATAAGTCAATTATATTATTTAAATCATTACACAGGAGGGTCGGATACATACGAAGCATATCAGACATAAGGTAAGGGATAAATTTTGCAAATCTAATTTTTATCTGAGATTGCTTATTCGTAAGTATTTACTGGGGTTATTTATATCATACATGTCCATGTTTTATATAATTATTTTAATGTATGTTTAAATTCCGTTTTACCCATTATTTACTTTTACTACATGGTATGTAAGTAATCTTTCTTTTGTTTACGCTACGAGGTACTTTTAGACTTTTCCAACAAAAGTACGAGAAGAATGTTTTTTTAAAACTTATACGGAACGAACGGATTTTTACGGTTTTATAAAGCATGATTTTCATAAAGATTCCTCAAAAATATTTCATGAATATTTTCATGAAAAATCCAATTCTTTTAAAAATTCATTACATTTCGTGAAAAGAAAATGATTTTAAAGAAGAAAGGATATTTCCCTCAAAAATTCTTTTCAAGTGTTTTACCAAAACCATTTTTCATCTAAAATGAAATTATTTCATATGTGTATGTTTTAAGTATAATGTCTCTATGATTTACATGGTTTCACTTTTATTATTATGAAATGATATCCATTTCTTTTATATGGATTACGTTATGATGGGATAATGTTTATGAAACCCATTTTATTCAATGGCTTATTATGAATGATGTATGTTTATTTTGTGGCACAAGTAAGAATGATTTAATTATGAGATGGGTGGGATCTATATCTCCCTCCAATGCATTTGGTAATGATTTTATATCTCATGAGATAGGCATGGCTGGAACGGTATGTTATTCCGGTTCAGTGTTACAGGACTGAAACGAGGAGTGAAATTGATTCAGAATGGGACTTTGTCCACTAAGATGGTCTTGGCAGCAATTCCTTGGCTACTATGGAAATCATTACATGTGCTTAATGGATACCACAATTACATGTTTTATTCCCATGATATTTTATCATGGTTTATTTTCCATTATGATCTATGCCTTATGTACTTCCATGTTTTATGTCGTTGCTCAAGATTTTAATGTTTAAACATTTTGTTCATGGTTTTTAGTTCCAATGTATATGGTATGTTTTATTTTATCCATGCTTACCCTTACTGAGCATTTGAGCTCACCCTTTTTATGTTTTATTTTCCCCTAGTATCAAAATAAAGGTTTTAGGTCAGGAAACAAAAAGTGGAAGATCTTTATGGGAGATGTTGAAGATTTTTCACCAGATTTGAAGATTACGTTCCATGTTTCCAAAGACACTAAACTATTACGGTCCTTGTGTGTCTGTTTTTGTTATGTATTAAGTATTATTCAAAAGTAATGTAATGTCCATGTACGTCAAGCTTAGGGTCTCTACAATTTCAATGTTGGTTGATACACTTTAATTGTGATGTTATTATTATAAGGCCCCAGCCTTAAACATTACTTAATCTTGAGTTATTACAAGATTACGCATTGAGGATCTTTTCGGGTTTATAGTTTTAGAGAATTAGATCATAAATCATGCATTACATTCCACATTTAAACAAAGTGGTTACATAAAAGATAGTATTCATTTTTTCCCATCAACGGGAACATTTTTAAAACAAAACATGGACTCTTTCATGACACTTCCTTGACCCTATCATCACATCATGTACCTTTCCCTTGGCCTGTGAAAAACATTTCAAAAACTTGGGATGAGCATAAAAAGCTCAGTATGGGATATTAAAGGACGAAATGAAAACATTAGTCCATGTATTAAATCATACTTTACTCATAAAACATAAGCATTTTAACATACCTCATAAAATCAGGAATAAATCATAGAAATCATAAGACATAAAGGTAACTTGAGGAATTCATAACATTATTACGTAGGGAGTAACCCTCATGGTTATGTTTGAAATACCCATCACAGTATATTCCCTAAATATCTTCGGAGAAACCTTAATGTTTAACCCCTTCGTGTTACCCAATGCATTGGAGAGCTATATCGGGATCACCTGCCCTTAGTTTATCACGTAACCACTCGTCTTCATAACAATGCCCAAGAACCATAACATAATCATATCACATAAAACATTCATAAAGGAAACATAACATTTACACTTTTCAATCACAAGATATCAATACAACACATTGATATAAAAACAATATGAAAACCATTTTTAGTACCAAAATAAAAGGAAAGTAAAACATGGTATTTATTTTTCATTTAAAAAAAGTTATGGCTTGTAGAGGAAGTCGAAGCTAAAATAATGGTCACGGCGGAGGAGAAGTCGTTGTCACCACAAACGTACAACAAAAAAACATTCCCTTTTGAAGTTTAGTAAACGCTTTGTATAAAAAAGATTCCTTTTGAATAAAAATAAAATTCAAAATGGTTTGTACACCGTATAAATGAAAGTTGTGTATAAAACAAAATATGCCTCAATGAAAGGAGATTGAGACGAAGTCCCTTACCTTGTATCCGACTTGAATCGATCGTTCTTTAATATCCTGAATAATAAACTTGAGTTAATTTCTACTTTCTTAAGAACATTTTTCATGTTCATTATTTTTTTTATAACACTTATTACCATGTCATGAACACTATGTAATTATTTATGTTAATAACGGTCGTTTTAACGATCATTGGTACTTGAGTAAAAAATAAACTCTTTATAATTACAAGTTGTTCATTAATCCATTATATCCAGAGTTATATTCATGATGTAGATATCCTATATATCATATATATCCAGTATATACATGCATTTATAATATTACATAACATTTAGAGGTAAGAAATGAAATGTACCGTTCATGGAGACGGTAAGCCGTACGTACGCATGAACGCTACTTTCATTTCTATTTCGTATTTTATGGAATGGAATCCTAATGATATAAAGGTATATTATAATTCTAGTATAATATCATATATAATATAATTAACTCCATCCTTTATATGTCCCACATATGGCATTAACGAATAAAATCACTTTGAGGGGGCTGTAGTCTGCACTTCCTAAAATGAAGATATCACGTATACCCATAATGGAAGCCATAAAGGTATAAAATAAATGAAAAATACAAAATATTATGTAAAAAATAAACATATTATATATCATATATAAATATATTGTCATCTTAATGTCCATCTTTGAAGGTGTTAGACGAATATTGAACAATCATCGTTTTGTGAGGCAGAAATTCGCCATCCCTGGAAACAATATGCTTTTTAACCATTAGATGAAAGTGTGTGTAATTGTAGCTCAAATAATTCTTATGAAAACATCATAGTATATTGAAGATACTGGTTTTGTTACAAAATAAATGAATAAAAAAAATTTAGGGGGTTGGAGAAGAAAAACAAACAAAATAACACAAGTGAAGACATTACCTTTAAATCAGGTAACTCTTCTTGGTTTGAACCAAAATGGTTTATTGAAGATATTTATGCCTATGGTAAGGCTTCTAGGATGAATTGAGGGATGTGGAGTGATAAAATGATCAGGTATTGGCTGAGCCAAAGGCTTGATAAGTGTGGGTAAGGAGTTAGAGGTGGGGCCTTTTATAAGAGGAGAGGAGGGTCACTCTTGGAAAGGTATAAAATGTTACTTTATTTTCAAATGAGTTTCGGATTTTAAAGGTCCCACATTGATGTATTTAGAGGATAAGGTGATAAGAGCTCTAAATATACTCATCCAATTTGTCTTTGACCTGTTTAAGTCTTATATTTTACATTATCTTTTCATTTTATTTAAATCATTCATTAATGAGGTAATCGCTGTATCATCATGATGCCATAAATAATTTAATTTATTTAATGTGTAAAAATTATAAAAAAATACAATGATGTAGGAAATCATTTTAGATTTCCAATTACTATTTATAGTCCAATAGATAATTTATTTATACAAAATTAATAATGTTTTACTCTGGTGATACATTCTTTGTTATATTTTACGTTCTTTAAAAATAAAAAGATAAAAAGTCATTATCACAAAAAAGTGTTTACATGGGGTTCCCAAGATTGGTAAAAGGCATCCCATGGTTTTCCATGACACAACCAGTAGCATTAGTACACATGTTGGGGTCATTTTTTATTATTATGCTATTATTTTATTATCCTTAACTACCCGATTACTAATTAATCATGATAAATAAAGATAATTACCGTCGTTACTATTCATAATGTCCAAAAACAAAAGAGTCTTAATTTCGTAATTTGGACCTTCTGATTCCAAATATGGAATCCATTTTACCAAATTCTAAACATAAAAATTGCAAAAATTAGTTTAAATATAATTCCCGTTGTCAAAACAAATAGCGGGTTTTTTGAAACAATATCTATGAAAAGTTTGGCTCTTGTGTATGCCTAATTCCAAGGTGAAATTAATCCCAATGACCACCATTGAATTAAATGGTAAAAATATATTCTATTTACACTTTAAAACCAATTAAAAAGAAAATCTAACCATATAATTAGATGAAAAATTAGTTTTGATGTAAAATGTATTATTTTTCACTATTTATTAAAAAATGAACATGGTCAGAAAAATACCAAAAATTTACCCAAGGTAAATTTCAATGTCCCAATCATAAAGATTAAGTTCATTTTGAAAAATAGAGCTTATAAAATTTTCAGAAGATAGATTTAAAAATGGTTCACTATCAAAAGGCGGTAAAACAATCTTTTAAAAAATATTAGTGTATTCCATGCTTAAGATTGGATTTATTCTCGTTTTAAGACACTAAAACACTATCTAATTAATAAATAGACATAGATAAGAATATATATTATTCATTACTTACTTGGGATGTTACAACATTCCCCCCTTTAGAAAATTGCATCCCCACAATTTATATACTTATCGAATAAGTGGGGGTATTTATCCCTCATTGAATTTTTAGATTCCCATGTTACCTCTTCACTCATGTGGGTTTTCCAAACAACCTTAACTTGATGAATCAACTTATTCTGCAACACTTTCTCCCTCTGGTCAAGAATCTGGACCGGTTGTTCCTCATAAGATAGATTCTCTTCCATCTGAACTACCACTGGACTCAAAACATGAGATGGATCTGGCATGTACTTTCTTAACATTGAAACATGAAAAACATTGTGTATCTGAGATAAACTCAGAGGTAAATCCACTCGGTATGAAACTGATCCAACTCTCTTAAGAATTTCATATGGTCCAATGAACCTTGGACTGAGCTTTCTTTTCTTACCAAATCGCATCACACTTTTCCATAGTGAGACTTTGAGGAAGACATGATCACCTACCTCAAAAGAGAGATCCTTCCTCCTATTGTCTGCATAAGACTTCTGCCTGCTCTGAGCTGTTCTCATGTGTCTCCATATTATCTAAACTATTTCTGCCAAATCTTCTACCTATTCTGGTCCCATCAACTTCCTTTCACCCACTTCATCCCAGAATTCTAGAGTTTGACACCGCTTCCCATATAATGACTCAAATGGTGCCATCTGTATATTGGAATGAAAACTGTTATTATAAAAAAAACTCAACCAATGAATGATGTTGTTCCCAACATCCCTGATAATCCATTTAACAAGAAGGTATCATATTCTCCAAAGTCTGAATCGTTTGTTCTGACTTCCCATCTGATTGAGGATGAAAACCTGTACTAAAATTTAATTCAATACCCAACGACATCTGAAGGCCATTGCAAAAGTTAGAAGTAAACCTGGGATCATGTTCAGATACAATGGAGAGAGGAACTCCATGTAACCTGACTATCTCTTTAAGATACTAACCGGAAAGTTTATCTAGAGAAAAAGTATCTCGTATATTAAGGAAGTGAGCAGATTTAGTCAAGCGATCAATAATAACCCAGATTTCATTATTACATCGAGGCGTCTTCAGCAAACCCACAATGAAGTCCACGGATATATTCTCCCATTTGTACTCTGGCACTGGTAAAGGATGAAGCATCCATTTAGGTAACTGCCGCTCTGCTTTAACCTATTGACAAGTCAAACACTTCACAGTAAAATCAGCAATGTCTCTGTTCATTTCGTCCCACCAGTAGTACTCCCGAAGATCTCTATACATCTTAGTACTGCCTGGATGAACTGAAAACGGAGAACTGCAAGCTTCACATAACAACTCTCTCTTCAACTGTGAATCCCACGGCACACACAATCTCTTCCCAAATCTCAAAACACAATCATTATCAATGTTGAATTCAGACAACTTACCCTTCTGAACCAGCTCTACCTTTTTTTGCAACTCACTGTCTTTCTTCTGTGCTTGCTTAATTCTATCTGATAGAGAAGATTTCACTGATACCTGAAACAAAACAGAAGGAAATTATGCACCTACAACTTCTATTCCAAAGTTCATCAAATCCTTAACCAAAGGATCACGTTCCAAACACAACATTGTTAATGAAGCATTACTTTTTCGACTCAAAGAATCAACCACATTATTTGATTTTCCCGGATGGTAATGAATTATACAATCATAATCCTTGATTAATTCTATCAATATCCTCTATCTCATGTTTAGTTCTTTCGGAGTGAATATATACTTTAAACTTTTGTGATCGGTATATATTTCACACTTTACTCCATACAAATGATGCCTCCAAATTTTTAAAGTGAAAACAATAGCAGCTAATTCCAAATCATGTGTAGGGTAATTTACCACATGTGTTTTCAACTGTCGTGAAGCATAAGTAATTACCTGATCATTCTGCATTAGGACCCAACCAAGACCTTTCAATGAAGTATCACTGTAGATAACAAACTCACCATTCCTAGAAAGTAGTGCCAAAACTAGAGCATTCACCAATCTTCTTTTCAATTCCTAAAAACAATCATCACATTATTTTGTCCAGATAATCTTAACACCCTTCCGAGTTAGCTTAGTCATTGGACTTGATAACCATGAAATATTTCTAACAATCCTTTGGTAATAGCCTGCCAAACAAAGGATGCTACGAATCTCAGTTACATTTGTGGGTCTTGGACATTCAACAACAACCTTTGTTTTTGTAGGATAAATATTTATCCCATCTTTAGAAACAATGTGACCAAGGAATGAAATTTGTTGCAACCAAAACTCACACTTTCTGAATTTCCCATACAATTTCTTTTCTTTTAAGGTTTTCAAAATAACCCTTAAATATCTTTCATTCTCATCTTTACTTTTAGAAAACACCAAAATATCATCAATCAAAAAAAACCACAAACCTATCCAAGAACTCATGGAAAATTCTATTCATAAGGCCCATGAATACAGAAGGTGCATTGGTCAGCCCAAAATTCATAACTACAAATTCGTAATGGACATATCGTGTACAGAACACGGTCTTTGGAATATCAGCTTCCTTTACCTTCAACTGATGGTACCCCGATCTCAGGTCAATCTTTGAAAACAACTGAGCTCCCTGGAGCTGATCAAACAAATCATTGATATGAGGCAAAGGATATTTGTTCTTAACAGTGATGTTATTCAAGGCTCTATAATCATTGAAAATTCTCATTGAACCATATTTATTTTTAACAAATAAAATAGGAGAACCCCATGGTTATGTGCTAGGTCGAATGAAACCTTTCTTAAATAAATATTGTAATTGCTCCTTCAGCTCTAAATGTTAAATTTGAGCCATTAGATAAGGGGGTTTTGAAATTGGCTTAGTATCAGGAACTAAGTCAATGGTAAATTCAATATCCCGATCTGGTATTATTCCAGGCAACTCATCAGAAAAAACATCAGGATACTCATTTACCCCTAGCACATCATTAATTTGAACAGTTCCCTTGTTTTCAATGATATGTGCAAGGTAACATTCATTTCCATCTTTTACAATTTTCTCGGCCTCTTGAAATGTTATCAACGGTAAGAGTTCATTCTTGAACACAAACTGAATGTCATTCTTAGAAGAAACTTCTTTAGCTCTACAATCAATCTTAGCATGGTAAATAGAGAGCTAATCCATACCCCGGATAACATCAAACTCTACTAGAGGTAAAATAATAAGGTATTCAAGTAGTTTCTTTCCACGGATAAGGATAGGAATATTATTATAAATTATTTTTTCCTAAACATTTCCCCAAACTATTTTTACCACAAGTTCAGGAGTCATTTCTTGAGATGGTATTCCCATTTTACTATAAAAGTTTTCAGAGATGAAATAATGTGTAGACCCCAAATCAAATAACACACTAGAATAATCTGAAAAAACAAAAAAAGTACCTGATACCACTTCATTTGATGGAACAACATCTGTTGAAGTATTTGTAATGGATTTCACCACCCCTTTCTGATTGTAGTCTAACTGCTTCCCATCACTCGATCTCTTTGTCAGACACTCATTTTCATAGTGACCCATCTCATTTCACTTAAAATATTTCACTAACTATAAATCAAATTTGGTCTTACCATAACCCTGATCTCTTTCAGTGCAATCACGAGCCTTATGTCCCATATTACCGCATCGGTACCACTTTCCAGAATTCAGAATACATTCCCCAGCATGCCTTTTACCACATTTATCACAAACTAGAAACTTAGTTTTCTTACCGTCAGACCTTTTTTGAAGAATTATTACCTTTCTCCTGCCACCTCGATCTCTTCTATTGTTGGTTTTTATAGGAAACTTGATCATCAACACACTCCATTTCCACCCTCTCAGCAAATCGAACAAGCTTTTCATAACTTTTGAACTCATGAGAAGCTAAAGCCCTTCGATATTTTGGCTTTAATCCTGAGTCAAAACTATTGATTTTACTATCAAGGTCTCAGATAAAATTTGGAGAATAACTTTCCAATCGAGTGAACCTCTCCTCATAAGAATCCACTGTGTCGTCCTCTTGCCTCAATTCCAAGAATTGTTTTTTCCATCCTAAGTCGAACAACATTAGGAAAATAATTCTCAATAAACATACCATTGAATTCTTCCCAGTCGAGAGCATCAATTTCATCAGCGCCCTTGATATTTTTAACCATTGACCACCACTGATCTGCTTCACCCTCCAAACGGTAAATAGCAAGACTAGCCTTTTGATTTTTGGAACACCCCATGACATCGAAAATCATCTCCATTGCTTTAATCCACCCTTCATATAGAACATGGTCAGATGATCCTCTGAATGATGGGGGATGTTTCCTCATAAAATGTTCCACCAGTGACATGTTCCTCTGCGGTTGATCTGGCAGATCTCGTGCATGGATACCACCACCATTTATTGCATGAGTCAACTGCGCCATCACTACAACAAACTATTCAATTCCAATCCCGACCATCTCAGGATGCTGATTCGGAAGGTCATTTCCTTCTATATACCTTCTTAGCACTGCTTCCCTATTTCCTTTATGGAAAACCATTCTGAAAAAACATGTCTGAGATAAAGCAACATGGTAATCTTCAAATGCTATATCATTTCAATTTGACCATAAATTTTTTTTTGGATAATCATTTGATATAATTATAACTCTTAAAGTTATCTAAACCGACCTCTGATACCAACTATAAGGCCACAGAGTTCAACATTACTTAATCTTGAGTTATTACAAGAGTACACATTGAGGATCTTTTTAGGTTTAGAGTTTAAGAGAATTAGATCATAAATCATGCATTTCATTCCACATTTAAACAAATTGGTTACATAAAAGATAGTATTCATTTTTTCCCATCAACAGAAACATTTTTAAAACCAAACATGGATTCTTTCATGACACTTCCTTGAACCTATCATCACATCATGTACCTTTCCCTTGACCTGTGAAAACAATTATAAAAACTTGGGATGAGCATAAAAAGCTCAGTAAGGGATACAAAAGTACAAAATGAAAACATTAGTCCATGTATGAAATCATACTTTACTCATAAAATGTAATAATTTTAACATACCTCATCAAATCATGAATAAATCATAGAAATCATAAGACATAAAGGTAACTTGAGGCATTCATAACATTCTTACATAGGGAGTAACCCTCATGGTTACATTTAGAATACCCATAACATTATATTCCCTAAATCTCTCCGGAGAAAACCTTAATGTTTAACCCCTTCGCGTTACCCAATGCATTGGAGAGCTATATCGGGCTCACCCACCCTTATTTTATCACGGAACTACCCGTCTTCATAACAATTCCCAAGAACCATAACCTAATCGTATCACATAAAACATTCATAAAGGAAACATAACATTTCCACTTTTCAATAAAAAGATATCAATACCACACATTGATAGAAAAACATTATGAAAACCATTTTCAATACCAAAATAAAAGAAAAGTAAAACATGGTATTTATTTTTCATTTTAAAATAAAAGTTTATGGCTTGTAGATGAAGCTGAAGCTCAAATAATGGTCACGGCGGCGGAGAAGTCATTGTCGCCGCATACATATGTCAAAAAAAACATTCTCTTTTTTCATTTAGTAAATGATTTGTATAAAAAATATTCCTTTTTAATAAACATAAAAGTCAGTGGGGTTTATACACCGTATAAAAGAAATTTGTGTATAAAACAAAATATGCCTCAATAAAAGGAGATTGAGACGAAGCCCCTTACCTCGTATCCATCTTGACTAGATCGTTCTTTAATATCCTGAATAATAAACTTGAGTTAATTTCTACTTTCTTAAGAACCTTTTTCAAGTTCATTATTCCTTTTATAACACTTATTACCATGTCATGAACACTATGTAATTATTTAAGTTAATAACGGTCGTTTTAATAATCTTTGGTACTTGAGTAAAAAATAAATTCTTTATAATTACAAGTTTTTCATGTATCCATTATATACATAGTTATATTTATGATGTAGATATCATATATATAATATATATCCAGTATATATATGCATTTATAATATTACATAACATTTAGAGGTAAGAAATGAAATGCACCGTTCATGGAGAAGGTAAGCCGTACGTACGCATGAACGCTACTTTCATTTCTATTTCATATTTTATGGAATGGAATCATAATGATATAAAGGTATATTATAATTATAGTATAATATCATATATTATATCATTAACTCCATCCTTTATAAGTCCCACATATGGCATTAACGAATCAAATCACTTTGAGGGGGCGGTAGTCCGCACTTCCTAAAATGAAGATATCGCGTATACCCATAATGGAAGCCATAAAGGTATTCCATAAATGAGAAATACAGAAGCTTAAGGAAAAATTAAATATATTATATATCATATATAAATATAGTTTCACATTAATGTACACCTTTCAAGGTTTTAGAAGAATATTGAACAATCATCGTTTCGTGAGGCAGAAATTCGCCATCCACGGAAACAATATACTCTTTAACCATTAGATGAAGGTGTGTGTAAGTGTAGATATAATAAATCTTATAAAAACATACTAGTATATTTAGGATACTAGCGTTGTTACAAAAGAAATGAATAAAAATTGTTTAGGGGGTTGGAGAAGCAAAATAAAACAAAAGAACACAAGTGAAGACATTACCTTTAAATCGGGTAACTCTTCTTGGTTTGAACCAAAATGGTTTCTTGAAGAGCTTTGTTCCTAAGGTATGGATTATATGATGAAGAGATGGATATGGAGAGATAAAATGAGTGGGTCTTGGCCGAGCCAATGGCTTGAGAAGTGTGGGTAAGGAGGTATAGATGGGGGCCTTTTATAAGGGGAGAGGAGGGGCACTCTTGGAATGGTTTAAAATGTTACTTTATTTTCAAATGAGTTTCGGATTTTAAAGGTCCCACATTGATTTATTTAGAGGATAAGGTGATAAGGGTTACAAATAGACTCATAACATAGTTCTTTTAAAAGTATAAGTCTTAGATTTTATATTATCTTTTTCATTTTATTTAAATAGTTCATTAATGATATAATCACTGCATCATCATGATGTCATAAATACTCTAATTAATTTAATGTCTAAAAATTATAAAACAAATACCATGATGTAGGAGATATTTTTATCATTCCAATTACTATTTATAGTCCAATATCAAATTTATGTAGACAAAATTAAAAATGTTTTACTCAGGTGACACATTCTTTGTTATATTTAACTTTCTTTAAAAATAAAAAGATAAAAAGTCATTATCACACAAAACTGATTCCATGGGGTCCCCAAGTTTGGAACAAGGTATCCCATGGTAGGACATGAAACAAACAGTAGAATTAGGACACATGTTGGTGTCATTTTCTATTATTATGATATTATTTTATTAACCTTAAATACTAGATTACTAATTAATCAAGATAATTAAAGATAATTACCGTCGTTACTATTCATAATGTCAAAAAACGAAAGATTATTAATTAGATAATTTGGACATTATGATTCCAAATATGGAATCCATTTTACCAAATTCCAAACATAGAAATTGCAATAATTAGTTTAAATATAATTCCCGTTGTCAAAAGAAATAGCGGGTTTTTTTGAAACAATATCTATGAAAAGTTTGCCACTTGTTTATGCCCAATTCCAAAGTGAAATTAATCCCAATGACCACCACTAGATTACATGGTAAAAAAATATTCTAGTTACACTTTAAAACCAATTAAAAAGATAATATAACCATATAATTAGATGAAAAAGCAGTTTTGATGTAAAATGCAGTATTTGTCACTATTCATTAAAAAAATGAACATGGTCAGAAAAATACCAAAAATTTACTCAAGGTAAATTTAAATGTCCCAATAATAAAGAATAAGTTTATTTTGACAAATAGAGCTTATAAAATTTTCAAAATATATATTTAAAAATGGTTCACCATCAAAAGGCGGTAAAATAATCTTTTAAAAAATATTAGCATATTCCATGCTTAAGATTGGATTTATTCTCGTTTTAAGCCTCTAAAACAACATATAATTCATAAATAGACATATATAAGAATATATAATATTCATTACTTACTTGGGATGTTAAAATTATTGATAGGACTAGGGGATCAATTTTGTTGAAACTTGATGAGATGAGGGTATTCCATCTCATCCATCATTTTATGAACATTATAAGAATAACATGACATGAATATGTCATTTCATATAGGATTAATTGATATTTTTCTTGATGTTGTGATAGGTTTCATGATAGATATACCTACTATTATGATAGAAATTTTTTGTATGGAATTGGAAAACAAGTTTAGTACCTAGATTACCTACCATAACCTATGTAATTTTTTCCTGATAAGGCTACAATAGAAACCTTTAGAATATAACTATAGAATATTGAGTCATGGACCATGAGTCACATAAAATGGAACATGATATGGTGTCGACTAAGTGGATTCCATATTTTGGTCCATAAAAACTATAGACCCTTATAGATCGGAATGTTGTAAACCATTTGGTTCAACTATTTTAAATGTATGTTAGATCAATATGAAAATTAATGGAAATAGACAACTAATAATTAGAGGGATTGAACTATACCTGGATTTTGAGTGTACAAGATGTAGTGTCTCTAATGAATATTGTGACTTATTCTTTTTATAAGTCCTATATTTAGAAGTAGTCTAGGTAGTACAACCTATTTATAGGAAGTTTCTGACCTATCTAATGCTTTTCGTTGTGAAAATTGATAACATTCATTTCTATGGAATGTGTTTTGTATTATAGGGCCCTGAAACCATGAATAACTCTATTTGTACATTAGGAGAACAGAGAAAACCATGATTTAGAGGTGGTGGTCCATAAGAAACCAGTGAAACTCTTCTAGTGACAGTTGTGGTACTAGTTATTTTTCTAGGCACATGTGTCAAGGTAAAGTTCTCTGAGGGGTTTTTCTGCAACATGCAAAATTTTCAGGGAGCACTAAAACCTACATCATCTTTGGATGAGATGACATGTGTGTTTCAACAATAGTATCCTCCCACATTGGGGGGGGGGTAGAAGTATAGTCTCTACTGTGCTGTGGACTAATCTATTGATATTGGAGCATCTGGAGACACCTAATAAGAGGAGAGTTAAGCTCGTGACTTATGTTCTATGTGGATCAGAAATGTATTGGTGGGATGTTTTAAACCAGACCGATAGGATATAATACATGTGTTAGGGAGTTTTCCATACTAGGTTCTATAACTACTTTTACCTTGTGACTCTATGATCAGAGAGAGCTAGTGAGTTCATGTGTTTGAAGAAGGGTTCTATGATGGTTATCGGGTACTCAACATTCTTTATAGAGTCACCATATTTTTTTTTCGATGTAACTTGTTGATGACATATCAAGGGAGGGATGCTTTTAGGAAGGTCTCCATATTTCTATTTGATCTAAGGTAAACGTGTTCAGTTTGACCTCTTTTACTAAAATTGTGAATCTAGTGCTAATTATAGAGTGGAAACTATGGAAAACTAGAGGTGCAGAGTGTAGAAGTATAGCCCCTCAAACTAGTGGTTAAAATTATTTTGGAAAGAAGTGATGTTTTGAGGCTTCATGTGAGATGAGTATCATTCAGGACACTAGTTCTTGCAATGTAATTTTCTAGAATCAATGTGGAATATAATAACACATAAAGAATCAGTGTGATCACAACCCATTTGAGTGCTAATTTTGAGATAGTATGGGCCATGTTAGACATTTATGTTGGAGATTCACTATAGTAGTGACTAGTAAGGAGTTAGCTCTGATTCCAGGTTTGGGAGCAGGATTCCCATCTTTGCAGCAAGTAGGGAGCCAGAGATGTACGGACCAATTAGTTTGAGGTATCTAGACACCAACTACACCAAGAAATTATAGTGGGACTACTCCAGGTAGTAATGTTGTGTCACAGGGCCATGGTACAGTCCAAATCTATTCTATTCACCCTACACATGAGGAGAAAAAAAAACGTCTATGGTGGGAGGTAAAATCGTTGTAGTTTCAACTCTTATATATTCTCTTTTTTGACATTGATTAATCAAATTTTATATATTTTCCTATTGTGGAGAGCCTTAGTCTCATGATTCTATTTTAGAACTGTTTTATGATGAATGGAACTCCATTGGGTATTAGAACATAGGATGTACATCAATTCATAGAGTGCCTCCTTGAGGTTGAAGGGTACCACTTCTTCTGGAATCATTATAACCTCATGATGATTATTTTCCACGTCATACTTTGGATGGAATTTATAGTGTATTATCAAGCCTACATTGATTTATAACACCTAATGGGGACATTCACATCACCAGAGGGTGTAATTTATACTCACAAGGGTGAATGGGATGTCTAAGGAATCCGAACATGACCACAACATCGTGGGTTGGGTGAGATGGTCATCCAAATTACTAGTTTGTATCTGGATGAGCAGGGAGCACCTTAGGAATAACTTTCTGTAGTAGTTGATCATTTTAGGGATGTTTTACTAGAAAATAATATTCTATTTTACCTGATGAGAGAGAGTTTGAATTATCCATCGAGCTAGTGTTAGGAGTTATATCAATATCAATTCACCCTTATAGGATGGCTACAACCGAGTAATATGATTTCAATATGTAGCAAGAGGATTTGGAGGAAAATGGGTTTATTCAACCTAATAATTTTCTATGGGGTTCACTAATAATTTTTTTGTAAAAGAGTTATAGTTCCCTTAGGCTATGCATGGATTAAATGAAAATTTACTCGCTAATAGTTAAGAACATATATTATTTTCCATGGATAGATGAAATATTTGATCAACATGAAAGAGATTATGTGTTCTCGAAAACTGATTACAGAATTGGGTATCATTAGGTACATGTTTTACCAGTATATAAACCTCATAAAACATTTCATAGTAGGTATAGTCTATAAAAATATCTAATTTTGTTGTGAGGTCTCACGAACACACCATCAATTTTCACAGTGCCGATGAACTGAGTTTTATGTCCATATATGGATTCATATTTGGTGGTTTTCAAGAAGAATATATTGGTGTATTTTAAAAATCAACAATAGCATGACAAACATATTGAGATCATATTGGGTAAATTGAGATAGAAGTAGTTATATTCTAAGCTCACAAAGTGCCACCTCTGGATGGATAAAATTCATTTATTATGTCAAGTTATCTCATTAAAAAGAGTATCAATAGATCCATATAAGTTGAGATATTTAGTTTCCTAGTAGAATTCCAATAACTTATTTGAAATACATTGTTTTTAAGGATATCCAGATATTATTGGTTTTTCATACAAGACATATCATGTCTTGAAACACCACTTATGGTCTTGACTAAGATGGTTGTGAATTTTTTTGGGATGATACTTATGAGATATACTTTTAAAAGCTGAAAGGGGGATTGTCTTTAGAACCTATCTCTATTATACTAGATCAAGGTTGAAGACACAATTTTTATTATGATGCATCATGTATCATGAAAAGAGTAGATTTGATGTAGGGTGTAGAGTCATGGAATACGAGCCTTGGTAACTGAGGCCCTATGAGAGGAATTGAAGAATGCATGATCTTAAGTTAGTCAAAAAATTTCATTATTTTCAATGTTGGAGACATTAATTTTTGGGAGAGGATATTTATTATACATGAACCAAAAAATACACTATTATATATTTATATAGTGTGATCTGAATCTTAGGTCAGAAAGGTGGGGTGAGTTCCTATAATCTTTTGATTCATGATTTACTACATGCCTGGAAAAGGAAATGAAGTGCCCGATTCACTAATAAGGAGGACTCAGATACTGGTAGTTTATTAGGATAGTAGAGATTGGAGACTTATGGCTTTGTTCTTTGAGATGAAATTGGAGGTGATGAAAAATAAGGGGGTGGTTTTTCTTTCATCCTTAGCTGTGACATAAACCCTACTGAATATTGTGAGGATGAGATAGATTTTGGATTTAGAGGGACTAATCCTAAATGAGAGTGAGGGAGGAGTGGACACACCTCCTGGATAGACCATAGTTTAAGATGAGATCTGGTGAATCCATGTCTATGCATGGGTTCAAATGGACATACTCTAAGATCTAATATGGGTGTTTGATGATTTATTTTTTGGAAGTTCTCCCCAATGTCACGAAGATGTATCGTGAATTACACTGTTAGTATTAGAGGTTGGGTAAGAAAAAAGATGTAGATTTTTTTGTTAAATTTTTTTCCACCTATCAATAGGTGAAGGTGGAATCTCAACAACATTATAGACTTTTAATGCAGTTACATATACCCAAGAGGAAATGGAATGATGTTGTGATGAATTCTTGATCATTTTTTGTGGTCACATTGAGGTATTGTTTCTAGGTTGGTTGTTTTTTATAATATTAGGAAGTTTTCTCATTTATTTTTAATCAGGGAGACCATTAGGGTTGGAAATCTTGGGAATTTGTATATCTATGAGATAGTACAACTTAACGGGGTCCCGTACACTTTCATTTCAGTTAGGGAATCCTATTTTGTGTCTAAATTTTTGTAGAGTTTATAGAGGGTGTTGTTACACTGGTTCTTATGAAAATGACATACCACTCTCAGACTTATGGTATGTCTTACTATACTATACATGTTCATAAGGGTATGCTACAAGATGAAATGATGGATTTTGGGGGATCTCATTAGAGGAATATTACCTCGGTTGTGTTCACTGACATAACAGTTATTATAAAACTATATAGATGGAACCTTGTGTGGATTTGTATGGTATTCCATGCCAATCACCCATGTTCGGGTTAGAGGAAGGTGATGCAGTTTTACTGGAACCATGTATCATGCGTGGGACTTTTGAGTTGGTCCAGTTGACCAAAAAGTGGATGGATACTACACTGCCTTGAATGAAATCTTATTCATATCACTGTAGAAAGACTTTATAGTTATAGATAAGGGATTGAGTATTTTTTACTTATCTTATTAAGGATGGGACATAGAAATATCAAGATATAGGGTAAAATTTCACTCTGATATATCAATCCGTTCATGATTCTGGAGAGAGTTTGGTCAATATCCTACTAGTTGCAGTTACCTCATAGGTACCTGGATAGGCACAAAATCTTCAACATATCTCAGCTACTCTATTATCATTCATAACCATCTCATGTTCTGTATCATAAGTTGGTAGAGTCATAGGTTGATGCATCTAGTGATGAGAATTCTTTTCATATTGTTGATAGGATCATGAAGGTTGTCCAATGATGGCCAGTTCCTCTAATATTGGTTATGTTGTGTAATGACCATTTATAGGATGAGACTAGGGAGTGGGAGGCAACATACATTCCCAATGGCCGAAGTTGTTCTCTGAGTAATCTTGACCACCATTGGGAGGTAATCTTGGGGATGAAATACATTAACAAGGGAAGATAGTAAGATCATAGGTTCTTGTATGAGGAACATGACTTTTTTTTCAAGGGTCAAATGCTTAATTATAGAGTTATTGAAGTTCAATGGAGTCCATGAGTGTATCAAAGATTTCCAAGGATTGTTCGAAGCACTGAGCCTAGATTTTAGAAAAAAACAATACAATCCACATGATTATTAGAAATTGGCAAGGAAGTTCGAATAGTTACTCCTAATAATGCAATATTAGACAGAGGGGGGATATATACTTTATGGTTTGAGGAAACCATGCCAATATGGGCACTCACCCATTTAGTTCACTTGAAATTTTTAGAAGAGCCTAAATGAATGGTTTGCACATGGTTAGTCAAAAAATGCACAAAGACTCTGCAGGTGACCCCTTATCATAGAAAAGGACGAACATTTTCCGCATGTTTGGCCAATCATGGGCCAAACTATATAACACAATAATTTTGGGGAAATTATTAATTACCCTTAAAGCCTTATGATTTTAAACCATTATCTCCCATATGTTCATCCTAAAAATATACCCTAAATTGATAGCCTCATTGTAGCCTAATCTTGGAATTGGAATATCAATTCCTTCCCAGATTATAATCAAGACCCATTCAACTCTTTGGATCTTCTTCAGTGAGTAATAAATTTATTTTTCCACATTTTTCATTTTATTTGTATAATATGCATTATTTAGGAACAAACTAATTTTCTCTTTTCTTAGGGTTTTCATTCATGCTTCATTTTTCTTCTAATCTGATTTGAATTAGGAGTTAATACAGGATGAGCACAGTAATATGGACCTATAATATGTGGTATATACATTTCCCGAGTGGTTTGGTGCTTTATAGGGTTAGTTGTTATTTTGATGCATGCCAAACATTCCTTCACGACGCTGAACATTAATTGAATTAAATAAAATAGAACCTATTAGGTATTCCATTTAGTTTCTTTTAGATTTTTTTGGTTTTCCCTAACCAAGGTCACCCTTAGGTTGTTACTTTATGTTTTTCCTTTTTAGAACCCCCATGGGATGTGTTTTAGAGATTTCATAACTGGAGTAATATCATATATAAATTAATTGAATTCATTTTTTCAATTAGGAGATAATGATGCCTCATTTTCCATGTGTCGAAAAAATATGCCTTGATCGTTTTAATTAAATAGTCATATGTATTTTTATCTGAGTGGGTATACTCATGGATCTTGAATTCCTGTGAATTGGTGAATGTAATGAGTTGTTAATTAGAATGGTAGTGGATGCCATTATTGTTATACCAAGGATCCTGATTCCGTTAGACACAATTGACATTTCTACCAATGGTTATTGAAAACGGTAGTGGACACCTTGTATGAGATTTCTCATTGGATATTGATTCAGTGGGATGGCTTGGTCCTTGCTACCCCTTGGATTTGATTTTGTTTGAGCTCACAGTGGACATGGTCATTGCAGAAGATCCTCAGACCCCAACTCAGCCCTCACTAATATTCTATGTAGATTCTCCTAGGACTCAAAAATGAAGATTTTGTCATCTATACCTTAAATCTAGCCCTTCGTGGCCCAAAACTTCTAATATATGGTGAAATCGCGGTAAATGTGACATGATCAGGTGTACGGATCAGACAAGGTAAATGTGACATTTTTGGTTATAAGGAATAATCATGGTTGTTTTGAAATTAATGTTATAAGGAAATGTCAAAGATGATATGAGATATAGTGTATACAATGAGGCTATGGTTCTTACTTCGGTTCACTTTACTTCCACCTTATTACAGGAGCCCGACCCATGTTCTTCATTGAACCCTATTTGGATACACTTTATCTATTGTTTTGTAGTATATATGACATGGAAACATTCCTTTTATTTATTGATCAATGGATATATATATATATATATATGTTGCACTCTTCTTAGATTATATTTCATAACGAGGATTTGTTATATACCTTTGGGTCATGACCAACTAGGATTGTATCTCACATCCTATTCGGGCCACTATTCAGTACTCGGATAGACTTTATGGATGTAGGTAGGGATTGGGGAAAGAGCCCATATTTAAATTCTTGAATATGTACATTACTTAAGAGTAGGGGAGAACGTGATCTAGATGAGACTCATGATGATATTTAGAGATAGTTATTTTTTGTATATTTGGTTTTTTATACTTATATTATAAAAATACCATGTATACCTATTCTTGAAATTTTTTAGACACATGAAACAATCATAATTGTATGTGGTATTTCTATTGGAATTGTTATCTATTCTTAATTTTTACCTATTTCCTGATTTATTTACACATTATTTTATTTAATGAATGTTTTCTACCACTGTGTTACACTCTGAAAAGAAGGCATAGTCTCCCCACACACATACCCAAGGACCTCGCTGCTAGTTAGCAGCATTTGGAGATTGGGGAGATACACTTGATGATATGTTTCCAATCATGCTCGGGGCACCGTTTAGTGGAATTAGGGTCTGGGACATTACAATATTATTTATATTTATTTTATATACATAAATAGTTTTAAATGAAATATTGGAA
The DNA here is from genome assembly GCA_963277665.1 of Viscum album. Lineage (NCBI taxonomy): Eukaryota > Viridiplantae > Streptophyta > Magnoliopsida > Santalales > Viscaceae > Viscum > Viscum album. Next base: position 2,052,484,905 of record OY728150.1, on the reverse strand, counting down.
ATGAGTAATGGCTGAAATTATATAATTTTTTTATATGATAGAGATATATTACTATGATAAAATATCTAGTATAGAATAAGTGAACCATATATAATTATATCATAATGGTGTGTTATTGTCTATATGATGATTAACATTATATTTTATTTATTTTCCCCTTTATAAACACCCTATTTTGGTGTGGGATGAGTTGTTATTTATTTATTATTTTTCCTTTTACATCAAATAGTGGTTTTAGAGGGATCATATTATGTTTTGATAAATGGATTTTAAGTAACTGTTATTACAATGATATATTCACAAAAAATGAACATATATTAGGTTGGGTGATTATGTCACATGTCATGGAAAATTTATATATCAATTATATAAATATCAGTTAGAGGAGTTGAGGGAGATTAGTGAAAATCATAGAAATACATTCATACTCACATGATTCCGATACATGATGTGATTTATTGAATCAATTGATATATAGTTTTTTACTTGGTAGGTTATAGGAGGGGTCCATAAAACATTTGTGGCATCTACCATTTTTTTTGTCTTGGATGTTATGGATTTGACATGATCTTCCCAGTGGTGTTCGAAGTCCAATTTAGTGATTTTTGTTATGGAGTAGCCTTTATGATACTTTATTGTATTTATTTTCTTATATATGTCATATGTGTTATTATACATATTATATTTTATGAAGCCTTTAATATATTTTTAATGATACACCATTTTTTTGGAAAATAATTTTCAGTCATTTTTTATATCTATTGGTGTGTTATGTCTAATATTTTAATAAGACATGCTAAATTGTGGGAGAAAATAATTTTATACTCGGAATTGGATAAATGGGAGAACTTATATGAAAATGGTTTTCATTTACCATTAACATATATTGTTAGAATAAAAAATTAAGGAACCCAATGGAATCTTGTGATGATATGGGTCAAGTAAGGGATATTTTTCTCAGTTCATTTAAAAAAAAATTCATAGTCTTTGGGTTTTGGAATAAAATAACCTATATAAATTAATGAAGATCCTAAAATAGAATATAGAAAATAATAAAGTCTCACTAATATATATTTTATTCAAAAAGAATTTTTTTGGGGGATTCCACGAGTTGGGTATAAGATCCTCTTGTATTAATGGGATGTTTCTTTGAACATCCCAAATATATATGGAATCAACTTGAAAAGATAAATATAGATCTTCTTGGATGAGCTCAATTATATCGATATATTCAGTATAATTTATTAAAAACATGGAATGTATGTGTGAAACTATGGGTTATTGATATATATATTATTTCTATTTTGTACTGAAATATTGGTTTATTCATAATTTGAAACCAAATTTTTTTTAAATTTCAATTATTCATGAATTTTTTCTTTGGAAATTATTTGATGTTGTCATCCAAATATGTTTTAATTAAAATATACTAATAATATATTTAATGTCTTAATAAATAATTTAACAATGGTATATTAATGAAATAATCATTTCAAATTGGTATTAAACCTTGAAATATTTTTTGATAAATTCTAAATAATTGGAATGATATGTGGAAACATTATAAAAATTAAGAGAAATGTGTTTAGAAAAACTTTAGAAAAATTTTTATTTAATCAATTAGGGTTGAAATTTAAAAATTCTAATGGAGTATTATTTTATTGGAAATAATCAGTGAGGCTCGGTTACTATTTTTCAATGATAAATTTTAAAATGTCTAAGCATTAAACTTTTTGAAGTAATAAAAATTTGATTTTAACATATTAATATCATGTATTATATTTTTTATAAGATCATAATTATTTTATTAGGAATAGAAAGTTACAATTAATTTATTAAAATTTTTTGGATTTATATTATTAGTGTTAATATTTATATATTGTTTTAGATATTTCTACATGGTTAAGGGAATTTAACTGAGAATTTTTCAATTGAGAAATCTCAATTATTTGTGTTTAACAGTAAGTTTATTATGTAATAATTTATTTTGTATTTGGGTGTGCTATTTGGTAAATAATATTCAATATAAAATTACACAATTTTTTTCATAGATGTATATGGATATAAAATGGGATATATTAAGACACTTTTTTCTTAAATTCTGTTTTTGTACACTTATTTTAAAATTATTGATTTGAAAATATATTTATAATAAATATGTGTGGTAAATAGATTGAATCTGTTTATTATTATGTGAAAGATATTATGATATTTCATCAATTTATTGAATATTGACTTGGAAAATTTTATTTTTTATAGCTTGTTAAAAAATATATAATTTAATATTTAATAAATTATAGGATTTACTTGAAAAAATCTTATGATAAATTATCTAAAATGTTTCATTGATATTATGCTATAACCCATAGTTATGGAATTATGATTCATTTTAAATTTACTATATGAATCATTGGCCCAAAATTTAAATATTGACATATGGAATTATAGGAATCATGCTGTAATAATTAAATAAATTTAATGTTTTGATTTTAAATAGTGAATGTGGATGGTAAAAATTAGGGTATATTTTTTATTCTATTTTAAATATAGATAAATCACAATTAATATTATATTTTGAGGTTATAAATATTTATATTTATTTAAGGTATAGATTTTTTGTAGTTATAGGAGTTCTTTGTAGAGTTTAATCACCATGGACAAATAAATAATGTTTTGGGATTGTAAATGGTTGGCCAATATAGTTTACAAACCATGTATGGAATTTTTTTTGGAAAACATTTTTGAGATAGATTATAAGAATTTTACCCAAAATATTTTATTAATCATGTAAAAAACCACACTATCATTTAAAATTACATTTAATTTTTTTGGAAATTATACCCTTCCTATTCCTTGAATTTTCTTTCCCTCCATTCTCTATGCAACCCACATGACCCTTTATTCTATCTACCATAATTAATAAAACAAGAATGACTATATACTACTAATTTATTTAGTAGATCAAGATAAATTACAAAATATAAGTTCCTATAGTCTCTTTCCTTAGTTTTCTATAACTTTGGATTACTGATGGTTTAGTTTTTAGGATTTCGATTTAAGAGTTTCACTTTAGCATTGATAAACACTATTTAATGTTATAGATTTTGATCAAGATGTATTGATGAGTCCATGATGGATTGAACACATATATTTATAGGATTATTATTATTAAAATTCATATCTATTAATAGTTCTTAATTTTTTTAATACATGTAATTTCTCAAAAATATTTCTTATAAAAATGTCGATATTATGGTCAAGATAGTTTTTTGTAATTACATTAGTTAATGATATATTATTATATTATTTTATAATATGATATAACACAGGCGGTTTCACTTTCTCCAATCATTTAAAATAAATATATAGTGAATATAATTTTTTTAATTATATGTTTTTAGATAAAATATATATACAAATTATGTGTAATAATTCCATTTAAAGTGAAAGGAAATTGATATAATTAAAATTCATGAAGGATCCATTTAATAGGGTTAAATGGTTTATTCATGGTGAAACTAAATTGGTTATATTTTTATAGAATAATTTAGTGGGTTTTATAAATACAATGTTTTGGGTTTTTATTGATTTACAAATCTAATATTGAAATCAATATATTCGAAATGTGTATTTTTTTAAAAATATGTATCTTAAGGAGGGGTTTATAGTAGTTTACAAATATTATATGAACTTTTTAGAAAAGAAATTTTTTTAAATGTATTTATAAAATAATTTTATTAATAGATTGATGCATACATGTAAAAATGGCTTTATAAATTTATATTAAATATTACTCTATCATGCCAACTACGATTTTATATGATTTTGAGTTAATTTATTTATTTTGAATTAGAATTATTCTTTTTAATATAAATATTAGATCTATCTTGATGAGAAAAGAAATTGGTAAAGATATAATAGTTTATATCAATCCTATTAATTGTGGGGAAAACATAATTAGGTATTTAATGCTATATTCTTAATGTTAAATGAAATGAATATGGTTTTTTGGGGGTTTTGATTATTGTTTCATAGTTTTTCAATATTTATTACCTTTTGTTTTTATGATATGAATGTGTGAACATACAGGGATTATTAATTGAAAATATTATGTTAGTCACTTGAGTTAATATTATATTTCTTTAATTCAGATGAATAAAAAAGTTTTGGAATGTGTTTTTTTGGTTTAAAAAGGGGACTATAAATTGTTATAAATATTTAAACTCATCTAAAATGAGAATATTAACACAATGGAGGGTTTTTAATGGAATTTTAATTGAAAATTATAAAAAATTGGTTTCAGTAGAAAAGCATGTATTGTAGATTGTAATAAAAAATAATTTTATAGTTAAGTGGAGCGTATTGGAACCTATGCATGCCAATTAAGTAATATTGTACTATTATGAACATTATTTAAAAACTAAATAATAAAATATTATATCCTATTATAGTTAGGTTTTATGGGTTTTAAACCATGTAGACAAAACATATATCACAATATTTATATATTTTTGGTTTCTTTTAATGAAATTCCTCTTAGTGAGTGGGTTTGAGACTTAAAGGTATTTACTATTGTTATTATAAAGATTTTATTGTAATTATAATATTATTATATCATTTATAGGTATATTAATCTTGGATAATTCTTGATAAAGTTCCTTAGTATTAATATACACGGGGGTTTACATGAAAGAAATTATGTCATTCTAGATAGCTAATTAATTGTAAATTCAAATAAGGATAGCCTATAATGTTTTGATATTATATTTAATGTTAAGGGTTTAAAGTTGACAACATTACTCTAATAATAGTGTATAGAATTAAACAAAACCATTTTATGAGTGATCTAACCATTCATTTTTGTTGAATTAAATAAATGATGTTCATATACCGTTTCATTTTTGAACTTGATCTGTGAAAACTTATTTACAAAAGATTTTTAATGATCATTAAGAAAAAACCAAAAAACACTTTCTTCGAAGGGTTTAAAAGGGATAAATTAATCTCCTATCACATAATAATTATTTCTTTATAAGAATGGTTTACTAGAACCTTATTTCATAAACATGAATAAAACTAGAGTGTAAGAGATACCTCTCTAAGGAGTTTCACAACACATTCATATTGATTTTAAATACTGTATATATTGAATCAAACTTATAACCATTATTATAACCATCCAAGGAAACTCCATGGAAGTCAAATGTTTTTACATCATTGATTGAATTATTTATATTCATTTAAAACAATAAATAGTTTTGTAACTCTTGGTTTAATCCTAAAAATGATTTATTAATATATTTTTTACAAATATGGATGTTTAAAATCATAAAATCATTAATCCATGATGATAAAAAAAACATGATATCATAGGTGGGGAAGAACTCATAAAACTATGTTTTATATTAGAGCACTATCTTTTTCAAGAACTAAAACATGTTATGGTTACTCTCTCTAAATCACTATTTTCCCAGATTAAACCATGATGTGGTTTACACCAAAATGTAATTATTTAATATTTAGTGTATATTCTTTACAATTTCTCAATTACAATAAAACCTCATTGAGTTATTAAACTTTCACCTAATGATATATGACATTTCACCACATGTGAGACTTTATCCAAAACACATTATAAATATATTTTAAATATACACACATAAAATTAATAATTATGTTTTAACCACATATTACATAATTTGTAACATATATTGAAAGTAAATTCCAAATTCTACTATATATCCTCTAAAATACTTTCGGATAACTCTGAACGTTTTCTGTAGACACTATATAACTAAAACTAATCCTCATTAATTCATTCATAAAGTAAAACCTGATTTAATTTTAAATATTTCAAAAGGATATATAAATTATATAATTCATATATGTATTTCAATATTTGAAAATTAAAAATAAATAATTCTCCTCAGAATAAGAAAGGGATCTAGAGTAATCTATCTCAAATACATGTATCTCCAAACAAGTTTCCACTGACTATATCATACAATATTATAATAATTTATATAATATTTCTAAAACGGAATAAAGTGACCAAAGACACAGAATATATGAATCATATATACCCTTCTCATGAGTTATTTATTCTCTAAGTATAATCATAGGAAATAGAAAAAACATTGCATATCATTCTAATACAGGGATAAAAACGTCTCATTACCCTTATAAAAATAGGTAATAATATCATATGATAATCATCTAGGTACTTCCCTTCACTTCCTTGATCATCAATGACGGTAATAGATTTTATAATAATTATATAAGAAGAAAAATACCATAGTAAGTAAAACTCAACCAATTGCAATATAAAATATAACTAGTCACCTATTAATCATCTTATTCCTCAATCTAGCATAAAAAGAAAGAAATTTATAATGGTGAAGTTGGGAATAAATTCTATAAGGTAACATTGTATTGTTTTTGGGTTGATTTTGTTTGTTGAAAAAGTAGGTGGAAATGTTTAATTTTAGATTTCTGACATGCATTTTTTACAAGGTATGTCAAAAAAGATACAATAAAAATCAATGGATGATTTTTAAGGGGTATAGAATGTTTTTTCTATAAGGTGGCACTATTTCCTAGTGTTTTCAAAAAGATGTGGTCCAAAATATGGGGGATGGCTCAAGCATTGATAATGTTTTCTTCCCATGAATTCTTAGTAATTATTTGTAAAAGGAATAATTTTTTTAAGGTTTGATGTTTCTAAAAGAACTGGTTATTCCTGAATGTTTGGGGTCTAACAAAGTTGTGGAGCTTCGCGAAAGGAGGTTGAGTGACAAGGGATAAAATTAACTCTAGATGACTATAAGAAGATTTGTGTAATGGAATTTTTTTATAATGATTTACAAAGACAGGAAGGTTCATGAATAAGAATAGAGAGATTCAAAAAAATGATTAGGTGATATTGAAAGCTTCGAGAAAGGGATTCAACATATATTAATAATATTATACCCCTCATTTGAATTTTCAATCCTTAATGAAAATAAAAAGAAAATTATGTTTTGAATGTAGTTACCAAATGATTTTTTACTCAAAGGTTTTTATAATATCATATATTTTGTGAAGACATGTGGTTAGAAATCTCTATATAATTTTTATGACAGTTTTGAGCATTGAAAAAATAGAAAGAGATTCATGAAAGGATTGATCTTCCCAAAAGTATGGATGATCTCAAAGACTATCTATGATTTGTGAAAGGAGGTGGATTCACGAAGACTATATTCCATTTGAAAAAGTAGTGAGCTTTTTAAATGTTTTTGGGTTAATGAATGTAAGATATTTTAATGAGGAATTAGGAATTTTTGTGAAGTTTAGAAAGAGGGTTTATTTAAAAGTAATTCTCATTAAAATTGGAAGGAATTTCTTAAACAATATATAGTAATGTGGTATTCATCAATTGAATAAAAGAATAACTAAAGGACACACTAAATAAGGAATCAAATATATAGATTCAAGTGATCAAAAGAAGACACATTTGAAGGATCGTAGAACACAATTTTGTTAAGAGAGAAGTGAGCTTTCAGATTATGATTGGTTGTATACTAAGAGGGACATTGAGTCCTCTCTGAGCTCTATAATAGTAGTGAACATTACTGGATTTTTTACAAAGACACATTGCCTTTGTATTCTCCTTGGATGTAGGCCAATGTGGATAAACCAAGTAAAATTGATTTTTACCATGCATTATTTAATTTTCACTCATACGTTTCTAAGATAAAGGGAGAAAAAGAGTGTTTTGTTAAATGATGAAAAAATATTTGAAGGGGTAGTAGTTTTTAATCTTTCATACCCCGATTCACACCATTTTGTATTGTATTTTACCTAGTTGGGATAAAAAGTTCTAATTCTAGTTATCATTTGAATAAATTATATAATTATTCAGTATAAATATTACAGCCCCGTTATACCAAATACGTAGTGTATGAAACTCTATGTGGTATGTGTAGTGGGTATTTGAGAAGAAATTTTTTTTCCACATGAGTTAATCTTTTATCTCTATGGGAACCATAAACTTTACCAATATACACTTGAAATAAAAAACAATAACATACATTGATGACTATCTATTAAGTATAAATCGATGTCATACATTTGAAGGTAAATCATTATTACACATCATCTTTATATATAGCCAATATAAAATAATAATTAAATAGATACTATATTGTTTATAATAGTATAAAGTTTTTATAATCTTCAAATAAATTTATCAAGCTAAAAACATCATACATAAGAACAAGATTAATCATATCACATTTGATACACATATAGAGGTGCCTAATATTTACAATATTATTAAGGTTTTATTAAAACCACAAAACCACTATATAATTCTGGTCATATATCTATGTGATTGTTTGAAAAATCCTCTAAAACATATTTTAGTATTTAATTTATAAAAATCAATTTTTTTTGAATAATGGCGAGATAAGGATTCATAATCCTAATGTTTTTATAATTGAAAATAATATTGAAACAATATTATATCACAACATCCAATATTATAATTTCAATAACTCATATTGTCTAAGAAAATATTTATATGTTTATTATCACCATATATAGAACTTTATAATTAAACAATTTGTTTGAGGTCATTTGTAAACAAAAATTAAATGTAACTATTTATATTGAGATCATTATTTACAAACATAACCTAAACTCCAATAAGATATAAAGTGACGTTACCATTGAGTTTACGACTACAATAAATTAGTTGATATAATTTTAAATCCAAAAATTACATATACACTCCAACAAACCTCTTAAAACTGTATTTTATTTAAAATATTATATAAGAAACAAAATAATATCTGTTAGTAAATAAAATCTTTTTATTATATGAGAATATTTTAAAAAATAAATACCTAACACCCATATATTATATGTTAATCTATGTGTTTGGAGTATTTTTATGAGAATACGATTTATTATTTAATATATAACATCAAAGGGTGGTGGGAACTATTTTCCTTATTTTATAACAAATAACATGGTTTAACAATTGAATGTTTAATAAATCATTTTTATAATTATTTAACTTTTAAATAATAACACTTGATATAATGAAACCTAAAATATGTTCATAAAATCCATCATCTATTTAAATTTATTATTTTTTCTATTAATAATGTCTCTTAAAACATAAGATTAATGAGATAAAAATATATATCCTTAATTTGAGATCCATCCAAGTGTTGAAATAATTATTTATATCTTACCCCTCAACTAAAAAACCCTTTTCTTCATCATTAACTGGAAAAATTATTACTCCATTTATAGTTCATTAATTTTTGACTCTTATACCTATTTATATTTTTTTATAAATACAAGATGTATATAATACCTTTAAAATGGAAGAATTTAATTCTAAAACATTAATACCGAACACAAAATATCTAAAGAGTTTCTTTCCCACTATTTAGGAATTCTGTACAAATTCATCTCCAATTCATAGCTCTCCTATAGTTTAAAAACTACCCTTCCATTGAAGATCCTTTCTTTAGTGTAAAATAAGTTGTTATAGACTCCCGATGACCACTCATATTATCCTTATCACAAAACATTTACCACTTCCTCTCTATACTATCATCATGGTACATAATCTTAGAACTCCCATGAACTTCTCAACAATCCTTAAAATATTATGAAACTTTTGTATATAATTATGTAACAAATTCATCTTATAATTCACAATGAACTACCAAAACCCATCTTTTAGAGAAAATTGAATGAATTCTATAGCCATATGAACTATAACGGGTGATCTTGATCTCTCCACATCATTTCAAATCCCTATAATATTGAGTAAATTATTTTATATGTAAGTACTGTCAGTGATTTTACATTGAAAGAGTTATTTTGAAACATTACATCTTACATGTATACACAATTCTTGAAAGATAATTTTTTACGTTATTTATCATACTAAAAAAAGTCAGGATTTTATGCAACTATTAAATAATTGGATATATAGAGACAAATATCAATGACAAGATGTCAGAAGAAATTTTACTATGGTTACTATAAGTATATCTATCTTATTAACTAGATTAATTAGAAGTAGGATTCTTAGTATTATTCTTATGCAACACATATAACTTCCCTTCATTATTGAGAATTAATTATAGGCTCTTATACTGGTCTAGAATATTTCGTCCACTATGTTTTTTATTTCTTCAATACTGATCTAAAAGTCTTATTTGATATAAATGATTACATTCTCATCTAAAAAATATGTTTTTATTTTAGTAGAATCATGTTTTTAAATAATTTTAAATTTATGTTTATAATTTTTTTTCCAGTTAAAAGAAACCCCTTTTAAATTATATCACATCTATTAGTAATAAATAATCCCTATTTCTATACTATTTTATCTACTTTTGTGTTCATATAAAAAACAATTTATTTATAAAAATTATTATAAAAATTATATCACATTTAACTCTTGAATAGTTGAGTAAAAAACCCTTTTAAAAAATACATCATATCGATATAATATAATCCATTAATTTGTCATTTTGATACATATTATTTTCTAGAAAATTGTAAACTATGGATTAAAATAGTATTTTTTTTACGAAACTCTTATATTTATCCATTCCAACTATCTAATATTAAAGGAATTGTATGGGAACTCAACATCTGAATGAATCTACATGTTGGGATATTTGATTTCATGACATGTTTTCAATTTATACAGAATATGACACTTATTATTTATAGTGGTTTTCAAATATCTCCATATATATCAATTATTCAATTCATGTGTGACTAATTTTAATGTTTTAGTTTCAGTATGTCACATGATTTTTTTTTTGTATTATCAATACATATAATAGTTTGAAACATTATACAACCCATGATTTGCATTACATACCAAAATTTAAACACCAATTATATTTTCCAATATCTAGATTCATTTCATTAATAATGTAAATGAAACCATTTCTTATAATGAAATAAAATCATTAAAATTAAAAACCCCACCAGATCATTTATTGTGTGATATGTAGAGAAACATAATTTAAAAATATAAACATAACCCCATAGGCTAGTGGGAATTCTAAAAAGAATTCCTATTATCTAGGGATCATTTCTCAAGAGAGACATCAATTCAAATTTAATCTTAAAACCTAATATGTCACAACCAACCTTTAGTTTCTTGTTCATCACATAAAAAAGTTATATGGTTAAATGTAATTAAATATTATGCCTTACCTATCATGAAAATCCTTAAATAAATTTTATAATATTTAAAATAAGTTGTTTAACACATTAAACTGATGTATATATCTATTCATTATTTAAGATATATTTTTTAAAATAATTAAGAATAAAATAAACTAAAACAATATAAATTTCATAAATTTAAACCTAAAATAAATATTTATGATTTTTTTTAAATAAATATTTATATACACTTTATAACTACTCACGATTCGTGTAAATTCCATAATTTAAATTAACATGAATATTTTAGATTTATTTTTTATTTAATCTATTTTATATTATTAATGTACATTAAATTAAAATTAGCTCTTTCATATTCAAAATTTATAATATTTATGAAATATTTTATAGTCGTATAATAATTTTATATTTCCTATAAACATTTTTAATTAATTAAATATCACATATTTTCTAAAGAATTATTTCTATTTATGAAAATGTCGTAAATAAATATAAAAACTTTTATATTATATGTTATATAATAATTTATAAAAATATTACAAATATACCATGTTAAATTAATCTTAATACTAGTTATCATATTTTAAATGAATTTAATATGTTTAAATCCATCATAAAATATTGGTAAAGCCTCTTTGGTACACTATTGCATGTTTTTTAGAATTTTATGTAAAATAAATTTTCACTGCAAAACACAAAAATATGATCAATTTTCCTTAATCCCTAACTGGATTTTCCATTAGTGAAAAAAATTAGAAGGGAAATAAATATTTTTTTTAATTAGGCTAAGTAAATTTTATTATAAATATCAAAAAATAATATTTTTTTTAATTCATTATATTTCTTTACTAAAATTTTTAATTGTTTTCTTAAGAAAACCTCTTTTCATTGACTTAATTTTTATAAATTAACAAAAAAATAAAGTTATTGTTTATGATATTCTATTTGAAAAAACCATTATGTGATTGTATTTAATAAATTAAATTGTTTTTAATCTATATGAAATCACATTCATTTTATTGTTATAATAAAACACGGGTATGAAAAACATCAAAATCCAAGATAGTTTTTATAAAACATTAATGGTTCTGGAAACATTTATTATTCCAAGTACTCCATATAAGAAAAAAATCATTCTAAATGATATTAATTTTTATTTGATATAATTTAATGGTATTAGAGAGTATATGTCCTGATTAAATTAAATAGAATAATCTAAACAAAACTTATTTTATCAAATATCCATCAATTCATTTTGTACTGAATAAAATAAATAAATAACATTTATTTTTCTCTGATTAAACCTATCATTATTGTAAAATAATTATATGATTGAAATTGATAATTGATTAGAGGCTAATGGAATCATTATCTATAAGAAATACATAATATTGATGAATTCTGAAATGCATGGGAAGATCTCCTTAATGAAATGATTTTTGAGAGCCATATTTTAAATACTGGAAAAAAGGAGAGTGAGAGAGTTTCATCTATGAAGACTTTTATAATATTGTCATATATAATTAAAATTAAACACATTTTAATAGACTTAAACAGATTTAAATATAAATATATAGATATTAATTGGAACTCAAATGTACAACCGTCATTGTTAAAGCATTTTTTAAATAATAAAAATTTCAAAACTTATATTTACTCAAGGTTAAATCCTCATAATTATTTTTTGATGTCTGAATAACCCATTTAGAAGTTAAAACTCCAAAAATAATTATCACATGATGATATTACGAAAAGTTCTTACGTAATTGGGAGGGCACCAACAAAGATACACATTATATCGTAATGTGTTCTTTTCTATAAACTAAACCACATCATAATGAATATTAGTATGTATAGGTTTTTACCAAATAAAACCATGATTCATTTTACAAAAAAAACCATGGTTTAAACACTAATGAATATTAAAAATATAAATGGATAAGGATGATTATTCCAAGGTGTATGATGGGTCCTATTTAAGGTCAAACTGGTTTAAAATATATTTTATTAATTATGTGAGTCATTATTTTTTATGAACATAAAAATAATTTTAGTGTTATGTTAAAATAATCAACTTTATATGTGAGGGTGAAGGAATTAGTATAAAATGGGATGATTGGCTTATAATATAGGTAGGATTCCACAACCGAAATATAAAATAATTCTTTTTTATTTGAGTGATATAACACTAGTGGGTACATATTGTGTGACTAGGTGTAATGTTATATGTTATATAGGGTGGAATAGGAGACACTAACTCATTATTAATATAGTTTTATTATTACTATTATTATTTTTGTAGTTGTTTTTGTTATTAAAAGTGGTAAAAAAGTGTTAGATTGTGTACATTTTTAATAAATAACTTGGATTCCCATTGAAAAAGAATATTGTTATCAAAGGGAAAGATTATCTATTGATGAAAATATTTTTTACCATAGGGTAATGATTATTGACATATTATTCAATTTTTTATATAAATTCAATGTTATCTACTTATAATAATTTTTTCACCTAAGGGTGAGGTATTATATTTACGGTGTAATTTTATTCTTTAGTGGAATACAAATATACTAATGTACAATTGTTACCATATATATGAGTTTGTGATTTTCTAACCTAGTTAACTAAACATTTACCAAAACCATATTTTCACATCACATTAATAGTGACCCTATATGTGTCTAATTATATACATAAATAGTAAAGGCAATATAAGTTTCTTAAGAAGACTATAACCTTAATCAAATTTCTATATTTAATTATAATTAAATTAAAACCATAATATTAAGAATCTGGGAATAAGATGTGTATCATAGTGATTGGAAATTTTCCCTGATGGGTAATTATCCTAGGTTAATGGGATAATTGTTAGATTGGTATAGGGTATGAGGTTTCCAACATCTGATACCAATTGTTAGTATGATATGACTCTGATTATGATATAATCTATAATACCAAATGTAGGGTCAAAATAAGAATGAGATTCTCATATAAAAGAGGGGGGTGAATTGTACCTATTAAAAATTCCGTTAGTAAATTTTTAGGATTTTTATGTTTAACTAGGTTAAACAAGATGATTCACAAGACCACTATAAGTTCTAATCACTTAATAGATTCTGGAAAAGTAATTTCGAAAATGAATCTTAACAAAAGTTACAAAGATTAAGATTATACATTAAATCGTATTGAATATAACTATATCAGAGTACAAGTAATGAAGTATAGGAAAGTTATACTATCCTTAACAATACAAAATTCAGTGGAAAAACAAAGTAGTAAAACTACAAGTAACAAGTATAAACTTTTTTGACCCAAAGAGAATGGTATCCAACAACCTTGGATAATGGTACCTAGATTTATACTTTCAAGAAATTCTGTCTTACCCCCACCTGGGTAAGCCCTCAATACAAAGATCGAAGTATGTCTTTCTATCCCCGCAAGCCCTAAACTATTAGGTAGTCAACACCTTTGTCTTACTTAGCAAGGAAGCCCTCAACTTCAAGGTGTTGGAACCTCTGTCTTCCAATCCTCAGAATCCCTCGATTGTTATCAGCAACAATCAGAGTCACACAAAGCAAGTCTGCACAAGGAAAAGTTTTAACAAGCTGTTCAACTGATCTACATGATGCTTGAGAGTTGATAAGTTCCTCTCTCTCTAGAAATCAATTCAAGAACATGTAAGCATAGAAGTCATAGTTCATTCAATGTTCATTATCGAGCTCGTTCAAATGAGCTCTTATTTATAGGCAAAGCTCCAACGGTTGACTCCCTCCTCCAATGGTCATATTTCTCCATGAATTTTGGAGGGACCTATACATGTGTCACTCAAACAATGGTTAGTCAATAACTACAAGAATGCCATCGTTTTGTAATAAACATGTGTAATCATAAGTAAAACTAAAGTTTGGAATGTATGCAAATAAAAGTTCAGAGTCTAAACAAAAGGAATTCAGAGTCTATAATAAATAGATATTTTGATTTTGCTTTGTAGGAATTCGGAACCTGAATTTTGTAGAAATTTGGAGTCTGAATTTAAAGTAAATTCAGAGTCTGGTTTCACCAGTACTCGGATCCAGAACTTAAAAAGTTCAGAGTCAGAGTTCATGGGAATTTGGCGTCAGAACTCATAAGAGTTCAGAGTCTCAATTCAAAGAACTTGGAGTCAGAATTTAGATAAGTTCGTAATCAGAATTCGGAGTCGAGCTACATGAGATTTCATATCCATAATTCGGAGTATAACTATATGAGAGTTTGTATCCATAATTCGGAGTCGAACTACATGAGAGTTCATATCCAGAATTTGGAGTTTAACTACATGAGAGTTCGTATCCAGAATTCAGAATGGAACTTCATTAGAGTTTGTATCCCGAATTCGGAATGGAACTTCATTAGAGTTCGTATCCAGAATTCAGAATGGAACTTCATTAGAGTTCATATCCTGAATTCATAATGGACCTTCATTAGAGTTTGAATCCAGAATTCGGATCCTTAAATAGAATGATTTATATCTAAGTATTATTTGATTCCTTGGTTTTAGTTATGAATCCAATTTTTATACATAAGAAAAATATCGATATGAATAATGAAAACACGGTAGGAGTAAATTCCTTTGGGAAGGAAATTTTCCTTATAGAAGTAAAATATATATTTTCATAAGTATAAGGTTTTTGTGATTTTCAAAACAAGAAGGAATGGAAAATTCATAATGAAAACCTTATTGAATCAACAATCTCCTCCTTTTTGGAAATCATAAACAACCTTTCGATAAATAATATAAGGTCTTAGAAAAAAATCCAGTAGACTTTGAAATTAAAACATATCTCCATTTGTTCATAGATGATGGTGAATACAACTAACTCTCCCTTAGTCTTTGGAACTCTAAGGATTGTATTCTTGACTTAAAAAATGGAGTTGTCATTATCATGGTAATGAAAAACTTTGTAATGAGAAACTCCCCCTTACTTAAGGATAGTTCTTAACTTAGAAAATTTTCTTCCACCTTTTAGATTTTTCCTTCTTCCCATTTTGAGTAGTACTTTTTCCTTATACCCCTTTGTGATTTTCAAAAAGAATTTAAGGGAATGGAAAAGAAATAAATTACATGAAACATTAGTAAATAATAACACAAGATATAAACAACCAGAGATTTTATTAGAATTGAATGAATTTTTAAAAGGAATGACATTTCAACAAAAAATTGGATTGGTATATTTGTCTTCCCTTTCCTTGGGGTTTAACTTCTTCAACAGGGTTTTCAGATTCTTCAAGTCTCTCTGTTCCTCCTCAGTTTGTTTTTCTAGGGATTTAAACCTTTCATCTTGAGCCTTCAGAGACTTAGACTATGCCTTAAGAATATCATCCTGCTCTTAAATCTCAATCTGGAGTTCTCTTTCCCCTTTCTAGTTTTGAGTAACTGATTTAAGCTTCCCATTCAGATCCCTCACCTATTGGTTCCATGAATTTTTCTCAAGGATCAGCTTACCCTGAAGATCCTTTATTTTGGCATCCTCGATGTCAAAAGATTATTTTAAATCATTCTGAAATTGATCAAACTCTTCCTTGTCATCATCAATTTTCTTTGACCATAGAGTGATTTTTTTTCATGATTTTCTATGAACCTAAAAATTGATAAGAAAATTTCTGTGCTCAGCCTCAATCTTCACACACATATCCATCACCATGGATATAGATTCTGATTTCTGATTTATACTGTGTTGAAGAAAATGGAATCTGGAGTCTATGGTGGGAAAGATCGGAATTTTATCCACCAACTTCTTCAAAGATTCAACAACAAAATCATGTCCCAGTGCTGATGATTCCGAATCAGATACCGTGCTCAGGGAATATTCTTCTTCAATTTCCACCAACTTTCTTCTTGAAGAGCCATCAACATCCTTCTTCCTTATGATATCTTTTGAAGGGTGTACATAAGAACTTGCTTACCCTTATCAATTTTTGGAATTGGTTCCTCATCAAGAGATTCTTCCTCACTTTCAGATATTTGAACTATTTTGTCTTCATCAGGTTTCTTCTTCTCTGGTCATTCTTCAAGAAAGTGATTCTCATAGCTTTCTTCCTCAGATAATTCATTTTATTTCTCTTACTCTTTGTCTTCATCTTTCTTACCTTCTTCCTCACCTCCCTTTCTCGGACTGACAAACTTTGAGGACTCGGGCTCAGAAGATCGGAGAGGTAAATTTTCTGATGGGTTTTCCTTCTCTTGATATTGCCCAACTTGTTTAATCAGGTCTACTAGATCAGCATTGTCTTCTTCCACTTCTTCTTCTTCTTCTTCTTCCTCTTCTTCTACTCTTTCAAAAACTTCTTTCTCTTTAGGTTTTTCCGGAGTGAAGTAGTTCATTACATGGGTCTCTGGTATTGATTGAACAACAAATGTTTCTGGTACGGTAATCTTCTCAAAGGCTACTTCTATGTCTCTCAAAAGGGATTGTATAACTTCAGCTTCAGACAACTTCTTCTTCATCTTATTTTCTTTTTGTACCTTCTCAAGGTATTCAGTAGTCTTCTCCCTTAATGATTTAGCTTCAGCAGGGTCCAATACAAGCTGAGGTTCCCTTTCATTCCTTTTCTACTTATCTTCCCTCCATTTAGCAGCCACCTCATCTAGATATGCTTTATGTTTCTCCGGCTTGGGAGGTGCGGATTCAGTTTCCTTAGCTTTAGGGTTCTTTCCTTTAGCTACCGCTTGTTTCAATTTCCTCTTCTTACCATCCTGATTTACTGGCTCAGCTTTCTCCACATTTTCCAGAATGACTAATGCCTCCTCCTCTGGAAGATCGTAAAACACACCTGACTCTTTTGAAAAACCAGCTTTCATCCTCTTTAAGGTGTCATCACTTATCGACATCATCTTACAAATTCTAATCTTGGAGGTACAATCAACCTTGAATTAATCAAGACACCGAATAATAATCTTGAAGATAAGATCAGGATACATAATAATTTGAGATTTCAAAGACCCATTCTTGATGTTCTAAACTGTATTAAGAACATGCCTTATCAGATTGATATTTCTTAGATTTACCTAGAAATCCAAGATGTAAGCACCAATTTTTGTTAAGTTATCCTAATCACCTCTTCTTGGAATGAAAAACACATGAACCCACAACTTCAGAATCTAGTCATTGGTTGAGAGATGAGCAATCATTGCTATTTTTTCATCTTTGAGTCCAAGGAATTCCATTGCCTTCACTTTGATGAAACTTCCTTGCACATCCGGTAACTTATAAGAACAATATTTGGCTTCACAATCATATGATAAGCCTACCAAGCTTGCAGCCTTGGTGTAAGAAATCTTGTAAGTCTTACCATAGTTCTTAAAGGAGAATTTTTATCTGACATCTTCTTCATAGAAGGAAACATACTCATAAAATTGTACAAGAAAATCTGTATAAAAAAAATCTTGAACCTTTGTATTTGATATAAAAAAATCTTCCCATCCATTTTGTTTGATATTCATAGAAATTGGAAGAATCATACTCACTGAGAAAGTTTAGATGGACCAACCTTTCCCTGTAGACTAACCAATTTGAGATTGGCTTCATAGAAGAAATTTCTTGGGAAGTGGCTTCTACAGACATTCAGAATGGAGGAGCACTGAAAGATTCAGAACGGGCTTTAAGAAATGAGGCAGAGCTTCGACACGTGATGGATTTGAAATCAGTGTGGGACAACTATGGGGGTCCCCTTTATATAATCGATGGAGGTTACCTTTCAACTTCCAAAAAAATCTAACAGTTGAAAAACTCTCTGATATGATCTGATTGTTGAAAACATACCCGCAAGGAAATCTTGAATCTAATCTTTTGAGGTTTTAAAAACATTCAGATTTATGAAAAATCAAATCCGAGAAATTTTATAAGAAAAAGAAACTACTAGAAACTTAAAACAATTACGGAATCTTAATCAAGGAAGTCATACCATTAGTATTGGCTAGGAAGATTATTCGTAATAGATTATATTCTTCTTCAAGAAAATTTGACTATGAAAAACTCTACGTGAAAAAGTTTTATTGAAAAATATTTGAGTACCAAAATTTTAGTACAAAAAGTATGAGTACAAAAATTACCATTACAAAAATTCTCATTACGAGAATTTCATTACGAAAATTTCTATTAGGAAAACATTATTACAAAAATTTCCAGTACGAAAACATCATTACAAAAATTTCCAGTATGAAAAATTCATTACGAAAATTTTCAGTATGAAAAATTCATTAGGAAAATTCTCCTTACGAAAATATCATTACGAAAATTTCCAGAATGAATACTTCATTATGAAAATTTCCTGTAGGAAATTTTCATTACGAAAATTTCGATTCTGAAAATTTATGAAAGGCTCATAACGAAAATATTTGAAAGTGTAATTACGAAATTTTTTTGAAATACTAATTATGAATTTTTTTTGAAAGAGTAACAAACAAATGTATTCCTCCAATGAAAAGGAGTTTATTACTTTAAGGAGAATGGTTCTACAAGAATTTAATGAAGGAATATTACCTCAAGGTTATCATCCCTAACTTATGTTTAATGTATTCAAATCTATTGTAGGGTAATGATTTTCTGAAAATATCAGCAAGTTGATCTTGTGTTCAGATAAACTGAAGAATGGTATCTCTTTTAAGTGTGTGATCCCTAAGAAAGTGATGCATAATGTCTATGTGTTTTTCACGAGAGTGATATGTAGGGTTTTTACTTAGGGCAATGGCACTTGTGTTATCACACAAAATTTGAGTCTTAGTAAAACTCAAGCCTTAATCTGTGAGTTTGTGTTGCATCCACAACACTTGAGCACAACAACATCCAGCTGCTACATATTCAGCTTCAGCAGTGGAGAGTGCTACTTAGTTTTGCTTCTTGAATGAATAACTAAGAATTATCTTCCACTTCACTAAGGCAAGGTAGATCTAACTCCTAAGGTCTTCTAGGTTTTGTGTGTAAACATTCTCTTTCCTATTGGCAGAAAGAATAAATTCTTCCTTGGAATTGTGTACTAAGTACTTATCATCCCTAAAATTCACAAGGTATCCTTCATCACATAATTGAATTATTCTAACGAGACTGTGCTTAAGACCTTTAAAAAAACATTTGAAATCAATGTTTTTCCAAGAATAACGATGTTACCTATACCAATAATTTCTCTCTGAGCATTATCTCCGAAAGTTACTGTTCCTCCTTTTATCTTGATAATATTTTCAAAATAGCTTTTATTACCAGTCATATGTTGAGAACATCCACTATCCATGTAACAAGTATTGTTGTTGGTACTTTCCCTATTTTCCTAAAAATAAGAAAAAGTTAGGTTTTCAGAATCTAGACTTGATTGGATCTGGAAATCATAGAAAGAATAATTTTGGGTACCCACATCTTCTTAGAAAAATAAGCCTTATGAAATCCTAGAGATTGGGTTTTGTTTAGGGAAAAATTTTTGCCCAGTGACCACCACATTGACACTTTGTGCAGAATGGGGCACTTTGAGGAACAAAGTAGTTGTTACTAAAAATTGGTTTAGAACTTGTGTAACAAAAACCAGAAGTATTCTTTCGAGGTAGAATTTGTGAATACATTTTACCAAAATTTCCTTACCTAGTGTAAAGTTTGAAAAAAAATTTCTCAAAGAAAATATTTCGGATTTGAGTTTTATAACAAAGTTCTTGTCTTCAAAAACATTTTGAACTAGATCTAGGCTCGAAAACATATTTCTTATAAATTACATTTTCCAGATCTTTTGAAAGTTTATTCTTCTCAGAACATACTTCCTCAAGATTTTTTGAAATACTATCAAAATCAGCATTTTTATTATCAAGATCTTTAGAAATATCAGATATTTACTTAGTACGAATAGTATTCCTATAGTTTATCTTATAAAGATTTTTCATGAGTTTTGATTTCTCAATCTCGAGAAGTTTAGAAAA
This sequence comes from Viscum album, assembly GCA_963277665.1. Taxonomy (NCBI): domain Eukaryota; kingdom Viridiplantae; phylum Streptophyta; class Magnoliopsida; order Santalales; family Viscaceae; genus Viscum; species Viscum album. The sequence goes on along the minus strand of OY728150.1, from coordinate 2,052,463,760 downwards.
ACTAGAATCTTTTTCATAGGTAGGTAAACTATTTTCTTCATTAGAAAAAGATTATTCATCAGAAGAGTTATAATATTTACTATCATTAGCATTTAAAGAAACATTGGTCAATGATTAATCATTGTGTACCTTAACTATCAAGCAATGATTATCAATAGGTTGCCTCGCAGAAAGACAAATATTCTTCTGTCCAGAATATTCATAATCCAAAGATTTATCTGAAGAGTCACCACCACTAGAACTCCAGGTTTCATGGGATTTCAGAACATTGTTATCATTGGACTTGTAATACTTCATTTTGTTCCAGTCAAAATGTCTTTTTTTTCTCACTTTTCTTTTGAGAATAGGGAAATCAGGTGTTATGTGTCTAGATCTCTTGCTTTCATAGCATGAAACTTCTCCATATTTCTTGTCTTTCCTTTAATTATTCTTGTATTTAGATAGAAAATTTCTCTATCCATCTATCTTGTTCATCCTTCTAGAAAGATTACCTAACTCATTTCTTGAGACATCACTCTCACTAGATTCAGATTGAATAATAACCTTATTCGATTTGGATCTAGTAACTCTTTTAGGAGTCTTAACTTTCGTATGATTTGATGTTGTAGTAAAAGCAACACTACCATTTCCATTCTTCTTCTTTATGTTGTCAGCATCTCTCTTCATTCTAGTTTCATGTTGAATAAGAGTTCTAAATAGTTCATCAAGAGAAATTTGAGTAACCTTTTTGTTTTCATCGATTGCAGTTCGTTTTTATTCCCACTCCTTCGGCATGATGTCGATGATTTTTTCAATAAGGGCTTCATCATCCAGACCTTTCTCTCCAGTTGATTTTAAGCTATTCACGATAGTCATGAGTCTCTACTATACTTAGCATATGGGTTCACCATAAGGAAAATTAAACCATGATATTCGGCTCTAAGAATGGCTCTTCTAGTCTCAATCACTTCAGATGTGCCAAAATGTGTAACTTCAATTTTCGTCCATATAGAATTTGCTTCTTCACAAGAAGAAATTTGGCTATATATAATTATAGTCATTGAACAAAGTAAAGTACTGCGTACCTTATAATTGAGTTGATATTCATTCTTTTCTATATTTTTAAAGGAACATACTTCTTTATTAGGGATCTTGTATCCACCAGTAAGCATAACAAAATTTTCAACCTCAGTATTATTTGATTCTGAGGTTTTAGTTATGAATCCGATTTTTAAACTTAAGAAAAATATTGTTATGAATAATGAAAACATGGTAGGAGTAAATTCCTTTGGGTAGGAAATTTTCCTTATATAAGAAAAATATATATTTTCATAAGTATGAGGTGTTTGTGATTTTCAAAACAAGAAGGAATGGAAAAGTGATAAGGAAAACCTTATTTACTCAACGATAATGTAACGGGGGATATGATTAAATACTATGATGGGTTATGATAGTACATATAGACAGGACATATAATGTGGGTTGTGACTGGTCTAGGTTATAGGATTAATTGAGGCTTATCACCATCACAAGTGGGGCCTAATATACCAATCATTTGGGGATGTCCAATTGAGTAAAAATACATAAAATATTTCATTTCAAGGTACCACTACTAATTCATCCATCATTATATCCTTAATTCAACCTATATCAGGTTTCTTGAATTTTACGCATACATCAAGCTGAATGTGTGGGGTGAGAGTATGAAACATGATAAGAAACCACCAATTCATCCTTAAATTATTCAAACATATATCTGCTGAATTTATAAAATTAGATGATCATATAAAAAATTAGTATTCAAGGTTGTGTTATATTATCATTTTCTTAATGTGGAACCCTGATGATTGACCATACCTACTTTTTTCTATAGATAGTGTATTTGAATGGTTATTCCTATGTATAAGGAATCTAAATGGTATTACCAAGATTGTATCATATAGGTAATAGTGGAGCCAACATAAACACGATTGTCTAACCTCACAAATATTTATTCAACCTAATTAATTTTTGGAATGTACATATCAGGTACTGGGGACATACTGTCAGAGTGGATGGCAAGTGGATTCTTCTTCTTAACTACTAATAATTGGATAACATCTAGAATCCATAATTTTTCAATGAAATGGGTCATGAATAACATCTACCCATCTTTTGGGGTACTTTACATGGTGTAATGGTGTATACATATCCCTATCATATTACAAACTCTTTATTATATGTTGGAAAATCATCTAAACCCATGTTATACCCTCTAAAAATCGTGCATGACATGTATATATCCATCCCTCAAGTAGAGAATTTAATATCACAGAATATTAAGTCAATGAAAAAACTTATAAATATGAAAATAACATAAAATTACACATATTATATAACCTTTATAAATCCATTAATGTCCCACACATTATATATATAAGAATACCCTAAAACTAGTCTTACCACACATGACATGGAATAAGATATCCAACAATTACACATTAGAAAAAAACCGTAGTACTTTGCTTCCAATAACCACATTGACAATATGAAAAACCTAAATTGGTTTTATAATATATTATAAGTGGTAGTACATTATTTAGTATAAAATATCAAATGATACCTCCAAATTCCTCTCACATAATATCTCATGGTCTAACACTATCCATTAGTTCTATTCTGTATTAAATATGATAATGAGAATTTCTATCGTATAATTAATTATAAATAAGTCCTTTTGGATCCATTTTTGTTCCATTCATACCCATCTTACCTAGTTCAGATGTCACACAACACATTCATCACATATGAAAAAGGGAGAGACAAAACAGCCACCCACCACTATCTAATTATAGGTTACTCACTTAATATTATTAATAGATTCATCCTGAATATTTTTAAATTGGAATAACCTAATAAAAATAATAAATTTTAAGTGATTTAAATAGAGAATTATGATACAATAGGAAAAAGTAATAAACATAAGGTTTCACATTATTAGTCTTAACGATATATGACCAAAACAATGGATGGTGACCAAATCATATAATAGATGAAAAGTTGAGAGAAATTATAATTGAAATGGAATAATGGGAGGATTATTTTAGTTATGTAAATTTAGTAAAATATTAATTGGGTATGTTATTATGTGTTTGTTTTTGTTATTAAACAAAATTATTTTAAAAAACATTTCAGAGCACCGTGTACCTGGTGTCTACCATTGGTTACCTGATAGTCCATTGTACTTCCATTAAATAGAAATTAAAACTTCAAGTATAACATTTAATATATTTGAAATCCACATATAGAGAATCACTAGGTACCTATTTTACCCACAATAGGTACCCGATGGTTTTTGTTGATGAATTTTAGTAAAACCAACTCTTTCATTTTCTTTAAAAATTTTATAATTTCTTTGAAATTATAAACCTATATAAAATGATCTAAATATAATTATTCAATGAAAATAAATAAACATATATCATAATTAATTTTTTCATCATTTTATATTCTCCACCATATCATTTATCATTCTTGAGAAGTATCATTACGGTCCTTAATGAATAAATATGGAAGAAAGGATATCAATTCTACCCCTTACTCATTTGTCTCGTTAGGGATACACTAATTTTTTAATTAAAATCAATATAGAGGAACTATATTCCCTCAAGTAATACTGTTACATTATTTCACTATAAAAAATATTCATTACTTGAATAATTCACCATCTTTCAAATGAAAAATCTCATTATTGATCACATTAGAGGGGTTGATCTCATATCTTATAAGTTAAGACACATAAAATATATAAAACATAATAATTTATCTTGGGGATTATTACCATAAATACTTTATTATATAAACACAATCTAAAATCTTAAAAACAACTAAAAAATTTGGCATCATCTTTCCCTAACTCATCTGTTAATGGTGTCCCAATAGTGGTGTTAGTACAATTTTTTTCCAATTTTTTATAGTGAAACCAAGGGTTTATCAATATTTATATACAAACATTTGATGTATGATATGAGTGGTTTCCTACCACTCGTAGATTGTATGTAAACTCTATTATTTCTTTTAATGAGACTCAGTATAGTCGTTGATGATTATTGTACCTTAAGATGATATAATGGATGAAAAAACAACATGACATAAAGATCCTTTAAGGGTTCCATATATATATTTATTCCAGACAAATTTTGTAATAAAAAAATTTCGAAAAATACATATGATCCTATAATGATTAAAAAATATAGCACACAAGCCTTTGAGTTTCCTCAATAATCATGATCATATTCCTAAACTATTGACCAGTATAAGGATGGTATATTATATAACATTGAAGACATGATCATAGTTATCAAAACCAAATCTAACGAATGCATGACCTCAGGCATGATTCCATACATGAGAGAAGTTATTGAATAGTTTAGAGGGTTTATGAATATTTATAAGAGATAATATCCCCTATGTGATAACCATAAATAAGAATAGAAAAAATAAAATACCATCATACATTATAAAATGATATTTTATAGAATTTAAAGTTAACAATCAACCATAAATAAACAAAAATCATTCTAAATTAAAATATAAAACCTATTTATAGTACTATAAGACATACTACTGAGTTAGAATATCCTAATAGGTTGGTCATATAAAAAATTGATACAGAAGAAAAAAATTCAAATATAAAACTATCTTAGGATCTCTACATCTTCTCAATTTTAACTCCTCATCCTCTATTGAGCTAACTATATCTCATTCACCTGTACTAGGTCTAGCTAAAAAATCTATAACAAAATAATAGAGTCAAAACATCCACCAATGTATATATGTGAGGTGTGAGTAAAAAACTCAGTAAGCCATCACAATTTGGTTCCCTTAAATAATCTAGTGTACAAACAAGTGAATGTATAATATAATGTAAAATTAAATAATAACTGATATTATAAAACATATATTGTCATAATGTGCTAAATAATCCACCAAGATAATAAAATAAACTAGATTCAACCAGTTACATTATATAAGATTTAATTTCTTAAGGCATGACCACATATTTGATATTAGGTATGTATATAGATCAACCCATCTAATATCATCATAATGAGATACAATTTTAGAAAGTATCTTAAACCACTTAATCATAATATTGATATTTTTCTTATTAGAAAATACCTTGACCTATATAATAATAATAATATATTTAGATACTAGTATAAAATAATGAATGGCCCATTTGATCATAATATAACTATATACCTGGTAAGTACAAAGCTTAAGTTGTCTGATAAGAATAACTAGAGATGGGTTATTACATATCATTACCTATACAATCATTATATAAATTGAAAACTTGGTTTACATATAAATAAACTAAACTAATAACAATATAATCCAAATACAGGGATATAACATTTTTTTATAGGCCTCAAAGGGGGTCAATATTTTTTAATCAATTTTTGGAAAAAAATAAACATATTATTAAATTGATTTTTATATATTAATATAAGAATATTATTATATTTAATATATTATTATTTATTATTTTTAGAATTTTCATTATATTATTTTCATGTTTCATATTCTTTATGTATTGGTTATCAAAATGTGAGAAGGTTATTGAACAATTTGAATAAACTACTTGAATATGATCCACATATTATGAAAACCTAATGGAACCCCAAGAATAACTAAAACATGGATTTATATGACTTATTTTTTGAATCGGATTAAGTTTTGGAATGAGAAACAAAGAGATATTAAAATTTAAAGGGGTATAATTTAGCTTCAAGTATAAGGGTATAAAAAAGAATTATAGTATATATGGTATTTTCAAACCAATTAAAAATATATTTAGTTATTTTCTACAAAATCTCAAACCTAGATATATTATTTAGAATATCACATGAAGTTCCAAATGTGAAATTAGGACGTTTCATTGAAATCGTGGATAATATTCAATTCAATAGTATATAAAAATATATAATAATTCTTATGATTTTTAAATTTGATTTAGAATACAAAACTACAAAAATGATCAAATTATCAAAACCACGTTCTATTATAACATAAGACAAGATGAAAGGATGGTTCCTTTCAAAATTCATTCCTCACATAAAATTGATGAACATTTAGAGAGATTTTTTTATTTTTTTATAATTTTTATCAATAGTCACTTTATTATCTCTGGAATAGTTTTAAGTATCTTTTTAAAAAGTTTTGTCATAATATATTAGATATATGGTTACAAATTTAATCATTTTATAATGAATTATAAAAAATATATATGGAAATTAATGATTTATTTGTTAGACGATCATTTTTGATGAAGATACTTAGAAATAATTATGATTTATTGGATAACATTTATATATATATATATATAATTAAAAATATAAGGAGTCCAACCATGGAAATAAGTTCACATGGGATCTTCATATAGTTAAATGGTTTCTAATTTTGAATCCTTAACAAATAAGATAGATATAATGATGGATATGAAACAATCCCAAGGTATGCACATCAATGATGAAAATTATTATGACTTTAATCATCCAAATTATTTATAAGGATTAGGTAACTAAGAAAATAATTGATTTAAACAAATATTATAAGTTGTGGGGTTATAAAATCAACAAAATAAACGTACAGATCAATTTGAAATAAATTTATTTGAGGAAAAATTGGATACAAGAACGACTAAAACCAGACCAACTATAAGGAATATGGAATATCATATTGTATAAGCTATAGAAACACAAGGATAGTATAAAAGTCTACCACAAAGTAATATGGATATCATCCCAACTATAAAGTTAAATCTATCAACTCATTTAGTGGTAAAAACATAGATTAAAGTGTAGAAATAATAGAGAACAAAAAATAAGAAAATAAAGTAGAAAAATAGAGAAAAGAAGAGGAAGATAATGGGGCAGGAGAGGTAATCATATAAGGAGACTGTATAAAATAAATTCCCACTATAAAAACATCCAATCCCACTCAATTAAATGATAAAGCATGAGTAAATAAATGAAAACTAATTATGTGTCCATAAATCTTTATGAAACATTGTATTAAAAAAAATTCAAGTGGTTTTTGTAATAATTCCTTTATATGTAATGTGTATGATGGATATTGGATCATTTTCATTTGGAATATATTTGTGTGATTTTAGTGTAAGTGTGCACATCATGTTGTAATCTAAATTCTAAATCATGGGATTTGAAGAGATGAATCCAAAAAAATCTTCAATTATTATATTCAGTGGTGAGATATCAATAACTTGTTATCGGATATGTTCTAGTCAATGTGTATAAAATTTAATTTCTAATATATCTTCTTTTATTGAGATTAATGAATAAAAACTTAAATAATACTTTTAAGACTGTTTTATAAATGATTATGATATTAATTGTTGTTCAGAATGGAGTGTTTTTATTAATAGAAAATAACATGAATGTAAATTTTGGTATTTATCTAGTAATGAAAAATAAAGACCAAATGGAAGAGGTTTCACAAAATAATAACATTCATTTTATAAAATTTTTTAGTAGCGTTTTTGAAAAATACCTCAAAATGTTTTGTTCAAATTTTTTTTGTAGTTGTCTACTGAAAACCACTGTGATTTAGCATCATTTTTTAAATATGGTTTATATCATCTTTAAAGTTGATGTATTATTTTTTGAAATAATTTTTTTAATTGTAGAGGTTATTTTACATTAAATCACCCGTAAAAGTAAAGATAAAAAATATTAATATATAATAATTAAATTTTATTTACTATTTAATAATAATAATTTTTTATTTATACTTATTTAATTATTTTTAATTATGATTTTTTATTAATAATAATCAATTATTTTTTTAAATTTCATTTAATTATAAATTTTATATTATCAATTATTAATTATTTATAATTATTAGTTACTAATTATTTGAAAATTAATTACATATTAATTATTATTTGGTAATTATTTATTATATATATGTAATAATTTAAAATAAACACCCACCTAGAGACACGTATATACATATGTACATATATACATATAGACACACAAACACACACACACACACACATATTGAAATCATGACCAAAACGTATGTATTTTAATATATTTAAATATTTGGAAACTCAATTCCTTGATGTATTTTAAGTTTTAAAGGAATAAAAACTTTTTATTTTTATTGGTTTAAAAATGTCACCAAATTATCTCATGTATTTTCTGATTCTTCGATGGAACATGGGGAATAATTTCATCTCTAAAGGATAAAATTCATAATGTCATCAATGATGATTATTATTAAAGGAAAATAGGATGGAATAATTCTTGGATTGAAAGTCACTCTACCCCAAATTTTAAATATACTCATAATAGTGTGATATATCTCTTGTGGAATCTCAAAACCAGATGGATTGAATGGTTGATCTTTCTTTCTAACTCTAACAACATTATTACACATGTTTTCTGTGAGGCTAACTTAGTGGAGAATGGGTTTTCCAAAAAAGGTTTCATCACCAAAATTATATGGATGGATGATCTTCTTTTATAATTATTTTTTTTCTTCAAAAAATAATATAATGAAATTATCATTTTCAAACGCTTTTATTTTTTTATCTCATCAATAAATGAGTCTTGTCATTTCTTTGGCAAAGGCATATCCATGTTAGAAAAATTTCCACCAGATAATTTATTGCTGTGAAAAGTAGACATCCCAAAAATTTTATAGATAGAGAATAAACCCCTAGGCTAAAGAAAAGTCTAGCCCAATGTCCCTTCACTAGTGGAAAAAACCTTTAACACATCAGTATTTCTCATGTCGGTTCTATATAACTAATGTGATAAAACGATAGGAATACATTTTTTTACGGCGGTCATAAAATAACCAATATAAAAAATACCAAGATTAGTTTTATCATGCCATTTATTTTATAACCACCATGGAAATCCTATCTGGGCTCTTTATCACGTTGATTGTAAAATAACTGATATGATATAGGAAATCTCAGAAACTTATCACGTCGGTTATCAAAAGAACCAATGTGATAAAGCACCATTTATCACGTCAGTTATAAAATAACCAACATGATAAACCTTTTAAATGATTTATTGTGCCTTGTATTCAATCATTCTATTTTCTTCGATTCGGAGAGCAGTGAATCGTCTCTCCCACACGGAAAACCTAGAAAGGACTCCTCAAATTTTTGACCTCCAGCCTCATTTTTCCAACATCATTCCTCATATTTATTTTCACCAGATCTATCAGGTCGACTCTCAACACTCAAGTATGCTTCCCACAATGTGGTTTCAGTTTTTATTTTTTGTGATGCTCTAAACAATTTTTTTAGATGTTATTTTTCTAGATTTATTCTTACTATCATGGTAAGTTTCATAGTGTTCATTTATACCGTGATAAATTATTTTCGGGTAAAAGAAACCACATAAGTGATATCATGAAAATTTATTCTTTTTTTGTGTTCCATCACATGTGTGTGCACATACAGGGGGTGTCGAAGGGGGTGGGGGTGTTCTGTCTAGATGGGTGGGGGATATCCAGGTGGTGGGGCTGTCCAGGGGGTGTCCAAGGGAGTGGGGGTGGTGTCCAAGGGGGTGTGGTGTCCAAGGGGTTGGGGGTGGTTCCCAGGGGGTAAGGGGCTGTCCAAGGGGGTATGGGTGTATAGGGGGTGGGATGGTGTACATGGGGGTTAGTGGGCTGTCCAAGGGGGTTGGGGGTGTCCAGGGAGGTGGGGTGTCCATGGGGGTGGGGGGTTTCTAAAGGGGTGGGGGCTGTCTAGGGAGTGGGGGGGGGGATGGCTATCTAAACGGGTGGGGGAGTCCAGGGGGTGTCAAAGGGGGTGGGGGTGGTGTCTTGGGGGGGGGGGGGGGGGCAGGGGTGGGGGTGTCTAGGGGGTGTCAATGGGGGTGGGGTGGTGTCCAGGGGGGGTGCGGGGGTTGGGGTGTCCAAGGGGGTGTGAGGGGGCTATCCAAGGGGGTAGGGGTGCCCAGGGGGTGGGGGTGGGGGGTGTCCAAGAGGTGGGGGATATCTAGAGGGGTGGGGGCTATCCAGGGGGTGGGGTGGTGTCCAGAAGTTAGTGGGTTTTCCAAGGGGGTAGGGTGTGTCTAGAGGGGTTGGGGTGTCCACGGGGTGTCAAAGGGGGTGGGGGTGGTGTCCAGGGGGTGTGGGGGCTTTCCAAGGGGTTGGGGTGTCTAGGGGGGTGGTGTTTAGGGGGTGAGGGGGCTTTCCAATGGGGTAGGGGTGCCCAAGGGGTGGGGGTGCCCAAGGGGTGGGGGTGGTGTCTAGGGGGTGAGTGGGTTGTCCAAGGTGGTAAGGGGGTATCAAGGGGGTGGGGGTTGTCAGGGGGGGGTGTCTAGAAGGGTGGGGGATGTGTAAGGGGCTATCTAGAAGGGTGGGTGTGTCTAGGGTGTGTAAAAGGGGGTAGGGGTGGTGTCCAGGGGGGTTTGGGGGTTGTCCAAGGGGTGTGGGTGGTGTCCAGGCGGTGGGAGTGTCTAGAGGGGTGGGGGATATCCAAGGGGGGGCTGTCCAGAGGGGTGGGGGTTTCCAGGGCGTGTCAAAGGGGGTGGGGGTGGTGTCCTGGGGGTGTGGGGGTTGTCCAAGGGGGTTTGGGGTGTCTAAGGGGGAGGGGGTGGTGTCCAGGGGTGAGGGGGTTGTCCAAAGGGGTTGGGGTGTCCAGGGGTGGGGGTTGGGGGGGGGGGGTGTTCAGGGTGTGAGTGGGCTGTCCAAGGGGGTAAGGGGGATGTCCAGAGGTTGGGGTCTATCCAGAGGTGTGGGGGTGTTGTTTTGGGGGTGGGGTGGGGGGATGTCCAGGGGTGTGGTGGTGTCCAGGGGTTTCCAAGGGGGTTGGGGTCTAATGGGGTAAGGGGTTGGACAACCCCTCACCCCCTGGACACCACTCCCCCACCCCCTGGACACCGACCATCCCCATGGACATCCCCCACCCCCTGGATAGGCCCCACCCCCAAGACACCCCCACCCCTGAACACCTTGAACAACCCCCTACCCCCATGGAAATCCCCCTAGAATTCCCCACCCCCCTTGGACACCCTCTTGGTATATATATATCCCAACAGTTTCATTGAAACTGTTGGAATATTTTAACTTCTAGTAGTCTATACCAATGGTTCCTAAATAATCGTTGGTATAGGGATTTTGCATTGACCATCCAGCCAATGGTGTGTGAAACTGTTGGGTACCCCAACAATTTCAGGGGTTATCCCAATTGTTATAAATTGTTGGGATCTGTATATTTTTTAGTAGTGAATTTATACATATTTTAATATTTATACATCATATTTCTTTTTCACGGAAGGGTGAAATTTTTATCCAGTTGCACCAGGATGTATTCCTTGTGTACCTTAAGAATAAAGGATCCAAGATGAATTTAAAACTATTATATCTAAATATATTTTCTTTTTAAAATTATTTTCATGTATATTTTTTCAAATACACATATTTTTTTATATTTCAAAATTTTTTTCACATTAAAATTATGATATTTTTCATATAAATATATATTTGTCTTATCTTAACAAGATGTATAATTTTGATATTTGTTATCGGTTAATAATGAGTCGAATTTGGATTATGGCACATTGAATGAGTAATGAATATGAGGATGGTGTTGATGCCTTTTGGGAATTTTCTAAAAGAAATATTGAAGTAGTGACATTTCTTTCTGTCCATGACTGAAATGTTTGAATAAGAAGATGTTGAAAAGTATAAGGATCCAAGATAATTTTTTTATCATGGTTTTAATCTGAGTTACAAAACATGGATTTGGCATAGTGAAACTGGACAGAATGTCAGATCTACTGTTGATGATGATTCGCAAGATGGTAACATAGATGGAATTGAAGAAATGATTCGTAATATTGAAACAGAAGAAATTGAGATAGAACCGACAGTTATGTGTCTATATGGTCATGCTGAAAAACCGTTGTATACCCTTATATTCTAAATTTACAACAAACAAGGAAATATTATCAGGAGATCCAATCTAAAAATGTATACCCTCATAGTTTATCTCAGGGAGGGTATACATTATTGGAAGAACAAATAATGGTAGAAAATTTACAAAAATTGAGAGTTGAGTCTTCAGGCTCTAGAGAGGTTTCCCCTCAACCCCCTCCATCTAGAAAAAAATGGAAGAGAGCTCGAATGGGGAAAAAGGGATAATGTCTTTTGAACGATTCAAAAATCATAGCTGAGAGGATTGTAGGATATTAATTTTATATATTTAAGTTAAATATATTTTTAATATAATCAGAATCATTATATAAATGTTCAATTAATTAATAGAAGATTCACTTGAGGATCAGAGCTCATAAGGGGAATTTATATGTACTCGGAGGTAAGATATTTTATCTACAACATTGGGAAAGCGCGAACATCCTAGCCGTGTACGTGGATATCTGATGGGTGTATCAGTAGGAAAATTGTTTACATGTTCTTCTACTTCTTCTATTGAGGGTGTTTATAAAAAAATAGAATCCTTGGAGGCTGATGTTCCTAATATTAATGCGACGATGGAGGAAATGATTAGAGCGTCGGTACAGTCTATGTTTGCAAACATGCAAAGACAATTTCAGACTGTAGCTCCAACTCCTCCACCTCCCCATGAAGACCCCATTATCTATCCTCCACCTCTGCCAGTAGCTCCCACTCCCCCACTTCAACCTGCAGACCCCATTTCTTATCCTACTTCTCCATTGCAGCTTCCTACTTATTGTGATTTGAATGTTGATGATCCTCAATATCATATAGTTTCATATATGCTAGTATATTGTATAGGAGACATAGTTTATAATCAAAAGATAGAGGTAGAGCATCATAGTTTCACTGTACAAGATATTATAGATAGATCATATCGAGTACCATTACCTGTAGATGAGGTGATAACAATTGGACATAGTATCAACCATTTTTTAATTTGGCCATCTAGACTTCTATGACTCATTACCATAGATGTTTGTATGTTATATCTTCTATTTTAGTTTTTTATTAAAGTTTTCTTAAAATTTGAAAACTAATATATTTTTTTATTTATTTTTACAATAATAATTCATAGGTAAAGAGATACTGTATAGACCACAACAAAGGCAAATGGCTATGACATCAGATACAGATTCTAGTAGTCTTGATAGATTTTCAATATATTCAAATTTGCTAGGGGATCATTATGAGTTTTTAATGGAAGCTCATGTTTGTGGACATGACATAACTGTGAGGATTGTGAAAACTAATATAATGGAGCTTATTACTAAAGATAAGTTGGGAATCAACGTGGTGAAATTTTTATCCATGTAAGTCTTAACACCTTTTCCCTGCGTTAAATTTATTAAAAATGTACACTTATGTCTATTTTGTATTAGGTATCTTTATAACATGTGTGAGAATAATGAGCATACAAATGTATATGGATTCATGGACCCGCATTTGATTTCCCCTAAAGCACATTAATTAGATGAGGAAAAAGGAATGCTTTATATTGCTAAAAGATTTGAATAGAATATAATCACACAGCGTTGGATGATGCCTTTTTGTGAGAGGTATGAGACATATCTATGTAAAAGAGTTCATTATATTTTAACATAAAAAACCTCTAACCTTAAATTACCTTTTATCAGTGATCATTTTATGTTTGGTGTTTTTTCACCAAGGGAGAAAACACATTATTGGATATGCTCTGTCCATGGCGATGTGTTGGAAAGTTTTATGAATATGTTTTAAAATTAAGTTCTAATTTCTTAATAGTTTTATATATTATAAAAAATTATAAATTTATTTTAATCGTGTTATTTTTTAACATGGGATGGGTATACTTCTAAAAAAACACAAAGAAAAGGAGTTCCAACATCAAATATGTAGATGTAAAGGTAAATATCCATCTATAATTTGTACTTTTTGATGTATTACATAAAATTAATATTTTGATTTTACACTCATTCAAACAAAATTTTCATGAACAAAAAGGTGTCATCGAATGCAGATATTATATGTTAAGATTTATGTTTGAAAAAATTACAATTGGAACACTTGTGAACATTGACATGGTAAGATTTTTTTTTAAACAATTACATTATAAGATTTCCTTTTAAATTATTCCATAATAATTCATTTTATTTATTCATTATACATGTTAACTAACATCCTTTTAATTTTTAGCTATTTTATGACCCTCAATGCTAAAGTCATCAAGAGGTCAAACACTTACAAGTAGAATGGTAAAATTATTTTACAGGTTTGATTGGATTTTAGTATGTTTGTAGTGTAAAATGAAAATTTGAATATTGTTATTAAAACTGTGTATTTGGTAGTTTTTTTAGGTTGGATTTAGGTTTTTGTGTGTGGAAATTATATGTTATGAATGTTATAAATGTGACTGTTTAATTTTGCACTACTTATTATTTTGGTCTAGTTCTAATGGTTTTTATGGAATGGATTCTGGTCTGGGGGGGGGGGGGTTCCAGGGGTGTGGGAGGGCTGTCCAGTTCAATGTGGGGGGGGGGGGTGTCCAGGAGGGTGGGAGGGCTGTTCAGGGGGTGTCCATGGGTGTGGGGGGTGCCTAATGGGGTCAGGGGGCTTTCCAGGGGTGTAGGAGGTTTGTCTATGGGTTGGGGGTGGGGGTGTTTAGGGTGTCCATGAGGGTGGGGGGTAGTCCAGGGGGTTTCCAAGGGTGTGTAGTTGTTTCTATGGGTGTGGATGGATGTCCTGGGGTGTGGGGAGGGATGCTTAGTGGGGTGGGGGTTTTCTAGGGGTGTGGTGGGGTTGTCCAGTGGGGTGGGGGTGTCCATGAGGGTGTGGTAGTCCAAGGGTGGGGGGGTATCGTGGGGAGTGGGAGGGGTGTCTAGGGGTATGGAGGGGTCTAGGGTGTCCATGGGGGTGGGGGTGTCCAGGAGGGTGGGAGGGCTGTCTAGAAAGGTGGGGGGGGGGGGGGGGGGTTAGGGGTGCTGAAGGGCTATCTAGGGGGTGAGGGAGGGCTGTCCAGTGGGTGTTCAGGGGGGGGTGTCTAGGAGGGTGGGGGAAGTCCAAGGGGTGTCCAGTGGTGTGGGAGGGGGGGTCTAGGGGTGTGGGAGGGCAGTCTAGTGGTGTGGGGAGGGCTGTCCAGTGGGGTAAGGGCTTTCCAAGGGTGTGGGAGGGTTTTCGAGTGGGGTGGGGGTGTCCATGGTGTCCATGAGGGTGGGGGCAGTCTAGGGGGTGTCCATGGGTGTGTGTGGGGGGGGGGGGGGGTCTATGGGTGTGGGAGGGGTGTCCAGGGGTGTGGGTGGGGAGGGGGTGTTCAGGGTGTCCATGGGGGTGTGGGTGTCTAAGAGGGTGGGAGGGATGTCCGGGGGGTGGGGGCTGTTCCGGATGGTGGGGGTATCTAGGGTTGGGGGAAGGCTATTTAGTGTGGTGGTGGTGGGGGGGGGGGGTTTCCAGGGGTGTGGGAGGGATGTACATGGGGTGGGGGAGGGTTGTCTAGTGGTGGTGGTGGTGGGGGTGTCCAGAAGGGTGGGAGTGCTGTCCAGTGGGCTTCTAGAGATGTGTGTGTGTGTGGGGGTGGGGGGGGGGGTTCTAGGGGTGTGGGAGGGATGTCCAGGGGTGTGGGGAGGGATGCATAGTGGGTCGGGCTTTCCAGGGGTGTAGGAGGGATGTTCAGTGTCGTGTAGGGGGGGGGGAGTGTCAAGGTTGTCCATGAGGGTGGGGGCATTTCAGGGGGTGTCTAGGGGTGTGTGTCTGGGGGGGGGTTGAGGGATGTGGAAGGGGTGTCCAGGGGGGGGTCCAGGGTGTCCATGGGGGTGGGGGGTGTCTAGGAGGGTGGGAGGGATATTGAGGAGGGTGTGGGGGGGGCTGTCTAGGAGGGTGGGGGTGTCCAGGGTTATGGGAAGAATGTTTAGTGGGGTGGGGGGCTTTCCAGGGGTGTGGGAGGGCTGTGCAGGGGGTGGGGGAGGGCGGTCCAGTGGGTTGAAGGGTTTTGGTATGTATTTTGTTCTGTTTCAGGTATTCTATTTTTGGGCATATTTGGGGGGGGGGTCCAGGGGTGTGGGTGGCTATCTAAGAGGGTGAGGGGGAAATGAAGGGGTGTGTTTATGGGGGGGTGGTGTCTAGGTGAGGTAGGGGGTTTTAGTATGTTTTTGATCTATTTCAGGTATTCGTTTGGCTGGGCATAGTTGTGGGGGGTGTCTAGGGGTGTGGGGGGTGTCTAATGGGGGGGGGTGTTCAGGTGGGGTGTGTGGGGGGGGGGGGGGGGTTGGTCTATTTTTGTTCTGTTTCAGGTATTCTTTGGATGGGCATAGTTATGGGGGGTTTCTAATGGTGTGGGTCTGTCTAGGTGGGTGGGGGGCAGTCCTGGGGTATGGGGGGGTGTCTAGGTGGGGTGGGGTGGGGGGTTGTCTGTTTTTATTCGGTTTTAGGTATTCTTTTGGCTAGGCATAATTGTGGTTGAATGGTTAAATTAAAAAAATAAATTGTTTTTTATGTCGGTTATTTTATAACTAACGTAAAAAATGCACCAGGATTTATTTTAACATCCATTATTTGATAACCGATGTAATAAATTGAAAAGAATAGTTTTTTACGTCTGTTATTTTATAACTGATGTAGTAGATATGTTCTCATGTCGGTTAAATAATAACCAACGTGGAAGACCGCTTCACAGACTGCTTTATCACGTCAGTTACATTCATAACTGACGTGATAAATGCTTTAGAGGCAGGATTTTGGACGTCGGTTATATAATAACCAGCATGATAATGTATATACAATTTTGGTTTTTAAATAACTGATGTAATACATACTGAGTCTGAAGTGTTTTCCACATCGAGTTTTTAGTAACCAACCTAAAAAAGGATTTAGTTATTTGTTTTTTACGTCGGTTTTAAAATAACTGCCATAAAAATCAATATTTATCACGTCTTCTATAATAAAGTCGACCAAAAACCAACGTAAAAACTAAAAAATAACCGCCTTAAAAATGTTTTCTGCACTAGTGCATTATCCATATAATGATACCCAAGAGAGACCTTAATTCAAATATAGTCATCACACTTAATATTTCTAAATCACAACTAGCCTTTACAATCATCATTAATCCCCACAAACAAATAAATGTGTAGGTTAAATACAACTAAATATAACATCATACCAAGAATACTATTCTTTATAAAAATTTTATAAAATTTAACACATTAAACTAATTTATAAATCTATTACAAATATAAAAAAATATGTTAATGAGTAATAATGAAATAAATAATCTAATAAAATGAACATTTCATAAATATCAACCTGAAATAACTATTTAAAAATATTTTTTAAATAGAAAAATATATTCACTTTATTCTTAGGCATGCTAAATGGAAATAACATAACATAAATGAATGTTATTATTATATATATATATTTTAATATGAACCCTTTCAAATTATTAAATTACATTCATTTAATAGAGCTTATCCATATTGAATATTTATAACATTTTTGAAATAATCTATATTAATATTTCATATTTTTTTATTAAAAAATTACATTTACTTAATATCACATATTTTCCAAATAATTCGTTTATTTATGGGCATTAATTATGTAATGAATCTTTTTTTCATTGTAAAATTTTACAATATCTAAGAGAATATTTTTGAAATGATGGACTGAATTAGAAAGGGATTCTGGTGACCATAGAGGCTCTATATTATTATTATAAAAATATCAAATATTTTATATGATACACTTGTTATTTTTCTAAGATAATAGAATAACTCCTAATCCGAGATTCATATAAAAAATATGAGACCACCAATAAATATGGAATGTGGGGTGTTTTTCCCTAGGAATGATATAATCTATATCAGTTTTTGATGTTTAGTAAAAAATATATCACGAGTGAATTATTAAATAGATTAATTAAATAATTTTTTCACTCAGATATTTAATTGGTCAAGCCTAATCATCCCTTAAACAATATTTGTTTTAGAAAAATCCTATTGTTAGTTTCCTAACCCTAGGGATTGAGAGAAGGAAATTTGAGGAGGATTCATTGATGATCAATCGCAGATCATGGATTGGTAATTGGTGTCACAATCAGAGCTTGTGGATCTCTCTAATGACTAAAACATGGGACCATTCTTCATTAGTGGTAGATCAAAATCTTGGGTAGGGATTTTGGTTTATCTGTATTTATTCCATTTTTATACAATGTTCAATGATTAAAAATTTACCTATCAAAATTGGTTTATAGATTGATGTTGATTATGATTGATTTTTTATCTCTCTACAGTTTGGGAATTGATATTATTTTATTATTTCATGGGTCTTCATTCGTCTTTCAAATGGAATAAATTGAGGCTAACCTCAACAATGATCGAGGTCTGTTCAAAAAGTGTGTATTTAGATTTTCATTACCCTTTCATCATCTAATCATCATCTATATTTAATTTGGTTGGTGATTTTATGAATACATAGAAAAATATTATTTTACATTAAATCAATGGGACAATAAATCATTTCCATGGGTTTGAGTTCATGTTTTATGACTTGATTTAGGTTCATCGATGACCAAAGATGACCAGGGATGGATTGTGATTTCATTGGGAGAACTCGATTACAGTTTTTCTTGGGGTGTGTGTTGTGGTGTGAAGAGAGTTAATTTTCAGGCATATTGTGTTGTTGGAATCCAACCACAAGTGATGTGGAGGTTTAGTTGGAAGGAGATTCATGTTTCTTCGAAACTATTGTGGAAGGATCGGTGGTGGTAGTGGCACTAGAGGAATATTCATTATGAACTAGAGGGTTCTATAAATTCTTGGCTACACAGTGTGTAGTCCAAAGAAAACATGCCATATAGTACCATGGATATGGTGGATTGGGTTTTAGTGAAAATAATGTATGACATACCATGTGGAACCTACATCATGTCCTGTGGCGCATGCTAAGAAACTAGATTTATACCCTCAGAGTATAAATCCAAGTACATGTAAATGAAAAGATTACACGGGAACAACCTTGTACTAAGACATAACTAGGTACCTAGACACAGCCTAGTACACTGGCATAACCAATGTACATGGGCACAACCTGGAGTACGTAGGTAGACCTAGGGTAGGCAAGACAAATCATGTACTACCCAAACATGATTTTTCTTTCTCTGGAGTGGGTTGAGACCCTTTTTATATTTAGTATGGATTAGTTTTATTGGGTACATCCCCTCAATCCTTCCACAAGATGGTAGTGTGAGGCATCATATCCTGATCATAGGATGTGACCCCTTCCATTAGATGATTATTAGTTATAGTTTTTGGAATCCCTCTATGTGGTATGGTGTGTGATCCTCTATTGTATTATATTCCCTTGTTCTGGTTTTTGGAATCAATATGACCAACCAACATGAGAATTGATCCTCTACTTAACAGGTTAATCCATTTAGGATTTTTAGTATTCCCTATTAACCTATGTGGGATCCTCTATCTATGTATTGATATCTTTTTACATCTAGTACATACTCTTTTATGGTGAGGATCTACAATCATGACCTCTTGTATGAGTTCCATATGTGTTATTTTTCTCAAGGAGTGAGTTCATCCACAAGAGCATAACATTGAAACCATGAAAAAAACCCAATAATAAAAGCATAGTTGTGAAAATACCTTGAGACTCGGTGCCTATATTATGTATATATGGGTTGTTATTGATATGTCTAATATTATGATTAATATAACTTTGTGATGACGTGCTAACCACTCTCTTGATGATTTATGTTTGGTGATTTATAGGTTTTTTACATGGTATTGTTATAATAAACCCATCATGGGCTATGATTTCCCATGTCATGTGTTATTTAGATGACATGCCATTTTATGGTTTCATAAGTGGACTATATGTAGATTAATCATAGTTTATCTAGACATAATATGGTCTATACCCAGTGTTTCATTTGATTGTAGTCCCGTCCCCTCCTTATAGAACATTAGAATTATTTTACAATTTTAGTGTGATTTTATTTATCCCATTATTATTTATAGTACTTTTATTTATACTACGGTTATGAGATATAAATTTATTCATACATTTGGTATCAATTTTAATTAATATTACAACATTATATTGGAATATTCGAGATGTGTGAATGTGTACATGTACCTTAGTCTAAGGCTTACCATGTGTGTGCTATATCTACTTGGTGATTATCACCATACACTAGCCGATTTTAGGTGGGATTGGGGTGTCACACTCATATCATCATGATCCAGGTGGGCCTCAGTAGGTTGGGAAGTGATAGAGTCATATTTGAGGTGTGTTCATCTTAGTACTTTAGTTAGGAGATTGTTTAACTATGAATTTTGTTTGGTAACTTAGGATACAATGTTAATGGGTTTTGAATTTGAATGTTAAGCTAGAAAATCTTGGGTTGGTGTGGTGGACAACATATCTATTAATTAGGACTATTTCAACCATTTTTTACTCAATACATGTAGGAATTAGTTTTTTTTTTGAAAAACATTTTCACATGCATCATATAAGAATGGGTTAGAGTTTTCATGACCTTCTTGAGTTAGCTCCCCAGATATACACTTTACTATAGTGCATATTGTCTATTTTAGGATACCAACACGATGATATATCACTTGGATTCCACAAAAGGATCTCAAGGATGATCCACCTAGTGATTACTATTTGATACAAAGAACTTTTAATTGTGTAGTACATCCATGTGATTTTCTAGTTATACCATCACCCATTAAGAAGCAGGTTGCACTGGAAGTATGAGAATATGTCTTCTATATTTTGAGTGAACTTAATGAGGTTCGTAGGCTAATAAACCTTATGTTTTAGTTTGATTCATACCAATAGGAAGTTGAGGGATGTATTGAGGTAGTTTCTTGAGTTTTCTTCTTTTTGGTACACATGCAGTTCAGATGGTGGTCCTGGAATCGAACATTCTCCATTGATCTATAAGGTGGTGGTGGATTCTAGTGAATCTGATGTATAATGTGAAAACGCTTTCTTGGGTAATTTTTGATCATCTTTTTAAATATGATTTATCTCTAATTACATTTTTAGTAGTGTGCATCTAGTACATTTTGTAGCATCAGTAGTTATAATGATGGTAGCTGAGTATTCATCAAGGTTTAATAACCTATCAAAATAGTCTCTTGATATGGTTTGAGATGTGTTCTATTGATCATGGAATTTAAATAATAGTATCCAAAAGGATATCTATATTGTGATATATCATTTTATCTCTACATATTATGGGGTGCTAGAGATTTCATTGATAGTAAAGATATTTTTGGAGGAGAATAAATGAACAGTTGATGCTGGTAGTGGGAGCACATGAGATGATACTTTGGAAGATAGTGTTGGATGGAAGAAATAGAGATTCTGGGTTTTAAGACGCTTTAATAGATGGATCAATGTCCTAGGGTCTATAGTTAATGGTTCTCAGGATGGTTCTTGTCATTCTTGAGAGAGGCGATTCTACTCCTGTGATGTTTGGGGACATATTCCCTGAGATTTTATGGACCATTATAAATCTAAAAAGGAGATAGTTAAGTGACTACCTGGACAATGGAAACATCAAAATAAGGGAGGTCCTCTAGTTGGAATACATGGAATTAGAGAAAAGAGAGAAGTAAGAGGTGGTATATGGTTTAGATTTTTTCAACCTCCACCCCCAGGTGGTCCACATCAGGATCAAGGGGTTGGTGTGAAGGGACAAAGACAACTACATATAGTGGAGTCATATGACTCTATGGATCCCAATATGATTAGAGGTATGATATTTTTATTCTCTACCTTATCTATAGATTTGATAGAAATATTCATGATACAATATCTTCTTTATATATCCTTTGTTCTAGATCTAGAGATTCCATTGGATCCTTTGGATAGACCCTTGAATTTAGAGACACCTACAAGTGCGGATTCAACAATCACACACTTCTATAGATAGAGGTAAATAAATATTATAAGAGAAGAATTCCATTGAGGTATTATTATAGTAGAGATGAAACAATATGACATAATACTAGGATTGGACTAGCATTACATAGTTCATCCATATATTCATCATTTTATGTGGTGGATGCAGTGTGTTAAAGTATATGAGATGATTATTTAATTCATCAAGGAGAAGGAAACCTAGAAATAGAAGGACGATATCAAACATAGAAGATAAAACTGAGAAATCAATTATTAGATAATATTTACCTTGGAGTGTAATATTCTATGAGCATTTAGTTTCCTACAGTGGCAGTGGAGTATGAGGATGTCTTATATGTAGATGTTCCAGGAGTACCTCTCTACTAAGAGATACAATTCGGAATAGGATTGTGTCCAAGTGATACCCTAATAATTGAACAATCATATAAGATATATCCCATAAATTTTAATGAGATGAAGGTACATTTTTAGGATTTGTAGTGGAATGGATTTGGGAGACCCAATGTGTCACATAGGGTTTCCCCAGTGTTGTTCCCAAAAAAGGTACGTGGGATTTTGACATTGTGTGTGTATTATCATCGCCTGAACTTGGTGTCCATGAATAATGGTCATCCACTAATGGATATTGATGACCTCTTCTACCACCTGAATGGTGTGAGATGGATCTCTAATATTGAACACATATATTTCTATCACCATCTCTATGTTTGGGATGAGGACATATAGAAGGAGATATTTCTATGTCACTATGGTCACTATGAGTAATTGATGATGTCTTTTGGAATGATAAAAACATTGATATGTTAATGGGACTCACGAACTAGATATACCCACCCTTCTTAGACTAGTTTTTTTCATCTTCATCAATGACATTCAACTGTACTCGGTGTTAGAAGAGGAGCATGTGGGAGACTTGAGGATGGTCCAGGACATTCAAAGAGAGATTTAGATTATAGTAATCTCTCTAAGTTTCAGTTTTTGATTCAAGAGGTCAACTTCATGGGACCAGTTATCCCACAAGGAATCATAGTGTACCTGGAAAAGGTTGAATATGTGTTAGCTTGAAAGCCCCAAAATAGTGTGACTGATGTGAAAACCTTCCTTGGGTTGGTAGGATACTATCATATATTTGAACTCAATTTACCCTGAATTTCTATACCATTGAATACATTAACCTAATAAGGGAATCCTTTCATGAGTAAAGAGATATTCTAGAATTATTTTTAGGTGTTTTGGTAACGTTTTATGAGCACCACTATCTTTAGACAGTCGTAGGAGTGTGTTGAGTACATAGTGTTCTATGATTCCACTAGAACTAGGATTAATTTTTTTTGAATTAGAGGAAGGTAGTGATCACCTATGGGTCTTGGATTTTTTTCCACATGATCAAAACTACAAGGCTCGTGATCTAGAGTTAAAATTAGTAGTCTTATTTTTGAGAATGTGGTAATAATATCTTATGGGTTGGTGATTTATCTTGGATTATGAACATAAGAGTCTTATTTATATCTTCCCAAATAATGATCTCAAATTGAGATAAGATTAATGGGTATAGTTCCTCAAGGATTATTAATTCGATATATTCTATGATCCCAGGATGAGGAATATAGTAGAAAATATTCTTAGTATGAGATCTTATTCATAATTGTTAAATGAAGCATTAAATAAGTTTGACTCATTTACATTGTCTTTGTGTATGAGGATGGTGAGACTTACATTCAATAAATGGTTTTCAATCCTTCTATTATTTAACATGTTAGGGATGATATTGTTGGAGATAATAATTTTGATAACTTACGTGTTCAGATATCCATTAGATGTAATCTAGATAAATTTTTTGATGGTGGGGATCACATCATTGCTTTCAAAGGATAGACTATGGTACCAGTGATTCCATGAGAGAAGATTATGACGTTGTTTCAAAAATCCCCCTATAGTTACATCCTAGTGTGGAAAATATGTACTAGGGTAGTTGGATTCATTTTTTTTAGTTAGAAATGAAGAAGTGTGTAGTGGAGTTTGTCTCATGATGCCTCACTTGTTAGAAAGTAAATGCTAAGTAACAATTTACAATGGATTTATCCAAAAACCTAGAGGTGCTTATATGGATGTGGGATGGTATATTTAGGGAATTTTTATAGAGATTCCATGATCATCTATATGACATGATACCATCTTTGTGATTGTAGGCCGACTCACCATGTCAACCCACTTCCTTTCTATTCAAGAGAAGAGTCCATTAGAGATATTGGGACGACTTTACATGTAGAATATTGTGTTTCATTATGTATTTACGTTGAAAATCATTTCAAAACATGATGCTCACTTCACAAAAAATTTACTGAGGGGATTGAAGGAGGCCTTTGGGATGAATTTTCTTGAAGAATGTCATTACACCCCAAGAAATATTGTCATACTGAGTGATTCATTCAGGTTCGACATGACATGTTATTGGCTTCCATATTTTAATTTGACCATAGTTAAAAAGATAACACACCCTTATTGGATATTGTGTACAATAAAATATATAATTCCACCATCAGTATGGCACTATTAGAGACTTTTTAAAAGAGATATTATAGTTCACACATATGTTGGATAGATATAGGGGAGTCTATTGTCATGTGACAATAGTTAGTGAGAGTGATATTATAAAATGTGTAGATCTTCTAGGAGTAGATGATGAATTTATAGAGAAACAAAAATTATTATACATACACATGATGGTGGCCTTCAGATTTTGGGGAGAGATACCATGTGTTCCTAAAGGTCTCACATGAATGTTTATTATATATATATTAGGGTATTATGTTATCTTAGAAATTAATCATCCCTTTTTAGATATTGTGTATGGTTGGCGAGGTCAGGTAACTCTTGTCCCTACCACCGTAGTTAGACCAGGTACAAAACTTCTTCCACATTCTATAGATATAGAGGTAGGAACATGACCTATAAAAGGTTATCAACTAGGGAAAGTATGAACTCAAGGATTGAGTTACATTTTAAGAGTACCTAGTAGATATTTATAATTTATGGAGGACGATTCTTTATGGGAACATTATTCCCTTGGCGTATTTACGAGGGAATCATGAGAATCTTCATGAGAGAACATAGGAATGAGAGAACTACATATGATCTCTGCACCATAATCATTTTTAGTAGGATTTTTTAATTTTAAAGGTGAAACACCCTATGGTGTGGAGAATTTAATGACACTATTTAATTTCCTTATATAGATTTGGAATATTTAAGATAATATTTCTGAAAATGGGAACTGAGTTTAATGGGATTCTAGGTCCCATAGAGGCTCAAAATTTGTTTAATAAAAATATTAAATATATTATGTCACACATGCATAATTATTATAAAATAATTAAATAAACCCCAAAAATATACTCAGATATAAAATATACGACTTTTATTAAATCTAGAATCTAGGCTTTACTTGTGGTATGACATAATATTTTTCAGTGTTGGATATTTTGTTTAAAATATTTAGTGGGTAAATTATTAAATAGATTAAATAAATAAATAAATAAATAATTTATCTAATTTTATAGGCCTAATAACTTCATATAAAATATCTATTTAGAAAAATCCCTAGTTTTAGTTGCATAAACCCATGGATTTAGAGAGGATTTTTGGAGGAGGATTGATGATGATTGGTGAATGATCATAGATTTGAAATTGGTGTGTCAATCAGAGCATGTGGATCTCTCCAAAAACTTTGGCGTGTGACCATTATTCATTAGTAACTGTTCCAAACATGTGGTAGGGTTTTTTCTTTATTTATTTTATACCATATTTTATTCCATGTAAAAATAAAAAATTTACCTACAAAATTGGGTTGTGTATTGATGGATGATTAAGATTGATGTTTTTATATACATATATATTAAAAATTGATATTTTTATTATTTTTTTGTTCTTCATTCATAGTTATAATGGTATAAAATTGAGGCCAACCGAAAATTGTCCAAGGTTCATTCCTCATGTGTCTTTTTTATTCTCTCCCACCTTTCATCGTGCAGTCATCGTTGACATTCCATTGAGGAGACAATTTTATGACTACCATGAAATGTATCGTTACACATTAAATATATAGTGTAAAAGATTTTTTTTGTGGGTGTGAGTTCGATATTGATGGCTTGATTAAGGTTCATCGATTACCAATTATGATCATGAATGAATTTAATTCAGACTGGGATAACCTATTTGCAGCTTATTTTGCATCATGTTGCGACACAAGTTGATTCATAAGTGGATTGGATGGATAGAATTTGGACACTAGTGATGACATGGTTCAGTTAGAATACTATCCACTGTTCCTAATGAGTATCATGGTGAAATCATGGTCACAGTAGTGTGATCAGAAGATGCATTAAAACCTAATGGGTGCTAGAAAATTCCCTATTACACAGTGTGTAGAGAGAAGAATACACATTTTTTAGTACATTGGATAAAGAGGATGAGGTTTTAGTGAAAATAATGTATCACCTGCTATGTCATACCTACCACACAATGTTTAACCCATTCTAGATAACTCAGTGTGCACCGTCGGGGTACATGGGTGAAAAAATATATAGGTACACTGTTTTGAATATAGTACATGGGATAATCTCAGTAGTAAAACATGGAAAATTATACAAAAATGAAATTGCACATGGGTTTGAAAAAAGTACACTAGCACGGCCCAAATAACATAGTCATGGGCCGGGGCACCTGGGAAGACCCAGGGTAGGATCGACAGACTTTTTACTACTAGTATAAACCATGTATTTTATCAAGATCCATTTGAGGCCCTTAATCTTATCACTAGGGACCATTTTCATTATGTTATGTTCCCTTGGTCCATCCCCATCATAGTGGAGTAAGGCATAATGTCCAAAGAATATAACCTGATCACCTCTATAGGATCATTCTCAGATATAGTTTTAGGAATCTCTCTATGTGGACCTAGTTGGGATCATCTATCATATCATATTCCATATATGGGGGTTTAGGAATCTAAATGAATAACATAACCATGTGTCAATCCCCTACTTATAGGGTAAAACCATTTAGGATTTTCAGTGTCCCACATAGGCATGGGTGTGATCCCATATATGTGTATCAATATCTTTTATTTCCTTCACATAATTCTTCTTGGTGAGTCTTGTTGAACAATAACTCTTGGATGAGAACCATCAACATTATAGGGATCATGGAGCATGTTCTCCATGATGGGCATTACATTAGAACATTGAGTATAACCCTTAGATGGTAGTATGGTTTTGGACTTACCTTGAGACTTAGAGTATATATTATGTCTATCAAAGTTATTATTGATATGTATCATATTCTGTTTGACATTTCCATATTATGATGGTCTAATTATTCTCTTGAAGCTTTATGTCTAGTGATTCTGGGATTTCATATAGGGTATTGTTATATTCAACTCTGAATCGACTCTGAATGCACATGCCATGTCTCTTAAAGAAAAAAATCCATTCAATTATGTCCTAGGTATTATAGGAGAGGAAATATCATAGTTGATCTAGATAGACAATGGTTTATACCATGTGATTAATTTTACTACAATCCACTAATTCTATATGGTCATAATCCTTTTAAAATCCTGGTGAGATTTTTTTCCCATTTATTCTTTCCAGTAAATTTTTAGACTCTAATTTTGGGATATATATGTATAAATGCATTGGGAATTATTTTTATCTCATCTTTCTATATGGTTTTGTTTTATAAATTATGTGAATTTGTGTATAGGTATCCTATGATAAGGCATATTATGTGTTTTTATGACTACTTGGTGCTTGTCGCAATCCCCTAGACTATTAGTGGTAGGGTTGGGGTGTCCCACTCAACTCATCTCCAATTAGGCTATCCCTAGTTAGTCATGTCATGAAATCATATATAAATATAAACACATTTACATTCTATAATATTTTATAATTTATAAACACTTTATATATTCACATAGTAAAATCTAACATAATCCTATATCTTATCCAATAAAAAATATATTGTATAGTCTAAATCCCCCCTCATATCTTGTGCATTCCTCAAAGGCCCACTTAATTTAATGTTTTTTAAAATTTCCAGAAAAACAGTCTTTCTTTAAAAAACACTTAACCATGACCATATTTTCTTTAAAAAATAACCTGGTTTATCTCAAGTGACAAAACATTACAAGGTAAATCAATAATTTTTTAATTGGGCAAAGAAATTTTATAAAAAACTCTTAAAAATATATTTTTGAAATTATGACATTGTTTTATTAAAAATTTAACAGTTTTATTATGGAAATCTCATTTCAATGAAAAACTTTTAATGAAAAGAACCCCCATAATTTTTTTATAATATTATATTTTAGAAAACATTTAAATGTATATTTTTCATAAATGAATGTGTGGTGTTTAATATTTATTAAACCATGATCATTTAACTCAAATCATACACCGTAGTCTTGAAACAACATCCAAGACCATGATAGTTTCCT
The DNA here is from genome assembly GCA_963277665.1 of Viscum album. NCBI lineage: Eukaryota > Viridiplantae > Streptophyta > Magnoliopsida > Santalales > Viscaceae > Viscum > Viscum album. Next base: position 2,052,435,364 of record OY728150.1, on the reverse strand, counting down.
AAAAACATCAATAGTTGAAGAAAGAAAAATATTTTTACAATTAATTATTATATAAAAAACAAAATTATAAGTTAAATGAATGTTTATTTGATACTATAGAAGGGTATTGGAAGGTATAACCCATGTTCAAATGAAATAGAATCAATCATCAAAAAACACGTTTTTCCTATGGTCCAAACATTTGTTTTGGACTGAATAAAATAAATGAATAAAATATACATCTTCTCGGATGAATATAATGTATCCAATATTATATTAATGAGATTGAATGTTATCATTGAAAATAATCTGGTGGAATCTTTATTTATAGGAAATAAACAATATGGATGAATCTCTAAATTCCTGGGAATGATCTTCTTCATGAAACAATATTTGAGATCCTTATTTTAAATACTTAATGAAAATGAGAGTGATATATTTTCCACTTGGATGAATTTTATAATATTTTCATAAATAATTCTAATAAAATAAATTTAAATATACTTAACCATATTTTGATATCAATATTTAGACATTCCTTGGAACATAAATTTTCAACTACCACTGATGAAATATTTTATTAGCATACAAAACCTTTAAAGTTATTATAATTCAAGGATTTATCATCAATAATGAAAACAATATAGAAATTGAAATTCTTAAAATCATTATCAAATTATGATCTGACAAAACATTCTAGCACGAGTGAGATATAACCAAAAAAATCTTTTTTTATACCATAATGGTAATTTTCATCTAAACTATACAATATCATAATGACCAACACTCTGTAGTGGTTTTTACTAAATCAAATATTGATGTGGTTTACCCCATCACATCATGGTTTAAAATCTAATTATTATTACATATATAAAGGGTATGTTTTGTAATTATTGGGTGTATGGTGGGTTATACTCATGGTTAAGGTGGTTTAAAGAAGTTTTTACAAATTAGGTGATTGATAAATTTTTATAACAAAAATATAGCTATATTATTCTATTAATAGAATTGAAATGGGTGTGAGTGTGAAGTAATAAGAATAAAATGCATTACTTGTCTTATAAAACAAGTCATATTCCTCAAGTGAAATATAAAAAAAATTCATTGTGACTTTTGTGATTTAAACATAGTGGGTTATATATTGGATATCTAGGTGTGATGTGATAAGATATAGAGGGTAGAATACTACCCAATAAATTATTATTATTATTATTATTATTTTTTCTTTTTCTTTTTTATTATCAATATTGGGATTAGTTACAATGTTTTATGTGGTGTACATTTCTTCTAAATGTTAATGATCTCTATTACTAATGAATATTTATAAGGGTAAAATAGTATTCTAATGATGAAACTTTTATCTAAGGGGACTGATTAATAATATATTATTCAATTTTTTTGAAAAAAGGTGATTATATATATTTATATTATTTTTTATCTAAGGGAGATGATTTGTATTGATGGTGTAATATTCTTCAGAAGGTTAATGTTATCTACTAATGTGTACTTTTTATCCTATATGTGTGGTTGTAAATTTGTATCCCAGATAACCATACACCGATTAGAACAATAATGAGACATCATCTCTAGAGTGTCTCCCAATATTCCAAATTCTATAAATAAATAGTGAAGGTAATATGTGTTTATTGGGAAGACTCTAAAATTAATCATGTTTTTATAAAAAATAATAATAAATAAAAAAAATTATATTAAACATATGAAAATAATCTCTAGGTCTTATCGATTCACAAGGTTCATTGATGTGTTATTATCCTATAGGTCGTGAGTCTAGGTTATGCTGTGTGTGTGTGGGGGGGGGGGGGGTGATTAAATCCTTGTATAGGATTGCATAGTACTTACATATTGGATCCTTAATGTGGGCGGAGGCTAGTCTTGGTTGTGGGATTAATTAAAGTCTATCACTGTGGAATGAAGGTCTCAGTAGACAATTAGTTTTTGGAATTCCAATTGAGTACCATTACATAAAATTATTCATATCCATATATCCCAACTCATTAAACCATCATTAGAGACTTAATCAATACCTATACCATGTTTTGTTAATTTAACACATCCATCAAGGTGACTATGTGGGGTGTGAGTATGATACACAATAGGAAACCACTAATGTACCCTTAATGTAATCAAACATATTTTTGGTTGATTTATAAAATGATATGAAAATAGTAAATATTGGTATACAATACCATGTGTAATTATCAAGTTACTAATGATCCCCATGATGATTGACCTTACCTAACTTTCCATAACCACTGTGTGGAGAATGGTTATTCCTAAAAATAAGTTATTTTTTATGGAATTACAAAGATCGTATCATATGGGTAATGGGGTAGCCTCCTTGAACATTATTATCCGACCTCATCAATAACCGGTTTTATTAATAACTTGTCGAAAGGTATATATAAGGTACTAAGGACATAAAATCATAATAGTTTCTTATTTGTGTTTTCTACTGAAAAAACTTATTTTTCTTCTGTGTAACCTCCACAATTCATCAAAGTAATGGGTCATAAATATCATATACTTATTCAATGGGGTACTTTACATGAGGATAGGGTGTAACCATATCTATTTCTTAAAAATATAACTTTATTATAGGCTAGTATAATCATCTGAATCCCATGTAATATCCACTTTAATTAAGCCACAACTTGCATGTATCCATTCCTCATGTAGTGAATGATATATTACATAATAATAAGTCAAGAATAAATAAATTATAATGATGAAAATAATAATAATTACCTATATTATATCACCTTAGGCAACCCAAGCATATCTCACACATCACAATCGAAGGAGTGCCCTAAACCAAGACACACTAAATGTTACATGGCACAAGATACCCAATAGTTATACAATAAAAAAGACCAAGACATACCTCCCAAAAACATCAGTTATAATACCAAAATAATAAATTTTTCCTACATTATATAATGATTGTTAGTTCCTCACTTAATATAAAACATAAAATGAGACCTCCTAACCCCCCTAAGTTATATCCTATAGTCGAATACCATCTATGGGATCTATTTTTTATTCTAGATTGTAATGGGAATTTATATCATAATATTCCTTATAATTGATGTCCAATAATATTCATTGGATGGTACCACATAGTTCTAATGAACCAGTCCCATTTTAAAATTGTAGATGAACACTTTTAGTTCTATTTTGGGCCATTCTGACCCATCCTTCCCAGCTCACCTATCACAAAACACATGCATCACATATATAACAAGGGTGAAAGGAAATTGCCACCAAAATCTATCAAATTGAAGGTTATCCACATAATATTATGATTAGATTCATCCTCAATATTTTTAAATCGATAATCCTGATGAAAACCTCTAATTTGAGTGATTTACATAGTATATTTTGATATAACATGAGAATCTAATAAATTTTAGGGTTTGTAAGGTAATCCTTACTGAGGTATAATCAATATAATAAACAATTAACAAATACAAGGGAATAAGAAAATATGGGAGCACTTGGAATGGAAAAGAAATAAGGGGAGGACAATATTGTTCAAATAAATGTACTAAAATAGAAATATGTTATATTATTGTGATTTTATTTTTATTATTAATCAAAAATATTTTTAAAGAAATTTCAGACCATCAAGTACATTATGGATACCATTAGGTACTAGATATGGCATAAAAATCCATTACATATACATCAATCTTCAAGTAGAACATGGAACATATTTCATTACCCATATAGAACATTACTGGGTACCTGGTTCACCACTATATGTATCTTCCCAATTTATTCTCGTCCCTATAAGGATAAAGAAAAAGGAAAACCATGATGAGGTTAAGGATATACCTTACATATTGGTAACAGGATGTTAGAAACTCCCCGCCATAAAAATTTCTATCCCCAAGAATTCATGTGTAAGATGTAATCCCTAGAAAAAGTTGAGGCCACTGCTCCCTCATCAATGACACACATTCCCAAGTCTCATGAGAATCTGATCTGTGTTTCCATATAACTCTAACCAATAGAATCAACATCCCACAGAATACTTTAAATTGAGAATCGATGATCTCAACTTGTTTCTCTAAAATAGAAACATCTACCTCTAACTCAATTTCTTCCCAACTCAGAATGTGAGCATGATCATGGTTATACTTCTTGTGATTCAACATGTATAAAACATCATGAATAAATATCATCTAAACCATAAATTCTAACCAATAAGAAACCTATCTGAGCCCCTAAGTGGCCTTAAATGGTCCAACACTTCTCATAGCCATATTTCTTTATTTCCAAGTAGATGGTGTCCCAACCGAGGAGAAAGATTCAAGAAAACATAGTCACCAAGTAAAAACTCCGAAGGATGGAATATATTATCCACATATGATAATTTATGACTCTTGTATATAACCATATGTCACTGTACATATTAAATTTTTATTGATGTCTCTTGAACAAAACATGGTCCTCCCAATGATACTTCACCCACCTCATCCTAATAAAGAGGTGATCTATATAGTAGATCATAGAATTACTCAATGGGATCCCTTATGATCAATGAGTGATAACTATTTTTATAAATAAAATAAACATATCTTATATGGATATCCTATGATCCACTTAAATCGATGACACATGCATGAAGAATATCCCCCAGAATCTAAATTACAAAGTCTATCTGACCTCCTATCTATGGATGGTAAGATGTGCTCAACATGAAATAAGTTCCTATTGTAACTTGGAGACTCCTCCAAAACCTTGAGGTAAACCTATTATTCATCTCTAAAAAATGGTATAAGGACTCCCATGTAAGCTAAAAATTTCCTACACAAACAACCTACAAAAATCTTCAAACATAGTGGTGTCGTTGATCAGAATTAAATGTGTAGACATCGTCTACCGATCAAAAACTAAATATATAGCATTTCTCCCTCGGGGAGTCTGTGGTAATCCAAAAACAAAATCCATGGACACATCATCCAACTTCATTACCAGCACTACAATAGGATTTAGAAAACCAGAGGGTTTCAATTCATCTTCCTTTATCCATGGGCAGGTGTAACAACAAAACACATAATATGTAATGTCACGCTTCATACATGGCCACAAAAATCATCATCTCATGTCATTATACATCTTTGTAGTGCCTGTATAAAATAACCATGAAGAGTTATGGTAATTAAACAATACTAAACTCCTCATAGATGCTGGGATGACATTCCTATTCCAAATGTGGAGCATACCATCAAAAGAGATAGACCAACCAGAAATGGGCCTCCCCACCATAAATGCTCTCTCATATTTCACTAAACACATCATCTTGCTACTCACTATGTAAAATATATTCTAGGTGAGATTATTATAACTAAACATGTAAGAACCCGAATCTTCTTTTCGGGTATGTTTTTCCTTTTCAAGTCGTTCTTCAGAAAAAGAGGAAAATCTGGTAATTTTTGAAGTACATGCAGTGTACATTATGAGTACAGGCCATGTACTTCATTGACGCAGGAGATCGTGTGATGTCCGTGTCATAGAAACACTCAAGGTCGTGTGGGGTGATGTAGAGGCCGCCTAAAGTGGTGTACGGAAAATGCGAGTACATGCTGTGTAGTTCAAGAGTACACATCGTGTACTTTTTTTTTCAGTAAACCCATTGGGGTCGCGTCTGACAGACAGAACCGACTTCTTCTAGGTATGGTTTGTCCGAGAGTGAGGGTACGACCATGGATCTTTGAAGAAACCATGATCCTCTGTCCGTCCTCCAAATCGAACACCGTCATTTGCGTTGGAATGACATCGGTATGTTCTCTCTTCTACTAGAGCCTCGTTTCATGATTCCTCTTCTTTTACAAGTTATCGTGGGTTGAACGTTTTATACATTTTTGTAGATTTTTTATTTTCTATAGAGATTCAATCTTCGAGGTTCATGTATATTGATCTCCAAACCCCGAGGTAGGTGGTTTGTACCTTTTCGTTAAAAGCCATTGAATATTTTTGTGCAATTTCCACCAATACCCTTGAATGGGGTATTGTGTGTTTACCGTTTTAGCCTTATTGTTTTCCAGATTTTCTTATATGCAATAGTAGAGGATAATAGATGTGAATAGGGTTAATTGTTATTCTTTATAAATTTTTTCCATGCATGTTTTTCTTGTCTATACTATTAGGCCTAGTTTTCCCTTTTTCGCTATTGTTTACTTTCCATGCCTAGTATTTTTTGATGGTATGACTATGGTTATAATGCACTGATATGCCATAGAACTCTATCCAAGTAGTTCTTGAGGTTTACTTTGGTCGTTACATGACCTATACTTTTGAATTACATAGGGCTGTGAGAACCTAGTGTAGTAGACCAAATGGAGAATGTATATAAGGGATTCTCCAGAGGGACTTTATAATTTTACGATATGAGACCGCATGGGAAATTGATGTTGAGTGCTTCCTCAGAGTGTCTGTAGTTCCTCAATGCGGGCCATAGGGGGAATGAGACATTGAGTTTTTCCCCAGAGTGCCTTTAGTACGATATGAGACTATAGGGGGAATTGACGGTGAGTGCTTCCCCAGAGAGTCTATACTTTAGCTTAACTAGAGGGGTGAGACTGTGTGTGCCTCATAGAGGGTTTATAGTACTTTTTGGTTGAACCATAGGGGCTAGGATGTGAGAACTACCATGAAGGTTACCTGTTTGTTTTTACTTTTTGAGTAGCTGATTACTTGTTTACGAATTGAATGCCTGAAACTGTAGATCTTTTACTGTTGAGTACATTCCTATTTATTATTTTCTGTACTGTTACCGCTATATATTCAATGACTTTTAGGAACATATCTCATGGTGGTTTCCTACTGGTATTTAGTCTCACACCCTATTTAAGCCATGCTTTTGGGCCCAAACAGATTATATTGTTACATGTATAGATAAGGGAAAACACCCTTCTCCTTTAGGTACATGATTTCATTGGAGCTGGAGAGCATGGGACCAAGCTAAGGCTTGCGATGCTAAGGAGTTGCTCATCTATTTTCCTTTTTTACTTTGGTTTAGTACTATATTCAGCATTGTTACTTGTTTGGTTGATTTACTAGGCATATATGTATCATTCATATTTTATATATATTTATGGTCTAGTTGTTTCTTTATCAGTCTTCCAATGTTTACTATTGTTGGATATTTACTGCTTTTGCTATTATGCATTGTTTACTTCTGTTGTATACTCTTCCAATGAGGTTATAGTTTCCCCACTATCACACCCAAGACCCTCGCTTCTAGTCGGAAGCCTCTGGCATTTGGGGAAATTCTCTTGAGGCTATGTGACCAACCGGGTATGGGGTGCCTCTGGGTGGCTTCCAGAACCGGGACGTTACAAAGTGGTATCATAGGGATTATTTTCTCTTGACTTATTGTTTGGAGCCTATAGCCTAGGATAGGATGGAATAGGTACTTGGTAATAAGTTGTGCCGAGGAGTAGCTAACTCTTTTACAAGGAAAAGCGATACTACCTCGTTTATTTCTATTTTACTGGTTTGAAATTTGACAGTTGATTTGATTTCACTGTTGGGTGATTTACTTGTTTTGTGCTATTACCGTTGTTGTTATTTCAGTTCTACTTTTGTCGCAACCCGATGAGATGAGGGTATGCCATATCATGCATCATATAGGAACTTGTTAAAAATCACTTTCCATGCATTCTGTCCATGCCATGTAGGATGCAATAGCGATTTCATGTTGTTGTGATAGATTTTGAGTAGAATATGCATGTTTTTGTGATAGTGGCTTTGATAAAGATACCTTCTGTTTGATAGAGTATTGTTTGGTGTAGATATTTGATTGAATGAATGCCAAACTTTGGTTCTTGAGGTGTTATGGGTCCTCATGGACTGGAATTTGGTGGATCATTGTCTTGTTTCCATGTTATAATGTGTATAAGATGTCAGAATTTGATTCGTAGGGAGTATGGTCCCTCACGGATCGGAATTTGGCACTTTTAGTGTTTTTTTTAGTTAAGAGTAGTTTCTGAGGCTTACTGTCCAGAAAAAACATAGAATACATGCTGTGTATTCTCTAACGATATCTTAGGCCATGTGGGCAGATACACAGGATGGGGAAATCTTTGTGAGAACACACCGTGTACCAGTTTAGCATGTTGTGTAGTCTGACCTAGGTACTCGGCCGTGTCACGAACAACACAGGTCAGTGTTACCCTTTCACAGAAACACCTTTTCCATCTGGAACACACCATTTAGTGTCATCCATGTGTTGAGCTGCGTCACTAACAACACGGGCCAGATAAGGCTTGTTTAGTACACGTCGTGTTTTCCTTGAACAAGTCATGTAGTCTTGTCTTAGGAGAGCTATGTGGCATAACATTGTAGAGGGACCCAGGTAGGGAAAGGGGATTCCGGTACACGACATGTGTTTTGGGGTGCTACACGACCAGTTGTGGCGAGAGTACACGCCCATGTGAATGACTTAAGGAAACACACTGTGTAGGGGAAATCCACACCGTGTAGTCACGTTTTAATTAACTTTAATGCTTTCGTTCTCTAGTTTTATTATTGTGACATCAGTCTTCAATCCTTGATATTCTTGATTCTAAGTGTGCGTTTGAACATGAAGAGTCATGCAACCTATAAATCCTCCGTTTGACTTCTAGTTGCAGGGAAATGATTAGATGCCTGATATGGCTGATCAAGGACTTCTTATAGATCTTCCTGTTGTCCCAGCCTTGGAACCAATAGTTATACCTATTTCAGGTGTTGATGCACAGTTTAGGGATAGATTTTTGAGGATTATACAGACCTTATAGGGTGCACCACTTTCTGTCTCAACTATGGCAGACTTGACTCGGGTTTTGTAATAGCATCATCCTCCCACCTTCTCAGGGGAAGGAGGACCTCAGGCTGTAGAGTCATGGATAGAAGCCATGATGACAATCTTTTAGCTTCTAAAAATGCCTCCAGAAAGGCATGTCAAGCTTGCTACTTACATGTTACAAGACTAATCCAAGTGGTGGTGGGACGTGATCTCACGGGTGGGATATCATTAGGTTATGGCATGGGAGGAGTTTTAGAATGTCTTTTATGACTACTTCTACCCGGAGACATTGAGGGCCGACTGAGCCTAGGAGTTAATGAGTCTGGAGCAGGGTACTCTTTTGGTTATAGAGTATTCCTCTCGTTTCCCCAAGCTTCAGTGCTTCACACCCCTCCTGATAGGAGATGGGTTGTTCTTGGAAAGGAAGATTGAGGATGGTATTAGACGGGAGATCTGATCGTAGGTGAATATCATCAGGTTGAATTCCATTGTTTCCATTGTCAACCAGGAAATGATTGCAGAGTGAAATCTAAGAGATTCTGGAGATGAGAGCCAGGGCGGTTTCGCTTCCAGAGTTAGTGCTCCACCAGCTGACAGCAGGAAGCACCATAGGGAGTCTACGGGTGGTGATCTGAGGCAGCGAGACACATATTCAAGTAGCCAGGGGGTGTACTACCAGTGTAGAAGGGCTGGGCATACATGGACGTAGTGCCAGAGAGACACAGTGGAGTGCCGATCATGTGGTAAGTTGGGCCACCTTTAGCTCTTCTGTTAGATCTTTTCACCAGAATCCAGTGACATGGGTTCTTCTATGACTCCTCATTCGGGAGCAGCACCACCAGTTTCTCACCAGTCAGGGAACATGAGTTCTTTTGGATCTTTAGGCTGAGGTGGAGGTCATGGCTGTGTTAGTCAGTCGCTGATCTTTCATTGACAGCAAAGTGGATCGTCTCAGAGTAGTCATGCATGGTCACATGGTCGTGGTATGGTCCATACTATTATAGTGGAGCAGACCTAGCAGGAGAAGGATCCCAGAAACTCTACAGTTTGAGGTACGATCATAGTAGCCTCAGTTTTATCGTCTGGTCTTTTTGGATACGGGGGATTCTCATAGATTTATCTCTGTTGCTGTTGTGAAGATCCTTGGGCTCTCCATTTTTTCCTCTGCTGATATCTTGATGTTAGACACACCGTTGGGGACTAGGAAAGATTGTGTACGCCAGTGTAAGGAGTTCCCTCTAGAGGTTGATATGTGTCACTCTCTATGGGACCACTATCCCCTAGAGATGATAGGCTATGATTTCATTCTCGGGATGGACTGGTTGGTCCCCTTCTAGGAAATCGTCGACTGTTATCGCCGTAGGGTGAGCTTCATATCACCATAGGGTGGATCTTTTCATCATAGAGGTGAGTGGGATGTCCAGGCGAGTAGAGCAGGATTCTAGAATCTTGGGCTAGGAGGAATTACAGCCCAGATATCTAGTCTATATCTGGATGACTAGAGGACTTCATAGTTAGACTTCCCCCCAGTGGTGGATCGTTTTAGGGACAACTTTTCAGAGGACCTTTCATGTTTTCCTCCGTAGCGTGAGGTAGATTTTTATATTGAGTTTATGCCAGGATTGGCATCGGTGTCCATTCCTCCTTATAGGATGCCCACACCTGACTTGTCGGAGCTAAAGATACAGTTAGAGGAGTTGCATGCAAAGGGTTTTATCTGACCCAGTACTTCTCCTTGGGGTTCGCCTGTACTGTTTATTAAGATGGAAAACGATACCCTTAGGATTTGTGTCGATTATCGGAAGACAAACCAGTTGACAGTTAAGAACCGATATCCTTTTCCTAGGATTGATGACCTCTTTGATCAGGTTCGAGGCGACCGAGTGTTCATGAATATTTACCTGATATCTGGTTATCATCAGTTTCATGTTAGACCACCAGATATAACTCTTACAACCTTTCGGAGCAGGTAAGGTCTATAAGAGTATACTGTTATTCCGTTCGGTCTCGCAAACGCGCAATCAATTTTCATGGCGCTGATGAAACAAGTGTTCCATCCATACTTGGATTATTTTGTAGTGGTCTTCGTGGATGATATCTTGGTGTAATCTCACACTCAACACAACCATACTACACATCTTTATATCATTTTGAGTATACTAAAGGAGCATTCGTTATAGGATTAGCTCTCAAAATGCCACTTTTGGTTGGACCAGATTCACTTTTTGGGTGATTTCATTTCAGAGATAGGTGTATCAGTAGACCTAGAGAATGTGAGAGTAGCCGAAGAACGTATTTGAGGTGCAGAGTTTTCTAGGGCTGTATGGATACTATAGGTGCCTCATACATGACTTTTCACGCGTAGCAGCACCGCTAACAGGTCTGACCAAGAAGGGTGCGAGGTTCTTATGGTCAGATTCTTGTGAGTCAGCCTTTCAGGAGCTGAAAGGGAGGTTTACTTCAACACTGATTCTAGTCTTGTGAGAGCTATTAATTAGCTATACCATTTAATATGATGCGTCAACTATCGGGCTGGGAGCTGTACTTATGCATGGATATGGAGTCGTTGCATATGGGTCTCGGTAGTTAAGGCCACATGAGAAGAATTACCCGACGCATGACATGCAGTTGGCCGCTGTTGTTCATGCCTTATTCTATTGTAGACATTATCTTGAGGGAGATCATTTTGTGGAATTCACCAACCAAAAGAGTCTCATGTAAATTTTCACTCAGCATAATATAAATTTGAGACAATGAAGGTGGGTTGAGTACCTACAGTCCTTTGACTTTGAGCTTGCCTATACGCCTGGGAAGGGAAACGTTGCAGCTGATGCATTGAGAAGGAGGACTCAGATATAGTTAGTTCGGGAATCCAGTGGTGAGTGGTAGCTTATGGATCTGTTCTCTGAGATGCATTTGGAGGTGCGAGACATATAGGGGCATAATTTTTTCTCTTCGGTAGATGTAACCTCTACCCTCATAAATCGAGTACGAATGAGGCAGCTATCAGATTATTAAGGCCTAGTCTTAAGAGAGAATGTGTCAGAAGAGGACCCGATTCGTAGATGGACCATAAGTGAGGATGAGTTCTATCATTTCTAGGGGTGCGTATGGGTGCCAATAGACATACGTGAAGAGTTGATGTGGGATTTTCATTCATCAGTTTGGACTGTTCATCCTGGTGTCACCAAGATGTATCGTGATCTAAAATTTCAGTATTGGTGGTCTGGTATGATGGGGGACATTGCTAGTTTCTTCATGAGGTGTTCCATTTGTCAGTAGGTGAAGGCGGAGCATCAGTGACCACCATGGCTTTTACAGCAGTTAACCATTCCCAAGTAGAAGTGGAATGATGTCGCGATGGACTTCGTTACCGGTTTACCGAGGTATCCTCGAGGGAATGACGTAGTTTGGGTTGTCATTGACAGACTCATGGAGGTTTCTCACTTATTTCCAATCAAGTAAACCTTCTATGTTGATGAGATGGGGTGGTTGCACATCCGATAGATTGTACGTTTTCATTGAGTTCCACACTCTATTGTTTCAGAAGTGATGCGGGTTTAACTTCTCAGCTTTGGAAGGGGATTTAGAAGGAATTGGGTACACAAGTACTTTTGAGTACAACATACCATCCACAGACTGATGGACCATCCGAGCATACGATTCAGGTGCTTGAGGACATGCTCTGAGCATGCATTCTAGACTTTGGGGGTTCTTGGGAGATTCATATACCTCTAGTGGATTTCTCCTACAAAAATAGTTTTTGAGAAACTATTCGGATGTAACCTTATGAGGATTTGTACGGTAGGCCATGCCGATCACCCTTTTGTTGGTTGGAGGTAGGAAAGACATCTTGGTTGGAACCTCGCCTTGTTCAGGAAACCACAGAGTAGATGGAGTTGATTCGGAAGAGGATGGCTACTGCACAGTCTCGACAGAAGTCATACGCTGATCAACAGAGATGACCTCTGGAGTTCAAGGTTGGGGATCTTGTTTTTCAATGTGTCACACTAAGGTTGGGGCACATGAGGATTAGGAGACATGGTAAGCTTTCACTGAGGTACGTCATACCATTTGAGGTGTTGTAGATAGTTGGGCCGGTTGCCTATCGGTTGTAGTTACATCAGAGGTACCAGGCTATGCACGATGTTTTTCAAGTTTCTCAGCTTCAACGATAATTTTCAGACCCGTCTCATGTCCTTCAACCAGATGAGGTTGAGCTAGATGTGGATGCATCGTTCGAGGAGAACCCTATACGGATTGTTTATAATAGTACAAAGGTTCTTTGTGGCCGGTCTGTTCCACTGGTATGGGTTCTATGGTTGCACGAGCGGGTACAAGATGAGACTTGGGAGAGGGAGGATGATGTACGAGCACAGTGGCCAGAGATGTTCGGGGTTTCTTCTTCTACATCACGCTAGGGAAATTTGGGGATGAATTTCTTTAAGGGGGGAAGTTTGTAAGAAACCAGATCTTTCTTTCAGGTATGTTTTTCCTTTTCTAGTCATTTTTGAGAAAAAGAATAAAATATGGAAATTTTCAAAGTACACACCATGTACTTTATGAGTACACGCTGTGTAATTCATTACCACAGGAGGTCGTGTGCTAGCCGTGTCATGGCCACACACACGGTCGTGTGGGGGTGATGTGGAGGCCACCTAAAGTGGTGTATGGAAAAGGTAAGTACATACCATGTACTTCAAGAGTACATGCTGTGTACTTTACTTTTTTTTCATTAAATGCACTGAGGTCGTGTATGACGGACAAAACTGACTTCTTCTAGGTCTGGTTCTTCTGAGAGCGAAAGTACGACCGCAGATCTTCGATGAACCCTTGAGGATCCATATGTCCTCTGAATCGAATACCGTCAGTTGCGTTGGAATCACATCGGTAAGTTCTCTCTTCTTGCTGGAGCCATGTTTCATGATTCCTCTTCTTTTCAAAGTTATCATGGGATGAACTTTTTAGAGGTTTTTGTAGATCTTAGACATTCTAAAGAAAGTCATGCTTTGAGGTTCAAATATATTGATCTTCTAACCCTGAGGTATGTGTTTTGTGCCTTTACATTAAAATTCATTGAATATTTTTGTGCAATTTCCACCAATACCCTTGAATGGGGTATTGTGTGTTTACCATTTCAGACCTATTTGTTTCCTAATTTTCTTATATTCTAGAGTAGAGGATACTAAATGTGAATAGGGTTAATTGTTATGCTTTAGAAATCTTTTCCATGCATGTTTTTCCTGTCTAGACTGTTGGGTCGAGTTTTCCCTTTTTGGCGGCTGTTTACTTTCCATGCCTAGTATTGTAGGATGGTATGACTGTAGTTCTAATGTGATGATATGACATAGAATGCAATCCAATTAGTTATTGATGTTTACTCTGGCCGTTACGTGCGCTATACTTTTTACTTATACAAGGCCGTGAGAACCTAGTGTAGTAGACCATAGGGAGAATGGACGTAAAGGAATCCTTAGAGAGTGTTTATTATTTTATGATGTGAGACCACAAGTGGAATTTATGTTGAGTGCTTCTTCAGAGTTCATGTAGTTCCTCGACATAGGCCACTGGGGGAATGAGACATTGAGTGCTTCCCCAGATCACCTTTAGTATGATACAAGATTATAGGTGGAATTGACGGTGAGTGACTCCCCAGGGAGTCTATACATTAGCTGAACTAGAGGGGTGCGACTATGTGTGCCTCCCAGAGGATTTCTAGTACTTGTTCGTTAAACAATATGGTCTAGGCTATGAGAACAACCCAGAGGATTACTTATTTGTTTCTACTTTCCTGAGTAGCTGATTACATTTTTAGGAATTGAATGCTTGGAACTGTAGATTGTTTACTATTATGTACTTTCCTGTTTACTATTTTCTATACTTTTACCACCATATATTCACTGACTATTTGTAACATATCTCATGGTGGTTTACTAGTTGGATTTAGTCTCACACCCTATTTAGGCCATGCTTTTGGGCCCAAATTTTTTATATTTCTATAGGTATAGATAAGGGAAAATTCCCTTATTCTTCAGGTACATGATTACATTGGAGCTGGAGAGCATGGGACTAAGCCAAGGCTTGCGATGATAAAGAGTTTCTCATATTTTTTCATTTTGTACTTTGGTTTAGTACCGTATTCAGCATTGTGACTTGTTTGGATGCTTTCTTAGACATATATGTATCATGAATATTTTATATATATTTATGCTCTAGTTTTTTCTTTATTAGTCTTCCGTTGTTTAGTGTTGTTGGATATTTACTACTTCCACTATTGTGCGTTGTTTACTTCTATTGTGTACTCTGCCAATGAAGGCATAGTTTTCCCACTATCACACCCAAGGCCCTCACTTCTAGTCAGCATCCTTTGGCATTCAAGGGAATGCGCTTGAGGCCATGTGACCAACCGGGTACGGGGTGCCTCTAGGTGGCTTCCAAAATCAGGATGTTAGAGAACACTAGTCAGAACCATTCATGAAACATCTTCTTGAGTATCCAGATGTGACAGAGTGAAAATCCCTATAAGGTTCCACTGCTCCTTAAATTCTATAAGAACATAAGATTTTACTTTCTTTCTAATAAAATCTTCAATAACATTTACATTTCCCAGGGAGTAGGTGATATCAAATTCAAATTTTATAAGGTATTCTACCCATCATTACAATTTGAGATTAAAATCCTTTTAAGAAAATATATAACTCAAACTCTTATAATCAAATAAAACAATGAACCTTTCTTTAAAAAGACAGTGCCACCAACATATAAGCATATTTATAACTACAACGAGCTCTAAATAATGATTGGGTTAATTATTGTCATGTGATTGAATATGATGAGATTAGTAAGCTACCACATGGTCATCCTGCATAAGAACGCATCCCAAACCATTAGTAAAAGCATTAAAAAATACCAAGTAAACTTTATTTGATAAAGGTAAGATTAGAATAGGAGACGATGTCATAATTTATTTCAGTTCATCAAAAGAAGACTGACACTTCACATCCCATGTAAATTTCACTGCTTTCCCAATATGATAAGTTAATGGTGATTATAATTTAGATAAATTTTTAAAAAATCTTTAGTTGTATCCAACAAGTCCAAGGAAGCTCCATATCTCAAAGACATTCTGTGGTTCCTTCCAAGACTAGAAAACATTCAACTACTCAAGATCAAATGACAAGCAATGTTCAAAAATATATTTCCCTAAGAACATCACTTCTTGAATCCAAAGAATAAATTTTGAATTCTTTTTATACAAATGAGGTATTCTCAAAAAATTATATAACCAAACTCAAATGGTCCTCGTGCTCACAATCATATTTCGAATAGACTAGAATATCATCCACGAACAATAACAAAAATGTTACATGATATTTATGGAATTTCCAATTCATCAAATCCATAAAAACCGCAGAAGTGTTAGTTAGACTAAAAGGAATCACAAGATATTTATAAGCACCATACCTTCTACCAAATTCCATCTTCATTATATAATTATCTCAAACACTAAGGTAATGATAACTTGACAGAAGATCAATATTTTAAAACAAATCTGTCACCTTTAACGTCAAATAATTCTTCCACATGAGAAATAACATATTTGTTCTTAATTTTTTCCAAATTCTACTTTCCATAGTCCATATAGAATCATGTGAACCATGTTATTTCTTATAATAGAGTATAGGGGATTCCCAACGTGAAATTATAGGGATAAGGAAAACTTTCTCTATCAAGTCATCCAACTGAATCTTCATAAATTTAAACTATGCTGGTGCCATAGGATAAAAAGATACTGTTAACGGCTGCATACCTAGCACTGGGTCAATCGCAAACTCTACCTCTCTCTATAGAGGATGACTGGATAATTAATATGGGAAAAAATAATAATAGTCTTAAACAATAATGGGAAGATAAAAAATAGAAGAAAAATTATCATAATAAATCGTGATTACAGAAAATACTCATGGGCTATGGGTGGGAAGGTCTTGTATAACCATACATTGAGTCCCACTCACCCATAAATACATGATATCTCCCATAACTATTTAGAAAAAAATACACCGGCGACAATAATCAACATCCGGTTGATGAGCCACAAGAAAATCCATACTAATGATGATGTCAAATAGATCCAGATCAAGAATGTGAAAACCCAAGACCAACTTTGTAAGAAATATCACTAAAAAACAAGAAGGTCACCCAAACCCCTGATATCTTCTATCACCAAGAGGTTTCACTAAATCCATTAAAAACATAATTTCCATTAGAAGTATAATATTTTCAAAAAAATGTGTAGACATAAATGATCGGGAGGAATTTGTTTGAAATAATCAAAATTATATAGAATATGATATAAGGATAGAACCTCTCACTATTATTGTACCTGAATCAACTTCAACTAGATAGTCATACACTACATGAATGTGTTTCACTCCTGGGGCCTTTGGATAGAGACCTATAGTCTTTGAAGATTCTGACTGTGCTGCAGTAGACTTTAGAGATGACGAACCCCAAACATGATGAGGCATAGTAATATCCTTCAAGCAGAACTATTAGTAACCACTAAGTCTATAAATGATGAATATATTTGAGGGGATATAACAAGAATGTATTGTGTGTCTGAGATTTCCACATTGATAGTGACGTAAAGGTACCTAGTTAGATGTAACAAATAGCGCAGGGGAGGCTCACTGCTGAGACCCTCCTCAACCACTTCTGTGATGATCATGTAACTTCCTCTTCTTCTCATGCAAACCACTGACACTACCACTAGATATAAGAGAAGGGGTGGGAAAAAAAATTCCCTCCATATCCATATATTCCATCATATCTTTGTATATTGTCTCCTCATAGGTAGAATGTTTTAACATAAATACATGTGATATGATATCCAGTCGTAAACCCTAAAGTTACTTCTGAGCCTTTAGCTGGTCATTCATCACCATGTTCGGTGATAAACAGACAAGATCAGTAAACTAATTAGTGTATGCCGAAATAGAATGGGATCCCTTGTGAAAAGAAAGTAATTCCATATACTTTTCCAACATTAGAGACTCTGGAAAAAACTATTGTAAGTAGATGGTTTTGAAACCCCTCTAATCCAAGTCCACATGTTTATCTTCCTAAACCATATATTCCCACAATTTTTTATTAGAACCCTTGACCCTGAACAATGCACAATTTTATATGATATTATTTGGTGTTTCAATAATTTTGAAGATCTGGTTGATCTTATCTAGCGAGTCATCCTCCCATTGAGGCTCATTTTACTTTAAAGGATAGTAGCTTCTTGTGCAAGAATTCCAATGATTGATATCTATCTTCTCTAGCTCTTAAGTGTACCTAAAAAACTATTTTCTGAAGTTGTGGTACATCTTGATCAACAACAAAAATTGACCGTATGATTGTATCAATGATATTATTATCTATTATTAGATTCCATTGGGGTGCATTAGCTGCACCCTCTTGAGGAACTCTGGGAAGATGTCTCAAAGGCATATTGCAACACACCGAAGCATAAAAATGATCCGATAATAGAACATATATTAGTTTAATCTAGAACTAGAGACACATAAGAAGAAACTAAGATTTAAAATGGAACCCAAAAATAGAGAATGATATCGCAAAATCCCATAGAAACCTGAGTCTCATCGTGACAAGAGATTACCATGAACTTATCATAGCATACCTCTCAAGTCCCGAAAATCATATCTCAAGTATAACATACATAACAATAAAATGAATCTTGATGAAAAACCTCCTTTGATATATTGTTGTAATGAATTGACCCAGGTTACCCTCAAACCTGGCACCTGACTTGATCCATCGCACACCCGATGTTAATTCCCGATCCCCACGGGCTAGGGACAAGCACCCAGGCATCAAACAAAAAACCAGATGGATTGATTTCACCCTTCTTGAACAAACACTTAGAATATATATACACAAATAGATGAGGAATAGTGTAAAGACAATATTTATAATCCATAACTGTAAGTGGGATAATAGAAATGATGAATATAAAAGTACCCCAGTACTCTTAGAGATAAGTCCAAATACAAAGGACAAATACCAACAGCAACTCCATGTGATGGTGTGTACAAACTCCCACCATCTCACCTCCTTCTACAAAACTCAGCTGACTCAAAACCCCTCCACCTCACTAAGATGAATTTCCTTTTCCTACATTAGAAGAAATACATCGGGATAAAAACCAACAAAGAGGTGCATAGGGTGTGAGATAACAAGCTCAATAGAATCTCATCGAAGAGTTCCATAATATATCACTATATAACAATTTATATATGATCAATTTTAAATAAAACATGGAATGATAAACATTAATTTTTTATAGAAAACATGGTAATCATTTCCCTTTTATGATAGTTCTAATACAAAATAAGGTATATCAATTTGAAATCATATTTTACATATCAACTTTCACAAGAATCAACATTCTTAATAATGATAAAATAGTACAAATCCAAGCAGTACAAATTAAATAACATGTATCAAAACCAAGGATTAATGTACGTTAGACAAGTAGACTACTCATACCATAATCAATCAAATGACCAATCTGGGTCCTAGAACACAAGCCTAAGAAGGATAGGAATAACCCATGAGTATCCCCCCACAACAAAGTCAATACTAGTCCCCTAGAACAATGTGACTATGAAACAGAGGAATTACCCATGAGAAAACAACCTGATAATCATAAAAAATGGTTGATGACTTCAAGAAAAACCGTCCACCTATGTAGCAAAGGTAATCAATGTTCTCATTTTCAAATTTCAATCTAATAATGTTAAAACCATTTCAAAACCATTTGAAAAATACATTTCAACACTTTGAAAATACCCTTTTTTCCAATTTTACAACGACCAGGGAAAAATATTTCAATAAAAACACTTTTCTACACACAAAAAATCATTATTTAATATTCCTTGTATAAATATATTTATAAAATAGGAATAATAAGGTACATCAACATAGTCTAGAGATTGAACCACCCACATTTAAACTTTAATCGCACATGCCCGCAATATGATCCATTAACAAATAACACAGTGATGTCAACAAATTTCCTAGAATCTAACCTGAATATCAATATTGATACAATTTAGAAAATAATGTGTCTCTGGAAAGAAGAAAACCCACATACCTCAAGAAAGAACACCCACCACACCACAATCAATAAAGGAACATCCTCTAGAATGGGATCACACAATGGATCTAGAAGAAGAAATGAAGAGACAACAATTTAGAACAATAGACCCTATAATGCAGCCTATAGGTGCCATCATGATTAATTGAAATGTAGAAGTGGAAATTTCCCTCCCTTAGAGTGGAATAATGAAACTGTAATGAATATCAATCACTTAATAGATCAACCGAGAAGGAATAATGTCCCCAAGAATCGCTGGAGAGGAACATTGGGTTAAGATAAAAAGAGATGTGGTAGCCAAATGGACACAAAAATTCCATACAACACCCTAAAATATTCCTTATTGAGAAATTACATGACGTATAACTCTTTTTCACATCATGAAATCCATGGTGTTTATGTATGCTGAAAAATATTTCACCTCATATTAAAATTAAGATATTTAAATGAATCGCGACATGAAACAAATCTGTACATTATGTAACCTTGCATAGTGAGATTCCCTTTCACTGCTTACACCCCACAACCATTACACATCATTTAAAAAAATTTACATGGTGATAAATCATATTACCTCTTATAGAAATCACCAATTAAAGCTAGGATACCAAAAAATATATTACTTCATGATTATAAGTATCCTCCCAATTCTTTCTCAGACATTTACAGACAATAAAAAAGGAAAACCACAATGAGGTTAAGGATATACCTGATAGGTCGGTAAGAAGATGTTATAGAAATTTTAATTTCAAAATTAATATTAATATTGGAAACATATTATTTCAAAATTTGGAAAACATAATTTTTTTTATAAGTGTTCAGAACATAATGAAACCACTTTTTAGAAAAATACTGTTTTTAAGCCCAAAACATAAAATATTCTCATATCATGCATAAGAAAATATCATATTTTTTATAAAACATATGATTGAGTATATAATATATATATTTCATTCAAATCAATCATCAATTTTGATAATTTTAATTTATTAAGACAAAAAACACAGTGCGCATATAAAAATAGTTTTTCCAGAAATCATTTCATTTACTTTTACATGATTTTTATCACCATTTATAATCAATTGATAACTGAATTGATTGTTTTACACATGTGTAAACCATATAATTTTCAAGATTTTTAACACATATTTATACATACCAATTAAATTGTTAGGTTATAATGATATAATATATTATAGTTTATTTTTACTTGGGGTTGTGTATATTATAATTTATCGAAGAAATATAATTTATTTAAAAATAAATATATCATAAATTATCTGGGTATTAAATTATTACATTTTTCAAAAAAAAATCAATCCCAAAATTTCTATAACACCGAATTATAAATAGATTTTTTTAGTTAATCATAGTTATTAGTTTCATATGTGTGATCTTCTATCTTATGATTTATCCAAAGTATCTTTATCATCCATGTTATCCAATTTTTAAAAGTGGTTCTCTAATGTAGAGAATATGGATATGATCATCACTATAAGACACATCATGTTCTAATTCTATTTATCCATAGATGAGAACATGCAGTGTTTATGGAATGTAATTCCTTAATAATGATATGTGGATCATTTCTTGTGCTTTAGAGAGACCTGGTGGAATTTCCAAATAATAAGCTACAACTCTGATTCATTCTAGGATTTAAAAAGCTTTGAATTACTGGGGGCTCAGATTAAATTTCATACTGAACCATATATCACCATTCTGCGAATATAATTTCATGAAAAAATGATGTAATATCCCCCTTCATCACATTGTCTTGAGAAAGAGGGAAGAAATTACTTTTCCATAAGTGACATTCTGAAGGAACCAAAGGATTACAATAAATTGTAAGCGATTAAATGAAAGTGGGGGATGATTTTAAATTTTAACTTACAAAAAACCAATAAAATCCCTTAAAATAACTACAAAATGATGCATGATAGAAATGTAATCCAACTCAAGGAGACATAATTGATATCAAAACCAAAAATTAATAATACTATAATGGAAGATTGCAACTGAGAAGTACAAAGAGGATGACTATAAAATCAATAGGACTTCAAGATAACTAAGACTATAAAGATCAAAAAATAACCATGATCCAACTTCACAAAATAACCCAAGTATCACATGGTAGTCCTAAAGTTGTGTGATACATTACCTTTTCACTTGTCTACATAAATAGTAGCTGAAAAAACACTAAAGGTCCAAAGCATGGGTTACTAATAAAACTACGTGGGTTTTCCCCAAATGACTTCACTACAATTTCCAAAAGTATAGAAAAAGTTAGAATAATTATATAAAATATTTTACCTAAAACATATTCTAGATAATGTATATCACCATATAAACAAGTCCCATAACTATACCATTTTCTCAAGATAACAAAAAGATCCAAGAAAATCCATTAAACATATTCTAAAACTATTTCACAAGTTTCCTATTTGGTATAACCATTATGTAACACATAACCACACATCCTACCATGTATGAAACCTATACCTCACTATACAAATAGCTTGTGATTCATCCTTTCACTAATCCATCACTTCGTGAAACAATTTGATTTGGGCACTTCACTCCCATATCTTCCCAACCTTTTGATGGGGGGACATCATGAACTTATCCATACCAATAAATATGAACACATTCCAAACAAACATTCCAAAACCAAGTGTGTTAAAAACCATTTTAATTAAAAACCATTTTTCTTCCACGATGAAAAACTAACCCATCATTTTAAAATCATCATTTTAAAATCATGTAATCAAATACACTTTCTAACCAAAACACCTAATATCCCAAACCGTTACTCAAGAGGGTTTCAAAAAAGAAATTAATACCAATTTCACAACCAAATTCATGAAAAAAAAATCAATTTCAAATCAATCATTGATTTTCAAAATAGAGGAGTCAAGTGTGAAGACCCCACCTTGGGTTTTATGATGAAAACAAAGAACAACATAAAAACAGAAACACAATTGGGTTAAATCTCCTTTAACCAACCATAGATATCTTCCCATATAATAAAAAAACCAAATATATTAATATTTTGCACAAAATATATTAGATATATCCTAAATGGTAATAGATATAAGAAAAACCACAAAGAACGACCACTTACTATGAGAATTCAACTTAAAATAACCAAGAGAAACCTCCATATCACATCCAAAACGACGGGGAGAGGTTTTATAACCATTAAGAGGGAAAACCCTAAAGTTAGAGAAGTTTTGGGGAAAAAAAGAATTAAAACTCAAATCTAACTATATCTACATTTTTGGATCTAGTTTTCTAACCACACATGGTTTTGTTGAATGATTAGTCAAATAGTGCGCTAGGCACTACCTCAAGGATGATCCATGCACAGTTGGCTCACACAGTTTCTAAAAAAATTTCTAGTCATGCCAAATCCCACTATCTCAATTTTCATAGTTATCCTAGGTTTCCGTATAGTTTTGAGAAATTGTACACCTCTCCCGTGCCTTCCCTTTAACCCCTATCTCATTGTTCATGGTTTTTTATTGGTGTTTTATAGTTTTCTGAAATTGTGCCCTAACCACACACCTGTATATAAGATCCAAATAACAACCACAAGTTCTCCAAACTCTCACAAACATAACCAATATACTATACATAAAAATAATAATGAAAGTGTTACTCACTTGAATCTGGTGGTGGTACATTATCCCCACCATTGTACTTTACATCCCTAAAATGTATAAAACCATCATTGCCTTGAAAGAGTTTTGTCTATTTATCTTTCATTTCGTTCTCCCTTTCCCAAGGCTCTTCCAGAATTTGATAAATTTTCCACAAAAATCACACTAGACCAATGCTTTTTTCCACACTGGAAGTTATATTTTTTATCCACTACCCACATTAATATATGTTCCAATGGCGAATATGGCACTAGTTCAACATGATCCAATCGAATCAAATAATAAGGATCAGGCATATACTTCTTTAACTAAGATACATGAAACACATTATAAACCACACTTAATTGTGGGGGAAATGCCAAGCGATATGCCACCTCACCAACCCATTCCAGTATCTCAAAGGGTATATGTATCAAATAAAATGCTTTTACTTCTTAAAAAAAATATTTCCATTCATGGGAGTGATCCTAAAGAACATATGGTCACTCACCATGAATGAAAATGGCTAGCGATGATGATATTTATACTATTTTTAATGACAATGATCTATCTCTATCTGTTTTCGGATTAATAGAATCTTCTATGCTATTTATTGGTCATAGATCAGAACAACCAGTGAAGTATCCCCTATTTCCACCCAACAAAGTACAGAACAAAATGGTCTCCCATACAATGAATTAAATAGAGCCATTTGTATTGAGGACTGATTAATGTCTTTATATGAGAACTACTCTAATGGAATTTTATTTTTCCATGAGACACCAAAATATATTACAAAATCCTAAAACATGTCTTCCAATATTCGTATCCTCCCCTCTGATTCTCTATATGTATGAGGATGATACACAGTGCTCATAGTCAACTAATTCTGAAGGACTATCTATAAGGAGTTACCGAAACAAGATGTAAACCTCATATCTCTGTATGACATGATTGAAACTAGTATTCCATATCTCTTTATCACTTCTTGGATATAAATTTTTTAAAACTCATCTAATATATGAGTTTCATGAATAGGGATGAAATGAGCATACTCTATAAGCCGATCTAAAATCAACCATATGACATAGTGTTTCTAAACAATTCTTGGGAGGCATGTTACAAAATCAATATCTATCTGCTCCCACTTCTAAATGAGAATTGATAAAGGTTGAAACATACCTACTGGTTGCTGATGGTCTGCCTTAACTTGACTAGAAGTTACACATCTCAAAATAAACCCAACAACCTTCCTTTTCAAGACACTCCACCAGAAATATTGTTTCAAATCCTTATAAATTTTTTGTATTCTAGGATGAAAACCCCATCTAGAATGGTGGTAATCATGAAGAATTTTCTCCTAACAATCCATAGGTATGACTAAATAATTTATGAACCAAAATTTTTAACTCGCATCGAATCTATAACCCTCAATGGTCACCCCACCATTGAATTTTGACCTCATAGATATAAATTTTGAATTGGATGATTGTTACCCCTTAACCATATTTACCAAATTAGGAACCAAAGTAACTATAAAAAAACCAAATCATCACCTTGGTCTTCAAATTCCATGTTCATGTCTTCTATCACTAACATAAACTACCACACATCTAAAGCCTCTTTTTCCATATGAGCATATGAATTTATTCTTAATGTATCTCCAAGAAAGTTTCCTTTTCCCAGTGTATACATCATGTCAAAGTTGAAAAGTTTAAGATAATACTTACATCTTCTTTGTCTCATGTTCAAATCCTTATGCAAGAAAATATGATTCATGCTCTTACGATTCGTGAACATAGTAAATTTATCACCAACAATATAGTGACACAAAGTCTTAAAATCATTGAATATAACATCTAACTCCAAATCATGTGTTGGGTAGTTTATCTCATGAACTCATAAATGCATTGAACTATAAGAAACCACATAATCTACCTACATGAGAACAAATCCGAACCCTGATCCTAAAGAATCACAATACACAACGTACCCTTTTCCTGATTCTGGAAAAATCATGATTTCTACTGATGTAAGGAAACACTTATCTCTTGAGAAGACAAAAATAATTATTCATTCCATTTTAATGGAACATTCTTATTTGTAAAATCTATCAAAGACAATTCTAGTCATAAAAAATCATGCAAAAACCATCGATAATAACTAGCCAATCCAAGAAAACTGTGTCTCCTAAAGATGTTATTCGATGGTGGCAAATATATCACATCCTAAATATTTTATAGATCAATAAACACAATTATTTTATAGATTACATGGAATAGGAAATGTACCTCTTATATTAAAAAATCACTATTTGATAATTTTTCATACATATGATAATCCCTTAAGATTCCAAAAACAGTTGCAATGTGTTTCCCATGCTTATCCCTTGTCCTTGAATACACCAGTATGTCATAAAAAACACCATCATGAAAGAATCCAGATATCTATGAAAAATAAAATTCATTAATTTCATAAATACTATTAGTGAATTTGTAAGCTCAAAATTCATTACCACATATTAATAATGGCTATATATTTTCATGAAAGCAGTCTTTGGAATATACTTCTTCGGAACCCGTAGTTGGTGTTATCGTACTCACAATTCAATCTTGGAGAACCACTTATATCCCTTCAATTGATTGAATAGATAAAAAACTGCATGGAAATGGATACATATTCTTAATTGTAAATTGTTTAAGCTTACTAAAATCCACACATAGGTGTATATTTCTATCCGCTTTTTTGACAAACTAGACCGGTGCTTGCCAAAGAAATGTTCTCAACTAGATGAACCATTTTTCTTCTGGATATTCCAAATACACCTTTGGTTCCCTTAATTTAGTTGGTTCTACCTGATAATATGGAAGTTGGATCGAACTGGTCCTCAAAAGGTGATCAATCATAAACTCTACTTCTCACATAGGCTGAAACATATAGAAATTTCCACCAAACACATCTGGAAGCTGATCCACCATTATTGGAAAACTATTCATCTCGATCTCATACATTGTTGTGAATGAAAATATTGTCAACTAATAAGAGATCATTCCAACTTATAGTATTATCAAAATAATTGAAGACACCTTTATATTTTTATATCCTAGAAAGAGATGCTCAACAATATCTTTAATTCTAAAACTGACATTTCTGGTATATCAATATATGTGATCCTTTAATTTTTTCAACCAAGAAATACCTTATATAAAAAATATAATTATCAAGTAAATATAAATCCCATTTTAGTTTGGATTTATTAAGGGTTATAGAACATGCTATACACACAAAGGAACGACATTCACTTTGAGAAAGTTGAGTTTGACGATTTATCATAGAAGGCATCATATCAACTTTTAAACATATAAAATCAACAACATAAGAAGAAAAAAGGAATAAGATGCACCAGCATCAAAAAATACTTTCATAAGTGTATATTTAAAAAAATAGCGCCTCCCAACATATATGGTTGAGACTGATCATCCAAAATAAACTATTCAGCATAATATAATTGATTTATCGCAACTCTTTTCTCCTCATTGCCCTGTTGAGATTGTAGTTTCTGAGGAGTCATTGTATTCCTGGAATCACCATGGTTAGATATATTTTTTATGAAAATATTTATTCTTCTTCCCTCATCCCGTTGAATCATTTGAGGAATATTACACTAGATAAGTGTCTTGAACACCTAGCATTGGAGCACTGAGACAATAGCACTAGAGATTTCCCATTTGATTTTAGTTGTGGAATCCTCTAGGTTTTTCCATATTCTCCCACTTTATGTGGTAAAAAAATGACATTGGAAACATCCTCTTTTTCTCTTAGGTCATAGAGGAAGGTTTATTCATCGAGTAATTTGATATTGATTCATGCACCAACCTTGAAAATAGGTTTTACACTTATTGTTCCTCCCATCATTAGTGTTCACAAAATTTATGCTGGGTATCAAAAAACATCCTCCTCCCATAGAACATGATTTTTATTGCTTAGCCACTGTTTCTATATTGACCATGTCTATATAATCCGTAATATAGATCACAAAAATCATTGATCAAATCTCTTATCTATACCCCGATTCATAGATACATGCCTTCATGGATGAACTATCAGCAACTTTGGGAGAGAAGCAAACTAAATTCATGAATTTAGTTTTATAATCCATAATAGAAATATTTTACTTCTTCTTGATAAAACGTCCATCATTTTTTGAATCATGAATGTATGAGGAATGAATTTTTGGTTGAACAATTCCTCAAAATCCTCCCATGCAAGGTAATATTCTAATTTAGAATGAACAGATAAATCCTACTGTTGGTGTGAAAGATCTTCTAGCATGTTATTCACTAGCTTTAATTTCATCTTCGCGGGTGTTCCAATGAAATCAATGTTACGATTCATCTTATTCAGCCACACCACCACATTTTATAGTTCCGATTAAACATGAAATATAAGTTGATTCTACTTCTGGTATTGTATGGAGTAGTCCACTTTCCCTAGATACTCCCTCTTATTCCCACTATACACTACTTGAAAGGCTTGAATAATACTCTGAACCAGCTTTTGGATCACATGTTACTCAAGTGCAACATCATTTTCAAAAGATTCCCCCTACTGTTTTCTATTATGCCTACTAGGTTTCATTTTCTTGAAATACATGAATCATTACGAGTATTACTATTTATTAACTAAATTATTAACAATTTAAAATTATTCTACAAGATATTATCACAACAACAAATTAAAAAATCACCCATTTTTGAAAAACAAATCTCTCTGAACATTTGAAAATTAGATTATTTTAAAAATATTTCAATATTGATCCTTTCAAAATATCACATTTGAAAACAATTTCTACATTTTTTAAAAAGAAACTTGTTTCACTAATTCATTACTTTAAATGAAATATGAAATCATAGTGGGAAGTCATTTCTCTAATGCCTCTCATGCTTGTCTCATTGGCTAAACACATGACAATGAGATTTAAAATACTATAAGTGTATCTAAAACAGTTATGTATCCAACATCATGACAACATGAAGTTCAGTATAATATGTTTAGATACATCTACTTATGATCTACATTTCATGTCCTAACAAACCCAGTCCTTTATACCAACTTGAGAGAAGGAATGGACATGGATGAATTTTTACTATGAGAACATAACAACTAATGAACACTTATTTCTCAAGGGATAAAGAAGATGATACCACTTTTAAAATCTCCCTTCTTCTCATTGGATTGAAAAGGTAGGAGAATGCAACTTGGTCTTAAGTGACATTCTCAAGGTGCCAAAGGCTGAAAATAAAATTCATGGGATTGAATGAAAATGGGTAACATTTTTTCTATTTGAAAATAAATTACCCAACCAAACAAACCTTAAAAAAATAATTACTAAACTATTCATGATAAAAATGTAAGAAAACTCAAGGAGACACCGTTTCTATCAAAAAAAACATTAGCAATACCACATCAAATGACTATAATACCAAAGTAGACAATGGAAGACTATAAAACCAACAAGTCACAAAGAAAACTATAACTCTGATGCTCCAACAATATCCATTCTCCAAATCCACCAACCATTCCATGTATAATGTAGTAGTTCTAAATATGTTTGATACTTTACCTTTTCCCATGTCTCAATAAACATCATCTGTAATAGCACCAAAGTATAAAGCAGGGGTGAGTATGAAAACTCAGTATGTTTTCCCCAAATGACTTCCCAAATCACACCACTAGGTTAGAACAAGTTATCACATTAATTTAAAAAAGTATATATATATATATAAATCTAAATATTTTATATTAAAATATAAAATAGTGCCATATGAAAACAATTTTCTCAATATAACAACATGTTCTAAGGAAAGAAACCGAACATATTCTAAAACCATTTCACAAGTACAATTTTTGGCATAACCCATTTCAATCTACATAATGACATATACAACAATGTATGATACTTGGACCTCCCTATACTCACATGTGGTGATTAATCCTTTCGCTAAGTTGTCACATAGTAATCCACTTTGATAGGGGTACTTCACACCCATATATGTCTCAACCATTCTATGGGGGTACTTCACAACATTATCCATCCCCATGAATATGAATACATAAAAAAACATGCCAAACCCATGAAAAAACCCATGTTTTTTCAAACCCATTTTGATAAAAAAACATTTTTTTATTAAAAAAAACTTTTTACATGCAACAAAACCCAAAAAAACATTTTAAAATTATGTTACCAAAAAAAATTTCCAACCAAAAAACCTCATTTTCAAATTTCCCAAAAATTCACTCAACAGGGTTTTAAAAAAGTAATTCATATAAATTTCACAACCAACATCAACAGAAACAATCAATTTTAAATAAATCCTTCATGTTCTAAATAGAGGAGTCAAGAGTAAAGCCACCTACCTCGGTTTTCTTGATGGAAGGGAAGAAACAAATGAAAACACAAATGAAACCAGGTTAAATATCAATAAACCTACCTTATATCTCTTCACAAGTTATAAAAAATCCAAATATATTAATATTTGGAATAAGATATCATAGATATACCCAAAACATACATAGATCTATGAAATTGAGAGGGATAGAGAAGAAGATCTAAGAAAACCCACCAAAAACAACCTAGAACAATCATTTATCATGAGAATATATCTTTCAATCAATAAGAAAATCCTTCATATTACTTCAGAAAATGATGGGTAGAGGTTCTAAAACCATTGAGAGGGATGTTCCCAAGTTAGTTTTATTTTTTGGGGAAAACAAGGCATTAAAATACAAAGCCGACCTGGAACCACTTTTTTAGGATCTAGTTTTCTAACCTTGCATGGAATAGTTTAATGAATTTTCAAATAGCATGATAACTGTGTGCTAGAAACTTCCTCAAAGATGAAACTCTCATGTTTTCTAAACCATGAACCATCCATGCCAAATACCACTATCTCAAGTTGCATGATTTTCCTATTCTTCTGCATGGTTTGGGAAAATTATGCACCGACTGTGATCCTTCCCTTTATCCTATGTATCATTGTTCACTATTTCATGTAGGTGTTTCACAAGTTTTCTAAACCATTAACCATGTGTTAACCTATGGAAAATCCCCAAATAATTCAATAATTTCTCTAAAATTAACCAAAAATCACCCATAATATAAAAACCCTACTATTTATTACACACTTAAACATGATTTATTACATCAACATGAACTTATGGAAACTATGAGTATTGAGAGGTCTAGTTTATTTAGAATTCAGGAACATTACATAAAAACATATAACAAAAAATACACATCTTTATTGAAAACTTATTTTACATGACCTCACACATTCCTTCGTACATAGTAATCCATGAGATAACCTTAGGACATGAATAAGAAAAGGGTAAGATATAAAGGCCATTAAAGGAGTAAAAAAGTCATAAAATGAAGAATATAGTACATGTTGGGAAATAGTCATATCAACGGAGCATAAGAGAAACATGAACATAAAGGCCTGATATAGCATGATTATAATAACATGGAAATGTTGGAACAAAACTTAACTTGATATTATCATGAGTCATATATCATTACACATAAATCATGAGTAAAAATTCATTGTACTTGAATTATAATGAGAAAAAACTCATTGAAATTGATGTATCATGATACTAATCATTACCCAATTCATTGATGTGCTATCAGGGTGCACCCTTATTAATCATTTCATTTCATGCATAAGTGCACCACATGGATCATACAATATGGATTAATTTAGCATAAACATTTATTTGACGATATAGAAATGTGTAATTAATACATGAAACTATATAATCAATATGTAAATGAAAATAAAGGTGAATACCCTTGGTAGAGAAATGGTCATGGTATTCATTACACGATGACTTTATCTTGGAAAATCATGGTGCAATTTCGACAGCATAACGACATGACATAAGAATTCATGAAAAAGGTTAATGAGAGAGAAAGGGGTGTCTCATCATATCTAAATGAAATTTAAATTAAGGTGGTCATATAGATACATTTCCAAACATATGTACTGGAATTTAGATTTATAAAATAAATGAATTGCTTGAATGTAAATGAGGAGAGAGAAATCAATTACGGAATTTCAAAATGGTAATGGGAGTACATGGGAGGAATTAATGAGAGATAAATAGGTCTCTAATCATTTAAAAAATAGTATGTCAGTATGGGGGTGGTGAGAAATCATACCCCACCATTTTTAATTGAAAGTAAAAGGTCATAACAACATAAATAAACTTGGACAAAAATGAGAAAAGAAGAAATCTCTTACATGGAAGTGTGATCCCAAAGACATGGGAGAGGCTTGGGAGAGGCATATTGGGAGTTTGGGGTGCCTTGAGAGGATTATAGATAGAGGAGGATAGAGTTTGGTCAAGATCCAAAGTATTTTAGTTAAGAGTAAGTGGGAGATTTGGTGGCTTTATATAGGAAACTAGATGGAATTCAATATTATTTAGGTTTTGGACACCACACATTAAAAAAATAAAAACCACAAGCAATACCATGGTTTCTGCACATGGTTTTTTTACAAAGTGGAGTGGAAAACATTATTTTCTATGTCCAATGACCTAACCTTTTAAAATATTAGGCTTTCTTATGAGGAGGTGAGTCACACACTCAAGGAAATCAATTTAAAGAATTAAAATGTTTTATAAGTCATGGAGGGTCCACTAATGATTTTTAAAACAATTCAAAGAATCCAAAAATTAGATTATACTAATGGTAAAACATATATTGTTTGAAAATATCATTTATAGTATTTTATTACATAACTATTGGGTCATTATGATGTCCTAAGACACATTATATAATTAAATGGTATTTAATTTTTACCCAAAAATTCGATTCTCCAGAAAATTATGAAAAATTCACCGTTAGATAATTTTGACATCCTAATTCTAAAAATAATACTAATTTTATCTAAATTATTTTTTAAATATGTGATTTTTTTACTTTAAAAAAAAGGACATTTCTCGAAAATTCACGGGTTTTGAAAAAAACGGCTTTGAAACCATAATAAAAATCACAATTGTATTCATAAAAATCATAAGGTAATTAATATTTAATAGAAATTAATTTAGTAACAATATTTTTTAAATATATTATATAATTATAAAATCCATTAATTAAAAAATAGATTTATTAATTTAATATTAACTAAAAATACTATTTGTTCTTTAAAACCCATTTATAATGTAACAATAATAAAATGAATGTATATTATTTATTATATAAAAAAAATAAAGCACATAATCATAGTACTAGGGTCTTGTTACACTACCCCTTATAAAACTCTCATAATACCTAAGGGTAATGTGTGCACTGATGATATAATTTTTGGGTGGCTCAGATAACATTGCTCGGGTGGTAATATCTATCAACTCCCACTTCTCCTGTAGGCTGTTCCGTTCAAGCTTAAAGTGTTGATGCTCAGATTTTGATTGGTCAAGAGTGAAGCACAATGACACGACCTCCTTTCCAAGATCTAACAAATGGGCTTCGTACGGAGTAATTCTACTAGATGAGGCCATTGCTTCCTTTGTCTGAGTAAATTGGATTTGTTAAAGACCTATATTTATACTAATCACGTGATCACTGCTCAATGGATATATTAGCAACGGTAACAATTCTTAACAGAATTTTAAAATCCAAAATCATAAAAACAAATAAGTTAAAATTTTATATATCCATTTGACTTTATAATACATTAAATTAGATCAAGAAGAATTTTCATTAATAAAAGTTTGGGTCTTTAAAATCATCCCCCCTTAAGAATTTTCTCCCTCAGAATTTCCTTTTACCACAATAAAATAGATGAGGGTAACTCTACTTCATCACTTCATCCTATTCCAACATTGCTTCTTCAGACTAGTGGTTTTCCACAACAAAATCATGAGGGGCATTGTCTTATTTCGTATAAATTTTTTCCTACAGTCTATGATCTTCACTTGATTCTATTCATAGGAGAGGTACTTTTACAATGGTACCACCTTTGGATTGAGCACATGTGATGGGTCAGGTACGTACGTCCTCAAGAGTGATATATAGAATATATCATCTACTTGAGATAGGTTCAGTGGGAGTTCTAGTCAATAAGCCAGTGCTACAATGGGATCAAGGATCTCAAAAGGGCCAATGTACCTTGGAATAATATTCCCCTTATTCATAAATCTCTTAAATCTCTTCCATGGTGATATTTGGGGGAACACCATGTCTCTGAAATCAAACCCTAAGTCTCATCGATGATTATCACCATAGCTCTTTTTTCGACATTGAGCATCTTTAATGTGATGCTGGAGGGTCTTAACCTTATCCACCATTTATTCGACCAATTCTAGACCTATGAGTTTTTACTACCCAATGTTATCCCAGCATGTTGGTGATCTTCACATCTTCCCATAAAGCGAGTCATAAGGATCTATTTGGATGATTCGTTGGAAACTATTGTTGTAAGAGAACTCAACTAGAGGAAGATGTTGATCCCATACTCCTTTGAAGCCTATTGAGAATTATCTCAACATGTACTCAAGTGATTGGATAGTCTGCTCAGATTGGCTATTAGTGTGAGGATGATAAGACATACTGATGTTTAGCTCAGTATCCAGAGAATGTTGAAGAATATTCCAATACCTAGAGGTGAATCTTGGATCTCAATCAGATAAAATTGATAGTGGTAGTCCATGTAGCCTTACCACTTCTTTGATATATATATGTGATAGTTGATCCAATGATAAATTCTCTTGAATTGAAATGAAGTGTGAAATCTTTTTAATATGATCCATAACAACCCAGATAACATTGTTTCCTTTAGATGTCTTCAGATGTCCAGTGAAAAATTCCATGGTGATTTTTCCCATTTCCATGCTGGTATGGGTAATGGTTGCATCATCTCATTAGACTTATACCCATCAGCCATGACTGGCTAACATACCAGGAACTTTTTTATATACTCAGTGATCTCTTTATTCAAGTTATCCCACCAATAATTCTCTTAGAGATCTTGATACATCTTTCTGTTTCGTGGGAGAGTGGAGAAATTTGAACTATGTTCATTATCGAAAAGTTCATTCTTTAACTCTTGGATTTAACGGAACACATAGTCTTTTACCATATCTCACAATTCCTTATTCATTAATATTGATCTCTAAGGATATACCTTTTTTTATAGTTTCCACTTTCTTCTGAATTCCCATATCATCCTTTTGAGAATCCTTTAACCTTTCGAGAAGATATGGTTGAACAATAATTTGTGAAAGGATTGATGATGTTCCTTATTTATGATTCACATGTCTATATTCATCAAATCTACAAAGATTGGATCCTTTTCAATTATCATCCATGATAGAAATTATGGGTCTTTTCTACTTAGAAAATCTTCTTCCTTGTTTGCTTTCCCAAGGTGGTAATGGATTGAGCTGTCATAGTCTTCGATAAGCTCCTGCCATCTTCGTTGTCGCATGTTCAACACTTTTTGTGTGAATATATAATTGAGGATTTTGTGGTCAGTATATATTTCATACTTCTTCCCAAAGAGGTAATGTCATCAAATTTCTAATAGAAGATTACTACAGCCAACTCTAGATAATGTGTTGGATAGTTTTGCTCATGAACATTCAATTTCCATGAAGCATAAGCAATGTCTTAGTTAGTTTTCATCAACACACAGCCCATTCCCTTCATCAATGCAGCACTAAATACCATAATTTTTTTTCCACTTGTGGGTAGTGTGAAAACGAGGGCAGTGATAATAATATTTTCCAACTCCTTGAAGTTCTCTTCGCATTCATCATTCCAAGAAATATTTACCCCATTCCAAGTTATATTGGTAAAAGAGTTGGACAATTGTGAGAATTTTTTCACAAATCCACTATAATATCAAGATGACCCTAGGAAGATACGAATATCCATCATCGATGTTGGCATTGGACATCCCTAAATTACATATTTTTGGAGGGATCCATAGATATCCCATTACATGTGGTGATATGTCCCAAGAATGAGACCTCCTTCAACCAAAACTCACACTTGATGTACATTTTACAGAGCTTCTCCTTTCGCAAGGTCACTAGTTCAATGCTTAGATTATCCTCACAATCCTCAATGGTTTTAGATTATATTATAATATCATCTATAAATACAAATTTTTTTTGAGGTTATCTCTAAACACACTATTCATCAAGTCCATGAAGATTACTGGAGCGTTAGTGAGTCTGAAAGGCATTACTATGAATTCATTGTACCAGTATCTTGTACGAAAAGTAGTCTTCGGGATATACTCCTTCTTCACCCTTACATGGTAATACCATGACTGCAAATCCACCTTGGAGAGGTATTGTGATCCATGTAGCTGATCAAACTAGTCATCAATTCAGGGCAGAGGATACTTGTTCATTATCAAGATTTTGTTGAGCTCACGATAATCCATGCAAATACTCATTGAACCATCCTTATTTTTGACCAAGAGGACTGGTGAACCTCATGGTAAAGCACTTGGGCATATAAACCCTTTATCTAGATTCTCCTTTAGTTGTTTCTTCGACTCCTCAATATCCACAATAGCCATTCTATATATATTATTAGATATTTTAAATTCCCTAGGTATAAGATCAATTGATAATTGAACATCTTTTAGAAGGGGAAGACCATGAAATTCCTTGAGAAATACATCAACAAATTCCCTCCCCATAGGCATGTATTCAAGAATGGTTTCTTCCTTATACTTAATCATTTGATTCAGATACGTGTTCTCATAGGGCATTAATATCGACACATGAAATGATGGTGCTCATGAAGATTCATCCTCCTCTATGAACTTTTATAGAATCAGGGGTTGATTAACCATATCGAGAGTGATTTCCCTCTCATGTAAATTTATGTTTTCTCCATATAAATAAATCCAATCCAAGCCACGAATTTCATAAAATTACAAGAAAGGGAGTATGGAGTGTTTTCGAGGTAATTTCAATTAACGAAGTATGACCAAGGAGGAGTTATATTTATGGGATGAAATGTTTTCTCTATTTTCCATTCTCATCGACATCTTTAATTCCATGATTTTGGTGGTGTTGGGATTGTTCTAGTAATCTTTTGGTATATAGAAGAATGTGTAGAACTAGAATAAAAAACTATTTTTACTATTCTTTAATGAATAAATGGAGTACTTGTCACTACATCATTGTCAGGGTTAATTTAGGCAATAGTGATAGAAAATACTCACCCTTGGAACCATGGAGGTTGTTGGTTACCTTTAAAAACCCTTGGCTTGGGGAACTGGTTTGAAAAGTACCAAGTTTATTTGCATTTGAAGAAATGAACAATGCATTGAAGGTCGAATGGAGTGTTCCTCTCCTTTGTCGCAGCTGTAGGGTTTTCTTGTCGACAGTTAATAGCCATGTTCCTTTCTCTTCCACCCCTAAAGTCATTCCTCATCCCATTAAGGAAATTTTTAGGGTGATTCCTTCTGTACCTTTAGAAAGTGTGGTGCTGGATTTTTAAAAAGAATTGGGTTTATCCATTGGACCACTAGAATTGTATTCTACCTCATGCTTCTTATCCCCATGATAAACATGAGATTCTCCGATCTCCATTTCAGATTTGAGGGCACATTGGAAAATTTCATCATATCTCTCGAAGTCATGGATCACTAAGAATTTCCGTAGGCTAGGTTTTATCCCACAAACGAAGTGGTCAACCTTGAATTAGGTTGTAACGACAAAAATGGAGGCATATCATGAAATCCTTGTGAATTTTTTCTTGCATGATCAAATTGATTCATCATCTTTTTTCTTGAGGGAAATGAAGTCACTTTCCATATTAAGTTAGAGGGTGCATTGAAAATATTTGTTGAAAACATTTTTTGGAAATCCTTCCATTAAAACTTTTCAATATCCTCCTCATCCTTCTTATTTTTGATCAATTTCCATCATTGATCATCTTCACCCTCTATATGATAAGAAAACAAAATTACCTTCTCCTATTCAGAACATTGAAGGATGGAGAATATATTTTCAAAGGAGTTCATCCATTGTTTGATGACAGAGGGATCAGACGATCCATTACAAATAGGAGGCCTTTGTATCATGAAGCTATCAATTGCGACTTGTTATTTTTGGGGGGGGGGGTTAACTTTTCGCTTGAACCATGTTTCTATTGAAAACATGAGTTAACTGAGAGAGTATTGTGCAATGTTTGTGATTCCCCCTCCCATCAGATTGAGCATCTCATTGGAAGAGTCATCACATTGATCTTTTCATCGATTAATAGCTCGATTCCTCCTATTACAAGAAATTGGTTGGAATAAAAGGAAATTAATGAGTAACACATAAAGGGTAATCCAGAGACAAAAATGGATTAATTATAAATTACTTTTATTTAATTAACTTATGAATTTATAGGATTCAATATATGTTATCCATGATCTACATCCCACCATATATTCTTAGGGGCATTTTTTCATTCCCTTATTAATGGTTCTTACTAATCCTAAGAATTTACCACAACATATCCCCTGGGAGTGACGTAGGTAAGAGTGTAGAAAGGCCTATTGTCGTTCACCAGTTCCTGCTCTAGTCTAGCTCAAAGCGGTGTTTTTAGGTTTTACCCCTTGATACATCTATGCAAGAGCTGCCTCTACCTGATCGTATCCAAAGAGGGATGTATTTTCTTGATAAAGAACTTAATAAATATTGACCAAAATATAGGGATGTTTTTATTATACATAGTCTTATCCCTAAGTCTTTTACTTGGGTATTCTAATCTTAATCCGAAAAATAACCAAACCTATCCTCTGGTAAAAATTATAAAAACCCTTATCTTTATTAGACACTTAAACATGATTTATTAATTAAAATTCCACTTAAGGATTCTATGATGATCAATAGGTCTAGTTTATTGGTAAATTAAGAACATTACATAACAACTCAGAACATAAAATTCACATCTTTATTGAAAACTGATTTTACATGACCGCACACATTCCTTCTTACTTAGCATTGCATGACATAACCGAGGACATGAATAAGAAAAGTGTGAAATATAAAGCCCGGTAAGGGAGTAAAAAAGGAATGAAATGAAGAATAAAGTACACATTAGGAAATATTTATATCAATGGATCATAAGAGAAAGTTGAACACAATGTCATGATATAGTATGATTATTATAAATGGGAAATATGGAAACAACACTTAACTTGATATTAGCATGAGCCAAATCTCATTGCACATGGAGGATGAGTAAACCCTCATTGCACTTAAATTAGTATGAGTAAACCATCATTTCTCTTGACTTATCATGATACTAATCATTACCCAATTCATTAAGCACTATCAGGGAACACCCTTCTTATTCATTTCATTTCATGCATAAGTGCTCCACATGGATAATACAACATTGATACATCAAAAATAATAATTTATTATGTGATAAATTATTGTGTAATTAATACATGAAACTCTATAATAAATAATTACATGTGAACAAAGGTGAATAACCTTGATAGAGAAATGGGCATAGTATTCACTACACAATGATTATGGCTTGGAAAATCATGGTGCAATTTCCGCAGCATAACGACAAGACATAAGAATTCATAAAAAAAGTTGATCAGAGGGAAAGTGATGTATCATCATATGTACCTGAGATGGACAGTAAGGGGGTCATATATATACATGTAACAACATATTTAATAAAATTTATATTCATAAAACAAAATAATTTCTGGAATGTAAATAAGGGGGGAGAAATACCTTCCAGAATTTCTGCATGGTAACAGATGTACATGAGAGGAATTAATGAGCGAGAAAGATGTATCTCATGATTAAAAAATATGGATAGAGGTTATGGGGGAGGATAAAAATAATACCCCAACATTTTTAATTGAATTTAAAATGGAATAATAATATAAAGAAATTTGGACAAAACTGAGAAAGGAAGAGATCCCTTAATTGAAGTGTGATCCCAAAGGCTTGGGAGAGGATTGATAAAGGATTATTGGGAGCTTGAGAGGACTTGGGAGGATTCTAGAGAGAGGAGGGTAGAGTTTGGTCTAGCTTCAAATTATTTTAGTGAAGAGGAAGTGAGATCTTGGGTGGGTTTATATAGGAAAAGGGAGGGAATTATTTATTATTTAGGTTTTGGACACCACACATTAAACTAATCAAAACCACAAACCATCCAAGGGGTTTTGCACATTTTTTCTGCCAAAGCGGATTTGAAAACATTATTTTATAAGTCCAAGGGACTAACTTCTTAATATGTTAGGCTTTCTTATGAGGTGGTGGGTCACACTCTCCAGGAAATAAATTTAAAAAGTTAAAATGTTTTATATGTATTTGGGGTCCACTAAAGCATTGTAAAATAAATAAAACAAACCTAAAATAACATTATATAAATGATAAAACATATATTTTATGAAAAAATAATTTATAGTGTTTTATTACATCACATTGGGTCATTATTATGTCATAAATCACATTATATAATTATATGGTATTTAATTTTTACCCAAAAACTCTACTGTCTTAGAAAATTATGAAAAATTCGCTGATGGATAATTTCGACTTCCTGATTCCAAAAAAAATATTCATTTTCTTTAAATAAATTTCTAAACATGTTATTTTTTTACTTTTAAAACAAAATTGACATTTATCTAAAATAATGGGTTTCAACCAAAAATGCTTTCAAATGTTAAAAAAAAATCTCAATTGTATTCATAAAAATAATATGATCATTTATATTTAATAAAAAATATTTTAGTAAAAATATTTTATTAAAATAATATTTAATTCAAAAATACATTAATTCATTAAAATTGATTTATTAATTAAATATTAAATAAAAATACTATTTTTTGATTTATAAACTATTTACAATGTAACAATAATAAAATTAATGTATATTCATTATTTTATAAAAAATAAGTCACATAATCATATTAATTGGGTCTTGTTATATAACCTTTTATAAAACCTTCATAATACCTAAGGGTATGGTGTGCAATGGTGACACACTCTTGGGGTGGCTTAGATAACATTACTCGAGTGGTAATCTTTATCAACTTCCACTACTCCCACAAGTAGTTTCGTTTGAGCCTGACGTGTTGAAGCTCAACTTGGGCTTAGTCATGAGTGAATCCAAATGACGCCACCTACTTTCTGAGCATTGACAAATGGGATTCGTATGGAGAAATTCTGTTATATTAGTCCATTTCTTACTTTTTCTGAGTAAATTGGATTTTTTAATGCCATATATTTATACTAATCATGTGATCATTGTTCAATAGCTATATTAGAAATAGTAATAATTATTAACAATATTTTGAAATCCAAAATCATAAAACCAACGAAGTGAATATGTTATATAACCACTTTACATAATAATACATTTAATTAGATCAAAATAAATTTTCATTAACAAAAGTTTTGATTGTTACACATATACATTACATTGTTAAAAATAATAAATAAAGGGTTACTTACTTAAAACTAAGGGTGATATATGTGATCTCCCACATGAAATTCTAAATCATTGGTTCAGTTATCAAAAAATTGTTTGTCCCTACTTTGAGATGATTTATATGTTTTTGAATAGTATTTAACTTTTCTATTTCCTCTTCATCATGTTCTTTTCCTACATGATTCCTTTCAAGATTATTATCCCAACAAGTTGGAGTACAACATTTATTTCAATATAAATCTTCATTAGCACCATTTGAATAATTAAATGGAAGATATTATTATAGGAGAACACCAACAAAGGTAAATAATGATCCAATATACCTTAAAGTACACTATATCATGACATCAACATGTATACTTATGTTTAAATAGTCCTTGATGGCCATCCTTCAGTTTGAGAGTGATAAGTGGTGCACAACTGAAGCTCACAATCAAGAACATAAAGAAGATATTTCTAGAATTTCGATGTAAATCATGGGTCATGATCAGACAAAATTTAAAGAGGTGTGTGATGATGTATTATAACATCTTTCATATAGATTCATTCAATGATCCCCAAAGGTAAATATTATCTTATAGAGAAGAAATTTACATATTTAGTGAATTGATCAATAATAACCCATATTATATCATTCTTTCTATGAGTATTTGGTAATCCAATGACAAAATATATAGTAATGTAAACCCATTCACACATATGAATATGTATAAGATACATGAATCCTCTTGGATGTTGCCTCTCAACATTCACTTATTTGGAAAAAAACATCTTAACACGTAATATGAAATTTCTCACATCATATTATCCCAAAATAATTATTCCTTAAGATCATTATACATCTTGGTGTAGCCAGGGTTTATAGAGAAGTTTGATCATTGAACATCATCCAACAATTCTATATTCATATCAGGAATAGATGGAACACATAGTTTTTTTTTTCAAATTTTATAACTCTATCTTCAAAAATTTTATTTTCCAATTTTACAATATTGAGATCATTAATTTTCAATTGAAAATTAGCATGAGCTGTTTGAGAAATGTTTTACTTTTCCAAAAAATATTTTATGGAATTAATTTGAAAAATGGATAATGTCTCCCCTTTCTTAATAATTATCACATTCATATTTATTATATCCCTGAACATATGATCCAATAAAATCCTCATTATGGTCAGAAATCTATGATTTTTATACTCAATGCATCTACAACCTTATTTTTCTTCC
This sequence comes from Viscum album, assembly GCA_963277665.1. Classification (NCBI taxonomy): domain Eukaryota; kingdom Viridiplantae; phylum Streptophyta; class Magnoliopsida; order Santalales; family Viscaceae; genus Viscum; species Viscum album. The sequence goes on along the minus strand of OY728150.1, from coordinate 2,052,393,054 downwards.
ATGGGTGGTTGTGTATTTATCATATATATTCATTGACTAGATTGAGCCATCAACATGGAATTTTTATGAGATATTTTAATAAAAATATATATTTTAAACTCTTATGATTAAAATATATCTCACACATTTCACCATAAAGATTGTAAAGACCCGAAAATTTCATGGAAATTTTTTTCTTAAATACTTTGGAATTTTACGATTCTGCGGTTTCTAACGGCGCCTGATTTCGAGGCCCGGTGTGCCTGGAATGAATTTCTAAAGTTTTGTTCGGGTACTTTCATTAAACGTACATGTGGTTTTTTTCTATCTTCTATACCAGTGCTCAGAATTGCATTCTGAGGGCACCAATGAACTCGTAGCGCATGTGTTCACTTAAGGAGACTTTTACCACAGTTGCGTTTATACGGGAGGAGAAGTTAATTTTTGGGGATTCGTAACAAAAAAAGAAAATTGTTTTATTGTAAAATTTCATTTAAGAGGGTGATATTTCCACCAAAGGGAAGTTAGGGTGGGGCCAACACCACACATAACCACCCATGAGAGGATATTTGTGAGGTGGGGCCTACACGATCCCTAACCCTTAAACTCCCCATTAACTCCCATTTATTTATTTTGACAACTCTCCTCTTTAATTGTGACCTTCCATCTCCTTCTCACTCCCATACATCTTTGCAAACAATTTTTAATTAATGAATTGAACTCTACAATTAATTAATTAATGTGTTTGAATTTTGAAATTTATGTGTGAATAAAATAACATCCTTAGGTATTATTTTTGTTTGGCACTCGTTGTGTTGGGAGAACTTTGGGAAAGCTCTGGAAGAATAGAAGAATAGTATTATTCTCTCGATGAAGAACATCTCCGGCGAAGAACGCAAAGAACTTCTCCGATGACGCTTCCCCTTTGGACACACCCCGATGTCTACGGAATCGACGTCCGTATTCTGCGACGCCCGACCTCTGTGATGCTCCTCTTCCACGGCTCGTCGACGTGAAACGTACATGAAATCGAGGTAGGGGGTTTGATATAATTTTAAGTGAATGAAATTATATTCCATCCTTGGTTAATTCTTGTATTGTATTTGGCCAATTAATATAGCCTAACACGGAGGTCACGGGCCAGACGAACATGGCCCGAAGACCCTCCGATGGTTCTTGAATATTTTGGCGGCGGCCACGTGGAGGAAACCGCGACCTGCAACCAGGCTACTTGGCAGACAAACCGAACTGGCCAGCCGTAGCCGGCCGGGCTGGGGAACTGCAGCCCTCGCATAGCGGGCCGCTTCTGCGGAGAACCGGCCTGCTGCCTTTCGGTCAGGTTGATGGAGGCCGCGGAACCCGTAGGTGCCGCACGGGAGTACAGCGGCACACCCATGTGGGTTTCTTGCGCCTGGAAGTTTGGTCGGCTTTGGCCGGACGGACAGGTGGGTGGCGCCGCTCGGTGTCGCCGTTTCGGAAATCCGGGGGTGGCGCCCCCCGGTCCGCTCGACCAGCTGGCCGAGCCGCGCCCAGCCGTGTCGGGCCGCACTAGCCCAACCACGCCACGCCGGGCCGGGCTGCGCCCCACCAGGCCGGGCCGACCCCTTACCCGGGTCAGACCCGCCAGGCCCGGATGGGCCGGGCCATTTTCACTCAAATGCGAATAACTTCTTGACCGTGCATCTGATCGACGCACTGTATACGGCACTGGGACCCTTACGACGAGGCGTTAATTTTTGCGATACTCTAGGTGAGTTTTGGATAACTTTGGAAAATGGCCGGGTTTGGAATGAGCGTAATTCCAACTAGGCCCCTGGAACAGAAAAACCAGTAAATCTTAGACTGGGTGTCAGATTGAGGCGCCATCTGTCACATTTGGTTCATTTTGATGAGACAGAACATTGAGATAAATAAACTCTGGACATAGTGACAGTTGATGTATCGACCCCCTTATCTTGAGGAGCGGACCCTCCTGGAATCGTGCATGCTGTGGGCGGGAACCCTAGAGCTGGCTGCGACTACGTCGACTAGTGTACTGGAATCCTCCGTGGGTTCAATAGTGACGACTACTGTACTGGAATCCTCTGTGGGTTCTATAGTGATGACTACCGTATTGTAATCCTCCGTGGGTTCGACGACGGTGACTACTGTACTTGTATCTTGTGTGGGTCTGGGAGTATTTACCTCTATACTTGTATCCTGTGTGGGTCTGACAGAGTAGCTGGTCTTGTATCCTGTGTGGGTCCAACAGCTTAACTGGTCTTGTATCCTGTGTGGGTCTAATAGCATAGATGAATCAGTGACTACATTTTATCATCTATATCGCTATATGAAAGATGTAATCCCGTGTTAGCTAATTAATGTCTTTCAATCATTATCATTGATGTGATTGACTTCTTTCTTATGTGGACTGGGTTGTGCTTGGGCTCGAGAGTTGGAGCCAAACTGTGATTGATAAATTAGGTATATGTATTGGCATATACCAACGTAGGGTTGGTTGATACTTCATGGTTGTATCTTTCTTCTGTAGTTTATCCTTTGTGGATTATGAGAGACCTTTGGGGGTCTTGGAGTCCCTACTGAGTATCTTTATAATCACCCCTACATGGGATATGCTCGCACCTCGTTGTGTTGGAAGCAGATGACGAACAACGTTGACGGAGGCAGAGAGCGAGCTAGGACCGGTCGGTACCCGTACGTAGACCACACGGCGAGATGGTACACAGAGAAGACTGATAGGTGTGGAGTGCTATGGTGGAAATCTGTACCTACCCTTCCGGTAGGATACTCGATGGAAATTCCAGGAGCTGCCCTTCTTAGCTATTTTCCCTTTTTTCAGGTGTACTTGCTTTCCATTGTTCCTGTATTTTACTGTAGGGCTTGTATTTCCAGCCCCTTTACTTTCACCACTACTTTTTGTATACAATTTTCACTTAGTTATTACTTCATGTTGCGTACTCTGTTGTGTTTCTTTACTTTCATAAAGGCAATGCCTTCCCAGCATAGGGATTTACGCCTTTGGTGATATTCGCCAGCCCCTGGCATATGGATGGCGGGCTTGGGGTAGTCATGACACGGGCCCCGAGGACGGGTCTTGACAAATTGGTATCAGAGGTAATATATGTGCCTACTCCACCCTTTATGCAGTAACTATAGAAATATGTGCGAGTCATTCTTTTATTGCCGCTGCCGTTGTTCGGAGCTCGGAGATTCCGACAGAGCCGTTGGCTCAACCCTTATGGCTAGAGACTCCTACGGGAGCAGATTCGACGATTACACACTAGTACCGGTAGTGTGATCTTACTCTAGGAGGCGAGACCTTCGACTAGGATCTTCTTGTAGCAACATCGAGGCCTTACGACATCATCTTGGGTATGGACAGGTTATCTACAGTCAATGCTCAGATTTACTATATTAGGCGAAAAGTGCGGTGTGTCCACATGGATGGGACCGGGTTTACCTTCATCGGTGAGAATGGAGCCTTTCCAGTGTAGGATGGACTTATGCAGAGGAGAGGGAATCGATCGTGCATCAGTTGTCTAGTATCATTCTCAGAGTAGTTGATATGCAGAGTCCGAGTTTTCCTTTTGTGGTGGATCAGTATGCAGATGTTTTTCATGAAGACGTTCCATGACTACCTCCTCACAGAGATGTAGACTTATACATTGATCTGTACCCCAGGACATCACCAGTATCTACTCCAGCATATTGGATGTCTCCCTCCGAGATTCATGAGCTGTGGGTACAGCTAGATGACTTGCAGGAAAAAAGATTTATACAGCCCAGGGTTTCACCCTAGGCACCTCCAATTTTATTCACCAAGAATGAAGACGGGAGCTTGCGACTGTGTGTCAACTACCGTTGCCTAAATCAGGTGACCGTGAAGAACATGTACCCACTTTGGAGGATTGAAGACCTCTTTGATCATCTCAAGGGAGCACGATGGTTCTCTAATATAGACCTCTGGTCAGGCTATCACCACCTCAGAGTTCAAGACGAGGATGTGTAGAAAACGGCCTTCAGGTGTTGGTATGGACACTAAGAGTTTATGGTTATGCCTTTTGTCATAACCAACGATCCCACAGTGTTCATGATTCTCATGAACAAGATCTTCCAGCCTTACTTCAATAGATTTTTCACTGTCTTCATCGACAACATACTGATTTTCTCAACTACTGAGGAGAAGTAAACCTACCATTTTTGAGTAGTACTTGACACACTCTGAGAGCACCAGATTTATGGTAAGCTCTCGAAGTGCCAGTTCTAGATTCGAGAGGTTCACTTCTTGGGACACGTTATCTCAGAGGCTGGGGTAGCAGTGGATCCAGTGAAGATCTAGGAAGATATTTCTTGGGAGCCACCCAGGAGTGTGACAGAGGTGTAGTGTTTTCTATGTCTAGATTGTTATTATCGGAGATTTGTGCCAAAATTCTCAAGAGTTTCAGCACCGCTTTCAGCATTGACGAAGAAGGGGGAACCCTTCGCGTGGTCAGATAGATTCCAGTAGAGCTTTCAGGAGATGAGGCATAGGCTGACCAGTGTGCCCATCTTGAGGCTACTGAAAGAGGGAGTTGGGTATGTAGTTTACTACGACATATCAGGGACTGGACTCGGGTGTGTCTTGATATAGGAGCGAGTGATGATCACATACGGTTCATGGATGTTGAGGCAACATGAGAAGAATTATGCTACCCATGACCTGGAGTTAGCAGCTGTAGTTTTCACCTTGATTATGTGGCAGCACTATCTGATGGGAAAGCACTTTACAGTCTATTCTGACCACCAGAGTCTCAGGTACATCTTCTCACCAAAGGACCTGAACCTGAGGCAATGACGTTGGCTAGAGGTCCTCAAGGACTTTGACATTGAGATAGTCTAAACTCTTGGGAAGGGGAACATTGTAGCAGATTCTCTCACCAAGAGAACAGACATTCAGCTACTGGGAGAGGTGATGGAGTAGCTTTCTGCTTTGTAGATATCCTTTGTGGATAGAGATGGAGCAGCCTTTCTTCAGTATCTCATAGACACTCAACCGTTTCTTCAATGAGTCAGAGTGTCACAACGTGGGGACATTGACTGTGAGACGCGACATGCTCAGATATCCGTAGGGTAGGCACCTAATGAATTTTCTAAAGGAGGGGAGCACATCATCCTATTCAAGGGGTGTACCATGGTACTAGTTGCGCTACATGAGGAGGTACTGAGGGAGTTCCACAATTCCCCTCTAGTGTTACATCTACGAGTGGCGAAGATGTATCAGGACCTCAGACGACATCACTGTTAGCTGGGTATGAAGAAGGCTGTAGCAGAGTTTGTCTCATGATGCCTCACTTTTCAGTAAGTTAAGGTGGAGCACAAGGTACCAACAGGCTTGGTACATCCCTTAGAGGTCCCAGAGTGGAATTGGGATGAGATATCCATGTATTTTGTGATGGGGCTTCCACATACATCTAGAGGAAATGACTCTATCTGGGTGATCGTCGACTGACTCACCAAGTCGTCCCACTTCCTACCGATCAGATATCAGGGCTCAGTAGAGATATTGGGACACCATTACATACAAGAGATCGTATGTCTTCATGGTGTGCCATCAACGATCGTCTCCGATCAAGATGCTCATTTCACTTCCCGGTTATGGAAGGGGTTGCAGGAGGCTTTTGGCACGCAGCTTCATTTGAGAACTTCCTTCTATCCTTAGATGGACGGCCAGACTGAGAGGACCATTCAGACTCTCGAGGACATACTTCGTGCATGTGTCCTTGACTTTTGTCGCAGCTGGGAGGATCAATTACCCTTGGTGGAGTTTGAATACAACAAAAACTACCACTCCACCATCGGGATGACACCTTACGAGGCACTGTACGACCAACCTTGAAGATCATCTCTGTGCTGGACTGACCCATGGAAGTCATCACTTGTAGGACCAGAGATGGTTCAGGCAACGATAGAGAAGGTGAAAATAATCCCGGAGTAGATGAAGACTACACAGAGCAGACAGAAGTCATATGCCGATAGGAGACAGAGACCACTGGGGTTCAAGGATGGAGACCACATTTTTCTATGGGTCTCACCACAATGAGGTCTACCGAGAGTTGGCTGGGGCAGAAAGTTATCTTCATGCTTTATTGGGCCATTCCATGTCCTAAACAGAATAGGCGAGGTGGATTACCGCTGGGCCCTTCCACATAAATTGCACCGGGTGAATGATGTCTTCCACGTATCTCAGCTGAGGACATATGTGCACGACCTGACCCACATCATCAATCATGGGGAGTTGGACATCGATGACAGGGCGACCTTCACGGAGGTCCCGGTGGAGAGTGAGGATCAATAGGAGAGGGTCCTACGTGGATAGTCAATTCCTCTGCTGCGCATTCATTGGCAGCACAAGAACCTCTAAAAGAGCCCATGGGAGTAGGAGGCTCAGATACGTGCTCAGTACCCCCATTTGTTACCCTAGTGTTTGTTGTAGCTTTACACGGATGTAAATACCTATGGTGTGGGTAATTTAAAGACCAGTAAATTTCAAGAATTTTTTTTTCTTAAATACTTTGAAATTTTAATAGTTCTCGGTTTCTGACGGCACCTGATTCTGAGGCCCGGTGTGCCCGAAATCAATTTCTGAAGTTTTGTTCAGGTACGTTTAGTAAACATACGTGCATGTTTTTTTATCTTTTAAACCAGTGCTCGAAATTGAAATCTGAGGGCACCGATGAACTTGGAACATTGGTATTCACTTAAGAAGACCATTACCATAGTTGCGTTTGTACGGGAGGAGAAGTTAATTTTTGGGGATTCATAGAAAAATAAATAAAATAGTTTTATTGTGCAATTTTATTTAAGAGGTGGTTATTTCCACCAAAGGGAAGTTGGGGTTTGGACCACACCCCACATAACCACCCATGAGAGGATATTTGTGAGGTGGGGCCGACATGATCCCTAACCCTTCAACTCCCCATTAACTCCCCTTTATTTATTTTGAAAACTCCCCTCTTTAATTATGACTTTTCATATTCTTCTCACTCCCATAAATTTTTTCCAACACTTCTTAATTAATGAGTTGAACTCTAAAACACATTAATTAAAATGTTTGAATTTTGAAATTCATGTGTGAATAAAATAATAGCCTTAGCTATTATTTTTTGGCATTCGTTGTGTTGGGAGAACTTTGGGAAAGCTCTGGAGAAAAAGAAGAATAGTGTTATTCTCTCGACGAAGAACATCCCCAGAGTATAACGTGAAGAAGTTATCTGATGACGCTTCCACTTTGGATGCACCCCGATGTCAACGGAATCGATTTCCGTATTCTGCGATGCCCGACCTCCGCGACGCTCCTCCTCAACGGCTCATCGACGTGCAATGTACTTGAAATCGAGGTAGGGGGTTTGATATAATTTTAAGTGAATGATATTATATTCCGTTCTTGGTGAATTCTTGTATTGTCTTCGGCCAATTTATATCGCCTAACACGGATGGGGCGGGTTGAACGAACACGGCCCGACGACCCTCAGATGGTTCATGAATATTTTAGAAGTGGAAATGGGAGGTGGTGGCGACCGCAGGAAGCGGAGAACGGAGGCAGTGACGAATGGAGTTGGCGGCCACGCACTAGCCGCATGGCGGAAATATCATCCTGCAACCGGGCCGCTCGGCAGACAAACCGAACCGGCCGGCCGTAACCGGCCGGGCAGGAGTACCGCGAATCCTCTAAGGCGATGTGCTGCGGAGAACTGCGGCCCGCGCACTGCGGGCCGCATCGGCAGTGAACAGACTGGTTGCCTGTCGGCCATGCTGATGGAGGCTGCGACACCTGTAGGGGCCGTACAGGAGAACCGCGTCCTACCTCTGCTGGCCGCTCGCGAGGGGAATACTGGCTGGATTTGGCTGTCCGGACAGGAGGGCGGCGCTGCCGTTTTAAAAAACCAGGGGCCGCGCCCCCCGGTCTGCTTGGCCAGCAGACCAGGCCGGGCAGCACCGCACCAGGCTGGGCCGCACCTCCCAGGCAGGGCGGACCCCTTAGCCAGGTCGGACCTTTTGGGCTTGGACGGGCCGACCCACCAGCCCTCCGGGCATGACGGGCCGGGCTCATTTTTCTCAAATGCGAATAACTTCTTGACCGTGCGTCCGATCGACACACCGTCTATGGAACTGGGACCCTTACGACGAGGTGGTCCTTTTGTGATAATCTAAGTGATTATTGGATAACATTGGAAAATGGCCGGGTTTGGAATGAGCATAATTCAAACCAGGCCCCTGTAACAGAAAAGCCAATAACTCTCAAACCGGGCATCCGATTGAAGTGCAATCTGTCGCGTTTGGTTCCTTTTGATGAGACAGGACTTCGGGATACATCAACATTGGAATTTGTGACATTTTATGTATCGACCCCCTTTTCTTGAGGAGTGGACCCTCTTGGAATCGAGTGTGCTATGTGCGGGAACCCTAGAGCTGACTACGACTACATCCACTACTGTACTAGAATCCTCCGTGGGTTCAACAACGACGAATACAATATTGGAATCCTCCGTGGATTCGATAGTGATGACTACCATACTGTAATCCTCTATGGGTTTTATGATGTTGACTACTGTACTTGTATCTTGTGCGGGTCCGACAGTATTAACCTCTGTACTTGTATCATGTGTGGGTCTGACAAAGTAGCTGGTCCAGTATCCTGTGTGGGTCTGACAAATTAGCTGGTATTGTATCATGTGTGGGTTTGGTAACTTAGATGAATCAGTGACTACATATGATTATCTCAATCTCTATACAAATTATTTTAACCTGTGTGAGTTGAGTTTTGTCTTTCAATCATTTTCATCGATGTGATTGACTTCTTTTCCTGTGTGGACAGGGTTGGGCTTGGGATCGAGAGTTGGACCCGAACTGTGATTTATAACATAGGTATATTTATGGAAATATACCTAAGTAGGGTTGGTTGATACTTCATGGTTGTATCTTTCTTTTGTGGTTTATGCTTTGTAGATTCTGAGAGACCATCGGGGGTCTTTGGGTCCCTACTGAGTATATTTATACTCACCCCTACATAGGCTATGCCCACACCCCTTTGTGTTGGATGCAGAAGTCTAACAACGTTCACAGACGCAGAGAGCAAGCCAAAACCGGTCGGTTCCCAAAGGTGGACCACAAGACGAGACAGTTCGTGGAGGAGACTGATAGACATGGAGTCCTGAGGTGGACATCTGTACCTACACTTCTGGTAGGATACTCGGCGGACAGTCCTGGAGCTGCCCTTATTAGATGTTGTCCCTTTTTCAGTTGTCCTTGCTTTCAATTGTTTCTGTACTTTACAGTTGGGCTTGTATTTCAGGCCCCTTTACTTTCATCACTAATTTTTGTATACAGTTTTCACTTAGTGTTTACTTCCTGTTGCGTACTCTGTTGTGTTTCTTTACTTTCATAAAGGAAATTCCTTCCCAGCATAAAGATTTAATCCTTTGGTGCTAGTCGCCAGCCCTTGGCCAATGGAAGGCGGGTTTGGGGTAGTCACGACACGAGCCCCACGGATGGGTCATGACAGTGTTAATGTGTCCCAGTATTCGAGGAAATGATTAGGGCTGCTAACTCAAAATCCTTAGTTGAATATTTTTTTCATGAATCTTTAAATGCCTTGGTTCATAAAAAATATTTTTTTTAATTATGAATAAGTAAACAACCACGTCCCTTATTCGATGAATAATTATATATAAAAAATTTATCATTTCCTACTGGTAGAGTCGAAATCAAATCATTGTCCAGTATTTTATTCAATTACTAAAAATATTCTTCACATTACTTTGTCTATGAGAATATACCATTTTTGAGTAATCTTGGTTAATGGTTTATCCAATTAGGAATTTTTTTTGAGAAATTGATGATCGTAACCTGCCAAACCAATGAAAATATATACCAAAGCTAATTTGGTTGGGGTAGGATATTAATAGATACCTTTCTATTATTAGGATCCATTAATATACAATAATTTGAGGCGGTATGGAAAATAAAATAAAATTTATGAACCCATAATTCATACTTTCTAAATTTATGATATAAATATTTTCTTATTGGTGTCTTAAGAATAATCTTCAATTGATTATCATGGTCCTTATAGCTCTTAGAGTAAACCAATATATCATTAATAAATACCAAAATTTATTTTAACATATTCCATGAATACTCTATTCATGATATCTATGAATACATAGGGTGTATTAGTCAATCCAAATAACTATACGGTAAAATCATAATGTCTATACCTCTATAAAAACATTTTCATTGGAATATATTCTTTATTTAATCACAAATTATGATACCTATAATGAAGTTCAATTTTTAAAAAATATTGAGATCATTGAAGATGGTTGAATCTATCATCAATGTGATTTAGAAGATACTTGTTCATTATCACAATAGCACTAAATTCCCTATAATCAATTCACAACCTCATTGATCAATAATTGTTCTTTAAAAAACTTACAGGGTCTCCCTACATAAAAATAAAAGGTCATATATATCACTTATCACACAAATCCGATTATTGTTTCTTCATCTCCAGTAATTCCACAATGTCTATTCTATAGTGAGTCTTTGATATTGGTATTGTATCAAAAATTAACTCACTATAAAAATAAACATCATACTATAGTGTATGACAAACTTATTTATTTTAAAACGCATAAATGTATTCTTATAAAATACGAACATACTCATTTTAAAGATTAACTTTTCCATTTGAGGATTATATATGCTTTTATTCACCATAAATATAACTTAAAAGATCTACTGGAGGTAGATCTAGACATGACTCATCTAATGAATTATCCCCTCTAACAATAAGGAATTACACATCTTCATGATGAATGATAATTTATTTATCTCTGTAAATCATTTTTAATCATATTTTTAAATCCAATTCATACCAATGATTATATCAAAATCAGAAATAGGTATAATTATGAAGATAATAAATAGGGCACATTTATGTGTATTAATGGGAATTGACTGACAAACCCATGTTGCGTTGAGACTTCCTCAAAGAGAATTTATAGATAAATCCCTTATTAAGGTTATAGGGAATTATATAATTTTCATCGATACAGTAGAGGATATAAATGACTGTAAATATTCATAATTAATTTAATCATTAGAAAAATTTGAGATTATTATTAAATTACACTCCACCAAATCATTAGGAAATTAAACCATATATGTTGTGATCACACAATATTGTCCTTTCTCCCTTATCCATTTATGAAAAATATTCCCATTACACCATGGGAAATCATTTTCAAATTTCCCCATATACTTATAGTTGAAGCATTTAACATTAGAAGCTTCTTTCTTTCCCTTGAAATCATGATCCTAGTGTAATTTCTCTTAATACTTGTAGAATACTCAAATTCCTAGAAATCATGTTCCATGGTGTTTCTTTAAAAATTTATTACATTTTTATATTCCACCCTTACCTTCTTCCCCTATTAAGTATCTCCTTTTTTGATGTACTCAACCTCCATTTTCATTTCTTTCTTTCTATGGAATTCTTATGGCTTCAATAATTATTTGGTTTTCCTAATTGCAACTGATACTCTATAATCATATAATAAAAATGTTTGGGATACTAGTTTCCATAAATATATTCAATTAAGACAATAAAATAATTGGTCAATCTATCTTTTTATATTACATACATAGTTTGTAGAATAAATTTATGAAATTTTAATGTTTTCTTTTTAATTATTAATATTTTTCTTTTTCTTTTGTCTTAGAATTAAGAATATTCTCTCCATATCCACTTGTTGCTCCAGAGGAAAATACTTTTCAAGAAAAGTTACCTTGAAATCCTTCTATTATATGCTTGTTATTTCCTCCTCATTAATATTTTTTTGGATCAATTAACACTATTGATCATTATCCCATGAGAGATGATAAACTGATAGGAAAACCTTCACCCTTTAACTACTTCATGAAGTGAGAAATATATTCTATAAGAAACTTATCCATTTCCTATCTACAAAATGATTTAAATTCATATAAAATTAAGGAAGTAACTGATACATGAATCAGAGTAACATTATTACACCAAATTTTTTATTAGTATGATAATTCAAATAAGAGAAGTTATTGGTCATAACCAGATTCAGTTGCTGCAATATAGTTATAATTTGTTCATCTCCAACTATACATACAACTATTGATTTATTATCATACTTAGGAGTGAAATACATATATGGATTATGTTCATTGATGGGATTCCCATTCTATCATATATGTTCTATTTCTAAACTAAGACAAAAATTAATTTAGATAATAACATTATGAAACGTAATGTTTAATCCAAAAACTAGTGAAACACTTAACATAAATAAAAAATTTATGCATAGCTAATATGATAATAAAAAACATGGTTTCTTTGAAAATGTTTTCAAATTGTGATTTTTTAATCCTTCATAATCATTTTTAAATAAAATGTGAATTAACTCCAGAATATCCACCATGAGAATCAAAATAGATGTGTAGAAAGAGATTTTTTCATGATCTAGGTGATGATCAAGATGATGCCCAACATTAATTTTTTCAGAGTTACTACTCATAGGAATAAATATTCCATAGTTTCATCCACATGCAGTACCTAGGAATGGTTTTATTAGTGGTAAATTCAAGTGTTCTCTACCGTACGAAAACATTATAATGTTTTAATATACATAGACTTATCATTAATGGAAGTTATAGGGTTATGTTCACTATCATACGTTTTCTTATATATAGTTCCCAAGGTGTTTACTAAACTTTCACTCACACCAACTATAATTATCCTAAGCCTAGTATCCTAAATTCTATTATTTCATTATTACATTGGTACTAGATAAAAGATATCACATACCAAAGGACTAAATATCTTAGTAGTCTTGGAAAAATAGATACATACTTGAAATTAAAAATTTAATTTTAAGTATAAAATAAAACATATTTTTATTGACTAAACTATTATTTCATTTAGTATATCCCTAGATATTAATCATAATACATTTCTTTAAACCCTGAGGAAAGGAAACATAAGAAAGTGGTGAGATTATATGCCCATTAAGGGTATTCATATAGTGGAATATATTTTTAATAAATAATTTATAATTAATAAATAAGGAAAATAATGTTAAAAAATTCAACATAATCTATAACTTGATAACATTGAAAAATACAATAGAAATAAATGATGATAAAAACATTTTATTTAAAAAATCACATGAGCTTAAATATTTTCCATGAATATCAGTACTATTTAGATAAACACATAGATATTATTCACTAATACCATAATATAGAAATGTATAACACTTGATATTATAAACATTCCCTCAAGTCCTCGTGTAAAAACATATTTTATAAATGGGAACGATCTAAGGGAAATACCCAAGCTTGTTTGTCTCATGGACCTACCAATGCTTCAACTGGATATAGAGGTCCCCTCCCATAACATACTTATTCCAATTCATTCCTCATATATAATGAAATAAACATAGTCAATATATACATTTATATTGAAATAATAAAATATTAAATGTAAATAATTTACCTAAATAATAAATATAATCATAATATATCCAGAGTAATATGTTGAATGGTGTAAAAAATAGTACACCCCCGATCTAACTGATAATTAAAAATATAGAGAAATAATAAGGATTTTATCATTAAAAAATATCCTAAGTAGAGTTTAAGTAAAATACGGGTTGTTTCTTTTGATGAATGTGAATATAATAAAAATTTCATTTAAAAACAATCTTGATGAAAATACCCTTTTCACTTGGAAAATCATTTCTAAATACTAAATAGTTCTAGTATATTTGGAAAATAATTTAATTTGAAAAAATTGAAATAAACTTGTAAAGGAAACATCAAATTATTGAGTGGTCATGATTGAGGAAAATTCCATTCATATTTTACAATTTAAAAAAATACTCATTTCACAATTTCAATGAAAAGTCAAAAAGTACGTATTTCAGAAAATGATAGGAAGATTTTTTAAACCAATTTTCAAATATTTTAAGACATGCGTAAAAATGAGTTTAATAAATCATTTTATAATATTAAAAATATCCTTGAAACCCCTTTAATTTAAATATTGATAAAGAAGAAAACTACATCTAATAAAGTATAAAAATAAAGTATATTTTCTTTAAGAAAACTTGGTTTAGGTATATTGAGTACATAAGGACTGTACAATTAATGAAAAATATAAATTTCTATAATATCTATATGAGAATATATTATATTAGTATTAGTATATAAATATTTAAATAATCCCCCCTGTAGAGACTTTAACATAAATAATTCTGAATAATGATGAAATTGTGAAATAAACACTTACAACATTGGTTAATTTCTATCATAGTTACCATGAATGAAAACATTATTTGGATATTTATATCCCATAATTTTCGTTATAATAATAATAAAAAAGTCATGGGTAGTTTATATAAAACAGAAAAGATACAAGTAGTGAATATGGGATGTGTCCAATCAAAATAAAAGTTCGACAAAAACCCTTACCTAAAGTATTATTTCCATTATACATGTATTAATATACAATATAATATATTAATATTAATTATAAATACACTAAATAACCATAATCATAAATAAAAATATATATATTATTTATGTATAACCTTTTATCACATGTTTATTATAAATTCGTTATTACAATTATCATTCAGGGTGATTGATCTTTCATTTCTCATGTATGTTCTGGTTTTGTAGCTTCAGTAATTATATTTTAACCATCATTCCATAATATATAGAATTTTAACCATGATATAAATATGATAGATATTCATTATATACATATTTAGATTCATCAATAAAAGTTAGTGATAAAAATGAATTACATCGTTCATAGAGATGGTAGGCTGTACGTATGGATGAATTCTATTTCCATTTTTAGTGGATGGAATGAATGAATCGTAAATAATAATTAAACTTTTTATATTAATTATTATATAAAACATAAAATATTAATTTAGTAAATTTATTTTTATTAACATCCACTATAAAATAAAATAAAAAATGTTTTAGATCGCCTCATCGAGGCGGTAGTCCACATGAACACTTGAGTGACAATAATATTTTCCAATGGATTGGAAGGTGATAAGGTTTATGTGATATTATAGTTCCATAATTGTAATTAAATAATAAATATAATATATACACACTAAATACATCATCATATCTTTTTGTGAGTGGTATTAATGGAAAAATAATTACATATGATCATGAGGTGGTAGTCCTCCGTACATAAGAATTGATAATTTCATTTCCCATTTGATATAATAGGGTATGGATATGGTATCATCCATTAATATAATAAAATATATGTATATTTAATATAATTGTGTTATTATTTTATCATATTTAGATAATATTTAAGGGTTCAAATGGTGAAATAAAACTAAGATTCATGATTATGAACTATACCACTTCTTCAAAGAGCCTTTTTAGGTTTGAACCTAAAGCCTTCCAAGAGTGGTTCTATGAGAACAAATAGAATCTAGGTCATTGGGAGGTGTGTAAGGATGGTTTTTACATAGGTACCCTCTAAAATTATGTGTCTTGAAGTGATGAGAGGAGAGGAGAGGAGGTGTCTTTTCATTTGTGGGGGAAGGACTCGGTTTATGTTTTTGAAAAGAATAAATTATACCCATGATTTACTCATAGGAAATTACTCTAAAATTTAATATAAAAAAACATATATGATATAATGTCTATATATGGTCATAAGATATAAATTATACATGTTTTCAGGTCATTTTATCCCTTAAATTCTTTGTTTAAACCCCTAATAAAACCATTCTAAACTTAACCAAGGTAATTAATTTTTACTATTTTTAAAATTTAATATGTGAACAAATTAAGTTGAAAATATTACATAATATTAATTATTATTATTCAAAATAAGTTATACATTTTTTTTCAAATTATAATTACATATGTGGAAAATTTTAATTTGAAATTTAACTCACAAGAATATCTTAAAAGATATTTTCAAAAGATAATTATTCATTAGTTTAGAAAAGTTTTTTTATCAATAATAAAAATTAAATTAATACCAATAACCAAAAATATATTTATTAAAATATAATTTTACGAATTTTAAATTTAAATTTTTTTAAAAAAATGAAACTTTTAAATTCTTTTAATAGAAATGAAATTTTCAATAAAATTTATTATTTTTTATTATTCATCATAAAGTTAGTATTTATTGAAAATACTAAAATATAAAATATAAGCTAGTTTTGACATGAATATTTCATAAATAAAATTTAGTTATTTTTAAAAAATTTCTGAAATGGAAAGAAATTATTTTTAAAATGTGTTCCCAAAATGTGAGGATACCATTTTTTTGAAAAATATAGTTTTTAGTCATAAAATTAGACTTATTATAATCCTATGATTAGAAACAATATTATATGAATGATTGAAAATAATATTGAATATAATATATATAAATTTTAATGAAATAATTCACCGATTGTTATTAATTTAATTAATTAATGTAAAAAAATTTGTGCATAAAAGTAGCCTTTTAGAAAAACATGTCTTTAACATTTAAATAATTTTTATCTTCATTTCTAATCAATTGATAACCAATTCATTTATTTTATAAATTTTTAAACCATATAATTTTCATGATTTAATTTATTGGGTCCATGTCTTCTAATTTAATGGATATGTTATACCGAAATACTATATTACGATTCATTTACCCTCAAGGTTGTGTGTGTCACAAGCTATTGAAAAGATTGAATTTATTTAAAAATAAATATATTTTAAAGGATTTTGGTGTTACATATAATCACATAATATTCAACTAAATGGATACATACAATATTTATTTTAATAAATTTTTGAGAACATCGATTAGGGATGAACTATATACCTGAGATGTGACTATCATACCATTAGGATTTTTCACCACTAAATCAACATCTAATCATTGTGGACATGAATTATTATTACTATATTTCTTTTCTGATATATATGAATTTATATAAATAAGATCAAATCGGATAATTTAATATTTTAACTTGTCTATTTCCTTATCAACATCATCATTTATCTTCAATTCTATACTAAATCCAAAATGTTTTATTTGACCATAAATCATCATTAATCAGAATTATATGTCAAATAACCATGAAATATCATCCATAGTATGGCTAAATAATTATACATTATTCTCAATCTGTGGAACCTGAGGTTTAATCTAGGTTAACAATAGTCATTACCAAAAATGTAGGATGTCACCCTATACATAGACATACCCCTAGGGTTCTCACCAGTTTTTTTAATCATTATCGTTAAAGATTGATTAAACCTATCCTCTGATACCGACTATAAAAACCCAAAATTTTCATACATAAATATTACAACTTTTTATATGACTATTAAATAAATTTCACAAATATACTACCTGGGACTATAAATATTTAATTTCACTAGAGACTAGATATATAATCATAGTATTTCATGAATTCTCCTAAATATCTCCCATGAAGATTTCTAATTAATTACCCTTCATAGATATACCCCACCTAAACCGTTAGTTATATATTGGTAAAATAAATCATAATAATTATGTAGCTTATATTCGTGGTAAGGGTAAACATGAGAGATATGAATCAATGGTTATATGAATGAATTATATAATCCTAAGGGTATGGGATCACGAACATAACATAAAATTATAATACCCTATCTATCATGGATCATAAACACAATTAATGTCATAAATCATTATCATTTCAATATACACACATCATAAGAGTGAGAAGTCAATATAAATCAATCATGAAACATATTTTCGTGTCATATAATTGTGACATGATCATAGGTGTAGAACCATTTAATATGTCAATGTTAACTACCACTACCATAAAATAATAGTGTATCATGTATCCCTACATATTTACCATATCATAGTGGATCATAAATCACCACTATCATCCCATAGTAGTTCAATCACATCGACATGTTTCCCATAGTTGATCTAGTATATTCACTTCATACCACAATTATATCATGAGATATAAAACATTAGCCAATCAATTGGAGGAATTTAAAATTCCGGGTCCACCCATAACATATCGAAAACTAACCATATGGGTCTCACAATAACATAAAATAATCATTATATTATTACATTGTATCTCAAGCATGGAAAATTGGTTCCATAAACATCTCATCAATTCATCCCATTATAGCCCATGTAAAATAAAAGGGTTTAATAAACATATAATCATCATGATCATAAAATAATCTAGAGAAATAATAAGGATAATATCATTGGATCATATCCTCAGTAAATCATAATTAAAATAAATGATGTTATCATTGATTTAAATTACATTAATAGAATAATTGTAATATTCATTGAGAAAAAAACCTTCTCTTTTTGAAATCAGTTATTTAAAATATAAATATTTCCTCAATATTATGGAATTTTATTAATTGAAAATAACCTTTTATACTTAAAAATGAATCTTCAAATAATTGATCTATCGTGATGAAGGTAAATTTTGTTCAAGTTGTATATGTTAAAAGAAAAAATTCCATTCACACTTTTGTAGAAAATGTTAAAAAGTAATTCATTTAGAAAAAAAGATATTACTGTTATTTTTTTATAGAAAGTTCAAATTAGATACTAATTACTTATATGAAACCATAAGAAAATATTAAACCCTTTTTCAAAACATTTTAAAGAAGATATGGACATGAAAAAAATGTTTTTGATGGGATAATAAAACATTGTCAGTTTTCTTTAAATTATTGTATTCAATATCTTGAGAACCTAAAGAGAGGAAAATAAATGTAAATAATTTATTCTTTATAAAGTAATAAATAAGAAGAAAATTAATTTTATTAATTAGAAAAGGGTAATAAAATTTATACAACGAAAATTTAAGAATAAACAATCCCGATTAAAAATAGGTTTGTAACATAAATCCCTTACGTCGAGTATCTTTTTCCTTCACACCAATAAATAATCATATATAATAAAGATAAATTTATTATAAATTTATTATAAAACCATAATAACATCTATAATTTTATATATGATATACTCATGACATCTTACCACCAATTTATTAACATTCTTTTTATTAAACTCATTGATCTCAGTGATAACTACTTCATTTTTATCACCTCTTACGGATCAGTAGTCCCTGACCTTGTACATTGATCACGGTTAAATATTATCCAGAATGTTAATCATGACATAAATATGATATATATTCATTATATATATGTTGATTCATTCATGAAATTTACCACTAAAAATATGAATCACACTGATCATGGAGTTGGTAGGCCATACATATGCATGAACAATGTTTCCATTTTTCAACGGATAAAATTATTGAAAGGTAAATAAAAATTAAAACTTTCCAAATAATTATTATATAATATAAAAAATAATATTCATCAAATAAATACTTACTAACATCCAAATAAAGTAATAATCAAACGCGAATCACATATGTTGTGGAGGTGGTAGTCCATAGATACACATTAGCGACATTATGATTTTACAATAGTTTGAGAGGTAATAAATTTGATAACATATTATAACTACATAAGAATAATTATGTCCTAAATATCCAATATAAATATTAAACCCATCACAATACCCATCCAAAAAATATGTTGAAGAAAAATGAATTTTGTCACTATGTGGAGATGGTAAGTTGTACACACACAAGTGATAATTTCACATAAAATTTGATTAGAAGGTTAGAGGATAATGGTGGTATAATAATAATAATAGTTAATTATATTTATATCACATAAGTTATTATTTTTTGATAAACCCAATATATTAGAGGTGGTAAAATTTGAATTAAAAAAATTGATCGGTTAAGGGGATTGTGTCTTCATTAAAATAACTCACTTAGACCTCCTCTTACGAAATCTAGGGTTTGTGTTTATGGAATAATAAAAAATATAAGAAATTTATATGGATTTTTATAAGATAATTTCATAGGTTTTGGGTGATCTATAAGGATCAAAGTAGTCTAAATAAGATAATGGTGGGGTAGTCTTTTATATTTGATGGGAGGGGAAAATGATTAATTTAATAAACGATTAAACTAATATAAATTAATTTTCTAGAAAAATGGATAATAATGGACATGTTTTAAAATATATGGTAATATTTTGTCTAAATCCACTCAAAAAATAATATTTTGATACGTTTATGTGGTTCTTAAAAACTTATCTTCTGGTTTAACCTCATAGTTAACATATTTTAACCCTAACTTCGGTACCGACTATTTCTATATTAAAGGGTTATAATTTTACTTTTAAGGAAACCATTTAGATATAAGTGGATAATGTAATATGATTTAAAAAATATATTATCACCCATTTCCTTTGAATATTGTTATGATTTTTAAATAATTTAATAAAATATTATTTTCATTGAATTACATTAGTGTTTTTTTAAAAATATTTTTTTAATTTTTCATTAATATCATCAAGGAAAAAAAGTAGAATATAATTCTTAAACATATAACCTACATGTATTATTCATCTATAAAATTCATATAACACTATAAACCAATAAAAATAGACCTCTTTTAAAATTTCTAAAATCATTTATTTTATTTTATTTTTAATTGATGAAATACTGTGTCATCATTATGTAACCATTTAAGGTAATTATATAACCACTAAAATTAAAAATAAATTTCCATCACGAAATTTTTTCATTATTCTCAATAATTAATATTAATATACTTTTGTAACATTCTTTTTCCACATGTGAACACATAAGTTATATTTCAATATATGATAGTGATATTTTCTACTTTTTAATGCCTTTAATATTATATGGGTCCTTTTCACTGAAAAGTTTCCCTTAAAAATAAAATTTAGAGACTAAGTTGATAAAGGTAAAATTAACTTCATCTAAAAAGAACAAATTTTAAAAATAATGACCTTAACACTTAGTATTAAACTCGGTAATCCCGATTTACCCCTTAAAGAGGTGATAAATTTTACCATAATTATCATTCACAATGGAAAAAAATAAAAGAACTATTTACAAAATATGGACATCCTAATTAAAAATATGGAATCCATTTTACAATATTTTATTTCGACATGTGGTATTAATTCATTTTAAAATATGTGCACAAAATAGGAAAAAACTATTTTTTAGAAAAATATATTTTTAATCATAAAATATATTAATACCCATTTAATTCTTAGAAATATAATAGAAGAGTTTTAAATTATCAATTGATTATATTAAATATTTTTTTCATTAAAATAATTCAAAAAATTTATTAATTTAATTTATTAGGATGGAAACTTATTATAATCATAAAAAAAGGTTTTCATAAAAAACTGTTTATTTTTAATTGATATTTAGTTTAATTTCATATTAATTTATAACCAAAGAATTAATTTTATACATATGAAAAGTATATATTTTTTAATAATTTAGTTATTCTTATTTATAACCACTAATCCAATGGATCTATGATATCTATAATATTAAATAATAATATTTTAATTGAATACCATTGTTTTCATGAAAAAGATGTTGCGTGTAAAGAGAGTAATAAAAGACATAATTTTTTTATAACTATTTAATAAAATATATTTTTTACACTCAATGTAACATCTCAGAATTCATATATGGTACAAAACCCCCCACTAAGTTTAGTTCAGTTATTTAGTTTTTTTCCAAATGGAAATGCCTAATGAAGTTGTTGAGTAGTCAAGGGTGTTAATGGATGATTCGAAGCCCTAGGTTTTGGTAATAAAAACAAGATAAAATTTTTAATTCATGTTTAGTTATAACAATAGACCTCAAACCATGAAACCCATGAATATGTATCTTTATTTGTCAAACCATACACCCTAGACCTTCCGACTGAGAAAAATGTTTCAGACATGTTGTAGAGGGATTTTCATAGACTGTGAAATGTTAGTCTAATAGTGATCCTAGACCATGTGAGGGGTTCCCATGTATTGTGAGTGTCATGTTTATGGTAAACCATTTTTCTAAATGTGTGGCCAAACCATGTGACCCCTTAATATTGGGTGAAATGTCCATTTCTATCTGTAAAATTTTTGTGGGGAAAAAATCCCTCAAGGTATCAATGAAACATTTTTGGGTTGATTGTATTTGATGCCAAATTGGGTATCCATGGTGCGTTTTCATGTTATAGAGGTATTTTTTACAATAAATATTGAAAATTAACCATGTCAAATGAATGGGTGATCTGGAGTTGTTACAAAAAGAACATATACAATGTGGAATTGTTTTCCGGTGTTTGCCAAATTTCTTTCCTCAATGTTAGAAAAATGAAGATATGTATTTTTGAAAATGAAATAGGTGAACAATATTGAATATGGTATGTATACTTTCACACAAGTAATGTTTTAGGATTATAACGTTGAAATATTGAAAAGGAATAAAGTGCATGAAATATTGAGAAATGTGTGAGAAAGATTAGTTTGGATGAAAGAGACTTACATTACCAATGTGAATTTAAATGGGGTTTTTTCACATGAAGAGGATCTTTCATGAAACATAAAATATTCCGTGTAGGGGTCGATGATTCCTATAAATAAAAGGTAACCGACCTCATTCGAAGAAGCATAAAACATGGAATAAATCCAATCTATGAATCAGATAATTGTTTTAAGTAAATATATTTGTGTAAAATAATTAGAGTTGTGCATAAGCTAAGGACGTTTCATGTAATATTTGAGTTGTGCGTAAGATTTAAGTTGCATGCAAAAGGTATTTCGTGAAAAAATTGGAATCTTGCACACAAGGTATTAATGTTCCATAGAAGATGTAGTAAGGGTTGTATGAAATATTTGGAGTTTCCCAGTACATCTGTGGTAAATTTGTATTCATCAGTTGATGAATGTGGGACATCAATAAAGCGTCTACATATAATAGATGATGCATTTATTATAGATAATGAATAAAAATACGTGTCTAAAAACTCTGAGTGGATCTTCTGAAGAAGTAGTGAGCACACTTTAGTTGAGAGAGAAGTGAGCTTTAAAATTGTGAGTAGTTGTAAACCAAGAGGGAAAATGAGTCCACTCTGAACATTGTAAACACCGGTTCACTTTTAGTGGATTTTCTACATCATCACAGTATTGTTTTATTCTCCTTGGACATAGCCCAGTGAGGGTGAACCAAGTAAAAATTCTCATGTCTCCTACATTTTTTAATTTATGTTCATACTTTTCTATGGGAAAGAGAGAGAATAGATTTTCGTTTAAGAATGAAACATGATCAAATTGGCTAGTTGTTTTAATCTCTCATACCTTGAGTCACCCCTCTCTCAAGGTATTTGACCTAGTATACCTAATAATTTTCAAACCAAACCCCAATTTTCTTCTTAATTTCTCCAGAATCAACCCACATGAAGAGATTATTCCCTTAATCACCTATTGTTTTATCTTTATTATCTATTAGAATAATGAATCAAGTGACATCATTCAAATTGGATCGACACTGTTAAGATATTTGATCTAATAACTTCTTCCCTTGGTTTTTTTTCCAACCATTGTGAAATATTCATACAGGCTCTTTTAACCTATTTTTTGGGTGTTTTTTTATTTATTCATTTTTTATCATTTTTCTCTAAATTGTAAGATGAAACTAGATGAGGGATCTTATACTATCATAATGTAGGAATTCTATAACATTTACATTTGGTCATGTTTCTTATTAAATTATCTTTGTTGTTCCACATATCAGACCTTTGAGACATTGTTCCAAAAATTAATAAATTTTTTTAATTAATTTTTTAACCTTAAATGTGATTTCCACACTACACTGTGACTTGGTTGAAGGTTTAAAACCCCAACCAGAACCACCTTCGAGGTGGGTTCATCCATCTACTTAAACAAAGAACCACTTCTTTGGGTGGGTGGGCTTGCCACTCAATTATGGAAGCCTAATATAAATTACATGAGTTAATGAATAGATTAAATATGGATAAGGTAAAGATGAATAATTTATTAAATTGTTACATTTTATATATTATTTAATTTGGGTATAGACACTGACATATCCCATTAGATTTATATTCATTATATGGTTTTGGACATTTCAGTATGGAAATGACTATTTATTAATGATATGGCATCAATGATGATTTACAGTATGGAGATGATTTTGATTATGGTATGGAAATAATGAGTGCGATCAAGGTATGGATCCCAGGACCTTGTATACACATATATCACTAGATTCTAGGACATCTCGGACATGGACCCTTGGTTATTGGCCCATATATTTCTACACTATTCTAAGACCCCTTGAATATGTTCCTCGGTCCTGAGGGGGTAAAATTTGTCTTATGAATTTGGACCTAGAGCATATATTTCTAATAATTTTTATGTTTGAGGCATATATTGAATCTCGTAGTTACTTTCATACCTTACATTTATATACATATATCACTTTTATCTTGATTGATTCTCATCTATACAACCTTCTCAGATTTACAACTTCTACTTTAAATAGTTATATTTATCATCCATAATACATATTTAAAAATTTTACTTTCACAAAATCATAGTTTTTATTTATAGGCTAGACTTATTATAGACACTTTTGGTGGTGACCTCTTGAGTATATTCACACCCCATTCAAAGCACTGATTAGTACCCAAAAAACATCATGGATGTTGGTAGGGAAAAGGGAAATATAATGCTCTTGGATTCTTGATTTTTCTTTAGCATGGGAGATTGGGAGTATGATACCGAACCTTAGATCATGATGTTATCAGATATTTTTTTTGGAATTTTTTGTTCCTTTTATTATATGTATGTTTATGTTCTTACTTCCATGAATTCCTTCATTTTTATATTTCTCTATGACATACTCATAATTTTAAATGTGGTGCTACATTTGGGTTCATCATTTCTACTATATATATGATTTAATTTTTCTCCTCTATATGTAATTATTATATTTCAACTATTTATTCAATTATTATTTTAATGTAATATTATAATTAGGAGGGTACAGTCTCCCCATAGAACCATCATAGAAACTTACTAATATTCAGAACCTATTTCCTAAGGGGATGCATTCTTGAGTCCTTGTGACCCACTAGTTTTGTTTACTTATGAGTGAACTGGGGTTGGGATGTTAAACTCAACCCATTTATCATCATCAAATGAAGGTACTATTTTGTATAATACCATTACCCCATCAATTATATTTTTTCTAAATATTAGATTAGGACATAACTCAACCTATATAATAATAATATATATAGAAACTATTTTATAACATAGATTTACCCATCTAATCAGAATTTATCTAGAAACTAGGTTATAACTTAGATTGAACAATCTGAAATTTTTTATTCCATGTTTTTTATGGTTATTTAGTTTAGTTTTATTTATTATTGTTGGTTGTTTATATTTATGGATTTTGGTGAAATCATTCCCAAAGCATTTTTTTGATACCCAGGCACTAGGAACTGGCCTGTGGGGAATGAAAATTCCCTTCGGACTATTCCACATATTGGGTAAGGTGTTAGGGTGGATGGAACCTTGTATTGGTTTGTGAAAAAATGGTATCACATCCAAGTCGTGCTCTTTCGTGTCATGTAAATTTGGGATGAATCTGGATATAAAGGAGCTAAGATTGTCCGGGCTTAAGGTTACAATTGTGAGTAGGGTGCATAACCATCTCACAATGAGATAGATCTTGAGTCTCCATGGAATGTTTGGATTTTGTTAGACTTCTCCCATAGAGATACATATAAGTTGAAAACTCTATGTAGACCTTGGGTAGAGGTGGACTGGTCTGGTGGAAATTTTATTTTGATGGATTTGATTTTGTTTTACATTTTTTTAATTTTTGTAATTTTTTTTTATTATCCAAAATTTTTCAGAATGGTCATATTGGTGGTTTTTATTATTTTTATTTATTCTTAGTGAAAAATACCTCCCCAGCGAATTCCCATGAAACATTGGAAAGATAAAAGAGTAAGTTTTATTTACCAATTTATCTAAAACTAGTGGAATACGTGGTCTGAGATGTTTATGCATTAGGATAGAGAACATGTCTTGGTCTTAATCAGGTTAGAGAAGTGGAATCTGGTCCTTGTAAAGGACAAGGCGTAGGTGTTCCTCAAGAAGAATCCACTTATTTCTGAGGTAGCACGAATCCTTAGGAATCATAGGAATGGATTTAGATGATATAGGGTATGTTTGAGTTCCTATATACTCCTGAGAATGTTAGGGTGAAATTTGATTCATTCACGCAAGAATGTTCTAGTCGGAGGTGGTGGGAATCCGTGGTGAAATATGGAAATCATGAGAAGATGAGTTGAAAATAATTTAAGATCATTTTGAAAGGGAAGTAATATCTTGAGGGTTTTTCCAATGCTAGATCCTAGGAGTTAATAGACAATGTTCTGGGGACCATTTTATGATAGAGCATTCCAAATTCTTTTCTAATCTAGTTCGGCATGTACCTGAAGTCATTTCCAATTAGTAGATGAAGGATCATAGGTTTGAGAGGTGGTTGTGGCTAGGAAACTATCCTCAGGTATTTCTATTTAATGTAAAAACATATTCTAAATTGGTTTAACATATGTGTACGAGGGATATTGATTGCAAGGGTAGGTCTCGTTCTTTAGGGGTCACATCAGTAGTGGGGAGTGGAAGTTTGACAGAGATGAAGAGGAATCAGGATGAGTACGGGAATAATAGAGGTAGCAGCTGAGGCCATCCTTACTGGCTCTCACTGTATATGGATTCTTATGTAAGGTCAGTTGTGTTTCATCTATGTGGGAAGACATAGAACATAAAACCCATGTGCACATATCCTCCCAAATCCTATCATCGATTTGGGGCAATGTGAAACATGAAATGATTTTTCAAAGTGAAGCACCCATATCAGAGTGGTGTAGTATTAGTGTATTCTAGTGGGATTTAATCCATGTTAGAACTATCTAGGTCTGCGGGCTCTAAGTGAGGTTTCTGTGGCGGAAGGGATGGATCATCATCTGGGTAGAGTTAGTTTGAGGCAGAACTACAGACTAATGGTCATTATCATGTTTAGGATAAGATAAATTAGATTTATTTGGTGGACCAAGCGCCAACATGATCATATGTGGGAACTAGGACAGTTCAAGGTACCATTCTTATTGCATCATTCTTAGCTGTTCTTCTATTTGATACTTTTTCTTCTGTTTATTTTATATCTTCCCATTTTGGTTGATATGTGGAAAATAACAAATGTTATTTTCCTGTATGAAATAGTATTTTTAATGCCTCTTGCTAATAAGTGAGTGTAGGGATCTAGGTGTCCATCATGTTCACTCACCATGTACTGGGATGAGTTAGAGTGGGATTTACTTTTTTTAGATATGTACATCATTGATGTAATCCTCGGTATATATTGGATGATGTTATTCTAGGAACATATCAATTTCTATAGATGGTGTGTGAGCTTTGTGGAACCTGATGGAAGTACCCAATGTTTTAATGGTGATTGGGATAATCAGTCATTTTAAGTTGGACCTCCACTTCTGGAATCAAGTAAAGTCTTTTTTCAGTTGTCATCACTCACATTGGTGGATGATGCTAGTTCTCCTAAGGGTGGATTACCTCATGTGGTGGAAATGTTTCTAGATGTTTTCCATAGTATTTATCTAGTTTTACTCTAAGGGATTGATGTAGAGATTTCAATTGATTTGGAATTAGGAAAAAATCACATATCTCTTCCCTTATATTACAGATACCCTACTGAGATGAGGGATATAAAGGCACAATTGGATGATTTGGAATCCAAAGGATTCATTCTATCAATAATATCTCCTTAGGATACACTTTTTTTAGTTGTAAAAAAGGATGATAGATCTCTATGGTTGTGCGTTGATTACCAGAATATGAATAAGGTAACAAATAATAGATATCCTTTGTCCTGAATTGATGATTTATTGATCAGTTAAAAGGGGAAAGGTGGTTGTCTAAGGTTTAATTTTGTTATGGTTATCAACATGTTAGGGTGAGATAGGTGGATGTACAGAAAAAAACATTATAAAGAAGGTACAACCATTTTGAGTACTTGGACATACGTTTCAGGTCAAAAAATGCTCCACTGGTCTTCAAAGATATTATGAATAGAGTGTTACTATATTATCTTGATTATTTTTTGTGGTATTTGGACTATTATGGGGCTCTTTTTTCAGATGCACTTGGAGACCATGGAGCACAACAGAGGTGTGTTCCTATCTAGTGTTCAATTGAACCCTTCTCTTTTGAAGATGATTTAATGAGAACAACCTAATAATGACTTGTGCCTGTAGTCCATGATGTTCTTTCATAATGGGGAGATTACTTGTGCATTTTCACTACCCCCAAGGCAATCTTGTGCTTTAATAGCCTCTTTTTAGTGTTATTATATTTGAGAAAGGGGGTAATGAAGGCATCCACCAGTCTGAGTGGGCCAACCATCCTAGTGAAACTAAGATGTATTATGATGTACATTGGTAGTTCTGGTAGCCAGGTATGAGGAAGTACATATATGACATCGTATTTAGTTGTTATACATGCCATAGGTCAAGGAATAATCTTCAATGTCCATCAAATTTACTTCAGATACTACCCATTCATACCTAGAAGTGAGATAAGTTCGCAATGGAATTCATTCTCATCTAGCCTCATACACCATGGGGAAGTAATTCCTTTTGGGTAGTGATTAATCATTTTAACATTTTTTTCATATCATTATAATCATAGATTTATCAAAGGTGGATAAGATGGGATGTATATATGTTTAAGAGGTTGTTTGGATTCATGGTGTACCTTTAGTAATTATTTCTGATAGGTACCTCATTTAACCTTTTTGTTTTTGGAGAGCCTTCAAAAAGAGATGGGGTCACTGGTAAAATAGATATTGCCATGCCATACTCAAACGGATGGTCAGATCGAGTGGGAAAATCAAATCTTTGAAGACATGCTCAGGGAATGCTTACATGATTTCAGGGGATCATGGAATAGAAATTTGGGATTGATTTAGTTTTCATATTATTAATTTTACCAATCCTTAATTCGAATGGACCCTTTTCAGGGGTCTATTTTTATTTGTGTTATTTTCCCCATTGTTGGGATGAGGCAGGTAATACCTCATTGTTGGGATCGAGCTTAGTGAAAGAAACATCTAAGAAGGTAAATGTGATTAGGCAGCAGTTTTTGAAATTTTAGAGTTTCTAGAAATCCTATGATGATATGGGATACTGAGATATAGTGTTTTTCATGGGTGGTTTGGTGTTTATCAAATTGAAACCTCGTTTGTGTTGTTGCTATTTATAAAATCAAGGGAAGCTAATGCCAAGGTTTCTCGGGCCTTTAGAGATCACTAAGAGGGTTGATAAAGTGGAATATAGGTTATATTTTCATTCATTGTAAAAATAAATTCATGCCGTGTTTCATGTCTCCTAATAGAATAA
The DNA here is from genome assembly GCA_963277665.1 of Viscum album. Lineage (NCBI taxonomy): Eukaryota > Viridiplantae > Streptophyta > Magnoliopsida > Santalales > Viscaceae > Viscum > Viscum album. Next base: position 2,052,363,562 of record OY728150.1, on the reverse strand, counting down.
ATACAACCCAAATCCATCTCATGTAATAAATTGGGAAGAGTTGGAAATAGAGCCTGATTTATCAGTTTTTCAGTGGCCAGTGTAGAATGTAGATTCTCAAGAGAAAGTGATTCCTAGAAAGTCTATTCTTCTATTATAATTCATTTGGGAACATAGTAATGATGATCATGAGACTTGGGAGATGAAGTCATGGATCAAGCAAGAATACCCATTTCTGTTATCTGACCAAACATTGGGGTGACTTTCAAGGGAAGAAAGTTTTCATGGTGGGGAAAATTGTCACACTAGTGATTTTATTTTGGTATAGTTTTCTATTTATTTTGGTCTATACTTTTTCTATTTTATTCCCTTTTATTTTTTCTAGAAATATGGGAAATTTTGGGTAAGAAATAGGCGGTACAAAATTTCGAAAACCAAGCGCCCTTGCACAAGTAACCTTGCATCCAAATTTGGTTTTTAGATAGAAGATTATCACATGATTTGAACATGTTTGTAAAAAATACAAACTAACCATGGGGCATGTCCTAAATTTAAAATAATGGGTGCATGGATTCCACATGGTTTGGAAAAATGTGCAGAAAATTTAGGACATTAAAAAATGATTTGTCTTCTTCTCATTATTTTAACGATAATCCACACCTCTCCTTCCCAATCATGTTCCAATAACCTAGGGACCTCCCCTAGTCCTCTTTACCCCTTCAACCTCTATTTTTATGGTGATTCTATGGTATTTATAAAATAAATATTCAAATAAGTGGTTCTACTATTCGATTTACCCTTTTATCTAGTGTTTCTCTCATTCTTCATTTGGGGTTTAGTTTTCTAGTGGGTTGGGTGAAATTTTTATGGATGTATATTTTTCTTTAGGGATCCATATTGATGTTTATGGTCAATGCTTTCCATTATAGGATCCCTTGGTGGTTGGTTGTGGTCTATCACCATTTTATGGATGTTTTTAACATGACGTAGGTGATTCCATGTTTTAGCATTTTTTTATGATTTTAATAATCTTTCTTGAGAATGTAAATATATTATTTGAAATACACATGCGGTGGGAAATTATTTTTCAAAGGGATATGAGGTGACTATGAATTTAAAAAATATTTTACCAATAAAATGGGTTTCATTTAATTTATGACTTCTTTCTGAATGCTTTAGTTGTGATTTATAACTTCTGTAAGTGGTCGAATATAATGTTTAAGAGGTGTGAAGAATGTTTTAAAATTGTTTTCATGTGCATCGGAAGTTTCAAATGTTTTTTATGAGAAATTGTGGTTTTATATGTGTATTAATATTTTTTGAGTTCATATGTGAATGTGGTGACCTATTTGATATGTGAAATGAAAATAGATAACAAAAAGGATTCCTTGTTATCTAGGTGAGTGGAATAGGAATATTATACTAGTTGACTCAGAAGTGTCTTATTCAGGATTCATCTATCAAGATTGAAGATGAAAAAAATTATTAAACTACGATGATGTTTAGAGACCACTTGGGCCATTGTATGTTCTCTAATATTGGTTCCTGCACAAGAACACTATGGTTTGTGGTTTCTATACCACATTTCACCTAGATACGATGTACCCAGTGTCCTATTTTAGCTATTGATTATAGTGTTTTACCATGTTTTCGTGCGCTATTATGATGTGGTTCCATGTGTAAGCATATGGTGGACCATGAATATATTTGACATTAACGAAATCATGTTTGAGAAAAGTGATTTCCCCTATAAGTTATTTTCCTTTAAAAAATTTTTTCCATTAAATTAATTTTACTTAAACGTATTTCCATAAATTCTCAAATTTTTTTAATGGAAATGTTCATGTTAATTTGTCCATTAATGTCATGAAATGGGATCCTTTATATTTGGTGAAATCCAACTTGGATTTTTCTCAAACACTACATACACATTCTTGTGTGTGTAGACCTAGTTATGTCTCACTCAATTAATGGAAAGGTGTATTGGGATGGTGATTTAGGTTTCAAGAGGATTTCTATTATAGATGTTGGTGGTAGTGGAATGAGGATGATGCTCTTCTTGTTACTTGGACATTTGGGTATAATATTGTTTCTCCAATTTTTTTGTTTTAGTTATTTTGGTTATTTACTAAAGTTGTAAAGAAATTAATTTGAAATTTTTTATGGAATGATTGTTTAAGGTTATTCAGTTTTGATTTATTTATTATTATTTGTTTTTTTATATTTATGATGTCGGGTGAAATATTTACAAAATCATTTCATTGATACCCATGCACTAATTTCTAGCCCGTAGGGCTCGAGAACGCCCTTCGGACCATGCCATGGATCGGGTTAGGTGTTGAGTTAGATGGAACCCCAGCATGGTTCGCAACATTTTTGATTTACCCACTATTTAAGTGATAAATTTTACAATAGTTGCTATTAAAAATCCATAAAAATAAAATAATTCTATTTAATAAATTTCAACCTAATGATTCAAATTATTGAATCTATTTTACCAAAGTAAATTGATTTTAGTTCTAGTAATTTGAACAAAAATAAACCTAGAAAACGCAATGAATAATTATTTTTTTAAAAAAATGCATTTTTAAGTATGAAAATAACTTCTAAAAAAATAATGAAAACTTTTGATCATATAATAATTAATTAGAATACTAAAAATAAAATGGATCTTATATAAAATTAATAAAATAAAAAAAATAAAAAAAATTAAATTACTTTATTTAATGTAAATAATTAATTTTTTCAAAAAAATTGGTAATTTTTATATTCACTGATCATGATATATTTTTAGGAAATCAAAAAAATAAACCCAAATCTAATATTTACTTGAAGAAAAAATGATGTGAAAATATTTCAATAGTTTTTTGTGGTTAATTTAAAAATAACGTTGCATGAAAATAAAGATATCTAAGTTATTAGATTTAAATAAAGAGAAATATATATTTTAAATGGTTATAATGTTACACATTTCTTGTATATTTTTAAGGTTAATAATTTTTTTTACTAATACAATTTTATCTATAAAAAAGAAAATCAATATTTGGAATCTGATTCCACTAATCCATATATCAATAGTGTCCCAAAAGTTATGGAAATCTAGAAAATTTACAATTTCATTTAGTGAAATCCAAGGTTATCATTATTGGTCAATATGACCCTGTTGTATGAACTGAGTAATTTCCTATCACTTATAGATCATATTTAAACTATATTTGGTATTTTACATAAGACTTATTATAATAAATAACGATTCTACAACCTCTAGCTAATATAATTGATAACATTGTAGCCTACCATAAATATACTCAAATGGTTCTATATGTATATATTCAAGATAACTATTTTTATAAGAAAATTATATAAAAATGAAGATGTTCATATGAAAATTCCTTAATTGTATTACACATGACAGTGGATTTCCTCAAGAAACATGTAAATATTCTTAAATCGTTGACTTGTATGAGGATGGTATATTGTGTAACATTGTAGACCAAGACATTTTATACCAAACCAAGCCAGATCAAAGCTTGAATTCTTGCATGATTCCATATGTAAAATAGTTTCTTGAACACTGTACTAGATATATAAATATTTTCGAGTGACTATATCATCTATATGATAATTATAAATATTAATAAAATAATTAAAAACCATCATACATAATAAAATGATTTTCATTGGATTTATAGTGATATATCAACCATAATAAATAAATAATTCTAAATAGAAACATAAAAGCTATGTATAGTCAAAAAATATACAAAAAATGAGGAATGATATTCAAATGGGTTGATCATTTATAAAAATCATACATGATGAAACCAATAATCAAATATAGTGCAACCCTAGGGCCTCTATATCATCTCATTTTTAGCTTCATATCCAATATTATGATCATTATTGGTCATTATATTAAATAAGGGAAACATCTAAATTATTCCATAGAATACAAGGGTCAACACTATAGTGAACCAAACTTTTTACACATAAATATTATATTACATTAAATTAATATTCACTACATTTCACAATAGTAAATTCTTGATGAACATAGAATTTTAATGTCTTTGGAAACCTGGATAGCTAATAAAAATGAGACATAAAATATCTACATCATTTCTTATTTGGTTTTTCAAAAATAGCACCCTTATGAGACGTAAAAAACATAAACACATTATCTATAACATGGGGAAGTGAAACAATATAATGTGTTATATGAGATAATCCGTAAGGGTAAAAATAAGTGACATCAATAAATGATCATAAGTTGTCATATGATAAGAATATGAGTTTGAGAACACGATCCAGATATTATAAAATCATACTCATCAATTTATATATAATAATCATAAAATAAGTACTTTAGTTTATTCAATTGAATTAAATAATATATAAGAGTATAAAATAATAAATAATTAATTAAATATCCACAAAATTATATCAATAATATAATACATGAGTTAATCGTATTCACATTTTTATATAAAATCACATTGGATTGGGTTCACTCCCCATTTCACCATTTTATTACTCAGGGTTCACTCCCAAGACTATCATATTAGAAAAAGTCCCGTGATGAACTTGGTTTAGTCCACATTATAGTCCTTATTATTCAGTTATATATCTTTCTTTACCCAATTCATTGGACAAATATATATTTCTGGTCCCACCAATCACATAATTAAAACCATACTTATGTGTTTCATGATATCATAAAGAATTCATAAAATCATCAAATCATAACTCATTAAAGGGATATAGGTTTCATAATAATTTAATCATCATCACAATAAATCATCCAAAAAAATAAAGATAGTAACACTTGTTCACACCCTGAGTAAATCATAATAACCATCAAATGATGTGTTATAGATAAAAATACCTTCAAAATATCTATAGAGTATTTTTTCGATGAAAATGCATTTTTTATTTGAAATAACTTATTTAAAATCAATAACATTATAAAATGTTAATTATTACATTTTATTTCTAACAAAAAATGAAAATGTGAAGGAATATTAAAATAAAATATTATTCATTATGATGGGGAAAATCGTTCATTTGATGTATGTTAAACCAACAATTAATTTCATATTTTTAATAAAAAATAAGAAGTAACACATATTTAAAATTATAAGAAGGTTTCTTTTTAATACTTTTAGTGAAAATTAAAATATAATAAATGATTTCTTGAAATAATATTTCAGTACTATTTAAAACATTCTTGAAAAAAATTAAATTAAAAATATGGATATGGAAGAAAATATTCCCAGCTAGAGGGAAAAACAAGGACAATTTTCCTTAAAACATTCTTCTATATATTGAGTAATTAAAATGATTAAAATGAAAATAACCATTAAACTTCCAAAAATTAGCAAAGGATAAAAAACATTACAAGATCATGGAGAGATAAATCCAAATACTTCATTATCATAAAATTTATGATTAAACAATCCTTGTAAAATGAGATTGTAACATATACCCTTTCGTCAAGTATGTATTTCTTCATAAGAACTATAATATACCATAAAATAAATTTAATTTTATTATAATTATATAAAAAACCATCATCATAACAATAATACCATACATGTTTTATTTTTTAACATGTTATCATCAATTCATCAACAATATTTCATTATCCGCATCATTTTGGGTGTTAGATACTTTGTTTTTCATGTCTAATTTAGTTAGGTGAGTAATATTTCCATTTTTCAATAGATGGAACGAAATAAAGGTAAATATTATTCCAAATTTAGATAATAATTATTAAAACATAAATTTAAAATATGACAATTAAATATTTCAAAATAACCAACCTTTAATGATGGTCATGGAAATCGAGTTTCACCACTATTGATGACAAGAGAAGAAAAGAATACATATGATAAATGAAAGGATTATAGCCTATATTTGGATCTTGTATTTTACAAGATATAAATACCAAACGGTGTGAATAATGGATGAGAAGAGGTTCCCATTTACAAGTGAGGGTAGGGACAAACATTAAATATATTAAAAGATTTCAATGATTTATGGTCACTCTCATGGAAAAGTTTCCCAAAATATTTATGGATTCAAAGATATTATAATATAATGTTTAAATATATTCATCTATTAATAATTTTATATTTTTTAGTGTAAATAATACCCTTATCTCAGGCTTTAACCCCCTCTGGTAAACCAGTTTTATAGTTAACCGTGGTAATAAAATATCACTATTTTTATTATTCACTATAATTTAAAATGAAGTTGAAGATATTAAAATATACTATTTATAAAGATTAAAAATAAGGAATCCATTTTATTTTAATGAAATTCTATATGTAGAATAATTTAATTTTAATTACGCATGAAAATCACCACACAAACCCATTTTTTGAAAAATTTATTTTTAAGCATAAAACATAATTTACATCCATTACAAGTTTTAAAAAAAACAATAAATACATTTTAAAATATTTTCTTAAATATATTAACTATATTTTTAATTTAAAAAATTAATAAATATATATTAATTACTTTATGATGATAAAAACTCATTGGATACCTAAAAACATTTATTTCAAAAAATATGCTTTAAGCCCAAAAAATAACTTATACAAAATTAATTATAATTATGGTTAATATGTAATTAATTATATTAGATATAATTTAATGAGGTTTATTTTAATTTATTATAAAATTCGAGACATAACAAGACATTTAATTGAACATAAATGATAATTTTTATAGAAATCAGTATTTTTAGTATTTACTAAAAAATACATCTATTTAGAAAAATAAAAAAAACTCACCCTGAGATAATATTTTCATGATTATTTTTAAAATTATATTCAATTCCTCAAAAAAATTTTTTACAACTTTTATAAATTAATTATAAATTCTGTGTTTAAAAAAATTGAATTTTTTTTTGAAGAAAATATATTTATGAAGGATAAAATTACATTATTAAAAGTTGTGAAATTATTTATTAAGAATTAATAAATAAATTCACATTAAAAAAAAATGGGATTTTTTTATATTGTGGTTTTTACTATTTATAACTTCTAATTGAACATCTAGGTTCTAATTGTTTCCTATATTTCGGTGCATACAGACTCATGGTTGCATATATGGGAAGCTATCAAATACATAGTGTTTTATTACAAAGAAAATACAAATGAAATCTTAGGGTGTTATATTCTAAAGAACATAAAATGAATTTATTACATTAAATTATATTGATAATGTATATTTAAATGAGTATATCTCTACTTAATCACATCATAGGGTTCCCTTTTAGCTTCCTCAAATTTTTGATTCCTCTAAATAACTTTTAAAATGGGGAGTTGTATTATTTAGTTGAATTTATCTGTATGATCTGGGATTTATATTTATTTCTTCATATGATAGATCATGCTCCAATATTATAACAAATTGGTTTAGTATATTTGTATTATCAAGTTTGTACTTATTGAAGAGAGATATATAAGATTCATTATGAAGATAAGCGAGGTTTGTTGGGAGTGCCAAATGATAAGATAAAGTCCCAATGCAATCAAGAATTTCGAAGGGATGAATATACCTATGAAACGTATTTTATTTCTTTAAACATATAATAAAATTATTCAATGGATAAAATCCCAAGAAAAACTTTACACAAACACAAAATTTAAAATTTTAGTCGTGATGTTTGGTATTACTATTCTATAGACTATGAGTTTTCTTGATGATCTACTAAATGGATATAACCTTATCTTAAATTTCATCAACTATGTTTGGTCCCAATAGATTTACTTCTCCAAATTCATCCCAATATGTTAGGTTTCTAAAAATATTTCTATATAATACTTCATAAAGAGGCAAATGAATTATAAAAATTAGAATTGTGGCGTACATGGTCATTATATTACTTTTGCGGAATACTTAATACATGAAAAAAATATATGCTCAAATACCATATTAGCATATTTTATTTTGTAACTAGGAAACTTAATCAATTGGTTCATAACAAATCTACATAATCTCATTTATTTTCCTTCATAAATAGAACCCCATTTTGACACATTTTACTTAATATCCTTCTTCATATCTTGGAGAAAATAAACATAAAAAATTGTTATCTCAAATACTCTGTAATGGTAAACATACAAAATATCAAATAAAACATAAAAATGAAAATATAAAAACCTAAAAATAACTTCATAAAATTATACCATGCATAAAAATATACAAATCATGATTCATGAAATAAATCTTGGTAGGTTATAAGGAACTAATTATAAATAAACAAGATCCATGAAAAAATTGTTTTGGCATAAAACATGGAATTGTGGATAACACATAAGCAGAAAAAATCCATTCCATATTATCCAAGGATAATTTCTAATACCATCATAGAGTAAAAATAATATTTTTGAACCGGGTTTCCTTTCTGTTCCATCCCAGCATTACTCAACCAAATCTACTTGTCGTTCCAACGCTATATTATTGAAATTGGTTTACTTGTTGTTCTAGTTATGTCAATATCATGGAATATAAATCATTACCCATTGAATTTGATAGATATATAGGTCCCAACCATCTCATAATGAAATTATTCTTATGTGTTTCACACACATATAAATCATTCATCGTGTAATAACCCAAGGAATAAAATGTGTTTCTTAAACATCATTCTATTATAACATAATCCTTTTAAAACAAATGTATTTCATAAATAAAATTCCATAAAAAAACATAATAAAACGATTATAATAATAGGGATATTATACATGAAACATAGCACTATTAAATAATGACATATTAGATGGAAAATAATTATGATTGAACACTTGATATTTATTCTTGAAGAAAAATATTTTTTCTTCTTCAAAAAAACATTTTATTTTCTCAAAATACCAAAAAAATTAAAACAAAATATTTTATTTTAATGTAAAATACTAATATTTTATATGAAGTTTCATTTAAATAAGGTTTTATGAAAATTTAGAAAATATGTTAATTTCGTATAAGTTAAAAAAAATCTCATCGTACTTTTGCTGGTAAGGTAAAAAATTACCTCTTATTGAAAATGAAACAATATTCATTTTATACCATTTAATAATATTTTACCAATGGTGAAAATTTACTCTAAAAAATTTTATAAGAATATAAAGAATATTTTGGAATACATAATTAGGAAACATGGACATGGATGATAAATATTACCCAATAAATACTTATATATAAACAATCTCAAATAATAATGATATTGCCAAATTATCCTTTACCATACGTCTACTATACTTTTTATGTATCTGAACCTCCTTTATAATGATTTAAATGATTCCATTGAAATATTCCATAATCATAATAATCATATATGATCATATTATCATCTATTTGTTAGTAACATTATTACTTGTCTACCGAGTATTAACTTATTTATTTTCTTATGCATGTTTTGTCTGGAAAGTTCCTCTTCTTAATTTATAGTTATATCATGTACAAAATGATATTAGTATAATATATATACTATTTATTTATTCATTTCATTTTTATAATCATTATTTAATTAATATCATGTAGAATTAATCACATTGCATCGTAGAGATGATATGTTGTATGTAAGCACCGGTGACGATATCATGCCCATAATTGTGAAACGGTATGAAAGTGGATGGTATATATATTTTTATAGAATCTATATCATGTGGAAATAATAATATATATATTATTTATATCGTTACATCCATCCAAGTAATATGGTGGTGGAAAAATGATTACACCACGACGTAGTGACGGTAAACCGTACAAACACACACATGATGATTTAATTTTTTTAATTGGATGGATATAAGGGAAATATGGTTTTTCTATAACCATAATAACCTATAATAATAAAATTTTTACTATATTTATTACATTATAATGTAAAAAACACATTAATTGTAAGAATAAGAAAAAACATTTTGAAATTATTGGTAGAGGAGATTACCTCTTCTTCGATGTGCTCCCTCTAAATCTCATCTTAAAGGAACTAGAGTTTATATTTTGAGAAGATAAGAACATATATAATGTTACTAAGGAATTTTATAAGGGAAATAGGTATGTTATGTCAAATAATTAATACTCAATGTGATGTTAATAGGTGATGGAGGAGGCGCCATTTTATAATTGAGATGCGGGGCACTTTTGGACTCTCCAAAATTAGAAATTTATAATAAAATAAAACCACATAAATAAACTTCCAAAATGTCTTTATTTAAACTATGAGATAATATAAGTTTGTAAAATCATCAACCAATAAATTTTATAGAAGTTTTTTATCTATTTAAAACATATCATTTTAATTTATCACTTAGTTATTCTATTTCATTTAATCTTGGGTAACCAAGTTTTCGATATTAAAAGAGTGAATTATTTCTTTATTTGAAGTAAATAAAATTAAAAATAAATAATGGAGAACTTTTTTCCCATATAATATTTATTCTATATTTTAAAAAAAAATTATGCACTTTAAATAATTTAATAATTCATTATTTTGATAAAACCACCATAATGTCAATTTTCACAATATTAAATAACCGTATTTTTAAATATATTAAGATAATTTGTTATATTAGAAGAAAATATTTTATTACATCTATATGGGGCCATGTTAAAAGATAAAATTTATTGGATATATTAGTTATCTAAAATTATATTTATTTAATTTTTTATAACATTAATTTGATATTTCCATTAATAAAATAATTTCAACATCAGGTGTGTGCAATTATTTTTTGTGATTATTTTTTGAGTGAAAATTAGAAATAAAATATTATGATGAATATAAATACACTATATTTTATAAAAATACTTTTAGTTGAATATATATTATAGAAAATTAATCATTAAAATTGTTATACTAATTGAAGCATTAAAGTGACAAGTTTAACATCACATTAAATAAAATAATATAAATGTCATAATCTCTTCTACAAGGATTGAAACTGTCAATAAAGAGGAACCTATAAGATTATGGTTGATATATACTCAACTAATAAGATTTTACCAAGTGTTTGTGTCTTTTAAGTGTTATTATCATTTTAATAAAAATTAGTTTATTAATTTTTCATCAATTAAATAATTTTTAATTATCAATATATAAACCTTTAATGTAAATATTTGTTTCCTAAAAATTACAAATAAATTTCAATGATAAATAAAAATGAATTTATATTTAAAATGTGTCTTCAAAATTAAATTTATCTTCTTTATAACTTTATATTAAAAATTCTTCAGTTATTAAAATTAGAGTAAGATATATTTATCTTTTCTTTAAATAAAATATATTAAATTTTTTCATCTCATCCAAGTGGCTTTCAATGGGTATCATTTCGATCCAAGGATGTTTTAGGTTGAATATCACTCATCCAATCACATTATTACAAGTTTTAAGGTAATTTTTTAGTATTATATTTCCCCTTAATTACTCGATTTCCTTTTTTACCGTATTAATAAAAAATAATGAAGTTACTATTCATAATGCCTAAAAATAAAATAATTTTATTATATAATATAGACATACTAATTTAAAATTTGGAATCCATTTTTATTAATTTAAAAAACATAATTTGAATTTATTAATTTAAAATTATTCCCATTGTCAGAATGAAAAATGAGTTTTAAAAGATAAAACAGTACAAAGATTTAAATGTTTTTACATCAAAATTAAATATAAAATTAATTCCAATGAAATAAAATACATTTAATAGTAAAAATATATTATATTTATAAATTAAATCAATTAAATAATGAAATTTAACAATATAAATTATTTTGATGAAAAAAATTGTTTATAATTAAAATTTAATGTATTTTTACTGTTCATCAAAACATGAAAGTTATCAGAAAAATATAAAAAATTCATAAAAAGAAAAATTTTGTATATTTATTATAAATAAAATGTTTTTGTTTTTAAATATAACATATAAAAGTGTCAAAAACGAGATTTAAAATGGGTGCGCCATCAAATGGCGACAAAAGAACATTTTTTGAAAATTACTTCTTTTATCTGAGAAATCTAATTTGATCTTATATCATGTTTAAAAAAACATATAAGAGAAATTTTAAAAATTATATTGAATATATTAAACATGTATTACATTAATAAAACTCATAAAGAGTGATTTTTTTAAACTCTATTATTTTCATTTAAAAATTTTGTTCAAAAGAAAGTTAGTATTGTTCATACTCACCCTTACAATTACTAGGTTATATGTTAACATAATAATATTTAGTTATTCAATTATACTCAGTCTTTCATGAAATTAATTCTATCAAAATAACATGAAATTGTGTACAACATAAGCCTGGTATAGTGTTGCATATACCACAAGCTAAGTCAGTGTTACATATTGGGCAAGGTTATCTTGGTGTAGCATACAACACAAGACAGAAAAGATATAAAAAAATAAATCTCATAAAATTTTCAGGGTGTTACATTATACCCACTTTAAAATGAATTTATCCCTTGAAATTAATCTAGGTTATTTAAGTTGTATAATTGAAACATTCATTCATAAAAACCCACATTATAAAAAGGAGTACTAAAACATAATTTCACAAAGGAATGTTAGAAACATAACGGTTTCCCAAAGTAACTCATCTCTAGGTTTAAAAATAAGATACATAGGTTGTAAGTGAAAACATGGATATATTGGAAATATTTATCTATGATGTTATGATGAATAGAGATATAGATCAGGGTTAGGAAATAGATAACAATAAAAAATCCATAAATACGTGATGATCTAAGGGACCCTTTAATTAATCTGATAAGATGGTACTGGGATAACATTTTTTGTTCTTGAGATACTTTCCATAAAATTTAAAAAAATGATAATAAATACATACTTTATTTCCTTATAATTTCACTATTTTTCATTCCTTGAACAATTTACACTTCATATATTATTCAAATAAATAAAGATGAATTTTTAATTCCGGAAGTGTTAGCAGATCATGCGATCTATAAATAGAATGATAGGTCACTCTATATATCACTATCAGAACAAAAAGGTTATAAAAAGAAATCAAATATTCATAAGTCCACCTATGGTGAGATAATAATTTATTTTAACAAACTCTATCAAATTTTTAACTTAATATTTCTATAATTTGATATCCTTACAATCCTTATAAAAGATAAAATTGGAAAACTATAGAAAAAGGTTCACTAGCTCGATTAAACAATTATCCCCCATATATCATAATTTATCTCTTGTTGGTCACATTATAAAAATATGTCCACCTTAATCATGTATGATCTTGATTCATGGTAAGAACATAAATTATCATATATCCTTATTGAAAACATGCATCTTTCTTTATTCATAAGTCCAAAATATGTAAAATTCATCCATTATAGCATAACCATCCTCTCAATAAATCCTTAAAAAGTTACATAGTAAATAATATCTTCTAGTATACTTATTTATATCCAACATTTCTTTATATAAATATCAATATCTCAACATCATGCTTATATTAAGGGGGATCCTTCCCTAAATCATGTGTTTTCCAAAATCATCACCTTATTACATCAATCACTTTTCATAATTACCTGTACAACTAAACATGTACATTCAAATACATTTTTGAAAACAAAGTGGACCACTACATAGACATTACAATATTCCATAACCCTATAAAAGAGATTCTACAATATTATTTAGGGATACCATTAAATAAAAACTGAATTAGTCTACTACTTCATTATCATAATCAAAATAAAAAATAATGATAGAATGAGATTTTCCTCTGTTTTTATCCATAAGAAGTTTTTTACGTTGATTGTCATTTATAACCCTTGAAGTAGAGCATTGGTTTTCATAATTCCTTATTTCCTTTCACATGTAACATTGAAGGGTGGAGGTGTATTCTGTGTATCCTTTTGTCTATTTGCATCATTAGTTACTTTTTTCCCATTACTTCAGCACTCAACTGCCCAATTACCTTCTTTTTCACACTTAAATAATTTACTAGTTCTATTAAGATAATCTCCACCATGCTTATTTCCACACTTTGAGTATTAGGAAACACTCATTTACATTTCATCATTATTTTTTAGATTTTTCCATGAACTTCATCTTCCATTTCTTATCGAAAACATGATATTGATATGAAACAACAATTCCTATTTCTACCTTGACAAGAAAACACACAATATATTAATAGATGCTAAATTATCTCATATCTAACACCCTTCAGGGACTTTTATTTAAGCCACTTAAGAATATATCAATTTTCATTTCAGGTAGGATGATAAATCATGAAGCATACCATGCATGAATTGTAAAATTTCCCTCTTATATACCAAAAGATTCATCATAATTTTTCTCAAGATCTTGGAACTCATTTTCTATATTTATATGAATAATATAAGGACATTATTTATTAAAAAATATGTTCTTGAACTCATCCCATACCATGGATTCAATTTCACCTTACTGCCTCGTATTAATGATTAGATCCCATTATTAGTTCTCTTCAATTTCTAATTGATAAATAGATAAAATCAAGTTTTAATGTTGAAAAATGTTAATGATAGAAAATATCATTTCAATTGTAATAATCCATTGGTCAAGAAATACTGAATTAGAAGACCCACTAACAGAAGTTGGATGTTGTCTCATGGAGGACTCAACAAAATGTTGTTCCCTTATCTACTCGTTCGGAGTTCCATAATGATTCATAGATTTTGTAAGTATAGTGATAATATTTTTCATTAGATATCCCATAACATTTGGTTGTTTATGAGGACAGGCATTTCATTTCCCATTTCATTTAATATTAACACGGTTCCTTCAGGTTCCAACCACTGTTTACAACCCAAAATGTACAGTGTGAGAGGAAACATCATACTAGGAAACCGACATATTCATGGGGAATAACTTTAGATATCTAAAATATTAGGTTTAATTATATTTTAACAATGATAATTACCAATATTCAAGGATTTTAACCTATAGTTAGACTTATCCTTAGGGAAATACCTATGCATACCTTAAAAAAATCTCTTGGGATATGACTAAAAATTACGCAACCTAGTTTCTAAAGGTGGACTAAACCTTCGCTCTAATACCAACTGTAAAGACCCTAAGCTTGGATCACATGAAAATTACATTAATTTTTCAGAATACATAATACATGACACAAAAATATACCAAAATACCATATTTGTTTAGTGTCTTGGTAAACAATAAAACAAAAAAACCAGTTCATAAAACAACTAAATTGTCTGCTGCATTTTATACCATAAATAGAACCCATATTGACACACCTTACTTAATACCCTTATTCATATCATGGGTAAAAGAAACATAATAAGGGGTGATATCAAATTATCAGTAAGGTTAAACATGAAAAATATCAAACAAAACAAAAACATTTGTAAAAAATTGAACATAAAATTTTAAAATAATACAATTTATGAAAATATCAACATCAGGAGTCATGAAATAAATCTTGGTTGTTCATAAGTTAGAAATCCTAAAGGTAAAAGATCAATGAGAAAATATAATTTCCATAAAACATTGAATTGTTTAAAACACATAATAATAAAAAAATAATTTTTGTATTATCGAAGGGTCATTCCAAAGACCATTATAGTGGGAAAAGTCAATTAGTGAACCATGTTTACTTTCCGTTCTTGCCCTATATTACTGAACCAGATTTACTTGTCATTCTAGCCATGCATTACTAAACCTGATTTAATTTTCATTCTAGTCATGTCTATATCATTAGATATAAATTTATACCCAATAAATTTGAGGGATATATAGGTCCCACCTATCTCATAATGAAATCATTCTTACATGTTCCACAAAAAAATAAGTCATTCATCACAGCATAACCTAAGGAATAAAATGGTATTCTTAAATATCATTCGACCATAACATAATAAATGTAAAAAAATGGATTTCATAATTAGTATTCCATCAAAAACACAATAAATGCATAAGAATAATAGAGATATTATACTTGAAAGATAAACATTTTGAATAATTTCATATTAGATGGAAACTAATTTTGATTGAATACTTGAAATTAATGCATGGGGAAAATATCCTTTTTCTTCAAAAAAATCATTCCTCAAAATATCATTAATTTTTAAATGAAAAGAATTTATTTGAAAATAAAATTGAAAACATGTAGATGAAGCTGCATAGAAACATGGCATTATGAATTTGTAAAAACTTGTTCATTCTATATAATCTAAAAAACATTTTCCTTGTACTTTTGTAAAAAATTTAAAAAAGTCCCACATATCAAAAATAAAAAAATATTATTTTAATTTCTTTTAATAAAATTTCAAAAATTATCAAAATTTAAACTCAAAAATTGTAGAATAATAGGAAGAATATTTTTAAATATCTAATTAGGAATCAAGGACATGGATGATAATAATACACTAGTAAATACTTATGTTTAAACAATCTCATATAATAATGAGATTGAAAAATTATCCCTTACCATATATCCTTTATCCTTTGTGTATATCTAAACCTCCAATATAATGATTTAAATAATTCCAATTACTTATTCCATAATCATAGTCACCATATATGATCATATTATCTTTTGTTTGTTAGTAATATTAACACTATTCCATCAGGTATTAACATTTTTATTTTCTTATGCATGTTTTTTAGATAAGTTATTCTTCAAAGGTTATATTTATATAATTTATAGAATGATATTATTACAATATATATCATATCTATTCATTCAATTCATTTATATAATCATGCATTAATGATGATCATGTAGAATGAATCACATCACATCATGGAGATGGTAGGTCGTACGTATTCACAAGGGATGATATCATTCCCATAATTATGAAATTTTATGGAAGTGGATTGTATATATTTTGTTATATAATACATATAAAGTTATAATAATCATATATATATATTATTCTCTATATTACATCCATCCAAAGATGATGGTGGTGGAAAAAAGATTACACTCGAGTGTGGAGACAACAAGCCGTACGTAGGCACCTGTGGTGATTTCATTTTTCATAGGATGGATAGAAGGTGGAATATGGTTGTTAAATAACCATAATAACATAACAGAAAATAATATATACTATTATTATTACTTTATAATGGAAACAACTCAAGAATAAGAACTAAAAGAAGAAATAATTTTAATGAATCGGTAGAGGATATTATCTCTTCTTCAACGTACTCCCTCTAAATCACATCTTAAAGGCACTAGAGTTTGTATTTCTAGAACACCATAACATCAGTAATGTGATTAGGAAAGTTTATATGGTAAATGGTCAGGTTATGTATGAGATTAAGTCTCCATGTGAATTTAATATATGAGAGAGGACGCTCCCATTTATAATTGAGTTGAGGGGAGCTTTTGGAATTTCTGAAAGTATTAATTTATACTAAAATAAAATCAGGTAAAAAACCACCAAAATATCTTAATTTAAAATATTAGACAGGATAAGGATTTAATATCATCATCCATTAAATTTTATACAGGTTTTATATAAATTTAAACCTTATCATTTTAATTTATCACCTAGTATTTCTATTTCATTTTAACTAGAGTAAGAAATAGTTCAATATTAAAAGGGAGTAATATTTAATTATTTGATATCAATTAAATAATAAATATATAATTTCAAACATTTTAGAGTATATAATATTTATTATATATTTCTAGTTTTTTAATCATATATAATTTAATAAATTATTATATCGACAAAACAACAATATTATCAATTTTGATAATATTAAATTCTTGGATTTTTGAAAATATCAAAATAGGATGTTATCCGATAAAAGGAATTACATTATATTCTTATAGGGTAATTTTAATATATAAAATTCATTTAATATATTAATAATCATAAATAATATTAATTTTAATATCTTTATTAACATTAATTTGATATCCCCATTAATAAAATAACTTCAACATTAGTTTTGTGAAATTATTTAATACACTTATATGTTGTATAAAAATTAAAAATAAAATACCATGAGAATGATAAATCTACTGGATTTCATAATAATACTTGAAGTGAAATATATATTCTATAAATTCCACCATTAAAAATGTTATATTTTCTAAAACATGAAAGTGACAAGTTTAACAACACTTTATATAAAATAATATATGTGTCATAATCACTTTTATATGGATCTAAATGGTTAATAAATCTACCCATGGATGACTATATTTGATATATACTCGACCAATATGATTTGGTCATGTGTTTCTATAAGGACCCTACCTTAAACAGTACATAATCACGAGTTAAGTCAATAATTCGACATTGAGGATCTTTTTAGGTTTAGAGTTTTAGAGAATTAGTCCATAACTATTACATTTCATCTCAAAAATTAAAAAGTAGACACTTCTCCTCTAATCGATGTTTTCACAAAAATAAATCTCCTTAAAATAGAACCAGAATTAATTTCTTAATATAAATTTTCTTGAATTATTCCATTCACATTCCATTATTTATACCATGTGAAAATAATTGAAACATGTGGGATGAGCATAAAAAGATCAGTAAGGGTTATAAAATATGGAACAAAAACATTAGCCCATCAATACATACAAATCAATGATATCATACTTTTCATTTATAAAACATAAGATCTTTAACATACCTAATGAAATCATATTATTTATGAATAAAACATACAAATCATAAATCATAATGGTAACTTGTGGCATCCATAACATACTTACATTGTATCTTTCACAACCACATAGGGAGTTTAGATTTTAATACCCATCATAATATATTCCCTAAATCTATTTAGAAAAACAATGACATTTACTATTGTCACATTACCCAATTCATTGGAGAGCTATATCAGGCTCAAATACCTTTGGTTTATCACAAAACCACCCATATATTCAAACAATTCCCATGAACCATAATATATTCTTAACAAATAAAACAAGTATAAAGGAAAGACAACATTTCCAAACTACAATGAAAATATATGATTTTAAGAAATCGAGATAATAAATTCTGTCTCAAAACCATTTTTAATACCAAAATATGTAAAAATGGTATATGGTCTTTATTTTCCGATTAAAAATAGTACTACTTGTTAAGAAATCCAAATATCAAATAAAAATTACGGCGGTGGAAAGGTCATTACCATCGTGTACATTAAAAAAAACATTACCTTTTTCATTTAGTAAAAAACTTCATTGAAAAATATACCTTTTGAAAACCATTAAATTAAATTAAAAGAAAAATGGTATAATTATACACTTTATAAAATAAGGACTTGTGTAAACTAAAGAATTTCATAATGAAAGGAGATTGAGACGAAGTCCCTTACCTTGTGTCAAAATCCTCAAGTATGTTCTTTGTTCATTGTAAATAATAAAATTAAGTTAATTTTTACTTGATTTATAACCTTTTTAAAGTTTATTATTCCTTTTATATCACTTATTACCATGTTATAAACATTTCATAATTATTTATGTTAATATTGGTTGTTTTGTCGATATTTGATACTTTAGTCAAAAATGAACTTGTTATAATTACAAATTATCCTTGTGGTCAAAAGTAATTTTTCTCCGTAATTATATTAATGATTAAAAAATCATATATATCTGGTATATATATGTATTAATAATAGTACATAAAATTTTGAGATAAGTAATGAAATGATCTGTTCATGGAGTTAGTCATCCGTACGTATGGATGAAAACTACTTTCATTTCATTTTCATATTTAAATGAATTATAACAAAATGATACATTGGTATATTGTTATTTTAGCATAAGATCATATTTTATATATGTTACATATGTTCATTAACACCTTCCTTTATACGTTTCATGTATGGAATGAATGAGTCATATCACTTTGAGGGGGAAATAGTCTTTACTTTCTCAAAATGAAATTACAGTATTTAAACATTATAGAAAGCCCAAATGTATATTGTTAATAAAAAAACAGAAGCATAGGGAAAATAAAAATATTATATATATCATATATAAATATAGTTCCATAATAATGGCCACCATGAGAGGTGGTATGGGAAAATCGAACAATTATCATTTCATGAGGTAGTAGTTCATAGTACATAGAAATAGTATGTTTGTATCCATTAAATAGAGGTGTTTGTTAGTGTAGTTATAATACTTTAATAAAAATAATAATTTTATATTTAGGATAATTTTGTTTCTATGTAATCAAAAAATAATAATTTAACAGAGAGTGAAGAAGTAAAATAATGGAAAGGAACTTTAGAGAAGATGCTTCCTCTTAAAACGTGTAACTCCCTTTGAGTTGAGCCAAAATTCTTTCTTGAAATGACTTCAACCATAGTTAAAGATTCTAGGAGTAATAGAGGGATATTGTTAGCTTATTTGGTTAGTGGTTGGACGAGATAGGGGGATTTATAGGTTTCATGAAATGGGTAGGGGTGGATCCCTTTTATAAGAGGGGTGAGGGACACTTTAGAAAGGTTTTGAAGTATAATTTTCTTATAAAATTATATTCAGTTTAAGAAATTCAAAAGTCATTTATTTCAATGATAATATGCTTTTGGTTTGAAAAAATCTCAACCAAAAGGTTTTAGAAAAGGCTAGGTCTAAAATTTATCTTTATATTTAAACTTTAACCATTTGTTATGTAATTTAACTCTTACTATGTCTTCTTGTGTATTCATACAATATGGTAAATATAGTTACAATAAAATAAAAATATAGTATCAAGTGGTTAATTAATTAAATAATAATCATTATCTAAGTCATTTGAATGAATATAACATTTTTAGGACACTTATATCATTTAATAAACCAATACTTTTTTAAAAAACTCATTTATGTCAATTTTTATAAAATTCTTATCATGACTTTTTAAAAATCCATAACAACTTGAATCTTTCAAAAAACATCATTAATTAAAATATAACTAGTAATAGTCATCCTTAAAATTTTTGGATTACATAAAAAGTTTTAAAATAAATTTATTTTAATATTTATAATCTCATTTATTTAAATCATTCATTAACAAAGTAATCACTACATAATCAATGTGTCATAAATATATATATTTATTTAATTTATAAAAATTATAAATAAAATATCATGATATGTTTGATCTTTTCATATTTCTAATGAATATTTATAGTCAGTGATATCAATTATATAAACTTATATAAATTTTTTTAGTAAAAAAGTCAATTTTTTGTTATATTTTTCTTTAATTAAAATTATTCCTTATAAAATGTCATTTTCACATCAATGTTACTCCATGAGGTCCCAAAATCGACCCAAGGATGAAAATGGTCAGATATATCTCATCCAATAGTATTATAACATGTTTTAGTGTATTTTAATATTATTATAATATTATTTTTTTATCATTATTTACCATATTTACCATTTAACTATGGTAAATAAAATAATTACTAAAGTTATTATTCATAATTTCTAAAAATAGAAGGTACCTATTTGATAAATTTGGACCTCATGATTCCAAATATTTAATCTATTTTTTAAAATTTAAAAACATAAATGTTTCAGAAATTAATTTAAAATTAATTCTTGTTGTCAAATCCAAAAAGCGAGTTTTTAGGAAGTAAAAACTACCAAAATATTAATATATGTTATGACCAATTTCCTAGTGATATCACATCCAATGACTATAAATGGATTAAATGATAAAAAAAATAATGAAAATGAAACTTTGAAAAAAATTAAATGGAAAATCTAAATATATAAATAAATTAGATGAAAAGATAGTTTTGAATTAAATTGCGGTATTTTTCACTATTCATTAAGAAAATGAACATTATCAGAAAAGTACTAAAAATTTATCTAAAAACATATTTATGTACCGATTATATATAAATTGATTATTTTTTCAAATAGAACATATAAAAGTGACAAAAACTATATTTAAAAAGGTTTTTCCATCAAAAGGCAGTAAAAAATCCTTTTAAACATATTAGAGTATTTCATGCATAAAATAATATTCTTTCTTATTTTAAGCCAATAAGATTTATCGGATAAATGTAAAGACATTTAAAAAGCATGTGAGATCATATTTTAGATAGTTCCATTCATTCCAACTAATACAACGTTTAGGCTCCAATTACCATTTAAAATAATAATATTATTATATTATTTTTTGATGTAACCAAAAGTTGTGTGCAATATATGATTTAAAAAACCCATTGTCGTGTGTTGAGTACATTATCAAAAAAACTTCAAATTTAAAGTAAAAATAATTTCATATTCATAAATATTAATAGAAATGAAAAAGTATTGTTCTATAAATACCTGGGTTGTTACATCCTTCCCCCCTTCTAGAAATTGTGTCCCTGTAATTCTATTCAATTATAAAATAAGTGGGGGTATTTATCCCTCATAGAATTTTCAGATTACTATATTTCCTCTTAATCCATATGGTTTTACAAAAAAAATTTACTAGATTAATTATGTTATTTCTCAACACTTCCTATCTTCGGTAAAGAATATGGACTAGTGGTTCCTCATAAGAAAGATTCTCTTCCAACTAAACTACCTCTGGACTCAAAACATGAGATGGATCCAATATATACATTATCAACATTGAAACATGAAAAACATTGTGTACTTGGAAAAACATTGGAGGAAAATTCATTATTTAGGAAACTGATCCAACTTTCTCTAAGATTTCATTGGGTCTAATGAACCTCAGACTCAAATTTCTCTTCTTACCAATACACATCACACTTTTCCATGTAGAAAAATTGAGAAAGACATAATCATGTACCTCGAAAGAGAGATCCTTCCTCTTGATATCCGCATAATTTGTTTACCAACTATAAGATTTTATCATGTGATTTTGAATCAACTGAAATTTTTCTACTATCGCTGCAACCAATTCTTTTCCCATCAAATTCCTTTCACATACATAATCCCAAAAAGATGGAGTTCGACACCAATTTCAATATAATGACTAATATGGTGCCATCTGTATACTGAAATTTATAATATTGTTATAAGAAAACTCAACCCATGAAAGATGTTGGTCCCAACATCAGTAGTATTTCATTGAAAAAGCACGTATCATATCTTCCAATGTCTTAACTGTTTATTCTGACTGTCCATATGATTGAGGATGAAAAGCTTTACTAAAATTTAATTAAGTACCCAATTACTTTTAAAGGCTATTCCCAAAGTTAGAAGTGAACCTAGGATCACAATTATGTATAATGGAGAGGTGAAATCCATGTAACATGACTATCTCTTTAATTTAAAATTAAGAAAGTTTATCTGGAGATAGTGTGTCTCAAATAGAAGTAAAATGAGCTGATCTAGTGAATCGATCAATAGTAACTGAAATTTCATTATTAGCTCGAGAATTATTTGGTAATCCCACTATGAAATCCATGGACACATTTTCCCATATCCAATCTGGTATTGGAAAAGGATGATTCACCCCTTTAGGTAACTATCGTTATGAAATAACCAGTTTAAAAGTTAAACACTTCACAGTAAAGTCATCAATATGTATTTTCCTTCCATCCTACTAGTAATAGATCCAAAGATCTCAGTATATTTTAGTACTTTCAGGATGAACTTAAAATAAAGAACATTGAGTTTCACGTAACATATCTTTCTCTGAATGCAAATCACAAGGCATGTATAACCTCCTTCCAAACCTCAAAACACAATCTTTATCATTGTTAAATTTAGGTAACTTAACCTTATAAACCAATTCTATCTTTTTTTACAACTCATTGTATTCTTTCTAGACTTGGTTAATTCTGTCTGATAGATATGATTTCCCTGCCACCTGAAACAAAATAGATGAATTCCCTAAACCAAAAACTTCAAATAAAAAATTCATCAAATCAAAAACCAAAGGATCTTGTTCCAAACATAGCGTGGTTATTAAAACATTACTCTTCCAACTCAAAGCGTAAGACACTTTATCTTTATTTACTAGATAGTAATGGACCATGCAGTTATAATCCTTGATTAATTCAAGACATCTCTTATTTATCTTCTTTTATTATTTCTGAGTGAATGTATACATTAATTTTTTTAATAAGTATATATTTCACATTTTACACAATACAAATGACTCCTCCACATTTTTAATGAAAAAAATGAAGAATCTAATTCTAAATAATGTATAGTGTAATTCAACTAATGAGGTTTTAAATGACGTGACACACAATCAATTACCTGATCATAATATATAAGGACACAACCATGTTCTTTCAATAAAGAAACATTATAGATAAAAAATTTACCATTTCTGGAAGGCGTTGCAAAAATTGAAGCATTCACCAATATTCTTTTCGATTTCTAATACTGCTTCATTTGATGTCCCAACATCCATTGATGTATTTTCAAAGGCTTTCACCAGCCCTTTATGACTTTTTTCAAACTGTTTTGCTTCATTTGAATTCTTTGTTGGACACTCATTTGCATAATGACCCATTTCATTGCACTTAAAGAAATATACTAACTATAAATCATATTTTTTCTTACCATTACACTGATCTTTTTAGTGAAATTATGAGCATTATGTCCCATTTTACCACATCAGAAGCACTTACCAGAATTCAAAAGGAATTCAACAAAGTTCTTTTTTCCACAATTTTCACATACTGTAAATTTATGTTTCAAACCATTAGAATTTTTTTGAAGAGTTCTTCCCTTTTGTCTACCACCTCGACATCTTATTATGTTGTTTGTCAAAGAACACCTGATCATTGAAAAACTCTATTTCCACCTTCTCCGCACATCAAACAAGTTTTTCATAACTTTATAACTCATGAGAAGATAAATACCTTTGATACATTACTTTAATCCTAAGTAAAAATGATTGATTTTACTATCAAGATCTCTTATGAAATATAGAGCATACCTTTCCAGTCGAGTGAAATTTTCTTCATACGAAACCACTAAGTCATCTTTCTTCCTCAATTCCATGAATTTATTTTATATACTTAGTCAAACCACCTTAGGAAGTTATTTCTAAAGAAAAATACCTTTGAATTCATCCCAAGAAAGAGAATCAAAATCCTCACTATCCTTGATATTTTTAACTACTAACCACCACTTACAGACATTACCTTGAAAAAATTAAATAGTAAGATCATAATTTTTATATTTTGAACATCCCATGTCTTAAAAAATATTTTCTAGTGATTTAATCCACTCTTAAGCAAGCACATGGTCAGATGATCTTCTGAATGATGAGGGTTGTCTCCTCATGAAATGATCCACTATTGAAATTTTCCTATATAGTTGATCTAGCTTCTCTTGTGCATGGATACCACCTCCATTTATATCTATAGTTAATTGTTCCATCACTGCAAAAAATAGTTTTATTCCAATTCTGACTATCTCAAGTTGTTGATTTGGAAGGTTATTTTCCTCTGGATGTCTTCCTATCATATCTGTCATGTTTCCTTTATAGAACACCATTCTGAACATATAAATATCATAGGTGAAGAAAAATGGTAATATTAAAATGTTATATCATTTCAATGTTGACATAAATTATTTTTGAATATTAATTTAATAATATACTAACTCCTAATGTTGTCTAAATAAACCTCTGATACCAACTATATGGCCCCACCCTTAAACATTACATAATCTCTTGACATTTCAATAATTTTACATTGAGGACCTTTCCAGGTTTATAGTTTTGGAGAATTAATCCATAACAGTTACATTTCATCTCAAAAATTACAAAGTAGACAATTTTTCTCAAACCAATTTTTTTCACAAAAATAAAACTCCTTAAAATAATTCAAGAATTATTTTCTTGATATAAATATTCTTGAATTATTCCTTTCTCTTACCATTCCTTATACCCTATGAAAATAATTTCATAAACAAACATGGGATGAGCTTAATAATCTCAGTAAGGGTTATAAAATAAGGATAGAAATTCTTAGTCCATAAATATATACAAATAAATGAAATCAAAATTTTCAATTGTAAAACATAATATCTTTAACCTACATCATGATATAATAAGATTTATAAATAACACATAGAAATCATAAATCATAATATTATGTTGTGGCATCCATAACATACTTTAATTGTAGTTTTCACAACTACATAGGGAGTTACGTTTGGAATAATCATCACATCATATTCCCTAAATATCTTAGAAAAAACATTAACATTTACCTCCTTCATGTTACCGAATGCATTGGAGAGATATCTCAGGCTCAAAAAACCCTTGTCTTATCATAAAACCACTCGTAAACATAAACTATACCCATGAACCATAACATTTTAATAATAGATAAACCAATCATTAATGAAATATTACATTTCGACATTCAATCACAATATATAATTTCATGATATTGAAATAATAATTGATTTCTCAAAACTATTTTCAATAAGAAAATACCTGAAAATGGTATATAGTGTCTAGTTTTCTTTTAAAAACATTACGACTTGTTAAGGAATCCAAAAATCAAATAATGCTCACTGTAGTTGAAAGGCCATTTTCACTGTGTACGTTAAAAAAGAAACATTCTTTTGGTATCTTAGTAAAACGATTCACAGAAAAATATTCCATTTAAAAACCATTGAATTAAATGAATGAAAAAATGGTATAATTATAAACTATATAAAAGAAGGTATTGTATAAACCAAAGTATGCCACAATGAAAGGAGATTGAGAGGAAATCCCTTACCTCGAGTCTGACTCACCATGTATGTTCTTTGTTCATCATGAATAATAAACATAAGTTAATTTATACTTTATTCAGAACCTTTTTCCTATTTATTATTCCTTTTATATTACTTATTACCACTTTATAAACATTACATAATTATTTATGTTAACATTGGTCGTTTTGTCGATATTAAGTACTTGAGTAAAAAATGACCATGTTATAATTACAAATTGTCCATGTGGTCGAAAGTAAATTATTTCCAGAATGATATTAATGATTAAAATATCATATATATCTAGTATATATATTTATTTATAATAGTACATAAAATGTTGAGATAAGAACTGAAATGCACCGTTCATGGAGACGGTAATCCGTACGTACGCATGAACGCTACTTTCATTTCTTTTTCATATTTAAAGGAATGAAAACTAAATGATACATATGTATATTAAATTAAAGTATAATATAATATTATATATATATATTACATAAGTTTATTAACTCTATCCTTTATATGTTTAATGCATGGAATGCACGATTCAAATCACTTTGAGGGGGCGGTAGTCCCAAATTCATCAAATGAAATTATCATATTTACAAATTATAAAAGGAATAAAGGTATGTTGTAAATAAAAATACAAAAGAATAGGGAAAATAAAAATATTATATATATTACAAATAAATATAGTTCCATCATAATTTCCACTATGAGAGGAGGTAGGGGAAAATCAAAAAATCATCTTTTCGTGAGGCAACCGTTCACCGTACTCAGAAAGAGTATGTTCGTATCCATTAGATGGAGGTGTGTGTAAGTGTAGTTTGAGTCATTATTATAAACAATACTAGTATATTTAGTATAATGGTTTTTTATGTAATCAAATAATAACAAAATAATATATAATGATGAAGTAAAATAATGGAAATCAACTTTATAGAAGACGCTCCCTCTTAAAACGTGTAACTCCCATTGATTTGAACCAAAAGGATTTATTGAATTGCCATCGTACTAAGTCAAGGATTCTAGGAAGGAAAATGGGGATGTTGGAAACATATTTGGGGAGTGTTTGGATGATCCAATGGGAATTAGAGTTTTTATTATGTGGGAAGGGGTGATGCCCTTTTATAAGAGGGAGGAGGGGGCACTTTAGGAACATTTTGAAGTGTTATTTTATTGTAAAATTATTATCTGTTTCAAAAGGACCCAAAGTCATTTATTTTAAAGATAAGATAATTTTTGGTCAAAAAGTTTTCATACATTACGTTTTAGAAAAGTATTGATCACAAATTTATCCTTATCATTTATCTTTAACCCTTGGTTAACTAATTTAACTCTTACCATGTCTTCTTGTATATATATAATATATGGTTTATATTGTTACTATAAAATTCCAATAGAACCTAAAGTGGTTAATTAATGAAATTTTAGAAATTATATATGTCAATGGGATGAATATTATATTTTGAGGACTGTTATATCATTTAATAAAATAGTAGTTTTTTTACAAACTCATTTATGTCATTTTTTACACTATTCATATCATGACTTTTTAAAAATCCATAAAAGTTTGATTACATTGAAAGAAAATCATTCATTAAAATATAAAAAGTCATTATAATTCAAAAAATTAGTTTATGGCATAAAAAACCTTAAAATAAATTTATTTAAATATTATTAGTCTCATTTATTTAAATCATTCATTAATAAGGTAATCACTACATCATCATTATGTCATAAATATATTTTTTTAGTTGATGTAAAAAAATTATAAATAAAATAGAATGATTAATTAAATATTTTTATATTTCTAATGAATATTTATAGTCTATGATATCACTTATATAACACTGTACAAAAAAATTAATGAAAAACACATGTTTTTGTTATATTTACTTATACTTTAAAATAATTCTTATAAAATGTAATTTTCAAATCAAATTAGATACATGGGGTCCAAAAATCGACCCAATAATGACCCTGATCAGATATATCTTATAAAATAGTATTAGGACACGTTTTAGGGTAGTTAAATTTTATTATAATATTATTTTTACCCTTATTTACCATATTTATCTTTTAACCATGGAAAATAAAATAATTTTTGAAGTTACTACCCATAATGTCTAAAAATAAAAGGTACCTATCTAAAAAATTTGGACCTAAATATTCCAATTATAGAATCCATTTTTCCAAATTCAGAACATAGAGTTTCAAAAATTAATTTAAAATTAATTCCCAATGTCAAAACTAGAAAAGCGTATTTGTAAGAAGTAAAAACTACCAAAATATTGGCATGCGTTTATGTCCAATTTCAAAGTGAAATTATTTACATTGAAAGAAATTGGAATAAATGATAAAAATATAATCCAATTACTCTTTAAAACCAATTAATAGTAAAATATAACTATATAAATAAAATAGATGAAATGGCCGTTTTGAATTAAAATGATGTATTTTTTACTATTCATTAAAAAATGAACTTTATTAGAAAATTACCAAAAATTTAACCAAAGTAAATATTGATGTTCCAATTCTATAGAAGAAGTTTATTTTTTCAAATAAGACACATAAAAGTGAATATAAATAGATTTAAAAAGGGTTCTCCATCAAAAGGTTGTAAAACACCATTTAAAAATATTCGAGTATTTTAAGCTTAAAATCAGATTTGTTGTTATTTAAGCCTCTAAATTTTATCTAATAAATGTAAAGACATTTATCAAACATTTAAAATAATATTTTATTTATTTTTGTTCATTACCACTAATAAAAAGTCTATTCCTTAACTATCATTTAATATAATAATATTATTATACTATTTTTCGGTATAAACCAAAGTTGCATGCAACATAAGATTTCAAAGAACCCCATTTTAGTGTGTTAAGTAATATATCACACAAAGCATCCACATTAATTTAAAAATAATATCTTATTAATAAATATTAAAATAAATGAAAAATTATTATTCTATAAATTCTAGGCTGTTGCAGTTTCTTTCTTTTAATGATTATTATCATTTTAATAAAAATAATTTTATTGATCTTTAAATAATTAAATAATCTTTTCATCATCAATATATAATAATTTAAGGTAATTATTAATTTCTTATAAATTAAAAATTAATTACCATGATAATTATTTTTTTAAAAGATTATTTTTATTTAAATTTATCTTTTGTACAACCTTATATTAGAAATGATTTAGTCATTAAAATTTGAGTATTACATATTTTTCATCTCTTGAAATAAAATATATTAAATTTTTTTAATCTAATTCATGTGGATTCCAAAGGGTATTATTTAGACCCAAGTATGGTTTAGGTCAAAAATCACTCATCAAATCACATTAGAACAAGTGATAAGGTAATTTTATATTATTATATTTACCCTCAATTACCTGATTTATCTAATTAAGGTATTAATAAACATTTCTCATGTTATTGTTCATAATGCCTAAAAAAGGAATGATATTTACATAATTTGGGTGTACTAATTCCAAATTTTTAATAAATTTTTAAAAATTTAAAACCGAGAAGTTTCAGCCATCAATTTAACATTAATTCTGTTGTCGGAATGAAAAATTGGTTTTAAAAGTTAAAACATTGCAAAATATTGAATTGTTTTTGCATCAAAACTAAATATAAAATTAATGAAACTGGAATCCATTATATTGAATTAAAATATATATTCTATTTATACTATAAAAGCATTCAATAATATAATTAAACCATATAAATTATTTTTATGAAAAAATTTGTTTTCAAATAAAATTTTGTGTATATTTTCCATTCATCAAAACATGAAAGTTATTAGAAAAATATAAAATATTGATCAAAAATAATTTTTTTTATCCCACTTCCAAATAATTTTTTTTGTTAAAGAAAATATATTAAAGGGTTAAAATATTTATTTAAAATAGGTGCACCATCAAAAGTTGACAAAACTGTATTTTTTGAAAATTCTTTATTTTATCCGAAAAAATTGAATTTGTTCTTATATCATTTCATAAAAAAATATAAAATTAATATTAAAAATTACAATTAATATATTAAACATATATTTAAATAATAAAATCCATCAAGAGTGATATTATTATTTCATAAACTCAATTATTTTTATTTAAATAGTTTTTAGAAGAAAGTTAATAATGTTCATACCATCCATTATAATGCATAGGTTCCAAGGTAACATAATAATATAGTTATTCACTTATACACAATCTTGCGTGAAATGAATTCTATAAAAGGAACATGAAATTGTGCGTAACACTATCCAGTCAGGGAATTTCATATACTGCATGCTAAGAGGGTGTTGAATATTGCACAAGCATATCTTGATGTAGCGTACAACACAAGAAATCAAAGAAATTAAAAAAATCTATCCCAAAAAAATATCAATGTGTTACAAAAATGTTTGAGTGAATGATATTGTTGTAGAAAATCTTGAATAGGGGAAGGCATTTATACCAAACATATTTTAAATCAAAATAAAATGATATCAATAAATCATTAAGGGTTTGAATGGTTCTCTTAGATGGACCATATTTTTTTGGACGATAAGATGTATTGAAACAGTTCTCTCTATCTAGAGATTACTGAAGACTTCTCGAGAAAATTGTTGTAATCTTCAGATCTCAATTAGATAAAATAGAATGTGTCACCCCATGTAACCTTACGTCCCCTTTATCTTATATCCTAGAATAAGAACAAGAGACAAATATTCTATAATAGAAATGAATTTCACAATCTTCATAAGCTGATCGACTATGAACAAAATAAAATTATGGTCTTTATATGTTTTTGGGAGTCTATCAATAAAATACAGGGTGACATTTTCCCAGTTTTATTTTAGTATGGGTCAAGGTTGTAAAATCTCCTTGAATTTTGTATCTCATACCAAACTT
The DNA here is from genome assembly GCA_963277665.1 of Viscum album. Taxonomy (NCBI): domain Eukaryota; kingdom Viridiplantae; phylum Streptophyta; class Magnoliopsida; order Santalales; family Viscaceae; genus Viscum; species Viscum album. Next base: position 2,052,332,011 of record OY728150.1, on the reverse strand, counting down.
ATTGTAATACTAAGAACCGAGACACATACTCCAAAATATCTCTCTTCAGGTTTTCAGAGCAGAAATACTCTTTTTAATATCCATCCATCTCATTAATTCTAGAATTAATTGAGAATTATTAGATATGATATTCTTCCAACAGTTCTTTCTTCATGTCTATTATTAATGGGAGAGATACTCAGTTCTTGAACATTATCATTCGATCACATTCAAAGTTGAACATAGGAATTTTTATCAACTTCTTTTATTTCTATACATTGTAACTGATCAATCCCGCATGCCCATATTTTTTAATAAATTTATATTGTTTATTTTTTATATAAACTTAATTGATATAATTAAATATTAAAAATAAAAAATAATTGATCTTTTATTTGTTAAAAAATTTTCAGCTACGAGTTTTATTATAGTTTATTTATTTAATTTTCTACTTTATTGATGAATTATTATTTGTTACAATTTTTTTATTTAAATTATTATAAATAATATTTAAAAAATGTTTAATTCAAGCTACTAATGGTAATAATAAAAGAAATAATTTTTATATTAAAACACAAGATGTTATATTCTCCCCTAATAAATGAATTATACCATCACAATTAATTTATCATACATAATAAAATTCTGAATTTCCATAATAATAATTTGTAAAAACTATAATTTTTAAACATCAATATTCTTAAGGTCACATAATTTTCCAGAATTTTGAACCAAAATTCCATCTCCTAATGTTTTCCTAAAAAAAACGCATAATAAACAATGTTGTCTACATTATCTCTGTGATCCCACCATAATATCCGGAACACACACTTCTATATTTAGTACTTAAAACATAATGTGAGTTATTTTTTATAAACATAATTGATAAAATGAAATAATAAAATAATAACAATTTAAGTGTTATTAATTAATAAAATTTCATTTTGGAGTTTTATTATAATATATATATTTATTTATTTAAATTATTTTGAAAATATTATTCATTTACATTTTGTTTTATTAATATTATTATTACTATTATTGAATTAATTCTTAATTCATTCTACTAATGGTAATAGTAAAATAAATAATTCTTATATTTAAACTGAGGATGTTACACAAATCATTCTTCTGTGCCAACATAATATTTACATGGATAGATGGTTGAACACCCATTTGAGAAAAAAATATTTATCTAAATCCTTCATGATTTATAGGTTAGTCCTTTATAAATATGTAAATATTGTATATTTTGGTGTCATTTTTCATATATAATCTAGCATGATACTTTTGACTCAAAGCATCAACCACCATGTTCACTTTATTAGGGTGATATTTTATTGAGAATTCATAATATTTAATCAACTCCAACAATCTTCTTTCGTGAATATTAAAATACTTTTGGTTTAATTTAAACATTAATCTTTTATAAATAGTATAAATGTCACAAATTTCTCCATAAATATAATTCATCCATATGTCTAATGAAAATATTATCACTACTAAATCGAAATAAAGAGATAATAATTTTTTTCTCATGAACATTAAATTTTCTAGAGGCATAAGCTATCACAATATAATTATTATTGAGAATACATATCAAATTATTCTTTGATACATAAATTTCAACAAAAAATCATTATCCATTACTAGGTAGTGTGAGTATGTGAGGACTTACTAACCTTCTCTTCAATTCCTTGAAATTTTCTTCATATTCTTTAGTCAATAATAAAATAAATCCACTAAAAGTTAACATGGTGAGTAGATTATATGGTTGTGATAAATCCTTTAAAAAGTATCAAAAAAATATCCATCCAATCTCAGAAAAATAGAGATTTTAGCCATAATTCTTAGTCTAGTCCAATTTTCATTTACTGTTGTCTTTGATAAATCCATAGATATACACTCAACTGATATTATTCATCCCAAAAAATGAAACTTTCTATATCCAAAATTCACACTTAGTGAATTTTTCAAACAATTTATCCCTCCTCAGTGTTTTTTGTATAATCTGAAACAGATCTTCCGTATTTTCTATTATTTTGTAGTATAAGATAATATCATATATAAATTTTACAAAAAAACAAATCAAGTAAATCTCTAAATACTCTATTCATTAAAATCATGAATATAGTGAGACCATTTTTAATACCAAATAAAATAACTATAAATTCATAGTGTGCATATGTCAAACGAAATGTTTTCTTTAGTATGTATTCATTTTTGTACCATCCACTAATAGTAACCTTTTTAAAAATTATTATTTTAAAAATACTCAGATCCTTGCAATTGATTAAAAAAATCATTAATATATTAATTTTTGTTGATCATGATCTTTTTAGGATCTAGATAATCAATGCATAGTCACATTGATCTATAATTATTACTAAAATAATGTACAAGTTTACCCCATGTTGATACACATATCCAAATTAATATCTTTTCATGATTATATAATATTTTCTTGTTCAATTCCTACAACTTAATTAGGGAAATTTTATATGGAGTCATTGAGATTGGTGTGGCACCGGGTTTGAATTCTATTGAAAACTCAACATCAGGATTTGGATAAATACATGGAAACACTTAAATAATGTCATAAAAGACTCTCGTATATTTGGAATTTCATTTTTGTTTTTTTTCCAAACTATTTGAGATAAATAACCACATTTAATAGGAATAAAAAAACATTTAATAGTTTTATTTTCCATTGGATGATAAAATCTATCCTCATACTGATTGAAAATGCATATATTAGTTTTTTATATAAAATGTGACTTCCCTTAATCAATATATAATTTGGTATTTATATAATTAAATTCAATCCATGCTGAAAATCACATGAAATCCAATTAGAAGAATAAAAACAATATATTTAGGTTTAAAATTCCAAGAAAACTCAATTGTGGATGATTTATAGACTTTATATTTGATCATCATACCATTAAAATTTTTTATTTATATTTCAATATTTATTCATAGAGGTTATAATGTGATACTGTTAGAAAAAAGTTTAGATATAAATGAGAGGGTATATTATTAAAAAAATTACATTATCATTTCTAGAGTGTACGATTAATGTACCTTTAACCTATTCTTTATCACACCCCCCAATAGAAACAACGATCACATGAGGTTTCCATTTTTCCCTAAGATTAAGATGTTGTTGACACTGATCATTATCATTAAAACTTGGTTTTGGGAACTAGTTAGAATAATGTCTATACTCTTTGATATTATAGATTTGTGGTGTGCTAAGAGAATTCTATGGATAATTCTCACAATTTTTATAATTATCTCCCTTATTCCCATTAATAAAGTATTTAATTTATTGATGAACTTAATTTACACACATTAAAAATTTACCAATCCCCCTATGAAAATTTCCTATATTCTTCTTTACATTATTTTTGAACAAAGAATAACTCATATTCTTCCTTCCATATTTTTTGTTTTTTCGAACTTACAATGAATTCCATCCTTCTTCTCTTATCAAAACCATGATATTTATGGGTGACTTCCATTACCATTTCCACCTTTATATCCCATTAAATGATTTATTCGTAGTTACTGATGTCTCTTGTGGATAATGAACTACAAAGGCATGATTTCAAAAGACTAATAAATAAATAAATTTTACTTTCATTTTAAATAATAATAAAAAATCATACCTTACAAGTATTTTAAAATAAACATATTAGGTACCAATAGATCTATCATACTTCTTCATAAGTGCAAGGAATTCCATGTATTTCATTGTAAAAATAATAAATATAAAGTACTTATCTAAAAATAAGTTGCTAAACTCATACCACCGCATGATTTAAATTTCATATAATTGCATTATATTATTGATAAGAGATCACCATTTATATTGTTTACCTTCCAAATGAAAAATTAGTAATATATAATTATCATGTCTTAACCATTGGAGATTTAAAAATATCTTTTTATTTGTATTGATCCATTTATTATAAATTTTTGGAACAACAGACCCATTAAAAAGGTGGACATTACCTCATAAAAGATCCAATTAATTTTTTTTCTTCCTCTTCTAATTTTGAACATCAACCATATTCAAGGAAAGATAATGTAACGAAAACATAAAAACATGATTTTTCATTCCAACTTCCATAAAATTCACTTTCTCAAATGGATAATAATTTCGTTGTCCAATACATGCAGTGTTAACATGGTTTCTTCTCATTCCACGAATTGATTAAAACTGAAAACCATAGTATGAGAAATAATAATCATAGTGGGAGATTATATGGTCATGAAAATAATTTATAGATTGTCTAAATCATGAAGTTACTTTAAATATATGATAACATAGGTTTATCCTAGGTCATCCATGGTTATTATATATTCAAATCCTTTATAATGGATTATAAAGAAAATATAAATTAAGATAAGTATATAACTAAAGTCTGTCAAACCATGTGAAAAGTATGGTCCCATTAAAAATGATCAAAATTAATTATTGATATATACTCAAACAACTCTTTTTACAGAAATTTTACTCATTTACCTAAATTAATATGTTATCATATAGCTAGAAATACTCTAAGGGTCCTCACTAAAGATTAATCCTCTTAGAATAAAGAAGTTATTCAAATTTTACTATGATAGTAACTATATAGACCTATAATTTTCATAAATAATTATTACACTATTTTAGAATAATATTAAATGCATATCAAAATAATATATGCCCATAGACCACAGAGGTATAGTTTTTTATGGAATTTGAATATGTTAAAAATCATATATAAAATATCTATGTAATTTCTCATTTATTTCTTCAAAACTAGAACCCATATTTTACATAACATACTTAAATACTATCTCAATAACCTGAAGAAGGAAAACATAATAAAGGGTGATATCAGATGCTCAGTAAGGGTAAACATAATTTATTTCAAAAAAAGATCATAAGTAAATATAATATAATCAGAAGGGTATCTTAGAAAGATATAAACATTAGAAAATCAGACCCATAAATTCATATATCACAATTATAAAACATGTAATAAAGTTTTATGAATCAAAATAAATAACAAAAATGAGTTTGGAATCATCAATCATCAATCATAATCCATGAAATCATATCAAAAAAATATGATTTTGTTTAGAACGCACATTGTTATATAAAATATTTTCCTTATTCATGTTTCACAACAATGTTTATTATAGACGATTAGGTTCACTATCCATTCAATGATTTCCATAGTCAAGGTTCACTCACAAGACTAAATTATTGGATAATGTACCTTATTGGATTTTCTTCACTCCACACTTTAGTCCATATTATCTGATGAGATATATTTATTTACCTAATGCATTATTGGGATATATACTTCTATTCCCACTAGTCATGTAATGAAAACCATATGTATGTGTGGCATAAGATCTAAAAAACGCTCATCAAATTATCAAATCATAAAATATGTAAATGATATTGGATTTAAAAACATTTTCTCATAATAATAATAAACCATAAATAGAAAGAATAAATATGGTAACATTGGATCATACCCCCATTAAATCATATCAATCATCAAAAGTTGTTATTACAGATAAACATATCTCTAAAAGTTCTCTATGAATTTTCTTGATGAAAACACCCTTTTTATATGAAATTTATTGTTTAAAATTAATAAACTTCAAAAATATTATAAATTTAATACAAAAAAAGAAACTTATCAAGTAATATTTAAATAAAATATTATTCAATATGGTTGGGAAATTTGTTAAAGCACAGTTTGTTAAAATAAAAAAATCCTTTAAATGATTTGGTAAAAAGTCCAAATTACTATGATTAAAAAATTAAAAGAAGGTTATGTTTAATCCTTATTATGTATATTAAAATATATTATAAAACAATTTAAAAAATTTTAATAATAATTTTTTTTTCAAAACATTTTAATGTATAACATGTACATGGAAGAAAAGAATCCCGACTAAAGGGAAAAAGAGGGTCGATTTTCATTAAAAGCATTCTTTCGGTATCTTATAACTTAATAAGATGATAATTAAAGTAAATAATATAATATCTAAAAATAACTAGAGGATAATTTTTTTGGTAGAGATATATTATACAATATTATCATTAGAAAAATTATTCATTAACAATCTCAGTAAAAATTAGATTATAACATAAAACCCTTACCTCAGGTTTTTATGTTTGATAAGCACTATAGAATACGATGTAATAAATTTAAATTTATTATAACTATAAATGATAACTAATATATTATATAAACTTGGTAAATTGTTTACTTCTAACATATTATCACCATTTCATTTACAATATTTCATTATCATCATCATTTTGAGTGTTAACTGCATTGTTTTTCATGTATGTCTTTGTTCGACGATATTGGTCCGTACACATTGATCATGGATCCTTCATTTACATAATTTTATTAAATATATAAATATAAAATATATTCATTATATACATATTTATAACCATTCATATAAAGCATTGATGAGATATTAATTACACTACTAGGTGGATACAGTTGCTTGTACGTATACATGAAGGACATTTCCATTTTTTGATGGATAGAATAAAAGAATGTGAAATATAAATTTTAAATTATAAAATTTTTATTATAACACACACACAGATATATATATATATATAAACATTAAATCATTCATAATAACCAACCATGAATGATAGAGGTAGAAAATGAGTCGTATTGATATGTGGAGGCGATAGTCCACATGTACACACGTGTGATACTTTAATCTCACATTGGATTGATAAGAGGTTTTAAATGGTTATTAAATTAAACTAATAACATATAAATATATTTAGGTTATTGGAGTATTAATTTTTTTGTGGATAAAAAAAAGTTATAGGAAATATAAAAATAAATAAACATAATTGAGCTTGGTTATGATCAATACCTCTTTTTGAGTGGCCACCTTTGTCTTAATTATTTAGAGTTTATGGATTGGTATTAGGAGAAGAAAAAAAGATCCATGATCAAGGGAAGGATTATAGGATTTGTTTTTAGAATGTTTTCTCATTCCTAGAAGACTCAAATGCTGCATATAAGGGAGGATAAGAGATTCCCTTCAATAAGTGGTAGGAACGGAACGCATGGAATTTTCCAATGATTTAAGGTCACTTTCATTGGAAAGTGGCGAAAAATCTCTAGGGACTAATTTTTTTTAAATATAAGGCTGAAATATCTTTAAAAAATTAATAATTTTCCTTGTGTGGGTTGAAATACTTCCATTATCTCATGGTTTAACCCCAAGTAAACCTATTATAACATTAAATGTGGTAATTTTGTTTTACTATTTTTACTATTGACTTTGAATTTTTTTTATTATTTTTCCTATTAAATTATATTAAATTTTATTAATCAAAATATTTAATCTATTTAAACATATTTAATTTAAAAAAATGACGTAATTTAATTTAAACTAAACATTCAACCCTCAATAAAAACCTCTTTTAGAAATGATTTTCAAGAGTAAAACATAATTTACTTTGATTAGTTACCTTATAAAAACAATAAAATGATTGTTCAAAAATTATATTGTATATAAAATAAATAAATTTCATTAAACCAATTAATAAATAAATATAATATTAATTTATACCGATAAAACACATTTCTCATTAAAAAAATATTTTTCAGAAAAATGTGTTTTAAGCTTGAAATATTATTCAAAATATAATGTATAATTATGATTAATATGTATTTAATTATATTAGGTATATTTAAATTATAATTAAGATAAATTAATATTAAATTTACAACATAATTGGATATTTAGTTTTAAGTAAATGACAATCTTCACAAAAATGGATATTTATAACTATTCACTAAAAAATTAATCTTTCTAGAAACATTTTAAAATTTCACCATAATATAATATTAACTTGACAAAATGATCTATATTATATTTTGGGTTATTACTAAATTTTAAATTATATATATAAGTGCATGTATAACATAATATCAAATGTAATAATATAAAAAAATATAATAGATATTGCATCATCATGTGCTAAACAATCTACCTAGATGAGAGACTATAATGGCTTAGAAAAATTCTGGTACATAGAATAAAATTTACCAATGTATGTCCTCATACTTGATACTAGGTATGTATATTTCTCAACCCATTTAATATCATCACAAATAGATACAATTTCGGAAAATAGTTTTATCCAAACAATCATAATATAGCTGGATACAAGATTAATGCGTAAGTAGATCTATATAATGGGAATATTTCAAGATAATAGGTTAGCACAAATATTGTTCGATATAATCATTATATAAATAGATATATGGTTATTACAAACCTCGTCTGGTTCGATAAAAAACGTGAACTATATCAATATATAACATTACCCATCCAATCATAATATAAATTGGCAACTTGGTTTATATATAAATCAAACTATCTAATAAAAACATAAAAAGATACAATATTATAACATTGGTGGAAAGTCTTTACAAGAATTAAATGCTTTTGAATCACTTTTTTGGAAAATTTTAACATATCAAAAAATTGTGCTTGATATATTAATACAGGATTTTTCTTTTCCTAAGTCTATTTTTATTTTTTTTACTTTTGGAATGATCATGTTATAATACTCTCATTCCATATTTTTTGATACACTAGTACTAAAAATGGGAGATGGTTGTTCAAAAATGGATTAAACATCTTGAGTATGATCTAAATATTAAAAAACTTCTTAGGAAACCCATGAATAAAGAGAAATTTGATTTATTTTATTCATTTTAAATAGTAAATCATGTTATGAAAAGAGTAAAACTAATGTAGATATCTTTAATGTTGTTTTTTTGACCTTCAATTATGAGTGTACCACCAATAATTATATTCAATCTGATTTTTTCAAAAACATAAAAATAAATTTAGTTATTATCTAAATAATGTCAATGTTTTTTTAATTATTTTGGATATCATAAAAATATCAAGAGGTAAAATTGATATGCTTTATTGAATATAGTGATAATTTCAATTTAGTAGTATATAAAAATATCTCATAAGGTTTTGGATATTTATGTTTTCATTATAAATTATAATTAAAAAAATAATTCAACCCATGGACCACATTATGTTAAAACATTGGCAAAAGGAAAGACAATTCCTTTCAAGATTCTTTCCACCCTCAAAATCAATAAAAATTAAAATAAATGCTTCAAATTATAATAAGTATTATTTATAATCACTTTATTCTCTATGTAATAGGTTTATAATTAATTACATAATTTCTTACACCATATATTATGTAACACCCCAAGCTTCCATGGTACGCTTCTCTTTGAATAATACAATAGCGTGTGTTGTATGCAACTTCTAGTTCTAACACACCACAACCATTCAAACTAAAAGTTATGAATAGTAATACACACTTTTTGAAATTTTATGAATTTTATCTTTCAAAATGGACTTCGTTTTTTGGAATCGGAATATCGAATTTAGCTTAGGGTGAATTTTTTGTTTTTTTTCTGAAAATATACAATTTTTTATGAATAGGGAAAAACACTGAGTTCTTGTTTAAAACTAAATTTTTATTTAAATAATTATTTATTTAATTTAAATTTATTTTAGGAAAAAATAGGTACATAATACCTATATAAGTTCAATATAATTCATTGGAGTCAATTTATAATAATTTTAGATATATTAAAATTTTATTGAATTTTTTACTGTCTTTTACCCACCTCCTAAGTGCATTTGCAAATTTACATAAAACTTAATTCTACCACTTCTTGTGAGTGGAATTTTAAAAATCCTAGAGACACAGTTGATATCAGTAAGTAAAATCTGGTTTAATAAGATAAAAATAATTTTTGGTTAATAGTAACTTTTTACTTTTATTTACCACGATTAAAAGTAAATAGAGTAATTAAGGGTAAAAATGATATTATTATTACTCTAACACATGTACTAATTATATTTGATTAGAATAGTTATACCAAAAGAAAACATAGGAATAAAATATGATCCTTTAGTTCCACCTGGATTAGATTAGGACATTTATTATTATTTAATTCAAAGAAGAGTTAAAAGTGTAAAATTCAAAGTTTAATAACTAAATATTTTTTAATATAGGGTTACACATAAGATAAATTAGACTATAAATATTCATTATAAAGATAAAAAGATTTTATATATAATGGTATTATATTTATATTTTTTATGATATTAATAATTTAATTTATTTTTGACATAATGATTAAGCATTAATTACATAATTAATGATATATTAAAATAATTAATATGATAAATATCCATATAAATGTAATTTGAGACTTTTTATGAATTAAAATAATTTTATTGGTTAATATGACATGTTAGGGTTAGTAATATGGTTTTTTATTCGAATTAATATTGATGTTATGAATTTAGCAAAAACAAAATACCAAATAGTGTCAAAATTGACATAAAAGAGTTTTTAAAACAAATATTATTTTATTAATTGATATTATATTCCTAAAAATATAAGGATCGGCCAAAAGACTTATATAATGATATATGTGTCATTAATGAACCACTTGGGGTTCGTTTTAACGTTTATAGTAAGTTTATAAACCATATAATATAAAAACATAGAGAGACATGGTAAATGTCAAACTATTTAACTAAGAGTGAAATATAAAAGATAATGTTTATATAGTGATCCACACCTATATAAAACATATTAGTTGGGTGGTTTTGACCCACCCCCACCTTATCCTTTAAATAATTTAATTTTGATCCATTAGAAACCGAAGATTATTTTATTATAAAATAATATTTCAAGCTTTTACTAAGGTTCCCCTCACCCCTCTTATAAAAGGCACTCCCCTTATCTCTAATTCACACCTTCAAAGCCATTTTTCTCAAAAAAAACCTGACCAAATACCCTTTAAACTATCCTACCTTCATCTTAGAGGTATTTATTTAGTGAGTAAGCCAACCTAAGGATCCCTTTTGATCAAATCAAAAGGAAGAACCCAAATAAGAGGAAAATATTTCATCACCTCTTTCAAGTTCCTTTCTTCTTCCACTTCATCTTTCTTTGTTGTTTCCATTCTAAAATAATAACTCTAGTATCTTCTATATATTGTTATGTGATTATAAATATTGTACATCCATATTCATTTTTCTATCCATCCTTTGAATGACATGTCACCATACGTGTGTACGTACGACTTACCGTCTCCACGTCGTGGTGTAATTGTTATTCAATACATTATTATTTGGATGGGTATAATAATGATGTTTAATTGATGTATATAATATGTATAACATGATAATTATTCTTTATATATTACATACCATCCAATTATATATTATTTTAATATCAAAAAAATGATATTGTTACTCGTGCGTACGTACAGATTACCGTCCCCACGAACACGATGCGATTCATTCCCCATCATATCCATTCAAGATAATTTTCATTAGATGATTAAAAATAATGTTTAAAGACTTATTATTATTATTGATATAAAAAAGATACATTCTATACATAAAAAACATTACTTACATAAAAAAATAATATAAATGAAAACAAAATAGTTAATACTCGAAATGATGATAATACTAAGATATTATTAACAATGCAATGTTAAAAGATCATATACGATATCATATTAATGTATATGATTCTTTTAAAATTTAATAACAATAATTTAACCAGTATAAAATAGTTTAACCTACCCTTGACCAAGGAAAAGTAAAAGTTAAGGGTTAATTTTACAATATCTTCATAATCTGATGTTGTTTATATGTAATTATCTATTGGTACCGCTTTATCATACACATCCATGTATCTTAAAAATGTATTTCAAAACATTCATAATATTTTGTAGAATATGGGTTAATGTCATTTATACCTTTTTTGAGTTTTATAATATGTTTATAAATAAATCTTTCCGTTATTTTCCAAATAGGGTACTTTGTGACCTTTTCGACAATATTAAGGTAAGAACTTTTTTAACTTATTTGGTTGGTGCAGATATTTTCCACCCTTATAACATCATTGAAGATTCCCTTACAATATTATAAAAATATTTTCAAATATTAAAGTTTTCTTTAATAATAATGTGACCTCTAAATTATTTCAAAATAGAAAGAGATATTTCTATAAAAAGGTTTTTATTTAATCTATGGAAACATCCTTTGATGAGTTTTAAGTTTTTTTGAAGTTGATTTATTATGATATAATACTTCCATATTGTCTTGACGGTTTTGTGATATGTTTTACTGTGGATTTATTATTTCATACCATTCATGGTTTATGGATAATGTATTGACATTTTGTATGCCAGTTTTATTACGAATGTTTATTTTATGTTTAAAAATTTTCATATGAGGAATGCATTGGACATAATAAGTGATGGGTGGAGCCCTCTATAGCTCCTCAATGCATCATAAAGTCTTATGAGACAAACTAGTGTCTTTGAACAAGTCCTTGAAAAAATATTATTTTTACTCTTGGTATAAGGCCTTGACTATGTGGTTCTAAAAGTCTGGCATTATGAAATACATCATTATGAAAGTGTCTATTGATATTTCATGTGATTATTCAACTAGTAGAATATCCATGTGAGTAAGTAAATGATATTATTTTGATTTATATTTACCAGATTATAATGATGTTTATGTTGAAAAGGATTTTCTAGTTCTATACAATGCCTTAAATTTTTATGCTTATTTATGAATGTTTCCGCTATATTGTTATCCTTACTGAGAATCCAAGCTCACCCCTTTCTATGATTTATTTTTCCCAAGATTTGTAGAAGTATATTATGACTGACTTGTAGGGATAGTCAATGGGATCTTAGTGTTTTCTATGGAAAACAATGTCATTGTATTATTCCATTTTATGATGTAATGTAAACTTTATGAATGTATCTAGAACATACAATGCTACTAAAATAATTGGTCATTCAAGACTTTAGCTTTTGTGATCAAGCCAATGATATGTAATAATGAATCGACTCTGGGATTCTAGGGTTGGGGCATTAAATATTGGATATTTGGTTACTAATTTATATATTTTATTAAGGATTATAAAAAATTTCTTGGGAAATTATTGATGCAGCCATTAAATGATCAATGAAGATGAAGATAATGGTAGATAATTTCGATTTATTTGATAAAATTTATAGAAAATATATCTACTAAAATGGATTGAGTTTACCCAAGGAAAGAAGTTCACATGTGATATTCTAATATTAGGATGGTTGATAAATTTAAATCCATAATAAATATGATAGATATGATGATGGATGTGAATCAATCCCATGGTGTGATCATTTATAATTAATAGTATTTTCATTTTAATCAAGAAAATAATTTTTTGGGACTGGGGAACCATGAAAATAAAGAATTTCAATAAATATGATGATTTTTGGTGTTTGAAAATCAACAATGTAGACCAACAATTGAATGTAAAACAAAATTATTAGATGAAACAATATACATATATATACGATAGAAACTAGATATCCTACAAGTAATATGAAATATCTTATTTTACAAACAGTATGAACTCAAGGAAATGATAAAGGTTTATTAACATGTGACATAAAGATCAACCCAGGTTTTTAAGTAAAATATATAAACTTATGTAGTAGAAAACCCATAGATAAAATTAATAAAATAATGAGAACATAATAAGAAATAATGTATAAAACTATAGAGAAGAGGATGAAGAGAAAGGTGAATGAAAGTGAATTGGAAATGGAGGGTAGGGAAAAAGAATCACCACTATTCAAACATCCACTTCTATTCATAAATATGAATTAGTAGAGGAAATTCAAGAAGAAAGAATTAAATTTATAGTAATTTTAATGAAACTATTTATTAAAATTCCAATTATATAAGATTATATGAACAATCCTATATAGGAAATATTTATGATGGATTTGGTTTTAAATAAAAGCAAGCTAGATTATATGAATTTAATAATTCTTATGGTATTGTGTTCAACCATAGTGTTTATGATTATATAGAAAAAGATACACAATTGATGTATTTTTATCAATTCCAAATAATAATGGACCTTTTTCATTTGGAAGTCCTTTTTTTGAATTTTTTTAAGTGCGAAAATATTTTTGTACCCAGAATTCAATATCATCAGACTGGAAGAGGTAAATACAAAAATCATTTCTATATAATTTATATACATAATGGTGGCATATTAATTAGGATCAATTAGAGATGTTTTGGTCAATTTTAACAAATTTCTCTTTCTAGTAGATTTTTTATACAGGATATGAATGAAAAAAATTACTGCTTATAGGTTTGAGTGGTTTTTGAGAAATTATTAAAGAATTAAAAAATGATCAAAATTTGGAGTTTTATTGAAAATTTAAGAGTGTGAAAGTAATGTTTAATATTCATCTCGTAATGAAAAATCATGATATAGAGGGAAAAGTTTCACTATATAAATTAGGCATTTAGTGGTGGGTTTGAAAAATGTTGTTAAATGCATTGTTCTCAGTTTTTTAGTGGTTGTTCACTGAAAATTCATATTATTTAGTATTTTTTTCTTAGTGTTATTTTAAACAACTGCAAAATTTTAAACATTATTATTAATTTTTTATAATATTAGGAGAAACCTATTTGTAAAATGCTGCTAAAATTATTAATAAGAAATTATTAATATTTAATAATTAAATATTAATTACTATTTAATATTAATTATATATTATTTATAAACATTTGTTATTTTGTTATTTCTAATTTTAATTTACTTTAATGTATTAATTATTATTTATTATAAATTTATAATTATTAGTTAGTAAAAATTTTAAAACAAAATTAATTCGTAATTCTTAATTATTAATTATTAAATACTTATAGATATATATTTACATATAAACCCCCCATATATATATATATTTTAAAATTAGGACCAAAATTTATATATTTACATATATTAATATTTCTATATAAATTATGTTATTATTAATATATTATTTTTATCATTATATTATTATAATAATAATAATATTATTATTATTACTATTATTAGTATTATTATGACTATTTTTATTATTAGTGTTATTTATTTATTTATTATATAATTATTATTTATCATTTATTTAATAATTATTAATTATTATCTAAGTATATTTCTATTTATTATTTATTTATTATTTTGTATTTATTTTTTTCAGTTATTATTCTTTTATTACATCAAATTATTTATTATTTATTACTTATTTACTATTATTTATTAGTTTTTATTTATTATATATTTACTATTATTTATGATTTATTATTTATTATCTTTTATTTATTTATTAATTATCACCCATTTCATTCCAATTTCATTTATATATTATTTTTCATTTATTTAATATTAATTAATTAATTATTAATTAATTAATTTTTCTCTGTTTATTTATTTATTATTTTTCTAGTATTTATTTATTTACTATTTAATTTTTATTTACGATTTATCAGTTATTTATTATTTATTTAATTAATTATTTATTTATCATTTATAATTTATTTATTTATTTATTATTTGTTTTAATTTATTATATTTTATATAAATGTACACAGACACTTCAAAATGCTTCTGTGATGCCACTGAAAATGCCTGAGGAAATGTTTTCTTACACCACTTCATATGGAGATTTCAGAAAATCATCCTGAAACCATTTAGTTTTGGTTTAAACCACCGATAAGGGGATTTTGGTATAGTGTTTTTTCTAAAGAAAATTAGATTAAAATCATGTATAATGATTTCATTCATTCAAGGAAAGTGGGGGCTATTTTGAGGGACAAAAGAAGAAGAAATTAATGAAAAATTGGATAATATAGATAATATAAAAAGGATTTAAGATAATAAAGAATATTATGTGAAATAGGAGATAAAAGCGGGATTAGAAGTTTGGTTAACCCATAAATTAACAATTTATTTTTCAAGATTAATTAAATATTTTTTAATTCGTCTTATGTATGTGTAATAGGGTCTACCTCAAAGAGGAGAAAATATTTTATACGAGAAAGGAAGAAAACCAATCAATATATAAAGAAACTCAACTTAAAGAATCTATTGATCTAGATCATACATCTTTATTCCATTATTATATAGCTTAGTAGAGTGAGATCACACCAAGTAAAAAGTATTTTTATAATTATCTTATAATAGGAAACCGATTTTTTTATCACAGTCATTGATAAATTTCAATGTGATTCTAGAATTTTATTTTAGATACACAATTGAATCAACCATATATTTTTTATCTTTAACAAAACACACCTTATAGTTTTTTTTTCGTTTTGATTTTATAGGACAATGATGATGATTGAAAAAGGCCCATGATAGAAGAAAGATCAATTGAAAATTTAAAAAATATGCGGTTTCATTTTAAATTCATTATATCTTTTTGAATTGTTTTTATTTTTAACTAACATTTAAATATTATGAATCTACATCCAGAACATTGATTTCTCACTATATTTTTCCCCCTATGATAAAAAATGTATGTTTCAAATACCAATATATAGTTTAATAAAATTCAATTTTAATAAAGTTTAATGAGAAATGATGATAGTTGAATGATTAAAGACAATTATGTTTTTGTAATCTATGAATCGTATCATGGGGAGATTGATTGATTTTTTGTAAATTTAATTTTTTTAAATATTGACTCAGATCAATTTTTTTGCATGATAATTTCTCAAAGAAGTATATAATGTATTATACATATTAAAATTTAATTTATTCATGTTTTTTAGAAGTGAATAAAGAAAAATAATATAAATTTTTTCTTCTCTCAAAATATTTTCCAAATTTTCTTCATCATATGACTCTAAGGGATTAGTGGCGATGGTTTTGGATTATGTGACTTCCCTATAGGATGAAAAAGGGCACGCCATTATCCCTCTATTGACATTGCCTTAGGATTTCATTTCATTCATAGATCCATATCATCTCATAATTTTCCATGGAATTTCTCTAATCCCTTAGGATCTATTAATAGAAAATAGCTTATTGATACCACATATTTTTCAACTAGAGAACATTTAAGCCTCAAACCTTATCAATAACTCTTAGGAAGATCTATTTAGCTAGATCATCAATCAATTGAATTTGTTATTAAATTTGTGTTTTAATCTAAAATATTAAATCAACATGTTATAAATGATCTTATATAAACTCAACACATCCTAATTCACTTCATGAAGGAATATGGTCTGGTTTTAGTATATTCTAGTGCACTATATTTCTTCAATGAGTTTGGATTCTTCCAATTCTCGTCTTCTTATGAGTTCTATGTGAATCATGATCTACGGGTCAGGGAAATTAAAATATTCTTCCCGAGGAGAGCCATTAATTATAAAAATTATTGGATCTATATGATGACCTGTAATATGGGTATGAGTATTTTGTTTTTAGATTATAAGAAACGATCCATTTTTGACCCCATATCCCCATATATTTGTGTTGAAGTTGATGTATCAAAACACATGATGTAAAATATCTATATTTGGATAAAAAATGAATATCGATGTAACAAATATTTTAGATTTTAGTATTGATTTGATTTTCTTCTTCTCTGGAAACCAATTAGGCCACACTCAGTTAGTCATTCAATGTGTATAAGAATAATATTGGGCTCAATCCCAAGATATTATTTCATAGTATTAATATCTAAACCAATTATATGATGTTTCAGTGACATCTCATTTTTTTCACCTTTGAGTAAACAAGTTATTTACAATTACTTAGTTGATGTTAACGATCTCTATAGGGATACATTGATAGAATAATCATGGAAAAGATAATAGTGGGTTCAAGTTTCTAATTTAAAATGGATCTCCCACCTCAAATAGTATACCGATGACTAAGAATCAAACATATTCTTCTATAGTGGTTGTATTCTATAATAGGGTGAAAGATATTCAATGGTCAAGATGGACATAGAATACAAAATGTTCAAGAGAAGGTTATCACAACACATTATTCATAGATCCATGACCATATCAACTTGAATGATAACTCCTTTAGAATACTATAACTCATCAGGTAAATTAATATCAATATGTTGTAGATAATCTAAATATTCAATGTGGAATTAAGAAATATCCTAATATGGATTTTGATCCAATGGTTTTGAAAACATTTTCGACTCTATATATTTATTTTAGAATTCCAATTTATATTCTTGATTAATATACTGGTAATGGTTTTTATTTATCGATTGATTGAAGTGGGTAATAGTTTCCAACATCAAAAGGGAAGGATAATCCATGGAACTCAAAAAAAAGACACTTGATAAGGAATTGAGACCCAAAATAAGTTTCTTGAGTTAAATGGGGTCTGACTCGAAAATGAAAACAATGGATGAAAACATATACGATTTAAGAGGTCAAATAAGTACTTTTGGAAAATAAGTTCAAAACATGATCAGGAAACTAAAGATTCAATAGAATAATAAACTGTTTATTACCCTAATATTGAAAAAGGAATAGATACAACCCCTCATAATTCATTATTTTATTAATAATATGTGTAGGATAAAAAATATTTTCATTCCAAATCATGAGAGAAAAGAGGGAATAATATTGGATTTGGTATTAGTTATTATTTATTATCTATAAGAAAGAAACCCATACTCTAAAAGTATTATTGAAATATTCTCTAACCAATGATGATACGATTGGTAGGTAATCTCACTAACATACATAATACTGAGAGAGAAAATATTAAAGGTAATGAGAATATTTAATTTAATGAAGCATATCATAGAATCAAAATATGATCCCTATAATATCTGGCCCAAGAGAAATCTATGATACTAGAGACATAAGATATATGAATAAATTTTGTTTCTAAGTGATCAAAATTTATAGGAAATGGGAATTTATTAACCCTCCAAACATCACTAGAATGATTAATTCTGTGTATGAAAATTTTAGAGAGATATTGGAGAATGAATATAAAAAATAAATGTAGATGAATATTGGGGTTTCAATGTGAGAGAATGGTATAGTGAAGTGGGAGATACTTCCCAATGGCCTCAATAATGATATTTTGAAACTATTTGACCCATATGATGATATTTTTTCTCTATAATGGAATAATGAATTTTTTGATAAATTCCTTACAGTCTTGACATTACTACTTAATAAATTTTTTTAAAATATGTGGCTTTATCTTGACCATGATATTAAGGAATTTTATTTTAAATATAGTTATAGCCCTTATAGATAGAATATTAAAGATATTTTTTAATTTATTTTTTTTCCTCATTCCCAATAAACCCATAAAAGTACGTTTTCTAAATCCATAATAAAATTATTAAAAAAAATTAATATAGGAGAAAATTGAATTAACATTGATCGATATATATAGAGAAACTATTCAGCTATCTATTATAATTATACCAAACACTGTAAAGAGGATATTTATGGTGGGGATAAAATATCTTGTTTGGAAAGACTTTTAAGGACACACTATAGAATCTAATTTGATCATTTACACATTACTTATGATCATTCTTTAACTATTACAATTAGTGTTGGGCGAAAATAAAAAATAGATTTTGGTGGATGTAAGAGCTATTCGTATAAAAAATAAAACAATAAATTATAAATTATAATTTTTTTTTTGTATTTAGGTTCCCATGAATGAGTTGAAAAAATATTAAAAACATATCCTTTTTGAAATTAAGAACTGAAGTTCTGTATCAAGAGAATTTTGAGTGAAAGTTTTGAATTAAATTAAAATAAATCATTGATTGGTTTCCTTGAAATGTGAGGAGTCAAAATATATTTTCATTTGATTCCAAAAAATCTAATTTCTTTGATTATTATTTTATTTTATTTAACAATATGATAAAATATTTGATATGATGTATTTTTATCATGATAAAGAAACATATATTCTTGAATAGACATAAGATTTTATGTATAGGAAATATTAATAGCTAAAATTTATGGATAATTTTACATAAATAATTTAAATGTTTTTATGTGTTTATCACACACAATTCAATGAATAACCAATATTTTGATGTGAGGTTGAAGCATTCAAAAATTTTAGAGAATATAAAATGGAATCAAATAAATTTTAGAAGCCATATTGTGGTGTTGAGGAAACTATATCATGTTTTGTGGAAATGATTAATTAAATTCAGTAAGTTTATGATAAAGTGATTAGTGTTAGACTCATTACATGAATATAGATATTATCTAATTATTGGAGGAAAAGCATGGGACCATTATCCTTTTGTTTACAGGTCACATATGATGATTAGATATCAATGGAAAAATGTAAATGAACATGTATATAATAGATTTGATCTTGGTTGAATAAGAATAATAGATAAACCATGATTTATTACCTTCACGACTTTGTCATGGGTTAATATAATTAAAAATATTAATATATAAACTATACTTCAAGATTTAGGAAAACAACATGGATGATGAAGAATCAGATTTGAGATAAACAAAAATGGGGATTACAAAACTCTGGTTTATAACACATCAAGTCCCTGAGGAGATTTGAAGAATATATTAAATAACCATGTCATGGTGGATGAAGGATAACCATAATTTACGAATGCATAGAAGATACAAAGATCTCATATGACCTTTAATTTGAAGACATTAATTATCTTTTACGGAGATATTTAGTGTGTCCCACTAAACTTTTTAGGACAATTTTAAATTGATATGACTAATAATCATAACAAAAGAATATATGGGAGTTGAAAAAACTATATAATAGTCAATTTCATTTATAAAAGTAGGATTTATCTTAGAGTATGATCAAAAATAAATAACTAATTCACTATAGTATTTGGTTGGAAATCTTAAAAATATGAAGAAAAACTAGTTTTTATAGACATGATATTTTCGGACCCTCATAATTTCCTACATCGATCAAGCCATTAATTATTATGAAAAAATTTAGTAGTAAATATTTTGAGATGTGTTTTATGATCTAAAGTTTTTATGTTATTGAATTATTTTTTTGATAGATATTATTATTGGGTTTATATATTAAATTTTTCTCAAAATTACTTTATTATTTTGTTATATATGATTAATATATATTGATTGGTGAATATATATAAAATTCAAGAAGAAGATATTTAAATTATTTCTTGAGAATGTAATGGGTTTGAGCATACGATGTTGAATTATTGTTTTGAATGACCATATTTTCAATGTAAAAAATAAATTGATTATATGAGAAGTGTAATTTTGTAATTAGAGAGTAAAAACTAGACCAGATGATTACTTGGATTCAATTCCAATATCAACGTATAACCCATTATTTATATTGGAATTTCAGTTATCTTATAAAATCAAAATTTTCAAAACGTTGAACTCCCTTTATAGGTAAAATTTTATTTATTTATTTAGTTTCATTTTAGTAAATTATTAGATAATCATTAATATTCACATTATTTTTTCAATCATTAGATCTCATGACTTGATAAGTTTGACCTTAGATACAATATTATTCTATAGATTTAGATTCTTGAGGATGAGTTTTTCATAAATAAAAAAATTGATTATTGATTTTAAATAATGACACGTCATGGGAGGTCAATATAATCCCCTTGACCAAGATCGATTATGTTCACCTTTCAAGCTCACTATAAATACACGTTTCTAATTAACATTATATCCTTCTTCCTATGGTATGTTATCTCAATTAATTCTTATGGTTTTTTGGATAGATTTATTGGCTGTATCTTTAATTATAATATCAGGTTCCATTCAATTGGAGGTATAATAACCCTAACTAACAATTTTCAATCAGAAATTTCTATGAATGTTTTTCTTATTATTAAATAACCTAACATAGTCATCAAAATAAATGAAAATGTTCTTCATGGATTCATTTTGGATTCTCACAGAGAGGGTAAATTCCACAATGTATCTCAGTAACAACCTAAAAAATACATGAATAATGATCTATCAATATAAGGATGTTAGTTGAGTCTTGATATGGTATATAGAAAAAGATAGCATGGGAAACACTTGTGGGGCTTTTATTATGAGTGAAAATGTTCAAGGGAAAATATTTTAAGAAACATAATTCTTTTAATAATATAAGTTCTTTGGAATACCATATTTGGAGTATCCTATAAGGATACCTTAGAACCCTTTTATATTGTTATTATTGAATTAATTGTCATAGTGGAATCTGTTTATATGATAAAAATTGGTCAGGGCATCCACAATACAATAAATAGAGCTCTTAAAAAGAAATGATCTACAATTTTTTAAGAGATCACCAATTGTTCATAAAAATAGTATTCTATGGTGATGAAAAGTAATTCATCTCTAACATCAAATTAGTGGATGATCTCAGTAGTTGTGTCTTCACCTCTAGTGACTTGGGTATGTTCAACACACCCGATTTCCCCAAACTCATACATGTGTTTAAATGAGTAGATCAACTGTTCAATGATTTATATAATAAATTCATACATAAAAAATATATATTATTGGTATGGAAATTTATTTTGAGATACTCTTAATGATATTATAATTCAATATAAAGGTATAAATCTATCAAAACAATTCTTGTGTTTCATTAAACAAAAATGGATGTCAAGGGTCATATTTATTTTAAATGGAGAGTGAGAATTATATATAATGAATTTACCTGGGAGTTGTATGGGTGTAACTATTAATATCATGACCTTAATATATTCCTAGATGCATAGTTAAATAGTGTGGATGCAACATCTATTAATTCTCAGGAATATAGTGCCATATTCACTATGGGGATAAGGGTCATTTATGATGTGAAAAATAATTCCTACTAAAATGGAACATGGACTAGTAATACTTGTTTGAAAAAACAATTTATCCATGTTCAATGATAAGGTTTCAATGATTAAAGGATAAATCTATCATATGACTTCTAAAACCTACACCCATAAATTTATAAGACTAAGACTGGAAGAGGAAACATTGAGTATCATTACTAGGTGTGATGAAATGATATAAGGGAGGAAATCTAGATTAATACTAATGGTTCATTATATACTAATTATACACATGCCGGGGGGGATCTTACATGACTATCTAATAATAGTTGTTCTATCTTTCAGTGATATTTTTGGGGAGTAAAGATCACTCAATATTGAAGTTGTACCCTTACTTAGTGTGTTCAACATATGCAATGTCAACAAAATATCATTTTCATAGATAAGATCTTTCTAAAACATAGTAGATAATGTTTTAATAATTAACTCTCTTGTTCTTTAGTCTATCTCAAATATCATCATGGAAAAAACAATATGTTTAACAAAGATGTCGTGACTCAACACACATAACATTAGAGAAACATGAAGGCAGACCTCAGGGATTATAATGGTGAATATGTTGTAATAATAAAACATAACTCAATAATATAATCTCTAACCAATGATTTTTAGGACATTATACAAGGTGATGGAATTTGGTTCTATCACTTCTGAAAACCTTCAATTATTCTCTAGTGTTTTAAACTCCCTCATTAATAAAAATTTATATTATGAGTGGGTGTTTATAACACTTAATAACTCAATAATATCATTTTTCTATAAAGTAAATCAAAAAATAGTAACCCTTTAATTATGTCATAAAGCAGGAAACCCATTACCATTATATATATACTCAATACACATAATTAAATTCCCCACTAGATGACTTATATCTCATTCATCATTGATTTGAATATCCCTTAAGGATGTACGAGGTCACCCAGGACCTCACATGAATTTCATTTATACATATGAGTCATATCTCATTATAAATTTATGTTATGAAAAAAGATAAACCTATTTCCCCATGTGATCCACCAAATTTAATAGAATATCAAAAAAATAAATCAGACCTTACAAAGTCTGTTAATTAACAACTTCAGGATAAAAAACCTCTATGCGTTCCACATTCAAAAACAATCTACTCTTTCACCATAAAATACTCAATAAATTACACTAAAATAACAATCCACTACATGTGTCACATTCATTGTGGTCCTAAAAATATTCAATAAACATTTTATAAAGAACCAAGACAATTCATCTAGATTTATTCTCTAACAATTTCACCCACCCACGCCTATCATTATATAATATTAGTAGTTGGATATTAAATAAGGTAAACCACCAGTGAAAATATAAATCGATTCCATATAATCTAACTCATCCATTATCCTTAGTTGATTACACCTTGTTTTCAAAAAATCAAATAATTTGATGAAAATAATTAAATTTGGGAATTATGAAGAATTAAAGAAAAAACATGAGTGAAACCCATAATAAATGGAAGGAATAAGATTAATTCAGAATAATGGATTAAATAATATGGTTGAAACTTGAAACAGAGCTCACATAAATATGGAATATCCCTTAGAAGGACAGTAATATAGAGATGGGATGTGTGGTTCATTGTTTTTTCTTGATAGGGTTGACAACAAGTGGTTATAAATTTAAAAAATTAAAATATATATAAAATAAATTATAGGGAACAATTTATCTGATATACCTCCATATAAATGCCTCCCACCAAATATCATGGAAATGGCTACTAGTTATTTAGTGGTCCATATTTCAGATTCCTTCTGCTATACAACAACCATTAGTGAAAAGGTACCATTACACTAGGTACCAAATAGAATTTGTTTTAATTTTTAGGATTTTAAAACAATTCCCATTTCATATAATTTTGTTTCTTGGAATCCCTTAATAACACCAATAACTAAAATGCACAAAAATAGTTATGAAGATATAAAAAAATCTATTACATAGATTCACACTTTCATGTCTTTAATTCTCCTCACCATACAACTTCTCATCTGGGAGATGTATCCTCAGAACTATTTTCTACAAACATTAAGTTGATCCTTAAAAAGTGTTTCTCTACAGTATGAATACATTAATGAGTAATTATATAAATGATATTTCATTATGAAAGTCTCATCGCATCATGACTGATAATTCCACGCCCAAAAATTTTAATATTTGATTACATTTAAATAATTCTATGTTTTTGATAGGATACCCTATACACAACACCGAACAAAAATAGAATATAGTGATATTTTAATAAATATATAGACAATAAGAATGAAAATTAAAACCTCAACACCAAATTAATTTTAATTAATAAAAATAACTAATTTAATAAAATATTTACATAATGAAAATAATTTTTACTTTTATTATGAATGAAACTTAATTATTATTTATAAAATAACTAATAAAATTATTTTATATTTAAAAATATATTTTTCTAAAATTGATATTTAATTTCAAAAACTGGAATTTATTTTTTTTACACAATGATAAATTAAATTTATATTATTAATAATTTATTAACAATAAATTAATTAATAATTGATCAGAAATAAGAATAATGAATAAACATAATTTTAATATTAGATTTTCTAATACAAATAATTATTTTTTATGTTTTGAGATTTTATTATAATTTTAAATTTTAAAATTTTAAAAAATAAATTTAAAAACATGAACACCATTTTTGGGTTAATCATAAAAATATTCTCTTCGTAAGAATTTAGGTGATATTTCTAAAATAATTAATTTTTAGTAGAATAGTGTAAAATACCATTTTGCAAATAACATTACTTTTATGACATTATTAACATTTAAGTATGAATTATAAGTTCATGAAATATTTTTATATGATGAAAAATGTATTATATATTGGAATTTATAATTTTTATAAATTTGTTTTTTAATTTATAATGTCTAATTTGATAATTTAGAGGATAGTAATATTTTCTCTGAAATATTTTTCAATACTTCATACATGTTTATTTTAAAATTTGTTTCTATCACATTTAGAATTTGAATAAAATAAAATTGACTTGAAATGTCGATTCATTGGGTCTAAATAATCTAGTAGGGATTGATTTATTTCTTTGTATTGATAATAAGTAACCTTAGGTAAAAACATGGTACCATTGTAAAAGCTAAAAGCGTAAAAGTAATAAATCAAGAGGTAAAAGGCCTGAAATATATATAATCAAGTGGTTAAGTGGTGTTTTCAAATTAAATTCTCCCTACTAAATTAATTTTAATATTTGTATCCAGTTAACATGGTTAATATGTGATCCCCTCCTATTAAGTTTGAAATTTATAAAATGAAATTATCATCAATTATAAAGGGGACCTCTCACCGCCCTATCAAGGAAATCATAGAAATTCAATTTCCTCAAGAAACCCTAACCTTATTACTCCCACTAGAATAATATTTCAAACAATTAATCATATATTAATAATTTATTACCTTATTAAATTCATTTCAACGATATATTCTATGTAAATATCAATTTTCTCAATGAAAGTAATTGTTTTTACATAACTTATTCCATTTCTATTTATATTTTACAATTGTAATATTCAAATAAATTTGTTCTGAAATAAGTATTGACTATATAATTAATGTTATTTTCATTGGAATAATAATTAATTACATTTTCCCTTTTTTTGTGGTGAAGAAAAGTATAATTTTCTTATTTTGTGGACTACCGCTTCCCTAAGAGAACATGTGTTTTTTCTTCACCATCTTACAAGGATTTTATGAAAGACAAAGTTATTAAATAATAATAATATTAATATCATTTTTATGATTTTTAAATATTTACCCATATTACACATTTATCAAATTCTTTGTGAAACAAAATTGTCACCATGCATATGTGTAGATGACCACCTCTATCAAATGATTGTTTTTTGATTTCTTTTCATCATTACCTTAAATAGAAGGTCATGAGAATGTGATTGAATTATAAGTATTATTTTTATGAAATAAATATGTGTTTAATCAAAAATTGGACAATATATTAATTATATAGTCAAATAATTATTATTGTTAATTTAGTCTTTTAAAAAAAGTATACTAAGTGGAAAAAATATATTCTCTCTAAGTAATGACATAATATAAATTATATAATTTTTATAATGAATGACATTTTTTATATAAAAACATATAATAAATAAATATGATCATTATTATTATAGTATAGTGATATTAAAACTAAACCCCACAGTATTATCCTTTAATCATTGTAGGTGCATGTTTAGGACAATTTATCCACTTGCTTGAACAATACTATGCATTTATATCATCGATGACTATGAAAAGTTATTTAACAGTATAATATGAAATAAATATAAAAATAATGTGTTTTTTTGTTTTAGTATGGCTATATGGATATTTTAAAAATTAATTAATAAATCACCCTTTATTCATTATGAAGCACAAAAACATGTTTTTCATCAATTTCAATATCATAGATTACAAAAAAAAACTACCAAGTAATGGAATTTCAGATTTTCAAACTATATTGGAATATCTATTCATAAATCTTATATAACTGAATAATTATAGATATTTCAAAATAAATATATATACCAGCACCACTTTTACAAAATTGATTCAAAAAAATAAATATTAAATACACCCAATACTGAAAATTAGTAAAAACTAATTAATATATATATATATATAGAATATTTATAAATTGATGGCAGTGGGAAAATAAGAACTACTGGTAAGGGGGAGTTGAATTAGTGGTGATATTTTAAAATTTATTTTCACTTGATATAAACGCTTCCAAATGTTTTTTTTCTTTCATAAACTTATACCTCTATCATGCATGTATGTAATGTTTATAATATAAATCACGGAACAAAAGATTTACAAGGTTCGCTTCTAGTGTGGGTTAACTCATTATTTTAATGAATATTGTGATTATTTAATGGAAATTTATTATGATAGGAATTTAATTTAATTTTTATATCAGCTGTTATGCTAATTTTATTTCCCAATAGGTAATTTTACCAAATCTAATTAGTTATAATGTTATATTTTCATTATTTAAAAAATAAAATAAGAAACCTTTCTAAACAACTTACAAAATGTAATTTGGAAATCATTCATCCAATAAACTCTCTGTCTATTATGAATCCATCTGGTGTGCCACTATATTTTTCTGATATAACTCTATTTGGATCACCAATAAAAATTACTACTTAGAATGGTTCCTCCATCTGATGATACAGTGTTCATTATATATATATATATCACACCTTGGCCTATTGCCTCACCTAATTGGAACCTCTGTCTAAATCGGTTCTTCAATTAGGATAATCATTGTTTTGAAACTCACATTTCCCAAAAATCATCATCATTTCATATCTTTATATCACTCTCTTGAATTGTGTACATTCATAATATACATTAAAAAATTTATTTAGGAACACTTGCAAAAAAAAATGAGAACAAAAATATTGATTTTTTTTTTAATTTCCTTCTCATATCTGCTTTTATGAATCCCTCTCAAAACTTCTAGAACATCCTAGATGTTTTTCAAAAACATAACATTTAATTAAACATACATAAAAATAGAAGTCCATAAAACAGTCCTTAATCACTCGAGATACATGTTAATTCAATGAACATTGTATCTTTTTCATGACCCATCCTCGGGGCTCGTGCCGTGACTACCCCAAGCCCACCTTCCATAGGCCAGGGGCTGGAGACTAGCATCAAAGGCGTAAATCACTATAACTAGGAAGGAATTTCCTTTATAAAATGTAAACACATTCAACCAGAGTACAACCAGAAGAAAACACTATGTCAAAATGAAAACAAAAGTAGGGATGAAAGAAAAAGGGGCTAGAAATACAAGCCCAACTGTAAAGTACAAGGTAAATGTCAAAATAGCTGGATGGTGACAAGCAGCTCCAGGATCATTGACCACAGATCCTACCTAAAGGGTAGGTACAGATAGCACAACTCCTAGATCGTCCACCATGGATCCTACATTAAGGGTAGGTATAGACATCCTCCCCAGCGCCCTTGTCTGTCATCCACGTCCGGGTACCGACTCGTCGTGAGTTCCACCTCCGGGTACCGACTCGTCATGAGGTCCACCTCTAGGTGTCATCCAATCCTCGTACACTCGGCCTCCATCAGCACTATCTGTCATCTGTATCCAACACAATGAGGTGCGAACATAGCCCGTGCAGGGGTGAGTATAACAATACTCAGTAGGGACCCCGAGACCCTCAAGGTCTCACTAAATCCAACAAGGATAAAACAAAAAGAATGATATCAACATATAACCTCTACTTAGTTATATTCCCATACATATACCAATGTTATCAAGTAACCTATTTCAATCATGAGGAAAACACAAAGGTCATTGACTCAACACAAACCAGGATTTTCATTATCGAAACAACATCTGCTGGAGAACTCACCCTCTCTCGAGTACAATGGCCCTATCCCGACTCTGAGGCGCTATTCACTAACCTTAGACCTTTGTAAAGTTGTAATTAAATATTTTTCTATGAATTAACCTCAAACTATTTGTATAAATTCATACAAACTCATCAAAAATCATGATTATCATTATTATTTTATGAAAAAAAGATTATAAAATAATCATCTAAATTCATAAGTAAACATTCTTAAACATAATTAGAAAACACTCTTGAACACATTTAACAACAACACATAAAATCCTTTTCATAACCATATCTAAAAACACATTCATACCTAAAATTCAAAACATTCACAAATACAATATCTAAAAAAATAAAAAATAATTATAAAAATAAACCAATGGTTATTCAATATCCAACTTTAGATATGTTGTATCATTCAAAACATTCTTAACAACTATTTTCTCAATGTTTTATCAAACCATAATCATTCCTATAAAGAGTGTTTCGAAATTAAATTTACTGATATAGAAATTTTTTTTGATGTAATTCCATTTATTACCGACATGAAATTTTTTGGACACTATAATGTAAAAGACCCCTAAATATTTTATTATTCCCATTTTTATGATAATACCTTCTTCATTTTTAACTTAATTTTTGATAATATATTTAAATTCCTTTAACAATGATATAATTCTCTCTCCCTTTGATGATAGTATCCAAAAGAGTTAGGGAAATATCTATAAAGATATTATTATATATTTGTTGAATATTAAACATGTAATTTTAGCCTCGATTCCTTAAACATTTCTCTTTCCATAAAATTTCTGAAAACATCACTAGTTTGAAATATATTTTTTGAAATATATTCATGTGTATTATCTAAAATATAATATTTATCCTATATGAAATGAAATTTAATATGAATGTGACTTAATTTCTAATATTATACAAATTTTTTTTGTAATGTCAAATATAGCATTTATTATTAAAAATAATCATTAATAGATTACTGAAATTCACCATCAAATCATGAAGAAAAACAATCAAATGAATCATTTGTTTACTAGATTATGAAGATAAAATATATCATTCTTCTTCTATACTTAATATAGGTAAAATTATATTCTTACTATGTAATCTCAATTGAATTTATTCTAAGAAGAAAGTTACTCCTTATGGTGATTTTAAGTCATTAAAAAATCTAGACTAATCCGAAAAAATATACCCAAAAAAATTTATCTCATTATTTCTTCTATACATCATCAAAAAAATTTATGTTCCTTCAATATACTTGAGTTATATTTTATCATTTTTCATGTTTAATTGTTTTGGATCACTTTTATTTCTTATATATAATGTAACAACCCATAAAATTTATAATCTTTAATCATTAAGATATACTAATCTTCCAATCAACTTCTAGAATTATTTCTAATTCAAAATTTTTCCAAATTTATAATTACCCAAAATTTATACCAATAGATATATGGGAAAAAAACAACTTTAAAATATTCCTTTAAAAAATTATACATTAATCCTTGGAATAATTTTCTTGAGAGTGGTATATGAATCATTCCTTTAGTGAAATTGTATACAAAAAAAATAACGTTAACACTTTCATCATTAGAATCTCAAATATATAATTCATTTTTTGAAAAAATTCCTCAAAAGTATTATCTATATCTTCTAAAAAAATCATATCATCTATATAAACAATTTTAATAGGGGTATATGTGCTCATCTACTTCACAGAGAAGTTCGTATCAAATTTTCCTTTATAAATGTTCAACTACTTTAGGCATCTATCAGGTTTGGAATATGAGGAATAGTGGGATAATTTTAACCCATACAATTATTTCATCAGTTTAGAAAACATTTTGACATCTGAATCAGATATAAACCCATTGGGTTTCTCAATGTAAAAATTTTCTTAAATTCCTCCATTTAGTAACAAAGAATTTACATCCATAGGATATGCCTTGTAATTTCATTACGTATCAACTAAAAAAAATTATAACAGTTTCAAGTCTCACAACATGGGTAAAAATTCCATCCAAATCAATATCTACAACCAGTGAGAGACCTTATAAAACAATCTGATATTTTTTTAAAAAATTATTAATTATTAATTAACTTATTTGTGAACCACAAATGTTTTCAATAACATTATTTCCTACAGCTAATAGATAAATATACAATGTTTTCTCTCTCAATTTTATCTAAATATTCTTTCATCGCATTAATATTTATTTATATTCAATTAACTATGAAAAAAACAGTGGATCCCCTTCTGATAAGAGCTCTATCTAATTCTCAAATCACAATTTTAACCTTATTTAAATTAGAGATTATAAATTTTCTTTAATTTAATTAGATTCCACCAGTTTTTTTATATTTTAGAACCTAAAAAATTTTTGTATGGTCTTATTTTCCAGATCTGTATTGTAATTTAAATCAACTTATACAATATGAAGTTAATTTTCATATAACAGTCAAAAACCCGCACTCCCAAATCAGGTATTGAATTCATCAAATTTATATTTTTATCATTGATACCGAGAATTGAAACCGAATTATTTTACTATCCAAAAATACTACATAAAACTGAGAAATATGATTAGTTACATTCTTAAGGACCTTTTAGGTTTATAGCTTTAAAGAATTAGGAAAAACTCCTACATTAACAATACTCATGTCCTTAAATGATCATTTATCCAAATTAACATAGTTTTTTTCTTTGACATCAAGTCATTATCATCATCCATTTAAAATCCATTCTTGCTATAATTTCCTCAATAGCATTCCACGATAACCAGGGGAAAAGGAAACATAAGAAGGGTGACCGCAAATGCTCAGTTAAGGTAATCTTAAGCATTATTAATTGAATGTCATCAACGATCATAATACGTTCATAAGGGTATAACAATATATTCAGTGTGAATGAGATAATAATAAATGAAATTATACAAATTAATGTCTAGATCATCAAATATAAAAACATGGAAAAAGAAAGATTCGTCATAAACAATATTCATCATCCATGTTATATCAATATTTATCATATGAAACATTATAACACCATAAAAGTAATAGATAAAACATGTTATCTTGGATAATCATTTTCATAGATAACTTCACTAACACTTAAAAAACTATAAAAGAACCCTTACAAATGGAATAATTATACATTTGACATACAATAAAATTATATGGGTGACAAAATAATTACCCAATACATTGGACTACTATCTGGGAACACCCAAAATTTATGTTATAACGAGATCATCCGATGTTTTCATCTTCATAGAACACTTACTGAAAACTTATACAACCATGAAAAAAACCTTACAAATGTAATAATCATATATTTGATTTACAAGATAATTATATGGGGAACAAAATAATTAACCAATACATTAGACTGATATCTGGACACACCCATAATTCATTTTATAATGTTCTTAATTGGTGCTATCTCGGTCTCCCCACAATATAAGATATAATGGCCTCACCCGACACCATCTAGGACCACTCATCTTATATAATTTACAATAAACAAAAAATGACTGAAGTACATTTGTCATTCATTTCTTCATAAAACATATATAAACCATCATTATTCCTTTTACAACTCGATTAAACCATGGAATATAAATGATTTCCTGTCAATCTCTTTTAAACACGATTAACCTGTGGAAAATAAATAGTTTCTATAAAAATAAATTTGAATCATTTTTATCTAATATAAATAAATAGTTTCCATAACAATATCTTTGAAACATGTTTTACCCTTGTAAAGGATATGGGTTTCATATAAATATCTTTTAATCCATCTTAATCTATTTAGATAAATAATAAGAATTATATCACTAAAAAATATTCACATTGGAGCATAAGAAACTAGTGTTTTTTCGTTGATGATGAATCAAAATACCATTAAAATATCATTAAATACATTTTTAGGAAAATAAAATTTACATTTTAAAAATTAAATTTTGAATTTAAAAATTCAAAATATAATTTAAAATTTATTTTCATTGAAAATAACCTAGGAATGATATAAAGTATCCCTTTTAAAAAATAATTTAAAACATTTCTTGAGGAAAATTTTCTTTTCATTTTTGACAAAACTATTAATATTTTTAATTTGTTTTAAAATAAACTTGAGAATTTATAGAGGAATATTAAAATATAATAATTTTCATGAAGGTAAAAAATTACACTTATTTCGTACACATTAAAATAATTTTTTCATTCACATTTTCGATATAATCCAAAAAGACATTATTTGGAAAATGACCATAACATTCATTTAATGAAACTTGAAAAAAATTAGAATATTGGTAAAAATATATACAATAAATAATTTTTTTAATGTGAAAAAATTTGAAAACATTTTTAGAAAATGTGGTTTTACAAGAAATGGGTTTTCCAAAGAAGCGAGAAATTAAAATAATTTTTCTTAAGGACAACTTATTAATTATTTTAAGTACTAAAGTGTTTGAAAATGGAACTATTATATGGAAATATCATGAATAATAAGAGTATAAGGTAATTCATGAGAATAATTTAGTTTTATATTATAAAATTTTAATTCCTGAGACTTAATCATAACAATCCCGATAAACGATGAGATTTTACATAAAACTCTTTACATTTTTGTAACTTTGAATTACAATCCCCATGAAAGGATAATATTAAATAAAAAATAAATTACCATGGGGATAAATAAATTCATGATATTACATATCATATGGGGTTTATATTCAAATCATAAAATAATATTGATTCATAATATGAAATAATTATCATAGAAAGAAAATTAAGACAAAAATATCTTACCACATTAGTAATCATTTGAATGATAAATGAAATTATGAAGAAAAACAATTGAAACATAAAATATCATGAAATTAATGTTATTTATAGTATATAATGTAAATGGTTTAGTATATAAACCACATATATTAAATGAGTGGTGAATTTTCATATGTCCTCTTAGAAATAAAAGAGATACTATAAATCCCTTACCTCACGATTCCATTTGGTTGGACGTACTTTAACCTCATATATACTAGTTTTAAAAATGTTAATAAATTATTATATAACCATATTAATATTTATAATTCATTATATGATCCTTTTATGACATCTTATCACCCATTCGTTAGTAATATTTCATTATTTTCACTCTTTCAATTGTTAATTGACTAGTTTTCTCATTCATGCATTATTATATACGTTTTGGTGCTTATGCTTATTATCTAGTACCATAATATACAGAATAATAATAATTAAAAATTTATCATATTCATAAATCAATTATAATTTTAATACCAATAATTAAAGATGGTTTTGAGAAATGATGTATCTTACAATCACAGAGACAATATGGTATACGTACACATGAGTAATGTTTCAGTTTTTCTATGATCATTATAGAGAGAAGGTAAGTAATATTTTATATTTATAGACTGATAATAATATAATATATACTATATTATTTCTTTAAATATGATTATATATACCATCCATGTGGTGTGGTTATGAAAATAGTGTCACGTCACTTCGCGAAGGTGGTGGTATAGACATACACGGACAATGTTACCATATATTTAGTGAAAAAAATAAAAATTATATATTATCATTGAATAATGATAAATATTTATTTAACATAATACTTATATCAATTATATAAAATAAAATCCAATTCCTCAATATCAAGGTCAGGATAAACCCACATATTTTATAAAATATTTGATATGATGTATTTTCATTTTGATAAAGAAACATATATTCTTGAATAGAAATAAGATTTTTTGTATGGGAAATATTAATAGCTCAAATTTATGGATAATTTTACATAAATAATTTTAATTTTTTTATGTGTTTATCACACCCAATTCAATGAATAACCAATATTTTGATGTTAGGTTGACGCATTGAAATATTTTAGAGAATATAAAATTGAATCAAAAAAATTTTAAAAGACATATTGTGGTGTTGAGGAAACTATATCATGGTTTGTGGAAATGATTAAGGAAATTCAGTAAGTTTATGATAAATTGATTAGTATTAGACTCATTACATGAATTTAGATATTATATAATTATTGGAGGAAAAGCATGGGACCATTATCCATTTGTTTAGAGGTCACATATAATGATTAGATATCAATGGAAAATGTTAATGAACATGAATAGAATATATTTGATCATGGTTGGATAAGAATAATAGATAAACCATGATTTATTTCCTTGACTACTATGTCATGCGTTAATATAATTAAAAATATTAATATATAAACTATACTTCAATATTTAGGAAAACAACATGGATAATGAAGATTCAAATTTGAGAAAAACAAAAATTGGGATTACAAAACTGTGGTTTATAACACATCAAGTCCCTGAGGAGATTTGAAGAATATATTAAATAACCATGTCATGTTGGATGAAGGATAACCATAATTTACAAATGCATATAAGATACCAAGATCTCATATGTCCTTTAATTTTAAAACATTAATTTATCTTTTACGGAGATATTTAGTGTGTCCCACTATTCTTTTTAAGAAAATTTTAAATTGATATGACTAATAATTATTACAAAAGAAGATATAGGAGATCAAAAAACTATATAATATTCAATTTAATTTATAAAAGTAGGATTTATTTTAGAGTATGATCAAAAATAAATAACTAATTCACTATATTATTTGGTTGGAAATCTTAAAAATATGAAGAAAAACTAGTTTTTATAGACATGATATTTTCAGACCCTCATAATTTCTTTCATCGATCAAGCCTTTAATTATTATGAAAAAATTATTGGTTAATATTTTGATATGTGTTTTATGATCTAAAGTGTTTATATAATTGAATTATTTTTTTGATAGATATTATTATTGGGTTTATATATTAAATTGTTCTCAAAATTACTTTATTATTTTCTTATATATGATTAATATTTATTGATTGGTGAATATACATAAAATGGTTGAAGTTGATATTTAAATTATTTCTTGAGAATGTAATGGGTTTGAGTATAAGATGTTTAATTATTTATTAGAATGACCATATATTCAATGGAAATAATAAATTGATTATATGTGAAGTGTAATTTTGTAATTAGAGAGTCAAAACTAGACCAAATGCTTACTTGGATTCAATTCTAATATCAACGTATAACCCGTTATTTATGTTAGAAATTCTATTATCTTATAATATGAAATTTATAAAAACTTTGAACTCCCTTTATAGGTAAAATTTTATTTATTTATTCAGTTTCATTTTAGTAAATTAATATATAATCATTAATTTTCAAATTATTTTTTCAATCATTGGATCTCATGCCTTGATAAGTTTGACCATGGACCTTAGCTACAATATTATTCTATAGATTTAGATTCTTGAGGATGAGTTTTTCATAAATAAAAAAATTGATTATTGATTTTAAATAATGACACGTCATGGGAGGTCAATATAATCCCCTTGACCAAGATCGATTATGTTCACCTTTCAAGCTCACTATAAATACACGTTTCTAATTAACATTATATCCTTCTTCCTATGGTATGTTATCTCAATTAATTCTTATGGTTTTTTGGATAGATTTATTGGCTGTATCTTTAATTATAATATCAGGTTCCATTCAATTGGAGGTATAATAACCCTAACTAACAATTTTCAATCAGAAATTTCTATGAATGTTTTTCTTATTATTAAATAACCTAACATAGTCATCAAAATAAATGAAAATGTTCTTCATGGATTCATTTTGGATTCTCACAGAGAGGGTAAATTCCACAATGTATCTCAGTAACAACCTAAAAAATACATGAATAATGATCTATCAATATAAGGATGTTAGTTGAGTCTTGATATGGTATATAGAAAAAGATAGCATGGGAAACACTTGTGGGGCTTTTATTATGAGTGAAAATGTTCAAGGGAAAATATTTTAAGAAACATAATTCTTTTAATAATATAAGTTCTTTGGAATACCATATTTGGAGT
Source organism: Viscum album (assembly GCA_963277665.1). NCBI lineage: Eukaryota > Viridiplantae > Streptophyta > Magnoliopsida > Santalales > Viscaceae > Viscum > Viscum album. Next base: position 2,052,294,774 of record OY728150.1, on the reverse strand, counting down.
ATCCTATAAGGATACCTTAGAACCCTTTTATATTGTTATTATTGAATTAATTGTCATAGTGGAATCTGTTTATATGATAAAAATTGGTCAGGGCATCCACAATACAATAAATAGAGCTCTTAAAAAGAAATGATCTACAATTTTTTAAGAGATCACCAATTGTTCATAAAAATAGTATTCGATGGTGATGAAATGTATTTCATCTCTAACATCAAATTAGTGGATGATCTCAGTAGTTGTGTCTTCACCTCTATTGACTTGGGTATGTTCAACACACCCGATTTCCCCAAACTCATACATGTGTTTAAATGAGTAGATCAACTGTTCAATGATTTATATAATAAATTCATACATAAAAAATATATATTATTGGTATGGAAGAATTGTTTTTGAGATAATCTTAAGGATATTGTAATTCAATATAATGGTATAAATCTATCAAAACAATTCTTATGTTGTATTAATCAAAATGGATATCGAGGGTCATATTTATTTTAAATGGGGAGTGAGAATTATATATAATGAATTTACCTGGGATTTGTATGGGTGTAACTATTAATATCATGACCTTAATATATTCCTAGATGCATGGTTCGATAGTGTGGATAAAACATCTATTAATTCTCAACAATATAGTTCTATATTCACTATGGGGATAAGGGTCATTAGGGATGTAAAAAATAATGTCTGCTAAAATGTAACATTAACTAGTAATACTTGTTTTAAAAAAAATTCTATCCATGTTCAATGATAAGGTTTCAATGATTAAAGGATAAATATCTCATATGCCTTCTAAAACCTATACCCATAAATTTATAAGACTAAGACTGGAGGAGGAAACATTGAGTATCATTACTAGGTGTGATGAAATGATATAATGGAGGAAATCCAGATTAATACTAATAAATCATTATATAATGATTAGACACATGGCGGGGGGGAGCTTACATGACTGTCTGATAATAGTTTTTCTATCTTTCAGTGATATTTTTGTGGAGGAAAGATCACTCAATATGGAAGTTGTACCCTTACTCACTGTGTTAAACATATGAAATGTCAAAAAAATATCATTGTCATTGATAGGATCTTGCTAAAACATAGTAGATAATGTTTCAATAATTAACTCTCCTTTTCTTTAGTCTATATCAAATATCATCATGGAAAAAAAATATGTTTAACAAAGATGTCGTGATTCAACACACATAACATGAGATAAACATGAAGGAAGACCTCATGGATTATAAAGGTGATGATGTTGTAATAATAAAACATAAATCAATCATATTATCTCTAACCACGGATTTTGAGGACATTTTACAAGGTGATAGAATTTGGTTCTATCACTTCTGAAAACCTTCAATTTTTCTTTGGTGTTTTAACCTCCCTCATTAAAAAAAATTTATATTATGAGTGGGTGGTTATAACACTTAATAACTCAATTATATCCTTATTCTATGAAGTAAATCAAAAAATAGTAACCCTTTAATTATGTCATAAATTAGGAAACCCATTACCATTCTATATATACTCAATACACATACTTAAATTCCTCAATGGATGACATATATCTCATTCAACATTGAGTAGAATATCCCTTTAGGATGTACGAGGTCACCCAGGACCTCACATGAATTTCATTTATGCATATGAGTCATATCTCATTATAAATTTATGTTAACAAAAAAGATAAACCTATTTCCCCATGTGATCCACCAAATTTAATAGAATATCAAAAAAATAAATCAGACATTACAAAGTCAGTTAATTAACAACTTACGGATAAAAAACCTCTATGCGTTACACTTTCAAAAACAATCTACTCTTCCACCATAAAGTACTCAATAAATTACAATAAAATAACAATCCAGTACATGTGGAACATTCATTGTGGTCCTAAAAATATTAAATCAACATTTTATAATGAACCAATCCAAATCATCTAGAATTATACTCTAATAATTTCCCCAACCCATGCCTATCATTATATAATATTAATAGTTGGATATTGAATAAGGGAAAACACTAGTGAACATATAAATCGATTATATATAATCTAACTCATCCATTATCCTGAGTTGATTCAACCTTGTTTTAAAAAAATCAAATAATTTGATGAAAATAATTAAATTTGTGAATTATGAAGAATTAAAGAAAAAAACATGAGTGAAACCCAAAATTAATGGAAGGAATAATATTAATTCAGCATAATGGATTAAATAATATGGATGAATCTTGAAATAGAGCTCACATAAATGTGGAATATCCCTTGGAAGGAGAGTAATATAGTGATAGGATGTGTGGTTCATTGTTTTTTCATAACAAGGGTGACAACAAGTGGTTATAAATTTAAAAAAGTAAAATATATATTAAATAGTTTATGGGGAACCATTTATCTTATATACCTCCATATATATGGCTCCCACCAAATAGCCTGGACATGGCTACTAGTTATTAAGTGGTCCATATTTCAGATTCCTTCTGATATACAACAACCATTAGTTATAAGGTACCATTACACTAGGTACCAAATAGAATCTCTTTTACTTTTTAGCATTTTAAAACAATTTCCATTTCATATAATTTTGTTTCATGGAATCCCTTAATAACACCAATAACTAAAAGGCACAAAAATACATATAAAGATATAAAAAAATCTATTACATAGATTCACACTTTCATGTCTTCAAATCTCCTCACCATACAACTTCTCATCTGTCAGATGTATCCTCAGAACTATTTTCTACAAACAATAAGTTAATCCTCAAAAAGTTCTTCTCTACAGTATGAATACATTAATGAGTAATTACATAAATGATATTTCATTATGAAAGTCTCATCGCATCATGACTGATAATTCCACGCCCCAATATTTTAATATTTGATTACATTTAAATAATTCTATGTTTTTGATAGGATACCCCATACACAACACCGAAAATAAATAGAACATTGAGATATTTTAATAAATATATAGACAATAAGAATGAACATTAAAATCTCAACACCAAAATAATTTTAATTAATAAAAATAACTAATTTAATAAAATATTTACATAATGAAAATAATTTTTACTTTTAATATGAATAAAACATAATTATTATTTATAAAATAACCAATAAAATCATTTTATATTTAAAAATATATTTTTTCTAAAATTGATATTTTATTTTAAAAAATGGAATTTAATTTTTTTACATAATAATAAATTATATTTATAATATTAATAATTTATTAACAATAAATTATTTAATAATTGACCAGAAATAAGAATAATTAATAAACATGATTTTAAAAATATATTTTATAATACGAATAATTTTCCATTATGTTTTGAGATTTTATTAAAATATTGATTTATAAAATTTTAAAAAATAAATTTAAAAAAATGAACACCACTTTTGGGTTAATCATAAAAATATTCTCTTTGTAAGAATTTAGGTGATATTTCTAAAATAATTGATTTTTAGTAGAATAGTGTAAAATACCATTTTACAAATAACATTACTTTTATGACATTATTAACATTTAAGTATGAATTATAAGTTCATGAAACATCCTTACATGATGAAAAATGTATTATATATGTGAATTTATAATTTTTATAATGTTTTTTTAAATTTATAATGTCTAATTTGATATTTTAGAAGCCAATAATATTTTCTCTGAAATATTTTTCAATACATTTTACATGTTTATTTTAAAATTTGTTTCTATCACATTTAAAAATTGAATCAAATAAAATGGATTTGAAATGTAGATTCATTGGGTCTAAATAATCTAATAGGGATTAATTTATTTCATTGTATTGATAATAAGTAACCTTAGGTAAAAACATGGTACCACTATAAAAGCTAAAAGCGTAAAAGTAATAATTCTAGTGGTAAAAGTCTTGAAACATATATAATAAAGTGGTTAAGTTGTGTTTTAAAATTAAATACTCCCTAATAAATTAATTATAATATTTGTATCCAGTTAACATGGTTGATATGTGATCCCCTCATATTATGTTTGAAAATATATAAAATGACATTATCACCAATTATAATGGGGACCTCTCACCACCCCATCAAGGAAATCATAGAAATTATATTTCCTCAATACACCCTAACCTTATTCCTCTCACTAGAATAATATTTCAAACAATTAATCATATATTAATTATATATTAGCTTATTAAATTCATTTCAACGGTATCTTCTAAGTAAATATCAACATTCTCAATGCAAGTAATTTTTTTTATGTAACTTATTCCATTTCTATTTATATTTTACAATTTTAATATTCAAATAAATATGTACTGAATTAAGTATTTTCTATATAATTAATGTTATTTTCATGGGAATAATAATTAATTACATTTTCCATGTTTTTTAGAAGAAAATTGTAATTTTTTTATTTTGTGGACTACCGCCTCCACGACAGAACATGTGTTTTTTCATCACCATATTACATGGATTTTCTGAAAGACTAATTTATTAAATAATAATAATATTTATATCATTTTTATGATTTCTAAATATTTACCCATATTACACCTTTCTCAAATTCTTTGTGAAACAAAATTATCACCATGCATATGTGTGGACGACCACCTCTGTCAAATGATTGTTTTTTTCTTTTCATCATTACCTTAAATATAATGTCATGAGGATGTGATTGAAGGATAAGTATTATTTTTATGAAATAATTATGTTTTTAATGAAAAATTGGACAACATATTAATATTATAGTCAAAAAATTATTATTATTAATTTAGTCTTTTAAAACAATTATACTAAGAGGAAAAAATATATTCTTTTTAAGTAATGACATAGTATAAATTATATAATATTTATAATGAATTAAATTTTTTATATATAACACATATAATAAATAAATATGATCATTATTACTATAGTATAGTGATATTAAAACTAAACCCCACAGTGTTATCCTTTAATCATGGTAGGTTCATGTTTAGGACAATTTATCCACTTGATTGAAAAATACTATGCATTTATATCATCAATGACTATAAAAAGTTATTTAATGGTATAATATGAAATAAATATAAAAATAATGTGTTTTTTTGTTTTAGTATGGATATATGGATATTTTAATAATTAATTAATAAATCACCCTTTATTCATTAGGAAGCACAAAAACATGTTTTCATCAATTTCAATATCATAGATTACAACAAAAACTACCAAGCAATGGAATTTCAGATTTGCGAACTATATTGTAATATCTATTCATCTGTCATATATAACTGATTAATTATAGATATTTCAAAATAAATATATATACTAGCACCACTTTTACTAAATTGGTTCAGAACAATAAAGATTACATACACCCAATACTAAAAATTAGTAAAAACTAATTAATACATATATAGAATATTTATAAATCGATGGTAGTGGGAATATAAGAACTACTGGTAAGGGGGAGATGAATTAGTGGTGATATTTTAAAATTTACTTTCACTTGATATTAACCCTTCCAAATGTTTTTTTCTTTCAGAAAATTATACCTCTATCATGCATGTATGTAATGTTTATAATGTAAATCAGGGCACATAATATTTACAAGGTTAACCACCAGTGTTGGTTAACTCATTATTTTAATGGATATTGTCATTAGTTAATGGAAATTCATTATGATAGGAATTTAATTTAATTTTTATATCTATTGTTATGGTACTTTTATTTCCCAATAACTAATTTTACCAAATCTCATTAGTTATAAAGTTATCTTATCATTATTTAGAAAATAAAATAAGTAACCTTTCTAAAAAACTTACAAAAAGTAATTTGGAAATCATTCATCCAATACACTCTCTGTCTTTTATGACTCTATATGGTGTGCCACTATATTTTTTTGATATAACTCTATTTGGTTCACCTATAAAAATTACTACTTAGAATGGTTCTTCTATCTGATAATACAAGGTTCATTAGACATATATATATCACACCATTGTCTATTGCCTCACCTCATTGGAACCTCTGCCTAAATCGGTTCTTCAAGTCGGATAATCATTGTTTTGAAACTCACATTGCCCAAAAATTATCATCATTTAAAATCCTTATATCGCTCTCATGAATTGTGTACATTCATAATATAAATTAAAAAATTTATTTAGGAACACTTCCAAACAAAAAAATTTGAACAAAAATATTGATTTTTTTTTAATTTCCTTCTCATCTCTACTTTTATGAATCCATCTCAAAACTTCTAGAACATCCTTGATGGTTTCTAAAAACATAACATTTCAATACACTTACATAAAAATAAAACTTTATAAAACAATACTTAATCACTCTAGATACGTGTTAATTCAATTAACAATGTATCCTTGTCATGACCCATCCTCGGGGCCCGTGTCATGACCACCCCAAGCCCACCTTCCATAGGCCAGGGGCTGGCGACTAGCACCAAAGACGTAAATCACTATAACTGGGAAGGCATTTCCTTTATAAAATGTAAACACATTCGACCAGAGTATAACAAGAAGAAAACACTATGTAAAACTAAAAACAGAAGTAGGGATGAAAGTAAAAGGGGCTGGAAATACAATCCCACTTTAAAGTACAAGGTAAATGTCAAAACAGTTGGATGGTGACAAGCAGCTCCAGGATCGTCCACCACAGATCCTACCTGAAGGGTAGGTACAGATAGCGCAACTCCTAGATCGTCCACCATGGATCCTACCTGAAGGGTAGGTATAGATAGCCTCCTCAGCACCCTTTTCCGTCAACTTCCTCCATCTACTGACTTGTCGTGAGGTCCACCTCTGGGTACTGACTTGTCGTGAGGTCCACCTCTAGGTGTCGTCCAATCCTCGTACACTCAGCCTCCGTCAGCGTTGTCCGTCATCTGCATCAAACACAACGAGGTGCGAGCATAGCCCTTGTAGGGGTGAGTATAACAATACTCAGTAGGGACCTTGAGACCCTCAAGGTCTCACTAAATCCAACAAGGATAAACCAAAAATAATGATCTCAACAGATAACCTATACTTAGGTATATGTCCATACATATACCTAAGTTATCAAGAATCCCATCTCAATCATGAGGAAAACACAAAGGTCATTGACTCACCACAAACTAGGATCTTCATTATCGAAACCACAACTGATGGAGAACTCCCCCTCTCTTGAGTATAGTGGCCATGTCACAACTCCGAGGCTCTACTCACTAACCTTATACTACTGAGGTACTCTTCCTATCGAGTACCGCGGGTCTTCATCCAAAAATCGGGCGCTCCGTCCGCTGTGGGTCTGCCGCCAAATACTAGGTACTCCCCCTAATAGCCTACATGGGTACTCCTCCTATCGAGTATCGTGGATACACTTCAAACTACCAGGCACTCCGTCCGTCATGGTTCTACCGCCAAATACCGAGCGCTCCGTCCACGGGGCTAATTGATTCACTCTGAGTCGAATCGGTCAAGCAGTTGTCAGGTCTACAGCCACTAGGTCTCCACACTCTGTATGCTCGTCTCCGAGAGGGCCCACTCCATGAGCTACTGGTCGATACATTCAAGTGTTATGTAATCTCACATGTAATTATCTCAAAGGACCACCTTGTCATAGGGGTCTCAACGCAACAGATTATGCGTCAATCGGACGTCAGGTCTGTGAGTTATTAGCAGTTTTGTTCGAGGGGCCTGGTTAGTTTTTTAAGCTAAACCAACCCTACTATAATCCAAATATGTCCAAACCTCAAGTGGAGTATTCCAAAAGAACCGCCTCATCATAAGGAATCCAACATAATTGACGGCACACCAATCAGACACCCAGTTCTTATGTTATAAGCGTTTTATTACCGAGGGCCCGGTCAGATTCATGTTCGACCAAACCCAGTAGTACTTCAAATGACATCGGTTAACCATACCGGTCACACCATTGTGATCCATACCGAAAATGACACGATAAGGACTACCCATTGGTCCAAAATGGATAGCTGATGAAAAGGTATCATTTCACCGTAACACGCGTGAACCGGGCCTCGTGGGGCCCGCGCCTCAACCTCGACTTAAATATCCAAAATTTGTCTTGAAAATTCCGTCTTAATTCCGGGGTCTCAACGTCATAGACGGTTCATCATTCTGAAACCGTATGAGAGAGATATGTCAGATACAAGATCCTGTAATAATAATAATATTATTATCATTGGGTGTTTCATGGACCCGAGCAATGAACCAAAATTTAGTATCGAACATTATACATGAATTGACCGTCTTAAAGACACGATTACATCGCCACTGATGTCAAGCCAATCAGACGTCGCACGCATGAGTTATGGCTGGTCGAATATTTAATAATAATATTAAATCTATTATTTTCCGAGCGCTTCGGGTACCTGATCCAAAAACCCGAAAAAGACATCAAATATTGGACTCAGAATGTCCGTCTCGGAATCTGGGTCACACTACCATAGAGGGTTCATGAAACCAAGGTCGCAGGAATAAGTTACGGTCGAAAAGGTGTTTTATCAAAAAAATTAATAATAACAATTTATTATTATTATTATTAATTGTTTATTTAATTCATATTTCCAACTGTAAAATCAATCACGCTTTGGCCCCTTCTAGCACACTGGAATTTATCAACAAATCCATCATTTACCATTTATTTCGCTCTTAAATTTTAATCCCTTTAAAATTTATTCTCTCTCCAATCTACCATATTATTATACATTCTCTTCTCCTCCAAATTTCACGTGGCCCTCACGAACCGGGAACGCTGCACCTCCACCTCGCACACGGCCTGTTTACGGCCTACCGCGCTGCTACACCTCTAGTCTGCTACACCTTTGATCTAACCCCAACAATTAGGATGATCACATATTATTGATCCTCGGATCGAGATCTCCGTGTCCGTATATCGAGCTCAACGAAACATCGAGTTTCTAGCGCACTTAATTATTTGACGATAAAGAACACACAAAGAATGTGCGGACCATGAATAAGAAAGGATATCGGTTTAAGTGATGATCGGTAGCTATATTAGTTTGGAAATTGATTTTGAGAATCAAGAACATTGGGGATTGACAATTAAATATTTATCATGCTTCAAAAATCTCAAATTCAGGATAAACAAGAAGAAAATTAATTCAATCAATTGTTTATCGATCTTCAAATTAGTTTATTTAATTCGCGTTCATCATGTGAAAATATACCATGGTAAGTAATCCACAAAGATAAATCCTACAAATATAAGCTCAAGATTGAGGGTATAAACAACATAAATTAGTAATATACAATATTCCCCTACCTCACAAAGACGTTGCACGACGTCAATCCGTGGAAGACAAACGTAGCGGTAGATAGCATCGCGATGAAAAACGTCGTGGAGAAGTGAAAGGAAGTCACATCTTCGTTCTTCGTGGAACCGGCGTCGCGGAGAAGATGGCTTCATTCTTCGTTGGAGGCATTCTTCATCGAAGAGGAGAACACACTCTTTATCTATATCTCTAGGGCATTCCCAGGTTTTCTCCAACACCACAATTGCCCAACTAAAATAATAGCTCTTCCTATTATTTTATTCCCAAAAAAATTGATTTAATAATCAAAAACTATAATTAATTAATTGGATAATCCCCTTAATTAATTATAATGTGATTCTAATTTAATTTGGAGGAAGGAGGAGATTTTAACACAGTTAATAAAAAGAATAGTTGTCACAATAAATGCAAGAGATTTTAAGGGGGTTTTAAGGGAGATTAAAGGTTGGGCCTCATATGGGCCCCACCTCCCAAATATCTACACAAGGGTAGTTAAGTGGTTGTGGGTCCCACCCTTAACTCCCCTTTGTAGGATTTAACCACCATAAATATAAATAAAATTGTTCTAATGATTTTATTTATTTAATTATAAATCCCCAACTATTAATTCTCAACCCGCATAAATTGCAACTACGGTAAAGGCTCTCTTAAGCAATTACAGGTGCTGCGAGTTCATTACTGCCCTCAGATTTAAATTACGAGTAGCGGTTAAAAAGATAGGAAAACCCACTTATTCGTTCATTGAACGTACCCAAGCTAAACTTTAAAAATTGATTTCGGGCACACCGGGCCTCAGAATCAAGTGGTGTCAGAAGCCAGAGAATAATAAAAGTTTCAAAGTATTTTAAAAAACAATTTCATTGAAATTTCCGGGTCTTTACAATCCTAATCATAGTTATAGTATTTTTAATGTTTATATAATTATTTTTAGAACATCATCTGGAAAATACATTTTTAGCACCTTCAAAAAAATATCTCTATCTGGTAATATTCTATTCTTCACCCCATTTTCTTTAATGGATTGACTCGGTTTGGTAGAATCATAATTTTATTTATCTATTAATTCTCATAGAATTCTCCAAATAATGGACTCATATATTTTTGTTCGTCTTGATCTCATTGATGAGTTGACATGTCTTCATCTGACCATACAAAATCGAATAAAAATTCATATGAGGCTTGGTTTGTAATTCCCATTTTGGTTCATCTATATAGAAATGTTCATCTATTGCAATAATGTTTCTCTATTTTATTATCTTCCACTCATTGATCTGTTATGACCATGTTAGGTTAAAATTCTGTAAAAATTCACCTAATAGAAATATATTACTCTATATGGAACAACTTTTTAGTATTCTTTATCTAATCAATTTTATCTTATTTTCTTAGAATTATTAGTTTTTCGGACTCTGTAAATGAATAATCAATATAAATTAGTCTATAATCATTCCTAAATTCATTATATCTAATTAAAATTCCTACATTTATATCTGGAAGACTGTAAAACATTCCTCTTCCTTAAACATTAACACACCATCAATCCATATGCAAAAATTTATATATCTCGGTTGAATGATCTTTATACCTATCCATTCAGTATTATTGAAATATATCATTATATTCTAGGTATGTAAATTCTCTACCTAATAATAATTTTTCTAATGATAAATGTATAGATCATACATTATTCAATAGAAACTTATTGACTTAATATCTTCAAAATTCTTACATCTTGAATCTTTATTGTTTTCAAATTTGAATATGGTAAAAAGTATATGTCAGAAAACATCATATGAATCTATCCAATAGATTTGATCCATTAGGATTCATGATGGATTATCTGATCATCTTTTGTTACTTCATCATAACAGAGCTTGACCTTTGTAAAGTTGTAATGAAATATTTCTCTAGGAATTAACTTCAAACTATTTGTATAAATTCATACAAACTCAACTAAAATCATGATTATCATTATTATTTTAAGAAAAAAGATTACAAAATAATCATATAAATTTATAAGTAAACATTCCTAAACATGAAGAGAAAACATTCTTGAACACGTTCAAAAACAACACATAAGATCCATTTCATAACTATAATCCAAAACTTATTCATACCTAAAATTCAAAACATTCACAAACACAATATCGAACAAAATAAAAAATCATTATAAAAATAAACCAATGGTTATTCAATATCCCACTTTAGATTTTTTGTATCATTCAAAACATTCTTAACAACTATTTTCCCAATATTTTATCAAACCATAATAAATCCTATAATGAGTGATCCGAAATGAAATTTATTGATATAGAATTGTTTTTGAATTAATTCCATTTATTGCCGACATGAATTTTTTTGGACAGTATAATGTCAAAGACCCCTACATATTTTCTTATTCCCATATTTATGATAATATATTCTTCAATTTTAACTTAATTTTTGATAATATATTGAAATTAATTTAACAATGATACAATTATTCTCTCCCTTTTTTAATAGTATCCAAAATAGCTAAGGAAAAATCTAGTAAATATATTCTTATATATTTGTGGAATATTAAACATGTAATTTTATCCTCAATTCCTTAAACATTTCTCTTTCCATGAAATTTGAGAAAACATCACTAGTTTGAAATATATTTTTTGAAATATATTCATGTGTATTATCTCAACTATAATATTTATCCTATATGAAATGAAATTTAATATTAATGTGATTTAATTTATAATATTATACAAATTTTTTTGTAAATTCAAGTATAACATTTATTATTAAAAATAATCATTAATAGATTACTGACATTCACCATCAAATCATCATGAAAAATAGTCAAATGAATCATTTTTTTACAATCTTATGAAGAGAAAACATATAATGCTTATCCTATACTAAATTTAGGTATAATTATCTTCTTACTATGTAATCTTAATTGAATTTATTCTAAGAAGAACGATACTCCTTATGGTGATTTTGAGTCATTAAAATATCTAGACTAATCAGAAAAAATGTACCCAAAAAAATTTATCTCATTATTTCTTCTATACATCATCAAAAAAAATTATGTTCTTCAATATACTTGAGTAATATTTTAGCATTTTTCATGTTCAATTATTTTGGATCACTTTTATTTCTTACATATAATGTAACAACACATAAAATTTATATTCTTAAATCATTAAGATATACTAATCTTCCAATCAACTTCTAGAATTATTTATAATTCAATTTTTTCCAAATTAATAGTTACCCAAATTTATACCAATTGATATATGGAAAAAATTTCTTTTAGATATTCATTTAAAAAGTTATACATTAAATCATTGGAATAATTTTTTTGGGAGTGGAATATGAATCATTCCTTTAGTGAAATTGTATACCAAAAAACACAATTAACACTTTCATTATTAGAATCTCAAATATATAATTCATTTTTTGAACAAATTCCTCAAAATTATTATCCATATCTTCTACAAAAATACATTCAATTATACAAAAAATTTTAATAGGGGTATATGTGCTCATCTCTTTCACATAGAAGTTCCTATAAAATTGTCCTTTATAAATGTTCAACTACTTTAGGCATCTATCATGTTTGGAATATGAGTAACAATGGGATCATTTTAACCTGTACAATTATTTCATCAGTTTACAAAACATTTTGACATCTTAGTCAGGTATAAACCGATTGGGTTTCTCAATGTAAACATTTTCTTAAATTCTTCTATTTAGTAACAAAGACTTTACTTCCATATGATATGCTTTGTAATTTCATTGCATATCAACTACCAAAAAATTCTTATAGTTTCAAGTCTCACAACATGGGTAAAAATTCTGTCAAAATCAATATATATAAACAGTGAGCGACCATAGAAAACAATATGATATTTTTAAAAAAAAAATTATTAATTTTTATTTAACTTATTTTTGAACCACTAATATTTTCTATAACATTATTTCCTACCGCTAATAGATATATATCCAATGTATTTCTCTAAATTTTATCTAAATATTCATTCATCACATTAATATTTTTTTATATTCAACTATGAAAAAAATAGTAGTTCCACTTGTGATAAGAGCTCTATCTAATTATCAAATCTCAATTTTCACATTATTTAAATTAGAGATTCTGAATTTTCCTTAATTTAATTAGATTCAAGAAGTTTTTTTAAATTTTAGAACCTAAAAAAATTTGTATGGCCTTAGTTTCCACATTAGTATACTAATTTAAATCAACTTGTACAATATGAAGTTTATTTTCATGTAACAGTTCAGAACCTGCACCCCCAAATCAGGTATTGAATTCATCAAATTTACGTTTTTAACATTAATAACAAGAATTGAAACCGAATTATTTTACCATCCAAAAATAATACGTAAAACTGAGAAATATGATTAGTTACATTCTCAAGGACCTTTTAGGTTTATAGCTTTAAATAATTAGGAAAAACTTCTACATTAACAATACTCATGTCCTTAAATGTGAATTTATCCTAATTAACATAGTTTTTTTTCATTTAAAATCAAGTTACTATCATCATTCATTTAAAATCCATTCTTGCTATAATTTCCTCAATAGCATTCCTCGATAACCAATGGAAAAGGAAGCATAATAAGGGTGAGCTCAAATGCTCAGTTAAGGTAAACTTAAGAATTATGAATTGAATGTCATCAATGAGCATAATACGTTCATAAGGGTATAACAACATAATCAGTGTGAATGAGATAATAATAAATGAAATTATACACATTACTGCCTAGATCATCAAATATAAAAACATGGAAAAGGAAATATTCATCAGAACCAATAATCATCATCCACATTATATCAATATTTATCATATGAAACATTATGAACCCATAAAAGATATTGATAAAACATGTTCATATCTTGGATGATCATTTTCATAGATCACTTAACTAACGATTAAATAACTATTAAAGAACCCTTAAAAATGGAATAATTATACATTTGACTTACAATAAAATTATACGGGTGAAAAAATCATTACCCAATGCATTGGAGTACTATATAGGAACACCCAAAATTTATGTCATAACGGGATCATCTGGTGTTTTCTTCTTCATATAACACTTACTAAAATCTTATACAACCATTAAATGAACCTTACAAATGGAATAATAATATATATTATTTACAATATAATTATATGGGGAACAACATAATTAACCAATACACTAGAGTGCAATATGGACACACCCATAATTCATTTTATAAAGGTCTCAATTGGTGCTATCTCGGTCTCCCCACTATAAAAGATATAATGGCCTCACCTGACACCATCTAGGACAACTCATCATATATAATTTCCAATAAAAAAATTACTAAAGTACATATGGCATTCATTTCATCATAAAATATATATAAACCATTATTATTCCTTTTACAACTTGATTAAACCATGGAATATAAATGGTTATCCTGTCAATATCTTTTGAACATTATTAACCCATGGAAAATAAATAAGTTCTATAAAAATAAATTTTAATCATTTTTATCTAATAGAAATAAATAGTTTCCATAAAATTATCATTGAAACATGTTTTACCCTTGGAAAGTATATGAGTTTCATATAAATATCTTTTAATCCATGTTAATCTATTTAGATAAATAATAAGAATAATATCACTAAAAAATATTCACATTGGAGAATAAAAATTATTGTTTTGTCTATAATGATGAATCTAAATACCATTAAAATATCTTTAAATAAATTTTTAGGAAAATAAAATTTACATATTAAGAATAAAAGTTTGAATTTAAAAATTGAAAAAAGAATTTAAAAATTATTTTCATTGAAAATAACCTAGGAATGATATAAAGTATTCCTTTTAAAAAATAATTTAAAACATTTCTTGAAGAAATATTTTCTTTTCATTTACGAGAAAACTATTAAATTTTTTAATTATTTTTAAAATAAACTTGAAAATTTATACAGGAATATTAAAATAAAATAATTTTCATGAAGGTAAAAAATTACACTTATTTCGTACACATTAAAATAATGTTTTCATTCACATTTTCTATATAATCCAAATAGATATTATTTGGAAAATGACCATGAAATTCATTTAAAAAACTTGAAAAAAATTAGAATATTGGTAAATATATATATAATAAATAATTTTATTAATGTGAAAAAGTGGAATACATTTTTATAAAATGTTTTTTTACAAGAAATGGGTTTTCGAAACAAGCGAGAAATTAAAATAATTTTTCTTAAGAACAATTTCATAATTATTTTAAGTACTGAAGTGTTTGAAAATAGAACTATTATATTGAAATATCATGAATAATAAGAGTAGAAGGTAATTCATGAGATTACTTTAGTTTTATATTATAAAATTTTAATGTCTGAGACTTAATCATAACAATTCCTATAAACGATGAGATTTTACATAAAACTCTTTACATTTTTGTAACATTGAATTATAATCCCCATGAAAGGATAAAATTCAATAAAAAATAAATTAACATGGGGATAAATAAATTCATGATATTATATATCAAATGGGGTTTATATTCAAATCATAAAATAATATTGGTTCTTAATATGAAATAAGTATCACAGAAAGAAAACTAAGACAAAAATACCACTTTAGTAATCATTTGAATGATAAATGAAATTATGAAAAAAACAATTGAAACATAAAAAATCATGTAATTAATTTTATTTATAGTATATAATGTCAACGGTTTAGTATATAAACCACATAAAATAAATGAGTGCTGAATTTTCATATGTCCTCTTAGAATTAAAAGAGAGACTATAAATCCCTTACCTCACGCTTCTATTTGGTTGAACGTACATTAACCTCATATATACTAGTTTTAAAAATGTTAATAAATTATTAAATAACCATATTAATATTTGTAATACATTATATGATCCTTTTATGACATCTTATCACCCATTCGTTAGTAATATTTCATTATTTTCACTCTTTCAAGTGTTAATTGACTTGTTTTCTCATTCATTCATTGTTATATACGTTTTGGTGCTTATGAATATTATCTAGTAACATAATATAAAGAATAATAATCATTAAAAATTTATCATATTTAGAAATCAATTATAGTTTTAATTCCAATAAATAAAGATGGTTTTGAGAAATGAAGTATGTTACGATCACAAAGACAATATGGTATACGTACACATGAGTAATGTTTCAGTTTTTCAATGATCATGATGGAGAGAAGGAAAGTTATATTTTATCATTATAGACTGATAATAATATAATATATACCATATTATTTCATTAAATATTCTTATATATACCATCCATGTGGTGTGGTTATGAAAATAGTGTCACGTCACATCGTGAAGGTGGTGGTACAGACATACACGGACAATGTTACCATATATTTAGTGTAAAAATAAAAATTATATATTATCATTTAATAATGATAAATATTTAATTAACATAATAATTATATCAATTATATAACATATAATTATTAAATTTATCTTTACCACATTCCATGTAAATTGTTAGTGAAGAAATGAATTACATCGCTTCACAAGAAGGTAGTCCGCAGTACTCATGACTAACGTCATCGTATCCCCTACAGAACAGAATGTAAAAAATGTTTATATAAAATAATAAATAAAATGGTATAATTATATTATAAATATATTATATTTATTTTATATCCATCATCATATCCAACAATGATAATTTGTAATGGAAAAACAAATGACATTGATTTTCAAGGTGGTAGTCCAGCATACACATGAATAATGATTTCATAACCCATTTCCTGGAAGTTGACATGGTTATAGGTCCAAAAAGTATCATAAAAACATCAAAATATATTTAATATATTTAATTTCTTATAACATAATTCTTAAATAAAAATTTACGTAATTTGAGAAAGAAATAAAACAAGAACGCTCATTGAAGAACGTTATATCTTCTTCCTGTATCCTCATTAGGTTTATACCGAAATCCTTCCCAGGTTAGATTTATGTAAAAAATAATGCTTCTAGTATTATATGAGGTAATTGATGAATTTATTTGTGCATTTATTGGCTTAAAAGAGGAGTTATTAAGGTGTGATGAAGAGTTGAGAGTGGGTGGCATTTTATAAATGAGGTGAGTGACAAACTTGTAATATTTAAAACAATTCTATCATACCCACAATTGTATCAAGAAAAAATATTCCAAAATAGTATATTACCAACCATATAATTGATATGTTATATATATTTCCAAAAAATATGTTTTTGACATGTTTTTAGGTCATTTTTACCATTATCATTTTAGTTTAACCTCCATTAAATATACATTTTCAATAACATTGATAATTATTTTTTTACCATTTTCACTAATACGCTTGGAAAAAAATTAAGGTAAACTTATTACACATTAAAATTATCATAATTAAATATATTAAATCCATTTCTATAATTCAATTCAAATAATTTAATAATGTTTTTAAAATTATTACTATAGATGCGATGAGAAAGCTGGTATTCAAAGGGAAAATTATCAAAAGTTTACAAAGTTTTAATATTGAATTTCAATATGAAATTGGTTCCAATTACCTAAATTATATATATATATATTAACTAATTTTAAATTAATTTTTTTTAATATAACTTAAATTTATAGATAATTTCAATGAAATAGTAATTTTCAATAAATATTCAATATTTTTTACTATTCACTAAAAAATAACATTTTCAGAAAACTCTAAAAAATTAAACCCAATTAAATTATGAAACTATGATTAAATAATTAATATTTATTCTCTAAAATAACTTTTCTAAAAAATTAAAACCAATATTTAAAATAAAACCTATATATGTGATGAAAAAGTGGGTTTTTAAGAAGTGTGTTTTTCAAGTATAAGACGATTTTATATTCACTATATTTATAATAATAATCATTGTATGAATATAAAAAAACTAATGATATATAATATAAAAATTATATTTTAAAAATTAATCATTATTAATTATTTTAATTATTTAATATGGAGAAGCATTATATGCTTTAAAACAGTTTTCAGGAAAAACCCTTTTCAACCCCCAAAATAAACTTATACTAAAATCTAATATAAATTTGATTAAAAAGATAATAAGTCAGTTATGTATAAATAAATAATAATTATGTTACTTTATAACATAATTGAATATTCTAATTACTTAAATTATTGCTAATAAATTATTGTTTTATAATAATCATATTGTTTCACAATTTACTAAAAATCATTATTTTTGGAAAAAAATAAAAAAATTCACCCAATTTAAATATGGATATTCCGAACATGAAAATGAATTTAATTTTATTGAAAAAATTTTATTGATCTTCTAGAAATTAATTATAATATTATTTTATAGAAATTCATTTTTGATGAACATATATTTTTAAAGAATAAAAATTACATTACTATATAATAATTGATTATTTACTAAATATTTATCAATAATTTATACTGATAAGGATATATATATATATCATAAATTAAAAACCTACCAATTGAACATCGAGGTAATATCGTTAATATATATCATGGGTAGTTTATGCTATGAGTTTCGTATTGAATATTTTGTCGAACATTAAAACCATATTAGACATGTATATAACGAAAGCTATAGAAGAGATTGATTTTATTTAAAAATAGGTATATTTAATGTCTTGGGGAGATACATTCCCATCTAATTTTAATACTTTATTTCCTTTATGCCATCGAACAAAATTTTATTCTTTTAAAATATGAGGGTGTTAGATGTAATCTTTGTTCTCATCATCATATTTGGAAATCATCATTCTACATTTCATATTATATTATGTAGAATCATAAATAAGTTTTGTTAAGGTGGACTAGCTTTCAATAACTCTCAAATAATGTGAATAAACTAAATTCTATAGTTATTTATTTAAATGCTTGTAACTTCCTCCATTAGGTAAATATCACTTGAAATTTCTATCTAATATTTCATCAACCTTTCCCAAATCTAAATGGTTGATATTTATTAATTACAGGCTCATAAAAACCATTATGTATTTAATCATAGGATTTATCATATAAAACTTATTAAAAGGTGTAATTTTTTATTTTAGTTGAAGACATATTTTTTTGAAAAATACAAAACTGTACTTATAACATCTCCTCATAAGAACACTAAAATTTCATATTTAGTGAGCACACTGCTTACTATCTCAAAAAAACATATGTTCTTATCTTCTATAACAATATTTTTTTGAGAAAGGTAACGAATTATGTATTAGTATTTGATTCCAAATCTATTAATATTGGACTCAAATATCTATTTGTATACTCCTTTCTATTTTCTTTCCTCAGTTTCAGTATATATACACATAGCTCTTTCTCAATACCCCTTCAAAAATGTCTTTACATATTTTCCACCTATAATTTATGTTTCATGAATATTATGATTATAAAATAGGTGAAATGATCAATGAAATTAATAATGTCAAAGGTTGGATTTTATTTATAGACACCTCATCATTCCACAAGGATCAAAGTGTATACACTCAATAGTTCTAGTGGATTGAATTTTAGTTTTATTATGTATGTTACTGACCATATTTCATCATAGGAAAGTTATAAAAAGAAATTATATTTAATTTTTAGTTTTTTTAATCATATTATAAAAATTTATTTTGAAACTATTGTCATAATCTTTTGGAAAATATTCCCAAGTCTTTAGTAACACAGTTTATTTTTTCCTCGGCGATTAAGTAACATGAATTACAAGGATCCCTAATCAATAAGAGATTTTATATGGTTCTGTTTACCATAGTAACAAATTTTCCATGTTTTAAATATCATATTATATAAGAATAAATTATAAAGATATTTTTTTACCATCTACACATTGTTAACTAACATTCAGTAAGATATGCTTAATCCCATTAAAAACATAACTTCTTTAACTGTAGTTTAATAGGTTCAGTCTTATCCATTCCAATTACAATTTTTTTAATAAACTATACTTTATTATGTTAACTAATCCTCCTTCATCTTATATAATTATTTTTAAGATATTTACATCACTAGTCATATGTTAGGAGAAACCAGTGTGAAGAATCCATAATTTATTTATTTTTACTATATTTAAATATTTACCAAAAATAAAATATTTCCATTTAATTTTTTTCTGCCCTACATTTTTTTTATTTCCATTAGATAGAACTTTTTCCAAAACTAGTTTCATAAATTCTTATGTTTAGTGACTTGGTCGGTCATACCTTTAAAAAATTTCATCCAAATAACATATTTGATTTTTCCTTGCTAGATTTTTATCTCCTGATAACTTTTCATTTATTTATTCTTGTGAATTTTGAAATTTTCTATCTGTTATTCCAATATTACATCCCATAACGTCATGGATACTCATAGTGAGGAAGATATTGTAAAAAATATATTCCTTCTACCCATATATAGAAAAACCAAACAATATTCTTTGAACCTCAATGTTCTACTCATATATGATTTTACCTGTAATGACTTTATTGAGGTTTAAAAAAAATTGAATTTGATTTCCCTTATCACAGGGAAATGTTCTCCTAGAGGTTATTATTAATTTTTTAGATGTGATATTTTTCTAAGATACTTTATCAACCAAATATTTCCTATAATTTTTTCTGACACTTCCATGGTTTGTATAATCAGGTGATATTTTATTTCTAGTGGGTGTATATTTCACCCAATTCCTGGGATTTGTTCTCTCAGCTACTTGATATGTTTCAGAATTTGGCTATATATATTTTTCCATATTTTTATTCATTTTTATCAAATTATTTGTTTCCTTAATATATGTACATTTAGTCTTACCTAGATATTCTTCATCAGTAGTAATATTATCATCATGATCTATCTCCAAAATTCCATTCTCAATAACATTCATCATAATGATTTTAATCTCTTTAGTTTTCCCATCTTCCCTTTTAAAGAATTATACATTTTCTAATAATCTTTTTATCACATTATTTCTTCATCATGGTGGCTTCTTTCTTGAGTTCTTTTGTATTTATCAAGACATTCCATGGGTTTTGATCTTAGCTAATATTCTATACAGATTACTTCTCCTTATTGTCTTTGTTGTTCAAAGTATATTTTTTCATTAAGCATTACAGAATAAGGTTTTGAATTTTTTTGTACTCATATTCTAATGAACTATTGTTAGTAGATTCATACTTCAATTCTTTATTTGACATTTCTTTTATTCGTTGTAGTTATCTTTTATTTTAATTCTAGTTTATCATTTATGTTCCTTGGACTTGTTTTCTCAAATTTTTCCTTTATAGATTTTAATTAAATTAATCATCATATTCTCAAATTTTATTGTTCAAAATTGTCATATAAAAGTATCTAATTCCTACACACTCAAATATTTTTTTTAGGTTTTTACCATTTTAATTTACATTACCATTACAGTAATTATAATATTTGTGACACATAATAATATCTTTCACTTCAGGATCATATTCCTTATCTTTTAATTCACCAAGGAACACTACCTCACATTCAGTTTCTCAATGTTTTATCTTTATTATAGATTTAAATTATATAAATTCTTTAATATTTATTTTTAATATTCAATATTTTCTAATTTCATGCATAAAAACATTATTTATAAAATTAATCAATTAAAAAATCATTTGCATCTTCTAATGTTTAGATTTTTGGATCAATCATGTCTAGAATGTTTCTCACCAGTTTCTTAACAATGATATAATTTTCAAATATTTCCATTAATTCACTAATATTTATAAAAACATCTTTAAATATGGTAATGTAGTCATCAATTATTTCACTATATTCCATCATCATATATTTGATAATGCTTCTCTAGATTTTTAGTTTTGATTCCTTTACTTTGATACTTTCATCAAAGATACTTTCATATTTTTCCTAAGATTCATTTTTTATCTTAGGACTCATCTCCGTCATATAAACATTTTCCGAAATAAACATAACAATATAACATTTTACTACCCTATGAAACTAAAGATTATGTTTTTCAAAAACTTTCATATGAGAATGTTTCTCAATGGGTGGAAACCTAACTCTAGCTTATCGATCATATATAGTCTTAGAGATAGAGGAGAGAGTATAATTTTGTTTTAATATAAATCAATTTTTTTTACATCAAAGAATGGAATAACTCTAATATTCCTAAACAAAAGAATACACATGATAATAAAACTAAGGATCTTAAATCGTAAACTTGATTCCCTAATACCACTTGAATTACCTAGGAATACGAGGACCAATTAGATGTGGTGGTTGAATTTGTGGGGGTATTTTATAATTTTTTCACTTTAAATTTACTATATCATCTTGTTTGAGTTTTTCTTTAGTTTAACATTATTTATCAACATCAAAAATAATAAAATGAAACAAATTAAATCAGGTCACACAAGATTTATAAGGTTCTCCCATAATGTGGGTCACTACATCATTTCAATAAAGAATTATATCAGTCAATGGAAATTCACCAGGATATGAAGTGAATAAAACTGAGATAACCCATGTTAGACCACTTCTATTTTCTGATAGGTAACTCTAATAACTCTAATAAATTAAAAAAAAATCCTATATTTCAAGAAAAAACGAAATAATAAAATTTTCTGAACATCTCACAAAATGTTTCCCGAAAATACTCCATCTGATACAGTCACTATCTAGTTTGAATTTTTCCATCTCACCACTATCTTAATTTTGTTTAAATCCTTATGTTGTGCCTCAAAAAAAATTTCCTTATTTTGGGCCCTATATCTAATTGTACTACGTTAATTACACCAATATATAACACACCTCAATCTAGTACCTCTTATGGTTGGTAAATTATTCCCTTATCACATTATTATCCTAGTTGTAATATCATGTTTATCTAAAATAATCATCCATTCATCTCTCTATCTCTTAAAAATTAATAGCCTATAATAATTTTGTACTTTTACCCATTTATATTGGTCATATTTATTAATAAAATGTGGGGACCCAAAAATTTAATTTTGAAATTTACCACAAAACTCAACTATGTTAGATGCCTCTCAAATACTCAAGAACATTTTTCTCTTTATTTAAAAATAATAATTTCTTAAAATTCCATTAAGAAATGATAATTATTTAAACATACTTAAACTATATCGATTTTTGTGCATTGAAATGACAACTTAAAATCATCATGGTTAATGTCTTTACAATTTTTATGTAATGACCCATAGAATTCAGTCAGGAAAATATATGTATAGTGCATTCACAATAATATATATATGGTTCTATTCCATATGACCCCCCTATTTTCATTGATCAAATAAAAAGGTATGATAGAATATGAATTTTCTTCGTTTTTTGAACTTCACATAAATTCTCAGACTAATGGAATGACATATATTAATCTCGATTGATATGACTGATGATTCCACACATCTCCATCAAAACATAAAACATCTTTTTAAACACCCTGCATTGATTGGTTCGTAAAGCTCAGTTTAGTTTATATTCATATAAATGTCCCTTATATGAAATCTCATAACTCTAGCTTATACTGATATATTCATTGATCCCATGAAAAACTTTTTCGTTACATTTTTATAAAAGATCATCAAATAGATATGGATTAATCTATTTGGTGTGACTTCTCATCATTATTTGTCCAATCACCATATACTCCATTCCTTAGAATTCTTTGTCTGATAGACTTAGTGAATATCTATCCATTAGAACTCGGTTTGGAAACATTACAAACATTACTCTATGTAATTTAATTTACTATGTTCATATCTTGTAAACCGGTGAACACTCTTATGTATTAAACTTTTACAACCATTCAATATATCCACAATATATTATACATCTCTATCTAATTAATCTTTACACATATATTATCATTCATCTTCAAATATCTATTCTCCAATTAGGGATACAAAGCCTATATATGAGTAGCCTTTGTTTGATGAATAATTCATTGATAATCTATTGTCCAATAAGAACTTCACAGCTTCATTTCCTCAATAATTTTTTATCATGAAACTTTATGACTTTATAATTATAACATCATAAAAACTACATTTTTAAAAACATAATTTTCTTATTTATAGTAAAGTCAAAATGTTTGGATTCATACTCTCAAATTTGATAATTTTATGTAACTTCATCATAATAGAACTTGATGTTGTTATAGGTGAAACATAATCTTTGACTACAAAACAAATTCAAACTCTTTTTAAAAACTTGTATGAGCTCAACGAAAATCATTAGTATATTCATTATGTTAGGAACTTGAAGTTTACCAATGTATTTTATGAATTTAAAAGGAATCATTTTTAAACATGATAAATTTTTTTAAATACATTTAATATAAACACATAATGAAAGTATCTTGTCTATCTTTAGTAACACATTCTTACATGAAATATATAAACATTCAAAAAAAAAACAATGTTGAAAACAAATACAAAACGCATTACCAGAACAACCCAAAGGATATTCATAAATAAAGAGTATAAATGGTTTTAGTTATAAATAATGATATATAGTATGCATTTAATAAACTTAGTATTATCATCCTTGAAATTTGGTGTAAGTGCAAAATGAAAATGGACCTATATTAAGATTTTGGTCTCTAATTCCTCTCTTTGTGATATGTTTGATATTATACATGAAATTTCATTTTTGTGGAGTATATACTACCTATTTGAGATAAAATATCCAGAATTATCTTTTAATAATGGAATTTTAATTTAAATTAAAGTCCATATTTTTCAATGGTCTTTGATTAAAATGTTACTCAATCTATAAGGGTTTTACTAGTCTATATTATGATTCTTTGAGACATGTTACAATTTATGCACCATGATTATTTTGTATGCTTCTCTATTTATTTAATATATTATTACTGTTATATAATCTTTTTCCTTGTAATTAATTGTATAAACTAATCCAATTAAATTTCTTTTATTTAAATGTATTTTTATTCATGTGTTACCCCAGTCATATGAGTTTTTGGTAACTCACATTTTTTTCTTTTTGTTATGATTAACCCCATGAATGAAATTGTTACATACGTATTGGGTATATTCTACCCATTTATTGTATTATATGGTATTATCTCATTGTTTCAATTCTTACTATATAAATTAGTTTTAAAAGTTTCATGTTTCATAGAGTATGTTGTTTGTAAGAGATATTGATAACTGAAGTCTTTTTTTATTGGAGTTAATATTCTTTTTCTTGAATTTTTCTCTTCTGTTCTTATATTATCAAACCCAAACGTGCTATTATAAAATATTTTAAAATCATATTTAAGGAATACAATATTCAATTAAAATTATGTTTTTCCCTTTTTATTTATTATTAATTTTAAACAAAGGTGTGTTGAGAACAATAAAATGGGTTTTTCCTTTCAGATTCACATGTTTTGTTTTCTTTTAGTCAATTATTAAAGATAAAATTTATTTATTTTTAAGGATACATTATTATAGATTAATTATAATAGTGATATTTTCAAAAGTATTTCATGTTGCCTTTTCAAAATTTATATTTGAAAATGATATTTAAATTTTTATTTTATGTCACTGATAAAAATGTTTTCTATAAGATCTTTTATTTTTTTACTTACCTTTTTAATATCATTTTAAAATGGAATTACACTAATGGGGATTATTTTTTAAGATATATATATTTTATAATTTTTTGGATTAAACTCAAGGTATCAATAAATTCAATTATTATGACACCTTTAAATGAGATCTTTTCAAGGGTGTTTCTGATTCTTTTCAACATACTTCTAGGTTTCATTATTACACTTGGGATATTTTATTTTTAAACTAACAACCTTATTTATCAAAATTTTATATTATTTTCTTATTTTAGTACTGAATTAATTTTATACTAATTTCTATATTATGTGTGAATATTAAATTTTATATAATACATATTGGATGATGTTTACCTAGAAATAATGTTTTTGTTAACATGGATAAAATTATTGGCATCCCATATGTTGTAATTACAATATTGATGATTATTGACAAGTTAAATGTTTAATATTTACCATACATCATCTTTCTATACATTTTTTATGATAATGTAATCCAATTTATTAACATCGGAAAAGTATTTGCATTATGTGTATTATTATTACAATATAGATGATTATTGGAAGGTTGAAAATATATTCCATGAACACCCACAATCATTCCATGGATGACACATGATCATGTAACCATTTTATTTACATGGGGAAAATTATTGACATTCTTGATGATCATTGAATGACAATTCATGTTGATTATTTATTAACATTTCATATATTTCATTATATAGATAAAAATGTTTTATTGAGTAAGAGGTTCTTTAGGGAATAGTATTAATCATCTTATTGAATCTTGTGGTCAAATCATTGTAGTTAATTAGGTGATAGATGTGTCTCATAATTATATACCCTATCTATGAATCAAAATCCCTCATGATAAAAAATAGTTTGGATTTTAGTGTAAATATCATCCCATTACATGATAATTTCATGGAACAAGGCCTTGAAAACATGTTTTTCATGTCTGAAATTATATATTCAATCCGTATGATATTTTTATTTCTAATATCCTTGTTTTTTATTTTTTCAGGGGATATAGAATAACTTATATTTCAAGTTTATCATGTATTCATGTTTTTTACTTATTACTTCCATAATATTTATGCAATATTTATTCCATGATTTCCTTAGTTGTATGTTTTACCTTACCAAGTATTTGAGCTCATCCCTTCTAATATGTACATAATATTAAGTTATAAATAAATGTTGTACAAGTGATACGTTTGGGAAGATGACACATGTGAGGTAATTTATGAGATATATTAAATAATCCTTTTGGATTAACTAGTTTCATATATAACATAAAAAAATAATTGATACAAAGAAGATGGGATTTTTTATTTTTCTATTCTCATTCTCTAAATCTATAAATCAGATAGTCTCATTGAGATGTTATATATAAAATAATAATTAATTATTTTTTATTATTGACGGATATATACCGGATTTTTATTAGGTGTCAAAGTGAGTATGTAAATTATGTGCTTATGAAACCAGTCGAGGAGTGTGGGTTTGGGGTTGTCACAGTTGGCATCAAAAGAAAACTTCAGATAACATGGGAGATTATGGTGCTTGCTGAGGATAATTTAAGGGCTTAAAGGTTAATCTTGACCATATTTTCAAATGTATTATTAACAATTTGGGATAAGTGTATGATTTAATGTTAATATAATAATTCACATTTTATTTATGGATTAATTATAGAGAACCTTTTTAAAACCCACAGAGTGGAGTCTATGTAAGAAATGGAATCCATATGTTTTGATAAAGCATTAAGTATGTGTTTTGCCAATAATTTCATCCCTTTCTAGACGAAACAAGTGGATTTATTCCCAAACACACATATACTTAGGGGTAACAACCCTGAAATGGGTGAATTGGGTATTAACTTGATTGTCAACTGGTTCACAACATAGAGCTCTGACTTCACACCTACATTGACCCTATTAGTGGTTTGATTTACTTAATTCACATTATTTCTATAAACTATTATAATATTTGAATATTTTTAGTTTAGAAAACCTAATAGGAATGTAAAAAATGGATAAAACTAAATAAATAATTGATATTCATAACTTTATTTACATATTATATGATATTTGATTTCCTAAATAAAGTATAGGTTGGATTTTTATAGCATAAATATCAATGATTTTTTGTTTCAGAATATTTTGATAAATTTTATGGTAATTTAGTATCTCTAATTGGAGGATATGTTTTAAAAGTATGATATAACCCAACTCAAAGAAAATAGGTTAAAATAAGATTGATATAGGATAAGGTGAGGATGATATAGGTTGAACTATTTCTAATTCAATTTTTGTTTTATAAACTATGGGATATTAGGATAGTGTTATAAATTCTCATATATTAAAGTCATATTTTCTTATATTTATTTAATAAAATTATCCTGTAATGATCGTAAATCGTGTTAAATATTTTGGTTTTAGTAATGGTTAAAATTAAAAGGTAACATTCATGTGAGGGATAATGTTCAGATTTACTTAGAGAACAACCCATCATAAAGTTATCTAGATTGAGAAACCATGTGATTATGTCAAACCAGTTATCAGAAAATATGATCAATAATGTAAAGATATTAAAAGTCCCCAACACACCAATGAATAGAATTATTGAGTATCATGAAAGATCAAATGTTTAAGATAACGAGGAAAATAATATTTAACTTCCAACTTTTCAATAATGTTGGAAGAATCATGGAATAATATTACTTAAATGGATACAAAATTATACAAGTTTGGAGAAGAAGGTTATCTGACTCTCAATTGTATGGAGAAGAGAGTGGCTGCAAAAATTTATTTCTTTAATTGAAAGAGAGTTGGGAATTATTAAAAGTTATGTCAAAACCCAAGGTATAATGACTTAAATTTCAACACCAATTTTTTTTGTTTAAATGAAAATTTTTTGTGGTAGCCTTATTAACACACAACAATAAACATTAAACAAAATAAGATATGTAATAAAAATAATATTATTTAAATGTGGCAGTATATATCTAAAAGTTAAATTAGAAGATTCAATTAGTAATAACCAAATTATAAAAAAATGTATAATGATTTTGAATAATTAAAATTTATTTACTTATTCATGTTAAATAAAATATCAATTTTTCATAAAATCATTTTATACATAAAAAATGTGTTTTCATCCGAAAATAATTTTTCTAATTTCTCACAGAAAAATATAACTAATTTCATTTTTTTAGAAATTATGTTTTAGGTTAAAAATATTTTCTATGAAATTAGTATATCAAAATTGACATATGGTTAATTTTTAGTTTTTTTCTAAGAATATTTATTTATTTGTGAATAGTTAAAAATATTGATTTTTGTAAAAATGTATTTTAATTTAATGTAGAATTACTATTATGATTTTAATATCACATTAATGTAACATATTATGACATTAATTAAATTTAATATAATTAATTTTATTGGAATAATTATTATAATTTATTTTTAATTAAGTTCATTTTATGGCTTCAAAAAAACATTTTTCTAAAAAATATTTTTATGCACACAATTTTTTTTAAATTAATAAATTAATTAAATATAAACTTAGTAATTAATTTAATTCATTTTATTGATTATATAATCAAAAATATATTTTAACATTAATTTTATGGTTATTATATGGAAGGCAATGTAAGTAAATTATGTTTTACAATTTAAAATGTATTATTCTAAAACAGGTTTTCATTACACTGTGTAGGATTATTGAAAATTAAATTTTTATACTAATAGAAACCGAATCTAGTAAAAATAATTAAGTATTAATAATCATAATAATTAATATAATTTAATAATTTAAACATAATTTTTTGCATGGTGAATAGGGAAAGTTGTGAAATTTTGTTACAAAAGTTAATGTTAAAATGGATTTACATAAGGTTAGTCCAAGAGATAAGGATATGAATTCTAGATAAACTATATAATTATTATTTTTTAAAGATATTAAAACCTTATATTATCCTACCTTCTAATACATTGCCACTTTTATCTACCACCACATGGAAGTGACATTATATTGTTGGAATCTTTTAAAATGTTTTATGTGTGTCCCTCCCTCACTTATAAAAGGGAATCTATTATCCTCAATTAATCACATAATTTGAGACCTATATATATATATAGTAAATTAAATAATCAAAAATTTACCAAATTCCTTTAATTCATTCTATTGTATATTAACTTCACCAAGACTAATATTTCAAGTCATAGGGTGTATGCTAGAGGAGGTCTCTCTCGAAGAGGTACAAATTTTAATGATGATTTTCAATTTTATTTCATCTTACAACATAAAAAAACTTATTAATACATATAAAACTTGTGAATATAGTATAAAATAAATAATGAGATATTATTATGATTATGGAATAACCATTTCCTATATCTCTTCCACAAAATGAGATGTGAAAGTATCTATCATGTGTTTGTGTAGACTATTGCCTTTATGTAGAGATATAAATTATTTTAGGTCACGATATCTTATGGTATTTTATTATAATGGATTTCATATTTAAATAAAATTAATGAAGTAATTTTTCATCTATAATTATAAGATCTTATACACTATCTTACTTTTCGATCCATAAGAGAATGATAATGTCTCCCTTCCATATATGTGGATTTCCACCTCCATAAAGTGATGCAATTAATTTTTTTTTAATTTAAATTAAATTTGTTTATAATAAGGATATATTTAATGAATATATTTGATATTTTTGATAAAATAATTAATCATTAATGGTGAGTTATCATTTACATTTATTTTGATCCATCTATAAAAAACTGGAAACATCACTCACATATACATACAGATTACCATTTCCATGATGTAAGGTAATTATTTTTAGGATCTTAATATAATGTACATTAAAAATGATATATTAATAATCCGTCTTAATTTATGGTATTTAATTATGAAATTACAATTATTTCACCCAAAGGGATTTGATATAAAAGTTAGCCAAGTGGTACATGTTTATAATCAAAAATTGACTTCTTTGGAAAAAATGATATGTGATACACATAATTTTTTTTATAATAAGTATATATAACCCCGATTATATTTTTTTCATAAATATTCTTATTTTTAGGGTATTTAATTTTTAATTTTTATGTTATTTCTTTCATGGGGTCTTCAATATAATGATCCAAATCAGTAAGGGTTTTATGTTACATTATCCTATTTATTATGTTTATTTATGTTTATTTTTTTGATAGTGAAATTATAAGATCAATATATAAAAAATCATATAAATTTTATTTTCTTCTTGTTATTTTAGTATATTACATGTTTTAACTTCATTTTACTCTCATTACGGTCACAATATTCCTAAAGAATATTTTTATGGAAAGTCAAATTTATTTATGTATTCTGTCTCAGAACATCTCTTCCATGTTCACATTATCATGAAAATATTTTCAAAAATATTTTTCATTTATCCAGAAGATTGTTAATTCAATTTTTACCCATATTTTAATTTATATGAAAATGTTTAAAAGGAATTTTATTTTTTTCCAAACATGCATCTTTTGAATTTTTACTAAAAATTTGAAAGGAATCTATGTTTTATTATACACCATACAAATGGATTTCCCCACCATCATGAATACTATTTTCATTAAATATTTATTTAAAATTTAACATTATTAATTATAAATAAAATGTTTCAATATTTTTTTTTGAACTTTAATATTTTAAATTAGTTATTTAAAAATGAAAATTATATATTCCTCGAGAAATGTTGTCATGATATCTTGAAGGTATATTCATTTATAACAACACCCATTGATGATTCTAACGGTTTACTGAGGATATTATCCAATTATTACATATTTATTCTTTATATGGATGGTTTAATATTATGTTGAGGGAAAATTTATGAAACCAGTTTTATTTCTATGAGTAATTATATAATGAAATTTTAAATGTTTTATAATCTTGTGTCACTCATATATATGGATTATGTTTATATAATAGTTAAGCCTGATATAGATCATGATAATGGGTGGGAATAATATCTCTATACAATGTATTGGGTAATTATGATGAAGTTGAAAAAATCTTAAGAGATGATGGATTTAATACAATCATAAGAGAGGATGGAGTTAATTAGATAGAATTTACTCTTAAGAGTATGTTAGATATGGATGGGTCAACATTTCCATTATTTTACAATGGGCACAATGAAATTATTTAGAGTTAACTGTGATTAAGGAAGTTATTTTTTATGCTTATGTGTATTTCAAAAACTTTGGTATTTTTTATGATACATTCTTATGGATCATAATTTATTATTGATTATTCTTCTCACTTATGACTTCTATCTATTGTTATGAAAAATTCTAATGCAATGATTTTTGATTAATGATATTTGACTAATTCAGTAGGACTGCTCAATGTTAAGATCATGGTCTTATACCAAAATGATTATTTTATTCTCACATATAATCATTGGTTGATATATTTTATGTTTACCTTTTTAAGAATCATATAAAACCCTTTATTAAATTTCCTTTCCCCATGAAATAAAGATATTTTATAGGCATGATAAGTTAAAGAAGTGTGCCGGTTGTGATGAACATAATGGGAAATCATGTAGATGTATTATAGACCTATTTTCTAAGTATCCATGATTGAAAAATCACTAAACCTTTATTGTTTTGGTGTGGACAATATTGATATGTTTGGAATATTATGCTAAAATTATGTAATATCTATATATATAAAGAATGGGTCACAATATTAGGTATCAGAGAAAGGTTTAGTAACTTCTAGAAACTATTATGAGAGAAATTTATTAACAACACATAGGATAATCCTATGTATAGAAGAACATAAACTTTTATAATAAAAATAGGATTGTGGTTTTCTTAGTAAATAAAACCCTATCCGGATGCTAGAAAATTGATGTGGGTATCACACAATTTCACTTATGGTAAAAATATGATTAGGTTGGATTTGGTATTAACTCTATAATAAATGATGCATGATAAGTTATAAGAAGACTGAACAGATTTATAAACACTCTAAGGGGACATTATTAGGTTAATTAAAAATTATTTATAATAAATTATAAAGGTTTTGAAAAGATAAGAACCACGGATAAACTTGATTAAACACAAGGCTCCATCTATTGAAAAAGGTGTCATTATTTAGACATAATAAGAATAATTTTCCATGGTTACATGATTACTCAGTATGATTATTATTTCTCACACTATGTTCCTTAGTTTTAGTCAATGGTTAGAACTAGAGGTAATTAGGTTAACATATAATGTCATAGATAATGTAGTGATTTTCCTTATTTGAAATAAAATAATGAAAGGGGTGGAATGTGAAATACTATGATTATTCATAACTAGATATCATAAAAAATGATAAACAAGATGAACATATGTGAAGTTATGGATGAACAAAATAAAGGGAAAATGGAATTTCATAAATCCAACAGATGACCGAATAATTGGCTTCCTACATGTCGAGAATATGGGATGAATCACCCAAGGAAATGTCTAAAAATAATATAAATATATTTTGGGTATAGAAAATAAGTACAGTGGAAGTAATTGTTGGGGTAAAAATAAAAAATTCAATTAATTAAATGGATTAATATAAAAGTTTCCCTAGGGTATCATCAATAATTGAATGTTTAAAATGTAAAAACTATGAGAATTATGGAAATAAATGTCGTAGGGGTTATCATTGAGAATATGAATATTAATGATATACGAGTAAATGTTTCACTATTTACTATTAAAAGAATATGAATGAAATATTAAAAGTATGAGTTATTTTGATTGATTGTTTTCATTAAAATTATGAAGCATAATTAAATTAAGGTTTATGAATATTAATAAATAATTCATATTTAAAATTATCATAAGGATGTATTAAGGAATAATATGATGAATCATGGTTAATAGTGTATAATGGAAGTGAAATTATTTAATTATTTATACAATATGATTTAGAAATTATGTGGTCAATGTTTTTTATTAATTATATTACAATAATAAGAATCATAAAAAATAATGATTCTTCTACAATAATTTTTCATTAAGTATTTTCAAGAATATATGGAATAGTAATGATGACCAATAAAATTGATTTTGTGGTAAGGTGATATTTTTAGAGAATAAGGTATTTAAGGAATAACAACCCTTATTATGTTTCTGATGTTGAGATAACAATGTTTAGTTAGGATAAAGGTGTGATTAATATTGGTAATGTAAATTTGATAGTATTGGTGACCTTGAAATTGATAAGTTATAGGATAAAAAATTGATTTATGATGATTTTTACTATACTTTTGAATTAATTTAACATATTAAATATGGTGTGAATTTATTTAATGTATAATAATATAGCTAATTTTTGGAAGACATCATTTTTTACATTTAGGTTTGATGGAAAATAATGTTATTTTTTGAATGGATTAAGATAAATTAATACAATACATTATAACTTATTTACATGTTTTGTGTATGACATTATGAGTTCCTTTATATTGTTTGGAAATAAATGTTAAAGTTGGTAATGGATAAAATATCTATCAAGCATTTCAGAATATTTGTGTATTTAATTTTTTCAAACATATTTTGGATGATTTTTAAGGATAACTATTTATGGAATGGATTAATTTAATCTTTGAGTTTTCTTAATAATGTTTTAGTGACTAATGTGTTATTTTATTATATAAATATTTATTTATATAGGATAACTTGTGATAAAACTTTTATTCCTGTTAAATATTGAGAGATGGAAGGAATCTTTTAATTTTTTGGTGGATCTTACGATCCATTAAAAGATATTTTTTTTGAATTTGGCATGTAATTTTTTTCTTAAATATTAATTTTTTGGACTAAGAGATGATATAGAAGTGGAAAACACTTAAAGGAAAATTAAATGATTAAATGATTTTTATAAAATGGAAATAAATCATTTATGTATGTTCTATCAGGTTATATATATTGAAAAAAAGATAATTCCTCAACACCTGGAAAAAGGACCTTGAAAGTAAAAATGTTTTCTTTTTTTATATAGCTATTTTTAATGAAATTATGGATGTTTTCACACGTTACGGATTTTTAGTTTTTTTTGTGATTAAATTTATCATGAGCCGATTATTTATCACTATATATTATTTTTGAAAATTATATTTCTCATCCATGTACATATTTTCACATTACACTAATATTATTATTATATAAGAAACTGATTATGTGTTTTTAAGTTAAAATTTATATTTCTCATATCTCATTTCAAGAAAAATTATTATTCCTTTGTACGATGTGGGTTTTCAAGAATGGAATTTTTAAATATTGAACCAGTGATTATTGGGATAAAAATTTTGAAGAATAATTTTTTTATATGGGTGTGTATGAATATAATACCCAATGATTTTTTTTATTAGAGTATTATGATTAATACCATTCTTACCATGAAAAAATGATCACTAAACAAACTATAATATAAAGAAAATGAAAATAATATTTTAGTGTTCTAATTATAACATATAATTTTAATTTATACGTATAAATAATAATAATAACAATGAAAACTATTTTCAATGGTTCTAAATAATAAAAATATATTTATTAATGAATAATAATTAATAACTCAACATTCTTTAAGGTATTTTTTTCTTTTAAAAAAATGGTTGCGTCAACATTGGGTTTTATTTCAATTTTTAAACAAACATTATAACTGATTTATCAAATTTTTATAAAAAATATTTGTATTCTTTAATATCATTTTTTAAATCATCATGTCAAAATTAGCTTAGGGTACATTTTTAGTATTTTTCTAAAAATATTATTTTGTTGACAATAGTGAAAATATTGATTTTGGGTAAAACTATCCTTTTTCTAAATAAGAAGTACCATTAGGTTTTTAATGTTTTAATAAAGTGACAAAATTATCTTATAATTATAAATAATTACATAAATTATATATGAATCACTATTATACTTTATTTTTTATGTAAATTCGTTTTTGGGATTTCAAAAACAATTTTATAATACTATTATTTTTTCACATGGTGTGCTTTTTATCAGAATAAATTAAATTAATATATATGTATTAATTATTTTAATGAACTTTATCTGTTATATATTAAATCATGTATTTTATCATTCATTTTATGGTTTTTAAAAATAATGAAATAGAAGTAATTTATGTTTGATGCTTAAAAATTAATTATTCTTATACATGTTTCAATATGTTTTAATTTCTTATTTAAAATTAAAAGCATAAAATAATTTATATTGGAGATATTAAAATTGATTCTATATTTTTGGTCATCATAATTAATAAAATTTAATATGTTATTCTTAATTTTTGGTAATAGTGAATAGTAAAAATAGTAAAATTTTATTAGAACGGTTTAAGTAAAAAGAGG
This sequence comes from Viscum album, assembly GCA_963277665.1. NCBI lineage: Eukaryota > Viridiplantae > Streptophyta > Magnoliopsida > Santalales > Viscaceae > Viscum > Viscum album. Next base: position 2,052,258,467 of record OY728150.1, on the reverse strand, counting down.
TTTATAGGAGGGAGTTAAAATAATAAATAAAGGTATGAAATATACCCAAAATGTTTTAATTATTATTTCATGAAGTAACTTTATCCTTATTATAACTTTTCATCAAATAATTTTCCATTTGGATCTACTTGCACATGGAAGTAACCTAATATTGTTGAAACATTTTAATAAATTTCATGTCTATCCCACAACTCACTTATAAATAGGTTCCATTTTTAATTATTTATTCACAAAAAAATATCCTTATATCTAAGACACTCCCAAATCCAATTTATTAAAATATTCTTTACTTCATCCTAGAGATTCTATAATAATTCTAATACAGATCTTCCATGGCTTAAAGTGTCTGCCAAAGGAGGTATCTCGAAGAATATCTATAAATATTAACTGATCACATACAATTTTAATTATTCATAAACCATATATAAAATTTTGGTATTAGTAAAAACATGATTAATATAGGATAATAAATTTACTGATATGTTATTATTATGAAGTCATAATAATTTCCCGCCTGTTTCTAATCAAACAGGAGATGAATGTATCACTCGTGTGTATGTTTGGACTACTTCCTCCAGATAGATATATGATTCAATTTTCACCACAATATTTGATTTCTTTTTATTTTTATGGATTTAATTTTTAAATATAATATTCATGAAAAATAATTTTTCAATAATTTTAATATATTATCTAACTTCCAACCTTCTGATCCTTTGGAAAATGATTATATTTCTCAATTGTAAGTGTAAAATATTACATCCACATAATGATGTGATCCATTTTTTATTTTCAATTAACTGATATGATAATAATGAAATATTTAATTTATATATATGATATTATGATATTATAATGGTTTATTAACATTAATTATATGAAACCTCTCTTTTTTCCTTCTATTAAAAGGTAGAAACATCACTAGTTTGTACTTACAGACTACTATTTCCATGAAGTAATGTAATTAATTATGAATCCCCACATTATATGAATGTTTAGAAAAGTGTTAATAATGATTAAATATTAAAATATTGATATGGTTAATACTATATAGGTGATCATGCCAAGATCAAAGTGAATGTACCATAATTATCAAACGGAAACATACATGAAAAATGAAATATTATAAGATAACAAATAATGATTTTAGTAATTAATTATAAATAAATGAGTTTTAAAATGTTAAATGTGTATTATATATGATCGTTCAAGTATGTATATGGTTAGTTTATATAATTATGATAAAGATAATTTTATTATACAGTAGATCCGATTACTTATGAATCAAGTCCGAAAAAAGCTATGGTTTTTTATCTCAATTTTGTTTCATTGATACATGTTCTATTTTAGGATTTATTTATGTTTTTTAAGTGTTAATACTAATACTTTTTCATTTTATGTAATGTTTTATTCGTAAATCATGTTATTTAATGTTATAATTCAAATTAAATTTTCAAATTGTTTTTCAATTAAATGTTATCAAAGTGGTAAGGGGTTGTCATCTAAAGTTATGCTCTTTGGAAAAAATATTATATCACAAACCTATATAATTTAATGAGGTGTAAAAACTTCCACTAGTATATGTTTTACTGTAGATATAATTATGTTCCTGGTATATGATATTTCATTTTATGTTTTTTCTTTAATGGGTTTATGAATCAAAAGTTCAAAATTATGAAGTGTTTTATGTAACAATCTATTTTTATAGATATTATTTATTATTAAATTTACAAAAAATGATATTTTTATAATATATATCTCCCAAATCATAAATTTTTTTTTATCATCTGTCAATTTCTATATATTACATTTTTTTCATTCATTTTTCTCTCTCTATGTTCTCAAGAAGATGAATGAATGTACTTAAGGAAAGCATGCATTATTTCTCTCCTCGATCAAGAATATATTCTTCCATGTAAATATTTTTTAATATTTTTGTCAAAATTTTTAACTTTTTCTAAAAGATTTATTAATGTCAAATTTATCCATGTTTTACACTCTGAAATAAAATAAAATTGAATCTTCTTAATGTCTTACAAATGTGGAACTTTTGTCTTTATACTATTCTAAATGGAATGTTTATTTTAACATAAAACAGATAAACTAATTATATTGCCATCATGAATACTATTTTCCTTGAAAACTTATTAACATGATTCTATAGTTTTTTACAATGAAAATGTTTTCCTTAATATTTATTACAAACATTAAAATTTTAATAATATAATCCAAAATGAAAATGTTATTTTCCTCATGAAATGTTAGAGTGATATTTTAAATGTATTGTCATCTATAACAGAATAATTTGATGTTTATTGTGAAATAGTTGATATGTAATCCAATGATACCATATTTATTATTTATTCTAATGGTTTATGATTAGGATAGTTATTTGTTCATGAAAATCAGTTTCTTTCATTGTGGTATCCTGTGATGAAATTATGATTTTTATGATCTTATAGTGCTAATATGTATAGATTATGATTATGTTATGGGTGAGCCCGATATATCTCATGATGATGGGCTGGTTTATTATATCCTTACAATTCATTGGGTAATGATAAAAGATTTTATAAAATACCAAGAGATAATGGAGTTAATAACTACTAAGAGATTATAGATTTAACTAAAAATAATTTACTCTTAACAGACTGTTATAAATGATAAGGTAGGCATTTCTATTGTGGTACTTTGTCCAAACTGATAGTATTAGGTGTGAAAAAATACTAAAGATGTTATTTAATATGATTATATGTATTCCCTAAAAACATGTCTTGTTCTATTGATACATTCTTAGGGATCATGATTTATTATTGTTGATTCCCCACACTTATTAATTATGTCTTTTTGTGTGAAAAAAATATATTACATAATTAATGAATAATAATATTTGAATTTTTGGGTAGGGTTATTTTAAGTAATAGTCACATTATCAAAAAATTATACAAATCATATTCTTACATTTGATCATTTATTTATATCCATTACAATTTCCCTTACTAAGATTCTAAACTCACCATTTCGTATATTTCCTTCTCACATGGTCTGAAGAAAAATTGAAAGTATGATATGTAAAAGAAGAATGATAGTTTCAAAGAACATAATAGTAAATTATATATATCTTTTATATATACGTTCATTAGGTGTATAGTTTTCCAATGACATTAAGAATTTATAGTTATGTCTAAAAACTTATTGATATGTAATCAATATTGTTCTGAAATGATGCCATATTTTTATATGTAAATTCTGGGTCACTATAAAAATAGTCACCAATAACGTTGAAAATAATGAAAACCCTAAACAAATTCTAATATTGTATTTTTTTAGTTTTTTTACACTCATGATTTTCTAGTGTATTATGTCATGAATGCTTTTGCAATCTATAAATGATTTATTTATAAATAAAAAATCATAGGGTGATCATTATCATATTAACCATTTTAAAAGTTCATGGGAAGTTATTACTTATAAATATAGAACATCTTCCATTATTAGAATACTATTTTAAATTATGAATAGATTATATCCCTTTATAAATAATCTATAATAATTTTTCGTATAGATAAATATATTTCTAATCCTAAATAAAACAGTAATTTTTTATTAGTTTATGATTAATAATGTATTTCTTAAAAAATGAACTTGATATTATAAGTCAAATTGTGAGAGCACAATTTAATTAAGTGGGAAGAGTGTAAAACTAAAAAATTTAAATTTATGATTAAATTTAAATAATTTGGTGTGTTCGATATCTTTCTCTATATTGTACACTGAATATAAATAGAATCATGATATATTTTTAATATACATATAAAAATTCAGTATGAATATTAAAACATAGTATTTGAATTAGTCAAAATGATTAAAAGTATCTACTTTATGAAATATTTATAGAAACAAAATAATGTCTATTTTCAATAGGTAATAAATTTTATTAGTACAGAAAAAAAACTAAGAAAATAATTTTTATATATAAAAATATATTTTTCTAAAATTGAGGAATTATTTCAATAAACTAAGTATAAAAATGATATATAATTATAAAATATTTTGATATTATTAATAAAATTTTAATAATAAAATACTTATTAATTTATAAAAATAAGTCTAAATAATATATTACATTTAAAAGAATCTATTTTTCAATAAGAAAATTTTTACGATATATTTTTCTTATTTTTTAATATTAAATTATAAAAAATTAGATTTATTTTATAAAATGAACATAATTTTTGGCATGATAATAACATTTTAATCAAAGTATGACGCTATGAGATTTTTAAAAAATAGTTGATTTTAAGATAAATAGTGATAAATAATTTTTTTTCAAATAAAATGACTTATAAACAGATTAGTATATAGTTATGAATTCTAGATTAACAAAACATTTTTATAAGATCAAATATTTATTATATAAGTGGATATATAATTTTAAAAATTAATTTTTTATTTACAAATACATATTTGGTATTCTTGAACAAAAGAATGTTTAAATCAAAAAATGTTTTGAATAAATTATACTTTTTTATATTAAAATTAGTTTTATATCTTTAATAAAAAAAGTAAAATAAAAATTATTTAAAATTTATAATCATCGAGTACAAATTATATAATAAATATCCTTTTATCTTTTACATAAAAATTTTGTTACCTTAAGTAAAAACTAGTTATCACTATAAAAGAAAAAATACAAAAGTATTAATTTAAAGGATAACGGTATTGAAGAAAGATTATAATATATATATAATTTATTGGTTGATATTTTCATTAAACATATATATATTACTAACTACATTATTTCTCAATTTTTATCACACATGACATTTTTAACATGTTTTCTCTTTATATTAAGTTGAAATATTTGTAAAATCTTTATTCATACAACATATAAAAGAGGCCTCTCACCATAATTTCAAGGAATAGAAACATTATGTTTCCTCATAAAATCATACCTTATTTCCATAATATTAATTTCACTTTCACCGTCTTTTGATTATGGTTAAAGAAATTATCTTATTTATTCCATTTCTATTGGATATTCTAAGGAAAAATAAAAGTGATAAATGAATAAAATTATTTCTACATTTATTATTCCATTCCTATTTCAATTTTCCAATGCCAATTTCCAAAAATATATATATATAAATATTTAATTATTGTATAAAAAAATCTATTATTTCATTGTAATAATAATTAATTACCTTTTTCATTTTCTATTGAAAAAACAATAATATAATTCATTCATTGAGTGAACTAATGCATGCATGAAACAACTTGTTCATTTCTTTAAAAACATAAAATAAGGTATAAAATGTTAATTTATTAAATTAATATGATATTTATATCTTATTTATGATTCTAAGACAATAACTTATATTAATTATTTTTCCTATTCTATGGAATGAGAAATTTTCAATCATGTATATATGTAGACTATGCCATTAAGTAATGATTGATTCCCTTTTTTTCATAACTTACTTGAATGAATAGTCTTTAGGATGAGATGAAAATATAAATATTATTTTTATGATATCATTAAGGTTTTATTATAAAAAATTAGAGAAAATATTAATTATACAGTCAATAAACTATTATCATTAATTTAATGTTTAAAATAAGCATACTAAGAAGGAAATAATTTAAATTTATTTGTAATGGCATCAAATAAATTATCTAAACCTAATAATTATTTCAAATCATGATGTATGACACTAATAATAACCAAATAATATCATTATTATTCATGTATAATGGTATTATAACTAATCCACCTCATAATCATCAATTAAAAATGGTAGGTTCAGGTTAGGGTCGGTTTAAACACATACATGAAAAATAATATTAATTTATATCATGGATAACTATGATAAATTATTTAATTCTATAATATTTTATAAATATGTAAATAATATTATTTTGTTTTGGTATGGTTATATTAATATTAACTAAGTAACTAAGAAATAAACTTTCATTCATTAATAAATAATGAAACATACCCATTTCCAATTTCAACCTCATTGATCATCACCAAAATAACCATGGAATGAAATTATTTCTGTATAAAATATATTGTAACATCTATTAAATTATCTTATATTAACTAATAATTATGTACTTTTGAATATTAATATATACCAACAGCACCTTTAGGAAACTAGTTTAAAAAGAAAAGGATTATTTACACCTAGTGTTGAGAATAGTTGAATTATAACTAATATATATGTATAAAATAGTTATAACTGAAGAGTATAAATGATTATATTTATATATAAGGTCATTAAATATTTATTTAATGAACCTAATTTAATTATTTATGACATTATGTACAATTTTAGGAGAAATCTGAACCAAAGTAATGGTTTTTTTTCTCATGGATATAACATTATATCAATTTCAGGTTGATTATGGATTAATGTTATTTACTTATTACTTCCATAATATTTATTCCACGAGTTACTCAGTTGTATGGTTTTCTATACTGATCATTTTAGATAACCCATTATTATGTTTCTATTTCAATAGGTTATATAAAAAAGTATTATATGTGAATTTTTTTGAAATATATCATATGTGACTGAATTTATGAGATATGTTGAAGACTCATTCTAGATTAAGTAGTTTCATATATAATGGAAAAAAATGTCTTTAAAAAACAATGTACTTTGGACCAGTTATTTTTTTCATAATTCTCTAAATATATAAACATTAATTGATCCTTGGGATGTAATAGATACAACAATTTTTATTGAATTGTAATTGAGGATATATATATATAATATTTTATAACTAATATCAAAATAAGTATGTAAAGAATGTTTCTATAGAATAAAATCTAGATATCTTGGTCCGTGGTGTTGCAAATAATGTAGGAAAATTCTAACTGATGGTCGATTATATTTTTTCCAATGAATTTCTTGAAAACCCTATTCATTGTGATAAGAAATTATTGTATTCCTCATAAGTATTCCTCACACCCAATGTTATTGAAAAATAGATGATACTTAATAAAGAACATATGCATGTTGATATTATTATTCTACGGTAGACTATCACTCACCAAAAAATATTATAGAGAATTCCATAATCAAATAATCTAAAAACATGGAACATATCACCAAAATTTTTATTTTCCATAGAAACCTTAATTACATGTATAAGCCCTCTCACTCAAGGAATTTTTGGACATTATTTAACTAAATAAATAAACTTAATTAATTCTTTTATTATTTATTAGACATTTACAAATAATATTTATTTCACCAACTCATTATATATATGTTTATTTACAAACTCAACATATTCAATATTATCTATATTCTGCACTTAAAAATGACTACACTTATAAATAATAAAATATATGCACATAGTCATGGAATTTTACATATTTATCTTTCCATGGAGACGGGTATAGTTAGTTTTTCTATCACATAATCATCATCTATTATAGGATCACAATATATAGGATAACATTCTATATAAATATATTTTGGGAATAATAGTATCACTAAAGTTATATAATTTTATTAACGATCATGGATAAATCGGAATCAATAGATCGGTGTTTTCCTAGATATTTAACATTTAGATCACATAGAAAAAAACAATGTTATATTAAAACTATAATTTACATATAATGGAAATAATTTAATTCTTACCAAAAAATAAATGATATCCATATGTGATCACATGTTACCCATTTAAAGTTGTTTTTACCTCCTACTACATCCCTCAGGAATTCAATATATGCCTTATTTTATCGAAAACATGACCTTTGATATGTTTTTTATCACACTAGGTTGGTAAATTACTTATTATTACACACTAGAAGAACTATAAATAGTAATTCGAATTTTTCAATTGATTTCAAATAGTTCTAAAACCTTTATTTGAAACCTTTTATTCTTAGTTCAACTTTATTCCAATCATCATATTACTTAATAGAGCCTTGGGAGGAAAATAACCACAACCTCAACATTGAATTTTTACTTCACTACAATAAGGTATGTTTCAATAAAATAGACAATGATACACACTAAAAATGACTCATTATTTCCATTCAATAGTTTTTGTTTACAAAAACATATGTCCTTTTTAGGTTTATATGAAGTGGAATAATCATTTAAATTTGGTAGCATACACTTCCCTTAATCACCCATGTGGTCAGAGAATTGAGAACCCTATAAGAATTACTATATTCCATGTCATAGGATAATATATCTAAAAAAAGTGAGAGTGGAATTACCTCTATAATGATATGTCTTTATCCAATTCAATTTCAATTTTCATCCACCATTCGGAAGACTCATCCTTGAATTTAGATGCCTCTAAGACCACAAAAAACAACCTTGGAGATCCCATTTATTAAAAAAATAATCTCGATATTATCACTCAAATTTTCATCATCATTATTCCCAAACTATAAAACCCAAATAATATATATTTATTTCTTTTGATATGAAACTTGAGTTATTCGATAGCTTGTCTTCCTCAAATCCCCAAGTCTTTTTCTATCTTGATATAGTAAATTATTAAAACCTTGTTTTTAAATTGATTGGTATGAATAATAATAAAAAATTTATGAAAAATATGTATAAAGGATTCTATTAAGTAAAATTTAATTATTAGAGTACAATAAATAATAACTCAATTTTTAGTAAATTTATTTTACACATGAAAAATATGTTTTCTTCAAAATTTATTTTTTATTTTATTTTTGCCCATGAACGTTATAGTTATTTTCTACCATTTTTTTAATTTTTTTGAATCAGAAGAATATTATTTCTAGAATCACAATATCAATTTTATTTTAGGGTTAATATTTAGTATTTTTCTAAAAATTCTTATTTTTTAGTTAATTCTAAAAATAGAAATTTTTATAAAAATTTTCATTAATTTTCTAGTAATTTTTCAATTATTTTTTCAAATTGATATTAAATTAAAATAATTATTCTGTAATTTTAAATAATACAATTAATTACATATTAATCATCATTATAATTTATTTTATGATAAGTTAATTTGTCACATCCAATACACTTTTTTCAAAAAACTATTTTTATCCACGTAATGTGATTTTATCTAAATAAACAAATTTTATCTGTATTTATTAACTTTTTAATGAAATATATAAATTATATAATCAATCTATTATTTTAACATTCATTATATGGGTTTTACAAGGCATAGAATAGAAGTAAATTATTTTTTACACATAAAAATAATTTTTTTGAAAACGAGTTTTTATTATTGATTGCGTGCTTAATTAAAATTAAATTATAAAAAAGATAGAAATTAAATAATGTGAAATGGATACCATATTTTTAATAAGTATAATTAATATAATTTAATACACTCAAATTAATTTTTGGACACTTCAAATACTAAAAAAAAGTAATTTTGTACCACTGTTAAGGTAAAAATGGGTTTATATTGGGTTAAACCCTGAGATAAGGGTAGGATTTCCACCCACAACAGTAATTTGTTTGTAGAATGTATTTTAAAAATAAATTACATTAAATTAAAATTCCTGGAAATATTTCTCCAATTTCCTATGAATGTGAACTTAAAAAACTAAAATCTTTTAAAAAATTTAATGTGTTTCTCTCCAATCACTTATAAAAGGGCACATATTCTCCTCCATTGCTCACACAATTTGAGTCTAATAGATTATAGAATCCCTATTAAAAATTATTGAATCACTCCATTAATCCTATATATAATTTCCTTCACATAATACCTACCCTTTCTGGAATAAAGAGTAAGCCAAATGAGGTATCTTAAGGAAGATGTATATATCTTTACCAATATCTTTCAATTTAATTAATATTATACATCATCTAGAATTATTTGATATATAAGAAAATGATAAATATTTTGAAAATAATGTACTATGTTATTAATATAATGATGGAACACCAGTTTACCATATCATATCAATCCAATGGGAGAAGAATTTTTCACTCGTACAAACGTGTAGACAACCGCCACAATATAGTGCTGTGAATATATTAAACCACCATCATTCAAGTTTAGTTATTTTTGTAGATTACATTTGTATATATTATATTTAGGTTAAAAAATTATTATTTAATTGTTAATTAATTCTTAACATTATTTTGTTCCACCAATCAAAAAATGGAAATTTCCCTCGTGAAAATGTGCATATTATCATCTCCACATTGGGGTATAATTCATTATTCATCTCCAATTTATGTGAATGGATAAACACAGATAAAAAAATATATTTTGTATTAATATATTGAATAAAATTCTAGATATGAAGCAACCCTGATCAGTGGGAAAGTACAATAATTATTGATCCAAATCATATATGAAAAACGAAGGAGTTAACACATGAAATGATGTTGATAAAGAAATATTGTTAACTAACTGGTTATAAGATGTTAAAAGTAAAACATGTTAGGTGTTATAGTTATGGGTATTTTTATATTATAATTTTTTGATAAATATAAATTAATTACATGTGATTTAGTATTTATTATGAAGGAAGACAACCTTTTGGTTAGAGTTTTATGTTACAGTCTAATTCTGAGCAGGAGTATTTATGCATAATTTTTTAATGATGATATTGATTAATCTATATCTCCAAAGTATTATGATTATATCTTGATATATTAATTCATATATATTTATTTATTTAATTTAAATTTCATATCTATAAGTACTCATGAGACCAAAATAAATATTTAAGGAAAATTTGCCATGTTTGTCCCTGTAGATGAGAATTTTTTCTTGCTGGTCTATATTTTTATTTCAATTGTTTTAATTTATTATTTTTATATAAAGATTATTTAAAACAATTATTCAATATATTTTAATTTTCATACTAAGTATTTAATATAACCTTATGATCATTTTCCAAACATTGTAATTTTAACTTTTTACTAAAAATGGGAAAGGACTTTTTGTGTTAACATACATCACATAGACAAACATACCCACCGTCATAAATAATATTTTAATTATATAATAATTTATAAAGCATATATTTTATTTTAAACTATAATTTTATACATAATATTTTGGAAATTTATTTTATTTTAAATAAATTACCTATTTTTCTTAATTTTTTTTCAAGATAACATTTAATGGTATTTTTATCTATAACAACAACCTTTGAGGACTCTTATGATTTACTAGGGGTATGGTCCAACGTTTCTATATTTATTTATTCTCTAGATGTTTTATTATTATGATAATTTAAATTTTATGAAACTCATAGCCTTTCCATGGGTACTGTTTTGATTATATAATGAATGCTTTATGATCTTATGGCACACATATGTATGGTTTTAATTATGTGATGGGTGAGCCCAAAATTATATATCCATCAAATACATTGAGTAATGAAATATATCTCATGATGCAGTAAGAACATGAATAGTTATATAACCTAGTTTAGTTGAGGAATTTTTCCAATAAGATAGGCTTGTGAGTGAACCCTAACTAAGGAAATTATGGAATGTTGAGTGAACCCAAACCACTATAACAGTCTTGGAAATGATCCTTAACTAAAGAAATTAGTTTCTAAACATATATGCATTCCAAAAACATTTTAATCAATCATATTATATTTTTTTATGGATCATGATTGGTTACTGATTATTCCACTCTCTAATGTCTTATATATTTCAATTGAAAAAATATTATGACATGTTTCATGATTATGATATATGAATTGATGGGTATGATTTTCAAATGCTTATATTTTGATGTCATACCATCTTTCTTATCTTATAATCACTTATGATTATTTATCGATATCTATTAAGTTTACCCATTATGGTGAATCTGATTTCACTCTATCTTATGTTTCCCATCCCCAGGTTATAGAGAATGTTTTTATGTATGCTATGTCTAAGAAGTGTTCTAGTCATCATGAACCAACCTGAGTCGGCCCTAAACCAGTCACAAGGGCCAGCCCGCAACAAGTCCCGAGAGACATTCCCGATTCTCCCAAGATGGAGACAAGCACCAAGGTCATCAATATAGTACACAAGGGAATGATTTCTCCGATATATAAAAAAAATCAAACAAATAGCGGAAAGAAATTGACAACCCAAAATACATTTATATAAAAACTGAATTGAACATTATTTATAAAAGAAACTGAAAGTAAAACTAAAATAACAACTCAAATAACCAAACCAAATAACCAGCTATCTCTATATAACCCTGCTAGTCACTCTCCAACAAAATGATCACACGTCTCCCTAGGTGATCAAACTCAATCTGAATCCTGCACAAGGGCTAAAAACAAAAGAAGACTACAGGCGCGAGTCTTAAAACTCAGTAGGTTAGCCCGATATTATATTCCCAATGCACATTATTTTAAATCAATGAAAAATCTATTTTAAGTTATAAATAAAAATAAAAAGTTATGTTTACCAAATGAGGTCCCATGCTATATAAATAATTACCAGACAAAAACATGCATGTTTTGTAAAAAATAATTCTATTAAAAATTTTCAAATAGGTGAAACTTCAAAATGAAAATAGTTTTCAAGATGGGTAATTTAAGTAATTGAAACTTTAAAATAAATCACACAGACTGATGAATTCATTAAATAAACACACTATATTCCAATGATGAGTACAAAATAGATAATAAGCACAACTTATGAGAACACCCCTATGCACTAGTTAGTTGTGAGCCCCAATCACCTCATATTTTGGTGAAAGTAACCATAATAAATGACCATTATCATGCACACAAGCCACTATTATGGAGAATACCCATAACCTAGTGGTCCCCCGACATAATCATCATCATATTTTACTTAGTGTTTCCATTGTCAAAATTTCTACGTGAAACATGGGCCAAACCCCACAAGATCACTAGCATACTATTACACGTCCGCCCACCAAGATACTCTAGATTTCATTTAGTGCTCAATCAAGTTACACATATTATCGAATAAAAATTTCACATCAAAATTAATTTACCAAACAATTAAAATACAAAAATTCCACAAACATTCTTTACATTTTTTTCATGAATCAATAAACCACTAAAAAGTATTGTAAAATAATTTCAAGGAGTATAATGAGGCATTGCACATAAAATCCATTCAAAAATGGTCTTTTAAGGCTAGAAACCCATAGATAACATAAAAAACAAGATTTTTCAGCCCCGAAACCAATTAATAAATCATATTCATAGAACATAAAATGGCCCTAAAATATAGAACACAAAATACAGATGGAAAACATTTTTACACAAAAAATGGCAAACAGGCCATTAAGCCTTTCCCGAAACTAACATTTAACCAAGGTATTCATTTCAATTTTATTATGGAGGTGTATACACACCATTTACAGCAGAAAACAACATTCACAAATCCCTTAAAATACACATGTTACATATTCAAAACACAACCATTTTCATAAGGATGTGAAACATGCCATTTCCCAACAACTCGGGACAAAAACATGTTGTATACCAAAACTCATTTGTTTGTAAAACCAAATTCAAGTTGTAATGAAATATAAAGACCCAAAATACCATTTATCTTTATTATAATTCATTTATAAATCAAAAAGTAATAATTTTAAAATCACACATCACACATAAAAACCAACCGGGCAATTTACCGAACACATGACATACCCTTTCTAAACAAAACAATTTATTTTAAGAACATTAGATGGAATAAAACACCAATATCATGCCATATTTTTTTAGAGATACTATATAATATTCAAAATACCATAAACCAGGTTTTAAACCTCACAGAACAGTTACAAAATATAGTAGAACATTTAAACAAACGCATGGTGTGCACTTTTATGACAAAACAACTCTACATCTCATAAAACAAGGCTTAATGAACCATTTTTCAGACCAAGAAAATTATCCAAAGGATTAAAAACAAGAATAAACATATATATCAGATTTGAACAGAAATAAAATGGTAAAACATAAATGATAAAGGCATGTTCATTGTATATCCTACCTCAAATCTTTGGAGTAATGGAAATACACACCCAATATGACCATCAGAGGGTTTATAAGCCATAAACCTATGAATACGAGCTCCAAATGAACAAAAAACCCATAAAAATCACGGGATAACATAACCCTAGGTATAACATGACTAGGGGAGAATAGAAAACCAATAAATAATGAAAGGAGGAGGAAGAGGAAAGGGAATGATAAGGATTCTCACCTTACCACCTATAAAACACTTTTTCTTCCATTAGATATTCTTCCGTAGAGGGGAGGGAATGGCTTGAAACTTATTGGAGAGTCTAATAAGATATTTAAGAACCCGAGAATGATGATTTGTGTAGGAAAATAGTATGAATTGAATGACTTATGGATAAAACAATTTACCTTCTCAATTCTGGACCTTTTGAGGAAACCAGAGAGATTTCTCCCAAATAAGTGATTAAAATGAGATCCAAATAGGTAAAATATATAATGGTGGTGGGTATAGGTATGTTGGATTTTAATGGGTGGTTTAATCACTAAACAATATTAAAAAAAGAAAAATATATAAAAGAAACAAATTATTGTTTTAAAATTGGAAATGGGTCCACGGGCTGGCCCAATACCTAAAAAAGTAACCCAAATTAAACTTGATTATAAATTTATAAGGGGGTACAAAAGATTATGGTAGTTTTAATATGTTATTTTAGGTTTTGTGGGAAGTGGAATTAATAAAAAATGTTTAAAAATAAATATGTTATAAAAGAAACAAATTTGGTTTTAAATCTCAAAATGGGCTCTCGGTTGGCCCAAATCCTGAAATAACCACCCTTTCTCCAAAAACTCGAAAACAAAAAATTGATAACCCAAATTAGGGTGATTAGACATAAATGAAACATTAAAACTCATCATTAAACTCAGCCCAGATACAATAAAAAGGATATGGATTTCCAATGAACCAGATCAAAATAATGACACGAAAAACTGGGTGTGACAGTTATCCCCACCATTAAACCTTTCGAACCCTGATAAGACATAGAAAATTCCAGTTTAAAGACCAACACCTAAGAATTATTTATCAATATGTTCCATAATCCTAATACAATGACACACCATTAACCATTAATGGAACTCAATCATCTTACCTCAACCAAAGCACCAACTCTCAACCACTTCCTGAGAATCAACCGAAAGATCGAGTCACTGCCTCCAAAACGAAACCAAGAACCCGGTTGTTGGGCCTTCTACCAATGAACCCAAAAATAACCCAAACCAAAGATAAATCATGAAAAATAAATATTCTAGTATATTATGGGATGGACTCCCCACCAATAAGAAACAAATATCACTAGATAAGTTCATAGGAGGAAAAATCAATGAGACTCCTGGTGGGTCTCCCCATGATTAGAACCCATCTTGCAACGAACAAACATTAATTCAACAGAAGCTAGAATTGGTACTCAATCACACAATCCCACCAAAACTCTCCTAAAACAACCTACCAACCGAAGTTGGGAGGAATGGAAAATGAACATTTAATCCACCCACTCTCTAATGGAGGTGGTAAGAACTAGGTCAACACACTCTGCATGGATCCAAACCCCCACCAATTAGGGAGGGTAAGGAAAGGGACACAATCATTGGGCCATTTAAACCACAAAATAAATAAAGTAACTACCTCCCTGAAATGGTAGAGGTATGATCTTAGCAAAACTAACCACAATCCTAGGACTCCTGACTCTATGCTACCTTCACTCTGAAACCTATGGCTGGAGCTCTGATGGATGAAGCATCTCTTCACTTGAAGTCAGGATTTGATAATCCCTAACTTGTAATCCATCTCATAGTTCCACACATTACCACATAACACTCCCAAGAATAAAAAAAGATCAATAGACAACATGAAACTCTCTCCCTCAACAACACATTTTTATCAAAACAAGAACATGGAGATACAAAAAACTATTTTCTCTCACTTCGAATGAGGAGCATAACAAACGAGGCATAGAAAAAACACCCACTAAACTTCACTGAGCACAAATAATACAACCAATTGAATCACCATTAATGGAAGACACTCTAAATCGATCCCAAATAGCACTCTATTTCAAAAAATGGGATGAGGTATCATTCTTAGAGGTGGATTTGACATTTGAAACAAATCCTTAGGTTGATCAACTGGAAATCATGCCAATGGAGAACCATTGGGGGCCACATTACAACAACCAACACATCTATATAAAACCACTGAAAATAACCCCATAACCAAGACACCAACAAGATTCCATCACAAGATGCAACAATTGTATGAATTCTAGATCATAATGAAGAATAACGAATAGACAAAACTATTAAGACATTTGATAATCCATCCACATAATCATCAGAAAATAACAAACACCCCAATTAATCATCTCAAAACACTTTTGAAGAAAAAATAAACTAACATGGTGGATTTCCACATTCACCAATGGTGTTTCATCAAATCTCACTCGCATGAACATTTATGTTCCACCCCAGGCACTCAAATACAATGCCATACCGACCATTCATCTATATATCCACAAAACCTTTAATGTGAGAACCCATGAAAAAACTGAATTCAAAAACAAAACATCATCATTACAAAAATAATCATGTACCGTCCAAAGGACGATTAAACACAAAATGAAAAACCATTTTTAGATTTCACAAGACAAGTCTTGCTTCATGAAGAACCATTTGATTAAAAAAATACAATCCATTTCATTTAATAGAACTTCCAAAAACAACCATTCTATTTCAAATAGTCATTTCCCATTTAAAAAAAATTCATCAAGGTCTATTTTTATAATCTGACAACCACAATGGCCAAAACCCCTTTCCAGAAAAATACTAGCTGCTCAAAACCAAATTTACAAAACCAATTCATCATACTCAAACACTTTTCAACAATCCAAAACTACAAATTTAAAATGTTGTTTCAGAATTACTTCAAAATGATTCACACATTCAAGACATTTTATTTATATAAACCATGTGTTTAGATTAGGTAATATCCAATCTTGTTTATTCATTTCCACTTCCTTCCAAACATTTGTTAAAAAAACACAACCATCCAAAACCATTCTTATATTTAATTTTTGAAAACCCCTTTCCCCCTTTTAAAAATCCAATTCTTCCTTTAAAACCCACTTCCATGATTCTCACATAAGTATTTTCAAAACAAAAATTCATAATTAGAGAAAGGTAATGAAACCCACAAAAGGGAACCATTGTTCGTGGGTGACTTGACCATGTGGTTTGAGTTAATATGTCAAACACAAAATCAAAATAGAGAGACTTATTAGTACCATGACCTGGATCTACATGTCTTTCTAGGACCTACGAGCTCTTGGAGGCCATTATTTAGACTCCCCTTGTAATATCCCAATAGCAAACAATCAACAAGAATACATGAAACAAATAAAACAAAACATCCCGTGGAAACTCGAGGATCGGAACAAGCAAGAGTTTGAAAAGATATTCTCGAAATTTCCCCTCAAGTCCCAGAAATCCTACTCCATCTAACTTGACATCCCCCAAATGAAATGGAAACTCTAAAAAAAGGTCTTCTAAGAGTCGACCTCCTTTGATACAATTTTCTCACGAACCAGCCCGAATCATCCTTGAACCGGTCACAAGGGCCAGCTCACGAAAAGTCCCAAGAGGCATTCCCAATACTCACAGGATGGAGTCAAGAACAAAGGGCATCAATATAGTACACAAGGAAACATGTTTTCTCATATATAAACAATCAAACAAACAGAAGAAGAAATAGACAGTGGAAAATACATTTATATAAAAACTGAACTGTACATTATTTTTACAAGAAACTGAAAGTGTAACTAAAAAACACAACTGACCAAACCCGATAACCAACTATATTCTTATAACCCTGATAGTCTCTCTCTAATGTAATGATCACACATCCACCAAGGTGATCAAACTCAAGCAGAAACCTGCACAAGGGATAAAAACAGAAGAGGACTATAAGTGTGAGTACTAAGACTCAATAGGTTAGCCCGATATTCTATTCCCAATAAACATAATTTAAAATATAAAAAACATAAATTTCAAGTTTTAAATAAAAATATAAAGTTATGTTTTCCATATGAGGTCCCATGCTTTAAATAAATTACCAGAAAAAAACATGCATGTTTTATAAACAATAATTCTAGTAACAATTTTCAAATATGTGCAACTTCAAAATGAAAATATTTTTCAAGATGGATGCTTTAAACAATTTACACTTTAGAATAAATCACACATGTTGATAAATTTATCAACCAAAAATAATTTATGCTGATGATGAGTACAAAATATCCAATAAGCACAACTCATAGGAACACCCCTAGGAACTAGTTAGTTTTGAGCCCCATGAACCTCATATCTCAGTGAAAGAAACCATAATAAATATTTTTTCTCATGCACACGAGACACTAGTAGTGACCATAACCATAACCTAGTGGTACCCCAACTACATCATCATTATAGTTTAGTTCATGTTGTCATCATCGAAATTTGTACATGAAACAGGGTCAAAACCCCACGGGGTCACTAGCATACTAGTACACATCCTCCCACCTCGATACCCAAGATTCCCTTTTGTGCTCATTCAAGTTACACATATTCTAAAATACACTTTTCACATCAAAATTCCATTACGAATCCATAAACACAGAAACGTCCCACAAACATGCTTCATATTGTTTTCATGAATCAATAAACCACTAAAATGTTTCCTAAAACAATTTCATGGAGTATAATGAAGCATTCCACATAAAATACATAAAAATGCATTTTAAGTCCAAAACCAATCAATAACTTAAAAAATAGATTTGGAATCCCAAAAAACAATTAATAAATCACATTCGTGGACCATAAATTATCACCAAAAGATAGAACATGAAATTAATATGGAAACCATTTTTTCAAAACAAATTCTATACAGGACTTTAAACCATTCTCAATACTAACATTTGACGAAGGTATGAATTTTTATTTTATTATGGATGTGTATACACACAATTTACAGTGGAAAACAACATTCATAAATCCCATAAAATACTCCAGTTACATATTAAGAACACATCCATTTTTTCAAGGATGTGAAATGGGCCATTTTCCAACATCTCGGGCCAAAACATATTTTAAACCAAAACCCATTTGTTTTTATAACTAAATCCAATTTGTAAAGATATATAAGGACAAATAAATACCATTTTTCATTATTAAAATTCATTTATTAATAAAAAACTAATTTTTAAATTACACATCGGACATAAAAGCCAACCAGACAATTTACCGAATGCATGACAAGTCCTTTTTAAACAAAACAATTTATTTTATGAACTTTACTCAGAATAAAAAAAAATTCTTGCCATATTATAGAAGAGATATTGTATAGTTTTAAAAATACCATAATTTTTTTTAAACTTCACAAAACAATTGCAAAAGATAGCAGATCATTTAAACAAACACTGGGTGTGCACTTTTATGAAAAAACAACTCTACCTTTCACAAAACAAAGCTTAAACAACCACTTTTCACACAAAGAAAATTGTCCATAGGATTAAAAAACAATAATTAAAATATATATCATATGTGAAAAATAAAAAATTTATGAAGCTTAAATGATAAATTCATGTGCAGAGGATATCCTACATCAAATCCTTGGCATAATGGAAAAACGCACCCAACATCACCATCCGAGGGTTTATAAATCCTATACCTATGACGAGAAGCCCCAAATGAACAAAACCACAATAAAAAATAATGGGATGACAGAACCCTAGGAATAAAATGACTAGGGGTGAATATAAAACCAAGAAATAATGAAAGAAGGAGGAAGAGGGTGCAGAAAGATTAAGGAATGTCACCTAGCCACCTAGAAAACTCTTTGTCTTCCATTAGATATAAACCCATAGAGAGAAGGGAATGACTTGGGACTTCTTGGAGAGTATCCTAAGATCTTTAATAACTAGGAAAAGAATATTTGTGGGAAAATAGTACAAATTAAATGGATTATGGATGAATCAATTTATCATTCCAATTTTGAACGTTTTGAGGAAATCAAGGAGATTTTTCCCTAATAAGCGAATAAAATGAGCTCCAAATAAGTAAAATAGATTATTGGGGTGGGTACAAGTATGTTGGATTATAATTAAGGTTTAATCACCGAAAAATATTTTAAAAAGAAAAAGATATAAAAGAAACTATTTATTGTTTTAAAATTGGAAATGGGCCCACTGGCTAGGCCAATACCTAAATAAGTAACCAAAATTCACCATGATTACAAACTTATAAGGGGTTAAAAAAGGATATAGTAGTTTTAATATGTTAGTTTAGGAAAATTGAGAAGTTTAATGAATGAGAATAGTTGAAAAATGAAGATGTTATAAAATAAACAAATTTGGTTTTTAAATCTAGAAAAATAGTCTCACGGCTGGCCCAAATCATGAAATAACCATCTTTTCTCCAAAAACACCTCAAAAGAAATGGGGATACAAAATTAGGGTTATTAGAAATATATGAAAATTCAAAACTTGTCATTAATCTCACCCAACACCCAATAAATATAATTTGGATTTGCAATGAACCAGATCAAAACAAAGACATGAAAAAACAGGTGCGACTCTGGTTGTGAAGAACTAAATGGAAAATGATCAAGCCCTTTTATGAAATAGTTTTTTATGTATCCATGATTCAAAATACACTAATCCTACATGGACCTCAGATATGTATTATTGTGAAACATATTGAATATTCATCTAAAATGATGTAATATACTATATGAAAAGTATACTTCATTTTAGTTTGTATCTGGAGAAAGGTTCATCGACTCTTAGAAATGTGGGTAAGGAAAATTTAGGGAGAAAACATAAGATAATCCTTAGTATATGATAAAATTATAACTTATGGTAAATAATTGAGTGTGGCTTCCCTAAGAAAATACATCCCTATCTAGACACTATAAGTTGATGTGGATTTATCATTGATTCGTCTTTGTTTTATAACCCTGAGTTGTGTTGGTTGAGTATATCTCATCCATCATTCTAGTTTATATAGAGTCACCCATTATTTCACATAGGTTTTTAAACTCTTAGAGTTTATTCATAGGTTAATTCACATTTTCCTTAGTATCCATTATAATGGACTTAAACATATAATAATTATGGATGACCTAAGTTAAACATTTGTTTTCATAGATTAAAAAGAATGTTCCATGATTTATATAGTCTATAAATACTTTTTATGATTATATGATCACTATTTTTTTTACTCATATTATTATTTTTTATTTTATTGAATGGATTCAACGAAGAGTAATTGTAAAAAAACTAAATTTTATGATCAATTAAATGATTATCCCTATGAGAATCTAAATGTTATGTTTGCTATATTATAAAATATTTTTTATATTCTTACACTATCTTCTCATGATGTGAATCATGATGAGATTTTAAATGTGGAAAGGAAGTAACAATGTACTCTTTCTTCATTCATGAGGAAATATCCAATTACTTTTAGTGGTTCTATCAATCTAGTAATTGTTGAGTAATGAATAAATACCAATAATAAGATATTTTTTCTGTCTCAAGTGATCATAACATAAAAAATGAAATCTTACCTATTTATTGTTTTTATGGTGAAGTGGATCAATGGTGTAATCTTATAAAGTATATGATGATACAAGATAAAAATGACTATATTTAGTGGGGTGATTTTAGTACCCAATTTTTTAGTAAGTAATTTCCTAATATTTTTCATATAATTATGAAGAAGTAAATCCTTAGGCTCAAGCAGAAGGATGGTGAATCTATTGTTTCTTATAAGGTATATTTTATATGACTTATGATGTATAAATCTAGTATTATTATTGAACCATAATTTAACATTCATCGATTCTTCATTGGATTAAAAAAATTCTTGAAGGATGTTAGCCATATGGGACTTCAATGGGTATTAAAGAGTCCTTCAATATGTTATCAAGGGAAAAATAGAGATTAGCTTCACCGATCAATCTTATGGTTTTGATAATAAAATAAAAATGGAAATCGAAGGAAATTATAATAGAAAAACATTGAAGGGAATAATTAGAATTTTACTTTATGCAGGAGGAGTGGAAGGAGTCGTTGAGAAAATTTTATTAAGAGGGATGGTAAATATTTTAATTTTGGTAATAAAGGATATTTAGAAGCTAATGATGAAAAATAGAGAGAAATATCCATGGAATGAACTTCCCACACATCAATGTTATAATTTCTGGGATTATAGGACTTTTTATAACTATTGATTGCAACTGATTTTTAATGAATATGATTAATTTCAAAAAACTATTTATCTTATAGAGAGAGGAAAATCCCACAAAATCACTATTGTCGATGTGGGGTGTAATAAAAAATTGGAGATAAACACACTTACCACCCAATTTAGATCTGCTAATGTCTAATGTAAT
Organism: Viscum album; assembly: GCA_963277665.1. Taxonomy (NCBI): domain Eukaryota; kingdom Viridiplantae; phylum Streptophyta; class Magnoliopsida; order Santalales; family Viscaceae; genus Viscum; species Viscum album. The sequence continues at coordinate 2,052,236,034 of OY728150.1, read as the reverse complement.
TCTACTTTTACCCACAATTATATATATAATTATTTTTCAAAAAATATCACATTACCACAACAATGAAAAAATATTGAAATAAATGAGAAAATTATTAATGGTAAGATGATCACATATCAAGTCTTTGAATTGTACCCAATTGAAGTTTGTGGGAATTTTGTACCGGAACATCATTTTATTATTCCTCTTGTTTAAATGTATTTTTTTTGTGGATTTATTATATTACAATATGTAAACACCATGTAAATTTTTGAGGAAGGTAAGTGACATTTTATATTCCAAAAAAACCAATTTTGGTCTATCAATGTGTGGATAAATGTCAACATCCAAGGGGAATTATATATATTGTATGGGTATTTATTCATATTAAACATTGGTATTTATCTTATATGGTTAGGGAGAAACTCAATATCAATGATGTTCTTATTTCACATGTATTATTCGATTACTTTCTACAATATATTTCTTTTATTTCTCAAAATCATGAGTTTTAGTCTTCAATAGAACTATACATGGTGCTACACCTAATTTAAAAACGACATATAGAATGAACTCGATTGAGTTGAGGAAATTAATCATATTACTCTAGGATATTCTTGATAATGTGTTCATTCATCCATACCCACTACCATGTTATGGACCACTAATTTTTGTTTATATTAAATATGGATAATTGTTTATATTCATTGATTATCAGAAACTTAATGAGATCTCGATAAACAAAGTATCTTGTACCCTTTGTTGATGATTTATTTGATCAATTATGAAGAGATTGATATTTTTAAAATTTTGATCTTATATTTGGATACTATTAGTTATGGTAAAAAATGAATTCATACCAAAGACAAGTTTCCCTTAGTGGTATGGACACTATGAATTTATAGTGATAAAATTCAGATGTACTAATTCCCCTAATATATTCATGGATTAAAAGAATACTATTTTTAGAGATTACCTTGAATTGTTTGGGATAGTCTTTATAGATTATATTATTATGCATTCCATGTGAAATAACGTCCACTTTAACATTATTTTAAATACCCTAATAAGGAATAATATGAATAAAAATTTACTAGGTATGAATTTTGGCTATCGAATTCTATATTTTTGGTTCATTTAGTATCTAGCGAAGGTATATAGGTGGATCCATCAATGAAAGAAGTTATTAAAAAAGGACCACACAAAACATTATGAGTGAATTTTTTTGTTTTCATGGATTTTAAGATATTACAAATTATTCTTGATGGATTTACCACCACAATCTAATCTATTAACCAAGTTTACTCTAAAGGGTGTTTTGTTCTATTAGACTAAAGAATACAAATAAAAATTCAAAGAACTGAAGAGAAGGTTGGTTATTGAAACCATTCTCACACTACCTTATAGTGGAGAATGGATGGTGATTTACATTGATTAATCATAGAAAGGGTTGACATTGTTTTGATGTAAAATGATATGGTAATGTATTATGCCTCATTCCAATTAATGGTTTATGAGAAAAAATAACTTACTCTTGATTTGTATTTAATAATGGTAATTTTGGCATTAAAAATATGGACACATTATCATTAAGAAAAAATGTTTGACATATATAGTTGTCATAAATTTTTAAATTATATCTTTAAAAAGAAATAGTTGAATATTCCGAAAATATTATGATTAGAGGTCATTAATGATTATGACTGCTCAATACGCTACCACCCAGTAAAAGTGAAAAAGGTTGTTTATTTTGTGATTCCAAAGACCCATGAGAGATTATCTATAAAGAGGATATAAAATTATCTGGTATTTATTGATTCTCAAATGATGAATCATTAAGTTTTCAAGGGGATAAATCTTATCATTATATAATGATTTTTAACCATATATCTTTCTAAAGATTAAAGATAAAAAAGGGGATGTTCCGATAAAATATAAGGTGATAAATATCTCTAATTTCAACCTTGATCATGATGGAATGATATGATTTAAAAACTGAGTATGCATCTCATGAATACCAAACCAGAAAAAAAACTATTAGAAAAAGTTTGTTGGTCATTATTCATTATTTATCATGTAAATATGATGATGTAGAAAGATAAGAAAGAGTATTTGTGGTGGGAAAACATGAAGAGATATATTGTGAAGTATATATCTTGGTTAGATGTATATAAACATGTTAATAATGAGATATATATGTATAGAGGGATTTCACAACCGTTACCCACACTAGAATAGAAATAAGAAAACAATACCATATATTTCATTATTAAAATCCCTAAAATATATAAAGGACATAACATTATTTGGGTTATATATGATCAAGATAATAATTCAACACAAATAATTATCATTAGAGAAGATTTTTTCTATGACCAACTTGCTGGGATATATGATAAGGAAGTGCTAAGTTTATATGGGGTACTATATTCTATTGTATTTGATTTAGACATGAGGTTTAACTTTATTTTCTGGGGATGTATTCAGTAAGATTAATATAAAAAGTTAGGTTTCATTATTAAGTATCATATTTAGAAATATAATTAGTATAAGAGTAATATCCTTTCCATATAAAATATTTAGATATGTTTATCTCTATATTTCAATGGTTTTTTGGATCAAAATATTCCTTTTGTAAATTTTTCATTCAGAAATATAGCTTTTACTCTAGCATTTAGATGGCTCCGTATGAATCCCTATATTGAAGGAAGTGTCAAAATATAAAATACTAGGATAACTTTTGATAAATAAATATATTGGTAATTGATATAGATTAGAAAATGTTAGAGAATGATAGATCCATTCATGAACACATCAAGGTAGTTTAGAGTCGACAAAAGAGTTATGCTGACAATCATCGGTGGAATATATAATTTTATGTTAGTGAGATTGTTTTTCTATGAATTAATTCATGGAATAAGTTTATCATATTAATAAATAAGGAATAATTTATCCCTAGGTATGTTGTTCCTTTTAAGATTATTCAAAAATTATGGACTGTAGCTTACCACGTTTCAGTACCACCAAACCTCTCGTGATTTAATGATTTGTTCCATATATCTCTTTGATGAAAGTAAAGACATTATCTATAAAATGTAACTAAATCCAAGGAAATATAAATTGAGAATGATATTTCATATAAATAATAAAAATTATAAATCTTGGATCATAGAGATAATGTTCAATGACACAAGACTACTAAACTTGTTAATGTTATTTAGAGGTATCTGAAATCAGAGTAGGCTACATAGGAACCTAAGGAATTGATGAAGTTGATATATCCTCATATTTTCATTACTAGACTGATATAATTTTGAGGAATACATTATTTTTAATGGTTTTATAAAGTAACACCCAAATATTTTTTTTGTATATTTACATTAAAAAAATGTGATGTATATGATAGGATTCCTTATATATAACCCCAACTATTTATGAACTGTAAAATAGTAAAATGTTATAACCTACCCATTAAATTCTATATTATGAATAGTAATAACCATTTTTAAATATAATTATAATGTTTTTTATTAATTATTCTTTTTGATTAATTCATAATAAACGTTTAGTAAATTTTAAGTAAAGTCATTTTACACATCAAAAATATGTTTTCTTAAAAGGTAGATTTTGTAACATCTTTTTCGCGAGAGAGGTATAATTAATTTTTATAAATTTTATTAAATTTATTATAGATAATTATTTCCTAAATTAAAATCATAATTTCAATATTATTTTAGGGATAAATTTTATGATTTTTCTAAATAGATTTATTTTTTAATGAATAGTGTAAAATAATGATTTTTATAAAAATTATTATTTCTAATTAGGTAAATGTTCCATTATGTTTTCAATGTCAACTTAATTTAACATCATTTTCCTTCAATTATAGTTAATAAATTGATTACAAATTATTCATCATTATACTTTAGTTTTCTACAAGTCAATTTTTGGGATTAAAAAAGAATTTTCTAAAAAACAATTCTTATGTGCACAATGTGTTTTTATCTAAATAAATAAATATAAAATTAATGTATTATTTTTTGTTAAATTTATAAATTATATATTCAATATAAGGTTTTAACATTAATTTTAGGGTTTTTAAAGGGAATGGAATGGAATTAAATTATATTTAATGTTTCAAAATTCATTTTTCAAAAATGAATTTTTGTTGTGTCTTCTGTGATTAATAAAAATTAATGTATGACACTTAAAACAATTGGTTATAATAAAATTTATTTCATATTTTTATTGAAAATAAAAATATAAATTAATAAGTTTAATTTAAATTTTTTATACTGAATAATAAAAACTGTAAAATTATGTTACAATGGTTTATGTTAAAACTGGTTTACTAGGGGGATTAAAGCATGAGATAAGTGTTTGATTTCCAATAAAAATCACTTTTTTTACTATTTTCCTATAATTAAACCTTATATTAAAATATTGTTTTTACCCATAACCATTTTTATCCACTTTCCTAGGAACTCAACCTTAAACTATTGAAATATTTTATGAAATTCATTGTGAGTCTCGCCCCACATTTATAGAAGGGTGCATATTTTCCTCCCTTATTCACACCATTAAATCCTTATAACTGCAAAAAAGAATAATATAAACCTTCCAATAATTATTCTACTGATACTAGAGATTATTTTACATTACAAATATCAACCCTTTATGTCTTAAGGAGTAATCCAAAAAGGTATCTCAAAGAAGCGGTATAGAATTTAACCATGCTCCTCTAATTTTATTTATTCTTCTACTTACTATAAACTATTTGAATATATAAAAAATGATTTATATATTATCTTGAATGAAATTATATTTTATTTTTATTACTGGAAAACCATTTACCATCTCTTCTCAATCCAATGGATATGAAAGTAGTTCTCGTGCATACATATCAATTACTTCCTCCATGTAACGATAAGAATAATTTTCCACAACCATAATTCAAGGTTGGAAATTATGAATGATTTAGTGTTATTTATGATATTTATTTTATTATAATTATTTTTATAGTATAACTATTATCAATGTTCGTGGACCATAAATGATGAACCAAAAAAATATATGAAAAATGATGTTGTTACCACCCGAAATGATTATTATAATAAAATATTGTTAATGAATGTGTTTACTATAATACAAATTTTATTTAAAATAATTTTTCAATATATTTTAATTTAATTTCCATGTATTAAAAAACATTATTATTTTTATATAAACACGGTAATTTTAATTTTTTACAGAAAATGTTGATAAGTTTTTTGTTTTAATAAGAATTGCATGAATGGATTTTAGTTCCATAAGGAATATTATTTTATTTTAATATTACATTATAAGTTTAATTTTTTTCTTTGATTATATTTTTTACCCATTATATTTGTTAATTTATTGATTTTAAATAATTTGTTTTAAATAAAATAGTTCATTTTCTAGAAGAAATGTTTTTATAATTTTTAAAGGTATTTTTATCTATACTAACATAATATTATGCTTATTATGATTTACTGGGGTATGATTTAATGTACCATATTTTTTCTCTCTATATAGTTTTTGATTATGATTATGAAATTTTTATCAAACCTTTATCATTTTTATGGGTTGTGATTTGATGATATGATGAATGTTTTATGATCTTCTGGTACACATATGTATGGTTTTCATTAGTTTATGGTTGGGACTAGAATTATATATTCCTATAATTAAATGGTAAAATAAGTATATCAAATGAGATAATGAGGATAGGAATGGGTAGTAAACTCAGTTATGTAAGGGACTTTGTCAAACAAGATTGGCATGAGTGTGAACCTTGACTAAGGAAATGAAGGAATGAGGAGTGAAGCCAAGCCAATATGATAGTCTTGGAATTGATCCTTGAATAAGGAAATGATTTTCTATGATTATCTAAAAGAAAAAAATATGTCTTATTTTTAGGATATGTTTTTTCTGGTCGGAGTAGATTACTCAAGAGTAGAGGGGTGAATTGAGTAACTATAAAAATTTCTATACAAATTGTTTCTAAAAGGTTCTTCCCAAAAGAATAAATACACCCTAGTTAATCAAGGTTCTACTGTTATAAGATTTTTACTGTTTAAATAACTTCTTAGAAGATTGATTAGTTCTCAGTACTCTTAATATTAATTACTAAAACTACTTTAGAAGTTATTATAACATGAAAAGATAGTTATAAATTTTTTCCAAGACTAATTATCAAAGTGAATTAAGTGATTCTTGAGTTACGAAGAAAATCAGTAAAACAAAGAAAAATAAATTAAGCAGCACAACGGATTTGAAACAAGTGGTTCAGACTCAAGTTGAGACCTAATCCACTCCACTTGGTGTTCACCTATGAAAAAGCAGTTTATATAAATAAACATTGATTCACACCCTGTATTGGGGTTAACAATAGTATGCAAGACTATCCAGGATACATACGGGAACTCTTCCATAGTTCATCGTGGGTAGAAATAACCAGGCCTCACAGGGACCTCTTCCACACTTATCTATGGGTATACACAAGTGTAATCGAGTGTTTGAGTATGGATATCTTGTATCCTTTAGTTCGTTACTGGAGACATAGTGTGTTATTATATAGAAACACACACATATCAAAAGTTAATAAATTCTAAACAACTGAGCAAAAAGATTGAGATAGGTTGAGAAGTTCTTTGAGTGTTGGTCTTTGCTGCTCTGGACTTTTGAGATGAAGCAGATGCAGAGTTCGAGTCCTCATCTATAAAACAAATTGTCTATATTCAAGTTGTGTTCTTCGTGAGGTCTGACAGTGCGAAGATGTTCTCTATGGTTCAAATATGCTTCATGTGTTCTTTAGTAGCGTCGAGTTGAATGCAATATGACTTTCTTTGAAAAAATTTCTATAAGCGTGTACTTCAGGATGGTGCTCACGCCCTCTTGGTTTTCTTTCTCATCAATATTGTTGTTGGGCAGCACTTTTTTATATATCTTGGAACGAAAGTGTTGTGGCCAACAGTTTTCATGTATTCTACTCCTCATACATTGTACTGTTGTATGATATATCTACAAAGAAACATTAGTTATGTCAGTGCATTAATATCTTCAAATATGACCTTTATAGATTAAATTGAAAAATGAAAAAACATATTTGTAAACAGTATCATAGTATGTCATGGAAACTGTGTCTCAATCACACGATGTCTGGATTAATCATGGTGTCTGAATTTCATGGTGTCTCATGGTCACAGTGTCTCGCGGTCACGGTGTCTCATGGCCACGGTGTCTTGTGGTCACAGTGTCTCAATGTTTACGCTGTGTGCTTCACGGTGTCTTCTTTATGGTGTCTGCTTCATGGTGTCAGAAAGACATAAATAGTGGTAGACTCATGGTGTCTTAGACTTTTCACGATAACTGTATTCAGGCTTAAGCAATGATGATCATACAATGGATTTGACTTAATCATTTATGAGAGAAATCAATATAAAGTGCATCAAAATATTGTATAAGGTAATTAGACTGAATGTAGAGAAATTAAGATCTTGAATGAATCTACTTAAAACATGAGAGTACTTAAACGATATTACACATGATTTGATATAATTTATAGGATTTAACCAGGTTGAATAGAATTTGTGATCATTAAAACATGATTAGTACATGAGGAGTCCAACAATCTCCCCCCTTTTGATTATCACAAATCATGTAAAGTTAATGTGTATATTTGATTCAACTGTAGACATAGAGATAAGATAAATATACAACATATAGAGATTTTTCTAACATATTTCTCCCCCTTTTGGGATTATAAAAAAGGATAGAATAAGAGGAGTGATGAAAAGTGAACATTTCATTACAACAAACAAGGTCAAGTAAAAACGGAAAAGAGTAAAACAAAAGAAATAACATTCCTATAAAAAAAGGAGTAATCACCTTTCTTCTTTAGAGGCTTGCCTTCTCTTTTCCTTTAGTAGTAGGAGAAGAATAGGAAGCCACAAGAGCAGAGTTCTAGGTAGAATAAGGGAGTGAGGTGGTTTATAGATAGGGTAAAGGTATGCCTCCATAAACAGATGGAGAAAGAGTAAGAGTGGTAGAGGATCGATGCAGATGTTGATCAAGGATCACAGGCCTGATCTGACATAGTGCTTGGCTGACAGACATAGTGGTGGAGGATAGGGCAGAGGTGAAGTTAGGCAACCCAGGTCTTAGTAGAGCAGCTGTAGGAGTAACAATGGTTGTACTATGAACATGAAGATAAGGCCTCAGAAGCTTAATGAAATATGTAATGATCTCCCCACCATACTGCAAGTCTTTCTCAAAATCATCCCTATTTTTCATAAACTTATCCAACATTTGAGTAAACTCTGTGAACTTTTGGACTTGGGTCATGAAATCTTGAGTAACAGGAGAAATTCCCAGATATTACACAAGATACTTAAAATGATTTGTCATATCAGTCATTGAGAAAATTCATTTGAAGTAGAAATCCACTTTCATGGCAATCTCCTGCAGACCATCCTTTGTAATTTTTGATTTAATTTGGACTAGGTCAATAACTTGGTCACTATTCTTGATAACTTCAGAGAGAGAAGTTGTGTTGAAACCACTAAGTACATTTTGAAGCTCTTCTTTGACTACTGTTCTTAGCTGATCATTGTCTAAAGATGGTTTAGAGGATTTAATAGAGGCTTTAGAAGCATTGAAATTGGTGGTGAGATATTTCAGTTGCTTCACCACTTTTTGAAGACACCTCGTATATTCATCATTATGTTTCTTATGATTTACAACAAGCTCTTTCATCTCCTTCACAATCTATTTATTCTTTTCAGAAACCTTTTCATATAAGGAATCTAGATAATGATGAATCTGAGACACAACATCCTATGGGGTTTGAGTAACAGCTGGTTATACAAGAGGATAAACAAGCTGTGATCTCTTGTGCATCTCTTTTTGCCGGTCCTCAATCATACCATTCAGAGTCTTCACATCATCCCTATATAGACGGTTTTCAACTCTGACTTTCGGAATCATATGAAGCATATTAGGTTGAATCTATCAAATTATCTTTTCCAAAAATAGTGAGGCATCTCTCTCACTTAGATTGGTCACAAGAAGAGGTTGGTTATTCACTATTTTCTCAACTCCAGATAAGAGGGTAACACCAAAGTCCTTTAGATCATCCTTAATCACCAAGGAAGATTGGTCTGATGAAGGTTCCAAAAGAGGTATTGAAACAGTTTTAGGTTCCGTTGTAGGAGGCAAAATAAGAGACCGATTTCAATTAGAACAAAAAGGAAATGTCAAGACATTTTTCTGACACTTTCTGAGAGTCATCCACATCATTGAAACTGGGAAACTTATATTGAGTGGCTACAAGACATGAAATGACCAGATTTGGTACTTCAGTAGATTTCAGGTTTGGGGGTTGCTCCCCCTAAATGGTTGCATCGTTCTCAGGACTGATAGGTTAAGGGTCATTATCTAATTCCACAAAATCATCTCGTAGTTCCTCACACATTTCATGTCTAGCTAAAAGAAAATCTAGATCCATCCTCTCTTTAGCCGAGGGGATGATTTCCAGAATATATTGATCCATAGGGAGTTCATCAAGGTTATCTTCTTGCATAACATGTAGATCTTCAACTATATGTTCTTCATTCTTGTCAGTTTTTTTGGCAATAGAGTCTGCTTCATCCTCGGGATGATCTTTCAGAATAATAGCATCTTTAGGAGTAGGCCCTTATTCATTAAGAACATCATGAGGAACTGGAGGAATATATTCCTCAACAGAAACAGTTTCTTTAGGAGGCACAAAATCATCTTCTTATTCTTCTTTAGAAGAGTACTCAACAATATCATATGGTTCCAAACCAAGATCATAATCATTTATTGGTCCTGAGGGATGTTCCACTGGATTGAATTTATCATAAATTCTATCACTGTCTTCCACCCATTCCTTTTTCCAAGGATTCCAATTTATCTTCATTCTCTTGATAGTGACTTTTGAGAAGTAGAATTCACAATCCTTAATTACTTCCTCATTAGGTCTAATCATACCATTGGCATAAATCATAACTGAGATTAGCCAGGAGTAAAATAGGGAAGTTGACTTGTATGTGACTTTGATCAGCTCAAAGATATGGTGTATGATGCACTTGCACAGGTTTATCTTATGTCCATTTTTCATAAGGTTGATTAGAAACACATACTGATATTTTAAAACAGAAAAATACCCTTTTCATGGACTAACCAAATTCGGTATAAACATGAACAGAAGCCTTGATTATCCATTGAGTATAGCAGCAATGGATCTCCTCTTGGTGCCATTTCTAGTTAAGGCTCTCAAATAATCGTCCATATCAAATAAATCAGATGAAGGTGGGGGTCCTCTCTGATAATCCTCACTGATGCCTTCATGAGTTATTCTAAGGCATGCATCCCATAACCTCAAAGAGAATGAGAATATCTGCCTATTGATATAGCTTCTCATGACATAACTATCACCATAATAAAAAAAGAACTATATATACTAATAAAACTGAGCTACCAACTTAGGATACATAGGTATGTCTTCCTTCTAAAACCACTTTAACTAGCCTTGCTGTTCTAAAACATTCAACAAAAGACGTACTGGACAGAAGCCATGTGGGGAAAAAATCTTTCTCAGGTACGACAACTCAGTTTGCTAGATTTTAATTTAGAGGTCCTTCGGGTGATAGCATAGGTGAAATCTTCTTCTTCTTTGAGTTGCACTTCTCAAGCGTCGACGATGAAGGGTGCTTCATCCTAGGCATCCATGGAAGGTTTGAGAGAGAGGGAAAAGGGATGTAGGGTTTATGAAGGGTTTGAAATGAGTGAATGGATGAATGACCGAGTGCAGAATCGATTGATACTTTCTTTATTTTATCATTTATATATTCCAAACGTTGGAAAAGTAAAAGTGCAGGAAAACAAAAAGGTGAAAAGGATAATTACCGTGATATAAGTTATTACCAAAAAAATCATAAAGAATTTTTACAGTGAGACCGTTTCTGGTCATTACTATGAGACAATAATCACACATTATAGTGAGACAGTGAATGAACTTCATGGTGAGACAGTAAACTAACATTATGGTGAGACAATAACTATCATACAGTAATCATAAAACAGTAACTGGGAAACCATAATCATGAAATAGTAAAGTATAAAACTGTAAGATATCGAACAATAATACATGAAACTGTAAGATATCAAATAGTAAGACATGAAAAAATAAAATATCTATTTGAGATTTATCCTGCCTAGTTCATGTATGATGTAGTATATTCTTTTAGAAGTTAGTGGTTTGGTGAATATATCAGCAACCTGGTACACAGTACCAATGAATTGCAAAGTGATATCACCTTTTTGATAATGATCTCTCAAAAAGTGATGTGTTACATCACTATGAATTGTCCTAGAATGTGAAACATGATTTTTCGAGTTAATAGAAATTGTATTGTCACAGTTTATAGATTCATGTCTGAATTGATATCCATAATCTAGTAATGTGTGTTTCATTCACAAAATCTGTGCACAACAACTACCAGCCACTATTTATTCAGCTTCTATATTAGATAATGCAACATAATTTTTTCTTCTTACTACACCATTATACTAGTGACTTTCCTAAATAGTGACATGTTCTAGAGGTGCTTTTTCTATGTAACATATAGCCACTGAAGTCAGCATCAGAATAGCTAACTAATTTTATTGATTTTCCTCTAGGATAGAACAGTCCTATATTGGGTGTATGCTTGAGGTATTTGAAAATTCTTTTTACAGAATTTAAATGATATTATTTAGGATTTTCCTGAAAACGAGCACACATACACACACTAAACATAATTTCAGGACAACTAGTAGTTAAGTAGAGTAAACATCCAATCCTTTCTCTATAAGTGGTTTAATCAATAGATTTTCCATCTTCATCAAGATCTAGCATACAAGTTGTACTAATGGGAGTGTCACTACTTTTAGTGATATCCAATCCAAATAGTTTTAGAAGATATTTATTATATTTAACTTGAGTTAAAATAATTTCACCTTTATATTGAAAGATTTTAAATCCATGGAAGAATTTTAGTTCACCCATTAAACTCATTTCAAATTCACTTTGCATCATTTTAGAAAAATTAATACATAAATATTTTTTTGAAGATCCAAAAATAATATCATCAAAATAGATTTGACAACTAAAACATCATTTGAAATTCATTTTTTTAAAACGGTAGGATCATATATTCCTTTTGTAAAACCTTTAGAAATAAGAAAAATACTCAATCTATCATACCAAGCTCTTGGAGCTTGCTTGAATCCATATAAAGCTTTTGATAATTTAAAAATATGATTTGGAAAGTGGGGGTTTGTAAACCTAGGGGGTTGTTCCACAAAATAATCCTCAGCTATATACCAATTTAAGAATGCAATTTTATCATCCATTTGATACAGTTTTAAAGTCGGATGTGTAGCATAGGCAAGTAAGATTATAATGGTTTCAAGTATAGCTAATGGTGTAAATGTTTCTTTATAATCAATTCCTTCTTCTTAACAATTTCCTTGTGCAACTAATCATGACTTGTTTCTAACTATGTTACCAGCTTCGTCTACCTTATTTCTAAACACCCATTTAGTGCCTATGGTGATTGTGTCCTTATTTCTGTCAACAAGTTTCCAAACATTGTTCCTTTAAAACTGATTAAGCTCTTCTTGCATAGCCATCACCCAAAATTCATCATTAACAGTATCATTAATGATTTTAGGTTCAAGTTGTGACAAGAAGGATCGATGTTCAACCTGATTTCAAAGTGAACCTCTTGTATGAGCTTATTTTTCTATGTCTCTTACAATAACATATATGGGATAGTTTTTAAGAGTACTTATAGCTCTAGAAAATGAGGGACTAGAGATTTCAGATTCATCAACAAATTTTGGATCATTGTGACTTGATTCTAAGGAATTTCCAAAACTGGAAGTTTTCACATATTCGTTCACATAATGGTTTGAAGATTTTGGATTAATGTTCAGATTTGATACATCAGCCTCTAAGTTATCTAGAATGGGTTTAGGCTCATGTGGATCTGTTTCATCAAATTTTACATGAAAAGATTCTTCCACACATTTAGTTCTCTTATTGAAAACTCAATAGAATTTTCTAGACGAAGAATATCTTAAAAATATACCTTCATCACTTTTGGATGAAAATTTGTCAAGATTTTCCTTATAATTAAGGATATAGACTTTACAACCAAAAACTTTGAAGTAGTTAACCTCAGGTTTTCTATTGTTGTATAACACATAAAGTGTCTTTTTAAGAATAGGTTGAATCAACACTCTATTGATTATGTAGCATGCTATATTGACAGCTTCATCCCAAAAATAAATAGGTAGGTCATTATCACTAAGCGTTGTTCTAGAAATATCTTATAGGGTTCTATTTATTCTCTCCATAAGTCCATTTTTCTGAGGTGTTCTAGGGGAAGAGAAATTGTGACTATAACCATTTTGTGAGCAAAAGGATTCAATCTCTAGATTTTTCAACTCACGACCATGATCACTTCTTAAGGATTTAATTCTATGTCCACTAATATTTTCTACAGACTTAGAATATTTAGTATAATAAAAGGCTTCACTTTTGTGATCCATATAAAGGTCCCAGTATATCTAGAAAAGTCATCTATAAGAATATAAGTATAGTTCTACCAATTTAAACTAGAAACTCCAGATGGTCCAAACAAATCCATGTGAACCCATTCGAGAGGTTGAGAAGTTGACACTTCTTTCTTTGGTTTGAAGGAAACTTTGTGTTGTTTTCCTTTTTGACATATATTACACACTTTTTCATTTGGAAACTCTAGTTTGGGTAAGTCATTAACTAAGATTTTTCTAGTTGGCTTCCTAAGGTGTGAACATTACAGTGTCCTGGTCTCCTATGCCAGAGCCAAGACTCTTTATGAAATAAACTTAAGCATGAAACATTCTGTGAAACTAAATAATCTATGTAAACAGAGTAAACATTTTCACTTCTTAATGATAAAAATACTTATTCACCTTTAGAATTAAAGACATTTCATGCATCTTTTTCAAATCTAACATGAAATCAATCATCACATAATTGTGAGATACTGAGAAGATTATATTTTAATCCATCAAAAAACAATACTTTATAAATTTAAATTGAGTTAGATTTCTCTATTTGGCCGATGTGAATAATCATTCCTTTGGAATTGTCACCAAATATGACATGTCCTCCATATATTTTTATTAGGTTCTGGAAGCATGAGTAGTCTCCTGTCATGTGACTTGAATAGCCACTTTCCAAGTACCATATAATTTTACATGAAATCTTTATATATCTTTCCAACAAAAAGATTAAGAAAAATTGGATTTTGGTACCCATACTTGTTTGGGTCCAGTAATATTTGTGATAAGTTCTTTAGGAACCCATAATTTCCTCATAGGTCTTCTATAAGAATGAAATAGTGTATTTGAAAAATAGACACTATTCGGTCCACAAAAACATGAAATAGTAGAATATGTATCATGAATTCAACTATATGATTTGTGTCAAGAACTGGGAGTAAAACTGTATGTCCTCGATTTTGAAACAAAATTTTTTCTACCAAGATTTCATTTTCTAGGTTGATAACCAATGCCAGTGTTGTATTTAGGAGCAATTTATTTTCCTAGAATTTTGGTAAGGTTATTTTCTTTATTAGTGAACTTTTCTAGGTCATTATTTAATTTATCATTAGACATTTTTAATTATTTTTTTTCTTTGAGCAGTCAATCATTTTTAACTTTTTCAGTTGTGAGTTCAGATTTAACAGTCACAGTAAGAGAATGATGTTTCTTCAATGAGTTATATTTTTATTTTATTTCATTATAGGTTTCCTCCCACATGTTATAGTATTCAAAAATTTCATCATTAGTCGTGTTTTTAGAGTCACTCTCATCTCCAGAATAGTATGAATTATGTACAAGAGAATCCTGTGTTACCTTAGATGTGTTTTTCATAAAACACATATTGGCTTTGTTGGCCTCTTCATTCTGTTATGTCTCTGAGTTGCTTGAACTGTCCTCAGAAGCACTCTGTTTCATTAATTTCCTTTTTATACTTCTTGTCTTTGTCCTCATCTTTCTTTTTTATTTGATCTTTGGAAACTCAGCCTTGATATGTCATTTGCGCTTACATTCATAGAAGTCAATTTCATCAGTGTTTTCACTTCTCTTATAGTCATTCTTCCAATTTCATTTTTCGCAATATTTTCTCGTGAAGTTAGGCTTTCTAAAAAAGTTCTTCTTCTTGTAACATATTCTCAATCTTATAGATAATTGAGACATTTCCTCATCATTTTCGGATGATGATTTCTCATCACTGGATCTTTCTACATAAGATTCTAGTTTCCCTTTGTATTTGTTCTTTGAGGTGGTGGTCTTGAGTGCAACAGATTTCCTCTTTGGCTCATATTCCTCTTCCTTATTGACTTTCATCTCTTCCTCATACATCATTAGTTTCCCAATGAGTTCTTTTACAGGTTTTTATCTGATGTCGCATGATTCTATAGAAGAGACAGAGGTTCCCCTCTATCTATCAGGCATACATCTGAGAATTCTCATGATCTTTTCCTTAGAAGCATCTTCTCTTACAAAAGAAATCATTATGTTGACAATCTCATTGAAACTAAGAAACATGTCAAAGATAGTTTCATCATATTTCATCTTAAAATTATCATATTTAATACTATAAGTATTAGTTCTCATCTCTTTTACACTATATGTTCATTCATGTGATAAAGATAGGGTATCCCAAATTTCATGGGCCGCTTTACAAGCAGAAATTATATTGAATTCTTAATCTCCCAAGGAGTTGTATAAATCATTCATAGCTTTGCAGTTGTTATTATAGGCAGTTTTGGTAGGTTCATCACATGTGATTCTATCAGTATTAGGAATCTTATATTCATCTATAATGGATGAACAAATTTCAAAATTCATACTCTCTAAATGCATTTCAATTTTAATTTTCTATTGAGCACAATTTGTTCTATTAAAGAATGGTTGTATTTTGGTTTCTAAACCTTCCGATATATTATCTATAATAATGTATTACTATAAAAGAGCTATAAATTTAGAATTAATAGAAATATAATGTTCTTTGAAGTTCAACTACAATCATAGTGGAAAAAGATTAAACTGAGTCCTAATAAACTTCTCTGATACCAAATGTTGGTCGGAATAGATTACTCAATAAGGAATCAGTGAATTGAGTAACTATAAAAATTTCTGTAAATTTTTTTTCTAAAAGGTTCTTCCACAAAGTTTAGATACAACTCTGTTAATCAAGGTTATACTGTTATAAGAGCTTGATTATTAAAATAACTTCTTAGAAGATTGATTAGTTCTTAGTACTCTTAATATTAATTACTAAAACAACTTTTGAAGTTATTCTACTATGACAAGACAATTATAACTTCTTTCCAAGTCTAACTATCAAAGTGAATTTAGTGATTTTGAAGTTATGAAGAAATGTAGTTAAACAGAAAAAACTAAATTAAGCATCACATCTGATATGAAACAAGTGGTTAAGTCTCAATTCAAGACCTAATACACTCCACTTGGTAATCACCTGCCACCAAGCAGTTTATATAAATAAACATTGATCCACACCCGGGATTGGGGTTAACAATAGTACTCAGTTGTGTCCTACCACACAGGGACCTCTTCCATAGTTCTTCATTGGTACAAATAACCAGGCCACACGTAGACCTCTTCCACACTTATATGTGGGTATACACAAGTGTAAATGAGTGTTTGAGTAAGGATATCTTGTATCCTTCAGTTTGATGGAAGAGACAGAGTGTGTTATTATACAGAAACACACTTGACTCGAATGTTAATAAAAGATAAAAAATAGAGCAGAATGTTTGAGAAAGGTTTATAAGTGCTCTGAGTGTTGGTCTTTGCCACTCTGGACTTATGAGACGAAGGAGATGCAGAGTTTGAGTCCTTTCTTGTAAAATAGAGTGTCACGATTTAGATTGTGTTCTTTGTGAGGTCCGACAATGTGAAAATGTTTTCTAGGCTTTATATATGAATCATATGTTCTTTAGTAGTGTTGAGTTGCATGCAGTTGGCCTTTGTTTGAAAGATTTCCTCTATGTGTGTTCTTCATTATGGTGCTCACACCCGCTTGGTTTTCATTCTCATTTATATTATTATTGGAAGCTCTTTTATTTTTAACTTGGAAAGCATGTGTTGAGGCCAAGAGGTTGCATGTATTCTGAACCTCGTACCTCGTACTATCAGATGATATATCTATAAAGTGAAATTTATTATGTTAGTGCATTAATATCTTTAAATATGACCGTTAGAGATTAAATTGAAAAACAACAAAACATATTAGGAAACAGTGTCACAGTATGTCATGGAAATGGAGTCTCCTTCACATGGAGTCTAGATTAATCATTGTGTCTGAATGTCATGGTGTCTCAGGGTCACGTTGTCTCACGGTCACGGTGCCTCGCGGTCATGGTGTCTTATGGTCATTTTGTCTCAATGATTATAGTGTTTGCTTCACGGTTTCAAAAAGACATAACCAGTGGCAGAAACATGGTGTCTTAGACTTTTCAAGATAACTGTATTTAGACTTAAGAAATAATAATCATAGAATGGATTAGACATAATAATTATTTAGAGAAATCATTATAAAGTGAGTCAAAAGATAGTATAAGGTAATTAAACTGAATGTAGAGAAATTAAGATCTTGAATGGACCTTCTTAAAACATGAGAGTACATAAATGATAATACACATGATATGATATAATTTACAGGATTTAACCAGGTTTAATAGGATATGTGATCATTGAAACATGATTAGTACATGAGGAGTCCAACAGTTTTCATGGACCATGATTTATTATTAATGATTACATACTCTATTATCTTATGTATTTCGATTGATAAAATATTATGAGTTGTATAATTATTATGAAAAAATAATTAATGGGAATAATTGGATAATTTTAAATCATATCCACATACTATTATACTAATCTTATTCAAAATTATGATAATGTATTAATATCTCTTATTTCTACCATTACTGAGCATATGTTCTCAAACTTCATTATGTTTCCCTTCTCCTTGTCATTGAGAAAGGGTTTACGATTTTTTGTATAAAAATGGTTCCAGTTGTGAAGAGTAAAAAGAAAAAGATGAAGATATTTTATATATCAATTAATTATGTATCCATGTATCAAAATACAATAAACCTCTTTGGTCCTCAAACATTTATTAATTTTATATAAATTATTCATTCATCTAAAAATATATATCATTTATATCTAAAAATTATTGGTTTCTATACCAATCCTATACAAAATATTAGGAGGATATCTCTTGAAAATAATTTATAGAACGAGGAGCCATATATTACCCTTTCATTCATTCATTTTTTTAAATACTAACACACACAAAACATGCTTACTAATCTATTAGATATGTTTACAAAATCCATGATCTATGATACAAAAATATCGACAGATCACTGATTATCATATAATATACTATTCACCCATTAGATGGACTTGTTTATAATAGTAAATCATAATTTAAAAATATGTTTCAACATGGAAAATATTAAATCATCATCCCTTAACAAAACTCAAAATCCCAATGGTCTCTCAAATTATTTTTTCAAAATTTATGACTAAATTATAATTAACAAGTCTATGAAAATTTCTTCAATCATAAAGAACACAAACTCATACAAGATTTATAAAAAAATAAATCATTTTATAATAAGATTTATCAAATTATTCCAAGGATTACATGTCAAATAAATTATATTAGGTCTCACTCATACCATATTTTTTACAACCAGCATCTCTCATAAAAACCACGTATTCTTTAAGCTTATAAAATTTCAAGGAAAACATTAGAAATAGACTAAATCCTTATTACACACAACACATGCATCATTATCACCATTAAATATTTGTCAATACTATAAAAATTTGTGGCATCTAAATTTCAGGAATAATCCCTTTGTCTTATGGAACCATCACTAATCAAATCCCATCTCAAGTAGAAAATGGTTGATGAATTTTTATCCGGCTGACATGCATGACTACAACAATGATTCATACCACATCATCCTTTGGCTCCGTTCCTAGTCAAGGTACCCTACATCCCCTTTAAATAATAGATCATGAGGAAACAGATGAGTATTCATTATCATATATCTTAATTTTTTTTCCCAATACACCATTACTTGTACTATAATTCTTTTTTTGGTACTGCATAAAAAAGTAACCAACTCTGGGGTTTCTGATATAGATGTCTACATTGGTGACCAAAAAAATCATAAAATTCACATTAATAGTCAATTATAATTAGTTAAAATAATAATAGGAAATATTTTCCATTACTCTACTCTCAAATTTAACCCTTCTCTATAATGATCATATTTAACAGTCATAAACTCATAAGATAACTCAATTAATAGGTATTAGAAAAATAATCCATTCTAATTCCCACCCTTCCTATTATCAAGGTATAATATGTAATACATGGTAAAATTATATAATGAATCCATGAATAATAATAGCAAGGAAAATATTTCACCATAGGTAATATCAATTAATGAATCACTAATAACTTATGTAGGAAATACTATATAACTTTCTATTGAAATTTTAATTAACCAAACCTCTTTTTTAAATATTTTATCAATCACAAACAATATCACACATTTTATATAAAACAACATGTCAAATATGATTCATTTATGAAATGTATCTTTCCATCCAGGGTTAAGAGTAAAATAATCAACTATAAATCTTATAAAAATTCAATAAAATCTCCATATTGTTATACTCCAAAACCATGAATTAAAATCACATTAATTTTTCATTTTTATTAAAACAAACTCAAAAAATATTAGATACCAAATTGTTTAATCATTTAACTGGTCTACAGACTTTGACTGAAATAAAGTTTCTTTATGAGCATAATCCTTTCTCTCTAACTGTTATAGGTTTTTGAATAGCTGTGGAAGTCTAATAATATCATATGGAGGTTATAGCCTATATCAGATGATAAGTAACAATAATAAATTAAAAACATCCATCACATCTAGTAACATATCATAATATATAATTTACTATAAAAAAACTAAAAGTAATAGTAACTTATTCTAAAGAAAAATATACATGCCATGTGTAGTAATACAAGTCACACAACATGTACAAGATTTCTTGATGGGTTGATCATACAAAAATTGATTCCATAGAATAATATGTTGGAGACACTTTTACCGAGTGTTGAACATTACCTCAGTACTATACACTTATCCATTGATCATCTCACTCAGGCTCTTAACCCTGTAACAAGGGTATTTAACTGACCTTTATGTCCTAACTAAGTTAGCATGTCCATCAAGTTGTATGTGTTTTATGTCAGTACAAAACTCAATAGGCCACCACTAATGGTGTATCTAATATAATCAATTATAAATACATGTGCATGAATGTTATAATTTCAGATGAAATAAAAATAAGTAATATAATGCACATAATTAATTAATTTCTAAATAATAAACCTAGTTGATCTCGCACCTTCTTTGGATAGGTCCAATAAATGAGATGGAATTTTCAAATATCTTATAACATATAATGTATATTTTTAGTATATATCTAAACTCTACTAATTTCATTATAACTGAAAAATAATTTTTCATATAAAACAATCTATCTAATAATAATATATATGGATATAAGATTTCCACATATCCTAACCTATTTAATCATATTGTTTCATACTATTATAACACATAGTTCTACCAATCTAATCAAAATATATATGGATAGTTGGTTAATTAATAACTTAACCCATCATATTATAATAAAATGATAAAAGGTGTGGTCCAAGTAGGATAAATACTCTAAGAGGGTTGGGGGTGAATTAGGGTATGATGGATAAAACTAACTACCCCTTCAATATGGTTTCATAAATAATCAAAACTCACTTCCTTATTATTATCACAACAATATATATATATATATATATATATAAGAATTAAGTGAATTAATGTGACACAAAAAATATTACTTTGCTCAACCTAACCGTGATAGTATAAGAATCATACCAAGGTGATGTGATGATGTACATGAATCCACTATATCATATTGTTATTACACTATTCAAATCATAATAATTATCCTTCCTGGTTTAAAACCCTTTACACTTGAGAATGAAATTTCATCTCAACAGAAGTTAATTACATACTCCCCAAAATATTTTCACTATTTTTATGTGTCAGCATGAAATTTTTTCACACCTATGTGAGTGTTCTATGAAGCACCATTTTAATTTTTTATATGATATTTAGTTTACCATGTTGTATTTTATTTATGTAAAATTCCATTGTGAACCATTCTTTCATTATATACTACTCTTCATCACAGTAACCTCACTATAAACTTTTCACTAAACATATACTATGTGAGGGACTATTAATCATATAGTTACTAGGTGGAATCACCTTCACAAATATCTCCTAAATAAAGATCAAAAATAGACTGCTTCTTCTTTATATCTCTTATATGTATAGAAGATGAGAGTTTTTACTTCATGGATATCTTACCAGGACCACCTATATGAACCAAATTCACTTCATATATCATGCATAAATCACTTGAAAGAGTCTCTCATCTATGTATACGTTTCTCATAAACTCTGATATCCAAAAATACTTAATGAAATTCACTCTAAGGATTCATCAAAAAAATCATTCAAATTTTTTGGTATTATCCATTATGCATCCTCCATGATAATGTTTTTTTCTATGAATGAGGTTATTAAGGGGTCCTTAAATAGTAAAATTATAACTATAAAAGCCTTTAATCATGTAATTACTATTCACCCCTTTATAAGAATTTAGTGATGAACACTCTCTTTCATAGTTCTCATACTTTCACCACATATTACCACACACTTCCTTTATGACAAACCTATGTAAGAGACATCCTTCTTTGAGAACACATCATGGCGTTTTATGTTATATTACTCCGTGAAGATTGTGTACCCAGTAATAAGTGTTGGGAAATATATCACACCTATCATATGGGTTTCAATATCTTATTCAATTTTCTAAATGGATACCATGTGAAAAACCTTATTCTATGACAAAATCATATTAAAAAATTAACACTCAAAATTTCTATAAACATTAGAAAACAACACCACATTCTAAAATAATTCTTCAACAACATACAATCTACAACATTTTTAAAAAACCATATAAATAAAACCCAACAACATCAAAACAATTTAATTATGGTTTTTCCCAACTATTTCCCACTTTGGGATTATTTATAATAATTCAAAACCACTTCGAAACGTCTATAGGAAAAAATTATTACACCTATTAAATTAACCACCTCAGGCCCTTGACAACTCAAGATAGTGATCAAATATTTTATCAACACATACTTTAATACCACGATATTCATGACCGAAATGATAAATAAGAGTATCAGTAAAATTCCATCTAAGAACCAATTTATTCTCGGTATCACTTGTAGAACATTTATCAATTCAAAATGTTCTTAAAATCCATTACCAATTAACGTTGGAAATTGATTCCAATTATTTGTTAATGTGTTATAGAAATAGAAACCTTCTTATAACAGACTCTAAAATTTTATTACACCACAAAACCAAAGAATCACATACATGATCTGTATTCATTCATCTAACAGATTTAGTATCATAATAGTTAACATGGATCCCTCTAATTCATATTGGAATAGTTATCCCAATATTAATAAATTTTAATTCTTTATGAAAAATAATTATAACATTTTAAAAAAAACACAAAGTTCACTCTTTTTTAGTAAACAATATCTAAAATAAAACAGATTAGTTCAAAAGAAAAAAATGATTCCTTGGGGAGTGACGGTATCAAATTTACCCTGCTTAAGTTTAGGGGTCCAACTATAAACTAATTAATTGTTAATTATATTAAAATTATTCTTTGGGAATGGTATTTTATTATGATGACTTAAATTTTATCTTCTATAAACATATAATCAAACCTCAGTAACCCATTCTTAACATTATACTAGATAAAATGATACTTGATTTCAAAGTGATTTTTCCTTAAATAATGAAATGGATTTTTAATATTTATGGAACTTGAATTATCAAAATTAACATTTATTGGAGACTTCATTTATAATTCTAGATGTTTAAGATTATAGTTTATCCACAATATTTTTTTACATGCATAAGTATTAGTGATATATCTAACTTCTAGAGTGTTCAGTGAAATGTATTCATATTTAATTCTTAAAGTATAAATTCATAATCTTCCATGACAAATTCCATCACCTGGTGTAGAATTTATTTTATCTACTAAATATTCCTATCTGGTATCTACATATTATATCAAATTCTATTTTGATTCCTCATGATAAAAAATTAGAAAACAATTGTGTGACTTATATGTCTCAGACTCATGGAAATATCCTAGTTGGCATGGACAACACAACTTTTTAGACATAATTTATGAATAGTAATTTCTTGTACATGAATAATGGAATAATGAAAAATAGAATTTATATATTACTTGAGTATATTAATCACTGGAATCAGAAGAGTATAATCATCACATGTAATTTACAATTTATTTATAATAAAATTCATAACGTCTTTTACTTGTAATTATTTAGACTTTGATGATCCAGTTGAGTCACTATAATCATAAATTTATTATGTTATAGGATCTAGGAGAATAATCCCTCTAACTATGTTTTACAGGTGCACCTCAACCTATGAACATCATCATATAATCATTGAGTGCTAGCATGGTTGATACTGATTTATTGTGTTATTCATGGTTGGTCATAGTATAATTCTCTTTGAGGGTGATTAATTATTCTATGTTCTCTTGATTGATTTAGAGATGTGGAGAAGAGTGGACAGTCTAGATCACTATAAATTTCTCTAGGTGTTGATAGGGATTCTCTGTATCCACATTTCACAAAAACTTTCCCTTTTGAAAGTGGTATAAATAGATATTCATTTTGGAATGTATAAGGTAATGGACATTCACAAAATCCTCTTTCCAATTCCTTATTTATTAGTTGAAACATATCTAATAATAATAATATTTTCATTTTCATTTTTAGTCACTTAACATTTAGATCACTAGAAAATAATTTATATCATTTCTTGTTAGAGCATTAACCTAGGTCGTCATATCTTCTTATAAATTTACCATACTATGAATAATAACAATTTATATATTAAATAAATATCACTTCATTATAGATCAATAAATAAAATTAAAATTATATTATTTAAACCTTTTCAGTAAATATTTGTTATTATTATTTAACACAATTATTATTTCAAATAACATTTTATTTGATCAAATAAGTCACCCAAAACAAAAAAAATATTAAAAAATAAATTATAGTATTTATTCTGACTTGTTAAATTCAATGATTAATTTTTCTAAAATAAAAAATACACATAGGGTGTCACCCATATGAGATTTTTTTTAGTAGTAGTAAGAAGAGACACCAAAAGTCTATTATTTTCATATAACAACATTATAAATAAACCGTTCTAAAATAAAATTATTTCACTAATGTACAAAAGAGTTTCAATTTTTGTTAATATGGATTGAAGTGCATAAGATTTTAATTTGTTGTCAATGATAAGTCAATATGTGAATGAAAGGTATTTATGAAGAAGTTGGTGAATCCTTATATAATTGTTGTTGATTAAAAACATTTAATTCTACACTTGATCAATTCTCCAATAGAATAAAACTCTGATGATTGATGAAGTGGTTCTACGTTACAAGACATGTATCAAGATGATACATTGTTATAACACTTGAATAAGTCTATTAAATAAAAAATTGCATGAGGAAAGAAGTGGAGATCCATCCATAGTACCTAAGTGGATGAAGTGTTGAAGATTAACCCATGGAATCTAAATGGATGAAAGTTAAGAAATTAGACAATTATTTGGGCTGATCCTCAAAGAAGAAGACATGTGTTTTAAAGAGAACACATCATTCATTACAACTTTGAAGTCCATCAATTATGCCTTAATACATGAGGAATGAAATAATGATCCATGAATCATCCATGATGGGATCAAAACAATATATTGAAGATCATTTGGAATTTATGATATAAAAAGAAAGGAATGGATGATGCTTGAAGTTGAAGAAGAAAAAAGGAAGCATGCATGGGCTTTGAATGAAGATGGATGGTTTGAAATTTTAAGGAGGAATTCATAATTGGTTTTTATACTAACTATTTAGTAGTTTACTTTAAAAAAAATTAGGGCCAATATTGAAGGCCAACTGAATCCCTCACCAAAAAAATATGTGGGACCTGAGGCTCTACCGCTGCCAAGGGGAAGGTCTCAAAGACAGCCCACAAGAGGCACATTTAGGCCGTGTATAATCTCGTAGGTTTCGCATGGTGGTGAACCCATGTAACGTATGTTCTAGGAGAACTCCAAGAGGAAGCATAGTGGGTACTAAGACCATGCCCACAGAACATGGTATGGGGCGGTACCGTAAAGTGAGAGGGGGGAATTCTGAGGTAGTGTTACTACGGATTGATATTTAAACCAAGAGGAACTCGTGGACTGTTTCGATGGTGTATGACATTTTAAAAACACGGATGTAATCAACGATGTTCATCTGATCCCACATCTGATATGAGCTGCAAACTCCATTCCACTTCCCACGTTATAGTCTTTTCCATTTGTGATCGATCAGAGTCGATCCAATGACTGATGAGAGACCCTGAGGTCATCTTCAGCCTCCAGCCATCACGACCTTACTGCACGCTGCCGATGAAGTCGAACCTTTGAGGTATCACTCCTGGACACCGTTGAGACTCAATATTAGAGCATGGTGATCATCCGGAAGGATATAACTCATGCATGCATTAAAAATTACATGCATGCATCGAGATAGATAATTAAAACGCTGCCAAATAAATGGAGTTGCGAGGCCACGTTAGGATACTCGAAGCATTCAGGAGATGATTTTCATGTGTTTTAAAATACATGCATGTGAGGATAATACACACCAAGAAAAAAGGAGACTGCATTTGAAAAATAAAAATAAAATAATCGAAATTTGTGGGATATCTGTTCGACGTTTGAAAATTTTCAAAGCTAAAGATATCATCTATTAAATGCATTGAATCCCCTGGAATCTCATGCTTATTTGAATGTCGTTTCTCTCTTATAAATATAGATCCCTTTACCTAAATTCATGTTGTTGAAAACATTGAGATACAACTCTCATTTCACCGAGAAATAGAGAACTACTTGAAGGAGTTCTATGCAGCCTTGCTACGCGAGGAGAGTTTTTGCACAGCCCTGCTATGTAAAGGAAAGCCGCACATCTCTTTTCTGAAGGAGTTCCATGCATCCCTTTCATAAATATAAGAACCATGAATCCCTTAGTTTATGAAATAACTCACACCCACTATGCGATGTTTCCACAAGAACATGATAGGTTCATTGAACCTTCATTGTGTCTTTGGGATGAGTAGATCATAGGTAAAACAATTGGTTCACTTTCACACTTGTTTTTATCTTTTGGGAAGGAAAAACCAAAAACCACTCTTGGTTCATGAAAGAAGGATCCAAACACCATTTTTGGTTGAGAAGAAAAGGACTGCGAACCATCCTGGTTCACAAAGGGATCCCACACACACCCTTTGCATGAGAACAAGAAAATTACAGTGTATATATACTCTTACCTAAGATAAGAAGAAGGGACTCGAGTCAGTATGTGTGTGAAAGGGAATCCAAGAATGAGTTACATGTATACATGTGCATGAGTTGAAGACATTTTCATTCAATTAAATCAAAATAAGCATGCGTTCATATGTGGAAAAGAAAGAAGATGTGAGCAACGTTCATATGTTAAAGCCCTCATAAAAGAGGTAGATTGTGTGTGTGAAAAGTTAATATCTTATATTCATCAATGATGTGCATACAATAGTGAAGAAGTAAAGTTCATTCACATACATACTTAAAGAACATGAATGAAATAAGTGATGGGTGTGTGAATAGTACCAAGAAGTGGTGAGTTTGAGTGAAATGTATTCATGCATGTCCATGAACACGTGAAGAATAAATCATGTACGCCAATTAAGAAAAAAGATTAGAAGTGATTTGCACCAAGAAGAGTTCATGCTTGCATGAATACCCATTTACACATAAATAATACTTGTGTGGCATGAATTACATATAATAAGTTTAAATATTTGAGATATCAAAAAAAAAGTATTGGATCTCATGAAATCAATCCATAAAGTGAATGAGTACAAAGATAAAATCCATACAGAGTTAAATAAGGACATCCATATGAGTTTACAGTGTTTAAGAATCCAAGAAGAAAGACAGTGATGATATTGAGAATGATCATTCGTGCATATTATATACTTGAAGAAGTTGTGTGCACCATTTGCACACATCTTAGTGAGGCCTGGTCTTCATCAGAAGAAGAAATAATTTCGTGAGAATTATTGAATAGAGAACTGGTCAAGAGAAGTGATCATAATTGTTGAGCTAGGCCAATAGACCTTACCAAAGGTTTTTGAAGATTACTTAAGAGATTCATATGCATGTTTTATTTATCAAGCCTATGTGGGATGACAATAAGTTCATCTATATTAAGTCAAATAAGAACTTAAAGATGTAAGATTCCCATGTGACTCGACAGTTAGAAGAACCCTGTGAGATTCAGGGAGGAGAAGAAGTCCTCAGTGGGACTCTGGTAACACTATAGTAAGTAGTATAAAGAATCTCCTATGGGACTCAAGAGATATATTGTTGGACTCTGTATGGACCATTGTAATTACTAACTGAATAGTAGTATAGAAGTTGGTTTGGGGTGAATAACCAACACCAAAAGGAGTAGGTATTTGAATTGAACCTTGTAAATCCTTGTGTTCAGCGTCTTGAAAATTATATCATCATTCATGGTCTGGCTAAAAGACATAATACGAGTGGATCAAGGATTTAACCATCCATAGAGGATTAATTGAAAAAAATTAATCTATAAAAATATTTAAAGGGATCACTAATTCACCCCTCCCCCTATCAGTGATTCACACACCCCTAAGAACTTTAATTGGTATCAAAGGGAAGGTCATCTATAAAAGATACAAGGGAGTATTTATAATGTATATATTTGAGGAGATGAATTAGAAACCTCAAATGGAGATTTTTGACAAGACATAGAAAAATAGAAAGAAGAAATATGCACGGTAGATGAAGAAGAATCTTACAACTATTGGAGAGACACCTTCTACTAAAGGTTATCAAGAAGGTGCAACATTTTATAATACTTATTATAATTCTAATGAAGCCTTCTCAAGCTGTGATAACGAAATATCAATTAGTTATCTTCAGACTGCACTCAAAGATCATCTAAAGAAAGTCCCTAGAGAAGTGTCAAGACACATTGCTGTAAGCATTAATTCCCTTCAAGATAAAAAATTACGACTGGAAGTAGAAGATAATTCGCTGGAAGATGCATTGGATAAAAGGGTTGGAATATCAAATACTCTCACAATACTAGTGAAGGCAATGGAATAAACAATTTCTCTTTATAATAAAAGGCATACTAATGTTACTAAATAATTGCAGAGAAGTATTTGTGAGAAACAATTCTTTGAGATTGTATTTGTAGAATTCTTCCATGAATTTTAAAATATGCACAATGTTTCTATTGTTGTCAATGATGCTCAATTATAAGAAAAATCCAACAATATAAAAAGATTAACATCTCTTTCCAACATTTAATAAATGTGCATGAAGAAAAAATAAAATGTTGATGGAGAATTGGGAAAGTATTCTAATATTAGTTGAGGATGAGATGAGCTCTCACAACATGAAATGTTTAGAATTAGGGGTGAGATTGAAAAATAAGCAGTCACTGCAAGCTGAAACATCCAAAAAATATGAAATAAGAGATGTTTCCACTAAAGTTTGTATTAAGGGATATGATTCCAAAAGGAACAACAGATCAACCTATACTCCCATGGAAACATCTTCCAAGAAGAAGGTATCCCATAAACCAGTTATTTATGTTTCTACTAATGCAGTTTCATCTGTAAGAAAAGGTTCAAAACCTAAATTTGGGAAGATGTGGATTGATAAAAATTATGATACATCCATAAAAACTTCAATCATGGATATTGGAATTATTAAGAAGATAAACTCCAAAAGGATTCCTCCGAAGAATGAAAGTCACATAAAAAAATCAATAAATCTAGTCAGACTATTACAACAAGTAAAAGAAGGATATTTTTTTTGGCTATTGTAGGTGTTGTTTGATATTTGGGTATAAGGAAAATTATTTATATAATAATATGTTAGCATATGAAAATTATCGAAGGCCTACATTAATGGAAAGTAGATGTGATGAAATGACGTATCCTACAAAGCAGAGGAGGAAAACACAGATGAAGAAGAATCATTCTATCAAGAATAGAGATGAATATCTTGATGTCTTTAGTGATAATTTAAATAGAAGTGGTCACAGTTATGATGAGTTCTTGTTTAGTTCTACTATGCCTCATGAATATGTTGATAAGAAGCACATACCACAACAAAGGTAGTAGAAAGAAAAGAGACATGAAAATATCCTACTAGGAATATATAAAACAATGATGTCCAAGAAAAAGTGGAAGAAATTAATCCCAAGAATAAGTTTAATCCGTATTCCAAGAATGTCATCTCAACTAAGAAAATATGATTTTATTGTTGAAGAAAAAGACATACCATGAATCACTACAAACAAGCCATGGAAATGAATGGAATCAATGAAATAAACATAAGAATCAATATAGAAGAAGAAGGGATTGACTGAATACATTCCTAAAGATAAAAAGTTTTCCAAGATAGGTAACTTGAAGAAATTGCAGAATCCATGTGGAAGCTCCAATTTAAAAAATGAAATAAAAGAGTGTTTAGATATATGGCCTAATCAATTGAAAATTTCTAGAGAACTACAATGATCTGAAGATCAAGATCTAGCTAAAGCACCCAAAAAGGGGAAATAAGTCATTACACATGAAGGAAAATCCAAATTTCATGATAGTTTGTCAGCACATGATAACCCAAATGTCTAAAAACTATGGTGTGGAAGGTGTAAGAAGGCTGTAAATCATGAAAAAAAGCGTTTAACTATTTTACCAGCCCAAATGGATAAAATTGAACAACAAGAACCAATAAAATATACTTCACTGCTGATAGAAGTAAAGAAAAAAAATCCACACATGTTGAAGGTTAATAGAAGTAACGGGTCCATGCTGACAAAGAAAGATCAATATTTTAGTTGGAGAGGAAACACCAGCAATAAGAGTACCAGACACTTTAGAGCTTCATGGAAAGGGGTTCTTTGGTTGAGAGAAAATTCTCAGCCCCAATGCATCAATTAAAGAAGATCACAAGTGTTCCATATTATACTATTATATTAGTATTATATATATTGGCTTGTATTTTAGGGAATTAAAGGTGATGGTCATACTCAAGATGATAATTGGATGAGAAAATTGGAGAACAACATGTTGGACTAATTATTCATGATTTGATAATTACTTGATGTGATCCACAGAGGTTGATTATCAACATGCATATCTTCAAGATTGTTTGATGATATTCTCCACTATGGAAATTCAAAGGGATTGCACCCCTTGAGGCAGATCAAAAATGAAGGATATGATATCAAGGATTATGTTAAGGTAAACCATTTAAATTTATATCATATTAAGAATATGAAACTGAGGTATTTTAATCACACTTCCACCCCTTATTCTTAATTGATTTTATCATGTTAGTTAAGGGATATTTGTTGATTGATGACAATATGGGATAACAGGTGGAGCTTCATATTTCACTTGAACTTTTTAATATGATTGGTGAAGTACGTGCAGGATATAACATTTCATTGATAAATCAGATTACCTCTAATCCCTTGGTCATTAATTGAACCATTCTGAGCATGATATCACATGTATTGATGTTTATGGACAACACTGAAAACCTCGGTCATTTTTCTCTTGTTTTATACATTGGGTTATCCCAAGTGGACTTAGAGTTGATTAAATAAAGGATCTTTTTTAAGTGAACCATGTGACAACATCCCACTCTTAGAAAAATTCCAAAAGATATCATTCAAATGGAGAAGGGAATGTTTTTGAAGAGACCCCACTAACACCATTAAAATTTGTTTCCAATAAGGGGGAAAAATGTTTGGCACACATATCGACCTTCCAAAGTGTGCGACAGTGATATTGAAAACAAAATACAAAGGGGGAGATTGAAGTGCATATGAGTTGCATTTTTTTAATATGGATTGATGTGTATAATAGTTGAATTTTTTGTCAACGAGAATTAAATATGTGAATAAAAGGAATTGATGAAGAAGTTGGCGAAGTCTTGGAGAAGGCTTAGAGAGTTGTTGTTGATTCAAACCATTGAATACTACACTTGATCAATTCTCCTAGAGCATAAAAAATGATGATTGATGAATTGTTTCTATGTTCCAAGACTTGTATCAAGATGATACATTATTACAACACCTTAATAATTCCATGAAATAATCAATTTCATGAGGAAAGAAGAGTAGATCCATCTATATTCACTAAGTGGATGAATTTCTAAAGATTCATCAGTTGAATCTAAATGGATTATGTTTAAGAAATTAGAAATTTTTTTGTGCTGATCCTCAATGAAGAAGACAACTGTTTTAAAGAGAAAACATCACTCATTGCAACAATGAATGCCATTCATTATGCCTGAATGCCTGAGGAATTAACAAATGATCAGTGCATCATCCATGATTGGATCAAAACAACATATTGAAGATCATTTGTAATATATGATATAAAAAATGAATGGATTATTCTTGAAGTTGAAGAAGAAGAAAGGAAGCATGCATGGGATTTAAATGAAGAAGAATTGTTTGGAATTTTAAGAAGGAATTCATACATGGTTTTTATACTAACTACTTAGTAGTTTCTTTTACAAACAAATTACGGATAATATTTAAGGCTAGTTGAAGACCTCACCTAAGGAATATGTGGGACCCAAGGGTCTTCCGTTGTCACGACCCGTCCTTGGGGCCCGTGTCGTGACTACCACAAGCCCTCATTACATAGGCCAGGGACTGGCGACTAGAACCGAAGGCATAAATCCCGATAAAAAGGGAAGGCATTTCCTTTATAAAGTAAACAAACACCACAGAGTATGCAATCTGAGTAAACACTAATTAAACCGAGTAAAAAAGTAAGTACTGGAAAGTAAATGGGCTAGAATACAAACCCAACTATAAGTATTGTACAACTGAAATGAAAGTACAACAATTGAAAATTAATGCAGCGAGTCCGAGCCATCCTCTAGAAATCCCTCCTGAAGGGTGGGTACAAATAGACTCCTCTGCTCCTCGGCTCCGGCCGTCCGCTCCGAGTATGTCCCGTCCAGTGATCCACCACTAGGTATCGTCCAGCTCCACCAGCTCCCACCTCGATCAGCATTCTCTGTCGTCTGCATCCAACACAACATAGTGCGGGGCATAGCCCGTGTAGGGATGAGTATACGCTACTCAGTAGGGGCCCCGAGACCCCCGAAGGTCTCCTAGAATCAACGAAGGATAAACCACAAAGGAAATATACAATCACGAAGTAACAACCAACTCTACATAGGTATATGCCCATATATATACCTAATTCATCACTTCCAGCTCGGCTCCAGCACACGATCCCGAATTACAACCCAGTCCGCACATGAAAAACATAACCCATTCCACATAGGAATTCACAACCCAATGCACATAGGAAAGTACAAAAATAGTATCGATGATATTTATTGTAAGTTAAGACTCATCTCACATAGGTATACTCTTCGTAAGCCAATAGAGATGATCAGATGTATCCATTGATTCATCTAAGTTGTCAGAACCACATAGGATACAAGACAAGCTAAGCTGTCGGACCCACAAAGGATACAAGACAAGCTACTCTGCCGGACCCACATAGGATACAAGAACAATAGTCAAGTACTGTCGGACCCACATAGGATACAAGAACATTAGTCATCTTTGTTGAACCCATGGAGGATTCCAGTATGGTCGTCCTCACTGCCGAACCCACGGAGGATCCCAGTAATGTCATCATCGTCGTCTCAGTCGCAACCAGCTCTAGGGTTCCCTCACACAACATGCTCGATTCCGGGATGGTCTACTCCATGAGCCAAGGGGTTAGATACATCAACTAACACGAAATCAAGAGTTGATGTATCCCAAAGTTCAGTCTCATCAAAAGGAACTCAATGCGACAGACGACGCATCAATCGGACGCCCGATCTGAGAGTTATTGACTTTTTCATCCAAGGGGCCCAGTTGGTTTTTAAGCTAAAACCAACCCGACCATACTCCAGATACGTCCAAACCTCAATAGGAGTAAGCCAAAAGAACCGTCTCACAAAGAGGAATCCACAATAGTCGACAACACATCGATCAGATGTCCAAAACTCAAGTTATAAGCGTTTCCGCTCCGAGGGCCCGGTTTGTTTCATGTTCGAACAAACCCGGCTATACCCAAAGTTCTCAGAAACCATGATTGTAATATACCGAAACGTCCATATGGATCCAGGGATCGCTAAAAACCGATGGTACTTCAGTCGGAGGTTCGTAGCCCATGTTATGGGTGTTTAAACGGATATGTCTAGAAATAGGGGGTTTGGGCCCGGTCCGACCTGACCCAAAACCCACTGTGTCGGCCCGAACCAGGTTGACTCGACTCGGGTCCGGGTCCGGCCCGGTTGGGCGCGGCTCAACCAGGTTGGCACGGCCTGGCCCAGATTGCACGGCCCGTCCCAGCCGGCATGGCCCGGCCCAGCGTGGGGGTCCGGCCTAGCGCAGGCGGCCCGACCCAGTGCGGGCGGTCGGGCCTGGCACGGGCGGTACATCCCGACGTAGCTGATTCGGCCCGGTGCGGGCGCATCGTGCACTGAGCAGACGTGGAAGGGGGGAGGGCACTTCCCCCCTTGTTTTGAAACGGCATCCCCCACATGGAGGGGCCCGCCCTTTTCCATCCGTCGGGGGTTACAAACCCCGAACTTCCCGAATCGGGCCGGTCGTAATGGCCTGCCGGTTATGCCACATGAGACCTGCAGGTCCCACATAAAATTCATTTAGTGTGCAAACAAGGACCACCAACAACCATGATAATTAGTGGGGTGTTTAGCACGTACATTTGGAATTATAACCATCAATACCAAATAGTAATAACATGAGAACAAGAGGAAACCAATGAGTAAGAGGAGAAAGCTCACCACGAAGGTGTCGTTAAGAACATGGCAGAGGTGCGTTTGTGGCCAAGGAGAGGTGCACAACAGAGGAGATTTCCAACTAAAAATAAAACATAAAATAGGGGAATGTCATTAGAATAAAATAATCTAAAACTGAGTTCACCATTTACCAAATCCCACAAACCCCAAGAACCCACTAAAACCGAAATCCACCCACACAACGGTTAAAAACACCTTAAGATAAAAGAAATTATACAACCCACCTTCGATAGATTGAATTCAACATTATTTTTAAAATATAAAAGATGAACATACAATGGGTTAGCCATGAACACTAGGTCCTTCTTACTAGGTATAATCCCCAAGTTTATTCTAGATAGAATATCCCAAATGAGTAAGCCCTGATCAATCCTCTGTTATCACACCTTTCACGACACATACATCCTAATCGCATGACTTTAAACTTCATGGTACAATCTTTTCAACACAACATGTGGTATCTAGTGAGTAGGATCATATCCCTATTCAAAATCAATGATTCTACCCATACATCTTGACAATAATTAGGGGGAAGTGAAATATTTCCAATGGGACACCCCTGGTACTCTTTTCTAATATTAACATCACACCATGCCAAAACTCACCACACGATCACCAGTTACCCAACATTATTCCAAAACCAAAGGAATATACCCATGCTTCATTACCCTAAACCCATCCATCTAGGTTTAATAGTGATTGTCACATTAAAAACATGCTCTAAATCAATAGGGTTAGAAATACAAATGATAATGTCCCTCAACCCTGTCATAACACCAAAACTCAAGAATAGAGACTACTTCCCTTATACAAATCCAGGACATGACCATTCCTTCGCTATCAAATTGATAACGCCTAATTTTCATAAATACCTCATGTCAATGTATTTACCCTATATTTATGTATATAAGGTATTCATAACACCAAGATAACCCCACTCATTAGTCTCCCCTAACCACCAAAACTCACTAACTCTCTACCATCCTCAGTCACATGCTAACGACCACATGGATCTCACACAAACCCCTTACATCAATTCTTAAACAATCATTATCCCATGGGTGCCACTCCTATACCCCCCTAAAAACACACATCATCTAGTTAACCAAACCAACCACTTAATATAGGTTCTCACACACCCGATTTCTAAAACAACCTACAATACAAGGGTCTCACCACCTGGGCTCTCACTCTTTCCCTAACTACCCATAAATAGGTTCAACTCACTTATAAAAAACTATAGGTCAACATAATAATCCATGGATCATCATTTATCATTTATATTAACCCAAGATAATGAAAAATACTCCTACACTGACTAGAAGCACCGGAGGGAGTTGCGGTCACGGCAACAGAGGCAGCGGTGGTCGCGGCATCAGAGGAAATGGCGGTCGCATCAGAGGAGAAAAACCCAACGACGCGGAGGCAGCGGCGAAGGAGAAAAACCCAATAGTGGTGTTGGAGGAGGAGGAGGAATATGAGGAAAAGGATGAGAAGGAGGTGGACGATGAGGTTTCAGAAGAGGAGGAGAATGAGGAGGAGAAGTCGCGGTGGAAGACAGTCCTGGTTTAACTTCCACGAAATCTTTAACACGTCCGAGAGAGCAGGGCATGTCAGGGTTGTTAAATAGAAACCACTGGAACCTTTATCAGCGCTCGTTGAAAGCGCTGATAAAGATATGTTTTTTCAGCACTTTTATTTTAGCGTTGATAAATACTACAATTTTATATAAATTTAGAATAAATTTTTTTATCATCACTAAAATAAGTGCTGATAAATGTACAATTTTATCAGCACTAAAAAAGGAGATGATAAAGGGTATACCTTTATCAGCGCTTATTTTAGTGCTGGTAAAGGTTAAATTTATCATAGCTTTTAGCTAGCGTTGATAAAGGCATACCCCTATATCAGTGCTTTCTGTTTAGCACTGATAAAGTTCAGTGCTTCCCTTGCCCAGTTCTATGGTAGTGAAATTTCATCCATGTATGTTGGAAAATATGTAGATATAGCTGTGGAATAGATACACCTAGGGGTAATCACCTTAATAAAGGTTGGTTGAGTATCAACTTGATCTTCATGCGGCAGATGATGAGTGGTTCTTGGTCTATTCACCCAGCTAGACACTCTCAGTGGGACAGGATTTGGTTAATCACATTCTCCAAATAAACCATTTTAAAGGATTTGAGCACATATTTATGGTGTAATTTATTACCTAATAGAAATAGGAACATTGAAAATCTAGTTTAAATTAAAGGATTTATATATTATAGTTGAAATAAAATCATTATTGATTGAAATGAAGGTTTTATTGGATATGAAATCTTAGGATTGAGTTTTAGTATTCATATGATCATTAACTATACTTTTTTTAGATATTATCATAACCATTTTGGTGTTAGTATTTAGGTTGGAATAAGATCATGAAAATGAATCTCTACCATCCATGAAAGTGTATTAGTTATAAATTGATGAGATAAAGGTAAATATCAATGCATGACTATTAAATGGAAAATGATTAGTATCCTAATATCGATGATTATGAAGTTGATATCTTTGTAGAATATATAAATTGAGTTTCATATAGATCCTCTAGATTATTCCTTTAGTAAAAAATAATATTATTATTTTGGGTGTAATTTATTTAAGAGGGGGAGAAGATATTTTAGAATTTTTTTCGATAAATTTATATTTATTCAGTAGCATACTCAACAAATAATTCAAAAGTAGTATGATCCACTACATATTATATTAATAATATTAATAAAATTTTATAGTAATAAATAAAATAGTAAATAAATATATTATAATCAATTATAGATTCATAAAAATATTATTAATAACACTTAACACTTTAAAAAGAAAATTTTCAATAAAAGAAGTTATTCTTTATATATTCAATTTTCATTTGAAAGATAAATTTATAAATTTTATGATTTAAGTTTTAAAAAATGATATTTATTTTAAAAATCATCATGTAAAATTAAACTATGGAGAATTTTTTATATTTTTCAAAAAATTAATTATTTTAAAGTGAGTAATGAAAAAAATACTCATTTAGATCTATTACATTAAAATAACATAATAATGACTAAAAATTCTGTGAAAAAAATTATATAAATAAATAAATTTATATATAAATTTATATTTTAAAATAAATTATTTCAAAAATACTATTTCGAATTTATAAAACCCAAGAATATATTTTTGGAAACATAGGTAATATTTTTCTCTGAAAATGGGTTTCAATTTTGTCATACTAAAAAATAGATTTCCTCACTAGTATAAGTTAATATTAAAAAATGAATATAATATTTTCCATAAAAATATTAATATAATAGAATAATTTAAATTTCATTTTTAGTCATAAAAAATTATTGATAATTTTATAGTTAATTACCAAAATACTGGTTAAACAGTTATTTTAAAAGAACTATTTTATTAACATTTTCTATTTCCTACTGATTCAATCAAATTTATCTCTAAGAAAAATTAACATGAAATAATTTTGATACTATATATAAATATATTTTTACTCATTAAATTGGTATCAAATTATAAATAAGAATAAGAACATATAATGTAAAGTATAAAATTTTTCTATAAATCATTTTTTCAATATATTAATTATCTTAATTTTAATATAATGTTTTCATATTGTTTATAAATTTAATTATAATATTTAAATATTAAATTTAGGTTCATAAAAACAAAAAATAAATTATGTGAGGTTTACAAATGGTTTTAATAAAATATTAATTACTTCCTTAAAAACTAATTACCAAGGTAAAAATAAAATTGTAAAAATATAAAATGTTTTAGTAAATGTATTGAATAATGTTTAAAATATATTTAAAAATTAACATTGGAGGATTCATGGGCTATATATCACAATATAATTAATTATTCACCACTTTGGATACATGGGATATTTAATATTATCATTCCATCATTGAAAAAGTAATGGCTATTTAGAAAAATGTCCTTTTTGTTACTTATAAAAGGGGATAACTTCCACCACATTTATATACACATTAAAAATATATAGATCAACTAAAAAAATCCATAGTACCTCATAAAACATTTATCAACGACTTATAATCCTTGGACACACCAAAATACTAATCTAAGGAGCCTTACTGTGTAACCTAAGGGAGAACATCTAATGTTCTATACTAATATCTCTTAAATAATTTATTCTTATAAAAATAAATATATTATATCCATTTAATTGTTATAAAATAATTAAAATAAATATATTAAAAATTTATTATACTAATATAATTTCACTTCTCTACCTTCCTCTAAAACCATTCAAAAATTTAATAAATCGTCATGCCTATATACAGACTACAATCTCCATGAATAGAATGTTCTACTTTTACATTACCACTTTACATTGAATGAATTAAAAATACTTTCATATAATAAAATTATATTTAGGAAACTATTATTATTTTTAAATATGAAATTATAAATTTTATTATTGATATTAAATATTAATTGTCATAGTAAATGTAACAGCCTTAAATGAAAGAATCAATGCACCTTTCTTTATTTGAGTCCATATTTGAAAACCATATGAAAAGGATGAAATTTTATTATAATGGAATGATAAAATAAATTCACCTATGAAATTAGGATGATTATGGAACTATTTTACACTGCATTTGACCATCATCAATATTTTGCGGAAGTTTTAGAGAAATCTATAGAACTACATCAAGTAACAACAATAATAAAAATCAATTTAATAAATAGATAATATATAATAAAAATAAAATTTATAAAATAAATAATTATGTATAATTTTATTAATATGTTATTTAATAAACATAATATTTTTTTTATGTTAGATAACTATATAAAAATAATAATTACCTTTGGTAAGGGTTAATTTTATATGTTTTGAATTCGACCATACATGTTTAATATTTCACACCATAATATCTCTTATATGATATATTCAAAGCTCTATTTCCTTACATTATAATAATTATCTTTAATTTCTTGTTATTTTAATGGCTATATTTTGGAATCCCACTTATTCTCTTTTGGTTCTTATTTTACAATTACCCTTAGAGGCCTCTTGTCTCAATTTTAATTTCATGAGAAGTATTTCATATTTTGTGTCCTGATATATTTAATACAATGTTATTACTTCTTAGTAAATATCATTTTCCATATTCACATAATTTATATGTTTTTAAGAGCCATGTATTCTTTTCATTAAATTTCTATATATTCAAAGGATATTAAGGTTGTAAGGGGTTTTTGGGAATCAAAATTCCACTTCTTTAAATTATGATTATACTCCTAGAATTATTTCATATAAATTGGAAAAATTATACTCTTTGATTTTAAAAAATGTGTTATTTTATATTATTTTATAGAGATATACATTTCTACCACATAAATCACTTTTAAAATGTCTCTTACATCAAGAATTGCTATATTAATAACGGATATAGTTAATTTAATCTTCCTTTAGTTGAGTAAAAATATTATTCGTTGAACTTCATTCTTCTATGATCAGTAAAAATATATATTTTGTATTTAATAATATATTTATTCCTTTCTACCTAGGAAAAAAATTAACTCAATGATAATTTATAAATTAATTTCATTCTCACTAATGTTCAATATTTTTAAGAAAAAATATCATATTCTTTTAATGATATTTTTTCATAAATTTCTAGGTTAATTATTCCGAAAAATATATGTCCTTAATTTTTTTGATATATTAATATATATTTACTCAGTTATCCTTAATATTTTAAATTATATATTTTCAGAGGAAAATTTTAATACCTTTTTTATGATATGGGTTTTCAACAAATGTATATCAAAATATTTAAAATATTTCCCTCATTTAAAAATTAAAAATTCTATATTCCACTACATATTCTCTATATAAATACATTATATATTTTCAATCAACAATTGATTAATATTTTTTAAAAGAAAAGTTTTTAAAATGGTTCCACATGACCTTACTGAAACATTTATGTATTTTTCAGTCCTCCTTTATTGAAGATTATTTATGAAAAATTAAATGTTTTCATAAAAAATTCACTACACCTTTTTAAAACCATTATGAATATATTAGGGATTCATTCTTATATTCTTTTCAAAAGATTATTTTTAAAAATTACTTAATTTAATTACTCAAAATTGAACCTTCCAAAAATGCATTCCAATGTTACCCATATCGTTATCACATACTCCAAAGTTAAATTCTTTATCTAAAAAAACATTTCAATTTAAATAAAAATTTTATATTTGTATATAAACGCATTATTTCTTTGGAAGTTATTTTTTATGAAACACCCTATAAATATACTTATGAAATACTCTTATGAGGTGATCAACTTTTAGTTATCAGTTTTTATATTACTGTCTTAAATCTTGTGAATTCATTCAGAAATAATGTGAAACATATTTTTCTTTACATGGGTTATTTATGATATAATAAATTATTAATTTAATATGGAATGAATATGTACAGATATTTACCATTAGGGTCCAATTTCTCCCTCCAATAAATTGGTTGAATTTTATATATCATTAAATAACAATTCTATGAATGGACATGATCATGTTGTAATTTGTTCACATGATTGTGTGTGGACATCATTACATATTGTTTTTTCAAATCATGGTTTATAGAACTTATAAAATTAATATATATTCAGGTGATGGTGAATGGACATGTTCACATATATATTTTTTCACATGATTATAGATGTACATGATCAGATATAACTTTGATCACATGATTGTGCATCAGCACGACCTCATATAGCTTCATTCACATGATTTTGTGTGAAAATGATCAGGTTTTTCATTATTAACAAGATGGTGTATACATATTAATTCTCTTAACGTTGTTCACAATATTATGATTTCATATTCCTATTGATATTCTATATTTTTAGGTGATACTATTATAATTATGTTGTGTGTATCATGTTATTATCTCACTTACATATTGAATACCACAAATTTATTGAAGTAATATTTGTGTTTTAATTGTTATCAATGTTTCTGTTTGATGAAAATTCATATTTTTAGTGATTGATGGATTTATTTCTTCCACTGAATTATTATCTAGAATTATTCATAAGTTTTAATGGATAATTTATTTAAAGTGTTACTTTTAATAAATTAAAATTTTAAATGTGATTATTGTAGAGATGATATGTAGTTCCAAAGACATGTTTCATTTTTTATTTAATATGACATCATTTTTACAACATTGAAGGAAATAGAAATTATTAATTTTTTATTACATTGCAAATAAGAGGAGATTTTAGATTTGGTTTTAATTATCTTCGATTTTATATACTTTAATATTTTCTCAGAGTTGGGAATTGACCAAAAATTAGGCAAACAACATAGGATAGACATAAGGGACATGTGACAACTAATTATATAAGAATGTTCATACTTGATCATCCAGTGTTATGTAAGTAGACACATATATAGAACACAACATGACTGGTGAATGGGGAGTAGGAGTGATCCACTATGTGAGGCGGTTTGGTTGTGGATAGTGTAACTCCCAGATATTTTATAGTCATTTTTTTGAATGAATTAATTTAATTGATGTCTTACATTTCACAAAGTAAAATATTCTTTTCACATGGAATTGACACACCTGCGCTACAAGTAGCTCTGACATGGAATACACAACACGCAAAATTCAGTTTCTAAGAAACATCATTTTATTGTTATAATAAATACGATATTTATAACCTAGTCCATAAAAAAGTAATTTAAATAGTAATGACTAATTTTCAAATATTTTTTATAATATTTATTTATAAATAGAACATATTGATAATGAAAAATATAATTTTTGGTAATATCTTTATATGTTTTAAAATATTATTTTATCAAATAAACTAATTTTAATGTCCTTATGTGAGAACATAAAATGAATTTTTGACACTTTTAAAATAAATTCCACAAAATAAACTTCATTTTTTAATTTATAATGTCTAAATTATCTTAGGTTTAATTTTTGGGATTTTCCTGAGAAACTTCATTTTATAATGAATTGTAAAAAATATGAAATTTTAATTCAAAACATCTTTTAAATATTATTTATTTATATAGTTAAATTTTATTTTAGTTTGGACTTAAAATTTACATATATGAAATTTTCATCCATTATTCCAATTTTGGTAACTAGATCTAGTTTCATATTGAAATTGTATATAAATGCTTAGAATACTTTTGATCATTTTAATTTTAAAACCCACAGTGTTGTCCTGTCTACAGGATTGATTTTAAATTAATTTATTCCACTTTTGTGTTTAAAATTTATAAATATAGATTTAATAATTTATATAATCATGATATATAATTTTCAATAATGTCAAATTATTTTTTGACAAAACATATGAAATAATGCAGTGAAAATTAATTACAGTTATTAAGGTAACATTAAGCTTAACGAGAGATAAATTTTAACAATAAAGGCCTAAATGATATAGATGCTTGTACAATGCCAATTTTATAAAAACTTTTCTTCTCATAAAACATCCATTATTTATTTTTTTTGTTTTTTATGACTTCTTTTCGGAACAACCATTGGTACACCTAACTTGTCATAAAAAATTCCATGTTTGTACCATCCCTTCCCTATAAAAGGCCACTAACTCTACCCATTCATAAAACCACTAAAACCTCATAGGTTCATAAAAAATCTACACAATATAATTTCCAACTTCCCTAAATTCCTCCTTGAAGCCTCCTTTTGGTCAGAAATCCTTCTAAAGAATCCATTTGGTTAAAACGAAACGGAGTTATCTGGTTAAGAGGTAACACCCTCCCTAAATATCCGTTATTTTATTTCATCCTCCACTATTTAAATTCTCTTTATTCCATGATTATTTAACAACATCAATATAAATAAAAATAATGATATATTTTTATTCTGTGGTTTTGAACTACACTTACACATACTTCCATCGGATGTGCAATGAATATAACTTTTATGAGTATGACAAACTACCGTGTCACAAAATGATGATTGTTCATATTTATTTACCACCTCTCATGGAGGGAATTATAGTGTAAGCTATTTTTATATATGATATATATGATATATATTTTGTCCTTAAGATTCTGTAATTAGTTTACAACATATATACATATACATTTCATTTTTTGTAAATACGATAATTTCTTTAGAGGAAGTGTGGACTACCGCCCCCTCAAGGAAATATGAATCTTTCACACACTACATGAAATGTATTAATGCTGGTTTTAGTGAAATTATATGGTATATTTAATATAATAATTATATCAAAATAATTCTATATATATGTATATATACATATATTTCATTGACTTTCTTTGTTTTAATACGATATTTAAACAAAAACACTATTCATGTGTACGTATGGACTACTCTCTCCATGAAGAATGTATTCCATTTCTTACATATATATTATATGGATTGTTATAATTCAAATATAATAAATATTCATGATATTTATATCATCTTTTACACTCTTGAAATCAATATATAAGTAAATGGACCAAAGATATAACAAATTAAGATGCATGCAAAAAACAAAGCGAATATTACCTAAAGTGAAACCTTAAAATAGGATTCCTTACTAGTGGGTAATACAAAGTAATAATAAAATCATATATGGTATTTAATATAATAATGAGGTTCGTTATAGTAAACTCATATTTATTATACAAGATGGTTGAACGAGTAAAATGATATTTAAGACACAATATAATGGGATTTCTAGTCTCAATTTTGAATCTATGAGATTTACACATTATTAACTATTCATTTATATTTTTACGGTCATTATACTACACATAAATATATTAAATGATTTTTATCCTTAATTTAATGGGAATATAAATGTCTATATAATGATCTATCTTTCATGGGATTTATGTTTCAAGAGTTACCAAACCTGAAAGGTAGTTTTGTCTCAATGTGCCTTCTTCGAGACACATGCTATGAACTTCAAGAACTATGTTTTCAAAAATGTTTTCACAAATGATAATTCAAGATCACTTTCAAGGAAAAATGGATTTGAAAATTTTTTAATGGTTTTCTTGATCCCTTTATATATTTTTGAATTATTTTTAGGGAAATGTTTTCCAAAATGTATTCAAGCATCTTTAATAAGTATTCAACGAAAATGGTTTCCAAGATATTTTCAAGCTCTATTTAAATTTTTTTGATGAAAAAATCTTCACGTTTTTTTTCAGATTTTTATTTTCAAGTTTTCAAGTTTATTTCCAAGAAAATTTCTTTCAAATGGTTTTATGTTTTAAAAAATACTTTTCAAATAATAAAGTATATTTTCCTCAATAATTTTTTTAAAA
Source organism: Viscum album (assembly GCA_963277665.1). Taxonomy (NCBI): domain Eukaryota; kingdom Viridiplantae; phylum Streptophyta; class Magnoliopsida; order Santalales; family Viscaceae; genus Viscum; species Viscum album. Next base: position 2,052,191,279 of record OY728150.1, on the reverse strand, counting down.
TGATATTTCAAAATTATTTTCCATCTTCAATGAAATCTGTCGATATTACTCATTCCATCCTATGAAATGATTCAATGGTTCCATTCGTATTCTTTCTCTGAATGGATTTTGTTTTTTATATGATGTTTATGAATCATGTTCCACTTCCATAGGTTTTATGATTTTTAAACCAACATCCTTTCATGAATTAGGCATTGATGAAATGATTAAGAAACCTATATTTTTTCATAGTTTAAGATACAATTCCATGTTTATGAAATCTATTTCATTTCATTGGTATATAATAGGATTTTAATAAATCTAGTACTTATTTTGAGTCATGATATGATGAATGTTGTATTATCATGTGGGACATGTATAAATTACTTTATTATGATATAGGTAAGACCTATATAGCCCTCCAATACATTGGGTAAATATTTATATCTCATGAGATAATGATTTAAATCAATTCATGTGGATGTATCCATGATGGGAATATGGGGATACTCAATCTATTATAAGGAGAGGACTTTGACTAGGGATGATGGTGTGTCATGCCCAGTAGGTGCAGTCCTGATGAAGTTGAAGGATGGGAAACCTGATCCACTATAAGAAGATGGTGAAACTCAATACCTTACAAGGAAAGGACTGTGACTAGGGATGATGTTGTGTCCCACCTATTAGGATTGGGTTTCATTAATTTCCTTAATACGTTATAGCAATATGTCAGGATTTTAGGGAATGATATCACATGTTTATATATTACACAATTCCATGTATTATTCCTGTAATATTATTTCATGGATTATGTCATTTATTTCCTTATGATTAATTTATTATGAACTAAAAAGATTTATGCCATGATTCATGTTTATAATTTTATGATATCCAGGGTACGATATTCTAATGTTGTGATCATGTTCTCATAACCCTATGATAATGTTTATGTTTACATGTCTCTATTTTTTACACTTAATGAGAATATTCTTGTAACACCCGAGATTTTTATGAGTAATATTTTGTTTTTATATCATCAATGGAATCTTTCACTACACACATGCTTGGCTTACTTTACATGCAATCACGACCTTCCTCGATAGCTTGCGTCGTACGCAATACCGAGTTTCACTAAACAACGATATGCTATTAAAATATTATTAGAACTAGCCGTTATGAATAGTAATAACCACTTTTTGAAATTTTATAAATTTTAATTTTCAAAATGGACTTCATTTTTGGATTCGGAATATTGAAATTAGCCTAGGGTAAAATTTTGGTATTTTTCTGAAAACTTTCAATTTTTGATGAATAGTGAAACCACTAAGTGGTAGGTTAAAAACTGAATTGTTCATAAAACATAATTTTACCGCTTCTGTGAATGGAATTTCAAAAATCCGACAGACACGGTTGATATCAGTAAGTAAAATGCGGTTCAATGAGATAAAAATAATTTTTTGGTGAATAGTAACTTTTTACTATTTTTACCGCGGTTAATAGTAAATAGGGTAACTAAGGGTAAATATGATATTAATATTACCCTAACACATGTCCTAATTCTATTGGACAAGTGTAATTCGACCAAAAACAAACTTAGGAATAAAATATGACCATTTAGGCCCACTTGGATTAGATTAGGACATTTATTATTAATTTATTTAAAGAAGGGTTAAAATAGTTAAAATCAATGTTTAATAAGTAAATCATTTTTAATATGGGGTTATACATAAGATAAATTTGACTATAAATATTCATTAGAAAGCTAAAGAGATTTCCTACATAATTGTATTTTATTTGTAATTTTTAGACATTAAATAATTTACTTTATTTATGACACAATGATGATGCAGTAATTATCTTATTTATAAAATATTGACATAATTGATGTTATAAACACCAAAATAAATGTAATTTGAGACTTTTTATGAATTCTACTAATTTTCTAGGTTACTATGATATATTAATGTTGCTTTTATCAACTTGGCTCGAATATATAATTCTGTTATGACTTTCACAAAAATCATATATCAAATAGTGCCAAAATTGACACAAAATAGTTTTTAAATCAAATATTATATTATTAATTGTTATTTTATTCCTAAAAATCTAAGGTTCGGAAAAATGACTTATATATGGATATATATATTAATAATAAACAATTTGGGGTTCGTTTGGCATGTTATAGTTAGTGTATTAACCATATAGTGAATGAAAACAAAAAGACACGGTAAAAGTTAAATTATTTAACTTAGAGTTAAATCTAATTGATAAGGTTAACATAATACCCTAAACTTGTCTAAATACTATTGGTTGATAGGATTTCGCCCCATCCCCACTTTAGCTTCGAAATAAGACCCTTTGGAACCATTATAAACCGATTTTTACTTTAATATAAAATAATATTTTGAGATATTCCTAAGGTGCCTCTCTCCTCCCTTATAAAAGGGCACCTCCTCCCCCTCCTCCTCACACCAATTTGAGCACTCATGCTCGGCCAACCCCTGCCATTTTCTCCTCTCCACTTCCCTAGAATAATCCTATAGGTCCTGGTTTTCTTCAAAGACTAATCTTAGTTCCCTAAGTGGAGGATTCAAAGAGGCGTTCCAAAGAAGAGGTAATATCCATTACCGATCTTTTCAATTTCATTCTTCTTCAACTTCTTATTCTTTAGTTGTTTCATGATAAAGTAATAACATCAGTATAAATTAAATACTGATACGTTATTATAAATATGAAACAACCCTAATTCACCTTCTATCCATCCTACGGAAAAATGAAATCACCGCGTGTGCGTACGTACGGAATACCGTCTCCATGCCGTGGTGTAATCTATTTTCCACCATCACCTTACAAGGATGGGTATAATGGTGTAATGAGTAACTATTTATGATTATTATAAAGTAATATTGATACTGAAATAATATATATATACTCCATTACAATTCCACGATCATAGGAACGATATCATCACTCGTGCGTTCGTACGGAATACCGTCTCCACGATGTGATGCGACTCGTTCTACATGATCATCATTACATAGTAATTATATAAATGAATTGAATGAATAAATATGATATATGTTACACTAATACCATTCTGGATATAAGGTATCTATAACCTTAAAAGAAGAATAAGAATTTATTCGGCAAAACACGCATATGAACAAAAGGTAATAAAGACCCGAGTAACAAGTAACAATGAAATATTACTAACAAGAAGCTAAGAATATGACCATATATGATATCATATCAATATGTATGATTCTAGAATAAGTCAATAACATTATTTAAACCATTATATAAGAGCTTTGGACACGTACAATGCAAATTGGACCTAAGGTAAGGGAAATATCGAAATCTCATTTTTATCCGAGATTGTTTTTACTTTGGCATTTACTGGGGTGTATTTTATCATCCACATCCATGTTCCCTAAATATGTAATATTCTTTCCATCCACTTACAATAGTTTAAATCCAATTTTACCCTTCAGTGAGTTTTTACTAAAGAATATTAAAGGAATCTTTTGTCGCTTTTTCGTACGAGGTACTTTTTGACTTTTCCGACAAAAGTACGAGAAGAATGTTTTTTTTAACTTATACGGCATGAATGGATTTTTAAAACATTATTTCCAAGAATATTCCTTTACAAGTTTTCATGTTTATTTTTAATCAACTTCTTTTATTTTAAAGTCGTATGACATGTTATGAAAGGAAAAATGTTTTTGAAGAAGAAAGGATATTTTCCTCAAGAATGGAGTTCAAGTGTTTTATCAAAATTAATTTCTATCTAAGATAATAAAGGGTTCTGTTTTTATCCCTATTATTACATTGATTTGATCATGTTGTGATAAAATTATTTTTATGAATTACTTTATCTTATATGAATTGTTTTATGATGTCATGTTGTTTAAGAATCCCATATTTATTACATGGGTTATGCGATGATGTATGATTTATGATTATGTGGAACACATAAGAAAGGATTAATTATAAGATGGGTGGGACCTATATCTCCCTCCAATGCATTGGGTAATGATTTTATATCTCATGAGATAGACATGGCTGGAATGGAAGGTTATTTCGGTTCAGTGATACATGACTGAAACGAGGAGTGAACTCGGTTCAGAAAGGGACTTTGTCCACTAAGATAGTCTTGGCAATGAGTCATGACTAACAAGAAATGATTTTCCATGATTATGTGTGCATGCCACAAAGTTTCAAGTTTTATGTTATGATTATGGGGATCTCATTTTCACTTCTATGATTTATTCCATGTTAAGATATTATGATCTCTTTTTCAGGTTTTGATTTTCAAAAAGATATGATATGATTTTTATTTCCTTTATTTGCCCTTGCTGAGCATTTGAGCTCACCCATTTATGTTTTCTTTTCCCCAGGTCAGGAAGATGGATATTAAGTAGAATATGCTAAAAGGGACCCTAGATATGATGAAATAAATGGGAGACACTGTAGAGGATTTATGAACAAGTTGTTTATGTTTCCCAGTTTCTAAAGACACTATACCTATACGGTCCTTTGTGGTTTTGTCATATGTTGTAATAAGTGTGCTTCAATTTTGAAGTATTAACAATGTATGTAAAGTATGGGTCGTTATAGTTGGTATCAGAGGAAAGGTATAGTCAACCTTTGGAAACTAGGATGTGAAAGCCTTAGTAAGAACCCTAAGGATAAGTCTAAGCATAGAACACCATCTTAGTGTTTTAGAAATGGCCATGAATACCCTAGGATAAGACCTTAAGCATGAAATTTTTATTCTTGAATTATGTGGTTTTCCTATTATAATTAGTGTTGCTCACACTATTCTTCTTGGTTTTAGTCAATGGCTGGAACCCGAAGGAATCGTGTTAATGCGGAATGTGATGGGCAATGCAATGATTGTCCCCATGAGCAACCAAACGATATGGGAGCTGGAATGAAAAATCTTGTAGCCATGCTCACACAACTTTCTCAAGCTTTGAATCATGCAGGACTTCCAAACGATCAAAGGAAGGAGCAACATTCTCTTGAATCCTTCATGAGGCAGCGTCCACCTTCTTTCAGTGGGTCTACTGATCCATTAGTTGCTGAAAAATGGATTAGTACTACTGAAAAGATATTTTCAGTTCTTCAATGTTCTGAACATGATAAAGTCATCCTAGCAGTGTATCGTTTAGAAGGAGATTCTGATCAATGGTGGAATCTTATTAAGAATACGAGGCAAAGGGATGAAATTGAGTCTATGGAATGGGACGAGTTCAAGAACTTATTTTTCAATAAGTACTTCCCCCGTATTCTCCGAATAAAGATGGAGAAAGAGTTCCTTGAACTGAAGCAAAGGGATGATGAATCTTTTGGTACCTATGAAGCAAATTTTACAAGACTTGCAAGGTACGCTTCTGGTATTATTATCCAACCTGAGAGTAAGATCGATCGATTCTTTAGTGGCTTAAAACCAAGTCTTCGAAGGGCGTTAGCCATAAGGGAGTTCAATAGCTACGAGGAAATCGGTCGATGTGCTCTCAAAGTCGAGATGGAGATTGGAGTAACCCATCAGTCACATGTGTTTGATAAGAAGAGGAAAATGGAATTCAAAGGAAAATCTAAAGAGCACACTGAAAATAAGATGGGCTTTCCCTTATGCCCAAAGTGTGGAAAGAAACATGGAGGGAGTTGTCTTAAAGGGACAAGTAAATGTTTCAAATGTTGAAAGGAAGGTCATCGGGCATTTGAATGTCGCGATAATGGGAAGAAGATGTCTAATGATGAAAAACAAAGGAAGGGATACACAGAATGAACCTACTACACTTCAATGTTTCAAGTGCAAGGAGATGGGGCATTATGCCAATCAATGCCAAAATCCAAGGGTTGATGATGATGGTCGACGTCAACAATATCTTTAGGCTAAAGACAAAGGAAAGTCACATGCAATTTCTATCAGCAATGTGGAGTATGACAACGAAGTGGTGAAATGTACACTTACCATCCACTCTAAAGTAGCAAATGTTTTATTTGATTCTGGATCCACCCACTCTTTTATTTCTAATGAATTTTCTAAGGGTATCACCGTATTACCTCAACAATTAGATGTTGAGTTAGCTGTGACAACACCTAATGGCACAACAGTCGCATCAAAAGTTTATAATTCTTCTCCGATCGAAGTTTGTGGGAAAGTGCTTCCTGAACATCTTGTGATCCTTCCTTTAGTGGAATTTGATGTGATTCATGGCATGGATTGTCTTTCTCTACATGGAGCTCATATCAATTGCCAAATAAGGGAAGTCACATTTCATATTCCAGATCAATCTACGATCGTATATCAATGCAAGGATGAACATAACCTTCCAGTGGAAATTTCTTCCATCTTATGGGTATTGATTCCACTAAATGAAGTTTATTTATCTCAAATGGTTGGTGAGAAACTCACGATTAAGAATATGCCCATTGTGCGGGAGTTTGATGATGTCTTTCTGGAGGAATTACCGGGTCTTCCACCAAATCGTGAAGTTGAGTATTCAATAGAACTTGTACCGGGTGCTTTGCCTATTTCAAAGACACCATATAGAATGGACCCAACTGAGTTGCAGGAATTGAAGAAGCAACTCCAAGAGAATCTTGATAAGGGATTCATACGCCCTAGTGCGTCACCTTGGGGAGCACCTGTTCTATTTGTTTTGAAGAAAGATGGATCAATGAGACTCTGCATTGATGATCGAGAACTTAACAAGATCACTATCAAGAACAAATATCCTCTCCCACACATTGATGACTTATTTGACCAACTACGCGGATCTCAATACTTTTCCAAGATTGATCTTCGTTCAGGGTATCATCAATTAAGGGTCAAAAGGGAGGATATACCGAAGACGGCTTTCCATACAAGGTATGGACACTATGAATTTATAGTGATGCCATTTTGTCTTACTAATTCCCCTGCTATCTTCATGGATATAATGAATAGAGTCTTTAGAGACTATCTTGATCAATTTGTGGTAGTCTTTATAGACGATATTCTTGTCTATTCAAAGAGCAAGGAAGATCATCAAGATCACTTGAGAATTATATTGAAGACCCTGAGAAAGGAGAAGCGTTATGAAAAATTTACCAAGTGTGAATTTTGGCTTCAAAAAGTTGCATTTTTGGGTCACATAATCTCAAAAGAGGGGATATCTGTGGATCCAGAAAAAACAGAGGTTATCGAAAGATGGTCGAGACCAACAACAGTAACTGAGATTCGAAGTTTTCTTGGTTTGGCTGGATATTATCGACGTTTTGTAAAAGATTTTTCACGATTATCTAATCCACTCACCAAGTTGACTCGGAAAGGAGTTAAGTTTGTCTGGACAGAGGAATGTGAAGAGAATTTCAAGGAGTTGAAAAGAAGGTTATCCAGTGCACCTGTGCTCACACTGCCTTGTAGTGGAGAAAGGTTTGTGATCTACAGTGATGCATCCAAGAAGGGAGTGGGGTGTGTTCTTATGCAAAATGATATGGTGATAGCTTATGCCTCACGACAGTTGAAAATCCATGAGCAAAATTACCCAACACATGATTTGGAGTTGGCTGCTGTAATATTTGCATTAAAGATTTGGAGGCATTACCTTTATGGTGAAAGATGTGATGTTTTTACTGATCATAAAAGTTTAAAGTATATTTTCACACAAAAGGAGTTGAATATGCGTCAAAGAAGATGGTTGGAGCTGATTAAGGATTATGACTGCTCAATCCATTACCACCCTGGGAAATCAAACAAGGTGGCAGATGCATTAAGTCAACAAGACCATGCTAGTTTATCCATGATGAGGATCACAAAAGATCCAATATTTATGGATTTACAAAGGATGGATCTTGGAATTATAATGGAAGGGGAAAAATCTTATCTTTCTCAAATGAATGTTCAACCATCTATACATGTGAAGATTAAAGAGGCACAGAAAGAAGATGTCGAGTTACAAAAGAAGGTGAGAAATGTTGATGAGTTCAACCTTGATTGTGATGGGATAATAAAGTTCAGGAATCGGGTTTGTGTTCCTCCCATCCCCGAATTAAAGAAGGAGCTGCTGGATGAGGCTCATAGTTCATCATTCTCTATTCATCCTCGAAGCACGAAGATGTATAGGGACCTGAAAGAGTACTTCTGGTGGGATGGCATGAAAAGAGATGTTGCTGAATATGTCTCTCGATGCTTGGTTTGTCAACAAGTTAAAGCTGAGAGACAGAAGTCTAAGGGGATGTTACAACCATTACCCATACCCGAATGGAAATGGGAAAACATCACTATGGACTTTTTCACAGGACTTCCTAAAACATCCAAATGCAATAACGCTATCTGGGTCATAGTTGATTGTCTTACAAAGTCTGCACACTTCATTCCTATTAGAGAGGATTTCTCTCTAGATCAGCTTTCCAGGATATATGTAAAAGAAGTGGTAAGATTGCATGGAGTACCACTTTCTATTATATCTGATTGGGATCCGAGATTTACCTCGAAGTTCTGGCGAAGTCTTCAGCATACTCTAGATACAGAGTTGAGTTTCAGCACTGCTTATCATCCCCAGACAGACGGTCAGTCTAAGAGAACAATTCAAACCCTAGAAGATATGTTGAGAGCTTGCTCTATGGATTTCAAAGGAGGTTGGGATCAACACCTACCTTTGGTGGAATTTTCTTATAATAATAGCTTTCACTCCAATATTCAGATGGCTCCTTATGAAGCTCTCTATGGACAGAAATGCAGGACTCCAACTTGCTGGGATGAAGTTGGGGAAAGAAAGCTATTAGGACCCGATCTCGTTGATGAAATGGTAGAAAAGGTCAGATCTATTCAACAACACATAAGAGCAGCTCAGAGTCGACATAAAAGTTATGCCGACAACCGAAGAAAAGACCTAGAGTTTGAAGTGGGTGATAAAGTGTTCTTACGAATATCTCCCTGGAAGAGGGTTATCAGATTTGGAAAGAAGGGGAAGTTGAGCCCTAGATATATCGGTCCATTCGAAATACTGGATCGTATTGGGAAGGTAGCTTACCGACTGGTGCTTCCACCGAATCTCTCTCAAGTCCATGATGTGTTCCATGTATCTCTCCTGTTAAAGTACATACCAGATCCTTCACATGTACTCAGCTCAGAAGTTGTACCGCTGGAGCAAGATCTTTCTTATGAAGAACAGCCGATAGAGATTCTGGATCGTAGAGAAAAAGTCCTACGAAACAAGACCACTCGATTGGTGAAAGTTTTATGGAGGAACCACCAACTTGAAGAAGCTACATGGGAGCTTGAGGATATGATTAGGGAGAAGTATCCTCATCTGTTTGTTACAAAGTGACGAATTTCGAGGGCGAAATTCTTTTCAAGGGGGGTAGAATGTAACACCCGAGATTTTTACGAGTAATATTTTGTTTTTATATCATCAAAGGAATCTTTCACTACACACATGCTTGGCTTACTTTACACGCAATCACGACCTTCCTCGATAGCTTGCGTCGTACACAATACCGAGTTTCACTAAACAACGATATGCTATTAAAATATTATTAGAACTAGCCGTTATGAATAGTAATAACCACTTTTTGAAATTTTATAAATTTTATTTTTCAAAATGGACTTCATTTTTGGATTCGGAATATCGAAATTAGCATAGGGTGAAATTTTGGTATTTTTCTGAAAACTTTCAATTTTTGATGAATAGTGAAACGACTAAGTGGTAGGTTAAAAACTGAATTTTGCATAAAACTTAATTTTACCGCTTCTGTGAATGGAATTTCAAAAATCCGACAGACACGGTTGATATCAGTAAGTAAAATGCGGTTCAATGAGATAAAAATAATTTTTTGTTGAATAGTAACTTTTTACTATTTTTACCGCGGTTAATAGTAAATAGGGTAACTAAGGGTAAATATGATATTAATATTATCCTAACACATGTCCTAATTCTGTTGGACAAGTGTAATTCGACCAAAAACAAACTTAAGAATAAAATATGACCATTTAGGCCCACTTGGATTAGATTAGGACATTTATTATTAATTTATTTAAAGAAGGGTTAAAATAGTTAAAATCAAAGTTTAATAAGTAAATCATTTTTAATATAGGGTTATACATAAGATAAATTCTACTATAAATATTCATTAGAAAGATAAACAGATTTCCTACATAATAGTATTTTATTTGTAATTTTTAGACATTAAATAATTTAATTTATTTATGACACAATGATGATGTAGTAATTATCTTATTTATGAAATATTGACATAATTGATGTTATAAACACCACAATAAATGTAATTTGAGACTTTTTATGAATTCCACTAAATTTTTCTAGGTTACTATGATATATTAATGTTGATTTAATGAACTTGGTTTGAATATATAATTCTGTTATGACTTTAAAAAAAATCATATATCAAATAGTGTCAAAATTGACACAAAATAGTTTTTAAATAAAATATTATATTATTAATTGTTATTTAATTCCTAAAAATCTAAGTATCGGCCAAATGACTTATATAAGGATATATATATTAATAATAAAAAATTTGGGGTTCGTTTGGCATGTTATAGTAAGTGTATTAACCATACAGTGAAAGAAAACAAAAAGACACGGTAAAAGTTAAATTATTTAACTTAGAGTTAAATCTAATTGATAAGGTTAACATAATACCGTAAACTTGTCTAAATCCTATTGGTTGATAGGATTTCGACCCATACCCACTTTATCTTCGAAATAAGACCCTTTGGAACCATTATAAACCGATTTTGACTTTAATATAAAATAATATTTTGAGATATTCCTAAGGTGCCCCTCTCCTCCCTTATAAAAGGGCACCTCCTCCCCCTCCTCCTCACACCAATTTGAGCACTCAAGCTCGGACAACCCCTGCCATTTTATCCTCTCCACTTCCCTAGAATAATTCTAGAGGTCCTGGTTTTCTTCAAAGACCAATCTTAGTTCCCTAAGTGGAGGATTCAAAGAGGCGTTCCAAAGAAGAGGTAATATCCATTACCGATCTTTTCAATTTCTTTCTTCTTAAACTTCTTCATTAGTTGTTTCATGATAAAGTAATAACATCAGTATTACTTAAATAATGATATGTTATTATAAATATGAAACAACCCTAATTCACCTTCTATCCATCCTACAGAAAAATGAAATCACCGCGCGTGCGTACGTACGGAATACCGTCTCCACGCCGTGGTGTAATCTATTTTCCACCATCACCTTACAAGGATGGGTATAATGGTGTAATGAGTAACTATTTATGATTATTATAAATTAATATTGATACTGAAATAATATATATATACTCCAATACAATTCCACGATCAAAGGAACGATATCATCACTCGTGCGTACGTACGGAATACCGTCTCCACGATGTGATGCGACTCGTTCTACATGATCATCATTACATAGTAATTATATAAATTAATTGAATGAATAAATATGATATATTTTACACTAATACCATTCTGGATATAAGGTATCTATAACCTTAAAAGAAGAATAATAATTTATTCGGCAAAACACGCATATGAACAAAAGGCAATAAAGACCCGAGTAACAAGTAACAATGAAATATTACTAACAAGAAGCTAAGAATATGACCATATATGATATCATATAAATATGTATGATTCTGGAATAAGTCAATAAAATTATTTAAACCATTATACAAGAGCTTTGGACACGTACAAAGCAAATTGGACCTAAGGTAAGGGAAATATCGAAATCTCATTTTTATCCGAGATTGTTTTTACTTTGGCATTTACTGGGGTGTATTTTATCATCCACATCCATGTTCCCTAAATATGTAATATTGTTTCTATACACTTACAATAGTTTAAATCCAATTTTACCCTTCGGTGAGTTTTTTGTAAAGAATATGACATGAATCTTTTGTCTCTTTTTCGTACGAGGTACTTTTTGACTTTTCCGACAAAAGTACGAGAAGAATGTTTTTTTTAACTTATACGGCATGAATGGATTTTTAAAACATTATTTCCAAGAAGATTCCTTTACAAGTTTTCATGTTTATTTTTAATCAACTTCTTTTATTTTAAAGTCGTATGACATGTTATGAAATGAAAAATGTTTTTGAAGAAGAAAGGATATTTTCCTCAAGAATGGAGTTCAAGTGTTTTATCAAAATTATTTTCTATCTAAGATAATAAAGGGTTCTGTTTTTATCCCTATTATTACATTGATTTGATCATGTTGTGATGAAATTATTTTTATGAATTCCTTTATCTTATATGAATTGTTTTATGATGTCATGTTGTTTAAGAATCCCATATTTATTACATGGGTTATGCGATGATGTGTGATTTATGATTATGTGGAACACATAAGAAAGGATTCATTATAAGATGGGTGGTACCTATATCTCCCTCCAATGCATTGGGTAAAGATTTTATATCTCATGAGATAGACATGGCTGGAATGGAAGGTTATTTCGGTTCAGTGATACAGGACTGAAACGAGGAGTGAACTCGGTTCAGAAAGGGACTTTGTCCACTAAGATAGTCTTGGCAATGAGTCATGACTAACAAGAAATGATTTTCCATGATTATGTGTGCATGCCACAAAGTTTCAAGTTTTATGTTATGATTATGGGGATCTCATTTTCACTTCTATGATTTATTCCATGTTAAGATATTATGATCTCTTTTGCAGGTTTTTATTTTCAAAAAGATATGATATGATTTTTATTTCCTTTATTTGCCCTTGCTGAGCATTTGAACTCACCCTTTTATGTTTTCTTTTCCCCAGGTCAGGAAGATGGATATTAAGTAGAATATGCTAAAAGGGACCCTAGATATGATGAAATAAATGGGAGACACTATAGAAGATTTATGAACCAGTTGTTTATGTTTCCCAGTTTCTAAAGACACTATACCTATACGGTCCTTTGTGGTTTTGTCATATGTTGTAATAAGTGTGCTCCAATTTTGAAGTATTAACAATGTATGTAAAGTATGGGTCGTTATAATTCTCTCACCCCTTTTTAGGATTTCGTTCTCAGGTTATGACGATATATATTATGTTTCATGTTTCTAAGAAGGGTTCTAGTAATGAAGAACCTAGTGGGATATAAATTAGCTCACTTATGTACTGATGTTTTTGTTTCTATGTTTCCAAAGGCACTAGATTATTATGACTTTGGGAATATGTTTCTATAATGTTTTAAATATTATTCAAAAGTTATTTACTATTAATGTATGATATGTGAGGGTCATTATAGTTGGTATTATAGAAATGTTTTATTTTACCTTTGGAATCCATGATGAAAGAACTTTTTTGAGAACCCTAAGGACATGTATAAGGATATGTCTAATGATAAGGAACAGTATAGGAAAAAGTCATTGAATTTGTTGTACAGGATAGAGTGAATGGATTCCTAGGAACACATCCCTATTTGGTTAATAAAAGTTTATTTAGATCTAGAGAATATGTACCTATGAGTTATAACTATAAAAATTTGTGCTGTTATTGACTCTAGATAAACTGGTACACTACAATGGGCCTTACTGCACACCTAGTTTGACAATCTCAGGGGATATGATTTTGGAATTCACAAAACTCTTCACAAATCCTCTAGAAGGATTTAAATACATGTATTCTATGAATAACCTAGGATAGACCTATGGATTGATATATTTAAGTAGGTTTCATAATTTATAAATCCTATATGTGTTTTTTCTTTATTATATGGATTTATAATGTGATAATTATTTCTTAATCTATTATTTTTGTTTTATTTAATGACTGGAAACAGAATGAACCACAATAATGGTGATTGCTATAGACAATGAAATTATTGTTATCTTAATCATCTGAATGCTATGGGAGTTATAAAGAAAATATTTCTTTCTATGCTCACACATGTTTCTCATGTTATGAATCTTGTTGAGTTCCAAATAAGAAAATAAGGGAAAAATATTCTATTGAGTCCTTTATGAAGAACCTTCCACCTTCTTTTAGTTGGTATTATAAATCAAATTTTGCTGAATACTATAACTATTCCACTAAAAATATATTCACTTTTATCTAGTGTTTAGATCATGATAAATTCATTATAGTTGTTTATCGTTTTGATGGTGGAGTGTCCCAGTGGTTGAGTCTAATCAAGAATACATGGAATCAAGATGTAATTGAATCATTGGACCATGATGGGTTCTGGAACTTATTCTTGAATATTTACTTTCCTTTTGTTCTTCATATAAATAAGAAAAATATGTTTCTTGAGTTGATGAAAAAGTATGGTGAATATGCTGGTACCTATGAGGCTAATTTCATGAGATTGTGAGGTACGCTTATGGAATTATCATCCAAACTGTAAATAAAGGTGATAGGTTCTTAAATGTTTTAAATCAAAGTCTTAGAAGTTCATTAAACATAAGATACATTAGTATCTATGATGATATTGCGAATCATACAATCAATGTTGAAATTGAGGTTGGAGTTACATAAAATTATTCGGGTTTATCAAGAAAATGAAGATGTCGTTCGAAGGAAAATATAAAACCCATGAAGAGAAGAAGATGAACTTTCCTTTATACTATAAATTTGGAAAAAAGCATTGAGGGAATTTGTTTATGGGTTATAATAAATTTATTTCAGGGCATAAGAGAGTTCCATCAAAAAATTGATTGTTGTACTAATGGGAAGAAGTTATAAAATGATGAAAATAGAGGAAAAACTACATAGAATGCACCTCCCACACATTTTGATACAAGCGGAAGGAGTATGTGAGTTATGATAACAAATTCCCAAACCCAAGGGCCAATTATGATGATCAATGTTAGTATCATCATAAACCAAGGGACAAGAAGAAATCTCATGTGATCACTCTTTCTAATATGGGGTGCATTAACAACATGGTGTAAGTTACACATACCATCAACTCAAGAACTAAAATGACTTATTTGGTTTTTCATATTAACATTCATTCATATATAAATATTTATATAAGGGTAATATTATTACAAAAAATTATTATTTTGGTTAATTATTAGTGAAAACCCTAAATGATTTAATGATTGCATCTATAGTATTTTATTCCTCTATGATTGAAGTTTGTGGGAATTTTCTTCTTAAAAATAATATCATTATTCCTTTGGTTGAATTTGATGTCATTATAGGTATGGATTGGATTTCTATATATAAATCCCACATCAATTATCAAGTAATGGAAGTTATGTTTGACATGTCAAACCCTCCTATGATCTAGAATCAATATGATGATAAGTAAAAACATCCTATAAAGATTACATTGATTTTATGGGTCTTAATAACCATTAAAAATAGATTTTTTTCTTTATTAGTTGGGGAGAAAATAAAATCAATGATATTTTTGTTGTTCGGGAATTTTGGATGCCTTTCGAGAAGAGTTTCTTAGACTTACTCCAAAATGTGAAGTAGATTTTCAATTGAAATCATACCTGGTTCCAAACCAATATCAAAGACTCCTTATACAATGTCCCCAATTGAGTTGTAGGAATTGAAAAATGAATCTCTAGGAAAACCTTGATAAGTGATTAATTTTTCCATGTTTTTCACCATGGGGTGAACCTATTATTTTTTTGAAAATGAAATATGTATAAATATAAATATTCATTGATTATTAGGATATGAACAAGATTACAATCAAGAAAATTCATCCACTTCCCCGTATTGCTGAATTTTTTGATCAACTATTTAGATCTCAACAGTTTTACAATATTTTCCTTCTTTCTAGATATCATCATTTGAGGGTCATAAAAGAGGACACTCCCAAGATGAAATTATGTTCAAGGTATGGAAAAGATAAAAATATAGTAATTCCCTTTGGTCTTACTAATTCCCCTGCTATCCTCCTGGATTTTATAAATATGGTCTTTAGGGATTACATCAATAAGATCATGGTAATATTAATAGATGATATTTTTATCTATTAAAAGTCTAATTAAGGTCATGAAGGCCACTTGAGAATTTTATTTATGACCCTAAAAAAGGAAATGCAAATGAAAAATTTAGAAAGTGTGAATTTTGGTTGCAGAATCTTTTTTGGGTCACATAATCTCGATAGATGGTATAGAGATATATCCATAAATGACAGAGGCTATTGAATGCTGGCCTAGGACAACGGGGGTGGTTGAGATCCAAAGAATTATTTGTTTAGCTAGATATTTTTAACAGTCTATGGATAATTTTTCGTGACTATAAAATCCAATGACTATGTTAACTCAGTAGATTTTAAAGTTCCTCTGAATAGTTTAATGTGAGGAAAATTTATGGGAACACAAGAGAAGGTTGTTTAGCACACCTATAGATACATTACCCTCTAGTGGATAACAGTTTTTAATAATTTCTGAGGCATACAAGAAGAAATTTTAAGGTGTTTTATGCAAAATTACATGTTTATCTCTTATGCATCATAGTAATTGATGATTCATGAGAAAAAAAAACCCAACCCATTATTTGGAGTTAACAGTGGTAAATGTTTCATTAAATATATGGAAGACCTATATTTATGGAGATAAGTGTGATATATATACTGATCATAAAATTCTAAAATATAAATTAACATAGAAGGATTTGAACATGCACCAGAGAATACTGTTAGAGTTTACAGAGGATTATGACTTCCCAATACATTACCACTCTGTAAAACAGAACAAGGTGGCCCATGGTTTGAGTCTAAAGGGTTGTGATAGCTTATATATATCGAGGATCACAAAACATCCTATATTTCTAGATTTACAATGGATAGAGATAGAATTCATGCAGGAAATGATAACATATTATCTTTATCAAATGAATATTCAACCCCATGTCCATGTAAATATTAAAGAGGCACATAAGGAAAATGTAGAGCTACAAAATAATGTTATAAATATTCTTGACTTCAACCTTGATCGGGACGTAATGAAAAGGTTTAGGAATTGTGTATGTGTTCCTTCCATTCTGTATTTGAACAAGGATATATTAGAGGATGTTCATAGTTCTTAATTATCTTTTCATCCTAACAGTATGAATAATTATAGGGATTTGAAATAGTACTACTTGATGGATTTAATTAAGAGATATATCAAAGAGTTTGTATATTGGTTTTCGGTATTTCAATAATTTAAGGGTGAAAGGAAAAAGACTAAAGGGATGTTTCATCCATTACCTATACCATAATAGAAATGG
Organism: Viscum album; assembly: GCA_963277665.1. Classification (NCBI taxonomy): domain Eukaryota; kingdom Viridiplantae; phylum Streptophyta; class Magnoliopsida; order Santalales; family Viscaceae; genus Viscum; species Viscum album. The sequence continues at coordinate 2,052,174,129 of OY728150.1, read as the reverse complement.
GAGAACATCACAATGATGTTTTTCATTAAACCTCCCAAAAACTCTAAAGGGTTTAATTATATATGGGTGGTATTTTATCACCTTAAAATGTTATCACATGTCAACTCTCTTATAGAAGAGTTCTATCTAGATTATAATTCCAAGATATACATTAATTTAGTGGTATGGTTGCATGGTGTACCACATTCCACTGTATCAGATCGAGTTCTGTGGTTTACCTCTATGTTTTGGTGAAGTCTCCAGTAATAACTAGATATGAAATTGACTTTTATCACATATTATTATCCTCATAATGATGAGAAGTCTAAAATAAAAATTCAAACCCTATGGGATATGATGAGATTTTATTCTAAAGATTTCAACGGTGCTTGGGATAAACAACTTCCTCTAGTTCAATTTTCATACAGCAATAAATTTCACTCAAGCATTCATATGGGACCGTATGAATCCCTATATGGGATGAAATTTAGATCTCCAACGTTATGGGATGAATTTGGAGAAAGAAATTTATTGGGATTTGAGATTACTGAAGAAATGGAAGAGAATGTTACAAACATTTAGAAGCATATCATTGTAGTTCAATATCAGTAGAAAAGTTTTGGTGATAACTGCTAGTGAGATTTATAATTTAATGTTTATGAAAATATTTTTTCATTAAATCGCACCTTGTATGTGTTTTATGAGATTCGACAAGAAAGGGAAACTAATCCCTACATATATCGGCCCATTAAAAATTCATGATCGTATAGTGATGGTAGCTTATCACTTGGAACATCCACCAAATCTTCCTCAAGTCCATGATGTGTTCCGTGTATCTCTTCATGAGAAGTATATACCAGAACCTTCATATATACTAAACATTGAGGTCATATCGCTAGAGCTAGATCATTCTTACAAGGAAAAACAAATAAAAATTCTAAAAAATATGGAGAATGTTATAAGAAAAAAAACCACTCACTTGGTAAAAGTTTTTTTTGATAAATAACTATTTATAAGAAGCTACGTGGGGACCTGAGGATATGATGAAGTAGAAGTATCCACGTTTGTTTGTACAAGAATATGGAATTTTGAATCGGAAATTCATTTTAAGGGAGTGGAATCTAACACCCTGGGTTTTTGTGGGCCTTTTTTTGAATCAATTAATTTTCATTAATCTCGTACATTTCACTAATTCAAAAATTCCTTCCCCATGACACTGACATGTCTTCCACTACCTTCAGCACTGAATTTCCATACGTAACATGCATCATTGGGATTCTATAAAACATCATTTTATTGTTATAATTATTTTAAATGAGATTTTTATAAGATAACCATTAAAAAATTAAATAATAAAATAAATAAATACATTTAAAATATTTTTATAATATGTTTATATAAATATAACGTATTGATAATGAAAATATAATTTTTTGTAAAATAATTATAGGCATAAAAATACTGTTTTTTCAAATGCATTTCTTTTCATGTACTACTATGAAAAATTAATCAAATGGAATTAAGAAACCCTTATAAATTTAATATTATAAAGAAAAACTAATTTTAAAATTTATAATGTCAAAATTATATTTGGGAGAATTTTGTGATTTTTTTGAGAAACATCATTTTTATATGAATAGTGAATGATACTAAATTTCAATTATAAAATGTTTTTTATCTAATTTATTTATCTAATTAAATTATATTTTAATTTGGTTTTAAATTATAATTAGACCAAATTTTTATCAATTGGTCCAATTTCGGTCACTGGAACCAATTTCACATTGAAATTTGATATAGAAAGATTAGAAAGTGTTTGATCACTTTTACTTTAAAACCCCACAGTGCCATCCCATATGTGGGATTAAATTTAAATTAATTTATACCTCTTATATGTTTAGAATTTTGAAAAATGGATTCAATATTTTTAATCATCATATTTTATATTATCAAATGAGGTTAACATTGTTTATGCATAAAAATATTAGATAATGCAGTTAAAATCAATTATAGGTGTTAGGGTAAAATTAAGTTTAACAAGGGAATAAATATTTAACTTAAGGGAATAAATGACCTTAAAACATTTCCAAGACCCAATTTATGGACATATTGTTTCCTTAAAACTTTCAATTATTGAGTTTTTTATGACATTATTAGGTAAAAACATTGTTACACCTAACTTGTTTTTAAAAAATTATAAGTGTGCCCCCTCTCTTCCCTATAAAAGGGAACCACCTCTACTCATTACTAAAACCTATAAAAACACTTAGTTTATTTACATATCTACCATGTGTAATTCCCAAAAACCCAACCTTTATTCTTGAAGCAACCATTTTTGAAGAAAAACATCCATGGAATCCCTTTTCTAAAAAGCAAAAGGGGTTACCCGATTAAGAGGTAACAACCTCCGTCAAACTCTTTTATTTTAATTTCCTTATACACTATTTAAATTATACTTATTCTATTTAAATTTTACAACATCATTATGCTAAATATACTAAGATGTTGTTATACTAATTTTTCTACTAAAAATTACACACTCTTCTATCTATTGGGTAATGAACATAATATATATGAGTATGATGAACTACTGCCTCACGAAACGATGATTGTTCATGTTAATTTACCACCTATAATAGTAGAATTTATGATGGAAAATGTTTTTATATGTGATATATACTATTTATTTAATCTTATTTTATTATTTTATAGAACATATATTTATATTTCCCATTTTGTGTAAATTTGACAATTTCGTTTGAGGAAGTGTGGACTACCTTCCCCTCAAAGCAATGTGATTCATTCACAGACTACATGAAATGTATTAAGGATGGTTTTAATGAAATTATATGATATACATGATATACTAATTCTTTGATAATAATGATATATGTATATATATTCATATATGTCATTTACTTTCTTCCTTTCAATAAGATAACTAAATAGAAACAACGTTCATGTGTATGTACAACCCACCGTCTCCATGAATGTCATATTCCATTTAGTAATTATATATTCTATATATTATTATAATAAATATATAATGAATATAAATTATATTAATATCATGTTTTATATTCTGGAAATCCATGATATAAGTATAAGGACCAAATATAAAACAAATTATGACACATGAGAAGAACAAACTGAATATTACCCTATGTGAAACCTTAACAAAAAATTGTTAAAAAGCGGGTAATATAATTTCATAATAAGCCTATATATTGTTTTATATATAATAATATATATATATTAAACTTATATTTATTATACATGATATTTTTAACAAGTATGACAGTATTTGAGACACAAGGTAATGGGATTTTAGTCTCAATTTTATTTTTGTGAGATTTATGCATTATTCAACACTCATCTATTTTTTGTGGTGATTATACTGACCATGAATATATTCTATTATTATAATCATTAACTTTGTAGGTATTTTCATATACATTTGATGATCTATCATTCATGGGGTTTATGTTTTAAGAGTAACAAAAGCAGAAATGTAATTCTGTCTCAATTTTCAATCTTTGAGACACAGGACATGAACATAAAGAACCATAAAGTCAATAATTTTTTAAATGATAATAATTTAATATCATTTTCATGGAAGATTTATTTTAAAAGTTATTTATGGTTTTCAATCTTCCTTTAAAAGTTTTCAATGTATTTTCAAAGTATTTTTTTTCAAAACTTTTTCAATCACCTTTTATAAGTTTTCAAGGAAGATGGTTTTTATAACATTTTCTAGATAAATTTATATGTTTTCAAATAAATATTCTTGAATAATGATTTTAGAGATATATTTTGGTTTTTTCAATTTTGTTTTCGAGAAAATGGTTTTTAAAGGTTTTCGTTTATTCTAAAGAACCATTTTCAAATAAGGAATGGTATTTTACTCAGAAAAATGATTTAAAGGATGTTTGAAAATTTATTTCCAAATAAGATGATATTCGTTGATGTTACTCATGAAATTTTGGAAAATGATTCAATGGTTATTCATATTCATTAAATAAATTATTTATTTTTTAATCACATGATATTTATGAAACTCATTCCTCTTCTACGAGTTTTATCCTTATGAAACCATCTTTTTTTCAAATGCTATGATTTGGTGAATTGATTATGAAACCTATATTTTTTCATAGGTTATGATGTAGTTATTATTTTATAAAACACATTTAATTTTATGGGATTGTGCTCTAATGTTAATTAAACTCATCTCTTTTTATGATTCATGATATGATAAAAATTTGATTATCTTCTGGCACATGTATGGGTTATTTTATTATGTGATGTGAAACATCTATATCTCCCTCATAAATTGGTTAAATATTTTCTTATCATGAGATAATGATAAGTCTATAGACTTGATCCACTATAGTAAAATGGGGAAACATTATCCTTTACAAATAAAGGACATTGATTGGGGATGGTGGTGTGTGTTGCCCATTAGTTATAGTCACCATGAAGTTGGAAGTTGGGGAAACATGATCCAAAATGGGAAGATGGGGGAAGCCAATACATTATAAGTAATGGACTAAGACTGGGAATGGTGGTGTGTCTCACCAAGTAGTTGAAGTTCTCATTAAGTGCCTTAATATGTTCTAGTAAGGAATCTTGACTTATAAGAAATGATATAACATATTTATATATTCCACAATTCCATGTCTAATTCCTATGATATCATTTCATAGATTATGTTATTTATTTCCTTATAATTCATGAATTATGAACATCCAATATTTATTTTATGATTCTTGTTTCTAATCTTATGATATGAAGGTTATGATCTTCTAAATGTATATTCGTGTTCGCTTACTCATATGATCATGTTTTTCATAAATTATTCATCATTTACCCTTACTGAGCATCTGAACTCACCAATTTTTCTATTTCATTCCCCATGTTATAAATATATGTATTATGTGTGATTTATCTGAGAAGAGTGAATGTAATGAAGATCCTAGTGGGATATACGTATATCACTTATGTATGGGCATTTATATTTCCTTTTATCCAAAGTCACTAGAGTAGTACAATCTTTGTGAGTCTGTCTGTATAATGTTTTATGTCTTCCAAAAAATTTATATAATGTTAATGTATGAAAATAGATGTTATTTATAGATAGGGTTGTGTCATGGGGTAGTGCTAGCGAATGATTATGGTGTAAACAGTAACCAATTCATTCATTGATGTGGAACTCCTTTTAAAAGAAATCATTTATAAAGAAATCTTTAATTTGATATATTATAAATATATCTGATGTAATATTAATCCCCTATTAAAAATGGAATGTTAAAGTGTATTTTTATTTAATTTATCCTAGTCATCTGATCAGATCAACCACATATTCTTCATCCTCTTTCATACAAGAGATACTGTTCATTGGGATTCTTTCATGAAATGTCATCTGAATGATGAATACCTGATTTAGACCTTCAATTGATCATCCAGATGATTAGAACATGGTTTAAATCAAATAAAACATTATTTTCAGGATAAAAATAATATCAAACCAAGGAAAATATGAAAAGAGATAAATATGTTTGTCTAATGACAGTGTTATCTCATTAAGCATATCTTAAGGAATTGCATGAATGAGTTTATACAATGTGTGGTCCTCTGTGATTTCTTGTGTGATGAGGTGGTGGTATCTTGACAATAAATATCAAGGACTAGATCATTTTAGTAATGAGTTTATCTCCCTTTAGAGAGAGAATTTAAGGTATTTGAGATCTGACCAGAGTAGTTCAAGCACTCTGTATTTTTGAAAGATGTTCCATGTGATAATGTTTATCATCCACATTCACAATATCATGATGTTTGGTGGAGTTAATGTGAACTTGTTTTATATAGGGGAATGATAAATCACATATAATATTATGTATAGAATAATTTTAGAAGAATATTCCTATATATTTTGTTCCATTATAGAGCTTGATTATTATATGTAACCTGATATTCATTCATGATTGAGTTTCCTATGTATAAATGTGAAATATATTTCACATATCATATTGTGTAAAGACGCATCATAATATCATGAATCACTAACAAAAATAAAGTTGAGAGAATATACATGAAGGATTAAGTAGGAACAGGAGTATCATGTATACTGTTACATGAAGAACCTCTCATTTGAATAATGTGTAGATCACATGATATTTATAAACAAAGTGGTAATCCATGACTATTTGTGAAAAATATACTAAGGGTGATCTTATTTTGTTTTTCATAAATGAACTTTATAATGAATTATTTCTATGAGTTCCATTTATAAAACATAATATTCAATAATTCTTTGAAGACCATAAATGATACATGTGATGATATGTATGCATTAAAATTAAATTTTAAAGGAAAGAGGCACAGTGTGTGTGTGTGTGTTTACTTTGTGGGATTTTTTCAAAAATGAAGACTTCATTGATGCCCATTCATATTTTTACAAAGTCAGACCAAAGTATCCCATGTAGAAGGACACAAAATATATATGGTTTTCATAAATATGTAGTATTGTGAACATCATCAAAGAAAAAAAAATATACATAGTCGTTCATTTTTTATTTCAAAAAAAGGACATAAAAATATTATTGAGAGTTTAATGGATACAATATTTTAATTTGGTGATTAGAACTAAGTTCATGAAGAACACATGATATTGATGTGTATAATAATTGTGTTGATATGAATTAATATTTATTAGTAAATAGAGGAAGAAAAAACTTATAGTGTACAGAGTAATATTCAGTTTTCCATTCTATTATTAATATGAACATAAGTTGAAATGATAACATCAGCTTATTCAGAAGAGTATACTGAATCACACTTCATATAGTTTTTTCGATTACATTTATTAGGAGTTAAATATTTCAATTTATTTGGTTAATGTAAGAATTATATTATTTATGTTTCTCAAGGAGGAAGATTAGTTGTGTGTTGCAGTGGTAGCTTTATGTTCTTGTGGTCTTTCTAATTGTGTTTAGTGTGGTGTTTGTGAAACACAGGTAGGATTCTAGTATAAATAACTCTGGTGGGATAATAGTATAGTTTTAGAAAAGGTTTATACCTTCCCAAAATGGATTCAATATGATACTAAACCACACCCCTTGTAATTTTTGATTGATTTCTAGTGGATATATTTATCTCATATCATCTTCAATTAATCAAGGACATAGTCACCCACATCAGGGGTGAAACATCTAAAAATATCATATGTTTTTTTCATTTAATTTCTGTCTTTCATGTGGTATAATTATGTTTTTAAATAGGTAATATTTATTAGCATTAGAAAGTTTATAAGTTCATATTATTAAATAGAGAAATAGTGATTAAAAATAATATTATTAAAACATATGTACACTGATTCACTGACCTATTAGTGTACCTGTATGATCCATTGGGAAATTAAATCATTATCAGATCAAAGGTTTCACATCTGATTGTGTCAACCTTATTGTCCCTGTTGTTTTTATCAAAAATATATCAACTGCATATTTTAATTTTAAGAAGTAACAGTGTTTCCTTACAAGGGAACTTTTATTTATTATCAATATCAATACCAACAATGAGGATTTTACAAAACCCTTGAAGGACATAAAGAAGAAAGAGGAAATAAGGTTGATAAAGAATATGAAAAAAAATTGATTCACTAAAAATAGAATTTTGAAAGCGTGGTAATATATTTTTAGATTCTATTAAATAAGGTGATAATTATGATTTTGATGTTTCCAATTAAAGAAGTGATAAAATAGAAATGTTTGAGTAACTGAGTGCTTTTTATACTGAAATCAATGATTATATGAAGAATCTTTTTACAGAGGTAGTCACATACATTTTTATTTTATCAAGGGATTATATGATAAAAATTAAAATATTTAAACATAATATGAAGATATGGATAGAGCCTTATAAAATTGGTTTCAAAGATGTAATATTCATATAATAATTATTGAATCCAATGAATAATTTGATCACTTTGCAGTTAACATTTCTTCTATGATGAAAAATAATTGAAACAAATGTGCCTGAAAAAGATATAACTGGAAGGTTTTTACTAAGATGTTTCATACACATGAATAATCTCATAATTCTACCATTATTAGTTTATAATCTCATTTGGAAATAAATATAAAGAATAAGACATTCATCTGAGATGAAAAATTAAAAGAAATATCATTTTTACATTGTAATGAAAGATTCAGATTGATTGAAAATAAATAACAATGGATTTCTAATGATAAGGATGTGATAGGTAAATTTTATAAACATTTTATCTATATGTTAGGGAAAATACATAGATCCTCTATGAATGTTAAATAATCCCAACCATAGGTTAATACAATATAAAATTCTAGTGTTGAAAAAACATTTCCTGGAGGAAAATAAAACACAAGATGGTTATGTTCATAAATTGAAGATCCAATGAGAAGAAAAACTAACATTTGTTAGGGATAAACAAAATTAATCAAAATGAAGTGTCTTGAATTGGAATTCAATTTGAAAAATATGAAGGAAACATAATTAAAGACTTCTTAGAATGAATGTGAGGATATGGTGATATCACTTTAAGACCATAATAACTCTCTAAATATAGAATTTATTAAGTAGGAAGTAAATTTAAAAAATATATATAACACCCCCGATGAATCTTCAAAAAATTATGTGAATATAAAGGATTCAAAGAGTGATTCTAAAAATATTCTTAATTCTGAAAAGACTCTTTTCAGTGGCATGGAGAACATGATAATATACAAATGAAAATTTGTTACATGATCATTGAAATTGGTAACCCTTGTTACATAAGTTTATGTTTGTGATAATAATGTTTCATCTACAACCATAGGTTCCAAATATATATATAGTCATATATGGGAAAATAAGGGTGATGATAAACCCACCATATCATTAATGGTGGATATAAAGAAGAGTGTGAATTATTGGTCCCTATAAAGAGCTAGGTTTATTAATCATATTATCCAGAAAAAACAAGATGTCAAAAAAGACAAGTTGTATCATAGATGAAGAAATAAAGATTAGTTGGCTATTTTTTCAATTTCTTGAAAATTTGGAATCATTCCATTGACTTTTGGGATTTTTTTTTAAATTGACTTAATTAAAAAAGGCCAGTATTAAAGGAGAGTAGATCTGATGTAAAGAGATAGATTATAGAATTAAAGTATTATTCATATACAAATATGAATTTATCTATCAATAATATAATTGAGCGTCTATAATAATTATGTGATTATTGATATATAATTCTTCACAATCATGATGAGTGTGGGTATGCACCAACTATAAATTATTCATATGTAGGTATGCGGAAAAGACCACAAAAAAATCCAAGGAAAATATCAAAAGAAGAAAAGTCTTAATTTGTCTATGGGAAATAGATGTGTGTTATGAAAATTTTCAAATAAGATAAAACCATGAATAATTATGAAATAACTATCACAACAAATAATATTTTCTTCTAGAGTGGAAGAATGTTGTCATACAATGGACCTTTACAAATAGCTCATAAACACCAATGCTAGTGGAATAATGGAAAAGTTGAAAAAATAAATTATTCTCAAAAATAAAAAATTGGATTTATTTGGTGACTAATAACAAAGATGAAAAAATTAAATTTTATGAATGGTTGTCTAAAAAGGATAACCCTATGATTATAGGAGAGTTTTGTGGAAGGTGAAAAATAATTGGGCATATTGTTGAAAAATACATGACTTGGTTGTCTGAAAAAATAGAACCAATGAAGAGCAAAAGAAAGGAAACAGTTCTATACAATTTTAAAAATTCTACTATGAATTAAGAGTTTACAAAGAGGAATAACCTTGAGAATGTACTAAATGAATGTGTAGTCATATGGCCAGAGCATTTATAATCGGAAATGAAGTTAGAACAGAAATATAAAAATGAATGTGCACTACTTGCTAAAGTGAAGAAGCCTACTTCATCTAAGATGAAAGATGGAGAAATTAATAAGACCATTGTGTCCATAAATTATAATGTTTTAAAATTCATATAAGGATCAAGCATGATGATTTTTCATAAACCTAGAGAAGAATTTAGAGGAGTTTCTGGGTTGAGACATAAATAACACATTTGTTCCTATAATTGATGATCATTGAAGAACCACCTTATTACCATGTACATTTTTTGTTTTTTTCTTCTATTAATGGAATTAATATTGAGGTATATAGTCAGGGGGACCTGGAGATATGAGTCCAATAAAAAATATTTTAGAGCATCCAAGAATCTATCCATTATGGAGTTATATATTTCAATTGGTGTTTAAAATTTTCTAAAAGTTTATTATTGTAGAAATACAATCACGATGAAGATGATGGATGATACTCATCACTCTAGGGGGATAAAAGTCGAACCAATTCCAGAGTTGAATATCTACAATGGTTTCACATGAATATTTGATGTTTTGATTAGTTATTTATCTGTTTATTTTAAATTATGGAAATTGAATCTTTTCAATAAAGGGGTATGTTCTTCTAACTCTATAAGAAAAATAATTCTAAATCAAACAGGAAGAAACTGATAATTTGATAAAAAATTAAATTGGATTGATAAAGGGGAAATAAATTATTGAAATTGAGTATATTTAATCTATTTTTTATTATTAATGATAAATAGTAGTTAAAACATTTAAAAACCCCCTAAAATAAGGCCTCAATGTTTGTATAATATTCTTAAAAATTTGTTGACAAATTTGTTGACAAAATTAATCTCTCTAGTTTTCTACGTCGGGTTAGCCCATATAGTCTCGAATATATTTAATTAGTGAATCATTTATCTAATATTTTTTATTCATTAATTCTATCAAGAATATCAATTTGTTTTTCTATTAAGTATAATATCTCCTAAAATTAGGATATTGAAGAAAAGAAGAAGAAAATTTAGATGTTATAGATTTAGATAAGATGGATTCAGTCAAATGATTAAATGTTTGGTTTTTTTGTCAAGTAAGGAGGAGAAGAAAAATTTTAATTTGAACGTGAAATGGGTATGGAAAACAAATCGAAAGGCATAGATTGAAGAAAAAAAATTAATTTATGTAATATTTGTGCTTTAATTATCGTTATTATGTTTTTTTGATGAAAATTTAATGTTTTAGGTATTTAAGGATGGATTTATTCGATTTAATTATTCATTAAAATTATTAATAAGTTTGAAATATTGTTTTTAATTGAAGGGTTTATTTAAATAAGAAAATTTAAATGTGATGATTGTAGAGATGATCAGTTTTTAAAAAGAAATGTGTCATTAGTTCATTAAATGGACACAATATTTTCAACATTAAAAGAATTTGATAATTGTAATTTGTGTTTTTATTCCAAATAAGGGGAGATTTAAGTATTGGTATTATGTCTATAGGAATTTATATACATTAATATTATCTTTGAGTTGGTATTTGAACAAAAAATTAGGCCAACATCACTAGAAAGTAACGAGGGACCTATATCCCCTACGGAGGTGCGAAGGTTCAAACATGACTGGAAATCATTATAAAATGATACACATATAGATTGTTCTATAGGAGATCCATGAGGGGATTATTTAAGATCCCCCATGTGGGGAATCACAGTGGAAGATGTGGTGCTGACATGGGGTACCGCTAGTGGATGTTCAGGGGTCAATGGTAACCAATTATAGTGATGATGCGGCACACCTTATAACATAAAGCTTCGCTCATATCTTAATTTTAGTGATATGGTATCAATATGTGAATTTTAATGTTCATCCGCCATTAAAAAAATGAAAATTATGTGTTATTTTCTATTTTTTTATTTTATATATTCGTTTGTTCAACCATGTAATATTCATCCTCACCTATATGCGAGTTTCATTTCCCCGATTTTCCTAAACGAAACATCTTTTAAATGATGAATTTGTTGTTATAAGATTTATTTGATCATCCGAAATCGTAAAAATGGTTTAAAATCACATAAAACAAAAAATTCATGAGAATGAAATTATCAAACAATTGAAAATCATATATAAGTTAAATATATTTTTTCAGATGATAGTGTTATCTCGCCAAGTGTATCATAATGAAGTGTTTATATGAGTTTATGAAATATTTGTCCCACCATAATTTATGATTTCATGATTTAGTGGTATGATATATATAAATAACCATGAACGACACATTTTTATCATGTGTTTACATTACATTAGAGATAAAATTTGAGACAGTTGAGATCTAAACAAAGAAGTTCATGTAGTCTTTATTTTCGATGGAATTTCCATGAGTTCAAGATGATCATACATATTCAGGATAGCATGATTTTTGTTTGAGGTTCATTGAAAATTAATTAATGAAGTGTAAGGAGACACCATGTACACTGTTACACATTGAATAATTTCATAATAGGATTCCCACATATTTTGATATGTGATTGAGTGTTGGTATTTTTCATAAAATAAAATTCATTCTTGACTGAGTTTTTCATGTATAATTAGAGGAATAAGTTTCACATATCATGTTGGACAAATACATATCAAAATATACTAAAGAAAAAACAGAAATTAAGATGATGAGAAAGTATGCGAAGAGGAATTTGGAACATGAGTATATTGTATAATGTTATGCGAATAATCTCTCATTTGAAGCAGTAGTAGATCATGAATTTCTTGCTCAAGGTGGTATTTCATGATTAATTTGTGGAAAGTAATCTTTGGGTGCTCAAATTTTTTCTTCAACCATGAAGGATATATTGAAGAATTATTTGTGTTTCATTCACAAAACAAAAGATGCATAAATTCATTGTAGACCATGCATGATACATATGATGATATGTACGTATATACAAGGTAAAGTGTGAAGGAAAGTGAGACAATGTTTTTGTATGGTGACTTTGTGAGAATTTCTCAAAAAGAAATATTTCACTCACATATATAAGATTAATATAAAGGCAGACCAATGGTTCCCACATAAATGTTTATATAATATATATGATTTTCATTATTATTTAGTACTGGGTACATTCACAAAGAAGAGAAAAAGATATTCAATGGTTTTTATTTCTTATTGCACAAAGATGACACAAAAATAGTTTGGACAATTACATAAATTAATTAATTTCATTAGATGATGAGAAATAAATTCATTAAGAACACATAATGTTGATGTGTGTAAAAATTTAGGTGATCTAATGAAATATATTTCAGTAATGTATGGAAGAAACAACTTTTAATGTATTGAGTATTATTCAGTTTTTCATTATGATATTACAATGAGAAGAAGTAGAAGTGATAAATTATACTTATATTGAATAATAAAATAAACCTAATTTCATATAGTACTTGTTATTACATTCAATGTATGTTGGATAATTTTAGTTGAAGTGACTAGGTGATGATTCTATTTATTTTAGTGGCTCAAAAAGATTTATTAGTTTTCTGTTGTAGTGAAAGCTTGATGTTATGGTGATCTTTCTCATTATGTTATGTTTTGTGTTTTCAAATCAATTGTGTGAGGTTATATGAATTAAAATAGTGGGATACCAATTTAATTTGGGAAAATGTATATTCCATCAAACCATGGTTTTTCGGTGACACTAGACCAACCCACTTGTAATTGTTGTTTTTTTATAGTGGATAATTTGTGTCTCAGATCATCTCAAACACAAAAAGGACGTAGACACCCACACTGGGGGTAAATCTTATAAAAATACCATATTCTATGCTTAAATTACATTATTTATTTCATGGGGTATAATTGGTTTTGTAAATAGAATATATTGATTCACTTAAAAAGTGAAAAAGTTCAGATTATTAAATAAAGTAAAACTAAAGAAAAGAAAGTCAGTAAAACTTATGAACAATGATTCACCCCCTTCAATGAACTGAAATTATCTTCATGGAACATAAAATATAGAATCATACATGTTTGTTCAATTTAGATTTCATGTTTTTATATAATGGATTATGATAAAACCCTTATTGTTTTATGTTCACTTTAATAATATATTTATCCCCTACTCTATTATTTTCATATTCCCCTAATTTAACCTTTCATGTTATGCTAATAATTTTACACTTACTAAGAATATATGCTTGATCCTTTATTATTTTCCATTATCCATATTATGAAGATGATTATAACATATAATGAGTCTAAAGGGGAATCTAGTGTTGCTCAATTGTGGAGAAATTTTATCTAGTATCATGAGATTAGGTTCTTATACATATTGTATACAAAGAAACTATACCTTCCCTTAACGAGATTATGTATTTATTTCAAGATTTAATTTTTTACATATGTAAATGATATAAAATAAATATATGTTCATTTCCCTATCAAAGAAAATATTTTTTGACATTTACTTTAGCATTATATATAGGACCATGGGTATAGGGAGCCTCTTATGGACAACTAAAACTGTAAATAGTATATTTCAAAATACCCATCATGTCATGAAAAAATATTCTAAATTGTCAAACCATAATGTTTCTCTTATTGATTCGACTATACACAATGTAGTATGATAAATAAAAATGGAAAATAGTCGATACACTAAATCGTAGATGTATATTGTCTATTACTAGTACCAAGAATCCACCACATATCATTATTATTTTCCAATATCAATTACATATCATTGTTCTCTTTCCTGTAACGGTGTTATGAGAGAGTAATCTTTCAGTTCTATTAGGGTTCATGTGTGGTTTTTTTATAATCAGTAAGACACTACCAACATGCACACAACATTTTAAATCTTATATGTGGGTTCATTTAGAATAAATAATTCAATTCTACAACTATAAAATAAAATAAATCACATAATTATCCAGGTCATCAGGTGAAAACCAAGCCACAAAAAATTCTTGAAATTACACATTCCCATCATTGTTGGTTAGTTATGTCTATACTAAAGCTCAAGTAAATAATAATTCACACAGTGAGTCACAACCTACCATAAATATACCACAACATATCATATAACATAGATCACATCAAGGGATGTATCACAACATAGCGAAGAAATATTGTAACGTAGTTTACATTTATTATAATAGTCCAAGGATCAATATAACATAGCCAGCTTGTATCACAATAGTTAAAGACACATCATAAAAAAATTGGATCCTATCACAGTATTTAGATACATGATGTAACATTACTAGCTCATGATATATTTTCATGTATAATGAGGCCTCATAACTATCCCTTAGAATGATCAGATGCAACCTTAGATAACAAATCTCACCAATAGTATCTATATTTAGTTCTTATTCCATTCATAACCTTAGTATATGAGTAAAAATACAATTTTTTAGTAATGAAATAACCAACTTGACATAGTCCACTAGCCTTTTTCCACTCTTCCCTATTTTCATAGATTGAATCATGTAGACACACATAATAATATGTCATATGTATCAATTTTAGTTTATAATATAATTTATAACATCAAAGAGAAGTGAATAAATCAAAAAAAAATTGAACTCACCTACCTAATAACTTATTTTTAAACCTTCTTAACCAATCAAATATCTTATCCATTGGATTTAAATTCCAATACATTCCCAGTATAGATTGTACCCTCACATCCCAGCTATCTATACCAATCATTCAATTATTAAATATTTATAATTATTAGGCCAGATAGGGTAACAAAAGATGGTCTTGAGGGGGGTGAATAGACTAGATTAAAAATTTAAATAAATAAATTGATTTTTTAAAATAATTATCTAATTTAATTATTGAGGATAATTTGCAGTGAAAAAAGTAAAGAACACAAGGATGTTTTTTATAGTAGTTCAGTCTGATGTGGGATAATATGCAGTCTTATTCCACTATACTTTGTGAGGGATATATGTGCACTAAAAAGGATTTTTATGTAGTAATCATAAATCACTTAAAAAAATTATAGTGGAGGGATAACAACGACATAGACTTTTTTTTTGGGAGTCACAACCCATACAACCTGACATTAGATAAAGTGAGTTGCAACCCAAACTGTCCTGACATTAGATAATGGGATTCACAACCCTTAGATTGTGACTTTAGAATTTTAGAGTCACAACCCGATGATATAGAATTAAAAATAATTTTTTCACTACCCCAAAATTAGTGTTTAGTGGAAATTTTTTAGCTGTGGTTTAATAAAACAGCACTGTTTTTTAAAACTTTTGTGGCGCTTTATTAAAAACTACCGCAAAATTTTTTATTTTCTTTCAAAAATTGAACACTTCTCCACCGATCCCTTACTCCCCCAACCCCAATAACCCCTCGACCCCCTGAAGCCTTACCCTCGCTATGCCTCGCCACCGGTCCTGATCCTCACCCCGTCTCACCATCAGTGCAAAGCCTCGATTCCCCTATCATCCCTTTGATAATGTCTATTATGGAATCTAACCTATTTTATAATTTAAAAACATATACTCATTAATCAAGGTATCTTCTTTTTCCTGTTTTCTCTATCATTTTCTATTATGTGTTTGGATGTACATTCATGTTATCCCCTCAATTTTGTTTGGATGTCCATTCATGTGAACCCCTCAATTTCTTTAAATTGGAATTTATAATAACATCAAAATAAAAACCATAATAATTATTAAATGTAGTGAATTACTTTTTCTCAATTTGAAATGTGGTATTGTGCGTTATGAAACATCATTTATATGTTTTTTCAATTGATGCATTTTTTGTGCTTCATGCGGTCCCCACAAAGATTTTACCATTAGTGCTGGTAATTGGGTTTGAGTTACAATGTTTTTTTAGTGTAAAAATGGTTGGTTGGAATGAGATGTGACTTTGGATGATGTGTTATATAGTTGTGTGATGATCAAGGTTGTGGTGATGTTGTATGTTGTGGTATCATGAAGTATGTATGTGAATTATGTATGGGTTTTGTATTGGCTTGGTTTTTTCCTAATATTTATAGATTGGTTTAAAAGATTAATTCTCAAATAAAATTAACATCAAATATATTAGGTTTATTGGGCATTCAAAAAAATGTATGATAGAATAAATTATAGTGTGCATGATGAAGGTGCATCCTGTTTTCCTCTAGAGCATGTTTATTATTTATATGAATAAATTATAATAATATTTTGTTTTGATATTAAACATATAAAATCATTTAATATAGGGTATGTTTATTTTTTTATATGAATTTTTTCTATGGTTATGACGTAGAGAATGTTTAGTGTGTAAATATAGAAATTTTTTTATTTCTCTATCATTAATTAATTTCATTTTGATTACCTTTGGTTTCCTTATTTTAAATTTCACATGTATAAAAATTAGATTGTTATGAATATCATATGAACCATTTTAGAAATATGTTATATATTATATCTTGAAAATTTTCTACTAGAATCCATGTGGGTTCATCAGGTGAAAACCAGGTTATCCCAACACCTAACCTCACCTATTTCGATCAATTACAATGATACATCTATTGTATCCACAAGCCATTAGAGTTCCATCAGAGAATGAAATTTCAATATCTAATACTAACCATAATAAAAATCATAAGGTATGGTCATCACAATATCCATTTCTAATCAAAGAGAAAATCCATCACATATAACAAGATATTTAGGGATCGAATCTCAATATTCAAAATCTCTCTCATGTTGAATAATTCTTTCTAGGTAGGGTCCCAAGGAAACATCTTGTATCCACCAGTAAACATCAAAAGTAGTATGAGGTGGGTATCTCAATTAAAAAACTCCCACGCAAGGCAATCATATCAGTTCAAGTAATTTACCATGTCTAGTTACATATAGATCGAGAATTATTAGAAGTGTTGTGAGTTGAAAATCTTGATATTTGACCTACCGTATGAGATAAAACCCACTAACATGAGATATATACCATAGATAAACACATATATATAACCCAAGATAACATGATAACCTAGGAGTTGTTACTCTACACTTTGATTGTTGTGTCTCCAGTCCTTAGCATCATCTCAAACATAAACATCTACTATATTTCATCCATAATGATCTCATGCCGATATGTCTTACATATATCACAACCTGACCCTAGGATCATACCACACATTATGAACCTCATGGGGTTTTCACTCTCCTGATATCACCGGATTCTTATTCCCCTTAGCATCACTTCCCAAGAACAAAGTTCATATATAAAGTAACCAAAATCCACTAATTTCTTCATAGGCGTACCCCTTTCAACTCTATCTAAGTCTTACACAACCATTCACATTGAATTCTTACATATAATAAGTTCCCCTCACTCTCTCAGGATCCCCCCATCCAATAGAGATTATTCCCACCATTAAAATCAACTAGTTACACTAAACACAACCAAAGAGAGTGACTATTCACTTCTATGTTCCACCAATATAGATACCCCAAGACCAACGACTTATCATTGTCCATTAGACCAATTCCCACATCCTAATATTCTCACTGAAGGATTTTCAAGATTATAATTCTATATTAATATTTTATCCTCTATAATTCCTATGGACCTACACTAATTATAATATTTCTCAATGATAAACACTTAGAATCCATTCTTGTAACTTGCTTTGCTTCATACCATTTCCAAAACAACAAATTCCACAATCCAAGACAACATTGGTGTCCTTTAGTAATTATATATATCACTTCCCTTGTGGAATAGCCAACGAGAAACTCTTAAATCCCCCACCCAAGCATGAAACACTCACACCACTTTGTATAAACTATATATACAAGTTGAAAGTTAGGCCTTCAATATTCCTCACACAATGGGAATAATCTTTTTGGATTTGACCATTTTTATATGACACTCCACCTATCAACCATTTTCATCAGTTACCATGGGCATAATGTCTTTTTTAATATTTTTCAATTGTATATCTATATGTTGCACACATCCTTCTTTGATGCTTCATTTTAGACCTAGAAAATATTTTATGTCATTTTTGAATATTTTATAAATTCATCATATATTTGGACGTTATCCTCAAGAAAGGTATATGAAACCGGTTATAGTAAGAAGCTAATTGGAAACCTTATATAAAATGATTCATTATTTATAATGTTTTGTATATTTTGTTTCTTAGTAAAATTATTTTGTTATAATTTATAGTTTTTTTGGTATAATTTTTTTCAATTATCTGTTCTGAATTAAATTTTATTTTTTTAAATTACTGGAATGCCAAAGAGGAAGCACACTAAAAGATGAGGATCCATCAGTCTCCCTCCCTACAGTATCTAACACACCATATGTTTTCCGCTTCACCATCCCTCACACCCTCTATGATCATCCCATCTTCATTTTAGTTGAAGCCTTCCCATTCAGTAGCCTTAGTAGTGAGGGAGTAGGGAACCACTCCTAGTTCTTCACATGGTTAATGGAGGGTACTGTTATAAATACAAATTTTAATATGAATAAATTAATTTCACTTATTTATACTAACTATTTATTCATAAAATATAAATGAAATGAAAATATGGATAAAAATATGAAAAGTTCATATGTATGGAATCTGACTAGACTACAGATAGTTTTCCCATTTCATTTCTATGGGGTCCCTATTGATGACACTGGATGATTAATTTTATAGATACTCTGTCAGCTGGTCGTGAAGCTGGTTTCAATTTTGATTATGTATGATAATTGGAGGCATATGCCTTTATCATGAATGAATGGTTTTTTTGTTCACTATTCAAGGTAAATTTAATACATTATGGTCTAATTTAATATCAGTATGTTATTAAAATATAATTTTTTTTCACAATGGATTTATGTTTAGAGATGTTTTCCACATTATAATTGTTGATGTGCTAGAACGAAAGGGGACATTGAAAAATCTGGTCAAGAAATAAAAAGACATTAAGTGGTGATTTTGGGGTGATGTCAATGATACTTCATTGAGTGACCAACAGATACATGACAAGGTACACAATGGGGTACCAAGAGAGTAATGGAATGTCTTTGTTGATAGAAATCATGATGAGAAGCACATGATATTAAAATATATATTATTATATTAATCTCATTTTACATTTATACATGTATATAAAAAGGATATTACATTGCACATATTACTATAAAATTTAATTTTATTTATTTTATGATCTTTCAAGGAATAATGCATCTGATCTATGTAAATCATCCCTTACACTATGGGTTCAAATATTTTTACTAGAAGCCTATCGACTCTAGTAATATTTTCATTATTTTAAATATTTATAAGAAAATATTACCTATTTAATATATTAAAAGTTTGATTTATATTTTTTTAATGCAGTCACAGATTTTAGGGAACCATGATTTCTGAACAGAAGTGTGGATGGATGTTCATAAAAAATCTAATGGGAGTTTTGTTAATGATACTATCAAAGAAGGTGGGGTATGAATTAATTTTTCATTGCAATATCTTATAATCATTTGACACTATGTTAATATATATTTATTATAATATGAATTTTTTTTATTTATAGATAAAAATTAATGAACTATGGTATGCCAATCCCACGCAGTCCTACTCAGTCTCTAAGGATGACTCAATTTGTAAAGTGCATGGGAAGGTGGATCTTGGTCACGTGTGCAGGATGGGTTTGGGACCCTTAATATCTCAGGTTATTAGCAGGACATTGGGGGTTGAAGCTTCATCTACTCATGTTTGTAGTCGAGATTATTTGAGATATTATGTTTCTATCAAAAACACAATTTAGGAATAGGGGGCTCAGATATCTACTATGTAGAATACATTTTTCGATTTATATTAATGTTTAACTGGATCTGTCCTTAATGATATTTCATCGATGAAGGGTGGTGAGTAGGTAAATCTAACAACTCCAAAATCATTTAGAACTCAAAATAATGTTAGTTTTATGTTTAAATATAAATATAAAACATTATTTAATTTTTAATATAATTTTTTATAGGTTTTGGTAGCAAAAAGTAGAGATGGAGGTGGAGAGGGTGACAAGTAGTGTTCATCGTTAAATTGTGATTATCGATCTTGTTGATTTATTAAAAAAATATAGAAATTGAGGGTTTTTTCATGTATTATGATGTATAATGTGTGGTACAAAGTAGTCACCTAAAATTTTCATGAACTATAATTTAAATGATTCCCCATGTTTGATAAAGGCATTAGAATTTGATATGGCTTGACGATTTAGTATGGTAGTGAGACTAGAATTGAATAAGTATGAAGTTAGTGGTGTATGAAGTAAATTATTTTCCATAAGGAAGATATATAAATTTAATAGTTGATTTTATTTATGATGTGTATATTAGTATTTTGGAATTACTATTATTTTGTTTTTTTGATTCATTTTATTCATATTGGAGACACAAGCCCCACAGTTATTTGATTCAAGGATGGCCCCCAAAAATGATGGTCCGGCCATTGGCCACATTCAAAACATTGGAATGATCACTTATCACAAGTGATCCTGTGATGTTTGATCTCTATATGGTAGGATAGCGTTTTTTTCACGCCCCATCAATATTGGGGAGAATAATGCATACAGGATGATGGAGATCAAAATTGGGTGCTACACCGCTATGTTATTGAGCACATTGAGTGAGCCTATATAAAAGAGAGATGATCATGTAATAATCCAATTATCAACTAGATTATATATATATCCACAATAAATTTTAAATTTTAATTTCCAATTATGAGTTGTAGTACTCCCACTATAAAAATTTCCTATTTATGAAAGACCTCAATGTATTAACAGTACTCCCAACACATTTAATATGTTACTTAGGAGGATATTACCCCTGGTCCTCAATATTTTGGAAGTGAATGAATTCCAATTGACCAAGGTCATATTGTTCACAATATATTATCCTTTAAAAGCACTCAGAAACCATTAAAATGCACAAGTCCCAACCCACCATGTGCCTGAAGTTGTTCCTCACTGACCACATACTACATTTATAAATAACTTATATTTGAATAATTTTGGTTGAGTATATTTTGAGATCAATCAACTTTAATAGTCGACATCTCTAAAGCCATATTATGACACTTTTGTCCAAGTTATTCCAATATCACTATGACCATACTCACCATTGCTTGTAACCAAATTCCAGTGACGTCTCTTGATCTTATCCCATCGTACTCATTTATGTCACCATTCCGAAAAAAATTCTACTGCATTTAGGAAACAACACATCTAAATAATCAAATAGTATCACAAACATTATTCCTAGACTTGATCTTCTCCCAAGTATGTATATGAACCAGTATCTGTCATTCATCATGGAAGAAAATAATACCCCGTCCCAATTATCCAGAAACTCAAAAACTAAAACAACCATCCAACGACTAGTCCAACTATCACATGAGTGTTTCACTCCAATCGTTGAAATTTGTAAACCATATCTTAAGGCTTTCTATAAATAAATACTTGTGTAAACTTCCCATGGATTCCATCTAACCAAAAAACTATATATCGTTTTAATTATTTATATTGGTATATAGATGCTCTCCCAACATTCTTAAGATGGTATTAATATATTGGGAATAACTAAATATATAATAAGACTACCCCAGGTTAATAAAACTTTCCCATTCTTGGCACACACATAAAATTATCCTGACATTTTTGAAAAAAAATTTCGATATGCCTCTTTTGATCTTCTAATATACACTCCATAAAAACATGTTATACATTCCTTGATCTAACTCTTGATGCCACGTCTCTTGATGATGTGTGACTAGGTCCACCAATGGGTAAACCACCTCAGCGCACCCTAAAACACTCATTGTACTTCTACGATATATCTTTAAAGGGTTACAACCAAAAAAGTTCACATCATATTTAATATGATTCCCAGATAGAAGGCTCAACTAACCTTCAAAATTTGATCCCTAAATCATCAATCAATTTACTCTGGACTTACTTGTTTAAGAGATTCCCATCTTAATAGCTGGTGTATTAATTAAGGTAATGAACACATAGCCTTATATCCCAATGATACCATATTATTTCATGCATAACAAAAAATTATAACAATAAATCTCATCATTCATCAATGGTTGAGTAATCAATTGACCACTTTTCCATCGTGTTTCAATCAATTCATGGATACACTAATAACTAGTAAAACTCTTGGATTGTTTATTTATCTTCAGCATGAATCTGTCATCTAGAATTAGTTTTAACTCAAACCTATATTTTAAAATTCATCGTCATGTTTGAGAAATGAAATATTAAATATACCAACTCACAAGATTCAAGAAGTCATTCTGAAAATTTCCAATTGGTCCATTGCAGTTGTGTTACTCTACATGTAAGGGAATAGTTTATATAATTATCATCATTATCCCCATAATAGAAAATCTATGGGAAACATTTTATTGAAATAAAATACTTTCCACAACTCATGATTCATCCACTACTGAATGTGGTTCCAAAACCAGAATATCATTCTTATAGTAATCATCAACCTGAGTTAAAAAAACTGTTCTTTTATAAGTGTTACAGTATAATTTTTCTCATATATGCATGTGTGATGATCTCACTGAGTCATATTTATGCACATCATCTTTATCAAATAAAAATTCCAAAGTAAAAATAATCAGTTGTGTTGTCGGATCCCAATTATTTTTATAATGTTATCTTGAGAACTGGGATAAATCATCTTTAATATAATGGATCATGGATACATATTATAATTTTTTGTTACATTGCTTCATGGATTAAAACTTTGATGTTCGTTCTATACAATTTAGAGTGTTATATTTAGATCTATGAATCATTTTTAGATGGTTGAGATTCTATGGTTTAGATTATTCTATTAAATGTTCTCTGTACATATTTTGTTATGAAAAATTGTTAGATAGTTGACTACTGAATATTGTAAGATGGTTTATATTATTCTGATATATGTTCCCTAAAAAATGTATTTCTAAGGTACTTCTACTGAGGATATTGAATCTGCTATATTTTTTACTTGTAAATCGACATTTAGAGGGAGTATAAATCACTGCTAATGAAATGGACCATATTTCACATTAGTTTAAACCGCCACTAAATATTGATATTCTCTTATCGAAGGTGGTTAAGACCAGTACTAAATAAATATAAGTAAATTTTCGTTGGTGTTTTTGATGGTTTAGAAGTGGTGTTAATGTAAAAAATTAAAAAAAAATAGAGGTGGTTTAAACTGAAGCTAAATATGACATTTTTTAACGTGAAACCTCCCCTAAAACCACCAAAACTACCACTAAATATTTTTTCTACAAAACTACCCAAAAACAAATACTAAATTGAAGAAACATTCACGTTTTGGATGCAGACATCCAATTTTGAGGCAGTTTTATGAAACCATTTCCGAATCATATAGAGGTAGTCTAAACTACTGATATGAGGAACTTTTCTTGTAGTGTTAGTGTGTAATAGAATGTATAGTATACAAGAGTGTGTGTGAGAGATGGTAAAACGTATTATAGACTCAAAAAATGATGAAAAAAATAAACAATTATAGAATAGGTACTAGTTGTTGAGATTTTGATCAGCACATCATTTCATGATAATTTTAGTCGAAGAAGAAATGATTTAGAACTTAAGAGATTATGTAGTTGATGAAACAAAGTGTTACAGGATATTGTAAATGCATAATAGATTCAAAATTCACAACACATTATCTATTAAAAAATAGAGTATTGAAAATGTAAACGTGTTTCTTTCAATTTTTATTTTGATATATTGTTTTAACCTACAAAAGAAGAAGATATATATAGAGTAGATATTTAGTAGTTACAGCAGCTCAACTTTCTTCAGAATTTAAAAATAAATTGATTCAAGAGTGTTCATGAATATCTCCATAAAAAATGAAATATCTTTTCCTCTTTATTCATGTATAATAGATATATAATGAAAACATTGAAAATCATTTAAATATGTCTTCCAATAAAATCTTTAGAATAATAATAGTAATAAATGATTTAAAATACCAATTTAAAATCATTTAAACATAGTCGATATGGTACCTAAAAACTAGCAACACGAGACAAATATAAATTATTAATTTTGAAAATAAAATATCTATATATCACCAAATTTATTGGAAAAAGACTATGTAATAATATATTAATTTCTATATTTAAATAGTCCACCAAATTATTTAAAAACTCCTTGATCATAATCCTTATATTTAATATGAAATTATCCAGCAGAAAAATCGCACATGAGCCTCAACCCTATTGTTGAGGACATAGAAAGTGAATCCAAGAGACCCGATATAAAATCCAGGTGGAGAAATATTTTTGAGTAATATAGCAGTACTGTATTAGGAATTTTAGTAGTTACTATAGCAGGTATTGTTTGGTACTTTAATAGCCGGAACTATTCATCCATCTAAGCCATTGGGCCACCGGTTTGGTCCTCGGCTCATATAAAGCTTTCGGGCCACCCAAGGCCTTCGATCTAGTTGTCTCTAAAGGCCTTTGGGCCACCTCAAGGCCTTCAGGTCACCTCAAAAACTTTGGGACACATTAAATATGCAGATTTACCCATCAGATTACAAGGTACAAGTCTCTAGATAAAGATTCAAAGAAGGTCCATTCACCAATGTAGAGCTAACCATAAATTGGAATATTGAGAGGGTATGATATTTTTATCAGTACCAAGAATGTGCAGTACTGCAAAAGACAGCTAGCCAACCAACCGTGTAAAGGTGGAGTGATGATATCATGACATTTTCTGGGGAGGATCAGTTCCAATTTCTCTTGCCTTGATGATTTTCTCTATTACCTTTGGGTCATGTAATTATATCTTAAGACTTCTGGCCTATAAGGGTTTCACCTCACCCCTTAGAAGGTTTATTATCAAAAATAATAGAAAAATAAAGGCGCTCAATCCATTTAATCCAACAAAAAAATTATTAAAAATAATCAATATATATACAAGAAATCCATTTTCAGAAAAAATGAAGAAAATGAATAGTAACATCAGTAAAGAACAAAAACGTAACATAGGGTATGAATAAAAATGTATCATCGAGATATGAATAGAAAAATATGGTTGATGAACCATAGTTTTCACTATTCATTAATAATACTATAGTGTATGTTATGACCAGTAACATAGAGAAGGGTTTGAACAGTAATGTAGCATAGGGATTATGAAACATAACATAGCATAGGGACGATGAATAGTAAAGAAACATAGGGATGTTAGATAGTAACGTACCATAGGGATGATGAACAATAATATAGTGTTGATGAACCATAATTTTTACTATTCATGAACAGTAACATAACATTGGAAATATGAACAATAACCCAGGGTTTCAGAAAAATAATTTTCACTATTACGAAAGTAGGTTTACCCCTACTTTGTGAAAAAACATGACAACATGCTATCACCAACTTCAATGAATTTTTAAGGGATCTAAAAAAATTTCAGACTTTGTTCAAAAATAATTATTTATATAAAAAATTATTATCTGTCCAATGAATCAATAATCAAATAAATATGACATTAACTATTCCAAATATCAGTGAGAAATAAAACCAACAACATTCAGAAAAACAATAGTTCTGAAAAAACTAAATCAGAACATTAAATAATTTAATCAACATTCAAATGACAATTTTAGACTTTGATGTAAACTAATGAAATCAAGATAAAAGTGTTGTATTTATTAAAAGTTATGTTTCATGAATATATGATATCTGTAAAAATTTAAATAAAATAAATTCATAAAATTTTTAAAACATAAAATTGTAGAGTTTCAAAAATTACAGCAGTAATATAATATAATTTTTTGAGTAATAAGAAAGTATTTTAAGACTTCCTTATAATATTATGAAATATAGAAAAATATCTAATATATCTGACATGATAAGAATCTTATAAATCCATAAAATTTAGTTTACAAAATAATCAAAATACATAATTGTTTTTATACAAAAAATTATATGTAATCAAATAGGTAATCAAACAAAAGAGAATGCACATGCATAGACAATCTCCCCCTTTTGGTTTTATTTCTAGACCAAAACTTTTATAAATTTAAAAACAATTTTAAAAATATTTTAAAGAAATTTATTTCTCCACATTTAGTGCTCATTAATTTCTCCCAAAATATCTCTCCCCCTTTCTGTAAATAAAAAAAATATAAATAAACCCCCCTAAAAAATGCAGTAAAAAAATAATATTTCATCATACCAAGTTCAAATTTAGTTTTTTCAAACTGAGAAGAGTATAAAGGATTAGAAAATATATATGTTATCTAATTTTAAGAGGGTATAAATTCTAAAACAATATCACCCTTGTTAACATGATCTCTAGTAAAATGAAATCCAATATAGAAATGCTTTGTTCTAGAATGTTGTGAAGGGTTTTTTGAAATATAAATTGCATAAGTATTATCACAGAAAATATGCAGTTTATAAAGATAAAAACTACAACCAAATTATTTTTTCTTAATCCAAAACATTTGAGCACAACTACAAGAAGAAAAGATATACTTAGCTTCTACATTAGATAAAAGAACCAAATGGTGCATCATAGATGACCATGAAATTGAACTTTCTTCTAAAAAATGTCACATACCTGATATGATTTCTCTATAAATTCTACATCCTCTAAAATCGTATTCATACTAAGATGTTAAATATAAAAAATTATATTTTGGATAAAATAAACAAGGACCAACAATTTCTTGAAAATATTAAATTATTATTTCGACATATTTAATATGAATTTCTTTAGGATTTGTATGAAATATACCACATAAACAAACACTAAAAATTATTTCAGGTATAGATGTAGTTAACTTTTGAAATATATCTATCATCCCTCTATAAACATTAAAATCAAATGGTTTACCTGACGAATAATATTTAATTTACAATTAGTACCCATAAGAGTTTACAAAGCTTTATATAATCAAGACCAAATACTTTAACTAACTCTACAACACACTTAGATTGATTAAGAAGGATTCCAACATTTCTTTGAAAAATTTGAAGTCCAATAAATAATTTTAATTCTACCATTAATCTAATGTAAAATTTTTAAGACATCAAGGATGAGAAATTATTATATAGTATTTCACTAAATAATACAAAAACCATATCATCAACATAAATTTGAACAACTAAAATATCATCGGATGTTTTTTTAATATAAATAGTTGGATCAATATTTCCTTTAACTAAATCATTATTGAAAAAAAAATAAAGAAAGCCTTTTATACCAAAAACTAGGTTCTTGTTAGACACTGTAAGAATATTTATGTAATTTAAATATATGGTTAGGAAATTTTTCACATTCAAAAATAGTGGATGACAAAAATAAACATCTTAAGTTATAAAATCATTTAAAAATTCACTTTTTTATATCCATTTGGTATAATTGAAAACCTGTAAAACAAGAAAAAGGCAATAAATAATGATTAAGTTTCGATCACATGCTTATCCTAAGGAAATTATACTAAATTCAAACAATTGTTTCTAACAAATGGATTTAATTCATCTTTCATTACAAAATGGAAATTTTAATCATTCAAAGTGTCATTAACATTAAAAGGAAAAAAATCAGAAATAAAAAAATAAATGGACCAAAAAATAAAAATAAAAATTCTAGTTCCTAACCCCATAATCAACATTACCAATTATGTAACGCCCGAACCCAGTTACCTAGAGTCGGTGCATTATTACATAATATTGGCATGATCACAATAAAGATCAAATCTCGAAAGACCAATTGGTTTAGTAGCCTCAGAAACACTAGATATATTCATAATGTTTTATATTACATCATAAAGTGAAAAACTACTACAAAAACATATTGTCTCCATAGTCCACACTATTATCCCCTCATAATATCCCTAGAGTTCATTCATAATTTACTTCTTCACATCCTGGGAAAAATAAAACATAGAAAAGGGGTGAGCTCAAATGCCCAGTAAGGATAACAATATAGCGGAAACTTTCATAAATAAGAATAAACATTTAAGGCAGTGTATAACTAAAACCAAAGCCTTTTAAACTTGAACTTCAACATAGTATGGAAAAAATAAAATTAAATAATTCCATTTACTTATTCACATGAATATTCTACTAATCAAATAATCACATGCAATATCAATAACCACATTCATAATGATGGAATACATAATGCCAGACTATCATAACCACATAGCCAAGGCCTCATGCCAAGACTAAAAAAAATATTTTGCCAAGGCCTTGTGCCAAGACACTAGTTTGTCTCATGAGACCTACCGATGCATCGAGGAGTTATAGCGGGCTCCACCCATCACATATTATGTCCAATGCATTCCTCATATGAACAGGTTTAAACATAACATAAACATTCATATTAAAAATAGCATATGAAATGTCAATAATTTCTCCATAAACCATGAATGGTAAAAAATAACACATCCACAGTAAAACAAATAACAAAACCGTCAATACAATATGGATGTTTTTTTCATAATAAATCAGTTTCATACAAGTATAAAATCCATCAAAGAATGTTGACAAAGATGAAATCAAAACTCTTTTTAGAGAAATATCTATTTTTAGTTTGAAATTATTTAATAGTCATATAAAATAAAACATTTTCTTTGAAAATATTCTTATATGATTGTAAGGGAAGCTTCGACGATTTTATATCGGAGGAAAATAGCCGCACCTGCCGTATAAGTTAAAAAAACACTCTTACCTTAATTCTGTCGAAAATGTTAAAAAGGCCCTTGTTTGGAAAAAGACGGAAAGATTCCTATATAAACCTCTTATTAAAAGTAAAAAAAGGGTATAAATGACTTTAACCCATATTCTTGTAAATGGTAAAAATGTTTTGAAATACATTTTTAAGAAACATGGATGTGGATGATAAAGAAATCCCAGTAGATTATTACGTATAAACAACCTCAGATAATGAATAGATACCGAAATAAACCCTTACATTGTACTTTTCCTTGGTTTGGGGTAGTTTAACCTCCGGTATAATGGTGAAATAATTTTTATTAAATTATAAAAGAATCATATATATTAATATGATATCATATATGATATTTTAACATTGATTTGTTAGTAATATCTTAGTATTATCGTTGTTTCGGGTGTTAACTTACTCATTTTCTTTTATTTGTTTTGTTACATAAGCTATGTTTATCATGGATAGGTTGTATCTTAATCATATACAGAATGATATAAAGTCCTTATATACTATTATTAATCATCAAATGTGAATTATACTTGAATGTATACGATGGAGAATGAATCTCATCGCGTTCGTGGAGACGGTAGTCCGTACGTACGCACGAGTGACAATGTCATTCTTTTGATAATAAAATAATATATAATTGGATGGTGTATCATATATAAAAAATCATTATCATGTTATATTTATTATTTACATGAGTTACACATCATCATTATAACCATCCAAATAATAATTTATTGAATAACAATTACACCATGACGTGGAGACGGTAAGCCGTACGTACGCGCGTATGGTGACATGTTATTCAATGGATGGGTATAATACTGAATATGGTTGTACCATATTTATAATAAAATCACAATATATATAAGATACTCAAGTTACTATTTTAGAATGGTAATAAAAAATAATGAAGAAGTGGAAGAAGAAAGGAACATGGAAAAGGGTGGTGAAATCATTACCTCTTCTTCAGGGTCTTCGTTTTTATTTGATCAAAAGGGATCTTAGGATGGCTTTATGAATAAAGGAAGGCCTCTAGGATGAATTGAGGGAAGTTGAGAGAGTATTTGGGCAGAGTTTGGCCGAACAAAAAGGCTTTGATGGTGTGGGTTAACGAGAAGGGGGAGTTCCCTTTTATAAGAGGGGTGAGGGGACCCTTTGGAAAAGCTAGAAATATTAATTTATAATAAATTCATATTCGGTTTCTAATGGCTCCAAAGTTTATTATTTAAAGGTTAAGGTGGGTATGGGTCGAAAAACACTCAACCAATAGAATTTAGACGGGTTTGGGTCATTATATTAACCTTATCTTTAAGTATTAACTCTTAGTTAATTAGTTTCACTTTTACAATGTCTCTTTGTATTTTTATATTATATGGTTAATAAACATACCATATACATCCAAGAGACCCCCAAGTGGTCCATTAATGATTAAAATATCATTATATAAGTCTTTTGGATGAACCGTATATTTTTAGGAATTTAATATCAATTAATAATATAATATTTGTTTTAAAAACTCTTTTATGTCTATTTTGACACTATTCAATAATTGATTTTTGTAAAAATTATAAGAGAATTATTACATCTAAAACAGTTAATTAAAGCAATCCTAAAATGTCATATTAACCTATAAAATTACTGTAATTCATAAAAAGTCTCAAATTATATTTATTTGTGTATTTATAATATCAATTATTCTAATTTATCAGTAATTATGTAATTACCGCATCATCATTGTGTCATAAATAAATTAAATTATTAAATGTCTAAAAATTATAAATAAATTATCATTATGTATGAAATATTTTTATCTTTCTAATGAATATTTATAGTCGAACATCCAACATATATAACCCTATATAAAAATTGTTTTTCTAAAAGATATATGCTTATGTCATTTTTGTACTTATTTTAACTTAATTAAAATAATGTGTCCCTCTCACCTATAAGTGGCTCCATGGGGTTCCAAAATTGACCTAAAGATGCCCATGGTCGGAAATGTATCCACCAATAAGGTTAGAAGATGTTTTAGGGTAATTTAGTATAATTATAAAATTATTTGTTAACCCTTATTTAACGGATTTACCCTTAACCATGATAAATAAAATATTTACCGCAGTAATTATTAAAAATGTCTAAAAATAAAAGTTACATATTCACAAAATATGAAGATATTGATTCCAAATATGTAATAAATTTTTCCAAATTCAAAACACAGAAGTGGCAGAAATTAATTTAAAATTAATTTTCACTGTTAAAACAAAATGCGTGTTTTTAAGATATAATAACTATCAAAAGATTAATACTTGTTTATGTTCGGTTTAATTGTTAACTTATGTCCAATGACAAAAATTTTATTCAATGGTAAAAATATATTCTAAATATATTTTAAAACCACTCAAATTCATAATTTATCACAATTAATTATTTTGCTTAAAAAAGTTGTTTTTATTTAAAATTTGTTAATTTTCACAATTCATCAAAATATTAAAGTTATCCGAAAATTACCAAAATTTCACGTTAGGCTAAATTCGATACTCCAAATCCAAAAATGAAGTCCATTTTGAAATATAAAATATATATAATTTCAAAAATTAGGTATTACTATTCATAACAGTTTGTTTGATCGGTTGTGGTGTGTGTTAGAACATGATGTTTCGTACAACACACGCTATTACATTATTCAAAGGGAAACCTACAGTAGAAGCTTGGGGTGTTACATTCTCCCCTCCATAAAATAATTTCTTCCTTGAAATTTATACAATACTACCGCATGAAAAGACTCGGGTGGTTCTTCATCATAAGTTCCTTGGGTTCCCACGTTGCCTCTTCCATCTTATGGTTTCTCCACAAAACTTTAACCAAACGCGTCGTTCGGTTTGTCAGCACTTGTTCTCTCGTATCAAGAATTCTGAAGGGCTCTTCGCAATAAGACATATCAGGTTCCAGTTCTAATTCCTCGTAGGTGAGTACATGCGTTGGGTCAGGTATGTATTTCCTCAATAGAGATACGTGGAACACATCGTGAACTTTGGAGAGACTTGGTGCCATTGCCAATCGGTAAGCTAAAACCCCAATTAGTTCTAGAATTTCGAAAGGTCCGATGTACATGGGACTCAATTTACCTTCCTTACCAAAACGTATGACTCCCTTCTATGGATATACATTCAGGAAAACATGATTACCGACTAGAAATTCCAAATCCTTCCTTCGATTATCGACATAGCTCTTCTGCCTACTTTGAGCTGCTTTGATGTGATTTTTGGATTACCTTCACCTTTTCCACTGTTTCCTCCACTAGTTCTGGACCTACAAGTTTTCTTTCACCAACGTCGTCCCAACAGGTTGGTGTGCATCATCTCTTTCTATATAACGCTTCATATGGTGCCATCTGAATAGCCAATGGAAGCTATTGTTATAGGAAAATTATACCAGAGGTAAATATTAATCCCACATACCCGGAAAGTCAAGTGAGCAGGATCTCAACATGTCTTCTAAGGTTTGAATAGTTCGTTCTGATTGTCCATCCATTTGAGGGTGGTAGGCAGTGCTCAAATGAAGTTCAGTATCTAGGTATTTCTGAATACTTTTCCTGAATTTGAAGTAAAACGGGGATCATGATAAGAAACAATCGATATGGGTACTCCATGAAGTCTCACAACTTCATCAATATATAGTCTTGCTAGACGTTCTAGTGGTAGATATTCTCTTATATAAAGAAAATGTGCTGACTTGGTAATAATATCAACAATAACCCATATTGCAACGTTCCTTCTAGGAGTCTTTTGTAGCCCCATGACAAAGTCCATCGTAATATTGTCCCATTTGCACTCTGGTATGGGAAGAGGTTGCATGACTCCTCCAGGTTGTTGCCTTCTAGCTTTCACTTATTGAAAAACCATAAATATTGACACAAAATTAGCAATCTCCCTACTCTTGTTGTCCCACCAAAATTGTTCCTTCCAATCTCTATACATTTTGGTGATCCCAGAGTGTGTAGAAAAATTGGAACTATGAGAATCATCCAGAAATTCCCTTTTTAGATCAGGTATATCGGGAACACAAAGTCGCTTCCCGAATTTCAAAGTTCCTTCTTCACACACAAAGTCTCTCAATCTCCCATCATTCACAGCTTTAATCTTCTTTTGAATTTCTTCATCATCGGTCTAAGATCTTTTAATCCTTTCTAGAAAAGATGGTTTGGCAACCATTTGAAAAAGCATTGATGTTTCACCTTCCCTTGTTATTTCCATGTCCATCTTCACAATATTCATGAAAATTGGATCCCTTTCAATTATCATATTGTTCAAAACTCCATGGTATTTTCTGCTCAAAGCATCTTCCACCTTGTTTGCCTTCCCCGAGTGGTAGTGTATCGTGCAATCATAATCCTTGAGTAATTAAAGCCATCTACTTTGCCTCATGTTGATTTCTTTTTGTGATAAAATATACATCAAACTCTTGTGATCAGTATAACTCTCACATTTTTCACCATAGAGGTAGTGCCTCCATATTTTCAAAGCAAAGATCACAGCTGCTAACTCAAGATCATTAGTAGGATAGTTTTGTTCATGAATTTTCAACTATCGTGATGCATAGGAAATAACCCTATCATTTTGCATAAGGACACAACCAAGTCATTTCTTCGATGCATCACTATAAATAATGAACCCATCATTCCCTGATGGTAGAGTCAATATAAGAGCATTGACTAATATTCTCTTCAGTTCTTCGAAACATTATTCACACTCTTTTTTCCAAACAAATTTAACTCCTTTATGTGTGAGCTTCGTTAATGGGTTATCCAATTGGGAAAAATTCTGGACGAATCATCGATAATAACTTGCTAAACCAATAAAACTACGTACCTCAGTTATACTCGTCGGTTCGGGCCATTCATGGATTGCCTTGGACTTAGAAGGATCAACGAAGATTCTATCTTTAGAGACAATATGGCTAAGAAAAGAAATCTTCTGAAGCCCGAATTCACTCTTGCTAAACTTCCCATATAATTCATGAATTCTCGGAGTCTTCAGGATAATGCGCAACTGATTTTCATGATCTTCATAGTTTTTAGAGTATACCATGATATCATCAATAAATACCACCAGAAATTCATCGAGATATTCCTTGAAAACTCTATTCATCAGATCCATGAATACAGAGGGTGCATTAGTCAATCCAAAAGGCATTACAAACTCGTAATGCTCGTACGTGGTTCGAAATGCTGTCTTCAGAATGTCTTCCTTCTTTACACACAACTGATGGTATTCAAATCGAAGGTCAATCATTGAAAAGTATTGAGCTCCATGCAGTTGGTCAAATAAATAATCAATGCGAGGTAGGGGATACTTGTTCTTTATTGTTATGGAATTAATCTCCCTATAGTTGATACATAACCTCATAGATCCATCATTCTTTTTAACAAAAAGAACAGGGGCTCCCCATGGAGAAACACTAGGGCGAATAAATCCCTTATTACTCAATTCCAATAGTTTTTTCTTTAGTTCGACTAATTCCACAGTGTCCATTCTATAAGGGGTCTTCGATATAGGCCTTGATCTAGGAATTAAATCAATGGAAAACTCAACTTCTCGTTCTGTAGGATATCCAGGTAAATCTTCTAGAAATACATCTACATATTCCTTCACAACAGGTACATCCTCTATTTGAACATTCCTTTCCTCACCCAAAGTCATTTAATTCTCTTCCTCTCCAATAATTGAATTTAGTTGAACTACGGGGGGTGGACCTAGATAAGAATTAGGTGGTGACGATTATTCTCTAAAGAGAAGGTTTTCTTTATCATCATCATCAAAAATCGTAACCTCCTTCTTCTTACAATAAATATTCACATCATAATCCAAAAGACAATCCATACTAAGGATTATATCAAACTGAATCGTAGGTATGCCAATGAGATCAGCAGATAAAGAACATTTATGTGCTTTAATGGGGACTGATTCACAAAACTTTGTTGCAATGATACTTCCCTTAGGAGTTTTAATTGAAAACTCCCTTGCTAAATCAAATTGGAAATATCTAATTTTCTTAGCAAACTGAGAAGATATGAAACAATGAGATGATCCAGAATCAAATAATGCATTTTCTAAACTTGATGAAACCATTAAATTACCTGCCACCACGTCTTTTGGAGCTTCTACCTTAGCAGTAGTGATAGAAAAAGCTTGGCCATGGTCCCTTGGCCTTTTCTGAGGTAAGTTCCCCTGAAGATTATGACATTATTTTGCATAATGTCCCATCTCCCTACAATTTTAGCACTGAACATTGGTAGCTTCCATCTTCCCTTTGCAATCACGAGCTTGGGGGCCTTTTTCACTACATTTGTAACAGATGCCCATTCCCTTAAAACAAGTACCGGGGTGTTTCTTCCCACATTTACCACAGGATGGATATTCAAACTTTCCCTTATTCCCCTTATTTCCATTCCCAGATTGATCAGTAGATATCTTCTTCTCTTTCTTTGCTTTAAAGTCATAAGACATTGAGAATACTTTCTCTGTCTTGATAGCACATGAGACAATGTCTTCGTACGACAAGAAGGATTGTGAGACTAATGCTCGATGGAGAAATGGTTTTAACCCATAAAAGAAATGATCAATCTTACTTCTTGGGTTATGTATATAATCTCCAACATACCTTGCTAACCTTGTAAAGTTAGCCTCATACTTTGCGACATTCTCATCCTCCTTTTGTCTCAGACTCAGAAATTGCCTTTCCATATCTGCTCGATGGTCATAAGGAAATTATTTTTCTAAAAACAGATCTTTGAACTCCCTCGGTTCTATATTTGATACTTCATCATCTTCCTTCATGTTTTGAATCAATGACCACCATTGACCAGCATCTCTTGTGAGGAGGTAAACATCCATGATAACTTTTTCCTTTTCACTACCCCCCAAAGCCTGAAATTTTTTCTCTAGGGAATGTATCCATTTCTCAGCTACTAAGGGATTTGTACTCCCATTGAACGTTGGTGGTTGTTGCCTCATGAATCGGTCTAACATTGTTCCTCCACGCTGTGGATCAGGGTGCTCTATATGGGTAAGGTTATTATTCATAACCTGAGTGAGTTGTCCCAGTATGGTGATTATCTGATCGGCACCAGTTGCATCACTGGCTCCACTATAATTTTCTTGAGTAGGAGGGAAATCCCTATATGGAGTGCATGCCTTGATATGGTTTCCATTTCTTCCACTAGGAGCCATTTCTAAACAATGGCACAAACTAGATAAGTTTATTTATCAAAATACATAATCCCATACTTATAAAACACTTAACATAAATTGAACTATTTATGGATATAATCCATAATCATAAAAATGTTTTCTTTGAAAAAGTATATACTCATAAACCCTTCATAATGGTTTGTAATGAAAATGAGAATTATCCTAAGCATATCCCCCGGGAGTGTCGTAACCAAGAGTGCAGCAAAGCCCGTTGTTGTGCACTAGTTCCCGTTCAAGTGTAGCTCAAAGAGGTGTTTTTGGGTTTTACCCCCAGGTACATTTGTGCCAGATCCGCCTCTACCTGCTCGTATCCAGACATGGATGTATTGCTCGGAAAATTCACAAAATCTCTACAATACCAAAATTCTATAAAGTTCTTCTAAACTAATCCTCAAATTTCATCTTAGGTCTATGTGCTCTAATCAGAGTTTATCTAAATCTAGATTCCAAGGTTTGTACTAAAGTTCCTCTGATAACAACTATAATGCCCCGACCCTAGTTACCTAGAGTCAGTGCAATATTACATAATATTGGAATGATCACATGAAAGATCAAATCTCGAAAGACCGATTGGTTTAGTAGCCTTGGAAACACGAGATATATTAATAATGTTTTACATTACATCATAATGTGAAAAACTACTACAACAACATATTGTCTCCATATTCCACACTATTAACCCCTCATTATATCCCTGCAGGTCATTCATAATTTACTTCTTCACATCTTGGGAAAAATAAATCATATAAAAGGGGTGATACCAAATGCCCATTAAGGATAACAATATAGCGGAAACATTCATAAATAAGAATAAACATTTACGGCAGTGTATAAATAAAACAAAATCCTTTTAAACTTGAACATCAACATAGTATGGAAAAAATAAATTGAAATAATGCCATTTACTTATTCACATGGATATTCTACTAATCAAATAATCACTTGAAATATAAATAACCACTTTCATAATGATGGAATGCATAATGCCAGACTATCATAACCACATAGCCAAGGCCTCGTTCCAAGACTAAAAATACGATTTCGCCAAGGCCTTGTGCCAAAAAACTAGTTTGTCTCATGAGACCTACCGATGCATCAAGGAGCTATAGAGGGCTCCACCTGTCACATATTATGTCCAATGCATTCCTCATATGAACAGGTTTAAACATAACATAAACATTCGTATTAAAACTAGCATACAAAATGTCAATACTTTCTCCATAAACTATGAATGGTATAAAAATAATACATCCATAGTCAAAAAAATCATGAAATCTTCAATACAATATGGATGTTTTGTTTCATAATAAATCAGCTTCAAATAAGCATAAAATCTATCCAAGGATGTTGACATAGATGAAATAAAAACTCTTTTTAGTGAAATATCTATTTTTATTTTGAAATAATTTAAGAGTCATATAAAATAAAACATTTTCTTTGAAAATATTCTTATAATCTTGTAATGGAAGCTTTGATGATTTTATAATGCCGGAAAATAGACACACCCCCCGTATAAGTTAAAAAACATTCTTACCTTAATTCTGTCGAAAAGGTTAAACAACCCCTTCTTTGGAAAATGACAGAAAGATTCCTTTATAAACCTCTTATTAAAAGTCAAAAAAGGGTATAAATGACATTAACCCATATTATTGTAAATGGTAAAAATGTTTTGAAATACATTTTTAAGAAACATGGATGTGGATGATAAATAAATCCCAGTTGATT
This sequence comes from Viscum album, assembly GCA_963277665.1. Taxonomy (NCBI): domain Eukaryota; kingdom Viridiplantae; phylum Streptophyta; class Magnoliopsida; order Santalales; family Viscaceae; genus Viscum; species Viscum album. Next base: position 2,052,135,523 of record OY728150.1, on the reverse strand, counting down.
ATTACGTATAAACAACCTCTGATAATGAAGAGATTGCGAAATAAACCCTTACCTTGTATTTTTCCTTGGTTGGGGGTAGGTTAAACTCCTGAATTATGGTGAAATAATTTTTATTAAATTATTAAAGAATCATATATATTAATATGATATCATATATGATCTTTTAACATTTATTTTTTAATAATATCTTAGTATTATCGTTGTTTCGTGTGTTAACTTACTCGTTTTCTTTTATAGATTTTGTTACGTTAGCTATGATTATCATGGATAAGTTGTATCTTAATCATACCTAGAATGATATAAAGTCCATAGATACTATTATTAATCATCAAATGAGAATTATACTTGAATGGATACGATGGAGAATGAATCTCATAGCGTTCGTGGAGACGGTAGTCCGTACATACACACGAGTGACAATATCATTCTTTTGATATTAAAATAATATATAATTGGATGGTATATCATATATACATAATAATTATCATGTTATATTTATTATTTACATGAGTTACATATCATTATTATACCCATTAAAATAATAATTTATTGAATGACAATTACACCACGACGTGGAGACGGTAAGCCGTACGTACGCACGTATGGTGACATGTTATTCAAAGGATGGATTGAGTACTGAATATGGTTGTACCATATTTATAATAACATCACAGTATATATAAGATACTGGAGTTATTATTTTATAATGGTAATAAGAACGAAGGAAGAAGTGGAAGAAGAAAGGAACTTGGAAAAGGGTGGTGAAATCATTACCTCTTCTTCGGTTTCTTCCTTTTGATTTGATCAAAAGGGCTCTTAGGTTGGCTTTATGACTAAAGGAATGACTCTAGGATGAAGTGAGGTAAGTTTATAGAGTATTTGGGCAGAGTTTGTCCGATCAAAAAGGCTTTGAAGGTGTGAGTTAATGAGAAGTGGGAGTGCCCATTTATAAGAGGGGTGAGGGGCACCTTTGGAAAAGCTAGAAATAGTAATTTATAATAAATTCATATTCGGTTTATAATGGCTCCAAAGTTGATTATATAAAGTTTCAGGTGGTTATGGGTCGAAAAAAACTCAACAAATAGAATTTAGACAGGTTTGGGTCATTATATTAACCTTATCTTTAAGTATTAACTCTTAGTAAATTAGTTTCACTTTTACAATGTCTCTTTGTATTTTTATGTTATATGGTTACTAAACATACCATATACATCCAAGAGGCCCCCAAGTGGTCCATTAATGATTAACCTATCATGATATAAGTCTCTTGGCTGAACTGTAGATTTTTTGGAATTTAATATCAATTAATAATATAATATTTGTTTTAAAAACTCTTTTATGTCAATTTTGAAACTATTCAATAATTGATTTTTGTAAAAATTATAACAGAATGATTACTTCTAAAAAAGTTAATTAATTCAATCCTAAAATGTTATATTAACCTATAAAATTATTTTAATTGATAAAAAGTCTCAAATTATATTTATTTGGGTATTTATAATATCGATTATTCCAATTTTTCATTAATTAGGTAATTAGTACATCATCATTGTGTCATAAATAAATTAATTTATTTAATGTCTAAAAATTATAGATAAAATATAATTATGTAGGAAATCGTTTTATCTTTCTAATTAATATTTATAGTAAAAAATACAACATTTATAACCCTATGTAAAAAATGTTTTTAAAAAAGATATACGCTTATGTCATTTTTGTACTTATTTTAACTTAATTATAATAAAGTGTCCCTATCACCTACAAGTGGCTCCATGGGGTCCATAAATCGATCCAAATATGCCCATGGTCGGAAATGTATCCACCAATAAGGTTATGACACGTTTTAGGGTTATTTAGTATTATTATAATATTATTTTTTAACCCTTATTTACAGGATTTACCTTTAACCATGGTAAATAAAATATTTACCGCATTAATTATTCAAAATGACTAAAAATAAAAGTTATCTATTCACACAATATGAACATAATAATTCCAAATATGGAATCCATTTTTATAAATTCAATACACATAAGTTGCAGAAATTAATTTAAAATTAATTCCCGCTGTTAAAACAAAAAGCATGTTTTTAAGATATAATAACTATCAAAAGATTGATACTTGTTTATGTTCGGTTTAATTGTGAAATTATGTCCAATGACCAATAGTGAATTAAATGGAAAAAATATATTTAAATATACTTTAAAACCACTCAAATTCATAATTTATCACTATTAATTTTTTTGATTAAAAAAGTTGTTTTTAATTAAAATTTAGTAATTTTCAGTATTCATCAAAATATTAATGTTATCGGAAAAGTACCAAAATTTCACCCTAGGCTAAATTCGATGCTCCAAATCCAAAAATTAAGTCCATTTTGTAATATAAAATATATATAATTTTAAAAATTTGGTATTACTATTTATAACATCTAGTTTGATCGGTTGTAGTGTGTGTTAGAACTCGATATTGCGTACAACACGCGCTATTACATTATTCAAAGGGAAATGTACCGTATAATCTTGGGGTGTTACAAATTACATTATAAAAATGATGAAATTTGGGAATCATCCAAGATTTTGGATTAGGTTTTGATGGAGAATCCAAAAACTCCAAAGTAATAAGCTTTAGGATTTTAAATTTTGAATAATTCACAATGATGTCACTTTAACAAATGCATAATAAGAATTATTTTTGTAATATAACATTCATAAAAAATAGAATCAGCCTAAAAATATCTATCAAAATTATATTCACATAACATAGTTCAATCCATTTCAAAATGAGTTCTATTTTTATATTTTAAAACAACATTTTACTATGGTGTTCTAGGAGTAGAAAAATTATCAAAATATCCATTATTTTCACAAAAGTTTTCAACATCTAAATTATGAAATTCATCTCTTTATCACTATAAATATAGATTATCATAAAACCATTCTCATTTTGAAATAATTTACAAATAGTAGTAAATATATTTAATGTATCATTTTTATGAGTGAGTAAATCTACTATAATATTCAACAAAAAATTAGGTATATTTCTTTCCTCAAGGCTGGAAATTTGAGTGGGACAAAATAAATCAAGATATAATAACTATAATTGTTTATTAGTACTTATTTGATTGATGGGTCTAAACAAAATTTTGGGTTTCTTCCCTTTCATGAAAGTGTCCAAATATGATGTTATTCTTTCTTCAAAGAAGGAAATTGTACCATATTTTCATGTTTTGAGAGCTTATGGAACAATCTGAAATTAACATGACCTAAGAATAGATTCCAAAAGATGCTATCATTCTGTATAGAATTAAAACACTTTAAATATTGAATATTTAATTTAGAAAAATAAATATTATAAATATTATCTTTCTGACTAGCATAAATTAATAAACAATCATCTTTAAAAACCAAATATTTATAATTTCTAAATTTAAATTCCATTCTATCATCACATAATTGTGATATAATTAATAAATTTCTTTTTAAACCTTCAACAAATAAAAATTTACAAATAAATGTATACTTTCAAATACCAAATTTACTAAAACCTTTTACATTTGCTTTGTAATTGTTTGCAAATGTAACAGTTCCTCCATCAAATGTGTTATTAGATGTAAAATTTTATGGGTCTTCTATCATATGCCTAGGGAATCCATTTACCATGTATCATACGTCATTCTTAAGAAACCCAAGGAATTTTTCAAAAATAAATAAATTACTTGAGAATTTTGCTACCCAAGCTACTTTGGGTCCAATTGGAATAGTAATACAATTTTAAGATACCTATATAGAATTTAAACATATATTTTTAGGTAATATATATAATAAAGATTTTGAAATATTATTTTTTGTAAATCCAAATGATTGTTATAATCTTAGAGAACATTAATTTTCATAATGACCTTTGATTCCATATTTAAAACAAGTAATAGTATAAGTACAACCATTTTTTACTTTTAACAAAATGAGTTTTATACATTTGGGGTAATCTTATATCATATCCAAATATATATTTATTTTTATCGGTTTTTTCAAAGACTTCATCTAATGATATTTTTCACGGTCTTGAATAAATGAAAATAAACTCTCTTTAATACATTCAACTACCTTTTTCAAATCTTCATTCAAATATAGAAAAGATCTCAAATTTTCCTAAACATTTGAATAAGAAGTAGAAGAAGTGTTACTTAGTTTTTCATTCTACATAAAATGTATTTTATTTTTTGAAATATATTTCTCAATGTTTTATTTATGTTTATTATATAAATCAGTATCTCTAGAAACATCTTTTCTTAGTATTTAAATTTATTTATTTAATTTAAAAACAATGGGGTTTTGAAAATAACATTTAGAATCTGAATATTTAGAATAAAAACATGAGTTACTAACCATTTCTGGTTATTCTATTAAGCACAAGTTAACACTTTATTTTTCATTTCTAGATTATTCACATTAATTAGAATATTATTTACAACTTCAGCTAATGGTCAATGCTTTTTTTCTCTTATTTATTAAATTTCATTATTTTTTAGTGTAAGAAAATCATTTTTTGTATTCCCTTTCTTCTTACACTCATAAAAAGTTACATCTGAGTCATTATAATGCATATCACCTTTCCTATGTCCCTTATATTTTTATTTCAGATGGTCTCTTCTAAACCGATTCTTAAATAGTTTATTTTTCATTTTTCATACTCGATTCACATTCTTATCCATTTTGCCTTTTTTAGAATTTCATAGATTAGAATTATAAGATTCAAATGAAACAAAATTCACAGATTTAAAAGATACACCTTTTTTGTCTTCTCAGCAAATTTTTTATTCAGTTCCAATTCATACTGAAGGAGCGATCTAACCAATTCATCATGTGTGTAATCTTTGAAATTATTTCCTTCATCAATGAAAACGTTTTTGGCATGCCACTTATTTGGTAAGGATTGTAGGACTCTTTCAACTAGTACATTGTGTTCTAGAGCTTCTCCATGTGAATTTATTCCATTCACAATGCATGTGGATCTATGGAACATTTGGTTAATTGTTACATCTCCCCTAATTAGGAATTTTTCGTACTCTGCACAAAACATTCCATGTTTTTTCCGAATTGTTTTTTCATAGCCTAGGCGAGTAACTTGTACAATATTCCCTATTTCATGAGCTATCTCACAATAAGACGCATGATTTTTATAATAGCACAATATAAAATATTAACATATTTATAATTCAAAACATATTTAGTAACATCAATTCTGGTAAGAGTATTTATGACATTTTTATGTAGTGTGTATTATTTTGGCATGATAGACCAGTGTTCAATTCTCAACTGTTTCTGGTAAACCTCAATTCAGGATTTCTAATAGCCATAATCATTACCATTAATGTGTGGTGGATTTTGAGAAACCCAAGAATCATTTTGGTATAATCTTTCAATCTTATAAGATCTTATCCTTAGACTCCGAGGTCTAGAAAAACAATATAAAAATAACATCAAAGAGGAATCAGGAGGGGGATATGATAATTCCAAAAGGAACTGTCTCTTGATACATAATTAAAGTTATTAGAAATTGAATAACAGAGTTAATAAATTTAAAAAAAAAATCCATTTGATTCCAATTGATAGGTCAGATAAGTTAATGATAGATAGTCGTGAAGATGTTAAATAGACCAGATTAAAATTTCAAAATTTAAATTTATTACTTAAAATAATTATCAAAGTAATATGTTGAGGTTAATTAGAAGCAACAAAATTAACGAAAGAAAGTATTTTTTATAGTAGTTTGGTCTGAAGTGGGCCTACACATACTCTTATACCCTTATAATCAGAAAAAGATATGTGTGAACAGAAATTTATTTTAATATGGGAATCATAACACAATTAAAAATCCTTTTCCAGAAGAGGGATAACCATGAAACTAACTTTTGTATGGGGAGTCGTAAAACTTACAGACTGACTTTAGATAATGGGAATAACAACCCAAATAGTCCTAAATTTAGATATTGGTATTTAAAACCCTTAGATCCTGACATTAGAATACAGGAGTCATAACTTGAAGAAACAGAATAAAAAATAATTCTTTTCTGTGAAATAATAAATATAATAATAGAGTGTGTGAGATAGAAGGGAAAAAGTGTTTCATACACAAAAATAGATGAAATAAGATAAATAGTGATAGGACATGTATTGGCTATTGAGTACTTGAATGACATGTCTTGTCAAGGAAATTTTAGTCAAAGAAGAAAAGATTCATCACTTGAGAGATCACAAAGATGATAAAATAGAGTGTCATAAGATTTTGCAAATGTAAATCAGATTCAATGTTCCCATCACATTCTCATTGAAAAAACAATGTATCAAAATTTTAATGTGTGTATTTCAATTATTTTCTATCTATCTTGTTTTAACATGAAAAAAATAAAGATATATATAGAGTAGATATTCAGAAATTACAGAATCTCCCGTTCATTAGTAATTTCATAATAACTTTTGTCAAGAGCAGTCAAAATATCTCTATAAAAAACACTCCAATGTTTCCTCTTTATTTGTATAGAATAAATATCTAATAAAAGGATTCAAAATAATTTGAATAAGTCTTCCAATAAAATCTCCCAAATAATAATAGTATTGATTGATTTAAAAGACTAATTTAAATTCATTTCAACTTAGTCAATACATTTCTTGAAAAATACCAGCACAAACCAAATGTAAATTCAAATATTTGAATATATATAAAAATGAAACCACCAAATTCATTGAAAAAAGGCGTTGTAATAATTTTTTAATAATTCTCTTTAAATATCCAACCAAACACACTAAAAACTCTTCAATCAAAATCCTTATATTTAATTTAAATTTATCAAATATAATTACCTTTGAAAATAATCTATATATATAGAAAAATAATTTTTTACATAAAATGAACTAAATGGACAATAACATCGGGAATGAATAGTAACATAACATAGGGTATGAATGGTAACATAGAGTAAGGATAATGAATAGTAACATTGGGTTGACGAACCATGCATTTCACTATTCGTGAGCAGTAAAATGGCATATGGTATGATTAGTAACATAGAATAAGTTATGAATAGTAAAATATTGTACGAAATGATGAATAGTAACATATCATATGGATGATGAATAATAACGCAGTGTAGGGATGATGAACTCTAAAGTAGTATATGGATGATAAATAGTAACATAGTATAGGGATGATGAATAGTAACATAGAGTTGATGAACAATACTTTTCACTATTCATGAACTGTAATGTTATGTACGGATTATAAATAGTAATGAAGGGTCCCCATTACTTTGTTAACAAAGACTAGATATCATACTTTAAAAAACATCAATGAATTTTTATGGGCTCTAAACAACAGATTTAGAATCTCGTAAAAAAAGACATATTTTTAGAAAAACATTTTATCTTTCCAATAAATCAAGAATCAAGAAAATATGATATATATTATTCCTAGTATCATTGAGAAATAGAACCAACAATATTCTAGAAAACAACAGTTTAGAAAAATTAAAGAAGAATTCAAACAATTTAGTCACTATTCAAATGACATTTTTAGACTTTGATGTAAACTAATTAAATCAAGATAAACATGTTGAATTTCTATTAAATCAATTATCATTAAAATATGATATCTATAAATGTTTTAGTAATATAAATAAATATTTTTTTTAAAATATAAAATTGTAGAGTTTCGAAGACTATAGAAACAACTTAATTGAATTTTTACAATAATTAAAAATCATTTTAAGACTTCCTCATAATAAATAAAATGTAGATTAATATATTAACCGTCTATCATGGTAGTAATCATATAAATCCATAAAATATTGTTTATGAAATCATCACAATACACAATTGTTTTTAAATGTAAAATTTTATATAATCAAACAAGCTTTCAAAAAAAAGAGAATTCCCATGCACAAAGTGTAAGGTTCTTAGACCATATATATTTAATGTTTAAAAAAATTATCTTTAATTTAACACCTCATTAATCATGTGTAATACTCCTTGTAACATTGAAATCATATCTCATACTTACATGACACTATATTATGCCATTTATCAAGTTCATCCTTTCTCATGAACCCATGTATTTTCCCTACAATCATTCACTCCAGGGATGAAATGATGAAATCATCATAATGTGAACTAATTATAAAAAAACATAGAGGAAATCCATCATAGACTAGATAGTATTTATCAGTGAACTCAATATTTTTAATATACTTGATGCCATTGTTTCGTATCATTTATCTAATCAACCCATACACACCCATATATTCAAGGAATATAATAAGGGACATCGACCTCTTTCTAAAATATAAAACAATGATGAAAAACATTTCATAACTGAAATCCAAATGGATAATCCAAGGAAATAAACTAAAATAATGAAGATAAATTTTTTAATGAAGTTACCACTAAACTGTATTGATATTTGATGAAAGGAACTCGCATTGACATAACCTCTTAGATGGAGGATCATTTATACTTACTAATCTATAATTTATTAAGTATATAAAGAGGATAATGAAATAACGGGGATGAATCCCAGTGATTTGATCACTAATCATAAGAGATAAATGATTTGACTTATTAATAAGTCATATATATAGAATTAGAGAATTAAATGTTTTAATGGGTTATGTTATTAAATATATTTTCACGAAAAATTACATTTTTCCTAGCCATGAGATGAATGGAAAAATTACTATGCATAAAAATCTTGAATATTATACAATAAAAGATACATTTCAGTGTTTTTATCTCTTTAGGTGTCTATTTAAATATGGGGGCCCTAAAACCCCCCATATACGTTTTATACACATAAATATATATAATATAAAAGGATTCACTTTATATTTAATCCAAACATCATATGCTTAGTAATACTATATATTCTATATTCCATGGATTTTTATGACTAAAGACATATCATACTACAATAATTCATCAATATTATATTTCAACCCTACCCCAAATAGTCCCATCAAGATTTCAATACAATCCCCAAGATAATCGCATGGATAAATAAATTTTCAACCACAAATCCATAACATTTTACTCAATATAAATATAAAATTTCCAAAATTATAATTAAAATTAAAACTTCATTTGTAAAAAACACCCAACATTAGATGGGGTCTATTGAAAACCATCCATTATAGGGATTATTATCTTTGGCAATCATAACATAGCATCATTAGTAAGAATCACTGACCACTATAACCTAATGTCGTCTTATCAGAACCATGTATCCACCTAAGACTAGACATCATCCCATGAGACCCATATTTTCTATAGAGATAATTCCAAAATCAAACAAAAACAATTTATAATGCTCATTCCCATATCTATAAAAACATGGCAGTACATGTCTCTTGGCTGGTCATCCCAAAGTCCTCAAAAGTTAATATAGAGATCAGTGAGGGAATCCAACCATCCAAAATATAAAATAGAAAAATATTATATATCAAGAATAAATATATAGATAATAAAAAAAATAGAATGCATAATCGGTATCAAAATATATTAGAAATGGAAACCATTCCTTAGCCTCTAGTACCATACTCATCTTATGCCTTATATATTGATCAATAATTCTATATTTCCAGGAAATTAAACATAATGTCTACCCATGATCAGTAGAATTCGTATCATGTAATAAGTTATTGGTAAATCCAACAACCCGGTAAAATTTTCTTTCTCACTACAACATAGTAACCAATAATAATTACGTGGATGAGCATGTAAATCGTGGATGAGAGTGAGATGTTCTTCTCAATTCAATAAACCCATTGATAAACATAATGCATACACAGTTAAATAAACTATACCACTATTCCATCGTGTCTATAAGACAAACACACCTATAAAATTCCTATTAATACTGGATAACTAATTATAGACCCCACCAACCTATAATCAATTACTCACTTGACCTCTATAACGAACCAGGCATGCCCCTCAAACACTATTTTCACAGTATATGTAATAATATTGAAATATTTACTTCATCCATAATAATTACACATCATGAATCAATTGATAAATAAATCATCTCACTTTTCATATATGACCATAACCCTAATATATCATATAAATGGATAAACATATCATGAATATTAGAAAAGGATCAAATCAAATAGGAATCATCCATTAAATTACATATGAATAGATGCCCCATGATAAATCTAAAGGAAAAAATAAATAATGGTTCCTACCACAAGAAAAATAATAAATCGTCTCCCACACAACACCCCATACTATCCCACTAATCCTAACCAAATCTACCATCTAGGACACACTTAGATTACCACTATCTAAATCAAATATTTTTTAAATTTTCATTGGGGTTTGTTCCCTTATCACATGGTATTTCAATACAACCATACACTAGACACTCAAATCATATATCCACATTATCATTAACAAATAAAGTGTGTTTCATAAATATAGTAAAATCTTAGGGAGGTCATTGGATGGCCACCATTCTACTATATAACATTAATCTAGTAATATATTCCTATGGGTCAACCACCAATGCATCTAGTGTCTCATAAACCATCATACCATGTATAGAAACCAATGGTACCGAGTACATATATGTGAGTAATATTCTATATTTGTCAACCCAACATTGTATATGACCTCAAAAAATACACATGGAATTCAAGATAAACATCAAACCATGAGGTCACCCAAGATATCACCTCTTATATATATAAAATAAATCTAAAATTTTGTCACATTGGTCCCTCTTATAGTATAGAAATCTTCCTAGCCACTAGGTTTCAAAGGGAATAATCCAACATCAAAGAAAAGGGAGCCCACTGTCCTCCTATCAAAAACCCAAATGAAAAATCTCAAATATATTATCTCATCTATAGATTTATACATAGTATCTTCTTCTCACTATATTCTATACTCGTAAATTTATCCTAATCCATCAATCAAAAAATGTGTGGACTAACTCCCATGTATAACCATAAGGGAAATCAAAAGTTACACCATCAAGAATAGTGGACGATAAACACTCAAAATGAATTTTAATAATATCTCAAAGTCTAATTATGAACAAATAACCCACGAATATATCAATACCACTGAATAAAATCAACCCCATGGATATTTCATTTTTCTTTTAAAGCTATAACAAAAGGACACCAAACAGGAGTCTTAGACTATTCTAACCAACTCAACACCAAATGTAAGGTTTTGTCCACTGGTTCATATATATCGATAAAATAAAATAAAATATAATGATCATATATAATAATATATCAAAAAATTGTATATATAATAGAAATATAGTACCTACTCCATTTGAATTCATGTAAAATAAATAAATTACTAAAAAATAAACCTTTTCCCGTTAATATAATCCATGGAAAATCCCAACTTACAAATTATTTATAAAAATTCAACACATTCTAGATTACTCCCACTATGAACTCATATTAAAATCAGAATAAAAACCTTTTTGAAATAGAAATTTAACGATATCTCCTGAAATAAACACTTTCATAATGAAATTAAATTGAAATCCTATTTCTTTGAAAATTACAATAAATTACACCACTGACTTATTTAATTTATTTTAAATGGGTTTAGACATTATTCTATAAAATTAATCATTAAATAAAACCCCCTTTTAAAATTTAATTTAGGATGGAAGGATCTGGTATCTTTGAAAAAGCATACTCATTCCAACAAATATCCATAAAATAGGTTATCAAACCTCTTTTGATCATGGAACCACAAAAACCATTTAGTATGTTATAAAGTCCTTGTTGACTATTTATTGATGTGAGACTATCCGAAAATATTTGGTGATATCACACATTGACATGAAAACATGAAAATGATAATGATAATAGTGATGTAAAAACATAATATCACAGATAAATGAAATGAATCATAATGTTAAGGTTACCTACCCCATCACAAAATCCATTCTTTTATCACACACTGTACTAACCACCAAAAATCTTGTGAGTATCTATCTTAATCATAACTCATTAAAATCTAATAACCAAAATATGTTTTGACAAAACCCCAAATTGGAATACTAAATTTAAAATTCACAAGTTAGTGAAAACCACAAAAAACATGAATAATAATGTGTGGTCAACACTTAATATACACCTAATACTATGGAATGCAAAATATCTAAAATAAAAAATCACATTAATGAATAATAAAATTTAATTAAACTGTAATCTATGTTTTAATTCTTTAGGTGAAGTACCACATGACTAATGAGGTATAGAGATAATATTCCATCATTTTTAAGCCATTCCTTACACCCAACAAGGAATATCCTTCATATCATTTTGATCTTACCAAGCAATGGTGGAACCTACCCAAAATCTAGAAATCCATCAAACCAAAATTGGTGTATGGAAAGAAAAATAGGATTAGATGAACATAAAATAATCACACCTTTTATCCACATGATTAATGGCCACCATATCCCATTTATTCAAGAGTTCATAATAAGAACAAATAATGGAAAAACATGTGATATTCATTCAAAATATCCACCTCCCAGTGCCCCTAAAATTAAATTTAAAGGAGGTATAACCATTAAATTAAGTAACCCCTCCCTTTAAATAATGGGTAATAACCACAATTGGTACTTACATTCCTATATAAAATAACCATTGTTCAAAACTAAGCTAGGTGGTAGGACACTATCCACCTTGTTGAGGAGCATTATCCACTTGATTACCCAAAACAATGGTTAGTCCAACTTGATGCCTCACCAAGTACCTGATGGTTTTCTATAACCTCCTCCCTCTAACGTTTTCTCACCTGGAAGCTAGGACCCCACTTCAAGCTTTTTTCAACTAATCCAAAACCTAAAAAATATGTTAAACATATTAAACACATCAAAAAAATATATTGATTGATCCCTATCAGAAATTCAAATTCATCCATCTAAAAACTTCTGAGAATCTAATATTTCCTCAAGTAGAGAAAAAATTAAATATTAATTTCCCTAAAAACACCTCACCATCATGCTAGTCATCCTAAATAAACCTTGAAGGTTCTTTAACCATAAATCACATCCTATATTGTTCATCAGTTAATCACTAACACATAAAATTATATATTAAAATTTCAATATCATGTCTGAAGTGTTTCCCCATCACTCATGTTCACTATTCACCAAAAATAATCATTACCCAATCATTGAGACTCTCTCTAGGCTTTCTCTTATAATCATCACCTCACTATCATCATCTACTATGATATCTTCATCATGACACCCTATGCTAAAATCACTCACCTTTGAACCATAATCACAATCAAAACCTTGATATCAAGATGTTTTACAAATCTATTTGGTTTTCCCAAAATCCAAATAAACAACCAACATCGTTCCATATACAGTTCCATGTTGTAAGAACCTACTATTAATAGCCAATTTCATTTAATGGTTCTCACCACCTTTGGAATCACCGATAAAACAAATTCTTTTCTAACAGTATAAGTTTTAAAAGTGATATACTTCACATTTATCTAGATAATGATTTTCCTAGATATTCATTCAATCATCATGAACTTTATAGATTTCTATAAATAACTATAACATACAATTAGAAACATGAAATATTGAATGTCAATTCACCTCATATAAAAACATTGAAACCCAAGAAAACTTAATTACACGCATTGATTAGGAATTATAAAATCAACAAAACCCTTTTACATATACTAACATATTACTTAAATTTTCTAACAACTCCCTTAAAATCAAAGGGTTTTGTAAAAGAAATTAAATTACTAGATAAAAAATACTTGCTTCCTAAAAACTATTTCCATTTTCATAAGATATTTATAAATTAATTTAAAAATAATTCTTCAAATATTTATCAAATTCTATGAATTTACATTCCATTCATGCAAAACTTATTGTATTTCAGAAGTTTTATTTCTAAAATAGGGATTCAGTCAAAATTCTAGAAACCTAAAATCATTTACTTATTTTTAGATGATAAAACATAATCTTCAATCAATCATTTAAGCCTATTTTATTTGTATTAACCTAATAATCCCTTATAAAGTATTCAATATAAAATAAAATTTATTATAAGTACAATAATTAATTGTGGATTCTGAGGAGGAAAGTTTCTAAATATATAACAACCTATCCCAATGGGGACCATGTTGAAACTCCCCAATCCCACCATCAGTAGGCCAATGGATGACGAATAATGTCGAGTAGGAATATCACGAAGATGGGAGGTCATATCCTAAGTACCTATACACATAGACAAATCTCCAAGCGTATACGGTGATGAAATTTAAACATTATTGAATAATCATGCATGCATACTTCTAAATCCCAAAACTAGCGTATGATAGGAGGTAAATAAAATTAAACAGGTCCAAATACAATCCCATTAAAAAAGTCTAAAACAAGACCAACCTGAACGTAATACTAGGTACTGCTATCAATATACTACAATAAAACACCCTGGTCTCTCTGGCCTCAGTAAGCATCATGTAGTCATTTTCCATATAGGACTCTATCAAACAGGTGATCGTATCAAAAATCCATAACACGTATGGGAAAAGCCCGTACATGGGTGAGTATATCAATACATAGTAGGACACCCTGAAATCGAAAAACACACAAAAAAAGAATACATTGATCATAACACATGTATATGTCTATAGTATATATAACAATAATATACATATATATATACACAAAAAAGACACATATTCTAAAGTTAAAGTCACAATTGTAGTAAAAGAAAATGATTCTAGCTCGAAGGTTCCACAAGCACTCATTCGGGATAACAAACTCCATGAGACTAATAACACTGATGATGTATATCTGAGCGGTAATGCCCATTAGGTCTCGCCATGGTATGTACACACAAAATTTCCAATGATATATGAACACAGATTAAGAACAATCCTAAGTCCATGGAGGTCAAGGTTTGAGACTGTGTATTCTTGAGATTCTCATTTCATTGAGGGAAGTGGAGTTTTGGTAACTGTGTAAGATCTTATCTCAGTTTGTTGGGTCCTTTGAGGTGTCGGGGAGAGTTATAAAGATCATGTACCAGTTGGATTTTTCACCTTAGTTGTAGAGGATCCATGATGTATTCCATGTGTCTATCATTTTCTGGTGCCTTCACAATGACTCCCAAATTATTGACTGGGGAGATTTGGATATCAAGGATGATGTAAAATTCATTGAGAAACTAGTATATATTGATGATCAATGACAAAAGGGGATGTGTGGACCAAAAATAATCTTGGTTCATGTATTGTTGAGTCATTGTGGCCTAGAAGAGAGTATATTGGAGTGAGAGACAAATATTTTTCCTTATTACCTTAAAAGGATTTCAATTTTAATTTCCTTGTTTGATTTTTCAATGGTGATGTGATGTTTGGATATTTTTTTATGATATACGTTTTTATTTGATGTTCGGATGTGTAATAAAACATATGGTATATGAAATATGAAAAAATTTATTCTTAATCATGATGCGTTATACCTTCAATCAATTTAAATAATGTGGTGAGTCAGTTCTGAAACAAATAAGAAAATATCTTTATATAAAATATACAATTCCATGATTTTTGTTCTCGGGGTAGTGTTGTGTGCTGTTTATAGTTGTGTTTTTTAGGTAGTGTGGAGGTTGATATGGATGTGTGGAAATGGGTGGGTCTATGTCTAGAACCATATGTGTGGTGGTGTTCCATGTAATAGGTGGTGATGTTGTTTGCAAGATTTTTTGTGGGGTTTTATGTTGGTATGAATAGTGGTAGTTTTTATGATTCACAACAACCTTGAGAGGTATCAGATGGGTTGGTTCTTCGATGCCCATTCTTTATTATACATCGTTTTTGATTCTGGAGGATGATAATCATTTGAGAGGTATCTAATGTAATGGTTTATACCTACCCAACCTATTACTTGGCAGGCATACATAATTGATGGTGTTTGGAGGTGAATTGAGGAGGTTTGGTGGAGAATGGAACAATAGCATAATTGTAGTAGAATTTTTACACCATAAAATTTGGGTTTACTATTTGTGTTTGTGGTAAATGACTGGTATATTTAGTGGTTCTATAGCTTATGTTTTGTGACGAGATAGTCCTGAAATTTGTTTATACTATAAGAAGGGGGTTTACATTGTAAGTTAATTCTAGTCACGGTGCCTTAAAAATTAGTGGAACATCAGAAAATTTTGATCTTATGCCAAATAATGGGTTTACAACATATGTTTTGTGAATATCGTGGGTGTTATACCATAATTGTGGGATTTAGACAATAAAATGGGAAACATCCAATTTTTCTATAAGTCTTCTATTAGATTATTTTCTTCTCATTCATCTACTCATCTCTTAGTGTTGGAAGATTAATAGGGGACCTTGGGATACATTCTATCCCATCTTCCCTTACTATGATATGTCGATTTTTGTTGTAGATTTTTGTAATCTAGTGGTAATTTATTCACTAGTTTTCCATTTCTTCCCTTGATTCATTCAATATAAAATTTCTTTAGTGTTTTTTGTTATGATGAAGGTGTAACACCCCAAGCTTCTACGGTACGCTTCTCTTTGAATAATGCGATAGCGTGTGTTGTACGCAACCTCGAGTTCTAACACACACCTCAACTAATTAAACTAGCCGTTTTGAATAGTAATACCTACTTTTTGAAATCATATATATTTTTTATTTCAAAATGGACTTCATTTTTGGATTCGGAATATTGAAATTAGCCTAGGGTGAAATTTTGGTACTTTTCGGATAACTTTTATATTTTGATGAATAGTGAAAATTACTAAATTTTAATTAAAATCAAATTTTTTAATCAAAATAATTAATATTGATAAATTATGAATTTGAGTGGTTTTAAAGTATATTTAGAATATATTTTTACCATTTAATTTAATGTTTGTCATTGGACATAATTTCACAATTAAACCAGACATAAACAAGTGTCAATCTTTTGATAGTTATTATCTCTTAAAAACACGCTTTTTATTTTAACAACAGGAATTAATTTTAAATTAATTTCTGCCACTTATGTGTTTTGAATTTGGAAAAATGGATTACATATTTGGAATCAGGATGTCCAAATTATGTAAATAGGTAACTTTTATTTTTACACATTTTGAATAATTTCTGCGGTAAATATTTTATTTACCATGGTTAAAGGGTAAATCCGGTAAATAAGGGTTAAAAAATAATATTATAATAATACAAAATTACCCTAAAACGTGTCATAACCTTATTGGTGGACACATACCCGACCATGGGCATCCTTGGGTCGATTTGGGGACCCCTTAGAGACACTTGTATGTGGTAGGGACACATTATATTAATAAAGTGAAAATAAAAATAAAAATGGCATAAGCTTACAGCTTTTAGAAGAATAATTTTTACATAGGGTTATACACGTTGGATATTCGATTATAAATATTAATTAGAAAGATAAAAATATTTCCTACATAATGATATTTTATTTATAATTTTTAGACATCATATAATTTAAATTATTAATGACACAATAATGATGAAATGTTTACCTCATTAATAAATCATTTAAATAAATAAGATTATAATGATTAAAATATTATCTAAAACCTGTCCAATTCTTATTGGCTGATGTTATTTAGAAAATTAGTCATCTTATCTTCGACCTCAATGATTTTTGGACCATTATAAACCGAATATAATTATATTATAAAGTAATACTTTCACTCTTTCCTAAAGAGCCCCTCCTCTCCCTTATAAAAGGAGACCACTTCTACTCATTCCTCACACCTCTCAAGCCACTTGGCTCGTCCAAACCCTGCCCAAATACTCTCCCAACTTCCCTCACTACAACCTAGTGGCCTTAGTTTGATCAGAAAGCTAACCTAAGGAGCCCTTTTGATCAAATCAAAAGGAAGAACCTGAAGAAGAGGTAATGATTTCACCATCTTTTTCTAAGTTCATTTCTTCTTCCACTTCTTCTTCCTTTGTTGTTACCATTCTAAAATAATAAATCCAGTATCATATATATACTGTGATGTTATTATAAATATGGTACAACCATATTCAGTATTCTATCCACCCCTTGAATAACATGTCACCATACGTGCGTACGTACGGATTACCGTCTCCACGTCGTGGTGTAATTGTTATTCAATATAATATTATTTGGATGGGTATAATAATGATGTGTAACTAATGTAAATAATAAATATAACATGTTAATGATTCTGTATATATGATATACCATCCATTTATATATTTTTTTAACATCAAAAGAATGATATTGTCGCTCGTGCGTACGTACGGACTACCGTCTCCACGAACGCGATGAGATTCATTCTCCATCGTATCCATTCAAGTATAATTATCATTTGATGATTTAAAAAATGATGTTTAAGGAATTGATATCATTCTGGGTATGAATCATATACAACCTATCTTTTACAAACATGGCTTATGTAACAAAATATATAAAGAAAATGAGTAAGTTAACACCCGAAACGACGATAATTCTAAGATATTATTAACAAATCAATATTAAAAGATCATATATGATATCATATTAATGTATATGATTATTGTATAATTTAATAACAATTATTTCACCATTATACAGGAGGTTAACCTACCCCAACAAAGGAAAAGTACAAGGTAAGGGTTATTTCACAATCTCTTCATTATCTGAGGTTGTTTATACGTAATAATCTACTGGGATCTCGTTATCATCCACATCCATGTTTCTTCAAAATGTATTTCAAAAACTTTTTACAAGAATATGGGTTAAAGTCATTTATACCCTTTTTTGACTTTTTATAAGAGGGATTTTTCCGTCGTTTTCCAAACAAGGTGCTTTTTAACCTTTTCGACAGAATTAAGATAATAATGTTTTTTTAACTTATACGGCGGGTGCGGTTATTTTCCGCCGTTATAAAATCCTCAAAGCTTCCCTTACAAGCTTATAAGAATATTTTCAAAGAAAATGTTTTATTTTATAAATATATGTCTCTTAAATGATTTCAAAATAGAAATAGATATTTCTTTAAAACGATTTTTGATTTCATCTATGTCAACATCCTTTAATGGATTTTACGATTATTTGAGGATGATATATTATGATACAAAACTGTTATATTGTATTGAAGGTTTTGTGATATGTTTGACTATGAATGTGCTATTTTTTTATATACCATTCATGGTTTATGGTGAAAGTATTGACATTTCGTATGCTAGTTTTAATACGAATGTTTATGTTATGTTTAAACCTTTTCATATGGTAATGCATTGGACTTAATATGTGACGGGTGGAGCCCGCTATAGCTCCTAGATGCATCGGTAGGTCTCATGAGACAAACTAGTGTCTTGGCACAAGGCCTTGGCAAAATCATATTTGTAGTCTTGGCACGAGGCCTTGACTATGTGGTTATGATAGTCTGGAATTATGCATTCCAACATTATGAAAGTGGTTTTTGATTTTTGCATGTGATTATTCGATTAGTAGAATATCCATGTGAATATGTAAATGGCATTATTTCATTTTACATTTGCCATACTATGTTTAAGTTCAAGTTTAAAAGGCTTTTGTTTTAGTAATGCATTGCCTTAAATGTTTATGCTTATTTTGAATGTTCCGCTATATTGTTATCCTTACTGGGCATTTGAGCTCACCCCTTTTCTATGTTTTATTTTTTTCCCAGGATGTGAAGAAGTAAGTTATGAATGACCTGCAGGGATATTATGAGGGGATAATAGTGTGGATTGTGGAAACATTATGTTGTTGTATTAGTTTTTCATTTTATGATGTAATGTAAAACTTATGAATATATCTAGTGTTTCCAAGGCTACTAAACCAATCGGTCTTTCGAGATTTGATCTTTCTTGTGATCATGCCAATGTTTAGTAATTAATGCACCGACTCTGGGTAACTGGGGTCGGGGCGTTACAGTTGGTATCAGAGGAAGTTTAGTACAAACCTTGGAAGCTATATTTAGATAAAATCTGATTAGAGCACGTAGACCTAAGATGAACTTTGAGGATTAGTGTAAAATAACTTCCTAGAATTTTGGTATTGTAGGGATTTTGTGAGTTTTCCGAGCAATACATCCCTGTCTGGATACGAGCAGGTAGAGGCGGCTCTGGCACAGATGTACCTAGGGGTAAAACTCGAAAACACCGCTTTGAGCTAGACTCGAACGGGAACTGGTGCACGACAACGGGCCTTGCTGCACTCTTGGTTACGACACTCCCAGGGGATATGCTTAGGATAACTCTCATTTTTCATTACAAATCATTTTGAAGGGATTATGAGTATATACTTCCACAAATAAAACATTCTTATGATTATGGATTATATCCATAAATATTTCAATTTATGTTAAGTGTTTTATAAGTATGGGATTATGTATTTTGATTCATAAACTGATCTAGTTTATGCCATTGGTTAGAAATGGCGCCTAGTGGAAGAAATGGAAACCGTATCAATGCACGCACTCCATGTAGGGATTGCCCTCCTACTCAAGATAATTATAGTGGGGCTGGTGATGCAACTGGTGCCGATCAGCTAATCACCATACTGGGACAACTTACTCAGGTTATGAATAATAACCTTACCCATATGGAGAACCCTGATCCGCAGCGTGGAGGATCAATGTTAGATCGATTCATGAGGAAAAAACCACCAACGTTCAATGGGAGTACAAATCCCTTAGTAGCTGAGCAATGGATATTTTCCCTAGAGAAAATATTTCAGGCTTTGGGGAGCAGTGAAAGGGAAAAAGTTATCGTGGCAGTTTACCGCCTCACTGGAGATGCTGATCAATGGTGGCCATTGATTAAAAACATGAAGGAAGATGATGAAGTATCAAATATGGAATGGAGGGAGTTCAAAGATCTGTTTTTAGAAAAATACTTCCCTCCCGACCATCGAGCAGATATGGAAAGGTAATTTCTAAGTCTGAGACAGAAGGAGGATGAGAATGTCACAAAGTATGAGGCTAACTTTACAAGGTTAGCAAGGTACGTTGGTGATTATATACGTAACCAAAGAAGTAAGATTGATCGTTTCTTTGATGGGTTAAAACCATTTCTCCGTCGAGCATTAGTCTCACAATCCTTTTCATCGTACGAAGACATTGTCTCATGTGCTATCAAGACCGAAAAGGAATTCTCTAAGTCTTATGACTTTAAAGCAAAGCAAGAGAAGAAGAGACCTGCTGATCAATCTAGGAATGGAAATAAGGGGAAGAAGGGAAAGGTTGAATATCCATCCTGTGGTAAATGCGGGAAGAAACACCCTGGTACTTGCTTGAAGGGAATGGGAGTCTGTTACAAGTGTGGTGAAAAGGCCACCAAGCTCGTGATTGCAAGGGGAAAAAGGAAGCTACCAACGTTCAGTGCTACAATTGCAGAGAGATGGGGCATTATGCAAATGAATGTCCTAAGCATCAGGAGAACTTACCCTAGAAAAGGCCAAGGGATCAAGGCCAGGCTTATGCTATCACTACTGCTGAGGTAGAAGCTCCGAAAGACGTGGTGGCAGGTAATTTAATGGTTTCCTCAAGTTTAGCAAATGCATTATTTGACTCTGGATCATCGCATTGTTTCATATCTTCCCAGTTTTCTAAGAAAATTAGATATTTCCAATTTGATTTAATAAGGGAGTTGTCGGTTAAAACTCCTAAGGGAAGTATCATTGCAACAAAGTTTTGTGAATCAGTCCCCATTAGATCACATAAATTTTCTTTATCTGCTGATCTCATCGTCATACCTATGATTGAGTTTGATATAATCCTCGGTATGGACTGGCTTTCGGACTATGATGCGAAGATTTATTGTAAGAATAAAGAGGTTACGATTCTTGATGATAATGATAAGGAAAACCTTATTTTTAGAGTAGAATCATCACCACCTAATTCTTATTTAGATCCACCCCCAGTAGCTCAACTTAATTCAATTATTGGGGAGGAAGAGAATGAAATAACTGTCGGTGAGCAAAGGAATGTTCAAATAGAGGATGTACCTGTTGTGAAAGAATTTGTAGATGTATTTCCGGAAGATTTACCTGGACATCCTCCAGAACGAGAAGTTGAGTTTTCCATTGATTTGATTCCTGGATCAAGGCCTATATCGAAGACCCCTTATAGAATGGCCACTGTAGAAATAGTTGAACTAAAGAAACAACTAGAGGAATTGAGTAATAAGGGATTTATTCTCCCTAGTGTTTCTCCATGGGGAGCCCCTATTCTTTTTGTTAAAAAGAAAGATGGATCTATGAGGTTATGTATCGACTACAGGGAGATCAATGCTATAACGATAAAGAACAAGTATCCCCTACCTCGTATTGATGATTTATTTGACAAACTGCATGGAGCTCAATACTTTTCAAATATTGACCTTCGATCTGGATACCATCAGTTGTGTGTAAAGAAGGAAGACATTCCGAAGACAACATTTCGAACCAGGTACGGGCATTACGAGTTTACCGTAATGCCGTTTGGATTGACTAATGCACCCTCTGTATTCATGGATCTGATGAATAGATTTTTCAAGGAGTATCTCGATGAATTTGTGGTGGATTTATCGATGATATCTTGGTATACTCCAAAACCTACGAAGATCATGAAAATCACTTGCGAATTATCTTGAAGACTCTGAGGAGGCATGAATTATATGGGAAGTTTAGCAAGTGTGAATTATGGCTTCAGGATATTTCTTTTCTTGGCCATATTGTATCTAAAGATGGAATCTATGTTGATCCTTCTAAGACCAAGGCAATCCGAGAATGGCCAGCACCTACGAGTATAACTGAGGTACGTAGTTTTATTGGTTTGGCAGGTTATTATCGACGTTTCGTCCAGAATTATGCCCGATTGGCTAACCCATTAACGAAGCTCACACGTAAAGGGGTTAAATTTGTTTGGACAAAAGAGTGTGAATAATGTTTCGAAGAACTGAAGAGAAGATTAGTCAATGCTCCTATATTGACTCTACCATCGGGGAATGATGGGTTCGTTATTTACAGTGATGCATCAAAGAAAGGACTTGGTTGTGTCCTTATGTAGAATGATAGAGTTATTTCCTATGCATCATGACAGTTGAAAATTCATGAACAAAACTATCCTACTCATGATCTTGAATTAGCAGCTGTGATATTTGCTTTGAAGATATGGAGACACTACCTCTATGGTGAAAAATGTGAGATTTATACTGATCACAAGAGTTTGAAGTATATTTTCTCACAAAAAGAACTCAACATGAGGCAAAGGAGATGGCTTGAATTACTCAAGGATTATGATTGCACGATACACTACCACCCGGGGAAAGCAAACAAGGTGGCAGATGCTTTGAGCAGAAAAGACCATGGAGTTTTGAACATGATGAGAATTGAAAGGGATCCAATTTTCATGGATCTAGTGAAGATGGACATGGGAATAACCAGGGAAGGTGAAACATCAATTCTTTTTCAAATGGTTGCCAAACCATCTTTACTAGAAAGGATTAAGAGTTCTCAGACCGATGATGAAGAATTTCAGAAGAATATTAAAGCTGTGAATGATGGGAGATTGAGAGACTTTGTGTATGAAGATGGAATTTTGAAATTCGGGAAGAGACTTTGTGTTCCCGATTTACCTGATCTGAAAAGGGAATTGCTGGATGATGCTCATAGTTCCAATTTCTCTATACACCCTGGGAGCACCAAAATGTATAGAGATTTGAAGGAACATTTTTGGTGGGACAACATGAAGAGGGGGATTTCTGATTTTGTGTCAAGATGTATGGTTTGTCAACAAGTGAAAGCTGGAAGGCAACAGCCTGGAGGAGTCATGCAACCTCTTCACATAACGGAGTGGAAATGGGACAATATTACGATGGACTTTGTCATGGGGCTACCAAAGACTCCTAGAAGGAATGATGCAATATGGGTTATTGTTGATCGTCTTACCAAGTCAGCACATTTTCTTTCTATAAGAGAAGATCTACCCCTAGAACATCTAGCAAGACTATATAGTAATGAAGTTGTGAGACTTCATGGAGTTCCCCTATCGATTGTTTCTGATCGTGATCCCCGTTTTACATCAAGATTTTGGAAAAGTCTTCAGAAATCCCTGGATACTGAACTTCATTTGAGCACTGCTTAGCACCCTCAGACAGATGGACAATCAGAACAGACTATTCAAACCCTAGAAGACATGTTGAGATCTTTCTCACTTGACTTTCAGGGTATGTGGGATCAATATTTACCACTGGTAGAATTTTCCTATAACAATATCTTCCATTAGAGTATTTAGATGGCACCATATGAAGCGTTATACGGAAAGAGATGTCGTACACCAACCTGTTGGGATGAGGTTGGTGAAAGAAAACTTATAGGCCCAGAACTGGTGAAGGAAACGGTGGAAAAGGTGAAGGTAATCCAAAATCACATCAAAGCAGCTCAAAGTAGGCAGAAAAGCTATGCCGATAATCGAAGGAAGGATTTGGAATTTCATGTCGGTGATCATGTTTTCCTGAAGGTATCTCCATGGAAGGGAGTCATATGTTTTGTTAAGAAAGGTAAATTGAGTCCCAGGTACATCGGACCTTTCGAAATTATAGAACGAATTGGGGCTGTAGCTTACCGATTGGCAATGCCGCCAAGTCTCTCCAAAGTTCACGATGTGTTCCAAGTATCTCTGTTGAGAAAATACATGCCTGACCCAACGCATGTACTCACCTATGAGGAATTAGAACTGGAACCCGATCTGTCTTATTGTGAAGAGCCTGTCAGGATTCTTGATACAAGAGAACAAGTACTAAGAAACCGGACGACGCGTCTGGTAAAAGTTTTGTGGAGAAATCATAAGATGGAAGAGGCAACGTGGGAACCCGAGGAACATATGATGAAGAACCACCCGAGTCTTTTTATGCAGTATACCCTAGAAATTGCGAGGACGCAATTATTTGAAGGAGGGGAGAATGTAACACCCCAAGCTTCTACGGTACGCTTCTCTTTGAATAATGCAATAGCGTGTGTTGTACGCAACCTCGAGTTCTAACACACACCTCAACTAATTAAACTAGCCGTTGTGAATAGTAATGCCTACTTTTTAAAATCATATATATTTTATATTTCAAAATGGACTTCATTTTTGGATTCGGAATATTGAAATTAGCCTAGGGTGAAATTTTGGTACTTTTCGGATAACTTTTATATTTTGATGAAAATGTGAAAATTACTAAATTTTAATTAAAATCAACTTTTTTAATCAAAATAATTAATATTGATAAATTATGAATTTGAGTGGTTTTAAAGTATATTTAGAATATATTTTTACCATTTAATTTAATGTTTGTCATTGGACATAATTTCACAATTAAACCAGACATAAACAAGTGTCAATCTTTTGATAGTTATTATCTCTTAAAAACACGCTTTTTATTTTAACAACGGGAATTAATTTTAAATTAATTTTTGCCACTTCTGTGTTTTGAATTTGGAAAAATGGATTACATATTTGGAATCAGGATTTCCAAATTATGTAAATAGGTAACTTTTATTTTTACACATTTTGAATAATTACTGCGGTAAATATTTTATTTACCATGGTTAAAGGGTAAATCCGGTAAATAAGGGTTAAAAAATAATATTATAACAATACAAAATTACCCTAAAACGTGTCCTAACCTTATAATTGGACACATACCCGACCATGGGCATCCTTGGAGCGATTTGGGGACCCCTTAGAGCCACTTGTATGTGGTAGGGACACATTATATTAATAAAGTTAAAATAAAAATAAAAATGGCATAAGCTTATATCTTTTATAAGAACAATTTTTACATAGGGTTATACATGTTGGATTTTCGATTATAAATATTAATTAGAAAGCTAAAAAGATTTCCTACATAATGATATTTTATTTATAATTTTTAGACATCAAATAATTTAAATTATTAATGTCACAATAATGATGAAATGTTTACCTCATTAATAAACCATATAAATAAATAAGATTATAATGATTAAAATATTATCTAAAACCTGTGAAATTCTTATTGGTTGATGTTATTTAGAAAATGAGTCATCTTATCTTCGACCTCAATGATTTTTGGACCATTATAAACCGAATATAATTATATTATAAAGTAATACTTTCACTCTTCCCTAAGCCCCTCCTCTCCCTTATAAAAGGAGACCACTTATACTCATTCCTCACACCTCTCAAGCCACTTGGCTCGTCCAAACCCGGCCCAAATACTCTCCCAACTTCCCTCACTACAACCTAGGGGCCTTAGTTTGATCAGAAATCCAACCTAAGGAGCCCTTTTGATCAAATCAAAAGGAAGAACCCGATGAAGAGGTAATGATTTCACCATCCTTTTCTAAGATCATTTCTTCTTCCACTTCTTCTTCCTTTGTTGTTACCATTCTAAAATAATAAATCCAGTATCATATATATACTGTGATGTTATTATAAATATGTTACAACCATATTCAGTATTCTATCCACCCCTTGAATAACATGTCACCATACGTGCGTGCGTACGGCTTACCATCTCCACGTCGTGGTGTAATTGTTATTCAATATAATATTATTTGGATGGGTATAATATTGATGTGTAACTCATGTAAATAATAAATATAACATGTTAAAGATTCTTTATATATGATATAACATCCATTTATATATTATTTTAACATCAAAAGAATGATATTGTCTCTCGTGCGTACGTACGGACTACCGTCTCCACGAACGCGATGAGATTCATTCTCCATCGTATCCATTCAAGTATAATTATCATTTGATGATTTAAAAAATGATGTTTAAGGAATTGATATCATTCTGGGTATGAATAATATACAACCTATCTTTTAAAAACATGGCTTATGTAAGAAAATATATAAAGAAAATGAGTAAGTTAACACCCGAAACGACGATAATTCTAAGATATTATTAACAAATCAATATTAAAAGATCATATATGATATCATATTAATGTATATGATTATTGTATAATTTAATAACAATTATTTCACCATTATACATGAGGTTAACCTACCCCAACCAAGGAAAAGTACAAGGTAAGGGTTATTTCACAATCTCTTCATTATCCGAGGTTGTTTATACGTAATAATCTACTGGGATCTCGTTATCATCCACATCCATGTTTCTTCAAAATGTATTTCAAAACATTTTTACAAGAATATGGGTTAAAGTAATTTATACCGTTTTTTGACTTTTTATAAGAGGGATCTTTCCGTCGTTTTCCAAACAAGGTGCTTTTTAACCTTTTCGACAGAATTAAGATAAGAATGTTTTTTTTAACTTATACGGCGGGTGCGGTTATTTTCCGCCGTTATAAAATCGTCAAAGCTTCCCTTACAAGCATATAAGAATATTTTCAAAGAAAATATTTTATTTTATAAATATATTTCTCTTAAATGATTTCAAAATAGAAAGAGATATTTCTTTAAAAAGAGTTTTGATTTCATCTATGTCAACATCCTTTAATTGATTTTACGCTTATTTGAGGATGATATATTATGATAAAAAACTTTTATATTGTATTGAAGGTTTTGTGATATGTTTGACTATGGATGTGCTATTTTTTTATATACCATACATGGTTTATGGTGAAAGTATTGACATTTCGTATGCTAGTTTTAATAGGAATGTTTATGTTATGTTTAAACCTTTTCATATGGGAATGCATTGGACTTAATATGTGACGTGTGGAGCCCGCTATAGCTCCTAGATGCATCGGTAGGTCTCATGAGACAAACTACTGTCTTGGCACAAGGCCTTGGCAAAATCTTATTTGTATTCTTGGCACGAGGCCTTGACTATGTGGTTATGATAGTCTGGCATTATGCATTCCAACATTATGAAAGTGGTTTTTGATTTTTGCATGTGATTATTCGATTAGTAGAATATCCATGTGAATAAGTAAATGGCATTATTTCATTTTACTTTTGACATACTACGTTGAAGTTCAAGTTTAAAAGGGTTTTGTTTTAGTAATGCATTGCCATAAATGTTTATGCTTATTTTGAATGTTCCGCTATATTGTTATCCTTACTGGGCATTTGAGCTCACCCCTTTTCTATGTTTTATTTTTTTCCCAGGATGTGAAGAAGTAAGTTATGAATGACCTGCAGGGATATTATGAGGGGATAATAGTGTGGATTGTGGAAACATTATGTTGTTGTATTAGTTTTTCATTTTATGATGTAATGTAAAACTTATGAATATATCTAGTGTTTCCAAGGCTAGTAAACCAATCGGTCTTTCTAGATTTGATCTTTCTTGTGATCATGACAATGTTTATGTAATTAATGCACCGAATCTGGGTAACTGGGGTCGGGGCGTTACAGAAGGTGTAAGTAGGGTTATCTTTTTTACATATTACTGGAATAGTTCAGGGTGATCGTGGAATTCTATGTGCAGTTTAGGTTTTGGGTAGTTCCTTACTCATTATGTGGGGAATAGAGAGATTAGAAAGATTACTTGATGTGTGGTATTCTCATTCTCTCCTTATTTACATATTATGTGTGATATTTACTACCTTTTATTTCTATTGGGTTTACATTAAGGTTCATCATAATAAGATAATTGATTAAACTAAATGAAATTGATGTGTATCAGAGATATTTTATGTGTTTTTCTTTTTTGATATTTTTTTAATATGTTTATACCTAATATTTCAAATACCAAAAATAACAAATGTTGGGAGTCCTTTTTTCATTATAAATGAGATGTGATGAGACCCTTTTTTGTTTTGTGACCATATCAAGAATACAAATCTATGGAATATATATTTTGATAATAAAAATTAATATCCCTAGAATTTTATTCTTTTACAATACACATTTTAAATAAATAAGTAATATGAATTAATTTCATGAATTATTGGGGAAGTCAGGTTTTGTTTTTGTTAGGTAATGTTTATTTTTTATGTTTCCTTGTATGTTGTGGGTTGTTGTGTGGATGGAGGTGATTGATGTGACTTTTTTTATGTGAGGGATGGTGATGTGGTTGTTGGTTAGCATGGATTCTATGTGGGATGTAGTGTGATGTGGTGAATAGTGGTTTTGATGTGTGGATACGGTGTGTGGTGGATGTGATTTTCTGTTTTGGTGGCGTAATGGTTTTGTTGGTGTCATTTAGTGAAAATAGTTGACGTGATTTGGTCTAGTTGTAGTGAGGCATGATCTTGTTAGTTTTCTACTTATAAATGAAATAATTTGTAATGTAGTAAATGAATGAGAAAGGGTTGGTACTTTTTATATATTAAATAGAATAATTGAATTAATGATAGATTAACGGTCATTATAAATTTGAATTATGTGGATTAGTGATGAATGTGTACCTTTTTATATCTAAGAAGTATTGAAACCTATAATTTAAACTGAGAAAATGGGTGTCTGTGTATTGGTGGTGTGGTGTGTTGTATATTATGGTGTTAGTGGTTGTGATGGTTAATGTGTGGTATGGTGTTGGTGATGTTGTGTGTACTAGTATATTTTATGTGAACCCATATGTTTGGTATTTTTTCCTATCCATATATCATGAATTTTATATTATTTATACAACCCCCAAGTTGGTTAACCTTACCAATGCCCAATGGTTTTTTGGATTAGGGTGTTTTTCAAAATATATATGATAATGGTGACACATATGGATAGCTACCACCTCTGACCCACTCTTCCTTATGTAGCAGTCATGGAACAAGTGACCTATGGTGAGATATGGTGTGATGTACAAAGTTTCTTCATGTGATATGTGGTGTGATGTAATATGTTCCTATGCATAGGATTTGATGTTATGAGGTTGTGATGTGATCAGATGTGATATGTAATAAGGGTCATGAGTGGTTTGAGGAGAAAATGATGATGATATCCTTCATGTTCATGATTCCTTACTTCCCTATTTATGTTATGAGATGTTTTGTGATGACTAGGTGTCTTTGGGAAAGAATAAATGAGGTTATTCCTCATTCTAACGTAGAATTATAGCCTTGTGAGGTTATGGTTGAAATGGATTTGTCCCAAACCACATAATATATTACTGGTACATGATGTGATATGTATGGAAGGGGTGGAGGAACTAAATATTCAATGTTGGGGTGTGATAGAGGAAAATTATTGGGCATATAGCTATGGGGCACCCTGAGTTGTTTTTATTTAAATGCTATATTACAGTAATAGATGCATTATTTGGTGTGAAATTCATTATGAGGCTATGTTTTTTCAATTGAACACCATCAGTTCTTATTGGTTCTCTTATTTATTCACTGGAACATTAGCATGATCTATTCACACGTCCACCTGATACATTGGGTATGATCATCTTCCCTATATCAATATGCTCACCCTATATATAAAAACAATTTTTAGGTTTCTAGGAGGACCTTTTGGATTTATTTGGATATTTATATCTTGGGATAGTGATTCAATTGAGTCCCAAGTTTAGGCATTGTATTTTGGTACATTATATTTAAGACATTTATTTTTATTGGTTTATTTATCTTCATGTATTGTAGTATGGTTTTGGTTTTATATTTATATTTTCTTTTAGGGAAATTTCATGGTTTTTTCCACTATCTCATTATCATGTTTTATTTATATAGGCGAATTCTTCTCATATGTGATATTATTATACCCTTGGTGCTACTCGTCAAACCGAGCCCTATTGGAGGCAGGAATTGGGGAGTCATTTTATCACTTTGTTTATTTAGATTTCATTAGTGGGATCATATCACGAAACATAAAATTCGAAATTAATTTAAAAAGAAAATATCCACCAATAATAATGAAACATAACAAGGATAAAAGTTTTATTACATATAAAAATATTACAGTTCATTATACATAAGGTTCTCATGCCTAACCCAACCTTACATACCAATAAAAATCAATTCATGATTTATTCCTTTTAATAATAATAAATCTCATATCCTAAACAATCCCAATCATAGAAAATAAATCCATATAAAATATTAATATTTAAATTAAAAATCAGTTATAATATATAATCATAGAAATTTTCTCCAATATTCTGTAAATTAACCTACAAACAATAATGTAAGTAAGAATACATGAAATAATTTATCACAAAAAACTAATTAAAAAAATATTTCATTGATTCTTTGTTGCACATTGTAATTAATATTTCATTTAAATCTATCTGTGAACTATGATTCATATATGAACACCATATTTCCATAAAATTCACAGTGTAAATATAATATTTACAACTCCTAAATAATTATACCTCATAAAAATTTATAAATATATAACTAGGAAAATCAAAATAGATATTTTATAATATAGGGTAAATTCTGATTCTAGGATAAATTTGCTAGTCAACCACATTTAACACACATATACTAAGATCTAAACATTCTATCTACATCAATTAAGTTAAAAAATAACTAATTAAAATAAGAAATAAATTTTTTATGCCATTTGGTAATCACCAAACACAAAACTGGCTACATGACCCAAGTCAGCTTTCAAAATGAGTACAATCATGCCTCCCCTTATGATAAATCTTGTGAACTAGTAATTCAGTCACAATCAAAATTATATAAATAGTATACCCTCAATTCATTATTTGCATATTATTCATAAATAAATATATCTAAACAGTAATAAAGTAATAAAATGTATGTAATCCATTAAAAATAATAGTTTATGGAAAACTATAATAATACAAAACATACTGGAAAAGACACATCAGTCCAGGTTATAATATTTTACACATTCATATATAAATGGTTTTATTATTCGAATGAAAATATAATTTTCCATTTTCAAAACAAAAAAATAGTGAAGATACAATAGCCTAAAAATATACAGTCTATCACATGTACCAAGCCTCCACAAACATTTATTAACATAATCAAACATTAACCACTAATGATTAGGTCATTTCACAGTCCTCTATTAAGATAATGTCTCAAAATTAACTAGGGTATATGCAAATATTCTGATTATGTTACAAGAAGGGTTTACACCAACACTCAATTTAATTTTTATATAATTTATTTAATTTCATGTATAAATATTGTTCTAATTATATAAATGTAAAATAATGGATATCACACAACCAGTTTAGTCATCATGCACTAAAAAATTCATTGAATATAAAAACAACCTACATCATTAAATATTAGTCAAAAATATTTTTTATAGTACCTTTAGGTCAAAATTAATCACATTGAGAGTCATAATGGATCATAGATATCTCATGTCACATCATATATTGGGGATCATAGTGTGACATAGTCCGTATGTGCCACAACATATAAATGTATGTGGTGTGACATAATTTGGTAAATATCACAATATGTAATAGGGTGTAATATTATATTTCTTTCATGAATCATTGTTGTTAAATATAAAATTTTTCATAGTATATGATATCCCACAAACAAGACCATTTAATACTTACATAACATAATAAAAATATTACATTTCAAAAGATCCTCATGATTTTTTAGGTTTAGAATATTAGATAATTAAGAGAGAACATTAATTGATAAAACCCATGTATTTTTCAACTAATTCATATTTTTACCAAACTATATAAAACTATATAATATATAATAATTCTTCAACATAACCCACAAATTTTCTATATAATAAACTTTTCAATATTCCTTATACATGTTAATTTTTTTCATAACTAAGGTAAAAGTAAACGTAGTAAAGGAGTGAGATTAAATTCCCAGTAAGGGTAATCAAAATTGATTAAAATAAAATATCAAAAGTGAGAATAATATGAGTATATTGGTATATTCAATGTTCATGGAAACAACATAAGTTATTCATAAAAAAATAAATAATAGACCAAAAATCCTGAGTTGTGGATAAATAAAGGGACAAGAATCCAATGTTTGTGGAAATAACAATCAATAAATATGATTGATTCTAGTGTAACACAAGTACGCCATATAAAATAGGGAACAAACATTAACATAGGTAAACATCACATTCAAAATTGATATAATTTCATCCATTATCACTAGACATGTTAATATTACACATGTATATATAATGTTCATGAGTCAAACAATTTCACCCACACTTACAAGATAACTTAATATTGGTCACATATATATATCTCATTAAATGTTAACATTTAACTGATTAATTAGAGGGTTCTATAAGACCCCACACATCATTTATCAATACTTACATGTGCCACATGTAATCAATCATTACTCATAACAAAAATAACCCATAGAAATAAATTATTTTCATATCCTTTTCAAAATTATTCAAATAAGAAAATTATTTATAATTTCAACAATAATAATAACATGGAAAACCCAAGGAAATTCAATATAAAATTAAAATATATTCATTAAATTTTTAAATAAATTTCCTTAAATAGATCTGATGATCAATAGGGTATTTACACCATATAGATAAATATTATATGGTTTAGTCCATAATTTTTCCAATTAGTCGATGTATGGAATCTAAGAGAACCCACTTGAATAAAATGAAATATAAAGTGTTCATGATAGAAATTCATTATAAGAAGAACAATTCTAATACAAAGTAGATGATTCAGAAATCTAAATGTAGTAATAGATCACTCCACAAATATTATATACAATTCATAAGTTATTAACTGGAAAAAAGCAGGATGGTAATATTTCAAAAATATCCTTAATATAGTATAAAATGTTCTATAAAATGTTTAACTAAGTGAAAATAATGTTGTAATAGTGTTAGTAAAATCAATATAAAAACAATGAATATTCATGATATTTTTTAAAAAATTAATATTTTTTACAAAACATAGAGTATTAATTAATATTTAGTTTTGAAACCAATAAATTGTATTTGAGATTATTCAATATGAAATAAATATAGTAGAAATATGTGTTCACATAGAAAATATTAAAAATATATTCTTTCCACCCTTTGATGAAAATTAAAGATGTTGAAAATGTTAAATATTTATTTTACTACTTGTAATAAAACATTAGTAGAAAACTAACCAAATGGATAATTTATTTGTATATAATAATATTTCAAAAATCATCCACTAAATATATACATTGAAATGGATGTTCACTGATAGAAAAGAATGGATGGTATTATTTCTTTTAAAATAATAAATTTAAATAAAATTTTATTTAAGGGGAAATATAAAACACCATAGAAAAAAATTAAAATTTAATGGGTTTTATTAATAACAAAAATTCACCAATTTTATTATCTCTAAAATATAGTCTTAATTTTAAGATAATATTGGAAATTAAAAGATTATGGTTTGAGTAAAAATTTTATCAAATCCATATTAAAGGGTGAAATTGAAACTTAAATGATAAGTACATGAATAAAATATAATTTAAACATATAAAATATAAAAATGGTAGTGTACAAAACATATAGAAAACTATGACGTGAAAAATAAACCACCTAATATGTATATAAAAATGAGACGAATAATCTGTTACATTAATTCATGACATTCACTAAATCTCTTACATATATTTTATATAAAACTATCTCAGTCACTTATTTAATAACTTTATTCATATTTATAACCTTTACTATTTTTAATTTTTAATTTTAATCTTAATTTATAATATTTAGTTATTATCTATTTTAAATATTGGGTGTGACTAATCTTGATTATTTTTAAATAATTCCATAATATTGGGGATTTTCTTAATTATTCCTTAAAATTCGATCATTAATTAAATCATAAATATAAATGGATTTAATTTTTTATAATTATTTAAAATTTTATAATATAATTTAATGGTTGTTTTGGTCACAATCAATAAAGATGTAATTGGAAATAAGCATACTTTGATGATTTTTATCAAATAGAAGTAGGTAACTTAATTAATATGTTTATTTTTAATATTGCCCATACAAAACCAAAATAAAATTATTTTTTACTAATTTATATTATATACTATCACTAGTTAAGTTATCTTACTCATATATGTCATTATATTATAGAATTGTTTAAGTAAGTGGTTATACCAACTAAAACATGAATATACCATAATTAATGATTTTTTAAGGAGTGATATAGTTTTAATATCATTACATCGTAGACATAATGATAATTTTTCAGGTGTAATTAAAGTGTCAAATTATAAATTAATATTATTATAATACTTGATAATGGATAAAAAAACTACTATATAGTATGAATAAACTCTTTTACCTCTTAGTATGATCGTTTTAGATAGTTGAATTTACAAATATTTGTTATTGATCATATTATTAATTGTTTATCAATTTGAATAAAATTATTCATCATAATTTAATAAACATTATATTTACTTTTTAGTCTTGTTGTCATGACAATAAATGAATGGTGCTAGTGAAAAATGTAATACATTATTCCATTGATATAGTAGTCCGCACATACGCATGGATCATGATTTCATTTCCCATAGAATATGAGAAATATATGGAATTTTTTATTATTTAAGAATATAAAATTTTATAAATTTTATAAGTATATATTAAATTCAACATTATGACTATCTATGTAAGGTGGTTAAGTAAAATGAAACATGACTCTTCGTGGAGGCAGTAGTCCGCACTTATTCATGAATGTTTGTTCCATTTTTCTTTAAGGGAAAAGAGGGATGATTTTTAGTGGTTAACATAAAACAATTATGAACACTATAAATATTTAAGTTAGTATATATTATTTGTAAAAATTTATCTTTAATGGTGATATTTAAATGAAAAATTGTTTGGGGAAAGATAGTACTTTCTTTGATAACATTAAGTATCCCTTAGAAAAATCCTTAGAAAGGAAATAAATTGGAATATTTTTTCTATATATAATATTATGGAAGTAAAATAAGATTAATGGGGATGTAGAAAATTTAGTGTTTTAAGAGGGAACCAAAATTTTGAAGTCGTCAGGAAGGGGTTATGATAGGCACCTTTTATACCTGGTTTGAATAGAATTCTGGTAAATATTTCATCTTAATATAAAAAGTATACATGTTTCATATGTGAAAAAGATTTAAATAATGTAAAATAATATATTGGGGATATATGTTCTTCAATAAAAACCTTAATAAATCATTTATAAAAAAATTAACTTATTAGTCCTTTTACCCCTTTGGTTAACCTATTTCTACTTTTTGGATTATACCATGGTAAATAGTTTTTACAAAAGTAATTCATCTTTTATGAATAAAAATAGCATGTTTCTTATTAAATAATATGTACCATATAATTTAAAAATACTAAATTAACTTTTTTATATTCATTTTAAAAAAATTATAAAAACTACTTTAAAATTAAATATCTAAAATGTATTAATATCATTTTTAGAGAATTGTTTAACGTAAGTTCTAAAATATAAAATATAGTTTTTTAAAATAAAATAGATATTTTCAAAATTATAATTTCTTTGATAAAATTATATATATTTTTTTAAAAGTTTTCTAAACATTTACCAGTGATACTTATATAATAACAATTCCTTAAAATTCACAGTGTTTGTAAAAATGGTATTTTAAACTATTCACCTAAAAATAAATCTTTTTACAAAATTACTTAAACATTTTCAATGAAAATATTTTCATGGGGATTCATAAAATTATTTTAGTTTTATAAAATTATTCTTTAAAAAAATAATAAATCTTCCTTTTAAATAAAATGAAAAATAGAATAAAAAAATTTACTCAATGGAAAATAAATTTTTAAAATATTACTTGTTCTTATTCATAATTTATATAAAATAACAGTAAGACTACAATTAATCAAAATATGTTATCTGTTATTAAAATTTTATTTTGAAAATAGTATAATTTTTTTTCTTTAAGAAAATATACATCCAATAAAAATAAATTTTTAGTATGATACATTTGTAAGAACAAAATGAACTATGTAAATTTATATAAAATGACCATGATATTTATTTAAATATTTATTTCATAATTTATTATCTCATATTTATAACCATTAATTATATGGATATTTTATAATAGTATAATTGTATTTTAATGTATCACCACGTAATTGTAGTCTACTGATTCATGTATAGAAAGTTATTAACATAATATTTATTTATAGAAAATAAATATTGATGTTTCAGGTCAATAAATTCTCCCCAGTTAAATAAATTATTCCCAGAAAATTATAATTCCTAATAACTATAGAAAAGTTTAATAGTGTTCATAAGATAGGCTTGAATCTGGTTTTAATTTATAAGGAGGTTTCACCCTCACTATCCTTGGTATGACTAGTCAATCTATATTTTCTCTCATTATTGAAATACAACTAATGTTGTGTATTTATTTGACTATTTTTGTTAAATACCCTAATATAATATGAGTATTTTTTTCATATTTTTAATTATTGGTAATGAGTTTATATTCATATGTGACTATCTTATATTGGGAATTATAATGACCTCAATATCAAGAGATTCATCCCATGACTACTATCACATTATATTTTTACTAAATAAAGGATAATAATATTTAATAGAAAGAAAATTTCTACAAAAAATTATCTTATATAGAAATTATATACTTCAAATAATATAATAATACCACTATAAGTTTTTGTTAATAATTAAACTTTTATTCATCGAGGTGGAGATTATATGTTTTTAATAATCATTATAGGTACACAAGAGTAGGTTCAAAAAATTATTAATACATTACTCACAATTATTGAGTGAGTTAATACTATTGATTATTATATATCATTTTCAAAACCTACTTTCTAATATATGGTTTCATGGGATTTATTTTATATTGGATGTTTTTAGATCCTATATTCCTTATTATCCATTGGATTAGGGCATTAAGTAAGATAATTTATATATTTACCACATTTAAGACATTAAAATATTTCTGGTACCCTATGATAAACTCTTTCTAGTTTCACTATTTCCACTAAACTCTCTATTTTTCCTTAGAAAAAAATATCTTTATTCCCTCTTTTTCCACACATAAAATATCTCTCTGTTCCTTTATGGAATTTACCTTGGTGATTATTTAATTTTTTTTAACATAATGAACATTGAATCCTATTTCCTTTATTATCTTTATCAATAGAAATTATATGAGACTCCAAAATTCCCTTTTATGCGGTGTTTGTAAAATAAATTAAGTTATCATTGTTATCCATAATTCATGACTTATAATTTGGAATTATAGTAACGACCTAATGTTTTAAATATATACTTTTCATTAATTAATTACCACATGTGTACCTTGTATTTCATGAAACACTAAACTAATATAATTTTTTTACTTAATAAAATTATAAAACATTACATTATAAAAAATAAATTTTTAGTTATCGAAATAGTAAATATATATATATATATATATAATAAAACAATGGTCAATTTTTTCTTACATTATATTTTTTTCATCAAATTGTTTTTATACTTTATTATATTTAAAAATAAATTTTTTCACTTTTATAGATTTAATGATATAAAATTATTTTAATATTTTTAAACACTATTTTCAAATTAGGAAATGGGATCAATTTCATTTTGTAGAAAATTACCAACGTAAATATTTTTTACCACGATAAAATAGTTTTTTTTCAAGGAATGATAGTTTTCTAAATATTTTTTTATTTAATTAAAATTTTTAAAATTAAGGCTCAAATATGATGTTTAAAAATATATAAAAAAATTAATTTACAATTATTAAAATTTTAATCAATGTTAAATTATCTTAAATACACTAAAATATTAAAATGGATTCTTTAAAAAATAATTGGT
Organism: Viscum album; assembly: GCA_963277665.1. NCBI lineage: Eukaryota > Viridiplantae > Streptophyta > Magnoliopsida > Santalales > Viscaceae > Viscum > Viscum album. Next base: position 2,052,096,758 of record OY728150.1, on the reverse strand, counting down.
CAAATTATTTTATGTTTTAATTTAAAAGATAATTTTTTCATATATAAGGATTAAATATGATAAAATTGAGTCAAAATACAAATTTATAATTTCCAAATATTTTATAAATGGTAATATTTTATTTTTTGTGAAAAAATAACAAAGATGATTAATATATAATCAAGATTAATAAATGTTATAATTAGAAATATAATGTGGCTCAAAATTTTTTAAATAAATATAAAATAGTACCATTTTTATGTGGAAAAGTCATATATAAATTTCTAACCAATATTTTGCCACCTTACTCACCCAACTCCCATAAAATTCCATTATTAACCCTAATATAACATTATTTTATAATGATTTGTCCCTATTTTTATCATATTAAAAGATCTCACATCCACCCCTTTCAAGACACACACCAAGATTGAAATCCCCATGAAAATAATAAAATTTAATTATTCTAGATCCCATAAAAACATTTTTCATCCACTATTCTCAACAAAGTTCTTCAAGTCCTTCATTTTAAATGGATGCTTCAAGAGAGTATCCCAATTTTCTAAATAAGAAATACCTACCATTTTACATCCTTTCAGTATACATCCCATACATCCTACTATAATACCATTATAATCATATGTATATAATTAAATAATTGTAAATAATATAGATAGATTTATAATATTGATGGTATAATCATTATTTATTCCCCTCGCATTCAATTTAAAAATATTAAATGTTCTTCATGTGCGTGTGTTGACTATCGATTCTATGAATGACACATTTTTCTTTTTTTCATCACCACTTTTTAAATATGGTTTTAGAGATTGGTTTTGTAAAATGTAATGTTATTTATTTCATAAATTTTACTCTATAAATATTATTTATTAATTCTGTAAGTAATATTATATACAAACAATCATTTCAAAGCTAACCAAATTAAAAACCCACAAGAGGAAAACATCATTTATTTATGAATGAAAATTGTCTTGTCATTTAAATTATTATTATAACTGTGAAAATTTATTATTTTTAAACTTAATATAAATTAAATAATTTTATTATGATTTTGTGATAATGATATTATAAAAAATGAACTCATATATATTCATACTCACCTATACACTATAATATACATGTGTTGGGTTATTTTCAACCACATAGATGAAAAATCTTATAAATTTAAATATATTATTGAATTGGAAGCATAATATTATATATTTATTCGAAAATAATGACTTTTTTAATTTTTGTAATATAAAAATGTAACTCATAATTATGTTACCACCTTTAATTGGTCAAAATTCACTGATATATGATCATTACCAAGTTCATTTAAATGAACCATAGATTAAACACCCATATATTGAAATTATATGTTTATAAACAATTATAATACATAATTTCCAATACCTTGTATAATATGAGAATCATGATGTTTGTTCGAATAATGAAAAATAACACAACGATTATCAAAGTAGTTTAAAATGAACAAGATTACTGACACCCAAAATTATAAGTGGGTATAAACTAAGTAATATATATTTTGTTAATAATTATAAATTTAGGGTTCTAGATATGAATAATGTTATGATTTGGGTGATTGATATTATTTTTCTATACAGTATTTTAATGGACTTTTATGTAAATCAATATGTAATAGTAAAATACTTTGGAAACTATAATTTCTTTCATTGAGATATGCTGTTTTTTTGAGATTCCATTATCAATGTTTCTATTTATTAAATTATATAATTTATTATATGATTTCAATTTTTTCACAATGTGATAAATGATTAATTTATTCAAATCCCCTTCTATGAGTGATTTTATTTTCAATAAAATTAATTTTTTTTGAATAATTTCTATCATCTTAATTATTGGTTTATCTTTAATGGATATTTCATCATTGTTGATGTTTTCACTAACTGAATTTATCCTTTATTATTTTGAAAAAAAATAAGTTTCAATTCATTGGTCTTCATAAATTCCTTTTAAATGATATTATTTTGGGTTCTCGTTTATTATTTGGGTTTTTTTCTTCTTTATCTCAATATAGATCTATTTTTCAAGGATGTATTGATTTAAAGGAATCCTTCTAAAAAAGTTTATGAATTTACACTTTTGGGTGATTGTATATAGTATCAATTTATCCATTTTCATGTGGTTATTTAAAAGATACCATTTAAAAGGTAATATAAAACCCATTCTTATTCCTAGGTTTTGATGTTTTAATGATTTGATGTTTTCTTATGGAACACATGTGTATGGTTAATCTTTAAGTGATGGGTGGGACTTATATAAGCATTAAATTAATTTGGTAAAGCATTAAAACTAATGAGGTAATTGTTAAATGGGTATTGATAATTGATCTTTAATATGAAATTTTTTATGATGCCATGTTTTCCATGAAAAATAGGTTGTGTTACCTGATCTACAATGAGAAATATGTTGTGATTCTTTCTCCACTAGGGATATTGGTTGTGATTGCAACAACCCAAGAACTTATAAAATAAATTATTTTTCATTCTAGAATTAAATATTCAAATTGTTTATAAATGTATAATGAAATAAGTGGTATTTATAGAAATTAAGGAATTTACACTAATAGATTAGTAACTTGACCTTAAGAATAGTAACATAACTATCAGGAATAATGATATGGAAACTAGAATAGAAACCTCATCTATGAGAGTATAAATAAAATTTCTATATCTTATATGTGTAATCATGGTATATTTACTTTATGGAATAATAAAATAAATGTTTTTGAAATGGTAAAATAAGTGTTGGTATTTTTGTAATTCATAAATATTTAAATACAATTTTATAATTAGTATAATGATTTAAAAGAAAATATATTTTAATAAAATATATTACTAAATTTTTACTTTTTATTATGATTATAATATAATTTTCTAAGACTTCAATTAATTTTTTAAATTGATATAAAATTAGTTATAGTTTTAAAATGGTATTTTCGATTAATTTATAATTTTAATTTAAAAATAAATATTTTATATTTTAGAAAATCAAATAATGGAGTTATTCTTTCAATTATAAATGTTGATAAATGGTTATTGTGAATTTTTGGGATTTTTGGATAATACTTGAATTTTATGTGAATAGTGTAATATTGTAATTTATGATATTAACTAAATATATGATTTATTGAGTCATATATTATGTGAGGCTTATATAAGGCCAAAATATCTAAATAATCTTAATTAAATTAATATATTTTATAATATTTCTCAAAATATTCATATTTTTGAGCCAAATTAATAAACTAATGAATATAATAATGACAAAACTTCCCTCCCATCCACTATAATTCCTCCAATCACCACCTCTTCCCCTCACACATAAAAGACAGGAATATTGATTAATTTCTATGAAAATACCATCCCTGTCTCTTCCCAATGTCAATGACCTTTTGGTCACACCATAAGGCCAACAATAAGGGCTTTATGGAGGCTCTCAAGGAAGAGAATTCAAGAATTAATAATCCTCTTTCATTTTATATTATTTTCTTTTCAAATCTTTTTATTTCTTATACTCTCTTCACATCCCATTATACGAGATCCATGAAAGCATAATTATATTATATAGAATACAATTTTATCATGTTTAAGAAAAAATTCATCATCATAGTTCTTCTACTCTACCTTTTATTCTTAATATAAAAACATCATCTGTAATGTTTCGATTTACCGACATTATGGATGTTGTGTTTTCAATTTCCATTAATGATTTCAAGGCTAGTAATAAAACCATTAATATTGTTAAATAATATTTTATTATTCATATTATATGTAATTTTTTTAAAAAACTCTTTATACATAATATTAACTAATAAAACAAAAGTTGTTTGTAACGATCCAAATTCACCAAAATAAACTGGCGTTCATCACTAATGTTTTATCTAAAAAATAATAATAAAGAAATATGAATAAAATTATATATTATACCATTTAATATTCTTTACATTCATTAATAACATTTAATTTAAATTCTTTTTTGTTACACTCTTTCGGAAAGAAAATCCATAATAAACCAACCATGGAAACCATGAAAATATGCACTCAAAACAATGAAAATAACAAAATATTATTAACAAATTGGTATAAATATGCGATGATAATTTCATATAACTATTAATAAATTTGAATATAGTTATTTAATATATCAAAAAAACTCTTTAAATCATTATATATGATTATTTAACACATTTTAAGTAGGACAAACATGAGGTAAAGGAATTAATGACCTAATTTCCATTCTTTGGGTTAACCTTATACTTCATTAATTATGTGGTACATAGATTATTTTCCAAATTAATTTTATTATATTATGTTCTATTATGTGGATTTACATTATATACACATATTCTATTATTTGTACCAACTCCCTTTTTTAATTTTTGATATTTGTAAGGGACTTTTCTTTAATAATAATCATTTACCATATTTTATATTTTTAAAATGAATGATTTATATAATGTAGGAATTATAGTTTTATAATTATGTTTTGATTCTTGAGAACTATTTATGATAATGGGTGGGACCTATATCTCCCTCTAATTCATTTGAGTATGTTTATTTTGGAGGTAGACACTATGGTGACTCCATGTGCAACTACGACAGCTACACCATAAGGTAGGCATTAGCGATACATTCTAAAGTGGTATTGAGGGTAAAATTATAAGTCATCGCAAAGGGTTTAAAATATTATGGTAGTTATGATTGTTAAAATCTAAATTAATTAGTTCCATAAGTTATTTATATGTTATTATTTATGTTTTCAAGGTTCTATGGAAATATTGTGTTTTGAAAAAGTAACTATATTATACATAGTGGGTGATAAGTATGTCTTTGTGAAAATGATTCCATATATTTATAAGTATTAATGTACTAAAGGTTTCTCTCCTTATTTTTATATATATTATTCAGATATGTTTTCTCATCCCATTTTTTAAAATGTTTTTCTTAGGGATTATGGATTGGTAAATGAAAATGAGAATCCATGATGAATTCGGTGAATAATTCTCAACAATACATTTTGTGTTTCGGTTTAAAACATTTGTATTATGAAAAAACAGATACAATTTTATTATTATAAACTTTTATGCTAATTGGTTGATATTTATGAATTATTTCCTAACATTCTATAACTCTAATCGGAAAAAAATTATTGGGAAAGTATTTAAGTGAATTGTAATGGAATTTATGCTATTATGTAATGTTTCAGGTTGGGTTCTTATATTTTGTATAAGAGAATGGTTTAGATAACATCAGTGGTTATAATGATGTTAATAGATAACCATAATTTTTTACATTATTAATATGCTGAAATAATATAGAATTTAATAATTATAATGTTAATTCCTCTAAGATATTTCTATTTAGAATGGGTTTCTATAAAAGAAATACGAATCTGAAGTAGGAAGGCAGTGAAAGAATGATATCTTTCCGAATCCATACCCTAGAATGGACGGAATTGGAACCAAATAGTTTTTGATAGTAATGTCTCAGAATAAGCAGGATATAAATGGTTGTGAAATTCATGTAAGAGAACAAATATAGTTACCAAAAAGAGAACATGGTGATAGTGGAACATTTTATAATGCAACACCCTCCCGGTTTTTGTTGATATTCTGACCTAGTGGGGGCTAATGGATAGATTAAATACCTTAAAAGATATTTCATATTATGGGGTGTTCATATATTAAAAATGATAGTTTTCCCACTTATCTTTTTAAAATGAATCTGACCATTTGTGGTCAATGGTAAATAATATATGGGATAGTGATGAGATTGATTCCTTCGAATGGGCTAATTTTAAAAATATTATCCTTGAAAAATATTTTATTAAGGTGGTAAGACATAATATGGAAAATAAATCCCTTGAATGAAACAAAATGAGGAAGATTCGGTTGTTGTGTATGAAGTAAACATCACATGAATAGAAAGGTACACTCCAAATATTATTCGGAATATTGATAGAAAAATCAATAATTTTTACTAAGGATTGAAGCCAATATATCGAAGGGTATTGGCCTCCCATGAATTTAGAAGATATGAGAAACTTGTCCAATTTTATAAGAGGTTAAAAATTGATTTTCATAATGATCATGTGTACCTTGAAAACAAGCAGAAGAAGAGTTCAATATAGCAATCGATGGTTAAGAATAAATCAATGAAATCTAAAAGTAGGAATGGATGGTTTGTAGTTTATGAAAGGTGCAGTAAAAAGAACTCAGGGGAATGTATTAAACAAACTGGGATGTTTTTTTTTGATGTCGTAGGTTTGGACATATGTCCCATAATTATAATGAAAAATAATCTTATTATTAATTCTGATTATTAAATGATAATGTGTTTTAAATGTGGCGAGATGGGTCATTATGAAAATACCTTCCCAATGAAAGATTTGAATGGAAGAGAGTAGATAGATTATAAAATAGAAAGGTTTAGTGAGATCCTTTGTGACTATTCCAGAAGAATTTGAGCCATCCAATGAAGTTGTATCAATGAATTTGTTTGTTTACTCAGATTTTGATCATGTATTATTTGATTCAGGGTCTACACATTCTTTTATTTTTATAAAATATTCATAATCAATTAAAAATTTCACCTTAAGAAATAATACCAGAACATAGGGTTAAAACACTATAGGTAAATATTACATCAAAAAATTTATAAGAATATTAATTTTCTTATCTATGGAAATACATTACATGTAATTTTTTTACCCGTAGTAGGTTTTGATGTCATTATAGGTATGGATTGGATTTTTATTAATCAAGGTGTGAGTGATTTTATAGCTAGATATGTTATTAAAAAAAATATTTTCATACAACAATAAACCTATACAATTAAAAAAATATCAGAAAGTTGATGAACTACTAAACCATGGAAATGAAAGTCATCTTTCTCATATATTTGAAAATAAGGAAATTTTTAAGATTAATGATGTTCTAGTGGTAAATGAATACCTATATGTTTTCTGGAGGGTTTTATCAGTGTTATACCTGATTGGGATTTTGAATTTACTATTGATGTTGTTCCCTATTCTAAGAAAATTATTACCCCATTATCAAATGGTTCAAGTGGAACTTCATGAATTGAAAAAACAATTGCATGAGTTTCTTTATAAAGGATTCATTATTCATAGCAGTTCATCATGGGGTCCTCCAATTTTTTTCATTAAAAATAATAAAATTTCCATGAGAATTATTATTGATTATATATTTTGGAATAACATTACTATTAAGAATATGAATACTTTTCTTTACATATATGATTTTTTTGTTCGGCACCAGAGTACTTAGTATTTTCCAATATTGACTTGAGATCTAGGTACCATAAGTAGAAGGTGAAAGTAGTTAAGATTACACAAATATCCTTCCTTACTACATATAGGAATTATTAGTTTTCTTTTATTCCCTTTGGTTTGAAATATTTCCCTAAAATATTTAGGGATCATATCAATAGAATAATCTCTAAAAATTTGGATATCTTTGTTATTGTTTTTATTGATGATATTTTGGTATTTTCAAAAAGTTATGAGGATCATGAAAAACATTTAAGGATTTTCTTTAAAACTCTTAGATAAAATAATTTATATAAAAATTTAGAATTTAGAATTTTTGCTTACAATATATTTCATTTCATGGGAACATTGTAAATAAGGAAAAAAATAGTTGAACCTACTAAATAAATAGTTGTTTATGAATGGATAAGACCTAAAAATGTTACAATGATTTGTAGTTATCTTAGATAAGTAGCTTATTACCGATGGTTTGATAAAAACATTTCACGTTTATTTGTCCTACTAAATAAGATATTGGTGAATGTTCCTATTTTATCCTTCCCATTAAAAAATGGTAAAATTTTCATCTATAGTGATGCTTCATTGAAAGTATATGGTTATGTTTTCATAAATAATGATTAGGTAATTTCTCGTGCTTCAAGACAATTGAAAACTCATGAATTAAATTATCCCACATATGATTTCGAATTAGCAGTTGTGGTTTTCACTTGGAATGTTTGGAGGCATCATATATATAAATCCAAATGTCAAATATATATGAAACATAAAATTATGATATATTTATTAATATAGAAAGAATTAAATAAGAGTTAGAGATTATTTCTAAAACTAATAAAGAATTATTATTTCAAAATCAACTGTGATATTGGAAAATGATACAATGTGGTTGATTCCTTGTTTCAAAAACCATCTGCATCATTAATGATGTTACATTTTGAACAAGACCCCTTGATTAATGATGTGTTTAATTTTGTATTGAATGTTTTTGATTTAGTAAATCACTATATTTTGTATTAGGTGTTAGTACAATTTTATCTATAAGGAAAAATTAAGCAAGTTCATAAGAAAATCCATGAGTAATATAAACAGGAAGAATTGGTTAATAGGGGTCAGTTTCCAAAATTTAACATTATTAAATTTTATATGATAAGATTTGTAATAAGATTATGTGCACCTTGTGATTCCTGTATGCAGAAAAAAATTTGTGTCAAGCGTATAGTTCTCCCTTTTCAGTTCAACTTGGTAATACTAAAATATAGAGAGACCATCGGGAGTATTACTATTAGGATTGAATGAAATGAGATATTGTAGATTTTAACATGCAATGTTTAACGAGTCAACATATTAAAGAAAAGAGACGACTGCCAAAGGGGATTCTTCTTCCTTTGCCGGTTGAAGAGTGGAAATGGGAAAATATATCCATGGACATTGTTGTGGGACTACTAACGACTTCTCTAGTCAATAATGCAATTTCCGTTTTTGTTGATTGGGAGATTAAATCTTCCCATTTTCGTTATATTATACATACTATTTAATTTTATCAGCTCTCCTAATTGTAAATCAAAGATATTTTTAGTTTATAAAGAGTTCCTCTTTCCATTATATCTGACCATGATCCCAGGCTTACTTCAAACTTTTGTAAAGGCATTTATAAGTCTTTGGGAACATAATTAAATATCATCACTTCTTTTCATCCCCAATCTAATGGACACGATAAGATAAAAATTAATATCTTTGAGGTAATTATTCAAGCTTGGTCAATGTATTATCAATGATATTGGGATCAACATCTTTCTTTATTTGAGTTTTCATATTATTATAGTTTTTATTCTAGTATATATATGGAAACTTTTGAAGCATTATATATGAAGCGGTGTCGAACTTTAAAATTTTGGGATTAAATTGGGAAAAAAGTTGATGGGACCAAGATTAGTTGGGGAATTATGTAAGAAATTAAAGGCGATTCAACAAAAAATGAGTACAACTCAGAGTAAGTAGAAAGGTTATGTAGTTAATAGGAGGAATGGCTTTTCTATTGATGTTGGTGTGCATTTATTTTAGAAACTCACCATCAAAAAGTGTGATGTGTTTTGGTGAGAAAGAAAATATAATTCCATAGTTTAGTAGACCTTGATAAATCCTAGATAAATTTGGACTAATCTCTTACCATGTAGTTTTGCTTCTGATTTTTTCTCATGTATATAATAATTGTCATGTGTTGATGTTTAGAACGTATGTGCTAGATTCGTCTCACATTTTGAGCCCAAAAGTAGTTCAATTGCAAGAAAACCTTTATTATGAGAAAAATCCTACTCAGATTCTTGATTGTAGATAGAATATATTATCGAATAAGATAATTCCCCAGGGATTGGTTGTGTGGAGAAACCCCATTGTTGAAGAAGCAATATGGGGATCTTAAAATGATATGAGGTAAAGGTACCCTCACTAGTTTAATAAGTAAATAAAAAATTGTGAGGTGAAATTTCCCAAAGGTGGGGATAATGTAACAACCTGGGCACTTATAAAAAAATTTATTTTCATTTGGGAATTAAAATTGTCAAATTCCTTATAAATTGAAAATGAAATAAGTGGTATTTATAGCAATTAATGAATTTATACTGATGGAATAGTAACTTGACCTTAAGAGTAGTAACTTGACCTTAGGAGTAGTAACATGACCATTAGGAATAATAATCAATCCAATAGAATAGTAACCTTACCAATGAGATTATAAATAAAATTTAGTTATCTTATAAGTGTAATCATGATATATTTATATCAGGAAATAGGTAAATAAATATTTTAGAAATAATAAATTATGTTTTTTTATATTTATAATTCATTAATAATTATTAAAATTTACAATTAATATAGTTATTTAAAAGAAAATATATTTTTTGTAAAATTGAATCTTAAACTATTATTTTTTGTATTATTATTCTAAGATAAATTTATGACACTTTAATTAATTTTTATAAGTGTTTTAAAATAATTTATAGTTTTAAAACTAGTATTTTATTATTAAATTATGATTTTAATTAAAAAATAAATTTATCATATTTATAAAATTATTTTAAAAAAATGGAGTTCATTTTTTTTATTTTTTATGTCAAAAATGTTTTTAGAGTGATTTTTTTTATATTTTGTTGGACTACTTGATTTTTAGGAGGATAGTAAAAGACAGTAATTTACGATATAAGCTAAATACATTATTTATTGAGTCATAGATGATGTGAGAATGATGTACGATCAAAATCTAGAACTCACCATAATTATTGTAACATATTTTTTGAATATTCGCAAACTATTCAATGTCTTGAGCCAATTTAATAATTCAATGAATATAATAGTGAGAAAAAACTCCTCTCATCTACTATAAATATCTTGCTTAGCCTTATCTTCCCCTCACACCTCAATTCATTCTAACATACTTAATTTCTACCCAAATCCCTTCCCAAGACACTTCCCTGCATCGAAGATCTACTGGTCTCACTAAAATTCCATAACCAAGGGTCTGAAATAGATTCTCAAGGAAGATAATTCAAGTGGTAAAAATATTCTCTAATTTTCATTTATTTTCTTTTCAATTATTTTTATTTTCTTATAATCGAATCACCTTCCCTTATCCAAGAGGTATGGAAATTAAATTATCTTATACATAATTTAATTTTATCATGATTATGTAAAAATTAATCATCGTAATTATACTCTCCGTTTTATTCAAAAAATAATAACATTTTCGGTGATGTGTCGATTTACCAACATCATAGACGATGTATTTTAAATTTTTATAAAAAATTCAAGTATAGTTATATAACAATTAATATGGTTAAACCATATTTCATTAAAAATATTATATGTTATATTAGTTTTTGAAACAAGTGTTTATACATAATATTAATTAATAAAAAAAGTGGTTCGTAATGATCAAAATTCACCAATATAAACTAATGTTCATCACTAAATTTTTATCTATTAATTCAAATTCACAACATATAACCAAAATAATATATAATACCATTTAATGTTATAGACGTTAATATATAATATTTTATGTCAATTTTGGAGTTTTTCTCCCTTCAGACAAGAAAATCCATAATTAACCAACCATGGAAACCCTGAAATAATTCCACAAAAATAGTGAAAGAACAAAATATTATTAATAAATTGAAGAAACAATGTTATGAGAATATAATATAAGTAATTATAAATATTAATATGTTAATTTAATATATTAATGACACTATTTAAATCAATATGCAGGAGATTTTAACACGTTTGATGTAAGACAAACTAAAGGTTAGGGAATTCTTAACCCAATTTTAATTCTTTTAGATAGCCTTGTACTTCATTAATTATGTGGTACAAAGATTATTTTTGAAATAAATTTTGATAATATTAGGTTTTATTAAGTGTATTTATAGTATATAAAAATTCTTAATTATTTTTATCCACTCTCTCTTCATATATATTATATTTTTAAGAGTCATTTCTTTTAAAATCCTCTTTTAATATCCATTATTTTTTAAAAGGGAATGATTTATATGATTTAAATATTATTGTTTTATGATTGTGTTATAATTATTTGAAATTTTTTATGGTGAATGGTGGATCATATATCCCCTTCAACGCATTGGGTATGTTTATGTTAGAGTTCGATTGTATGGTTTCTCCAAGTCTAACTATGTTGGTTACACCATAAGGTAGTCGTGAGGGATACATTGTGAAGTAGTCACGGGGGTTACATATAATGTTAGTTGTGATGGTTACAAATATTATGATATCTAAAACTGTTAAAATAGTTTGTAGATAATTCCACAAGTAACCTTTATGGTATTATTTTTGTTTTCTATTTTCTATGGAAATCTAATGTTTTCATAATGTAACGATATGATACATATTAGGTGAGAAGTATTTATTTGTGAAACTGATTTCATATGTTTATAAGTATTCATGTAAAAATAGTTTCTCTCCATATTTTTATATCCCTTTCTGAGATTTTTTTTCTCACACAATGTTTTAAAATGTTTTTTCACAAGGTTTAAGTATGGCTAAGAGAAAAGGATAAAACAATATCAATGTTGGGAAGAATTTTCATGAATAGACATCACGTTTTTATTAGAAACTTTTGTATTATAAAAAATGGATATTGTTATAGTGATATCAACTTTGTATTATTATGGGTTTATATGTATGAATTGTTTTCCATATTTCTAAAACTATAAAACAAAAATATCGTTAGTAATATAAATAAGTGAATTCTAAAGTAATTTACTGGATTAAAAAATGACTGAGGATGGGTCCTTTTAGTGATTCCTTATAAAATATGGGAAATATGTGGTGATATTTGTTCCACATTGTTTTTTATAAGAATGTGTTAGTTAGTCACTCTGTTAATATATGATTATTCTATTATTATTAGAACATGATTTAATTTTCATATTTTTCTAGTCTTTATTCTATCTAATATTTTTGATCATATTGGAATATTTGTTCCCATTTCATTCCATATTGATTGTTCTATGCATTCCATGTTCATTAAATGGTAAATTCTTCTCTTAATTATATTTTCTCATATGTATATGCTATCACTCTTAGTAATATGTTGATATATTTATCTTTTAATTATTGAGAATCTGATCTCATTCCTTTCTTATGTTCTCACAATTGAAGGCATGAGAATGAGGTTATCTTGGGATATTTTTAGGACAAGACCTAGTATGATGAATTTATTGGGAATTGTTCACATGAATTGTGAAATAATTATCTTTTCAAGGTATTATAAAAATATATTAAACCTCTTAGTTATCGGTGTATTTATTTTATTATGAATGGAAATTCTTTAAATTATTGGAATGATGTAGAATAATAGATTTTTTTCCTAGGACACATCAATGAAAATAGTATTTCTCAATCTAATCCTGTTATATTTCTCCCTAGGAAAATAACTCCATTATCCATATCATTAATTTTTGTCTCGGGTCATTCAGGATTTAGCTAATATGAAAACTATAAGGAGTTAATAATGGGTGATGAATAATTAACACTGTAATAGATTTATTCTAAAATAATAACATGAAATATTCAACCTCCAAATGTATTACTCTAAAAAATAATTAAATTAGATTTCAGTTCAATATAAATAATTCAAGGTTCAATATAAGTATCTTTAGGTTTTATTATCACTAGTTACATAACATGATTCCAAAACATGGTAAATCCTTAACAATTTATAGTAAATGTAATTTAATTATCCAAAAAATATCCCCCGGTAGTTTTTATCTAGGTGTTCAACATTAGGCCCACTCATTATTAACTAAAGTGAATATTATGTTGATACTCAATAGGTATTTTTTTTAAATAACCCTAGGTGAATATGTTATATGATTATATCAACTTTATAGTATATAGACATTGATGTAATATTTATGGGAACCACATAATCTCTACTTTATTAAAATTTATGAATGTTACCTTATACTTAGAACAATCCCTTTATCTTATCCCTAAGTATTTCACTAATGTTATATTATAATAATCCATAAAATATTCCATATTACCTTAACTAACCTAAAGGGTAATATAACCAATTGAAATTATGATCAACCTTTACAAAACACACCTTTATATAATTTCCATCCTCAACTAACAACACTATAATCTTAATTTTTATATAAACTATAATATAATACAATTAATGACATCATGTGAACTAAGATATCTCATAATTATAATACATAAAGAAAATATTTAAATTAAATATGTTTCAATTATATTTTAGGTTTATAGTTTTAAAAAATTTGAAAAAATATCAACTAACAGAACCCATGTCTTTTTTAACTAATGGAAATTTTCCCACAATATAAGAAACTACTTAATCTATATTATATATTCAATATATCCTACAAATTATCCAAAAAATATTCTCTTCTAGACAAAACACATGTATTACTTTTATTCATGACCTATGTAAATGGAAACATAATAAAGGGGTGATATGATTTTCATAAGAAGGGTACTCATGAGAGATAATAATCAAAGATCATAAGTTAACCTAAGATATGCATAAAGGTATAATCAAGGTACATGTAAATAAAATTATATAATCATATACAACAAATAATTGATCACAAATCATGGGTCATGGAAGAATGAAAAATACATGAATCAATGAATTTTTTCAACAATGCTCAATAAGCATTATCCATGAGATCATGACATCATGATACCTAATAAATGTGTTGAAAACAATAGAAAAGGGAACATCACCTTCATGATTCACACAATTACATAATTAATGTGAGACAAAAAATCTATAACTACATATATAAAACCTTTAAGAGCCATACACTTTCACCTATTCTGGAAGGACAATATAATTTTCTATTGTATTCATATCTCATAAGATTTAAAAAAATTACCAGTTCATGGGACAGTGATATAGGATCTGACCAATCATTCATCCATACATATGTATCCCACTTGAAAAAAGTAATTCATTATAAAATAAAGAATAATTGAAAATAAAAATAATTCAATATCCTTTGGGAATTGATTCACCAATTTAAAAAATTCATAATTTAATCAATAATCGTAAAATGGTAATCCCAATAAAAAACAATTATTATCCAAGGATACTCAATAACATTCAAAGAAAATACACTTTAATAGTTATTATGATGTATATGGTATTTATTATATATTGATAAAATGTATATATTTTAGTCAATAATTAAACCAATCAATCAACTTATAGCACCTAGGTGAACAACCCTCAATCAAAGGAATGAAATCAAGAGTATTCATAATGAAAAGGCATTGTAAGAAGAGTCATGTTTATACATAGTGGATGATTGGGAAAGAAAAATGTAGTAATTCATAACTCATTTTATGAAAAATCTTATTTTTTAATTCATCTATAGAATAAAAATGTGGATGGTAACATTTTAAAAATATACTTGATCTAGAATAAAATAGATCAATACAAGCTAATGTAAATAAAAATTACTTTTTAAGAGAAATTGAAAAAATAAATTTCCAAACAAAGAATATACTTTTCCTTTTAAACTTATTTATTTATAAAAAATATGTCATAAAACATTTAGGATTATAATTTATTTTATAAACAAAGTAATTATTAAAATAATTTTCCTAAAAAATTTTGAAATGTTGTGTTTACATGGAAAAAATTAATAATATATTATTTTTACAGTTTTATGAAAATTTTTAAGATAGAAAATGCTAAAAATTTCATTAAATAATTTAATGAATTTAAATGTTTTATAAAATAAACCCAATAAATTATTTTGGAATACATAAGGACATTATAAAAATAATAAAATAAATTCACACAATAGAAAGTGAGGTTCATGGCCAAAAATAAGTGATAATGTTGATTATCGATACAAGAAACACTTCAGGTAAAATATGAGACTGAGGTATGTAATATTTTTATGGGAAATATAAAACCCCAATAATATTTAAGTAAAATAGTGAGGGGATTTATAAAGAATATAATTTCCCAATGTGTATTATCTATAAAACAAAAATCATGATTTGAAGATAATATTTGAAATCAAACCCTTAATGTTTTAGTTTATTTTAATTGAAATCCCTTTAAATAGAAAGAATGAAATTTAATATATATGATTATGAAAATATATATATAATTCATTATATTACATATCATATGGTTTGTTTATATATCTAATGAAAAACATGATGCAAAAAATTATACATGTCACATGGATTTAAATTGAGATGAAGAAAACATACCTTATTTCCTTACTACCACTAAATCAATTAAATTTCCTATATAAAAAAATATATATTAATAAATTATTTAGTAACCATATTTATGTATTTAAATTTTATAAACATCATCTATAGTTCTTCTTTAGTTATCTATTAGTTAGTTGTTATCTATTTTCAATATTGGGTGTGAGTAATCTTGATCATTTTGAACTACATTCATAATGGTAGTGGTGTTCTCCATTATTCTCACATATTTAGTTATTTATAGATCATAAAATATACAATAATTTATTAATTATATTTTTTAAAAATGAAATAATTTCATTCTATGGGACTTTTGGTTTCCATCCATAGAGATAAAATTGATGATGAGCATGTTTCAATGCTTTTTAATAAATAGATAATGTTATATTAATTAAATATTTTAATATTAAT
This sequence comes from Viscum album, assembly GCA_963277665.1. Classification (NCBI taxonomy): domain Eukaryota; kingdom Viridiplantae; phylum Streptophyta; class Magnoliopsida; order Santalales; family Viscaceae; genus Viscum; species Viscum album. Next base: position 2,052,080,252 of record OY728150.1, on the reverse strand, counting down.
TTTACCATTATATAACCAATAGTAAATTTTATTTAATTATTTATGTAATGTATTATCAATAATTTATTTCTCTTACTAATCCATGATAATGCATTATATTATTTTCCATGTTTGTGGTTAGACCAAACCAAATATGAAAATATCATAATTAAAGGATGATTGTGAAGTGATTTAATAGTAATGTAATTATTACATGGGAATAATATAATTATGTTAGGAATTATTAATTTAATTAATAAACATTTAAGAGTAATGTAATAATATTTAATGTAAATGATATGGTTAAATAGTATGAATAAATTGTTTTTTAATTTAGTACACTCTATTTAGATGCTGGAAATTATGAAAATCATTTGTTTCTCAATTTATTAATAGTTTTTCAAATTTGGAATAAAATAATACTAATGATTTATTAACTTTAATATTTATCTATTAAACCCATTATAAAAACCACACATGAGAATATGTGATGAAAAAAATGGAATACATTATTCTTTGGAGGCGACAGACTTTATGTATGAATGGAAGACGATTTCAATTTCCATTGAAAGAGAGAAATGTATAATGTAGTTTATTTTTATTAAAATAATGAAAATCTAACAATTATAATAATTATTTATTAAATTAAAATTTATTTTCATCCTTTTAAGTGGTAAAGGATAATGAGTCATGATGGTTCATGGAGGTAGTAGTACGTGCATACTCATGAATTTATTTATTTTTATCTCTTTATAGAAAAATGGTAAGGTGCTTAATTGTTATTCTAAAAATATAAATACATTTAGTATAATTTAAATACTAAACTAATCATGTGATATTGGTAAAATTATATTTAAATGATAAATATATAAAAGAACCACTGTTGGGGGAAAGTTCACACTTACATTGAGAACTTTGAGTTTCCCTTGGAGGATTCCTTAAAAAGGGAGGATTGAGATCAAAATATTGTGTCCATAATCTAATGGAAGTGAAACAAGATTATAATTGAATTAAAAAGGATATAGTTTCATGAGTAAACAAAAATATAGGAGTGGTATTGAAGGGATGGCGGGTAACCCCTTCTTTATGAGGTGAGAATGGAATTTTTGTAAATATTTTATCTTAATATAAATACATCACATGTTTTATATGCCAGGAAGACTCTAAAATGGAAAATAGTTTAGTGGAAATATTTTTATTTCGATCCATAACTCATAAACATAATAAACATATTATTTTTAACATTTTTTTCTATTTATTTCTTTGGATAACCCATTTTACCCTTCTAGAAGTTACCATAGAAACTTGTGTTTTTATAAGTAAATCATGATTCAATTACTAAATCAAGAAACGAACTTATTACATAATAGGTAACTAATAATTAAAAATTTTAAATACAAATTAATATATTGAATTTATAAAAGTAATGAAAATTAATTTTAAAATAATACATGGAAAATGTATTAAATACAATTTTATAAAAAATATTGTAGGAAATTAAAATACAAAATGAAAATAGAGGAGTGAGAATCATCAGATAGGAGAAAAGACAAATTTAAAACAATTTTATAGAATATTATAATAATGTTTTAAAATATAAAACATAAATTTGAAAAAAAATTTATTATTTTTTAATTTAAACTATCTCTTATAATGTAAAAAACAATTCTAAAAATTGTTTCATACATTTTCAATTCATACTTATATAATAATAAGTTCATAAAAGTCACAGTAATAATAAAAACGGTATTTTGAACTATTAACCTAAAAACCAATATTTTCAGAAAAATACAAATAATTTATCCCCTTATAATATTTGATGATGAATCTAGAAATTATTTCCTTTTATTTTAATTCAGGTTCTAAAATTTATTTATGTTAACATTAAATAAAACCATAAAATATAATGAATTTTTTTATAAGAAAATATCTTTTTAAAATACTTGATCCTCTGAATTTTAATTTATATAAAACTCTAATAAAAATACAATTAACAAATAAAATATATATTATATTATCTCTATAATTTAAAAAAATCACTTTTTAATATAATAAAAATTACATAAAATATAAAACATTTAATTACATAGATTCTTATACATAAAATGATTTAAGTGAATTTGTATAAAATGACCACTTTATATATATATATATATATATATATATATAATTTAGTTAATCATATTCATACTATAAAATTAGATCAATAGGTTTTAATATTCATATTTTATTTTAACATGTCATTATTTTGTTTTAATTTTGTGTTGTTACATCACATGTTTTTAAAAGAAACACTATAATAAATAGCATACATGATACACCACATTTAGTTTAATTGAAAATTTTAATATTATTATTTAATATGATAGTAATCACATATTCATTTGAGTATAATGAATAAAAATCATTAACAATATTATGAAAATATTGTTCAAAAATATTTATATAATGATTCATTGGTTAACAAATTAATTAAAATTTTAAATAAAAACCAATTGAATATAAAGGATGTGTTTCTATGTAAAACTATATAATGTGCATAATTTTATTTAAGAAATAATAAAATAACATTATTTGGGTTATATTAATAAAATATAAATTCAATAGAATATTTATAATTCAGATTATGTATTTTCTAGTCTTAATATAAGAAAAAATTATATTTTAAGAATAAAATATGTATTTTTGAAAAAGTGAGTTTTTACTGTAATTTGATGTTGAATTTATTTGTAATCAAGTTTTTGACACTTTTATATGTTATATTTGAAAAAATATACTTTTTATTTGGAATCGTGACATAATAATTTACTTTGGTTGATTTTTTTGTCTTTTTATAATAATATTCATTTTTAAATTAATAGTGATATCTAATGTGTTTAAAATTAAAACTTCATTTTCATATATATTATTTTTAGTGATATTGTCCCTTTAATTAGTCTTAATGTATAATTAAACAATATATTTTATCATTTAATAAAATTTAGTTCATTATAGTATTTTTTATTTTAAAATTAGATATAATAATTTATTTGAAAATTTTAACATCTCTTTTACCCGTCTTCTTTCCATATCTGCAGGATTAGTGTTAAACCAAATTTAGCCACATTCATGATTTGAGTTTTTAAAAAATAGACATAATTTTTTTAATAAGTATGAACCATGTTTTTTAATACGATATCTTTAATTATTAGTGAATAGTAACTTTAGAAATTTATTTAGAACGGTTAAGGGTAAGTTGAGTAATTAATGATAAAAAAATATAATGGTATTATAAAATATCCTAACTCATTTCATAATTTCATTTTTGGATTTATTCTCTACCAATATCATCATTATAAAGAAAATATAAAATTTTATGTCCACTTCAGTAAGAATATGACATTTTTTATAGTTTATTTCAAGATAAGTTAAAAATGTCATACTCATATTTGTAATAAGTAAATCATTTTTAACATAGGGTTATATAAAAGATAAATTTGACTATAAATATTAATTTTAAAGATAAAAAGTTTATATACATCATTATAGTTTATTTATGATTTTAAGACATTAAATAACTAAATTTAATTGTAACATAATGATGATAAAGCAACATATTTATTAAAGGAATAATCAAATAAATGATTTTAATAATATTAAACTAAATATAATTTTCATCATTTTATTCCATAAAATAATTTTATGTATTATATAGACATTTTATATGTTATTTATAGTATGTTCTTCGAAGGAATAAAGTTGTTATTATTTTTTAAAATGTCAAGTAATGAATAGTGTGAAAATTGAAACAATTCATATCTTAAAATTTAAAATATTTAATTAAATTATTTAAAATTTATAAAATTATAATATTCATCCACCAAGATTATATAGGTATAAATATTTCGTTAATTTCTCATTAATTGGTCGTTTTTCATGAAATTGTTATTATTTTAACCCTGAAAGTGTAAATTAGTTGATAAAATGGTAAGAGTTAAAAGGGGTTAAATAAAAAGATAACGATTGAAAAATATTAAAAACTTATCCAATTTTCCTTAGGTTATTATATTTCTACCTATAATAATTATATATTACAAAAAATCATATGTTACCCATTTTTTAATCTAAAATTAATTTAAATTAATTTAATACTTTTAATAATTCGAAGAGTTCCCCACCCCTCTCCTATTAAAAGGACACTCATTCACCTCTATTATATACACTTAAAAAAACTTTTTATTTGGGATATATCTAAAAAACAATTTATATAATTTATACCCATATTCCATAGTTCGTAGTTTAGTAATAACACCCTCCTTAGAGGTGTTAAAGTGTTAAGTATATGTGATCGTCCTAAGGAAACGTAACATTTTTATTTAAGTGTTTCTACTTTATTTATTCTTCCACTTCCTTAAAATCTTCTTCAACCATGATGATATAATAAATCTAGTATAATAAATATAATGAGATGTTTTTATGTTAATATAATCATGTAAATCCATCTCTAATTCCATTAAATGGGAATAGAATTAATCATTCTTGTGTACGTGTGAACTATCACCTCCACGAATTGGTATGAATCGTTTTTAGTAACTGTCTCTCAAGACTGGTTATAATGATGTAATTAAAGTTCTTATACTATATTAATGAAATTTTTTTAATTATAATAGAATAATATATCAATTATTTTCATACTTTACATGCACATAAAAATTATAATATCATTCGTGTGTATGAGTGAACTATCACTTCCTTGAAGTGATTTGATTCATTTTTAATCACCACATAACTTGTATGTTATATAAAATTATATTTAAATGATTATTATTATGTTAATGATGTTATGATCATTATGTAAAAATAAAATTATAATTACCATCTTTCTATAATGATAATTGAAAATTGAAAACGTTGCTCTTTCATATGTACAGATTACTGTCCCCATAATGGTAATGGTTTTCATTTTTCATATCCATATTTAATGAATGGATTTAATGGTATAATTGATATATAAAATTGATTATCATGTCATTAATATTGTTTTTCTATATAAATTAATTATGACCGCATGGACTATTGACATTATACCATGTTCATTTTTTGATCAAGTACCGAATATAGACAAAACATATAATATAAACTTAATTAATTAATTAATTAATATAAAAATGTAATAAGTGATAGAAAGGGAATAATAAAAATTAAAAGGTTCTCAAGATATTATATCTTAACCAAATTTTATTATCTAGGATGACAAATAATGTATGGTATGATTCAGACTCCAGGAAGGGGACTCCTTAACTAAAATATCATTTTAAATGTTTTAACAATTTACTCTTAGAAATCATTAAAATTAATGTAAATGTTTTTAAAAAAGGTTGTAAGTATTTACTTATATGGAAATAAACAATTGAAAAAGATAATTAATTTCAAAAGTTTTAAATTTTAATGGGAAACCTTGATTCAAAAATCATTCTTTTAATTGTTTTAATTTTGTTTTAAAAATGGATTGATTATTTTAATAAATTAGAATATTTTATTAACTTATATAGAAAGAATGGATTTTCCTATTTTAATATATCTTTAATATCATGATTCTTGCTTCTTAATTTTACCATTTTTTTCAAATAATGCATCGTCATTTTTGAGTTCACGACATTGTAAAAATGAAAAGTGATTTCAATGTGGGAAAATTATTATTCTTTTATGTATGATGTATGTGTTGTTGAAATGTTTTGGTTATTTTTTAGTTGTTTATGTATAAGGGTGTTTTCGTTATAAATTGATGGTGGGATTCTTGTGATATCTATCCAATACATTGGATAATGAGGTGGATTTAAACGGCTGAGTTTCTCCTAATAGATTTAGGGAATATATTTTGATGGGTATTCCAAATGTATCCTTGAATGTTACTCCCTATATATCCTTAAAAACTAAAATGTATGAATGATAATAGATTCCACAAGATTACCTTTATTATTTATGATTTATACACCAATTTTTAGAAATCATATGATTTCATGAGGAATGATTAATGGTTTATGTTTTATTGGTGAGGAATATAGTTTTTTGAAAACATTTTCATCAGTTTAAAATATTCATGGACTATGAGTATCAATTTTTCTTTTATACCCCTTACTAGTCTTTCTGTTTTCATCCCATGTTTAAAAAAATTCACATGGTATAAGGATGGGTAATAGAAAAAATTATTTTATGATTAATGTTATGAATATTTTTATTCAGAAAATTAAATAATGTTTTATTTTAAATAGTTTGATTTTATAAAGAAATGGATAGTGATTAGAAGTGTCTTTATTTTAATATCTGAGTTGTCATGTAATTATTGTGGACAAATTTTCTAAAACACTAAACCTAATCATATCCTCAATTTGAATGAATGAAAATTCTTGACTGAACTAAAGATTATATAATGTTTTGGTAGGGGCCTTATAGTTGGTATCATAGGTTGGTTTAGATAACTTTAGAGGTTATGGTGTTATTTAAGCATAAGTGACAAGTTATATACAACCACAATGGTTTGAAAATTAGAAAAGAGTCAAAATTATTTTAGATAAATTTGATGAGTTTGAGATAACATGAATAGGTATATGTTAGTGTTTATTTTCCCCATTAGATAGTATATGATGATTTTATTGATATACTCACAATAACCTATTTTGTTTTATTTAATATATTAATCCAGCAGGCACCAAAATAATAATGGATGTAAAGGAAAATGTGGTTTTTCTCTATTTAAGCTATTGGATTAAATGGAAGTTTCAATGAGAACTATTTTGTTTATTGTAAACAAACTATCAAGATTCAAGATTAACCACTTGAACCTTGGTGAGTTTTCTAATGCATCTTATACAAGAGAAATGAATCCCTTTGGATGTTTATGTAACAATTATCATATGGTAAATTAAATTCCATGACAGATACATTAATAATTTTGAAATAAAATCCTTAGAAAATTTTTTAAATGGATGATAAAATGTTTTAGGTACAGTAATGGAGGTAATAAAGAAATAATCATCCAAGGAAAAGAGAATCATTTGGTTGACTCCATGAATAAGAATGATGTTCTTCTTCAGTTATCAATTAAATGATTTAAATGTTGGGAGTATGGTCATACTAAAAATCAATTTCCTCTGAAGTAGGTTCACAAATGGGATCATCATGGTAGTATAAATGTATGTTTAGTGATACATTATGACATCACAATCTAATATTAGGTTATTGAAAATGACATATAAAAATTATGTATTATTTATTGAATCGTGCTTTTACATTGTTGAATATTAGGGCATGGTTCATATTTTTGTTTATTGAAAATAAGTATTAAAAAATAATATGGAAAATCATGGTTAAAGGATCATAAATAATTCTAAATGATTATAAGGGATTCAAGAGTTATGGTAGATTATAGGATGATGAAATTGTTAAAAGTATAACTTCTCTTTTAATGTTGGGTGTAATTTGGAAGAATTTTTTTTGGCCACTATAGAGATTACATTTTTTATTTTAAAACATTCTTTAAGGAAGAATTATCTCTTCTTTTTTGGATATAATTATAAATGTATTTATAACATTTAGATTTTATAGATGATATTTATTTTTTAGGTAATTCCGAGATATTAATTTTTTGGATGAAAAATGAAAAGAATGAGTTAATCATTTAGTTTAAAACATGTTATTGTTATTTTTTAAGACTTTATGTTTTTTTTTAATTTTAAATGAATTATATAAATTTATAAAATGGAAAACCCACAGGATGGGTGAAAACTCATCACGTCAGATAATGTCATGGTAATCAAACCCATAACTAAAGGGAGACAAGGGTGTATCACTTACAACTAGCATACATTATAACCCTGGTTAGTATAAGCTTTTATTTTTAGTTTGAACGAGTTGATGGATGAAGAAAAAGTTGATTTTGGGAAATTATTTTATTCAGATTGATATCCCTCGTTTTGGAAAATGATTTTTGGGATTAGGTGAAGAATGTATGTTTGGAAGTAAATAAATATTTTGGAATCCTTTATGATCAAGGTAAATAGAATAGTACGTGATTTTTATATGAGAATTTAAATTTTCAATTATATGATGTAAGAATTTGTGATTTAATTATAGAAATATGTTGATTCCAGTTATTTGTTTAAATAAATAGCATATCATGAATATTATGTGATTTAGGAAATTAACTTTTTCATATGAGACATTAAGAGTTATTCATGTTATTTAGAGAAAAATGTTAAAATATCTTTTGAAAGATTATGTGAACAAGTAATTTTGTGTTTTAATATTAGTTTGGATTATTTCGATGAATTTTAATGATTATTTTTTTAAATAGACTAAATTGAACATTAGGTCTTACTACTGAATTTTAGAGATTAATTTATAGAATTATTCTATTAAATATTATTATATTTGGGGAATTATCTTATTTATTCTTATTATTTTTGGGTTTTCTGAATGTTTTAAGATATAATGAATAAATAGTTAATCTTTTTTGGATTATTTTATTATCTTGAAGTGGATTGAATCATGAAAAATTCATCCTAAAAAAGACGAGTTTCTGGTAAAAATTGATTAATGGATAAATATGTACTTATAATGTACATATTTTTCCTTATGATATTAGTCTAGGTAGTAAATTAATTCCACAATACTATGAAAATGATCTTAAGACATAAATTTTTTCCATTTACTTTTCAAACTATGAAACCAAAGGTGGTTTAACCCATAAAAATTTTATTGTATTTTGACTGTCAACATTCTTCTAATGATATTTCCAGTTACTCTCCATCATAACATGATCATTATTTTTCTTTTCCATATCCATGTTTTCTTACAGAGCACCCAAGTATGTGTTATCTCAGCATAATTTCTTACTTTCCTTTCTATCATTTATTGCATAAGTTGTGTTAATAATTTTTAAGAAGTGGGATTGCAATAATTTTATATTGAAAATTCATACCTTTGTTACTAACCTTGAATTCAAATTGTGAGGATGTAATTTCTTAAAGGGGGTATAATTTAACATCCTCAGTTTTTAAATGGAAACACTATATTCGATAGCATACAAGATTCGCAACATTTAACTTAAATGACCAAATTTTTATTATTTTTTAATATAATCGTTATCACATAGCCATTGGAATGGAGGTAATGAAAAGGATTAAATATATGATGAAAATATTTTTTACACATGTTTATATAATTATTCATTTTTTACCCAATTAATTAGAAAATTAAATCAAAACCAATTGAATATAAAGGATGCATTTTTATTAAAAACTACAAATTTGGAATAATTTGTTTCATAAAATAATCAAATCACTCTTTTTGGATTATATTAATGAAAAAAAATTCAATATAATGTTTAAAATTCGTCTTATATATTTTAGATTCTTAGTATAAGATCAAATCTGATTTAAAAAAAATAATTTATTTTCAAAAAAGGAATTTTTACCACCTTTTAATGGATAACCAATTTAAAATCTAGTTATTGACACTTTTATATGTTTTATTTTACAAAAAAAAAACTTATTCTTCGGAATTGGGACATCAAAATTTACTTTTATTGAATATTTGGTCTTCTTATCATAATATTTATTTTTAATGAATATAGAAAAATACTGCATTTTATAATAAAACATATTTTTCATATAAATTATTTATAGTTAGATTTTCTTTTTAATTGGTTTTAAATAATAATTAAATATATTTTTTATAATTTAATCCAATTTATTTCATTTGAATAATATTTATATTGAAATTACATATAATAACTTATTTGAGTTTTTGATGTCTCTTTTACCCACCTTCCCTCCATATCTGGAGGATTAGTGTTAAAACTAATTTAGCCACTTCCATGAGTTTAATTTTAAAAAACTGACATACATTGTTATAATTATTATGAAAAATTTGATCTAATAGGATACAATTTATTTTTTTTGAATGGTAACTTTTGTATTTTATTTACCACTGTTAAGGGTAAGTCGAGTAATTAATGGTATAAATAATATTATAATGTTATATAATTATCCAAAAAAATTTATTAATTTCATTTTATGAGTTAGTTTCATCCAAAATCGACCTTAGGGATAAATTATAATGTTTTCCAGCCACTTGGTTAAGAATATGACATTCTTTATATATTATTAAAAAATATGTCAAAATGTCATACTCATATTTTGAATAAGAAAATAATTTTTAACATAGGGTTATACATATAATAAAATCTAATATAAATATTAATTTTAAAGATAATATTTTTATATACATAATGATAATTTATTTATAATTTTTATAAATTAATTAATTAAATTTAATTGTTAAACAATGCTGATGTAGTAATAGATTTATTAAAGGAAGAATTAATTAAATGTTATTAATAATATGAAAATAAATATAATTTGAAATATTTGATTCCATAAAATAATTTTATGGATGAAATTAACATGTTATAAATGATTTAATGTAGTTTTTTGAGGTAATAAAGTTGTTATATGTTTTTAAAAAACTTACGTAATGAACACTATCAAAATTGAAATAATTTATATCATAAAATATAAAATATTTAATTAAATGATATAGAATTTATATATATATAATATTCAGCCCACAAGTTTATAAAAATTTAAAAATATCATTAATTACTCATTAAAAGTTATTTTTTCATGATTTGGAGATTATTTTAACCCATAAAGTATAAAATACATGATAAAATAGTAACAAATAAAGGAGGTTAAAACAAAAAGATAACAATTAAAAAATATTAAAAATAGAAATAAAATTCATTGTATAATTATATTTAGACCCATAATATTACTATATTATAAATAAATTAATTTAGACCCATTAAAAATAGAAAACGAATTTATGTTAATTTAATACATTTATTAATTCCAAGAGTTCCCCTCCCCTCTCCAATAAAAATGAAACCCATTCACCTCTATTTAATACACATAAAAACATTTTTTCTACCAATATCCAACAAAAACCTTAATTTAATACCTCTACACATTATAGAGGGTATATTTTAGGAATTAAACCCTCCTTATAGGTGTTAAGATGTTAAAAAAGTTGATCGTCGGAAGGAAATGTAACGTTTTTTTTATTTGTTTTTTTAAATCTTCCACTTCCTTAAAATCTTATTCAAACATTATGAGATTATAAATCCATAATCCTAATTATAACGATATTTTTTATGATAATATAATCACCTAAACCCATATCTGATCCCTTTAAAATGGGAAATCAACTAATCATTCGTGTGTAAATGTGAGTTATCACCCCCACAAACTGATATAATTGTTTTCCATAAACGCTTCTCAATACTAGTTATAATGATGAAATTAATGTTACAATATGATAATAATAAAATATTTATGAATATAACATAATAATATATCAATTATGTTCTAAATTTCCATGTTCATAAAAATGATAATTTCATTCGTGCGTATGTGTGAACTATCGCCTCCATGAGGCGATGTGATTTTTTTAATCACCACATCTTTTGTATGATATATAAAAGTACATTTAAGTGATTAATAGAATTTTAATGATGTTATAATAATTTTGTAAAGATAAAAATATAATTACCTTCTTTCCATAATGATCACTGAAAAATGAAAATGTTACACATGGATACACACAACTTACCGTCTCCATGATGGTAATGTTGTTCATTTTCCTATGAATATTTAATAAATGTATGTAATGGTATTTATTATATTTAAAATTGATTATTATGTCATGAATATTGTTCTATGGATAATGGAATTATTACCACATATACTATTAACATCATACCATGTTCGTTTTCAACTAAAGTACTGAATATCGTCAAAACATATGATATGAAATTAAATAATTAATTAATTTTTATAACATTTTAATAAGTGATATAATTGGAATAATAAAAATGAACAAAAAATTAATTTAATTATAAATTAACCTAATTTTATTATTTGGGAAGATAAATAACATACAAGATGAGTTGGACTCGATGTAAGAGACTATTTAACTATAATATTGTTTTAAATGTTTTAATGATTTATTTTTATAAATAAATATAATTAATTTCAATGTTTTTAAATGTTTTTAAGGACTTATTTATATTTAAATTAATGTTTTAAAATGTTAATTCTATTCGAATGTTTCAAAGTGGTATGAGAAACATTTATTGAAAAATATTCTTTTTAAATGTTTTAATTATGTTTTAAAAATGGATTGATTATTTCAATAATGTGGAATTTTTTTAACTTATACACAATGAATGGATTTTTACACTTTTATGTCACTTTATGGTTTTAATAATCCCATCATAATTTTACCATTTTATTTCCAAATAATTTATTTTTATTTTTGAGTGTTTAGTTTTGTAAAAATGCAAAGTGATTTCAATGGGGGAAAGTTATTATTATTTTATGACTGATTTATGTGTTGTGCTTATTTTTTGTCTCTTGGGAATTTTTTACACATATGGTTTGTTCCATGATAAAATGAGGGAGGGTGAGCCTATGATAGCTCTCCAATGCATTGGGTAATAAGATGTATTTAATTGGTTAGGTCTCTCTTAAGATATTTAAGAAATATATTTTGATGTGTATTCCAAATGTAACCATGAAGGTTACTACCTATATATTAAAGAAATATACAATTTAATAGTGATATATATCCCATAGGATTACCTTTATAATTCATTTTTTCTATGGAGTTTACAATAATCATATTATTTCAGGAGTTAATATTATAAGTTTATGTTTTATGGGTAAAAGATATGATTTTGTGAAAACAAATTCATGACTTTAAAATATTCATAGTCTAATGGTTTCTTTCCTTCATTTATACCCCTTAATGATGTTTTTTTTCTCATCCAATGTTTTAAATTTTTTTTCATATTTTATAAGTATGGGTAAGAGACACAAGGACGTAAAGTTAAATGTTATGATGATTTTTATCCGGAAAAAGAAACAAGTTTTATTTTAAAGAGTTTTATTTTGTGAAAAATTTGATATTGAGTTGAAGTTTATACTTTGAATTATTTGATTTGTTATGTAATTATTATTTCATAATTCCATAAAATTCAAAACATTAAATATCTTCAATGTGAATGAATAAAAATTATTGACTTAACTCAAAATTATGTAATGTTTAAGGCTAGGTGATTACAAGTTCTACACATAGTACATGTTATTAACCTTTAATGAAGAATCATCTATATCTCCTGATTTATGATCCAATATTTTATGGTTATGAATTGAAATATGTAATTATATTATGTCATCATACCCTTATGAACATTTTATGATCATCGGTTACATTCAAGAGTTAATGCTTTTTTACCCATATTGAGAATTTTAGCTCACCATTATTATATTTTCCTTTACCCTTGGTTAAAAAGAATGATATCAAATGATTTTTTTAATAAAGGATTCGTGTGTGAAAAAATTTAAATGAGATTTTAAAGACTAAATGTGTAATAAGAAAATTAGGCTATAGTGGGAGAATACTCATTTAAATAAATGGGTATTATTATGTAAAAGTTTTTCTTAATTCTATACAACTGTAACCCTAAAATATCCTTCAGCATATAAGTAGCCTAATATTTTTTTATTGATATTATATGTCTTGAATAGGTAAAATTGGGGTAAATTTATCAGTATCAAATCCATAAATGTAAATATTATATTTTTAGCATTGGATTTGGGAGACAAAGTTTAGGGATGTTATAGTTGATAACAATGGTCTGTTTACATAACTTTCGAGGTTAGGATGTTTTTATGTGAGGATAATTATATAATTATGGATACCATTATGGTTTTATAAGATTAAAGTGTATCATAAGTTAAAAAGATTATAAAACACTTTTTAGATTTTAAGTTATTAGATTTTGATGCGATTAATGTTATTTTGGGATATGTTTTATTGTGTTGAGGTATATATGAAACTTATGTTTAATGTGTATTATTCATTAATATTTATATTTTTAATGTAATTTTGGATATAGGGTGATTTATTTTTGTAATGATACATGTTTAACCTTTGGTTTTTTGTATATATATTTGGGATTAATGTACTATTTTTTCAAATGATGTTATATTCATTTTGTGAATTATCTTATCATAGGATAAAAATTTTGGTTTTGGTTAATTTATACCAATAAGAAGAATATATTTTTATCCTTTTTGGAATTATATAATTCATTTTAGGTTGGTTTTATTGATTCATTCAAGAAATAATGATCTTCAATTTATAGCTTTTGGAGTAATAGATGAGATTGAAGTGCACTGTGTTGCATTTGTTGTCAATGAGGAATGAAGATGTCTTGGAATGAATGGAAGTCAAGGAATGTCAAGATGTGAATGAAAAAGGTTGTGATGGTGTTGGTGATGAAGAGAGAATGGCCATAGTACCAAGATGCATGTCACTTAGGAGATTCACTAAGTGGCATAGGAGATATGGTTGAAACATTCTCCATGGATATCTGACGATTGTTGAACTGGTCTTTAAGTTCTAAGAACTTGTATCCTGATCATACAAAGTCACAACAATGATAGGAGACCATGCATTGTAGTGACAATGCATGGGGAGTTGAAGAAGATCCATCCACAAGTCCTAAGTGGATGAAGTGAGCTGAAGAAGTCCATGCACTATCACTTAGTGCATGTGAATTAGAAGTTGATCCAACTTGATCTCTGATTGGATCAATGAAGAACATTGAAGACTCTATTTGATTAAGGAGTTCGGTTGAAGAAGAAGTACCTTCAAGAATTTCCCTCTTAAGTAATGAATATATGTTGAGGAGATTGGAAGAATTCTTATGAAGAATAAATGAAGAAATGGAAGAAATGGAGAAGAGGAAGAAAGGCTTGAAGTGACTTGGCATTTGGCATTTGATATGGCTTGAACTCATGGAATACATTGTTTTTAACAAAGTTATTATTCTGTCCCTTTGCCAAAAAATGTGGCCAGCCAAGGAACCTTGGGGGTTCAACCCCAAGGCATGGGCACTAGGGCACCACGCCCGGGGGAACCCGTGGGGCGAGCCAGGGCGGCAGGACGCACCCCAAGACACCGCATGGGTGCCTGGGGCACGCCCGAAGGAGCGCGGCAGGGGCGTAGGAGTGCGCCCCCGAGAGTGTCAGTGTGCATAGTGGGCGCTAGGAGTGCGCCCGCAGGAGGCGTGAGTGGGCGCAGAGCGCGCCCGCAGAGAGAACCCGGTGCGGGGCGGCACCGGGAGGGGAGAATTTCAACTGGAGTGTGGTGGAGATCGCTTGGGTAATAAAGCGCGGAAAAACCGCGCCCTGTTTTGATGTGGGATGCGGAAAATTCACCGGGAGCGAATCCTGGCCGTCCAAGCCATCGCGCGCTTTATCCACGCCGCAAGATTCATCTCCGCGGCGATGATCTAATCCTGGCCGTCGCACATCACGATCCGACGGCCGTGGCTCGTCTTCCACCTCGAGCTCGAGCCGAAGCCACCCGCGAAGCCGCCGCTGAACCAGGAGCCTCCCGAACGAATATTTTGAGTTCCCGGCCATCTCCGATCAAACCGAAGTGTCCATTGGGATCGTCTGAGCATACCTAACACAACCATGCCTTAAAATATACTTGCATGCAATGAGATGAAGATTTCGGTTGAGGCCGAGGCAAGAGAAGCTGCCGAGGCCACGTAGGGTTGATGATTTGCATGGGTTGATCTTTAACAAAGGCCGTGCATGCGTTTGTAGTCGCATGCACGTGAAGAAGAGAAAATAAAAGAAGCCGCATGAAACAGAGAATAAAAATCAAGATTTGAAAGATTTTTGAAGATCCGAAATCTTCGGTGATTCAAGATTCAACACGCGGATGGACAGAGGTGTTTCTCTGCCTATATAAAGAGAGCCCGAGGCCTTGGAGTGCTGGCTGAAACTCTGTTGAAAATTCGAGTCCCATGAGAGCTCTGCCTCACGAAGCCGAAGCCCCGCGCAACCCACTTGCGCGGAAGTTTGTTCCGGAGCCACCCGAGGCTTTGAAGGTGTTCCATGCGCGCCTCCCTTGCGCGACAGGAAGAACCCGAGGCCGCATCCTTGCGCGCCCGTGGTTGCATCACTCTCTGCCCACGGACGTGTGTGGCAGGAGGTGTTTGCGCGGCCGCTTGTGCCATTGCACTTGCGTGCCCCGTGGTGTTGCACCTTGCACACCCGAGGCAGTAGAAACCTTGCGCGCCCAAGGCGGTTGCACTTGCGCGCTTGATCCACCTTGCACCCTTTGTGTGCCAAGTGAAGAAGAAGAACCTACGGGTGCTCTGTGTGCACCAAGTGAAGACCACACCCATTAAGTGTGTGTACAAAGTGGGAGGCCGTAGGCTTGCATGAGTGTGCTTAGCAAGTGAGGAGGCTTGCACCTTGTGTGCAAAGTGAACAAGAGAAGGCCGTGGCCCTTGTGTGTGCAAGGAGAACCCGATTCCACACCTCTTGTGTGTGCAAGAAGAAGTGAAGGCTGAGACTTGCATCTCTTGTGTGCAATGTGAGGATCACACATTTTGTGTGTACATGCTATGTGAAAAAGAACAAGAAGGCCGTGGGAAAGTTTGAAGCAAAAGGAGTGTGGCCACCACATTTGTGTGTGTGCAAAACAAGAGGAAGGCCGAGGCCTTAGTGCCTTGTGTGCAAAGTCAACAAGTGTGAAGGCCAAGCTCAAGTGTGTGCCAAAGTGAATAAGTTTTGTGTGCAAAGAGACAAGAAGGCCGAACCTTAGTGTGTGTGCAAACTAAAGTGTACACACTATGAAGAAAGAGAAGAAGATATCCACACTAGTGTATAACACACATTTATGTGTGTAATCAAAAGAGAATAAAGTGTGTGAAGTTTAGTGAGAAGGTGTGTGCTTAAAAGTGACTACACCCTTTGTGGGTCTACTGCACCAAGAAGAGGAAAGGAGGAGTGCATGCTTGCATGAATGCACGTGCACACGTGAACAAAGTCAAATCAGTGGTGTGCATTTGAGTTGTCCAAGACCAGGAGGTTCTTAAAGAATTGAGAAGGCCATGCACTCAGTGCATGATGTTGAAGTGAACTGAGACTGGACCAGACTGAAGTTAAAGACATCATTTGTCTGAGTATTCAGTAGTTGGAGAGAAGCCAGGTCATCCTTAGAAGAAGGAGATAAATCCTGAGCAACACGAGAAGACCTGATCATCACAAGTGATCAGAGGTACAGAGCAAGGCCAGCAGTCTTTATCCCAGACTGCTGAGGATACTTGAAGAAGCTTAAAGTGAAGAAGAGCTACTCGTGCGACTCGAGGAGCCAAGAGAAGACCCTGTGGGACTCAGGGAGAAGAAGTCTTCAGTGGGATTCTGGAGCAGGCCAGTGGGACTCTGGTAACACTGTGGGACGCAGTATAAAGACCCTCCTGTGGGACTCAGGAGAGATATAGTGGGACTCTGTATCGACCATTGTAATTTTAACAGGTTATAATGGAGAATCCATGCTGGGAGAGCATGGCAAGGATGTAGGCCTTTGGTGCCGAACCTTGTAAATCCTTGTGTCCAGTGCCTTTACATTTACTACATCATTCGTGGAAAGGTGAGAGATACAAGAAGAGTGGATCGAGGCTTTAACCATCCATAGAGGTTTAATTGATAGAGAATCAATTAGTAAAAAGTTTTAAGGGATCACTGATTCACCCCCTCCCCCTCTCAGTGATTCACACTGATCTGGGCACTTCAATTGGTATCAGATGGAGGTTACCTCTAAAAGATCCAAGGGAGTCTACATGGAGTGCAGATTTGAGGAAATGAAAGAACAACCTCAAATGGAGATATCTGCCAGGACTCTGAAAAACAGAATGAAGAAACAGGCAAAGAAGATGAAGAAGAAGGCTGGTGCAATCAGAGAAACTCCTTCTATGGAAAGAAATGTGAAAGTCACATCAGATGACAATTCCTTTTATCATTCTTCTGATGAAGCCTGCTCTAGCTGTGATGAAGTTGGAAGAAACAATGATCTTCTAAATGCAATCAAATATCTTCAGAAGAGAGTCCCCAAGGAAGTTGCAATGTGTATAGCTACAGGCCTCCTTGATCTTCAAGAAGAAAAATTACAGCTAGAAGATGAAGCCAATTCTCTGGAAGTCCAACTGGCTAAAAGGGTTGGCATAACCAACACTCTCAGAAAGCTGGTGAAGGCTAAAGATGAAACAGTATCTCTTTGCAATGAAAGATATGAAGACACTACTGAAGAATTGAAAAGAAGCCTTTCTGAGAAAGAATTCTTTATGATAATAGTCAAAGATGTTGTCCATGCACTGGAAAAGAGGCACAAAGTGTCAATGGTTGTCAGAGATGCTCAACTAGAAGACAAAGTCAAAATGGTGAAGGAGCTTGACAACTCATTGCTTGAAATGAAGCAGGTGCATAAAGACCAGATAAAACAGCTGTAAGAGAAATGGGAAGGAAGGCTAAGATTGGTTGAGGATGATAAGAACTCCCTCAACATGAAGTGTTTAGAACTGGAGGTGATATTGAAAAATCTGCAATCACCCAAAGCTGAATCCTCCCAGTCAGCTAAAAGAAGAAATGTTGCTACTCAAGTGAGCATTGAGCAGGATGATTCTAAGAGAAAGACATCCTCTAATGATAGTGAAACATCTTCTAAAAGGAAGGTACCATCCATCCCATCTTTTACTAATGCTTCTAATTGTGTTTCCACAAAAAGTGCAGGATGGAAGAATGATTCCAAACAAGTATGGATGAAGAAAATGAAGAAGTAGAGCTCTCCTGAAACAGCACAACAGGTCAAGAAAAGTACCCTACAATCAGAAGAACTGAAGAAGTCAAGATTTGTGGGTCAATGTTGGTGTTGTAACAAGTATGGGCATTGTGCAAAGGATTGTTGGTACAATCCACTAAATTCCAAAGCACAGAGGAAGCCCATGCCAAGGGGGAGCAAGCCAGAAGGAAGGAAGCAACATCCACAGGTCCAGAGACATCTGTTTACTGCAAATAGATTTGGATTACTTGACAACATCTGGGATGGTTGCAAAAGTGGTCAAAGAGTTGATACATATCAATCTCCGAATGTATCCGAAGCTGTAATGAAGAGAATATCACTAAACCTGGCTAAGAGAGATTCCTTGGGAAGCAAGCAGAAGAAAGTGGAAGATGCTCCCAAGAAGTGCTTGAGAAATAAAGAGAAGTCCTTGGAGTCTGAGTCTAAGAAAGGTGATGCATCCAGTAGGACCACCAAGAAAACATGCTTCTACTGTGGAAAGAAAGGACACATCATGGACCATTGTAAAGAAGCCATGAAACTAAATAGAAGCATACTGAACTCCAAAAGACAATCAATCCAGAAGAAGAAGGGATTGATTGAAAATAAGTTTCCTAAGAGAGGTAGCTTAGCAGCATCCAAAGAACCATGTGGAACTTCCAAAACTGGGGCCACTCTTCCAAATGATTTACTTGTCATATGGCCAAATCAGTTGCAACTTTCCAAAGATCTGAAAAGAGCTGAAGATAAAGTTCTGGCAATTGCTAAGGCAAGAGGGAAGAAGAATATTTCACATGAAGATGTATTGAGATCCACACCAGCACCAACATCATTGAAGATCAAATGTGCAAGTGTGAAGAATGGTGAAAATGGGACATCTCGGTTGAGAGAATCTTCTCAACCTTGTTGTTCACATTGATGAACCAAGGAGGTTCCATCTTATTCCCTTATACTTCTGGTATTTACATGTGCTGACATTGCAGGGA
The DNA here is from genome assembly GCA_963277665.1 of Viscum album. Taxonomy (NCBI): domain Eukaryota; kingdom Viridiplantae; phylum Streptophyta; class Magnoliopsida; order Santalales; family Viscaceae; genus Viscum; species Viscum album. The sequence continues at coordinate 2,052,060,540 of OY728150.1, read as the reverse complement.
ATTGAGGATGATGATCATTCTCAACTGGAGGATGGTTTGGACAGAATGGAGTGCACCCCTTGAGGGGGAGCCAATCTGAAGAAGATGGGATTCTTAGATTAATACCATCTTGAAGAAAAGTAAAGGTATTCCAATCATACATTCATCCCTTGTTTCTTAATTGAGTTTATCTTGTCAATTAAGGGGGAGTATGGATTGAAGACAAATGGATGAAAGGGGGAGCTTTATCTTTGCACCTGAACTTTCTAATAAGTTTTGTGAAGTTGTGCAGGATTTAGCAAATTCATTGTTATATCTGAAAAATTTCAAACCCATAAGCATGATCTCACATGTGTAGAGAATTATGGACAGCTTTGAATTCCTTGGTCATATTACTCTTGTTTTCTACACCGGGTTAGCCCAAGTAGACTTAGAGATGATTTACTAAAGGTTCTTTGCTAAAGAAGAACATGTGACATCATCCCTCTCTTAGTGATTTTCCAGAAAATACTATTCAAAGGGAGGAAGTTTTTTTTTGGAAGAGAACCACACTACACCTTTGCATTTGATTGCCAATAAGGGGGAGAAAATATTGGCACACATATTGACCCATTCATATGTGCTCTAGTGTATTGCCAACAAATACAAAGGGGGAGATTGAAGTGCACTGTGTTGCATTTGTTGTCAATGAGGCATGAAGTTGTCTTGGAATGAATAGAAGTCAAGGAATGTCAAGATCTGAATGAAAAAGGTTGTGATGGTGTTGGTGATGAAGAGAGAATGGCCATAGTACCAAGATGCATGTCACATAGGAGATTCACTAAGTGGCATAGGAGATATGGTTGAAACATTCTCCATGGATATCTGACGATTGTTGAACTGGTCTTTAAGTTCAAAGAACTTGTATCCTGATGATACAAAGTCACAACAATGATAGGAGACCATGCATTGTAGTGACAATGCATGGGGAGTTGAAGAAGATCCATCCACAAGTCCTAAGTGGATGAAGTGAGCTGAAGAAGTCCATGCACTATTACTTAGTGCATGTGAATTAGAAGTTGATCCAACTTGATCTCTGATTGGATCAATGAAGAACATTGAAGACTCTATTTGATTAAGGAGTTCGGTTGAAGAAGAAGTACCTTCAAGAATTTCCCTCCTAAGTAATGAATATATGTAGAGGAGATTGGAAGAATTCTTATGAAGAAGAAATGAAGAAATGAAAGAAATGGAGAAGAGGAAGAAAGGCTTGAAGTGACTTGGAATTTGGCATTGGATATGGATTGAACTCATGGAATACTTTGTTTTTAACAAAGTTATTATTCTGTCCCTTTGCCAAAAAATGTGGCCAGCCAAGGCACCTTGGGGGTTCAACCCCAAGGCATGGGCACTAGGGCACCACGCCCGGGGGAACCCGTGGGGCGAGCCAGGGCGGCAGGACGCACCCCAAGACACCACATGGTCGCCTGGGGCACGCCCGAAGGAGCGCGGCAGGGGCGTAGGAGCGCGCCCCCGAGAGTGTCAGTGTGCATAGTGGGCGCTAGGAGCGCGCCCGCAGGAGGCGTGAGTGGGCGCAGAGCGCGCCCGCAGAGAGAACCCGGTGCGGGGCGGCACCGGGAGGGGAGAAGTTCAACTGGAGTGTGGTGGAGAGCGCTTGGGTAATAAAGCGCGGAAAAACCACGCCCCGTTTCGATGTGGGATGCGGAAAATTCACCGGGAGCGAATCCTGGCCGTCCAAGCCATCGGGCGCTTTATCCACGCCACACGATTCATCTCCGCGGCGATGATCTAATCCTGGCCGTCGCACATCACGATCCGACGGCCGTGGCTCGTCTTCCACCTCGAGCTCGAGCCGAAGCCACCCGCGAAGCCGCCGCTGAACCAGGAGCCTCCCGAACGACTATTTTGAGTTCCCGGCCATCTCCGATCAAACCGAAGTGTCCATTGGGATCGTCTGATCATACCGAACACAACCATGCCTTAAAATATACTTGCATGCAATGAGATGAAGATTTCGGTTGAGGCCGAGGCAAGAGAAGCTGCCGAGGCCACGTAGGGTTGATGATTTGCATGGGTTGATCTTTAACAAAGGCCGTGAATGCGTTTGTAGTCGCATGCACGTGAAGAAGAGAAAATAAAAGAAGCCGCGTGAAACAGAGAATAAAAATCAAGATTTGAAATATCTTTGAAGATCTGAAATCTTCGGTGATTCAAGATTCAACACGCGGATGGACAGAGGCGTTTCTCTGCCTATATAAAGAGAGACCGAGGCCTTGGAGTGCTTGCTGAAACTCTGTTGAAAATTCGAGTCCCGTGAGAGCTCTGCCTCGCGAAGCCGAAGCCCCGCGCAACCCACTTGCGCGGAAGTTTGTTCCGGAGCCACCCGAGGCTTCGAAGGTGTTCCCTGCGCGCCTCCCTTGCGCGACAGGAAGAACCCGAGGCCGCATCCTTGCGCGCCCGTGGTTGCATCCCTCTCTGCCCACGGACGTGTGTGGCAGGAGGTGTTTGCGTGGCCGCTTGTGCCATTGCACTTGCGTGCCCCGTGGTGTTGCACCTTGCACACCCGAGGCAGTAGCAACCTTGCGCGCCCAAGGCGGTTGCACTTGCGCGCTTGATCCACCTTGCACCCTTTGTGTGCCAAGTGAAGAAGAAGAACCTACGGGTGCTGTGTGTGCACCAAGTGAAGACCACACCCATTAAGTGTGTGTGCAAAGTGGGAGGCCGTAGGCTTGCATGAGTGTGCTTAGCAAGTGAGGAGGCTTGCACCTTGTGTGAAAAGTGAACAAGAGAAGGCCGTGGCCCTTGTGTGTGCAAGGAGAACCCGATTCCACACCTCTTGTGTGTGCAAGAAGAAGTGAAGGCTGAGACTTGCATCTCTTGTGTGCAATGTGAGGATCACACATTTTGTGTGTACATGCTATGTGAAAAATAACAAGAAGGCCGTGGGCAAGTTTGATGCAAAAGGAGTGTGGCCACCACATTTGTGTGTGTGCAAAACAAGAGGAAGGCCGAGGCCTTAGTGCCTTGTGTGCAAAGTCAACAAGTGTGAAGGCCAAGCTCAAGTGTGTGCCAAAGTGAAGAAGTTTTGTGTGCAAAGAGACAAGAAGGCCGAACCTTAGTGTGTGTGCAAACTAAAGTGTACACACTAAGAAGAAAGAGAAGAAGATATCCACACTAGTGTATAACACTCATTTATGTGTGTAATCAAAAGAGAATAAAGTGTGTGAAGTTTAGTGAGAAGGTGTGTGCTTAAAAGTGACTACACCCTTTGTGGGTCTACTGCACCAAGAAGAGGAAAGGAGGAGTGCATGCTTGCATGCATGCACGTGCACACGTGAACAAAGTCAAATCAGTGGTGTGCATTTGAGTTGTCCAAGACCAGGAGGTTCTTGAAGAATTGAGAAGGCCATGCACTCAGTGCATGAAGTTGAAGTGAACTGAGACTGGACCAGACTGAAGTTAAAGACATCATTTGTCTGAGTATTCAGTAGTTGGAGAGAAGCCAGGTCATCCTTAGAAGAAGGAGATAAATCCTGAGCAACACGAGAAGACCTGATCATCACAAGTGATCAGAGGTACAGAGCAAGGCCAGCAGTCTTTATCCCAGACTGCTGAGGATACATGAAGAAGATTAAAGTGAAGAAGAGCTACTCGTGCGACTCGAGGAGCCAAGAGAAGACCCTGTGGGACTCAGGCAGAAGAAGTCTTCAGTGGGATTCTGGAGCAGGCCAGTGGGACTCTGGTAACACTGTGGGACGCAGTATAAAGACCCTCCTGTGGGACTCAGGAGAGATACAGTGGGACTCTGTATCGACCATTGTAATTTTAAGAGGTTATAATGGAGAATCCATGCTGGGAGAGCATGGCAAGGATGTAGGCCTTTGGTGCCGAACCTTGTAAATCCTTGTGTCCAGTGCCTTTACATTTACTGCATCATTCGTGGAAAGGTGAGAGATACAAGAAGAGTGGATCGAGGCTTTAACCAGCCATAGAGGTTTAATTGATAAAGAATCAATTAGTAAAAAGTTTTAAGGGATCACTGATTCACCCCCTCCCCCTCTCAGTGATTCACACTGATCTGGGCACTTCAGAGATTTTGTTGGAAATTGATTAATGGAAGAAATTTTACTTGGTAATTCAGTATATATTTTTATGTTTATATTATATATTATAAATCAATTCATTAACTCATTGAAAATTATATTGACAAAAATATTATCTTATTACCTTAATTTTTGATGAAATGGTTGTCTTTTAAAACCTCATTTATTTATGGCTTTTGGTCATTGACTTTCTCATGATCATTCACTTTTTTAGAATCAATGATTTATATCACTCTCTAACATTATTCTGGGTTAAAATGTTTTCTTTGTGTACATATTTACACTTATCAATAACGTTATCCTTTTTAGAAACCATGTATGTTTTATTCCAAGTCACTATTTTTTTCCTTTTCCTCTTTTAAAAATAAGTTACTACAAACCTATTTTACAATGTGTATTTTCAAAAAGAAAAAGTTATTTTCATATTTAAACAGCTTGATTACTATGATAAAGTTGAATATTTGATTACTTAATTTATTAATGTTGCAGAGAATATAACATCCTAATTTTTTAAAAGAGAACTATATTCTATAGTGCATATAACATTCAACATCAAGCTTAAAGAGACCATGGAATAATAATATTTAAATATAATAGCTATAACCTAGTCCTGAAATTGGTGGTTATGAAAAGGATTAACCACATTTTTAATTATATATAAATATCCAACTCAATAAAGAAGTATTAATTATTTATTATTAAATAATAACATAATTTTTTAGTAATGTCATTTTATGCTTCAAAAATAATTTTTATTAAAAAATGGATTTTATTTATTTTTGTGAGAACAAATTATAATTAAATTATATAAATTTGAAAAATATTATTTTATAATATTTAAATAATTTTATAAATCATCATTTCAAAATAATCTTGAGATAAATTTATCATCATTTTATTGAATGTTTTATTTTTCATTAAATAGTGAAAAATTATGATTTTTATTGAAAATCGCCTTTTGTCTCAAAAAATTAAAAACTCATATTATATTTTAGATTAGTTTTAAAATTTAATTAGTTATTTTTTATTATAAATAATTCATAATATTTTATTTGAACCTATATTATACTTGAATTTGGAATCAAAACATTTTAATGCCTAAAAGAACGTTTTTATAGAAAATCAATTTTTGTCACATTTTTTGGATTTAATTTTATATTAATTTATTCTAATATTATGAATTTAATTTAAAAACATTTATTCTATATTTTAAATTATAATAACTAGTATCATGTGATAAGGTAATCTTAATTTTTGGTCAATATAAATAGTAACCATAGTAAATATTTTTTATCACAAAAAGGTAACATGGTTTAATTATGTATAAAACTAATGTGATAAGGCTTAATATTAATTAAAAAACATACATTAATTTAATTTTATGATTAAATTTGATCTATATTCACCTAAAATTTCAAAATAGGACCTTTATTTATTTATCATTGAATTTAATCATTATAATATTTCAAGTGAAGGATAAAGTCAAAAATGACACTCCCTTTTAATATTTTTAATGTTTTTGGAATTGGATAATAGAAAATAATTTTTAGTAATAAATATTTATTTGAAAGAAATATTAATTTGTATCATGTAATATTATATTTATTTTTTAGTTATGAAACACTTACGATAAGTGCACACATAATGCTGACACGGTGTTTGCGTAAGCAAAAAAAAATCAAGAAAATGATTTTAAAAACTATAAAAGTAATATTTTTACTTATTTATTGTGTCCCATTAATTTTGAAGATAAATATACTATATTTGTTATATTTTAATTTATTATATTAAAAAAATACATTCTTGTCATTAATGTCAAAATAAATGAATAGTGTAAAAAATGACATTAATGATATATTATTTTATTAAATTATTTAAATTAATATCTTTAAATAGAAAACATTGGATAAAAAATATTCAAAAATATCATTCCTTTTTTTAAGGTCCAATTATAACCTTATAATTAAAATTATAACACTTTAATATTAAAAAATGATTTATTAAGGTTAAGGTTGAAATTTGATAACCATGGTTTTAAACCAAAAGATAATGATTAAACTAATATCTAAAAATAAATAAATTTGATTTTATGAACATATTAATTAAAAATTCTCCTTATATTATAATTCATATCATTTTGGACCAATTTTATAAAATTTATGCACATATTATATTATAATATGTTTTGAATTTCTAATAATACCTCATCCCTTATAAAAGGACCCCGCCCCTTTCTCCCCTTCATGCCATTTTGAGTCATATAAATTTAAATGAACCATATCAATTACATTTTAAAATTCATTATACAAGAATAAGAGTTTCTTTAATTTTTTAAAGACCATTCCAATGGTTATTAACAAAAGATCTATAAGAGGTATGCCGAGTAAGAGGTAATCGTCTAACTCAACCTCATTCAATTTATTTCTTATTATAATTCCTAAAAATATAATTAAAACTTGTTGATATAATTATATTGTAATATAATATATATTTAAATTTTATTATTACAATGGTAAAATTATTATTCATCTCCTTTTCCAGCCTATGTGTAATGAAAACATCGATTGTCTGTATGTGTGGACTACCACCTCCATGAAGATATGTGTTTCACTTTCCATCACTAAATCTCATGGAATTTAATAATGATGAATTTAATGTATATATATGATATTACTTATATAATTATTGTTTTTGAATGAAAATAAATCATCCATTTTCTTACCTTTACATCCATTGAATAATGATAAAGGCATTCATTTTATCTTTGGATTACCACCTCCACAAAGCGATTTCATTAATTTTTCCTCAACGTATAATATGTTTGATATATATAATTTATTTAAAGAGTATATTTTATATTTATTAGATAATAATAATTTTACAAATATATTATAATACTTACCTTATTTCACCCATGTTCTTTTAGGAATGGAGATGTTACTCCTGCATTTGTACGGTCTGTTATCACCATGATTGAAATGTAATTCATATTTCATAACCATTATCTACACTTATAAGTATAATTAATGTATAAAATTTATAATTATTTCATTATTTTTATTATTTATATTATCGAATAATTACCACTTCAACGATGGTGAACATAGCAATGTTTTCTTGAAATTATGAACCAAACGTCCTAAAAATACGCAAGATGAAATAAAATAATTAAATGACTAAATATTTCATTGAAATAAATGAAATAAATTTATTAATGATGACATATTAAATATGTTATAGTTTAGTAAATAAATAAATAAATTATAAAATTTTATTATAATATATTTAACATACATAAATGGAATGTTTAGGCTTGAGGCAAGGGATTGCACCCCAATTTTTTTATTTGTTGCAAGTTTTCATGTTATACACCTAATTTATTTTAACTAGTTTATATACTACCCATTTTACATGTTATATCCTGAATACTTATAGTTCATGTTATTTTCTTTTTTAATTTTAATAATTTAATCAATAGGAATTTGAATCGGATGTGACCAACTGCTAAGTGGGTTTTAAACTCATTTTCCTTTCATCTGATTATAAATCTTCATCATTAAATTTATTATTAAAGTACTATATATGAGTTGACATAAAAAATTATGATATATTTAAAATATTATTATGTGGACTTAAATATGATCACATAATAACTTCATGGTTTAATTATAATATTAAAGGTTAGGATCTTTTCAATGGTTTTATTTTTCTCAATCCCATTTTACTAAGACATGTTCCATGGAATTCACAATGATTTTATTGTATATTTTACTTACTAGATAAATAATAAATTTTAAAATTTAATACTTGAAATTCATGGAATTTATATATCAATATCATACTATTTATTTTAATGACTTTTTATTTTAAATATTTCTAAAGTAGTAAATAATTTAAGTTGTAATAATCTTTATTTACGAGATTATTTATGTTTAATGCTCTTTGTATAGAAATATGGTGATACCGACATTTTATTAAATAATAATTAAGAATATTTTATAAGTGATACCAACCTTTTATTATCTTTTATATGGATAATCTTTATCTTCAATATCCATTTTTTCAAAAAATATTTCAAGAATTATCTTTTATAAACATAAATTATTTCCTTAAGCTATATTACATGATATTTAAAATTATTTTAAAATGTTATAAATGAAATCTTTTTAGTATTTCAGGAATGGTTCACCTTAGTCTCTCTATACAAAATTTTTTAAAGAATGTTTAGTTTTATTATTTACATTATGAATATATTTTCACACCAACACAACCATCCATTTTATTAAATATCACATTATATGTTTTCATGGTTTTTTTAAATAAATAATTTTTACTAGTGTTATGTAATTTTTTTTCAAAATCAATATCAAAAGAAAATGGTATTTTCCCATGTTTTCATGAATATTTTTGAAGTCTTATATTAAAGGTATTTCCATCCATTTCAACATAATTTAACGATTACTATACTTTACTAGGATTATTATCTTATGATATTTTACATGTTATTTATCTATATAGATTATGATGTTTATTATAAACAAATTTTCATGAATCTCATTTATTTTACATGTTTTAACCATGATATAAAGGAATGATTATTTTTTTCAAGGTTGATATGTTAAATAGCGAAAACCTTCAAATCTTTTATTCATAAACAGTACTTAGACATTATTAATGATGATTGGTTAAACTGATATATCTTATACAATGGGTGAACCTGATAAATCTTATATAATGGGTGATCCCAATGTAGATTATACAATTTTTAAATAAGATATATATCTTTAATGCATTGAGTAATGTTCCTTGTCTTTAAAATAAAGAAGGGTGAGTTAATAGGGCAGTTTTATCCTATAGATTTAACTAGGATCCAGTTATTTTCGACATGGGATATGAAGATAATGTTCTAATACCCTGACACATTTTTTTCTTCATGTTATTAGTTCTAAATAGTTCATTTGATCAATATGGACATTGAGTGGCTCATTATTTTTTATTTCCATGGATATATTAGTTTATAATCATTTTTACCATCTTTAATGATTTATGATACATGTTTTCATGGGTATGAGTTCCTTTATGTAATTTAATTTTGTCATCATATCCATGTACTCATCTTAATCTCACCAATGAAATTTAATTATTAATTCTTATGTTTACCCTAACTGAACATTTGAGCTCAACCTTATTATTTTTTATTTTTCCAAAGTTATAAATAATAATGGTAAATTATTTTTGTCTACATTTTTTTTATGTGAGAATAATTTTACGATAGATGATGAAGGATTAATTTGGAATAATAAAATTTGGGTATAGTGGGGAAAATTCTCATTTGAATAAATTATCATGTAAGGGTTTTTCCTAATTCTATAAAACTATAAACCTGAAAGGAATTTGGGTATTTAGGTGACCGAATTTTTCAATTTTGATGTTATAGGTTTTGGATGGGTATAATTGGGTCATGTTTATCAGTTTCAAGTCTATAAATATTATTATTATATATTTATCACTAAAAGAAAAAGTATAGGTTAGAGGTTATTATACTCTATCCACTTAGTATTTAACATTTATGAATAAATATAGTTTGAATAATAGTGGGACATAGGAATCATATTATATAATTTCAAATCATTAAATACATATTCAAAAACCACAATGTCATAATATCAACTTTTATAATTTTATCTTATTTTGTCTAATTAGAATTATTTTCAAGTAAATCATCATCGTCCTTAGAACCCTTTCCTTCAAATATTTTCCCATTAATATTTTGTAAATATTATAACTATTTACATTATCACTTTACCAATATATCCTAAACTCTTTTAGGATAATCTGATATCCACTTCACTACGGACTATAATGTAACTCTTTACATTTATCTATAACACCATACCCTAAACTATTTTAGCATACCATGTTATATACATTGTGTATTGTCTAGAAAAAACCTTTAGGGTATAGTGATGTTCACTTTTTCTGTTAAGTAAATGTAAATATTTTTATTTTTATTTACCATAACATATACTAAACTTATATAATATATTATGTTAATAATCACTATAAATTTATATTGTTAAAATAATTTATTTAACAATGATATTTATTTTCTCACCGTAACTGGTTGTAAGTACTTTTAGTTTTCTATACTATTATATATCTTAACTCTTGTGATATAATGTATATAATAAATTTAAATAAATCTATTAAAATATTTTATTTTTTGACTTTGAACTTATCAAATTTCATACATACTCCCACTTTCTTCTTATACATCACATTCTATCCATAATATCTTTCAATTACTAAATAGAAAATAACTACAACTTTTAGGAAATAACATTTATTTCATTTTTCTAATAATATATAACAAATAAACTATTTTATGTATATCATATATTGAATTATACATGTTTATAGTATATTTTTATAATCACTTTATAAATGATAAAAATATTTTATCTATATCATCTTAATAAAACATGTTATAAAATCTAATTAATAATAAAGAATGTGTATTTAGTTAATCATCTCAAACCTGATCATAACAACACATTCTAATTGAAAATTATCTCATTTCATCATAAGACAAAAGAGATGATGATACAGATCTTATAATATTATTCTACTAATATTGATAAACATATTTACATTCAAAACTAAGATGTTGTGACAGTTAACTCAATCACTAGAATGTAAAATACATTCACTTTCAATTCATCTTTTTTATTTTGAAGTAATATATATTTAAAATGATTATAATGATTATATATAGAATAATATATTCAAAAAACTAAAAAAATATTTTTATAAAACATATACCAAACATATACAATCCATGGAATTCGAAAACCCCTTTAGTTATTCTAGATAATCTCATTATATATAATCATTACTCCTTCATAATAGTAAGAATGTGTTTCAAATAAACTTACCAATATTCTTAAAAAAAATTTGGACTTTAAAAATGTCTCTCTTTTGGTTTTGAACTTTTACATTTTTTAGAATCTATACAGTAACATAACTCAGACGTCATATGCCTAGTTCATTTATTCTCAACAGATTTAGAATATTATGAAAAAATTTCATGAATTCATTCATCATTCTGGGACGTTTCTATATATGAAAATATAATTAATTCCTAAACCTTCATAGTCCTTATAATAGTTATTCAGACTCACCAATTATATTCAATAAAATTGAATATTTTTGAAATATACAATCATATTTATTACATTATACTAGAATTCATTGGGTCAATTTTCATCGCGTTCCATTGAAACCATATAAAATAATTTCATGATTTTTTAATTCTTTATATTCACATGTTAACAATATTAAACTATTGGTTACTTAAGAAGTAATGGTTATAACATTTCGAATTTCTATATCTATCAAGATCCATTCTTAAACTACTAGTCTTAGGATTTATATACATTAATAATGTCATTTTAAGGATTTACATAAAGTTTAGTTTGATGATGATGATATATTTATCTACAAATGAACATTATCATATGAATATCATTTCTTATATCTTTTAATCAAGGATTTTTAATGTTGTTTCTACCAATAAAATAGATGAAATCATACATCATATGCATTTAGTGATAATTGAATCATTTCTAATAAAGAAATGAGTCTTCTTGGGTGTTCCTATAAAAACTTAATCATTTTGGTATGAAATCAACCTAATCAAGACAGTGGTGACTCTAGGATATTTGAGTGAATGAATCTTTATCCAAACCATCATTTGAATTTTCATAACTCTATTCCTATAGTATCCTTCCTAAGGGATTTCGAACTAATTGTAACTAAAAATAAGGGACACGAAAATTATAATAAAAAACATATCAACGGAACCCTTCATAGAAAGAACCTACCCATGGATGATCCAATGTTATATATCATATTCATTCTTTATTAAAGATAATTAAGGGGCATAATTATTGGTAAAACAAACCTAGTTGGATGATCAATTTATATAACTATTCTATTTTGGACGGAATATCACACATAGTATTTGAGGAATATTTCATTTTTAACTCTCACCCATTTTATATACAATAAACACATATTAAATTCATAATTATAAAATCTTATGTAATAATTGTCTTATCATGTTTATAACAATTTTATGTATGTATGACCTAAAAAATTATCTTTTGGAAATCAATATTTCAACCACCAAATTAATGAGTTCACAACACATTAATGTGTAAATCTTTGCACAACCCACAAGTCAGTGTTCATCACCTGAAAAAAAAAGACATGAATATTCATACATATCAATATATGTCATCAACATAAGATTCATGAATAATTAATGTAAATGAATAATGTTATATTAGATTTGTAGAATCCACATGAATAATCCCATAGAAAAAGATAGCCAACCCCATTAACATACTTATCCAATGAAATCCTCTAGGAAACTGTGTGGTCGGACCGTAAGACCCTTTACCCCAAGAGACATTAGTCAAGAACGAATTCAATTCATGAAAAATCTAAAAAATAATATGGAAAAATAATTCCCAACAACTATTATCAAGTTTGTGACTAAAATAATACATGAGGATAAGGTATATGAAAACAAAATTTTATAATTTCTACCCTAAAATGACATAACATCCTCAATCCTAAATGAAAATATTCATATAAAATGTAATACACAATATTTATATTTCATAAATAGTTTACTGAACATGACTATCTAGAAACTTTTACCTATACAAAACTTTTCATATTTTCTAAAATGTGAGACATTTATGAACTATTGATAAATAAATGCTAATTAGAAATATTTTAGAAAATTGTAAGAATATAAAAATTTCATATTCACCTCAATATTATCAAATTAATATTTTATATTAAATAGAATTTATAATATATTTCACGAATTAGAATCATTTTATAAATCATTATATATTATATAAATATATTATATAATCCAAATATCATACGTTTTTTTAATTTATAAAACATTTATAAATCAACTCTTATGATTTCAAAACAAACCATTTATTTATACATTCTAAAGCATGACATTTATTTATTTAACATGTAATTTGATATATTAACCTTTAATATTTTGGAAAAAATCATAAATATTTGTTTAATTAATTATAGTTATAAGAAATTTATAATTAATTTATTTATTTATAAAATAACTATAAATTAAATGTTCCCAAAATATATTTTAAAATAATTTGTTAGATTTTTATGAACAATAAAAACATTTAATATGTTATTAAATAATTTTTAAAAAAAATTCTACTTACCCTTACACTTAACCCCTATTCTAAATAAAGGGTATTCCCTTATTACCCTTATGTATAAGCTTTGAATAATGGTAAATGATGTTTTAAAAATACACCATAAATATAACTTTAAAGATGACTATTATGAATATTGATATCACTAAAAAAATGTAATATCAATATTTACTTTACACAACTCACTTGTGTATCAGTATTACCTTTAAGAAACTCATTTTCTTATATTTAATGTCATAAATTATTAGAATTCTAATGGTGAACATCAGGACCTTTATATAGAGTCTTTTATTCCTTATTCATAATTTTAATGTTTCAATGACCTCAAATAAAACCCTTGTGCATGGGTACTAAATTTACATGAAAAATATTCATAAATGTAACAATGAGGTTACCCTTGTGAAGACCTTCTAGGTAAGGGTATGACATAAGGGTATTGCATAATGTTAAATCATATTTACCTTTACATGACACTATTTTAGAAGGGATTTTCCATTACATAACCCATTAATGTAATGGTAATAAGGAGGTTACCCGTACGCAGACCACCCCCCCCCCCCCCCCGCATAATGGTTCTACCTTTACATAGCCAACAAGTGTACGGGTAAGTCAAATTTACATATAAACATCTAATGTAAGGGATTGAAATATTCCCCTAGTTTTAGAAAAAAAAATATTTTTTCTTAGTAAAAGAATTGATTTAAACACATTTCATCATGAACAAGATTCCTCTGATATCAATGATGGGTTTCATACGATCATCTGATGGCCATAAATTGTATAATAATACCCAAACATAGAAAATATATTTTCAAGAAATAAATTATAAATAATACTGTAAAAGAGAGTACCTAAATTAAAATATTTTATTAGTATTTATCTTCCATCTATGAATAATTTTTGAGGAAGATTATGAGGTGCAATGAACAAAACAACACTACTTATGAGGGAGAAAATCAGCCAATAAATCCATGAATACATTGTGAGGATACCTAATATCCAAAGGTGCACTTGATAATTATTGGATAATATAAATTAATTTTTGGGAGATAGAGAGTTTAGGATAGGCTCATACAAATCACACACATACATATCAAATAAGAGGGGAATGCATCTTCTAATATATCCAAATTTTGAGGATCCCTTAATTAATAACATGTCAAATGTCTTTATGACTATTCAATATAAATAAAAAAAATTACAATTAATTAATGAAAATAATTTCATCCATTAATAATAGATTATAACTAAAGAATAAACATTCATGATAAATGAATAATATATATACAAATCATATATATATATATATATATATATATATTCAAGCATCACATGTTTTAAAAATACATGCATAATATTCATATATTAAAATGTAAACTATGTATACAATATCACATATATATATATATATATCATGAATCATCTACAAGTAAATGTGTCTCATGCATGTATATTTTAGTTCACATCCAACAAGAGATTATGTATTGGACGTGAGACAACCATTCTTGAGAAATTTGACCCCATATCTAAAAATAGAACCCTACTATAAGGGAGTGGTGGGTGGAAAATGAATTATTCTCTAATCGGAGTCCATAACTATAGGCTTGGTTACATGGATGGAAATATGATGTCATGAGTGGTTTCAATAATGTCACTAAATCAGGTATGGTTAGGTGTCATTGTATCATGTTTAGAACATGGTGACCTGACTCAATATGATTCATAGTTTTTTTTTATTAAATGATATCCAAGCCCCTTTTGTGACATGTTAATTTCCTATATTCATAATCCTCTATGATCGCATATACAAGGGCCATTTAGTGAGACCCTAATAATTTTTATTTCTCACACTACGCACATAACCCTGATGTGAATGCATGACTTATATCATTTTATTAGGTTGAGTACAACATGTATAGTGGATCATGTTTGGGAGGCTTATAGTGTATATATAGACACAATTTTTGAGGCCTTTGGATGGAATTCTATCCATTAAGTATTTTTTCAATAATTCTAGTGGTTGACCAACTGTATTTTTTTAAAAGTGGGTTTATATATTGTATTCAATTAATTTTAATATTATATTGGTTTGGTTATAGATACTCTGATATTTGTGAAATATATATTTTTAGTAATTTTACAATGTTTTATTACTCAAATTAAAATTAATAGTATTCCGATTGTTTGGAATTTTCCCTCATAACTAGTTCGGATTCTCTGGGGTATGGGGCGGTGCGCTTGAGGCCGCATGGGACTCTTAATCAAAGGGGAATACAATGATATGGTGTCTCAAAGTGGTATGATAGATTTTAATTTATTTAAGGATTTTTTGAGATTGTAGATTAGTGTTATGGTAATGTTTTTGATCTTGTGATGGACTATATGTTCATGGTTCATGAACACATTTCCAATGGGAAGTCTTGTTTTCTAGGTTTATGGTATTGTTGTTCCTGGTTTGTGTTTTTTTCATATTATTTTTATTGAATATGATGAGTTTATTGAAAATGTAATATATGTTTTTGGCTCTAGCCCCATTTAAAAGAAGGCTGATTATCATGAATAATATTTTGCATTTAGGATTCACATGACATTTATCAATTTGTGAGTGACTGAATTTTTTAATTGGGGTAATTATCAATAATTTATATATTGTTTTCCTATATAACTTGTTATTGTAATTCTACTCAGTTTAACCCAGGTAGGTTATCTGATAATGGGTCATGTAGATCATGGTACATGATGTTCTTTTGTTGAATCATATCGTTCCTTTTGTGAAAACGATATTTCACTACCCTTAGAAATTTTGGGTATGCATTTGATGCCTTTTTAATAAAACCATGGTGAGTTCAGTATATACATGGAATTACATGGGAATAGTATGAGTATGGCAATGGATTTCTTAAAGGATGCAGGTTCAGTTAATTGAAGTGTTAAAAATAACCAATGTAGATTTTTTTCTTATAGATTCTAGGTAGAATTAGACTTAACCGAATATGGATATTCCATAAAGGCATGATGAATGACTTGGGATTTTTGGATGAGAAGTTCTTAGAGTGTTTCTACGATTATGGTTAGTTTCATAGGGTGAAATTAGTTTTATTCTTGTCATTTATGGTTTTGGATGGATTTGGGGTGGTGTATTGGGAGAGGGTGTAGATGTTTGTGGTTTGGAATGACTCCCATGTGGTGGGTGGGTCTGTGTTTATCCATAGAATGAGTGAGATATTTTGGGTTTTTATATGTGATAAACATGTTTGTAGGGAATTTTAAGTAGGTAAGGTATATGTACCTAGGTTTAATTTGGTGTCACACATGGCAGTGTTAGTTGGGTGTATAACTGGGTTGTATGATAGAATCTAATCATTGGGTATGGGTTAGATCAAGGAGGATAATGGGAGAGAACCTATGAGAGGGTTCAAAATGGATCACTTTGCCTAAGGAGGAGAGTGACTTTTGAGACTTATTTTTCAGAAAAATATCATTATGATGGGTGGAGCCCCATGATGGGTTTGCATTGTTCCTTTATTAGTATTGAATGGGAGAACATGCTATGTGTGGGTCCATTGATGGGTTTGAGGTTACTGATGAACCTTAGTGATGCTAAAGTGTTAGTATAGAGTTGAAATGTGTGTGGATGTAATGGATTGGGGTATTGGTACTTTAAAAGATTGTTTTAAGAGGGGACTAGTGATTGGAACCATTTGGGTTGGTTCTCAATAAGTGGAATAAGAGAAACCTTGTGATTTTTAGCACACCATTGGTTGCAATAGAATGCCATTACTAGTCGAATGGGGATGGTAATTGTTGGTGTTTTTTGACATGTGATTATACTTGTGTGGGATGTCCATATCCCATCATTATGTTCAGTAATGGATGGAGTTTTTTCTATTTATATTAGTTATTAGATTTAGTAGGAAGATGATATGGATAATATTATTATGGGTTGCATCATATTTATCATGGGTGATTGGCCGTTGTGTTAGATGGGTCGTAGAGGTGGTGACACCAGTCAGGGGATAGACTGGTTGATGGTAGGATATCATAGTGTGATAAGGGATATAATAGTGTGATAAGATTTTATTTTGTCTTTTTGCCTTATTAAATACTAGATTATATGTTTTTAATGTGGTGTTTATAGGAGTCAGTGCATTGGCATTTGGCTCTGGGTGGTTGTGGTGTGATATGTGGGAAAGTCGGATCAGAGGTACAATGGATATTTGGTTGATATAATTAAATGAAAGAGAAAATCCTTCGTGATATGATTGTTAAATTACATTGAGGTTTGATCTTATAATTTTATGTCAACCATTGGATAACATTGTGATTTCTCTAGGAGTTAAGCCATCATTATCAGGATGAGTGATAGCATGACTATAGGTGAGGGAAAGGGTCATCAAGAAAATTTGTCTAGTGGAGGTATTAATGGTGTTTTTAGGTGAAATAATATGCAGTGTGGTGGAAAATACATCAAGATCATTATCCAGAACATTGTTGGTTATTTTGTAGACCAATGGATGTGTGTTTTTGGTATGTGATTACTATAATTACAAGAACCATGACATGGAATCATCCTTTATGAGAAATGTTTTTATAGTAGAAAAAACTATAATTCTCATCATGAATTAGTTGGATATTTCTTAGTGGGATAGGTAAGGTAGTTTTAATGAGTGTTATCTCATTGTTGGAATTGGTGGCAAGAGGGTGGCTCAACTATTAATTTACAGTATACTTGGATATTAGAGTTGTAAAATAAAATTATGTTTAGAATTTAGATACAGAAGATGGTTCTTTGGGATTATTTGATGATTTAAGTTTGTATTTGTTGTTTATAGAAGAATATAATATTCTATTTGAGGATGGTTATCCTTATAGTGGAGAGTTTTTGATGACCGTTGTATTTTTTAATAATTATTTTTTTTGGAAATATATTTTTTTCCTAGAGGGGAGGTCATATCATGAATTTTCTCCAGGATTGGATATTTTAGAGATGAGACATGTTAATAATATGTTTATAGAAATAGAATATAGATTTTTTTTGTGTTTGATGTGGTCATATAGATGTTGGATATGGGTCAAGGACGACAAAAGATAAAAATAATTTCTACCGAAATAAATCACTTCTTGAACCTATTAGTTTGGACCTAAAACACACCTGATTAAGGGATTATACACTCCACCTTGCGGGTTTGTGTTATAAAGGGAATTTGAAACATTACACCACACTATGATGGGCTAGGATCCCTCAGAAACTATATCTTATTTAGATGAATTCACATCGTGTGCCTCAGTCATGCTGTGCTAATGTTTGGAAATGGTAGTTTCATGTTTTGACCATCTAATTTTTCACAATGAATGAGTTTTGGTTTTTTAATATTTTTCAGAAAGTGAAAATAAACATTTTTGTCTTGAGCCCAGTGGTATTTAGGGTGTTTAGGGGATTTTTGGAGCGTCTGTTAGAGAGACTCATCCCCACTTCTCTTCATCCTTTCATCTACCATATCTAGGGATGTTTTTAGTGAGTTATAAGGGGTATTTTGATGTAGGATACTTTGTTTTTTCATCGATTATTACCTCATATTATAGCCTTATAATTTAGGATTGATTTGGTTCGGAAATTGGTGAAATGTGTACCTGAGTAGGGTGATATTGTTCGTGTTCTAGGGAGATTTTTTGTGTGGTGGTAGGAGAACTCTCGAATGGTTGATCACATTTCATAGAAATATATTTTAGTGTAACTGTGATGCCCGATGAAATTTCTATGAATATTAAATTATGGATTAAATTAATTAATCAATTACAATTGTTTAGAATTAATTATTTAATTGGTATATTTTGAGATAGGTCATGGCGTGGCAGTACAAACTTTAAATAGTAAAGGATGATCATGGATGAGGATTTTTGTATATTGGATTGGGAGGAAACATTTTAATAGAGGTTGGTGTTCCGTTTAATATAAATTCATAAGCCTATTAATTCATTGGTATGCTTTCCTAAATGAATTTCATGGGATAAAATAGACATATATAGACTATGTGGTCCTTGGGTAGAAGATATTGGATAGTGCTATGCTCAAAATATTATTCCAATATCTAATTAGATCATTAATATGGTAAAGTGGTGAATATTTATACCTTTTATTTTTATGATTTACCCCCTTTAAACAAAACGCCTAGAACTTCTTATAGTTTTTTACCACCTCAATGATATCTCATAGCCTCACCATTGTGTATATTAATAATAAGAAATAGAGGGTCACCATTTTATAATATCACATTATCAAAATTCATATAATTTTCATCTTTTAATTTTTTTAGAAATATCATCATAAAAAATTGGTTAGTTTCATTATTAAATCACTGAAATAATAGAGTGTTTCCTTCTTTGAAAACATAAATAAATAAACAACCTTAAGTCTATAAAAAAATCTATGTTATTAGAAACATGCATAATTTCTATGTAAAACATTATTTAATATCAATGCATCACATATAGGTTGATTATATGATTCTCAAGAGGAATCAAAATATTCTGGTGGTGAATGATCAATGCGGAACAACACTCCCACATTATTTGATTCCATTGATTCATATTATTAAAAATCATGAAGCTCATATTTTCACTCAAAATATCATGATTAAAATTTCTCTAAGTATGTTTCTATATGTGAATTATATAACCAACCATATGAAATATAAGTGAGACAAGTGACCATGAAAATTAATTTCACTATAATAATTGATTATTTGGATTGACTACATTATGCAGTCTATATAGAATGTGTGTCTCTGGGTCAACCACATTTACTAACCAATCAACCATATTTTATTGATCACACATAAAACTTTCATAAACTATTCCCTCTAGTTCAACAATAAAAATAAATCGTGATGTGTAATTTTGTATTGATAATAACTTTTTTGATAAACTGTATATACAAATTCCACTGACTATTTCAAACTGACCATGTGATTCTTTAATCAATGGATGAACCAAACTTCTAGAAATTCTATAATTTATTCACTTCAAATTGGATCCTCCTCACATAATCCCTATCTATTATTAATCTAATCTAAACCAATTCCATGATGTTGTAGATAGTTTCTCTAATTCCACCAATAATTGTTATGGATTAATTTGATGAATAAAAAAAATAACATTTATTAGTATTACATTATATATTAGAACATCTCAACTTCCCTTCACAATAATATATTATAGTATGTCACTCAACTTCTGATCTTGGATGAATGATCAATCATGACATGAATTACTAACTAATGAATCCAAAAAAACCTTATAAGAAACACCCATATCCATCATTAAACATATATTGACATATTGAAACCAAATAAAACAAAACCCTATTCAAAGAATAACCTCACACTTTGTGTTTATTATTAATACCACTTGGAAAATATTACAATATGTGATATTTAATTTATAACAATTATTGATAATAAATGAAAATGGAATCTGGGTAGTCACCATATATTCATTCACATTCACTGTCTCCTCCTCTTTTGAAGTGTTTCATAAGATACTTGTGAGATAAGGATGACAAGAAATTATTTTCCTTATAAAAGATCTTTAGTTAGTCCAATATAACGTTACTTAGGATAACTAGATATAGAAAACAAAAGGGATTTAACCAAGGTTGTCAATATTTTCATTAAAAACCCCAAAGAATATACCAAGATAAAAATTTCATTTCAAGGGTTCCTCACATACATTATTTATGAAATGTATTTAAAACTACACATATCTAAATGAAACACATTAATCGATTCAATTGAAAAGAGTAAACTACAATTTTTTCTCATTTGTCCATTGAAAATCTATCCCCTTTATAAGTAGACTGAATACAATCATAAAAATTATTATTAGTGTGATTTAATATATCAAACATTTTATATCAAGGGGATATATAGATTTTATAGATATACATGGAATGTGATATATTTACAACTTTATATTCATTTTTTCTCCCATAGAAGAGATGCACACACTCTTTGTTTTATAGAAGTTTAAATACCATGAAGGAAACTATTTTTATTCAATAGTGATAGCACTGAATTTCTCCATCAAATCAATATAAGAAATAATATATAAAAAATAACAAGGAGTAAAGAGGGCCATTATTTTTCCAAAAAGAAACATTCAAAATGATAGTTTCATCCCATATTGGAGTTTATTTCTAAACTCATCACGTAGGGAATTATTTTTGTTTTTTTCCTATTTTCATCATGTATAGGTATATTTTTTACTTTTTTCTATTAAACTTATTCTTTATAATAATTATATTTCCCAACCATATTTTACCAATGTAAAATCGTCTTCTTTCATCACATTCTTTTATTTATCCTTACCAATAATTAGTGAATCATTCATTTTACAACATTTTCTAGTTAGTAAATCCATATAATAAAGAATTATTTCTTCATATTCTTTTATTTACTAGGGTTATCACTTGAATATTTGATAAAAATAGTTGCATGTTACTTCTATTTTTAATTTTATGAATCCTATTTATGAAGTCTTGTCATGTATCCCTCATCATGGTTACCATATTATCAAAACCTTCTACACACCTCTTCGAAATAGTAAAATCTATTTTGAGTGGATATATTATTTGAATTTCTTATCATGAATTGTTTCTATTGGTAATTGGTTATCATTTTTCTATAAATAAACACCTTATATCTTTTCTAATTACTAGTAATTATATATTATATATAAAATAATAGTAATTGTTTTTACCCCTTCCACAACACTAATATAACCTTCAAAACACTGAACTTCTAGATTGATTCCAAATAATTCAAGTATTATACTATTATTTCCTTACTACAATGTAATACCTATCTTTCTTAGGTGTTAGGGGTTTACTTGAAATATTTCATCAGTATTTTGATTTGAATAATTTCCATTGATTTCTCTTTGTATGGGCATCTATATAATTTGTTGGTTAGAGTATGACATAGAATTCGGGGTGAATTGAGTTACTGTAAAAATTTATATAAAAAATATTCTTTCAAAATTCCACCTTTTGAAAAAAAAATATCCCATTTAAATAAAGTTGAAATTTATAAAATATTTGGTTGATTGAATGATTTATCAAAGAATGATTAGTTCTCAATTAAATAAATATGATTTATTAAATTAAATTTTGAAATAAATATACAAAAGAAAAATCTAATAAAAAATTTATATAAGATTAAATATCATATAAAATTGATTTTTTTTGTAATTTAAGAGAAGATTAAATAGAGAAAACTAAACATGAAATAACACAGAGGAATTAAAACCAGTGGTTCAGTCTCAAGCTAAGACTTAATCCTCTTTACTTGGTGATCACCCTCTACCATGTAGTTTATATGAATAATATTTGATACACACCCTCGATTGGGGTAAAAAATAGCATATATAGTTCTAAAGGTAAAAAATTACCCTTAAATATAGTTCGTTGGACTTCAAAAACAAACTGGAAACAGAGGGACCTCTTCTGCAGTAATTCTATAGTGTAATGTGTAAAAGATGGTTTTTAAGATATCTATCCATCTTCAGATTTTTTGTAGGATTTAGTGTGTTTTTATAGAACATAGATAAATAAATTGATTGAAATGTAAAAATAGTACATAAGTAGATAAAAATAGATAGAATAGAGTTAGAATGATCTATGTGAATGTCAATGTAGCTTGGGACGCCTAGATGTTTTGTTGGAATGCTGCTAGGGTTGACTTTCAGAAACAAACAATAAAATAGAGCATCGTGAGAGCTTCTGCCTTCTATTTCCAATGCGGGGCTGTTTTGCATGATGAGTTCTTATCCTCTATTTTTTACTACAATACGTTCATTAGTTTTAGTTCTTAGTGGTATATTTGTGTGTCCATAGCTATAATTTCTTTTGTTCTTCTTAGGCACATGAGAATCACAATTTCTAACACCCTTTTCTTTTTTAGTTGGGTATTTTCTTTATACACTTCTGTCAATAAATAATTATCTCAATCATATCTAAGTACCTCATAACTTGTAATATTTTTTTACATCGAATTAAATGATTTCTACAAAATATATAAAAATTCATTAAAATAATTAGTAGTAGTAAGTTTAATAAATATATCTCCTAGAAGTAAATTTGTATTTAAATGAATAACTAATAATTGAAGGTGTCTATGGGTATTGTCATTGATTGGTGTCTTGGAATAGTGTCTCAGGAACCATATATTGGAATGGTGTCTTGGAAATGGTTTATCATACTTAATTTATTATGCAATCAGGAATGGTGAGTCAAATAGCAATAGGATTCCCTATTGGTAGCATAACTTGATGGTGAATTATATCTAGAAGTAGTTTTAATTAGCGGTGACTCATGATATTGGTAGCTCATAAATTGTGAAAAATTGGGATTGAGTATGTTGGTATATTGATGCAGTGGTGACTCATATTTTGTAAAAATTATATTTTGAGTCTCTCGGAATATTGAATAATGGTGTCTTGTCCATTGTAGAACTCATAATATGTGCTGACAGCGATACATTTGAAAGTGATACATCTTATCAATGATTGCATATCAATGTCATCTTATACTTAGCATAATTTCTTCCATTAGTGAGATGTCCAATTTTGAGTTAATAAAAATAGTGAATCTAATTTAATGGTGTCAGTGATTCCACCTTAATGGTGACTCATACTTAGACATATATTTCCATCCTATCTTGTGATGTAAAATGTTGACAGAATAGATTTTTATTATATGTAAAAAGAGTGAATATAATTAAACATGATGTAACTATAATTTAAATTGATTTAACTTTGTGTAACATGATTTGGGATGAATAAAAATAGAGGAGTCCAACAATCTCCCCCTTTTTGATGATCATAAATCATGGCATTAATAATCCATTCATAAGGATCAAATTACAATAGAAAATAATTCTACATAACATGTTATGAAGATCATAATAGATTAAATTAAAATATAAACATAATCAAATAAAATTAAATACTAGACTTAATCTAATTCTTTGGTTAAAATCCATAATTGTTCTTCACCATTTATGAATATAAAAAAGAGAAAAAATAAAATATAAAAAATAAATGGTAATAGAGGGAAATAGGTAATTTATTTAATGATAAAAATATAATATATTTAATAAGAAAACGTTCAAAATAAATACCTATCAAGGAAAAATCCAAAATTAATTATTCACCATGTAAGGATCCATGATAGATTTTCCCTTATCAGTTGAATAATATGATTTAATAGGAGGTATAATAGGTGTTGAGGTATATAACTGATGAATGGGAACCCTAGAAGGTGTAGTAGAGGAAAGACGTTGAGTAGAAGAACAAGGCGATATAAGTTATCAATAAATAAAAGTCCTAATGACTCTGTGTCTGAGATAGATTCATTGTAAGAGGTTGAAAGGCAGGATGGAGAGAAGGAAAAGCATTCAGAGTGATGATAACTCTAAATTTGGGATCAACTGCCTGGTAGATTAAACTTATAGGAAAATTTTTATTCACAACATGAATGGGGAAGGCCTCTGGTTTTATAAAGGTTGTACATTGAACATGTATGAAAAGATTCAAAATGCGGATAAAATCCATGATGTTCTCCCACCTTTCTCCATGGAATTTGTAAAATCATCCTTATTTTCCATAATAATTTTAAGGGTATAAGTACGATCTTTGAGAAGTAAAACTTGTTTAATTATTGAATTGGAGAATAGAGGTACTCACCACTTCTCATCAAAATACTTAAAATCATAAGTGATGTGATTCTTTTCACAAATCCTATATATGAAATAATATACCTTTTTATAATTTACTCTTTATCTTCTCAGGCCTCTTTCATGTAGTGTAATACTATGGAATTCACATGATCAATGATCAATCTAATTTTTCATAAGCTCGCCTGATCATAAAACCCTGACATAGAATGAATATCATTCCTTGTAATTGTTCTGATCATATTTATGTTATGATTCTAAGATGTAGGATTAGTTGATGTTAAGGTGCCTTTTAATTCCTGTCTAATAACTGATATTAATATATCCAAGTCAAGTGTTGAAGGTTGAGGTGTATCATCCTTAAAAGATGTATGGACAAGGATTTTTAAAACATTCTCAAAAAACTCTCTATACTTAGATGAATTTTCTTTATCAATAGGAATGAGATCATCTTGTTCATCACTTAGCCTCTTATTCTCCATTATTAATTCTTGAATCATAGAAAAAAATTTTGGTTGAATCTGTGAAACAAATTTCTTTAAAATTATGCAAACATCAGTTTCACTGAGACATGACACTGGTTCCAGTTTAGGTTAAAGGATATATCTAACAACTTAGCATAATTATACTTTAAAAACTGTGAAGTCATTTTTATTCGCATAATTTGTGGGCATGGGTGCAACCAAAGGAGAAGTAAAAGGATAATGAAAAAGAGACAGTAAAAGATCTATTCCAACATGAATAGTGTGAGGATGATCTACTTATTAAACCAGTGATCTTATAGGATCATATTACTCATCATCGAAATCTGGATAGACTAATCCCAAAGTGATATATTTTGGGTATTTCTCCAAATTAGCCACTACTGTCAAATCAAAAGGGGAAAGAGTAGATACATTAACTCTTTAAGATAGTTTCTCCCCCTCAATATGTTCTTCCTTTTCAACTTCAAATTAATATTTAATTTTAACATCAGTAACATCTTCCTCAACTAACACTGGATCTTTAGCTTTTTGGCATTTTAATTTTTTTTATTTTTTCACTAAAATGGTTTCAGCCGGGGTTTCAGGTTCTATAGCAGGTTATTGATTACTAACTAGAGGATCATAGACACCAGTTTCAAAATCATATTTCCGGTTTATTCTTGTTCTCATTCTTCATATGCATCACTTAATCATTCAGCTTTTCTTCTTCTTCCTAATTTTCATTTTTTTCTCCTCTCCGTTAACTTTTTCTTCCTCTTCAATTCAACTAGATGTAGCATATTCAACATCCTCATACTCTTCTGTTTCCTCATTATCATCATACTAGAGAGATTCTCTAGCCGTATGTTTTGTTGGAGGACTAAGAAATCCATAATTGATTCCTTCCAGGATTCTTATAATTTATAGATCACTTCTATCATCATCAAGAGGTTCTATTCCTTTATCAACCTCAGATTCTTGTTCGTGAACATATGAAAAATACACACATTCATCTAGTTTTATACCAAGATCAGTGACATCCTTTGATCATATGGGGTGCTGAACAGAATTTTACTCTTCATAAATTATATTATTATCATCCACTCACTATCTATCCTAGTGATGCAAACGTATTTTCATTAATTTTCATATTTCTTTGGTAATGAAAAATCCACAAAAATATTTGAATTTTTCTTCATCGTCATTCACCACTCCTTCAACTTTCAGCATGGAAGAAATAATATTTTGAATAAAATGGGGTGCTTTTTTTGTGTGAGGATTAATCACATTAGTCAAATAAACTATAAGATATCTAAAATTATTGATATTGTTCCCTTTATTCAGCAGATCTAGAAGATAAAAATTTTCATACTTAAAAAAATACTCTTTTCATTGGACACAATTGATGCTGAATAAACTTATACAACAATCAGCATTCACCATCTAGTTCAGTTCTTATTGGTCATCTGGGAATTTCATCACCGGTCAACTCAGTCAAGTCTTTTTTATATCTAAAAATATCACTTATATGAGGATAACTAAATTTATAATATTCAAAAATACCTTAATGAATTATATTTAAACATTTATCTCATTACCTAGTATAAAAAAATACCCTTTTCCATTTATTCTAGACTTTATCCAATACTCATCTGTTCCTTCATGAATAAACTCTACATAAAAATAAAACTCTTGAACTAGTTTCAAATTGAGAGGCCACTTGTTTTTGGATAACCAATCCAACCAATCATTCTCTTTAGAATCATTCAATATAAGAGACTTACATGGCACGATCTAATATGAATGAACTTCCTTTTCTGGAACTACTAATCATTTTGTGAGATTGGGTTTAATTATTATGATTTTAGGATCACATGATGTGCCATTTTATTATTTTGTGAAAAAGAAGGCTCATTCAGAGAATTCTCAAAAAAATGATACACTGGATCTATTATGATGGGTTTGGTTTTACGTTAGAAGATAGTAGAGGTTTGGGAGAGAAATATTTGGTTTAAGGAGTAGAGTAATTAGGAAATTATTTGAATCTAATATATTTTATATCATTTTGGGATTTCAAAATCACAAATTGTAAATGTGGAATTAAAAAATTGGAATAAATAAAAATGAAATTTGAAGTCTGAGCAAAAATAATAATAAATGAGATAATTGTAAGACTCAATGGTGAGTCATACATGTGAGTCATCATCAATGAGTCCCAATGGTGAGTCGTCATTGGTGAGTCTCAATGGTGATTCTTCAATTGTGACTCATCAATGTTGAGTTATCAACTAGTGAGTCATCAACGGTGAGTCATCAATTTTGAGTCATAAAAAAGTGATTCATCCACAAGTGAGTCATCAATCAGTGAGTCATCAACCAGGGAATCATCAACCAGTGAGTCATAGAAGGAGAGTCACAACCACTGAGTCATTATGCAGTGAGTCATCAGTGGGGAGTTACCAATTAGTGAGTCATCAATGATGTGTCATCAACCAATGAGACTTTCAAAAATGATAATCCCCAACTCATGTCTGATAAAACTCATTCTCTATGAGTTTAATGGATAAGTAAAAATATCAGCAAGCTGATATTCTCTGCTAATGAATTCAGGATTCATATCACCTTTTTTATAATGATCTCTCAAAAATTGATGTCTTAGATAAATATTATATGTTCTTGAATGAGAAACTGGATTCTTAGAAAAGCTAATAGTACTTGTGTTTTCATAGTTTATAAGGACATTCCTAAATTGATATCCATAGTACAGTATAGTGTTTTTCATCCACAAAAATTGAGCACAATAACTATAAGCATCTATGTATTCCTCTTCAGAAGTAGATAGTGAAATATAACTTTTTTAGTACACCATGAAACTAGAGTTTTTCAGAAAAAGATACATGTTCTAGAGGTTCTATTTCTATATGACTTGTAACCACAAAAATCATCATCATATTAACAAAATAAATAAAATGGTTTTTATCTAGGGTAGAATAGTCTTAAGTTGTTAGTATTTTATATGTATTTAGAAATTATTTTGACAGAAAGAAGTCATGACTCTTTAGGATTTTCTTGAAAATAATAACACATAAATACACTAAACATTATACTAGTTCAACTACATGTTATGTAAATAATATTTCCTATCATACCACTATATTTGTTTTGATATACTCATTTTTTCATTTTCATCAAGATCCAATTTATAGGTGGTAAAAATAGGTTTATCACAAATTTTAATAATATCTAACCAAAATGTTTTAATTTTATTTCATATATTTACTTTGATTTAAAATAATACCTTCCTTGTTTTTAAAATTTGAAATCCAAGAAATAATTTGGGTTTACCCATTAAACTCATTTAAATCCCATTTTGAATCATTTTTGAAGATTCAATGAAAAAATAATTTTTTGGAGATCCAAAAATAAGATCATCAACATACTTCTGATAAACAAATACGGCTTTAGATATTTTTTTATGAAAATAGTAGGATAATATATACCCATAGAAAAGTGTTTGTAAATAAGAAAAGTATTGATCCTATCATACCACGATCTTAGAGATTGTTTAAAACTATACAAATCTTCCGTTATTTTGAAAACAAGATCTGAAAAAATGAATATTCTTAAAAATGGGTCATTATTCAAAAAATAAATCTTTAACAATATAACAATACAAGAATTCACTTTTGACATCCGTTCGACAAAGATTGAAGTTATGATGTGATGTATAAGATAGAAATAAAATAATGGAATCATGTTGGTAAACATGTGAAAATTTTTCTTCATAGTATACTCCTTCTTATTGTCTATAACCTTTTATATCTAGTATGACTTTATTTATTACTACAGTTCCAGCTTCATCCACTTTGTTCCTAAACAAAAACATAGTGCCTATAGTCAAGGGGTTTTTACATCATTCAAAATGTTTTCATACTTCGTTTCATTCAAAATAATTAAATTCTACATGCATAGACATCATCCATAATTCATTATTGATTGCATCATTAATGTTCTTAGGTTCAAGTTGTGACATAAAGACTTGATGTTCAACCTAGTTTCTTAGAGGGGCTTTAGTCTATCTTCCATTGACTCAATCACCAACTAGAGAATATAAAGGACAGTTCAAAAGAATTCTAACATGTCAAAAAGACCATGGTCTAGTCACTTCAGGTTCTTTTTATGTTTGGGTTCCATCCGTTCAAAATCTAGAGAATTTCCATAAATAGAGGATCTTTCTTCTTTTTTAACAATAAAATACGAATGTTTGGAATTTAATTCTAGATTCAACAATTTTTCCTCAAATTTTTATAAGGTGGTTTTGGACTCATGTAGATATATTTCATAAAATTTCTAATGAACATATTCTTCCACACATTTGGTTTTCTTATTAAATACTCTAAAGGCTATACTAGATGATGACTAAACTAGGAAAATTTATTCATCACTAATAGAGGAAAATGTTTCAAGATTATCATTTTTATTAAGAATAAATACTTTGCAACCAAAAAAATTTATGTAATTAAACATATGTTTTCTAATATTCTTCATATAATATGGGGTTTTCTATAGGATAGGTATAATTAAGAACCAACTGATTATATAGTATTTTTTATTAACATATTAGGCCCAAAAATAAACAGGTATATCATATTCATTAAGAACAGTCTCCATTATCTCTTGTAAGGTCATATTTATCCTTTCTATAAATACATTCTGTTGGTGTATCCTAGGAGAAGAGAAGTTTTTACTATATCCATTTTGTGATTAAAATGATTCAAATTCATGATTTTTAAACTCATGACCATGGTCACTTCTTATGGTTTTGATTCTAATATCAGTTACATTTTCTACTGATCTGGCATACCTGGTGAAATAAGAACAAGCCTCACTTTTGTGAGATAAAAATAAGAAAAAAGTATACCTTGAAAGTTCATCTACTAGAATATAGACATAGTTATTTCCATTTAAACATGAAACTATAGAAGGTCCAAACAAATCCAGGAGAACGAAATCAAGAGGTTGAGAAGTTGATACTTTTTCCATTGGTTGGAAATGTATTTTATATTATGTTCCCATTTGACAAGAATTTCACACTTTATTAATGGGAAACTCTACTTTAGGAATATCCTTCATGAATCATTTTCTTGTAATATTTCTAATAGAGTGAATGTTACAATGTCCTAGTCTTATAGGTGAGAACAAAGATTATTTTGAATAGAAATTAAGAAAAAAACACTATGTGAGACTAAGGAATCTTGATTAACAACATAAAAATTGTTATTTCTAAAAGTAGTAAATATTAAATCATTCAAAGAATTGAAAAAATTACAATAAGAATTTTCATAATTAACATGAAAAATATCATCACATATCTTTGAAATTATAAGAAGATTGTGCTTATGACCATGAATAAGAATAACTTTAGAAATAAAATGGAATTGTGGTTACCGATTTGGCCGAGGATAATAATTTTCCATTTTTCATTCTGAATAAAGGTGACATGTCAACCATCAAGATTTATGAGGTTCATGAAGCTATAGAAGTCTTTTATCAGGTATCTTGGGAACCTATTGTCCATGTACTTTATGTTCTTACAAGAACACTTCAAATAGATTTCCAACATGAATTTTAAATAAGAAAATAGATTGGTACCTAGATTTTATTTTCTCCAGTAATAATAGTAATTAAGACTTTAGAAACCGAATTTTTCATTATGGGTTTCCTATAAGATATTTTTAAGGTTTTCAAAAATTCAACTTTATTGGGTCCAAAATAATTTGATTCATTAAAACATTTTCTAGTGCTAGAACTTGTAGAAATAATTTTAGATCTGGGAATAAAATGGATGTTTCTATATTTGGAAACAAAATTATTCTTAGAAAATATTTATTATCCAGGATGATGACCAATTCTAGTAGTATATTTAGAAGAAAATTGTTTTCCAATAATTTTAGTTAAGGTATTTTTACCATTTGTAGAGTTTTCCATATCCCTCTTTAATTATTCATTAGAAAGTGTATGTTCAGTATTCTCATTGAGAAGTTGAACATTCTTCTCCTTTTATATGATGACTTTAGACTTAATAGTAGTAGAAAGTGCATGTTTCTTCTTGAGAGATTTATATTTATATTTTTGATCATATCAAGTATCCTCACGAATTATTCATTATACAATCATTTTTTTCATAGGTTTTGGATTCAAATTCATCTCCAAAATAATAATAATTTTGTGTAGGAGATACTAAGGTTACCTCAGATGTGTTTACCATAAAATATTTGTTTTATTTGTCAATTTTTTCATCATGAGATGTGTGAGATTCAATAGAGTTGTCCTCATAATCACTCCGTGTAGCCTTCATAGCCTCCTTGTACTTTTGGTTTTGTCCTCGTATTCTTCTTACAATTAATTTTTGGACAGTCGATCATCAAATTCCCTTTTCTTTTTCATTAATAGAAAGTTACCTTGTTTGCATTGTAACTTATTATCCAATCCATTTTCCAATTACCATAATTATCATATTTTCCTCTATAACTAGGAATTTTAAATAACTTCTTCATCCTAGAGAATTTCTCATATCTCTTCGATTGATTATTCATTTTATCATCACTGTCATTGGATGAATCTTCATTACTAGAACATTTATCATGATTGATAATTTTATTTTATTTTTTTGGATGTAGTGGTTTGAAATATATTAAATGTTTTCTAGGTTTATCATATTATTCATTATTAACATTCACCTCTACCTCATAAATCATAACATTCTTATAAGCTTGTTTGTATGTAGTGCATCGACATCACAAGATTTTCTAATTAATACTAATATCCCTCTACACCTTTTTGGAAGAAATCTCACAATTCACATAATCTATTATTTTAATGTGATTTTATTTCCCATTGAGATAATTTTATTCATAATCTCCTTGAACCAGAGTTTTATATCAGAAATAGGTTATTACGACTTCATTTTTTAGTTATCATATTTAACAGTATATGTGTTATGTCTCATTTCCTTATCATTAGTTATTCTTTTAGGTGAAAGAGATAATGTATCCCAAATTTCGATGGTCGTTTTACATGATGAACTAATATTGATTTATTCATGTCCTATTGAATAATATAACGAATTCAATGATTGGAAATTATTTTCATAGGATGCCTTAGTTGGGTCATCCCATAATCATCATCAGTAATGTTTTATTCAAAAAAACATATAAGTACCAAAAATAAAAGAACAAAAAAAACAAAAAGGAGACTACACCGCCACCCCTCTCCATGGACAATCATTCAAGGAGGCCTGAAATGGTGAAGCCCCATAGCATATTTTTAATGAGGGAACCCCCTCATATTTCATACTAGCTGATGCATGCAAACAAACATCCATCAAACCATTGAATTCCAATGAATCCAAGTGATCAGCAACCATGATCCCCTCTCTCCAGGAATTTAAGACCTACGTTTTTATTCTGAGAATTATATTTCATTTTTTGATAATGGAGCTATTAGAAAAAGGCCAGTGGACACACCCTTTCAAGGATTTGTGGACAATCAATGAGTTTGTTTCTACTTAAGAGATCTCTTGATCCTTTTTCCCACATAATCTGAGACCAAAAAGAATTACCAAATCCTCATCTTATATGAAGGATCCATAACCTAAACTGACCGAGAAAGACAAATAAACTGTCCCATTTCTATCACATACAACCCCTCCTCCCCGAATTACCCTCAGAACACAAGACCCACCGGTATTCAGTTTCAAACCGCCCAAGTGTGGTCACTAGTAGACCCAAATTCCTATTCTAATGGTGGGTGGAGGAGTATCATAGGATGTTACTATAAAGCGGAGTAAAGAGGGGGAGGCTCTTCATGTTCCTCACAACATTTTCCAAGTCAATAAGTTGGTTTCTAGCCCACACAATAATAACATGAGCTGAAAGAGACAAAACTTCAACCCTCACCATATTCTGTGCCTTCCAGAGAACCCAATACCCTAAATGAAGCACCACTAAGATAGTAGGACATTCCAGACCTCCTCCCCCTGATCCATGATACCATCTGTCATGAAAGGGTAGAGGAGTCACAGCCACTGAGGAAAACACAGTGAACACCCCAAACAACATCCATAATTCACATGCCTATTCGCTATCAAAGAATTGGTACTTCGTGGTCTCCACAATCGAATCCTTACAACACACACACCTAGACTCATATTGGATTCCAAGATGTTGAATAGTATCATTGTTCAAGACCAATCTATTCCTAATCCTCTTTGTGAGATAATTTTACATGGTAGTAATAATTTTCCCTCTGATATCCTCATCCCATTCATGGGAATGGTCCTACTCAAAATGGGCATTCCAAGAATTTATATTTGTAACAGATACCTTTTATTCATCAACAATTTAAGACTATATTTAAAAACCTATGGTTTTTAAATGAATTTTCATTTTGGATTTTCTAATAAGGATATGTTGTGCCATAAAAATAAGGAGGTATTTTGGTAGAAGTAAATTTCTATCTATTATTCATATTATAAAATTAAATCATGTTTAAAATAATTAAAAATTTTGAGCTCATGAAAATTTTGAGTTCTTTAAATCATATCTTAAATAATAGTTGAAAATATTGGAAAACTTATAAACATTGAAACCCAAAAAGTAAGAACCAATGATAAAAATTTTACTTGGATTTGGACACTCAATAGGGGGTTAATTGAGTTCTTTATAAAATTTATAGAAAATGTTTTATTTAAAATTCCCCCAATTTGAAATTAAAATGGCCCAATTAACCAAAGGAGATGTTTATAAAGGATTTGTTTTTAGAGATTTCACAAAGATCAATTTGTTCTCAATTCAAATAATATAAATTATTAATTTAACTTTTGAAATACTTCTACTTAAGAAAATTCTAATAAAAAAACTATTTTAGAATAACAATCAAATAAAAGTGAGGTTTTAAAATTTAAAACAATAATAAATAGAGGATAATAAACATGATATAACACAATAGAATTAGAACAAGTGGTTTAGTCTAAATATGAGACTTAATCCTCCTCGCTTTGTGATAATAGGCCACCACTATGTTTATATAAATATGATTTTATCCACACCCTAGATTGGGTTAAACAACAACATTAAAAACCATCCAGGTCAACAAGACCTCTTCCACAGATTTTTTGGGGGTGAAAGAATTAAGCCACGTAAGGATCTCTTCCACGGTTATTCATTG
Organism: Viscum album; assembly: GCA_963277665.1. Classification (NCBI taxonomy): domain Eukaryota; kingdom Viridiplantae; phylum Streptophyta; class Magnoliopsida; order Santalales; family Viscaceae; genus Viscum; species Viscum album. The sequence goes on along the minus strand of OY728150.1, from coordinate 2,052,025,759 downwards.
GAGTGTAATATGGAAAAGATAGTTTGGGAAGACATATTTTTATCTTATAGTTTTTCACAAGAGTCAGTGTGTATTCATAAAACATAGATACACACACTGATCATAATGTAAAAATATCACACAAGAAGAGAAAATAGATATAATATAGTAAGAAAGCTCGGTGTGATTTGAAATGGAGCTTGTAACTCCGGAAAGTTATGTTCGAATGTAGTTTGGGTCGACTTTTAGAAACATAAATAAAAATAGAGCATTGTGAGAGCTTATGTGTTCTGTTTCTAGTGATGTATTGTTTTACCTGATGAGTTCTTCTCCACTATTTGTTTATTACTGTAATGTGTTCTTCGGTTTGAGTTCTCAATAGTATATTCATGTATCTATATAAATCAGTTCTTCTTTCTTATCAACATCATGAGTATATTGATTTATAACAACATTTTCTTTTTGATTTAGGTATTTTTTGTATACACTTCATACAAATAGAGGCAGGATCATGATCACATCTAGGTACCTTATTTTGTATTCTGACATCAAATTAAATGGCATCTATAATAGATAGAAATATTCATTAAAATAATTAGTAGTACTATGTTTCACATATATGACCTTCAAAATTAAATTTGAATTTAATTTACAAAGTACGAATTGATGATGTCTCGAGGAAATGTCCTTCAACGGTGTCATGGAACTGTGTCTCATGAATGGTGTCTCAGAACAATGTCTCATGAATTATGTCTCATACTTAATTAATTCTATAATCAGGAATGGTGTGTCAAGAAGGGGTAGGTTACTTTTTCGGTAGGTCGACTTGATAGTGACACATATCTAGTAGTATGTTGACTTAGCTATAACTCATTCTCTCGGTATCTCATACTTCACAAAAATTTTGGATTGAGCCTATTGGTAGCTTGATGAAATGGTGACTTGTAACAACCCGGACCCAAATAGACACCCAAACAGTGCTAAATGGGTCAGGTGTTTCTACCTTAGGCGCACCTCCCTGAATGCAAAAGGATGCCAAGTAATAGTAAGGGTCATATAAGTATAGTGGGGAGGCTATGCCCTCTTAGATGATAATAACGGTACTGGTCAGAGTATATAAATAAATATGCAGTTAAATAAATATCTCAGAAAACATAAACTAGACACACATAGAGGAAGCACATTCAATATCGATAAACAGAAAAAGCAATAAATATAAACAACAACAGTGAAAAGTAAACACAAAATCATGCTGATCACTTGTAACTACTACTCAAAAAACAAACATGAATCTAAAGCAGGTCATACATATCCACATGTAAAGGCGCCAATGGATAACCAACTATAGCTAAAAAACAAGTAAGCATGCTGATACAGGAGTGAAATAAAAACAAAGTAAAGTCCAGCTAGGAAAAACGTCATGGTCCCTAGCATCTCCATGCAATAGCTAATGCATTCTAGCTCCTGAAGCTGACCTATCCTCTACACGTAAATCCAAAATCTCTGCACGCATCCTGAACAGCTTGTGCAGGGTGTGAGATGGAACTTAATAGGATGCCACCAATGGTGTGTACCTAATATAAGTGTTTAAGAAGGAATGCATTTGTAAGGAAAACAGTAAATAGTATGAAGCCCACAACCATACACAAACTCCATTGGTTCTCAGCAGCCACCATGGAGTGTCAGCTACTTTGGCTAACACCGGAATCTATGTCATATAACCCATCACCATATGACCTCTAACACAGTGTGTCTCAAGTAATAATGTCTCGAAAGCATACCCAAGAAATAGTAACCTGGTAAAATAGCGATACCTGTCCTCAATTAAGTAACTAAAGGGAAAACAATGTCTACCCTCAAATAAATTAACCGAAGGGAAAAAGATATTTTCCATCAAATAATGTCAAGCCTCTTACCCCAACCCGATAACCTCAATGTTATCCCATGAAGGCTCCTCACCATCCATGTAGATTCCTATGGAAATCAGTCCCAAACCAATAGTACCTAAACCGCAACTAACGGGGTCCACTACCCACACAAGCGGTCAAACCCTCCTCAACACGAATTCTCTCTGTGTGCACAATAATCAATGTTCCAGGTGAGTGGAAATCACCAAAACAGTACCCAATTCCTAACACCTCTAACACCTCATGTCTCTATGACCATGTCGATCAAGTCCGATGACATCTGCATCCATGTAACTCAGGCCATGCCCAACCTGGCAGTCACCCTACCTCAAGCCGACATCCATGACGCCCAATCCTGTGGTCAGAATCACCCAATGTAACCTAGGCCATGCCCAACCTGTGATCAGCATCTCTCAAGAATATATGGGCCACAACCAACACAACTGCAAGGGTTCCAGCATATGAAATTCACCAATTACATATAATAACCAAGGGAATAACTTTTAAATAAGAAAAACAAAATAAATAATTGAAATTCACTAACTAAGTGTTGTCTCATACTAGAACAGAGGTTTTTAAGGACTCTAACAATTCATATCAAGGTCTATTAAACTAAACTCAATAGTTTAATACAATACAATTCAATTATAACCATTTTGGTATTCCCCAGCCAAAATACCCTAGTGAGACACATCCACTCACCTAGCCCTTCTCATGAAAATAGGTAGCTGGACATACCGAAAGGCATCCCATAGGGTGGATAAAAATTAAATAGGCAATAATAGGTAAAATAGTGTCCCACTCAAAATACCCGAAAATGTGACAACGATCGCTCTACCCAAAAGTCTACAAAAACACAAAAAAAGGTATACATCACCAACCAAAGACTCATAGATGTAGGAACATATGATATAGAGTTCAAATTCTATGCCAATCATCGTATATCTACGTTTATGTCAAACCCCATCAATTCCACTCGGATGGAAACTGCGACTTGTGAGGAAAAGAAACTAGAATAGAACAAGGTGTAAAGGTTTTACCTTGCTGTTGTGATCCCACAACCACCGATGAATTGAAGAATAAATGACAAATGAAGAATCAAGGAGAAGAAATGTTTTCAGCCTTCCAGAGCATCAAGGCCCAAAAATGGGGAAAAAGAAGGTATATTCTAGAATAAGATGAAACACCCTTTCATTTAAGAGAATAAAAATAAAATTACGCGACCTTTATTATAGAATACACACTGTGTAGTATCATTTTCCTTACTCTGACATAATAGTATATTTCCACATGGCTTGGAAAATCCATACGGGTCAACACACGGATTGAACTTAGTCGGTACATAGATAGGATAATACATGGTGTTTCAAGCAACACTACAAGTCGTGTAGTAGGAAACTTCTACATGGTCATCACACGACATGTTCTCAGCGAGAAAACAACCGGTACTTTTATAACCCCTATATGGTGTTTAATTTAGAGTACACGATGTGTAGTCTATAAATTTATATAACTTCCCATATTTTCCCAGTTTTCTAAAAAACGAAGTCAAAATTTCAAACAGGGTCAGGATTTTGACCCGTTCTAAAAACCTGGGTTCTTACATGACTCATACTTTTGAGAAAATTATGAGTTGAGTCTGTTGGTTGGTAAAATAATGACTTATTATCCTTTTTCAAAATTTATCATTAGATCTGATAGTGAGACATTTGAAAGAGATACATCTTAACAGTGAGTCTATATCAATGGTAGCTCATACTTTGCTGATTTTCTCCCATCAATGATATGTCCAATACTGACTTCATAATAATGGTGAATCAACATTAATGTTGTCAATGAGTGCACCTTAGTAGTGACTCATACTTATAAATATATTTCAAACCAATATTATGATTTACAATGCTAACATAATATATTATGATTATTTTTAAACATGTGTAAATATGATTTAACATGATGTAACTATAATGTAACTTGATATAACTTGATGAAGCATTATTTGAAATCATTAAATCTAGAGGAGGTCAACATAATTATTTTTTCACTGACTCTATTAGAAATTTAATATTTATATTGAGATAGATTATGCATATATTTTACTTTCCTATTAGAACTTATCTTCTCATCAAACATGGTTAACACTTCTCTAACATTTTTTAAATCATTCCACAATGTGATGCATCTTTATTAGGACTCATTATGTTATTATTATCTTTTATATGGATTCACTTCAAGATCACCCAACATATTCTATTTATCAACTATATTTAATTTATTATTCTAGACCTTATGAATGTGTATGGCTTTCTTCCTGGTCATATCCTATTATTCTTATGCCTCTTTATTTTTATCCTTTAGTATATTCTTCTTTTATTTATAGTTTTGGGTAATTTTTTTAGGATAAGAATAAAAAAACAAGTTCCCATTTAAATTTTTCCTATATTTTCAATATTTATCACTTCTTGATGAATTAAATATGTTATAAACATGATAAAATAATGTGACCTCATTATCTGAGTTATAATTTTATTTTTTTCTTCTTTTTAGTCATAAATCATCATTTTTTTGTAATGAAATTATTCTACTTATTCTTACTCATTTTATGTTTATGTGTTCTCTCATCATCCTCATCAAATTCATGTACTTCAAGATACTTGTTTATAAATTTGTTTTCTATGACCAATAACATCATAATTCTAAAATTTCAATATTTTCTGTCCTTTATTTTTTCATTTTCCTTTTTTGAATCAATTTGAGATAATATTAAAAAAACATTCTCAGTATTCCTTATCATTAGAATATAAATCTTTGGATCCAATAGCCTATTATTCTCTAACATCTCATTTTATTATTTCTTCAACGGATATCTCATTCTTTACTTTATATTTTAATATTGTCTCCTTTATTAATTTATATTCAATGAGAATGCTTTAAATTTAATCCAAGGTTACTTCTCCACTTTATTATAAAGAAGAAAACATGGAATCAAATAATTTTATAAGAGTTTCTCATCACCTTCTTCAATATGATGGAATCAACCAGAATTTAACCAAATAAACAAATGTTGTGGACTATATCATTCTTCTTGAAAAAATATTCATCAATATACTCATTGTGATCTACTTTAATATCATCAAATGTACTCATTCATACCTCTTGTTCACCTTACTTAACCACTATATTTACTTCAACGACGATTCATAGTTTTTCCTATATGTTTTTTACTATTTAATGAAAAATATATTGGTGTAGAACTTTTCTTATAAGGAAACAATGATTGAATTAGGATAATTTCCATATAACACTATATTTCTATTATATTATTGAGGCATCGTAGCATCTTCAACAATGGGTGGAAAACCTAATGAATAAACATCTCTTATATCTAGAAAGAGTGAAATTAGGTAGGGTAGCCTCATATTATTCTAAATATAGTAATTAGATCCCAAAAAGTAAGTATTACTTCATTGTTCATAGAACTTATGATCTCCATTACATATAAATTTCTTTTGGATATTTAGATGGAATCTGCTTTGGTACAACTAGTGACTCTCATATCTAATTAGATCAATGATAAGGGGAGAGGTGAATCATTTATCACTTTTCATTTTATAAGTTGCTAAAATTTAGCCAAACCTCTTGAACATGTTATGGTTATCAATCCACTCAATGATTTGTCATATCCCCACCATTATGTGTAGTAAAATTGAAAAATTAAATATCACATAGTATTAAAAATGTTGGAAAAAATTCTACTCTTTTTAGGTTTGTTATAACCCCCACATTATGGATTCTCCACTCGCCTCATCAATAATCTACAACACAAAGTCCACTTTTCTCTCCACCACCGCCATATTCCATTAGAAGATAAAACTATTCTTAATAATAGGTCTAATAAGAAAAGACCTTTCCTTTTCTCATAGTGTTCTTTTAAGTATTAGTTGTTGGAATTCCTCCATGAGAAGAAATATCACCATGCCTACACATTTACTCCCTCAAGAACATCAGTAGTAGTGATGGTCTCTAGACTCCCTCTAGATATTGATTGATATATTTCTTCCTCATCAAACATTAATACTCTAGTAAGTAATAGATCTCCTTCTTAAATGGAACCCCTATTCCACTCATTTTATATCCTCGATAATAATATATTTGGATCCTAGGACTCTCACATAGGGTATATTAGTTCTCAATTTTTCTCAAAAACAAAATTTTATCTATCAAAAACTCTATGCATTTATAATACCATAGATTAGTTCCATTTGAATAATTATCCATTGTTTTTTAAATATATAAAACTTATAATAATTTATTAGAAATATATTCCCATTTAAATCATAAAATGGAATCTCAATTTATTCAATATTCACACTCATCTAAATCCATATTCAAATCATCCTTTTAAATCTCTTGAATACTCATTTTTTATTCACCTCTCATACGATATTGAAACTATACATTATCACTATCAAAATAATCAATGATTTTAATTATTTAGAAAATAACCACAGGAAGAATTAGTTTTTTCCTTATTTAAATCATCAAAATAATCACGTGTTTCTATCTTAGAAATATTCTACAAAATATTATTACTTAATTTTGTATAAAACTCCTTGTTCATGGCCACATTCATATTTTCTACATGGAACTTCCATTAATATCAATGAAACATATTCATATTAAACCATTGATTCCTATAATGAACCGAAATATCTATGTAATGTGATATCAATGAATAAAAACCCATTTTCATCATATGATTCAATTTCGAAATATTATTAAAAATATAGAAATGTGACCATACTATCATGATCGACCATGTCGATTGACCGTATGATAAATTCTAGATCAACCATGTGTTTTTGGATTTACTACATGTAAAAACCTATTATTTTCATTACAATGACCCTATATATAACTACAGTTTATTGTGTTATCTGTATCGACCAAAACAAGTTGTTGTTAGGTATCATTATAAATTTATCTAAAAGTGTTATATTAACCCAATATACAATGTAATAGATTATTCCTTGCTAACTATGTGAATCCATGGTTAGTAGATTTATCCCCTATCTTGAAATTCTAAACTTCCTTTAATTCAAACTCAATCCTCCTAAAATAATCTCAAGAACTTATTAATCTTCTTACAAACTCTAAAAACATGTAATAGATAGTGTATCTAAATCCACCAATATTTTGTATGGTGTCTTTGAGGAACAAACCAGTAGAAGTAGTCCCTTTAAAACTGAATCTAGGACATTGGTTTTTTATAAATTGATTCAAAATGTATCTATGGTCACTTTTTGTCATCGATTATTAAAAAAATCAATTCCAATTTTTTTTTAAAAAAATTAATTATGGTCATTATTTTTAACACAAACGGATGCCGATAATTAGTTTTTAGCATCTTTTTTGGTATAAACTAATGCCAAAAACATTTTAATTGAAACTATAGATTGTGAAACCCTCATTTTTTTGATCTGTGAAACATTGTTCTTGGCTCATGAAGATGATGATGGTGACCCATTGATCTTAAACACCCATTGTTGTTGATTTTATTTTAAATATATCATCATTTTATGATTTTGGGTCTTGATTCTTCATCCACTATCATTGTTTCATCATCCACAAAAGTATTTCCCTTTGGAACAAATTTTTTGGCCAACTATCAATCGTGGTTGGATTTTAAATTTTTTTCTTGTTTATTTTTCATTTCTACAATAATTTTTTTAAGATCCTATTGTGTTTATACTTCCAATTAATTATAGGGAGAAAGATCATATACATATCTATTTTCCTTATTAAACATTAAATTTTCTATTTTTTTTAGAAATTTTAATCTTAGATTATTTATCAATTAGATATTTTATTGAGTTATTATTTCAATTATTTTTATGTAGTTGATTATTATTTATAAATGTTGTTGTAAAATACTGTTTATTTTGATAATTTTTTTATTTGGAAAAACTATCAAATGAACTTAATGGAATTTTGCAATGATCAATGATATGGGTTGTCACCATTCATCATTATAATGTATATAATATGAAATGACTCCATATTTTTTCACCTGTTAAATTAATACAAACATCATTACCTTTATGAGACACACAACACTAAACTAATGGAAAAACTATGTAAGATGAAATAATACATGTTAGATGATTGAAAATAATTAAATTATAATATCAATAAACCAATTGTATATAATACCAAGATAAAAAATTTATTATTTGAAAATTGAGAATATATATAATTTATATTACGATTTCTTTTTTTCGACTAAAATATGTTAACATTTTGTGTGATTGACCATAATAATATTAACTGACCAAATTTAAATGATTAAAACAATATATGATATTTCCACATATGAACTAATATATTATCATTATTTAATATTCATATTCATTTAAAAAAATATTACAATACAATAAATGATCATATGGTCATATTTCAATAAAATCTATTTTCATTATATATAATACATTGTTTAAAAAATATAATTGTATAAATTTATGAATAGACACTAGTGAATATGAAAAATGTGTTAATGATTTCTTGGAATTTTCTAAATTAAACATTCAAAAAATATATTTTATTTTATATACATGTGTGATGTTCATAAATATGATAATGATAAACTTCAAATAAGTCAAGGATCATCTCATTTTTTATGTCTTTAGCTTTAATTATACACGATCGAACTAGAATTGAGAAATAACTATAAATTAAACATATAATGTTGATGTCAACATTCCTAATGAGGTGGGGGATTATATTTAATAGTTATTTTATTATTGATTTTTTGAAAACAAAAAAAATGATTTTTTTGAATGATTTTTTGTATATTCTGAGAAACCATTATTCCCTAGTTATAGTAAATATAATTTTTTATCAATAATTTTGAGATTAGATCACATGAAATAAAAAAATGGGAGGAGTGAAAAAATTTTCTCTAACTTACATGGGGTTTTAAAAGTGCTACTTACAAACGAATGAATTCTTCTATATTCTAATTATGAGGTGACGAAAATTTTATTTGTAATGAGATTGGAGTATAAAAAGATACATGTTTCTTCAATTATTGTGTGTTGTATAGGAAAAATATGAATATTTATCAAAACTATACCTTGTGTTGGACATCAAGTGATAAGAAAGATGAAAATTATAACTCAGATTCATTCTTAGGTACTTACATCTAACATCATGAGAAAAAAAATTGTATAATTTATAATAATTTCATCCTATAATTCCTTCATATAGTTTTGGTAATTCATCTTTGATTCAATCTGAAGTACTATAATCAAAGTTTCTACTAATGAAATTTGGTACCATAAAATAATTCCCCATTTGAAGCATCTATTTTCAAATTAAATTGATGAAAATAAAATTTAAGATGGCATTCAGATAAGCACAACTCTGGCAGTAACTTACACCACCCTTCTGATTCACCACAATGGATGATATTTGGTAAATAATTTCATGATTTTGGAAGTGATGTTGGAAATCACATAATTAGATTGTGTACTAATGGAATGAATCTATATCATAGCCTAACTAGCCAACAGAGTTCATATCCTATTTTGTGGGTAGTTTACAACATTCCACCACTTATATGTATGAAGGAAAAATATTTTATGATGATATTGGTGATTTATGGACCAAAACATGTAGGAAATTATATTGATGTGTATCTTTCACAATTGATTGATGACTTGATACTACTAAAATATACATGTTTTAATGTTTTCTATATATATAAACAAATAATTATCCACTTCATGTTATGATTTTGTTCACTATAAATGACTTTCATGCATATAGAATCTAATTAGGATAAAGTGTAAAGGGACACAAATCATGTTGAATTTTTTATGAATAGAATTCATATTATCGATTTCAAAATGGAAATAAATACGTTGTATATTGGAAATCCATTATTTTTTCAATATGACCCTCTTTATTGTAAATTGAAAAAAATAATTTAACCATTTATAGGAATACAATCTTTCCCCATGACTATTATGAGTTAAAGAAAATTATGACAGGTTGAAAAATATTTATTTGAAATTTGGAATGAAAAGAAGTTCTGGTCTTCAAAAAAATATCTAGAAGAAATAGTCTGTCTTTTGAGAACCACCTTATTGGATATTTTGTAGTGATAAAAAATAACCTTAACGTTTCTAATGTTGAGAAAAAAATATGTGAAAGATTCATTGGAACTTTTTTAAAGATAAAACAGAAGAATAAATAAGGATTGTATGCTGAATTGGACATGATATCAATAGGAATGTGGTAAGAGTCAGCTCCCATTATAAAAGAAAACGAAACATATTAACCTCTCTCTTGTTACACATTAAGAAATACTGATAAGAGACATTCTTGTTGGTGTCTTCATGATACTAAAGTACCAAGTAGTTATTCCGAAAATGTGATTAATTTTCTGTCATTAAATGATTTAATATTAATAGCTATGAAATCTCATGTGTGACGGGTATTGATGCAATAGATTATATAAGTTACATTACATGGTATATTTCCAAATGTATTCAGAAAGACTACAATAAGGTGATGTATGTTTTTTCAAATCCATTTGCAGAAAATTCATTGATCCAAATTTATTAGATGTGTTGGAGAATAATATTTCTCTTATTCTTTGTCAACTAGAAATGTATTTACCGCATACATTTTTTTATCTAATGGTCTATCAGGTGATTAATTTTCTACACGAGATAAGAATATGTGGGCCTGTTTATTTATGATGGATTTTTCTTTTTGAAAGATATATGAAAATTTTGAATGGATATGTTAAAAAATCATATTGACCAGAGGCCTCTGTTGTTTAAAAATATGTATTAGAAGAGGTGATTGTATTACATACATATTATTTTTATAAGGTGGACCATGTTGGTCTTTCTATATATCAACATATGATATTTTATAGTGAAGGTAGTTGGATTTGTGGCTTAAAGGTAATGTTTATTCCATGTGATGATGTGATGCCGACTGATTTATACATTTTGAAAAAATATATAGTTAGGTAATATATATAACCACATATTTCTAAATTAATGTTATGATATGTGAAAATAAATTAAAAGATCTCAATGATTAAGCATAAAAAGACATTTGTTTCATGATTTAAAGAGAAAGTAATCCCATATATATCTACATCCAAGACATTAAAAGGGTTGGGAAGGTGGAAATATCTTAATGTGATCACATTTTATGGTTTTGATATTAATGGGCACACATTATACACAAAAAATCTAGATTAAAAGTATACAATTCAAAATAGTGGTATAATGGTCGTCACCGAAGCAATTCATTTTTCCAGTTAAAAAATATAAAAACCCAATATCTGTATCAGTGCCATATTTTAGAGTTTCTGAAGAAATATGGGAAATTTATTATATTAAATTTAGAATCACATGGTTTATTTGTAATTGGTTTGAATGTAATATTGGTGTGAAACATGATGAATATGGGTTTAAACTAGTTGATTTGAAAAGATTGAGTTGTAATGAGAAACTGTTTATCATGAAAACACATGAAAAGAAAATATTTTATGTCATTGGTCCATCTAATGATCTATGGTCCATCGTTTTTCAAGGGAAAGTAATCTATTTATCTAATGATGAATGTGATGATATTATTGATTTATATATTCCTTCTTCATCTTTTACACAATTTCTTATGAACAACGACTATAACACAAATATAGTGCTTGAATTATGAAGTGATCATGTTGAAGGGATATTGGAAAATACTAAATTACTCTCTTAATTATACTTTTAATTATTTACATTATATTTAATTTTTAAAATTTACATGTGTAAAAACTTTATTATTTAATAACTATTAGATACATAATTATATATATTTGATTATTTATATGATTTTTTGTGTTCAATATTCATATTCTATGGTTACGTTTAATCACTTTTTCATTGAACTACCTGATATAAATTATTATATTTTGGTTAAATTTATGCTAGTGAGAACAAAATTTTGAACTTTTATATTTTAGTTTTTAAATGTTTATATCATTTTAGAAGTAATGTTTATATGTAATAGTTTAACTTTTATATTTTTTTGTTTAAGAATCATAACACAATTATTAATTTTTAAACATACACATATGGGACACTTTTTTCACTTTCATATGTATGTTTACCAATTCTCTAATTATTTTATTCTCTATTAAAATGTAGCTACACAATAATTTCATTACATTTTTCTATTTCAATGAAAAATATAGATATAGAGATATAGGAACATGTACCAATGTATTTTTATTTTTTCATATTATTAAATATCCCATAATATAATTTTATTTTGAAAAAATACATTTAATTTAAAAAAAATAATTGCAGGACTATTTTTTAGACATCGGCGGGGGAGTCTTCTTCTTGTGCTGTTATGAAATAAATTTCTAAATTTGGTAAAAAAAACATTACACATTTACCCAATTTTTGACATTATTGTGGAAATGGACGATTACATATTACATTTGACAATAATAATAATGAATCTAGCCCAAATGCAATTCATTTTATTACCTATATCTCCAACTAGAGCTATTACAGTATTAAAAATTTATATACTGATTAGAAGGAAGTCAACAAGATGGTGATATATAATATTTGGGAGGCCCAAATGGAAAAATATATCAATTTCATTATTTTATCTCATTATTATAATATGATATATTTTAAATGAATAATATTTAGTTTATTCAATTATAGATGACATTCAACTTTGAATAAGAAAAATAAATTATGAAAATATGTATTTCTTTAGAGGAAGTTCAATAAAGAGATTTTAAAAAATGTTCACAAATAAATATGTGTTTCAAAATACAAAAAAAATTAAAACTTGTGCCTCAAGTATGGATTTTTAGATGTAGAGACATGAAAGAAATTTTTTTCTAACCTACATTATTAAGCCTTTCTGGTATTATAAATAAATTTTATTGTAAAATTTGTCACATACATAACTAATTACATACTAGTTTAATTATTATATAACAAGCCTCCAAAAAATCCCATCAAGGCATCCAGTTTTATAATGTATACGCGCGTACTTATTAACATAGAGGGTACGATTTATTGGAGAAACAATATGTTGAGGAAAAGTTTGAAGCATTAAGAGATAAGTCTTCTCATGGTTCTAATAAGGCCTAGATTGGTTCTCCATCTCCCCCCACATTCCATAAAAATAGAAAATATAGAGAAGAAGAAGAAATGTAAACCATCATATAGAGAAAGATAAATAAGTATCTGGACGAATTGTAATTAAATATTTTTTTCATGATTGTTTTTATTTTACAAATTAACAACACTATTATATCATTTTAATTTTATATTTCAGGATGAAATTCAGGATAAATCATCACATGTGACTTTAATCCATGAGGTTATGATGGACATTCTAGCCACTATTTATGTAAATTCAAAACACCCCATCTACCTAAGTGGATAAGAGGTGGGTGTAAGTATTCATAAATCTTTTGGTCATCAAAGTAATCTATAAAGGGACCATGAAATGATATCCTTAAATTTTAAATGAAATATGAGAAACCGTCCATGGGATATTAAATTCGATAAAATATTTAAGATACATTAGAAAAATTGATGAGGCAGTCATAGTCTATATAATCTTCCCACATGTCCATCTTTTTCATCTGGTTGTGTAGCCTATACCTCCCTTCCAGCTGAACCAGCCTGCCAATAATGATCATCCAATTCATCACATAGACTAAACCATACATTATAAGTTTTATTCTTGATATCTTTATTTATATATTTTAGTGTTCGGAGTGATACATTTTTTGGTGGATTTTGTACATGATTATCTTATGAAAATAGTTCAGATTAGAGCATCAATACACGATATTATTTAACCTTGTTCTCTACTTCCATTTCGTACTGAGGAGGTCACCATAATTGGGGATTGTATAATAATTTTTTAATTTTACTATATAGACTTCCCCATTATAATTCATACTATGTATGCATTATTTTAATATTAATTACAAATAATAGAAAATAAATTATAATGTTTCAGAAATTTAACTTATATATGAGTATCTAAAATCAAAATAAATGGAAAAAGATAAAAAAAAGGTTCAGTAGAAAAAAATTGTAGATACCTTTGATATTTATTATGGGATACAAAGATTATCTCACTAATCATCTTATTTGGACAATATCTATGATTTTCATATGATGTTTGATATATGTGAAAGATATTATCCATTTATAAAATTTATAAAATATATCATGAATCTAGTTGATTTTAAAGATCCTGATGTTCATGTGTTGCAGTTGTTTTTGATGTAAGTAAATTGATGTTTTAGTTTTTATTTATTTAATTAATGAAGGATTATATTGACTAACTATATTAATTTTTAAATTAATTATCTACATGATATTCTTATTAAAAATTATGTCACATATGTTTATGGTTTTATAGATCTAAAATTTATTTCAATAATAGTGAAATATATGAAGACCATTAATTGAGTTTCATATATATGTGAGAGATTATCATAGAAAGAGATTGGGTGTTGTTTTTTTGTCATTTATAAATCGGTAATAACAAAAACATAATTATTAACTAATGTTCATTATAATGTCCATAATTTTGAAATTTTTATATTGTTGTGGGAAATAGATGTTAAGAGTATTCTGCCAATGTGATTGCACATTATATTGGTTTTCGCTTTATTAGGTGATGTTTGTAAAACAATTATCACCTTTTTGGAAAATAATGTTATATTAATTTTATAAGTTCATTATATTTTATTGTTATTATATATAAGTTTATTATTAGATCATATATATAAAAAACTAAGGTCATGGAAAAAATTTAACAAATACCACATGTTAATAAAGTACCAATATGAAATTCAATATGTTATTGTAATGGTAATCATATTTTATATTATATATTATCATGTTTTTTGATATATATATATATATATATTGGTTTATATTATCAAATTAATGTTTTATAACCATAGTGTCATCACCGATAAGGATATTTTGAATGTGGTTATTATATTCTATGATTCATGTATGACATAATAACATCTAGGGTAAATAATGAATTTCATATTTTTTTTTGTGCGAGTGGATAGATAAATTATAGATCTAGATAATCTAATATGGTGAGTTTTATGACGGTCTACATATCTATGTGTGTTTCATAGGGTTGGGATATGTGATGGACTCTGGTGTGGGTAATGAATCATAATATCTTACCCAACTATGAGTTAGATGACATGAGTGGTACTATAATGGTGAGGTGGATTTTTTAATAAGGATGTGAGGTGTGGGCCAATCATGAGGGACATGATGTATCAAAAGATAAAACTTCCCTCACCAGGAGTGAGATAGTGATGATTGTGGCCAACCTTGAGTTATATGGTTGAGTCGGGATGATGATGCATTCTACATGAGTGAGATAGTTTTTTAGAGTAACTATAATTCCCTGAGTGAGAAGATTGGAACCAAGGATTACAATATCATGCTATCATGAGTGTAGTGGGGTCTAAGATGTGATGTGATAATATTTGTGGAAGGATTTCAATTAATGAGATAGAGTCTAGGATGTGTCATAATACAAGATCATATGTTTAGACCTCTGTAAGTGAGATCAGTTATAAGATGGAATATGAGTCCAGATATATTATATCCTATCATGATTGATAGTATTGAAGTTGAGTATCAAACAAGGGACCACCTTGAGTGATAAAGTGCGTATATAGCTTAGAATATAACCCTACTTTGAAGGAGTAGTGGTCAGGGATTGAATAACTCCCTGCCCTATATCCTTGGATATTAGATGGGTTACATGGATGAAAACATGTGTAAATGAGTGTATAGAATCATGGAAATCAGTTAAGTATTTTCAAGTTTTTTTTTTGGTCGGGATAGCACATGGTCACCCAATTTATAGAGAGTCACAGTGACCTAGTTGGAACATGACTTTCTAGCCACTTGTGTGACATGTTTATTTTCCTCATTTATAAACATATATGAGGAGATATACCATGTTAACCTCATGAGACCGTAATGAGAGGTATTTCTCACACAGTTCATGGGAACCAAAATGTACAAGAATAACTTATGTGTATTTTCTAGTTTGATAATAGGATATGTATTAGATTTGGTTGGGGTGGCACAATATGTATATTGAGACTATTGTTTAGGTCTAGGGCTTGCATTAGAGTTGCTTTATAATTTTATTTATCTTTTTTATTGTATATGTGATAGAACAAGTTGTTTAGATGTATTATATTTTCTATGATCATGGTTATATATACTACATTCCATTTATTACATAATTATGTTTGTGTTATTATGCGACAAGAATGTTTTAAATAGATATGGTTTAGTGATTTTATGTTTTTTTCTTTCTCTAATTAGTGGTGATGGGCTACCCATTATAGTGATTAGGCCCTCTTCATTAGTTGGTAGCCTCTGGTATACATGGAGGCATACATGAGGCCATATGGTAATTTTGCTCAAATGATCATTTTGGGTTGGGTCGTAAAAAGATGGAAATGATATATTTTATTTAATATCATTTATATAATTATTTATTTCTTTATTTAACAGAATGATATTTTATTAAAAAAATATTAGGTAATAAAAATGATAATAAAAATAATATAAATGAGGAGTTACTTAGAATAAATATTTAAAAATGGATATTGTGTAATTATATAATATTAACTCTATGTATATATTCCAAAAACAAAAATCATGTTTGTAAATTCTCAAACATAAACTTCCTATTATTACATGATTTATAGAAAATAATGCTATACTGAAATTTCTAATATCATTTTATATCTGGAATTTTATAAAATTAAGAAAAACTATATATATAATATAACTTATAATTATTGCCTAAAATGAACATTTTTTCTACTAAACCATAATCTTCAAATGTTACACCTACTTCATTCATGGATAAAACGTCATAAATTTTTTTGACTTCATAATCATGCATAATCATCCACAATACATTTCAAAATTATTTATAAAATTTTTATGAGAAAATAAAATTTAATAAGGGTTATAAGGGAAATATAAACCCCATTAAGACATTGAAAAAACATGAAAACTCATAAAAATATGTCTCTTTTTAATAAGAAAATATTATATTGTAAAAACACATAATTATTTATAAGAATGACACTTTCCAAAATAAAATCATTAAAAATAATAACATTTATAGAAAATTATAATGTCATAATTAGAAATTATATACATCACCCTTTAAGATCATCCTTGTAAGAGAATAAGTTATAAGAAGTTATTACTAATAACTTGTAATGGAATAACTTATATCTAGTTAATTTCATCATCACTTCTTTATAGAATAAATCATTAACTAGTTCATTGGAGATCTATATCTCGATATCACCTTCCGAAATATATAATTCCCTACAATGAAATTTTTTACACTAAATTTATATTCTGTTATTTTCATCATAAAATTCAATAAAAACCAACATTGAAACACATAAGTATATGTATGATTCATTTAACCCCAATGAATAAGAAGGAAAACCATTTATGCTTTAATAAATTATATATCAAAGGAAATATTATTATAAAAAATGAGAATATAAAATACTTTGGAAGCCCATGACAAATTTTCAAATGAATATTTGTAGAGAAAACTGGAGATAAGGATAGAAAAATATGATCATGTAAAAAACGTTAAGATGGACTTATTTCACACTTTAGAAAATTAAGTCAAAGTATATAAAAAATATTTTAAAAAATCATTGAATTATAAAACATTAAATCTATATAATTAATAATATATATATCTATGTGAATAAAATTTACAGAGTTTTTTAGACAAAGAACATTTAGTATACCCATATTGGAATTCAAACATAAAATTTATTTTCTCAATGTGATATTGGAAATGAAACCCCTTTCAAATAATATACTATGTGAAGTAATAGTATATCTAGGAAAATATTATGTCAAAGAATTGTAATTCCATATAAAAAATGTAAATAAAATATTAAATTATCATTTTATATATTTCAAATTATCAAAGGATAACATAGTCAATGAAGAAAGGATATATCTCAATGAAACAAAATTTAGTTAAAAAACCTAATATATTAGTTCCTCAATCACGTAGTATATCCTTTAACCTTGTAAATAATATTATAATATTAATTTTTTACTTTATAAAACCCACTTTCATGTTCTTATCTTTACTAATATTGCTTAATATCACTTTTTTCATGTTTTATTCTTATACTAAACATGTATTGTTTTTGTCATTATTCTTGAAGTCATTTAGTTAATATTCTCTATAATTAGTGAGGTGTATTTTTAATGGTAAAGGTACTTATCCAATAGTTCCATAAGCACCATAATTTTTATGGTATTGAATCCATATAAATTTAAAATAAATTAATTTAAATAAGTTTAGAAATAGATATTGTTGTTAAAATATTCATAGATAAGAATATTTTTTATGGTTAAATAATTCCTGGATTATTTCCTTGTAGTATAATTTTTATTAAAGATTTATTCCCATTCTCAAATCATAATCATGAAATTACTATAATATTATTCCTTTATTCAATCAAAAATTATTTTCATGAATATTCATGAAATATTTATGTTAATTAAAGAACCACTGTTTACACTGGTAGTATAAAACTAAAAAAGTAAAAGATGATTTCCAAAAGAGTTTAAAATAATGATAATTCAATAAATATATTAGTTTTTAAAAAAACTTTATTTTTTAATTAAATTACAATTTTAGTGTTGATTTTAAATCATATATATTATATTCAAAAGACTAAGATTAGAGTTGAAATAGAAATAACTTTTTTTAGAAAAGCTCAAATTTTCGCACAGTAACTCCAAATGAAAAATAGTTTGATAGAAGGTAATGGGTTCTATCATTAAATTTATTGATAAATAGGACTCTAATGTCATGATAACAAAAATTAGAATAATTATTTAGACTTTTACTAAATTCTATAAGTCTTGGGTAAATTTTTTGATTATTATTCTTTTATATAAATATATAATTCATAAGTACAACTAAACATCAATGATTAGTAATAATTTTTATCTATTTTGAAAGATAAATGGGTTCTAACTTCTTAAATAATATCTTAACAACATCAATTTGACTTTTTTAATGTTTTATAAGCACAACGTCAACACCAAAAAATATTTTCATAGTTATCTTTACATATAAATTAAATTATATTAATTGAATAATATTTATTTGATATTTTGATCATAACATGATGTATAAGACACTCCAAAATTTTCATAAATATTTATATGATATTTATATAATAATTGTTTCATAAAATATAATGTCCTCATAGAACATTATTTTTTCCCTATCTAAAAACAAACAAATTTCTTTGAAAAATAAGAAATCACCCTAAACTAGTTTTGGGATGATCCTTCAAAAAATGAATTCCTTTTTATATAATTAAATATATAAAATTTATAAACATAACTTTTAAAAAGCATATAGTATGTAAAAAATATTTGGAATAACAATTATTCTTTTCTCAAGTGAAAACCCATATTCTAGTATTATACATTAATAAAACTATCATAACATTAAATATCAATATATATACATAGAATTAAAATAAATATACATTTTTAAAAAATATAAGAATCACATACTTGGTTAAATTTTTCATATTAAGAAATCATATTTTTAACCATTAAATCAAATATAATTTTTGTTATAATATAAACCTAATAATTATAAATATAAAATAAATATCTACATTGTTATATAATAACTTTTTAAACATCATATAAATATGTATACTTGTGTTATTTTAATATATAAATTCATAATCCTGAATATTAATAAAACATAAAATTTATGTATTTCTATAAATACATGGGTTGTCACATTCACCCCCTTAAAGAAAATATATTCAGAAAATATTATATTCTTTTAAACAATTACTACTTCATACTCATTAGAAATATATCTCTTTAAAATTTTAAACATTATTTAGTATATTATTCCAAAATATTGTCTTCTTATAATGAATAATAATATTATATAAATTTGGATCTAATAATGGTTTCAAAATGAAAATATATGTTAACTATTATGGAAAGAATTCAATATTTTAACATAATTTCCTTTTCCATTTTTATGTCGATCCTTGTGAGAAAAGATTTATAAAGTGTGGGAATGCATTAAAACATTTTCAAAATACATTTAAAAGAGAGAAAGAAGACTTCAAGACCCATAATAAAAAATGGACCAATAATGGAACCTTAAAAAGAAATAATGTAATAGAGAAAAAATTGGAATTACAGATAACAAAAATATACCAATGAGGAAATAAATACCTTTATAGATCATTAAGAGGTATTAAGAGAGACCACATCTTTAAGAAAAATATAGAATTTAATTTTTAATAGAGACAATGTGAAATCTGAACGGGTTGAAATAGAATGAATATTTGTCTTCTAAAAAAATATTAAAACATTTTTTCTAAGAAAGAATATAATCATTGAGGAGAAAAGTAGTCAATGAATTGGAGGGGAATAATTGTTAACAGTGTTTTTTAGAAATCCAAAATTCATACAAGAAGAATAACATGAAATGGGAATCTAATTTACCATGAGAAAAAATACCATTTGGGAAAGACAATGGTGGAATATATCAATCTTAGAAGGGTATGTTTAAAGAAGAATGTTTATTACTCAAGAAAAATAGATTGAGTCAATAAATCAACAAAAAATTTGGTAACATGTGAATCAAAATAAAATTATATAGAAATCCATAACATTAATTTTAAATACATTTAACCATATTTACATTATTACAATGTGGATTAGTAAGTATGCAATGTGAAAGTAAATGGGTGCTTAATAACAAACATGACTCAAGGGTTGACAATAATGATTCATAAGACCTAATGAACATCATAATCTATAATGTAAGAATAATTTTAAAAGGAAATTTTGACAAAAATTTACAAAAACATAATAGAAAGAATAAATATTGTGTAATAAAATCATATGATGGAATAAATCAACCATAGAATAACATATTCAATGGAGAGAGTATATGACCCAATTAAACAATATTAAGTTAACAAAAACCCTTTTGAACCATGAGGTCTATAAACTATAAATCCATTATAAAGGAAAATGGACCATAAGAAATGAACCATCGTAGGCCAAACAAACACGTCACTCAATATAGTCCACCAAACTGACTCAAGCATTCATCCTTGAACACCAGAGGTTGTTGACCAATAATAGGGGTATAAAAGGTGTTATATAGAGACTACAACTTGTATTAAGAGTGAAATAAATATGGAAAATAACCAAAATCATACATAGGGATTAACATCACTATATGTATAATAAATAATTGAAATAAAAGCATTCTATAAGAGATGAAATAATATAAATGGCCATAAAGACTTTCAAATATTGAAAATTATAGAATATTTGGTCACTCACTAGGTTGATGACATATAAAAATTTAAAAGGATACTTATTTTAATTACAATGTTATGCCATACCATATGTTTGGTCACCATGATGCTCAAGCTGCACCAACCTAAACCTGATACTCCATATGAGTAGCTTTTCTCAATGAAGAAAAACTTGGCCTTGACCCCATCCCTCATGAAATATGTCCTCCAACCTAAAATAATATATCAAGTCGTCACGCACACTTAGGATATTATACATGGATTAGAAATAAATATCAGTAGGACACCCCAAATTGTTAACCTATAAATAAGTTTTCATATCAAGGTAATTTGCATGTGATATTTCTAACCAAATTGAAAGCTGGAATAAAAAGGAATAAAAGAAACAACTTCATAAAATGGGGAAAAATAATACCAGAAGGTAACCAGCTAGAGGGTAACAATTAGAAACATGTTGAAAATATACCCCTACCCTTGCCCCTTCCAAAGGATTTACAACACATGGATCTCAAAGCCACATAAATATTGGCATGTCATCTGGATCTATGAAGGAGATCCAAAACATCTAAATGAAATAGTAATGAAAACTAGACCTCATTTTTTAACCATAGGCATCTAAAAAAACAATTTGCAACTAACAGGCACTAGGAATCCAATAGAATGATCAATACTACTGATAAGAACATCTATGTAGACATAACTATAGAACATCTTAATCCCAATGGTCATATAGAATGAATTAGGAATTATCCGTGTACCTGAACAAAATCTCCCTTATGTTACATAAACAATTTTTGATTAGGAACAACATCCTTGGGTTTGGGAGAACAACAACATCCATGAAACACAAAAACACACTTTTTTCTTCTGGAACACCTCATGAGCCCAAATCCTCTATATCTTGGGTGTCACAATAATCATGAAGGGGTTTCACTCATACAGATCTTCCATTAACTCTCTAATACCAACTGAAAGTATCTAATAAATGGAGGAGAAAACGAAATTACAACTCCATGACAATTTCCAAACAAATATATCCCAACGTTCACCTCCTCAAACCATTGTACTAATCAAAATTTTTCTCATATGTTATGTCTAATAACCCACTAAAAATGGGATGATCAAGCCTCAAACCCACCATCCCGAAATCTAAGCTATTGCTGTTAATCCATTCTCATACAACAAAATATTTGGCCTCTTACAGAACCATGGATCTCAAAATACAAGAAAAATCTAAATTTTGATATCCATGCCCTACCTCATGGTTAAACAAAATTATAGGATCCCATGATCATAATTCCATAACATAAAGAAAAATCCACCTCATTAGTCAACTAATTCACCCATGTTCTTAGTCCATGCCTATCAAAACAACCTCAGACAACACAAAGGCTCTGGAAAGAGTTGTACACTCTTGGAGGGTTTCCTCTGGCTCACACAAAATTACAAAACATACCTACTGCTAAAATTTTCTTTAATGGATCTCAGCAGCCTCCAACCTATCCTTAATTAATAATGCATAGAATTAGAATCCAAAAATACAGGCCCATCAATAGGGAAATTTCTAATAATCCTCATAACTACCTAAAATTTTGAATACCAACCATATGTGTTCGTAAACCTGAACCAAAACAAAACATTCCATAGGACATTCTAAAAAGAAGAACATGAAACCCATGGATCAGTTGTTATGTAACCTTCCCACTAGGGTATCCTCATGATACACATAGAATCATCTTAGTACTATAATGTAACTTATCCATATCCACCACCAAAAGGCATCAACCCATCCAAAAGGCATCAACGTCTCTGGTCCCCAAACCTAAGAGATAACCATAACATCTCTATCATTAAGAAATTGGTCCCTACATACGGGGAAAACCAAAGATTTCCTCATAGATACTACTTGATCTCACCTACTAGAATCTATCCAAAAAACCTATAATATATTAATATAGAACACTTGATCTAGGATGATCACCTAGATCACAACACTTTTATGGTCCTCACTATTCACAACACAAACCCCTAGGTGGATTTTGAGACAAACAATCAAAGAAAACCTCACACTAAAATATCAAAATCTAAAAGACCATCCTTACGATATCTAAAAAATGAAAGGATATCATCATCATAATCTAAATGGATAAATTCTCAAAATGGAAAACATAGAAGTATAACTCTTACTCTAGTGTGGAAACATCCAAAACAGATCGTGGAAGGAAAATTACTAGGTGTGCACTTGGGTACATCATATGTGACCCAATAGGCCATCCTTTTTCATGTACCTCATGAAAATCAATGTGTATTTTCCCAAATTACACATTGTGTAGAAACTATAAATTATTTTTATCCTAGAATTGGTACCTTCCCGTGTACCTCATCCCCAAATGGCATGTAAACACCTGAGTACACAGTATGTATCACCATTACATGGTGTGAACCCCCTATATGGGGTCTCTATCCATGTAGCTAGAAATATACATATCATGGGTGTGTATTCCTACATAGCATGCACACCACATGGTCACTGGACATGTAGTTCTACATTTCCAAGTATGCTTGCACGGGGTTTTTGGATGAGTTCATGGACACACCCCAGAATCCAACTACATGGAATGTACCCTAGGTACAAGGTGTGTAATCTCTAATAGCACATATTACTTAAATTAGAAGAACGAATTGTGTGTTCTTCAAAATACATGATGTTTATTGGTTTTATCATATGTAATCCCTTCATAATTGCTCGAAACACCTAATTTATTTCCGAAATCCATATATCAGGTCACTTAAGATACCCAAAAACCCTTAAAAGGAATAAAACTTATAAAGACATAAATTGAATGGATTTGATACATAAATAATAATATTTTCCTACCAAAAAAGATTTCTGAAACTTTTTTCTGAATCATGACTCTTAGATATCGTACAATGATCTGGCATGACTCGAGCTCAGTGAAGGTGCCTCTTACTTTTTCTATCACTCCCTTCTTTCACTATTCCAATATATTCCAATTAAATCAATGGGATGGATCAACTTAGGAATAAGTTTAAAGGAAAGGGGAAATGATGATGAATTATACAAATAAAAATAGAAAATCAAAATTAAAAGTGGCCACCAGAAATTCCCTAGATGCTCAAATAGAGGTTATGTGTCACCTCTAAAAACCCCACTTTTAATGATTCAACCATAGAGACAGAATATATATCAAAAACTCTATTTAAAAGATATGATGAAATGATCATGCACAAATAAATTAATATTTAATTAAATAAATATAAAATATTCCTTAGAAATTCAATCTTATTGTATTTCCACTAATCATTATTCATATAAAAAATACCACATTCCATGCCCAATAGAGTTGTCAGAAAATTTATTAGAGATCATCTTAGAGGGGAAATTTTCATTTTTCTCGGAACACACTCAGAAAAAAATATTTCAACTTTCACTGGATTTTCACAACACATGATGGAAATGGTCAACACAGACACCCCACCAGAAATGTTTATTTCCCTTATGAAGCCTTGGTATATAGCCTCCAGCCATGTTCTCACTCTAGGTACTGGAGAAAACATGTTATCCCAACCATCCAAAAACCAGTCTTATAGGATCCAAAACTAACTCCCTATATAGGAAACATTATACTATGACAAATATAATTCTCCCCACCACAAGAGTATGCTTATGATCTCCCCACTGTCCAAAAACCAACCACATGGAGAATACTATGCCCATCTCTAAACGCAATGTATAGACATGGCCAATCTACACACACACAATCACTAGTATGAAAACACAAAACCTCTATTCTCAAAAAACAACTTAAAATAAGTATCATGACCTCCATCAACCCATGGGGAAATCCCCACCACCAGGATTTCATTAAACCGCTCTCAAAAGAGAAACACAAATCTCTATTAGGGAAAAAATTCCTAAAATATCTTGGATAACACAGCTAAAATATCTGACCACCATCCACATTGGCATCAATACAAAGCCACAAGCATCTAACCATGATTCCACTAAGATACCAAATATTAAACTAAAATGATCATGGAAATGGTTCTAAACAGAGTTAACCTCTCAATCTAACCATGATATTTGGAGAACTCATATCACTCCACTTTTAAAACACCATATATCATCATTCCTGACCATATCCTAGTGATATAAAACCATAATGGCCCACCAAGGAAAATAGCCACACCCACCCAATCCACCGAAGATATCATTAATTAGTACACAACCACATGGCGCGATAAAACACACTTGGTAAGAACTACCAACATCAGAGACAATAACCCAAAACATTACACACATTCACAATAATTGCACAGCCTCCATGAAATTCAAAAAAAACCAATACAAACTCCCAAAAACCAGTTCTTCGCGAACAGAAAATCCAAACCGAAGTCTCTCAAACCGGTACAGCCTCCATAGTCATAAAGGATTCCAGAAAACAGAGCGAACCCAAATTCCAGAAACAACCGCAACAACAGAACCACAGCTTCTCCAAATCCAAAACCACAGAACACCCCAAAACCAAATCACGAACCTCCAAATCTATGCGCCTCAAACAGAAATAACCGAAGAAAAAACCCAGAAAATGAGCAGAATCATCCTAAAATCAATAGAAGGAAAACATTTCACATAGAATAATTCTGACCCACGCAGGTCTAGAATAATCCCTTGTTGAAAGGATCAGATATCCACCATTAGAGAACCTATCATGACATGATCCACATGAATTGTCATCAGAATTAAAAATATAGTAAAACACCATAGATAGGAAGATGTGAACTGTATACTACATGCCTAAAATTGAGCATGGACACTAGACTCTATCCCATGGGATAACAACCAAAAACTAGAATAAAATAAAAAATATACAATCTCACATGCATCACGCTTGGTGGAATTAAGAAATCCTAAAAGAAGAATACCAATAAAAAAATCTCATTCTCTATAAACTTGTACTATATATTGGGAATGTTTTTCACAAAACATCAGTACAATATACATCATATGTTCTAAAACATATATATAACACCTATCTACCAAATCCCAAAATCATAAAACCAAAATGATCATACAATATTTAGTATAAAACCTAGTCAGTTAAACATGACATGTCACTCGATATGGCCCACAAAAAGGCCGAAAGTTCCCTCCCCGAATTCCTAAGGCTACAGACCAGCAGTGAGGGTCTAAAATGTGTTGTGGGGAGACTATACCCTCTAGTTAGAGTGTAACAATAGTAGAAAATAACCAAACTCAAACAGAAGGATCAACATCATAGTACACATGATAAATAAAAAATATAAGCATGCTATAATAGATGGAATGCATCATACAGTCACATAAGTCTCTAAAATCATACAAAACATACAATAGTATGTCTTTCACTGGGATGACTGCATATAAAAAATAAACATAATGAAAAAAATATAATTGGATCTACTACCAAAACTGATCGCAACCATATAGCAGGTCACCAGGATGATTGACCAGCACCATCCCTATCCTAAGACTACACACAAGATGCTTTTTTTTGATCAAGAAACATTGGGTCATGGCCCCATACATCATGAAATATGTGACCCAAAATGAATCTGTACATTGGGTTTACAGATACATTGAGGTTCATTTATGTGGGATAAAAATAACTCTCAGTAGACCACCCCCAATTATGACCCTATAAATATTCTGGCACAAAAACTATATGCACATGTTATTTACCCAGCCTATCCAAAAACTAAAAAAAACTGTCATAAAATAAACAATTTCATAAAAAATTGGTTAAATAAACATAATAATGTATCAAACCCATGGGTTCTAGTCTAACACCTATGGTAACTATATCCCTGCTCTGGCACCTATCATCTGATTTACATCACAAGGCTCACCTAGCCAGAAAAAATAGTGTTTCCTCTTGATATACCCAGGAGAATCAAAATGTCTAAATGGAACATGCCCAAATGTTGGAGTCTAGGGTGTAACCATAGTCATCCACATAAACAAAATGAGTCTTCCAATCTGTAAGACTCTTATAACATGATCTAAACTGATTTCATGAATACATAATTCGACAAAACTAGAGAACATATTAGTCCTGAATGTCCTACATATTGAATAGGGAAACAAATATGGACCTGAAAAAATATACCATGGGCTCAAAAAAAACCCTTGCACCATGAATAACATCTATAACCATAGAAGAAAAATGGAATCCATCAAATATTAAAACCCAATCTGTGAGTGCCTCATCACCTCACGAGCCCATGGTCTCTCTATACTGGGTGTCACACTAAACTAAAAGGGGTTTTTATTCATCTAGATTTTCATTTATCTACCTAAACTCGTATAAAAAATCCATCAAAAAAGGAGATAATAAGATCACTACTTAGGGATGAACCTCAAACCAAGATATCCCAAAGGGATCCTCCTCAAACCGCAATCCTGAGAAAAAAATCCCTAAAATTTCATGTCCAACAGCTAGAAAAATGAGGGATGATCCATCCTTGAACCAACTATCCAAAATATAAAACATGTAGTGTAGATCCACTCTTAGTAAAAAATCATGGGGCCTCTAACCACACCCTAGATCTCATCGTCCAAATGAGATAGCCACCACGAGCTCTCCCTGACATGCCTTAGGGTCAAACCAAATTCAGGGCTCCCACAATCCAGAGGGACACAACATAATGTTACTTCCACCATGGGACCCCCAGATACACCCATGATCTTATTACACACCTAGAAAAACATACTCAACAAGCCCAAAGGCCACAGTAAGAGTATAAAACCACATAATGGGTTCATATCGCTAATTCAAGATAACGGGACACTCTTAATGGTGAAACAACCTAAACCGTCCTTAGTGGCCTCCAACTTATCATCATTTAACCACTCACGAAACAAGAATAAAAAATCACATGCCTTTTAACATTCTAATTTAAAATGGTCCTCATGACCACTAAATGATATGTAGACCCACCATTAATTTTCATTAACATAATTCAAAAAAATGGCCTATATGAGAATTCCCAATAACCGAATACCGAAACCACTGATCACTCAATGAGAAACAAGACCTCTAGGGATTGATCAAGAACCCCTCAGACACAAAACATCAACACAATAACACCCATTTGTAACTTCCATCCAAAGGAGTCAACCCACGCCAAAGGCTCTAATAGCTTCGGACTCCAAACACAGGAGTTAAACCTTAACAACTATAACCTTGAGAATCCAATGTTGAAATGCATGGAAAACCCAATAACTCCTCAAATATAATAATTTTTCACACATGTATTAATCCATTAAAATAACCTGAAACATATCTCCATAGAACACTCGATCCAGACCGGTCACCTAGATCACAACCCTCACACAGGCCACACAGATCACAACCCAAACCCCTAGGTGGATTATAAGAGTATAATTCAAGAAAAACCTCCGACGGAACTATCATAGTAAAAAACAACATTCATATGATCTATGAATACTTAAAGTATATCACCATTATGATCTACATGTAAAACTATCAGAATGGACTACTCACATGTCTATTTATAACTCCCAGATGAAAAATTGGAAAAATGGATGAAGGAAAGAAAATTACATGGTGTTCACTTAGGGTACATGGCGTGTAACCCCAAATTCCCTCTCCAGATATATGTGCCTTAGTCCATTGGAATGCACTTTCCTAAATTACATGGTGTGTTGACAATGTACATGGTGTGTACCCTAGCATGCATTACCTTCCTATGTGCCTTATCCTCACTCAATATGTAAATGCCTTAGTATATAGCTTGTATCACCTGTACACTATGTGTTCCCCACAACGGGTCCCAACACATGTACTTCACCATTTATTATACCTAGGAATGTACTCTTACACAGTGTCAACCCCACATGGGCACTAGTTGTGTATTTATATAAGGCCCGGTACCCCCACAGGAGCTGTCTAGACAAGTACTCAGACACACCAAAAAAAAATTTAGTCCCTAAAAAAATAAGATTCCCTAAATAAGAAATAGCACACGACATGGGTAATCTTAACTACAAATTGTGTACATGTATTTTTCTGAATGGAAACACCCCAAAATGAATCAAAATGCATGATTTCCCCACAAAAAAATATAGATCATCTCACAATAGGTCACCATAATTCTATAAAAGGCTTTAAAACGTAAAAATACTTTAACTATATGGTTTTTTTCATAAAAAGTAAAACTTTCCATAATCTAGGAAGAAACTTCCAATTCATCAAATTGATTCATGATCTGTAGCTTCTTCCTGATGATCTGGTGTGACCTGAGATCCACAAAGGTACCTTCTACTTTCCGTCTCCCAATATTATCCCCCTATACCTCTCTCATCCAAAGACCCCAAGATGTGGGTGTCCCCTTGGGTGTATGTGGAGATATAAAGGAAAATAAAGAAGAAATAAAAAAGAAAAAAAGAAAAAATAATAAAAGGGGAATCTGCCCAGCTGTTTAACACAAGGTTATGCCCCACCTTGGAAAAATCCCATTTCAAACTCAACCATGATGATGAAGTCCCAATATGACGATACATATAAAATATACAACAGAATGAAAAAGAATGAATAAATTAATATTTAAATAAGTAAATATTAAATATTCCACTAAAATTTGAACTAATGGATGTCCACCACAATCATATCCTATGGTAACCATCCTATTCTAAGAAAAACAATGTGATCATAAAAATCATCATATTTAATATTACATGATAAATTACAATTTTTTTCTTGAAAGAACCAAGGAATAAAAATGAACTAATTTTATAGTGTGGGTCAGCAGACCATAAATTTTTTAAAAATGAATATAAAAGATTACATTGTTGTTTTCTAGATATTTTATTTGAGACATAGAGTAAATAATAAAAAACAATAATTACAAATATTGTATACATATAAAAGAAATATTAAAGGGTATGAAAACCATAATAACATGTTCTCCTAAAGAAAATTAAATATTATCCAATCATTAAACCTAAATAATCATCAAAATATTTTTTATTGAATTTCTAAAACTAAGATTCATGATCAAATAGATGACATGTACTCCCAAACACTAACTCATTATTTTATCCCATAAATAATATTAACCACTTTGACACAAAATCACACCCTATAGAATTTATACCATAATCCTAGAAATACAAAAACTTATTCTAAAACAACATTAATAATCATATCATTAAATTGCCTTTTTGTCCCAATATTATCTATATTGCTAATCATAATTTCCCAAATTCAAGTAACCCTTTATCCATTTAACATTAATTACCTCAATATGAATTATATACAAACCTTAGTTATTATCCATACCTTTTATCATATATCAGAAAAATAGAATAAAATTCCCCTCAATGAACCTTCACATTAAACCACATATTAATCTTATGGGGTATATATACCTAAATAATATATTCTTCCTAAAACCCAAAAAAAATTCCCACAAAATATCATAACCACATTAAAATTAAATCGCATAAGACCTAAAGATGGGATTAATTCCTTAGAATTTATTTCCACTCTAAAAATTGATATCCCATGTTGGTAACTAAAATTAAAAAATTATCCTCAACTAGTAACATCCTAACTTATAAATATATCAAATCCCGACATTGATACAAATAGTAATGAACTAGACATTACTATATAATAATGACATTATTTATTGAAAATTAGGAAATAAAATAATTTCAATGACATTTTTATGTATAGATTTTTAGATAATTAAGAAAAACCGATACATTGAAAACCCTATACTTATTCAACCCAATGGAATGTTTTTTGAGTAAATCAAACTCTTAAAATGTCACAGCTACTTCATTTAAATATAATACCTTATAACTAAAACATTTACTTCATAATGATTATTTATCATCCTTATGTCCACTAAAAATCAATTGCAAAAATAAATGATCATATTAATCTCAGCAAATGAAAAATATAAATTCTTCTAGAATATTCGAAAACCTAAAAAACTAAGAAAGGCAATCAGTTTTTAATAATGAATTGTGGACTTGTAAAAACCCATAATAACTCATCAAAAAACCTTTTCCCAAATAAATCTATTAAAAATCATGAAAACCATTATAAAATATAAATATATCATTGAATATTATACTAATTAACGTGTTATGTAACTCTTTCCTTAGAATGATTAAAATATGTTATTTCTATTCATTCATTTTGGAATAACATATATTTAGTTAATTCTAACATCAACTACATAAATAATAAATCATTACCTAATACATTGGAGATCTATATCCCATCCTCCTCCACTATCATCTATATTATTCAAGTAAATAATATTGAAAAAAATTAAGTTAAATATTTTTTCATCATAAAAATCATTAAAAATTTCTATGTGAAACCATTAGCATATGATTGTTTCATTTAAACCATAAAAATAACATGAAAAAAACATTATGGGTTTAACTAATTTCATTTTGAATGAAAATTTTTTATAAATAAATTATAATAAAATTTTATTTAGAAAACTCAGAAAACATTTAATATCAATCATTTTGTAGAAAATAAAAGTTAACAGTTGGAAAATGAAATCTTGTGGAAAATGTTAAAAAATATTGAATTCAAAATTTCAAAAAGTAAGTCAATGTAAATATAAAATGACCATAAAAATCATAGATGTATAGGGAATATGGATATAAAACAAGAAGAAAATTGGTGGGTTTTTAGAGGGAAACAATGTATAGTCTCCCTAAATATTAAATTATATATCTAAAATATTTATTCCAATTGATATTTAATGATAAATCCTTTCAAATATTATACCTTATAAAGTAAGAATATTTTAAGGAAAAGATTATATGAATGAAACATAAAACCAAATGAAACATTTGGGAAAAAAATAAAAAAATCGATGGTATACTGTATATAATCTTAGAATAAAATAATAATAAATAAATGATATAATTTAATTAAAGGATATTAAGTTAAAAATCCCCTTACATCAACCACCAACTAACCTCGTACATCGTCTAACATACTAAATAATAAAATCAAGTTATTTATTAGATTGAATAAGTGTGTTTTTCATGTTAATATCCTTATTATTATTTATATTGTATCATTTATTATCATGTTTCATGCATGTTCTAGATTGGTATTGTTTACATTGGTAGTTTTGATGTCATTCAATACATAATATCTAAAAATATTATTGTATATTTTTAATGGTAAAGGGTATTTATCCAATGATTCAGTATTATCTATATGTTTCAAGTTATTATATTTATATCAATCTAGAATCAAGGAAATTTAATAGGTTATTAAATAGTTATCATTATGAGAATATTCATCGATAAGCCAATTTTGTACGGTTTAAAATGACTATGATTATTTCCTTTTAATTTCATTGTTAAAAAAGATACTATACCATTACAGAATCATTTTCATTGAATTACTTGAGTCTTAATTTTTTTTATTCAATTATAATATCAATTTTGAAAAATATTCGTGAAATATGTATGTTTATGAAAAAAACATTGTTTAGTTAGGTAGTATAAAACTGCCATGGTATGTTTTGTTTTTCTAAACATTTAAAATAATTAAATATTAGAATAAATTTTGGTTTTATAAAAACATAATATTTTAATTACAATATTATTTTAGGTTTACTTTTAAATCACACATATGATATTGAAATGTGTAAGAGGGGAATTTAAACAAAAAAGGCATTATTTTAGAAAAATCTTTTTTGGACATAGTAACACCTTATAAAAAAGAGATTAGTTATGGATAATGGGTTATATCAAACAATATATGGTTAAAAATAATTCTAATATAATGATTACATTTTGAATAATTGAATTTTGACTTTTCATACCTTCAGAAAGTTCTAGGTAAGAATTTTGATAATTAAATTAATATATAATTCTAAAATTATTGTAGTTGGGGTTTGACTTAATGGTAAGCACCCTGTAATCCTACATAAAAAATTTGTGTTCAAAACCCATTGGGCACATGGTACTGTAGAATACTGTAAGAATGGAGTCACTATAGCAATGGTGGGGCACTATAGTAGTTGCAGGTCACTATTATGGTGGTAGGGTATTAGTGCAGCAACGGATATTGGGCAGTACTATAGCAAGTGGAGTACTGTAGCCGTACTATTCATAGAATGGGCCATGGGCCAAATATTTGGGCCTACAGGCCATGTAATGTGATAATTTCCACTGGGCTTTCGGACTATGTAATGGATCTCCCTCTACCCAGTTAAAATAGGCCTTTAATTTTCTTTAAATAATAAATGAGGCTTCATCCCCAACCTTTCAAAATATATATATATAATTCTGAAATTATTAAATATACATCAACATAATTAATTAATCATCATTTTTATATCTTATATCCATGAAAATACATATCAATCCAAATATACTTCTTTAATGAAATAAATATGTCCATTCTTTTTTTGTATAATCATTGAATCTACACCAAAAAATGTTTTCATATTTTTCATGACCCGCCAATTAATTTATATTAATAAAATTATATTTATTTGATTTTTTGAGTATGACATTATGTTAGATATATTTCATAAATTTCATAAATCTTTATATAATATTTATATCGTAATAATGTTAAAAAAATATATGGTATCCATAAAAACTATACTTTAAACTATTCACAAAAAAATTAAATTACTTTAAAAATACATAAAAAGTCCCACTAAGTTATTTTTAACATGTTGACACAAAAAATACATTTCATTTTATCATTTTAATTTTTAAAAAATTAGTAATTTTACTATTTAATAAAATGAAATGGTATATATGAAAACAACTTATTTAAAATAAAAAAACAATTCTTTTGTCAAAGGAAAAGTGTATTCATGTTTCATACCTTGATAAAATTTTCATTATATTAAATATAAATATAAAAATTTAAATATAAATAAATTTCCATTTTATAATATATCTAAAAATTATATAATTTTTTAAATAGATCATAAGAATACCCATTTTAAGAATATATATTTAGCCTTTAAAGGACACCCATCTTCAATAATAATGTAAACATAGTAATTTGAAATGTATAATGAGTATCTAATTCATTATGTAATATATTTTTATCAACAATATAAACATATATACTTATTTGAAATAATTATATAAATTAATAATGATCAATATTAATCAACTATAAAAGTTGTGCGTTAATAAAAATACTATATTTAAAACATTTTTTTATGACTACAGCTATTGTGAGAAACAGAAAACCTATCATAAATTATTTAAAGATAAGGATAAAAAATACTCCCTCTAGTCACTCAGTAATAAAGAGATAAGAATTGAATCCCTTAATGGGATCAATGGTGAATTATGTAAGTCTCTAGGTTCTTCTAGAACTCAAAGTACTAAGAATGTTTCTTGGATATTCATAAGTCACATGTGAATTCCACTAGAATTATCCTTGTTGGATTCTCTATCGAAAAAATCATATAAAAAGAGTTACATCATAATTGATCAAATATAATTCTCTGTGTTTTAATTATTACTTATAAGTAATTATAAATCAAATGTTTAATATAAATCATAATAATTTCCATGGTTTTGTTAATCATGTTCATTAGGATTTATTTAATGAATTATATGAAAAACTAAAATCAGGATCCTACCAAATACATCTGCTACACCCTGTAACCTTCAAGTGGTATCAAATACATCAAATTTTAATTTACAATTATTAATAATATTATTGATAAAATACTATGTTTATTTTCTAGTTTTTCATCTCCTAAACATTTTTTTAGTCCAATAATTGCGTTAATACATTCATATGAGTTCATGTGTCCACGAACGGGCCAAGAACATGTGAATAGAGTTAGATGATCCCATCTAGAGGTTCCAAGGTTTCTGAATGGATTAAATAGATGAAAATGATGAAAATGTAATTGGATATCATATATACATTTTTAACCAAATAGGGAACAAGTGGAAATCTAGGCACACCATTTAGATTGATTTTGGGCATCATTGCATTCTATATATCAATTATCAATATGGAACATGGTTTTATAAGTATTTTAGGATGTGTATATAGTGTACAGTCAATGAAAACACACATGGTATTGAATCTTATTAAATCATATAAAATCATCTAGTCAACTATATAGAGTCCTTATATATTGTTTATTGATTATCAGCTGAGAAACTTGGCCAAACATGATTTAACCAACTTGTAGTTGGTTTTACATGTCATGTAACACAAGAAAACTCATGAAGGATACATGTTTAAACTGGTATTTCATGTGTGTAAACACATGGATAATTAAATCAATACATTAACTACATTGAGTGTAACTATAAGTACACACAATGTGATTGGTTTTATTTGGCACTAAGTTCATTTCGAGTAATTTTTTTCATCTCGTGTTGATATAAATGCTAAAAAATTATTATTCATATAAAATTTATAACTACATGATGTGTAAGGGGTTTAATACAAGACCTTTAAATGAAAATATTAAACACTATATAAAATATGTTGTTTTAAAAATCGAACTACATGTTGTGTATATTATGACATGTTCTGTAGGAATACATTCCATATAAATACACAATATATGACAGGATCCATACATATCAGGAGGCACATTACATGTTGAGTGACTGTAAATGACATGTAATTATTAGATTCCATAACTGAATTTTATCTTATATATAACATAAATGTTGTACAAGTTCCATTATACACATTGTGTACATATTAAATTACTTTAATCAATTTAATCAGACACAAAATGTTACACACAAATGGGCCTAATCACTATACATAAAGTACTTAATTATTTTAAATTTAAATAAAATTTTATTTAATATAATATAGAAATTGTGTATTATTATATCATAATGAATGTTTGGAAAAAATATTAAGATAAAGAATTAAATAGTAGAACGATTCTTTAATTATAGAAAGTATATCTTCATTAGAATGAATTTAAATAAATTGTATCTTGTATAAAGGAATAGACATTTCAAGTTGTTATTAATCATTATCTAGATCACACTATGTATGTGTCAATTTTATCGAATATAGTTATTATTTTATGTTTTGATAAGATATTTTATCATTAAATTAAATATGTTGATATGTATATAATCCCTCCCAAAGGTATTATATATGGGCCTTCAACTCTATGTTTATTTTATGTAACCCTAAAGACCTTGTAACACGGATTTTTTAGTGAGTAAACATTTGAAAATAATGCAACTCCAGTGAAAGGAGACTATTAATATATCTGAATAATGAGAGACTAAAGAGGATATATAAATGTTAATAATTTAACACATCAACTCAATAAAGGCATGGGATCAAGGTGTAATTTCCCCTTAGGAAAAGATTGGTTTATCTCTACTCTCTAAATAAGTAGTTAATATGAAATGATCCTAAAACATATTTATTATATTTTGCTAGTGAATATTTATATTTTTTATGTGATTCGTGGTTTATTTGGATAATTATACACGATGAGATAAAATAAATAAAGTAACAAACATGGTAATATAAAATAAAAATTAATTAATATGCATAAATTATTTTATCATAAATTTTTTATTGATTATGTAAATTATATAAAATATAAACAAGAATTTGATGAAGAAAGTAAAGAATAATTTTTCATATGTTCAATGAAATCATCCAATTAAAATATTTTGGTAGTAAAATATCTTCGATTAGTTGAGATAGAATGAAACCAAAGATCAAATAATTATCATGTCTCTTATGGATATACTTTAATTTATTTGAGATCTCTAATGAATGTTTTTGGATTTAAAAATCCAAGTTAACATCATGAATAGTTCAACCATAATACTTGGTGAAACTTGGAGGTAATCGTTGAGGAAATTGTACTATAAGATTTCACAATTGGATTTCACATTCAATAGATTAATTCGTCATCATTATAAAATCTAATCATTATATCAATATGGATTTTTAATTTTTTTACCAAGTCCAAATTCCTAATAATGTGTGATAAGAATCTAATAACAAGATACTATGTTATATTTTTTGAGTGTTTTTAATATAACTTTTATAAAATTGTCTTTCTCATTTTTTATTTATAGGAAATATATTATGGTTTTAAATTTTTTTCACTTATTTTCCCTTCACATAATAACAAGTATTTGCATCATATTTCTCTATAATAGACTAATTTTTATTCAATATTATTATCTCCATTGGATCTATTTTAACTATTCTTAGAGTATATCTTAAATCAGTTATATCTATTCTCATCCTATAGTTTTTTTAATTTTATCCTTAATTAGAACAATGAGTGTAGTGTCTATTAAAATTATATTAATTTATATAAATAAGATATATATTTCTTCTTGTTTTATTTCATTTGAAAATATCACCTCTCATATCTCTTAAATTCATTAAAATATTTTATTATGTGACATAAGTATCAAAAATAATAACATTTCTTAAGTGGATACACTTTTTTCCCTTCACCTAAATAACATCAAAATAGCCTCTTAATTTTTAGTTACACTAAAAAAACATTTTATGAGTTTTATTAAATATATTTCTTACTTTTATACATTAATAAAGTTATATTGATCTTAATAATATGTTTTTATAACTCTAATGTGAATCCAATTTCATTTTTACCCATATATAAGGTTCCTTTCATGTTTAAATATTCTTCTAACTATTCAGATTAATTTTATGTTTTTTATAAATTCCATTATTATATGAACAAAACATTTGATTTATTTTAGAATTTATATATTTTAAATATAAATATTGTTAATTTTTCATAGAAACCACTTATCTAAAAATTAATTCAATTTAGATGTAATTATTTTAAATAAAAACATTAGTATAATTAATATTCATATCGTGTTCTTTAATCTTTTTTAAAAAATGAGGAAAAAAATTGGAACTGAGTTCAAGTAGTCGAAAACTCCTCATCACTTATTCATTTAATTTTATTGTAGATAAAATTTTATAAATATATTTATAGAAATATATCAATATAACTACTACATTTTTTTATATAAAGGCATATAATAAAACCTTTGAGTTAATAATTAAAGTCTATATTACCCACTTGATTATATTTTTTATCATCAATTTGATAAATTATAAATTGTTTAGTATCAGATAAGATATAAGTTTCATATTTTTCATAGGATGACTCAATATAATAACCCAATTTTTTAATTTTTCTCTTTAATTGTGAATTTTCCTCGCCTATTTTTAAGAATATATTTTTTATTATTGTTAGGGTAAAATTTTTCTTAACTTATTTTTCAACAATCTGTCATCATTTTTTCTGCTTCTTATACCATTATAAATATAGTTGTAATGTGAATAACCTTCCAAAACATGAATCATTCTGGTGTTAGATTACAATGAAATCAATCATTAACTATTTTCAATTTGTTTGAGATAAGTAATATGAAATTATTATATGAATCTTTTTCTTCTTTTTCTTTGTATAGTTTCAATTTTTCTGAATCTTAATAATCTATATCATTTTGAGGAGGGAGTGGAATATTCTTATATATTTTCCCTTTTCATAGTATTTAAAAAAATTATTTATAAATCATCAAGAGAGCCATGAATCAGGTCTCTTTATCATTTAAATTAAATCATCTTATTCAGAAAAACAATAAAAATTATTATTATATTATTCTTGAATTTAAAATCCAAAATTTATTGTACAAGTAATCTAATTTAAGGAATATCAACAATAATACTGCTAAATAATCTAACAACACTTTAAATGGGATACATTCTGACCTTATTAAAATTATTACATGAGACTTAAATATTTGTTTGTTTTACATTCCTATATCATTAATATGTATTAAAAACACTTTCGTAATTTTAGAGAAATTAAAACTTATAACCATTATATATATTATGGTAGAGGTCTCTAGATAAAACTTTTTAATTATTTTCATCTTCATTAAATAATTTCTTATTTGGTTTAGTGAAATTAAACAATAGTATGACACAAATTCATAGTTCATAAATAGAATAGAAACTAATATATGAGACAACTTATATAATATTTAATATCATTAAATTATTCTATATAAGTTAATTCATTATAATTTAAATTAAATAAATTATCAACTACCCTTGACTTTTTAAAATGGTTTTAGAAATGAAAATTTAAAATTTTTTTCATTTGGTTCACTTTAAACTCTTTTCATCAAAGTGAAAAAGAATATAATTTTAAAATTTATTGCATGAATTCGTTTTCTGTCCCTCAATTTTGTTATTATTATCAATATTTCAATGAAATTATCCATGTATTTACAAATAATACATTATTCTCATTGTTTTGTGAATTTTAAAATTTTAATTTTTTTAAAAGAATAGGATATTTCTTCTCATTTTAATGAGATAACTAAACGTGGATTTTATTTTTGGATCAAAGGGATAATTTAAATGTATGTAAGATGAAAAAAAAC
Organism: Viscum album; assembly: GCA_963277665.1. NCBI lineage: Eukaryota > Viridiplantae > Streptophyta > Magnoliopsida > Santalales > Viscaceae > Viscum > Viscum album. The sequence continues at coordinate 2,051,985,861 of OY728150.1, read as the reverse complement.
TTTTATTTTTTTAATCAGGATATGTTTCTGGTAAATTTTATAACATAATGGATTATCCAAATATCTTTCTCATAATGGGTGATAAAAAAATATCTCTCCAATCCCTTGGTTAATTATAACAGAGTTAACTCTATATAAGTTACTCCTAAGAAATATGATGGAATTAATAGTGAATGTTATTCAATTATAAGGGTTCTTATATGTTTTATTGAAAGGATCATGACTAAATATTATTATATGTTATTTCAATATTTACTATACGTTATAAAGGAAATATTTTTATTTCATAAGATAATATAATGAATTCAAGATTAATTAAAAATTTATCACCTTATAACGGTGGGTAGTATGTTTTTATGAGATCCCATATTTTCTGAAGAAACATTCATGCTTGTGATTTTTATTTATAAATTCTTTCAAAATATTTTATGGATTATTTGGAATTTGAAGTTGATTTCGTGATAATTTAATTATTATTTGGGATCTCCATGTTTATTTTTTAAAACGATAATTTATGTAAGGGCCATCATGAATTTTAAAAAAGGACTATTGAGTTTTGTTTATATTTGTATCCCATAATGATCAATTTTTCCTATCCCAAATATTAAAATATTTTTACAGGGTATAAGGATGCATGATAATTATATGGAGTTTAATGTTGACACATCATGAAAAAGAAAAAGTTCATGGAATAAAACTTGATTATTAACATAAGAACCTATTTTTTTGAATGATTTTACCCTGTGTAGATATTGACACTATTTTTTCTAATGGTTTTACAAATTCTTTAAACACTAAACATTGAAAATCCGAGAAATGTAAGAAACTGAAACCCTTATTATAAAACATGTAATTCTTTGGCCACAATGTTATTGGTTTTTATAGTTGATATTAAACAAAATTTTTATATAAATTTAAAATTTGGGATTTTGTTAAAAGAAAAATTAATGATATTATAATCTATTTTTATGTTGTCATGTGATTGATTTTGAGGATTACCATATAGACTCAACTAATCCATTTCTATTCATAATGGTTTTATGTAGAGGAAATAGGATGAATAAAGTATAAAGGAAACAATATATTGTTATCCTTTTGAATTAGTAACCTGGATGGGTTGGAGTTGTACTAACCAGTTTTTGGTGGTGCCAACTCAATTAACATATTATATAAGTGGTGGATCCCAAGAAACTGAGTTATTTTATACTATATAAGGGAACAATTTTATAGTATAACATTTCATGGATCAGAAACCCCATATTTTGATATATATTTATACCTAGTGGTTTATGAAGGATGGATAAATTATTTAGAAATGATATTTAAACTTTTTGAATGTTTATGGAATCATAAGGTAACTCTCACAATTTTTTATTTTTATTGTGAAATCTTCTAGTGGTGGTCTCTTATTAAGAATACTAAGGAGATATATGAGATTTATTCAATAGGGTGGAAAATATTTAATTATATATTCCATAATAAATATTTTTATAATGTTATTTTACTTAGAATATAATGTAAATTCTAGGAATTAAATAAAAATTAGGATCACTCAGTTACTTCCGATAAAGAAAATTTTACCAAATTGGTCAGGTATGTATGAAATTTTATTCTACAACATGAATAAAAAATTTTTAGCTTTTAGTAAGGATTAAAACCATATTTTTTAAGGGATTTTATTATTCATGATTTTTAAATTTATTAGGAAATTTTGTTATGTATTAATAAGTTTTAGATTGAGTTTGTTTAATTCTATATCAATAAGGACAAAATGGGGTCCATGTGTCAATTATATGTAAAAAAAATATGAGGGATGGATATTATCAAGATAATTATTAAAAGGGTTTGGAAATATTATTTTATAATTCCTTGATATTATATTTACCATTAAATGATGCATTATAAGTGTTTCGGTGCGGATGTGCGTCGGGTTTCCGTTCCAATGCTGTTCTGCCAGGACACGTTCGCGCGTGCGCCCGTCGACCCGAGGGGATGGGCGCGCGGCTTGTGGCCCCGCAGTCCCGCTTTCCAAAGGCGGGCGGCATCCGTCCCTTATTCAAGGGCGTCTGCTCCTTGATCGAAACTGGGATGATGGGATGTCGGCTCCTCCTTCCGTGGACGTCTCCTTGGAACTCGTTGCCTAATCCGGGTCTCCCTCGTAGATTTAAGACGTGCTCGTGAATCTCGTTCCCGGCGCCATGTCTCCATGGACACTGGTTAATTACGCTGCTTCCGCCCGGATGCTCCAAGGAGTCTGGTCGGGGTAGCAACCTGCGGTGAGGAGACCAGGTAGCTCTGGGTGCTGGGGGCGTGTCTTAACACTGCGGCCCTGCATGTCTACCTTCCGTCCCTAATAGGGCTTCTCGAAGGCGTGATGGCCTGAGGCATCCCGCGCTGGGTTCGGGGAACTGTGTTACCTGAGGTTTTCCTTAGCTTCCCATGTCTAACACGGGGTATGCCGCGAGTTTAACGTCTAGAGGGGACGGCATCGGACTGATCAACACGAGGAGTGGATCAGATGACAGAAACCCTTGCGGGGAACCTCCGACGCTGGGGCCAGCACATGGGCGGCTTCCCGAGTGAAGTGGAGTGGAATGAAGTGGCATGACCCCACCGGGATGTGGCGGCCCGGGTAAGGATCAGGATGGATGATGGAGTGGAGAGCTTGGACCCCGTAGGGGATTCCTACGTACCACGCGTTAGCGCGGATCAAAGTCAGCGTAGTTCGGATATACAGTTTAACGTCATGCTGGACGTCGGCAAGCCGACTCACGAAGAGGTCGAGGGTGCTGGGCGGAGGATTGAACCGAACCACCTCGCACAGAGGGGGATGGAACGGCCGGGTGGATCACAGTTTCACGTCATGGTGGACGCTAAAATGAGAAAAAGGCAGTGGGGAAGCACAATGGAGATACACATGTGCAGTCTCCCACAAGGGCGGATTCATAGGTGAATCGACGCAAGTGTGAACCCGGGAGGGGTCCACTGATGGACGAACTGACGTGAATACAACCGGGATGACCAGGTGGTGGGATTGAACCTCGGAGAGGCTTCCTACGTACCCTGTTTAGGAGACAGGGATCAAAGTCCACGTAGTTCGTTCTGTCAGGACTTACGCACTGAGGCGGCCCGGATGCGGCAAAACTCAGTTGGAGAGGGACTTGGGCCGAAGGTAAGATACCTCGATCCCTGTCACGCCCTCCACTGGTTTCGGCAGTGGGGAAGCACAATGGAGATACACACGTGCAGTCTCCCACAAGGGAGGATTCATAGGTGAATCGACGCAAGTGTGAACCCGGGAGGGGTCCACTGATGGACGAACCGACGTGAATACGACCGGGACGACCAGGTGGTGGGCTTGAACCTCGGAGAGGCTTCCTATGTACCCTGTTTAGGAGACAGGGATCAAAGTCCACGTAGTTCGTTCCGTCTATAATACTCTACTCCCGTGGGTGAAGGCCACTCCAATCCCGACATCCCTGCAGAGACGAGCGGGTGGGGGCCACATCCAAACCGGGAGGGGGACCCTGCGTACGAGGCACGGGATCAGGCGACACGGACGGTTTAACGTCTTGCCGGACGAAGTACAGTTTAACGTCGTGTGTCGAGGACGAAGGTGCTTGGCAGTTTAACGTCTTGCAGCGCGGATGTGGTGCAGTTTAGCGTCCTGCAAGACGAATACTGAACAGTTTAACGTCTTGTAGCTCGGACGATATGCTAGGCAGTTTAACGTCGTGCAGCTTGGACGTGGTACAGTTTAACGTCATGTTGGATGAAACACTTGGCAGTTTAACATCTTGCAGCGCGGACGAGTTACAGTTTAACGTCATGTTGGACGAAACACTTGGCAGTTTAACGTCTTGCAGCGCGGACGAGTGTGATGCCGCCGATGGGTTCGTGTCACTTCGCGCGAGCCTGGAGGGCCGCACGGGAAGACAACGCACGGTGCGAGCACCCGGGATGAAGATTATCGGGCGCCACGCATGCGGGTACCCTCAGGGGGTGAAAGGGGGCGACCCCGGCGGATTGCGCGCAAAAGAGAAGCTTGGCGCGCAATACCGCGGGTCGGCGCGCAAATGGGCAGGCTGGCGTGCAATTGGGCCAGCGCTTTGCGCGCAGATGATTGAGATTGCGCACACCGGACTTCGGATAGCGCGCGGGGGCAACGGCTCATTCATTAACGAATGGCCTCTTAGTATGGGGGGGTGCGCGCAATCGGGCTAGATTGCGCGCACCCGGGGGCAATTGCCCGCAAGAGGCTTCTGTTGCGCGCTAAGGCCTTTGGGTGAAGAGTTGTTTCAAAGTAAAGGAGCCAAAGGGATTGCGCGCGAAGGCGAACCCCAAGGCTTTATTGCGCGAAAGAAAGGAGGTTACCTGAAGATCGGCATTGCGCGCGGAGGGGGTTGGATTGCGCGAACGAGCGACATTTCGAATTCCGGCCACCTTCAAAATGTCGGGGGTCGCCTTATATTTATAGGCAACCCCGGGCACGGAATCCGGTTCGCGGGCGCGGAATTTCCTTCGCGGGCGCGGAATTGGGCCCGGCGCGCAAGGGAGTCGCGCGGGCCACGGGCGCGCAAAATTGTGCGCCAGCGCAGCGCATTGCGCGCATCCCGGGAGGTTTGCGCTCGGCACTACAACTTTGCGCGCGGGTCTCCAAAATTCCGTGCAAGGCCTCCGGGCCCTCCGAAACGTGCTTCTGACTCCAAATATGACCTATCTTTCCGCATCCGGAGCTTCGTTTGGGAACAAAGGACTTTTCCGGCGTCTACAAAAGCCCCCCCTCGGAATTTGATCGGCGAGAGGTCGCAACGATCGGGTTCCGAGGGAGACGCCGAAATGCCGAAGTCCTGGGCGGCGCGGGACTTTTGGCTTAACATGCTCAACCACAATTCATTGTCTTGCGGGAGCGTTAAACAAGCTTCAGGCATCCGTAATTGGGCCTGGATTTCTAAAGAAAAGAGGGAGATCATTCCTCTGAAAGGAGACCTCAGACCTAATCAATGTATCATCCCCCCAACTTGTTCCGACACATGAGCGGGACAACGCTAGGGGCGTTAAGATTTTATCCGAACATAGGGAAATGAGAAAGGGTGAATCGCATGTCCCGAATTCAGAAATCCACGACGGTCGGCCTTCCAGGAAATGCCCATGACGGCAATCGGAGAATGGATCAATCGACCATACTACTGCAATAGACGGACCGAAGGTCATATTTGCAGGAGGCGGATCACATGTCATCATCAATGCCGCTTTGGGGGTTCCTTCAGACACAAGGGTGGAAATCCAGATCAACAGGGAATGCGAAGCATGGGGCGAAGTGACTATTTGTTCGGACAGAATCTAACGCTCTCAAAATTGCGCCACCGTGGGGAAAGCGTATTAGGCGGATGCACTAATCTGGCCGTGAATCACCCCAATTCTCAGACAGAACCTCTTTGACGAGGAAACTGTCACTTCCCATCATTGCAATTGGGCATCCCGAGCTGGATCGGGGAGAATTTCACAACTGCACCACTCTACCAGAAGCCAGGCCAGACGGTCGGCGACGAGGAGGGGCGGGACTTAGCGATCCCTGAGGCTGGACCCGAGTCGAGATGCCCGGGCATTCATACGTACTCCATCAGGCTGGAGATCAAGCCACACGTAGTTCTGAGAGTGCAGTTTTAACGTCATGCGAGACGTAGAACCCCGTTTGGGGAGATCATAGTTTAAGGTCTTAGAGCTCGGACCATAAGAACCTCAAAGCACGCCACATCGTGGTCCTATCCCCTGGATATGCAAAGATGCACTGAGGGATAGTGTCAAGGGTGTCGAGGTTTCGCCTGGCCAGAATGGGAGGTGGAAAATGTAATGTGAATCATGCGGCCATTCACTCAAGGACTGGGGGCACCGGTGTAACAATATGGGAGTACTGCCGACCGTGGCGGAAAAGCAGCATCAATATCGCACTGACCGTTGATGGAATGAGGCAGAAAACGAGCATCAACCACTCAAGCGCAGGATTCATATCGATTTGCTACCCGAGACCCTTGGGGGCACCAGCCCGAGTCGGTGGGAGAGCACTGAGGCATTGTGTCCAGACCGCTCATGGGGGCTCCACCCAGGGCGTAGGCGATGGGTCCGAATGAAAGGGAGCACGAAGCCTGAAAAGTGGAAGGAACCTGACCAAGCTGAACCTGACCCTCCTGGCAATAAACCAGAGTACTCTTGACACAGATGGACCACTGCAGGGGGTCGAGGGACACACCTTGAGGGTGACCCGAAGGCGGCGGATTCCCCATAGAAGGGGGAATCTCTAAGAGGTGGGGGGCTGGACCCGAAGTTTCAAACATCCAGGCGTTCCTACGTATCCCATAAGGATGGGAATCAAGCCACACGTAGTTCTGGAAGCGCGGCGCAACACAATCGGGCACCAGCGCGGGGAAGGGTGCGGGTCTGACCCTCGCACACAGAAGAAGCGGTATTTGATATTTCTTGTTTGTCCTTAAAGGTGGATGGTTTTTCTTTGTGCAGTGACATGCCTGTGATTAAGAAATCCCTGGTGTCGCCACAATAATCAAGCCATGAAAGGCATTGATGAATGGCATGGTTATTAACCAGCGCCCAACGTGAGTGTCCTCCGAGGAGAACATCACGATGCAGTGCCGTTTCTCGTCGGGCGGCCAAGACGATCATAGTTTACGGTCGTGTGGTAGGACCAGACAACACAGTTTAAGGTCGTGTGGTTCGGACCATGGAGGAATCCGCTTATTGCGATATGGCGGACCCAGTGGAGGTGGGAGCATACCCAGCCCTGCGGTCACGCACGATTCCAGGAGAAGGATCCTGGGATAGGGGCATGCGTATGTCCATCACCCGAGGGGCAGAGATGATAGCCTCCAGCTATACTGGGCCTGGAACGCGATTGTTCGGGCGACTCCTTCCTCCTTATGGGGACGAGGGACTAGCTACACATGGCCCTTAGGGAGGACATCAGCATATATCCTTGGTGCTCAGATCGTGGGAGCCTCGAAAGACACCATTACCCTGGTTGGCCTGCCTTACGTGTAAAGGTGTACTGAAGGTCAGTATGAAGAGAGTGTCGAGATTCCACTACAACGCAAAAAGGCGGAGTGTGATGAGGACTGCGCAACCAATGTTCAGAGCCTGAAAGAGCCGACATGGCGATCAAGGATGTCGCTGACCATATTCGCAACACAACATCCGATCGCGTCAGCCTAGGACGGGGCAAGCAAACGAGCATCAACCGCTCAAGCGCAGGATTCATATCGATTTTCGGCCCAGGACCCGCCGGTAAATCGACCCGGAGCGGTAGGAGAGCACTGAGGCATCGTACCCAAACCGCTAACGAGGATCCCTTTGAGTGAAGGCTCGAACAAGAGGAAGCGCGAGGCCCGACAAGCAACACAGGACTTGTCGGGATTGAATCCGACACCACGGGTCATAGACCTGAGTACCCAAAACATGTTAACAGATCACAGGAAAGGGTCGGAGGACTCACCCTGAGAGCAACCAAAAGACGGCAGATCCCCGTGATCAACCAAGAGACGGGGTTGGACCTGAAACACAAGCGTCCAGGCGGTCCTACGTATCCCATAAGGATGGGAATCAAGCCGCACATAGTTCTTGAAGTGCAGTTAACATCATGCAGGAGGAAAAAAGAAAATGGGGGAGCGGAAGGCATCCCTAAACGTGGGGGGCGTACAGCGAGGCAAGCAAACCGACGTGCATGAGGGAATAACCCCGCGTTCACACCATACGCCGCATACCCAGAGGCAACTGGGCCAAGGGCCCGAGATGGGATGGAAATTCCCGAAGGATGGGGATGGGCCTGAAACATGAATGTTCAGGCGGTCCTACGTATCACATAAGGATGGGAATCAAGCCGCACGTAGTTCTTGAGAGGCAGTTTAACGTCATGCAGGACGATGACGCTTGGCAGTTTAACGTCTTGCAGCGCGGACGTGGTACAGTTTAACGTCATGTTGGACGAATGCTGAACAGTTTTAACGTCTTGTAGCTTGGACGATATGCTAGGCAGTTTAACGTCGTGCAGCTTTGACGTGGTACAGTTTAACGTCATGTTGGACGAAACACTTGGCAGTTTAACGTCTTGCAGCACGGGCGAAAGTGCACTTAGGAAAAGTACTGCTTGAGGAACCTAGCGTTGGTGGGAGGAGTGACACGCTCACCATCCATAGTTGCTAGGGAGTACGCGCCATTGGGATAGACCTTGTGGACAACAAAAGGTCCCTCCCACTTGGGCTCCAACTTGGGTGGCTTCCTGCCGGGGATCATTGGCGCTCTTAGGGCCAGTACTAGGTCACCCTGCAGGAAGGAGCGGAGGCGAACCTTCTTATTGAAAGCTCGAGCCATTCTGCTTTGATGCCTCTCCAAGTTGTGCAAAGCGCGAAGCCTATTCTCATCCAGTGCTTCCAACTCGACTAGACGGGCTTCAGCAGCTCTGTCTGGCTCTTGCTGGTCGTAGACCGCAGTGCGCAAGGACGGTAACTGGATCTCGATGGGCAGGACGGCCTCAGCTCCATACACCAGGGAATAAGGGGTCATCTGGGTGGAATTGCGAGTCGTCGTCCGATAAGCCCAGAGGGCGTTGGGGAGCTTGTCCGGCCAACTCTTCTTGTTCTGACCAACCATATTTTGCAGAATGTTAGAGAGGGTTTTGTTAAACGCCTCAATCTGTCCATTCGCCTGCGCATGATAGCGAGATGTATGGTTCGAGCGAATGTTGTACTTGGCGTACAACTTCTTCAACTCGGATGCTCGGAAATTGGCTCCGTTATCCGTGAGGATAGCGTGAGGAACTCCAAATCGAAAAATGATGTTGGAGGTCACGAAGTCAGCGATCGAACAGGATTTGACCTCTCTGAGCGGAATCGCCTCTGCCCATTTGGAGAAGAAGTTCGTGGCGGTCAGAATGAACCGGCACTGGCGAGCCGTCGCCGGCGGGTAAGGTCCCACAACGTCCAGACCCCAGACTGCAAAGGGCCAAGAATACCTAGTGGTATGGAGAGGCTCCGGTGGCCGGTGCACAAAGTTCGCATGAACCTGGCACGCATGGCACTTCCTAGCATACTCGATGCAGTCATGGATCATGGAGGGCCAGAAGTATCCCAACCTCCGAATCTGGTGGGACAGCTTCGGCCCAGTCTGGTGGGCACCACATGAACCAGCATGAACCTCCTGCATGACTCGTGGGATCTCAACTCCTTGAAGGCAATGGAAGAGAACTCCATCAAATCCGCACCTATAGAGGATCTTCTCCAGGCTGGGACTGCTCTGGAGGACAAACTGCGATGCGCGGTGTCGAACTCGCTCGCGCTCGGCCCGATCTGACGGGAGAATGCCATGTTGGAGGTACTCAACAAAAGGTGCCCTCCAATCAGAGGCTGATTCGACTGCCATATCTAGGGTACTCGGGGCTCCGGGCATAGGGGCAACCGTTGTGAGATTACTTACCGACGGGCCGCGATCTCCCTCCGGGATAATGGGAGCAATGAGCCTGCGGTGCGTCACGCGGATGATCAGGTTGTCCTGTTCAGGCTCCGCGAGTGACGCAGCAAAGCTGGCCAACGCATCTGCTCGACCGTTCTGCGACCGGGGAATATGGACAATTTCTGGCCGAGAAGGAAACTGGGCCATCAGGAGGAGGGTGCACTCCAGCAATGGCACAAGTTCCGGCTTCCTGACAACATAGTCGCCATTGATCTGCTTAACGACCAGCTCGGAGTCCCCTTTCACACACAGATGGGGCACGTCGATCTCAAGAGCACACTCGAGGCCGGTGATGAGGGCATGGTATTCCGCCTCATTGTTGGTACAACCCTCTAACAACAGGAAAGAGTATGGCAGCACAGCTTGCTCCGGGGTAATGAAGACGATACCCAAACCCACTTTTTTGAGCTTAGGATTATCGAGTCTTATACCGGTGGGGCTCCGGGAGGCACCGTCAAAGTGCATCTGCCAGCATGGATCGGCTCGATCGACCGAGAGAATGGCCTCATCAGGAAAGCCTAGATCCAGCGGCTGATCCGCGGAGGTCGGGTGAGCAGCCAGAAAGTCTGCCAATGCTTTCCCTTTGATGGCCTTCTGAGACACATACCTGATGTTTAACTGCTGGAGAATCACAGCCCACCGCGCTAGACGGCCAGTAAACATAGGCCGGCTCAGGATATACTTAAACGGGTCTACCCGAGAAACCAACTGTACCTCATGGTGCTGCAAGTAGTGCCGTAATTTCTGTACGGAAAATACATGCGCCAGACAGCTCTTCTCGATGGTGGAATACCTAACTTCCGCATCGAGGAGATTGCGACTGAGGTAATATAGGCTATTCTCTGTTCCCTCGTTGTTCTTCTGGGCGAGAAGGGCACCAAGGGACCATTCCAGGGCGGTCACATAAAGGACCAGCGGCTTCCCGGATACAGGCGGCATCAGAACCGGAGGTTGAATAAGGTACTGCTTGATTTCCTCGAAAGCGGTCTGACACTCTTTATCCCATACATAGGTGGCACCTTTCTTCATGAGCCATGAAAAGGGCTTACACTTGCCGGCCAGATTCGCGATGAATCGGCGTATATAGGCTAAGTGGCCTTGGAACCCTTGCAGTTCCTGGATGTTACCTGGGGGAGGCATCTGGCTAATCGCCCTGATCTTCTCTGGGTCGATCTCAATACCCCGGTACCTTACCACAATGCCAAGAAACTTCCCGGAGGTGACCCCGAAGGCACACTTCAACGGGTTCATCTTCAGGTAGCGAGACCGGAGGAAGCCGAACACTTTCTCAAGATCTTTGAGATGGTCCTGACGCTGGCACGATTTGACCACCAAGTCGTCGACGTAGCATTCCACCAGTGTGCCTAGGATTGGCTTGAATATGCGGTGCATCTCCCGTTGATAGGTGGCACCTACATTCTTCAGGCCGAAGGGCATGACCTGGTAACAAAAGATACCTTGGGGGCCTTGAAGGTAGTGAACTCCTCATCCTCAGGGGCCATCCGGATTTGGTTGTATCCGGAGTGTCCATCCATGAAGGAGAGGGCTTGGAACCCTGCCGTGGCGTCAATCAACAGCTCTGTCACCGGAAGGGGAAAATCATCCTTCGGACAGTGGCGGTTGAGATCGCGGAAGTCGATACAGACTCTGATCTGCCCGTTCTTCTTCCTGACCGGCACAATGTTGGCCAGCCATTTGGGGTACTGAACTTCCCTCACGAAGTTGGCTTTGATAAGCTTGTCAACTTCGGCCTCAACCATGGCACTGTGGAATGGGTGCATCTTCCTGGGAGGCTTCTTGAACCCGTGATGGTTCGCCGGGAGACCAAGGCGGTGGACGGTTACCTGAGGATCTAGCCCCAGCATCTCGTCATAGCCCCATGCGAACACATCACGGTGCTGTCTGAGGAAGTCCACGTACTGCTGCCGCTCCTCAGAGGACATGGCGGCACTGACCAATGTGGGTCTTGGATCTACCTCGGTTCCAAGGTTCACCTATACTAACTCATCGACCGTGGCGGAGACGCCCTCCTCAAAGGCTGGGGGTGCATCTTCCGCGTCCTCTCCACTCGGGGAGGGATCGTCCACGGGAGAGACTGCGTTGGAAACTGCATTGGGGCTACCAGATCCTGCTAGGCCACTGGTGCTAGCACAGGTGGTCGCGGTCATCTCATCAGGAGACTCACAGGCCGTCGAGACCATGGCTACGTCCAACCGTTGAATCGGGAGGACGTAAGCGTCATCCAAGCTTGCCCAGGGATCACTTGCAACACCGACAGGCTCAACCTCACCTGCCAGGATCTGCTTATCCTTGCTCTTGTAATAGTCCGCGTCCAGATAGCGGGCTTCACATGAGGCAAAAGGGGAGGCATCTCCCTGAAGCATGCCTACTCGACCGTTAAGGGAGTATTTGAGGCATTGGTGGTATGACGTGGGAACCGCCGCATGAAGGTGGAGCCATGGCATGCCCATCAATGCGTTATACGCAGTGTCTTGAGAGACTACCATGAATTCGGTGTTGGCAACCAGGTCATCGAACTGGGTCTTCAAACGTATCTTGCCGACCGGACTTTTCTCTGTGCGGTCGTACCCCTGGATCCTGAGGTCGGAGGGAATCAAGTCATCCTCAGACAACCCCAATCTCCGGAGCGTCCGAGTGGGAATCAGGTTAATCCCGAACCCCATGTCGACAAGACAGCGCCAGACTTCAAGGCCATTGAACTGGCCAGTAACATACAGCGGACAATTGTTCCCCTGTATAGGAGGGTCTTCATCCTTACCAGAGAACGAGATAACTGCCTGACATTCGGCGTCCTCAATCGTTTCGGCGTGAAAGGCCTCTGCAGCTGCAACCTCCGTCTCAAACTGGAGGGGGCTCTTCAGGGCTTCAGCGAGCGCCTCGCGCATCTCAGATGACATGCGCAGAGCCTCAAGGATGGAGAGCCTCGCTGGGATGTCGGCCAAGTGCTTCAGGACATCATACTTTTTGGCCAAGCGCGAGCCCCTGGTTACAGGAGGTTGCTCTGCGGTTGGAGGCATGACGGGCCTTGCCGGTTGGACCGGCGGCCGACTGGTGCTTGGCGCATCTCGATGTTCATCGGTTGAAGCCCGGGAAGTAGTCACCATACTGGGGTCAGGAGGCCGGGATGGACTCGTGGCAGGGCGGAGCTGATCGCGACGCGGCTGAGGCGGTTCTGCCTGGTCCCACACCACAAACAGTGGCGGAGGCGAATCCGTCATCCCCGGATGGGGGGGCTGCGCACGCTGAGCTCGGTTTTGAGCCTGCTGCCTAGTCTCAGTGGCGTGCACGGCCTGGCTGGTGGTACAAACTGTCGTGCCCCAGCGACTCCTGTTGTTGCGGTTCCTCCGACGGTGGCGACGACCGGGGACACTGGGGAGGTCCACCTGGTGTTCTTCAACGTCGGGAACCGAAAAGGTATTTACCAGCTCGACGGTATTAACCGAAGCGTACCCAACACTGTCATCGGACGAATCATCCACCACTGGGCGGATCTGGGGAGGGATCCCCATCTCCGGGGTCATGAAATCGCCGAGAGTGCGAGATAGCGGCGGAACTGGCGGGGCACGCTCTTCCTTCTTGCGCCGCCGCCGTTTTCTCTTCTCGGAAGAGGCAGGCTGGGACGACGATGCCGAAGTAGCACCCGCAGATTCTGGGGGATCAGGCTGATTCAAGCACGCACGGATGATTCCATGGGCGCGAATGATCGTCTTGCGGGCCATCCAGTTATTATTCTTCTGGGATCCGCGGTCGGAGACCAGCTGCCATTCGTCCTCATTGCCGCTATCGTCATCTGATCCCACGAACACGCCCGCCACTTGTGCTGGAGCTGGGCCCAACCTGATTACATTGTTGTTAATCTGGTCTTGGAGCCAGTCCTTAAACACGTAGCACCGTCGGATGGTGTTCCCCAGGGCCCGATGGTAAGGGCAGTAGAGGGGGTTATCCGTGAGATGTGCCTCCTCCGGCCTCCAACACTCAGGCAGTCGCACAATCCTCTGCTTTAGGGCGCTCCGGAAATAACCGGGGACCTGATCCTCGTCAAATGAGTAAGTCAGGTATCGCGGTCCCCTGGGAGCGTGGTCTTGACGAGGGGCTGGAGGGGCCTGCCGAGGAGGTGGACCCTGATTATCTCGCCTGGGTTGTGGCGGTACATTACGCGGAGGGGCCGGCCGGTTCTGGGGCTGCCGCTACTGGGCCGGGAACTGAGCCCGTGGAGGCGGATTCCTGTGAGGTTGTGGAGCTGGCCTCGCCGGCAGTAGCTCCAAAGGCCTGGGGGCCTCTATCTGGGAAACAGCAGCGGGCTCATCCCTGCTGACTCTCCTTGCAGGGATCATAGGAGGCAGCGGATGTGCCTGACTGGCCTGTTGCAGGGCTTCCTCAAGACGTTGAGCTTTGTCTGAGAAGTCCCTGAACCCTCCGGGGTAATTCTGAGTGATCAAGGAAGGGACCAGCTCGGTCTTGACGTTCCCGACGCAGATTGTCAGCAACTGCTCTTGAGTCAATGGCATGTCAAGGGAATACGTGAGACCCTTCCATCGGGCGACGAAATTCCCGACTCGCTCATCAGGCCTCTGCTTGCACTTGAAGAGGTCTGCGATACTCGTCATTCGGGTCGTGGAACTGAACTGGTACAGGAACTGTCTACGAAGGTCCTCCCAGCTAGTTATCAACCTGACGGGGAGCTGGCTGTACCAGACAAATGTTGGCCTTTCCAACACCTCTGAAAGCAATCGGTCTTCGTATTGAGGAGAAGAGATTCACGTCGGGTTCACCATTTTTCTGTTTCGGTGCGGATGTGCGTCGGGTTTCCGTTCCGACGCAGTTCCGCCAGGACGCGTTCGCGCGTGCGCCCGTCGACCCGAGGGGATGGGCGCGCGGCTTGTGGCCCCGCAGTCCCGCTTTCCAAATGCGGGCGGCATCCGTCCCTTATTCAGGGGCGTCTGCTCCTTGATCGAAACCGGGATGATGGAATGTCGGCTCCTCCTTCCGTGGACGTCTCCTTGGAACTCGTTGCCTAATCCGGGTCTCCCTCATAGATTTAAGATGTGCTCGTGAATCTCGTTCCCGGCGCCATGTCTCCATGGACACCGGTTAATTACGCTCCTTCCACCCGGACGCTCCAAGGAGTCTGGTCGAGGAAGCAACCTACGGTGAGGAGACCGGGTAGCTCTGGGTGCTGGGGGCGTGTCTTAACACTGCGGCCCTGCATGTCTGCCTTCCGTCCCTAATAGGGCTTCTTGAAGGCGTGATGGCCTGAGGCATCCCGCGCTGGGTGCGGGGAACTGTGTTACCTGAGGTTTTCCTCAGCTTCCCATGTTTAACACGGGGTATGCCATGAGTTTAACGTCCAGCGGGGATGGCATCGGACTGATCAACACGAGGAGTGGATCAGATGACAGAAACCCTTGCGGGGAACCTCCGACGCTGGGGCCAGCACATGGGCGGCTTCCCGAGTGAAGTGGAGTAGAATGAAGTGGCATGACCCCACCGGGATGTGGCGGACCGGGTAAGGATCAGGATGGATGATGGAGTGGAGAGCTTGGACCCCATAGGGGCTTCCTACGTACCGCGCGTTAGCGCGGATCAAAGTCAGCGTAGTTCGGATATACAGTTTAACGTCATGCTGGACGTCGGTAAGCCGACTCACGAAGAGGTCGAGGCTGCCGGGCGGAGGATTGAACCGAACCACCTTGCACAGTGGGGGATGGAACGGCCGAGTGGATCACAGTTTCACGTCATGCTGGATGCTGAAAGGAGAAAAAGGCAGTGGGGAAGCACAATGGAGATACACATGTGCAGTCTCCCACAAGGGAGGATTCATAGGTGAATCGACGCAAGTGTGAACCCGGGAGGGGTCCACTGATGGACGAACCGACGTGAATACGACCGGGACGACCAGGTGGTGGGCTTGAACCTCGGAGAGGCTTCCTACGTACCCTGTTTAGGAGACAGGGATCAAAGTCCGCGTAGTTCGTTCTGTCAGGACTTACGCACTGAGGCGGCCCGGATGCGGCAAAACTCAGTTGGAGAGGGACTTGGGCCGAAGGTAAGATACCTCGATCCCTGTCACGCCCTCCACTGGTTTCGGCAGTGGGGAAGCACAATGGAGATACACACGTGAATTCTTCCACAAGGGAGGATTCATAGGTGAATCGACGCAAGTGTGAACCCGGGAGGGGTCCACTGATGGACGAACCGACATGAATACGACCGGGACGACCAGGTGGTGGGCTTGAACCTCGGAGAGGCTTCCTACGTACCCTATTTAGGAGACAGGGATCAAAGTCCACGTAGTTTTTTCCGTCTGTAATACTCTACCCCCGTGGGCGAAGGCCACTCCAATCCCGACATCCCTGCAGAGACGAGCGGGTGGGGGCCACATCCAAACCGGGAGGGGGACCCTGCGTGCGAGGAACGGGATCAGGCGACGCGGACGGTTTAACGTCTTGCCGGACGAAGTACAGTTTAACGTCGTGTGTCGAGGACGAAGGTGCTTGGCAGTTTAACGTCTTGCAGTGCGGACGTGGTGCAGTTTACCGTCCTGCAAGACGAATGCTGAACAGTTTAACGTCTTGTAGCTCGGACGATATGCTAGGCCGTTTAACGTCGTGCAGCTTGGACGTGGTACAGTTTAACGTCATGTTGGACGAAACACTTGGTAGTTTAACGTCTTGCAGCGCGGACGAGTTACAGTTTAACGTCATGTTGGACGAAACACTTGGCAGTTTAACGTCTTGCAGCGCGGACGAGTTACAGTTTAACGTCATGTTGGACGAAACACTTGGCAGTTTAACGTCTTGCAGCGCGGACGAGTTACAGTTTAACGTCATGTTGGACAAAACACTTGGCAGTTTAACGTCTTGCAGCGCGGACGAGTGTGATGCCGCCGATGGGTTCGTGTCACTTCGCGCGAGCCTGGAGGGCCGCACGGGAAGACAACGCACGGCGCGGGCACCTGGGATGAAGATTATCGGGCGCCACGCAGGCGGGTACCCTCAGGGGGTGAAAGGGGGCGACCCCGGCGGATTGCGCGCAAAAGAGAAGCTTGGCGCGCAATACCGCGGGTCGGCGCGCAAATGGGCAGGCTGGCGCGCAATTGGGCCAGCGCTTTGCGCGCAGATGATTGAGATTGCGCACACCGGGCTTCGGATAGTGCGCGGGGGCAACGGCTCATTCTTTAACGAATGGCCTCTTAGTAAGGGGGGTGCGCGCAATCGGGCTGGATTGCGCGCACCCGGGGGCAATTGCGCGCAAGAGGCTTATTTTGCGCGCGAAGGCCTTTGGGTGAAGAGTTGTTTCAAAGGAAAGGAGCCAAAGGGATTGCGCGCGAAGGCGAACCCCAAGGCTTTATTGCGAGAATGAAAGGAGGTTACCTGAAAATCGGAATTGCGCGCTGAGGGGGTTGGATTGCGCGAACGAGCGACTCTTCGAATTTTGGCTACCTTCAAAACGTCGGGGGTCGCCTTATATTTATAGGCAACCCCGGGCGCGGAATCCGGTTCGCGGGCGCGGAATTTCCTTCGCGGGCGCGGAATCGGGCCCGGCGCGCAAGGGAGTCGCGCGGGCCACGGGCGCGCAAAATTGCGCGCCGGCCCAGCACATTGCGCGCATCCTGGGAGGTTTGCGCGCGGCACTACAAATTTGCGCGCGGGTCTCCAAAATTCCGCGCAAGGCCTCCAGGCCCTCCGAAACGTGCTTCTGACTCCAAATATGACCTCTCTTTCCGCATCCGGAGCTTCGTTTGGGAACAAAGGACTTTTCTGGCGTCTACAATTAGATACATTTTTTAGATTATTCCATTGTCTTTTTAAATTTGGGTTTTATGAATTCTTTTGTTTTTTATAATTTATCTATAAAAACACATATATCACCTAAATAAATGAATAAATAACATTTAATAAAAATATCATAGTGGAAGTATTAAAAAATCATAGATTTGTGGGAACATTTAAATCTTTATATGTGGAATGGTTTTTCATGAAAATGTAGTTATATTACCCTTACTTAGATTTTTTGTCATTCTAGGTGTGGATTGTCTTTCAGTTTTGCATGATAAGATATATTACCATTCTAGAGAAGTCATATTGAATCATTATAGTGCATATTAGTATTTATTTAATAATGAGTTCATATATAAGATAACATATTAATAATATAATAATTTTATTAAAAATATAGGTGACATTTATATTTCTCATGTTATTGAAAAGAATTGAATTATTTAGTTTAGTGATGTTCCCATGGTAAATGAATTTTAGACTTATTTCTTTATGATTTTCATAGTTTTATTTCGTATAGAAAGGTTTAATTTTTTATTGACTTTGTTCTCCATTCAAAGGCAATTTAAAATCATCCTTTTCAAATGGATCCATTTGGACAAACATTATTAAAAAATAGGTTACATGAATTACATGACTGGGGTTTCACATGCCCTAGAACTTCACCTTGGTGTGCCCCTTTATTGTTTTATAAAACTAAACATGGTTCTATAAGGATTTCTATTGATTATAGGTAACATAATAACATTAATATAAATAACAGGTATATTTTTCTCTATATCAATGATTTTTTATCATGTATAGGTTGCTCAGTATTTTTTCAATGTTCA
This sequence comes from Viscum album, assembly GCA_963277665.1. Taxonomy (NCBI): domain Eukaryota; kingdom Viridiplantae; phylum Streptophyta; class Magnoliopsida; order Santalales; family Viscaceae; genus Viscum; species Viscum album. Next base: position 2,051,967,716 of record OY728150.1, on the reverse strand, counting down.
ATATAGATTTAAATACCATCAGCTAAAATTTAAGGAATGTGAAATTATGATGATATAGTTTTTCACTAGGTATGGAAACTATAGGTTTATGCTTCTCCCTATTGGGTTAAAAATGAACCAATTTTATTTAAGGATTTTATAAATAGATTTTCCATGGGTATATAGATAAATATGTGGTTCTTTTATTAATAAAATTCTGGTATATTATAAAAATTATGAGGGAAAAAAAATATCTAAGGATTTTTCTGCATACATTGAAAGAAAATAATTTGATTGAAATGTTTAGAAAATGTTTTCTTTCATTAAAATAGATTTCTTTTCTCGGTAATAATGTTTATAGGGATAGTATAATTATAATGATATCTAAAACTAATGTGGTGGAAGATAGTAAAACACCAAAATATGTCACTAAAATTTGAAGTTCTCTTGGATCAGTGGATTATTACTGATGGTTTACTGAAAACATGTATTTGTTCTCTAGTATAATAACCATGTTAACTAAAAAAATTAAATTCATTTGTAAAAAGGAATGTCATGGATATTTTTATAAATTTTAAAAAAGTATGGTTAATTATATTATTTAATCCCTTCCATCCAAAAATGTGTATTTTTTAATTTTAAAATAATTCTTCTTTGAAGGGCCCTAGACGAGTATTGATTCAGTATGATTGGATAATTTCATATGGATCTCAGCAATTGAAACTCCATTGGTATAATTATCCATTCTATGATATTTATCATATTGTAGTACTTTTTTCTTTCAAAATTATGTGGTATATTTTATATGAGGTAAAATGTGAAATATATAATAACTATAAAATTTCGAAAAATTTATTTACTCAAATATAGTTTAAAATAATGCTGTGGAGATGTTTATAACTGATAAAAAATTATGATTTAATAATTTCTTATCATCCAGGTAAGTCCAACAAGGTATTTGAAGCTTTGAGCAGAAAGGATAATGAATTATTAACTATTTCATGTCTTGAAAATGATCATTTAGTTTTTAATATTTTTAATGTTAGAGTAGAAATTATTTTAGTAGAAAATCCTTATATTTTAGTTCAAGGGTCTGTACAATATTAATTTTTAAAAATTTAAGTGTGGTTAGATGGTGGATCATGGGTGGTATAAAAATATAGAATTCATTAAGGAAATTAAATTTAATTAATTTAATGCTGATAAAGAATGTATTATTATACTTGGAATGATGTTGTGTTTTCTGAGTTATTTTCTGTTGAAAAGGAAAATATTGAGTGAATCTTATATTGTGGTATTTCATATTCATCTAAAAAGTACCAAATATTTTATTGATCATTAGTAATATTATTAGTTGGTGGTAATGAAAAATGATATAAATAATTTTACCATGAAATATATTATTTCTCAATAGATTTATATAGAATGATAACCACTAAAGGGGGTGATTCATTCATTGAAAATTCTTGAAAGTAAATGAGAAAATTTATCAATGGATTATGATGACATATTACCAAATACATCTCAAATTAATAGTTTTATTTGTATTATTGTTGACTTATTGACTACATCAACACATTATCATCATATTTGCTATATTAGGTCTTTGGATAATATTTCTTGGATTAATCTTAAAGTGATAATCTATTTATATAGAGTTACCTTATCTATTTTAACTAATTATGATCCCATATTTACAACAATTATTTTAGTAGCATTCAAACTTTATTAGTTAATGATTTTAATTTAAGTGAATCTTCTTATCCCCAATCTATTGGACAGTTATAGTGAACAATTTAGATATTGGAATATATGATTCAGGAAAGCTATTTAGATTACCAAGGAAACTGGGATCAACATCATTCATTGGTGTAATTTTATTATTATAACAATTTTCATTATAGGATAAATATGTGACCATATGATGAATTATGAGTACAATATTATCATACCCTAGTGTTTTAGGATTAATTTAGTGAAAAGATGTTGTTGGGACATTAAATGGTGGGAGAAATGGATGAAAAGGTGAAAAAGATTTAGCACCACAAAAAGATAGCTTAGAGAAGGAAAAAGTATTATGAAAATAAATAGAGAAAAATATATAATTTAAAGAATTAGATCATGATTATATGAAAATATATACATGGAATGGTGTTAGGCCCCTGAACGTCCTAAGAGGGTGGATGAATCAGGGTGATGTAAAAAATTAAACTATTGTATCTAATAAAATTAATATTCTTTAGGATCTATTTCCTACATTAGTAGGAAGTGTGATCCACCAGTTAATAAATTACACTATCTCATGGAAAAATCAAACTAGTATTAGATAAATGTGATTTTAAAACATTCATAGAATAAAATAATTTTATTTAGTTCACCACATAGGGCTTGTCCAAGGATAATATTCAAGTGATCTATCGATCATACTTGAATCCACAATATATTACATGTTTTTTGGATTAAAAATATTTTTCTCACTATCACTTCATTCCAGCATCACTATCCTTAAAATATTTATGATTTGGTCACCCCTCACTCAATTCACACCACCTATTCTTCACTTATATGGACTTATTTGGCGAATAATCGTCTGTAGTTTATTGACTTATAGTTCAATTCAAAAAATAATAGAAATTTATTCTATCTTTATCTAGAAAGAGACTCTATTTCCATCATGGATTATAATTTCATGTTACATTTTTAAAATTCCAACCAAAATATCCTTATTTAATACCAAATCAGATCAAATTTTCATGGTGAGAGTTCAGTTTGTGTGTTTGAAACTTTTATAGTTCCAATAAAACATCTTTATATAAGGCTAATTCTATAGTATATTTTTGTCGTTTCCCACTATATTCATCCATAAATAGATATATATAAGATAATCTATATTCTTCTTTAGATAGTTAAATTTTTTTAACTAAAATATACAAGTCAATTGGAACTTTTTTGGGTCTTCTCTTACTCAAATATATCACTCATAAACCCTAGAATAAATATTTTGTTTCTAAAATATCTGCATGTACTGTTCATGGGAAAATTACAACATAAATCTGAGTTATAAAAGCCATACAGATCACCTTATTAAATGTACAAACCTTTTTTATTGCATACTATACCACACATAACTCATACTATACTATGTGGATATTAACCATTGGCTACCTTCCACCACCATGTATGAACCTAGTAGACCGTTTACTTTCATCTACTCACCTACCTTGTGATGTCACCTCGCATTATGTCCTACATTATGAGACATGTTCATGGATTCCTCCTCCCCATACCTAATTTAATAAAACCGACCTTGTAGAATATTCCATATAGATTCATTCTCACCATACCTTTCTTCATGACTCCGTATACTCCCTAATTAAATAGTACTACTTAAAAGCACTTTTTTCTCTTTACCGATCTACAAAATCTTTTTTTCTACTTTGATCGATACAAACTGAAAGGGTTAGAATAGTATTTATAAAAAAAGACAACCTAAAATTTTTCTAATCCTCATGATTATATTTCTCATGAAAAATACACTTCAAAACACTCAAAAAACATTTTTCAAAATGACTATTTACTTCATTGGTTGACCGCTTGATTAACCTCATGGTTGATCAAAAACCTCAATTCCTACATCCCATACTTCTTATTATGATAATGTACTTGAATTGGTAGAAACTAAAAAATATGATGTTTTTTCACTATCAATGGAAACTATGTTACATACATAGTCCGTTGATGTATCGTGTACATTACCTCATGGGTGAGAAATATTATTTACATAGTAGACTCCTATGAGATCCCATCAATGGGAAACATGGTTCCCTCATGAAATAAAAAATGCACGAAGAAGACTTTAACCAGAATATTTGATTTAATTCTTCAACAGATGGTCTCCCTTCCTTCTTTATAAATACATAAAAGAGATTCACTGAAACCTCTAGTTTTTCAAGCTAAAAAATTCGACACACACTAGGAAAAAACACAATTTACATTTTTTTTTAAAAATCTATAAATATTTTATTTATCAAAAAAATTTCCTAAATTCAACTAATTTTATTTTAATGTGATTATTTAATAATTATTTTTGGAGTGCATGAATCATCTGGACCTCAACTCTCGAATCATCGCAAGATTATCCAGCTATATCTCCTGTACAACTACCAGATTTTGAAATACAAACCAATTGAACACTAATTGATCTGAAAATTAAAACTAATCAACCTTGAAATATCCTCATACCAAAACCCAAGATGTCAAATATCATCATACCAAAGAATATTCCCTTAATGTATAAACATATCAAGGTATCACTCTATATTTTTTCTACTAGAATTGATTATTAACCTCTTCATCTAATCATTAATAAATATCTACAAATAACTAGGTATTTAATGTCTTTAACTACGTCATCAGTATTGTAATATAATTTAACACAAAACCACTTTGTTTCAATATTTTTCTTAATTATATTTTTTTGATAATACTACCATAAATCCTACTCCACCTTTTAATTTTAAAAACATGAGAACATTGCGGGGATTTACAGTGCATTCATCACACTCTTCTTTTTTCAATAAAATCAAATGGGTCCCTTATATCAAAAATGTGCATTCAATATTTTTCCCCAAAATGGGTATCTCCAGTTTTACCTCCCCCCACAACCATCATAGAATTACCTAGCATAACTCCTCTAATAATTATAATCCCTTGGTGAGAGATCTCAATATGAAAACCCTTTTTAGAACATATTGATTTTTTCTCCCCCTATGGAACTAAATGTTACCACTAGAATATTGTGCAATTAAATTAAATGAATAACTCTTCCCTTTGTCTTGAAATTAATTTCTAGTTAATTATAAACTACCCTCATTAAATGAATAGTTGATCACATTTTCCACCACCACATATTTTGGTTCTCCTAACAAATTTTTAATTGATACCATTCATTCATTGAATTATTCCCTTATTAATTTTTTTTAATTCATATATAAAAAATTATTGAGTGAATTTAGAAGTCAGAATTTGAGATTCCAACATATACATTAATAATACTGATTCAGAGCTCAATGTAGAAAAGAGATTCAAATATAATACCCTCAAATCTATCCATGTCTCTCAATTAAATCCATTGATACTTGAAACATGAAATTTTTATTATTTTCCATCACATAATATAGTCTCAATCACACTCACACCAAAAAATCAGTGAATAATAAAAAAAGGATAGATTTTTTTAGATAGACCACATATAAAATTTATTTATACCATACATTTTCATGAAATAATTATACCACCTGATGAATAAGAAAATTCTTCATAAAGAAGCTCTTTTTCGTAGAATAAGGTTGAACTGACTTTGGAAACTCAACACTGACACCCCATGAAAGTCTTTATCTATTTTCAAAATATTTTAAGATATTATTTTTAGGGGATACACATGCTGGAAACACAATTTTCTTCCAATTGATTATACGTATCTTGAAAATAGTCATCTAATACCACATTATTAGATAATAAACATGAAAGTATAGAATCTGTTTCTTCATCACAATTATTCCATCTTCTTATTTTGTGGTATAGTAACACTTCTAAAATAGACTTCTATGACTCATTATGTATCAGGTTTATAATGATACCACTAGTGGGTTTGGATGAGTATTTGACTCTAGTTGACATCACATCAAGATCTATATCATTTAAACATTTATATTTCAATATAATACTTTCATATTTTGATTTCAAAAACAATGTGGTTTTTTAATACTTCTTTTTATTAATTTTCAATCTTCAAACCATTTTCTTAGGCTTAAAACCAATTCAAGAATTTATAAACATATATTTCTAATTGAATCCTCTAATTAATTAGTTCTTTTTTCTATGAAATAACTTATGCATTGTTTATCACAATCATATATTACCACTCATATATACATTATTTTAGATCTTGTACGACCTAGAGATTGTATTTCCCACTTATATATGTACAACTTCCAATAAATATTAGAAACACTTAAAACAAGGGGGGATGTATACCTCAATCATTCTTATGAGGAGGAATGTGGTTGGTCATGGACTAAAATTTTGTTTCCATGTTTCCTCTAAGCCTTCACAGTAATTTCTCTTTGTATGGACCCACTTTTTTAATTTTATTTTTAGACTCCTTATTTTAAATTATCCTCTCTTTCCATAGGAATATTTGAAATATATAGTAAGTCACATTCATTATTTTGTTCCTCTTCTATTTTCCTTGTCAATTCAAGTTAATATATCCATGTGATTAAGAATTCTTTACATACATTCACAATATTGTTTTTTAATGTAAGTCCCTATTGCAGCTTGACCTTATTCTCATTTTTCCTCCTCCAATGTAGGCGTCTTTATTTTTCATATATTTTTAAACATGTGACATAAATTTCTATTTTATAGACTTAAAAGTATCCTCATCCTTTTTTTATTATGGTGAGTATATCTTCAAAATAATGTGATTAGTAATTAAAACTAGAGAAGCTTCGATATTTTTATTCTAAATTTTTTTACGTTATTTCTATGAGTAATGTTTCTATTATAATATAATTAATTCTTTCTTCATCATTTATTATGATCGATTTTTCCTTCTTAAATAGTGAACATGTTGACTAGCTTTATAGGTCTCTTTCTTGGATATTGTCTTTATTTATAGGCACTACGAGTTAAGAACTCCATTATGGATTCTTTTTCATAAATATATTTATTATTGTTCCAATTCATTACCATATGACATGGGTTAGAACAAATAAACTATATTCTATAAAATTCCTGCATTATGTAGTTATAATAATGTGAATGTGAAAATACTATAATTTTTCTCCAACTGTTGAGCATCATGGATTCATGGAATACACTCATTATGTGGAAAGGTTTTCCAAATAAGTATCACTTTCTATATATCTTTTTTTGACAGATTGTATTTCTAATTTTTTCAGAAACCATCTATTTCTTTATAGATTTAACATTTAATCATTATTTCCATTTACTCGTTGATGCTTATATGGTGTGAATATTCAATTTCACCTAATATCACATCTATCTATACATTTTTATCTTTATCAATCTATGGATCATATCTTCGATCTGATTAATACAAAGTGAATGAGTTGGAATGGTATTTAAAGGTAAATCCCTACTATTATTTTTCTAATACTCAAAATTATTATTTTCCACATAAAAAATACCCTTCATTACACCCAAAAATATTTCATTCAAACAACTGCATGCTCTATTGGATAAACATGTACTTGACCACAGTGTTGATCAAAAAACTTTTTATAACACGGTGTACTTCCCATGTAGGCCGCATACTAAAATCTTTAGTCACTCAAAATAATTATCTTCCATCACCCTTAACAACAGTAGAGAAATATGCATGGTTCATTGATAAATTACATAATATACGTCACAATATGAATATCTAATTTATAAATAAGACACAAGTGAGCTCCCAACATTGGTTTTATGCTTCTCTATAGTCACATTAACTACACCAAGTGTAGAATGTACTACACTATGTGGATCATGTGCTTGATCATGCGATATCTTATCCTTTGTCTCAAATACTACACAAACCCTAAACAAAAACTCCATTTTCTCAGGCCTAAAAATTTAGAAAAAAATGGGAAAACTCCAATAAAAAATGACATTTATAATATCTAAAAATTAAATTTATCATAAAAATATCTTGAATTACACTACATTCCTAACTGTATTTTTATTTATTATCAGAATTGGAAGGAAAAATTATTTGGACCATAGTTGTTGAATAATCACAACATCCATATATTTATCTAGCTCTATCTCAACTATTATATTTACAAATAAAATACAAATTAAACTCAAATGATTTATAAATATAAAAAACTAAATCTTTAGATATCCTAATTCAGGAAACCAGTTGGAGAAGCTCATCATGCCATTAACCTTGTCATTGATATAATGATATGTCATGGTATCTCTCTATATTTTCCCCGCCATCACAGAATGTTCCAATCTTCTTCAAATATTTGATAAATATTCACTCAATACGTGGTTTTCAATTTCTCAACCTACTTTATCCACATTACCAAAATAATCCTACACATAACCTCTTGTTTCTAACTAAAAGATTTTTTACATTTTTGGAGGAAATCAAATTTATGTTCAATGTTTACTAGTCCATATGAAATTATAATTTTTTTGGAGTTTTTTCACAACAAGTAGCCATAACTTTGTGTTTATCTTATGTATATGACGTGTTTTATTTTTCATTGTTAAAGAAATACAAACCTCATATATCTCATATTTTGGTCCTTGAATTAGTTAAATTGTAAGAGAAAACTTCTTATGAAGAACATTTTGTTAAAATTCAAGATATCACATAGTAGGTTTTTTGGAATATGTTAAATAAATTGGTTTTGGTCCTATATATGAATTACTTGATGGATGAAGAAACATGAAAATCAGAAAACCCTATGAATGAAAATTAGCCTCATTTATTTAAGTGATATAAAATTGTGTGGATGTAATTTATTTAATGGGGAATAATGTGGAAATCTATTTAATGTTAATAAAATATCTATTTAATGTTTTTTAATATTCAGGATTAGATTTTATGAATTTATATTTACAATAAAAAAATTAAATAAATTTTCAATCAAAAAAATAGTTTTATTCCATCTGAATTGGTTTCCTTAAATAATATGATTTTCATTAAAAGATAATATTATAGATTTAATAAATATAAATTGATGAAATGAACTTAATTTTTTCATTCACTGTGTCAAAATTATAATTGGGTTTTTTGAGATTTTTCTTCAAAAAATATATTTTGTGAATAGTGAAAATACTGATTTTTATAAAAACTATCATTTATATTCAAATATTTTAAAAGAAACAATCTATGTTTGGTTTATTTTAATGTAAAATTTCCCCCTTTTACCAAAAATAATTCAATTAATTCCATATAAATCATCATTATAATTTATTTTGGTGTAATTTTTTTTTCATAAAATCTTATTTTTGAAAAAATTAATTTTCATTTTGTTTTACAATATTTTAATAAAATTAATTTATTATAATTTTATAGAGTGAATCTTGAAAAATAAATTTCATATTTTAAATTATGATATTAAAATTTATTAATGAGGCCAATTTTATTTTTTATTAATGAATGGTAATCAAGGTAAATTGTTATCACCGTGGTGAAGTGTAAAATGATTTAATTAGGGTTTAAATGTTTGTATAACATCAAAATTTGTCATATTAAATCATTTTGAATAATATTATTTTGTCCACTATCAACTTGTATTTTAATTTTTGTGCATTTAATTCTAATTTAAAAAAAAATATTTAATGACCCAACACTAGTTACCAAAAGTCCATGCATTATTACATAACATTTTCATGATTACAATAGATCAAGTCTCGGAAGACCGATTAGTTTAGTAGCATTAAAGTACTAGATACAAACATATGTTTTACATTATATTATGAAATGAAAAAACAATGGCATTATGTCCCCATTGAACACACTCATATTCCTTATCCTATTTCTATAGGTTAATTATAATATACTTCTTCGCATCGTAGGAAAAATAAAAAATAAGAAAGGGGTGAGCTCACATGCTCAATAAGGATAACAATATCACAGAAAAAATCAAAAATAATCATAAACATTTAAAGAAATATATAAGATTTAAATATATTCCTTTTAAACTTAAACTTTATCATGATATTGAAAATAAAAATCAAATAATTCCATTTACTTATTCACATGTGTATTCAACTAGTAGAATAACCATATGTAATAGCACTAACAAATTTCATAATGATGGAATGCATGATGTTAGAAATCAGAACCACATAGTCAAGGCCTTGTACCAATACCACAAATAAGATTTTGTTAGGGCCTTGTGCCAAGAAAGTAGTTCGTCTCATGAGACCTTCCAATTCATCGAGGAGCTATAACGGGCTCTACCCGTCACTTACTAAGTCCAATTCATTCCTCATATGAAAATTTTGAAACATAATCTAAAAATTCGTTTTAAAATTAGCATATGAAATGTAAATATTTTACCTAAAAACCTTGAATGGTATAAAAATATCACATCCACAATCAAACATAACTCATTCAATAAAATATGGAAGTTTTTATAATAATAAATCAACTTTTAACAAACGTAAAATCCATCAAAGGATGTTAACATATTTGAAATCAAAACTATTTTAGAGAAATATCACATTATATTTTGAAATCATTTAAAAGTATCATAATTATAAATCAAAACATTTATTTTGAAATTGTTATTATAAGCATGTAAGAGATGCTTCAAAGGTGTTATAATGGAAAAAATAGCTTCACCCGCTGTATATGTTAAAAAACACTCTTACCTTAATTTGTCGAAAAGGATATAAAGTACCTTGTTTGGAAAATGACAAAAATGTTTCCTTTCAAAAAAATTTATAAAAAGTAAAAAAAATTACAAATTTATTTAACCCATATTGTTGGAAATATTTAAAAAATAGAAATACATTTTTAAGAATCACGGAAATCGATGATAAAGAAGTCGTAGTAAATACTTCCGTATAAACAACCTCAGATAAATAAAGAGATTATTAAATTAAGGCTTACCATGTACTTTTCCTTAGTCAAGGGTATTTTAACCTCATGCATAATAGTTAAATCGTTGTTATTAAATTATTCAAGAACCATATACAAAAATTTGATATCGTATATGATCTTATATTATTGCTTTGTTAATGATATTTCAGTAGTATCATCGTTTCCGGTGTTAAATGATTCGTTTTAATTTATATTTTTTATGTAAGATCTATTTTGAATGGATAGATGAATTTTATTCATATACATAATGATATTAAGTTCTTAAGAATTATTTTATATCATAAAATGAAAATTAATCTTGAACGGTTACGATGGGGAATGAATCTCATCATGTTCATGGAGACGGTAATCTGTACGCATGCACGAGCGACAATATCATTCTATTGATGGTGAAATCATATATAATTGGATAGTATATTACAGATAAATAATATGTAACATTTTATATTTATTATTTACATAAATTATACTCATTATTATACCCATCCAAATAATGAAGTGTTGAATAACAAACTACACTGCGACGTGGAGACAGTAAGCCGTACATACGCATGTATGGTGACTTTGTCATTCAATGGATGGATAGAATAATGAATATGGTCATACCATATTTATAATAAAATCATATTAAATCATAAGGTACTGGATTTATTATTTTTGTATGAAAAAAAACGAAATACGATGTGGAAGAAGAAAAGAACTTTGAAGGAGGTGATGAAATTATTACCTCTTCTTCAAGTGCTTCATTTTGATTTGATCAAAAGGGCTCTTTAAGTCGGATTTTTTATCAAATTAAGGCCTCTAGGATTCATTGAGGGTAGTTGGGAAGATATTTGAGAAGGTTTTGGCCAAGACAAATGGCTTTGTAGGTGTGATTTTGAGATAAGGGGAAGTACCCTTTTATAAGAGAGGTGGGGGTCACATTAGGAAAATCTTGAAATATTAATTTATTATAAAACCATATTCGGTTTATAATGGATGAAAAATAATTTATTTCAAGTATAAGGTGGGTCTAGATCTAAAAACTCTCAACCAATAAGTATTAGATAGGTTTTGGTCACCATATTAATATTATAGTTTTTATTTAACTCTTATTTAAATAGTTTATCTTTTACCATGTATTCTTATAATATTATAAAAAATGGTTAATCAACATACTATAAAAATCCAAGAGAACCCCAAGTGGTTCAGTTTTGAAATATAAAACTTTATATATGTCCTTTTTTAATCTTTATATTTTTAAGAATATTATATAAATTAATAATACAGTACTTGTTTTAAAAAACAAATTTATGTCATTTTTTACCCTATTTAGTATTTGGTTTTTGTGAAAGTCAAAAAAACATTATTACTTCTAATAAAATAAATTAAATAAATCCTAACATGTCATAGTAACCTATAAAGTTAGTCTAATTCACTAAATGTCTCAATTTACATTTATTTGGATATTTATAATATTAATTATTTTAATTTTAATTAATAAGGTTAGTACTGCATCATCATTGTGTCATAATTAAATTTAATTATTTAATGTCTAAAAATTATAAATAAAATACAATTATGTAGGAAATATTTTTATCTTTATAATTTATATTTACAGTCTAATTTATCGTATGTGTAACCCCATATTAATAAAATTTAGTTATTAAATTTTAAATTTAACACTTTTAAGTCTTCGTTAAATAAAATATAATTAATGTCCTAATATAATTCAAATTAGTTCAAATAATATTATATATTATTCCTAATGATTATTTTGGTCTAAATAAACTTTTATAATAGAATTAGGACATGTGTTAGGATAATTATAATATCATTTTTACCTTTAATTACCCTATTTACTTTTAACCATGGTAAATAAAACTCCAAAGTTACTATTAACCAAAATAATATATTCATCCTATTGTACCAAATTTTACTTACTGATGTCAACCGTGTCTTTTGGATTTTTGAAATTTAATTCATAGATGCGGTAAAATTACTTTTTATGCAAATTTATAAATGTTCCTAGAAGGTGGGTAAAAGAGGTTGAAAGGTTCAATAAAATTTTATACATCTAATTTTATTATAAATTGCCTCCAATTAATTAAATTGAACTTATATAGGTATTTGGTATCTATTTTGACTTAAAATATATTTAAATAGAATAAAAAATTATTTAAATTTATTTGCGGTTTTAAACAGTAATGCAGTGTTGTTCACTATTCATCAAAAATTCAATGTTTTCAGTAAAATACCAAAAATTCACCCTAAGCTAATATTGATATTCTGAATCCAAATATGATTTCCATTTTGAAAAATAAAATTTCTATAATTTTAAAAAGTTGTTATTACTATTTATAACATCTAGTTTGATTGGTCGTGCTGTGCTTGAACTCAAAGTTGTGTACAATGCAAGCTATTGTATTATTTAAACAGAATAAAACTATGGAAGCTGGGGGTGTTATATTCATTCCTCCTCTAAATAATTTGTTTTTAATAATTTCTAGAATATTATTTCATAAAAATATTTAGGTGGTTCTTCCTCATATGTTCTTTGGGTTCCCATGTTGCCTCTTCTATCTTATGGTTTCTCCATAGAACTTTTACCAAACGAGTCATCCTATTTTTCAACACTTGTTCTCTGGTATCAAATATCGTGATAGACTCTTTATAATAATACAGATCGGGATCCAGTTCTATTTCAACATAGGTGAGTACATGTGTTGTGTGAGGCATGTATTTTCTCAAGAGTTATATGTTAAACACATCATGATCATTGGAGTGACTGAGAGTAATTACAAAGTGATAAGCTACAACTATAATTTGTATTAGAATTTCGAAAGGTCTGATATACCTAGGACATAATTTACCCTTATTAGATAATCGTATAACACCTTTCTATATAGATACCTTCAAGAAAACATGATCTCCTACTTGAAATTGAAAATCCTTCTTTTAGTTATCGGCATAGATCTTTTTCCTACTTTGAGGTGCTTTGATGTGGGTTTGTATAATCTTCACCTTTCTCATTTTTTCCGCAATAAGTTCTTGGCCTATGAGTTTTCTTTCACCAATATCATCCCAAAAAGTTGGTGTGTGACATCTATTTCCATATAACGCTTCATATAGTTCCATATTTATACTTGATTTGATGTTACTCTATTATAATAATTTTACCATATGTAAATATTGATCCCTTATACATTGAAAGTCATGTGAAAAATATCTCAACATGTCTTCTATTGTTTAAATAGTCTTTTCTGATTGTCCATCAGTTTTAGTGTGGTAGGAAGTGCTCAAATTAAGTTCAGTATCTGGGGATTTTTGAGAAATTATCCAAAATCATGATGTTAAATGGGGTTCACGATTAGAAATAATCGATAGGGATACACTATTAAGTCTTAAAACGTCATTAATATTTAGTCATTCTAAACGTTCAAGTGGTAAAACATCTCTCATCGCATGAAAATGTGTTGACCTCGTAAAATGGTCAATAGTGTCCCATATTGCATAATTCCTTCTAAGTGTCTTTGGTAGCCCCATGAAAAATTAAATTGTAATATCATCCCATTTACACTCAAGTATGGGAAGGGGTTGCATCACTCCTCTAGGATGTTGTTTTCCAGCCTTCACCTATTGATAAACCATACATCTTGACACATAATCAACAATCTCCTTCTTCAAATGGTCCCACAAAAAATGTTGATTAAAATATCTATAAATCATAGTGCTACCAGAGTGCATAGAGGAATTGGAGCTATCAGCATCATCCAACAATTCCCTTATTAGATTAGGTATGTCGAGAACACAAATTCTCTTCCCACATTTCAAAATTCCATCTACATATACTAAGTTAATCAATCTCACATCATTCACATCATTAATTTAATTTTGAAACTCCACATCATTAGTCTGAAAACATTTTTATCCTTTCTAGTAAATATATTTTTGTAACCATTTCAAAAAGTATTGATGTTTAACCTTCCTTGATTATTCCCATATCCGTCTTTACTAGATCCATGAACATAGTACCCCTTTCAACTCTCATCTTGTTCAAAAGTCCAAGATACTTTCTTCTCAAAGATAATGTCACCTTATTTTCCTTCCCCAGGTGGTAGTGTATAGTGTAACAATAATCCTTGAGTAGTTCAAGTCATCGTCTTTCCCTCATATTGAGTTCTTTCTATAAGTAAATATACTTCAAACTCTTGTGATCAGTATATATCTCATATTTTTTATCATAGAGATAGTGTCTCCATATCTTCAAAGAAAAAATTACAGCTGCTAACCCAATATCATGAGTGGGATAGTTTTTTTCATGAATTTTTAGTTGTCTTGATGCGTAGGCAATAACTCTTTCATTCTGCATAAGGACGCAACCATTTCCTTTCTTTGAATAATCACTATAAATAACAAACCCATCATTCACTAATTATATATTCATGATAGGAACATTTACTAATATTCTCTTCGTTTTTTAAAAAACTTCTTCACACTCTTTTGTCCAGGCTACTTTAACCCCTTTGCATGTAAGCTTGGTTTGTGGGTTATACAATCATGCAAAATTCTGGATGAAATGCTAATAATAACCTGTTGAACTATTAAAACTACATACCTCAATTATACCCATTGGTGCTTGAAATTTTTTTATTTCTCTTGTCTTAGAAGGATCAATAGGGATTCCATCCTTATAGACAATATATAAAAGAAAAAAAAATCTCCTAAAGGAAGATTTCACACTTGCTAAAATTATGGTATAATTCATTTCTTCTAAGAGTCTTTAGAATAGTGCGCAAGTTATTTTCATGATATTCATAGCATTTGGAGTAAACCAATATTTATTAAATAAATGACACTACCAAGTCATCAAGATATTCCTTGAAAACTGTATTCATTAGATTCATGAAGACATAGGGTACATTAGTTGGTCTAAAAGGAATTATTGTAAACACGTAATTCTCATACCTAGTATGAAATGATGTCTTTAGAATATCTTCCTTCATTACACACAACTGATGACATCCTAATCGAAGGTCAATCTTTCAAAAATATTTAGCTCTATAAAGTTGATCAAATAAATCATAAATTAGAGGTAGGGGATACTTGTTCCTTATATTTATATCATTGATCTCCCTGTAGTCAATGAACAACCTCATAGATCCATCTTTTTTCATAAAAAAAAGAATAGGGGATCCCCATAGAGAAACACTAGGGAGAATAAATCCTTTATTACTCAATTCCTCTAGTTTTTTATTTAGTTCTACTAATTCTACAATGGAAATTTGATAAGGGGTCTTCGATATAGGCCTTTAATTAGGAATTAAATCAATACAAAACTCAATTTATCATTCTGGAGGATGTCCGGGTAAATCTTCTAGAAAGACATCAACATATTATTTCACAATAGGTACGTCCTCTATTTGAACATTCCTTTCCTCACCCATAGTTATTTCTCTCTCTTCCTCCATAATAATTTAATTTTGTAGTGCAACTAGGGGTGGATCTATATGAGAATCAGATTCTGACATTTCTTCTCTATAAATAAGGTACTTCTTATCATCATCAAAAATTATAACATCCTTCTTATTACGATAAATTTTTGCATCATGCTATGAAATCCAATCCATAGTGGGGATTATATCAAATTCAATCATTGGTATGATGATGAGATCAGTAGATAAAGCTCGATTTTATGACTCAATGGGAACTTATTCACAAAACATTGTTACAATGATACATCCCTTTGTATTTTGGACTAAAAAATCCATTTTGAAATAAAATTTGATATATATAATTTTCTTATCAAACTGGGAAGATATGAAAAAAAGTGATGATCCAAAATCAAATAAGGCATTGGCTATATTTGAGTAAACCATTAAATTACCTATCAATACATCATTCAGAGCTTCAACTTTAGTATTAGTGATTGTATAATCTTGGGCTCTCTCCCTTGGTCATTTATGAGTTATGTTTCTTTGGAGCTTAGTAAATTCATTTTCATAATGCCCATTTCTCTAAAATTTTAGCATTCAACATTGACAAAATATTTCTTTACCTTTCAATCGTGAGCTTGATGGAATTTTTCACCACACATGTAAGAGACTCACATTCCCTTCAGGCAAGTACTGGGGGTTTCATCCCACATTTACTACCAGATGAAAATTCAATTTCTCCCATCTTCCCCTTATTTCCATTTCCAAGGTGTTTAGAATATCTCTTCTTCTATTTCATTGCATTAAAGTCATAAGATGTAGAGAGTTCCTTTTTTGTCTTGATAGCATATGAGATAATATCTTAGTACGATGAGAAGGATTGCGAGACAAATGTTAGATGGATAAATGGTTTTAACCCATAAAAAAATAGATCAATATTACCCCTTAGGTTATGAATATAATTTTTTTCATGCCTTTCTATCCTTGTAATTTCATCCTCATACTTTGCATCATTTTCATCCTCCTTTTAGCCTCAGACTCATAAATTTTATTTCCATGACTGCTCGTTGGTCACAAGGAAAGTATTTCTCTATGAAAATATCATTAAAACCCCTCCATACTATATTTATACTTATTCATCCTCTTTTGTGTTTTGAATTAATGACCACCATTGATCTGCATCCCCCCTTAGGCGATAAACTTCCATGACAACTTTTTCCCTTTCGCTACTCCCCAAAGCATGAAATAATTTTTCTAAGGAACATATCCATTGATCAGCTACAAATGGATTTGTAGTCCTATTTAATGTTGTTGGTTTTTGCCTCATGAAGAGGTCTAACATTGATCCTCCACATTGTGGATCAGGCTGGTCCATACAGATAAAGTTATTATTCATAACCTGGGTGAGTTGTCCCAGTATGGTTATATGTTGTTCAGTACCTGTTGCATTATCAGCTCCACTATAATTATATTGAGTTGGATGTAAATCCCTAAATGGGTTATATGTGTTGATATGGTTTACATTCCATCCACTAGGTTCCTTTTCTAAAAAATTGAATACATTATTTAAGATTATAAATCTCAATACATAATTCCAAACTAGTAAAATATCTATCATAAATTGAGCAGTTTGTGAATAATCATAAAAGAATGTTTTCTTTGAGGAAGTATTTACTCATAAATCATTCATAATGGTTTGTAAAGAAAATGTGAGTTATTCTAAGCATATCTCCCAGGAGTTTCGTAAACAAGAGTGTAGCAAGGCCCTTTGACATGTACGAGGATAACCTAGGTCAATCCCAATACTCCTTATCAGAGTTTTCACTCTTAGGTACATCTATGTTGGAGCCACCTCTACCTGCTTGTATCCTAACAGGGATGTATTTCATTAAAAATACACAAAATATCTACATTACTAAAATTCTGGGAATTTCATATATACTAATCCTCAAAGTCTATCTTGGGGTATTGTTCTCTAATCGATGTTTTTCTAAATCTAGCTTCTAAGGTTTATACTATACTCCCTCTGATAGAAACTGTAACGCCCTGACCCTAGTTACCCAAAGTCAGTGCATTATTACATAACATTAGCTTGATCAAAAGAGATCATGTATAAAATGATCTATTAGTTTAGTATCCTTGTAATTACTAGAGACGTTCATATGTTTTACATTATATTATGAATGGAAAAACAAAAAAATTGTGTCCCCTTTGAACACACTCACATTCCTTAGCCTATTACTATAGTTTCATTAGAATATACTTGTTTTCATCCTTGGAAAAATAAAACATAAGAATGTTGTGATCTCATATGATCAATAAGGATAAAAATATAAAAGAAACTATCATAAATAAACATAATCATTATGGAAATGTATAAGATTAAAACCAAATCCTTTTAAACATAAAATTCATCATAATATGGCAATGATAAATCAAATAATACCATTTATTTATTCACATGGATATTTTACAAGTCGAATAACCACATTTAATATCAATATCTAATTTCATAATGATTGAATGAATAATCCTGGACATGATAACCTCATAGTCAAGGCATCGTGCCAAGACTACAAATAAGATTTTGTCATGGCCTTGTGCCAAGACACTAGTTTGTCTCAGGAGACCTACCTATGCATCATGGAGCTATAACGGGCTCCACCCTTCACTTACTAAGTCCAATTCATTCCTCATATGAAGAGGTGGAGTCATAATTAAAACATTTGTATTAAAAATAGCATATAAAATGTCAAAATTTTAACAAAAACCCTTGAATGGTATAAAAATAGCAAATCCACTATTAAACATAACTCATTAAATACAACATGAAAGATTGTATTATAATAAATCATCTTCAAATAAGTATAAAATAAATCAAATGATATTGATATAGATGAAATCAAAACAATTTGAGACAAATATCTCTATCAATTTTGAAATCATTTAAATGACACGTAACTGTAAAAGAAAACATTTGTTTTGAAAATATTATTATAATATAATAATGGAATATTCTAAGGTGTTATAATGGTGGACAGTAGCCGCACCCACTATATAAGTTTAAAAAATAGTTTTACTTTAATTTTTCAAAATGTTCCTAAAGCACCTTTTTCAGAAAACAACGGAAAGATTCCTTTCAAAACATTTTATAAAATTTCAAACAAGGGTATAAATGAATTTAACCCCAATTCTCAAAAATATTAAAAATGTTTTGAAAAACGTTTTTAAGAAACATGGATGTGGATGATAAATAAATTCTTGTAGATACTTACGTATAAACAACCTCAGATAAATAAGGAAATTATAAAATTAACCCTTGCCTTGTAACTTTCTTAAGTCAAGGGTGAGTTCAACAACTTTATAATAGATAAATCATTATTATTAAATTATAGAAGAACCATATAAATAAATATTATATCATATATTATCTTCTAATACTTTTTTTTAATGATATTTCTGTAGTATCATCGTTTCGGGTGTTAACTGATTCATTTTCCTTTATATGTTTTATTACTTCAGTCATGTTTGTTATGGATATGATGTATTTGATTAATATAAATAATTATATTATGTTATTAAACATTTTTTAAATCATAAAATAAAAATTACTCTTAAATTGTTGTTATTGGGAATAAATCTCATCGTGTTTGTGGAGACGGTACGTAATCCATACGCACGCACAAGCAACAATATCATTCTATTGATGGTGAAATCATATGTAATTGAATCGTATATCACATATACAGAATAATTAACCTATTATATTTATTATTTACATCAATTATACTCATTACTATATCCTTCCAAATAAGGAAGTGTTGAATAACAAACTACACCACAACGTGAACACTGTAAGTCGTACGTACACACTCGTGATGGATTTGTCATTTAGAGGATGGATAGAATAATGAATATGGTTGTACCATATTCATAATAACATCAAAATATATAGAAGGTATTGGAGTTTTTATTTTTGTATGTAAATAACAAATAAATATGAATTGGAAGAACAAACGAACTTTGAAATAGGTGATGAAATTATTAAGTCATCTTCAACTTCTTCCTTTTGATTTGATCAAAAGGGAAACATAGGTCAGCATTCTGATAAAAGTAAAGAAAATATGTTAATGTAATGGTATCTAGAAAGATATTTGAGTAGGTTTTAGCAAATACAAATGGTTTTGGAGGAGTGAATTTGAGAGAAGGGGAAGTACCCTTTTATAAGAGAGGTAAGGGTCACTTTAGGAAAATCTTGAAATATTAATTTATTATACATTCATATTTTGTTTGTAATGGCTCCAAAATGATTTTTATCGATGATAAGAGGGTTCTGGGTTGAAAACCGCTCAACCAATAGGTTTTAGGTAGGTTTATGTCACCATATTAACCTTATAATTTATATTTAACTCTTAGTTAAATAGTTTAAATTTTACCTTGTATTCTTGTATTATTATAATAAATGGTTTATAAACAAACTATAAAAAACCAAGATAACCCCAAGTTGTTCATTATTGACATATATAACCTTATATAATTCCTTTCAACGATCCATATATTTTTAAGAATATTATATCAATTAATTATAAACTATTTGTTTTACTCATTTATGTCAATTTTGACACTCTTTAGTATTTGGGTTTTGTGGGTGTCAAAAAAACATGATTACTTCGAACAAAAAAGTTAAATAAATCCTAAAATGCCATATTAACATTTAAAATTAGTGGAATGCATCAAAATTATCAATTTACAATTAATTATATATTTATAATATCAATTATTTTAATCGTTCATTAATAACGTAAACACTGCATCATCATTGTGTCATAAATAAATTTCATCAAAAATTGAGAGTTTTAAAAAAATTACCAAAAATTCACCCTAAGATAATATTGATATTCTCAATCCAAAAATGAAGTCCTTTTTGAAAAATAAAATTTATTAAATTTTAAAAAGTGGGTAATACTATTCATAACATTTAGTTTCATTAGTCATGGTGTGTTAGAACTCGAAGGCGTGTACAACACAAGATATTGTATTATTCAAAGAAAAGAGTATCATGGATGTTTTGGGTGTTACATAATTATTACATTTATAATATTTAAATGTTAATAATATTTACAAGAGTGACACTCTGTTAAATTATAAAAGGGAACCTCCTCTCCTAACTTACTCAAAAACCTGATGAACTATAAATAAGAAAATCCCTACCCAAGTACCTTCAAAACAATCCTCCCCACTTTCAAGATGTTCTTGTATCCATAAAAGACCACCCTATAAGGTTTACGATTCAAGGAAAATGTGTTTTTTCAAAGATGATGTGTATCCTTTAATTTGGTTCTTCTAATGTTTATTTTTTCATAAAAAACATCAAACATATCATTATTATCATCTTATAATAACATAATTATATATAATATGATTAAATTTTATTATTTTTATGTCACAACCTGTTTTTGCTGTTATATGAAAAAAAACCTCAGTCAGGCATACGTGTAGACTACCACCTCCACAATGTCATGTGTTTCTTATTTCATCACCACCTTATATGTATTTTTAAATTGATTAATAAAAAGAATATATATATTATATTTATAAATTTAATATAAGAATGCAAAGATAACATATTACTTACTTACGTACCCTTACATCCATTAAAAAATAATAAGGTTTCTCATGTGTACGTATGGAAAACCATCCCCACAAAGATATGTGATTATGTTTTCATTACCATCTTCATGGATGGTCATAAGAATAAATTAAAACAATAATTATGATATTTGTAATATTTTTATGATTCTATAATAGTAATAATTTATCTTCATTTAATTTTAATCCATTATAAAAATGTTATTGGTGATCATGTGTGCATGTATATGCCCACCTCAATTAAAAAATGTTCTTCATTTGTGATCAATGTATTATATAGAAGGTCCTAAAAGTTAATATAATGCATAAAATGATAATTATAAAATTTTAAGGTTATTTATATTATTTCAATATGACATATTTTACAGCATTCAATGAACTAATGTTATTTTGAGATTTTGAACTGAAAAAACCTCAAAAATCCAATGTGAACTTAAATGATTTAGTCACTAAATTAAACATAGTGAAAAATGAAATAAAAGGAATAGTAATATGGACATCAACATGAAATAATTTCTTAATAAATTATAAAATTGATGAAATATTATTATTTAGGAAATAAAAATGTACGCAGTGACTGAGGAGATGAGTTAAGGGATATTTCATAAATATTTTATTTTAAATGTTTATAACTCATTGACTTCTATATCCATATTCTTGAAAATGTTTCCATAATATTATTTGCTACATTATAAGGATTTATATAAAATTAATTTTTAGATAATCTTGAATATTTACAATATTTATATAAGGGAATCATATAAATGTTTTCTGTATGGGTCAACTTTGACTCTTTTTACCAAAGTATAAAATATTTTTTTAGCATTTACTACATGACTATCATAATAGCCATTATTAATTATCAAGATTCCTCTATAGGTATCTATATTTTTTTAATGAATATAATATATCAATTTTTTTATAATTTTTTTTAAATGCTTTAAAAGAAGAGAATATCTCTTCACATTTTTACAAGATAACTGAAAGTTATTTTACTTTTGGTATATAATGCCACATTTTATGGGTTTTATGATGGAAATTTAATATTTTATTATTTTTCTTCATGATATATTTATTTTAAATTATATAAGATATATTTTAATCCTAATATAACTCTAATAACAGTTGATCCCGAAATATCACAACAATTCCTTGGGTAATAGTAATGAATTTCATGGGATATAAGTTACATCAAAGTGATATGTTGTAATTAACCATGATGATTATTAATTATAAATTTTAAGGAAAGTTGTAAGGATAATATCCTCATATACCTATATGATATTTCAATTATTTTTAGATTTTTTAAAGGAAACATTTTGATTTCATAAAATTATACACTGAACTCATGATTTAAATAAATTTTATGATCTTATAAAATAGAAAGGTATTTTCATGAGTTGTCATACCTTCCATGAAAATCTAATAATTATGATTTTCATTGTGATTTTTTGAAAATTAATTTTTAATTCATTTGGTTTTCAAGTTTATTTAATGAGTATGTAATTATTTTTTTGATCTTAGGGTTTATTATATAAAAAAGGAAAATTTCCAAATGGGTTTTTTTAATTTCCAAAAGGATTAACGAGTTTATTTTATTTTTTATACCCCTTACTATGATTTTTTTCCTCATCCAATATTTTAAAAAAAAAATTAATAGGACTTAACTAGGTGTATTTATTATATAGAGGTTAATAGTGAAATATAATGAAAAAATAAAAAAAAATTATGAATAAAATAAGAGTGTTAACAAAATAACCTAATTTTTTAGAAAATTTGAACAGAGTGTAGACATGTCTATAATGATGTGTAATGGTTTTCATAATTATTTAAAACTCTAAACCTAAAATATATTGGAAATTATATAAATTGAAACACTTTTTACAAAGAAAGTAATTATGGGTTATCTATTTCATGGGGTGTTATATTTTTTTCTTGATTTCTAATATCATATATCTTATATGAAACTATGTTTACACTATCATAAATTTCCTTTGTTATTTTAGTGTTACCCAACCATTACAAACATGATATTAATCTTACATATAACACTTTCACAAATTTTATAAAAGTTTTGTTCCAGATAAATAAAAATATTCTTTAAAACATAATAGAACACGATGCGAATTTAATACATATAATACCTTTAGTTTATGAATTTTATACTTAAATATTAGTTTAAATTCAAAATTCAATGCTAAACATGACATTATTTTACCATAAATTGGATTCTATATATATTCTCTATAGTTTTTGAAAATAAATTATTCATTTAGCGTAATAACTTGTTATACTATATTTCACAAACATTTTCAAAATCCTCTTTAATGTTTCAATAATTCCAATAATATCTATAATATTTGGAAATATATCCTATAGATTGAATCACTAGTAAAAAAATTCAACAAAACCACTGATATGTGATCTTTAAAATATAAGTAATGGATTCATAATAACATGATAGAAAATAAATAAAAACTATACATAGTACGATCATGACATAATCATAAACAGATATAGTATCACTAGTAATAATGAGGAATTAATAACAAAATAATCATAATGAGACCAGAGTAATGCATGAATCATTAAGGAATATAAAAAACTCATTATTGTGGACACTATAAACATTTTTTCAAGTAATTTCTCTAAGTTATATTTAAAATATTACTAATTATCATTACCAAGGTATCATAAGCATATTAATAAGGCTTCATTACATAGTATCATACGCACATTACCATGGCTCTTCATGGGGAGATCATATATTCAATGGTAACTTCCAAAACATTATTACATATTAGGATATTAATTACTATCAAATTAATTTAAGGGATATAAATTTTTTATCTTAAACATCATATAATTTGTATGATAATTATGGTAATTATTGAAATAAATTATTAAACATAATCAAAAATCATAAAAAAATCATCGAATGAGAACAATTATCAATAATGACCATTGAAAAATAATGCTGGTTATTAATTTCATAACATTCCCAATCAAATGATGAAATTATTTAGATGAAATTAACATTAAAAAAATGTCACACATAATGAGATAAATCATAGAGGATGAGAATATAATGGTTTAAGGGATTTTAAAAAAATATTAATCTAAGATGCCATGGATAATCCATTGATTATAATGAAATTAAAGGAAAATTTATTCTTTTGGATGGATGATACTTTATAATGGTCTATAATAGAGAAATTACAATATATTGATAAATAAAAACAATTTAAATTTTAGATTATGTAATTCAAATATTTGATATATATTTGGGACAAAAACACATCAAAAAAATAATTCAGAAGCTATTTTGATTTATTTTAATGGATAATTTATTTCAATATAAGGATTAGAATAACAGGATCTTAATAAATGATAAAATATATATATATATATATTATATTCCCTACATCGAATAATTTTTTTGAAAATATCATGTCTAAAATTCCACTAATTCATACAATATAAAGAGAATATATAAATTTTATTTTATCGGATTGAAGGATGATTTATTCTGAAATTTGAAGATCCATGAAAGAATTATATAGAGAGGGGTTGTACGATTAATAAGAATAGGGAATAAAATAAATAATTGAAAAATTGAAAAATAATCATAATAAAATAAATAACTTATATTTAAGTGGATTCTTAAAAATATAAAATATAATAGAATAGAGAGAGAAAGAGAGGAAACCCTTATCAGGGTTCTCACCTTCTAAAAACCGATAATGAACATATAAAAATCCTTATAAACCACACAAATTGTTACTATATAGAGGTAATAATAGGTGATATATTACCAATATCATTAGAGTGATGATAAAAAGGGAAAATTGTGTATTAATTATAGTACAAATTAGTAAATAGTTTAGAAATTATTAGTATATTCCTTTAAATTTTTATTTTAAACAATTCAGTGATAAAAATTCAAAAATGGTTTTCCTTCCATTCTCTTTGATAAAAATGATCATATTTTATTAAAGTAATTTATTATTTAATTAATCTTATCACCCTTAAAACCCAAATTCCTTATTATTGTCAATATTTTTATTTGAATAAATCTTTAAATGTTTGTAATAAAATAACACATGCTTTATGATTTATAGATTACTTTATAAGTTTGGGTTAATTATGATATTTTTAAATTAAAAATATTACTAAAAATTAAAACATATAAATGGTAATATTGATTATGAAATCATTTTTTACACTTAATTTCACTAATGAAATTTTTTATTTACATATATCATATTTTAATTTTCAATACAAAAAAATTTGAATGTTTTATTATTATTAAAATTTCACCATTATTTCATTTTTTTACATCATCATTTTATATCTAAAGTTCATTATATCAAATTTTAAAATACTATTTATGTATTTTAAGAATATTAAATCAAAATAATTGTAATTATAGTAGTGAAAGGTTTATTATTAGTAAAATATTTTTTATATAAATACTTACCTAATTTATAGATATATAACCCTGCATCATGCCAAAATATTCCCTAAATGTAAGGATGGGAATTATAGTACTTCATTTGGGTGGGTTATCCAATATGAACCTCATAGTTATCTATAGTTGATTGAATATCCAAATTAGGTGATTTATTATATGCTATATGTGGTTATGTTCGACTTTTATTTGGTCTATAAATAACATTAATAGAGTTACATCCTTCTTAATTAAGTAAATGTCAAATTCAAAAGTGATTTTACCACTATTATAGATCCTGATTCATTAATTTTTAAAGAAATGCACAATTTTTTACTCTTATTTATACACATTACTTCTTACAGTCACCTATATTCTATATATTGTTAAGATCGCATATAAATCATATTGTATCCTTTTATAATAACTAAATAATATGTGTACTTTTTAATAATTTCACTTTATTATAATGTTTAGTTTTTTTATTTAGGATATCTATTATAACATCCAGCATTTTTATAACATAAATTTTCATTACATGTTACAAAACCGAGGATCTTTAAGGATTAGTGTCTTAGAAACTATGAACTTAAAACATGAAAAAATAAAACAATATTCCTAAACACTTGAAAGGCTTCTACTTATGTTCATTCTAGGCTCATTACGTCATCTCCTAACCTGGGGACATTCATCAAAAGAATGGATGAGCAGAAGGCCCAGTAAGGGAAACAAGGGGAAACATTTAACATGTGAACTTGAGACACATCAATAATGTCATGAAAAATAACGTTAAGGCATGAGAAATACATCATTAGGCATATCATAAAAAAATAACTCGTTTCATAAAATGACGATGTGGCTACAACATTTATCTTAGACAATCATGAACATATCACCAAGGTCCACCCCCAAGGTGACATTTGAAAATTACCAAGGCTATTCACCAAGGTATTGTTAAAATTGTAATCTCTAGTGGTTACATCATTACCCAATGCATTGGAGCGCTCTCAAGGCGCACCCTTAAAATTGTCTTTATTATCATATGAGCCACACATATCATCATAAAAAATTTCATAAATAACCCATATATCATAAAATAAATAGGTTTCATCTAATAATCCCAACATTTTAAAAATTGTTTTTTAGACATGATCTTTATGTCATTTTACACCCACGAAAAAGGAAAGAGGGTTTTGTGTATGTAAATCCAAGAATTAAAATAAAAAATTTTGATATATATGTGAATACCCCTGTAGAAAAAGAACTTTGATTATTCACTTAATAAAATAAAAGAATTTTAGAAAAATAGAGAGTCATTTTGAGAAGAAAATTCTGTAGCATAACCGCTATCTTCCAGGGTTTTAGAAAACATTGAAAAGAGAGGGGACATGGGTCACCCACTCATAAATGATTCATATCAGAGTTGGGAGACAGAATATAAAGGATATAAGACGTTGTAATGAAATTTGAAAGAAATACCATATGAAATGGAAAACATGTAAGGAAAAAAAAAATAAGATTTCTCTTATGAAAATTCGGCAGCCTAACGGCGTCACTTAAAACATCAAAATACTGAATTGACTAGATAAAATAGTGTCTCTCATCATATTAAAATATAATATAAGTATGATATATATAAATATCATACCCTAACATAATAAAAAGGTAAATGAAAGACTTGACAAGAAAATAGATCTTGAAAATGAGAAGGGTGAAAGAATCCCTTAAAAATTCGGCAGCCTAACAACGCCATTTAAAACTTCAACATACTGAATTGACAAGATAAAATAGTTTCTCTCATCATATGAACATAAAATATCAGTATTATAGATATATATATCATACCCCAACATAATAAAAAGGAACATGAAAGACATGACATGAATATAGATCTTGAAAACGAGAAGGGTGAAAGAATCCCTTAAAAATTCGGGAGCCTAACGACACCACTTTAACATTCTTAAAATGAAATAATGAGAGAGAGGTGTTATATAATCATATGAACATGAAAAGGAATGTAGGATGAATATAAAAAATCATCCTCCAACATAAGAACATGGAGCATAAAATATATGACATAAAAGACATGACATAAAAGAGAGTACTTGGAAAGAAAGAGGGAGGTAGGATCCATTACCTTAAAACGCAACTCTTAGAACTCAATGGTTGGGACCTTGGGGGCTTGGAGGAACCATGGGAGGACTTTCTGGGAGGTAATTAGACCAGAGATTTATTAGGGGAGTGTTGGGAGTGAACACTAAAGGAGGAAAGGGTGGGTATTTATAGGGAAAGTGAGGGGATAAGGCATTAATGGCCAAGGGACACCTCATTGGTGGTATTGGAAACACCATGGGCTTTCCCAAGGTATTTTCCCATGGTTTTATCCACATGGGACCCCTTATACAATAATTCATTCCATTTAGTTGGCCATCCCTTAAAATATCTCATTACATCATCATGATGCAGTCATGATGTCATTAAACATACCGAAACCCTAAAACTATATTTTTACTATTCACTGAAAATTCAACTTTTTTAGAAGACTCCCAAAAATTTATCATAACATAATATCAATGCTATAAATTCAAAAATAAACTCCATTTCATAAAAAAAAATTAAATATTTTTAATTTAATTTTTAAATAAATACACTATTCACTAACAATTTATTTTTTTCAGAAAAATCCCCAAAAATTACCTTAATATAATATCGATGCTCTGAGTTCAAAAATAATGTCAATTTTATAAAAATATTTTTCTAAATATTTTTAAATTAATTTTTAATTAAAAAATACTATTCCCTTGAAAAAACTAACACTTGATTAATACTTTAAAAAACCATTATTTACCCATTTTATTAAATCACATTACTTAATCAAGGTGCCTAAATTATATTAATAATTTCTTTTAGTGAGATTACTAAACTATTTGGTCACATTACTAATCCTAAACATAAAATCACTATTCATAATTTACTATTCATAAAAAATTAAGTTGATCTTATTAGATCCTACGTACTGAACGTAATTGTAGAAGACCATTTATCAAAAATCATTACACGTTTTTAATTATTTAAGGATTACATAAAATTTTTTAAAATATCCTTTTTCTAAAATTCATCAATAATATACATCCTACATTTATCCGAATATTTGAAAATTTACAAAATTTACCATAAGAAGAAAACACAATTTTATTTAGCTCAAAGGATTACACAAAGCAGTTATGGTCTCCTTACATAGCCCCTTATAACCCAAGAATAAGACCTAAGTGTATGGTGTGCTAAGGTGAGAGAATCCGAGGGCGGCTCGACCAACATTGCACGGGTAGTAATTTCTATAAGTTTGAACATCTCGTGAAGGCGATTCCGTTATAGCTTCACATGATGAAGTTCAACATGGGTTTAGTCCAGAGCAAAGCCCAGTGGTTCTACCTCTTTCCCATGTTCCGTTAGATTGGCTTTGATTGGCCCGACACTACTGGATGAGGCCATCTTATCTGCATTCTATATTAATTATCCAATATCACTTGTATTAAGAGACAATAATCGAAACGTTTAGTTTCCAGCGATCATATTGACCAAGGGTCATATAACAGTTTAAAACCAATGGTCTCATTTTAATTATACTCATGTTATCAAATGAAATAGTTTTTTTGAGTATTAAATAAAATAACACACAAAATTATGAAACAATATTTATTCAAAATTTCGGGTTGTTACAATATTCCCCACTTAAGAAATTGTGTCCTCACAATTTAAAAAAAATGTGTTTGGAAATTTCATTGAAAGTCCCACATCGGAAAAGGAGTCAATAAAACTATTACTTTAGAAGAAAGAAAGTGAAATACAAAGGTCACCAGAGTTAAGACACACTAGGATTCCATGTAGGAAAACATGGACATGGAAGTGAAAACAAAGGGTCATATTCTGAGGGAGAGTTATAGAAAACATGATTAGGAGAAATTTATCCACAAGAAAATCACAAACTTATGATGTGTGTAAATGGTCATTGATTGCCCAGTAGGAAACTTAAACCAACAATGTTTTTGTTTTACGGTCCTTTTAGGAATTCATTTACATCATTGAATAGGAACACAAGGAAATTTACTTACCTTAAAGTAGAGTTTCATCCTTTAATATATTTCTACTAAGACTAATCTTTTCTCTAAATGATGAGCATTCAAAAATACCTGGTCTCATCAAAGCACAAGAATCAACTTCTATAGAATCACATAATCCACAAAATATTAACTATCTATTTCTTCTATCATTAAATGTTATCCCAAAAACAGAAAGGCTAAGATAAAATGACTCTTCAAAAAGAAAGAACCCCATAGGTAGGGAAACTATTTTAAATCTTCAAATTTCCATGGTACTACCCAGAGTTCAACATAGACCATTCTATAAATAATTGTCCTTAAAATTCCTCAAAATTAACTAAACTAAGATTGCAACCCAAATACAAGAAGTATTTGATAACATAGTCTTCGAAGATAAACTTTATCTTTCATATCCAAACAACATCAACCACTCCTAACATCTGATAACAAAAGTAACTAACATGAACTCATTTTCCCCAAGATAGGTTAATAATTTCCATAATAACCTAAATTACTATATGATCACCTTAAATTCATCAATTATTCAAAATATAAGCCAACCTTTACTCCTCAAATAAAATATCATAGTAATTTATTTACCTTGATCATATAGGGTTCCCAAAATAGTGAACGTCTTCCAAAATAATAATAATCTTTTAATACCCTAATCACCCTTGAAGAACAACTTCACTAAATAAACATGTGGTACATAACAATAGATGTTTCCCTTAATGATATACAACCATCTTAGTTAGTGACTCGATGTTCTTAGAAAACATTAAAGATATGATCATTGGGAATGAAATAGAATACAACATGACATAGACAATTATTGAGAAAAAGTTGCATGTACTTTAGTCATCATGATCCATCTCAGCATAGGACTTGCATTGATCCCTTGTCCTTGAAGATTGTTGATTCTCATCATGCTTCTCATCCCTTCCAAGAGATAATTTCCTGGAATAATGTCCAACTTCTCCACATTTACGACATTGAAAAGTATATGGTACATTAGATTGAACCTTTTCTCTATTTTTTTGAAGCAATTGGATACTTTTTCCCTATCACCCCACACTTAAAACATATCTCGGTTCCTTTATGACATTCTCCTGGGAGCCACATTCCACACTTTTTGCACAAAGGAAATTGGGTCTTCTTTCCCTTATCAACATTATCAAATGAACATCCTTGAGGCTTCTTCTTCTTCTTCATTGATGAATTTGGGCATTAAACTTGGAACCAATTATTAATTGTGATTTTTGATAGCTATATTGGCATAATCAAAATAGGTTCATCTTGATATCTCGTCATCTTTGTCACATTAACAAATCAATCTTCACATTTCCTATCACATTGATTGTTGGGACATGTTCTTCTATTTCCTGCCATTAACTAAGAAAAGAAAGTATAATTAGGGGGCTTAGATACTTAGCCAATAATCATGAACAGGAAACTTAAAGCATAGAGGGATAAACTTGTAGAAGAAAAGTATACCCTAAATTTTGATCCCCTAGGTTCCAATCTAGGTTATCCAGGATCATATATTATTATGTAAATCATTATTTTATTTTAACAATGTTCCTTTAATAATGGTTTATACTAAGCTTATGATATTACCAAAGCATATCCCCAGGGAGTGTCGTAACCAACAGTGCAACAAGGCCCATTGTCGTGTACCAGTTCCCATTCGAGTCTAGCTCAAAGTGGTGTTTTTGGGTTTTACACCTATGTACATATGTGCTAGAGCCACCTCTACCTTCTCGTATCCAGACAAGGATGTATTTTCATGGAAAACCCTTACTCAATACTCACCAAAATACTCGGAATATTTCCTATAATTAAACATTTCTATAGGGTTCTTCCTAAAGTTTCCATATCATAATTTCCACAAATAAATAAACCATCATATGATACTAACTATAACATCCTGCCTTTTTATAACATAACTATTCATTAAATTTTACAAAACCGAATATCTTTAAGGTTCAGTGTTTTGGAAACCAGGATCATAAAACATGAAAACATAAAACACTCTTCTTAAACACTTGAAAGTATTATCCTTATTTTCATCCTAGGTTCATTACTACATATCATAACTTGGGGACATACATCAAAAGAAAGGGTGAGCAGAAGGCCCAGTAATGGAAACAAGGGGAAACATTTAACATATGAACATGAGATACATCAATAATTTCATGAAAAAGAACTTTAAGGCATGAGAAAGAAATCATGAGGAATATCATAATAAATATAACTTGTTTCATAACATTAATATGTGGCTACAAAATTTAACTTAGACAATCCTGAACATAACACTAAGGTCCATCCCCAAGGTGTCATTTGAAATTTACCAAGGTTATTCACCAAGGTATCATTAAAATTATAATCTACAATGGTTACATCATTTCCCAATGCATTGGAGTTATATCAAGGCACAACATTAAATTTTCCTTTATTATAATGTGAGAAACACATATCATCATCAAACATTTCATAAATAAACCATATATCATAAAATAAATGGGTTTCATTTCATAATCATAACGTTTTAAATTTTTTTTAAGACATGATCTTTATGTCCTTTTAAACCAACGAAAAAGGAATGAAGGTTTCATGTATTTAAATCTCAGAATTAAAATAGAACATTTTGATATATATGTGAATACCCATATAGAAAAAGATCTTTGATTATTCACTTAATAAAATAAACGAATTTTAGAAAAAGAGAGAGACATTTTGAGATGAAAATTCTGCAGCATAACGGCTATGTTACCGGGTTTTATAAAACATTGAAAAGTGAGGGGACATGGGTCACCCACTCATAAATGATCCATATCACAGTAGGGGAATATAATATAAAGGATATAATAACATGGTAATGAAATTTGAAAGACATACCATATTAAATGAAATACATGGAAGGAAGACACAAATAAGTTTTCTCTTATGAAAATTCGGCAGCCTAACGACATCACTTAAAACATCAAAATACTGAATCGGCGAGATCAAATAGGGTCTCTCATCATATGAACATCAAATATCAGTATGATAGATATAGAGATCATACCCCAAAATAATAAAAATGAACATCAAAGACTTGACATGAAAATAGATCTTGAAAACGAGAAGGGTGAAAGAACCCCTTAAAAATGCGGCAGCCTAACAGCGCCATTTAAAACATCAAAATACTGAATTGTCGGGATCAAATATGGTATCTCATTATTTGAAAATAAAATATCAGTAGGATAGATATATAGATCATACCCCAACATAATAAAAAGGAAATGAAAGACTTGACATGAAAATAGATCTTGAAAACGAGAAGGGTGAAAGAATCTCATTAAAATTCGGCAGCCTAACGACGCCACTTTAACATTCTTAACATGAAATAATGAGAGCAAGACAGGGTCTCTAATCATATGAACATGGATGGGACAGTAGTATTAATATTAAAAAACATCCTCCAACATAATAACATGGAGCATAAAAGATATGACATAAAAGAGAGTACTTGGAAAGAAAGAGGGAGGTAGGATCCCTAACCTTAAAACGTAACTCTTAAAATTCAATGGTTGGGACCTTTAGGGCTTGGGGGAACCTTGGAAGTACTTCTTGGGAGGTATTGAGACCATATATTCATTGGGGGGGAGTCGGGAGTGAAAAATAAAGGAGGAAAGGGTGGGTATTTATAGGGAAAGTGAGGGGACAAGGCATTAATGGCCAAGGGACACCTCATTGGTGGTATTGGAAATACCGTGGGATTTACCATATTATTTCCCCATGGTTTTAGACACATGGGACCCCTAATACAATAATTCATCCCCTTTAGTCGGCCATCCCTTCAAATATCTCATTACATTATCATGATGCAGTCATGATGTCATTAAACAAACAGAAACCCTAAAAGTGAAGTTTTACTATTCACTGAAAATTCAATTTTTTCAGAAGACTCCCAAAAATTTATCTTAACATAATATCAATGCTATTAATTCAAAAATAAACTCCATTTTATAAAAATAAATTTCTAAATATTTTTAATTTAATTTTTAAATAAAAACACTATTCACTGAAAATTCATTTTTTCAGAAAAATCCCCAAAAATTACCTTAACATAATACCGATGCTTTGAGTTGAAAAATAAAGTCCATTGTATAAAAAAAATTTATAAATAATTTTAATTTAATTTTTAATTAAAACAAACTATTCACCTAAATAAACTAATACTTGACTAATACTTTATGAAACTATTATTTACCCACTTTATTGAATCACATTACTTTATCAAGGCGCCTAAATTATATTAATACTTTCTTTTAGTGAGATTACTAATCCATTTGGTCACATTACTAATCCTAAGCATAAAATCACTATTCATAATTTAACATTCATCAAAAATTATGTTGATCTTATTAGACTCTAAATTTCATACTGAACATAATTGTAAAAGACTATTTTTTGAAAATCATTAAACAATTTTAATTATTTAAGGTTTACATAAACATTTTTAAAATATTCTTTCACTAAAATTCATCAATAATATACATCCTACATTTATCGTAATATTTGAAAATTTAAAAAATTTACCATAAGAAGAAAACACAATTTTATTTATCACAAAGGATTACACAAAGCAGTTATGGTCTCCTTACAAAGCCCATTATAACCCCAGCATAGGAACTAAGTGTAAGGTGTGCTAAGGTGAGAGAATCCGAGGGTGGATCGACCAACATTGCACGAGTAGTAATTTCTATCAATTTGAACTTTTCACGAAGGCGATTCCATTATAGCTTCACACGATGAACTTTATCTTCGATTTGGTCTAGAGCAAAGCCCAGTGGTGCTACCTCCTTCCCATGTTCCGTTAGATGGGCTTCGATTAGCCCGAGACTACTAGATGAGGCCATCAAATCTTCTTTCTATATTAATTAACCAGGATCACTTGTATTTAAAGACAATAATCAAAACATTTAGTTTCTAGTGGTCATATTCACCAACGGTCCTATAACAGTCGAAACCCAACAGTCTCATTTTAATTATAATAATGTTATCAAATGAAACAATTTTGTTGAGTATAAAATAAAATAACACACAAAATTAGGAAAAAATATTTATTCAAAATTTCGGGTTGTTACATCTATTTCATATATTGTACTATTTTCCATATATAAAGTGTTTCATTAATACATATTGTTCACTATAGACTAAAATATTAGAGAATTACATATCGTTTCCATAATATTTATTGACATTAGTCTTCTATTGTTATATTTGGAAACTATTGTATATTTTTTATCTTTTACTTGTAATATTCTACCATAAATAAATGAAATAATGTCAATACATATAATTTATTCATTTATTTTATAAAACTACTTGTTAACACATAGTAAGAATATTCCATAGGGGTTTTAAGAAGTTTTTTATCGATTTATATATTACAATACATGTGTCTTTTTTTATTTTGAGAGTGATCTTGGTGTTTATTGGTAGATAAATCATGGAAAACATAATGGGATAAGTCCAATTTTTATAACTAAGAAATGATTCCATAGAAAGGGGTGAAAATTATAAAGAGTATTTGGTATGATGTGATGGATTTGGAGTTATTATTGCATGTGAGTGATTATTTATGTTATATAAAACTATATGATGGGAATAAGTGAGAGAACCAAAGTAGTTGGGTTTCTATGATAGAGATATGTGCACTCTAGGATATTTAGTTGAAGTAAATAGAAATTTTTAGGTTGATGTAGGTATGGAATTCGATGAGTATAAATTATATTAGGAGTTGAAAAGATAGAAATATATTGGAATGTAATATGGTTAGCATGATCAGGTAATTAGTCATTAAGTGATTATTTTAATGGAAGAAAAGGTTTATATTGGATTGACTATAACACTCAATATTTTTACAGTTTAGGTAAATAAATATTTTTTACAAAAAAAATAAAATATTTCAAAATATGAGTAAATTTTATATTTTTATGTGTGATGAAGATGTGGTAATTGTCGTTAATTATTGGAATTTAATATAGGTGTCTTATTGTGTGTTTTTGTTGTGGTATACCATGGAACAATGTTTTTTCATAATATATTAAGTATGTGGAATGAGAGGGTATTTATAATAACCAAAAGTGTTCTAGTGGGTTGACACTAGTGTTTCAATGGGTTTGTATGTGGATTAACCACTACCATCTCCTATTATAATTCTTGTTGGGATAATATAATCTTGAGTTCTACCTAGATTGATTTTTAATGACATTTAACTCACTATTTTCATTACCAAAAGGCATTTATTCAAATAAGGGTTTCTTAGTTCGGTCTTATAAAATAATAATTATTGATATTGTGATGGGTTGATTTTTGGAATCCATACATTTAAATTTTCATATGGATTGGAGGTGTCTAAGGGGTGTTTCAAGGAGTGTCTATGGCTTGTGTTGAATTTTTATCTGTCTATAGGTTCAAAACATAAAGGTGTTAATCATGGAAAAGTATATTGTCCTTCAATTTTGGATTTGTGTGAATAGTGAGTTAGTGTTTTGAAGTTATATTTATAGAGATCATCCATTTTTATGTTCAATGAACTATTAGGTCTGAAACACCCATGATGGTGGTCATTATTTCTAAAGATTTTCATTATGGGAAATGGGGACTGTTGAAAATAAATCGGGGTATCCATTTTTCTAAGAGTGTTATTTGGAATATCTCCCTAAGGGGATAGAGATTTTGAAACAACCATGTTAGTGATAATAGTGGTGTGTCATGGAAATTAGATTGAAGAGAAGAGGAGTGAAACAGTGAGCATAGTGTCTCTCTATAGTGGTCTTGGTATAAGGGATTTGAAATGGTGAGGGATTTTCTCTTTTTATTTGGTGGGAATCTATAATGGTATTTTAATAATTGAAATGTAATATTCCACACCTTGTTATATTTAACTATTTCAATGAAATATATTTAAAAATGTTTTTAGAAAACATATGTGATTCAAGGGATAATAAATTTTATACTCCTAGAAGACCAAATCTCATTTTATTTTAAAGCACATGGGATGTATTGGATGTCATTGTGTTATATTAGATTCTATCTTGAATTTCTCTAAAAATATGTTCCTTGACCATCCTTGGTTTGATTTATATTCCATATCTCTTCAAAACTTATCTAACCTATATCCGTCTTTATGTTCATTATCCCTATAAAGAACCAGAAATTTTAAAGAAATTTTTTCTTAAATTCTTTGTAATTTTATGAGTCCGTAATTTCTGACGGTGCTTGATTTCGAGGCCCACTGTTCCCGGAATAAATTTATGAATTTTTTTTGGGTACGTCTAGTAAACGTACGTGCGAGTTTTTCTCTCTTTTGAACCGGTTTCCAGAATTTAAATCTGAGGACACCGAGGAACTCGAAGCGCCAGTATTCGCTTAAAGGGACCTTTACCGTAGTTGCGTTTTGTACTGGTAGAATGTTAATTTTGGGGATTCTTTATAAATTTTAAAAAAATTATGTGTTACATAAATTTTTTTGTTAAGGGGTGGTTAATTTGTCCAATGAGGAGTTAGAGGTGGGGCCAAAACCCCACATAACCACCCCTATGTGGATATTGTGTGGTGGGGCCCACACGAGCACAAACCTTTCAACTCCCCTTGAACCCGCCCATTAATTCCTAAAACCTTTCACCTTCCTTCATTTGAATTTTAAAATTTTCACCTCCTCTCATGAATGTGCCAACACATAAGATTAATTAAATGCCAACACCTAGGAATAATTAAATTCCACATTCAAATAATGTTTTTGAATTCATTTGAAATTGTATTACCACCATTAAAAGAAGGCTTTTAATTTTTTCATTTGGTTTGCATAAACATTATTTGGTGGAACTTGGGAGGATTTGGATGATATCACCCTCTCCTGTGAAGAACATTAGGAACTCGATTGTATTCTTTCTTCTTTACAACAGGGGAAAGAATGTGAGG
Organism: Viscum album; assembly: GCA_963277665.1. NCBI lineage: Eukaryota > Viridiplantae > Streptophyta > Magnoliopsida > Santalales > Viscaceae > Viscum > Viscum album. Next base: position 2,051,929,514 of record OY728150.1, on the reverse strand, counting down.
TGACACCCACGAAGAACGCCGTCTTCCTTCCTCTTTCTCTGCGTCATGGGAGAAGATGTTGCCCGCGAAGAACGTCTCCAGTGGTGATGTTTTCTCCTCAGACACACCCCGACGCCAAATAATCGAGGCCATCGACGATGAACGAACCTTGATTCTAGGTAGGGGTTTTTTAAAATTTTAGGTGAATAAATTTATATCTCATTCTTGATGAATTTTTGGATTGTATTCGGCCATTTTATGTCGCCTAAAGTGGAGGGCGCAGGTCGAACGAAAACGGCCTGACGACCCATGACATCTGCAAGTGCCGTGCAGAGGAGGTGCAGCCGGCATCTGTGGCGGCCCTTGCTGGACGAACCGGCCGGCTATGGTCGGCCAGGTAGGAGAACGCGGCACCGCGCTGGCAGGCCGATTCGGCGGGGGAACCGGCCGGGCGGAAGAAAACCACGCCCCCTATGGGCGCCACGTGCGGAGGAACCGTGGTCCGAAACTATGGGCCCCTCACACCGGGAAAAACCGGTCAGCTTCGGCCGGCCAGGCAGCAGGGGGGGGCACCACTCACCGCCGCCGGGCGAGCCGAACCCACCCGTGATCCAGGTCAGTTCTGTGGGAGGGCCGCACCCCACCAGGACGAGATGACCCCCTAATCAGGTCGGACCCGCCAGGCCGGGTCCCTAGGTGGGCCATGCTCCCCCAGGCTGGGCAGACCCCCAACCGGGTCAGCCCTACCAAACTAGGTCTGGCCGACCCGCCAACCCACTGAGCTTGACGGGTCGGGCCCGTTTCACTTAAACCCGAATATCTTCTAAAACGTGCATCTGATTGACGCGCCTTCTACGGCATTGGGATCCTCTAAATGAGGTGGTTCTTTTTAGATACTCTAAGTGAGTTTTAGATAAATTTGGAAAATGGCTGAGTTTGAAATGAGCGTAATTCCAATCGGGCCCTTGGGACGGAAAAGCAAATAACTCTCAGACTGGGCGTCAGATTAACGCGCCATCTATCGCGTTGGGTTCCTTTTGATGAGAAGGAACATTGGGATAGATCAACTCTGGACTTCATGATAGTTGATGTATTTACCCCTTTGTTCGAGGAGTAGACCCTCTCAGAATCGAGTGAGCTGTGTGTGGGAACCCTAGAGCTGGTTGCGACTCCGACAACTACTATAATGGGATCCTTCATGGGTTCGACATCAACGACTACTGTAATGGGATCCTCCGTGGGTTCGGCAGCGACGACTACTATACTGGTATCCTCTATGGGTTCGACAGCGATGACTACTATTCTTGTGTCCTGTGTGGGTCTGATAGTTTTGACTTCTGTTCTGGTATCCTGGGTGGGTCAGACAGAGTAGCTGGTCTGGTATCCTATGTGGGTCTGACAGCTTAGCTAGTCTAGTATCCTATGTCGGTCTGATAGCTTAGATGAATCCGTGACTACATTTGATCATCTTTGTCGCTATACAAAAGATGTATACCTCTGTGAGCTGAGTATTGACTTTCAACCATTTTCATCGATGTGATTGTCTTTACATCCTGTGTGGACTGGGTTGTACTGGGGAATGAGAGTTGGAGCCGAACTGAGATTTATAACTTAGGTATATGTATGGGCATATACCTAAGTAGGGTTGGTTGATACATCGTGATTTTATCTTTCCTTTTTTTGGTTTATCCTTCATGGATTCTAGGAGACCTTCGAGGGTATCAGGGTCCTTACTGAGTATCGTTATACCCACCCCTGCATGGGCAATGCCTGCACTTTGTTGTGTTGGTTTCAGACGATGGACAGCACTGATTGAGGTAGAGTGTTATGGATCTGGATGGTACCTAGAGGTGGAACACTTGGAAAAATGTACACAGAGCTAACGAACAGACCTGGGCACTGAGGAGGCCATTTGTACCCACCCTTATGGTGGGATTCCTGGAGGGAAACTCAATCGTTGTGGTTCTACCTTACTGTAGTTGTACTAGCTTTTCAGTTGTACTGTACTTTACTGTTGGGCTTCTATTTCTGGACCCTTTATTTTAAGCACGTTCTTTTGTATACTGTTTTACATAGTGTTTACTTTTAGATGCATACTATGTTGTATTTTTTTTTCTTTCTAAAGGAAATTCCTTCCCCTTTTATCATGAATTATGCATTTGGTCCTAGTTGCCAGCCCCTGGCCAATGGAAGGTGGGTTTGGGGTAGTAACAGAACGGGCCCCGAGGATGGGTCTTGAAAAATTGGTATCAGAGGAGTCGATTCTACCACAAAACTCATGACTCTGATCAGTATTTTCTATGAAGCAATTGTGTTAAGAGTATTGAGTGTGGTTTTCAGTCCAGGGAGTCCATTGTTGGTATGGCGACCAATGTATCCCTACACCAGGACCCTAACCTCAAATTTCCATCTCTGTGTACGAAAACCCTGATTGGGTGTGTGTTTCCTTCAAAAAAGTTTTATTTGTGTCAGCTCACAAGGTTTCGGGGAGAGAAAGACCCACAGGAAGCTGGGTATCGGCTAGAGGGTATCGTGAGAGTTTTCAGATTGGTAGGGACACCAGCCGACCTTATAGTGATCCAAGCCACGAGTCTCCTGCACACAACATCAGGTAGATGGTGGAGTTTGATGCTCCAGGTGCATGATGAGGAATCATTGATCTGGACAGACTTCGAGAGTCTCTTCTGGCCTGAGTTTGTTCCAACCACCCTTCATGTGGTGCGGATTCAGGAGTTACTTCATTGGAATAAGGACAGTAACTCAGTACTCAGCGAGGTTCACCGACCTCTCGCACTAATCCACAGATATGGTATGGGACCCATTCGTCAGGGCCCGGACCTTCGAGCAGGGACTCAGGCATGATATCAGGGCTTCGACAATTCCCCACAGCATCCCGACACAGGCAGGAGTACTGGAGTGAGCCCTTATAGTGGAGAGTTTTCTCACAGAGCTGTCACCAGCGGCGAGACCCACCACAGGACGACATGTAGTGGAGTCTTCTGCAGCCTGCAGTAGATAGATGATGCAGAGGTCTAAGAGGACCCGGTCATTAGGTGGGCGATCTCAGGATACATGTTTGGTTGTGCGGGGCACACAGAACAGAGTCATCCTTATGAGGATCAAGCAGTGCTATGAATGCGGCGGGCAGGGCCACATGGCCTGTGATCGATAAACCCATTATCCAGATGAGCAGCAGACAGTAGAGAGACCTCCCAGGCAGAGGCAGATGTTTGACTGTGGAGGTCTGTCGGGAGTAGTCAGACAAAGGCAGGCTCATCTCCAGGCAGTTGATACCTACGACCACGGTGCACCTGATATGATTCGAGGTACTATCTGTGTCTACTCTACCCTTTCATTAGTACTTATATACATTTTTGTGAGTCATTATTTTATTACCACTGCCCTATTTCGGAGCTCTATGATTCTGATAGAGTCGTTGGCTTGATCCTTATGGCTAGAGACTCCAACGGGAGTATACTCGGTGATTATGCACTGGTGCCGGGAGTGTCAGGTTACTCTAGGAGGTGAGATATTTGGCTGGGATCTTCTTGTAGCAGTGTCGAGGCCTTACAACATCATCTTGGGTATGGACTAGCTATCCACAGTTCATTCTCAGATTGACAGTATTGGGCGCAAAGTGTGGTGTATCCACACGGATGGGACCAGGTTCACCTTCACCGATGATAAGGGAGCCTTTGTAGTACAGGATGGACTGGCATAGAGGAGGGGGAAACCGATCACACATCAGTTGGCTAGTCTCATCTTCGGAACAGTTGATGTACATAGTCCGAGTTTTCCTGTTGTGGTGGATCAGTACATGAATGGTTTTTCTGACGACGTTCCAGGAATACCTCCTCGCAGAGAGGTAGACTTATACATTGAACTGTACCCCGTGACATCACCGATATCTACTCCAGCATATCGGATGACCCACGCCGAGCTTCGTGAGTTCCGGGTACAACTAGAGGACTTGTAGGGAAAGGGATTTATCAGACCCAGTGTTTCACCCTGGGCATCCCTGATTTTGTTCGCCAAGAAGGTGGATGGGAGCTTTTGATTGTGTGTTGACTACCATCACCTGAATCAGCTAACCATGAAGAAAAATTATCCACTCTCAAGGATTGGCGGCCTATTTGATTATCCCAAGGGAGCACGGTGGTTCTAGAAGATAGATATTAGGTCAGACTATCACCAGCTCAGAGTTCGAGAAGAGGATGAGCAGAAGACGGCCTTTAGATGATGGTATGGCCACTATGAGTTCTTGGTTATACCATTCGGCGTAACAAACACTCCAGTAGTGTTCATGAGTCTCATAAACTGGATCTTCCAAACTTACCTCGATCGATTTGTCGTTGTCTTCATCAACGACATAAAGATTTACTTGACTACTGAGAAGGAGCACGCCTACCATTTTTGGGTAGTAATGGACACACTCCGAGAGCACCAGATTTATGGTATGCTCTCGAAGTTCCAGTTCTGGTTATGAGATGTTCAATTCTTGGGACCCGTCATCTCAGAGGCTGGTGTTTCTTTTGACCCAGTGAAGATCAAGGAAGTAATTTCTTGGGAGCCACCCAGGAGTGTGATTGAGGTATGGAGTTTCCTGGGTCTGGCTGGATACTATTTGAGATTTATGCCAAATTTCTCCAGAGCTGCAACATTTCTTTCATCTTTGACGATGAAGGGGTAACCCTTTGTGTGGTCAGAGAGTTACCAACAGAGCTTTCAGAAGCTGAGGCAATGATTGACCAGTGCTGCCATCTTGAGCCAACCGGAGGAGGGTGTTTGGTACGTAGTTTACTACGACACATCAGGGATCGAACTCGGGTGTGTCATGATGCAGGACCGAGCAGTGATCGCCTATAGTTCATGATAGTTGAGACAACATGAGAAGAACTACGCTACCCATGACCTGGATTTAGCAGCAGTGGTCTTCGCCTTGATGATTTGGCGGCACTATCTTATAGGTGATCATTTTACAGACTACTCTGAACACCGGAGTCTCAGTTATATCTTCTCGCAGAATTAACAGAACCTGAGATAGAGGTGATGGCTCAAGTTCCTCCAGGACTACGACTTTGAGATAATCTATACTCCTGGGAAGGTGAAAATTGTAGCAGATGCTCTCAGCAAGAGATCAGGTATTCAGCTACTAGTATAGGCGACAAAGAAGCTAGCAGCGTTGTAGATATCATTTGTGGATAGAGATGGATGAACCTTTATTCAGCCTCTCACAGTCACTCCTCCACTTCTTCAGCGAGTGAGGGAGGAACAGTGAGGGGACGTTGACTGTGAGACACGACGTGCTCAGATATCCTCAGGGAAGGCACCTGATAGGTTTTCTGAAGGTGAGGAGCACGTTATTCTCTTCAAAGGACGTACCATGGTACCAGTTGCATTACAGGAGGAGGTGTTGAGGGAGTTCCATAGTTCCCCTCTAGTGGTACATCCAAGAGTGGCCAAGATGTATCAGGACCATTCAGACTCTCAAGGACATGCACCATAAATGTGTTCTCAAGTTTGGTCATAGATGGGAGGATCAAATACCCTTGTTAGAGTTTTTGTACAACAACAGCTACATCTCCACCATCGGGATTGCCCCTTAAGAGGCACTGTATGGCCGACCTTGCAGATCACCTCTGTGCTGAACTGACCTGGGGGGTTCAGCACTTGTAGGACCAGAGATGGTGCAGGCTACGACAGAGTAGGTGTAGATCATCCAGGAGAGGATTAATAATACACAGATCATGCATAATTCCTATGATGATAGGAGATGAAGACCACTGGAGTTCAAGGATGGCGACCACGTCTTTCTACAGGTCTCATGTCGATGAGTTATATGGAGATTTTGTCGAGGTGGGAAGTTTTCTCCATGATTCATCGAACCTTTTCAGGTTCGCATTATGGTAGGATATGTGGCTTACCTCTTGGCCCTTCCACCTCAGTTGCACCAGGTGCATGACATCTCCCACGTATCTTAGCTGATAAGATACGTGCAAGACCCATCCCACATCATCGACCATGGGGAGCTGGACATCATTGACAGGGCGACATTCATGGAGGTCCCAGTATAGATCAAGGATTGACATGAGTGGGTACTATGTGGACGGTTTTTTCCTCCGATACGTGTTCACTGGCAGTACAAGAACCTCTAGGAGATCACATGGGAGAGGGAGGCTTAGATGTGTGCTCATTACCCTTATTTGTTTTCCTAGTGTGTGTTGTATCTTACAGGGATGTAAGGCCCTGAGATGGGTGTAATTTAAAGACATGAAAATTTCAAGGAATTTTTTTCGTAAATATTTGTAATTTTATGATTCTGCAGTTTCTGACGGAGCCTAATTCCAAGGCCCCGTGTGCCCGAAATCAATTTCTGATGTTTGTTTCATGTACATTCAGTAAATGTAAGTGCATGTTTATCTATACATTGAACGAGTGCTCAGAATTAAAATCTGAGGACACCGATGAAATCGTAGTGCTGGTATTATCTTATGGGGACCTTAACCGTAGTAGTATTTTGTACAGGTTGAATGTTAAATTTGGGGATTCTTTATAAATTTAATAAAAATTATGTGTTACATAATTTTTTTGTTAACGGGTGATTAATTTCTCCAAAGAGGAGTTGGAGGTAGGGCACACACCCCACATAACCACCCATGAGTGGATATTGTGTGGTGGGGCCCACATGAACAGAAGCCTCTCAACTCCACTTGAAACCCCCCTTTATCTTCTAAAACCTTTCACCTTCCTTCATTTGAATTTTATACTTTTCACCTCCTCTCGTGAATGTCCCAACACCTAAGATTAATTAAATGCCAACAACTATGATTAATTAAATGCCACATTTAATTATTCTTTTTAGAATTCATTTGAAATTGTATTTACAACATTAAAAGAAGCGATTTCATTCATTTCATTTGGTTGGCATAAACTTTCATTGGTGGAACCTGGGAGGATTTTGATGATTTCACCCTCTCAAACGATGAACATGAGGAACTCGATCATCTTCTTCCTTTGTTCCAACCGGGGAAATAACGTGACGCGACACCCACAAAGAACATCATCTTCCTTCCTCTTTCTCCTCATCAAGGGAGACGACGTCGCCGGTGAAGAATGTCACCCACAAAAAAACATTCTCCTCGAACGCACCCTAATGCCAACAAATCGATGCCATCGATGACGAACGAACCTTGAATCGATGTAGGGGGTTTTGTATAATTTTAAGTGAATAGAATTATATATCATTCTTGATGAATTCTTGGATTTTCTTCAACCATTTGATATCACCTAACGCGGAGGGAATGGCCCGAACGAAGACGGCCCGATGACCCTTAGTTGGTTTGTGATTATTTTGGAAAAAACGATCGGAGGTGGCGGCAACTGGAGGAGGTGGAGACCGGAAGTGGTGGCTGCACATTTCCAGTGTGGGAGAAAACTACGGCCCAAAAATGCGGGCCGCTCATTATGAAGAACTGATTGGCTATGGCTGGCTGGGCTGGCGAACCGGGCCACCCACAGGTGCCATGCGGAGGAGGTGAGGCCCCCATCTGTGGGCCGCCTAATGAAAGAACCGGTCGACTATGGCCGGACGGGTAGGAGACCATGACACCGCTGGGCGCCCCACTACGGAGAAGAACGCGACCTGCGCTAGGCGGGCTTCTTCGGTGGGTGAACCAGTCGGTTACCTGCCGGCCATTCTGAAGAAAACCAGGGTGCCTATGGGCACCGTGTTCGGAGGAACCGTGGCCCTCAACAATGGGCCACTCACGCCAGACAAAACAGTTTGGCCAGGAAGAAAGAGGTGTGGTACCGCTCGGTGCCGCCTGGTGAGCCGAACCAGCCTGTGACCCAGGCCGGGTCCGGGGGTTGGTCGCGCCCCTCCAGGCCAGGCCGAACCCCTAATCAGGTCGGAATCGCCAGGCCAAATCCCTGGGTGGGATACTCTCCACCGTGTCGGGACGAACCCCAGCCGGGTCGGACTCGACAAACCAGGTCGAGCCGACCCGCTAGCCCACTGAGCTTGACGGTCCGACCTCGTTTTGCATAAACGTGGATATCTTCTAGGCCATGCTTCCGATTGACGCGCCATATGTGGAACTGGGATCCTTTCAACGAGGTGGTCCTTTTGAGATAATGTAAATGAGTTTTGGTTAACATTGTAATGTGAATGGGTTTAGAATGAGCATAATTCCAACCAGGCCCCTGGGATAGAAAAACCAATAACTTTCAGACCGAGCATCCGATTGACGCGTCGTCTATCGTGTTCGGTTCCTTTTGAAGAGACGGCATTTTGGGATACATCAAATATGTAATTCGTGATATTTTATCTACAGACCCCTTTGCTCGAGAAGCAGACCATCCCGGAATCAAGCGTGTTGTGTGCCAGAACCCTAGAGTTGGCTGCGACTGCGAAAACTACTGTACTGGGATCCTCCGTTTGTTCGGTAGTGAAGACTACTGCACTGGGATCCTCCATGGGTTCGATAGATTTGAATATTGTTCTTGTATCATGTGTGGTTATAAAGGTTTTGACTTCTGTTCTTGTAGCATGTGTCAGTCCGATAGATTAGCTGGTCTTGTATCCTCTTTGGGTCCGACAGCTTACCTGTTCTAGTATCCTGTGTGGGTCCGACAGCTTAGATGTATCATTGACTAAATCTGATCATCTCTATCACTATACAAAATATGTATACCAGTGAGAGCTGAGTCTTGACTTTCAATCATTTTCATCAATGTGATTTCCTTTACTTCCTATGTGGACTAGGTTGTGCTAGGGCTCGAGAGTTAGAGCCAAACTGAGATTGATAAATTAGGTATATGTATGGGCATATACCTAAGTAGGGATGGTTGATACTTCATGATTGTATCTTTCTTTTTTGTGTTTTATCCTTCTTGGATTCTTGGGAGACCTTTGGGGGTCTCAGGGTCCCCACTGAGTATCGTTATACTCACCCCTACACGGGAAATGCTCGCACATTGTTGTGTTGGTTGCAGACAACAGACAACACATATCAAGGTAGTGTGTTGTGGAGTTAGACCATTCCCGGAGGTGGAACACTTTGTAATATGTATATGGAGATGACGGATGGACCTGGGCACTGAGGAGGCCATATTTACCCACCATTCAGGTGGGATTCCTAGAGGACGACTCAATAGTTTATATTTTACTCTACTACAGTTGTACCAGCTTTTCAGTTGTACGGTACTTTACTATTGGGCTTGTATTTCTGGCCTCATTCCTTTCAGCACTTTTTTTATACAGTTTTAGTTAGTGTTTTACTTTCATTTGCATACTCTGTTTTATTTCTTTACTTTTTAAAGGCAATGTCTTCCCTTTTTATCAGGAATTACGTCTCTGGTCCTAGTCTCCATCCCCTAGCCTATGGAAGGCAAGATTGGGGTAGTCACGACATGGTCCCCAGGACGGGTCCTGACAATCCCTTTCTCTTAATGGCATAAACTACTAGGTTCTTTAGGATCAAACTCTCTTGAAATAAGTTACCCTCCCTCTCACCCTTCTCTCTTTATTTCTTTTCCATTTCATTAAGTGGTTTTCCATGTAGTATTTTCTCTATTTTTGGGTTGATATATTAGAATGGATTAATGGTGGTTTGTTGTGGTTAGGTTCTAAGTTTGTTTCCTTTGAGTAAATGGTTATTAGTCCTCAATTATTCTATCCATGAGTGGTGATATCCTAGATGTTTCGAATAAATTTATGGGTTTCATGAAAAATCATATTTTATGTGTGAATTATAGGGGTTTCATTATTAATTCTGTCGGTGAATATTATGTATTTCCTTAATGAAGATAATGTATCAATCATAATGAAACTCAATGGAATAGGGTGATTTTATTCTGTTTACTGGATGTCATTTTTATTTCCATGTTTTTGATACTTGATAGTGTTACTAGTATAAAGTATTGATGTTTTTAAGACTCCTTTGTTCCTAATATAATTTTACTTTGTATTCTTTTCAAACCAAATGTTCATAACCTAATGAAATTAAAAACCAAGTCGGTTTGAAAATGGTAATTTTCATGAAAGTATGTTTCTTATATGGGAGGATGGGGGTGTTGGATGTTAAATGTTATTGCTGTGTATTACAGATTGGATTTTTAGTGTTTATATGTTTTTGTTGTTATTATGGGACTATCATGGAGGAATTCTTATGGTTAGGAAATGATTATTTTTTAGGATATCATAGATATAATTATATTATATAGTTTGGTATATGGAATCATATTGTGGGTTCATGGGTTCCTTTTCAGTATTGGAAGGAGGGAATGTAAAAATATTAGGGGATTGGTGGCATGTTTGGTTCTTGTGGGGTTTCTTCTATTTTTTTGGTAGTAGTGTAATGTTAATGGTAGTGATAAGTCTGGTAAGGGGTGTGGTCTAGAATTTAAGGAATAATGGGATATGACTAAAATTTAAAATAATTATAATAATATAGAAATAGATAGAATTAATGATGGTATTAGATAAAATAAGTATGTCATTAAATATGAAATTGGGTGACATTTTAAATGTTAAATGGTTGTTAATGTTCAAATTGAAAATTAATTAATGGTACGATTAACTAGGATTTTATAACTATATTCTCTTGTGTCTATTTGTGTAGGAAAGTGGGGTTGTTGGAGATATAGAAATTGTAGTATTTGTATATAGAAATTTGTGAGTATGTGTTCATGATTATTGTTTTTTTAGTGTTTTTAGGTAAACCTTCTAGTTTGGGATTTTTTATAGATATATAAACAATTATTTTCCTTATGATTTATATACGGGGCCCTCATCAGTTGAATACCATTACCAATTCTAAACATTCATTGGGTTCAAGGTGTTTTCACCTAATATTCATGTTATTAAGGGAATATATGGTTAACTGCTCTCTCTTCCCAATGGTCCCCTCCATATGTAAAATAGTAAATGATTATATGAGGTATGTATGATCCCGCCAGCCAGATGAGCAGCAGACATTAGAGGGACCTCCCAGGCAGAGGGAGATGTTTGACTGTGGAGGTCCGTCGTGAGTAGTGGGACAAAGGCGGGTTCATCTCCAGGCAGTCAATGCCTACGACCACGGCGCACCTGATATGATTCGAGGTACTTTCTGTGTCTACTCCACCCTTGCTGCAGAACTTATGTACATTTGTGTGAGTCATTATTTTATTACCACTTTTCTTGTTTGGAGCTATGAGATTCCGATGGAGCCATTGGCTTGATCCTTACAGCTAGAAACTCCAACGGGAGTAGACTCGGCGATTACGTACTGGTGCCGGTAGTGTGAGATTACTCTAGGAGGTGAGAGATTTGACTGGTATCTTCTTGTAGTAGTGTCGAGGCCTTACAACGTCATCTTGGGTATGGACTAGCTATCCACAGTTCATACTCGGATTGACTGTATTGGGCGCAAAGGGTGGTGTATCCACACGGATGGGACCAAGTTCACCTTAACCGATGAGAAGGGAGCCTTTTTAGTACAGGACAGACTTTGATAGAGGAGGGGGCAACCGATCACACCTCAGTTGGATAGTCTCATCTTCGGAACAGTTGATGTACGTTGTCCGAGTTTTCCTGTTGTGGTGGATCAGTACGTGAATGGTTTTTCTGACGACGTTCTAGGAATACCTCCTCATAGAGAGGTAGACTTCTACATTGAACTGTAACCCGTGACATCAACTATATCTACTCCAACATATTGGATGGCTCACGCTGAGCTTCGTGAGTTGCGGGTACAACTGGAGGACTTGCAGGGAAAGGGATTTATCCGACCCTGTGTTTCACCCTGGGCATCCTCGATTTTGTTTACCAAGAAGGTGGATGGGAGATTGCGACTATGTGTTGACTACCATATCTTGAATCAGGTAACCGTGAAGAACAATTATCCACTCTCGAGGATTGGAGACCTCTTTGATTATCTCAAGGGAGCACGGTGGATCTCGAAGATAGATATTAGGTCAGGCTATCACCAGATCAGAAAACGATATGAGGATGAGAAGAAGACGACCTTCAAGTGTCGGTATGGCCACTATGAGTTCTTGGTTATGCCCTTAGGCATAACAAACACTCTATAAGTGTTCATGAGTCTCATGAACCAGATCTTCCAAACATACCACGATCGATTTGTCGTTGTCTTCATCGACGACATACTGAATTACTTGACAACTGAGAAGGAGCATGCCTACCATTTTTGGGTAGTAATGGGAAAACTCTGAGGGCACCGGATTTATGGGAAGCTCTCGAAGTTCCAGTTCTTATTCTGATAGGTTCACTTCTTGGGACACGTCATCTCAGAGGCTAGAGTTTCAGTTGACTCAGCGAAGATCAAGGCATTACTTTCTTTGGAGCCACCCAGAAGTGTGATTGAGGTACGGAGTTTCCTGGGTTTGGTTAGATACAATCGGAGATTTCGACCAAACGTCTCCAGAGTTGCAGCATTGCTTTCAGCATTGACGAATAAGGGGAAACCCTTCATGTGGTCAGAGAGTTACCAACATAGCTTTCATGAGCTGAGGCAATGATTGACCAGTGCTCCCATCTTGAGGCTACCGGAGGAGGGAATTGGGTACGTAGTTTACTGCGACACATCAGGGATCGAACTCGGGTGTGTCATGATGCAGGACCGAGCAGTGATCGCCTATGGTTCATAATAGTTGACAAAACATGAGAAGAAATACGCTACCCATGACCTGGAGTTAGCAATAGTGGTCTTCGCCTTGAAGATTTGGCAGAACTATCTTATGGGTGATCGTTTTATGGCCTACTCTGAACACCAGAGACTCAGGTACATCTTCTCGCAGAAGTACCAGAACTTGAGATAGAGGCGATGGCTCGAGTTCCTCAAGGACTACGACTTTGAGATATTCTATACTCCTGGGAAGGGGAACGTTGTAGCAGATGCTCTCAGTAGGAGATCGGGTATCCAGCTACTAGGAAGGGAGATAGAGAAGTTAGTAGCGTTGCCGATATCCTTTGTGGATAGAGATGGAGGAACCGTTCATCAGTCTCTCACAGTCACTCCTACACTTCCTCAGTGAGTGAGGAAAGAACAATGAGGAGACGTTGACTGTGAGACACGATGTGCTCAGATATCTTCAAGGAAGGCAGCTGATGGGTTTTTTGAACGTGAGGAGCACTTCATCCTCTTCAGAGGACGTACCAGGGTACCAGTTGCATTACAGGAGGAGGTGTTGAGGGAGTTCCATATTTCCGCTCTAGCGGTACATCCAAGAGTGGCCAAGATGTATCAGAACCATTCAGACTCTCGAGGACATGCACCGTACATGTGTTCTCATGTTTGGTCATAGCTGGGAGGATCACTTACCCTTGGTAGAGTTTGTGTACAACAACAGCTACAACTCCACCATCGGGATGGCCCCTTAAGAGGCACTTTATGGCTGACCTTGTAGATCACCTCTTTGCTGAACTGACCCTGGGGATTCAGCACTTGTAAGGCCATAGATGGTGCAGACTACAACGGAGTAGGTGCAGATCATCAAGGAGCGGATTAAGAATACACAGAGCAGGCTAAATTCCTATGCTTATAAGAGATGAAGACCACTGGAGTTCGAGGATGGCGACCACGTCTTTCTATAGGTCTCAACTCGATGAGTTATATGGAGATTTTGTCGAGGTGGAAAGTTTTCTCCATGATTCATCGAACCTTTTCAGGTCCTTATTAGGGTAGGAGAGGTGGTTTACTGCTAGGCCCTTCCACCTCAGTTGCACCAGGTGCATGACATATTCCACATATCTCAGCTGAGGAGAAATGTGAAAGACCCATCCCACATCATCGACCATGGGGAGCTGGAAATCATTGACAAGGAGACAGTCATGGAGGTCCCAGTAGAGATCTAGGATCAACACGAGTGGGTCCTATGTGGACGGTTGATTCCTCCGATACACGTTCACTGGCAGTATGGTAACCACCAGGTGATTACATTGGATAGGGAGGCTTAGATGCGTGCTCAGTACCCTTATTTGTTTCCCAAGTGTGTGTTGTATCTTACGGGGATGTAAGGCCCTGTGATGGGGGTAATTTAAAGACACGGAAATTTCATGGAATTTTTTATCTTAAATTTTTTTAATTTTATGATTCTGCAGTTTCTGGCGGAGCCTGATTCTGAGGCCCTGTGTGCCCGGAATCAATTTATGAGTTTTGTTCATGTACATTTAGTAAACGTACGTGCATGTTTTTCTATCCTTTGAACAATTACTGGGAATTAAAATCTGAGGACCCCGATGAAATCGTAGTGCTGGTATTATCTTATGGGGACCTTAACCATAGTTTCATTTTTTACAGGTTGAAAGTTAATTTTGTGGATTCATTATAAATTTAATAAAAATTATTTGTTACATAATTTTTTTGTTAAGGTGTGATTAATTTCTCCAAAGAGGAGTTAGATGTAGGGCCCACACCCCACATAACCACCCATGAGTGGATATTGTGTGGTGGGGCCCACACGAACACAAACCTCTCAACTCCACTTGAAAGCCACCTTTAACTTCTAAAACCTTTCACCTTCCTTCATTTGAATTTTAAACTTTTCACCTCCTCTCAAGAATGTTCCAACACCTAAGATTAATTAAATGCAAAACAACTAGGATTAATTAAATGCAACATTTAATTATTCTTTTTAGAATTCATTTGAAATTGTGTTTCCAACATTAAAATAAGGGATTTCATTCATTTCATTTGGATGGCATAAAAATTCATTGGTGGAACTTGGGAGGATTTGGAAGATATCACCCTCTCTAACGAAGAACATGAGGAACTTGATCATCTTCTTCCTTCGTTCCAACCAGGGAATGAACGTGACACGACACCCATGAAGAACGTCATCTTCTTTCCTCTTTCTCCTCATCAAGGGAGACAAAGCCGCCGGTGAAGAATGTCGCCTACAACAACAATTTCTCCTTGAATGCACCCTGATGCCAAAAAATAGATGCCATCGATGATGAACGAACCTTGAATCGAGGTAGGGGGTTTTGTATAATTTTATGTGAATAAAATTATATCTCGTTCTTGATGAATTCTTGGATTGTCTTTAACTATTTGACATCACCTAACGCGGAGGGCGCGACCCGAACAAAGATGGCCCGATGACCCTCAGTTGGTTTGTGATTATTTTGGCAACAGCGACCAGAGGTGGCAGCGACCGGAGGCGGTGGCGACTGGAAGCGGTGGCCTCACATCGGCAGCGTGGGAGAAAACTGTGGCCCGCCAATGCGGGCCGATCAGTGTGAAGAACCGACTGGCTATGGCCAGCCGGGCTGGCGAACCGGGGCACCCACAGGTGCCGTGCGGAGGAGGTGATTCCACCATCCGTGGTCCACCTTCTGAAAGAACCGGTCGGCTACGGCCGGACGGGTTAGAGACCATGACACCGCTGGGTGCCACACTATGGATAAGAACACAACCTGTGCTGGGTGGGCTGCTTCGGTGGGTGAACCAGCAAGTCACCTACCCACCAGGATGAAGAAAATCATGGTGCCTATGGGCACCGCGTTCCAAAGAACTGTGGACCTCAACAACGGGCCTCTCACGTCAGAAAAAAACCGGTCGGCCAGGCAGAAGGAGGTGTGGTACCGCTCGGTGCCGCCAGGTGAGCCGAACTAGCCCGTGACCCGGGCCGGGTCCGCGGGTTGGCCGCGCCCCTCCAGGCCAGGCCAAACTTCTAATCTTGTCGGACTGGCCAGGCCAAGTCCCTGAGTGGGCTAGTCTCCACCGGGTTGGGCCGAACCCCAGCCGGGTCGGACCCGCCAAACCAGGTCGAGCCGACCCGCCAGCCCACTGAGCCTGACGGTCCGACCCTGTTTTGCATAAACGCGAATATCTTCTAGACCATATGTCTGATTAACGCGCCATCTGCGGCACTGGGATCCTTTCGATGAGGTGGTCCTTTTGAGATAATGTATGTGAGTTTTGGATAACATTGTAAAATGAATCGGTTTGTAATGAGGGTAATTCAAACCAGGCCCTTGGGACAGAAAAACCAATAACTCTCATACCGAGCGTCCGATTGACGCGTCGTCTATCACGTTGGGTTCTTTTTGAAGAGACAGAATTTTGGGATACATCATATCTGTACTTCTTGATAGTTTATCTATCGACCCCTTTGCTCGAGGAGTAGACCCTCCCGGAATCGAGCGTATTGTGTGCCGGAACCCTAGAGTTGGTTGCGACTGCGAAAAATACTCTACTGGGATCCTCCGTGTGTTAGGTAGTGATGAATACTGTACTGGGATCCTCCATGGGTTCGACAAAATTGAATATTGTTCTTGTATCATGTGTGGGTATGAAGTTTTTGAGTTCTGTTCTTGTATCCTGTGTCAGCCCGATAGAGTAGCTGGTCTTGTATCCTCTTTGGGTCCGACAGCTTAGTTGGTCTAGTATCCTGTGTGGGTCCGGCATCTTAGATGTATCGGTGAATACATCTGATCATCTCTATCGCTATACGAAAGATGTTTACCAGTGTGAGCTGAGTCTTGACTTTCAATCATTTTCATCACTGTGATTTCCTTTACTTCCTATGTAGACTAGGTTGTGCTAGGGCTCGAGAGTTAGAGCCAAACTGATATTGATAAATTAGGTATATGTATAGTCATATACCTAAGTAGAGTTGGTTGATACTTCATGATTGTATCTTTTTTTTGGTTTATCCTTCGTGGATTCTTGGGAGACCTTCAGGGGTCTTAGGGTCCCCACTAAGTATCGTTATACTCACCCATACATGGGCAATGCATGCATATCGTTGTGGTGGTTACAGACGATGGACAACACATATCGAGGCAGTGTGTTGTGGAGTTGGATGGTTCCCGGAGGTGGAACACTTGGTGATATGTATACGGAGATGACGGATAGACCTAGGCACCGAGGAGGCCATATTTACCCACCCATCAGGTGGGATTCCCAGAGGATGACTCAGTAGTTTCTGTTTTACATTACTACAGTTGTACCAGCTTTTCAGTTGTACGGTACTTTACTGTTGGGCTTGTATTTCTGGCCCCATTCCTTTCAGCACTTTTTTTATACAGTTTTACTTAGTGTTTTACTTTCAGTTGCATACTCTGTTTTATTTGTTTACTTTTTAAAGGAAATGCCTTCTCTTTTTATTAGGAATTATGCCTCTGGTCCTAGTCTCCATCCCCTAGCATATGGAAGGCAAGATTAGGGTAGTCATGGCATGGGCCCCAGGACGGGTCGTGACAATCGCTTTCTCTTAATGTCATAAACTACTAGGTTCTTTCGGATCAAATTCTCTTGAAATAAGTTACCCTCCCTCTCACCCTTCTCTCTTTATTCCTTTTCCATTTCATTAAGTGGTTTTCCATGTAGTCTTTTCTCTATTTTTGGGTTGATATATTAGAATGGAATTATGGTGGTTTGTTGTCGTTAGGTTCTAAGATTGTTTCCTTTGAGTTAAGTGGTTATTAGTCCTCATTTATTTTATCCATGAGTGGTGATATCCTATATGTATCGAATAATGTTATGGGTTTCAAGAAAAATCATATTTTATGTGTAAATTATAGTGGCTTCATTATTTTTTCTGTGGGTGAATATTATGTATTTACTTAATGAATATAATGTATCAATCATAATGAAACTGAATGGAATATGGTGGTTTTATTTTGTTTACTTGATGTAATTTTTATTTCCATGTTTTTGATACTTGATGGTGTAACTAGTATAAAGTATTGATGTTTTTAAGACGTCTTTGTTCCTAATATAATTGTATTTTGTATTCATTTCAAATAAAATGTTCATAACCTAATGAAATTAAAAACCAAGTCTGTTTGAAAAAGGTAATTTTCATGAAAGTATGTTTCTCATATGGGAGGATGGGGGGTGTTGGATGTAAAATGTTATTGTTGTGTATTACTGATTGGATTTTTAGTGTTTATATGTTTTTGTTATTATTATGGGACTATCATTGAAGAATTATTATGGTTCGGAAATGATTATTTTTTAGGATATCATAGTTATAATTATATTATATAGTTTTGTATATGGAATCATATTTTGGGTTCATCGGTTCCTTTTCACTATTGGAAAGAGGGAATGTAAAAATTTTAGGGGATTGGTGGCATGTTTGGTTCTTGTGGTGTTTGTTCTATTTTTTTGGTAGTAGTGTAATGTGAATGGTAATGATAAGTCTGGTAAGGGGTGTGGTCTATAATTTAAGGAATGATGGGATATGACTAAAATTTAAAATAATGATAATAATATAGAAATAGATAGAACTAATGATGGTATTAGATCAAATAAGTACGTCATTAAATATGAAATTGGGTGACTTTTTAAAAGTTATATGGTTGTTAATGTTAAATAAGAAAATTAATTAATGGTACGATTAACTAGGATTTTATAACTATATTCTATTATGTCTATTTGTGTAGGAAAGTGGTGTTGTTGGAGATATAGAAATGGTAGTATTTGTATATAGATATTTGAGAGTATGTGCTGATGATTATGGTTTTTTTAGTGTTTTTTAGGTAAACCTTCTAGTTTGGGATTTTTTATAGATATATAAACATTTATTTTCCTTATGATTTATATACGGGTCCCTCATCAGTTGAATTCCCTTACCAATTCTCATCAAGATTGGGGTTAAAGGTGTTTTCACCTAATATTCATGTTATTAAGGGAATATATGGCTAACTACTCTATCTTCCCTATGGTCCCCTCCATATGTACAATAGGGAATGATTATATGAGGTATGTATGATCATAATACCCAAGAATTTTGGGTGCTTGTAAATCCTATGGGGAATTTCTGTGATTATAGGAATGTGATTCACTATCATACCCTATGGTGTGTGTTTGAGAAGGTATATAGTGTACTGACAAACTCTGAGGTGTATTAATGAGATGATATTCCATATTGGGGGTCATGAATGGTATGAAAATGTAACATGGTTGATATCCTTAAAATTAATTGTACCCAACTCTACCAGATATGTGGCGGATAATCGATACATGATTTATTCCTTGAATCTAGTATAATGAGGAAGATAAGGTTATAGTCTATGGTTTGATTGTCATATGATAAATGGTGTGTTTTCACATGACTGTAAAAGAGATTTGGATGACATTATGTTTAGTTTTGGAGCGTGAGAGAAACAACTAAATTGGGAATTCATTATGGGGTACGTTCTTATTATATTCAATGAAACATTTATTATTATTAGATGTGATATTTAATGGGTGAACCTTGATTGGTTTGGGTGGTAGTTGACCATATAGGATTTGGTATGTTCTCTTATTTACTAACTAATACATTAGTATATCCCATCAACATTTTAATGATATTTTTTGAGTATGTTCCTACTATGTATAAACTTTTTGTTCGCCATTGTATATATAATGTTTTTTTCATGTTTTCAAGGGGAGTTTGGTGACCTAGCTAAACTGTAATATCATTGAGCTATAGATTAGTTGTCTAGTTTCATCGTAGAAGTTTAATTTCTTTTATTAATCTTGTCAAATGTATTTTTATGACATATCATGAATTGTGGTCATTATTTTGGATCCTGGTTGAAATATATCATTGTTTTGATTTGTGGGTGACTGAGGTATTCTTTGGTTATATAACGGCAATGGCTCCTATTTTCAATTTTTATACCCTTAGATTAGTCGCCAACTGAGGGCCTACTGTATTCAAGCCTTGGGGATACTCCTATCTTCACTACATGCCTTAGAGGGTTTACCAGTGGGATCAATTCCTGAAATAGTGATATAAGTGATTTTTCCAGATATTTTGGGCAGATGTTGTGGTTAGGAACATGTGAGGATTCTAGGGGTTGGTTAGGGAAAAGTGGAATATTTTCTTAGTGTGTTATGTAGGCCAGGGATACTGGCTAGGACAATGTATTTTAAGTCCCCTATAACCCAATGTAAGGAGAGTTGTTTTACCAAATGGCCAAGTGAAATGGTGCTTCTTTGATGGTTTAGATTTAGGTAAGATACATGGGTCATTGTTTTTAATGAATTTGTTTGAACTATAGATCATTTTTGGAAATTTAATGAATCATATTAAAGAAATATTATAAAAAAAATTCTATACTTCCAAGATAAAGTGTTTGGTTTATTTATTGATGATATATCAGCTAGTCATATTTTTTTTTGTGGTTTGGTTTGATGAGTTTTAGCTGTCTGACCTTGTTAAACATATGAGAGTTGACTCATCTAATTAGGATGAGATCTATAGGAATATTCTATGTGATTTTTTTGTGTTAGTTTATGTATAAATATGATGGTAGCATCTCTAATATTGAGATAGATTAATATATGGAAGATCTTGAGGTCTCTATCATTATAATCTTAGTTAAGTATGATTGTTAGGTACTATTACCCAAAATTCAAATGACGTTAGTATCTAAATTATAGTGGATTTTGTATTTTGGGGACCGTAAATAGATGGATGTATCATGGGAAGATTTATAGAGATATTTTTATATGTTTGTATTTTCATTGATAAGGTTGATAGAGAGGAGGTAGGATTTTATCTCTCTTTAGTTATGGATCCAAACACATGTAGGTTCGTTCTACAGATGTACCAACACCTAAGGGACTATAGATTGTGATGGGAACTATCTCCTGGACTTATACCTTAGTTTATTCCTTGTTTTATTTTGGGGAATCACTCTACTCTATTATACCCACCTTGTTTTGGTCATTATAACTCAAGGTGGAGAAGATTACTATTCCCTTATTGTCGACATTGCCTATTATAATGTAGATTAGTCTCATTCATGTGTGTTGAAGATATTTAATGATAGTAGGGTGAAATATTTCATGCAAAGGATTCCTATGTTTATGGATACAACCACATAACATCATCATTGGAATGAAATAATAATATTCATTATAATATATTTATGAATTATTTAAGAGGAAACTTATATTTTATATCATTGATAGATATCATGTTTTTTTAAGATATTGATACCATCATATTTTTTAGATGTATTTTAATTTTATGTTTTCCATGATTTTCAAGACTATATTGATGTCCATCTATAATATAACATCTTATAATTTGTTGAAGACACAGATTCATATTGATTTTATTTTTTTGAGAGGATTTATTAAATCTAGGGTGTTTCATTAGGGTTCTCTTATTATATTTACAAAGAAGGAAGATGAATGTCTAGTGAACTGATTATTATATCTAGAATCAGGTGATAGTGACAAATGTCTATCATATTTTGTATATTCAATATTCATTTGATGAGGTATAGAGATATATCAAGTTCTTGAAGATCGATTTGCATTGAGGATTTCACCAGATGTGGGTGAAGGGTGAGTATATCCCAAAGTCTTATTTTAGATGATGGTATGATAATTATGTGTTGATTATAATATCATTCTATGTTATAAATTTTCCAACAATTTTTAGGGTACTAATGAATTTTATGTACCACGAGTTTTTAAATAAATTCCACATTGTCTTCATCAACAAATCAATTTTGTAGTATCCCGTAGAGGAGAAGAATATATAGTATATATAATATTTTTTAGGGGTTCTTATACATCTCAATATTAGTATAAATAATTTGACTATATGTTTTGGGCATGTGAAGTTCATTTCTTATGTCATGTTGCGTCTAAGTGTGGGTTAGTCAAGGATCCTTCAAAGAATGAGGTATATGTTTCTGGGGTTTACCTCAAGAAATTTATGGAGGCATGCATTTTACTTTATAATGATAGTTATAATAGTAGGTTTATTCAATAATTCTATTGTATTGAAAAAACTCTAATATACTTGACTTAGAAATATTTTCCCTTTGTTCACAAATATTATTTACAAGATTATTTAAATAATTTGATGAAGAAGTGGGTATATTTATCTATTCTTCATTTTCCAGAGGATGTTTTGGTGTTTGATTTTTATTACAATGTCTTTCATATTGTATTGGGTAGCATTTAAATGATGTTTATAGTAGTTTCCTCTTATGATTCATAATATTTATAACTTCATGAATGTTTCTACACTTCATGTGATCTCGATTTGATGAAATTTTTTCACTATGATGTTGTGCCAGTATTAACTCAGAGGTGAATGCTTTTTGTTATTTATATATAACAATAGATTTAGGTATATCTTATCCTAGTGAATCTTATTATTGAAACAACAATATTGGATTGAATTCAAGATAACTCGTGACTTTGAGATTTATTATATTCTAATGAAAAAGATATTTGTGGGAAATTCGTTGATTTAGAAGTCAAGAGGATTTATCATCTGTGAGGATTGTGATTTTTAGAGGGTTATGTGGGATCATTAAATAATGCACCTTGGTTTGGAAGTACTTGATGATAAAGGCTTCAATTATCATATGATTTTGAAATTTTATTTGTTTTATAAAGTTTGGGAATACCATGTGGGTGATTATGAGGTGGTGTATTGATGAGATCATTTTTTTGTGGTGATCCTCCTCAGGGGTGGATGGAGGATGATCAGGACCTAGTGATGTTTCATGGGATATTTTTTATTCCATTATCAATTACTGAAGTCACTCTCTATGAGTTCCACAACACACCCATAGTAGTATATCTCGGTGTGGATAAGATGTTCCATTCCTTGAGATACCAATTTTATTATCCTAGGATCAATAGATCGACTGTGGATTTATTTTCGGGATATTTGGTTTTCAATAAGGTTAAATGTGAGCATCGTGTTCCTAGAAGTTTTCTCCAATTGATTGATATTTTTTAGTGGAAGATGGTTTCCATCTAGATGGATGTCATCATATTTTTTCATCGATCTGAAGTTGGATGTGATGTTATATAGTTTATTTTATATTTGTTGATGAATTCATATTAGTTATTAGTGATTTAAGAGTTGTTAACAATGGTTTTTTCTCAATATAATATATGCATGAGCTATTTAGGATTTATGGAATTCTAAATATGATCATCTATGCTCATGATCCACTATATACATTAAAGATTTTGGGAGGTATCTATTATATATTTGAATTATATCTAATCTTTAACACTACTTTTCATCAGTAGACATGTGTCTAGATAGATTGGATAATAAATACATTATAGGACATGTTTTTCTCTTGTTTTCTTGTTTTTAATGTTTCATGGTTGGGAACATACACATTATAGATTTCACTTATAATACCAATTATCACTATAATATTGGTATACCCATATTCAAAGCAATGCTAATTCAACCATGTTTCTCTCTGTTATATTAGACAATGGTTAAGGATTTTTCTAATCATAGACAAGAATTCATGAAATAAATAAGTAAGAAGGTTCAAGTGATTTGTGAGTAGATAAAGGTACCATAGAATCATTAAATGCCATATTATGATCATAGGATAATGCCTCTGCATCTCGATATTAGAGATCATGTGTTCCGAAAGCTGTATCCTCGTCTAGGTAAGTGAATGATTAGTTGTGGGAGTAGTATTTATTATCTATTTATTATACCATTTCCGTTTTGGGGCATAATGAAGCTATTTTTTATTGTTTAGAACTTATCCTATAGATGACACAAATCTATATCATCTTTCATGCATCTTAGATTCACTACTATCATCATTATGATTCCCATTTTATTGATTGAGGTGACTTGGAAGTTAAATATGATGAATCCGTTGAGGGAAAACCTATTGAAATTTAAGACCATCAAGATAGTGAATGCGTAGGTTTTTTATTCCTTTATTTCATGCCCTGTATTGAAATGGTATATTTAAGAAGCTAACTTTGAAACGTGAGTTACAGATGTTTTCTCAATATTTCGAGTTACATTTTGTGTGATTGTGTTAATGATATGGGAGAACATTTTTGATTTATTATAAGATTAATGATGTTTTTTTATGTTTGTTTCCCCACTTATGTGATATATGTGATCTTATTATAGAGATATCCTTAAAAGGTGTTAGGTAGGGTGGTTTCCATAACAACCTTTATCCCTTCCACTATGGGTATTATTTTAATTCTTTAGGGAAATGTTTTTAATAGGTATTTAATATAAGGATTTGGTTTTCAAAATTTATCCCTTTTCATATTTATAAGGCTTAAGGGAAACCGGGAGGGATATTTTTAGAGATATTAAGGCAATAACTATGTTTTAATCCACATGGAGGCTCACCACACCATTGTTTTGGTTGTAGTGGAAGTCATGGTCAACTTATATTGGTTATGTGGGTCTAGTGAGTTGATTATTTGAAGATATATCCATAGATATTAGTCATTATTGTTCTTATTTCACAATGGGTTTTAAAACTCCTCTGGTAGAGGATGTGTTTCCTTATTATTTTACTTATAGGAAATAGAAACTACTAAAAATTCCTAGGTATATATGGTATGGTTGGTGTAGTTCTTAGAATATTTCCCTATAGGAAATGGAGATGATGAAATTTATATGTTATTGGAAATTTTGGTATTTCTAGGTAGGTTTAGCTAATCAAGGTGGAGAATAATAGTGACCATGGCCTCACTAATTCATGGTCTTAGGTATGTGGGTTTAGAATGACGATGGATTTCTCCTTGTTCTATGGTGGGATGCTGTAGTGGCTGTCTAGAAAACAAAATGGTGCTCTCTACACTATCATGTATAGTGTGGTTCTATTCAAATATATTTAATGCGTGTTTTTGGAGATCCATGATATTTGGGGGACTATGTGTCCCAGTCACCTAGAAAACTGGATCTCATTTTGACTGAAGGAACCAAGACCGTAGTAGAAGCCACCATGATGTAGAAGAGACCATATTAGATTTCTTAATAATTTAGTTGTTTGGAATTCATTTTTTCTATTTATACTCTCTCTCTCTCTCTCTCTTCAATATATAGATAACCCATATTCCTCTCATTTCTCTCATGTTTTTTAAGGTTTTAAACCTATTTATTTGTATTAAACTTTATTCAAACAACATACCCTCTATCTACCCCTTTTATTTGTCTTCATTGTCCTTATCTTTTTTTTGTTTTACTATGGATAGTTTTATATAATATTTGTGTTGATATTGGAGAATTGATTGATGGTGGTTTTTTTTGTTAGGTTATAAGGTAGTTTCCTTCATGTTTAGTGGTGTTTTTTCCTCAATTATTTCATTCAAATGTGATTATTTCCTTAAGGATTTCAATCAAGGAGGGGGATTTAATAATGATAATACTTTATGTGTAAATTATGGGAGTTAATTACTTTATTTTCCTTGAGAAATTATTATAGATTTCTATAATAAATATATTGAACCAGATATAATGAGATTGAAGGATATGGGTTGAATCAT
This sequence comes from Viscum album, assembly GCA_963277665.1. Taxonomy (NCBI): domain Eukaryota; kingdom Viridiplantae; phylum Streptophyta; class Magnoliopsida; order Santalales; family Viscaceae; genus Viscum; species Viscum album. Next base: position 2,051,904,276 of record OY728150.1, on the reverse strand, counting down.
ATGTGTTTACATGATTTAATTATTTCTACCCATGTGCTTGAGAACTGATGAATGTATTTCTAGAAATTATAGATGTTCTTGAGTATTGTGTATTAATTTTGCAATTGTGTTGTGAATTAACCTCTCATAAAAATTTAATTACATAAAGAAATTAGTGAATCGATTTCATTGAAAAAAATTGAATTATATTGAGAACCTGTTTTGAATCAGGAAGAATAGAGAGAGATTGATATTGAATGTTTTTTGTTATCAGTTAGTTTATTCTTGTGGTTATATTAATTTGGTTATTAGAGGAATGTCATTGGTGGATTGATATGGTTGGAAAAAAAGTTTTTTGATAGATGAAATAGGTGGCACAATATGATACAGTTGAGGAAATATAATCATGCAATGGGGATACTACTTTTTTTTCTATAGTTGCAAATAGGGAATATAGAGATAGTAGAGAATCTATGGGATGGCTAGTTATTATGGGATTTCATATAGTTTCCAAATAGTTTTAGAATCTGAACTACAATGACAAATCTAATAATGGGTGTGAGAGGGTAGTGAATTAATAATGTACTATGATTGAAATATAAATTAATGAAAATAATGTGTAAATAACATGACTTACTATAAGAATTAGTTGGAATAGAATTTCCATTAAACATAGAATTTGGTAGCTTAATAATAATAACATATATAGTGATAATAAATTCACAAATGGTGTAATAATATAGGAAAATATTATTTTGTAACTCTGTTATTTACTATATTTTATTGTATGGGAAGGTGGAAAAGTTAGATATACATAAATGGAATGAATTTTTAATAGGAATTTTAGTGTATTTGGTGATCATTATGTGTTGAATTAGCTATTATAGCATGAGGTGGATGTGATCATATTATTGTGGTATGTTTTTTCCTGGAAGACCCTATAGTTTTTTGGTGTCATGATAGGTGCATGAGGTAATGGAAGGCCCTGATATGTATAGTTGAGAATTTACATGGTGTACTAATAAAACCTAAAGGGTATTCATAAATTGATGTTATACTGTGGGGGGAATCAATTGTAAGAGGTGGGTACAAGGATGATTTTATTAATATTAATGATACCCTATTATACCTGATATATATTGTAAAATAAAGACATGATATGTAGTAGTGGATATGGGATGATGTAGATAATATGGTTTGGGAAAGAGATATGGTTATCATGTGAGATATAGTGTGTTGTGGAAATGATTTAGAAGGGATAGGGAGAAAAAATGTTTGAATTTGGGGAATGAGAATGAAAAATATATAAGAAGTGGTTATAAGGTAACTTATTATTATATTCATCAACATTATTTTACTATGCTTGAATGTGATACTAAGTGAGTGTGCTTTGGTAAGGATGAGTGGTAATTGACCTAATAAATGATTTTTGGTTCTACTATTGGTACACTGATTCATTTGTATGATCCTTTCATATTTCAAAAAGAGGCCATGAGTATTATCTTACTGAATATAAAATTTATGAACATCCTTTATATATAATGAGATTTTAGGGTTTCATGGAGATTTAAGTGACCATGTTAGACAACACTAGGTTTGAGCATGTTATTGGTTATGGATTTACTAATTTGGATTTTTTTTATATATTTTATCCTAGTATATGTAATTTATCAACATATCATTCATTATAGTAGTTATTATTGTTATTGATTTATTTATATCATCTTGTTTATTTATGGTTTATTTTTATATTTTTAGGTAATATGACACTAATTACTCCCATTTTAATGAATAATGCCCTCAGTTCTAGTCTCTTACCTGAGGCATATTAGAGTCAGGCCTCAAGGGTCACTCTAAAATTCATTAAAGAACCATGAGGGGTTCTTAATGGGGGATGGATATAACATGTAGTGTTTTTTAATTTTATAACATTGTAATAATGTCTAGTATATCCTTTATTCTCTATATTTCCTCTTCAAATTTTTTTTATAATGAACTATTACACATGGGTTGGTGATTTTGAGAAAGTGTTTCACTAAATAATTATGAAATCCAATAAAGCTTAGTAATTTTTCATATAGAGATCCTAAGAGTTTATAATAATTCATCTATAAGTTATTGGAGGACTTAATAATGTCGAACCATCATTATTGAGAGGTTTTTATTTTAAAATGATTTATAGACTTATGGGAAATTATCTTATGTGTCAAAACATTCTATGATAGGCTTAAGGGATTGGTGGAATTTTATTGTTATTTCATAATTTTCATATTAGAAAAAAAATATTAGTAATATATGGGATAAGTGGCATATGACACCTATACTTTTTATATTATACATAATTTTTTAGATTTGTAACTTTATAAACGTTTTTATATTTTTAATACTTTTTTGTGTGGGATAGTGAGACACATGGTCTTATAAATCATTCATACCAACCATAAATGAATATTAATATAAGGTATTAGCTTTAAATGGTTATAATCACGATATTCCTACCATGTGTGTTGACCATAACTTTTTTTAATTGTGATAATAAATCTAATTTGTCATGTCCCAACATCGTAATAACATTAATATTATACTTATGTATTTTTATGGTAATGTTATTGATTATTTATTATGTTTTAAAAAAAGTAAATAATTTATACGTGTGTTTGTACATATAATTTTATGATTTTATAAAATTCATTTGTTAAATATATTTCATCCTAATTACGTTATTATTATATATGAGTATAATTTTATGAAATGTCTATAGACATATAATGATGATAATGATGTTGTTATTTTGTGAATGTGGTGTACACTTGTTCACATGAAATATCGATATGATTCTATAAATATAATTTTATATTAATAATAATGTTAGTGTTGTTGTTGTAATTATTATTAGTTTAGAATTTGGTAAAAGATAATAAAGGTTAATATTCTCCCCCTCATTTTTTGGGGATTAAATAAGATGCAGAAATAAAAATACACCCTTATCATCTCAGGTTCTCCACATTTTGATTTTTTGAGGATGAAAACTCCATCCCCACAATAATCTATACTTGTCAAGTGAAGGTGTCGTCATTGTAATGATTTCCATGTAGGTTGTTTTTACTTGTTACATTCCGTTTCAAAATAACAAGAAGATTCATATTTTTAAAATGATTTATTACTTATAAAAGGATTATATAAATTATTCATTGTAGTTTTACAATAGGTTTCCATGATTTGGTAAGATCTAAAAGTGAACTTTTAAATAAATTATATAGAAACTCTTTACATGTATTTTTATGCATGATAAGTTCTCAAAAAATGTAAAACACGTTTTTTTCATGAAATGATTGAGTATAGTTTTATTAAATGTATTATTATTATTCATAAATAAATGTGATAATTTTTAAAGTATTATTTTATATTATAAATGCTAATTAATCATGGAACAGTATGTATTTCAGGGGTTTTTATTACACACTTAATGATTAACCCCTTGATGTTATCTATTTGAAATGAATTATATTGTGGTATATGAATTCAAGGATAATTAATATCAAATTGAAATTGTTTTATTTTTTTTGGGTTTTATAAGTAAGGTGTAACTTTATTTTATGTATTGATATTGAAAATATATATTGAAATATTTTATCAATTATATATTGGAAGCCTAAATTAGTTAAGTGGTAATTCAACAATGATTATTATACTATCTTAGATTATGCACCTTATAGTATCCCTTAGTTTATTTAATTCACTAGATAGGGATATATCACCTTATGAGGTGGGTGAGGGTATTTTTGGGTATGTGTTGAGGATTACAACATTGGCCAAAAAATGTGTTCACTTATTCATGTCCTATATTTTCTCATTATTTCCTAAGTATTTATACCATGAATCCCTTTGAGTCATTAATGAAATTTATTGACTATTTTCATTGATTTTATAGGGTTTTATGATTCCAAGATACATAATATATTGGTTTGTTATCCCTATTATTCTATTTATTTGTAATAGATTTGAATTTGGATTTGGTTATTGTAAAATAAATTTCCCAATAATAAAAAAAATAATGTATTTTTGAATTGGTTCTGGTATAAAAATAATTTTTTTATTAATGGATGTTATCAATCCTTGTTTTGATTACATTATTAGCTCAACTCTATAATTTTATTTTCATTACATATTTTTAAATGAATTTTCGTGGATTTTCATGAAAAAATAAATCATTAAAATATTAGTTGTTTCCCACTAAGATTACACACACCCCCTACATACACACATTATTATGTATACAGTATATTCTTGTCATTATTTTTCATATAGGTTTCATAGTTTATATTATGTCTTTAGAGTGGAACATGGCCCAAATGATAACACTATAGAGGTGGTGAAATATATAGGTGATCATGATTCGGATGAATATATAAGCATTTATTTATTTCATTTATGTGTAAAATTTTCTAATATGTACATACACATTATCACCATATATTGATATGAATTGTGTACTGTGTATAGTAGAATATTTGTTATTTAGTGGATTCATTATTTTGTCTAATTTATTCATTCTAATTTATAAATAGTAATTCATTCCCATTGGTTATTTTTGATACCATTGACATAAGTTTCAACCTATGGTGGTCAGGAATGTGAATATGGTCTATCAAATGCCTATCTAGGTATATTAAATTGGTATTTGGGATAGTATATTACCAATTGATTTTTTAGATTGAGTGAGAAGTTGGGTTATTTTTAATTGGATGTAATATTTTTAAAACTTAAGAAGTAATCCATTTATATTTCAGATCAACCCATTTATAGTGGAAACCCAAGTTACCAAGGAATTATTAGATTGAATGTAATTATTAAACCCAATAATGGGTTAAAATTACTTATTTTCTACACTATGGGGAGTCCTAAAAATGATTACAAATGATGTGTTATTTTTTTTTCATTTCATTTAGTGTATCATAACATTTTTTAAAAGATCGGATTCCTCATATAAAAATTGACCATTTTATCATATGGTTATTAATGGTGTTGTAGTTAAATAATCCTATATTTGATTTATGTTAATATTTTTTTCACTACTTATTCTATGAAATGTGGGGTGATTAATTGGGTGGGTGATATGAGAATATATCTTTACTTGTTTATATTAATGGTTTTAATTGTGTTTAAACTTTTATTTGGAAGAGTTTTTCTCATAATTCAAAAGAAATGTATTTTTATTATTCAAAATATGATAATTAATATTTAAAAATAAAATGACATTTATAAATGATATATTAAAATTTTATGGGAAAATGACTTTGATATTGACTTTATGATTGGTTTTTTAAAATGAAAATAATGTTTTTGGAAAATTATTAGTAATGGAATGGTTTATGTTGAGGTATTCTCAACATAATTCTTATGAAAAATATATATGTTACTTTTTCACGTAACATTTATATAACCATATAATACATTTTGAGGTAATAAATTTAATATTGTTGTGATAGATATGTGTTTATATTTCTCTAATATGATATTAAATTTACTATGAGATGCTTATAACTATAAAAATAAGTATAATCAATTTTTGTGATGTGTTTTTATGGTTTTATTTAAATTGAGAATGGTTTTAAGGTTCTAATAGTTTTGTAAGATTATAATTTAATTTTATTATTAATCAAAATGTGATTATTTAATTTAAAAATATACTTTGAAATAAATTAGTTATTATCTATGGTAAATAAAATATCTAGTCACTTTCGACATACTCAAGTTATAATTCCTTGTTTGGGATAATGCGTACTTTCTTGAAAATTTTATAATTTAATTTATTTGAACTCGTTTTAATGATGAGTGATTTTATTTGTTTTGATTGTTTCATTTATAAAATTGATTTTATATATGATAAATTTCAATTTATTTTAATATATATCCACTTTATATGATTTTTTTTGTGGTTGGGATGTGTTTAAATTATTTAGTATTCCATGGCAGTGTTTATTTTGACTTTATATTGTGATATTTAATGGATGTACGTTTTTTTTTGTTTTATATGGATTTAAAATCAATAATTAATGTTCGAAAAAATGAAATATCCTTAAATATTCATATTAAATATTTTTTTGAGATTTAATATTTTTATTTTTTAATTTAGAATATTATGTTGTGGGATATTTATAAATTTAAGATTTTTTTCAAAACAAATAAGAGATGGAATGAGTAAAACACATTGACACCTGTTTATAAATGTTAAACATGCCTCTAATTGGCAGTTTTACGTGTTTCCCAAGTCTCATGAAAGTATTTAATTGAAACTACATTTTTTTTCATGAATTAGGCGATTTTAGTTCACTGTATATATTTTAGAGAGAGTGTAATGTAAATTTTGAATAACAATTTCCCTTACCATGAATATTAACTATGTGTAGAGTTTTGAGATCATAAGTACCATTGCATGGTTACATGCATGGTTAGAAACCATGGAATACTAACCATTAATAGTGTAAATTAACCCATTTTAAATTTTAATCACTCTGAAAATTATAATAATTTTCATTGGACATGATATATGTCTATAGGGAAGTTGAAATTAAAAGCTCAACTTTAGAAATCAATAAATTCTAATTTGGGTGTGTGTTTGAAATATAAATGATATCAAATCAAATCTTACCAAATTGTGTATGAAATATACTATAAATATGACTGTGTAGGTAACTTTTTCATAGTAAAAAAGAAATCCAGAATACCATTGAAAATCGTTTTGAAGTAAAATTATCCCAATTTCCATGTTCATTAAAAATAGGTGAGTTTTTATTAATTTTTTGTTATTGGTTAAAATATGTATTTTAATATGAAATTTAGGATTTATAAATGAAATAATTTTTATTTCATGATATTTTATTTTAAAAAAATTGTCTTCATAATTATACTTTTAAATTTTTGAGAAAATAGATTTTCACATTTTATAATTTGATATTTATTTAAATAAATTTCAGTTTGATGATGGATACATATTTTTGTTTCAATTTATTATATCAAAACCCATTATGGTGGAGAGTACCCATGGGATACTAACTTTGAAAAAATTCATATTTGAATTTATTTATTGGTGTGTTTTCTTTTAAAGATAGAGAAACTCTTATGTGTTATAACTATTCTCAAATAAATAATATGGTTTACATTTAAATATAATTATGTTTCTAAATATATTTACCTTAGTGGGGTTTCTTGGGGTTGAATACATTTTGTGGTGATAAGTATGATACCCTACATTTTTATATTAAATGTAATTTACTATTTGTAAATTTAGTGATTGTCTTCATATTTATTAAATTTTATTGAGTGTCACAATTTGACCCATGTTATAAAAGATGGTGCATTGTAACCATGTATGGTAATTTTTCTAGAGGGAGTGTCTCGACATTATTCAACACATGGTCTTTCTTATAAATCATACTATCAGGGACTCCTTTTAATGTTAACCCAAATTTTTTTTTTCATATCCCAACTTATTGAGAAAATTATATTACACCCAAATGGATTAAAGGATCTAAATTTATATATTTTTTGCCAATGTGTTTTTTTGATAGAAATTCAACATCTGTTAAATTTTTGTGATTTAGAATATCCTAATTAAAGGAGATAAAGGGTATATTTTCCATATATAGATAGTAAAAGGATATTGATATGTTGCTAGTGCATTTCATATTAGGATAAACAAATTCAATATAGAATCCCTTAAATTTGAAAAAATAGACGATGTTCTTATAAAATATAAGTTTCTATAATTTTCAGAGGAATTATCTACAAAAATTTATAATTATGTGAATAATATGTGTATTAAAATACGAAAAAATTGGATGAAATGTTTGAGGAACTATCTAATGAGTACAAAACATGAAAGTGATTTTAAAATGATATGAATATCTATTTGATGAAATATTAGAGAATTTTATTTTGAGGATGAAGTCATTAAGGTAGTAAAAATGTTTGTATTTATTTTCAGATGTTTATATTATCCTAGAAATTTTAAAATTTTTATGTTTGGAAGTCAATTTTCTGGAAATTAGTTCTCTAGAATTTGAGATGATTGAATGCTTCAAAAAGAGATGAAATTTTTTAAGGATCATTGATGAATTCATAAGGATTTATTAATTTTAAAAACATCTCTGTTGTAACAACCGAGACTTTTATGTTATATAAATCATCAAAGGAATCTTTTTCTACACAACACTTGCTTGGCTTGCTTTACACGCAATCGCGACCTTCCTCGATAGCTTGCGTCGTACGCAATACCGAGTTTCACTAAACAACAATATGCTATTAAAACTAGCTGTTATGAATAGTAATAACCACTTTTTGAAATTTTATAGATTTTATTTTTCAATATGGACTTCATTTTTGGACTCAGAATATTGAAATTAGCCTAGGGTGAAATTTTGGTATTTTTCTGAAAACTTTCAATTTTTGATGAATAGTGAAACCACTAAGTGGTAGGTTAAAAACTGAATTTTGCATAAAACATAATTTTACCGCTTCTGTGAATGGAATTTCAAAAATCCGACAGACACGGTTGATATCAGTAAGTAAAATGTGGTTCAATGAGATAAAAATAATTTGTTGGTGAATAGTAAATTTTTACAATTTTTACCGCGGTTAATAGTAAATAGGGTAACTAAGGGTAAATATGATATTAATATTACCCTAACACATGTCCTAATTCTATTGGAAAAGTGTAATTCGACCAAAAACAAACTTAGGAATAAAATATGACCATTTAGGCCCACTTGGATTAGATTAGGACATTTATTATTAATTTATTTAAAGAAGGGTTAAAATAGTTAAAATCAAAGTTTAATAAGTAAAGTATTTTTAATAATGGGTTATACATAAGATAAATTCGACTATAAATATTCATTAAAAATATAAAAATATTTCCTACATAATGGTATTTTATTTGTAATTTTTAGACATTAAAAAATTTAATTTATTTATGACACAATGATGATGCAGTAATTATCTTATTAATGAAATATTGACATAATTGATGTTATAAACACCAAAATAAATGTAATTTGAGATTTTTTATGAATTCCACTAATTTTATAGGTTACTATGATATATTAATGTTGATTTAATCAACTTGGTTTGAACATATAATTCTATTATGACTTTCACAAAAATCATATATCAAATAGTGTCAAAATTGACACAAAATAGTTTTTAAATCAAATATTATATTATTAATTGTTATTTTATTCCTAAAAATCCAAGGTTCGGCCACATTACTTAGATAAGGATATATATATTAATAATAAACAATTTGGGGTTCTTTTGGCATGTTATATTAAGTTTATTAACCATATAGTGAAAGAAAACAAAAATACACGGTAAAAGTTAAATTATTTAACTTAGAGTTAAATCTAATTGATAAGGTTAAAATAATACCCTAAACTTGTCTAAATCCTATTGGTTGATAGGATTTAGACCCATACCCAATTTAGCTTCGAAATATGACCCTTTGGAACCATTATAAACAGATTTTGACTTTAATATAAAATAATATTTTGAGATATTCCTAAGGTGCCCCTCTCCTCCCCTATAAAAGGGCACCTTCTCCCCCTCCTCCTCACACCAATTTGAGCACTCAAGCTCGGCCAACCCCTTCCAGTTTCTCATCTACACTTCCCTAGAATAATCCTAGAGGTCCTGGTCTTCTTCAAAGACCAATCTTAGTTCCCTAAGTGGAGGATTCAAAGAGGCGTTCCAAAGAAGAGGTAATATCCATTACCGATCTTTTAAATTTCTTTCTTCTTCAACTTCTTCTTCTTTAGTTGTTTCATGATAAAGTAATAACATCAGTATTACTTACATACTGATATGTTATTATAAATATGAAACAACCCTAATTCACCTTCTATCCATCCTACGGAAAAATGAAATCACCGCGCGTGCGTACGTACGGAATACCGTCTCCACGCCGTGGTGTAATATATTTTTCCACCATCACTTTACAAGGATGGGTATAATGGTGTAATGAGTAATTATTTATGATTATTATAAAGTAATATTGAGTCTGAAATAATATATATATACTCCAATACAGTTCCACGATCATAGGAACGATATCATCACTCGTGCGTATGTACAGAATACCGTCTCCACGATGTGATGCGACTCGTTCTACATGATCATAATTACATAGTAATTATATAAATGAATTGAATGAATAAATATGATATATGTTACACTAATACCATTCTGGATATAAGGTATCTATAACCTTAAAAGAAGAATAAGAATGTATTCGGCAAAACACGTATAAGAACAAAAGGCAATAAAGACCCGAGTCACAAGTAACAATGAAATATTACTAACATGATGCTAAGAATATGACCATATATGATATCATATAAATATTTATGATTCTGGAATAAGTCAATAACATTATTTAAACCATTATACAGGAGCTTCGGACACATACAAAGCAAATCGGACCTAAGGTAAGGGAAATATCACAATCTCACTTTTATCCGAGATTGTTTTTACTTTGGTAATTACTGGGGTGTATTTTATCATCCACATCCATGTTCCCTCAATATGTAATATTATTTCCATCCTTCTACAATAGTTTATATCCAATTTTTCCCTTTCGGTGAGTTTTTAGTAAAAGATATGAAAGGAATCTTTTGTCGTTTTTCGTACGAGGTACTTTTTTTGACTTTTCCGATAAAAGTATGAGAAGAATGTTTTTTAACTTATACGGCATGAATGGATTTTTAAACATTATTTCCAAGAAGCTTCCTTTACAAGTTTTCATGTTTATTTTTAATCAACTTCTTTTATTTTAAAATTTTTTGACATGTTAAGAAAGGAAAAATGTTTTTGAAGAAGAAATGATATTTTCCTCAAGAATGGAGTTCAAGTGTTTTATCAAAATTATTTTCCATCTAAGATAATAAAGGGTTCTGTTTTTATCCCTATTATTACATTGATTTGATCATGTTGTGATGGAATTATTTTTATGAATTCCTTTATCTTATATGAATTGATTTATGATGTCATGATGTTTCATGAATCCCATTTTTGTTACATGTGTTATGCGATGATGTATGTTTTATGATTATGTGGCACACATAAGAAAGGATTCATTATAATATGGGTGGGACCTATATATCCCTCCAATGCATTGGGTAAAGGTTTTATATCTCATGAGATAGACATGGCTGGAACGGTAGGTTATACCGGTTCAGTAAAACAGGACTGGAACGAGGGTGACTCGGTTCAGAAAGGGACTTTGTCCACTAAGATAGTCATGGAAATGAGTCATGACTAACAAGAAATGATTTTCCATGATTATGTGTGCATGCCACAAAGTTTCAAGTTTTATGTTATGATTATGGGGATCTCATTTTCACTTCTATGATTTATTCCATGTAAAGATATTATGATCTCTTTTGCAGGTTAAGATTTTAAAAAATATATGATATGATTTTTATTTCCTTTATTTGCCCTTGCTGAGCATTTGAGCTCACCCTTTTATGTTTTCTTTTCCCCAGGTCAGGAAGATGGATATTAAGTAGAATATGCTAAAAGGGACCCTAGATATGATGAAATAAATGGGAGACACTGTAGAATATTTATGAACCAGTTGTTTATGTTTCCCAGTTTCTAATGACACTATACTTATACGGTCCTTTGTGGTTTTGTCATATGTTGTAATAAGTGTGCTTCAATTTTGAAGTATTAACAATGTATGTAAAGTATGGGTCGTTATAGTTGGTATCAGAGGAAAGGTATAGTCAACCTTTGGAAACTAGGATGTGAAAGCCTTAGTAAGAACCCTAAGGATAAGTCTAAGCATAGAAAGAAATCTTACTGTTTTAGAAATGGCCATGAATACCCTAGGATAAGACCTTAAGTGTGAAATTTTATTCTTGATTATGTGGTTTTCCTATTATAATTAGTGTTGCTCACACTGTTCTTCTTGGTTTTAGTCAATGGCTGGAACCCGAAGGAACCGTGTTAATGCGGAATGCGATGGGAAATGCAATGATTGTCCCCCTGAGCAACCAAACGATATGGGAGCTGGAATGAAAAATCTTGTAGCCATGCTCACACAACTTTCTCAAGCTATGAATCATGCAGGACTTCCAAACGAGCAAAGGAAGGAGCAACATTCTGTTGAATCCTTCATGAGGCAGCGTCCACCTTCTTTCAGTGGGTCTACTGATCCATTAGTTGCTAAAAAATGGATTACTACTACTGAAAAGATATTTTTAGTTCTTCAATGTTCAGAACATGATAAAGTCATCCTAGCAGTGTATCGTTTGGAAGGAGATGCTGATCAATGGTGGAATCTTATTAAGAATACGAGGCAAAGGGATGAAATTGAGTCTATGGAATGGGACGAGTTCAAGAACTTATTTTTCAATAAGTACTTCCCTCGTATTCTCCGAACAAAGATGGAGAAAGAGTTCCTTGAAATGAAGCAAAGGGATGATGAATCTGTTGGTACCTATGAAGCAAATTTTACAAGACTTGCAAGGTACGCTTCTGGTATTATTATCCAACCTGAGAGTAAGATCGATCGATTCTTTAGTGGCTTAAAACCAAGTCTTCTAAGGGCGTTAGCCATAAGGGACTTCAATAGCTACGAGGAAATCGTTCGATGTGCTCTCAAAGTCGAGATGGAGATTGGAGTAACCCATCAGTCACATGGGTTTGATAAGAAGAGGAAAATGGAATTCAAAGGAAAATCTAAAGAGCACACTGAAAAGAAGATGATATTTCCCTTATGCTCAAAGTGTGGAAAGAAACATGGAGGGAGTTGTCTTAAAGGGACAAGTAAATGTTTCAAATGTGGAAAGGAAGTTCATCGGGCATTTGAATGCCGCGATAATGGGAAGAAGATGTCTAATGATGCAAACAAAGGAAGGGATACACAGAATGAACCTACTAAACTTCAATGTTTCAAGTGCAAGGAGATGGGGCATTATGCCAATCAATGCCTAAATCCAAGGGTTGATGATGATGGTCGACGTCAACAAAATCTTAAGGCTAAAGACAAAGGAAAGTCACATGCAATTTCTATCAGCGATGTGGAATATGATAACGAAGTGGTGAAAGGTACACTTACCATCCACTCTAAAGTAGAAAATGTTTTATTTGATTCTAGATCCACCCACTCTTTTATTTCTTAAAAATTTTCTAAGGGTATCACCGTACTACCTCAACAATTAGATGTTGAGTTAGCTGTGACAACACCTAATGGCACAACAGTCGCATCAAAAGTTTATAATTCTTCTCCGATCGAAGTTTGTGGGAAAGTGCTTCCTGTAAATCTTGTGATCCTTCCTTTAGTGGAATTTGATCTGATTCTTGGCATGGATTGGCTTTCTCTACATGGATCTCATATCAATTTCCAAAGAAGGGAAGTCACATTTCATATTCCAGATCAATCTGCAATCGTATACCAATGCAAGGATGAACATAACCTTCCAGTGGAAATTTCTTCCATCATATGGGTATTGATTCCACTAAATGAAGGTTATTTATCTCAAATGGTTGGTGAGAAACTCACGATTAAGAATATGCCCATTGTACGGGAGATTGATGATTTATTTTCAGAGGAATTACCAGGTCTTCCACCAAATCGTGATGTTGAGTTTTCAATAGAACTCATACCGGGTGCTTTGCCTATTTCAAAGACACCTTATAGAATGGCCCCAATTGAGTTGTAGGAATTGAAGAAGCAACTCCAAGAGAATCTTGATAAGGTATTCACACGCCCTAGTGCGTCACCTTGGGGAGCACCTGTTCTATTTGTTAAGAAGAAAGATGGATCAATGAGACTCTGCATTGATTATCGAGAACTTAACAAGATCACTATCAAGAACAAATATCCTCTCCCACGCATTGATGACTTATTTGACCAACTACGTGGAGCTCAATACTTTTCCAAGATTTATCTTCGTTCAGGGTATCATCAATTAAGGGTCAAAAGGGAGGATATACCAAAGACGGCTTTCCGTACAAGGTATGGACACTATGAATTTATAGTGATGCCATTTGGTCTTACTAATGCCCCTGCTATCTTCATGGATCTAATGAATATAGTCTTTAGAGACTATCTTGATCAATTTATGGTAGTCTTTATAGACGATATTATTTTCTATTCAAAGAGCAAGGAAGAGCATGAAGATCACTTGAGAATTATATTGAAGACCCTGAGAAAGGAAAATCTTTATGCCAAATTTACCAAGTGTGAATTTTGGCTTCAAAAAGTTGCATTTTTAAGTCACATAATCTCAAAAGAGGGGATATCTGTGGATCCAGCAAAAACAGAGGTTATCGAAAGATGGTCGAGACCAACAATAGTAACTGAGATTTGAAGTTTTCTTGGTTTGGCTGGATATTATCGACGTTTTGTAAAAGATTTTTCACGATTATCTAATCCACTCACCAAGTTGACTCGGAAAGGAGTTAAGTTTGTCTGGACAGAGGAATGTGAAGAGAATTTCAAGGAGTTGAAAAGAAGGTTATCCAGTGCACCTGTGCTCACACTGCCATGTAGTGGAGAAAGGTTTGTGATCTACAGTGATGCATCCAAGAAGGGATTGGGGTGTGTTCTTATGCAAAATGATATGGTGATAGCTTATGCCTCACGACAGTTGAAAATACCTGAGAAAAATTACCCAACACATGATTTGGAGTTGGCTGCGGTAATCTTTGCATTAAAGATTTGGAGGCATTACCATTATGGTGAAAGGTTTGATATTTATACTGATCATAAAAGTTTAAAGTATATTTTCACCCAAAAGTAGTTGAATATGCGTCAAAGAAGATGGTTGGATCTGATTAAGGATTACGACTGCTCAATCCATTACCACCCTGGGAAAGCAAACAAGGTGGAAGATGCATTAAGTCGACAAGACCATGCTAGTTTATCCATGATGAGGATCACAAAGGATCCAATATTTATGGATTTACAAAGGATGGATCTTGGAATTATAATGGAAGGGGGAAAATCTTATCTTTCTCAAATGAATGTTCAACCATCTATACATGCGAAGATTAAGGAGGCACAGAAAGAAGATGTCGAGTTACAAAAGAAGGGTAGAAATGTTCCTGAATTCAACCTTGATTTTGATGGGATAATAAAGTTCAGGAATCGGGTTTGTGTTCCTCCCATCCCCGAATTAAAGAAGGAGCTGCTGGATGAGGCTCATAGTTCTTCATTCTCTATTCATCCTGGAAGCACGAAGATGTATAGGGACCTGAAAGAGTACTTCTGGTGGGATGGCATGAAAAGAGATGTTGTTGAATATGTCTCTCGATGCTTGGTTTGTCAACAAGTTAAAGCTGAGAGACAGAAGTCTTAGGGGATGTTACAACCACTACCCATACCCGAATGGAAATGGGAAAACATCACTATGGACTTTGTCATAGGACTTCCTAAAACATCAAAAGGCAATAACACTATCTGGGTCATAGTTGATCGTCTTACAAAGTCTGTACACTTCATTCCAATTAGAGAGGATTTCTCTCTAGATCAGATTGCCAAGATATATGTAAAGGAAGTGGTAAGATTGCATGGAGTACCACTTTCTATTATATCTGATCGGGATCCGAGATTTACCTCTAAGTTCTGGCGAAGTCTTCAGCATACTCTGGATACAGAGTTGAGTTTCAGCACTGCTTATCATCCCCAGACAGACGGTCAGTCTGAGAGAACAATTCAAACCCTAGAAGATATGTTGAGAGATTGCTATATGGATTTCAAAATAGGTTGGGATCAACACCTACCTTTGGTGGAATTTTCTTATAATAATAGCTTTCACTCCAATATTCAGATGGCTCCTTGTGAAGCTCTCTATTGAAATAAATGCAGGACTCCAACTTGCTGGGATGAAGTTGGGGAAAGAAAGCTATTAGGACCTGATCTCGTTGATGAAATGGTAGAAAAGGTCAAATCTATTCAACAACACATAAGAGCAGCTCAGAGTCGACAGAAAAGTTATGCCGACAACCGAAAAAAAGACCTAGAGTTTGAAGTGGGTGATAAAGTGTTCTTACGAATATCACCCTGGAAGAGGGTTATGTGATTTGGAAAGAAGGGGAAGTTGAGCCCTAGATATATCGGTCCTTTCAAAATACTGGATCGTGTTGGGAAGGTAGCTTCCCGACTAGCGCTTCCACCGAATCTCTCTCAAGTTCACGATGTGTTCCATGTATCTCTCCTGAGAAAGTACATACCAGATCCTTCACATGTACTCAGCTCAGAAGTTGTACCGCTGGAGCAAGATCATTCTTATGAAGAACAGCCGATAGAGATTCTGGATCATAGCGAAAAAGTCCTACGAAACAAGACCACTCGATTGGTGAAAGTTTTATGGAGGAACCACCAACTTGAAGAAGCTACATGGGAGCTTGAGGATATGATGAGGGAGAAGTATCCTCATCTGTTTGTTACAAAGTGACGAATTTCGAGGGCGAAATTCTTTTTAAGGGGGGTAGAATGTAACAACCGAGACTTTTATGTTATATAAATCATCAAAGGAATCTTTTTCTACACAACACTTTCTTGGCTTGCTTTACACGCAATCGCGAGCTTCCTCGATAGCTTGCGTCGTACGCAATACCGAGTTTCACTAAACAACAATATGCTATTAAAACTAGCCGTTATGAATAGTAATAACCACTTTTTGAAATTTTATAAATTTTATTTTTCAAAATGGACTTCATTTTTGGACTCAGAATATCGAAATTGGCCTAGGGTGAAATTTTGGTATTTTTTTGAAAACTTTCAATTTTTGATGAATAGTGAAACCACTAAGTGGTAGGTTAAAAACTGAATTTTGCATAAAACTTAATTTTACCGCTTCTGTGAATGGAATTTCAAAAATTCGACAGACACAGTTGATATCAGTAAGTAAAATGTGGTTCAATGAGATAAAAATAATTTTTTGGTGAATAGTAACTTTTTACTATTTTTACCGCGGTTAATAGTAAATATGGTAACTAAGGGTAAATATGATATTAATATTACCCAAACACATTTCCTAATTCTATTGGACAAGTGTAATTCGACCAAAAACAAACTTAGGAATAAAATATGACCATTTAGGCCCACTTGGATTAGATTAGGACATTTACTATTAATTTATTTAAAGAAGGGTTAAAATAGTTAAAATCAAAGTTTAATAAGTAAATAATTTTTAATATGGGGTTATACATAAGATAAATTCGACTATAAATATTCATTAGAAATCTAAAAAGATTTCCTACATAATGGTATTTTATTTGTAATTTTTAGACATTAAATAATTTAATTTAATTATGACACAATGATGATGCAGTAATTATCTTATTAATGAAATATTGACATAATTGATGTTATAAACACCAAAATAAATGTAATTTGAGACTTTTTATGATTTACACTAATTTTCTAGGTTATTATGATATATTAATGTTGATTTAATCAACTTTTTTTGAACATATAATTATTTTATGACTTTCACAAAAATCATATATCAAATAGTGTCAAAATTGACACAAAATAGTTTTTAAATCAAATATTATATTATTAATTGTTATTTTATTCCTAAAAATCTAAGGTTCGGCCAAATGACTTAGATAAAGATATATATATTAATAATAAACAATTTGGGGTTCTTTTGGCATGTTATAGTAAGTTTATTAACCATATAGTGAAAGAAAACAAAAAGACACGGTAAAAGTTAAATTATTTAACTTTGAGTTAAATCTAATTGATAAGGTTAAAATAATACCCTAAACTTGTCTAAATCCTATTGGTTGATATTATTTCGACCCATCCCCACTTTAGATTCGAAATAAGACCCTTTGGAACCATTATAAACCGATTTTGACTTTAATATAAAATAATATTTTGAGATATTCCTAAGGTGCCCCTCTCCTCCCTTATAAAAGGGAACCTTCTCCCCCTCCTCCTCACACCAATTTGAGCACTCAAGCTCAGCCAACCCCTGCCATTTTCTCCTCTCCACTTCCCTAGAATAATCCTAGAGGTCCTGGTCTTCTTCAAAGACCAATCTTAGTTCCCTAAGTGGAGGATTCAAAGAGGCGTTCCAAAGAAGAGGTAATATCCATTACCGATCTTTTCAATTTCTTTCTTCTTCAACTTATTCTTCTTTAGTTGTTTCATGATAAAGTAATAACATCAGTATTAATTACATACTGATATGTTATTATAAATATGAAAAAACCCTAATTCACCTTCTATCCATCCTACGGAAAAATGAAATCACCGTGCGTGCGTACGTACGGAATACCGTCTCCACGCCGTGGTGTAATCTATTTTTCCACCATCACATTACAAGGATGGGTATAATGGTGTAATGAGTAAGTATTTATGATTATTATAAAGTAATATTGATACTGAAATAATATATATATACTCCAATACAGTTCCACGATCATAGGAACGATATCATCACTCGTGCGTACGTACGGAATACCGTCTCCACGATGTGATGCGACTCGTTCTACATGATCATCATTACATAGTAATTATATAAATGAATTGAATGAATAAATATGATATATGTTACACTAATACCATTATTGATATAAGGTATCTATAACCTTAAAAGAAGAATAAGAATGTATTCGGAAAAACACGCATAATAACAAAAGGCAATAAAGACCCGAGTAACAAGTAACAATGAAATATTACTAACAAGAAGCTAAGAATATGACCATATATGATATCATATAAATATGTATGATTATGGAATAAGTCAATAACATTATTTAAACCATTATACAGGAGCTTCGGACACATACAAAGAAAATCGGACCTAAGGTAAGGGAAATATCACAATCTCACTTTTATCCGAGATTGTTTTTACTTTGGTAATTACTGGGGAGTATTTTATCATCCACATCCATGTTACCTCAATATGTAATATTATTTCCATCCTTCTACAATAGTTTATATCCAATTTTACCCTTCGGTGAGTTTTTAGTAAAAGATATGAAAGGAATCTTTTTTCGTTTTTCGTACGAGGTACTTTTTTTGACTTTTCCGACAAAAGTATGAGAAGAATGTTTTTTTTAACTTATACGGCATGAATGGATTTTTAAACATTATTTCCAAGAAGCTTCCTTTACAAGTTTTCATGTTTATTTTTAATCAACTTCTTTTATTTTAAAATTGTTTGACATGTTAAGAAAGGAAAAATGTTTTTGAAGAAGAAAGGATATTTTCCTCAAGAATGGAGTTCAAGTGTTTTATCAAAATTATTTTCCATCTAAGATAATATAGGGTTCTGTTTTTATCCCTATTATTACATTGATTTGATCATGTTGTGATGGAATTATTTTTATGAATTCCTTTATCTTATATGAATTGATTTATGATGTCATGATGTTTCAAGAATCCCATTTTTTTTACATGTGTTATGCGATGATGTATGTTTTATGATTATGTGGCACACATAAGAAAGGATTCATTATAAGATGGGTGGGACCTATATCTCCCTCCAATGCATTGGGTAATGGTTTTATATCTCATGAGATAGACATGGCTGGAACGGTAGGTTATACCGGTTCAGTAAAACAGGACTGGAACGAGGGTGACTCGGTTCAGAAAGGGACTTTGTCCACTAAGATAGTCCTGGCAATGAGTCATGACTAACAAGAAATGATTTTCCATGATTTTGTGTGCATGCCACAAAGTTTCAAGTTTTATGTTATGATTATGGGGATCTCATTTTCACTTCTATGATTTATTCCATGTTAAGATATTATGATCTCTTTTGCAGGTTAAGATTTTCAAAAAGATATGATATGATTTTTATTTCCTTTATTTTCCCTTGCTGAGCATTTGAGCTCACCATTTTATGTTTTCTTTTCCCCAGGTTAGGAAGATGGATATTAAGTAGAATATGCTAAAAGGGACCCTAGATATGATGAAATAAATGGGAGACACTGTAGAAGATTTATGAACCAGTTGTTTATGTTTCCCAGTTTCTAAAGACACTATACCTATACGGTCCTTTGTGGTTTTGTCATATTTTGTAATAAGTGTGCTTCAATTTTGATGTATTAACAATGTTTGTAAAGTATGGGTCGTTATATCTGTGGATGAGGATAATAACTTTAAAAGGCCCTAGGGAAGATTTTCTATGTGATTAAAATTCATTGTGATGTTTGTAGTAAATAATTTGAATAATTATTAAGCTGTACCAGAGTCTTGACAAAATGAAATAGAAATGGTTTATATATATGAGGTGATTTGAGTAGAAACTATAATGTGGATAGGGTAGAGAATACATAAGAGCTTATCCCAATACACAATTAGAATAGATTATATAAATTAGGTGACATTAGTTTAAGATGAAAATTTAGTAAATGAAGTGAATACATAATATTATTGGAAGATACATAACAAGTATATCATCTTATATATGATTTATTTAGAAATTCAATAAATGCATGATCATTATAATAAAAAATATAAATTGTTGATATATGTGATGTTTTTAGTATATACATAAAATGTTTTAGAATTTGTAAAATTTTTAGATCTCAATGTATGATAAATGTTAATTTATACATCTTATAAATGAACTAATAGGTTGAAAAACGTAAAAATTTATATAGTTCAAAAGTTATAAAAGATACATCTAGAAGTAATTTATGTTTATTCTTATGTTATTAATTAGTGAAATAAACATCACAATTACTCAAAGAGAATTTCCATTTATGCTATGTTTTAGTAATGGTTATCAAGACATTCCATGTAAAATAATACCCCACTCTAGAATATTTCATAGAATAAAACATAATTAAAATAAAATCCAATAAATTATGAGATAGTTTCATCATGAGGATATTTCTATGATGTGGTGGTTTATTGAGAAAGAACTGTACAGAGGGATTTTTTCCACAAATAAGTATTCCATGACTACGAATAAGCCACTATTTTATTACATATAGACATGGATGAGCTAATGTATATATTGTATTAGATATTTAAATGATAGATAAATCATTTATAGTTGAGATATCATGTGGATGTTAATAGACCAAATATTTGAGATAATTAAAAAATAATAACTAATTTAAAAGATATTAAAGACAACAAATTAAGGTTATTTTATGAGTAATAATATTCATACTTTTCTATGAATATAAAAATAACATTAAGTTAAATAATAACATAGATACCCTGATACTATATTATTATTGATAATATTATTGTGCATTGAAGATAGAAGAATGTAATTTCATATATCAAAAATAATTTTTTTGTTAAATAATTAGAAGAGTAAAATGTATTGTTGTGATAAAAAATCACATTTAATTTGAGTGATCATGGCGTGTGATCAAAATTTGGAAGAATATTTGAATTTAAGAACTTGAAGAACAATATATACATGTTTCGACACCATAAGATAATATAATTTAAATATAATTTGTTGTTTAATTACATGGATTCTTCTAAGAACTAAAAGAAGTTAGTCTAAAGAACTAATTGGGATATTGCTTGGGGTTTTTAAATGATAGTCCCCACTGGAGAAAGATAGTATAAAAACCCCTTCAGAATAAGTAAAGGGATTTATAAGAGTTATTCCTCCTATATATTCAAAAAAATCTTGATTTCAAGAGATAATATGTATTATAAGAAAATTTTCTTATAGTTTAAATTTGGGTCATAGAAATCAACCCAAAAACAATAAGGAGGTGGTTCTGACATTAAGAATGAACCTTCTAGAAAAAACAAGTGTTATTTCATGTTCTTCAATAGTATTAATTTGTGAAAGGGTGAGAAATTAAGGAATGATAAGAACAATAATTTTATTAGTCATAATTATTGATTTAAAAATACGAAATCAAAAAATTTAATGTCACTATGTCACCCCCCCTTATTGATACATCTGCATACCTTGTTACTTCATTTGGTATCATTAGTAAATGGGTTTCTTCTAAAATATCTAATTGTAACAAAATATTTTTAGATACTTCCATTGGATAAAAAAATATAATTCTTTTTAGTATCAACAAGGAGGTTTCAAATAAAATTGTAAAAAACAAAAAAGGAAAAAAGGGAAAAAGGGAAAAGAAAATTTATAATTATTTAAATAATAAATCATTGATACCACTAATTTAAGGCATTAAATATGGTATTTAATCTGATACATCTTTCTAGAATCATCCTTTAAAACAAACTTGTTTGGATAGTGTATAGGATGAATAAATAATATTAGTTGAAAAACACTTTTATGTCGTTAGTTGTAACATCCTAATTAATTATTGAATAATAAATTTTCATAAATTTTAATTTTTTTTGTTATGATATTAATTTTATGTTAATGGGATGCTTTGTCCGATAGCATACTCAACACACAACAACATGTTTCTCTAAAATATTACATTGCACACAACATAGAGTTATACCAAAAAATAATACA
Organism: Viscum album; assembly: GCA_963277665.1. Lineage (NCBI taxonomy): Eukaryota > Viridiplantae > Streptophyta > Magnoliopsida > Santalales > Viscaceae > Viscum > Viscum album. The sequence goes on along the minus strand of OY728150.1, from coordinate 2,051,881,852 downwards.
ATATTTTTAATATTATTCTAAAAGGTAGTTAACTCCTTTCCAATATATTGTAAGGAATGAATAGAAATAAATAATATATTATTAAACATATTTTTAAAATGTTTTTACATTTATCAAATAATTTTTTTAGGCTTAAAATGATAATGAATCCAATTTTAAGCATAAAATACTCTAATATGTAACTTTTATTTTTGGACATTATGTATATTAACATCAGAAATTTTGAAAAAAATGGATTCCATATTTGTAATCATAAGGTTAAAATTTTGTAAAGAGGTACCTTTTATTTTTGTACATTATGTATAGTAACTTCTGTAATTTTTTATTTACCACGGTTAAATGGTAATTTAGTTAAATACAGGTAAATATAATATTATTATAATATAAAGCTACCCTAACACATATCCAAATATTATATTATGAATCCTAGGAGACTAAATAAATCCATTGGAATAAATTTTGGCACATGGTAACTACATAGGTGTAATAATGCCATGTTATAATAAATAATTTAAAGTAAAGAGATATATAATATAAACATATATATTTTTTTTGTAATTTTTATTAATATAGGGATATATAATTTATCTATTTGACTATAAATATTCATTATAAAGATACAAATATTACTTACTTCATTTTATCTTTTTAAACTTTTTAGACCTTAATGATATAAATTTATTTATGACACAATGATGATGAAGTGATTTCCTTATTAATGAATGATTCTAATAAATAGTAATATAAATATTAAAATGAATTTAATATGAAAATATTGATTCCATAAACTAATTTTGTGTATGATTATGACATTTTATATTTTATTTAATTTTTTTCCTAGATTCTATCAAGTTTTTGTGACTTTATCAAAAATCAGTTACTAAGTAGTGTCAAAATTGACATAAATGAGTTTTCAAAAGAAATACTATTTTATTAAATGATATAGAAGTCATAAAATTTAAAAATCATCCAACTAACTTATAAAGTGTTAATTGTTTTTTAATGATACACTATAGGTTATTTTTTCATTTTATAATAACTATATTAACCATATAGTGTCAAAAACAAGAACAAATTCTTAGCGTTAATTTATTTAACTAAGGGTTGTTACCCTAAGATAAGGATAAATTTGTGGTAGAATTTTAACAAAAAATATGGGTTGAGATTATTTAGAACAATAATTATCTTATCCTATAAATATATCACTTTGGATCTATTATAATTCTAAAATCATTTTATAATAAAATAATATTTTAAGATTTTCCTAAAGTTCCCCTCCTACCTCTTATAAAAGGGAACAATATATACCCAATTTCTCTCACCTATAAATCCTCTTAGATCTCTCAAATTCTTCTCAAATAATCTCCCACTATCCCTTACTTACTTATAAAATACTTAACTTCATAATATGTCAAGTCAATGAAGCCTTTGGCTAAAATCAAAAGGAATTACCTGATTTAGAGGTAACATCTTCTCTGAAGCTCCATTTATTTATTTTACTTCTCCAAACCCATAACCATTACTTTATTAATTATTTTATAAAAACACCAGTATCCTAAATATTATGAAAAAAATTATGATATGTTTTTTACTTACACATAAAGACACCTCCATCAAATATATATAGAACATATTGTTTCAATGTATGGAGAACTACTACCACACAAAACGATGATTGTTCAATTTTCTCATACCACCTCTCATGGTGGAAATTTTGATGGAAGTGAAATTATATATGAAATATATTATATTTCTATTGTCTATATTATTCTTTTATTTTTATTTACAACATACCTTTATCTGTTCCATAATGTGTAAATATGATAATTGCATTTGAGGAAGTGTTGACTACCACCCCCTCAAAGTGATATGAATAATTCATTCCACATATGGAATATATAAAGTATAGATTTAATAACTAATGTAACATATATAACATATATATTATAATGGAATTATAATATACCTATATATCATTTATTTTTAATTCCTTCAATATGACAAATAAATGAAAGTTGTCTTCACACATACGTACGAACTACCGTCTATAGGAATGGTGCATTTAATTTCTTATCTCTTAATTTTATGGACTATTTTAAATAAATTTATATTGTATACATATTATATTTTAATTAGGAATATAATTTTGTAGATAATGAACTTATGACCACATGGACAATTTTCATCAAAACAATTTCATTTTTAATTAAAGTACTTAACATTGAAAAACGTCCGATATAAACTCAAATAATTATCTAATTGTTATAAAATGGTAATAAGTGATATAAAATGAATTATATAATTGAAAAATGTTATTAATCAAATATAAATTATCCTAACTTTATTATTCAGGAAATTAAATAATGAATGAGACAAATCAGACTCGAGGTCGGGGAATTCATCTCAATCACCTTTCATTGAAGCATATTTTGATAATACACACCACCTTATTTTATATGTTTTATAATAAACCCCTTTGAAATTTAATTCTAATGAAATATTTTTTCTAAATATAATTTTACTAAACGAAAAAAAGGAATGTTTTTAACATATGCAGCGACAACAACTTTTCTTCTGATGTAACCGTTATTTGATATTTGTCTTCCTCATTTAGATTAAATGTTTTTTATAAAGGAAAAGAAATACCTTATTCCCAATTTGAATTTTTTGTTATTGAAAATGGTTTTGAAATTTTATTGACTATTTTAATATCTTGAAATTATTTCTTGCTATTTCAACTTAAATATTATGAGTGAAATTTTGATAATTGCAATCATTTATGATTTATAATTATATAATTGTACTCGGACATTTGGTGGGTGGATACACGGCAAACCAATGACAAGTGGTTATATGATAATACAAAGGTAGTTTGTTCCTTCAGTAACCAACTATGGGTGGTTATGTTATAACCTCCAATGCATTGTGAATGGAAGTCGATCATATGGCTATTCCATTTAGTGATATATATGGAAATCAGCCATCTAGATATTACATTTAATTATATTTATGTCCCAAGATACCATTATATGTCATATGTTTCATTCAATGGTTTTATGGAAATAATTTGGATACAAAAAGGGTAATTAATGAGTTTATATTCTAGTGAAGAGTATTTAATACTTCTTAAAGGTGAAATGTGTTTATTTATGAAAAGTATTCATTGCTTACATGTTTTTGAAAGACTAACACATTCCATTTTTTATATATCTCTTTCTGGGATTTTTATGCTCATCCAAAGTATAGAATTTTGTTTTCATAGGAATAAAATAATAGTATACTCAAGGATGGGATCAAAGAAAATTCATTATGTTTAAACATGGAATGAACCATGTTTCTTTTTTAAATGTTTTTATGAAAAAAATTGATAGTGAGTATAAGTGTATAATTTTAATATTTATGTTTTTATGTATGAGTTATGACCAAATTCTCTAAATCACTAAACCTAAAAATATCTTCAAAGTGAATTAATTTATAATTGTTTACATATCTCAAGATTATGTAATGTTTAAGGCTGGGACCATATAGTTGGTATCAGATGTCGATTTAGATAACATTATAGGTTAGTATTTTATCTGGTTGTAGGTTAAGGATTCAGTATAACCAAGATTATTGTTACCATATATAAACATTTTGAGTTTTATGGTAATTTTGGTTTATTGGATAAAAACCTAAATAATGGATTTATATGGATGTTGATGTATTATATCATTATAAATTTTTATAATTTATCTTTACCCAACAGAGGATTTTTTATTTAATAATTAATTTCTTGTTTAAGTGATGGTTATTTTCAGAAGATTCAGGATCATTTTTCAAGATGTAAGGAAACAGATATTTCAACACCTTCTTATCCCTCCACAATTATTTTATCACAACTATTATGGGAAAATATTTTTCAAATGAATTTGATAGATTCTTCAGTATTCAAATCTCCTGCAAGAAATTTTTTAAGTTATCCAACACCTACTCATTCATAAAACAATTTTACAGGTCATGGTATCATTTTCATACAATTTTAGGATATCAACTTGTCTATCTCTATCAACAAGTAAAATTAAATAAGTGAAGTGAATATTTACATTTTTAATGTAGGATAAAATTCCAAAAGAAAAATATAACATTAAGTATATCATGATATCTAGATTCAAGGTATAATTTATTTTCTTATCCATGAATAATGAAACATCATTTGATTGATATTTATAAATGATGAAGATATTTTATCTATAAGAATTATGTACTAAAAAATAAGGTGGAAATTTATAGGTAATGGATAATGAAAAAGATGAATGGTAAATAAGTCTTCAAATAATGGATTCAAGATTTATGATAGATTGTAAGATGACGAAATGTTTAAAAGTATTAATGCACTTTTGATTATGGTATTCCTTGGGAAGAATTTATTCTAGTATGTGTAACCCTGGAGTTTGTTTAGTTAAAATATTATTCAATGAATAATTATCTTTTTGTGTGTGGACATAATAATAAAATTAATGGATAACCATTAGGGTTCATATGAACATTTTTTTTGACGTTATTAATGGTTATTAGTTTTTACGATGAAAAATGAAATGTATGAGATAACATTTCAGTTTAAAATGGGCTATGGTTATTTTTTAGGACACTATCTTATTTTTGATAATGATATAAGAATTATATAGTTTTAGAAAAAAGAAAACCCATGGGATGGGTGATAACATGTCATGCCCGGTAAGGCTACGAGAATCGAATCCACAATTGAAGGGACATAAGGGTACATCACCTACCATTGGCCTACATTTAGTCCTTGGTTAGTAAGAATTTATTTTTGGATAAATTAGTTAATTGAATAAGAATAGCTGATTTTTTATGTATGTTTTATCAAATGGATATCTTTTGTATTGGAAAATGATTTGAGAGTGAAGTGATAAATGATATTTTAAAATACGTTCACAATAATGGGAACCAAATATCCCGAAAAAATAGAATACAATGGGTATTTATTTGAGGAATAATGGTATAATTTTATTTTTTAATAATCTATGTTTTCATTGTGGGATTATATTGATTTGGTTTATTTATGGAACTGATTAACCTCTCTTGGAGTATATGATATTAGAAAATCACATTTTTGTATGAGATGTTAAGAGTGGTTGATGTTATTTGGATATAATTTTTTAAAACTTTTCATGGATGACTATGTGATCAAATCCATATAAATTTTGGGTTTTAATCTTAGTTTAGGCTTAATTAAGGATTTTTAAGGAATGTTATTTATTGAATGATATATGTTGGACTTTAAGTATTAAAATTGAATTTTGGATATTAAAAGTATTCTTTTTTCTTATAAATGATTATTATTTTTGTGGAATTTTCTAATATTATCCTAACCATTTTGTTTTTGGTTATTGTTTAAATATAGGATGAATAAATAGTAAATATTTTTCGGATTGTGTGATTTCAGGGAAGTTTATTCTATTGCATTAGGAGTGACCAAGCCATATTTAATACTCATTGTTTGGAGAAATTATGAGTTTTTGGTAGAATTTTATTAATGGATGAAATTCTACATGACAAGTAATTATGTTTTGTAACTCCCCGACCCCAGTTACCCAGAGTAAGTGAATTATTAAATAACGTAGGAATGATATAATGAATTGTGTCCCAAAATACCGATCACTTTAGTATCCTTGGAAGTACTAGATACACTCATAAGTTTTACATTACATCATGAAATAAAAATATCATCAAATTTTTTTCCCCTTTTTAAACACACTTATATCCTTAGCCTATCCCTGCAGGTTAACCATAAAATACTTCTTCAAATCTTGGGAAAAAAACATAGAAAGAGGTGATCATAGATTCTTATTAAGGATAAAAATATAGCATAAACATTCATAAATAAGTATAAACATTTAAGGAAATGTATAAGACTAAAACAAAATCCTTTTAAACATAAAATTCAACATAATGCAGAAAATATAAATTCATTTAATTCTATTTAATTATTACCATGGATATTTTACTAGTCGAATAACCACATGCAATATTAATAGCTACTTTCATAATGATGGAATGCAAAATTCCAGACATCATAACCACATATTCAAGGCCTTTTGCCAAGACTACAAATAAGATTTTGTCAAGGCCTTGTTCCAAGACACTAGTTTGTCTTATGAGACATAACAATGCATCGAGAAGCTATAGCGGGCTCCACACGTCACATACTAAGTTCAATGCATTCCTCATATGAAAAGGATTGAACATAATATAAACATCCGTATTAAAACTAGCATATTAAATGTCAATAATTTAACCACAAACCATGAATGGTATAAAAATAACACATCCACAGTCAAAAAAAACTCATTAAATACAATATGAAAGATTTTATTATAATAGAATAACCTCAATCAAGAATAATGAAGGATATTTACATAGATGAATATAATCATCAAAACTATTTGAGAGAAATATCCTCTTTTTTCTTGAAAAATTTTAAAAGTATCAACATTTATCAAGAAGCCATTTAAAATAGATTTTTGATTCAAAGTGTCTCATACCACTATGAATCTTTTAAAATAAAATTTAATTTTAAAACAATAATTTCCATATAAATAAATCATTAAAACAATTTTTAAAACATGGAAATTAATGAGAATGATTTAGAAGAATAGATATTTAAAACATTTAAAATGATATTTTAGTTAGAGTTCCTAACCAAAAGAGACACTTGAATACAAATAATTTAGGTAATCAATACTTTATTATATCGTGAGAATAAATAGATTCATGATATACTATGTCAAAGTACATTATATACACCATATAAAAGTGATTTGGCGTATAACAACAAAAAAGTCTCAATGGAATGTAAATTGAGATAAAATCCATTATAAAGACCGTATCATTAGGATAAAGAAAAATAAATGAAATAATTCTGTTTTAAAAATATAAATACACTCAATATGATTGGATGGTTAGTGTAAATAAATCAAAGGACATTCATTCATATTCTTGTAAAAACAACACCAATAAATTATATATTTAACTCAATGAATGGAAATTGAGTTAAGATTACTATTATCAAATTCATATCAATTACATGAGAAATTTTCAATGGGATGATTATGTGTATCAAAATTATATACACAAAAAGGGGAGTGTAAATTACTAAATAAATAATAAATAGTTATTCCACACATAATCTTTGAAAAAAATAATCAATGAAGTATGCATAAAGCCCAATGAGTTGAAATTTAAATTTGAAATTCCATTACATATTAGGTAACTTATGAAACATACACCCCATGAAAGAAGGATCATACAATGAAGATTCAAATACACAGAAATTAAATAATATTACACCAAGAATACAAACATGGGAAGTACATACGCCACAGAAAAGGTAAGAGTGGCAAATATAGCATGAATCTCACAAGAATAAAAGTGAGATGAAAACCCCTTACCTTGTACATTTCCTTGGTGGAGAGTAGGTTAACCTCCTGTATAATGGTGAAATAATTGTTATTAAATTATAAAAGAACCATATACATTAATATGATGTCATATATTATCTTCTAATATTGATTTGTTAATGATATTTTAGTAGTATCATCGTTTCAGTTGTTAACAGATTCATTTTCATTTACATGATTAGATATATAAGACATGATTATTATGGATAGAGTGTATTTGATTCATATCCAGAATGATATTAATTTCTTTAAATAATTTTTTTAATAATCACATGAGAATTATTCTTTACAGATTATGATGGGGAATGAATCTCATCGCGTTCGTGGAGACAGTAATCTGTACGTACGAACGAGCGACAATATCATTATTTGGTAATTAAAATCACAAGTAAATTGATGGTATATAATTTATACAGAATCATTAACATGATATATATATATTAATTAAATCAATTATATATCATTATTATACCCATCCAAATAATAATGTATTAAATAAGAACTACAACACGACATGGAGACGGTAAGCCGTACGTACGCATGTATGGTGACATGTTATTAATAGGATGGATAACATAATGAATATGGTTGTACCATTTTTATAATAAAATCAGAGTATATATAATTTACTGGAGTTATTATTTTATAATGGAAACAACAAAAAATGATGAAGTGGAAGAAGAAAATAACTTAAAAGATGTGGTGAGATATTTACCTCTTCTTCAGGTTCTTCCTTTTGATTTGATAAAAAAGGATCCATAGGATGGATTTTTGGTCAAAATAATTCCTCTAGGATGAAGGTAAGATAGTTAGAAGGATATTTGGGAAGGGTTTGGCTGAGACAAATGGTTTTGAAGGTGTAAATTTGAGAGAAGGGGAAGTTCCGTTTTATAAGAGGGGTAAGGGGAACCTTAGGAAAAGATTGAAATATTATTTTATAAAAAAATCATTTTTGGTTTATAATTCCTAAAAAATAAAATATTTAAAGGATAAAATGGGTACGGGTAAAAAAACTCTAAAAAATTATGTTTTAGACAGGTTTGGGTTACTATATTGAACTTATCTTTTAGATTTAACTCTTAGTTAAATAGTTTGACATTTACAATGCCTCTTTGTATTTTTATATTATATGGTTAATAAAATTACTATTAACTTCCAAGATAGACCTAAGTGGTTCATTAATTATAATTCTATAATTATATAAGTCTTTTGGAAAAGCCTTTGATTTTTAGGATTATTATATCAACCAATAATATTGTATTTCGTTCAAAAACTCAATTATATCAATTTTGACATTATTTAATAATTGATTTTTGTTAAAGTACTAACAAACATATTACTTCAAAATAAATACATTTAATCAACCCCAACATGTCATATTAACCTATAAAATAAGTGTAATACATTAAAATTTTCAAATTAGATTTATTGGGATATTTATAATATCAATTATTTTAATCATTCATCAATGTGGTAATTACTCCATCATTATTGTGTCATAAATAAATTTTATTATTTGATATCTAAAAATTATAAATAAAATACCATTATGTAGGAAAATATTTTTAGCTTTCTATGAAATTTTTATAGTCGAATTTATCTAATGTATAACCCTATATTAAATATGGATTAGTAATTAAACATTGAATTTAACACTTTTAACTCTTCTTTGAATTAAATAATAATAAATGTCCTCATCTAATCCAAGTGGACATAAAAGATCATATTTTACTCCTAAGGTTGTTTTTGGTCGAATTAAACTTATCCAATAAAATTAGTACATGTTTTAGGGTAATAATAATATCAATTTTACCGTTAATTACCCAATTTACTTTTAATCGTGGTAAATAAAAGTAAAAAGTTATTATTCACCAAAAAATATTTTCATCTTATTGAACCAAATTTTACATACTGATTTTAACCGTGTCTCTTGGATTTTTTAAATTAAACTCATAAAAGTGGTAAAATTAAGTTTTATACAAATTTTCAAATGCTCCATAGAGGTGGGTAAAAGAGGGTAAAAAGTTCGATAAAATTTTATATATGTAAACATTTTATAAAATAACGCCAATGAATTACGTTGAACATATATAGGTATTGTGTATTTATTTTGACATAAAATAAATTAAAATAAAATAACTAATTATTTAAATAAAAATTCAATTTTAACCAACAACACGGTGTTTTTTCACTGTTTATCAAAAATTGAATGTTTTTAGAAAAATACCAAAGATTCAGCCTAAGATATATTTTATATTCCAAATTAAAAAATGATTTCTATTTTCCAAAATTCAAAACATAGAGGTTTTATTAATTAATTTAAAATTAATTTGTGTTTTCAAAACAAATAGCGTCTTGTAAAGAATCAATAACTATCAAAAGATTGACACTTGTTTATGTATAACTTCAAAGTGAAATTAATTCCAATGACCAAAATTGAATTAAATAGTAAAACTATAATCTAATTATACTTCCAAACGATTAAAATATATAATTTACCACTATAAATTATTCTGATTAAAAATGTTTTTTCAATTAAAATTTAGTATTTTTCACTATTCACCCAAATATGAAAGCTATCATAAAAACACAAAAAATTTATCAAAACTAAATTTTTATATCCCAATTCTAAATAAGATGTTTATTTTTTCAAATTGAATATATAAAAGGGTCAAATATTGTATTAAAAGGGTTCACCATTAAAAGTCAGTAAAATTGTATTTTTGAAAGATACTTGTTTTATCTGAAAAATGGAATTTGTACTTATATTATGTAAAAAAACAAATAATATGGATTGTAAAATTATATGTAGTATTTAAAATTTAATATTCAGTTAATAATATTCATAACAACTTTTTTAAATGCTAGTTTGGTATGTCGGAGTGCGCTCGAACTCGGTGTTGCATGTAGCGCAAGCTATTGAATTACATTAAAGAAAATAACATACTATGAAATCATGGGGTGTTACTTTTTTCCCCCATTTTGGAAATTTCATCCTCACAATTTTTAAAATTAGGAATGGGAAATTCATTGAATGTCCCACATCAGAAAAAGTGTCAATAAAACTATCACGTTAAAAGAATTAAAGGGAAGTAAAAAAGATCACCTGAGATAACCCATACTAGGATTCCATGTTAGAAAACATGGATATGGTTGATAAAATAACTGTCAAGTACTGATGGAGAGGGATATAAAACATGATCCGGAGAATGTTAAAAAAAAGAAAACCACAAACTTGTGATGGGATAAACAGTCATTAGTTTCCCTGCAAAAAAAGTAAATGGACAATGTTTTTCTTTTTTTTATGTTCTATTTCATAATTTTGAGGAATTTATTTATTAGATTTACTGAGAACATAAAGGGATATACTTAATTTTTAAGTAGGGTTTAATTATTTAATAATATTATACCACAAACTCATTTTTTAACCAATGAGTATTCAAGATTACTTGGTCACACTAGAAGAGCTACAATCATCTTCTAGAGAATCACATGATCCATAAAGGATGAATTATATATTTACCTTGTATTTAGAGATTAACAAAAACCAAAATGTTTAGTACAAGATCAGATGATCCCCAAAAGGATAATTATTTAGGGAAAGAAATACTACTCTTAATTTCTAAAATTAAACCAACAATACCCCAAAGTTTAATAAATACCATTCAATAAGCAATTGTAATTAAAATCCTTCAATATGATCCAAACTAATATTCAAACCCAAAACTTAGAAGAATTCGGTTATGTAGTCTTCTGCGTTAAATTGTATATCCAGATGACACCGACTACTCTTAAATTCACAAACATAAATGTAATTAACCTAATCACATATTCTATATTATAGGTTAATAATTTCCATAAATAACCCAAATCACTATAAATACACAATAAAGAAAAATAGATAAAAATCCAACATTACTCCTCAAATGAAATCTCATAGTATTCTATATCTTTAGACATATAATGATACTAATAGAGCGAATGTCTTCCAAAATAACATTTATCACCAAATCATTTTCCTATACTAAGGGTATCAATTTGAAAAGACATAAGATCCCATATCAAATTATTATTGTTCAATAAAATCATTTAACTAAAAATAATTAGTCACACTAACCAGGGACATCACGTAATCCAGTGGTAGGTGATAAATCCCAATCGAACTCTGGTTGTGGGTTCGATTCCCACAGCTTTTTCCAATGTGACGGATTGTCACACAGTCTTTGTGTTGTCCTTTTTCAAAAAATATATTTTATAACATTACCAAAATGAGAAAAATTCCTCAAAATAACCATAACATAATTTATCCAAAAATTTAATCTCATACCTTGTATTTTCCTAACAAAATATAATAACTTGTAATTTCCTCAAACTCAATGATCATGTAATAACAATTGGTTATTAATAACTGTATCCACAAGAGAAAAGATAATTCTTCCTCATATATCATTTTCACATGAAAAATTGTAGGGTTATAAATACAAGAGAAAAATATTTTAATGTAATCCCATCAAAAAATAGCACTAGTACTTTTAAACATTTCTCCAACAATTAATTTCCACATTGCTTCTTCTTTGACCAAGAAAATATCCTGTAGAATAGGGCACTCACTTGGGTAATGTCCATGTCCCCTACATTTACGACAACTGACAGTAAATGGATTCGTGGGTCCATTTTTATTTTCTTCCATAGTACTATTCATTTTTCCTCAACAATTCTTTACTTTACGTTCTTCTTTCCCACATGTAATGTATTTATTTGCTCCATTGAGACACTTTACTGGGTGTATCCTTCCACATTTCCTGCATGATATAAATTGAGGTTTCTTTTCTCCATGGCTTCCACTATTGGAGCTTTTATCATTCATCATATTTCTCGTCTTTGATGAGTCTGGGAGTTGGTTAATATATATGCTGTTGATCATATTTATAGAAAACAAATTCGGTATGAACGTGATATCTTTTATGCCTATCAAAATTCTATTTTATTGCTCATTTACACCACCGTTCCAAACATGTACATCATGCTCAATGTTACTATGCCTTCCTAGGAATCCAGCCATTGACTAAAAATAGAAAGCATTGTGTGAGTAAAAATATTCATAAAATCATTTAGATAATATAATGACACTATATTTTCAATTTGAAACAACTTAGGATTAACCAAGGTCATTAATTCTCATATTATATTAAAATAATTCAAATCAGTTTGTAAAGAAAATGTAAATTATTCTAAGACTATCCCTTAGGAGTGTCGTAACCAAGAGTGCAGCAAGGCCCATTGTCATGTACCAGGATACCCTGGGTCAAGCCCGAAAATCCTTGTTGGAGTTTTCACTCCAAGGTACATCAATTCCAGAGCCGCCTCTACCTACTCGTATCTAGAAAGGGATATATTTCTTGGAACATAACAAAATATCTATATTACCAAAATTCAAGCATGTTCTTCTATACTAATCCTTAAATTCTATCTTAGGGTAATGTGCTCTAATAAAATTATATCTAAATCTAGTTTCGAAGTTTTGTACAAAATTTCATCTGATAATAACTGTAACGTCCCAACCCCAGTTACCAAGAGTCGGCGCATTATTACATAACGTTGGCATGATTAAAGGAATCATGTCCCGAAAAACCAATCTGTTTAGTTTCCTTTGAAGTGCTAGATACCCTCATAAGTTTTACATTACATCATGAAATAAAAACATCAACAAAAATTTTTCCCCTTTCTAAACACACTTATATCATTATCATATACTATAAGGTCAACCATAAAATACTTCTTCACATCCTGGGAAAAATAAAACATAGAAATGGGTGATCTCAGATTCTTCGTAAGGATAACAATATAGAGGAAACATTCATAAATAAGAATAAACATCTAAGGTAATGTATAAGAATAAAAGAAAATCCTTTTAAACTTAAACTTCAACATAATATGTTAAAGATAAAATCAAATAATTCCATTTACTTATTACCACGGTTATTACACTAGTCGAATAATCACATGCAATTTCAGTAGCTACTTTCATAACGAAAGAATGCATAATGCTAGACTTCATAACCCCATAATCATGGCCTTGTGCCAAGTCTACAAATAAGATTTTGTCAAGGCCTTGTGCCAAGACACTAGTTTTTCTCATGAGATCTACTGATGAATCTATGAGCTATAGCGTTCTCCACCTATCACTTACTAAGTCTAATTCATTCTTCATATGAAATGGTTTAAACATAACATAAACATTTGTATTAAAACTAGCATACGAAATGCCAATACTTTAACCACAAACCATGAATGGTATAAAAATAACACATCCACAATAAAAAATAAATCATTAAATAAAATATAGAATATTGTATTGTAATATATTAACCTTAGTCGAGAATAATGAAGTACATTGACATATATGAAAATAATCATCAAAACTATTTGAGAGAAATATCACCGTTTTTCTTGAAAACATTTAAAAGTATCACTATTTATCAAGAAGTTGTTTAAAATATATTTTTGAATCAAAGTTTCCCATACCACATTGAATCATTTAAAAGCAATTTTAATTTTAAAAAAATAATATCCATATAAATAAATCCTTAAAACCATTTATAAAACAAGGACATTAATGAGAAAGATTTAGAAAAATAGATCTTTAAAACATTTAAAATGATATTTTAGTTAGAGTTCCTAACCAAAAGAGAGACACTTGAATACAAATAATTGAGGTAATAAAAACTTCATAACATCATTATAATAAAGGGATTCATGATATATTAGGTCAAAGTACATTATATACACCATATAAAAGTGAATTGGCTTATAACAACAAAGAAGTATCAATGGAATGTAAATTGAGATGAAATCCCTTATAAAGATTATATCCTTAGGTTAAAGATAAATCAATGACATAATTATGTGTGAAAAATATAAATACACTCAATATGATTAGATATTCAGTGTAAATAAATCAGGGTACATTCACACATAATCTTGTAAAAACAACACCAATGACTTCGATGTTTAACTCAATGAATGGAAATTGTGTTAAGATTACTCTTATCAAATTTATATCAATGGATTGAAAAATTTTAAAAAGAGTAATTATGTGAATAAAAATTATATACCCACAAAGGGGAGTGCAAATTACTACATAAATAATAAATATTTATTCCACACATAATCTTGGAGTTAAATAATCAATGAAGTATGCGTAATTCCCAATGAGTGAAAATTGAAATTTTAAATTCCCTTACCTATTTGCTAACTTATGAAACATAAACCCCATGAAAGAAGGATAATAAAATGAAGATTTAAATACACATATATTATATTATATTACACAAATAAACAATCATGGATAGTACCTATTCCACACAAAAGTTAATAGTGGAAAATATAGCATGAATCTCACAGGAATAAAAGTGAGATGAAAACACCATACCTTGTACTTTTTCTTGGTAGAGGATGGTTTAACCTCCTTTATAATGGTAAAATAATTGTTATTAAATTATAAAAGAACCATATTCATTAATATTATATCATATATGATCTTTTAATATTGATTTGTTAATGATATTTTAGTAGTATCATCGTTTCGGTTGTTAACTGATTCGTTTTCCTTTATATGCCAAGTTAAGTAAGCCATGATTTTTATGGATAGAGTGTATTAGATTCATATTCAAAAATGATATTACATTATTTGAATATTATTTTTAATCATCACCTGAGAATTATTCTTGAATGATTGCGATGGGGAATGAATCTCGTCGTGTTCGTGGAAAAGGTAATCCGTACGTATGAACAATTGACAATATCATTCATTAATTAAAATCATAAGTAAATTGATGGTATATCATATATTCAGAATCATTAACATGTTATATATATTATTGACATCAATTTTGCATCATTATTATACCCATACAAATAATAATGTATTGAATAACAACTACACCACGACGTGGAGACGGTAATCCATATGTACGCACGTATGGTGACATGTTATTCATAGGATGGATAACATAATGAATATGGTTGTACCATATTTATAATAATGTAATAGTATATTTAATATACTGGAGTTATTAATTTTTAATGGAAACAACAAAGAAATAGTAAGTGGAAGAAGAAAATAACTTGAAAGAAGTGGTGAGATATTTACCACTTCGTCAGGTTCTTCCTTTTGATTTGAATAAAAGGGATCTTTAGGTGGGCTTCATGATAAAAATAAGGCCTCTAAGATGAAATGAGGATATTTTATAGGATATTTTGGAAGGTTTTGGAAGACACAAATGGCTTTAATGGTGTGAATTTGAGAGAAGGGTGAATGCCCTTTTATAAGAGGGGTGAGGGGAACCTTAGGAAAGGATTGAAATATTATTTTATAATAAAACCATTTTTGGTTTATAATGGATCCAAAATGAATTATTTAAAGTATAGGTTGGGGATGCGTCAAAAAACTTTCAACCAATAGGTTTTATATAGGTTTGGGTCACTATATTAACCTTATAGTTTAGATTTAGCTCATAGTTAAATAGTTTGACAATTACCATGTTTGTTTGTATATTTATATTATATGGTTAATAAACATACTATAAACTTCAAATAGAACCACAAGTGGTTCATTAATAATAAAACTATAATTATATAAGTCTTTTGGCCGATCCTTAGATTTTTAGGATTATTATATCAACCAATAATATTGTATTTGTTTTAAAAACTCATTTATGTCAATTTTGACATTATTTAATAGTTGATGTTTGTTAAAGTACTAATTTTTTTTTACTTCTAAGTAAAAACATTTAGTCGACCCTAACATGTCATATTAACCTGAAAAATTAGTGTAAGTCATTAAAAGTCGCAAATTAGCTTTATTGGGATATTTATAATATCAATTATGTTAATCATTCATTAATATGGTAATTACTACATCATCATTGTGTCACAAATAAATTTAATTGTTTAATGTATAAAAATTATAAGAAAAATACCATTAGGTAATAAATAAATTTATATTTCTAATGAATATTTATAATCGAATTTATCTTATGTGAAACTCTATATTAAAAATCTATTAGTTATTAAACATTGAATTTAACACGTTTAACTCTTCTTTGAATTAAATAATAATAAATGACATAATCTAATCCATGTGGACCTAAAGGATCATATTTTATTTCTAAGGTTGTTTTTGGTCGAATTACACTTATCCAATAGAATTATGAAATGTTTTAGGGTAATAATAATATCATTTTGTTCTTTAATTATCCTATTTACATTTAACCGTGGAAAGTAAAAGTAAAAAAGTTACTTTTCACCAAAAATTATTTTCATCTTATTGAACAACATTTTACATATAATTATTAACTTTGTCTCCCGGATTTTTTAAATTCAACACACATAAGTGGTAAAATTATTTTTTATACAAATTTTCAAATGTTCTTAGGATGTGGGTAAAAGACGGTAAAAAGGTTGATAAAATTTTATATATCTAAATGTATTATAAAATGACTCCAATGAATTAAGTTTAACAAATATAAATATTATTTATTTATTCTTTACCTAAAATAAATTAAAATAAAATAACTAATTATTTAAATAAAATTTTGATTTTAACCAATAACATAGTGTTTTTCAACAATTCATCAAAATTTGAATGTTTTTAGAAAAATACCAAAAAATTCCTCAAAAGCTATATTTGATGTTCCGAATTCAAAAATGATATCAATTTCACCAAATTAAAAATATAAAAGTTGTATTGATTATTTTAAAATTAATTTTGGGTTTCAAAACAAATAGCGTGTTTTTAAGAAACAATAACTATCAAAAGACTGACACTTGTTTATGTATAATTTCAAAGTGAAATTGACTAAATAGACCAACATTGAATGAAATAGTAAAAATAAAATCTAATTATACATCCAAACCACTCAAATATATAGTTGAACAATATAAATTATTCTAAATAAAAATGTTGTTTTCAATTAAAATTTAGTTTTTATCACTATTCACCCACATATGATCATGTAATAACAATTGGTTACTTATAACTATATCCACAAGAGAAAAGATAATTCTTCATCATATATCAGTTTTACATTACAAATTGTAGGGGTACAAATACAAGAGAAAATTATTCCAATGTAATCCCATTAAAAAATAAGACTAGTACTTTTTAACATTTCTCCAACCATTAATTTCCACATTGCTTCTTCTTTGACCAAGAAAATAGCCTATAGAATAAGGCATTCACTAGGGTGATGTCCATGTCCCCTACATTTACGACAAATGACAGTAAATGGATTCTTGGGACCATTTTTATTTTCTTCCACAGTACTGTTCATTTTTCCTCAGCAATTCTTTACTTTATGTTCATCTTTCCCACATGTAAAGTATTTATTTCTTCTATTAAAACACTTTACTGGGTGTCTCCTTCCACATTTCCTGCATAATATAAATTGAGGTTACTTTTCTCCATGGTCTCTACTGCTGGATCTCTCATCATTCATCATCTTTCACTTCTTTATGAGTCTAAGAGTTGGTTAATATATATGTTAGTGATCATATTTTTAGAAAACTGATTTGGCATGAACTTGATATCTTTTCCACCTATCAACATTCTATTTTTTTGCTCATTTAAACCACAGTTCCAATCTTTTACAACATACCCAACGTTACTATGACTTCATAGGAATCCAGCTATTGACTAAAAATTGAAAGCATTGTGTGAGTAAAAATATTCATAAAATCATATTTATAATATCATGACACTATATTTTTAATTTGAAACACATTAGGATTAACCAAGGTCATTTATTCTAATCTTATATTAAAATACCTCAAATCAATTTGTAATGAATATTTAAATTATCCTATGCATATCCCTTAGAAGTGTCGTAACCAAGAGTGCAACAAGGCCCGTTGTCGTGTACCAGGATACCCAGTGTCAAGCCTGAAAATCCTTGTTGGAGTTTTCCCTACTACATACATATATGCCAGAGCCGCCTCTACCTACTCGTATCCAGAAAGGGATATATTTCTTGGAAAATAACAAAATCTCTACATTACCAAAATTCAAGAATGTTCTTCTATACTAAACCTCAAAGTCTATCTTAGGGTAATGTGCTCTAATCAAATTCTATCTAAATCTAGTTTCGAATGATTGTAAAAAACTTCCTCTGATACCAGCTGTAACTGCCCGACCCAAGTTACCAAGAGTCGGTGCAATACTACATAACATTGGCATGATACAAGGAATCGTATCCCGAAAAACAAATTTGTTTAGTTTCCTTGAACATTCTAGATACACTCATAAGTTTTACATTACATAATGAAATAAAAACATCCACAACATTTTGTCCCAATTTTAAACACACTTATATCCTTATCTTATACTAGAAGGTCAACCATAAAATACTAATTCACATACTGGTAAAAATAAATCATTGAAATGGGTGATCTCAGATTCATCGTAAGGATAACAATATAGATTATACATTCCTGAATAAGCATAAACATCTAAGGCAATGTATAAGAATAAAACAAAAGCCTTTTAAACGTAAACTTCAACATAATATGTTAAAGATAAAATCAAATAATTCCATTTACTTATTACCATGGATATTACACTAGTCGAATAATCACATCCAATATCAATAGATAATTTCATAATAAAAGAATGCATAATGCGAGACTTCATAACCACATAGTCAAGGCCTTGTGCCAAGTCTACAAGTAATATTTTTTCAAGGCCGTGTGCCAAGACAGTAGTTTGTCTCATGAGATCTACTGATGCATCGATGAGCTATAGTGGGCTCCACCTGTCACTTACTAAGTCCAATTCATTCCACATATGAAATGGTTTAAACATAACATAAACATGTGTATTAAAACTAGCATACGAAATGCCAATACTTTAACCACAAACCATGAATGGTATAAAAATAACACATCCACAATAAAAAATAACTCATTAAATAAAATATGGAAGATTGTACTATAATATATTACCCTTAATCGAGAATAATGAAGTACATTGACATATATGAAAATAATCATCCAAAATATTTGAGAGAAATATCCACGTTTTTCTTGAAAACATTTAAAAGTCGTACTATTTATCAAGAGGTTGTTTATAATATATTTTTTAATAAATGTGTCCCATACCACATTGAAACTTTTAAAAAGAATTTTAATTTTAAAACATTAATGTCCAAATAAATAAAACCTTAAAACCATTTATAAATCATGGTCATTAATGAGAAATATTTAGAAGAATAAATCTTTAAAACATTTAAAATGATATTTTTGTTAGAGTTACTAACCAAAAGAGAGACACTTGAATACAAATAATTTAGGTAATAAAAACTTTATAACATAATGAGAATAAATGGATTCATGATATACTATGTAAAAGTACATTATATACACCATATAAATGTGAATTGACTTATAACAATAAAGAAGTATCAATGGAATGTAAATTGAGATGAAATCCCTTATAAAGACTGTATCCTTAGGTTAAAGATAAATCAATGACATAATTATGTGTGAAAAATATAAATACACTAAATATGATTAGATATTCAGTGTAAATCAATTAGAGGTCATTCACACGTATTCTTGTAAAAAACAACACCAATGACTTCGATGTTTAACTCAATGAATGAAAATTGTGTTAAGATTAATCTTATCAAAATTATATCAATGACTTGAGAAATTTTAAATTGAGTAATTATGTGAATCAATAGTATATACACACAAAGGGGAGTGAAAATTACTATATAAATAATAAATATTTATTCCATACATAATCTTGGAGTAAAATAATCAATGAAGTATGCGTAAAGCCCAATGAGTGAAAATTGAAATTTTAAATTCCCTTAACTATTTGGTAACTTATGAAACATAAACCCCATGAAAGAAGGATAATAAAATGAAGATTTAAATATTCATAAATAAAATTATATTACACAAATAAACAATCATGGGTAGTACGTATGCCACATAAAAGGTAATAGTGGAAAATATATCTTGAATCTCACAGGAATAAAAGTGAGATGAGAACACCATACCTTGTACTTTTACATGGTAAAGGATAGGTTAACCTCCTGTATAATGGTAAAATAATTTTTATTAAATTATAAAAGAACCATATACATAAATATGATATCATATATGATCTTTTAATATTTATTTGTTAATGATATTTTAGTAGTATCATCATTTCGGTTGTTAACTGATTCATTTTCCTTTATATGCCTAGTTACGTAAGCCATGATTATTATGGATAGAGTGTATTAGATTAATATCCAAAAATGATATTACAATATTTAAATATTATTTTTAATCATCACATGAGTATTATTCTTGAATGATTGCAATGGGGAATGAATCTCATCACGTTCGTGGAGAAGGTAATCCATACGTATGCAGGAGCAAAAATATCATTCTTTAATTAAAATCATAAGTAAATTGATGGTATATCATATATAAAGAATCATTAGCATGTTATATATATTATTTACATCAATTTTACATCATTATTATACCCATCCGAATAATAATGTATTGAATACAAACTACACCACGACGTGGAGACGGTAATCCGTTTGTACACACGTATGGTGACATGTTATTAATAGGATGGATAAAATAATGAATATCGTTGTACCATATTTATAATAACGTCATAGTATATTTAAGATACTGGAGTTATTATTTTATAATGGAAACAACAAAAAAATAGGTTGTGGATGAAGAAAATAACTTGAAATAACTGGTGAGATATTTACCACTTCTTCAGGTTCTTTCTTTTCATTCGATCAAAAGGGATCCTTAGGTGGGATTCCTGATCAAACTAAGGCCTCTAAGATGAAATGAGGATAGTTGGTAGGATATCTTGGCAGTGTTTGGAAGACACAAATAGTTTTATGGTGTGAATTTGAGAGAAGGGGAAATGCCTTTTTATAAGAGGGGTGAGGGGCACCATAGGAAAAGATTGAAATATTATTTTATAATAAAATAATTATTGTTTTATAATGGCTCCAAAATTAATTATTTAAAATATAGGTTGGGGATGGGTCAAAAAACTTTCAACCAATAGGTTTTATATAGGTTTGGGTCACTATATTAACCTTATAGTTTAGATTTAGCTCATAGTTAAATAGTTTGACAATTACCATGTTTGTTTGTATATTTATATTATATGGTTAATAAACATACTATAAACTTCAAATAGAACCACAAGTGGTTCATTAATAATAAAACTATAATTATATAAGTCTTTTGGCCGATCCTTAGATTTTTAGGATTATTATATCAACCAATAATATTGTATTTGTTTTATAAAACTCATTTATGTCAATTTTGACATTATTTAATAGTTGATGTTTGTTAAAGTACTAATTTTTTTTTACTTCTAAGTAAAAACATTTAGTCGACCCTAACATGTCATATTAACCTGAAAAATTAGTGTAAGTCATTAAAAGTCGCAAATTAGCTTTATTGGGATATTTATAATATCAATTATGTTAATCATTCATTAATATGGTAATTACTACATCATCATTGTGTCACAAATAAATTTAATTGTTTAATGTATAAAAATTATAAGAAAAATACCATTAGGTAATAAATAAATTTATATTTCTAATGAATATTTATAATCGAATTTATCTTATGTGCAACTCTATATTAAAAATCTATTAGTTATTAAACATTGAATTTAACACGTTTAACTCTTCTTTGAATTAAATAATAATAAATGACATAATCTAATCCATGTGGACCTAAAGGATCATATTTTATTTCTAAGGTTGTTTTTGGTCGAATTACACTTATCCAATAGAATTATGAAATGTTTTAGGGTAATAATAATATCATTTTGTTCTTTAATTATCCTATTTACATTTAACCGTGGCAAGTAAAAGTAAAAAAGATACTTTTCACCAAAAATTATTTGCATCTTATTGAACAACATTTTACATATAATTATTAACTTTGTCTCCCGGATTTTTTAAATTCAACACACATAAGTGGTAAAATTATTTTTTATACAAATTTTCAAATGTTCTTAGGATGTGGGTAAAAGACGGTAAAAAGGTTGATAAAATTTTATATATCTAAATGTATTATAAAATGACTCCAATGAATTAAGTTTAACAAATATAAATATTATTTATTTATTCTTTACCTTAAATAAATTAAAATAAAATAACTAATTATTTAAATAAAATTTTGATTTTAACCAATAACATAGTGTTTTTCAACAATTCATCAAAATTTGAATGTTTTTAGAAAAATACCAAAAAATTCCTCAAAAGCTATATTTGATGTTCTGAATTCAAAAATGATATCAATTTCACCAAATTAAAAATATAAAAGTTGTATTGATAAATTTAAAATTAATTTTGGGTTTCAAAACAAATAGCTTGTTTTTAAGAAACAATAACTATCAAAAGACTGACACTTGTTTATGTATAATTTCAAAGTGAAATTGACTAAATAGACCAACATTGAATGAAATAGTAAAAATAAAATCTAATTATACATCCAAACCACTCAAATATATAGTTGAACAATATAAATTATTCTAAATAAAAATGTTGTTTTCAATTAAAATATAGTTTTTATCACTATTCACCCACATATGATCATGTAATAACAATTGGTTATTTATAACTATATCCACAAGATAAAAGATAATTCTTCATCATATATCAGTTTTACATTACAAATTGTAGGGGTACAAATACAAGAGAAAATTATTCCAATGTAATCCCATCAAAAAATAAGACTAGTACTTTTTAACATTTCTCCAACCATTAATTTCCACATTGCTTCTTCTTTGACCAAGAAAATAGCCTATAGAATAAGGCATTCACTAGGGTAATGTCCATGTCCCCTACATTTACGACAAATGACAGTAAATGGATTCTTGGGACCATTTTTATTTTCTTCCACAGTACTGTTCATTTTTCCTCAGCAATTCTTTACTTTATGTTCATCTTTCCCACATGTAAAGTATTTATTTCTTCCATTAAAACACTTTACTGGGTGTCTCCTTCCAAATTTCCTACATAATATAAATTGAGGTTACTTTTCTCCATGGTCTCTACTGCTGGATCTCTTATCATTCATCATCTTTCACTTATTTATGAGTCTAGGAGTTGGTTAATATATATGTTAGTGATCATATTTTTAGAAAACTGATTTGGCATGAACTTGATATCTTTTCCGCCTATCAACATTCTATTCTGTTGCTCATTTAAACCACAGTTCCAATCTTTTACAACATACCCAACGTTACTATGACTTCATAGGAATCCAGCTATTGACTAAAAATTGAAAGCATTGTGTGAGTAAAAATATTCATAAAATCATATTTATAATATCATGACACTATATTTTTAATTTGAAACACATTTGGATTAACCAAGGTCATTTATTCTAATCTTATATTAAAATACCTCAAATCAATTGGTAATGAATATGTAAATTATCCTATGCATATCCCTCAGAAGTGTCGTAACCAAGAGTGCAACAAGGCCCGTTGTCGTGTACCAGGATACCCATTGTCAAGCCTGAAAATCCTTGTTGGAGTTTTCCCTACTACATACATATATGCCAGAGCCGCCTCTACCTACTCGTATCCAGAAAGGGATATATTTCTTGGAAAATAACAAAATCTCTACATTACCAAAATTCAAGAATGTTCGTCTATACTAAACCTCAAATTCAATCTTAGGGTAATGTGCTCTAATCAAATTCTATCTAAATCTAGTTTCGAATGATTGTACAAAACTTCCTCTGATACCAGCTGTAACTGCCCGACCCAAGTTACCAAGAGTCGGTGCAATACTATATAACATTGGCATGATACAAGGAATCGTATCCCGAAAAACCAATTTGTTTAGTTTCCTTGAACGTTCTAGATACACTCATAAGTTTTACATTACATAATGAAATAAAAACATCCACAACATTTTGTCCCAATTTTAAACACACTTATATCCTTATCTTATACTAGAAGGTCAACCATAAAATACTAATTCACATACTGGTAAAAATAAATCATTGAAATGGGTGATCTCAGATTCATCGTAAGGATAACAATATAGATTATACATTCCTGAATAAGCATAAACATCTAAGGAAATGTATAAGAATAAAACAAAAGCCTTTTAAACGTAAACTTCAACATAATATGTTAAAGATAAAATCAAATAATTCCATTTACTTATTACTATGGATATTACACTAGTCGAATAATCACATCCAATATCAATAGATAATTTCATAATAAAAGAATGCATAATGCGAGACTTCATAACCACATAGTCAAGGCCTTGTGCCAAGTCTACAAGTAATATTTTTTCATGGCCGTGTGCCAAGACAGTAGTTTGTCTCATGAGATCTACTGATGCATCGATGAGCTATAGTGGGCTCCACCTGTCACTTACTAAGTCCAATTCATTCCACATATGAAATGGTTTAAACATAACATAAACATGTGTATTAAAACTAGCATACGAAATGCCAATACTTTAACCACAAACCATGAATGGTATAAAAATAACACATCCACAATAAAAAAATAACTTATTAAATATAATATAGAAGATTGTACTATAATATATTACCCTTAATCGAGAATAATGAAGTACATTGACATATATGAAAATAATCATCCAAAATATTTGAGAGAAATATCCACGTTTTTCTTGAAAACATTTAAAAGTCGTACTATTTATCAAGAGGTTGTTTATAATATATTTTTTAATCAAAGTGTCCCATACCACATTGAAACTTTTAAAAGGAATTCTAATTTTAAAACATTAATGTCCATATAAATAAATCCTTAAAACCATTTATAAATCATGGTCATTAATGAGAAATATTTAGAAGAATAAATCTTTAAAACATTTAAAATGATATTTTAGTTAGAGTTACTAACCAAAAGAGAGACACATGAATACAAATAATTTAGGTAATAAAAACTTTATAACATAATGAGAATAAATGGATTCATGATATACTATGTAAAAGTACATTATATACACCATATAAATGTGAATTGACTTATAACAATAAAGAAGTATCAATGGAATGTAAATTGAGATGAAATCCCTTATAAAGACTGTATCCTTAGGTTAAAGATAAATCAATGAAATAATTATGTGTGAAAAATATAAATACACTAAATATGATTAGATATTCAGTGTAAATAAATTAGAGGTCATTCACACGTATTCTTGTAAAAAACAACACCAATGACTTCGATGTTTAACTCAATGAATGAAAATTGTGTTAAGATTAATCTTATCAAAATTATATCAATGACTTGAGAAATTTTAAATTGAGTAATTATGTGAATCAATAGTATATACACACAAAGGGGAGTGAAAATTACTATATAAATAATAAATATTTATTCCATACATAATCTTGGAGTAAAATAATCAATGAAGTATGCATAAAGCCCAATGAGTGAAAATTGAAATTTTAAATTCCCTTAACTATTTGGTAACTTATGAAACATAAACCCCATGAAAGAAGGATAATAAAATGAAGATTTAAATATTCATAAATTAAATTATATTACACAAATAAACAATCATGGGTAGTACGTATGCCACATAAAAGGTAATAGTGGAAAATATATCTTGAATCTCACAGGAATAAAAGTGAGATGAGAACACCATACCTTGTAATTTTACATGGTAAAGGATAGGTTAACCTCCTGTATAATGGTAAAATAATTGTTATTAAATTATAAAAGAACCATATACATAAATATGATATCATATATGATCTTTTAATATTGATTTCTTAATGATATTTTAGTAGTATCATCATTTCGGTTGTTAACTGATTCGTTTTCCTTTATATGCCTAGTTACGTAAGCCATGATTATTATGGATAGAGTGTATTAGATTAATATCCAAAAATGATATTACAATATTTAAATATTATTTTTAATCATCACATGAATATTATTCTTGAATGATTGCAATGGGGAATGAATCTCATCACGTTCGTGGAGAAGGTAATCCATACGTATGCAGGAGCAACAATATCATTCTTTAATTAAAATCATAAGTAAATTGATGGTATATCATATATAAAGAATCATTAGCATGTTATATATATTATTTACATCAATTTTACATCATTATTATACCCATCCGAATAATAATGTATTGAATAAAAACTACACCACGACGTGGAGACGGTAATCCGTTTGTACACACGTATGGTGACATGTTATTAATAGGATGGATAAAATAATGAATATCGTTGTACCATATTTATAATAACGTCATAGTATATTTAAGATACTGGAGTTATTATTTTATAATGGAAACAACAAAAAAATAGGTTGTGGATGAAGAAAAAAACTTGAAATAACTGGTGAGATATTTACCACTTCTTCAGGTTCTTTCTTTTCATTCGATCAAAAGGGATCCTTAGGTGGGATTCCTGATCAAACTAAGGCCTCTAAGATGAAATGAGGATAGTTGGTAGGATATCTTGGCAGTGTTTGGCAGACACAAATAGTTTGATGGTGTGAATTTGAGAGAAGGAGAAATGCCTTTTTATAAGAGGGGTGAGGGGCACCATAGGAAAAGATTGAAATATTATTTTATAATAAAATCATTATTGTTTTATAATGGCTCCAAAATTAATTATTTAAAATATAGGTTGGGGATGGGTCAAAAAAATTTCAACCAATAGGTTTTATATATGTTTGGGTCACTATATTAACCTTATAGTTTAGATTTAGGTCCTAGTTAAATAGTTTGACAATTACCATGTCTCTTTTTATATTTCTATTATATGGTTAATAAACATACTATAAACTTCAAAGAGAACCCAAAGTGGTTCATTAATAATAAACCTATAATTATATAAGTCTTTTGGCCGATCCTTAAATTTTTACGATTATTATATCAACAAATAATATTTTATTTGTTTTAAAAACTCATTTATGTCAATTTTGACATTATTTAATAATTGATGTTTGTTAAAGTACTAAAATTTTTATTACTTCGAACTAAAAACATTTAGTCGGCCCTAACATGTCATATTAACCTAAAAGATTAGTTTATTTTAATAAAAGTCTCAAATTAGCTTTATTGGGATATTTATAATATAAATTATTTTAGTTTTTCATTAATATGGTAATTACTACATCATCATTGTGTCATAAATAAATTTAATTATTTAATGTCTAAAAATTATAAGTAAAATACCATTATGTAAGAAATACATTTATATTTCTAATGAATATTTATAATCGAATTTATCTTATGTGAAACTCTATTTTAAAAATCTATTAGTTATTAAACATTGAATTTAACACGTTTAACTCTTCTTTGAATTAAATAATAATAAATGTCTTAATCTAATACAAGTGGAACTAAATGATAATATTTTATTCCTAAAGTTGTTTTTGTTCGAATTAAACTTATCCAATAGAATTAGGAAATGTTTTAGGGTAATAATAATATCATTTTGTTCTTTAATTATCCTATTTACTTTTAACCGTGGTAAATAAAGGTAAAAAATTACTTTTCACCAAAAATTATTTGCATCTTATTAAACAACATTTTACATACTACTATCAACTGTGTCTCCCAGATTTTTTAAATTCAACACACATAAGTGGTAAAATTAAGTTTTATACAAATTTTCAAATCTTCTTAGGATGTGGGTAAAAGACGGTAAAAACATCGATAAAATTTTATATATCTAAATGTATTATAAAATGACTCCAATGAATTAAGTTTAACTTATATAAATATTATTTATATATTTTTGACCTAACATAAATTAAAATAAAATAACTAATTATTTAAATAAAAAATTGATTTTAACCAATAACACAGTGTTTTTTAACTATTCATCAAAAATTGAATGTTTGCATAAAAATACCAAAAATCAGGCCAAAGCTATATTTGATATTCCGAATTCAAAAATGATATCAATTTCACCAAATTAAAAATATAGATGTTGGATTAATTAATTTAAAATTAATTCTGGTTTTCAAAACAAATAGCATGTTTTTAAGAAACAATAACTATCAAAAAATTGACACTTGTTTATGTATAGTTTTAAAGGTAAATTAACTACAATGGCCAAAATTGAATTAAATAGTAAAATTAAAATCTAATTATACTTCCAAACCACTCAAATGTACATTTTAACACTATAAATTATTCTCATTAAAAAATTTGTTTTCAATTAAAATTTATTATTTATCACTATTCTCCCACATATGATCATGTAATAACAATTGGTTATTTATAACGGTATCAACAAGAGAAAAGATAATTCTTCCTCATATATCATTTTCACATGATAAATTGTAGGGTTACAAATATAATAGACAATTATTCCAATGTAATCCCATCAAAAAATAGCACTAGTACTTTTAAACATTTCTCCAACCATTAATTTCCACATTGCTTGTTCTTTGACCAAGAAAATAGCCTATAGAATAGGGCATTCACTCAGGTAATGTCCATGTCCCCTACATTTACGACAAATGACAGTAAATGGATTCTTAGGACCATTTTTATTTTCTTCTATATTACTGTTCATTTTTCCTCAGCAATTCTTTACATTATGTTCTTCTTTCCCACATGTAAAGTATTTATTTGTTCCATTGAAACACTTTACTAGGTGTCTCCTTCCACATTTCCTGGATGATATAAATTGAGGTTTCTTTTCTCCATGGTCTCCACTGCTGGAGCTCTTATCATTCATCATCTTTCTCTTTTTTGATGAGTCTGGGAGTTGGTTAATATATATGTTGTTGATCATGTTTTTTGAAAACTAATTCGGCATGAACTTGATATCTTTTCCGCCTATCAACATTCTATTCTTTTTCTCATTTAAACCACCGTTCCAATCTTGTACATCATGCTCAATGTTACTATGACTTCCTAGGAATCCAGCCATTAACTAAAAATAGAAAGCATTGTGTGAGTAAAAATATTCATAAAATCATTTAGATAATATCATGACACCATATTTTCAATTTGAAACACCTTAGGATTAACCAAGGTCATTTATTCTCATCTTATATTAAAATACATCAAATCAGTTTGTAATGAAAATGTAAATTATCTTAATCATATCCCTCAGGAGTGTCGTAACCAAGAGTGCAGCAAAGCCCGTTGTCGTGTAGCAGGATACCCCGGGTCATGCCCAAAAATCCTTATTGGAGTTTTCACTCCTAGGTACATCTATGTTAGAGCTACCTCTACCTACTCGTATCCAGACAGGGATATATTTCTTGTAAAATTACAAAATCTCTACATTACCAAAATTCAAGCATGTTCTTCTATAATAATCCTCAAAGTATATCTTATGGTAATGTTCTCTAATCAAATTCTATCTAAATATAGTTTTGATGGTTTGTACAAAACTTCCTCTGATGCCAAATGTAATGGCCCGACCCCAGTTACCAAGAGTTGGGGCATTATTACATAACATTGGCATGATACAAGGAATCATGTCCCGAAAAACCAATCTGTTTAGTTTCCTTAGAAGTGCTAGATACATTCATATGTTTTACATTACATCATGAAATAAAAACATCAACAACATTTTGTCCCATTTTAAAACACACTTATATCCTTATCTTATACTAGAAGGTCATCCATAAAATACTTCTTCACATCCTGTGAAAAATAAAACATTGAAATGGGTGATCTCAGATTCTTAGTAAGGATAACAATATAGAGGAAACATTCATAAATAAGCATAAATATCTAAGGAAATGTATAAGAATAAAACAAAAGGCTTTTAAACATAAACTTCAACATAATATGTTAAAGACAAAATCAAATAATTCCATTTAATTATTACCATGGATAACACACTAGTCGAATAATCACATGCAATATCAATAGCTACTTTCATAATGAAAGAAAGCATAATGCCAGACTTCATAACCACGTAGTCAAGGCCTTGTGCCAAGTCTACAAATAAGACTTTGCCAAGGCCTTGTTCCAAGACACCGGTTTGTCTCATGAGATCTAATGATGCATCGATGACCTATAGCGGGATCCACCTGTCAGTTACTAAGTCTAATTCATTCCTCATATGAAAAGGTATA
Organism: Viscum album; assembly: GCA_963277665.1. Taxonomy (NCBI): domain Eukaryota; kingdom Viridiplantae; phylum Streptophyta; class Magnoliopsida; order Santalales; family Viscaceae; genus Viscum; species Viscum album. The sequence continues at coordinate 2,051,851,273 of OY728150.1, read as the reverse complement.
AACATAACATAAACATTTGTCTTAAAACTAGCATACGAAATGCCAATACTTTAACCACAAACCATTAATGGTATAAAAATGACACATCCACAATAAAAAATAACTCATTAAATAAAATATGGAAGATTGTATTATAATATATTAACCTTAATTGAGAATAATGAAGTACATTGAAATATGTGAAAATAATCATAAAAACTATTTGAGAGAAATATCCCAATTTTTCTTGAAAACATTTAAAAGTCTCACTATTTATCAAGAAGTTGTTTAAAATATATTTTTGAATCAAAGTATCACATACCACATTGAAACTTTTAAAAGGAATTTTAATTTTAAAACATTAATGTCCATATAAATAAATCCTTAAAATCATTTATAAAACATGGACATTAATGAGAAGATTTAGAAGAATAGATCTTAAAAACATTTAAAATGATATTCTAGTTAGAGTTCCTAACCAAAATAGAGACACTTGAATACAAATAATTGAGGTAATAAAAACTTTATAACATCATGAGAATAAATGGATTCATGATATGCTTTGTCCAAGTACATTATATACACCATATAAAAGTGAATTGGCTTATAACAACAAAGAAGTATCAATGGAATGTAAATTGAGATGAAATACCTTATAAAGACGGTATTCATAGTTTGAAGAAAAATCAATGACACAATTATGTTTGAAAAATATAAATACACTCAATATGATTATATATTCAGTGTAAATCAATCAGAGGAAATTCACACGTATTCTTGTAAAAACAACACCAATGACTTCGATGTTAAACTCAATGAATGGAAATTGTGTTAAGATTACTCTTATCAAATTTATATCAATGACTTGAGAAATTTTAAATGGAGTAATTATGTGAATCAAAAGTATATACACACAAATGGGAGTGAAAATTACAACATAAATAATAAATATTGATTCCACACATAATCTTGGAGTAAAATAATCAATGAAGTATGCGTAAAGCCCGATGAGTGAAAATTGAAATTTTAAATTCCCTTACCTATTTGTAACTTATGAAACATAAACCCCATGAAATGAGGATAATACAATTAAGATTTAAATAGTCATAAATTAAATTATATTACACCAATAAACAATATGGGGTAGTACATAAGCCACACAAAAGGTAATAGTGGAAAATATAGCATGAAACTCACAGGAATAAAAGTGAGATGAAAACACCATACCTTGTACTTTTCCTTGGTAGAGGATATGTTAACCTCTTGTATAACACTATAATAATTGATATTAAATTATAAAATAACCATATACATTAATATGATTTCATATATAATCTTTTAATATTGATTTGTTAATGATATTTTAGTAGTATCATCGTTTCGGTTGTTAACTGATTCGTTTTCCTTTATAAGCCTAGTTACATAATCCATGATTGTTATGGATAGAGTGTATTAGATTCATATCCAAAAATGATATTACATTATTTAAATATTATTTTTAATCATCTCATGATAATTATTCTTGAATTATTGCGATGGGGAATGAATCTCGTCACGTTCGTGGAGAAGGTAATCTGTACGTATGCACGAGAGACAATATCATTATTTAATTAAAATCATAAGTAAATTGATGGTATATAATATATACAGAATCATTAACATGTTATATATATTCTTTACATCAATTTTACATCATTATTATACCCATCCAAATAATAATTTATTTAATAACAACTACACCATGATGTGGAGACGGTTATCCGTATTTACGCACGTATGGTGACATGTTATTCATAGGATGGATAACGTAATGAATATGGTTGTACCATATTTTTAATAATGTCATAGTACATTGAAGATATTGCAGTTATTATTTTATAATGGAAACAACAAAGAAATATGAAGTGGAAGAAGAAAATAACTTGAATGAAGTGGTGAGATATTTACCACTTCTTCAGGTTCTTCCTTTTGATTTGATCAAAAGGGATCCTTAGGTGGGCTTCCTGATCAAACTAAGGCCCCTAAGATGAAATTAGGATAGTTGGTAGGTTATTTTGGTAGGGTTCGGCAGACACAAATGGCATTGATGGTGTGAATTTGAGAGAAGGGGAAATGCCCTTTTATAAGAGGGGTGAGGGGCACCTTAGGAAAAGATTGAAATATTACTTTATAATAAAATAATTTTCGATTTCTATTGGATCCAAAATGAATTATTTAAAGGATAGGTTGGGGATGGGTCGAAACCTTTCAACCAATGAGTTTTATATAGTTTTGGGTCACTATATTAACCTTATTGTTTAGAATTAGCTCTTAGTTAAATACTTTGACAATTAGCATGTCTCATTATATTTGTATATTATATGGTTAATAAGATTTGTATAAACGTCAAATATAACCCCAAGTGGGTCATTAATAATAAACCTATAATTATATAAGTATTTTGGCTGATCCGTAGATTTTTAGGATTATTATATCAACCAATAATATTGTATTTTTTTAAAAACACATTTATGTCAATTTTGACATTATTTAACAATTGATGTTTGTTAAAGTACTAAAATAATTATTACGTCGAACTAAACACATTTTATCGACCATAAAATGTCATATTAACCCAAAAAAATTGTGTAATTCATTAAAAGTCGCAAATTCTCTTTATTGAGATATTTTTTATATCAATTATTTTAATCTTTCATTAATATCGTAATTACTACATCATCATTGTGCCATAAATAAATTTGATTATATAATGTCTAACAATTATAAGTAATATACCATTATGTAAGAAATACATTTATATTTCTAATGAATATTTATAATCTAATTTGTCTTATGTGAACCTCTATATTAAAAATCAATTAGTTATTAAATATTAAATTTAACACGTTTAACTCTTCTTTGAATTAAATAATAATAAATGTCATAATCTAATCCATGTGGACCTAAAGGATCATATTTTATTCCTAAATTGGTTTTTGGTCGAATTAAACTTATCTAATAGAATTAGGAAATGTTTTAGGGTAATAATAATATCATTTTTTTCTTTAATTATCCTATTTACTTTTAACAGTGGTAAATAAAGGTAAAAAAGTTATTTTTCACCAAAAAATATTTTCATCTTATGGAACAAAATTTTACATACTATTATCAACTTTGTCTCCCAAGTTTTTTAAATTCAACACACATAAGTGGTAAAATTAAGTTTTATACAAATTTTTAAATGTTCTTTGGATGTGGGTAAAAGACGGTAAAAAGTTCGATAAAATTTTATATATCTAAATGTATTATAAAATGACTCCAATGAATTAATTTTATCATATATAAATATTATTTATTTATTTTTGACCTAAAATAAATTAAAATAACATAACTAATTATTTAAATAAAAATTCGATTTTAACCAATAACATAGTGTTTTTTAACAATTAATCAAAAATTGAAAGATGTCAGAAAAATACCAAAAATTCAGCCAAATCTATATTTTATAATATGAATTCAAAAATGATATCAATTTCACCAAATTCAAAATATAGAAGTTGTATTAATTAAAATAAAATTAACTTTTGTTTTCAAAACAAATAGCATGTTTTTAAGAAACAATAACTATCAAAAGATTGACATTTGTTTATGTATAATTTCAAGTTGAAATTAACTACAACGACCAACATTGAATTAAATAGTAAAAATAAAATCTAATTATACTTCCAAACCACTAAAATTTATTGTTGAACACTATAAATTAATCTCATCAAAAAAGGTGGTTTCAATTAAAATTTAGTATTTATCACTATTCACCATCATATGAAAGTTATCAGAAAATAAACAAAAGTTTATCAAAACTAAATATTTTTGTCCTTATTCTAAATAAGAAGTTTATTTTGTCAAATAGAATATATAAAAGTGTCAAATATTGTATTTAAAAGGTTTCAACATTAAAAGGCGATTAAATTGCATTTTTGAAAAATACTTCTATTATCTGAAAAAATGAATTTGTTCTTATATTATGTAAAAAACATATAATATTGATCAAAAAATTATATTTAGTTTATAAAATTTAAAATTCAGTTAATTCTATTTATAACCACTTTTTGAACAGCTAGTTCGGTAAGTTGGGGTGCGCTCGAACTCGGTGTTGCGTGTAGCGCAAGCTATTGAATTACTTTAAAGAAGAAAACTTACTATGAAATCGTGGGGTGTTACATGTTTCTTATATTCTTAGTCAAGTTCATAAATAAATTATTCAACTTTATGAAAAGGACCTAAAAACAAAAACAAAGTTAATTTACCTTTACTACTATGAAATCAAAGATAATTTAACCCATTAAAAGTTTGTGGTTTTCTGATTGTTAAATTTCGTCAAATCATGATTTCTATCACTCTCCATGAGAAATAGATTGTTAGTTTTTTTCCATATACACATTTTTCTTAATTTAATCATAGTATGTGTTATATTGGATTACATTTTTTACTTATTTTTATTTTATTGTGGTAGTTTTATTGAATTTTTTTATGTGGGATTTTCAATTAAATTTCTGAGAAACATTTTAAAAATAGGAGGATGCAAGTTCCAAAAGGGGGAAGGATGTAACATCCTAGTTAATAATAGAATAATAAATTTTCATATATATTAATATTTATGAATAAGATTTAAATTATACTTTGACGGTATTCTTTTTCCTATAACGTACTCAACATGCAATAACGAGTTTCTATAAAATCTTTTTCTACACACTACACTGAGTTATTCCAAAAAATTATACAATAATATTATTATTATTTTAAATGGTAGTTATTGCCTAGAGGTTTTATTGGAAGGAATTAACATAAATAAATAAAATATTATTACAAATGTTTGTTAAATGTTTTTACAATTATCCATTAAATTGTAAAGGCTTAAAATGAGAATGAATTGAATTTTAAGCATAAAATATTCTAATATTTTTAAAGGACATTTTACCAACTTTTGATGGAGAACAATTTTTAAATATAGTTTTTATCACTTTTATATTATCTATTAGAAAAAATAAACTATTTATTTATAATAGTTATATTAAAATTTACTTTGGTTTAATTTTGGTATATTTTTTATAAAATTCATTTTTCTATAAATGATGAAAAATACTGAATTTTAATTCAAAACATCTTCTTAATATCATTTATTTATATATATATATTTTATATTTTTAATTTTTTTACAGTGTAATTCAATTTTTATATCATTAAATAAAATTTGGTTCATTATATGTAACATAACATTTAAATTAGACCTAAACACATGCCATTATTTTAATGATTTTTACTTCTTAAAAACATGCTTTCTGGTTTTAGAAACTAAAATTAATATTAAATTAATTACTAAAATTCATGTTTTATGAATTTGGTTAAATGTATTCCATATTTTTATTCAAAAGGCCCACTTTTTTTAAATATTACCTTTTATTTTTTGACATTATGAATAGTAACTTCATAAATTATTTTCATTTACCACGGTTAGAGGGTAAATTATGAAAATAAGGATGAAAATAATATAATAATAATATAAAACTACCCTAAAATGTGTTCTAAAATTATTGTATGATTTATGGGAACCCAAAAAAAATTTTAGTGTGAACTTTCGGCACTTGGGAGCCACTTGGGTGTGATAATGACATGTTATGATAATTAATTTAATGTAAAGATAGATATGACATAAACATGTTTCTTTTTACTAAAAAAAATTAAGGATGGGAGAAATAATTGGTATATTTGCCTATATATAGTAATTATAAATCTAATAATTTTTCCTACATATTTATATTTTATTTATATTTTTTATACATTAAATAAATTTATTTATTTATGACACAATAATGATGTTGGGATTTTATTACTAATGAACGATTCAAATAATAGATATTATAAATATTAAAATAATTGTAATTTAAATATTTTGATGATATCCACAAATTTTTTGGATTATTATGAAATTTAATCTTTTATTTAATGTAGTTTTTTCAAAATAATAATTTTTTTATGACTATAACAAAAATCAATTACAAAAATTTGTCAAAATTGACATAAATGATTGTTTTTCAAAAAAAAAATATAAAATTATACAATAATAGTAAAAATAAAATTTTAGTTCATCTATCTCAGATAGTTCTAAAAATTCAATTAATGATCCACTTGAGTTTCTCTTGGAAATTTATAGTAGTTATATTAACCATATTGTAAAAATATAACAAGACATGGTAAGAGTTAATTTATATAACAATGGGTTAAAGACAAATAATAAGGATAAATTTGTGACCTAAAATTATCTAAAATCTATTGGTTGAGAGGATTTAGACCCATACTCATCTTATCATTAAAATATATCACTTTGGATAAATTATAATTTCTAAATCAATTTATAATAAATTAATAATTCAAGACTTTCCCAAAGTGCCCCTCCTCCCTCTTAGAAGAGGCCACCCCCTCTACCCAGGTAATCACATAACTCAAGACCATTGGATCACCGAAAATATACTCAAATAATCCCCCAAAATCACTAAATTTATATTATAAGCCTTATCTTAGGTAGAATGAATCTTAAAGAAGCCTTTTTCCTTAAATAAAAAACAATTACATGATTTAGAGGTAACGTCTTCTCTCAAGCTTCATTCATTTATTTTCCTTCTCCAACCCCTAAAATATATTTATTACATTATTTTAAAATAGATATAGTATCCTAAATAAAATAAAAAAATTATTCTAAGTTTTATACCTATACTTAAACACACCTTCATCAAATGTATATAGAACATATTGTTTCTATGTATGGAAAACTACTACCTCATGAAACGATGATTGATCAATTTTCGCCCACCACATATCATGGTAGAAATTATGTTGAAATTGTATTTATATATGAAATATATTATATTTATATTGTCTCTATTCTTCTATAATTTTAATTTACAACATACCTTTATTCTTTCTGTAATGTGTAAATGCGATAATTTCATTTGAGGAAGTGTGGACAACCGAAAGTGGTATGGATCTTTCATTCAATTCGTTGGATTTTTAATGGATTGTGTTAAAAAAACATATATAACATATATAACATACATATTAAACATTAATTATAAAATACATATGTATCATTTAGTTTTTATTCTTTTAATATGACAAAGAAATGATAACAGCGTTCATGCGTATATACGACCTATTGTCACTATGAATGGTGCATTTAATTTCTCATCTTAAAATGTTTTCGACTATTATAAATACATATATATTAGATATATATGGTATTTTCTTAAAAAAATATCATTCTGGAGATAATGTAATTATGACCTCATTGGCACTTTTCATCAAAATAATTTCATTTTTTACTCAAGTACCGAACATTGACAAAACATTTAATATTAACTCAAATATTTAAATAATTATTATAACATGGTAATAAGTGATATAATATTAATTATGTACTTAAAAAATATTATGAAACAAATATAAATTAACTAAAGTTTATTATTCAGGAAATTAAAGAATGAAAGACACAATTTTGACTCAACATAAGGGACATCATATAAATCTCATTTCATTGATACATATTTTGATAATATACACCACCTTATTTTATATAGTGTATAATAAAACCATTTGAATTTTTATTAAAAGGGAATATTTTTCTATGAAACATTTTACTTAATAACAAAATGGAATGTTTTTAACGTTTGCAGTGACAACAACTTCTCTACTGCCATAACCGTTATTTGATATTTAGCATCCATTATAAAGTTTAATGTTTTTTGTGATGGAAAAGGAATACCTTATTTAATTTTTGGTTATTTTGGTATTGATAATGGTTTTCAAATTGTATTTACTATTTTAATATCATGAAATATTTTTTTGTGATTGTAAATGATATTTTAGGAGTGAAATATTGATAAATAAAACCATTTATGTTCTATGATTATATAATGTTACTTAGAAATTTTAATGGTGGTAATGTGATAAGCCAAGGATGGGTGGTTAGGTGATAAAATAAATACAGGTGGTTCCATGATAAACCAAGGACTGGTGGTCATTTTATAATCTCTATTGCATTGGGTATGAAAGTCAGCCATATAAATATTCCAATTAGTGATATTTGAGGAAGTCAATCTTATAGTTATTCTATTTATGTATGGTTATGTCCCTAGTTATCTCTATATGTTATATGTTTCTTTTTATGGTTTTATTGATATATTTTGGTTAAGAAATGGAAATCAATGATCTTATATTTAATGAATAGTACTTACTACTTATTAAAGGTGAAAAGTGTAACTTTATGATAAATTAGCCATGTTTTACATGTTTTCACAATACTAATTATTTTCATTCTTTATTTACCCCTTAAAAAGATTTTTATACTCATCCCAAGTTTTGGAATGTTTTTTATAGGACTTAAAAAAGAATAGTGACAAAGATGGGATAAAAAAAGTCGTTTTGTTTAAACATGTAAGAAAACATGTTTTTTTAAACAAAATTTGTTTTATGAAAAAAAATATATAGTGAGTTGAGGTTTTTACTTGTAATATTTATGTTTTTATGTATGATTTATTTCCTAATTCTATAAATCTATAAACCCAAAAATATCTTCATATTGAATTATATTCAAATTATTTACATATCTTATGATTATGTAACTTTTAAGGCAATGTCTTGATATTATTAATTACATAAAGAAATATTTTGATGAATTATTAAATCATATATTTTATTTTATTCATATAAAAGATAATTAGATCACAGAGATGGATTATGATATAAGGGATATGAAAAAAATCAAAAAGAGGTTTCAAAAGGCAAATTATCACATCATTGAACTCAAATCCATGGATAAATCCTTAAATATCATGGGAGAAAAATTATCAATGGATGTAGATTCATTGTAATTAAGTATTTATATGAATTAAAATGTGATTATATTTAATGATTATAAGAGAAATAATTATTAAGAACAAAAAAAAACTTCCTTTGGTGTTAATGTTTCTTAGTTGGAGATCAAATCCCAAAGATGTGGGGAACTTTGTAATTCATTGTAAGAAGGTAAAAAAATCATATTTGAAAAATGAAAATAAAATTTTAAGATTATGTGAAATAACTTCAAGAATATAATATATAATTAAATTAAAAATGTCTTTAGTTGGAGGTGAATATATAAAATCTGGAAAAAAACATGAGTATAATCTTCACAAATTGTGAAGAGAAGATTTCCCATAGCTATTTCTGAGAATAGACTTGTTTCAAACTGGAGTCAGGAATACAGAATGAAGATCTTAATATCACCTATATAATTAACCTCTTCATTCTCTAGTAAAATGATAACCCATGTCTTTGAAACTATTTTATATAGAGATTTTATTTCATGGTATTATAAAAATTACAATTCTAATTCTACAAATATATAGGTGGAAAAATTATGGAGAACCGACCACATTATCAAAGGTATATTCTATGATGAAATATAATTTTAGATCCCAAAAAGGGTTTTTTGTCCACAAATAGTAATGATTTAAATAATAAAATATGACAAAAAAGGTTAACAAAACAAGTTTACTTAGTCTTTATTGGAGTTGTTTGATATTTGGGTATAGGTACAGTGACTGTTAGCATATTCCTAAAGTTCATAAAAGGACATAATTAAGGGGTGATTTAAAATGAAGAAAATAACTTCTAAGTAGAATAATACCTTAAAAAATAAACGAATCCAATTTACGTTAAATATATTTGATTTCTTTAATATCGTTTATGATTATTTTAGTATAAGTTTTCACAAAAAATGTGTGTACTAGTCTATTTAAAACAAAAACAATTCATATATTGATAAGAATATAAACCCATGGTAATTAAAGAAACAAAGTATAAATTTAGGTGATTATACCTTTATTATAATACAAATTATGAGAGAATAGATAACTACTAATATGATGTAAATGATGAAATATAAAATATATTTCAAAACAACTAGAAGTAAATTTTTATATAATAGAAGAAAATTTCAAATCATATACCATTAAAAATTTACTGTGAACATCTCATACAAAGTAAGAATGTTTTTACAAAACAAACAATCAATATAAGAGAGGAATAGAGGGATTAGTAAAATTGAGGGAATCCCTAAATAATAATATAAAATATTCCAACAAAGAGTAAATAGAAGGTTTCTAAGGATTTATATAGGAGGTGTAAAGTTTCTATGCATATAGATAACAAGTTCATGATTTAGGTACCTAAACAAAAATTTAAATCCAAAGGTAAAAACATTGGTCACTTCTTATAATAATAATTTTACAAAAAAGGTTTACACACACACACCCAAGGTGGAGATTAGTCCTAATGATTTTTGACTATATATCCATTATAATAGAAATTAAATAATATTTTCGACAAACTATAAAAGGGTAAAAAAATTGGAGGATACGTGAAAATTCCTATTTCATTGATGAATAAAATTTGATAAAGGAAGAATACCATGTTACATATAAATATTCCTTGAAAAATGATGGATAAAGATATTTTCAAATTTTAAATTGGAGAAAATATACAATCATATTTGGGAGACAAATCTAAACCTTGTTGGTCTTACTATGAAGAAAATATTACTCTACCTTATTACCATATATATTTTATTCGTGCTTATGTGAATGTAATTTAAGGTTATAGAGTCGGGGAAAGCTAGATGAGGTGTTATAATTAATATATACCCAAAATAAATTTATTAATTAAATGATTAAATCACAATATTGAAGATATATTAGTGTGAAACCTTTTATAATGAGAAAACAATAAAAATGACACCAAAAACCAATTTATGTGAATCTATAACTTATATTCCAAATTTGAGAAAATATGATGTTGAGTTAAGGTAATCTTCATTCCCATCATTGGGTTGATTACATCAATTTTGGATATTAAATGGCTGATGTTTTAATAGATAGATAACATGAAAATTGAAAATATAGTATTTTACTTGACTTTTTTTATGAATTTATTTTTTTGAGTGAAGGTTGTAGATTTGTGGGAAATATATTGACTATAGTCTAGTGAAAGATAAATTTAGATTTGAATCAAATGTTGGGTAGTTTTATAGAATGGTATTATTCCAAGAATAGTTTATCATGTTTTCAACAACAAGAATTGTTCATGAATACTAAGAGTTGATGAATTAATGGGCCATTTTTAAGGGAGGTTTTATACCATACATTTATCAATATAATCAGGTATTTTGTTTCAAAAGAGATGCTATGATTTAATTTAAAATCATATAAGAATAATGAATATGTGATTATAAGACCATATTGTTAAATATCAACATTTAATTTATTATCAATAATCTGTATAAGAATAAAAATTACTTTACAATTTATTTATTTATTAATAAATAATATGAATATGGGTATCTAATAACCTATATTAGTTAGTGGATCACATTTTATATTTATTGTCAATGTGGTTTTGTAAAGTAAAGTTAATTTGTGTTAAATGGGGGACTATGTAATAGACCAATGAATATATATAAGGTATATGTTTCCTGTATTTATATGGTTAATGGAAATTTAAGTGTTGTTTCTACTTTGATTATTATAACAAATAAATAATTGAAACATACGTTAAAACTGATTATTTATGAGTTGATCTTCATGTGAAAGACAAGTGTGGATTTTTTTGAGACATACTATAGAAAATATTTTATAATAAACTGAAGAAGTCAAATATTTCAACATCTTTAATAGTCATGGTTGAAGAAATAAAAAGTCGTTTTAAACATGTGATAAACCATCTAAGGAGCAAGAAACACGAAAGTGAATATAATTAAGGATGAATATCTATTGGAAGATGGTTTGGATAATCTTTATTTGAAGCTATGGAAGTATAAAGATGAGAATTTTTTTAATCTTCTAAGAGTGTCCCAAAATTTACATATTTCAGAGTTTTAGATGTTAAGTGTCATGAAATTAATTGTCTAAAATTTTAAATGATTCAATATTTATTAAAATGATGAAAGTATGTTTCATTTATTGATGATTTTTTAAGGATCATCTGATTTCATAAGATTTATACAAGGATTAAGACTAGAAAATAAAAAAATATAATAGAACCCACAATGAGTTTATAAAATTTATTGTGATTTTTATGCTGATGAATTTAAAAATGCCCTAAGCCATATTGATGTTTACTAATATATATTTGAAATGGTTGATACATAATTGGTTCCTTGTGTTTAAAATGAAATTCATAAAACTAATATCATGGGTAATAATTTTCCCCATTGGGTATATATAATGGATAATGCATATGAGGTTCCATGAGGAAATGTTATGAGTTTTTCAATGGTAGTGGATACAGAAGAAGATTGGATAATATGTAAGGTATATAATATTTTAGGTATGGTTTATTTGGATACATATAAAAGTTATGGGAAATAAAATACATAAGATAACTTATTGATAGATATAATATGATCAATTCATAATTTATATGTTTTATGATACATAACCTTTTTTAATCTAACACTATGATATATAATATTTCATAAATCTTACTTATGAACCATTTATTATAAAATTTTGAGAATTTTTTATGTTTAGAATATCAATAATATTCTTAAAATTTTTATATATGAATATGATTGAACTTTTGACCAATGAAATAAAAATCATAATTACTCAAACATAATTTAGATTCAAGTTGGGTATTTAGATTTGGGATAAAACTATGCCATATATAATAAGAATGAAATGCCTAGATACTAGTTACCCAGAGTTGGTAAATTATATTAATACATCCCCAACCCTAGTTACCCAAATCCGGTTCATTATTTTAATACATTGGCATGATTACAAGGAATCATGCCCCGAAGGACGGATCAGTTTAGCAGTCTTGGAAAAATAATTATATACATGAAAATTACATTACATAAAATACAACATTGTTAATCCTTTGATAATCCCATTATTCTTCTAGCTTAAACCTTATTGTGAATCATAATACACTTCTTGGCATCCTGGGAAAATAAAACATAAGAAAGGGGTGAGCTCAGATTTTAGTAAGGGTAAACTATTGAGCGGAAGCTGTAAATTTTTAAGGCAAGATGTGTAGTAAAAACAAAAGCCTTTCGAAAAATAATCATGAACATAATATAGAAAAGATAAATCAAACATTACTATATAAACATGCACATGAATATTCTACATGTTTAATAATCACATGTAATAATTAATTTCTTAATGAGGGAATACGTAATGCCAAACATCATTACCACATAGTCAAGGCCTCCTACCAAGACTACAAATAAACTTTTTCTCAATGCCTTGTTCCAAGACACTAATTTGTCTCATGAGACTTACCAATGAATCTAGGGGATATAGTGGGCCCCACCCGTCACTTACTAAGTCCACTGCATTCCTCATATGAAAATGTTGAAACATAACATTAACATTCATATTAAAACTAGAATACGAAATGTCAATACTTGAACCATAAACCATTCATGGTATAAAAATAGAACATTCATATTCAAACATATCATAACTCATTAAATAAAATAATGAAGGTTTTATTTATAATAAATCAACATCAATCAAGAATAATATCCAAAAACGATGTTGACTTAGTTGAAAATAATCAGTAAAACACTTTGAGAGAAATATCTTGTTTTCCTGAAATCATTTAAAATACTCAAAATTTATAAAGGAAGACATTTAAATGATATTTTTGAATCGAATTTTCCCATACCAAATTGAAAATATTCAATGTAATAAACTTTTTAAAACAAGCATGTTCATATAAATAAATCATTACAACTATTTTTGAAAACATGTACATTAATGAGAAAGGTTTAGAAGTATAAATATCTAAAAATTTTAAAATGATTTTTTACATAAAGTGTCCCTTAAAAAGAATCATTTTGAAAATTCTTTTATGAAACATGGAAATGGATGAGAAATATTTCTCAGTACATAATTACATATAAAAAATCTCAGATAATAATGAGATTGAGAAATTAACTCTTGCCTTGTACTTTCCTTTAGTCGAGGGTACATTTAACCTCATGTATAATGACCATATTATGTTATTAAATAATACCACAACCATATTCATATTTATTATATCATACATGATTCATTTATGACTTTATACTACCCATTTAATAGTGATTTCTATGCTAAATTAACATTTTAGGTAATAATTTCTTTCTTTATCGTACTTGTTTTAACTTGTTATTCATGATCGTATCATTTAGATAATGATTTAAATACTATGAGAATATAAAAAATTATTTATATATAATATATATTTAGAATATAAAAATTTATAATATATAGATATATGAAATGGAGAACACCGTTTATAGAGATGGTAGGCCGTACAAACGCATAACCATTGATTCAATTTTCATATCTTATAGAATGGAAGTGAATAAGATATATATAAGTACATACATACATACATACATATATACATACATACATATATATATCTCTAGTATCATTATTATTTCATATATTACATAATTATTAATAATTTATATATTTTGAATCATCATTGAATGGTGAACCTGGAAATGAATCTCATTGTGTCGTAGAGACGGTAAGACGTACGTACACACTAGCGATGATATCATTTCCTTAATGAATAAAAGGTGTGTAATTGGATAGAAAATTAATTTTAAAGGGATATTATAATTCTAATTTCATTCTTATATACATATTACTCATCATTATATCAATCCAAATAACAAAGTGTGTAATAACAAATTACACCAAGGTGTGGAGACGGTAAGTCGTACGTACACACGCATGGTGACATTATTATTCATAGGATGGATAGAATAATGATTATGTTTGTACCATATTAATAATGAAATTAATGTATGTATAAGGTACTGAAGTGATTACATGGTATGGAACTAACAAATAAATATAATGTGGAAGAAGAAAATAACTTTGAAATATGTGATAAAATAATTACCTCTTCTTTGGGTGTTTCCTTTTGATTTGATCAAAAGGGCTACTTAGGTTGGATTTCAGATCAATGTAAGGCCCCTAGGTTGTAGTGAGGGTAGTTGGGAGGATATTTTATCAGGGTTTGGCGAATCCAAATGGAATAGGATGTGTGAATTTGAGAGATGGGGAAGTTCCCTTTTATAAGATAGGTGAGGGGCACTTTAGGAAAATCGTGAAATATTTTTTTGTTATGAAATAATTTTTGGTTTATAATTCCTCAAAATATATTTAATTAATGGATAATGTGTTTATGGGTTGAACAACTCTCAAAAAATAGGTTTTAGACAAGTTTAGGTCACCATATTAACCTTATCTTTTAGATGCAACTCTTGGTTAAATATTTTAAAATTTCCCATGTCTCTTTGTATTTTTATATTATATGGTTAATAAACTAACTATAAAATTCCGAGAGAACCTAAAGTGGTAAATTAATGACATATATATTATTATATAAGTCCTTTGGTCAATCTTTATATTTTTAGGTTCATTATATCATTTAATAATATAGTATTTGTTTTAAAAACTCATTTATGTCAATTTTGACACTATTTAGTATTTGGTTTTTTCGAAAGTAGTAAAAACTTCATCACATAGAATAAAATTTATTTAATCAACCCTAACTTGTCATATTAACCTATAAAATTCGTTTAATGCATCAAAAGTCTCAATTTTTATTTATTTTAATACTTATAATATCAATTATCTTAATCATTCATTAATAATATAATTACTGCATCATCATTGTGTTGTAAATAAATTTAATAAGTTAATATCTAAAAATTATAAATAAAATAACATTAGGTTGTAAATATTTTTAGATTTATAATTAATATTTATATTGTAATTTATCTTCTGTATAACCATATATTAAAAATGGTTTAGCTATTAAACATTGAATTTAACACTTTTAACTCTTCTTTAAATAAAATAATAAAAAATGTCCTTATCTAATCCAGGTAGACCAAAAGGATCATATATTATTCCTATGATTGGTTTTTGTCAAACAACACTAATCCAACCGAATTAGGATATGTGTTAGGATAATTCTAATATCATCTTGACCTTCTATTACCGAATTTACTTTTAACCGTGGTAAATAAAAGTAAAAAGTTACTATTCAACAAAAAATATTTTCATCTTATTGAACCAAATCTTACTTATTGATGTCAACTGTGTCTCTTGGATTTTTGAAATTCAATTAAAAGAAGCGCTAAAATTATGTTTTTTGAATAATTTTAAATGTGCCTAGAAGATGGGTAAAAAATGTTAATTAGTTCAATAAAATTTTATACATCTAATATTATTATAATATAACTCCAATAAGATAAATTAAACATATATACGTATTATATATCTATTTTTACTTAATAAATAAATTTAAATAACATAAATAATTATTTAAATAAAAAGTCGGTTTTAAACAATAACTCAGTGTTTTTCACTCTTCATAAAAAATTTAATGTTTTTAGAAAAATACCAAACATTTACCCTAAGATAATTTTGATATTATGAATTCAAAAATTAATTCAATTTTACAAACTTAAAATTATAGAATTTTCATTAATTAATTTAAAATTAATTCCCATCGTCAAAACCAAAAAGTGGGTTTTTTAAAAGTACAAACTATCAAAAGATTGACATGTGTTCATGTTAAATTTAAATGTGAAATTACTTATAATGACCTAAATTGAATTAAATGATAAAAATATAATCAAATAATACTTTTTTCCATCCATCAAATTTTTAATTTTACGCCATTAATTATTTTGATTAAAAAAATTTCAATTAATATTTACTATTTATCATTATTCATCAAAATGTGAACGTTATCAAAAAGTACCAAAAATTTATATGTCTTTCTTATAAATAGGAATTTAATTTCATTAAATTGAATATATAAAAGTGTCGAATACTAGTTTTAAAAAGGGTTTTCCCTTAAAATCTTGTAAAATTGCAACTTTTGACAAATACTTATTTTATCTAAAAAAATGAATTTGTTATTTTATTATGTCTAACAAACACATAATATAGATTCTAAAATTATATGGAGTATATAAAATTCAAAATTCAGTTAATACTATTCATAAACACCTTTTGAACAGCTACTATGGTATGTTGTGGTGCGCTCAAATGTGGCATTGCGTGTAGCACATGTTATTTAATTACTTTGAAGAGATAAAGTACTATAAAATATTGAAGTGTTACAAAGAACACATAGTGGAGGATTTAAAGTGTTGAAACAGAAGTCAAAGTTGGATATATTAATCATGGGATAGTTGATTTATGCGAATAATTACTTGTCATAGGGCTTGATTGAGAAATATATAAAAAGAGATAAAATTTAAATATAATTTTTAAGTAAAAAATATATTCTTCATGAAAATTAATCCGAAAACTATCAAGATCTATTAAATAAGTTAATGATCACAAATAAAGGAAATTATTTTAGTAAATTATTCTCAGTACTATGAGAATATAAATATAATATAATGAACAATAAGATTATAGAGACATTTATATTGGATTCAAAGAGAAAATATGGGTTCTATATGGAATAGAGAGGAGGTTAAATGTATATATAAGAATGATAATGGGTGTCGAGAAATAATAACAACAACAACAGTTGTTCTAATTAAAAATCATACTTAGTTCGAGTGAGTTTGTAATGTAATCCTGATTCTAAATAATTTATATCTATATAGAATTGAAGAATTATGTAATTCCCCGACCTCAATTTCCTAGAACTGGTGGGTTATTTATTACATGAAAAATAGAGTATATGATATTACATTCAAAGGATTAAGGATTAGTATTCCTCAACAGACTAGATACATTACATTGAAATTTTATAACACATAATTTCATTTCATTTTGCCACAAATCTATCCTTGTTAAAACGTACTATTTAACATTATTACCAAAGGAAATGGGTAAAAAATGGAAAGGTGGTAAACATTAATTCTCTGTAAGGGAAAAAACATACAATGGAATATAATAATGGATAAATATGAAATAATCAACATCATGAGTAAAATTTAATCTAAAAAATGATTTAATATGTGTAATACATGGTTGAAATTGAAATGAATAATCATATGGATCAAAAAAATTATTTGAAGGGTATAATTTTGTAATGATGGATATATTAATCATATCATGAAGGCCTTGTTCCAAGACATTATTCATAAATTAAAATGATTCTCCCATTACCCTATCTTAGTTGCACCATTCCACCGTACAAAGAAATTAAGGGATATATAATTTTGTCCCCCACCCATAAAATTCAATTCCAATTCATTCTGTCACATATCAAATGAATATAGTCTATATACATGGCATAATGTTATTGGTTGGAACAACTTTGGAATACATGGCACATATTTTTAATGGAACTCATCATACATGATCTTACCGTATGAAACAATAGAATATACATTTCACAAATAGATTTATGAAGTTAAATTAATAATTATTCTTTAGTTGATTCCCTCAATTCATATACAGAATAATTATTGATTCATGGTTTTCAAAAACTACAAACAAAAAGTAATTTAAATGAATTTGTAGCTAACAAATACTTATATATATTGATGTTTTTCAATGTGTTTAGGAAAAAAAATTCAATGATAGGAGACCAAAGAAACACATATATTATATACCCCCATATAAATTCTATGTTTTCTTATAAATAGTATCATAATTATCCATAGAATATCCCCCATGAGTATAAAATCAAGTGTACAGTAAGGGACCATTCACCATGAACCAAGATATTGGATGGGATATACGTAACCAAATAATTTTTTGGGTTGTTTCCCATAGATTCATCTGATATAAAACCATGTAAAATTTTATTATCCAGATAGGGATGTATTTTCTTGGAAAATCACACACTGTTTTTGACAATATTATAATATTTAGTTGGTTATGAATAGGTTTAGACATATTGACAACGTATAAAAATGATATATTGTAAAAAGTATGGGAAATGTAAATATTTTAATAGATAAAAGATGGAATAATAAAATGGATAAATAGAAATTAATCATATAAAATGGATGTTTGAATGATATTATAAATGCGGATATTCAAATAGGAAACGAAGAGAGAGAAATAAGAACCCCTACATCTCTGGAGATTCATAGATTGGAACCTGAGATTAGATCCAACAAAACTCTTCAAGAATAAAGAGAGATCTAGGGGATGGACATTGTAACACCCTAGAATGATAAAGGTTTAAATGAAAAAATGATATGACTCATGTTAATAATGTGCACCTTACTTTTCAAGAGCCTACCAGATTAGAACTCCATAGTAAATCATGATTGGCCTAGAGTAGAGATTAGGATGGGTGACCTTTTGAGAAGTTTCCCAAGGTGTGTGTGACTGAGGATAAAAAACACTATAAAGGAAATGTGTTGTCCTATGTGGACTATCATTAGGTAGATACCTCGTTCAGGCATATGGGCGGGCCCTAAGGTGGGGACTACATGTATGTAGGGAAACTGGTGGTATGTGGCATGGCCATGACCCGATGACAATATTAAAGTGGGGTGTATATGATCTCTTGAGGACATAGTTTTTAAATTTGGTATCACAGGTGGTACCCTTCCCAAAGTGTAGTGAACTGCTTGTGTTGAGATGTATGACCCACAACGAGGATGTTGTGCTCTAAGGGGGGAGGGGGTGATCGTATCACCCTAGAATGATAAATGGTTAAATAACCAAATGATAGTTCTAATGCAAATAAGGTGTACCTGACATTTCAAGAGCCTACCTAATTAGAACTCCACAGTTAAGAATTCATGTCTTGTAGTAGTGATCAAGATGGGTGACCTTCTGAGAAGTTTCCCAGGGTGTGTGCGAGTGGGGAAAAAGCATACTAGAAAGTACATTTGTTGGAATGTGGGGATTTTTATTACTGAGATAACCCCTTCATGGATGTGGATGGTCCCTTAGGTTGGGACCACATGTTTTTGGGGGAAATGGGTGGTACCTAAGTGTGGGACAATATGTTTGTGGGGAAACGGGTGGTACCTTGCGGGGCTAGGACACGATGACCATGTTAAGGAGGGGTGTTTGCGGTGTCACGGAGGACCAGTTGTTACAGACACATTGAGAGAGAAATTATTATGTAACTATGAATTATGTGTGTAATAATGAGAGGATGGGTGGGTATTTATCGGTGTGGTGAGTGGAATTTTATGGAATAATTTATTTAATATTTTATTATTTCACATTTTTTAGTGATCCATTATAACCATTTTGATCCACTACCTTAAATATTTCACCAATATAGTATTTTTCATGTGTGTGGGGCCTAAGGTTGGGACCACGTGTCTATGAGGCAACTAGTGGTGTCTGGCAAGGCCAGAAACAGATGGACATGTTAAGGCGGGGTGTCAGTGCTGTCACAGGGACCGAGTTGTTACAAACACATTGAGAGAGAAATTATTATGTAACATAGAATTTGGTGTATAATAATGAGCAGAGTGGTGGTCCTTAACGGTGGGACTACATTTTTGTGGGCCTATAGGTGGTACCTAGCAGGGCCAGGACCTGACGACTATGTTAATGAGGGGTGTTTCACTGTCACCGAGGCCTAGTTGTTACAGACACATTGAGATAGAAATTATTATGTAACATAGAATTTTGTGTGTAATAATGAGAGGAGGGGTGGGTATTTATAGGTGTGGTGAGTGAAATTTTATGGAATAATTTTTTTATTATTTTATTATTTCATATTCTTTTAGTGATCCATTATAACCATTGTGATCCACTACCTTAAATATTTCCTAAATATAGTATTTTTCATGAGGTTGGGGCCTAAGGTTGGGACCATATGTCTACGAGGCAACTAGTAGTGCCTGGCGGGGCGAGGACCCGACAGCCATGTTAAGGCTTCGTGTCAACGCTGTCACCGGGACCCAGTTGTTACAAACACTTTGAGAGAAATTATTATGTAACATAGAATTTGGTGTGTTATAATGACCAGAGTGGTGGTCCCTAAGGTTGGGACCACATTTTTGTGGGGAGACTAGAGGTACCTAGCGGGGCCAAGACCCGATGACCATGTTAAAGAGGGGTTCATGAGCAGTCACTGTGACCTAGTTGTTATTGACACTTTGAGAGATAAATTATTACGAAACATAGAATTTGGTTTTTAATAATGACAGGATAGGTGCGTATTTATAGGTGTGGTGAGGAGAATTTTATGGAATAATTTATTTAATATGTTATTAATCCTAGTTATTTTAGTGATCCATTATAACCATTGTTTTTCACTACCTTGAATATTTCCCAAATATAGTATTTGTCATGTTGGTGGTTCATATGTTTGGGACCCCATGTTTGCGAGGAAACTGGTGGTACCTGGTGGTAAGAGGACCCAATGGCCATGTTAGGTGGGGTGTCTATGCTACCACTGGGACCTAGTTAGTATAGACACTTTGAGACAAAAAATATTTTGTAAATTAGAATTTGGCGTGTAATAATTATAGTAGGGTTGGGTATTTATAGGTGTGGTGATATGAATTTTATGGAATACTTTATTTAATATTTTATTATTCTACATTCTTTTTGTTGTCTAGTATACCCATTATGATTCACTACATTACATATTACCTCAGTATAGTAATTTTTTCTAAAAAGAGTTATATAGAACATCTTTGTACTAAATGAGTCATACTTACTTAATTATGATTTCATAGAAACCCAATTTACCATATTTTATCGGAATCCACCATTTTTTCCAAATTTTACTATTTTAATAAAAAATTTCCAAATTTTACACCTTTGAAAATTTCAACATCATGATTCCAAATATGATATCATTTTTATATTATTATTTCTATATTTTACTATTTTTTACCATCTATATTAGTTTTATACATACATAAAAAATAAATTATAAAAGTAATAACCCATTAAATTTTTCTATAACACAACTTAACACCTAGATACATAACCTTTAATCACCCAAAAATATTCCCTAATGGTAAGGTGTAAAATAGTGGTTTTTTAATTATCATTTTTAGAAAAAATTGGTTGGGTGGTGGTCTCTACTAACTTGATAATCTCTCACAAATAGTTCTGGTCCAACTTCACTTGTTAGAGTTATTTTTAGGATTGGTCCTCAAAAATATCTATGGAAGATACCTCCTTCTAATGATCTGATAACTAAACATCATAAGTAATGTTCTTACTATTAAATTTAATATTTCAAACATTCAATGATAATTAATATTTACCATTATCCTTAATGTGAACAAATCCTAACAGACTATTCTTAATTGTTATATCACTGTTGGTCATAATACCCAACTATCAAATTAACCAATGGTAACATTGACCAATTTTTATAATTCACAATTTTCTTATTGATTAATGTTCCATTATCCCTAAGGGATATATTAGTCCACATATATACACACCAATATCCAAACCCCTTCATATCATCCTTTTTTACACAATATCAACTTCAATTTTTACTGTTTTCTTCTTAATAATAATGCTTTTCATGTACCTGATATTATTTTTTTATTATGGTCCATAGATGTAAAAGTTTACGGTTCTCCAAAACATTGTTACATGATTTATTGTACACGTTTTAGTTTCTTTTATAAATTTAATAACTTTTTTTCACATCTATATGTGTTGTACTGTGATAAAATAATATAGTGTGCATTATGAAACAATCATTTGATGAATGTTTTAATTTATATTATAAATTCTTAGGAAATATAGTACCACCCCTTAAAAATATCATCTAATGAAATTGTAAATCAATCCCAAAACAATTGTGGATAATACAATCACAAAGCATACTCTAGCTCCCATGTCGCCTCTTCTATAAGTTGATTCATCTAAATAAACTTTTCCATTAGAGTAGCTCCTATTGTATCCCTACCAAAATATCCTAGAGTTAGTATCTAATTTCGTACATCGGCATAAGATATAAGTAATTACATCCCAAATGAAAAAAATATTTGATTAGTCTTGGTAAACTAGATACATAGTGGAAATTGATATTAGATTTTAAAACATAAAATATATTGATAATTTTCATTGATAGTGAAATTATTTTCCTTGGTGTATCATTTTGTATCAATCAAAAAACACTTTATTGTTTCAAAGGGAAGATAAAACATAATAAATGGGTGATCAAAGATGAATAGTAAGTTTAAGTGTATAGAAAAAGTTATTAAAAAATAAGAAATAATCCTTATGGGATGGTAAATAACAAAAAAATACAATTTAATCAATAACATGAGCATAATATGGAAGGAATAAATTTTGATCAAGTAATTTCATATAAAAAAGCACATGAGCCAAAAAAACCATTGATATTCTAAGAAATTGATTAATAAAATGGAATATCAATAACATAATTTATAATGATGGAATGCATAATGTTGAAAATCTAAAATATATAATCAAGGACTTATAAAAATACATATAATATCATTGAGTCATTCTACCAAGACATTTATATAAATCGGTAAGGTCTCTGCCAAAAGCATGTCTAGTTTGTCTCATGATACCTACTGATGTATCTTAGGTTCATATTGATCCACGCTCTTCACTTACTAAGTCCAATTAATTCCTCATATGAAAGGGTTAAAACAAAATCAGTATAAACATTTTTATTTTATTACTAGAATATAAAATATTAATAATTACCCATAATCAATAAACATAAATATAAACTATCTAGAGTAATATGAGTGGTACAAAACTAGTACAACCCCAGTAAAAATTATCATAAAAAATCCAATGAAATAATAAGGATGATTTAAATATAACATATCCCTGGTGTATGATAATTACAATAAAGTTTGGATGATTTGATGATTAAAAATACCCTAAATGATCCTTAAAACATTGTTAAGTAAATTAAAATTTTTTTAAATTAGAATTTTAAGACAAAAAACAAAAAAATTTGAAAATAATTTTCATTGGAAATAAAATCTATTTCTTGTAAAATAATTTTTTTAAACATTGATATTTCAAGATGTTATTAAATCTAGTTCATTCCATACATGTTAAAATAAATATTATTTCAAATTTTTTATAAAATACAAACATGAATTATTTCGAAAATTCCATGAATATTACTTTCAAATCATTTTTTAAAAAGTCAAAATGAAAATAGTTTCATGAAAAAATAATTTTTTAAATGGTTAAAATATTTTAAGAAAACATGGGTTTGATGAAAGATGATTTCTAACTAAAGAGAGTAATAAAGTATAATTTTATTGGAAGCATATTCTTTATAATTTTATTTTCCAAAGAGTTAGAAAACGTTAGTATTGAATTAAAAGATTCATAAATAATAAATTTTGTATAAAATATTTTTATTTTAACCAAAAAATATCATGTAATTTCCTCAATGGAGACTTAAAAAAAACAACCCTGAATAATGATGAGATTGTGAAATAAACCCTTATCACTATGGTAAATTTTATATCATAATCCCCAAGAAAGAAATGAATTTCAATTAAATTTTAAATAACATTAATATAAATTAATTAATTATATAATATTAAAAAATGTTATTATATACACCATGCAAAATAAATATGTGGTTAATACGGTGTGTGTCTGATGGAAGTAAAAGTGAGACGAGAAGCCCTTACCTTGAATATGACTCGTCGTGTAAGTTTTTTATATTCTAGAATATTAAACTTATGTAAATTATTTAATTTATTAAGAACCATATTAAATTTTATTATTCCTTTTATTTAACGTTTTACCGTGTAATATTTTATTACATAATAAATTATGTTTACATTGAATGTTTCGATGAAATTTGGTTTATGTGTCAAAAATAACTTTGGTAGGTTTACTATGGTCAATGAGGTCAATATATAAACCTTGAAAATAATAATAATGAAATAGTTATAATTTTTAAGCATAAATTATATGTTTAAAAACACTTTTGAAATATGGTTTCTTGAAAATGTACAGTGGTTTAATCATGGGGATAGTAGGTCGTATGTACACATGAGTAATGTTTCCATTTTTCAATGATGATTATAGAAAGAATTTAAGTGATATTTTATTTTTATATAATGATAATAATATAATATATAACATATTATTTCCTTAAATTTAATTATATATATCATCAAAGTGGTTTGGTGAGGAAAATGGAGTCACATCGCTTCGTGAAGGAGGTAGTACACACATACACGAACGACATTTTCATCTTTGAGTGAGTGAAAAAGTAAGAAATAAAATGATTTATTTCATTTTTATAATGATATTTATGTAATTAGTATAATATTTATTTCATTTATATAACATAAAATATTTTAATTTATCTTTATCTCTTTTAATTTTAAGAGTTAGTGAAATATGAATCGCATCACTTCGTGGAGCGGTAGTACTTCGTACACATGAACGACATTATCGTATAACTTATGCAATGGAAATTAAAAATTTTATATATGAAATAATATATACAGAGGTATAATATTTTTACAAATATCATATATATACATTATATCCCTCTTCATAACCAATTTTTTGTGGTGGTAGCAGAAAAATTAATTACATCAGTTCGCAAGGAAGTAATCTATCACACACACAAATGATGATTTAATAACACATTTGATGGAAGTATGAATTTTTTTTGGTCATTTACATAACATTAAAAAATTTAATTATATGGAACATACATTGGATGCTATATCATCATGGTTTAATAATAATTATAATATTTGGAGGAAGAAATAAAATAAAAACACTTATTGAAAAACATTACATCTTCTTCAGGTATCCTCCTTATATTTCCACGAAAAACCTTCCTAGGTTTACTTTCTGACCAAAGTAATGATTATAAGATGATATAATGGAATATAATAAGTCATTTTTTATATGTATTGGCCAAAAAAAAGTTTTTATGTTTTGAACAATAGAGGAGATAGATTGGCCTGTTATAAGTGATGTGAGTGTAACACTTGTAATTTTCGAAAATGAAAAGGTGTTACCATGTTTATCACATAGAAAAATGATTAGAAATGTTTTTTATTGATCCTCAGACATTATAGGGTCTACATACAACCATAAAATTTATTTTAGGCAATAATTTAGGTTATTTTTACCCATATATTTTTATTTTTACCACCTGTAAATCCATTTTTACATTAACTATAGTAAATGATTTTTACATTTTTACTTTTAATTATGTTAAAAATAAGTTAAAATAATTATATAATATAAATTATTATTATTAAATAAAATTTAATACATTTATCCAAATTTCATTTACATAATTCAAAAAATTTATTTAAAAATTAATCCCACAAATGCGATGAGAAAGTTGGTTTATAAAGAGAAAATGTTCAAAAGATTACAATGTTTTTATATCAAAATACAATATGAAAATGATTCCAATAAACTGAATTAAATTAATAGATATATAATTTTACTAATTTTACTTTTAAAGCATTTCATAATATAATTTAAATTGTCAAATAATAAAAATAAAAAGGTATTTTTAAATTAAAATTCAATATTTTTCACTATTGATCGAAAAATGAAATAGTTTATAAAAATAAAAAAAAACACTCTAAGATAATTTTAATATGATTATTTAAAAACTGAAGTTTATTTTTGAAATAAATTATCTAAATGTGGTAAAACTTAATTTGAAATTATATACTAAAAGTGTGACTAAACCATCTCTTAGAAAAAATTATAGTTTTTCATAAAACAATTATTTTTATTTCAACTGATTATTATTGTATTTATAATAGAATAATAGCCTTAATTTCTATAATTTTTTTCTTACTATTCATACCTTTCAATTTAATAGTTAGGTTATAATTGTATACTATTTTACAGTTAATTTATACTTGGGGTTGTGTGTTTTGTAATCTATCAAAATGATTAATTTTAAACAAATATATTTTGTGGATTTTTTAAGCATTGTGTTGTGTAGAGAATACACTATCAAATTAAATTTTCTTATTTTTTAAATTTTTGGTGTCACATTATCCACACAATAAATAAATCACTTTATCATAGTTTAATCTTTATATTGGAAATCATGGGTTTTATATTTTAAAATACCTTTTTCAAAATCCAACATTGTGAGATGGGTTAATAAACATTCTCTTCATAATAAATTAAGGAAATAAAAACATAATATTGAATACAACATACAAAGGTTTATAAGTATGATAATGGTGGTGTAAATTTTACATATAGAAATAGAAGGTATGCATAAATAATTATAGAGAGTGATATAGGTCATTGATAACAAGAAATAAAATGATTAATCGAATTTTAGAGAGTTCCGAACTATAAACTTCTGATGATTTAAAATACCATTGGTTCAAACCAAATGAAAATTTTAGGATACCATTTTGTTTTGGCATCACATTCCTATTTTTTATTAATTACATTAACATCTAGACTAATAATATATCAAAATATACTTACTTATATTTTTCTATTTCATGGCCACAATTTCATTCCTTGGGTTTTCTTTAACCAGTTTCCAATTCCTCACTGACTCCAAGAAATGAATATCCAAAAATTAATTTTTTATGCCAAAGAAAAATTTTATCTTTTATTGGATCGTAAGATCCATAATAAATTGATAAGGAATTCTTCCAATCATTATTTATTATTGTATAAAAATGTTTATTATACGTTATCAATCATGTATAAATCCTCATATGTTTAAGTAATACATTAATATCTTAAACCTCATCCAAAGATAAACTTAAACCATTTTTAAAATTGTTAAAATTTTAAACATTAAAAATATTAAGATCTGAAACATTATAGATAAGGTCACTATATTTCAACAAAAATAAACTTATCATTAATCTATCAAAAAATATGAAGTATTTCCCAATTGTTACATACCAAACATGTGAATGCCTTTATCATGTATTATCTAGAAATATGGAAATTACCATAAAAACGTATTGAAATAATTCAGGATTGTTTATTAATTAAATAAAACATATATTATTAGATATATTCCTTAAATCCCAAAATAAATGTAGTTAACTCCAATAAATATAGCATAAATAACTTGTTTAACAAATCATTAATCAGTTCAAAAGTAGCTAGTACAATCTAATTTACCTTATCTGTATCAATAATCACATTATAACAACCTCATTATCTCAAAACTAGGAAAATATTAATGGTTATCATTCTTTCAATCCTATGTTTTATATAAATAACAACTTTATAATGAATCATTTTTTTTCATCGGTGTCATTTAATATACAATTTCAAATACTTAATGGAAAATTACTGATGTAAAATCCTTATTAATTTTTTAGTTTTTATAATAAGTATATCATCAAAAAAATACTCATATTACATAATTATTGAATTCAAAAATAATCAGATTAATCAATATACATTGTTTTTGGTAATATCATAAGATTGAACATGATCCATTGTCTTATTTGAGATATATTCCTTGATACTTAGGGAATTAATTTTTATAGTTCTGAATCTATTTATAGTTGAATCATTTATCATTGGAAATCATTTTCTATCCATTGAAATCATGATCATGGTGTATCTTCTCTCCATACTGGTAGGAATTTAACATTCCCTTCATGCAACTACTAGGTTGTTCCTTTGAATAATTATCACATGTGGGAAAATTCTTACTTACCTTATTTCCTTAATCCATATTTTTCTCTATCATCACATTCTTCTCTTACTTCCCTTTTAATCCATAATACAAATATAATTCCTTCTCTATATTTTTAGAATAAGATATTATGAATGAAAATGATGAAAATGTTTTGGGAAACCAGTTCCCTTAAACATATTGGTTTAATCCCAACTAATAATTGATCATTCAGACTCTTTTGATTAAGTGAATTGATTTAGTTCTCATTGCTTATGTTAGGCACCATTTATAAATAATTAAATATTTTTTATTATATCATATCATTATGAAACATAATGTGTAATCTAAAAACTCTATAAATGCTTGACATAATTTGAAAAAATTATGTATATCTGGCCTTATAATCATAAACATGGTTTCGTTGGGGGATATATTTATTTTCAACTCCATTATAATGGTTTGTAAATAAAATTTCATATATCCTAATCATATATCCTAAGTGTGAAAAACTAAGTGTGTAGTATGTATGGTTGTCACGCACCAGGTGATGATTGGGTCAAGTCCAATGGGCCCTTTTGGAGTCATTGTCCCTATATAAAAATGTTTCAAATATAAATACACTTGTAGTATACAAACATTGATATATTTTCGTGGAAAAACACATAATATATTCCATACCAAAAATTTAGGATGTTCTTAAATACTAATCCTAAAATTATTTCATAGGGATATTTTACCTAATATATGTTTTCCTAAATCTAGTTCCCAATATTTGTATTAAACATCCTTTGATTCCAACAATAGCAACCCACCCCCCGGTATCTCATAGCCAATTCCCACTTTCTTAAATTTACATAAGATATAATTAATCACCTATTTTAGGAAAAAATAGGTTAGTAGTCTTGGTTAGTTTGATACATACAGAAAATTAACATATCATTTTAAAAAATAATATAAAAAATAACTTTCTTTAAAAACTCCATTATTCCCCTTAGTGTATCCTAATATATCAATTACAAAAAACTTCCTTATACCCCAATGAAAATAAAACATAATAAAGGGGTGAGAATAGAAGGTAAGTATGGGTAAGAGTGTAAATAATTATATGAATGAATAAAAAATAGTCATTATTGAAAGGTAAATAAATAAAATAAATTTTTTATAATCAATAAAATTATAATAAAATGATAGTAATAAATTATGATCACTAATTCTATATAAATAATCACATGAGTATGAAACTTAACCATGTATATTATAACTAATTAAATAATAACAGAGAAAATCAATAACTAATTTCAAAATGAAAGAATGCATAATTATAGTCATATAAAACATACCTTCTAGGCCATGTTCTGAGACTTATAGTACTGTTATGGCCTTATACCAATACATCTATACAAATGGGTAACACCTCTGCAAAAACCCAATATATTTTTTCTCATGAGAGCTAATGATTCATCGATGGGATCTAATAGGACCCTTACATAACTTACAGATTCGAATTTATTGATCTTGTTAATGGGGTAAAACATATTCAACAATAACATTTGTTTTGAAAAACTAGAATATTGAATTTTAACAATTTATCCCAGTGAATAAACATAATCATAAACCATCCAAATTAATATTAATGGTATCAAACTAGTACATGCCCAGTTAAAATGATCATAAATCCAAAAAATGAAGAATAATTTTGATATCAATATAATATATCCCTAGTTTATTATTATTATAATTAAGGGATTATTTAATTTATAAATATAAATGACATAAATGATCCTTAAAAATAATGTGAAGGAAAATAACATTTTCATTTTGAAAAAACCTTTTAAAACAAAAAGCTCATAAATTTTTTTTGAAAATAATTTCATTCGAAAATAACCTAGAAATATTTTAAAAATAGTTTTTTAACATTTTGGGTTCATGATGGACGAAAATTACATCCACATTGTACATATATATATATATATATTTCATTAAAATTTTCAAAAAAAGAAAAATTGTCATTATTTGAGAAACGATATGAAAATTTATTTCAAGAAAATTGTAAAAAGTAAAAAGGGATAAAATTTCATATAATAAATCATTTTTATAATTTTAAAAAATTAAAAAAATAGAAAACATGGTATTTGATGAAATAGTATTTCCGAACGAAGAGATAATTATTGTTGGATTTTCTTAAAAACGTTTTTTAATCATTTTAATTATCAAAGAGTGGGAAAATTGTAATAATATTTGAATAATTTCCTGAATAAATATAATTTTTAAAAATATATTTATTTTAAGATATTAATATAAAATAAATATCCTAGGGTATACTTAAATAAACACAACCACAAATAATGATGAGATTGTGATATAAACCCATACGACTTTGGTAAACTTTGTATAATAAACCTCATAGAAGAAATAAGATTTAATGAAATATGAAAAACCATGTGATAAATTTATTCATGATTTAACATAAAAAATGGAAATATATATACCACACAAAGGAAATAATTTTTGAATATGGTATATGTCTCACATTAGTAAAAGTTGGATGAGAAACCCTTACCTTGAGTCCTACTCATCAAGTACGCTCTGTGTATTACTAAATAATAAAAATATGTTAAGTATTTACTTAATTAATATCCCTTTTCAATTTTTTTATTCCTCTTATTTATCTTATTAATTTTACAAATAATATTACTTAATCAATTCAAATTAAATCAGATGTTTTGGTTATATTTGAATTTTGTGTCAAAAATGACTTTGGTAAGTTGACTATGATCAAAGGTGTCATTATTTAAAAATGTCCAAAAATATAATCATTAAATAATTATCAATTTTACACATAAATTATACTTTTAAGATTATTAATTAAATATTATTTTGAAATTTGATCTATTTTACAATCGTTGAGATGGTAGGTAGTAGATACGCATATGTAACATTTATGTTTTATAACGATCATTATGGAAAGATGTTATGTAATATTATATCATTATAGGATTATTTTTATATAATATAATCTATATTATTTTATTAAATATAAATTAATATATCATTCATGTATTTTGGTTATGAAAATAAATTCACATCACTTCTTGGAGTTGGTATTCCACGCGTATATGAATGATATTTTCATCTTTCAGTGAGTAAAAAGGTAGAAAGAAAAATGATAAATTATCATTCTATAATGATAAATTTATCATTAATTTCATTATTATATCATTTAAATCACATAAAATAATTTATATTATCCTTATCACCTTCCATGTAATGTGTCAATTGAAGAAGAATCACATCACTTTGAGAAGTGGTATCCTATCGTACACACGAGCGACATTTTCATATCCCAGGTATAATGGAATGTAAAAAGTACATATGATATATTTTTTAAATAGGAATAATCGTATTATAAATATCATATATATACTTAAGATTCATAATCATACCCAATCTTGAGTGGTGGTAATGGAAAAATGAATGACATCGGTTCATAAGGTGGTGGTCCACCGTATACATGAATGATGACTTCATAAACTATTTAGTGGAAGTAGGTATGGTTGTAGGTTATAAACATAACATAAAAACTTATTAGTATATTTAATATAATAACTTTATTATAATATAATTTTTAATAATATTTTAAGGAGGTGAAGGAAAAAATAAAATTAAAATGATCATTTAATAATGTTACCACCATTACGGGTATCCTCCATAGGTTTGCACAAAAAACCATTGTATGATATATTTATGTGTAAAACAAGGATTCTATGATTAGAGGATTTTAATTTTAGAAGTTATTTCAATATTTATTGGTTAAAAAAAGGGTTTTATGGTGATAATAAGAGAGTATAGGTGGTTCCCTTTTATAGTTGAGGTGAGTGGAACACATTTAATTTTTAAAAATAAAAAGGTGTACCCACATTGTTCACATTCAATAAAGGTCCAAAATAGAGGACTATAGATCCAGAAAAATTTTAGGGCCAACATTTTCTGATAAAATTGATTTAATACCAGTTTTTAGGTCACTTTAACCATTATCATTTTAGTTTAACCCTCACTAAATCAAATTTTACCTTAACCGCAATAAATGATTTTTACTATTTTTAATTTTAATTGTGGTAAAAATTTAAGTTAACGTATTATATTATATAAATTAAATTTATTATAAATATTGAAACCATTTTTACAAATACCAATCACATAAGTTGAAAATTTAAATTAAAAATTCACCTCACAAATATGACAAGAAAGCCGATTTTGAAGAGAAAATGTTCAAATGTTTAGAACATTTTTTTATAAAAATTCATTATGAAGATAATTCCAATGAAATAAATTGGATTAATATATATAATTTAAATAATTTTGCATTAAAATTAATTCAAAACATATTTTAACTTTATAAATAATTATAAAAAACTATTTCCAACTAAAATTTTGTATTTTTCACTATTCATTGAAACATGAAACATTTCTAAAAGATCCCAAAAATTATCCATAAGATACTTATGATATTCGGATTTGGAAAATAAATTTTATGATTTAAAATACATTTTATAAAATTGGTAAAAAGTTGTTTTAATTTATGTTCTCAAAGTACGACTTAACAGTGTTTTAAAAGAAAATATAGTATTTCAAAAAATCTTTATTTTACTTTTAGATGATTTTTATTTAATTTCTAATAGATATGTAACCATATTATTCAAAATTTAGTTAATAATATTCATACATTCAAATTTAATTTCTAGGTTATAATGGTATACTATATTACTGTTCATTTATATTCGGAGTTGTGTGTTTCACAATCTATTGAAGAGATTAAATTCAAGGAAATATATTTTTGTATTGTTTAATATATGTATTCTATGTATCATATTTATTTAATAATTTTAGGGTGTTATAATTTCATTTCATAGCAATTGTTCCCTTGTATCAATAATCTGAATTATTTATTCCCCATATGAGAATTTTGTAATCAACTAAGCATGATCAAATTTTAGAACATGGGTGGGGTTAAGAAAATACTTCCATAAAAGTGATATAGGGAAGAAATCACGAAAATGAGATATATTTGGTGTCATTATAAAATGATATTCCAATGATCTTGTCCACTATAGTATTTAAAATATCCCAATATATCAGCTTACTTTTCTTTTTAAATCTCATATCCCCTTTCCATGGAGATATAATCAATGATTCATAGTCTCCCAATTGGAATTCAAAATCCTTCCTTCGATATTCATTATATCATTCTATATAATTTAGGCTTCCTTGATATGATTCTAGATGAATTTTTCCTTCTTAATTATATAATTCATATGTTTTTTACTCCAAATCGTCATTTCTCTGACTTTATTTTATCACATAATGGTTGGAAATATCTTTCCATGTAAGGATTAATATGGTGAAATATGAATTTTAGAAGGGTAAACGTAATTGTAGTGAAACTACAAAAGATAAAAATATTAATCCCAACTTCCTTGTAATTCAATAGATATTGAACGTATCATATTTTATAATAATGGGATAGTATATTTAGACTTCCCATCTATTTGAGCATGAATTGTTATCCAAAAATTTCTATCTATATTTAATGCTTTCTGAGGACTCCTCCAGAATTTTGATGAGAACATTGGGTATTCATCAAAGAAAATAGATAGAGGTGTTCTATTAAATCTCATAACATTATTTATATATATCCTTATTAGATAGTCTAGAAAAAAATATTCTTCACTCACAAGGAAATTTGGTTAATTTTTGGGATGGTCTATAATAATACATATAGCATTATTCCCCTTAAATGTATTAGTAATTATAGTGATGAAATTAAAAGTAATATTATATCACATTCATTTTGGTATAAGTAGAGGCTACATTAATCCTTTGGGAGGTTTTCTTTCAGCCTTCACGTGGGGGAATACTAATGTAGTGTTTTGTAATCTCCAATTTGTCTCTTCATATATTCCCACCAAAAGTGCTCTTAAATATCCATATACATCATGGAAATGTCTATATTTATAGAGATATTTTACATATGATCCTTATCCAATAGATTATTCTTAAACTATGGTATAGATGGAACACATAACCTCTTACCAAACCATAAAATATTGTCATCACCGATGTTGAACTCTAATAATTTCTCATTAATCACATATTTCATTTTCTTTTATAGGGATTTATCAATATACTGATATTTCTCAATTATCTAATGTAAATAATTTTGTGTTATTAAATGAAATAATAATGATGCCTCACCTTCTATTATAACACCCAAGTTAGTCCTTACTAAGTCATTGGGTATTTGATCATTTTTTTCTCTAAAAATGGATAAGGTGCTATAGTCTTTTCTACTCATAGAACATTCCACCTTGTCTACTTCCCCTAGATGGTAATAGATAGAAAATTCATAATAAATAAGTATTTATAATTGTATAATTTTCCTCATATTATGATCCAACTATGTAATGATATATTTTAGACTTTTATGGTTTGTGTATATATCACATTTCACTCTATAGAGGTAATGTTTCCATATATCCAACATAATTATTAATGACACTAATTTAAAATAATGGCTCAGATAGTTATATCATGATGTTTAAAATTTATTTATTTGTATGATACAACTCTATGATTTTTCATTAGAACACATCCAAGACATTTCTATGATGCATCATTATAATTAATAAAGCCTTATTTATCATATAGAAGAATAAAAATAGGCACCTTCACCTATCTCATCATTAATTCTTCAAAACTATATTCAAATTACTTTTCTAATATGAATTTAACACCATTTCATGTTATCTTGGTCAATGGATTATCTTATCATGAATGTTTTTCAATAAATTTTAAAAATTATTCCGCTACCCCAATAATTGTTTTTATCTCTGTTATGTTGGTGAATATTTTCCATACATTGACAATATTTATTTTTGAAAGGCCTATAGATATACAATACTTGGATAAAATATGACCATGTAATGAAAATTATTTAATACATAATTCAGATTTATTAAATTTCCCATATAACTATTTCCATTAAAACCATAAGAATAATTCATAATTTTTTATCACATTTATCACAACTCTTAGAGTATATAAGAATATCATCAATAAATACCATAAGAAACTTATCAAGGTAGCCTTTAAATACTATGTTAATCAAATCCACACACACAAAAATAGGGATTACTTTTTAATCCAAATGGTATTACTATAAAATCATAATGAATATACTAAGTACAAAAATTTATCATTAGAATATCATCATTTTTAACTTTTAACTGATAGTAGCCAAGATGAACATAAATAATTGGAAATAAATAATCCCCTTGAATTTAATAAATTTTTTCTTCAATATAAGTCAATTTATACTTTTTATTTACAATAATTCCATTTATTTCTCTATAATCAATACATAATTCTATGGTCCCATCAATCTTATTCACAAATAATATATGTGTTCTCCATTGTCAAACACGTGGAATAGTGTACCCATTATCACAGAAGTATTGTATTTCCATGTTAAACTCAACTAAATCTATAGGATCTATGCTATAATTTGGATTAATTATCATCTTTTTATTGTTGATTATATCAATGGAGAATTTTACTTCCCTATTAAGGGGTATTCTATATAATTTATCTAGAAATAAATCTATATATTTTTACCCCACATGATCCTCATACATTATCAGAAATACCTTACCAACTATATATTGAATACCATCAACATCCTCCCCAATAATATCAAAATTTTAACTATTACGGAAAGTTAGAGATAATATTTAAGTAATGACATCTCTCCGTAAAAAAAGTTGTTCCTTACATATATCACTAATTATGACTTCTATATCACTATAATGAATTCAATATTTGTTATTAAAGATACAATAAATACAAACTATTAAATCAAAATCTTCAATAAGTATGATTATTATATTTTTAATATGGTGAAACCTATGCATTCTAATTTTCCCTACTTGGTGTGTCATTGTAGCAATCTATGTAGCACTTAGTGTTCTATCTAATAAATCATCCCTTATTGTATCAGGGGTGATTGAATATTATTTATAAATATATTGGTTTAAAATAAATTCTTATATCTAGAATCAAACAATTATTTATTAAAAATTTAAT
Source organism: Viscum album (assembly GCA_963277665.1). Classification (NCBI taxonomy): domain Eukaryota; kingdom Viridiplantae; phylum Streptophyta; class Magnoliopsida; order Santalales; family Viscaceae; genus Viscum; species Viscum album. The sequence goes on along the minus strand of OY728150.1, from coordinate 2,051,814,523 downwards.
ATATTATCAATGTATCTTGTATCACATAATTTGGAGATTAATCTTTGGCTATTGTGAAAGAGGATTAATGACCTTGATACATTGGCCTCTTTTGTGGGTGGTTCCCTTGATTATTAGGGAATTTTATAAATTAATTCCCCATATCCTTGAATTTATAGCCTATAACATTGGTTTATTCCTTCTTTCCTTTTCACTCATGAGCGAGATGAACTTTCTATCTAAATTTGAAGCATACTCACAATTTCTTTCAACAAGTTCCAAGTATTTTTTTTCAGACAATTATTTTATGTTGGTAAATATACCATTTACTTATTTTTCATTATTGAATTTATTTTCACATATAACTCATTCATTCTTTTTTCTCTTATTTCTCTTTCAATGTAAAGAACTTATAAAAGCCATTTTTAGCCTTGATAGTTCTTGTTACTATCTCTCCATATGTTGATAAATTTTAATATACCAAGGATATTTAAAGAATAGGATTTAATCAATCAGAAAAAATGTGAAATATTATTTTTAGTTTTTTGTAAATAATATACAACATTTAATATAGTCTTTTAAAATATGACTCATACTTAATCACCACCTCTATTTATTTTTTTTCTTAGGATCAATAATTAATTTTCCATTTACTACATGTTACTCTCGAAGAAATTATTTTTCCATAGAGATCACCTTGAATGGGTTTCCTTCCATGTTGTAAATATCCTATAATTATTTAGTATGTTCAATTAATAACCACCATTGTTCACTATAATGAACTATAATTTACATACATAGATATTATACCATAATAAATTAATATTCATTATATATAATTTTGATCCATTCCAGAATCATTTATGTCTAGTATCTTTGGAAACATGAAAACAGAAAAATATATTTATAAAATAACAGAATCATATACAAATTATTTCTTCATAACTATATTCCTTCTTAGGCATATCATACTTAATACCAATCTTCATAACCAGGGTAAATGAAACATAGAAAAAGGGTGAGATGAGATGCTTAGTAAGGTTAAACAAGTGAGATATCAATGTTCACAAAATAATAACATGAGAATAATGGTATAAAAACATGATATTAATGTTTTAAAACCATACCCTACATATTAAAGGTTAGTATATTAACTCAAAAAATAAATATTTTCCATTTATTATACATGAATCATAAGGTAATCAAATAAAATGAACCATAAATGTTTAACATAGTTACACTACATTGATTTTTTTCAAACCCATAATCATAGAGAAACATTTATTAAGTATTCAAGGATCATTGTCAAGTATATCATAGTTGAATGGGTTAGCTTCCCAAACTATCATAGTGGTTAAGGTTCACTACCAAAACTATCATAGTGGTAATATTCCCCAACTGAACTGGGTCCACATCCCATTTTAGTTATATTTATCTCATAAGATATAAATCATTACCCAATACATTAAAGGGAGATATGGGTTATACCTATCACATAATAAAAATCTCACATATCTATGACACAAGATCATAAATCATTCATCATATCACAACATGTGAAAATAAATGAGTTTCATAAACAATTCATCAAAACATAACCTATGGAAAAGAAATCAGTTTTAGAAAAATTTTATCATTTCATCACAGCATAGCCCATGGAAAAGAAATGGATTTCATAAAAATTGTTTCATATTTTCCATTAATCATCTAGAGAAATAATAATAATTGTATCTATGGATCATATACACAGTAAAAATAAGTTAAATCTAGAATATTTTTCATTGATGAATAAAAATACCATTAAAATATCATTAAAAATTCATGAAGAAAATAACCTCTCAATTTTGAAGTCACATATTAAACAAATTGGAAAAATATATTGAAAAAAAATTTCTAAAAATAACCATTTAAAAATTTAAAGTAAGAATAAAATAAAAAATTATTCATGATGGTAAGAAAACTCATTCATGATGTATAAGTAAAAGAACATTTCATTCTAATTTTTATTCAGAAAAGTCACAAAGTACCTCTTTTGGAAAATGATAATAATATCCTTTTTTTAATGTTTTTAAAAAATAAAAACATGGATTAAAATGAAATTATAAATTCATAGAAATATATTAAAATCTTTATTTAAAAGAAATTAGAAAACGTCGATATAGAAGAAAATGTATTTTTACCAAAAATAAAAATGAAGTCGATTTTCCTTAAAAATATTTTTATCTATTAATCACTTATGTTGAGGGAAATAAAATGAATTTTTTTTTGAGAAATAAATAGTGTATTAGAATATTCATGTGTTTAATTAAAGGTATATCATAGTATTTTATCATTGAAAACTTAATCATAAACAATGTTGATAAACATTCGGATGGTAACATAAAATCTCTTAAATTGAGCTCGCCTTGCTTTAAAATCACACTAACCTATTGTATCACAAATTTAAATTTTATATAATTATATAATACAGTAATTTTAATACTTATAATATTGTATATTATTCATTTTTAACCTTTCCACACCCCCTTTATAAATAATTATTTATTAAAATAATCATTTTTAGGTGTTAATAGTTTCATTTATCATTAGTATCACAACATAGTAGATTTGGTACTTGTGAATTTATCATGTTTCCACCATATCTATAATATTAATCATAATATCAATACCATATATATTTATTATATATATATATATATATATTTATAGTCTTCAATTAATGTTATATATTGAAAAAAATGACATTTTTCATAGAGACGGTAGTCCGTATGTATGCTTGAAGGATGTTTTCATTTCTCAATGGATAAAATGAAATAATGGTAAATATTAATTAACGATTATAGTATTATTATTATATCATATATATCATATTTATTATTTACTTTCTTACATGTTATCATCTAATTAAAATATAAATGAAAAATGAATCACATCGCTTAATGGAGGTGGTTGTTCAGACAAACACAAGATTGAAATTATTAATTCTCAAAGGATTATATGGTTAGTAGGTAGATGTGAAAATATAATTAAAAAAATATAATTATTTCATAAATATCATATATAAATATTAAACCCATCATAATAATCGTCCATAAAATATACTGATGAAAGTGAATTGTATCACTATGTGGAGATGATAAGTCATACGTATGCCTGAGCAATAAATTCACTTATCATTTGATAGGAAAGATGATGTATAATGGTGTTTTAATAATAATAATAATAATAATAATAATTAAGAATAATTCAGAAACAGTTGTTTTATTTAATAAGAATACAATATATTTATTGAAGTTAAATAATAGTAGAAAAGAAAGTGATCAAGTAAGGTGATTACATATTTTAAGAAATGACTACTTTATATATACTATAAAAGGATACAGGGTTCATATTTTGGGAACACAATAACATATATAATGTTTCAATGGGAGTTAAAAATATAAAATTTCAGAGTTTTTGTGAGTTATAAGGATCAATGTGATGTAAATAAGTGAAGTAGTAGGTACCCATTCATAATTATGGTGGGAGAAACTTCTAAAATTTCCCAACATATTAAATTATAATAAATTATTTCTAATGAAATATTCCTAAAAATTGTTAGGTATTCTAAGATAATTTAGTATATTGTATTAATCCTAAAAACTAAATGATTTTAGACATGTTTTCATGTCATTTTATACCTTAAAATTTTTATGAACCATTAATGAACCAATTTTAGTTTTATTTATGGTAAAAACTTTTTTAACATTAATTGGAATTAATTTTTTATTTTATGGTGAAAATTGGACCATAAATGGATAATTTATAAAATGTTAGATAATATAATATCCACCATGTATTATTTCTTTATTTATATGATTTTTTAATAATTTAATAGAATATTATTTATATAAAATACCATTATTGTCAATTTTCACCCTATTTATTCAATTCGACATTAAAATACATAAAGAAAAAATTTTAATTAGAATAAAATATCTCAATACAATAATAATTTTTCATAGTTATATAAAAATTTTATGGAACACTATAAATTACTCAAATTATATCATTAGTAATATTTCTAAATTCCTTTATATTATTTTTCCATTAATTTAATAAATAATGTTTTAGTGTTATGTAAGAATTTCACATAATTATATAATAACTAAAAATTAGAAATAAAATACCATTATTAATATAATTTAATTACACAAAAAATTATTGTTAATATCTATTTGTAACTAGTGTTTATACCTATTTGAACACAAAAATGATATTTAAAACTAAGAGAGTGATATTTGGTATCATTCATTGACTTAAATAATATATAAATCATTTCTGTAGAATCATTTCCATTAAACTAATAAATTTCTATCCCAAGGTGATAAAGGTGTAGTTTCATTCAACCAAAAAGAATTATCATGAATAATTATGGCCTTAATACTTGTTTTTAATCAATATTAACTTGATTTGCCCTTTATTAGGGTGATAAATTATACCATAATTACTATTCAAATTGAACAAAAATAAAATGTCTTATTTAAATAAAATTGAAACTAGAGATTATAAATATTTAAATCATTTTATATAATTAAATATTAATGAGAATAATAAATTAATATTAAATTAATTTCATAAAATTCAACAAAAACTACATTTTAGAAAAACTAAATTATTAAGCACATAATTGGATTCATACATATCATATGCCATGAAAAATAATTTTTTAAAATTTAAAACATTTGGTCAGTTGAATAATATATAAATTTATTTAATATAAATCACAAATAATAAGCAATTTAATTTATTAACAAAAATATATTACATATATAAAAATAATTTTTTAGAAAAACATAACTTTAATTTTCAAATAATTTTTAAATTTAATTATAATCATTTTATAAGAAGTGAATTCATTTAATAAATATGTATACCATATAATTTTTCAAATTTTTTTACTATTCACACCCATGAATACAACATCTCAGTTATAAAAGACATGTTTTGTATTAAAAATTTTATGTGGTTTGTCTAAACCTATTGTTGCGTGTAACGCATGCTATCAAAGAAATTGAATTATTTAAAGAGAAATATTTCATAAAAATATAATGCTGTTACATTATACCCCATAAAATTAATACCCCCATTTAAATTCATAAATATAATATAAATATATATGAGAATATTTTGACATCATCACATCCTCACGTTCCAGGTGAGTGGTCTTATTTTATAAAAATTTATTTATTTGATATACAATCACTGATGGTTTTTATTAATAATAAATATATTCCTCTAGTGCTATGAACTCAAATTTAATTAGATGTGAAGGACTGAATATTTATATCCTTAGGGGAGATATGTGAACATGTCATGAATTTGAGAGAGGTTTAGTGAAAGTGTTGATCAATAAGCTGCCATCCTGATACAATCAATAATTTAAAAATGAATTATATACCTAGGGCTTAGTTTTCCATTTATTCCAAATCTCATCACCCTCTTCTATGGAAATATTCATTGTAATAACTTTCCACCATCTTTAAACTCTTTATATTTTTTAGGATTGTCTGCAGATTTTTTTATCGAATTTGAACTACTCTTATGTTTTTTTTGAATGGATCTAACCTTATCTCCCATTTCCATCGATATATCAAGACCCACGAAATTTATTTCTCCATCTTCATTATGGAACATTGTATTTCTAAACTTTCTTCCATAAAGGGCTTTATAAGGATCCAGATGAATGCTAAAGTGAAAGATATTATAGTATGAAAATTCCACCAAAGGATGGTGTAGATCCCAACCACCATCGAAATATGCAGACAAAGATCTCAACATTACTTATTTAGTTTTAATGGTCCTCATGGACTAAAAATCCTTTTAGGTTTGATAAGAAGTGATGAAACTTAACTCTATATCTTAATCTTACTAATTACTTCTCTAAAACAATAAGATAAATCTCAGATCCCAAACAGATAAAATTAATAGTGGCACACCATGAAATCATATCACTTCTTTAATGTATAAATGAATATTTTAATCGAGATTTAAATTTTCTCAAATGAAAATAAACTACATTGAATTTATAAGTTGATCGACTATAACCAAAATTGAATTATTCCCATTATAAATTTTGGGGAGTCCGATGAGAAAATCCATGGTGATGATTTCCCATTTTTCTTATGGTATATATAATGTTTATAAAATCCTTTTAGACTTTTATCTCTCAGCCTTAACTTGTGGAAATAAAAAACATGGAGAAAAACTCTTCAAAATCATTCATTATCTAATACCACTAGATATACTCTTTCAATTAACTATAAAACATTGTATTTCCAAGAAGAAAAGAGAATGCAGAACAATGATTTTAATCCAATATCTCCTTATTCAAATATGGTACTAAATTGACATGTACAATATTCTTAATCCTTATTATTCCATTAGAATAACGGTTGACCTTCAAACCATTTCTCAACTACTTTTATATTTTTCACTCTATAATCTCCAATTGGATAGATATTTGAAGACTCGTTTGAGAAAGATAAAATTCATCCCCTTACTTAATGATTTCAAGAACAATCCTTTTCAAGTCCGTAAATATAATATATTTTTTATCTTTATTATATATATTTTATCATGATCCTTTTAACTCATAGTATCTTCCACCTTGTTCACATTCTGATATTAGTAATGTATTGATCAATAACAATCTTTAATTATCTTCAACCTTCTTCTTTGTTAAATTCCATCACTTTTTGAGTGAAAATTTACTTTAAACATTTTTGATTTTTGTATATTTCACACCTCACTCCATAAAGATAATGTATTCATGTATCTAATACAAAAACTACCAAATATATCCTCAAATCATGAGTTGGGTAATTTTTCAGATATACCTTCAATTTTGGGGAGGCATAGACTATAAAAATAACATTGTACAAGAGGATATATCCTAGTCCCTTTTCTTATAACTATAGATCACAAACCGTTCTTTACTTTAGGGTCATATATGAAAAGGTGCACTAACTGTCCTTATCTTCAGTTCCTTTAAACATTCCACAAATTTATCTATCCAATGTAACTTATCTCCATTCCTAATTATCTTTTTTATAGGATTTGATAGCCATGAAAAATTCTCTATAAATCACATATAGTATCCTTCCAGACGATGAAAAGTATGGAACAAAGTCATATTGGTTGGTTTGAGAAATTGGTAATTATATTTTTTTTATTTTAAGGGGACACTAATATACCCTCACATGACATTATATTACCATAAGAATGATGCTTTTCAAATAAAAAATTCACAATTGGTAAAATTTTCATAAATTTTATTCTTCATTAGGGCCTTCTGCACAATTTTCAAATGATCTACATGATCTTCCTTAATATTTAAATATATATGAATATTATATACATAAAGACTACCATAAATTGATAATGGTAATCTCTAAATACTTTTTCATTTAATCAGTGATTATAGTGGGGGAATTAGTAATACCAAATAGAATCACTATAAATTAATAGTGTGCATACATTTTATGGAATGATTCATTATGCATATCATCATTCATGACACACAATTTATGATATCTATAATAAATATAATTCATGTAAATATATTGATCTTAATGTAGTTCATCAAAAAATAATCAATATGGGATATATTGTACTTTTTCTTGATAGTGATCATGTAATGTTCTTGATAATTAATGTATAGTCGAATTTTCCATCATTATTCTTTACAAACAGAATATGTTCACCGGAAGGACACTCACTTTTCCAAATTAATCACTTTTCATGATTATCTTAGAGTATCTTCTAAAATTCATTTAACACAATCAGGTTAATTCTAAATAGATACTTAGAAGTAGGTGTTTCAACAATTTTGAGTTCTATAGAAAAGTCAATATCACAGTTTGGTAGAATACTGGGATAATCTTTTGGAAAGACATCATTAAAATCTCAAAATATAGGAATATATTCAATATTGATTTTATCCCCAACCATATTAGATAAATAACCCCTTTTATCGGAAATATGACCATTATGATTGATGTAATATCCTTATAAAGTTCATTTTGGCATCACACTGATAGGTGATCAATGGTCGATTCAGAATATCAAAAGACAATTCCCTTCCCTGGAAATTGATGTGGGATTTATATAATCAAATTCAATACATGCCAAAAATAACATACAATAATAATAAATTAAGAATGAAAAGATTTATAGGAAACAAATTCCACAAACTTCAACCAGAGAAGAATCGTAGATTTAGGATGTAATCAACACACCATTAGTGGTTTTTACTACTAACTCAACATCTAATTTTTTATGTGGTATTATGATACATATATAAAATACTTTAGATATAAAATATTGTTTAGATATAGAATCAAATAATTCATTATTAGTTCTATAGTGGATGATAAGTCTATCATTCACCAAATAATTATCCTTCCCATCATCATAAATAGTGATTCCATGAGATTTCACTTTTTCCCTAGGCTTAAGAGGTTATTAACATTGGTCATCATAATTAACCTTTAGATTTTGGAATTAGTTTTTATAACTCATATACTCATTACAGTTAAAAAATTGTAGTGTGGATGGTGAATTATGTGGATATTTGTCCCTATTCACGTCATTATCTAACTTCTTCCACCTACTTCAACATTCAATAAGTCGTATGTATTCCTAAGGAATTATTTAACTTGTTGTTTGATGGAAAGAGAGTTTATAATGGTGTTTTCAAAATTATAATATCATTTTACAATATTTAATATAATTAAGTTATTATTTATAGATAAATAACATATATTTATAGGAGGCAAATAATATTATAAAAGAATGTGATCAAGAAATGAGATTTCCTCTTCTATAACATGACTCATTTATATCTCCTTTAATATGATCTAGGGTTATAATTTTTGTAATAATAGAACCTATATAATGTTTCTATTGAATTTTAGGAAACTCGTTTATTTTTTTGTGATAAAAGTCTCAATGTGTTCAAAATAAGTGAGGGAGAATGTCCCCTTTTATAATTGAGGTGAGGGACACTTTTGGATTTTCTCATAATATTAAATTATAATAAATTCATTATCAATAAAAAGGCCCCAAATGGATACTAAATCAAAAGTAAGGTTGAATAGGTTTGTAATCCCATCAACCAATATAATTTTGACAATTTTTTCTTTCATTTTAAGATTTATCATTTTGATTAACCTTTAGTTAACAATTTTAATTTTAAATATGCTAACAAATTTTTTAATAATAAAGTCTCATAATTTTTTACTTATTAGGTGAATAGTTTTATATAAATGGTGATGTTATGATATTTTATACCTTATAATAACCATATTTTCTTATTTGAATATTTTTATGGTTTTTAAATTATTTTATAATATATTATTTTGATAAAATATCATTATTTTCAAATTTGACACTATTAATTTAATTTGACATTAAATTCATAAAGAAAAAGTTGGATTTGGAAAATAATATTTAAAAAAATATTTCATATTTACCTATAAAATTTGTAGAATACTATAACATACTCAAATTATATAACTTTTAATATTTACAAAATGATTTATTTTATATCATCTATTAATTGAATATATATTTTTAGTGTCATGTAAACATTTATGGAAATTAAATAATACCATAAAATTATAAATTAATTAATTTCATCAATATAATATCATTATACAAAAATGGATATTAATATTAATTCATAACTGGTTTTTTTCCAATGTGAACACGTAAAGGTTATTTAAAACATAGAGAGTGAGATTTTTTAAATTTATTTGACTTAAATAATTTTCATGGGAAAGTATCCATTAAAATAATAAATATATAGCAAAATGTGAAAATTTTCAAATTTACTTTTACTAATAAAAATTAAAATGAAAAATTACATCCTTGTTACTTATTTTTAATCTAGATTAACATGTTTTACCCACTATTGAGGTGAGAAATCTTACCATGGTTATTATTAATATTAACCAAGAATAAAATGGGTATATTTAAAAAAAAATTAAAATACATATTCTAAATAATTATTTTATTTTATATAATTTTATACATATAAATTGTAGAAATTAATGCTAAACTAATTTTTCAAAATGTAATGAAAACTTTTTTAAAGAAAAAATTAATTTTCAAGAATAAAACTAGATTAAATCATATATTATACATAGAAAAATATTTATTCAAGGTTGAATAAATTATAAGGAGTCAGTAATATATGAATTTCATAAAACTCATTCACAAATAGTGAATAATTTAATTTATTAAAAAAATTCATTACGTGCATAAACATAATGTTTCAGAAAAACAAACTCTTTTATTTTCAATTTTTTTAACTCTTCTCCTTTGATAACTAATCAATTCATTTTACAATTGTGTATACCATATATTTTTTCATAATTTAGTAATTACAATTTATACTCAAAACTACAAAATCTTGGAAATAACAGACACATAATATTTTAATATTATTTTTTGATTCATCTAAAATCAGTGTTTCATGTAACACAAGCTATAGAAGAAATAAAATTATTTAAATAGATATATTTTATAAAAATAGTATTCTGTTATAATTAAAATCTCAAATTAGAATATAAATAGACCTACTGAATTTCCCCCTCTCAAGTAATCATAATGCCCAGAATATATTTTCTACAAGTATAATCCACAGTTCAGCCTCCATAGAATTTGTGGGGCCACTATAATATAGAAGTTGTTGAATCAGGAAATTATATAACGTGATTGATCCCTATAGAATGGAATTAGGTATTACATATAGGAAAGTTTATTTTCATTAAACTGAGTCAATTTTCCTAGAGTAGTCATTTTTTTTCAACAAAAATATTATCTCCATTACACTAAATATTCAGAAAGTTATCACATTGTGCATGGTTGTTGGCCTAGTTTTTGATTCTTCTAGTAGGTTTCATTATTAAAAAGAACATTATTGGTTACTTCATAAATATAAAAAATGACGTATATAATATAATATCAAATTCATTCATAAATAATATCTAATATTTTTTCTATTAGTAAAATCTACCTTCTCCTCCATTGTTTTTATAATTATAGTTCCTATAGTTTATACTAATCATTCCTCTAATACAAATTATATTTCCTCTAACCATGATTTCCTAGAGCTGGTCGGTTATTTATTTCATGGAAAACAAAGTAAAATATATTTAATTCCAAGGATCAAGGATTAGTAGTCCATATAAGATTATTTAAAATACATTAAAACTTAATAAAACATAAGTATAAACCGTTATTACAAAAATATGTATGTATTCAATCATATTATTCCACTTCATTGCCTAGGAAAATGATGAAGTAAAGTAAATGTGGTGTGATTAAATGCCTATTATGTGTAAAATAAAACATTGTATGCTAATAATGGATAAATATTTTATATACAACATCATGAGTACAATTGATTCGATAACAATGAGTACATAAGTTTCATCCATAGAATAAAGATAAATCTTCATCGCATAGTTAATAAAAATAATCTAAAATATGTAATTGAATAATTTTATATATCTTAATCATATCATTGAGTCCATGTGATAAAAAATTATACATAACAGGAAAGGACCAAACTATTACACAATATTATTTTTTCCGTGCGACCTACAAGTGTACTGAGGGGATATATAATTACGGGTCACACCCATCACATAAAATTACAATGTATAGAATCACATAGCTAATGAATATAGAATATACATGGAATAATGATTTGTGTTGAACAAATTATAAATGAATGGAATATTTCCCCAACAGAACTCATCATACGTGATCTTATGGTATAGAATAATAAATTATATGGGACATAAATAGATTTCCCAAGTTAATGAATAATATTGTATAATTGGATTCCCCCAAAACATATATGGAATAATAAGGGATTCACGGCTTTCAAAAAGTACCCACAAAAATTGGTTTAATTGAATTTTAATTTAAGATTTTCTTATTAAGAATACAGATTTTTAATGTGTTTAGAAATCATAATTATAATGTAAGGATACCGAAGAGACACATAAATTTAACACCACTATATAAATTCTATGTTTTTTTACAAAAAGTATGTAAATTATCTTGAGTATATCTATCTAGAGTGTCAAACTAGGTGTACAGTAAGGGCCTGTTCATTGTGCATCAAGATAGTGAATGGGATATACCATATTAAGAAAAATTGGGTTATTACAACTATATGAATCCAGTCCAAAACAATTTCCCCTTGTATTACCCGTATAGGAATTTATTTTCTTGGAAAATCACCGTCTTTTTACTTAACCAATGTATAATATTTCTGTTACTACAAATAGGATTAAGCATTACAGCTACTTATAAAAATGGTATAAAGTAAGGGGTATCAATAATCTAACATTGTTAAAAAATAAAATATAAAATAACAATGCGTATAAATATTATGTAAGCATATAAGATGTATTTTTAAAAGATATTAAAAAGGATATTCAAATAGGAAATGAAGGGAAAGAAATAAAAAATATTACCTCTGTTGAGCTTCATAGATATTAGTCTGACCTTAGATCCATATATGATTTTAAATAATATAGAGAGTTCTATAGGAGAGACTCTTTAAGAGATGAATAAATAAAGAAATTAAAATTTATTGTGTAATAATGAGGGAAGGGGTGGGTTTTTATAGGTGTAGTGAGTGGAATTTCATGCAATAATTTATTAAATATTTTCTTATTCCACTTTCTTGTAGTTCTCCTCTGTAACCATTTTTTCCCACTCCCTATCTAATTCCCTAATATACTTTCTAGTGCCAAAAATATTTAAATATCACTTACTTGAATAAAATGAGCAATTATTACTTAAATATGATGTCATACATACCATATTTACAATATTTTACTATTTTAATTAACATGTACCATATTAACCCCTTCTCTAGTTTTGATATCCTGATTCTAAATATGAAATCCAATTTATCAAATTCAATAGATTTTTACAAAATCTTTTACTTTGTATGTTAGGTTAATACATTAATTTAAAATAAATTATAAGAGTAAACATTCTTTAAATTTTATTACAAACAAACTTAACCACTACATACATAACCTCCAATCACAGTAGAATATTCCCTAAGGGTATGATGTGTAATGGTGGTACCTTTATGGGGTGGTTAGGTTGACATTGAATAGGTGGTCATCTCAACTCTGCTGAACTTCTCCAGCATAGGGTTCTCCTCTGACTTCACTTATTGGAGTTCAGGTAGGTCCTGGTTAAGGGATAACCAAATTTATGCTACCTCCTTCCCAATATATGCTAGATAAACATCATAAGGGATGTTAATATTGGTCTATGTTGTATTTCCACCATTTTTTGATAATTAATATTAATCATTATCATTAATATATAATAGTCGAAATGGTTTTTTCTAAATAACTATGTCACCAACAGTCAATGTGCCCAAATATTAAATTGAAAAAAAGTTAATATTGACCAACATTCATAATTTAAAATGTTCATATTAACCAATAGTCTATAATCCCAAAATTTAATATTAATCCTTATATAAACACCAAAATCAAATCCCCTTCACATTGTTCTATAATTTCATACAAAAATTAAATTTTAGTTTTTATTATATTGCTGTTAATAATAATTTATCTCATGTAAATGTTATTGTTTTTTGAGTATGATCCCCAATGTACAATATTATGATGTTATAAAAAATTTAAATGATTTATTGTATTTTTTTAGCATCTACTATATGTTTAATTACTTACTGATCCTTTTTATCAATATGTGTTGTAATAAGATGAAATAATAATGTGGGAACTGTGAAAAAATAATATGATGAATGGTTTTTTTCCTATTATAGTATCCAGGGTATTAAAATTAAGGATATTATGATAATACACTGAATGAAAGAATTAGTAAAAGTCTTATTTGGTATTTTTTTGGAAAAAATCTTTTGAAGGACTAGTATGAGGATGTATAAAAAATTAATTAGGAGACAACTCATGATTTTCAAAAAATATCACACACTATTAAAAGAATATATAAAGAACACATCATGAGATAGAAAAAGATTTTTTGTATATATACCTTTACTATACTCACCAGTGACTTTGGATTTTTATATATTATTTTTATTGCAATAATTTATTCTTTATAGTATAAATATGTGTCTTAGAACTCAACCTAAACATAGCATGGAGTGGTTTCTCACTTTGATGATAAAACTTGTAAAATTAAAAATGTTATTTTATTCATTTGTTTGTATATGATAAATAGTGATAAATTATGAAATGAGAGGATAAAGACATTAATTAGTCATAGATGATGATTTTAAAAGAAGAAATCATAAAAAATACTACCACTAATTCACTCACCTCTCCTCTAAATATATGTCTATAAACATAATCACATCACCTTTATAACTAAATTAAGGATTTTATATGATTATGTTACAGATAATTTTATATGGTTATAATATTTATGAGTTTTCTTATATATATATATATTGTTTTATTGTTTTATAAAATTTATGTGTCACTCATGTATCATGAGTAATTATGGTATGAATATACATTGGTATCATTTTAGGATATTTGGTTTTAAATTGAATGCAGTAGAGGATGCTATTATTTTGTTAAAATTTTGTGAACATATTGTTAAGAATTATTTAGATGATTTCAGATGCAGAATTTTTTGACTATTTTGTTTTTATTGTCACTATTATTGTTATTTTTTTTATGTTGTTTTTGTAAGTTAGTTAGTTTGATATTTGGTTTAATAGTATAAAAGAACTTATTCCCCCAAACCCACCCATTTGGCTATGGTTCGCATCAGGGGTGGAGAAAGAGATCGCATGCCATATTATCTTCTTGTATGATCTTATGAATGATGTAAAGGAAGAATATAGAGATGTATTCTCCATAACCTCCTCTTACTCTTTCTCTTATCTCTTCTCTGTCTCTTCTTCCCATGTTTTTTCATCACCTTGGGTTCATGGGAGATTTGTGGGCTTCCATGTCATTGAAACCCCTTTGGATTTCATTGGTATTTTATATCAGGAGGACGAACATTCTATCCATAAAAAACTAATTAATATATCCCCATTATGTAGAGGCATAATTTTTACTATTATATCTAGGTATGTAGTTCTATCCAATTCATATTTATTAACAAATCCATGGGTGCATGAAATTTTAACTTGTGGTTCATAATTATAAATTTTTTCTATGCATGAATCAAGATAGTTCTATAAGAGATTTATTTGATTTACATGGTGACCTTATATGATTCCTAACCCATGTCTGTCATACGGAATGAAAAAAGAAAATTTTATTTTCCTAATGCAACACCTTGGCTGACTAAGGTTATCTAACATGAGGACCCTCACAGGCACTTCATTCACAAATTTATAATTCATATAATCTAATAATTTTTCGGTTTTTTGTTATTATTTTTTTGAAAATGTTTTTTGGATTTTAAATATAATGCAATGAAATAAAATAAAATTATCATAACATGAAAATTCAAGAAAGAACGAGGTTCAAGAAGAAACTTCTAGGTATTAGGGTTGGTTACATGGGTTCTTTCGTTGTTTAATTTTTTTGAAAATTCAATTTTATAATTATTTTTATGAAACCTCATTAAAAAATAACATTGTATTGATTGTATGTGTGTGTGTGATTTTATCATGCCCTCAGTGCACCAAACCTCACCTCCCCTAATTGTCAAATATGATAGAACCTTAATAGAGAATGTAATTCCAAAAATACCTGGCTACACCATATGTTGTTCCATCGCTTTATAAAACCCCAGGTCTACTATATGAAGGTTTTTAACAAGATAAAGGAGGAAAAATAATGAATCAAAGAAACTGAATAGAATTGGAAATAATGTCATAGTGGATGATGGCTTCACTAAACAAATACTCTCACATCCACCACAAAAATATTTTAAACATGTTGAATTAGAGAAAAATAATTAAGAACACCATGAAACCACCCCTAGGTCAAAGCCACAAGTTATTTACATTTCATTATAAAGTGAAAAGTGATATTAATGGAAAGATAGAATAGAGTGTGAATAATATTATGGTTGGAAGAGAAAAAAGGATGGAATAAAAAAAGAGATACACTTTAATAACAACTATGTATTTGTTATATGGGAAAAGAAGAAAAAATCAAAGAAAATAAAGAAATCCTAAAGTAGTGGTATCTCTATGGTACAACACTGGAGAAGATCCAGGGGAATTACTCGATCTTCTTCCATCTGCCAATAGCCTCTTATTTATATGCATGGAAGAGTCTTTAGAGTTCTATAGTGGTCCATTAATAGGTCTATGTGGTGAAATCATGGATCAATAATTTTTCTCCAAAAATTTTTCCATGGAAGACCCAATAAATTATTGAATAGGAAGAATTAGTCTTATAAAAATTTATTGAAAAATATTTTTCAATTTTTATCCAAATATTTCAGATTCATTTACCATACGTAGAGTATGTTATTTCCCGTTAACTTATAATATTTATTCTAAGAATGTTGAATCTTTTAATTTAAAAAATATGATTTCCCATGAATTTATTGTATATATATTGGAATAATAAAGTGGTGTTATTGTTATGAAATTTGATCCTAAGGATTTTATCTATATCAATGTTGAATTTTATATCCATTTTCATTTCCATGTAAGAGATATATATTCCCAACTTTCAAAAATATCCAAATCTTCAGCAAAATTTTGTGACTTGAGTTGTGAGATTATATTGGCCCTCCAAATGTGGGATTTGGATATTAGTCCATAATAATGAAATGAAGCCCACGATTTTTTTATACTAGAAAAAATAATATCATAAATTAATTAATTGAATAAAAATTTATTTTCAAAATCCATAAATTAATTAAATTGGTTAAAATACAAAATTAGTTCTTTATCCACTTAACTTAAAAATTCTTCTCAAACCATAAAATGTAACAATTTACCTTAAAATATCACTTTGGTTGGATTAAAGGAATTGAAATTATAATTAAATTTGTCGAAAATATTTTCACTATAAATTACCCGACACTTAAACCATGCTTGTACTCATGCATAAAATATCAACAATAAAAATTAGAGGGAACCAATGATATCGATATTTATATTTCAATGCTGAAAAATTAAAAAATCATCCATTTCAATTTTTTTTTTCAAATCTCACTTAAATTGTTGATTTAATTTCCTTTTTTCAACGAAATAATCAATTCAAGTATTTTAATTTATTCATTTGGAAAAAAATTTACCTCATTATTTTATTAATTCAATCTCTTTAATTCATTATTATTAATTGTGTTGAATCCTGATTTACCTCATAATGGATTATTCTCCCTAATCAATCATGTTCTTAATTCAATTATAGTTATGATCGTATCATGAGAACATGATATTTCTCTGCAGGCTTGTAAATAAACTACTTTATATTCATTGTAAAAACAAAATCCCATAAAATCATGGGGGATTTCAATAATGGCTCAATTGACTCTGAGGATTATGTTTTTTTGGAATTAAAAATTTATTCTCAAAGAGGAGGTTAAAGTATAAAGTAAAGTGCATGATAGAAAAGGTAAAATTTTATTGAAATTATCTCCATCTAATTGATAAAAATTCATCTTTCCCAAACTCAATTTAGTGTTCATGATCAAAGAAAGCATAATGAATGATTTGTGCACCCTGTTGAATTTTTCTTACCTTTTATACTTTTTAATTTTCAAAGAACATTTACATTTTTTTATTTTTTGAATTTAATTATTAAAATAAACCTCACATTCATCACCTAACCACATATGATAAACATAATCTGCATTGTAATGGTGTTTTTTGGATTTTCCAAATCACAACCAATTATTTTAATATTTTTTTAGTTCTTTTTGTCCTTTTTTATTTTTTATTCTAGATGGGAAAATAAAAAGTACAATGAATGTAAGCCATTTTCAATCCCAATATTTATCACCCCCACACTTCTTCCTTGCAATTAAATTCATCCATTTATTCATGATTTCATTAACCCCACACTTTACCTTTAATTTATCATGAAAATACATAATAGGAGAGTAGGAATGGATAAAAATGGATTGAAACATGGCCCGTTTCTAAAAAAAGTCATTAATGATTTCTATGAGATAAAATGGATTGATGTAAATGTGATATATTAAGGATAAGTTATTTTTCCAAAGATTACTCAATCAATTTAAATGTGGTTTTGTATAGTCATTATCTTTGACAAGTGGAAATGAATGTTCTATCAGTTGGCATGTCCCAAGATGACTCAAGAAATATGCTGACGATAAAATATGAAGTGCATGGTCATAAAAATCTTTCGATAATAAAAATACGATATTTGGAATTCACTCAAGGAATGATTAATAATAAAAAATTATTTAAAATGAATTTAAAAATTTTGAATCATGAAAGTGTTTAGAGAAATTTTCATTTACATGAGTCAATTAATTCCATCAAATCATGAGTCATCAATTTTATATCCATCTATTATTTTAATGATTCAATTCTTCATTTTACTCATTAAATTTCATTTACATTGAAATATAAAATATGTTATCTTGGGATCCCTATGAAACTCATGCCTCTAAGATAAGTCAAGAAAAGCACAAATCAATCATACTATAGCAAAACATGCCATTAACAACGTTGTTATTTATCAGTGGTAAAAAACAGTGCTGCTAAATGGAATATTTATCTGCACTAAAGAATGTGCAAAAAATTTTATTCTTTTATCGGTTCTTTTTTATCATTGATAAAGGGTATCCTATATCGGCACTTTATTTTTAGCACTGATAAAGGGTATCCTTTATCAGTGCATTAATTTTAGCATTGATAAAGGGTACCATTAATCATTGCATTTTTTAGCACAGATAAATATTTTTTATCAGCATTGTTTTTGTGCTGATAAAGGTTCAAATAAAAAATTGAAATAATTAAATAAATAAAAAATAAAAAAACTGTTTAATAAAAGAATTAAAATTTATTAAATAAATAAATTCTTATAAAAATAAATAAACTAATTAGACATTATAAAATATTAAACATTTTATTAATTAGATAATTATGATAATTTAAGTTAATAAAATAAATATATAGATATATATTAATGTATATAAATATGATTGATATATGATAAAATAGTTACGGTATTTACATTAGATAAACATATATTTATTGAATAACTGATTATAATTAAAAATTAATGTGAATTAAAAATACTGACTAATTACATAGTGTAATGGATATATAATTTAATGTCATTTGATTTTTCAAATAAACATAGATCAAATATGTGCAATATTGATTTCATATATATATATGTAATTAATTTTTTTTATATACAATGCACACACACAAAACATATACATTTTTAAATATTTCTTAAGTGTACATGTTTTTAATTTATTCAATTTCACTCATTTTTATCAAATATACATGCACTTGAAATTAAATATACATTAATAATGTTAAAAATATTTTTTTAACAAATATTTTTAAATACATATATTTATAAATGTATATTTACTATATTTATAAAACTACGTATTTATATTTATAAATTAATAAATATTTTTTTAGAAGTATTTCTTTAATTATATATATTTAAATAATTATGAAATTTATAATAAATTTACTTTATTAATGAATATATTTAATATATATATATAATATATGTATAATTATACAAATATATACAATTATATAAATATTAGTTTTTATAAAATGTTTATATATTTATAAAAAAATCATTATAAAATTATAATATATATATTTAAAAAGAAATATATTTACTATATTTATATTTCTATTTATTTATTAAGCCTATATAAATATTTATAATTTTTTATTTAAAATTTTAACAATAAATCATTTATATTCACTTTTTTCGTGCTGATAAATACCTACATTTATCAGTACTAAAAATCACTAATAAATATTCCTTTTATGAGTTCTTAATACAGAAGCTTGGATAAAATGACTCTTTATCCGTGTTTATTTGTAAGCACAGATAACATTTCATGATCTATTTGAACATCCGAACCATTTGGAAGCTCATCGCAATATCAGAACCATTCCTTGTGCACATGAGCCTCAGCCTAGTTGGTGAGGACTCCTCATGTGAATCAAGGTGACCGAAGCTCAAATCCAGGCGGAGGAATATTTCCGGGGACTGTAGCAGTACTGTAGTGGGAACTATAGCATGTACTGTTTGGCACTGTGGCAGTCAGGACTCTTCCCCCGTTTATGCCTTCGGGCCATCGATTTGGTCTCTGAGTCCTTTACGGCTTTCAGGCTACCCAGGCCTTCCGGTCAGTATGGCCTTTGGGCCACCTCAAGTCCTCTCGGCCACCTTAAGGCCTTCGTTCCACATTATGTGCAGATGCAAACTAGACAATCTACAAGGAATGAGCTCTAGAACTAGGATGAACAATGAGCATTCACCATAGCAGAAGCTAAATGGATTATAATAACAAGACGGTATGGAAACTTCCATCAGGATAAGACTTTTCATGCATGGGAAATCCTAGCCAAACCGCCATGTGAAGGTGGAGAGCTAATTTCACGATGAATATTCTGGGGAGGAGCAGTTCTAAGTAGTTATTTTATGTTGTATGTAATTTTTGAAACCTACGAACAATGAATTATTCTATGCCCTACAGGACATGTAATACTAATTCCTATAGGACTTATAAGGGTTCCACCACACCCCTTGAATGATGGATTATTGAAATCAATAAAAATGAAGGATTTTAGGCAATTATAGGAGAACTATACAAGGAAACCCAGTCACTATAGGAACTCTTCCTTAGTGAATCGAATCTTAAATCATACCACTCAATTGCGTCTAGTTTCTTAAATATCTCATCCTACATCTGATGTTCTGTTGTAGTTAGGATTTAAAAATAGGGTCTCATATTTTCTTCAATGTAGTGAGGTAGGCCTCCCAATATTATTTTTGTATTTTTTTATTCGTTTTAGACTTATTATTTGATGATATCCTTATTTTTTGTCCAGTTCCTATATACTATTTTGATTTTAGATTATGAATATAATGAATTGTTTATGATCCAATATTTTATTGACTACTGAGGTTTTGATCTTTTTTAATTTTTGTTTTGAATCAATTTTCTTCGTTGTATATTGTTACATATAAAGAGAGAACCACATCATAAGGGCATATGGTTACTCATAGATTCACCCTCCAAGTGGAATTCAATCCAATCTATAAATGAAGGTTGTCAAATAGCATAAAATATACTAGGTTGAGGAATGATGTTACATGTAATATTAAAGAACCCTGAAATAATGAAATCTTGAATGGAGCTATGATTTTAGTCCCTCTTATGGTAATTGACTTCCCATATGGTATATATTATCCATGATAATGAGGAATGAAGATTTAATGTGGTTTTTAAATTTAAAAAATCATTTGAAATCTTCTAAATGTTATGTATTATTTCCTTCAAGGATTCCTAAAATTTTTTATATATCTAATCAAACATGTGAATTCAATGGATACCTCTCTTAATGTAATTTGGGAAATTATATTTCCTTATAGAAACACCATATAGGAATATTTTAGCTAATTCGTAGGGATATTCATCAAATATTTTGATTGAAATTAAGTGTTGTGACCATCAAATGTCTTGGGTACACATGTTCATCAATTTTATATTCTTCATGGGATATATTCATTAGATGGATATCATGGGTTTTGGATTCATGTTATCTTACACTTCCAATATATGTTTTATTCAATCAAATGAAATTTATCATCTATATAATAGAATTATAATGCATCAAATTATTCATGAAATTGAATACAAAAGAATAAAAAAATGTATTTTATAAACCCAGTCATAAGAAATGGTGTAAATTTTTTTAGTGGAATAATTTATTAATTAAGATATTTTAAACAAAAATATATTAATGTAATATCATATAATAAATTTTCATAGGAGAATTTTTTTTCATTGGGTTTTGGAATATCAGATCATTTTATATTGCTAATTATAATGTATGATGTGATAAAACATACTAATTTCATATCTCAAAATAGAGAATCAATTAATTTTTATTATATCAATCATCATTTGAAAATATGACTACTATTTAAAGTTAAATTTTTATTTTTGGTGAAGATATCATAAAATATGATAGATAATCATGGATTATTTATTTCTTTTAAGGGTACAGCAATTATAAGGCATGATATAAATTTTAAATATATCATGGATTATGATATAATGTATATCATTTAATACATTTTGAGGAACAATATTATTTTTATATTTAGCATTTATAAATAGAATAATAAAATTTATAAAATGATTATGAATTTTTTCAAAATGTTTTATGTGAAATTGAAATTAATTATAATTATTTTATATATAAATTATTTATAAAGTATTTATAATGATCTATTAATAGATCATGGAACATTTGAATAATAAATGTATTTAATATTAATTAATAATATAATTGTACATTTTTTATATATATTTAATGTGATATTATTTTTGTAATGAATATATTATATATATTTATTTATATATTGTATAAAATTAGTCTTTTATGAACTCAATAGGATCGATATGAACTGAAAAATAATGCATGGTAATCGTTTGAAAAATGAATTTAATGATATTGTTAAAAAATTACATCCAATTTTCAAGAGAGCATGCAAAATACCATTGTAAAATCCTCTGTCCATGTTTATGTTGTTTTTATTCAAGACAAATTAGTCAAAAATAGTTGGAAGATCATTTGAATTATCATGGAATATATCAATGCTATAAATGTTGGACTAAGCGTAGGTAAAAACTGATTATGGAAATCAATTGGGATGCTACAATGGTTTATGAATCATTTGACATGAATAACTTTGTAAAATATGATGAATATCTCATGGAATAAATGAAAATGGAAATTGGATATGACTTTTTTTGATTGTCCAAAGTTGTTTGAGGAGTTAAATAGTTTTTTCAAGAAACCATTGTATATGGGTAGTGTAACACCCCAGGTAAATAAAGAATATGAAATTTTCATATTTATCCATATTTGTGAATAAAATATTAATATGACTTTAAAGGGGATGCTATGCTCGATGGCGTACCCAACACGCAACAACGACTTTCTTGGGAATCTTACGTTGCACTCTAATAATAAAATAATATAATTTTAAATGGTAGTTAAAATGTAGCTGTTTTATTGGAGGGAATGGATAGAAATAACTAAAATATGATTAAATATGTTTTTAAATGTTTTTACATTTATACAATAAAAGATAAAGGCTTAAAATACAGAATGAATTCAATTTTAGGCGTATATGCCCTAGTTTTCACTAAAGGTTCACTTATCGCCTTTTGATGGTGAACCATCATTAAATATAGTTTTGTTCACTCTTATACATTCTATTGGACCAAATAAAACTCATCTTTAGAATCGGGATGTCAAAATTTACTTTGTGTGAATTTTTGGTATCTTTCCGATAAAGATCATTTTTTAGTGAATATTGTAAAATGTTGTATTTTAATTCAAAACCTCTTTTTAATCTAATTTATTTATATGATTATATTATCTTTTGAATTGGTTTTAAAGTGAAATTTGAAAATATGTTTACCATTACATCCAATAGTGGTCGTTGGAATTAATTTCACTTTGAAATCAGACTTAAACTACTGTCAATCTTTTGATACTTATTGTTTCATAAAAACACGCTATTTGCTCTGACCACGAGAATTAATTATTAAATTAATTAATGTGACTTATATGTTTTTAATTTTGTAAAATATACTTCCTTTTTTAATTCAGAATATCAAATATATCTTAGGGTGAATTTTTGGGTTTTTTCTGAAAAACATCAATTTTTGATGAATAGTGAAACCACTATGTGGTACTTATAAAAACTGATTATTCGTTTAAATGAAATTTTACCACCTCTGTGTTTTGAATTTCAAAAATATGACATACATGGTTTTCATTAGGAAGTAAAATTTGGTTCAATGAGATTAAAATAATTTTTTGATGACTATTAACTTTTAAGTTCTTAATCGCAATTAGAAGTAATTAGTGTAGTTTAAGGTAAGAATAATGTTTTAATAAAATGAAATGACCTAGAAACATATCCTACCCTCATTGGATGTGTCATGGCCGACCAAGACAATCCATGGGTCATCTTGGGAACCCCATGGAGCCACTTTGGTTGGAAAATGACATAAATACCTTTTTATTTAATGTTATAGTATAAATGACAGAAACATGAGATGTTTTACTAAAAGAATTTTTACTTGGGGTTATACAAGTCATATTTTTTACTATAAATAGTCATTGGAAAGATAACAATATTTCCTAAATCATAGTATTTTTTTATAGATTTTATATAAATTAAATTATTTATGACATCATGATGATGCAGTGATGACCTCATTATTTAACGATTTAAATAAAATGGAAAGATATTGTAATATCTAAGACCTACACATGTCCAAAACTTATTGTATGAGTGGATTTAGAACCCTTATCAACTTATACTTTAATTATATCAATGTGGGACCTCTTAAATCCGAATATCATTTTAAAATAAAGTGACTTTTCTTTACATTCCAAGAGTGCCCCTCCTCTCCTCTTATAAAAGGCCCACACCTCTACCTCCTTACCCACACTCCCAAAGCCTTTGGATCGGCCAAACCCTACCAATTTTGTCTCTAAACTTCCCTCTATTACTCCTTGAAGCCTCACATTGGGCAGAAGTATTACCAAGTAATCCTTTGAGCTCAGACAAAAGGGAGTTACCCGATTTTAATGTAATGTCTTCACTTGAGTCCTTTTGTTTTATTTTGCCTCTCCAACCCCCTAAACACTTTTTATTCATTTCTTTTGTAAAAACTCCATTATCTTCAATATACTAGGATTTTTTTATAATATGTATTCGAGATACACTTACACACACCTACATCTAATGGTTAAAGAACATACTGTTTCCGTGGATGGCGAATTTCTGCCTCACGAAACGATGATTGTTCAACACTCATATAACACCTTCAAAGGTGGCCATTAAGATGTCACTATATTTATATATGATATATAATATGTTTATGTTTTACTTATTCTTCTTTATTTTTCATTTTAGGCTTAACTTTACGGCTTCCATTATGGGTATACGCGATATCTTCATTTTGGGAAGTGCAGACTACCACCCCCTCAAAGTGATGTGATTCGTTAATGCCATATGTGGGACGTATAAAAGATGGATTTAAAGTAATTATATATGATTTTATACTAGAATTATAATATACCTATATATCATTATTATTTCTTTCCATTAAAGTATGAGATAGAAATGAAAGTAGCGTTCAAGCGTACGTACGGCTTACCTTCTCCATGAACGGTGCATTTCATTTCTTATCCCCAAATGTAATGTACTATTATAAGTACATGTATATAATGGATATATATGAATAATGTACATCTAAATGATGAATATAATTCTGGAATTAAAATATAAATACAGGTCATTTATTTTTAATTCCATAAATATGACAACGAAATGAAAGTAGCGTTCATGCGTACGTACGGCTTACCGTCTCCATGAACGGTGCATTTCATTTCTTACCTCTAAATGATTATGTGATATTATAAATAAATTTATATTCTAGATATATATGATATATATGATATCCAAATTAGGAATTCCTTTCTGGATATAAAGAACCATTGACCAAACGAACAACATGTAATTGTAAGAAGTCCACTTTCGACTTAAGAACCAAATATCAATAAAACAAACATTATTAACTTAAAAAATTACATGATGTTTATAACATGGAAATAAGTGATATAAAAAGAATAATGAACTTGAAAAAGGTTCTTAAGAAAATATAAATTAACTCAATTTTATTCTTCAGGACGTTAAAGAATGATCGAGTCAAGTCGGACCCAAGGTAAGGGATCTTACTCCTCTCTTTCTTTTTAAGTACACTCTTTTATGTCATTACTTTTAAGCTCATATTTCTTGTGATTGGGATGTTATTTTATATTAATCTTACTTTAATTTTTTATGTTAATATGATGAGAGACCCTATTCTCTCTCATCAATCCATTTTGGAATTTTTGAGTGGCACCGTTAGGCTGCCGAATTTTCGTATGAGATCTAACCTCTCTCTTTCTTTTAAAGTACTCTACTTTATGTCACTTCTTTTAAGTCCTCTTTGTCATGTTGGGGGATGTTATTTTATATTCCTGTTTCTGTAAACTTTATTTTAATATTATGAGAGACCCTATTTGATCTCATCAATCCATTTTTGTTAGTTTTATGTGGCGCCGTTAGGCTACCGAGTTTTCGTAAGGTATTTCTCATCTCACTTTTATTCCCGTGAGATTTATGCTACATTTGCCACATTTTACTTTGAGTGGTGTATGTACTGCCCATTATTTTACACATTGTGTAATATACTTTCATTTATGAGTATTTAAATCAATTTTTTATTGTCCATCTTTCACGGGGTGCATGTCTCGAAAGATAACCATGTCGGTAAGGGAACCTTTCACCCTCATCTTTTTAAAATACTTCTTTTGTTATGTATTTTAATTCCCATACTATTATGTTGGGATATGTTCTTCTATATCCTTATTTATGTAAATTTTATTTCCAAGTGATGAGATACCCTTTATCTTTCTCATTAACCCTTTTTGGTAAAATTTTATGTGACGCCGTTAGGATGTTGAATTTTACCAAGGGAACATCTTAACCAAATTTCAATTTCTCTGGGTTAATCATGTAGTTTTTGAATATGCCATCCTTTGAATATGTGTGAATGACCTTTTATTGTTTTAAACATAATATCCACTTATATTGGGTGTATTTATATTTGTCACACATAATTATGAGATTGATTTATCCTTAATTTAAGGATACCTTTTTTATAATGGATTTCATCTCAATTTACATTCCTGTTGAGACTTTATTGTTGTCATGCACCAATTCACTTTTATTTGGTGTGTATAATGTCCTTTGACATATTATATCATGAATCCATTTAATCTAATGTTATTATAAAGCTCGTATTAAATGTTATTCCGCGATTATTTGTATTCAAGAGTCTCTCATTTTGTTAAAAACACTTTAACAAAAATATCGTTTTAAATGTTTTAAAGATTTATTATTCTAGATCTTTATCTTTAATGTCCATGTTTTTAAAATGGTTTTCAGTATTTATTTATATGGACATTAATGTTTTAAAATTATAATTCCATTAAAATCGTCAAAGTTGTATGGGACACTTTGATTCCAAAATCTCTTTTAAATGGTTTTTTGAAAGAAGATTGATTAATTCAATATCTTGGAATTACTTATTGTGATTGAAAATGAAACTTTGTTATTGAAATGTTTATATTTTCAATATTTTATGTGTAATGATGGTACTAGGACATTTTACGGGTGGTTACGTGATAAACCATATGACGGGTTGTGCCGTGAATACCAGGACGAGTGGTTACGTTATAACCTCCAATGCATTGGGTATGCAAGTCGGCCGTATGGATATTCCATTAAGTATGTATGGAAGTTGGCCGAATGGATATTCCATTAAGAGATATGTGTGGAAGTCGACCTTATGGTTCTTCCACTTAAGTATGTTTATGTCCCAAGTTACCTTTATATGTTATGTGATATTTATATGGGTTTTATGGTAATATTTTGGTTACAGAAGGGTGTGTAATGAACTTTTATTCAGCGAAGAGTTTTTACTTCTTCGAAAAGGTGAAAAGTATTACTTTGATAAAGTATACATGGTTTACTTGTTATTTTGAAAAACTAACAGTTTTCATTCTTTGTGTATCCCTTAATGAGCTTTTTATACTCATCCCATGTTTTTGAAATGTTTTTCACAGGAATTAGCATGGAATAGGGTCAAGGATGGGATCAAGGGAAAGTCATGCTAACTAAAAAATGAAACTAGACATGTTTCTTTTTAATAGTTTTTATTTTATGGAAATTTAGTAGAAGCGAATACTTTGTAATCTTTTTATATGTAATAGTTATGTCCTAATTCTCTAAAACTCTAAACCTGAAAAGATCCTCAATGTGAATTATTCATTTAATTCAATATTAAGTAAGGTTTAAGGCTGGGGCCTTATAGTTGGTATCAGAGGTCGGTTTAGATAACATTAGAGGTTAGGGTATTCTTTTATGAATAAGTGACACTACCATAATGGTTATGATTTCATAAAGAGTCATAGTTTTTAGATAAAGTGAATGAGTAAGTATATCTTCCTCATTAGTACATGATGGTTTTGTTGTTATACTCACACTGACCCTTTTTGGTTTTAGTAAACGGCTGGATCTAGCAGGCACCAATGTAAAAGTGGGTGTGAAGGAAACTGTGACAGTTTTATGAGCGAGCAGCTGAATGACATGGGAGATGAAATGAAAACTCTTGTGTTTATCCTCAACCTACTATCTGGAGTCATGATTGACCACCTAATACTTGGTGATTTCTATAAGGCATCATATATGTGAGAAACAAATCCCTATGGAACTACAGGTAATAATCATAAAGGTAAGTGTGTTCAAAAACCTATGTGTCAAAGATGTGGAAAGAAACACCTAGGAAAATGTTTCAAAGGGAAAGAAATATGCTATAGATGTGGAAATGAACGTCATAAAGCAAGAACCTGCCATGAAAAAAGGAAGCATCTAGTTGACTCGAGGAGGGAAAGAAGTTATTTCTGAGGGATCAATTGAATGTTTTAAATGTGGTGTTCATGGTCATTATGAAAACACATGTCCTATGAAGAAGTTTCGAGAATGGCATCACCAAGATCGTACAAATATTCATTTACCAATACCTAATTCCATTCCGATTGAGGATGAAGAAACTGACAATGACCAATCAAAGGTATGGATTATTTCATAACTATTGTTTTCCTATTTTTTAATCATAGAATATGATTCATGATTTTGTTTTTAGAAAAGAAGTATTTCAGAATAAGTTGGAAAGGAATGGTTAATGGATCATAAATAATGTTGAATGAGTAAGATGTCAACATATAAAGGCTTTCAGAGTTATGGTGAAATTCTTAAGAGTATTAAGTCTCTTTTGATAATGGGTTTACATTAGAAGACTTTTTATATTATGTGTAACCCTGATGTTTAATGTATGAAAATTTTATTCAAGAAATAGTTAACTTTTCTTTTTTGGACATAGTTATAAAGAACCATTTGGGTTTATATGATCTTTACTTTTGAGGTAATTATGGGTTACTATATGATGGAAGTGAAAGGAATGAGATAAAATTGAGGTTAAATTATGTTATGGTTATTTTTGATTATTTTATCTCTTTTTGGGGAATGATTTGAGAATTATATAGTTTTGGAAAAAGGACAACACGCAGACCGTGTGACAACCCGTCGCGTCGGACAATGCTGCGGGAATCGAACCCACAAACAAAGTGCAACTGGTATTTATCACCTACAACTGGACTACGTGAAGTCCCTGGTTAGTTTGACTGATTATTTTTAGTTAGATTATTTTCGGAATCAAGAGTAAATTTATTATGGGATATCTATGGAAATGATTAACCTATCATGGAGGATATGTGATTAGGTTAATTACTTTTCAATATTCGAATTTATAAGCAACTGATGTTATTTAGAGATAAAGGTTAATTTGTACCTTGGAAGACTTTGTGATTAAATCCTTAAAATATTTGGGTTTCAATCTTAGTTTGGTTTACTTTGAATAATATTATGGACAAATTGTTTATCGGATGGTCCTCAATGAACTTTGGGTTTTGTTGGACAAATTTTGGAGATTAAGCATAGATTTTCTTTTTAAAGGGTTATCCTTTTCTAGATTATTTGATATTGTACTAACCTTTTTGGTTTTGGTTTTGGTTAAAGCCTAAAGACATCGGAAGTATATAGTTCTATTTGGTGGATTAGGTGATTCTCTAGAAGTTGATTATAGAACTCTTAATATGAACAAGTCTTCCTAAATACTCGTCTTTTGGAGAAAATATGAGTTTGTGTAAGGAATCTAATAAAAGTTGAAAGTCAACATGATAAGTGATTATGTTTACTTATGAATAAATTCCTCAATAAAAAGTATCTTAAAACAAAAATGTTGTCTATTAACTTTTCCTACTAGGGAATCGAATACCGTTTAACCCATCACAAGTTTGTGATTTTTTTATGGTTAACTTTCTCCTAGACATGTTTACTATCACTCTCCCTTAAGAACATGACCCTTTTTTTTCTTCTATGTCCATGTTTTCTTACATGGAATCCTATTATGGGTAAACTCAGGTGACCTCTGTACTTATCTTTCTTTATTTTAATGTTATTGTTTTACCGACTCTTTTTCCGATGTGGGACTTTCAAGGATGTTTCCAAGATCAATTTTAAAAATTGCGAGGACGCAATTCCCAAATGGGGGGAAGGATGTAACACCGCAGGTAAATAAAGAATATGAAATTTTCATATTTATCCTAACTTGTGAATAAAATATTAATATGACTTTAAAGGGGACGCTATGCTCGATGGCGTACCAAACACACAACTACGAGATTCTTGGGAATCTTACATTGCACTCTAATAATAAAATAATATTATTTTAAATGTTAGTTAACATGTAGCCATTATATTGGCGGGAATGGATAGAAATAACTAAAATATGATTACATATGTTTGTAAATGTTTTTATATTTATCCAATAAAAGATAAAGTCTTAAAATACGGAAAGAATTCAATTTTAGGCGTATATGCCCTAGTTTTCACTAAAGGATCACTTATCACCTTTTGATGGAGAACCATTATTAAATATAGTTTTGTTCACTCATATAAATTATATTGGACCAAATAAAACTCTTCTTTAGAATCGGGACATCAAAATTTACTTTGTGAAATTGTTGGTATCTTTCCAATAAAGTTCATTTTTTAATGAATAGTGTAAAATGATGTATTTTAATTCAAAACCTCTTTTTAATCTAATTTATTTATATGATTAGATTATCTTTTGAATCGGTTTTAATGTGAAATTAGAATATATTTTTACCATTAAATCTAATAGTGGTCATTGGAATTAATTTCACTTTGAAATCAGAATTAAACTACTGTCAATCTTTTGATACTTATTGTTTCATAAAAACACGCTATTTTCTCTGACCGCAGGAATTAGTTATTAAATTAATTAATGTGACTTATATGTTTTCAATTTTTTAAAATAGACTTCATTTTTGAATTCGGAATATCAAATATTGCTTAGGGTGAATTTTTGGGTTTTTTCTGGAAAAACATCAATTTTTGATGAATTGTGAAACCACTAAGTGGTACTTATAAAAACTGATTTTTCGTTTAAATGAAATTTTACCACTTCTGTGTTTTAAATTTCAAAAATACGACATACGTGGTTTTCATTAGGAAGTAAAATGTGGTTCAATGAGATTAAATTAATTTTTTGGTGAATAGTAACTTTTAAGTTCATAATCACAATTAGAAGTAGTTAGTGTAATTTAAGGTAAGAATAATGTTTTAATAAAATTAAATGACATAGACACATGTCCTACCCTCATTGGATGTGTCATGGACGAGCAATACAATCCATGGGTCAACTTGGGGACCCCATGGAGCCACTTTGGTTGGAAATTGACATAAATACCTTTTTATTTAATGTTAAAGTAAAAAATGACACAAACATGAGATCTTTTACTAAAACAATTTTTACTTGGGGTTATACAAGTCATATTTTTTACTATAAATAGTCATTGAAAAGCTAAAAAGATTTCCTACATTATAGTATTTTTTTTATGGACGTTATATAAATGAAATTATATATGACATCATGATGATGCAGCGATGACCTCAGTATTTAACAATTTAAATAAAATGGAATGATAATTTAATATCTAAGACCTACACATGTCCAAAACATATTGGATTAGTGTATTTAGAACCCTAATCACCTGATCCTCGAATTATATCAATGTGGGACCTCTTAAATCCGAATATCATTTTAAAATAAAGTGACTTTTCTTTAAATTCGAAAAGTGCCCCTCCTCTCCTCTTATAAAAGGCCCTCAACTCTACCTCCTTACCCACATTCCCAAAGCCTTTGGCTCGGCCAAACCCTGCCCATTTTGTCTCTCCACTTCCATCTATTACTCCTTGAAGCCTCACTATGGGCTGAAGTTTTCCCAAGGAAGCCTTTGAGCTCAAACCAAAGGGAGTTACCCGATTTTAAGGTAATGTCTTCACTTGAGTCCTTTTGTTTTATTTTGCCTCTTCAACCCCCTAAACTCTTTTTATTCATTTCTTTTGTAACAAATCCAGTATCTTAAATATACTACGATGTTGTTATAAGAAGGATTCGAGCTACACTTACACACACCTACATCTAATGGTTAAAGAACATACTGTTTCTGTGGATGGAGAATTTCTGCCTCACGAAATGATGATTGTTAAACACTCATATAACACCTTAAAATGTGGAAATTAAAATTAAAATTTATTTATATATGATATATAATATGTTTATGTTTTACTAATGCTTATGTATTTTTCATTTGTGGCTTACCTTTATGGCTTCCATTATCGGTATACGTGATATCTTCATTTTAGGAAGTGCGGACTACCGCCCCCTCAAAGTGATGTGATTCGTTAATGCCATACGTGGGACGTATAAAGGATGGATTTAATGTAATTATATATGATGTTATACTAGAATTATAATATACCTCTATATCATTATTATTTCTTTCCATTAAAGTATGAGATAGAAATGAAAGTAGCATTTATGCGTACGTACGGCTTACCGTCTCCATGAACGGTGCATTTAATTTCTTATCCCCAAATGTAATGTTCTATTATAAGTACATGTATATAATGGATATATATGATGATTGATACATCTAAATGATGTATATAATTCTGGAATTAAAATATAAATACCTCTCATTTAGTTTTAATTCCATTAATATGACAAAGAAATGAAAGTAGCGTTCATGCGTACGTATGGCTTACCGTCTCCATGAATGGTGCATTTAATTTCTTACCTATAAATGATTATATGATATTATAAATACATGTATATTCTAGATATATATGATATATATGATATCCAAATCAGTAATTTCATTCTGGATTTAAGAACCTTTGACCACACGAACAACATGTAATTGTAAGAAGTCCACTTTCGACATAAGAACCAAATATCGACAAAACAAACATTATTAAAAAAAATGATTACATAATGTTTGTAACATGGAAATAAGTGATATAAAAGGAATAATTAACTTGAAAAAGGTTCTTAAGAAAATAGAAATTAACTAAAGTTTATTATTCGGGACGTTAAAGAACGATCGAGTCAAGTCGGACACGAGGTAAGGGATCTTACTCCTCTCTTTCTTTTTAAGTACACTCTTTTATGTCATTCCTTTTAAGCTCATATTTCTTGTAATTGGGATGTTATTTTATATTAATCTTACTGTAATTTTTTATGTTCATATTATGAGAGAACCTATTCACTCTCATCAATCCATTATTGATGTTTTGAGTGGCGCCATTAGGCTGCCGAATTTTCGTAAGAGATCTATCCTCTCTCTTTCTTTTTAAGTACTCTCCTTTATGTCAATTCTTTTAATCTCCTCTTTGTTATGTTTGGGGGTGTTCTTTTATATTCCTATTTCTGTAAACTTTATGTTAATATGATGAGAAATGCTATTTGATCTCATCAATCCATTTTTGTAATTTTTATGTGGCACCATTAGGCTGCCGAATTTTTGTAAGGGATTTTTCATCTCACTTTTATTCCCGTGAGATTTATGCTACATTGGCCACAATTTCCTTTGAGTGGTGTATGTACTGCCCATTATTTTACTCATTGGGTAATATACATTCATTTATGAGTATTTACATCAATGTTTTATTGTCCTTCTTTCACGGGGTGCATGTCTCGAAAGATACCCATATCGGTAAGGAAACCTTTCACCCTCCTCTTTTTAAAAGACTTCTTTTGTTATGTATTTTAATTCACATAATATTATGTTGGGATATGTTCTTGTATATCTTTATTTATTTAAATTTTATGTCCAAGTGATGAGATACCCTTTATCTCTCTCATCAACCCTTTTTGGTAAAATTTTATGTGACGCCGTTAGGCTGTCGAATTTTACCAATGGAACATTTTAACCCAATTTCGATTTCTTTGGGTTCAACATGTAGTTATTGAATATGTCATCCTTTGAATATGTGTGAATGACCTTTGATTGTTTTACACATAATATCCAGTTATATTGGGTCTATTTATATTTTTCACACATAATTTTGAGATTGATTTATCCTTAATTTATGGATACCTTCTTTATAATGGATTTCATCTCAATTTACATTTCCATTGAGACTTCATTGTTGTTATGCACCAATTCACTCTTATTTGGTGTGTATACAGTCCTTTGACTTATTATATCATGAATAACTTTATTCACATGATATTATAAAGATCGGATTAAATGTTATTCCGTGATTATTTGTATTCAAGAGTCTCTCATTTTGTTAAAAACTCTTTAACAAAAATATCGTTTTAAATGTTTTAAAGATTCATTATTCTAAATCTTTATCTTTAATATCTATGTTTTCAAAATGGTTTTCAGTATTTATTTATATGGACATTAATGTTTTAAAATTATAATTCCATTAAAAGCTTCAAAGTGGTATGGGACACGTTGTTTCAAAAATCTCTTCTAAATTGTTTTTTGAAAGAAGATTGATTAATTAAATATCTTGGAATTACTTATTGTGATTAAAAATGGAATTTTGTTATTGAAATGTTTATATTTTCAATATTTGATGTGTAATGATGGTACTTGGACATTTTACGGGTGGTTATGTGATAAACCATATGACAGTTGGTGCTGTGAATACCAGGACGGGTGGTTACGTTATAACCTCTAATGCATTGCGTTTGGAAGTCGTCTGTATGGCTATTCCATTAAGTATGTATGGAAGTTGGGTGAATGGCTATTCCATTAAGTGATATGTGTGGAAGTCTACCTTATCGTTCTTCCACTTAAGTATGTTTATGTCCCATGTTACCTTTATATGTTAGGTGATCTTTATATGGGTTTTATGGTAATCTTTTGGTTACAGAAGGGTAAGTAATGAAATTTTATTCAGCTAAGAGTTTTTACTACTTCGAAAAGGTGAAAAGTATTACTTTGATAAAGTATACATGGTTTACTTGTTGTTTTGAAAAACTAACAGTTTTCATTCATTGTGTATCTCTTACTAAGATTTTTATGCTCATCCCAAGTTTTTGAAATGTTTTTCACAGGACTTAGCGTGGAATAGGGTCAAGGATGGGATCAAGGGAAAGTCATGCTAACTAAAAAATGGAACTAGACATGTTTCTTTTTAAGAGTTTTTATTTTATGGAAATTTAGTAGAAGCGACTACTTTGTAATCTTTTGAGATTTAATAGTTATGTCTTAATTCTCTAAAACTCTAAACCTGAAAAGATCCTCAATGTGAATTATTCATTTAATTAAACATTAAGTAAGGTTTAATGTTGGGGCCTTATAGGTAGTACTAAATACAATACATTGTATGTTATATTGGGGTTATATAATTTTAAAGCTGGAAGAGGATGGAGTGACACCAGATTTACAAAACTTCTTAGTTTTTAGAAAAATATGCTACCAGAAGAAAATGAACTACCATGAAAAACATATGACACAAAAAATTGTAACTTCCAATGGGAATGATCTCAAAAAAGAAATTATTTTATAAATGATTAAATATTTTTTTGTAAGGACCAAGAATCAATCACAAAATTCCTTACTTGTGGCGCATATCGATACAAGAAAAATGAATAAAGTCCATAGAAATTTGTATGGTACATTCCTATCACTCTATGGTTTAGAACACTATATAGATGTTAGGAAATCGCGATACAATTAACATGTCATGCAGATACAAAAATTAAATATAGTAACCTACATCATCTACTAGATTATCCTCAGTGGAATAAAATTGATTACAAGTTTCAAGAATTTTGAGATGATCTAAGAAACTTTTATCTTTCATTATATATAGATGGAATAAATCCTTTTGGTGTATAGAGTAGTACTCAAAGTACATGTCATATCATGTTGGTAAATTGCAACTTTCCACCATGGTTATACATGAATCACAAGTACATTATATTTTCTCTACATATATATGGACTAAATAAACCCAGTAATGATATTTATGTCTTTTTGACTCCATTGATCAAAGATCTGAACAATTTTTGGGATAATAGTGTTACAAATTTTGTTTCTCATAGAAGTAAATAATTAACATTGAGGTTCATGTTGTATGGAAATATAAATGACATAACCGCTTATAGAAATTTATTAGGACATAGAATTAATGTATTGTTGGGGTTTTCAATTTGTAAAAAATGAAAATACTTGGTTAAGTTGAATAATTCCTTGAAGACTATGTTTTTAAGAAATCATAAATTTGTACCTCGATGACATAAATAATGGTCCTAGATGACAACATTCAATTGGAATATCGAACATTGTACTACACCATCCCCAATAATGGTTGATCAACTATACAAAAAAAATATTGACACTATTTTTGGCAATACATTTTAAAAAAACACTAAATCATGTTAGAAAAATTGATCAATTTTCTTTGAATTTTCATATTGGAATTTTTGGTATGTCTGAAATTTTCTTGATGTCGTGCATGTAGAAAAAATTCATTTGATAATTTTATTGTCACATTAAAAAATGTTCCTATAAAAATGAAAGATGGCATCAAGGCCAGGTTGTACTTGAATAAAATGGGGATAAGGGAAGAGTTGGAACCAGTGAATGGTAAAAGGTGGAATTTTCATCCTCCAGCAGCCTACACTCTATCCAAACAGTAGAAATTGAAATTTTTCCTTTTTCTTACAAGTGTAAAATTTCTACAAGTGTATCCCTAAAATATAAATAATATGTTTCAATGACTAATTTGATGTTATAAGAACAAAAATCACATGGATATCATGTTTTTATAAACTATTTAATGGATTTTCTGTTCTATTGCATTCTGCCTAAAAAATTATGACATACATTAACCAGACTCGAATTATTTTTCAAAGCCATATTTAGTAAATTTGATGACCCAGAATAGTTTTCCATCATGAATAAAGTGATTTAAGTCATATTATGTGAATTAGATATGTTATTCCCACCTTCATTATTTGATAAAATGATCCACCTCATTGTTCACTTGGTCAATGATGTTCAACTATGTGGTTCTTTCTATTATAGATAGACGTACTCCATTGAACTTTATATGATGATTTTTAAAGTGTACCTCAGGAATCACTATCAGCCATAAGAGTTTATTGTAAAACAATATATTATAGAATAAGATTTTGAATTTTTTACCAATTACATATCAAATATTGAAATCATCAGTCTCCCAAAGGTTTGTCAGAGTGAACACCTTATGGGTATTGATATTTCTGAAAGACATATTATTATAATTACCTTGACACATGAGAAGCAATAACATATTTACATATTACATAACAGTGAAGATGATGGTCTATACATTGAATACCACAAACAAATTATTAGAAATTTGAATCCATCATGGGATGATGTGTTAATATGAAATACACATAATAAACAATTTATAAGATGGTTCAAGGATAAAATTTATAAGGAGTTATCTTAAAATTTGAATTCAATTGTCGAACAACTTTAATGGATAGCCAATGGAACAAATGGAAATTTCATATCTTACACTGGTTTTGAAATCAATTGTTATATGTTGTATACAAAAGAACATGGTTAATTAATTACAATGAAAAACATTGGTATTACACTTGTGGATGAAGATATGCACATATACGGTCCCAAGGATTGAAATAAAATTTATTAAAATATGTTATATTTTGGTATTACTGAATATATATACGATTTGGATTATACAACATTTCAAGTGCCTCATTACCATTGAAGATGATTTGACAATATTAATGGAGTGAAAGTTGATAAAATGGGATTTGTAAAGGTGAATTTTAGTTTTGAAGGAGAAAAAGTTGGTCTGTTCGTAATGGAATCATACGTAGTGAAATTATTTTATACCTATGATCAAAAAAACAATAATTGGTTGATTGTTCTGCTGGAGAGAACAAAAAATGTTGACTTAGATGAAAATTCAATCTAGGATGACCCATTCATTAGGACATCATAATTAGTTCATGACATTCCCAATGTAGATAATTTCATGTATGTTAAAGAGGACCATAAAGAGGGAATTTGGATTCTCTATAAAGGAACCAAATCCTTGTAACCATTGAATATATAAACACGGTTCAATGAGAAGCTAATATATTTAATATGTTATGTTTTTATCATAATATTATATATTCTCTACTTCATTAACATTATATAAAAAAATTTGACTACTAAAATAGAAAGTGTTTTCTACCGATGATGATGTTTCTAATCCATCTAAAGAAAAATATTTAATGAAAAAAATCCTTTAGAAATATGTAAATGTAATGTTACAATATACTTACTCTATTTTACTGAAAATTCATATAATAGAACGTTGATTTAATTTTTATTATTCCTTATAGAGTTCATTTATTTTCGGACATTTCTATCAATGTGTAATGCCTTTGTAATAAGAGAAATGATGATGTCTCTTCTCAATCACAAAGGTAATCTTGATATTTGCAGAGAAAAATAATTTCCTATAGAATTAATATATAATTTCATATTAATTTTAATGTATTTTTTATTTTTATTAATGACATAATAATTTTTTTCTTATATAGATGGATTATTTTGTTTGAGTTGGGGTACTCTGTCCATATTTCATGGAATTCATTACCTAAAATTTCATTGACTTTTTCTCCCTGAAAACCAACTCACCCCTGAAGTAGTGCATTTATAAATTTCTTTCATGTTCTCTTTATTTCCTTTACAGAAGGAGGAATGATATTGCCTCTGATCAATTTAAGAGGTAATCTTGATGTTTGTACAGTAAAATCATGTTTAATAGAATTAATGTATTATTTAATACTTATGTTTAATTTAATTATTTTTAGAATTATAAACACAAAAATTATTTTATTATAAAAGTGGATTTTTTATTCGAGTTGGGGTGTTATGTCAATATTTCATTCATTTTTGAACTAAAAACTCCATATAATACTACTCCACCAAAACCATTTCACCCCTAAAGTGGTGCATTTATCACATTCTCTCAGGTTTCCTCCACTACCCTTGTAGTAAAAGTAATGATGCATCTTTTTATCACATACAAAGGTAATCTTCATGTTTGTGAAGTAAAATAATTATCCATTAAATTAATGTATTGTTTTATATATGTTTAATTTATTTATTTTTAGTATTACTCAAATAATAATTGTTTTATTATATATGTCGATTATTTTTTCATGTTGGGGTGGTCTATCCATCTTCTATTCCTTTCGGCATCAAAATGTCCTCAATATTTTTCTCCCCTAAAACCTTTCACCTCTGTAGTGTTGACATTTATCAATTTACATCATGTTCCCTCCACTGCTCAATCATAGAGGTAAAATTGATATTTTCATAGTAAATTCATTTTCCATAGAATTAATGTATTATTTAATATTTATGTTTAATTTATTTCATTTCACTATTACTCATAATAATTGTTTTCTTATACCGGTGGAGTCTTATTTTTTGAGTTGATGTTGTTTGTTCGAGCATGTTCATGCAGTGTTGGTGGTTTGATAAAAAAAATTTCTAGAAATTATGGTAACATTGACATATATGATTATTTAAGGACTTTCTAACTTGTAGGAAATAGTCATACCTGAATCTTACACAGGATATTATGAGTATAACTCTAAGTGCTTCATTCTATTGAAAAATGACATCAATTTTAGTAAAAAATAAAACTGACATACTCAGAACTAATAAAACATATTCATATTGTTTTGGAACTTTAATAAAATGGTCTGTAATCCATTTGTGATCTGTAATAATCATCTTCACCTCAATCTAATAAATGATGTTTTTTATATGACTCAATGTGTCTTTTATCAGTTTTAAATTGAAATTTGTCTTTAAAAAGTTTCACTAACTCAAAACTGAGAAAATGAAATTATATTTTTTAATAAT
The DNA here is from genome assembly GCA_963277665.1 of Viscum album. NCBI lineage: Eukaryota > Viridiplantae > Streptophyta > Magnoliopsida > Santalales > Viscaceae > Viscum > Viscum album. Next base: position 2,051,774,331 of record OY728150.1, on the reverse strand, counting down.
TTATGGAAATTATTCGTAAATCATTTTTTTCTATTGCAATTATTCTAAAATGAAATGGATACACATGTGATCTATATGAGTCAATGTTCATAGTTCAAGTTTAAAATGGCATTTTAGTAAAAAGAATGAGTGACATACTCAAAACATTGAAAATACATTAATATTGTTTTGATAATTTAGTAAAAATATACATAATTCATTTGGGATGTGTAGGAATCATCCGTACCTCAATTCGATGCATGGTGTTTTTGGTATCACTCTTTTTGTGTCTTTATTTAAAATTGACATAAATTTTAGTATCACAAAATTGTCCTACTCAAAACCAAACAAACACATTCTTATTATTTTGATACTTTAGTAAAATAATCAATAATTGATTTGAGAAGTGCAAGAATCAGCTACAACTCAATCTGATGCACAATGTGACTGGTATGACTCCATGTTTGTGTTTTTATATAAAATTGACATCAATTTTAGTAAAAAGAACAACTGACCTAGCCAAAACTAAGAAAATGTATTCAAATTGTTTAAATACATTAAAAAATTGATCCATAAGTCATTTTTGATGAGTAGGAATCATTCTCACCTCAATTTGATACACAATGGGATTATTATGAGTCAAAGTACGTGTTTCAATTTTAAAATGACATTTTAGGGAAAAAAAGTCAAGTGATGTACTCAAAACTGAGAAAACACATTAATATTGTTTTAATTATTTAGTGAAATGATCCATATGTGATTTTAGACGTGAAATAATTATCCACACATAAATATATTGCACGGTGTGGCAAGTATGATTCCAAGTGTGTGTTTTTATTTAAAATTGACATCAATATTAGTTAAAAGGCGAACTTTCCTACGCAAACCCATGAAAATGCATTAAAATTATTTAAATACATTATGAAAATGATTTATAAGACTTTTTTTATTATAGGAATCATCCTCACCTAAATACGATACACAATGTGATCGGTATGAGTCAATGTGCGTGTTTTAATTTTAAAATGGAATTTTAGTAAAAAAGTAAAGTGACCTACTCAAAATGGATAAAACACATTCATATTGTATTGAAACATTATTAAAATTATCCATAAGTCATTTGGGATGTGTAGTAATTAGTTGAACCACAATATGATGCAGAGTGTGATAGGTATGACTCAAAGTTTGTCTTTTTATTAAAAATTCTCATCAATTTTAGTAAACAGACCAAATGAACTAATAAAAACCAAGAAGACACATTAAAATTTATTAAATACTTTAGAAAAATTATCCATAAGTAATTCTTGATATGTAATAATTAGTCGTACATAAATATGATACACAGTGTGATCAATATGAGTCGAAGTGTGTGTTTCAATTTTAAAATGACATTTTACTAAAAACAACAAGTGACATACTCAAAACTGATCAAACACATTTAGATTTTTTTTGAAACTTTAGGAAAAAAAATAAGACATTTTGGACATGTAGAAATCAGCCTCACCTCAATTCAATACACGGTGTGATCTGTATGAATCAAAGTACATCTTTTTATATAAAATTGTCATCAATTTTTGTAAAATGGACAACTCTCCGACTCAAAACCGAGAAAACGCATTCAAAGTGTTTTGATAATTTACAACTATGAGCCATAAGTCATTTGTGACATGTATAAAATATTTTCACCTTAATATGATATAATATGTGTCTAGTATGACTCAAAGAGTCTATTATCAGTTTAAAATTGACATTATTGTTCAAACAACTTTAGTCACTTAAAACCAAGAAAACACGCTCTTATTTTATAGATAATTTAGGAAAATGATTCATATGTCATTTACGAAATATAGAAATAGATTTTATAAGAATCTAATACATGTTGTTATCCAAATGAGTCAAAAGTGTGTGTTTTCAATTTAAAATGAAATTTTATTAAAAAAAGACAATTAATGTAATCAAAACTGTGAAAAACATTCATATTATTTTGATACTATGATAAAATAATATACAAGTTATTTTAGATGTGTTGGAATTAGCAGCACCACAATCCAATGCACATTGTGGCCATTATGACTCTATGTTTGTATTTTTATTAAAAATTCTCATCAATTTTAGTAAAATTAACATTTTCTATTTATTTTTTCATTTATATTATTGCTGACAAAAGAATTGAATTCAAATACAGGGGTGTAATTTTTCTCGAGTTAGGATGGTTTCATCATAAATTTCATAAGTCGGGTGATGGTTAAAAGATAATAGAACATTGATTTTTTTGAATATACGTAATGATGTATATTTATGTAACTGTATACACTAATATTTGAAATCTCTATAATATAGGTTTTTTTTTGTTTTTTTTTTGTATATTTCAATTAATTTAAATATTTTATTTGTACTTATTTATATTGATATGTGGTGTGTTTTTTGGTGTATTGGTGTGTTAATACATCACATTGTTGTGGTGCTGCAATGTGCTGTTACAACACACTATAGTATGGAACTTTATCAGCACTTTGAAAAGTGTAGATAAAAGGTCCTTTATTAGTGCTTTTATAAGCACTGATAAACGGATCCATTATTAGTGCCTCTATAATCACTAATAAAATACCCTTTATTATCACTTTTATAAGTACGGATAAAAAATTCCTTTAGTGGTGCTAAATTAAAGCACTGATAAATGGTTCCTTTATCGGTGCATTAAAAAGCATTGATAAAAGTCTCATTTCTCATCGCTTTTTCTAGCACTGGTAAATGATCCTTTTATCAACACTTTTTCAAAACTGATAAAATACATGGTATTTTAACCTCACTAATGTAGTCAGTTCTTTTCTAGCACTAATAAAGGCTATTTCGAGCATTGTTAGAGTCCAGTTTTGTTTTAGCGGAATCGGCATGAAATTTCCATTATATGCTCAAAACATTTTTTTCGACAAAAATATAGAGAGTTTAAAATATAAAAAATAAAAGTAAGCATCCTTCCCCAAGAATCTCTAGTCTTATTTCTTCTCTATTTGGGGTTTACATTGTGACATCACACACCAACAATAGAAAATTACTCTATTAATCACAAGGATCATGTATTTTAAGCTCAAACCTAAAAGAGGGAGTGGGGATGCATGTTACACTAATACTAGATAATGAAAATTAAACTCCAAGAAAGTAACCAAATAAATAAATCTTGGTATTATCCCCTAAAGGAGTCCTGATTTTTTTACTTGTACTAGAGGTAAGTAACATATATTATCCATAGTCCGATGGTGCGTGTAGTTTCATGGACTTAAACCACTACATTTTCTTCCTCCCAGATTGCATTTATTTATTCTTATTGATGATAATCCCATGAATAATGTTCACTAAATCCACCCACTTTGAAATGAGGTATAAATTTCATGGAACGGGTAGAATGAATTATGGAACCACCAAATATATGGTTTCAACTTTTTCAACCTCATATTCCCTATCCATTGGTTTATCAAGATGTGATGAATTAAGAGATTAATCAGAGGGATATTTAGAATGTAATTTAATTTGGTTATAATTTATATTTGAAGAATTAATTCCAAAATATTCCAATTATATGTAGGAATCTTGTTTCTCCTGTTCTTCATGAAAATCCACTAAGACCCTTCATGTGATTTATCAAGTGTATGTTCAATATGTTTGGAGAGCTACACGTGTTCTTCAATAGGTGTGTCTTCTTTTTTTCCTTATCATCTTCCAGGGCATAATTATAGTGGGTTGATTCTGAAAATTTAAAACAATTTGGATTGATACTCAAATTATTTTCAATGAAATTAAATGATTTTGAGTTCATGAATGTATCAAATCTTTAATTTGGTTTGGATTGTATCTCTTATTTGGTGAAAAGTGACTCGTTGAGTTTTTCATTGTTGGATTATGGTAGGTAGTCAAGCTCCTCCATCCTATCTTAAAATTTCACCACTTAGGATGTTTATTCTTCTTCCAAGGAAAGATATACATGACATTTTGGTGGGACATCAACATTTTGAGTAATGAAGAGACCAAGTTGCAATTCAATTTCTACACATTTACTTCAAATTTTATCCAAATTAACTTCGTCTTCCTTTTGTAAATTTGTATCCAATTTCTTTTCACCTATCTCTCCTAGAAATGGTTGAGTGAGGATGAAATAGTCTTTAAGTACCACTACCATTACCTTCTCATGTTATTTATTTTCAAATATGAGTGGTGAAATTTATTCCACCACCGACTCAAATTATTCCTCATTCTTAGGTTAAGGATTCTCCATTAATCTACGTACTTACTCAAAATCCATTTCTACATTCCTCACCGGTTGTTCTATTTTTTTCCCTATATTCTTGAACCTGGGATATTTTATAATATTCTTATTATTTTTTTGTTCATTTTTTTCACGAGTGTAATCTTCCCATGTATAATAATATAAATTTGAATACATTACAGAAAGAGGGTTTTTTAGATTTTTCAATAATGAATAAAAAGAATAATATTTACAAAATTGTGAACATGAAAAAGGTGATTGAAATAACTATTTATCTCTTAGGAAATGGTGCCAGTTTTGACACACACCTATCACAGGGTGTGGAAAATGAAAATTTTATTTTTCAAAATGCAACATAGAGGCTGATCTGGATTGTCACACTTGAGGAATATAGTAGTCAGTTGAATCACTAATTTATAATTCACTAAATCTAATTATTTTTTACTTTTTTTTACAGAAAATAATGGCTATTGGTTTTTGATAATAATTCAATGAAATAAAATAACACTATCCTAACATGGAGATGAGATATAGAATGGGGGTCAGAAGGAAATGTTTTTTTCCTAATGTTGGTCACATGGGGTTTTCCATTATGTAATTGTCGTGTATATTCATTTTGATAATAATTTGATGAAACCAGATTAAAAAATTTCTTTCCTTTCATTTATCGAGTGTGTGATTTTATTATTCTTTTAGTACACAAAACCTCACCAAATATAATTGTAAAAAATGATAAATCCTCAATAGATAACTCAATTTCTGAAATAAATGTATCCACCATATGTCATTTCATCACTTCTTAAAACCCTATCTCCACTGTATAAAGATTTTTTTTAAGAGAAGGGAGTAAAAAATAATGATTCAAATAAATGTATTGTAATTGTAAATAATTTCACGGTGGATGACATCCACACATATTAAATACTCTCTAATCCACCAAAAATAGATTTAAACAATGTAGAATTGATAAAAAATAGTTAAAAATTCCAGGAAACCTCCCCCAGGTCCAAACATTAGGTTAGTCACATGTCATTGAAAAGTGAAAAGAGATCACAATGGGAATATCAAATCAAATGAAAATGAGATTACGGTTGGAATAAAAAGGGATAGAAGATTAAAAGGGAATCAATTTAATAAAAAACAAGAATGTGTTACATTTGAAAAGAAAAAAAATAAAAGAAAGAAACCCTAAAGCGGTGATATCTCTACATCATATCATAGTAGAAGATCCTAAAGAACAAGTTTATTCTATTTTACCCACCCCAGACTCTTATTTAAAGTCTTGGAAGAGGCTTTAGAGAATCATAATGGTCCATTAATAGGTTTAGAGTGTAAAATCATGGATCCATATTATTCCTCCAAAATATTGTGCATGGAATACCCATTTAATGGTCTAATTGGAAAAAAGTAGTCTCCTAGAAAGATATTAAATAATGGTTTTTTCATTTGACTACAAAATTTCATGTTCCTACGACATGTGTAGAAGAAGTTATATTTCATTTACAATGAAAAATTATTCTGTTCAAGAAGAATCATTGAATTTTAGAAATAATATTTCTCATGAATTTGTGTCATTTATATTAGAAAAATAAAGTTGTGATATAGTTATGAAAGTTATTTCTCAGGTTTTTATAATTATCAATGTAAAATTTCATCTCTATTATGCCATCCATTTACAATATATAGGCACAACATAGAAAAATATCTATATCTGTGCACGAATGTTTTGGTCTGAATTCTGTGCTTATTTTGGGAATCTAAATTTTGGATTGAGATCTTGTTCCAGAATATTAATATTAATATCAAGATGGTTATAAGACTAAAAAAAAGGAATTTAAAATTTTAATTTAGTGTATAAAACATTTTAGATGAAATACATAAATAAATTAAAATAGTTAAAATCCAAAATTATAAATTTTGTAGTTGACCCAAAAATGATTCAAAAACCATAAAATGTGAGAGTTGATAACACTTAAATTAAAATAAAAATTATTTGAAATATTTTCTTAATAATTAACTAAGTTGTCTAAAAAGAAAAATATTTGAATTATACTGTTGTTATTTTATTAATATTGGGTTCTTTATAAAATAAAAAAATGCCTTTATCATGAAATAACTAAAGTTAATTTGGTAAAATAAATTATAATCAACTATAAAGAATGGATATCATTTTTCAATAATGTTTTCAATATATAAAGGATTATTTGGCATGGAAAAAAATATTTTAATGTTTTATTCTTACACCATTTGTGTTATACCTCTTCATGTTATTTATTTTAAAAAATTGATTATATTAATTTTTAAATATTGATGAATATTTTATATCCAAGTGAAAGGGGTTATTTTTTAACCATATTCATAGTTTAGGGGTGAATTTATAAAATTAAATCATATTTAAATAATATATTAAAATTTTTACTCACCTATAATATGGGAAAAATCACTATAATATTTAGGTATCTTAGTGGAAATTAAATTGTTGAGTCTCATACTAACATAAGTCATGAACATGCATGTATCCCATTTTAAAATTCAGATCTTATCTTGGTGGTTTCTACTTTATATGGGAATTAATTTTTATTCAAGGTTTATACCAAGTATTATATCAAAGGCATGAAGATAATTCCACTTATCCAAGTAATATTATGTCTTCTTAGGCTCTATATAGATACCCCGCGATGCACTTTGAGTTATTCATGAGAATTATTTGTTATTTACTTCCCTTTTATGGGATTTTTTCATTCCATAATACTTAAGATGTATATTTTTCATCAATATGTTTTTATTTACTTGTTATGGATTTTTATTTTGTTTTTGTTTTTAATAAATCATTTCTATTATAGTGGTAATTAAAAATGGAACATGTTTTGATTTTTTTAACTACTCTGTCATTTGTTCCAAAGGGATGTATTTAAACCTATTTTTTATCATTATTCACTAAAATATTTTTTTAATAATTTTAAACTATTATTTATAAATTTTTATATAAAATTAAATGGATAAAATCTTGGTTTTATATAACTAGGATTTTCTTCACACCCTACATCAACACCTCATTGTGTTTGTAGTAATATTTTGTCTAGATTTTTCTTACATGTATGATTATTAATCCCATTTATTTTGTGTGAACCATGGTCTTGTTAGTATCATTATGGACTTAGTAGTATATAAAGTTGATTTTATATTACATAGAGAAATCATGGTACTTTATTTCGTTTGGGTTTAGACTTCTATATTTACCTTGTATACTTTGTCTTTATATGTTGATATGCTTGTTGTACCTTGTATGGTTTAATGTTTGATAATTATTTGATTCATTATTTAAAATTATTTATTAGTTATTATTTATTAATGGTAAATAATTTATGCTAATTACATGTGATACCTATCATACCTTTTCCAACCTATGTTTATTGGAAATCTACCTCAGGTCCACGACATGATGATTAAGGAATGATGGAAATATATTTGGGTGGATTTATTAAAAAATGATTTCAAAATATGGATGGGATATTAGGTCATGGTTAGTGTTGGTAGGAACATCATATAATGATAATTTATCTATGAATGGATATAATCAATCTATTTATAGTGAAGGGTCAAGTTACCAAGGAAGTCCAAAATTGATTGGTGTCAATCTTTTATTTAATGGGATACCTTTTTTATTGTTTATACAGAGAGGTTTTATGAAAACAATTATTCAATCCATTCAATAACATTTTTTTAATATAATTTATTTTATGATGAATTGTTTAAATTTTATTATATACATATTATAAGCATTATTTGTTTTTTAATGGTTTATAGTGGTAATTTAATTGATTGAAATAATCATTGATGTTTTTTGACATATGGTGACTAGTAGGATGGAAGATATGATCTTGTATATTTATTTCTTTATAAAAATATTTAGATTGAAATTTTAACATTTATATGGGGTTTTTTGTCATAATTCAAAATAAATGGGTTTTTATGATTCAAAATGTGATTATATAGATTTTAAAATGAAATGATATTTATAAATAGTATTTTAAAAATTTATAGTGAAAACACTTTAACTTCCACATTATTAAAATTAATTATAATGAACATAATATTTTTTAATTATAAGGGTTTATGTTATGTTTTTTTAATTGATAATATAAATAATCTGAATTGTTATTATGAAAGTTATTTAGAAGAAAAAGGTGTTGTATTGTTGTTGAACTTTTTCTTAATCTTGAATGATTATTCTATATTTTATTTTATTTCATTGTTTTAATTTATGATTTTAATATCTTAGAATTTATTTCACTATGTAAAATTTTATAGATGAATATATGGTTTGTTAATTATAATTTTCCTAATAGAATAGGTTTTTTATAATATTATGTCATAAAATGGGATTAAGCTAACAGAACATTAAAATTTACAAAATATGATTCAAAACGATTTATAGAAGACTTGTTTTAGTGTATTCATAATTAGAAAGGGATTATTTTTTTTATTTTATAGATGTGTATGTTTTAATTATAATTATAGATAGTGAATCTATTTTGGGATGAGTTTTTCATTAGTTATTAGCAGGATATTCTTGGATTCTTTTTTTTATATCTTTTCTATTTAAAATAAAATATTTGTGTATTTGTTCATAAATAAAATCTTTTTAAAATATTTTTTTCAAAAAATATAAATTTATTTTTATTTGTGTTATATACATCAATAGATATATAGTTTATTCAAAACGACTATATTTAAAATTTTAATTTTTAAATTGATAAATTTTTTAGAAAATGGCTGATTTGGTAAATACTCTTAAAATATGGATTTCTCCAAATGGGTTTTTATTTTTTTTATATGTATATCTAAATCTTATTTTTTTGTTGTATTATATTTTTTAGTATTATAAATTTCATTATAAATGATTTTTATATTGCTAAACCTAATGAAATATATATTGAAGTTTTTCTAAGAAAGTGTTTGGAATTGGTTGTTGTTTGAGTTATTTTATAATGTGAGTTTTTAAAATAATTATAAGTAGTTTTATAAAACCAAATATGTGATTAGATGTCAAAAATTAATTACTATTATGATATGCATGGGTGTACTTTATTATAAAAGACATATCCATTATAGACATTATTTATATATTATATAATATATTAAATTGTAATAATATTTTTTGAATAGCCAAATCCTTGCCTATGCTACCTGTTTTTGCCCATTTCTTCGTGATGTTTTCTTTATCATTTTCCACTTAAAGGTTTGCACCATAACTTCTTGATACCCCACTAAAAATAACATACATACACTCACCCCCTTAAGACAATACCCTACCACCTTCACGAGAATGTACTCCCACCCAACATGTGAGACATGTTTCCCTTCATGAACTATAATAACCACATCTGAAGAATCAAAAACCCCATCCAAAGCTCAATCCCTCAAATGGGAAGAAAATATTATAGTGGTTGGGTGTTGGATACCTGATCACCTATATGAAAGTATATTTAAATATTCACTCAACCACTATGATACATGCTTGTATTTTTTTAATTCTATATAATGTGATTCATAATTTATTGATGAGATTTTTTTAAATTTAACCACTATTTACATTCATTTATTAGATAGTGTTGGGATGTTTATTTTTTTTAATGAGAAATATATATAGGTTTTCATGGTATTATAAAATTGAAATTTTATGGTATTTTTTCTAGTATATTTATTTTATTCTAAAATATATTTTGAAATAAGTAAGCTCTCTTAGGAGGCTAACAGAATATCTTGTCACTTTTGACCCACACGAGGTATAAATTATTGTTTGGGGTGAACATGTATTTTCAAAATAATGATTCTATAACTTTATTCATTCAGAAATCATTTTTATATTGATTAAGTATATTGATATTGATAGTTTGGATTTATAAAATCATTTTGATAATGATAATATTTTTGATAAAGGTGGTTTTATTTTGATATTGATTTATATTTTTTATTATGGGTCTAATGTTATGGTGTAGATGAATCATTAGGTCTTCTATGAAAGTGTTTATTTTTAATTAGTTATTTTATATTTAATGGTTATAATGTGTATTGAGTTTCATATAGATTAAAAATTGATAATAAAATTTTTAACTATATGTAATATGTATGAATAGGATTATTGGGAATATGTTTCCCTAATTTAGTTTTTGAATTTTGAATTTATCATTTTGAGTGATTTAATATTCGTGAATTTATGTTTTTTATAAAAAAATAAGGGATGAAATAAGGATAAGTCATTTAAAATTGTTTTAAAATACTAAAATAATTCTTTCATAGGTGGTTTTTAGTGGTCGAAATATTTTAAGAATGATTGGAATTGAAAATCTGGAATTTTTTCATAAACTAGGTGCTTTGATAACATTAAATATGTGAAAAGTTTTGATAGCCCAACATTTCACCTTCCTTCTTATGGATTTGTGAATAATTTTTCCCCTGGGTCTAGGGTGTAATGTGGTTGAAATTTATTATATTTTTAAAAGTTTCTAGGACTAATTGATTAGGAACATTGTTTTGGAAACCATTTAGTGGAAACCATGTGACCTGTTCATTTTCAGCCAATAGCGATCACACGGTTTGGTAAACCATGTGGGATAATTGTGCGGACTACTATAGTTTGGTATTTGTTTTCTATTTTGAGTTCTTTTAAATGTTGGCTTCTCCCAAAATCCAACCCCACTAAAACTCATCATATGAATCACCTTATAAGGGTCCCATTTTCACTTCCAAGGACCTCCAATGTGAATTTGGAGTTATTTATTAGTGTCATTCCATCTGGATCTAAAGGTTAGGGTTCTTCCTCCCTTTCACTCATGGTTTCTCTTATTTTCTCCCATATTCCTAGACCCTAATGTACAAGGCCAGCTTATTTTTTTATATAAGGTTTACATTTTGGGATTTTAGGTTTTTATATATTGTTGTCTATCTCTTGAGGTAAATTCAAGTGGTTCCCATCGAATGTGATATTATTTCACCACTTGAGGTGGGTATTTCGATTACATGGTATTTTATTAAAGAGTTCATTATATACTTTGTATTTAAAAGTGTTTATAAACTAGAATAGTTGTGTATATTATTCTTATTTTGATGTTATCACGGGATATCTATACTTTGTTAGTTTTTTCCCTTAGAAAAATGTGAATTTTTCATAGTACATTAATGATATGTTTCAAATGGTGTCATAGGAATTATTTGTGTTTGATAAAATGACATTGATGGTTTTGTTTTAGAAAAATGACTATTTCATGGTGACTTTGGATAATTTGGATTTTTAATGTGTGTGTTAATGTTTTAAATGGATTTCCTTGTTTTGAAAAGAGGGGTGTGTTCCAACTTGAGTTATCTATTTTGGATGAAATCACCATTTGATTCAGCATGTTTATTATTTGATATTGGTTGTGTTTTTTATATAATATTCTATTTTTTATGGTGTTTTTTAAATATAATTTCAAAAAAAAACTACCTTGATTGTTCTATATTAATATGTGTGTTTTCCATTTGAATGGTGTTTGGGTTCAAAATGGTTTTAAAAATGTATTTCTGAAGCATATCATATCTTTATATAAAGATAAGCCTTAGATTGTACCTTTTGTGATTTTTTTGGATGAATGGTTTTATATACCCTATATGGGCCTTGTTATTATCTATTTCTTGTATTTATATACATCTAATATAGTTATATTAATTATGATTCATCATTATATAATTTGAATTTGGGCTAGTTATTGAAGGGGTGTGTTTAAGGTGGAAATATTTTTACAACTATGCTTTAATTCATAGGGGATATGTGATTTTCATGTGATTTACATTGGATTTATAATGTTCCACATCCATTAGATATAGTAATATGTACTTTATTCTACTAATTTGTAAGTCATTGGATGTTCTCTATTCTATTTGAAAGTTATGCACTGGATAGTATACTTTATTTGAGTGTTATGACTTGGTTATGGGGTTGTTTCTGATGATAATTGTTGAGAGTTATCCAAGGGATGAGTTATTTGACAATTAACCTATCTGTAGTTGGTTCAATTTTTACATGTCTAGTACTTTTTACATTAGTTTCAAGGTAATTAACTCATTCTATGTATCCAATGTTATCCCTCTTAATTATATATTTTAATGTGAGTTACTTATCCATTTATTTGAGCGTAATTTAATTTTATGGTTATTTATGCATGATAATTTTTATTTTAAGGATTTATTGTGTTCTTCTCGTTATTTTTTTATTTTTTTTAATAATTTTTAATTTATTATGTTTTTTTTTTCATATACTCATTTCTGAGGTGATTGTCTGTGTTTATTTTTCAAGAATCCAAAATTATTGAGTTCCATTGATGACAATAAGTGAGTTCATGGTTATTATTAGAGGATTTTTGACATTGAACTTGGTTTATTATTAATTGTAGTTATTTAAATGTCATCTTGGAGGTTTTATGTTGGATGCATTATCCATACAAAGGACGGAAAAAATTCTAATGAAATATATAATTGTAAATTTATTCTAAAAGGTTATTATATTTTCAATATAATACCCAAAGAAATATTGGAGAAAGATGAGTTGGATGGGAATTATTAAAATTCATGGTATTTTGAAGTTTCCCAACATATTGAAGGCCACCCTCGGGTCAATGTTTGTGGTAAGGCAGAAGAGGAAATAGGTGCGGCCATGCCCATAGCATATGGAATGTTGAGAAGGAATTTCCTAATATAGGAAACTGAAATGGAAGCAGGTCAGAGTGGTCCTCATGGAATAATTTAATAGCATCTATATAAAATGGTCATGGAATGTATATCCATGGGGTAGACCACTGTGTATAATTTTTAAGGCTAAGATATCTTGTACTATTCCATTGAGCTCAACGTGGCATAATATATGTGTGACTAATAAAAATGGCCACAAAGTGAACATGGTGGTGGCTATAATAAATGTGAAGTGATGTGTTGAAGACGTGAAATTCAAGGAAGGACAATGTGGTATGGAACATGCCATAGAGCATATATTTTTTTTCCAGGAATATCCATGTAGATCATGAGGAACCCCATTATCTCCATGGAAGTTCTAAATAGTGATTGTGGTTATTAGGTGAAGATGTAAGTTTGAAAATCCAAAAAATATGATCACACCATAGTACTCGATATGTTGAGGTCAAATATGTCCAATGGTCTTTCACCACACAATTGTGAAGTACATGTTGATGTATGATGTGTATATTATAGGGTAAACCATTTTAGTGATGCATGAAAGGTTCTCAGATACTTTTATAGTCATTGGTCTTGGTTTTAGATCCAGATTTCATCCTTATGTACAGTTTTTTATAGTATCAAAAATAGAAATAAAATAAATAATTATGTTCCAAATACAATATGAAATTCATTAACCATAAATTATTTATGTTGACTATAAATGTTTAAAATAAAGGAGGGGTTATTAAGTATTTATGGATGGTTTTATTAACCCATAATTATGCTGATAGAAATCCAAATGATTGGTCAGATGGCATCCCTATTTCATTAGGGGATATTGACTAGATGAAAAGGTTGAATAATATACAGGAGTCATATGTTAAATTAATAGGTGAATAAGGAGAGTTCTTGGTGAGGGTTTGGAAGAAGATTTCAATCGTTGAAGATATTTTCAAGAAAAAGGAAGTTATCACTATTGTGTAGTGAAAGAGAATTTATAGAATTATGCTATAAATGATATAATGTACTAGAAGTAGTAATTCATAGGTAATTTGTGAAGGAGAATCAAAGCAGGACTACAACATAGAATCTATATATTTTTTAAGATGAAATCCAAGAAAGTGATATATGAGAAAGGGAATGAATATACATTGACTATGTTTAAGTGGTCTATTCCATTGGTTGTGAGAATTTGAAGGAAATATTCGAGTGCGTGAACCTTGGGAAGTAGTGACCTATCCCTAACCAATGTAAGGGGAGTGACCAATGTGAATAGTTTTGAGATTAATATCAATATCTCTTGAAATTTGTTAATGAATTCTCCTTGTACATAGCCTATTGAGGTTCAACAAAGTAAAATATTGTGGCCCTATTTAATTTATTCATTCACACAAAAATAGATCAGGATATTTGATGTATATCTGATGAATGAAAATAACAAGTTCCCACATGGTTGATAGGACAAGATTCATATAGAGAAATTAATAATTAAAAGGGAAACTATTTTAATTGTAAATACTTATCATAACCATATTCACCCACCCACCCCTCACAGGGTAATATCACATTAATCCCTTATTGAGAAATCAATAATTATTATCAAATAGATTGTTTAACTTTCTTGGATTTATTATTTCTCTAAAATTATGAGAACTTGTTCAGGAGAAATTTAATATTCAATAAAATCTCCAATGTTTGTTAGAAATCATTTTCTAAAATAGAAAAATGTGTTTGTTACCTACATCTAATATTGACTTGTAGTTCCATGATTATTTTTGGAATAAGTATTTTTTAATTATATTCAGAGTTTTCACTAAAATGGATGAAAGAAACTTTGAGATTGATGCCTTTATGAATAAGACATTAAAGGATTCCCATAAATAAGAAGTTGTGAAATATAATTGACAATAGAATGTTCTCTAATGATATGTGGATGAATTTGGAATAAATATATATAAAATATGGTGAGGTTTTGTTTATTTGAAAATTAAATAAAAAATGAAAATAAATAAGAAGCCATAATAGAATTTACTTTCTCCAGCCAAGGTAATTTTTAACAAGCTTATTTATCTGATACTAACACTAGTTTGGAGAAAGTATATAGTATTTCAAACTAAATAAAGGATCTAAAATGTAGTGATTATAGTGATGAAGAGGAAATAATTTCATTTTGTTATTCTTTTGAGAACCATGAACCTAGTATCCTAGAGTTGGTGGTTACATTATTACATTTTAATAAGATACAATTCATTACACTAGGAGGAACTAATTGGTTTAGTGGTCTTGGAGAAGAAAATAAAAACATACGTATCAATTAACATCTGAAATAAAATATAATACATATTTAAAGTAAATATTCTACATCCCTAAACTCAGTTAGAGATTCATTATTCATATCTTAGAGAAAGGAAAGAAAATAAAGGTAACATCAAACACATTGTAAGGATTATGTATACCAGAAACAATCATTATAAAATATGTCATAATCAATATGAAAAGGTAAATGACTAAAAATACATGTCATTTAATTAAAAACAAGAGAAAAAATTGAATCCACTGATAATATCAATGCAGAAATATCATAAAAATTTTAACAAAATCACAGTGAAGGAAATTATTAATATTGGAACTCATTATTTAATAAATTATAATATATTTACCATCACGACCATATTCCAATATATTTTAATCGAAGGGTATGTATAGTCCCAAAACTAATTTAATATTTTTGTCCAACTTTATTGTCTCTGAGACTTATCAGTACATCTATGGGATATCTATAAATGAGCCTCACTTGTCACTACATGTCTAATGCATTCCTCACATAATCAATGATGAATTTAATTATTAAACAATATGCCTTATCAAAAAATATATATATTTTAGTAAATGATGTGGAATATTAATATTTTATCAATAAATGAAATAGATTTCACAAGAAAACATTGTATATAGAAATGGTTCATAGTTTAAGAAATGATCATATCTATGATAAAAATAATATAGATACTTAATAGAAGTGTAATTGTTAATGAAAAATTATCATAACAATGTGAATATTTCAAGAAAGGTTTAATAAGACCAAAATTAATCAGAGATAAATGATTACCATCCATTTGTCATAAATATAGGTTTTGTAATAAATGTATTCCATTTGACGAAATAAAAAAATGGAAAATAAATATTTATGTAAGAATCGGGACCTTATTTTAGGTGTGTTTTCCTTTTCTTATCATGTTTTAGAGAAATTGGTTTGTATGGAATTTTCTGAGGTTCATGCCATGTACTTTATGAGCACACACTGTGTACTGCGTTGCCGCAAGATGTCATGTGATAGCTATGTAATGACCACACACATGGCCGTGTGGGGTGACCTAGAGGCCGCCTAAATCGGAGTACGGAAAAGGCAAGTACATGTTGTGTACTTCAAAAGTACACACTGTTTATTTTCTCTTTTATCATTAAATGTACCAGCATCATGTCTAATCACCAGAAGCGTCTCTTTCTAGGTCTTGTTTGGATGAGAGATTTCGTACGGACAAAATCTTCTTCCAAGCCTCTGAGCCTATGTCCGATATCTGATTCGACTGCCGTAGATTGTGTTGGGATCGACTTGATATGCTCTCTCTTCTTCTTGATCCTAGTTTCACGATTCTATCTCTTTTTCAAGTTATCATGTGTTGATTGTTTTAGGTTTTTTGTTGATCTACCACATTCTAGGTTGATCCAAGGGACAATGCTGGATTATATCGATCTCCAAACACCTAGGTGTGTGGTTTATGCCTTTTTTTAATGTCTTTGAGTATTATGTGCAATTTTGACCAAAACCCTTGAACATGGTTATGCGTGTTTACCATTTTTTACCCCTTTTGATTGTCTTCCATGCGTGTATGCTTGTGTAGAGGTTAATTGGATATGAATAGGTTTGATTGCTATGATTTGTATGTTTTTCCCACACATGATCTGTTTAACACTATTTTTTCCTTCTTAGCCTTTTGGACACCTTTCCTGTTTTCCATGCCTGTTGCTATAGGGTAGAGAGTTTGTATTCTGATATGATTGATTTGATGTAGACTGGTTAGCCATATTGTTTTGTCGGTTTGCTTTGGCCATATTTCATTTCTAACCTCGTTGACTTAGACAGGGCCGTGAGAACCTCGTGTAGTAGACTATAAGGGGAATTGACTGGATGAGCATCCTCAGAACGTCTTGAGCACATTAGGCAGTAAGGGGGATTGACTGAGTGAGCTTCCTCAGTGAGCCTAGGACCACATGGTGATATAAGCGGAATTGACCATGTGAGCTTTCTCAGAGAGTTTTTGACCTCTTTAGACTATAAGGGTAAATGACCATGTATGCTTCCTCAGAGTGTCGTTGAATTAATTGAACGACTTGGGACTATAAGGGGAATTGACTGAGTGAGCTTCCTCAAAGATTCCATGAACATGGGAATATTACGGAAATTGACCATGTGAGATTCCTCAAAGAGTCCTTGACTACCTTAGACTATAAGGGGAATTGACCGTGTGAGCTCCCTCAGAGAGTATTGATTCACTTTTGACTATAAGGGGATTGACTATGAGTACTTCATTAGAGATTCTATATATTCTAATGAATAAACCCGAGGGGATAGGTTGTGTGCACTTCCCAAAGGGTTATTGTGTTTGATTAGTTTCTTCTGATATGTGGAATTGTTTTTTGTTGAGTACCTTCTAGATCACTGCTTCTATATTTTACCTGCCATATATTCACTGACTGTTACGCACAGATCATTGGGTGGTTGTCTACTACAATTTAGTCTCAAACCATGTTTGGGCCATGATTTTGGGCCTAAATAGATTATATTGTTTCAGGTATAGCTAAGTGAAATCACCATTTTACTTTAGGTACTTGACTTTCTGTGGAGCTGGAGTGGAAGGGAACAATCTTGGGATTTCGATGTTGAGGGGATTTTTTCTGTCTATTTTGTACTATTATTTAGTAATGTTTGTGTTCATAATTGTGACTTGTTTTTATATTTTCCTAGACATATGTATCATCCATCATTTTATTTACACGTGCTCCAGATATTTATTATTTATGTCTTTTGCTGTTTACTATTTTTGGATATTTACTGCTTATGCTAATGTGTATTTTATTCCCTTCTATTGTGTTACTCTTCCAATGAGGGAATTTTTTCCCCACTATCACTCCCAAATCACTCGTTGTTAGTTGGTAGCCTATGGAGTTTTGGGAAATGGGCTTGAGGCCATGTGACCAATCAGGTACGGGGCACCTCTGCATGGCTTCTAGAACCGGTGTGTTACAAAGTGGTATCATAGGAATTATATTCTTCTTCACTTACTGTTTGGAGCCTATATTCAGGGATAAAATGAAATTGGTAAAATGTAATAAGTTGTTCCCAAGAGTATCTAATCCGTTTACATGGAAAATCCAATATACCTCGTTTAATTTCAATTTTTCTGGTTTTGAAATTATTACAGTTGTTTTGATTTCACCTTGAGTGATTCACATGGTTCGTGTTGTTACTATTGATGTTATTGAGCTTCTATTTCTGTTCCAACCCAATGAGACGAGGGTATTCCATCTCATTCATCATATAGGAACTTTCTAGAAATCAGATGTCATGCATTGTTTTCATGCCATATACTATGCATTAAAGATTACATGTTATTGTGATAGATGTTGTGTAGAATATGAATGTTGTTGTGATAGAGGCCATGATAAAATACCTACTACTTGATAGGGTATCGTTTTTGTATGGTTTTGTTTAAATGAATGCTAAAATTGGGTTCTTGAGGTGTTATGGGCACTCATAGACCAGAATTTTGAGGATCATTGCCTTTTTTTCTTGTTATAACACGTATAAGATTCCAGTAATTGATTCGTGGGGAGTATGGGCCCTCACAGATCATAATTTAGCACGTTGAAGTTATTTTTAGTGTTTTCTGGGCTCCGGAGTAGTTTCTGAGGCTTACTATCTAGAAAACCCTAGAATACACGCCGTGTAATGTTAATTACATGCCATGTGTTCTTATGCTCTGGAAGAAACTATTTTTCTTATGTACACACCGTGTACTTTATTTACAATCTGTGTAGTCTCTAACCATTTCATAGTACGTGTGATCAGAGACACGGGATAAGAAATTTATTTCGGTAACACGCCGTGTACTATTTGTACACGCCATGTGTTGTTGAACCTGTGTCCGTCCGTGTAACTAACAACACAGATGGATAAAACGTAAGCTCTACATACCGTGTCAGGATCGAACATGTCATTTAGCATGACCCATGTACCTGGTCGTGTCACGAACAACACGGGTTGGTGTTATCCTTCCACATACACACCGTGTCCGTCTAGAACATGCCATTTGGTGTGAGCTGTGTGTTAGGTCGTGTCACTAATAACATGGGCTAGTTGAAGCTTGTATAGTACACGTCATGTCTATATTAAACACACCATGTCATCTTTTTTTAGGAGATCTGTGTGGATTAACCGTGTAGAAGTACTTGGGAAGGTAAATAGGATTCAAGTACATGTTGTGTGTTAGGACAACAAACTGTGTGGTTTGGGTGTTACACGACCATTTTTGGCAGAAGTACACGCCCATGAGAATAGCTTAATGGAACATGGCTTGTAGGAATTGTACACGCCGTGTAGTCTTGTTTTTTTAATCCTGAATTCATTCTTTGTCCAATTCCCTTCCTACGCTTCTAGTTTCATGTCCTTGATAATCATGATCTAAGTTGTGTGCATGACCTTGCAGAGTCATTCCACCGATACGGCCTCTAATTGTACTCCAGTTGCTAGACGGTGATCAGACACCAGATATGGTTGATCAGGGACTACCTGCAGATCCTCCTGTCATGCCAGTCTTGGCACCAGCCATTATACCCGACAAAGGTGTTGATGCATAGTTCAGAGATGGTTTTTTGAGGATGATGTAGACCTTTCAGGGAGAACCGCCTCCTACTCTGTCGATGGAAGAATTGATGCAGGTGCTTCAGCAGTAGCACCATACTACTTTCTTAGGGGATGGAGGACCATAGGCTGCAGAGTCATGGCTGGAAACCACGTTGACAATTTTCAAGCATCTGGAGATACCTTCAGATAAGAGGGTCAAACTCGCTACCTATATGCTTCAAGACTTCCTTATGAGGTTGTGGGATGTGATCTCAGAGGAGGGACGCCAGCATAGTATGGCTTGGGACGAGTTTCGGTGAATCTTCTACGATTACTTATATATGGAGACCTTGATGGATAATCTAGCCCGAGAGGTCATGAGTCTGGAGCAGGGTACTCTTACTATTATGGAGTATTCTTCTCGCTTCATAGATCTGTAGTGTTTCACGCCTATTCCAGGAGGTGATGAGTTGTTCCTTGCATGGATTTTTGAGTATGGTCTGAGGCACGACATTAGATCTCAAGTGAACATCTTCAGGTTGACATTGATATCATCTTTCGTCAACCAGGTGCTAATTGCAGAGCATAATCTGATCGATTCTGGAGCTCTGAGCCAGGGTGGTTTGACATTCAGATTTAGTATTCCTTCAATTCATAGCAAGAAGCACCGTAGGGAGATTTCACAAAGAGATCAGAGTAGGCGAGATGCATTTTCTAGTAGCCAGGTGGTATGCTACTTGTGTGGGAGGAGTAGGCATACGAGGCCACATAGCCTGAGAGACCCAGTGGAGTGATGATCATGCAGCAAGATGGGTCATCTTTAGCGTTTCTGTTAGATCGTCTCACCAACACCTGGGGACAGGGGTTCCTCTATGACTCCTCGTTCAAGAGAATCACCCCCGGTTTCTCATCAGTCAGATAACTAGAGTTCTTCCAGCAATTAAGGCCGAGGTGGAGGTCATGGCCGGGGTATCCAGCCACCTAGTTTTCAGTGACAACTGGGTGGATCAGCTCAGAGTGGTCAGGCAGGGTCACAGGGCCGCAATGCAGGCTAGACTTTTACAGTGGAGCAGACCCAGTAGGATATGTATCTCAGACGTTCTACAGTTCGAGATACAATCTTAGTAGCCTTAGTTTTAGCTTCTGCTCTATTCGATACAAAAGATTCCTATAGCTTTATATCTATTTCAGTTGTGGAGAGCCTTTGGGCTCTGCATATTTTCTTCTAATGATATCTTGATGCTATACACTCTGTTGGGGACTAGAACAGTGAGTGTGCATTAGTGAAAGGAGTTCCCTCTCGAGGTAGGTGGGTGTAACTTTTTATGGGTTTTTATGTTCTAGAGATGACATGTTATGATGTCATTCTCCGAATGGACTAGTTAGTTCATTTCCATGAAGTTGTCGACTATTATCGCCATAGGGTGAGTTTCACTTCATCAGAGGAAATATCATTTCTTCATAAGTTCGAATGGGATGTCAAGGCAAGAAGATCGGGACCAGAGCATCATGTTTTGGGAGGAGTTGCAACCCAGATTTCTAGTCTATATCTGGATGACCAAGGGAATTCATAGTTAGACTTTCCTCCAGTGGTGGATCGTTTCAGGGATGTCATTATAGAAGACATTATAGGTTTTCATCCATAGCATGAGGTATAATTTTCTATTGATCTTGTTCCAGGAGTAGCATCATTGACCATTCCTCCTTATAGGATGGCTACACCAGAGTTATAGGAGCTCAAGAAGTAGTTGGAGGAGTTGCATGAAAAAGGTTTCATCCGACCGAGTACTTCTTCTTAGGGTTCGCCTATCCTACTTACAAAAAAGTCAGATGGGACCCTCAGGCTTTGTTTTGACTATCGGATGTTGAACTAGTTGACGGTCAAGAACCGATATGCCTTGCCTAGGATTAATGATCTATTTGATTAGCATTGAGGAGCCCGGGTGTTCTCAAAGATTGAATTGAGATCCGGTTATCATCAGTTGCACATTAGACCAACTGATATACATCTCACAGCATTCTAGATTAGGTATGGTCTATAAAAATATATGGTTATGGTGTTATATCTCACGAACGCACCTGCTGTTTTCATGGAACTCATGAACTGAGTGTTCCATACAAACTTGGACTCTTTCATGGTGGTCTTTATGGATGATATCTTGGTGTATTCTCACACTCGACAAAAACATTCTACCCATTTTGAGATCATTTTGGGTACACTAAGAGAGGATCATTTATATTCTATGCTCTAAAAATTCCACATTTGGATGGATTAGATTCACATCCTGGGTCATATTATCTCAGAGACAGAAGTATCATTCGACCTAGAGATAGTGAGAGAGGTAGTTTCCTGGGAGCAGTCGAAGAACATATTTTATGTATGGAGTTTTTAGGGCTTTCTAGATACTACAGATGTTTCATAAAAGACATTTCACGCAAAGAAGCACCACTCACCGGCTTGACTAAGATGGGTGAAAATTTCTTGTGGTTAGAATTGTGTGATTATACCTTTTAGAAACTAAAAGGGGGACTGACTTCAGCACTGATACTAGTATTTCTAGAGCCAGGAAAGATATATATTATTTACTGTTATGCATTCAGTATTAGGTTGGGAGCTGTACTTATGTATGGAGAAGAAGTCGTTGTGTACAGGTCTCGGTAGTTGAGGCCACATGAGAGGAATTACCTGACGCATGATCTTGAGATTACAGTAGTTGTTCACGCTTTGAAATGTTAGAGGCATTATCTTTTAGGAGATAATTTTGTGTTTTTCACCAACCAAAAAAGTCTCAAGTACATCTTCAAACAGTGTGATCTGAATTTAATATAGTGAAGGTGGGTTGAGTGTCTTTAGTACTTTTATTTCGAGCATTCCCATATGCCTGGGAAAGTAAATGCAGTAGCTGATGCGCTGAGTAAGAGGACTCAGATATAGATAGCTCAAGCGGATAGTAGTGAGTGGCAGCTTATGGATCCGTTCTCTTAGATGTATTTGGAGGTGCACGAAAGACAGGGGTATATGTTTCTATATTCTGTAGTTTTTACCTCTACTCTTCTTGATCGAGTGAGAATGAGGAAGAAATCGGACTCAGAAGCCCTAGTCCTACAAGAAAGACTATCAGGAGAGAACCCTATTCCTATATGGATGGTAGGGGAGGATGAGATCTTTCATTTCCAGGTGCGTGTATGGGTGCAAGGAAACATACTTGAGGAGCTAATACAGGACATTCATTCTTCAGTTTGGGTAGTTCATCCTGGTGTCACCAAAATGTATCATGATCCACACCGCCAGTATTGCTGGCCAAGTTTGAAGATGGATGTTGATGGTTTTTTCATGAGGTGTTCCACCTGTTAGCAGGTGAAGGTGGAGAATCAGTGACCAGCGAGGCTTTTTCAACATTTACCCATTCCCAAGTTGAATTGGAATGGTGTCGTGATGGATTTTGTGACTAGTTATCCGAGGTCACCTCGAGGGAGTGATGCAGTTGGGGTTTTCATTGACAGTCTCATGAAGGTTTCTCGCTTCTTTCCAATCAAGGAGACCATCAATTTTTATGATCTGGGGTGTTTGTACATTCATGATATTGTCCTCTTACATGGAGTTTCACACTCCATTTTTTTAGACAGAGATTCACATTTCACTTATCTTGTCTGGAAGGGGCTTCATAAGGCTTTTGGTACACAGGTACTTTTGAGTACAGCTTACCACCCCCAGATAGATGGCCAGTCCGAGCGTACGAATCTGCTGCTTGAGGACATGCTCTGTGCATGAATTATAGACTTTGGAGGTCCTTGGTAGAATCATATGCCTGTTGTGGAGTTTTCATACAATAATAGTTTTTAAGAAACTATTTAGAGGAAACATTATGATTCTTTGTATGCTAGGCCATGCCGATCACCCTTATGTTGGATGGATGTAAGAGAGGAATTTGTGTTGGGACCTCATCTTGTTCAGAAGAGTATGACTACTACACAGTCTCGACATAAGTCTTATGCTGATCAGCAGAGATGAACTTTGGAGTTCGAGGTCGGGGATCAAGTTTTCTTGTGTGTTACACCGAGGTTGGGACACATAAGGATTAGAATAAATGGTAAACTTTCACCGAGGTATGTCGGGCCATTTGATGTGTTGAATAGAGCTGGGCTGGTTGGCTATCAGTTGTAGTTACCACAGAGGTATCGGGCCATGCATTACATTTTTCATGTTTCTCAGCTCCGAAATTACATTTCAGACATGTCTCATGTCTTTCAACTGGAGAAGGTTGAGTTAGAAGTGGATGCATCATTCTAGAAGCACCATATCCGGTTTGTTGATTGTAGTTCAAGGGTTCTCCTTGGCCTATCTATTCCTCTGGTACGAGTGCTATGGCAGTACAGGTGGGTATAGGATACGTCTTGGGAGAGGGAGTCCAATGTACGAGCATAATGGATAGATTTTTTTGAGGTTTCTTCTTCTACGCCACCTTGCTAGGGAAAATTGGGGATGAATTTCTTTAAGGGGGAAGTTTATAAGAACACGGAACATCATTCAGGTATGTTTTCCTTTTCTGGACATTTATGAGAAAAATAGGTTTATCCGGAATTTTATGAAGTACACGTCGTGTACATTATGAGTACACGATGTGTACTTCGTTGCCACAGGAGGCCGTGTGTTGGTCGGGTAATGACCACACACATGGTCATGTGGGGTGACCTGGAGGCCGCCTAAAGTGGAGTATGGAAAAGGAAGGTACATACCGTGAACATCAAAAGTACACCCCATGCATTTTCTTTTTTTATTAAATGTACTGGGGCCGTGTCTAATCGCTAGAAGCATCTCCTTCTAGGTCTCGTTCGGCCGAGATCTTTCATCCAACCGCAATCTTCCTCTGAGCCCCCGAGACTCCCTCTGATCTCCGCTTTGACCATTGTATATTATGTTGGGATCACCTCGGTATTCTCTCTCTTCTTCTTGAGCCTCGTTTCATGATTCCACATCTTTTTCAAATTATCATGGGTTGAACATTTTAGACATTTTTTTATATCTACCAAGTTCTAGGTCGATCCATGGGCCGAAGATGGAGTATATCGATCTCCCCACACCGAGGTAGGTGTTTTGTGCCTTTCGTTGAAATTCTTTGAGTATTATGTGCAATTTTAACCAATACCTTGGAATGGGGTATTGCATGTTTACCATTTTTCACCTCTATTAATTTTCGGCCATGATTTCATGCTTGTGTAGAGGTTAATTAGATATGAATAAGTTTTATTTCTATGATTTGGATGTTTTTCCCAGGCATGATCTGTTTACAACCATTTGGTTTTAATTAACCTTTTGGCCACCTTGCCTTTTTTCCATACCTGTTGCTCTAGGGTGGAGAGTTTGTATTCTGCCATGCTTGATATGTTGTGGACTGGTTAGCCAAGTAGTTTTGTAGGTTTACATTGTCCATATTTCATTGATATGCTTTTTGACCTACACAGGGCCATGAGAACATGGTCTAGTAGACTATCAGGGGAATTGACCGACTAAGCTTCCTTAGAGAGTCTTGAGCACTTTAGGCTATAAGGGGGGTTGACCGAGAAATATTCCTCAGAGAGCCTAGGACCACTTAGGGAGATAAGAGGGAATTGACTGCGTGAGCTTCCTCAAAGAGTCCTTGAATTTTTTAGACTATAAGGGGAATTGAATGAGTGAGCTTCCTCATAGAGTCTTTGAATTACTTGAACGACTTGGGTTTATAGGGGGAATTGACCGTGTGAGCATCCTTTGAGAGTCCTTGACCTTGGGGCTATAAAAGGAAATGACCGTCTGAGCTTCCTCAGAGAGTCCTTGAATACCTTACACTATAAGGGGAATTAACCGTGTGAGCTACCTTAGAGAGTCTTGAATCACTTTTGACTATAAGGGGATTGACTATGAGTGCTTCCTCAGAGAGTCTATATATTTTGATGATTTAACCAGATGAGATAGGCTATGTGTAATTTCTAGAAGGTTAACGTATTTGATTAGTTTTTTCTAATATGTGGAATTGTTTTTTCTGAGTACCTTCTTCTTTACTGATTCTGTATTTTACCTGCCATATATTCACTAACTGTTAGGCACAGATCTTCGGGTGGTTGCCTACTGGGATTTAATCTCACACCCTATTTGGTCAATGCTTTTGGGCCCAAATAGATTATATTTCTGCATGTATACTTGAGGGAATGTTCCCTTCTACTTCAGGTACTTGACTTTCTGTGGAGCTGGAGAGCATAGTACCAAGCATGGTCTTGCGATGCTAAGGAGTTGTTTATCTATTTCTTTTATACTTTGCTTTCGTGCTGTTTTTGTTCTGTATTGTGACTTTTTTTGGCCGTTTTTCTAGAAATATGTATCATGAATCATTAAATATATATCTTCTCTAGTTGTTTATTATTTCAGTCTTCTACAGTTTACTGTTGTTGGATATTTATTTCTTCTGCTACTGTGTATTTTTTTCCCTTCCACTATGTTACTCTGCCAATGAGGGAATAGTTTCCCCACTGTCACATCTAAGGCCCTCTCTGCTAGTCGGCAGCCTCTGGCATATGGGGAAATGCGTTTGAGGCCATGTGACCAACCGGGCAAGGGGCACCTCTGGGTGGCTTCTGAAACCGGAAAGTTACAATTTTAATATTTTTAATTAAATTATTTTAATTTTAAATAATTTAAAACATGTAGAATAAGCTAAATGTTTCAAAATGTCTATTGATGTAGGATAATCTATTAATATCAGTACATTAAAAAACATTCATTTTGACTTTTGACAAAGAATGTCAAAAATGAACATTTCAGAAATCATTTGATGGATTCCTTTTAAAAAATTAAAATTCAAAGATAACATAAAATTTTCTAAACAAATAATTTTAGTAAATAAGTGGAAATTTTTTGAACACTTTTGAAAAATATTGACATAGAATAAAAGTAAACCTGATCATAATGGAAATAAGATCATATTTTATTTTAGACATTTTCATCCTCGAATAAAGTTCCATATAGAGGAAAAGTTATAATAAAATATATAATGACCATAAATATCCCAATTATAAGAAAAAATATAGATTTTATGAAGGATATGTTATAATATTCCTTTAATTAAAACAAGAGAAATCCTAAAAATTATATTAAAATAAATTATTACACCTTCATAACATTTAAATTATAACACCTCGAAAGAGTGAACTTGAATTGAATTTTGAATCATCATTAATAAATATATATTCATTAAAAATACATCAAACATGTATTAGATAATTCGAGTAAATTTAAATATGTGAATGATACCAAATATGACTCAATGATTGGAAATTGAGATGAAATCACTTGCAAAGGTTTTATCATTGATGTGAGAATTAATGAAGGAAGAGATTACAGGAATTAAATGTAAATAAAAAAATTAGAGGTGAAAATAAAACATTAAATAATAAATGTTCATTTCACACATAATCTTTACGTAATAGATTCAATAAACAAGTGATATAATCTAATAAAGGTAAATTGAGTTATGAAACCC
Source organism: Viscum album (assembly GCA_963277665.1). Taxonomy (NCBI): domain Eukaryota; kingdom Viridiplantae; phylum Streptophyta; class Magnoliopsida; order Santalales; family Viscaceae; genus Viscum; species Viscum album. The sequence goes on along the minus strand of OY728150.1, from coordinate 2,051,746,964 downwards.
TCTTAAATGAAGTTAGACTTGCTTCAAAATCACTTAAACTACTATATAATAAATTTAAATTGATCATAATTCTTAAAAAAATAATTTAAATACTTATAGTATCACATATTTTCCAATTATATCATTTTAACACCCATTTATTAATAATTACATATTAAAATCATCTTTTATGGGTGTTAATTGTATTTATATTCATGGATGTTTTAGTTCTGAAGTTCCATAATTTGTACTTTTATCATGGTTCCATCATATCTAGGATGATATTTCTGATATAAAAATAATATATATTTATTATATATATATATATATATATTCACCCATAAAAAGTAGTGATAAAAAATATAATAACAATGTTCATGCAGATAGTAGGTTGTACATATGCATGAAAGTTTTTTTCACTTTTCAAATGATATAATAAAAGAAAGGTATATAATATTTTGAATTTTAAAAATAATTATTATATAATATATATTCAATAAAACTATTCATATGATCATCTATTTAAACCAGAAAAGAAAAATGCATCACATCAGTTCACGGAGGTGGTAATCCACATATATGCAGGATCGATGTTTTCATTTTCCAATAAATTGTATGGTAAGAAGGTTGATATAATATTATAGTTATATAATATTAATTATGTCCTAATTATCATATATATTCATTATTTACATCATTATGACTATCCGTGTGAGATAGTGATGGAAAAAAATTACATCGGTTCATAAGGTGGTTGTCTTCCATACACACATGTGATGGTTTTTCCCATTTGATTGATATTGAGATTAATATATATATTATTCCATAAACACAAAAAAAAATTATTTATTTGATATTTTTTTTAATCTTTAAGACATAAGTAAATTTTGTAAAGGAATAAGTAAAAAATAAATAACTTAGTAAAGAATACCATATCTTAGACAAGCCTCCTTTAAATCTCTTATTAAGGACTATATGGTTGGTTTTCTATAATAAAGTAAACTCTAGATCATGGATAAGGATGTTGGGGAGATATTATTTTTAGGGTCTGGTAACGATGAATGGTTCATGTGGTGTGAATAATTATGGGTATGATGTTCCCTTTTACAATTGAGGTGAGTGTCACACTTGTAATTTTTCAATTTTTAAAATATTATTAAGTCACTTTCTAAAAAAATAGATCTAAAATGAATTAAATTAAAAGGTGAAATTGTTAAATAAAAAATATAACTATAGAAATATTTTTAAGAAAGTTATAAGTTCATTTTAAATCTTATCATTTAGTTTAACCCCTTCATTAACAATTTTTAACCTTAACCGCGAAAATAAATTTTTCATTTCGATTGAGTTATAATTTAACTTAAAAAGAAAATGATGGCTCATAAATGTTAAAGTTATCATATTTTATACCATTTATCATCCTAATTTTACTCTTTAAATATTTTTTATGATATTTAAATAATTTAATACAATATTATTTTTTATCTAATATAATTAATAGCATTTTTGAAACTATTGATTTTAGTTGACTTTAAATACATCAACATAGTAATGGAATTATAATATAGACCATTAAAACATCCATAATATATTATATTCTGATATTAATTTTTTTTCTCTAACTCACTCAAAAATATTACTTTTACATTTTTAAAAATCATTTACATGGTTTTTATTCTATTAGCACAAGAACTATGTTTGTGTTTCAAAAGATTTTAAGTTTATTATTTAATCATTAAAAAATTAAAAAATATTATTTTGATAAAAAAATAAATAATATTTTAAATAAACATTTATAACCAAAATTATCATTTTTTATTCTTATATAAAGAAATTATGATATATTAAAGTGATGATACTGACATTTTTGCAATTTTCATTACTTAAAATAATATAAATTTCATTATCATGTAAAAGAGGAAGAAAATTACATATATTAATATTATTGTGTTTCCATGGTTGAATTTAGAGCATCCAATGACATTTATTAATGTTTTGGCCTGATTTTTAGACAATATATCGTTTCTCTAACCCTAATTTCACTACAAGAAAATTCCTGAGTAGTGGGTGTTTTTTTGAATTTTTTTTAGGATAAACCTCCATCACATGGATCTTGAATAGTCTTAAAAAATCAACGCTAAAATTGATGTCATCTTCCAATATGCGGCAGTTCCTTCCATTTAACAGTGGTTTCTGGTAAGCATAATAGAATGTGTATTACTGGAGGATTTTTTATTTTAGTGTATGTTTTCTAGAGAAAAATAATTATGGTTTAGCTTCGTTTTCAACCACCACTAAATCCAATGAAATCCCCCAGAAAAACTACTAAAACGAATAAAACCACTACGAAATAATAGTGTGTCTTTTGTAGAGGTGGTTTTAACCACTTCGAAAAAACCATCATAATATATCAGTAGTTAAAACTATTATAAATAAAATTATGTCATACATAGAAGTAGTTTAAAACGCCAATATATATTGATTTATAAAAAATCCAATAGTAGATTCTGCAGCCCTGGAACTACCCTGAAAAAAAAATCATAGTTCAGGTGTATCAACTATCATAAGAACAAAAAATCACAAATAAAATATAAAAAATATGGAATGAATACAATTAAATAGCTCACAAAATATAATTATATATAATGATAAAGAGAACATATCCTTAACTTAATAGGCCCAAAAAATCCTATCATTAGTAGAAATAGTGGTTTCAATATCGATGATATGGAGTTGGTTTTTTCTAAACTAATAAAAACTGTATAGGTAGAAAAATTTTGGCATTGTTTTATATATATAATGAGACTAATATATATTTATATATAGTTTTTTTGTTTCATTTTAAAAAATCTATGCCAAAAACTCTCTAGTTTGGTTTTATGGAGTCGATTGAGCGATAAACCGACGCCATAAATGAAGACAAATTAATGTCAGTTTTCTCAAAAATTGATGCCGTAAAACCAAAAAAATAATTTTTGACACTGGTTTTTGTGAAAACAAAAATCTAAAATTAATTATATATATATATATATCATCATTGATTTATGTTATAACTAATGCTAAAAATAGTTTTAAAAAACATAGTATCGTAAAACCCGCATTTTTTGGATCTGCGAAGTGTTGTTCTCGGCTCGTGACGACCCCAATGCCGACCCGTAAACCCTCAATGACCATTGTTGTGGTTTTAATTCCATTTTTATCATAATTTCGTGATATGGGGTCTATATTCTTCATTATTTATAATTGTTTCATCATTTTCCAAAGTATTACTATTCAGAATCCATTTTCAGGCCGAATACTAACCACATTTTTCATTTATTTCTTTTTTCTTGTTTATTATTTATTTCTACAAAAACTTTTGTAAGATATTGTAGTTATCATTTTTCTAATGAATTTTTGGGAGAAATTGAAAATTAAAGGTCCATTTTCCTGGTTTAACTATGAATTTATTTTAGTTTTTTTAATTTTGAAGTTATATTATTTGTCATTTTGTTATATTTTTCAGTTATTTATTTAATTATTTGTATGCAGTGGATTTTTTTTATAATTGTTTTTGTTAAAGTTTTTTTTTCTAGATAAGTTTATCATTTGATGGAATTATGAAATGGAAAATGTTATATGGTGTCAAAATTAATCAATATAGTGTATTTCACATGTAATGACTCCATATTTTTAACTTGTTATATTAATAACGTCTTCAATACCTTTTGACACACATGACACCAAACTAATATAAAAATTATGTAAAATGTACTAATATATGATATATTGTTCAAAATAATTAAATTATAATTTCAATAAACCAAATTTATATAATATGAAAATAAAAAAATTACTATTTGTGTATTCAACTGATATATATTGTATACTACAATAGGATTTTTTTCAAATAAAATATGTCAAAATTTTGTGTAATTAATCTTAATAAATTAAATTTACCACTTTTAATTGATTTAAATAAGATATTATTTTTCCATATATGAACTAATATATTAGAATTAATTAATTTTCCTTTTATTTTGATATAATATTACAAAAAATAATATTCATGTAGTCATATTTCAATAAAAAAATATATTTCACTATATATTATAATTCATTTAAAAAATATAATTGTATAAATTTCATTTGGTAAAATTAAGATAAATTATTTATTTATAAATTCAATATTATCATAGTCCAACTTTTTGGGTTTTTCTTAGAAAAAAATGTATTTTCATGTAAATAATGATTAATATTATTTTTACCAAAAAGTGGCTTTTGATAGTAGTGGATGTTTACGGAGTTACCTTGTGGTGACAATACCCCCTATATTAGAATATTAATAAGTAATATAAGTAATCATTTATCATACACAACTAAAAAAATTACTGAATATAATAAAATAAATGTACTAATATTATAATATGATTTGTGTAAAACATACATATGGTCACAAAATCATGATTTTCTACTAGAAATATCACATATATATGATGAAATAATAGAAAACATATTAAAAACAAACAATATATTGGTTTAGAAAATCATTATTTTCTATAGGAATTTCTACTAGAGTTATTACATGTGATATTCATTGGATTAGCATGGCACACATCATGAAAAATAAATAACATTAATATATTATTTTTTATTTTATGCATAATAATATTTGATGTTTCCTATCTGATTAACAATAATTTTTATTGAATGGATTTATATTTAAATTTTATATATTTATATATATATATTTATAATTTATGGAAAATATGTTTTAATATATTCATAGATTATATTGCTATATTGGGTACTGAATGGATCGTAACTGGATAAATTTTCGAAGAATCACTTTTGAATATGAAAATGGAGTTGATGATTTTTTGGAATTTTATAAACAAAATCTTCAAAACATATATTTTAATTTTTGTCTTTGTGTGATGTGTATAAATATAAGAAAGTCAAACCCTAGAGAAATCAAGTATCGTCTCATTTTTTATAGTTTTGGTGTTAATTATACATGTTGGATCTATCATGGTGAAAGAACTAAAAAATAGACATCTAATGTTGATAAAAATATTAATAATTATTTAGAGGATCGAATTGAAGAATTAATTCATGATTTAGGTGTTAAAACCATCAAAATTATAGCAACAATTGAATGATTGTATGGAGATTATAAAAAACCAATATTCTCAGGTTGTAGAAAATATACAGTGTTATTAGTAGATTTGAGATTAGTTAACTAGAATGTATGAAATGGGTGGAGTGATAAATGTTTCTATAACTTACTTTCTCTTTTAATAGAGCTACTTCTATATGTAAATATGTTTATAGATTCTAATTACGAGGTTAATAAAATATTGTTCCCAATGGTATTGGGGTATAAAAAAGATACATGATTTTTCCAATGATTGTGTGTTGTATTAGAGAGAATATGAATATTTATCAAACTATCATAAATGTGGGACATTTCACTATAAGATGGATGAAAAGGTCACATAATTTTTATTCTCAGGTACTATAATCTATCCTCATGAAAAATACATTTTTTTTACTTTCTTATATTTTCATCCATTAATCCCTTCGTATAATTTCAATAACTAAAATTTGATTCATTATCATGTATAATAATCAAAGCTCATACTCAATAACTTTGGAACATTCCAATAATTCCTAATTTTAAGCATTTATTTTCAAATTAAATTGATGTAAAATGTTTAAGATGAAATTCAGATGAGTGTATCTCCGATGGTAACTTAAGTTGCCCTCATAATTCACCATAGTGAAAGATATTTGATAAAAAAAATTCCTTTGGAAGTGAATTTAGAATTAAAATAATGGGATTATGTACTAATGGAATGAATTCATGTTAGAGCTTATGTAGCCAAAATAGTTCATGGCTTATATTATTAGTAGTTTAAAACTTTTACCCACATATATGTATAAATAAAAAATATTTTATAATGAGATTGATGATTTATGCACCAAAATAGCCAGGAAAAAATATTTATGTGCATCTTTCACCATTTATTGGTGATTTGAAACTGTAATGGGAGACATGTTATAATGTTTTTGATGCATACAATAAAGAGTATTTTATTCTTCATGCTATGATAATGTCCACTATAAATGAATTTCTATAATATGGAATCATATATGGATATAGTGTTAAGGGACATAATGCATATACAATTTGTGAAGAACATACATCATATTATCAAATTTAGAATGGATGAAAGACAGTATACAAGGGACATTGACGATTTTTTCCAATTGATCATCCTTATTATACATTGAAAAAAAATTAATGGTTTACAGGAATAAAATATCCCCATACGAAAATTATCAATTGAAGAATATTACGAAAAGGTTAAATATATTAATTCAATATTTGGAAAGAAATTATGTGATGGTATTCAAAAAATTATTAGGAATAAACACTGTATCTTTTTTAAACTACCTTATTATTAATTTTTATATATATAACATAACATTAATTTTACACATGTTGAGAAAAAAAATGTAACAGTTTGATTGGAACATTTTTAGATATAAAATTAAAGAAAAAATATGGATTTAACTATATATTGGACTTGATATCAATGGGAATACATTTAGAGTTATCTCCCACTATGAATGGAAATAAAATATATTTACCTCCAACTTGTCACACATTAAGAATGATTGTGAATATGAATTTTTCTTGGTGTCCTCATGGTATTAAAGTAACCAGTTGTTATTCATAAAATGTTAATAATTTGGTGTCATTGAAGGTTTTCTAATTAATAATTATGAAATATAGTGATTTTCATATATTGATTTCACAAATTCTACCAATCGTAATGCATGGTATATTGTTGATAACTGCTGAAAGTCTACCATTAGGTTATGTAACTTTTTAAAATTTATTTGTATCAAAGTATTTGATCCAAATTTTTTATATGTGTCATAGAATGAAGATTCTATTATTATTTGTCAAATAGAAATGTATTTCCCATAAACGTTTTTGGATATAATGGTTCATCAAGTGATTCATTTGGTGTGTAAGATAAGAATATGTGGGCCTATTTATTAATGATGGATGAATCCTTTTGAAAGAAATATGAAACTTTTGAAGGGATATGTTAAAAATCATTATCTATTAGAGGACTATATTGTTCAAAAATATGTATTGGAAGAGGTGATTGAGTTCCATACTAATTATTTTTATGGAATGAAGCATATTGGTCTCCCTATATTTCAATATATGAAAGTTGATAGAAAAGGTAGAGGGATTATAGGCTAAAATGTAAAGTTCATTCCATTTGATGTATTAATGTGGGCACATTTATACATTTTGAACAACATATATGATGGTCAATCAAATATATCAGCACATATTACTAAATTAAAGTTACAATATCATAGAAGAAATGAAAATTTGAGGATGATTGTGCATAAAAATATATTTATTTCAAGTTTTAAAGAAAAATTAATCACAGATATATCTGCAACAAAAACATTGCAGTTGTTAGCAGGGAGACCATATCTTAATGTGATCACATTTTCTAGTATTGATATAAATGGGTACACATTTTACACACGAAATCAGGATGAAAAGAGTACCATTCCAAATAATTGTGCAATAGTCATTGCTAAAGCACTTTATTTTTTGAGTGTCAAAGAAAAAACCCCAATTTCTAAATAAATACCATATTTTTGTGTTCTTAAAGACATATGGGACATTTATTTTCTTAAATTTAATGTCACCATGATTAAGTGTAATTTGGATTAAGTAATAGTCGTGTGAAACATGATGAATTTCTTTTTAAACTGCTTGATTTACAAAGATTTAATTGCAATTAGGTACCATTTAACATGGTCACACATGAAAAACAAATATTTTATGTCACTAATCTATAAAAATATCGATGTTATATCGTAGTTCAAGAAAAAAGAACCCATTTTGTTGATGAGGATGATAGCAATGATGATCTTATTGATTTATATGAGGATTTTTTATCTATTACACAATTTCTAGATAACAATGACTATAATGCATAAATAGTGCATGCAATATGACATGATCATGATGAAGGGGTATGGGAAAACATTATATTACCCCTAATTAAAATAGTAATTATTTACATTATTTTTTGTTTTTGAAATTTACTTGTTTAGAAACTATATTATTTTATTACAATTTGATATTTAAATTTATAAATTTTTCTATCATTTTAGAAGTAATGTTTATATTTAATATTTTTCCTTCTATATATTTATTTTTGTTAAGAATCATAATATCTTTATCTTTTTTTTTAACATACACATGTGTTACCTTTTTACATACACATTTCTATTTTTCTATTTCCTAATTATTCAATTGGAAAATAATATGTAGGTCCACAATATTTTCATAAAAATATACTTCTTCAATGAAGGATATATATACAAGGGCAAAGGAAAATATAACAAGATATTTATAAATTTTTATATTATTAAATATCCATTAATATTATTATTTAATGAAAAAACATATAATTTTAAAAAATTAATTTCATAAATATCGATGAGACATCAGCGGTCGAGTCCTCTACTTTTACTGTTATGAAATCGAGTTCTGATTAGTAAATGTGGAATTACGCATTTACCAAAATTTTCACATGCTCATGGAGATGAGTGATTTCATATTACTTTAGATAATAATAATAACGCAACCAGACAAAATGCACCATAATGTATCAATTATATCTATATTCTAATCCATTATAGGATTAGCATATTATATCTTGATTGGAAGGTCATTGCCATGATGGTGAAAGATCATATTTGGGAGGATGTAACAATATTATATCTTAATTGATTAATTTTATCATATTATTCAACATAATATATTTTAAATGAATAATTTTTATTTTATTCAATTACATATTACATTCATTTTTGATGAAATAAAAGTAATTAAGAAAACATGTCTTACTCTAGCAGCATTAAGATGGAGAGATTTCAAAACAAAGTTGACAAAAAAATATATTTTTGGAAAGTGACAAAATTAAAACCCATGCCTTATGTATGAGTTTATAGATGTAGATACATGGAATAAATTTTTTCCAGTCATCACGATAAAGCCTATCTAGTATGATAATTATATTATATTATAAGATTTTATATATTTTTACCTTTTTACTTATTACTTTACTTTTCGTATAAAAACCCTCCAAGAAATCCCATCAAGACATCCAGTTACAGAATGTATAACCTCATACATTATGACGTGGATTGAATCATTTATTGGTGAAAAAAATATTAAGGAAAAGATTTAATCACTAAGAGCACACAATAATAGTGGTCTAATGAGGTCTAGTTCAGTTCTCCATATCCCCCCACATTCTATGAAAAATGGAAAAGAGTAAGAAGAAGAAAAAATAAAAAATATCTTATAGATAGAGATAATGAAGTTTCAAAAAAATTAAGTAAATATTATTTATTTTTCTGTTTTATAAATTAAAAATGAAATTATAACATTTGAATTCTTCATTTCAGGATGAAGTTTAGGAGTAAGGGCCATTGGGAACTTTTATTATTGAGGTAGTATGAAAATACAAGCCACGACTTTATAAAATATTTATAACGACCCATACTTTACATACATTGTTAATACTTCAAAATTGAAGCACACTTATTACAACATATGACAAAACCACAAAGGACCGTATAGGTATAGTGTCTTTAGAAACTGGGAAATATAAACAACTGGTTCATAAATCTTCTACAGTGTCTCCCATTTATTTCATCATATCTAGGGTCCCTTTTAGCATATTCTACTTAATATCCATCTTCCTGGCCCGGGGAAAAGAAAACATAAAAGGGTGAGCTCAAATGCTCAGCAAGGGCAAATAACGGAACTAAAAATCATATCATATCTTTTTGAAAATCATAACCTTCAAAAAAGATCATAATATCGTAACATGGAATAAATCATAGAAGTGAAAATGAGATCACCATAATCATAACATGAAACTTGAAACTTTGTGGCATGCACACATAATCTTGGAAAATAATTTCGTGTTAGTCATGACTCATTGCCAAGACTATCTTAGTGGACAATGTCCCTTTCTGAATCGAGTAACCCTAGTTTCAGTCCTGTTTCACTGAACCAGTATAACCTACCGTTCCAGACCTGTCTATCTCATGAGATATAAAATCTTTACCCAATGCATTGGAGGGAGATATAGGTCCCACCCATCTTATAATGAATCCTTTTTTAAGTGTGCCACGTAATCATAAATCATACTTCATCGCATAACCCATGTAATAAATATGGGATTCTTAAACAACATGACATCATAAAACAATTCATATAAGATAAAGGAATTCATAAAAATGATTCCATCACAACATAATCAAATCCATGTAATAATATGGATAAAAACAGAACCCTTTTATTATCTTAGATGGAAAATAATTTTGATAAAATACTTGAACTTCATTCTTGAGGAAAATATCCTTTCTACTTCAAAAAACACTTTTCCTTTCTTAACATGTCATAAAATTTTAAAATAAAAGAATTTGATTAAAAATAAACTTTAATACTTGTAAAGGAAGCCTCTTGGAAATAATTTTTAGAAATCCATTCATGCCGTATAAGTTAAAAAAACATTCTTCGTACTTTTGTCGGAAAAGTCAAAAAATACCTCGTACGAAAAACGACAAAAGATTCCTTTCATACATATTACTAAAAACTCACCGAAGGGTAAAAATGGATTTAAACAAGTGTAGGTGGATGGAAATAATATTACATATTGATGAAACATGGATTTGGATGATAAAATACACCCCAATAAATACTTACGAATAAACTATCTCGGATAAAAATGAGATTGTGATATTTCCCTTACCTTAGGTCCGATTTGCTTTGTACGTGTCCGAAGCTCCTGCATAATTGTTTAAATAATGTTATTGACTTATTCCAGAATCATACATATTGATATGATATCATATATGGTCATATTCTTAGCTTCTTGTTAGTAATATTTCATTGTTACTTGTTACTCGGGTCTTTATTGCCTTTTGTTCTTATGCGTGTTTTGCCGAATAAATTATTATTCTTCTTTTAAGGTTATTGATACCTTATATCCAAAATGGTATTAGTGTAACATATATCATATTTATACATTCAATTCATTTATATAATTACTATGTAATGATGATCATGTAGAACGAGTCGCACCACATCATGGAGACGGTATTCCGTACGTACGCACGAGTGATGATATCGTTCCTATGATCATGGAATTGTATTGGAGTATATATATATTATTTCAGTATCAATATTACTTTATAATAATCATAAATAGTTACTCATTACACCATTATACCCATCCTTGTAAGGTGGTGGTGGAAAATAGATTACACCACGGCGTGGAGACGGTATTCCGTACGTACGCACGCGCGGTGATTTCATTTTTCCGTAGGATGGATAGAAGGTGAATTAGGTTTGTTTCATATTTATAATAACATATCAGTATGTAAGTAATACTGATGTTATTACTTTATCATGAAACAACTAAAGGAGAAGAATTTGAAGAAGAAAGAAATTGAAAAGATCGGTAACAGATATTACCTCTTCTTTGGAACGCCTCTTTGAATCCTCCACTTAGGGAACTAAGATTGGTCTTTGAAGAGGACCAGGACCTATAGGATTATTCTAGGGAATTTTAGAGGAGAAAATGGCAGGGGTTGGCCGAGCTTGAGTGCTCAAAATGGTGTGAGGAGGAGGGGGAAGGAGGTGCCCCTTTATAAGGGAGGAGAGGGGCACCTTAGGAATACCTCAAAATATTATTTTATATTAAAGTCAAAATCGGTTTATAATGGTTCCAAATGGTCTTATTTATAAGGTAAAGTGGGGATGGGTCTAAATCCTATCAACCAATAAGATTTAGACAAGTTTAGGGTATTAGTTTAACCTTATCAATTAGATTTAACTCTAAGTTAAATAACTTAACTTTTACCATGTCTTTTTGTTTTCTTTCACTATATGGTTAATAAACTTACTATAACATGCCAAAAGAACCCCAAATTGTTTATTATTAATATATATATCCATATCTAAGTCATTTTTCCTAGCCTTAGATTTTTAGGAATAAAATAACAATTATTAATATAATATTTTATTTTAAAACTATTTTGTGTCAATTTTGACACTATTTGAGATATGATTTTTGTGAAAGTCATAAAAGAATTATATGTTCGAACCAAGTTTCTTAAATCAACACTAATATATCATAGTAACCTAGAAAATTAGTGGAATTCATAAAAAGTCTCAAATTACATTTATTTGTGTATTTATAACATCAATTATGTCAATATTTCAATAATAAGATAATTACTGCATCATCTTTGTATCATAATAAATGATAATTATTTAATCCCTAAAAATTCTAAATAAATTCCTATGATTTAGAAAATTATATTAGCTTTCTTGAGAATATTCATTTTTGAAGTTTCATGAAGTTTATCACTAGATTAAAATTATTATACTTATTTAATTTAAGAAAGTGACATGTTGTCACATTCTTTGGTTTTAATAATAATTAAATTATTTTCATTGAAAAAATTTAATTAAATAAATCTAATCAGACCCTTAGGTAATATGGGTCGACTTTTAGTCATCTAATAGGATTTTGACATTTGTTAGGATAATTTTAAAATATAATATTTACCCTTAGTTACCCGATTTACCTATAACTATGGTAAATAAAATTTACCATAATTACTATTCATAATTCCCAAAAATAAAAAGTAGCTTATTAACATAATTTGTACCCACTGATTCCAAATATTTAATCCATTTTTTCAAATTCAATACACAAAATATGCAGAAATTAAATTAAAATTAATCCCGTTGTCGAAAGAAAACGGGTTTTTCTTTAAAACATTGCAAAAGATTGAATTGATTTAACCTATGAATTCAAGGTAAAATCAATGCTAATGACATACATTATATTAAATGGTAAAAATATATTCTATTTATACTTTAAAACCATTCAATATTATAATTTAACCACATAAGGTATTACGATGAAAAATGTTGTTTTTAATTAAAATATAGCGTGTTTTTACTATTCATTAAAATATGAAAGTTATCGGAAAAATATCAAAACTTTATCTAATGTAAATTTTTATATCCTGATTCAAATTAAGAATTTTATTTTGTCAAATTGAACATATAAACATGTCAAAAACTAGATTTAATGTGGGTGCGCCATCAAAAGGCGGCAAAACTGCATTATTTTAAAAATACTTATTTTACCCGAAAAAATTATTTTGTTCTTATAACATGTTCTAGAAATGTGTAAGATGAATAATAATGTTATAAAATTCAAAATTTAGTTAACACTATTCATAACGGCTAGTTCATAACAATATTATAATAATATATCGTTGTTTAGTAAAACTCGGTATTGCGTACAACACAAACTATCGATGAAGGTCGTGATTGCGTGTAATGTAAGCCAAGCAAGTGTGTAGTGAAAGATTCCTTTGATGATATATAAAAACAAAATATTACTCATAAAAATCTCGGGTGTTACATTCTACCCCCTTAAAAAGAATTTCGCCCTCGAATTTCGTCACTTTGTAACAAACAGATGAGGATACTTCTCCCTCATCATATCCTCAAGCTCCCATGTAGCTTCTTCTAATTGGTGGTTCCTCCATAAAACTTTCACCAAGCGAGTGGTCTTGTTTCGTAGGACTTTTTCACTACGATCCAGAATCTCTATCGGCTGTTCTTCATAAGAAATATCTTGCTCCAGCGGTACAACTTCTGAGCTGAGTACATGTGAAGGATCTGGTATGTAATTTCTCAGGAGAGATACATGGAGCACATCGTGAACTTGAGAGAGATTCGGTGGAAGCGCCAATCGGTAAGCTACCTTTCCAACACGATCCAGTATTTCGAAAGGACCGATATATCTAGGGCTCAACCTCCCCTTCTTTCCAAATCTCATAACCCTCTTCCAAGGAGATATTCGTAAGAACACTTTATCGCCCACTTCAAACTCTAGGTCTTTTATTCGGTTGTCGGCATAACTTTTCTGTCGACTCTGAGATGCTCTTATGTGTTGTTGAATAGATCTGACCTTTTCTGCCATTTCATCAATGAGATCAGGTCCTAATAGCTTTCTTTCCCCAACTTCATCCCAGCAAGTTGGAGTCCTACATTTCTTTCCATAGAGAGCTTCATAAGGAGCCATCTGATTACTGGAGTGAAAGCTATTATTATAAGAAAATTCCACCAAAGGTAGGTGTTGATACCAACCTCCTTTGGAATCCATAGAGCAGGCTCTCAAAATATCTTCTAGGGTTTGAATTGTTCTTTCAGACTGACTGTCTATCTGGGGATGATAAGCAGTGCTGAAACTCAACTCTGTATCCAGAGTATGCTGAAGACTTCACCAGAACTTCGAGGTAAATCTCGGATCCCGATCAGATATAATATAAAGTGGTACTCCATGCAATCTTACCACTTCCTTTACATATATCCTGGCAAGCTGATCTAGAGAGAAATCCTCTCTAATAGCAATGAAGTGTGCAGACTTTGTAATACGATCAACTATGACGCAAATAGCATTATTGCCTTTGGATGTTTTAGGAAGTCCTGTGACAAAGTCCATAGTGATATTTTCCCATTTCCATTCGGGTATGGGTAATGGTTGTAACATCCCCTTAGACTTTTGTCTCTCATCTTTAACTTGTTGACAAACCATGCATCGAGAGACATATTCAGCAACATCTCTTTTCATGCCATCCCACCAGAAGTACTCTTTCAGGTCCCTATAAATCTTCGTGCTTCCAGGATGAATAGAGAATGAAGAACTATGAGCCTCATCCAGCAGCTCCTTCTTTAATTCGGGGATGGGAGGAACACAAACCCGATTCCTGAACTTTATTATCCCATCACAATCAAGGTTGAATTCAGGAACATTTCTCACCTTCTTTTGTAAGTCGACATCTTCTTTCTGTGCCTCTTTAATCTTCGCATGTATAGATGGTTGAACATTCATTTGAGAAAGATAAGTTTTTTCCCGTTCCATTATAATTCCAAGATCCATCCTTTGTAAATCCATAAATATTGGATCTTTTGTGATCCTCATCATGGATAAACTAGCATGGTCTTGTCGACTTAATGCATCTGCCACCTTGTTTTCTTTCCCAGGGTGGTAATGGATTGAGCAGTCATAATCCTTAATCAGCTCCAACCATCTTCTTTGACGCATATTCAGCTCCTTTTGTTTGAAAACATACTTTAAACTTTTATGATCAGTATAAATATCATACCTTTCACCATAAAGGTAATTCCTCCAAATCTTTAATGCAAAGATTACCACAGCCAACTCCAAATCATGTGTTGGGTAATTTTGCTCATGGATTTTCAACGGTCGTGAGGCATAAGCTATCACCATATCATTTTGCATAAGAACACACCCCAATCCCTTCTTGGATGCATCACTGTAGATCACAATCCTTTCTCAACTACAAGGCAGTGTGAGCACAGGTGCACTGGATAACCTTCTTTTCAACTCCTTGAAATTCTCTTCACATTCCTCTGTCGAAACAAACTTAACTCCTTTCCGAGTCTACTTGGTGAGTGGATCGTGAAAAATCCTTTACAAAACATCGATAATATCCAGCCAAACCAAGAAAACATCGGATCTCAGTTACTGTTGTTGGTCTCGAGCATCTTTAGATAACCTCTGTTTTTGCTGGATCCACAAATATCCCCTCTTTTGAGATTATGTTACCCAAAAATTCAACTTTTTGAAGCCAAAATTCACACTTGGTAAATTTGGCATAAAGCTTCTCCTTTCTCAGGGTCTTCAATATAATTCTCAAGTGATCCTCATGCTCTTCCTTGCTCTTTGAATAGACAAGAATATCGTCTATAATGACTACAAAAAATTGATCAAGATAGTCTCTAAAGACTCTATTCATTAGATCCATGAAGATCGCAGGGGCATTAGTAAGACCAAATGGCATCACTATAAATTCATATTGTCCATACCTTGTACGGAAAGCCGTCTTTGGTATATCCTCCCTTTTGACCCTTAATTGATGAAACCCTGAACGAAGATCAATCTTGGAAAAGTATTGAGCTCCGCGTAGTTGGTCAAATAAGTCATCAATGCGTGGGAGAGGATATTTGTTCTTGATAGTGATCTTGTTAAGTTCTCGATAATCAATGCAGAGTCTCATTGATCCATCTTTCTTCTTAAAAAATTAAACAGGTGCTCCCCAAGGTGACGCACTAGGGCGTATGAATCCCTTATCAAGATTCTCTTGGAGTTGCTTCTTCAATTACTGAAACTCAATTGGGGCCATTCTATAAGGTGTCTTTGAAATAGGCAAAGCACCCGGTACGAGTTCTATTGAAAACTCAACTTTATGATTTGGTGGAAGACCCGGTAATTCCTCCAGAAAGACATCATCAAACTCCCGTACAATGGTCATATTCTTAATCATGAGTTTCTCACCAACCATTTGAGATAAATAACCTTTATTTAGTGGAATCAAGTCCCATAAGATGGAAGAGATTTCCACTGGAAGGTTATATTCATCCTTGCATCGATAGACGATCATAGATTGATCCGGAATATGAAATATGACTTCCCTTATTTGGAAATTGATATGAGCTCCATGTAGAGAAAGCCAATCCATGACAAGAATCACATAAAATTCCACTAAAGGAAGTATCACAAGATTTGCAGGAAGCACTTTCCCACAAACTTCGATCGGAGATGAATTATAAACTTTTGATGCGACTGTTGTGCCATTAGGTGTTGTCACAGCTAACTCAACATCTAATTGTTGAGGTAGTACGGTGATACCCTTAGAAAATTTTTCAGAAATAAAAGAGTGGGTGGATCCAGAATCAAATAAAACATTTTCTACTTTAGAGTTGATGGTAAGTGTACCTTTCACCACTTCGTTATCGTACTCCACATCGCTGATAGAAATTGCATGTGACTTTCCTTTGTCTTTATCCTTAAGATTTTGTTGACGTCGACCATCATCATCAACCATTGGATTTGGGCATTGATTGGCATAATGCCCCATCTCCTTGCACTTGAAACATTGAAGTTTAGTAGGTTCTTTCTGTGTATCCCTTCCTTTGTTTGCATCATTAGACATCTTCTTCCCATTATCGCAACATTCAAATGCCTGATGACCTTCCTTTCCACATTTGAAACATTTACTTGTCCCTTTAAGAAAACTCCCTCCATGTTTCTTTCCACACTTTGAGCATAAGGGAAAGCTCATCTTCTTTTCAGTGTGCTCTTTAGATTTTCCTTTGAATTCCATCTTCCTCTTCTTAGCAAACCCATGTGACTGATGGGTTACTCCAATCTCCATCTCGACTTTGAGAGCACATCGAACGATTTCCTCGTAGCTATTGAAGTCCCTTATGGCTAACGCCCTTCGAAGACTTGGTTTTAAGCCACAAAAGAATCGATCGATCTTACTCTTAGGTTGGATAATAATACCATAAGCATACCTTGCAAGTCTTGTAAAATCTGCTTCATAGGTACCAACAGATTCATCATCCCTTTGCTTCAGTTCAAGAAACTCTTTCTCCATCTTTGTTCGGAGAATACGAGGGAAGTACTTATTGAAAAATAAGTTCTTGAACTCTTCCCATTCCATAGACTCAATTTCATCCCTTTTCCTCATATTCTTAATAAGATTCCACCATTGATCAGTATCTCCTTCCAAACGATACACTGCTAGGATGACTTTATCATGTTCAGAACATTGAAAAACTGAAAATATCTTTTCAGTAGTACTAATCCATTGTTCAGCAACTAATGGATCAGTAGACCCGCTGAAAGACGGTGGACGCTGCCTCATGAAGGATTCAACAGAATGTTGCTCCTTCCTTTGCTCGTTTGGAAGTCCTGCATGATTCATAGCTTGAGAAAGTTGTGTGATCATGGCTACAAGATTTTTCATTCCAGCTCCCATATCGTTTGGTTTCTCAGGGGGATAATCATTGCATTGCCCATTGCATTCCGCATTAACACGGTTCCTTCGGGTTCCATCTATTGACTAAAACCAAGAAGAATAGTGTGAGCAACACTAATTATAATAGGAAAACCACATAATCGAGAATAACATTTCACACTTAAGGTCTTATCCTAGGGTATTCATGGCCATTTCTAAAACACTAATATTGTGTTCTATGCTTAGACTTATCCTTAGGGTTCTTACTAAGGCTTTCACATCCTAGTTTCCAAAGGTTGACTATACCTTTCCTCTGATACCAACTATAATGACACATACTTTACATACATTGTTAATACTTCAAAATTGAAGCACACTTATTAAAAAATATGACAAAACCACAAAGGACCGTATAGGTATAGTGTCTTTAGAAACTGGGAAACATAAACAACTGGTTCATAAATCTTCTACAGTGTATCTCATTTATTTCATCATATCTAGGGTCCGTTTTAGAATATTCTACTTAATATCCATCTACCTGACCTGGGGAAAAGAAAACATAAAAGGGTGATCTCAAATGCTCAGCAAGGGCAAATAAAGGATCTAAAAATCATATCATATCTTTTTGAAAATCATAACCTTCAAAAGAGATCATAATATCTTAACATGGAATAAATCATAGAAGTGAAAATGAGATCACCATAATCATAACATGAAACTTGAAACATTGTGGCATGCACACATAATCTTGGAAAATCATTTCTTGTTAGTCATGACTCATTTCCAAGACTATCTTAGTGGACAAAGTCCCTTTCTGAATCGAGTAACCCTCGTTTCAGTCCTGTTTCACTAAACCGGTATAACCTACCGTTCCAGCCCTGTCTATCTCATGAGATATAAAATCTTTACCCAATGCATTGGAGGGAGATATAGGTCCCACCCATCTTATAATGAATCCTTTTTTATGTGTGTCACGTAATCATAAATCATACATCATCGCATAACCCATGTAATAAATATGGGATTCTTAAACAACATGACATCATAAAACAATTCATATAAGATAAAGGAATTCATAAAAATGTTTCCATCACAACATAATCAAATCCATGTAATAATAGGGATAAAAATAGAACCCTTTTATTATCTTAGATGGAAAATAATTTTGATAAAATACTTGAACTTCATTCTTGAGGAAAATATCCTTTCTACTTCAAAAAAAACACTTTTCCTTTCTTAACATGTCATACAATTTTAAAATAAAAGAAGTTGACTAAAAATAAACTTGAATACTTGTAAAGGAATCTTCTTGGAAATAATTTTTAGAAATCCATTCATGCCGTATAAGTTAAAAAAACATTCTTCGTACTTTTGTCAGAAAAGTCAAAAAATACCTCGTACAAAAAACGACAAAAGATTCCTTTCATACATATTACTAAATACTCACCGAAGGGTAAAAATGGATTTAAACAAGTGTAGGTGGATGGAAATAATATTACATATTAATGAAACATGGATGTGGATGATAAAATACACCCCAGTAAATACTTACGAATAAACAATCTCGGATAAAAATGAGATTGTGATATTTCCCTTACCTTAGGTCCGATTTGCTTTGTACGTGTCCGAAGCTCCTGTATAATGGTTTAAATAATGTTATTGACTTATTCCAGAATCATACATATTGATATGATATCATATATTTTCATATTCTTATCTTCTTGTTAGTAATATTTCATTGTTACTTGTTACTCGGGTCTTTATTGCCTTTTGTTTTATGCGTGTTTTGCCGAATAAATTATTATTCTCATTTTAAGGTTATAGATACCTTATATCCAGAATGGTATTAGTGTATCATATATCATATTTATTCATTCAATTCATTTATATAATTACTATGTAATGATGATCATGTAGAACGAGTCGCATCACATCATGGAGACGGTATTCCGTACGTACGCACGAGTGATGATATCGTTCCTATGATCGTGGAATTGTATTGGAGTATATATATATTATTTCAGTATCAATATTACTTTATAATAATCATAAATAGTTACTCATTACACCATTATACCCATCCTTGTAAGGTGGTGGTGGAAAATAGATTACACCACGGCGTGGAGACGGTATTCCGTACGTACGCATGCGCGGTGATTTCATTTTTCCGTAGGATGGATAGAAGGTGAATTAGGGTTGTTTCATATTTATAATAACATATCAGTATGTAATTAATACTGATGTTATTACTTTATCATGAAAAAACTAAAGGAGAAGAAGTTGAAGAAGAAAGAAATTGAAAAGATCGGTAACGGATATTACCTCTTCTTTGGAACGCCCATTTGAATCTTCCACTTAGGGAACTAAGATTGGTATTTCAAGAAGACCAGGACCTATAGGATTATTCTAGGGAAGTGCAGAGGAGAAAATGTCAGGGGTTGGCCGAGCTTTAGTGCTCAAATTGGTGTGAGGAGGAGGGGGAAGGAGGTGCCCTTTTATAAGGGAGGAGAGAGGCACCTTAGGAATACCTCAAAATATTATTTTATATTAAAGTCAAAATCGGTTTATAATGGTTCCAAAGGGTCTTATTTAGAAGTTAAAGTGGGGATGGGTCGAAATCCTATCAATCAATAAGATTTAGACAAGTTTAGGGTATTATTTTAACCTTATCAATTATATTTAACTCTAAGTTAAATAATTTAACTTTTACCATGTCTTTTTGTTTTCTTTCACTATATAGTTAATAAACTTACTATAACATGCCAAACGGACCCCAAATTGTTTATTATTAATATATATATCCTTATCTAAGTCATTTGTCCGAACCTTAGATTTTTAGGAATAAAATAACAATTAGTAATATAATATTTGATTTCAAAACTATTTTGTGTCAAATTTGACACTATTTGATATATGATTTTTGTGAAAGTCATAAAAGAATTATATGTTCGAACCAAGTTGATTAAATCAACACTAATATATCATAGTAACCTATAAAATTAGTGTAATTTATAAAAATTCTCAAATTACATTTATTTGGGTATTTATAACATCAATTATGTCAATATTTCATTAATAAGATAATTACTACATCATCTTTGTATCATAATAAATGATAATTATTTAATCCCTAAAAATTCTAAATAAATTCCAATGATTTAGATAATTATATTAGCTTTCTGGAGACTATTCATGTTTGAAGTTTCATTAAGTTTATCACTAGATTAAAATTATTATACTTATATAATTTAAGAAAGTGACATGTTGTCACATTCTTTGGTTTTAATAATAATTAAATTATTTTCATTGAAAAAATTTAATTAAATGAATCTAATCCGACCCTTAGGTGATATGGGTCGACTTTTAGTCATCCAATAGGATTTTGACATTTGTTAGGGTAATTTTAAAATATTATATTTACCCTTAATTACCCGATTTACCTTTAACTATTGTAAATAAAATTTACCATAATTACTATTCATAATTCCCAAAAATAAAAAGTAGCTTATTAACATATTTTGGACCCAATGATTCCAAATATGTAATCCATTTTTCAAAATTCAATACATAAAAGATGCAGAAATTAAATTAAAATTAATCCCGTTGTCGAAAGAAAACGAGTTTTTCTTTAAAACATTGCAAAAGATTGAATTGATTTAACCTATGAATTCAAGGTAAAATAAATTCTAATGACAAACATTATATTAAATTGTAAAAATATATTCTATTTATACTTTAAAACCATTCAATATTATAATTTAACCACATAAGATATTACGATGAAAAAAGTTGTTTTTAATTAAAATATAGCGTGTTTTTACTATTCATTAAAATATGAAAGTTATCAGAAAAATATCAAAACTTTATCTAATGTAAATTTTTATATCCTGATTCAAATGAAGAATTTTATTTTGTCAAATTGAACATATAAACATGTCAAAAACTAGATTTAATGTGGGTGCGCCATCAAAAGGCGGCAAAACTGCATTTTTTTAAAAATAATTATTTTACCCAAAAAAATTATTTTGTTCCTATAACATGTTCTAGAAATGTGTAAGATGAATAATAATGTTATAAAATTCAAAATTTAGTTAACACTATTCATAAAGGATAGTTTATAACAATATTATAATAATATATCGTTGTTTAGTAAAACTCGGTATTGCGTACAACACAAGCTATCGAGGAAGGTCGCGATTGCGTGTAAAGTAAGCCAAGCAAGTGTGTAGTGAAATATTCCTTTGATGATATATAAAAACAAAATATTACTCATAAAAATCTCGGGTGTTACAATATTGAACATGCCAACAACTTAAGAGGATGTAAGTTGGATGATAGTATTCAGAATATTTTTTATCTTAGGAGTAAACAATGAAAATACCCAGAAATATAATCAGTAAAAGTTAAGCTAAAATATATGAAACATTCCATGAGATGTCAAATTTAATCAGTTTTCCTAGCTATGTTATATAAATTAATAAGATAGTCACAAGCTGTGTAAACTTTCCACCCTATCCGGACTACCCAGATGGTTGAATATTCTATACAGCCATTATATCCCGACCACCTTATCCATCCTTCCTACTATGATTCTACACCTCCTCACTCGGACCCAACCTTAAAGTATTAGTTGAATGATAGAGATCATTATATACATATTGTATATTTAAGACTCATGCATTTTTTGGGGGGGATTCTATACATCACCAACCTATACAGATAGGTCATGTTAGATTATCTGTACTGGATATTGTTTATCCTATATCTCTACTACCATTATGTATTAAAGAGGTTACCAGAGTTTGGGATTTTCTGGGTCATTTATTCCTTTGGTCATCTATCCTTCTTCGCTATCTTTCATCTGAGGTATGCATTTTTTTAAAATATTAAATAAAACTGATTGATAATTAATTATTTTGTTTTCTGACATTTAACGTATATACTAGTATTTAATATCACAAAAAAATACAGAAATGAAACAAAAGGTTCTGGAGTAAATAACTGTTGATACTTATGATATTTCTAATGGGTTACAATGATTTTATTAGGCATGTTCATCGATTAGTAATATCTATGAGTTTTGGATGAAATTCAATATATGCTGAAGATAATATCCACTGGGAATATTCCGAAAATATATCATGGATATAATTGATTTTTAAGAGCTCAGCATGAATGTGTTTCATTTGTTTTCCATTTAAGTAAATTGATGTTTCAATTTTTATTTATTTAGTTAAGGATAGTTTAAATTGAATAACTATATTAATATTTTCATTAGGTATCTACACACTCTTAT
The DNA here is from genome assembly GCA_963277665.1 of Viscum album. Lineage (NCBI taxonomy): Eukaryota > Viridiplantae > Streptophyta > Magnoliopsida > Santalales > Viscaceae > Viscum > Viscum album. The sequence continues at coordinate 2,051,723,728 of OY728150.1, read as the reverse complement.
TATACACAATTACACTATAGGAATTTATGGTTTTATGGATCCAGAATTCATTTCCATGGATGTGAAATATGTGAAGTATCTTAATAAAATTTCATGTATATGTGAGAAATTAACAAAGATGGATATTAGGTGTTGGTTTTTTCCATTTCTTGATGTGTTACACAAACATAATTATAAACTAATGTTCATTATAATTTCATTAATTGTGAAATATTTATATTATAGGTGGAATTGGAAGTTAAGCATATTCTGCCCAAGTAAATGCACCTTATATTTGTTTTTATATTTACTAGGTAATGTTCATAAAGAATTTATCACCATGTTATAAAAGTAAGTTTTATTCAATTTTATATGTTCATTATATATTAATTATTATTTTTTATCCATTTATTTTTAATTGAAATATATGAAAATGTGGATCATGGAAAACATTTTACCAAAATCACATGTCGATAAAGAAAAAAATGCAATCAAATATGTGAATGTAAGTGTATATACTTTTTATATTAAATATTATTCAAATTATATATATATATATATATATATTTGTATTTATTATCAAGGTAATATTTTATAGATATAGTGTCATTTCCAACAAGGACGTGTTGAATGTGGTCATCATGTTTTATGATTCATGTATGAAATAATCACAATTGAGGTAACTACTAAATTTGATAAGGTTAATTATATTACTTATTTAATATTTTCTACCATAGTATTCTTTTTTTAATATCATATCATTTAATGTTAGAGTATAAATTCAGTGATGAAGAGACTTATATGAAAAATGAACATACTCATATTCGATCTTCGCTTGTGACCTATTTGATAAGTATGATTGCAATATAAGGTATGTAAATTCTAATGTTTATGGTTAATATTACATTTTACTAATAAAATTTGTTCAAAAAAATAATTCTCATATTTTAATAAGTGTTTGAACATAATGATAACACATTAATGTTTCAACAATAATCAACAATGATCATGTTTTAAATTTTTGGTATGTGTTTTTTAATTTTACATTATAATACTAATGAGTAGATAATTTTTGGATTAACTATATAAAATTATGTATGCTTATATAGAATTTTAGTCAATGAAACATGCTATTTTATTTATTTATAATGTGTTATAATATAGGGATTCTGATTATTTTTGGGGTGTCATATTAAAAAATTTCTAAAAAATTAACATTCTATGTTAGTTTATATAAAAAATGACACCGAACACAACAACCAGTCTCGTTTTTGGCATTGGTTTTTATAAGACTGAAACCAAAAACTTTATTTTTATATCACCTTTATAGACATCGGTTAAAACCCGATGAAAAAAATTGAAAAAAAAAATAACTTTAATTCCTTTTTTTCGCTCTAGTATATAGTTTATCAATATTTTTATTAGAACATATTCATATATAAAGTCCCTAGAAACATGAATGAAAAAATTTAATTATATATAAATAAGTAGCATAAATGGCTTCAGTCACTGCAAACATATAAAATCATGAAAATGTAATGTGGATACTTTGTGCCACAAATGATACATGAACAAAATCTCTCATTCTATGTTATTCTAAGAAATTAAGAAGACCACTAATCAGTGTTTGATGATGAACTCTACTTGTCACACTCTCTATCTCCATCCAAAATTCTTGCTACCAGAACTTGTATGATAATTATACTGAAAATTAAAGAGTGTTATATACTTATATTTAAACATTAAAACAATAAAAGTTTTTAACTAAATAATTTTTATGTTTTGTGATATACCTACTCACCATTAGTCACCAGTGCAATATCACCAAGCACAGATTCGTTTATCTTCTAATATAAATCAACCAACACTTTCTTCAAATCAGATAGTTGATATCCCTATTCCAGAATTGTGCTTTGCAAAGAAACAAAATCATTTTGAGCATCTAGGGGTAAGGAGTGACTAATACCTGGAGTATATGTCACTACAATCCATGATGACTGGCTAAATACCTCATATTGTAATTGTGAGAAACCCATCTCTCGCACTGGACCAGGATATTTCTTCCCAAGGACATCACTAACTGGGTTGTCCTGGGAGACTGAGTAGGACTATCAAAGATTGGCATCCCATAGTTCTTTGATTTTTACCTATAAATAAAATATAAGTCTTATTTTTTGTAATATATATTTACATAGTGACATCTGATAATAAGTTATATAATGAAAAATGAATTCATACCCCATCATCACTAGTTGTCTCATTAACATAACTCCTATTGATTTTTTATGAACAACCAACAGTAGTTCCATTCAAGAGGCTTGGTGCCCTAAATTTTGTGATTATATTAAAAAAAGATAAATATGCAATTTAAAATATGGAATATATAACATTTCCTTAAAAATATTTAAAAAATGAAAATATTAACAGATTCAATCTGATTCTAGAAAAAAATCTTTGACCCGATAGTGTAAGGGATGATTTTATTAGCCCAACGTGATGTATTATTCATTATTACATCATGAAATAAAATAAAATGTAATTTAATAGTAATATATGCAATGTAATCTCCATATCATATTCATATATAAATGTAAAATTAGATTAATATAACAATATATATTTAAATACCATGTGTTTCTCATCACAATGGCTATCAATAAAAATATTTCATTTCTATCTAGGTATCCCACTGATTTCCTTATCAAAGAGTTTTTGGGTGTTCAATTAAGTATAATTGAATTTTTTTCTATAATCTCTATATAAAATCTATCCATTTCTTGCCCAAATTTGCCATTGTCCACTTTTGTACTATCAAATGAACAATAAGAAAGTGAAAAACATGTGTACAAAGACATTAATTTTAAAAATATCAGAATTTAATAACATAATGACATTAAATTACACCATAATCTATTAAAATAACCTTTATATGGGAATATAAAACTTTATTTTTCCAAGATGAATGAATATTCCTCCAATAGTCATTTGTAATTGGAAGGGTAACTGGCTCTGCCGCCAGCTTGCCTAAAATCTTGCCAAATAATTTTATAGCATCATTCATAGGGACCCCATATTAGTAAATAACATAACTATCTTTAATCTGTTCAGATTCCTGACATTTGAACTATTCATATTTTTCTCCATAGTATCATTGTTTCCATATTTTATGAATAAATAGTTAGTAGTATTTAAAAATTTCAATAACATTATTCATATTAAAATTTTAACCTATAACAATCACCCTTTAATATCCCCACAATGATCTTGTAGAGGCAGCCTAATCCCTTACTAGCAAGGATGCTGAATGGGGAGGCGTCAGCTAAGCTATTGATGGGATGTTGATGGAGGGTGTGAGAGACAGTGTAGGGGAAAGTGAACCGTGTCTCAAATGCTGTAGATATGGTGGCATATGGATCATCATCTGTCTATATGGTCGAGGGAACGTTGATTGAGAGTCGAATGAAATCATTATAGTGCTTCCTACTTGGTATTCCAATCATTTAAAAAAATAAAATTAACTTCAGAATATATAATTCAAAAAATTGATGTAGAAAAAAATGATACAATAACAGATGCACAATATTAATAAACAAAATAAACATAACTATGATAATGAATGAATTCACAAATGAAATAAGTGTTGATAAATGAATAGATAACAACACATAAAATAATTTTCTCCTTAAATCATGTTTTTTTTCTACTCTGTCATTACTTCATCTACTTCATCATCCCTTGAAAGAATAATATTTTCAATATCATGTTGGAAAAATAATTATTCTTCTTTCTCTTTATGGGATTCAATGTCAGTGGTCAAATATTCCACTTCATCCCCCATATCATATATGTCTCTTTTTTTTACGTTAGCTACTACACTACACCATTTATCCTAAACATCTTCAACATAATGTACCATTTTTCCTCGCGATGATAAGATATAAAAATCATGAAATTTATTATCACCAAAATCTATCATGTGAGATTAGTTTACAAAAATAAATTGGATGGAATCTCTTTTAACACCTCTAATAATATCTATCCAATTTTATTTGTTGAAAACAACTAAAAAATAATGTGGTATTTTAATATGATAATATCAGTAAACTTTATATAGTATCCCACTTTAGAAAATGTAAATATACCATTAATATATTTTTTGAACCCTCTTCCTGATTGACTGTATGAAATTTAAATCCATTCACCATGTAAGTGTCTAACTTTCTAACCTATTTTAGAGGACCTCGAGAAGGAATCATCAAATCTTCTGACAACACTCCTCAATTATCATTATTCATGATCTAAACAATGTTATATACATTATTATATTTATAAAATGTATGTGTCAACCTAATATCCATATTTTTTATAATAATTATGAACAACAAGTCAACCAAATTACTCTACAATCTATTTATTAAAATATTTTTTTATATCATTCTCACTTTTTGTCTGAACTCTCATTGATCACTTTGTTTGTATCCACAAATCTTCAATAAATAGATCTAAAATCTTACTATTCTGTAGAACATATATATGTGCCTATAATAATACCATTTATATCATTATAACATTTGAGATTCTATAAACTAATCATCCAATAGCATGAATGATTTTTTATTTCCCATATACTTGAGATTGATTCGACGAGTCTTTAATATGTCTAATTAGATTGAATATTATCTAAATTTCATCAAAGTATCTAGAATAAAATTAAAGACACACCTCTTCCAAATATCCTTTAGAAATAGATCCTTTAATATGAGATTTATTTTCCACATTTGATTTCAAATGCCCAAGATATCTGTGAAATAAAATAAAAAAAACATAATTGTGTTTTTAATGAATTGAAAAGAATAGTTAACTTAAATAAAATATAAAAAAAATTTCCTCTCAATTGGATACATCCATCGATAATTTTAAGGGACTCATAATTTTACTTTCTCTTCTAAATGCATAGTTAAATGCATTATGATAGTAAAAATTGATGATGGAAATATCATATCTATTATACAAAGTGTCAATACAAATATCTCCAAAAGGTTTTCACACTCAAATGCTTGTAGTGATTCTCACATAGTTTTATAAATAATTTTAACAAATGGAGTACAATAGTAGTAACATTTTTAGGTAATAATGTATGCAATTATAATGGTAGAAACTGCTTTAACAAAATATGTGAATCATCAATTTTCCATCCATGTAACCTATGATGATTTAAGTAATAAAACTTTTATATGTTACTTGAATACCCAAAAAATACCTTCATATGTTTTAAAATTTGAATAAATGTATCTTTATCGCTATTTTTCATTACACAAATTGTCGGAGCATACTTTCCATTCCCATCATTCCAGAGATCACGCTTTATGTTCATTGTTTGTAAGTATTTTCCTGCATTGGGATATTCCTTCAATTTTCCATGCTCATTATGCAATTTTAAGATCAAACATTAACAAATATTCTTATAAATATGCATAACATCAAGATTATTTTTCAACAAATTGAATTACCAATATGGATTTCTGCAGAATATACTTTTTTTCTTCCATTTTTGCATTCTGATTTTACTTGACAATGAGCTTCAAACACGTTTTCCAATATCATTCAAATGATTCACCTTAAAATTTTTATTTCAACATTTCCAAGTTTTTTGAATACTTTATAACCCATCAACAACTTTGGAGGTCTTCTATGATCCATAAAACCATTGAAATTTGACTTTTTCAATTGAAATCTATGAGATTCATTGAGAAATGTTTGATGATGCAATAAGTACCATATTTTACTATGAATTAGTCATTTGGTATCAAAATCAATGTTATACATATGACAAGAAAAACCCATGTCCATTTTCCAACCATCTAAATTCCCATGTCCAAGGAAGTCACTAATGGTCCACATTATAGTAGCTTTCATTTTAAAAATTGTTCAAGAAGATGCATTATGTGTCTCAACATAATGGATTCATAACTCTTATAATGATTCAATTAAAGATTTCAAGTACACATAAATATCGTTTCCAATAATTTTTTTCTAGTAATAACCATAAAAATGATAAAATATGTTTGTTTATACCTATTAAAAGAGGTATATTGTAAGGGATCAAAATAGCTGGCCAAATGCTATAACTGGTGCTCAAAGTTCCAAATGGGTTGGATCAATTTGTAGAAAATCCCAATCAAACATTCCTAGTATTAGATGAGAAATATGGATTTAATGAATAAAATGTATTCCATGATTGTGAATCTCTTAAATGGCTCATTAACCCATCATTGTTATTATCTTCAGATTTCCACTTCATGGGCTTGTTAGTTTTTGGTGACATGAATAATCTTTAAAATAATTGATTTAATAGAAAGTAACACAAAACCTTTGTAGGTGTGTCCCTTATCTTCTTCTTCATAGTTGTATGCTAATTTATAATTACAACATCACTCATTTACTACCTTCTAGAAGAATATTTTTTTTTGTAATCTTGTCTTCTTGAATCCCCTCACCAATAAAGAATAGAATCATTGGGACATGCATTTAATTTTGTATAATAATAAACAATATTTTTGACAACTTTTTTCATATCATAAATATACTTAAGGAAGTTTTCATTAGAAAATGAATCACACAACAATTTAAAATCCTAGATTCCGCTTTATTTTTTATTCCAAATAGGCATTCGATATAGTACAACTTCAGCAGAAAAGAATGTTTTGAATATTTCAAACATCCTATATACAACTCCTGAATTCCATACTCAACATAACCATGAAATGCATTTATCTGCTCAATAATTTTTACTCTTATATTATTCTCCACATAATCAATTGTAGGATCAAATCATATGTTTCTATCTTGATCTGGTTGTCCTATAGTCTCCAAAATATCAGTTGTCACATTTATATTTATAGCACTATTTGATGTTTGTTGTAATATGTTTTGATACTGAATTTTGTGTCTTGAAAACTCAAATGAATCATTTATAAGATTTTTCATTTCATTTTCCATTGTCAGGAAATATGGGATCTCATTCTGTTGATTGGTGTAAATGGTCAAATTTACTCTAACATTCGATTCTATGTTCCAAATTCAACACAAATATTTAGTATTGAATTAATTCAATATCAATTGTTCATAAACATCATATCTCTACATCTATATTAAAAATTTAAATTTAGGACATGTACATCTAATTCTCCCATAAGCAGATTGATTTTAAGTTAAAAATCTAAAAAATCCTCCAAACCCTTAACATACTGAGGTGTGTTACTCGATAATGTGATCAATATTTTATCCATATATATCACAATTTTCCTACATATTATTAGAAAAATTATAACATTTTACTATTACTAAATAGTAATAGATAAGTAAAAGTGAAAAAACCACAACCTTAGTAGTTATAAGATGATTTATATAAGTACTATAGTGGATGTCACATAATGCTTGACTAGCATTGCTAGTGGTGGAGGACCTCATGATGAAATCACTTAAATTTTCTATTTTAATAACTTACATTGTGTTAGTCATAATTTTCCTATAAAATTAACTGGATGTTCTTCTACTACATTAGTATGATTAAATGTTGATGTTATTTTTTATTATAACTTAATACTTCGTAAATTATTATTTCATTAGATTCCATGATCTAAAAATTACATCTATAAATATAACTACTACAAGATAATTAATATAGGTTCAAAGATTAAATGGAAATATGTATATAAATGTCTTCTAGAAATTTATGACTAAACTGATAAATTTTTAAATCTCTTTAATTAACATCTTCAGTATGATTAAGAAGACATTTAATTTACATGATAGCTTGAAATTTCACCAAAAATTACATTTAATCTATAATATGTCAACTATCACATATAAAATCAAACTTAGATCAAAACAATCTAAAACATAGCCTATAGATGAATCTACCCTCCTGTAAAACTAAAAAAAGATATTTTTAAACCACCATATAACAAACTATGAAAATAAATTAGTATAAAATAGATATAGCTTCTCATAATTCATTAGAATCTCATATCTCGAAAACATTATCAAATTTTTCATCAAAATCAATACCTATAATATAATATTTAATAATTATATTTATAATAATATTCAAAATTATAAATCCCAATGTTAAAGAATTAAAAATAATGATAAAATTTTTACACCATAAAAAAAATTAATAAATTCATGTTTTAATTCATGTACTATAGAAGGTAACATAACATCACTAATATCTCTCATCCCCTCAAACTAGATCATAAAATCTTAAGAGGGGAATAAATATCAACACTATTTGAGGTAAAATCATGTTATACCCTGATATATGGATAACATCCATAATTAAAACTATAATAGTGCATTATTAATACTAGTTTTCTCACTCTTATAGTACATAAAATTTATATAATGGATGAATTCGAAATTTACCATGCATAATTCCTTCGATGGTGACATTGTCCCCTTTAAAATCAACTATAGGTACTCTGATCAGCACAAAATGATAAATCACATCTATTTAATTAGAATAGATGTTTCCACATTAAAATATACTAAATACAATGATAAATTAACTTTTTTTATTTATAATCATAGCCATAATTTTTTCTGGAATACATAAATCATCCATTATATACATTATAATAAGATTACATGTAAAAAATCATTTCATCCCTATTATATGATATATGCAACCATAAAGTTTTACTATGTAACAAATTATTTAAATAATCATGTATGTCAATAGAAATTAATGATTTGGCATAATAATGTGTTATACACCACATCCAATGTTGGTTTTATTACTCAATATATAGAAGTATAAAACATCAAAAAACGATTTCTAAACCTAAAACCATATATTAAAGAATCATTATAAATAATTTATCAATGTGATCAAACAGATTCACCTAAACATATAATAAACCTTTTTTTATGTCACAATAAATAATAATATATTTTATTTTGGTTATAGGAATATACTCAATAAATAGAGATTTATTAGCAAGATAAATATTACATAGAAATTAAAAAAGTTTATAGAAGGTATAAAAACAAATAACACGCACAATGACACATATCAAGAATTAAAAAACCTGATAAATTTTTTATTAAGGAATTTTGAAATTATTTTCAACTATATCCAAGGATTTAAAATAAATGAAAAATATAATTAAATATATATAATAATAAAATAAATATAGGGGAAATAATGAACTATCAAAAATTAAATCAAACCCTCTATAGAAAACCTGATAAATTGTTTATCAAGGAATTTGGAAATTATTTTCAAATATAACCAAGGATTTACAATTTATGAAAAATATAATTAACAATATATAATAATATAATGAAATTCAGGGGAAATAATTAACTATCCAGAATTCAAACAAACCTTCTATAGAAAACCTTTTTTACGTAACAAAATATATATTGAAAATATTCCATTACCAATTCTAAAATAAAATTTGAATCCTTGTTAATATGTTGGAATCCATTGGGAAACACATTCTTGGCATTAACTAATTATATTGGTGAAGATGGTTGAGACCAATTATCCATTAAACCAACATTGAGATCATACTTATCTTGGATCTACTGGACACATTTAAATAATCCATAGGACAATATTTATAACCAAACAAACTCAAATAACGAACTTCCATAAAAAGTGTATAAAATACTTGATGGAGATCATGAAGAAAACACAAATATGAATATAGAAACCATAAATTGAAGAAAAACTAAGCTTCTTAACATAAAATATCCATAATTTCCACCCAAATATATTTAAATAATTAGGCATCCCATTATAAAAAAACCTCACCAGTGGGGGAAGGGGTGGTAGCGACAAGAAAGGGTCATAGACGAGGCAGACCAGCAGTAGGGTGGTGACCAAGGGGAGCAGTGGCAGTGACAGTTCAGGGTAGAGAGGGGTCAGTGGACCGGGATCGATGTTAGCGGGCATAGTTTTGGGGGAAAGGGGGGTGTTGATAGTTCAGGATCAGAAAGGGGGTTTCAGAGGCTCAGGATTGGGAACATGTGTTAGATGGGGAAGAGGGTGTCAGCGGCTTGGTATCGAGACCGGTGACGAGGGGCTTGGGCTTGGGTGATCAAGGGTGGGGGGCTTTTGGTTTGAGGGGGTGAGGGGGTGTCAGGAATAAGTGTTGTATTTTTATAAAATTGTAAATGTTTTTTAGGTGGATTTTCAAAAATTTCTAGGAATTTATTTGAAAAAATTAGTATTGGTTTCTTAAACAGTCACTAAATATCCGCCGCTAATTTCTGATTTGGTGGTAGTGTTTACACATTATATTATTAATTAGCTGAAAAATATTTATCACATTTTTTATTCATAGTGACCAAAACTAAAAGGGGAATATTTAAAAATTCTGATCCTCTCGACTCCAAATATAGTATCAATTTTCCAATATTTGATCTATATAAGTTTCATACAACAATTTTAAAAATACTATGTAAAATTTAATGAGAAATTGTTTTTAGTAAAATGAATATTTAAGCATACAAAATAACTTATATTAAATTTATGAATCTTATTCAAATGGAAATACATAGATTATTCCAAATAAAATTTATTATATTTCACTTTGAACCCAAAATCCAAAAAATAATGGTAATTTTAGATTACATAATTTAATAAATATAAATGATAATATTTGACATGTTAGTTTTTAACTATTCATTGAAAAATAAATTATTTTTAAAAAACCCAAAATTTCATCCTATGAAAATTCAGATATGATTATTTAAAAAATTATGTACATTTTATAAAATAAAATTTATAAAAGTGGCATAAATTACTTATAACTTCCATGAACAATTATAATACAATAATTTTTTTATGAAAATTCATTTTTCATGGTTAAAATGACTTCACTAAAAATTTACTTCTTATTTACTAAGAATTAACCAATAAATTTTATTGAGTATGAAAATTATCCAATTTTTTTATAATTTTATTATCAAATTCACACATACCAATTCAATGACTAGGTTACATTTAAATAATAATATTTTTATTAAAAATCTCAATTCTCTTTAGCTTGGTATTTCATCTTAAGAAAGATAACACGATTATTATTATTTTAAATTATATTTTTTGGGTGTTACATTATCCCTCGATAAATACATTTTTTCCTAAAAGTTTTATCTCAGTAATAAAAGGATCAATATCTGAAAATACCTTTATTGAAAACACAAGTCATACAGAGGTATAATAAATATTCCTTTAAAAAGGGGGAGTGTGAAAGACAAATATTACCTAAAATAACACATAATTTGGTTTCTATATAAATAGAAAATTGGTGGTAAGTTAGATCATATATATTATAGAGAAAACTACCATTTAAATACTAATTGATCGTGATATATAACATGGTCATGATAAATCTAACAACCACAAAACCATAAATCAGTGAGGGGTGAAAAGACAATAAATTCATCAAAAATAAAGTTAAACTGATAAAATTATTATTTCTTAATCTTTTATAGAAATTTTAGAGATTCATTTTTTTATAAAATAGATACCATGATAAAATGTACTTACTATAATGCTTTCTATTTTTTAAGAAAAAATTAAACATTTGGTTATGATTTGAGGAATTTCCACTTCATCTCTTATTGTAAGAAATTAATATTAAATATGAATTTTCCATGTTTGAATAAATATAATTAAATTTTAATGGATCATAGTATTTATAAAATAATTAAAATTCATTACTTATATCTCAAAATATTTACTTAAACCAAAATAGTTAGCATAAGACATCCAATATGTATAGATATAATATATTAATCTCTAAAACCTCGATAATTACCTCCAAAGATAATCTTATTCTATTATAAAAATAGTTAACATTAAGACTCATACAAAATATATCTGTCCAAATTTGAATCCCATAAATATGAAATATTTAATCAGACATTTATCTCCATACAACCTCTGGTAGATCATAATGTCAAATACCTTTATTTTGAATACCTTAATCATATATTATCTTAAAATGTAATAATAACCAGAATCATTGTAATACACCAATGAAAAAATATATGATTAAAAAATTATCTCTATCCTCATCCCTCAAATAAAATCACTAACTTTTTAATATATTCTATAAATCAAAAAATATAATGAACTTCATCAAAGATAATATAAAATTATATCTCATCAAATCATAAATAAATTCCAAGGTCATAAATAATGACCAATTTACTTTATCAATATAAAAAAGCACATTATATCAATTAAACATTATTATATAAACATAAATAATGGATTAAAGGTTATCATTACCATAATATTGTATTTTATAGAAATACTCCCTTGCCACTAAATCACTTTTCTTGGTTATTGGAACTATTCAACATATTTTTTCAAATTATGAATGAAAATATATTATAGAACAATATTTAGAAGTTTCATGATTCATAAAAATAAATGTCACTGACATAACATTTATACCACATAATTATTAAAACTCAATGCATAAACACATCAATACATTCACTTCAATGATTTAAAAAACATAGGCCCATAATTGTTCTATGAGTTATCCCTTATATTAGTGATTTCACTTAGATAATACATATGAAACCCACACATAATACATTGAATTATAAATGGTACCCTATGGTGGAATTCATATCCCTCCACCGATATCTTCATTTTTCATCAGTAATTACATTCTTTATTCCATTCTTTTCCCCACAAAAAATTCTTCCCATTCCTATGAGATATTTATCTGAGTGATTATTCTCACATACTAGACATGTAGAAAACTAAATTTCATTCCCTCTATAATCATCATGAAACAACATTTTTCTCTTATTATTTTTCTGAGTAATCTCACCCAAGTTGATATTGTCAATTATATAATGGGAAAAAATTAGGAATTATCATAACGTTTTTTATTCCATGTTTTATTTCATTTGGTTTCTCAGGAGGAAAAGTATTCCATTTTTCATCACATTCAGCATTAATAGTGTTCCTTTTAGTTCAAACCATTTAATGAAACCCACAATAATATTATGTGGAAAAATAATCTTGGTGGGAAACCACATAATCATTATAATCATTTATAGGATTTATAAATCAAGACACATTCATTTCAATCTAATACACCTTAGTTTTAACTATGGTTATTCATGGTCATCATCTATTCAAATCCTTCATAATGGTTTATAATGATAATATGAGTTATTTAATTAATTTATCTTGGGAGTATCAAACTATGCGTGGAGTAAAGATATGCACAATTTGAACTAGTATCATGGTTAATATATATATATATATAACTACTTTTAATGTTATTAACCCTAGATAAATTTGTTCAAAGACCGCATGCAATTGTAGTATCTAGTTACGGGCATGTTTATAGTAAAACTATATATTCTCTACCATACCAAAATATTTATGATATCTTACTAAACATATAAATATCCTAATTTTTTTCCTAGGGTTATGATCCATGATCTATGTTTTCCTAAATATAGTTCAAAGGTTTTATACAAAACTTTCTTTTATACCAATAGTAATGATCCCGAACATAATATCCTAGAGCTAGGTGTTACATTATAACATTGTCATAAGAAACAAAGAATCTCATCTTGAATTAATGATCAATTTATTATTCATAAAGAACCAAATAAAAATAATATTCCCATTCTACATTATAAATAAAATATTAAACAATTTTAAATAAAATATTCTACATCCATAAACTCATTCAAATTTTCCTTCTTCATATCATATGAATTGAAAAAAAATTGAACGTAAATTATAAGTAATGTTTAAATAACACATAATATACCATGACTAAATAATGTATATTCAATATTGAATGGTAAATAACTAAAAAAACAGGTCATTTAATCAATAACTTCAGCACAAAATGAATCCATGGACAATATCAATGCAGTGATATATTGTACAATAATACAAAAATTCTTAATGATGAAAATACATAATTTTGGATGTCTGGATTTCAGACCTCATGATATATTTACCAAGAATTCATTATTCAAATATAGTTCAATCAATGGGTTTGTATACAGCAAAAACCCATATAATATGTTCATCCAATTGGTTTTTCTCAGGATACATGTTGATGTATCGAGGTCCTATCAAAAAATGGGCCCCATCCTTCGCTATATGTCTAATTAATACACCATATATTTAATATTCATTTTCATTCATAAAGAATATGAATTATCAATAAATATAATTATTTATTAAAGTATATATAATATTATGATTTCTTGAATCAATCAAATTTCTATCATAACAAAACATTTTATATAAAAATGTTATATTGATAATTAAAAAATCATATCCATATTACAATGAATATGGATATTTCATATAAATGTAATTTATAATGAAATATGATAACAAGAAAGTTAAAATTTCAAGGGAAATTTAACTACCACAAAATTAATAGGAAATAAAAGTGACCATAAATTAATAAAAAATATAGGTTTTGTAATAAAACTATCATTTATTATGAAATAATGAAAATAGATGTGAAAAATTTATTTAATATTTCATTGAATATTTTTCTTATAAAAAATCAATGATTTTTTTTAAATAATCTAAATAATTTCAAAATGATATGGTGTTTGGAAAATGTGTTAACTACATAAACTTTAAAAAATATTTCTTTTGAATATTTGTAAAGAAATAAAATAAATGAACCTTTCATAAAACATTTGAAGGATTTATTTAGAACCTTTTAAAAATTTAATTATAGCATAAAATTTCCTTAATAAATCGTTTTATTAAATAAATTTTTTTTTTAAAAACAATTTGGAATATAAGAACATAGAAGATAAATATACTCGATCAAAAGGGAAATATGATTAGATTTTCTATTAAACATTTTTTTCATTGATTAATGTGTAGAAAAATTCATAATAGAAAATAAAAAATCTATAAATATCTAGATTATAAAAAAATATTTGGATTTTATGAAGTATATATTATAATATTTCTTCAATGAAAAATAGATAAATCCTTAAAACTGAGTTTAAAATAAATTCTTACCTCTTTGGTAACATTGAAATTATAGACCCTTGAAAGTAAAAAACATGAATTGAAACTAAAATACTCATTAATAAATATATATCCATGTTAAATAAATAAAAATTTAATCAAATATATCACATAAAATTAAATTGGTGATAAATACCAAATATGACGCAATAGAATAGAAATTGAGACGAAATTTCTTACATAAAGTGTTTCATTTAAGTGAGGATTGGTTAACGAAGATATTATGTGTAACAAATGTAAATAGACAACATATAAGTGGAAATAAATGATAAAATAATAAATTTTCATTTCACACATACTCATAAAATAATAAAATAAAAGAAGAAGTGATATAACCTAATAAAAAAAGTTGACTTAAGAAGACCCTTACCTCAAGTTACAAATTGATTGAAGGTTCTCTAATATGATGTATAATAAATTTATATTTATTATAACTCTATAAAAAACTAATTTACATACTTATAGTATCATATATTTTCAATTATATCATTTTAATACCCATTTATTAATAATTTCTTCTTAATATAATTGTTTCCTCGTGATAACTGTTTTATTTTTCATACAATATTTAGTTATTCAGTTCAAGTTTTTTTATCATGGTCACATTATTTCTATAATTTTATTTGAGATATAAATATAATATATATTAATTATATATATATTTTTATATTAATCTATAAAAGGTATAAATTTATTAATTAATTATATCATTCATAGAGACGGTCGGTCGTACATACACATGAACTATATTTTCACTTTTCGACTGATAGAATGAAATAAAGGTACATAATAATCCACATTTCAAAAAATTTTATTATATAATTTATATTCAATAAATCTATCCCTATTTCCATCCATATAAATTGGGAATGAAAAATGGATTGCATCGCTTCATGGAGGTGGTAATCCACACGTACGCACAAGCGATGTTATTGTTTTACAAAATATTTGAAAGTAAGAAGTTAGAAACTACATTATAATTATCAAAATATAATTATGTTATAATTATAATATATATTCATTATTTCCATCATTATTACTATCCATGTGAGGTTGTTATGGAAAAACACTACATCAGTTCAGGGGGCGGTCGACCATTATACACACGAGCGATGGTTTTGATTCCTATTAGTCTGTTAAAATTTTCTTTATGAGTTTTCCATTACTTTTATGTTGAAAATCACAAAATCATTCTTAAATACTAGAATAATAACTTTTTATGTTCAAAATATTTTATAATTTATTTGTAATAAATGATCAATTTAACCATACTTTGAAATAGTTCAAAAGTATTCATGAATTTATAGTAAATTTTTTTCATTATGATTATCATAATGAGTATGTAACTGATAATAATCGGATTCACGTTATAAGATCAGTTATAATACATTATATCTTATCATTCATACTGAATGAGTCCTTATAAATGGACTGATATCAGAACTGATAAATATCGGATCTACATTCATAAATATCCCTATAATAACATATATAAAGAAATCTACTGGATTGACTAAAGATTAAATTATGAATATGAAAAAATATTTTCTATCATAATGGAAGAACTTTTTCATTTTTATGGTATAAATTCAAATAGACATTGGAAATTATGTTATTCCCAAAATATATGACCTATAAATGTTAGGTGTACAATTCCTTACAACAAACTCAGAGAAAATATGACCATTGGAGAGTCAATATTGTCATTAGAAGCTCACCTCTAAATACTTGGCCATTAAAATAGTTTGGAAATAACACATTGCATATGAATTACCGAAATTGATATTGTGTGATGGATCTTTATTTCATCAAAAGTGTAAACAACTTTATCCTATAGTTTTATAATTTTTAGAGTCCTTTTACATTAAAGGAATCCCTATCTGTGCTGTTTTCTTTAGAAAATTTCCAACAAAGTTTTTTTTGCATCTGATTGTGTGAATATGATCAAGTGAATCCAAGGAAAGGAAGATGGAGAATCTGATCATTGTATCGATTGATGGAACATGGGGATAGTGTGATAGAATCTGATCTATTGGATCAAGGGATACTCGGGATATGCGTATTGAGGATCCAATCATCATATCGAGGGCTTTCCTTGTTGTGGTAAGATAGAGTTACTTCTAAGTATAAAATAGGGTAACCATTGTCCTAGGCTATTGGATACCATTCTATTTTGGTTAGAAGTGGTATATTCATTTTTGTTACTTGTTTTCAAGCTGGTATTTTATTTCTGATGTATGTAATAAAAAGTGATACTTTTATATTAATCTTTATATTTGTATCTTTTTTATCATAATAATTTTGATTATGTTAAAATCGTATTATATTTTTTAAATAGATACTTATATGAATATAATATTACTCTTATTATAATTCTATAAACTTTTAAGAGAGAATCATTACATTATTATGTATACTCCTATCTAATTTTTACTATTTTTATTACAATGCTACTCTGTATAGATTTAATCATATGTGATTACGTCCTAGGGTATATAAAATATCAGAATCCACCCGATTACGGTATTCTTATAATCATTCTAAGGTCTATGTTTTAATATGATTTCCCTTCACATAAATTGGTTTAGTGAATTTTTTTAGTTTAAATACTTTTAAACTAATGTTTTTATAACTAAAATTCTCCCCAACCCCCTCTTGTAATTAATTCATCTAGATTACATTATTTTAATATTAATCAGTATACTTCAAACATACTGATACAAAAACTTATATCAGATTGGTTTTCCACTTCTTCAGTACATTCATAATATATTATCAAATTTACTTTTTCAATTATATTAAATTTGAAAACACTAATGTGTTTGTGAAAAATAAAGTTTTTTCTTTTATGAATGGCTTTAATGAATATCAGATACATTGATAATTTTAATCCCAAAAGATTGAAATTTTTTATGGTAATGAATATGAGTAAAGTAGGCATTAGATGAATTCATTTTTAATAAACACTAAAGATTATAATTCTGTGAGGCTAACTGGGAATTAAAAAATACCTTATAAGGAATTTGATGTATGTAAAAATAAAGAAAATAATGAGTATCATCTTAATTATACAGTGAGAAATATTTTTTTGTATTCAATGAATAGATGCATCTATTCTAGAAATTAGTTATTTGAAGCATCAAATAGTATTTGGAAGAAATTAGAGTTTATACACTTTATCACATCTAAGGTTTTTTAAACCATGAGAGAAATTATTAGGGCTTATTTTCAAGATTTTGAATTTATACAAGGTGAATCAGTTGCTAAGATGTAGTAGTGATTCAGTAAAATTATTAATAGTGTTTAAGATATTGGGGATAAAAGGATTATATGATGATATTCTTGTTAAGAAAATCATAGATATCATACCCAATGAATAGGAATCTAAAATAAAAAATATTTATAAAATAATAAAGGTAAGTAATATCACTTTGGATAATATTGTTAGAACTATAATATTGTATATATGTTTACTCATGTGATATTTTGAGGAAGTAAGTAAAAATAATAATGGAGTTTCTTTTACTACTACAATACCTTCTAAAGCTCAATCTGTAGAAAAAATAGTTAGATCCTGAAGAAAGAATAATTTGGATGTTCAATCCAAACCATAAACATCTAAACATTCTGAAAATAAACTAGAAAAGTTTTCTTAAAGTATGAAAAAGATATTTGGCAAAAAAATATTTTCATTATTAATATAATAAAATTAATAAGGATAGTAATTAAAAGAAAGACTCTGAAGTAACATGTTATGAGTTTAAGAAAGTCTGGCATATCTGACCTGATTCTCCTATGTTGAAAAGAAAGGATAGAAAATAAATAAATTCTGAAAGGAATTAGATAAATTTTTATCATTATAATACCAAGAATGTTTCTAATTAAAATTATTAATAGAGTGATAGTGGAGGATATTTCTGTCATAATTATCCTGATCAAGAATGTTCTAAATAGTGGAACCTAGGTATTCTTTCCATAATACTTAATGAAAATATTTTTCTAATTTCCAAGGTATGACTAAAAATTAAATTTTTATTTTCCAAACACTAATAATGTTAAAGTTAGAAACCATGAGATCAACCACAAAAATTGATTATAGAATCATTAATGTGGCCACGTAATGCACTGTTGGAAACCTTACAAATTTTCGATTTGAGTGTAAATTATCCGGATTCTGATAATGATAAAAATTAAAAATCATCATATGAATAACCTTCCATGAAATAAGATAACACTCTTTATTCTAATTAAGAATTATCTTTTTTTGAAAAACTCCTTGAAAATGTTAATTGAAAAGTTAGAAAAAAATTATAATCAAAATTCATGGATAAATTTTTTAATAAAAAAAGTATCAGATATTTCATAATATATTGATAAGGATGTGTTGAAAAAGATTTTATTTATAAATATTTGTAAAAATTAATTTCAAAAAAAGATTAATTTACAAACTATTTTTTAAAATTTCAATTTTGAAAACATTACTCAGTAGGATAAGAATTATTTATCAAAATAAAATCAAAAATTTCTCCTTTAAGAATTTTCTTTTCAAAATCTACTTATGGTAAGGATGATTTTTATAAAATGTATAAAAAAATTCATCCTCGTTGTACTAGTTTTGGAATAGGGTATACTAAAAGAAAACCAGTTTTTTGTAAAAAAATAATGTTGTTCCTAAGAATTCCCAAGTTTTAAAAGTGTAAAAATATAGAACATTGGAAAAATAATTTTTCACATAATAATTTTCAATCCTTAATTTCCCACAAATCATATTTTTCAAAAAAAATGTGGATTCCAAAAAAAATTACTTCCTTACAAATTTGGAACCAATAAGGTTTGGGTGCTAAAATCCTATTGTTTTTAACAATAATTCAAGGAAATTACTACAAACAATAATTCATAGTATATGGATAATGGATAATCCCATCATATGACTAGTAATAAATACTTTTTCAAAAATATCATCAATATGAAAGGTAGAAATTTTACTTTGGAGATAATTCTCAAGGACATAATTTTTTTATAGGTAATATAGTTATTCTTAGTAAAACCTTAATTTCAAATGTTTTGTTTGTTAAATTTATTAATAACAACCTTATAAGAATAAGTCAATTATTTTATGAAGGTTTCCATTTGAATTTTATAAATGATAAATGTTTAGTAAAAATTATATGGTTGAATTTATTCATTCTTCCCCTCGACTTGAGAATTTATCCACACTTATCTTATAAGACCTTATGATCCAAGACATACCTTAACATAGTGAAATGTATGATCAATATTGGTTATGGAATAAAAGGTTAAGAAATTTTAACCTTATAAACTTATATAAGTTAGCTAAGAAAATAATTACTAATGATCTATTAGGGAATATATTTGATTCATCAAAAGAATGTGACCCTTATCAATATAGTAATCAATATATGACAAGATTTACATCTATTAGTGTAGTCTCAACTAAGGATTCTTTACAGTTAGTGAACATGGATTTATTCAGTCCTACACAAACCGGAATTATTTAAGGGAAATAATATATATATAATTTTTATGATTACACTATATACACATCATTTTATTTTTTAGCAAAGAAATATGAATCCTTTTGTTATTTTAAAACTTTTGTAACGAATTTGAAAAACAAGAAAAACCTTACCTTGAATAATATTCTTATTGATCATGGTGGTGAATTTTTAAACTCAAATTTTGAAAATTTTTGAAGTAAAAAATGCATTACACATAACTTAATTGCTCCTAAAACCCCTCAACAAAATAGTTTTTTTTATAATAAATTGTATTCCTCAGGAAATAACTATAACCTTATTGAGTGAATACTCAATTTCTAATCATTTTTTGGATGAAGAGGTTATTACTACTTTCTATACTATAAATTTAGTTTTAATCTGGCCTTTTATTAATGAAACCCATTATGAGTTCTGGATGGGCCAAAAAGAAAAATTTTCTTACTACATAGTATTTGAATGAAAAGTATTTATCAGGAATAAAAAAAATAAATTTCAAAAAATTTAGACCTAAATCTGATGAAGATATATTTTTTAGGTTATTCTATTTCCTCTAAGATATATAGAGTTTTTAAAAATTTCTTCCACTAAGTAGAAAATAGGATATATTAAATTTTATGAAACTGACCATTTTCTATTTAAACAATCTCATCCAACATCCTCGATTTTGTTTTCAAAAAATTATTTTCAACCTTATTTTGAAAATTATTCTAATTAGGAAAATATTTAATGAATAGTTTTTAAGTTATTTACTCATGAGGATTTTCTAACTTATTTTTATGGAAATGTTTTTCAAAATTCAAGTTAGTTGTTTCCTAGGAATCATAATAGTGATAGTATCATTAGTGATTTCAATCAACCAGTTTGGACTATAAGTTTCTTAATGTATGAAATATACAACTTTTTTTCCCAATTTGAACCAAAAAATTCTAATGATGCTTTAGGTAATGGGGATTTTATTATGGTTATACAATATGGGATAAATGAATTCTAAACAAAAAAAAATTCTAGACCTTCGTTGAAATGACTAATGAAAATTCTATAATTGGAGTAGAATGGGTCTTCAGAATCAAATGTGATGAAAATAAAATAATCATTAGAAATAAATCTATAATTATTTCAAAAGGATATAATAAATAAAAATACATATACTATGAAAAAACCATTACAATGGTTATAATATTATAATTTATTTATATTCTTATATCCTTTGTAGGATTATTTAATTTCAAACCTTTTCAAATTGATGTGAAGTGTACTTTCCTTGATGGGTATGTTCATGTGTAAGTTTAGGTTGAAAACCCCCATGGTTTTGAAAATAATGAAAATCCAGAATACATTTATAAAATTACCAAATCCTTATATGGTCATAAAAAAGCCCCTATATCTTGGTATGATAGGTTAATAGTATTTTTGTTACAAAACAATTTTGTTAATGAAGTTTGGGATCCTACTCTTTTTATAAAATTAGTTGAAAAAAATATTTTGATTTTTCAAATCTATGTTGATAAAATTATATTTGGATCAACTAAACAATCTTTAACCTATTTATTAGTGGATATTATGATGTGTGAGTTTGATATGAGTATAATGGGATATTTAACACTTTTTCTTAGTTTTGAAAATTTTCAAAACCAAAAGGTACTTATATATATCAATATAAGTATATAAAATATATTCTTAAAAATTTCCGATATGAAAATACTAAAAGTATTTGTACTTCGATCAATACCTCCAATACTCTTGATTTTGATTGATCTAGACAACTACTTGATCAAATAAATTTTATAGGTATGATAGGAAGTTTAATATACATAATAGCTTGTCAACTAGTAGATCAAATAAATTTTAGAGGTATGATAGGAAGACTATTATACTTAATATCTAGTCAACCTGACGTAATGTTTTTTATTTTCATATGTGATAGATATCAATATAATCCAACGTAATTTCATCTTAAATATATAAAATGATTTTTTTGTTATCTAAATAGATCTATAGAAATATGACTTTTCTATTATTCTAGAAAAATTGTCAAACTAAAAAGGATTTCAGATATTGATTTTGGTTTTGGTAGATGGGATAGAAAAAATACTTCTAGATCATTCCATTTATTATAAGACTTATTATTTTATTGGTCTTGTAACAAACAACACTCGGTAGAACTTTTAGCTACTAAAAATAAATATGTGGTAGCTGGAAGATGTTGTGATCAAGTGGTGTTGATGCAACACACGCCTACTAATCATGGCATGAGTTTTATATAATCTTAAATATTGTGTGATAAAAATAGTTTCATAGCATCAGATAAATATCATTTACATCACTAGGCATTACTTTCTTAAGGATAGAACACTTAAAAGATATATCATTTTACAATTCATCGAACCAAAAAAATGGTTTATATTTTTTCAAAATAATTACGTTCTCATAGATATTCGTACAATAAACAGAATCTAGGAATGATCAATGTAAAATGGTCTTTTATGTCTACATATTGTTTTACCCATCTTCTTATATTAAGTAATTCTTTTTATAGGGGTAGTACAAATGTTAGTTGTTTTTCAAAATATTAGTTCATCTATACTATTATTGTATTTTGTTATCCATAGTCATGTTTTCTTAAAAAAAATTGGAGTCTGTATTCTTGAGT
Source organism: Viscum album (assembly GCA_963277665.1). NCBI lineage: Eukaryota > Viridiplantae > Streptophyta > Magnoliopsida > Santalales > Viscaceae > Viscum > Viscum album. The sequence continues at coordinate 2,051,700,513 of OY728150.1, read as the reverse complement.
AGATCCTCAAATCTATAAAACATTATAAATATTCAAAACTCTGGTATTTCAAAATTTTCAAATTCAGAAAATAAATCATAATGAGTTTATTGTATAGAATTATATTTTTTATATCTAAAAACTATTTTAAATTTTATATACTTTTTCATATAATTTTAATATTAAAACTATTATATATAGGTCTTATCATAATTTAAATATTTTACAAAATACAAGAAGATTATATTTATAGTACTGGTATGTCATTCTAACTATGAAAGTTATTCTTCTTATTTTTTAATTTTTATACTATTTCATTATAATTATTTATATTTTTATCAATTACAATTCATTTTATATTTCAAAAAAAAAAATTTATTTCATTATTGTATTATATAAATTCTTAATACAATAGTGTGTTAAAAACCCTCAAGATTTCAATATCTTTTAAATATCTTTTTGATCAATAGAAACCACTAGATCATTAGGTTTTCAATCTCAATTTTTATATTGTTTCAGAAAGATAAACCACCACAAAATTCTTCTATATAAAGGGAGATCTATGTCCCACATTGGAAATATATGACTTATTGAGTTGAAGTGCTTCTCTTTCAAAATCCTACAGTATGAAGTTATCCAGCCTCGCTACTCTTTGTCTCTTCATGTTAGAATAATTAGCTTCTACCCAAAATGTGATTCTTGTGACTACATATTAATATGAGGGGTTTGTGTTTAGAGAAAGGCTTTTTGATAAAAATGTCTATGAAAAATATTATTCTTCTATAAAAAGGGTAATAAAATTCCAAGACATCAATTATTTTTGTATAGTAGTTTCTTTAAAGTAGTTTTTTTAGGTCTTTTTTGGATCTTGTTTAGAATTTCTATAAAATATTTCTTTTTTTATAGAAGATTAAAAAATCCTTCATTATTTAAGAAAAAAGGTATAAAATAACATATACAAAGGTTTTGATCCTTATTAAAATTCCATCAAATGGATATCGTTTCTACCCCTCACACCAATTACGAGATGAAAAAAGTTCATTTAATATGAATAAGGATGATGATTCATTATTTGATCATTATGAACAATATCAAAGGATCAATAAACTAATAGTGAATAATCGAATTGTTACCTTATGGATTAAAGTTTTCTTAGTTTTGATTATAGGAGGTTGTGATACCTTGAAAGTAAAAGATATATTCATTTTGTATTACCTTGTGAATATAAGAAAAATAAACCTTATATGTTTCTTTTTCTAACCTAACACAATATCAAGACTACATCTATTAAATATTATATTCTAAATCTTATTTATATTTTGAGTAAATTTTTATTGTAATTCATGAAATCCTTCAACATTTAAAATAAGACAAATCTAAAAAAGACAAAAATCCCCTTTCTCACTGATAATAACTTGAAAATGATGAATTTTTCCTTTAATTTAGAATCAATTTTTTTGTTTCTATATCCATATGAAAAAAAAAATTAAGAAATCTAGACAGGGTGTTGAAAAGAAAAAGAAGAAATTTATGAAGGGTAGTGAGAAGAATATGAATGTAGATGGGGTATTTGGGTTTAAACAAATGTTGAAGCTTTTTCAACTCAAGAAAGAAAATAAAAAAAATAAATTTACTAATGAAGTTTCTCAATAGTGGAGAAAGAAAAAAGATGAAATAAATTAAGGATATCCCTGTTTTGGACACAACCCAATTGAATCCTTAGATATCAAATTACATAGTTCCAAAGTATTAAAAATATAAGAAAGACAAAACAAACCAAAAAATAAATCTCAAGTTACAAGTGGTATAGACTCCTGATGAAAGGTGTGGAGGTTGTCTCAAATAATAGTATTCTTCCTTCAGATAATGTTTTTCCTAAACATAGTATATATTTTCAAGAAATCACTTTTTTCATACTAAGGATCCCTATGTCACAGAAAATGTTGTGTAATTTTTCTTTATGAATTAGTTCCTTCTCAAGTTCAAGAAGGGAAATTGGAATCCATATTGGATATAAAAGATGATTTAATATCATAATATCAACTTCATGAGGAGATTCACAAGTAAATTGAATGCGGTTCTTCTATAATCGATATCTTTTCTAAATTATATTATGTTCACAAATTAGTAGGAAGTGAATACGATGAAATAGAAGAGTATATTGAAGAAGAAGAAGTATTAGTAGTAGATGAAGAAGGAAATGATATGAAGTAAGTTGGTAATGATTAATACGATACAAAAGTTGAATAAAATCAAAATTATTGTAGATATTATATTCCATTCAATAATATTTCCTTTATAACTTCATAAGAATCCTTAAGAAAATTTAATTCCTCAGTAAACTAAGAATAAAAATTCATATGTACAAAAAAAGAAAAATTCTCCATCAATTCAAGAAGTCAAATCTTCATCAAATAAGGATAAAAAAACTAGAATTCAAAAATAAAATCTAATAGATATCATTATAATAAATGAAATGTTGATGATTACATCATTAAAATTTTTATTGAAAATAAATTTGGTCGAAGAGATGAAATTTTACTTTCAAATAAAGATGGTAAAGGAAAAAAAAGAAAATGTAAGTTAGAACCTCTCATCCTCATCTTCATGATATTGAAATGTCAGATTCAGTGGATATGATCATAGTTAAAAGATTTCACTATATTTATCCAAATTTAAAGAGATGTGAAGATGATATTACTTACATTACAAGGATAGAATTGATGATTTATTTAGTTCAGGAAAATAAAATTCAAATATTAGAGTTAGTAATAGTCTTATTTGATAATGTTGTTCAGAATTAAATTGAGCTTAAAATCCTTTAAGAAAGTTTTAAATATCACATAAAGGCATGTAACAATGTTGTGAAATGGTCATATAATGTTGATTCAAATATCATAATTCATGAATAATCAATTGAATAATTAATTAAATACATGGATGAATCCATAGAATCCTAAAATGACATATCCAAAAGAATAGAAGATGGGGTAAAGTTTTTAGAGAAATTTAAGACTAGGTATAATGATAAATATCAAGATATAAATGGAATCAATGGGAGAATGAAATACATGAAGATAGATATTTCAAGATAAAAAGTTTATAAGGATAAAATTGATGCCATTAAAATTTAGAATGAATTATTGGCTGAGAAACTCGATTTGCAACATAAAAAAAACATATTCAAGGTGAAATAATTTATATCCAATAAGAAAATATTTTGTCCGAAGAAGAGATCAATGAAAATACCAAGGAATATAGAAAAGAGTTCAAGAAGTTGAAGACAATCGTTAGACCCCTGACAAAGAAGGACTAAAATATTTTATCCTTTGGAATCATGTGGTAATTGTTTTTAGAAATATATTTAAAAGAAATATATTTTTACCCAAAAAACAATTTTTTTAATGTTTTACCAATTTCTATTTGTTTAATATTCATTCATAATTTTTATGATAACAAGTTATTTTAAAAAGTTTTTCATATATCATTTTCTCTATCACATATTAGGTACTTCAAGAATTTTCCCCATTCCTTTTCTAAAATAATAAAGGTGGGATATTATAGAAAGGGGGATATATTTTTTATAATGGTATAAAAAATCTCCTTGATGAGAACACAATCTTTAGAGGGGTCTTATCCTAAGGGGGAGTTAGTCGTATTCTTCCTTGTGTTCATGTATGTTTTAAAACTCAAGGGGAGAGAAGCCTAAAATATTCAATTTTGAATACAGAGTACTTAAAAGATGATGGGCTTCTGTTATTTTTCAAATTCATTTCTACTTAAGATTTTTGGTTTGTGCTTTCCCAAATGAGGGATATTGTTTAGTAAAAAGTTTCCTTATGAATTTTCTATTCTTTTTGTTTTTAAAATCATAAACTCTTTCTTAAATTCTTGATTAATAGCTTTTTGTGTTCAACGTATTTTAGAATTATTGTTGTTTAAAAAACATATACTTTTATCATACATAGAAATAGTTATAAATTATTCATGAATTTATTCTAAATTTCTTTATTATGATTATAAAAATGAGTATGGAATCGATAACAAACAAATTCACCTTACAAGATCAGTTATAAGACATTCTATCTTATCATTTATACTGAAAGAGTCTTTATAATTGAAATGATATCAGAACCTATAATCATCACATACACATTCATAAAGATCATCAGAATTAAATATGTAAGTAAATCGATCAGATTGATTCACGTTTAAATTATTAATATGAAAAACTACTTTCTATCATAATCGAAAAACTTTTACGCTGTGATGGTGTAAATTAAATATGACATCATACACTTTTTTATTCCAGAATGATATGTGCTATTATTTATAAGTGTCTAAGTACGTTCAAAAAACTGAGAGAAAATATTACCATTTTAGGATCAAGATGACCATTAAATACTCACCTATATATACCTAGTCATTCAAAGAGTTTGGAGAAAGCACATATTGCATGATTTTATGAAATTAATACTATGTAAGAGGTAAAAAATTATCAAAATTGTGAACAATGTGTTCTTAGACTTTAGTAATTTTTTAGAGTCTTTGTTATAAATTAATCCCTATCTGCGTTGTTTTATTTTGAAGGTTTGCAAATTATTTTTTGAATCTGATTGGGGGAATCCGATAGAGGGATGCCTAAACTAGGAAGATGGAGAATCTGATCATTGTATTGATTGAGAGAACTTGGGGATACTTTGAATTAATCCAATCCATTAGATCAAGGGCTATTTGGGATTTCTAGACAAAGATGATAATCATCGTATTGTGGGTTTTCTGTATCTTGGAAAAGAAGACATACTAGTAAGTATAAAAGAAGGGAACCTTTATCCTAGGTTATTAGATACCATTCTATTTGGGTTAAAAGAGATATTTTTTTATTACATGTTTTATTAAAAGTATTTTATTTATACTATATGTAATATAAAGTGATTATTTTTTATTAATCTTTTAATTTGTATATTGTTTATCAAAAGAACTTTTATTATGATACAATTGTATTACTTTGTTTAAATCAATTCATCTGTGAATACGATATTACACCAATTAATATTATATACACTTTTAAGATAAAATCATTAAATTTTTTTATATACTATGATATAATCATAACCACTTTGATTAAAATTTGACTCTGTATACATTTAATATTATGTTATTACAACTCGTGGTAGATAAATGATTTAGAATTGAAGAGATTAATATACTCTTATAATTTGATTGAGGCCCAAGTCTGAATCCAATTTCCTTTTACATAATTTTTTTTATTGTTTTAATTTAAATTATTTTAAACTAAAGGTTTTAGAACTGTAATTCACCCCCGCCCCTCATATAATTAGTCCATTTGGAATACATTATTTCAATCGTAATCATCATACTTATAATACAGCAATACAATACCCATTTGATAAATAAATAATTGATAAAAATTATTCCATAAACAAAATAACATCTTGTTATATTTTTTATACAGGTTTTATTATATTTTAATTTTTAGGACATGGTTGATGGTGGTAAAATAAGAAGTAAAAAATGAAGACTATAGTGAAGACAATTATCATCTCTTAGAGAATTTTCCTTTGGATATCTTCTTAAGGACCATGGGGATAGTCTTTTGGGAATAAAATAAACAATATAATTTGGATAATGATGTTTTGGATAAATTTTATTAGGGTTTGGTTGAGTGGAATGGCTCAACAGTTGTGAAGAATTGAGGGAAGGAGGTGCCCTTCTATAATTGAGGTTAGTGGAACACTTATAATTTGTCAATGTTTTAAAATATTATTAATTCTATTTCTTTGGAAAATGGATCCAAAATGACTAATATTAAAATTTTAAAATTTTATGGTCTAAAAATGATCATCTAATGAGGTTTAATCAATTTTTTCAGTCATTTTGACCCTTACGTTTTGTTTTAACCCCAATGTTATCCATTTTTATCGATAACTATGGTAATAGATTTTTCAATATTAAAGAGTTATAATATTTATTATAAGGTAAAAATTGTTCACAAATGGATAATTTGTGAAATTTTTGACATTTTAAGATTTCCCTTTTCCTCTTTCAAGAATTTTATGTTCTCTAACTAATTTAATAAAATATAATTTTTCATTAAATATCATTAATCCCATTTTTGAACTTATTCATTTAATTTCAATTTAAATACATAAATATAGTAATATAGTTATATTTTAATCTTTTAAAATGTCTATAATTAGTTATATTGATCTATGAAATTAATTTATGTCAATAACTCTCCCAAGAAAATTAATTTTAGAATTTTAAAATTCATTTAAATTATTTTTCTAATTCTTTCACATGCACTATGTCAGCACTGTGTATACATTTAACGTAATTATTTCATCACTAAAAGCTAAATATAAATTATTATGATATAAAAATAATTGATATTTCATTTATACATTTATAACAGAGCTTAACCACTTTTTATCCTTATGTAAAATAATTTAGAGATAATAAACTCAAGAGAATGTCATTTAGGAATCTTAAAAACATAAAATAATATTAACTTCATTATCAAGAAAAAATGGCACCATAATTTCATATATTTAAATTACGAAACTATATAGTATAATTTCTCCCAAAAAAGTAAATTAAATAATGTTTTGGGTATATTTTGGTACCTTAACTTACGGTTTTAACCCTGTTTTACACATTTTACCCCTACTCAAGTTATAAATATTTACTATAGTTACTATTAATATTGAAAAAGATAAAAGAAGACTATTTACCAACTTTCATTCCCCTAAATAAAAATATGGTATCAATTTTTTAGGATTCAATATACATAATAATCAAAAAATAAATTCTAATATAATTGCATAAAATGCAATGACAAATGGTTTTTAGAAAAAAAAATTAACAAAAAAATAACTTGTATAAAAATAATGAATATTTTTTTTTAAATGGAATTAATTTTATTATTATAAAGAAAATTGATGATATTTAAATTTAAAAAAAAATCAAAAAAATAATTTAAATTTTAAATTACATTATTTAATAAAAATAAATAGCAGTATTTGGAAAATCGGTATTTCAGTATACACTGAAAAATCAATCGTTTCAAAAAAACCTAAAATTTCACACTATATTTATTTTTATATTCCTATTTAAAAAATTATTATAATTTTTTTAAACAAAATTCATAAAATTGTTCGAAATTAATTTTAACTTCCACAAACAAATTGAAATAAAAATAATATTTGAAGAAAATGCATTTTTGATGCATAATATGACTTCACTTGAAAATGAGTTCTTATTTCATAATAATTAATAATGAAATTTGTATGTATTAGGACCATTATACATATATTTGTTAATGTTGTTACTCGTATTTATACCCTCCAATTCAATGGATATTTCATATTTAAATAATAACATTTTTATAATATATCTCAGTTATTTTTTGCTCGGTGTTGCGTGTTAAGAAAAATATCTATCTTATTATTATTTTAAACTAAATTTTCCGGGTGTTACAATTATAGTGGATTCTATTATAGTACTATAGAGGATATACAATATTTATAAGGAAAAATATAATAACAGATAATCCTATATTACATTTATTATGTAATGATTGAAGATTTTCTACTAGAAAAAAAAGTATTTTTGGAGAAATAAGGTTGTTTTGAATTTTTTAATGAAGCCAATCAGAATAAATATGTAATGAAAAAGTAACATGATTTGTGATATTTTCCAAGAGATTAGGATTCAAATAGACATGTAGAAGGAGTTGAATATGAGCATCATTCTACTCAAAACCCAACATAGAGAAATAAGGAAACTGAGAATAGATTACGGATCAATATTAAAAGAGATTAATGTACAACTATAGATACAGGATGGGGAAATCAAGGGTATCAAGGAGAAGATAAATAATTTAAATTAAAATATGAATACACCATTAGTAAATTCTCTCATTGGTAGTATATATTGATTTTGAATCTGAATATAAATAAATGTTTCATGTAAGATGAGATCCAAAAAATAATGTCTCACTGACGTTTTACCTTTATAGAAGATTTTGGAACATCAAGAGTAAATGTTTCCCTGAAAAAATCTGAAATAAATTTTAATAAGTTCAGTAGTTCCAATATCTCAAACAGGGAGATACAAAATGTGGTATTATTATTTTGGTAAATTCTTTCTTTGTTCTAAACTCAATCATATGGAAAGTTATTCAAATTAGAGTAATTCATTGAAGTGAAAAGATTCCATACAAATATATCATACTCCTATGACTTATAAATATAATTCTTAACCTGTAATTAGTCCTATTATGCTAGAAAACATATTCAATCTTTTGGATAATGAGCCACAATGAAGGGAATAACAAGAACTAAGATTCAAATACTCACAACCACACTCTTTGAAACAATGAAATAAAATTTGAACGAAAAAGCAATAGGTTGTTCAATCTTTTAATGAGGTGGAAGTTAAAGGGAATCTTCCACTGAAAAAGCAGTATTCCAAGATTAAACCAATGGATATCAAGGAATTTGATTTCGAATTTAATCTTACAAAATAAACTAAAATGAAAAAGATAAAGATTCAATTGAGAGTAAGTCCAAAGGTGATATCCATTATCAATTCCACCTATTACGATACTTGTTCAGCTGTGTTTAATTCCATAATTGTGGAAAATTCAAAGAAAATGATGAAAATTATCACATACATGAAGAAAAGTTTGTAAGTTTTATCACACAAATAATCTCATTTAAAAAGTGTCTGAGAAGGCCATCTACAAAAAATGATGAATTAAAAATGGTATTACTTTCTAAAATGTTGAAATGGGGTATGGAAATATGTAAGGTGAAGGGTTCATCAAATATGTTCAACCCATTACTCTACTTTAGGAACCTCAAGGCACCCCTTTCCTTTTTTTCATTATTATTTACAATTATTTATGAATTTGTGTAGATTTATGGGGATATATGATCAATATAGTTATTTTTTCTATAAAATCAATTGTTATTGGAGTTTAAAAGAAGATTTGATAAGGCCACTAACCAAGTGGTTTAAGGCCATAAGAAGAAGATAAAATGGGAATCATTTTTAGCCAAGAAAATTAAATTCATGATTTTTTACCAAATAAGTGGTTTCATGTTTAGTGTCATCTAATATTTTTCACGATATCCAAAAGCTCTTGATATAGAAGTGTTTTCTCTATAGAGTTATACTTAATTTCAACAAAAACAATTGGTGTTAAAAACCTATATCTTAGAAGATAAGTAATAAAAATTGAAAGTTTGGTTAGACTTATAAAGAATTTGATTATTTCAATAATTATTAAGAATATAAAGGATTAGATTTGTATTAATGTTTATTTTACAATTGGTATATATTTTTAGAATTAGTATGATCATTACACAAAATACATTAATATTTTTACACTAATGGTTTGGGGTGAAAAATTGTTGGAGATCATAGATTGTGTGTCGAGATTAATATAGAAAAATCCACTTGAAATTTTATTGTTTTTCATGATTGAAATTATCAATTTTTAGGATGATTTTAAAGACACTTATTTCCTACACTAATAAAAGGGGAGATAAAAAATGAGGAAGTACTCCCTATCCTTATATGGGGAGTTTAATCCCATGAGGAAGCCCTCATAGAAGTTCGATTCTAAGGTTTTGATATTTGTTGGAGTTTATTCTCACACATAAAGGGGAATAAAAGTTTTAAAATGAATGTTGATGTCCCAATTTAAAGATGGGATTGATAATCAAATTGAAAAACCAACATTTTAAGGAATAATATGATCTTATTTAATTGAATTTCCAATAAGGGGGAGACATATTTAGTATTTTCAAAAAAATACAAAGTGGAATATTGTTAGTAATACCATAGTATTAAGCTAGGGTTTTTAACAATATGTGAAGCCGCAGTGATGCATGGAGGATTATTGAAAATGTCCTTGATTTATTATTTCTTGGATTTGTTAAAAAGGAAATTAAATGTTTTTGTGCTTGATACATTATCATTATAATATAAGGAAATAATTCTGATGAAAATATAGATGTGACAAGTTGTTCAATAGGTATCATTCATAGTCAAGAGAGAGATTAAAGTAATCATAGAGAAGTAAGAAGAGGACTATTCCATATTAGAGGGAATGTTTTAGTGAATTTTCCAAATCAGATGAATACCACACCCTCATTATTGGGCATGGTGATGGTGAATAAGGAACTAGGTGCATCCATTCCCATTGAATACGACATATTGACAACAGATTTCCAAAGACAAGAAACTTAAAATGGACAATGTTGTTGTTATACCTACGGTGGAATTCCAAAGTACCTTTGAAAAATTTTCAAGGTAAATATATCTATGTGGAAGGCTATGTTGTATCATTGACAAGGATAATATTAATTATACTACACTATAGATCTCTACATAGAGTGATGGAAGTGTTCTTGAAAAAACCGCGCATAAATTTATCATGACGATGACCATAGTTGAAGTGAAGTATTGTAAGGAAGAGTTACTGTTCATAAAAGGACAACATGGGATATAACATGTCATAGTGAATGAATTATTAGTCTTATAGGATCCCTATAGAACCCATGGAATCGCATTATTGGTGTGGTGTTGTTCGATGGAGGTCGTAATGGTCTGGTAGAGTTATAAGCCAAAATTCCCCTAAAGTATGGCCAAATTGTAATGATAGGCATGTTGAGATCAAATCAGCCAAAGGTTTTTCACTATTCCATCATGAAGGGTGTTTCAATGGATGATGTGTAGATTTTGGGATAAATAATTATGGTGTTTTATGAACAGTTCTTGAATGCTTCGATAATCATGCGTCTGAGTTTTTGATCATGATTCTAGATTGATTAAAATGTGTTTTATCATAACAAATGGAAATTAAATGTAGATTAATTTCCATGGTACAGAGTGAAATGGTTTTACCATGAAGCAGTTATTTTGACTATAAATAGAGGATATCATGGTAGAGTTATAAAAGATTTAATTTACTCATAATTAAACTGGTAGTAGTATAGATGATTAGGAACAACGATTTTTTGATAAGGGTTTCAATAGGAATAAAATAATAAACAATATACATAGACTCAATTCCATAATTTATAGGTGAATAAGAGGAGTTCTAGGTGAGTATCTAGAAGAATTTGTAAATTGGTGATGGTCTTTCCAATGAGAAGAATTACTAACTATTTCAAGATAAAGGAGATATTATTGAATATTTTTGGAAATAATTTGAATTGAAATTAGGAGTAATTCAAAGTTAATCTATGATGGAGTATACAAATTGGACTATAACAGATCATCTACCTATTCATCAATTAGAAATATAAGAAATTCGTACTAAAGAAGTGACTTTCATGTTCATAAATCATGATTAGTTGATTTATTAAATCATTAGTGTGTATCGGAAGGAACATTCAAGGGAGTGGCCATTGGGAAGTAGTGATTTTTCAAAAAACCATTATAAAGGGAGTGATCCCTATGATGATAATCGATCTTAATAGTGATTTTTTATGGAACATTGTCAATCAATGCTGCTTGGATGTATCCGGGGGAGAACCAGGTAAAATATCATGTCCCTATTTATTTTGTGCATGAAAACCAATAAATTATTCTATCTAAATTATATGAGATAAAATATTATAAAAACTGAACTGCAATATTGAGATTTCAAGATCCTCATAGGGAAAGTGATACATTAAAAGGAAAATAGTTTTAATTGGAAAAACATTGCACACCCTAATTCACCACAAACCTTTAAGAAACACTAATGCCATACCCCTATTCAAGGTCCAAAATGAGTTTTAATAATTAAAAGTATATAGTTGATTTTAATAAAATCCTTCTAAAATATTCCTTTTCTAATAAATTGTATACCATGTGATGGTTTTTCTTCAAAAAATTAAAATTAAAAACAGTGAGATTAAATTGTTTCATTGAAATGAAAACTCTTTTAAAATGGGGTAATTATTGGATTTTGGTATAAAATTACCTTAGTCAATAATCCTTAAGGCGTGTTTTATAAAATATGTGTTTTAAAAAAATATGGTATTTTTTGTTTTTTTAAAGAAATTATAACCCTGTTTTTTGTGCTTTATTCTAACTATACTTATTATATTATTTTAAAAAGGAAATTAATGGAATCATGTTAGTCTCTTATTGGAATGTGGATCATAACCTACACACTCACATCAGGCAGAATGTAGTCTTTATGTTTTTGGAAGGTTCTCAAGATAGGCTTGTAGGTTGGTCATCTACCACTCTTTATTGGGGATTGGGAGTTTTCAGGTTCATGGTGGTGACTTCAGAGTTAAATGGTGATAGATAAGTTTATCTTTCGAGTTTATTTGTCCAGATGGGTCATGTGGTGTGTTCGTCTCTATGGCCTCTATCTTTTTTATCTTTTTATAGTAGTTTTTGTGTGTAAAAACATCATATAAAAATGGGTTTTTTGCATATAAATAAAAATATTATGAATTTTTTGGTATTGTTAATTCATTATTATGATAATTTGTTTAGATATTGTTTATATCAATTTATTCATTTAGTCATGGATTCCCATTGTATAGAAACCTCATGTTGGGTTTCCGATTAGAACTATTGTTGATCCTGGTCCTCTTGAGGGTTAGATTTTTCCCACCTATTCACTTATATTACCCTCAGTCTTGTTTCCAACCTACATTAATCTGGAAGGTTACGTGGTTTTTATGGTTTTACTGTTAGGGTGCCAGTTCAGCTATCATACAGTGTTAGTTTGTTAAAAAAAATTATTAGATGCCTCTTCTTATATAGGGTTTAATGGATAATAGGTGTTAGTGTTGTTGAATATTAAGTTTAGTGTATAGAGTAGTTCTTGGATATATCTTCCTCGTGCTTGATATCATGTTTCCATTGGTGTTTAGGTATTTTATTTTGAATTTTGGGTTCTATAGATATTTATTTTTGAGATATTTTGGCATGTTTTTCTGCTACTCTTAGTTGTTTGAAGATCATGGGAGAGATATTGGGAAATTAAAAGTTATAGTGTGAAGCTAGTGGAAATATAGGGGGACCACGGTTAAGAAATACAATCTTTGAAACCATTCATAGCTCATGAATTTTTTTTAATACTTCTAATGGAACTTGTACAGTTGTAAAAAATTATGACAAATTATACCACCAAACCAGGAACAATGGAGAAATTTAAGAATTTTTTTTCCCTTACTAGATATATGTATCCCCACTTATGTTTTATAGGTCTTTTTTAAATAATATAGTGAATATTTTAGTGTTTAAAATCTTGTATGATAAATTTTAAGGTGATGATTAATGCCTTGGTATTTAATTTTGTTTTGAAAACCCTAATTTTGGTGCTTGAGTTTCTTTTTTGAAAATATTTTCAAACTCTATCACAAATTATTTGAGTATATAAAATGAATTTTCAGTTGTGAGGGTTTTCAAGTGAATAATATTATGAGTTTTATACTTGGTTTTACTGTTTAAATTTTAATGGAATGGTATTTATTTTCAAAGGATGAGTTTCTTTATATGAAGGTGGATTTTATTAGTGTGTCTGGTTCAATACGTAAAATTGGTTTTCAAGAAATTGGTTCCTTTAATTATTGGTCTTGATATATTTTATGGTTTTTGAAATTGATCCTTGAATATGATTTTAAAAAACCATTGTAGTTTATTGAAATAAAAATGAGGTCATGTAGGTACTTTTATAATGGTTTTATAAAGGGTTCTTATGTTGTATCATTTTGTGAAATATGCTTCCATATACCATGCTTGGGGTTTGGGGTGATTTTAATAAAATATTATATTTTTGTGATGTTTTACAATGTTCCCTGTTGGTCGGAGTGGACACTCAACAGGGGGTGAATTGAGTTCCAATTAAAATTTCTGTTAAAAATAATTTCTATTAAAATCCCCCAATTTGAAAATCAGATTAAACTATAGTGAATTTATACAGATTATAAAGGTTCAATTAGTTTCTCAAGGATTGATTAGTTCTCAGTTAACTTAATCTTATGATTAATTTAACTTTTGAATCTAACTTACTGGTTTACAATAAATATAAGCACTTGCGAGTTTAACTATCAATGTAGCTTTGAAAATAAATTATATTTCAAAGTAATAGTAGCGGAATATGAAATAAATATGTACTATATGGATATAAACATTAACTAAAAACAGAGAGGAGTTAACCAAGATGTTCAGTCTCAAGCTGAGACTTAGTCCTCTCAAAAGTATATATAAAGATGATCCACACCCTGGATCGGGGTTCAACAATTTACAACTGTCCAGGTCCAAGACCTCTACCACTGTTATTCGTTGGAAACAAAACAACAGCAACCATTCAGGTCACACACGACCTCTACCACTATCCACAATGGGAAAATGAATGAAAAGATAGTGAGTGAGGATTTACAAATCCTCCAGTTAAGGTTCAGGAGACAGTTTGTGTGTAAAATACAACAGATAACACACACTGCTCGTAATGTAAAAAGTAAATCACAGAGATAAAGATTTAGAGTTTAGAAATGGCTCTAGTGATCTTCATGCAGCTCTTGACTCCTTTTGTTGATTAGAATTCGTTCTGAGTCTTCTTATAGTTTTTGTCTGGAAAACAGAGTATCATCTGTTTCCTTAACTTCCAGGTTCAGCTTGCTTATCGGCTCAAATAATGAAGAGTTTTTGTAGTTCTTCTTTAGCATAGATTGCTCGATGTATGATCTATGTTCTGGAGGCTGGTAGTAGTAGTCTCATGAGTTCAAGTTCTCCTGTTGTTCTTGGAACGTTTGATTCTTGATCGCAAGTGTGTTCTGTGTGCTCGATCTCTTCAATTCTATTTTCTCTTACTCATTTTTGATACATACACGATGTCCTTTTTATGCCTTTTTTTCTGAGAAGAAGGAATGATTATGATTTTTGATCGTACTTGGTACGGTTTCCTGAAATGGAAGCATAAATCATTTAATAACATTAAATACATCAAAAGTAACAAATGTAACCGTTAGTATAATAAAAATATAGTGTAAAGGATATAGGATTTAACTCCGTAGTTCATTATAGGTAGCTGTTTGTTTGTAGACCTGTACGGTTGACTCGGTGTAGGATCATACATCGGTAGCTCTTCAAACTCTTATCAGTGGCTCTGTGCATCGGTAGCTCTCTGTCCATCGGTAGCTCTGTGCATCGGTAGCTCTCTGTGCATCAGTAGCTCTCTGTCCATCGGTAGCTCTATGCATCAGTATCTCTCTGTCCATCGGTAGATCTCTGTCCATCGGTAGCTCTGTGCATCAGTAGCTCTCTGTCCATCGGTAGCTCTGTGCATCGGTAGCTCTCTGTCCATCGGTAGCTCTGTGCATCGGTTGCTCTGGCTATCGGTAGATCTGGCTATCGGTAGCTCTGGCTATCGGTAGCTCTGGCTATCTGTAGCTCTGGCGATCGGTATCTCTGTGTGTTATGAAAACCGCATCTAATTGACTTAGAATTGTTTCAAAGCTTATATAAATAAGGATAATTGAGATTAACATAAAACAGAGATTATTTAAACATTATTATTAACTTGATCACTGATTTGAAAGAATTAAAATGTAGATCAACAGTAATTGAGAATAGCATAATATATGAACACATAATTGGGATTATCAAAACATATAAATACATGATTGGGATTATCAAACCAGGTGAGGTCAACAATCTCCCCCTTTTTGATAATCACAACTTATGATATGACCAAAAATAGTGAGAATATAGTATAAGAGAATATAACATTTATATTCGAATTTCTCAAAGAAAGCAGTATTAGAGGAAATAGAGGAAATAGTAATAAAATGAGATAGATCAAAAATTATCATAGTTAGTATTAAATACAATATTATCAGAGGCAAGATTTGAAGGAATTGGTACCAAAGAAGGAAATGTAATAAATAGTATCAAAGGCTCAAATTTCTCCCCTTTGATATTTCTCCTCCTCTTTATAGCATATTTCTCCCCCTCTCTTTATATTTTCTCCCCCTTTCTTTATATTTTGCTCCCCCTTTTTGATAATCAAAAAGTGGGAAAGCAGACATAGAAAACTGATAAACAGAGAGAGTGTAAAGAAAAGCATTTGTATTAGACCAGACAAAACTTACATAAACAGAATAGAAAAGAAAAAAATTCCTATCAAACAGCCTGGCCACTTTAGCAATCTTGATCTTCAACATGAGATCTTCCTTGTGGATCAGAAGAGGATACAGGAGGTGAGGATGTGGGTGAGGGCTTTGGAATTCCAGAAATGATCACAGGAGGCTGATCCACTGATACAGTGCCAGTCCTGTATGGGGAGGTTCATTGAGTGATCATAGGTGTGAGGCTTCTAATGGCCTGAGCAGGAGTCATCTGGACGGGAGACTAAATAGAGGCAGAGGCAGGCAAGGCAGGAGGGACAATAACTACTCTGGCATCAACATGAAAAAAGGGCAGGAACAGATTTCTGAAATCCATAATGATTCCTCTTCCTCTTTCCATACCAGATATAAAATCATCTTTGTTCTCCATGAATTTATCTAAGGCAGGAGTCATCTGCCTTAGCTTGCTCACTTGTTCTTGGAAGTCTTGAGTTACAGGGGGTAACTTCATGTTTTCCAACATCATCTTGAAATGATGGTTGAGTTGTTGCTTGGTAAATATCCTTTGGAAATAATAATCCACCTAGTTCTTGATTTACTCCTGAGAGGAAGAGGCCTCTTTCATATGGTCGTGGACGATTTTCACTATTTCCCTGACTGAATCTCTTGTAGAGAGCACTACTCGGCTTAGATCTGATGAGTCCACAGAGCCACTGGTTGAAATAGAACCAAGCTCCTCCTTCATCAAAGCTCGTAATTGATTCAAATCAAATGCAGGTTTTGAAGCTAGAGGACCAACTGAGAAAGATACAGTTTCTTTGAAACATTTGGTCAAACCACTAATCAGAGTTTGCAGTTGAGAGTCCTGATTTTTAACATGATCCTTTATAGAAGATTTGAAATCTTAAAATATTGAGACCATTTGGCTTACAACACATTTCACATAGGCTAAATCCTTATCAGCTTGAGGCTTTGAGCTCATGTAAGAATCTAAAGCAGTAATAGACTTCTTTAAGGCTTCACGATATGCTTCTATTCTAGAAGATTGGGTCTGGCACTCTTTGACTACTTCCATTAGCTCACCCATAAAAGTTGAAAGATTGAAGCCAAGAGAAATCTCGAGAGATTGTTCTAACAACTTCATTTCTTCACTAAAACAGTTCTTCATCTCAGCAAATAAGGCACTGAAGGATTCATTCAGATCATGCTTTAGGGGTTCGAGATCAGACTTTGTAACAAAATCAGTAGGAGCAACTGTAGTAGATACTCTTGCAAAAGATAAACTGACTACAGAATCATTCATGACTGATTGAATCGAGGATACTAAAAAAGATTCCATTGTCTTTACTTCTTCTACAAAACTGACTTTGAGATTTTCTTTCAGCACATCTAAATCATGTATTCGGACCACATCATCAGGTAATAACTCATAATTGATGCAATAGCTAATCGTCGGTCTATTCAAAGATACTTCATTATCCGAATTAGGATAATCCAAACCACAGACTATAAAACCTGGGTCTTATACCCAGTCTTCAACCTCAATATCCACTGTAACATTTCGAAGATTAGAATGATGCTCCCCCACAATGGGTGCATTCTTATGTACAACAACTACATTCTCTGCTGGTCTTTCTTCATCAGAATCTTCCACAACAACTTCCATCTCAGCAGCAGTAAAGAGATTTTCTAGAAAAGGTACAGCTTCTTCTCTTTCTTTTTCAACTTCAGCAGTAGGCACAATTGAGTTTCCAATCAATGGACTCAGACTCAACCTAGCACAATCAGACGATTTAGATACATTCTCTTTTTCTCCTTCTTGCTGAGGAACTGGCTGGACTTCCTCAGGAATAGATAACACTTCCTCTACTTTTCCTTTTTTTGAGTATACAAACTCAGTAACACGACTTGGGGGAAAGTCTGGATCTCCTCCAATATCCATAAGAGTTTCTTCCTCTTCTTCTTCTTCTGACTCATCACTGTACTCGGGTTCCTCTTCATCAGGTCCTAAACCTAGATCTCTTTTATCCTTTGGCTTTGAAGGATAATCCACAGGATTAAATTTATCATACACCTTCTGGTCATCACTGACCCATTCTCTTTTCCACGGGTTCCAATTGATTTTCATGTACTTACAAACTATATTAGTGATACAGAAGTTATTCATAACTACAATTGTCTCATCTTGAGACTCAGCTATCCCTTTCACTTTTATCATCACAGAGATCATTTTGGCAAAGAATAAACCATTAGTCTTTGATTTCGGCCTAATCATGTCTTCCATTTGACTCAACAGCAGTCTGCACAGATTAACTTTCAAACCATGTCTTAACAGATGTAGAAGATAAATATCTTGATATCATAGATCAGAAAAATATCCTCTCCTCGGTATCAAAACATGTTGAACAAATTTGAAAAGCAATCTGTTCTCTCCATCCAATTCAGCAGCAAGCACTTGCCTTTGACTTCCATTACCCGTTAGTTATTTTAATGTGGTCTCATAGTCAAAGATGTTACTGGTAGGTGGAATTTCTCTTGAGACCTACCCGGATACACCTTCATGTGGGACTTTTAAACATTCATCCCACTCTACTGAAGAAAACGACATTTCTTTTCCATTTAAAAAAGAACTTACCCGATTCTCATTCTTAGACTTCTCGAAGCTTACGAATTTGTAGAACTGTTTCACTAACTTCAGGTAGTAGGGACCATTTTTATTTGAAAAACAATCTACCCATCTCTGATCTTCCATAATTTCAAGCACCAACGACTTGCTTGTTAGCAGCCAATCTACGCATAGCTCCTTTTCAATCACAATATCTCTATTCTGCAAATGAGGGTTTACTGGTCGCTTTCCCGACCTAGTTCTGACATTACTCCCGCCAGCTTCTTGCTGCACTTTCTGCTTCTTTGTTTTAGGCTCTACACGGTCATCTCTGCTGGCAGGAATCTTGGTTTTTTCCATCTCGGATTTAGGGTTCTCAGTCGATTAGGGAGCTAAGATTCGAAGGTGAAATGTTTTGGGTCCGGTTGAGTGGGAAGCGGCTTAGGCTTAGTTTTATCATGTAGTAATCATAAATAAACAAATAAAGTAAAATAAAATAAAAATAAAACGATTCATATTCTTGGCGGCTGACAGAAGTTTTAAAACATTGCATCGGTGAGAATTGATCATCGGTGAGAATTTCAACATCGGTGAGAATTTCATCATCGGTGAGAATTTCAACATCGGTGAGAATTTCAACATCAGTGAGAATTTCAACATCGGTGAGAATTTCAACATCAGTGAGAATTTCAACATCGGTGAGAATTTCAACATCGGTGAAAATTTCAACATCAGTGAGAATTTCAACATCGGTGAGAATTTCAACATCGGTGAGAATTTCAACATCGGTGAGAATTTCAACATCGGTGAGAATTTCAACATCGGTGAGAATTTCAACATCGGTGAGAATTTCAACATCTGTGAGAATTTCAACATCGGTGAGAATTTCAACAACGGTGAGAATTTCAACATCAGTGAGAATTTCAACATTAGTGAGAATTTCAACATCAATGAGAATTTCAACATTAGTGAGAATTAAACATCCCCAGCTCGTGCCAAATGTAACTTAACCTATCAGAACATAATGTTTTAGTGAAAATATCGGCCAATTGATGTTCAGTGCCAATAAATTCAAGAGTAATATCACCTTTTTGATAATGATATCTCAGAAAATGATGTCTTACATCTATGTGTTTGGTTCTAGAGTGACATATAGGGTTCTTAGATATGTTTATTGCACTAGTGTTGTCACAGTTAATTGAACCATGTTTAAACTCAAATCCATAGTCCAATAAAGTGTGTTTCATCAACAGAATTTGTGCACAGCAACTACCAGCAGCTATATACTCTGCTTCGGCAGTAGAAAATGCAACTGAGTTCTATTTCTTACTACACCATTACACTAGGGATCTTCCAAGTAAATGAAATGTTCCAGATGTGCTCTTCCTTTCTAACTTACATCGAGCAAAGTCAGCATCTGAATAGATGGTTAGGTCAAATGATTGTCCTTTTGGATAAAACAAACCTAAATTTACAGTATGCTTAAGATATTTAAAAATCCTTTTAACAGCCAGTAAGTGTGATTCTTTAGGATTAGCTTGAAATATAGCACACATAAATACACTGAACATAATGTCTGGTCGACTTGTAGTAAGATAAAGTAAGTTCCCAATCATACCTCTATAATTGGTTTTGTCCACTGGTTTCCCAGCTTCATCTGTATCCAACTTACAGGTAGTACTCATAGGTGTATCATTTTCCTTAATACTATCTAATACAAAACGTTTAAAAAGATCTTTTTTATATTTACTTTGATTTAAAATAATTCCATCTCTAGTTTGAAAAATTTGAAAACCAAGAAAATACTTAAGCTCTCCCATTAAGCTCATTTCAAATTCATTTTGAATACTTTTTGAAAAATCAGTACATAAAGAGTGTTTAGAAGATCCAAATATAATATCATCAACATAGATTTGTACAACTAAAACATCTTTAGAAATTATTTTAATAAAAAGAGTTGGATCAGAAATGCCTTTAGTAAAACCTTTTGAAATAAGAAAACTGTTGAGTCTATCATACCAAGCTCTTGGAGCTTGTTTTAAATAATATAAAGCTTTAGAATGTTTAAAAACATGATTTGGAAAATGAGGGATTGTAAATCCAGGTGGTTGTTCCACAAAAACATCTTCAATTATAAAATAATTTAGAAATTCACTTTTGACATCCATTTGATATAACTTGAAATTCAGATGTGATGCATATGCAAGTAAGATCCTAATAGCTTCCAGTCGAGCTACAGGTGCAAAAGTTTCTCCATAGTCTATACCCTCTTCTGGACTATATCCTTGTGCAACTAGTCTAGCATTGTTTCAAACTATGTTTCCTGATTCATCAACTTTATTTCTAAAAACCCATTTTGTGCCAATTGTCAAGGTTTCCTTGGGTCTGTCAACTAATTACCAGACTTTGTTTATTTCAAATTGATTTAACTCTTCTTGCATGGATATTACCCAGAATTCATCATTGATAGAATCATTGATATTTTTGGGTTCTAGCTGTGACAGAAAAGCTTTATATACAACCTTGTTCCTTAGAGAAGCTCTAGTTTGTGTTCCTCTATCAAAATTACCAACAACAGCATCTAACGGACGATTCTTTAGAATCTTAGTCGATTTGGTAAAGGTTGGACTAGAAACTTCAGTGTCATCTATAGGTTCGGGTTCAACAGAAGCAGATTCTGGAAAAAGTCCAGAACTGGATGTTTTTATAACAGGTTCGTTAGATTTATCATTAAGGTCCCGAATAGACAAATCTTCTTCAAGATTCTCAAGATAGGTTTTAGGCTCATGATGATCAGTTTCATCGAATTTGTTGTGAACAGATTCTTCCACACATTTGGTTCTCTAATTGAAAACTCTATAAGCTTTACTGGAAATAGAGTAGCCCAGAAAAATTATTTCATCACTCTTGGATGCAAATTTGTCAAGATTGTCTTTGATATTGAGAATAAAGACTTTGCAGCCAAAAACTCTGAAGTAGTTAACCATAGGATTCCTATGGTTCCACAACTCATAAGGAGTCCTCTTAAGAACAGGTCTGATCAAGACTCTATTGATAACATAACAAGCTATATTAATAGCTTCAACCCAAAAGTGAATAGGCAGTTCATATTCATTGAGCATGGTTCTAGCTATTTCTTGAAGGGTTCAGTTTCTCCTTTCTACTACACTATTTTGTTGGGGTGTCCTAGGGGTAGAGAAATTGTGACTATAGCCATTGTGTGAGCAGTAAGATTCAAACTCATGATTTTCAAACTCACGACCATGATCACTTCTTAGGGTTGTAATCTTAAGTCCACTAAGGTTCTCTACAGACTTGGAATATTTAACAATGTAAAGACAAGCTTCACTTTTGTGAGCTAGAAAGTATACCCAAGTATATCTAGAAAAGTCATCTACAAGGACATAGACATAATGCTTCCCATTTAAACTAGAAACTCTTGATGGTCCAAACAAATCCATGTGAACCAACTCAAGTGGTTGAGAAGTTGAGACTTCTTTCTTTGATTTAAAAGAAACTTTGTGTTGTTTGCCCTTTTGACAGGGATTACACACTTTGTAATTTGGGAATTTTAATTTAGGTAAGTCTTTAACTGAGTTTTTCCTAGCCAGTTTTCTGAGTGAGTGAATGTTGCAGTGTCCTAATCTTCTATTCCATAGCCAAGATTCTTTATGAAAAGCATTCAAACAAGAAATATTTTTTTTGCTAAAGAATTTAAATCAACAACATAAACATTTTCATTCCTTAGAGAAGAAAATACTAAAGAATTTTTGGCGTTAAAAACATCACACGAATCATTTTAAAACTTGACATTGAAACCATCATCACATAATTGAGATATACTAAGCAAGTTATATTTAAGTCCATCAATGAATAAAACATTAGAAATTAATACTGTGTCAGTGTTACCAATCTGGACTAGGCCGATGATTTTTCCTTTAGAATTGTCACCAAAGGTGACATGACCTCCATCAACCTTTATTAAGCTCTTGAAGAAAGAATAATCTCCAGTCATGTGTCTTGAGCACCCACTGTCTAAATACCATATCTTCTTGTGACAGCTCTTCAAGCAGGTCTCCTATAAAACAGATTTAAACAGGAAATGACTTTGGTACCCAGATTTTCTTGGGTCCAGATAGGTTAACAATCAGGGCTTTAGGTACCCAGATTTGTTTTATTGGTTTTATACAATTAACAGAAGTAACAGATTTTGAAAGATAGACTTTATTTGGTCTATAACCATATTAATATCCTGTTGAAGCATGTGAAATTCCAAAACTGGAACTAGCAATATTTTTTTCAGACTTAGGAATAAATCGGGTTCTGGTGAACTGTCTCTGTCCTGCTTGGTATCCTAAACCAGTAGCATATCTAGGTGCAACTTGCTTTTCTAGAATTTGAGTTAGAGCATCCTTTCCATTTGTGAATTTTTATAAATCCTTTCTATGTTTCTCATTTTACAGTTTCAGTTCTATATTTTCCTTTAGTAGTTGAGCATTCTTTTCCATTTCTATATCAAGATCAGATTTATGCTTAACACTTAAAGCATACTGTTTCTTTAAACCTTTTGTATTTGTCTTTAAGCTCATTACAGGTTTTTTCCAACATATCACAGTACTCAAATATTTCATATTTTGACATGTTTTCCGAATTAGAATCATCTCCAGAATAATATGAATTTAAAACAGGAGTGTCAGGTATTACCTCAGAAGTATTTTTCATGAAACACATGTTGGCTCGATTCCTTTCAGAGTCCGAAGATTCGACTTCACTAGTGCTGTCTTCTGATGCACTCCAGGTAGCCTTCATGGATTTCTTGTACATCTTGTCTTTGTAATCATATTTCTTTTTGAATTTTAACTTTGGACAGTCTGCTTTGATATGTCCTTTTCGCTTGCATTCGTAGCAGACAACTTCATCAGTCCTGTCAGCCTTCTTCCAATCCTTTTTCCATTTGCCTTGTTGATCATACTTTCCTTTGTAATTTGTTTTCCTAAAGAATTTATTTTTCCTATAAAACTTCTTGAATCTCCAGGATATTTGAGCCATCTCGGCATCACTGTCAGATTCTGAATTTTCACTCGTTGAACTCTCAGTCTCCATTTGTATTTTATCCTTGTCTTTACTCTTAAAGGCAGTAGTTTTAAAAGCTACAGATTTTCTTTTGGGTTCCTCATCTTCTTCTTTATTTACTTTAATCTCTTCTTCATACATCATCAGCTTACCAATTAACTCCTTGACAGGCAGTGCTCCAATGTCACAGGATTCCTTAATTGAAACGGATGTACATATCCATCTATCTGGCAAACATCTCAGTATTCTCATAATTTGTTCTTTTGCAGGAACAATCTTTTTGAGTGAGCTCATTGTGTTTACTATCTCATTGAACCTGAGATACATGTCAGAAATAGGTTCATCAGGCTTCATTTTGAAATTATCATATTTAATAGTATAAGTGTTTAATCTCATTTCTTTAACATTAGTTGTTCCTTCGTGAGAAATAGCCAAGGTATCCCAAATTTCAAAAGAAGTTTTGTATGCAGAAATTCTGTTGAATTCTTCATCTCCTAGAGCACAGTACAGAGCATTCCTAGCTTTACAATTATTATTGTAAGCAGTCGTTGTAGGTTCATCCCAAGTAGATCTATTAGTAGTGGGAATTTTGTATTCAGATTCAATAGCAGTCCAAATATCAAAACTCATGCTTTCTAAATGAATTTTCATTTTAAGTTTCCACTGAGCATAGTTATTTCCATTAAAGAAAGGTGGTCGGTTTGTAGCAGTAGCCTCAAGTCTATTATCCATTATAAAAAAAATTAAAGAGATAAAAATTTAGAAATAACAGAAATTTTAAGAACATTAAAATAAAACTAAAATCACAGTTGAAAACAGAGTAATTTAGAAGATATTAACCACCCTCTGATACCAAATGTTGGTCGGAGTGGAAACTCAAGAGGGGGGTGAATTGGGTTCCAATTAAAATTTATATTAAAAACAATTTCTATTAAAATCCCCCAATTTCAAAAACAGATTAAACTGTAGTGAATTTATACAGATTATAAAGGTTTAATTAGTTTCTCAAAGATTTATTAGTTCTCAGTTAACTTAATCTTATGATTAATTTTACTTTTGAAAATAACTTACTGGATTACAATAAATATAAGCACTTGCGAGTTTAACTATCAAAGTAGCTTTGAAAATAAATTATATTTCAAATTAATAGAAGCAGAATATGAATTAAATATGTACTATATGGATATAAACTTTAACTAAAAACACAGAGGAGTTAACCAAGAGGTTCAGTCTCAAGCCGAGACTTAGTCCTCTCAAAAGTTTATATAAAGATGACCCACACCCTGGATCGGGGTTCAACAGTTTACAACTGTCCAGGTCCAAGACCTCTACCACTGTTATTCATGGGAAACAAAACAACAGCAACCAGATGTTCATGTCACACACGACCTCTACCACTATCCACAGTGGGAAAATAAATGATAAGATAGTGATTGAGGATTTACAAATCCTCCAGTTAAGGTTCATGAGACAGTGTGTGTGTAAAATACAACAGATAACACACACTGCTCATTATGTAAAAAGTAAATCATAGAGATAAAGATTTAGAGTTTAGAAATGGCTCTAGTGATCTCCGTGTAGCTCTTGACACCTTTTGTTGATTAGAATTAGTTCTGAGTCTTCTTCAGGTTTTTGTCTGGAAAACAGAGTATCATCTGTTTCCTTGACTTCTAGGTTCAGCTTGCTTATCGGCTCAAAGAATGAAGAGTTTTGTGTAGTTCCTCTTTATCATAGATTGCTCGATGTATGCTCTATGTTATGGAGGCTGGTAGTAGTAGTCTCATGAGTGCAAGTTCTCCAGTTGTTCATGGCACGTTTTGAGTCTTGATCGCAAGTGTGTTCTGTGTGCTCGATCTCTTCAAGTCTATTGTCTCTTACTCATTTTTGATACATTCACGATATCCTTTTTATGCCTTTTTTTTGTTTTTCTGAGAAGAAGGAATGATTATGCTTTTTGATCGTACTTGGTACAGTTTTCTGAAATGGAAACATAAATCATTTAATAACATTAAATGCATCAAAAGTAACAAATGTAACCGTTAGTATAATAAAAAAATAGTGTCGAGGATATAGGATTTGACTCCGCAGTTCATTATAGGTAGCCGTTTGTTTGTAGACGTGTACGGTTGACTCGGTGTAGGATCTTCCATCGGTAGCTCTTCAAACTCTTATCGGTGGCTTTGTGCATCGGTAGCTCTCTGTCCTTCGGTAGCTCTGTGCATCGGTAGCTCTCTGTGCATCGGTAGCTCTCTGTCCATCGGTAGCTCTGTGCATCGGTAGCTCTCTGTCCATCGGTAGCTCTCTGTCAATCGGTAGCTCTGTGCATCGGTAGCTCTGTGCATCGGTAGCTCTATGTCCATCGGTAGCTCTGTGCATCAGTAGCTCTCTGTCTATCGGTAGCTCTGTGAATCGGTAGCTCTGGCTATCGGTAGCTCTGGCTATCGATAGATCTGGCTATCGGTAGCTGTGGCTATCGGTAGCTCTGGCTATCGGTAGCTCTGGATATCGGTATCTCTGGCTATCAGTAGCTCTGGCTATCGGTAGCTCTGGCTATTGGTAGCTCTGGCTATCGGTAGCTCTGTTTCTTATGAAAACCGCATCTAATTGACTTAGAATTGTTTCAAAGCTTGTATAAACAAGGATAATCGAGATTAAAATAAATCATAGATTATTTGAAAATTATTATTAACTTGATCACTGATTTGAAAGAATTAAAATGTAGATCAACAATAATTGAGAATAGCATAATATATGAACACATAATTGGGATTATCAAAACATATAAATACACGATTGGGATTATCAAACCAGGTGAGGTCAACATTCCCCTATAAAGTAATATACAATTCTATAATGGAAATTTTTTTATTTATAAATTCTAGTGATCCAGTTGTTGTATTCTTAGTCCCTAACTCTACGCAGACTCTTGATGAAGTAGAAGGGCCTTGTTCTTCATAGATCATATATCATGTGCAAGATTTTTTTAATCAAAATACACCAATGTTTCTTTGTGAATGAGGATTATTGGATGTAACATAGTATTTAGATAAGGTTGAATGATTGTACACTTTATTACAAACTCTTAAAGCCTATAAGATGAGGTAAACAAATACATTATTTGAAGGATTTGTAATAGATTAGTGAAAAGATGTTATCCATGCCCAGCAACTCAATGATTTGTCATGGGGATATTTCAAGGAAAACATCCCTGAACAATTTTATCCTGAGGAAGTAATGATTTTAAAGATGATGGAATTCTTTAGTGTTTATTAGGGTGATCATTCAGTGAATGACTACATTTAAAATTTCACAAGAGTAGATGCTTTCTCTCTTGATTTTGAAGCTCATGATGTGAAAAAGGATTGGTTCTTTGCTAGATTCCATCATATAGATCTCATAATGATGTTTTTTAGTCTATCCTGACTACCTTTGGGTATGTGATGTATAAGGATGTATTAATTGAGGATTTATTTCACAAGGGATCCAATGGTGTGAGAAGATTCAACCCCATCAGTTGTTGGTAAAAGTGATCTAGCCAGTGGAAAGCAGAATTCAGTTGTGTGGTTCATATGTGGGAAGTCTGAGAACATTAAAATATCTTTTATGAAATATATTAAGATATATCATCAAATTATTTATCCTTATAACTTACATAGGTTTTATAAGCTTAATGAACATTATAGGTAGAAGAATTTTTAAACTAATCATCGCTCTAATAAGTGGTTCATGATGTAGCGTCTATTAGAGACTCAAATATGTTTGGATGATTTTTGAGTGTTCAATTTTTTAACCTACTTTTCTGGACTTTCATCTATATCTTTTATGCATATTATATATTTTTTTATGGATGACACGTCTTTTAACGCATGTTCTTTTTTTTTGCGATTTCCATTCCTCGTTGTTTTGTAGTTATTGTTATCTTATTCTATGGTGTTGACCATAGTTTAAGGATTAATTATTGAGTTACACAAAAATTTATTGGGTGTGAGAGGGGTTAGCATATAAAGTTTTTGGGTTTTTTGGTAGACCATGAGAGATACTTAATTGAGGTTCTATTTTAAGATAATTATGAGTGGGTGTTTAATGTGTTTTTCCTTGATTTACCCTCAGTGTATCTTGTGGCCCAATGTCAGAATTCAGTGATTCTTTGAATAGGAATATCCGTTTGTATAGTGTTTATCTTATTTTTTTTGAAGTTTATAATCTTAGTTATCTATAGTTTTTCTTAATTTTGTGTTATTTGTAGGGTTTAAATATTTTGTATTACGCTTTTTGCATTGTTTCTATTTGATGATGATAGGGATTAAAGGTGTGGCTATCTAGTACTTCACCGTATTAGATCAATTCAAAATAGTGGCAAGACTTAAGGCCAAACTACATGTGTTTGTCTTATTTGTATTATTTTTATTTTGGATTGTATTTTTATGATTTGTCATTGTATTTAGATCTTGGGACCTAAATGTTTTTTGCGATGTTGATGTTTTTTATCCTTTATTCTGATTTAGAATTCATAAATCACTTATGGTTTTTGATATGTGCATTTATTAGAGTTATTAAATTAAAGGTACAATATAGGACATGTTTTCCTAAAAGTTATCTTTTTAAGTAGTTTAATTTTATGATTTTTAGATCATTGATGGTGGGGAAATCATAAATTGTTTTATATGATTCTACAAGAAATTTTTTTTCTAATGAATCTTGTTTTTTGTCTCAAGTCTAGGAAGTTGGACTCATGGTTGGGTATTTTATTTTTGTGATTGTTATTTGAAAATTTCCATTGACTTATTTCTATGATGAATTTATGGTAGGGGCTTTATAAGGGAATAAAGTGGCATGGAAGGCAGAATTGTGACACCCCGGAATGCTAATTTTTAGATTATGCTTTTGTGTTTAATTTTTCTCTTAGGTTAGGGGTGTCTTGAGGTTGAAATTTTATATTTTTTTAAACTTCTATATGGAATCATGTGTTTGGAAAATATAATGGGGAAACATCATGTCCTATCCATTTTCGAAAAATGGAGATTTCATTATGTATGCACGGTTTGGTAAACCGCGCAACAAAACCCTATAGCCTACTCAAGTTTCTGAGTTTTTTCCATTTTGAGTTCTTTTTATTAGTTTCTTCTCCCAAAAGCCTCTCCAAATCAGCCCATATGACCAAGGAACCTTTAAGGGTCCTCCATTTCACTAAAAAACAACTCCAATGTGTATTTTTAGTGGTTTCTTATCTTATTTCCATCCAGATCAAAAGATTGGAGATTTTATTACCTTTATCGCCTAATTTCTCTTCTTTTTTCCCATATATCCTAAAATTAATGTCCATGGTTATCCAAAATTATTTATCTTGGGTTTTATTTTGGGTTTATAGTTTTTAATGGTTTTGATCCATCTCTTCATCCCTGTTCTAGTGGCTTCCATCAAAGGTTACATTATTTCACCACATGAGGTAGGTCTTTCCATTCCATTGGATTTTATAAAATATTTCCTTGGATGATTGGTATTTAAAAGTGTTTTTAACCAGAATAATGTTGTATATGATGCCTAGTTTTTTTTTATTAATGGTTATATATGTGTTACTATTTTTATACTAGAAACATTATTAATTGTAATAGTTCAACTAATATTTTTTTCAAATGGTATTTTATGCATTATTGGTGTTTGATAAAATGAAAATAATTTTTTTCTTTGAAAAATGAATAGTTCATTATTACATGGGCCAATAATGATTTTAAAAATTGGGATTTCATGTTTTAAAATGATTTATAAGTTTTTAAAAGACGTGTGTGAGTCCACTTTAATTTTTTATTTGGGATAAATCTTTTGTTTGATTGTGTATATTGATGTTATAATATTTGTTGTGTGTGTTTTTATAATTTACCTTGATTTTAAAGGTAGTTTATAAAAATAATTTCCAAACATGTTAATTTTATTTTTATTTTTCATGTGTTTTGTCTCTTAGAATGGGATTTTGATTCTAAATAGTTTTAAATAGTATTTATAATTAATATTATCTCATTGTATAAAGTGAAATGTTGATCAGAACCTTATGTGTTTTTATTTGGTTGATTGATTCTATACACCCTAGTTGATCCCAATTATTATCCATTTTTATGGTTGTGTGAAATTGTTTTAGTTATATGGAATGTGATTCATGGTTATTAAATTTGGATATGGTATTTTTATTTAATGGGGTGTTTTAAAGGTGGAAAGTATTTAATTTTTTTTGTGTAAATTACTTTGTGTTATGTGATTATCATTCGATTTAGATTGGTTTAATAGTGGTCCGCCTATGATAGATATGACATGAGGAACCCTAGGATATTATTTGTGGAGTAAATGGATGTTGGATATGCTATTTGAGTGTTAAGAACTGAATACTAGTTCCTATTTGAATTTTATAACTAGGATTGGGGATTTCATTGATGAGGTGAGTTTAGAGTGATTTAAGAGATGAGTTATGTGACTATTAACCTACCGTAATTTGGTTATACTTTTTATTTATAATAATATATCCATTATTCCCTTGGTCATTTAATCATGCTATATATATTATATTTTTTCTCTTTATTGTGTATTGGAATGTTAGTTTCTTAACATATTATTTGAGCCTATTTTGTTGTGTCAATTATTTATGCTTGAGAATTATTATTACAAGTATTTTATTATCTTGATATTGTCATTTTTTATTAGTTTTCATGGATATTTATTTTATTATGGTTTCCCTTCTTTATAATCATGTTTGAGTTGTGTGTTTGTGTGTTGATTTTTAAAAAGTTAAAGTATATGGTTATTTTAAATATAAGCCTTTTTAAATGTTCCTTTCGAAATAAATTTTAATAAATGTCATGGTTTTTTTTTAAAAAACGATCCTTAAAATTAAAAGTTAAATTTTGACTTTATTATTTGAAATGAAATGTATTCTAAAAGGGGGTAATGGTCATAATTTGTGATGTAATTACCTTCATAATAACTCTTTAAGGAATGTTTTGTAAAATATTTTTTTAATAAAAACATATAAGGTATTATTTGTTCATTTCATCCTTGTGTAGTTAAAATAAAAAAACACAATTTCTATATGACTTATTTTAAAATTATAAATCTTGGATTCTTTAAAAAAAATTAATATACTCATTATTTTATTATTATATCCTTTGGATCATTCCTTATAAAATCACATTGGTGGCTATGTAGTCTTTGGGTTTTTCTATAGGTTCTTAGGTTATGAATTGTAGGTTGGTCTTCTACTACTCTCCATTGGGAAGTGGGTGTTTTTGGGTTCCTGATGGTGACATGAGAGCTCCGTGGTGGTAGAGGGGTTTATTATATAAATTAATTTGACCATTTGGGTCATGTGGAGTGTTGGACTCTCTAGCCTCTTATATTTTAAACTTTATTTAGTCATTTTGGTTTGTAAAAGATTTATATAAAAATGATTTCTTTGTGTGGAAATACATATGTTTGAAAAATATTTTGGTATCATTCATTTATTTATATACCATGTATCCTTATATCTTGTTTCTTGTGTTGAGTCAACAAGGTTTTTCTTATCACTTTTCCATTCCTTCTTGTTTTGAAAATCACAAACACCTTATCCTTAAGGAAAATTGCTTTCTTAAGGAAAATAGGTTTTATACGGGAAAATGCTTTTATAAGGAAATTTATCCTTATTATATTTTCATCTAGATTTTTCTTAAATATGAGATTTGGATTCATTTCTATTTTCTCGGAATTGCTTGAAACTTTGATATGAAGTATTCTATTTTATGATCCGGATTCTGGATAAGAACTGTGATAAAGTTTCACTCCGAAATCCAGAATGAGAACTGTGATAAAGTTTCATTCTGAATTCCGGATACGGTTTTTAATCCAGATTCAGGATACGAATTCTTATGAAGTTCGATGACGAATTCTCATTACGAATTATAATGATTAATTCTCATTATGAATTCTGATGAGGAATTCTCATTACGAATTCTGATGATGAATTCTCATTATAAATTCTGATGATGAATTCTCATTACAAATTCTGATGACGAACTCTCATTCCGAATTCTCTTATTAAACAGAATCTGATTATCTTTGTTTTATACACTCTGAATTAATTCAGACTCCAAAAAATATTTTGGTTAGACTCCGAACGTTTATTCTTCTTACATTTAGATAATTTTATCTACTCTTTATTATTTCCATTTCACTCCGAATCTTCACTCTGAATCTTTCATTCCGAACTTTTGAGTTATAATTAAAACGATGTCATACATTCTGGTACACATGTTTTGTTATAAAACGGTTTCGTCTATTTTGTTATAAACTAACCGTTGTCTAAGTGACACGTGTACAGGTCCCTCCTATCTTTATGGAAAATATGACCATTGGAGAAGGAGCCGACCATACCTATAAATAGGAGCTCATTTGAAAGAGCTCTGTGCTGAAAGCTGCTGAAAGGCTGACTGATCTTCGACTCATGTGATTACTTGCTTGAAGTGATTTCTAGAGAGAGAGAGGCTCTTATTAAATCTCAAAGCTTAGTGCGACTCCGAATGTTGGTGATTACATTCGAGGACGTCCTGGGATAGGAAGACAGAGGTGCCGACTACCTTGAAGTTCGAGGGCTTCCTTGCTGAGGAAGATAGAGGTTTCCAACTACCTTGAAGTTGAGGGCTTGCAGGGATATCAAGACAGAGACTCCGATCTTCGTATCGAGGGCTTACCCTGGTGTGGGTAAGACAGATTTTCTTGAAAGTATAAATCAAGGGACCTTTATCCAAGGTTGTTGGATACCCTTCTCTTTGGGTTAAAAGACTATTATCTTGTTACTTATAGTTTAACTACTTGTTTAATTTCCGATGCATTTTGTATTATAAGGAAAGTATAACATTCTTATACTTCCTTACTTGTACTCTGTTTCATTTAGATTCTATACGCTTTAATGTAGAATCTCATATTGTAATGTTTGTTAAGGTTCAATATCCGGAACCATACTTCCGGAACCTACCTTCGGAATCTCATTCCATGTTTTCATTTGGTGTTAGAGGTGTTGTGAATTTGCTTAGTTTAACTTAGTTAAACTTAGCCCTTTCCTTTGCTTAAGGAACACATAGTTATTTGTAACTAACTTTAAAGGTTCCAAAGGAATTTTTAAAGTATACAATTCACCCCCCTCTTGTATATTGAGCATCTACATCCGAATTTCGATCCTACATCTTTTTGTTTATTCATTTTGGAATGGTTCTCAAATTTATGGAATCCTCATGCCTGGTTTTTGATTGGAACCGTTATGTATCATATCGTTCTTGAGAGTAAAATTATTCCGAAAATTTCACTTGTGATACCCTAGTTCTTATTTCTAGCCCGAGGTGATCATGAATGTGCCTCAGGAAATTTCTCATAATGTTTTAGGTGTCGGATCAAATGGAAAACCAGGTCGGCGTGTTAAAAAACCATGAATTATAGTTCGAAGAATGGTTTCTCAAACCATGCATACAAACTGTATATAACGTTTTCAGAAAGTTACTATTTATGTATGATTTGATACACGATAAGTAACCCATTCTTATTCACCATTCATAATTTAAATTACCACATTTTTACTTGTATGCCCTCTAAAAAGACTAATTATGGTATTTGGACATTATATATGTCCTAAATGAAGTTGAAAATTTTTGGTTAACTTTAATTAGCCCTATCATTTGATAAATTTGTCCCTTTGGGATCTAAGAGCTTTGAAATCAAAGCATGAAAAAGTTGTTTGTTGTATGTTACCAAGATACCCCATAATCAATCTTCTCAATATCAAAAGAGGTCCAAAATACCTCCAAAATTGAGTCTAAAGTTAGGCTGTCGAATTTTAATGTTTTTTTAAATGCGAAAAAATTAGATATTTAGTTTTTATTTTTTATATTCATTTCAAAATTGATTTTTTATATTCTATTTAATATTTATTAATGAATATATAAAATAATTATTTTTATTGACAAGTAATTTTAATTCATTTTCTTGTTTATTTTTGGGATGGTTGTAATGAACTAGTCGGAGATGACCTGACACATCACACAACCCATCTTGATATTGGTCCTAAATTGTGTTCCCAATCTCCACATGATTGAAACTTGTTTCTAGGTATCAACAATGTACACTTGATCGGGATTTCACTATTATATGAACAAATAGGAAAGAAATAGAAACTACTGAGAATCCAATATGACATATCGAAGTGATGGATATCCATGAATATGAAGTAAGAAGATACAAAATATAAACATTAGAAAATTTTAATAAACATAACCAATATCCATAAAGAATATAAAATTTAAAAAAACTACATAGTCATATACACAATTAAAAAATATTAAATACAACATGTTGAATTGGCCAATACAACCCTAGTTCAAAAAATAAAACAAAAACCCGAACACCAACATTTGACTCATAGTCACTCACCATTACCACATGACCAATAGTGAATCAATATAAATACCAAAATGGAATAATGACCTAAGAACAGGAATAAAATCTAAGAGATACATACAAACCTATACATCTATGTATATGTAGGGTGTGAGAAAAATGTTCCCAGTAGGATCTCACCAAAGAGTCTATATCATTCCCTTCACAAAAAATTTAATTTTTACTAGTTTTAACATAACCTGGAAAATATATTTTCACTTTTATATCATCATGTAAAGGAAACATTTAATATACTATGTCACTTTCCATTTTAAAACCATTAAACAAGACTTTTAGAAAATAAATTATACCTAGTTTAAAATCACCAAATTCAAACCCAAGTAATAAAAAATGATTTAATTTAGAATCTCAAACACTTTTATTTTTATTTTCCAAAAACCATCCCCAAATTCCTATTTAGAAAACAATAACCAATTCTTCATTATAAATTACACATTCTAAATCATTTAACAAACAATTTTAAAATAAACCAAAATTCCATAAAAAATAGAATGCAACCATCCTAAGAACTGGGATATTAAAGAGGAATAGTAAGAGTGAAATAACTTGATAAGGGAACCATGAGACCAAATCAAAACTATGGTTTAAAATTAATACAGGAAATTAAATCCTCTAAATACTCCTTAGTAAGAAGTAAGAATCATGGGAAACTCCTTGATTTCTAACATGAATGATACGGGACCAAGTTTCTTTGGTTCACTCATTCTAAGGGACCCCTAAGTAAAACTAAAACATCTCCATCAAGCACACCTTCATGTGACTGAGTAACATATATATACCCCTCATAGGGTTCTACTCTCCAAGGGAACTATATAGTGAGAACACACTAAGATACCGTAACATACATCCATACCTTATATTATCTACCTAGGTTCCCATGATAAGTGAAGTTGAGCTGATAAAATTACAAGGTATGATTCCAAAACATAAATCAATAATAATAAAAATCAATTAACCAAACCTCAAATCCCCTCATAAACCCTCATAATAAACAACCCCTCTCATTACATTCTTTCCAAAAAAATAACATAATATGAGAACAATATAGAACATTCCCATTGGTGACACAACATAATGGTATGAAAAATATATCAACAAGGGGCATAATGATGGTCTTATAATCGTAAAAAAAAAATATTTTACAAAATTCTGACAGGGCTTTTAAAAATAGGCTTTGATTTTCAACCTTAATTTCATCACATTAAACTAAATTTCAAAATATACGTCGAAACCCAAATACCAAATCAGACATTGAAATTTTCATACAAAACAACATATTTACATAAATCACCATAAATATCCATAGATATTAACATCTCATAAAAGCAATTATACATGGGTTCAAAACAACCCCTTTTAAAACCACTCATTAAAATCATAAAATCTCTTCTTTGAAAATAAAATAGTGCCACACACAAAAATACTTATATCCCATTATAAATCTACTTAGACATTTTAGAAATCAATTTTAATTCAAAAACATTGAAGGTAAATAGTGTATTTAAAACCCCAATGAAATCCTCTTTATACTATGTATGATAACCATTGGAAAAGTAATTAAGAACCAATTATGGTGTCACAAATATCCTTAATTTCATAAGAAATAAAATAAAAAATCCCAACCACATGAAATTAATTTAAAGGGATATTTTATAGAAACATCTAACTATTTTAAAAGAGGACTCATTTTAACACATTACCTTCGATGGAGAATGCACAACTGAGAAAGGAAACAACCTCTAGAATCCCTAAGCGACTAAAGCCACATTATTTGTCTAATATTGAACCCAAAATCAGACTCAAAAAATATTTTCAATTAGTTAAACAATCAAACATGATTAAATAGGGTGAAGTGAGAAGAGAGTAATAGATATGGAGTATGTTTCACTTGAATGTAAGGAAGTAGAGGATTGAGATCCATGAAAAAGGAGGGAATAATACACCCCCACACACCCTATACATGGAAAAAACAAGATTAAAGGAATGGAGGGGTACAAAACCTTAAAATATAGTTGGGATATATATAAAATTTTACCTCTTTTAATAATATTTGTAGATCCACAATAACCTAATATTTTAAAACAACATTGTGCTTAATTTCATATACAATTTCCAACACTTATCTTAAAAAAACCATAAAATATTATTTTTTAATTATTATAGTTATAAAAATTAGTTGAATTTGAGGTATAAATAATAATGAACACATTATTAAACATATCTTGATTTTTCCTACTCAATACAAATGCTTTAATTAATTCTTAATAAATTATCACTCAATTTATTATAAATTCATTTTATTCTTCAAAAAATTAATTTTCTTATCAAATGGTTTTTAATTGTTTTTGTGAGAAAATATTATAATTAAATTCTATTGAATTTATAATATTAATTTTTTAAATCTAAATTCATTTTTTAAATCATCATATCATAAATATTTTAAGGTGAAATTTTTTGTTTTTTCAGAAATGTTTTATTTTATAGTGAATAGAAATAAATAAATTTATATAAAAAATCATTTATTAATATTGAAATTTTTCAGAATGATTTTAATTAAATATCAAAGTAACATAAGAATTATTTAATTATATGTAATATAATTAATAGCATTGTAATCATCATTATACATATTTTTTGTATAAGTTCATTTTTGGAGAAATTGTATTTTTCTAAAAACCATTTTTCATTGTATTTTTTATTTTGATATTAAATAAATTTCCTCCAATTATATGAATTGAAAATTGAAAAATGTTTTCATGTTTTTAATTTGGATTAATACATTTTGTAAATATGAACCTTTTATTTTTGACATTATGAATAGTAAGTGTAGTAAATATTTTTCACCTCATTAAGGGTCAATTGGGAAATTAAGTTTAAAAATAAAATTATAAGAAGTAAAAAAATAACCCTAACAATTGAAATTAATATAATTTTTTATTTTTTTAACATCCTCAAGTGGGATTCAAATTAAATTCAATTTTGGGCCATTTTTCCTTTTAAAATGACTTGTATATTATTTTGAGTGTATATAACGTTAAAAATGTCCCTCCCATTTTTTCATATATATAAATTATTTTGAAACGGATAAAAACAACTTATGTTTAGTTATAAATATATATTTTAAAGATATATTACTTTTTAACATTATAACTTATTTTTGATTTTTTTTGATTAAATAATTACCTTAAGTTCTTATGAAATGATGGAATAGTGCTCGGACAAACAATAGAAAAATAAATTAAATAATTTAAAAACTATAAACCTAAAAAAATGGGTGAGGTATACTCTTACAATATTATTATAGATATATATAACATATTATAGATTTTTAATTGATTATATTCAATTTATATTATTGTCATGTTGTTTTAAAAGTCATATTAACTAAATAGTGTCAAAATGATATTAATGATATTTTATGATAAATATTATTTTATTAAATAATTTAAAAAATAAAAAAACATTAAAAAGTAAAATTAGGATTATAAATGGTTTAAAATTTCATCACTTGTTCATTTAGGATCGAATCATAATCATATAAGTAACATTATTACTCATTAATATGGAAAATTCATTACCATGGTTAAGGTTAAAATTGGTTTTACCAATGGGTTAAACCAAAACGATAAAGACTAAAATGATATCTAAACCTATATAAATTTGAATGGATTTTTATATTAAGATACTATACTAATTATATTCAATTTAATTTAATTTTTGAACCATTTGACATTATTTGTACATATATTTCATTGTAATATTTCAGGTATTTCCAAAAGTGACCTTAATGATATTTTATAATAAATATTGTTTTAATAAATGATTTAAAATTAATGAAAAAATTATATTCAGCCAACTTAATTTTTTATTTTTAATAATATAAACCATGGTCCATTTATGAGACTCTTTTCCTTTTATAGTAACTTTATTGGTCCTTAATGTGTGGAAAACATTGATATCATGATAATTGTCAAAAGGGTTGGTTGGGGTTAAAATATAGAGATAAGGATGAAAGCAACCCCTTAACTTGTCCAAATTATATTTTATGAAATTATTTAGACTATTAATCGTCTTATATTCTAATTATATCTATTTTGATCAATTTTAACATGAATATTAATTTATTTTAATTTAATACTTTATGATATTCTAAGAAACCACTCTCCCTCATTATTAAAGGGAGCCCCATATCCTATCCTATACACAGTTAAAGATAAATTTGTTTTAAAAAATACCTATCAAACCCCTTTTATAACATACATTCCCATATTCGAGATCTAGTATTGTGCTTAAGTTGTAATGTAATGACGTTTTTTTAAGAAGATGTATATCTTTAAACCAAATGTTTTAGTTTTATTTCTTCTTCTACCACCTTCAAGTATTATTCAATCATGTTGAAATAATAACATATGTATATTTAATATACTATGTTTTTTTTCAGTTATTAAAAAATATGCATCTTCTTATTCCATAAAATTAAAAACGAAACCATCGTTCGTGTGTACGATGGACTACCGCCACATAAACTAATGTAATTCACTTTCCATAACTACCTATCATAGCTAGTTATAATGATTAATTTAATGAATATATATATAATATTAATGAAATAATTATAACTACTTTAATATATGACATTATATATTTTCTTTCCTTTTCATATATTTAAATATGATAACATTGTTTGTGCATTTTTGTGGTTTACTTCTTCCATGAAGTAATATGATTTATTTTTCATCATCACATCACATGGATTCCCTATATAACTATATTAAAATAAAGGATAAGATATTTATGATATATTTATAATTATATATAGATAAAGTAAAACTTATCTTACTTTGATAAAAATTATAGAAAATTAGAAATACTACTCATACATATGTATGACCTACCGTCACCATGATTGCAACGTGGTTTATTTTTCATAACCATCTTTAATTTTTCGTTTCCAAAGTAAAATTAATGTCTATTAATGAGGATTATTTTGTGATTATTATTATATATATTATTAAATAATTACCTTGTTGACCATAGTCAACCTACTGAAGTTATTTTAGACAAATAAGCTTAATATCATCAAAATGTATGATGTGAAATTAAATAAATAAATAATTGAATGTATCATGATAATAAAGAAAATTAAAGGAATAATAATCTTGAAAAGGGGTTTTAAGAAAGTAAATAATTCACATATATTTATTATTTAGCAATATAAAGAACATACATGATGATTTGGATTATATGTAAGGAACACTTTTCTTTAAAACCTTTTTTTAAAATGTTTTAATGATTTATTCTGAAAATATTTTCCTTCCATATAAAAATTCATAAAAATAGATTTAATGTGTATTTATAAGAACATAAATTAATTATAAATAATATTTCATATTTATTTTTAATTTTTTTATTTGTTCTCTAAAAGAATCTTTTTGTGTGTTTTATTCAGAATGTTTTTAATTTATTTGAAAGAGATATAATTGAATTTTTTATGTTAACATATACTACATCAATGGA
This sequence comes from Viscum album, assembly GCA_963277665.1. Taxonomy (NCBI): domain Eukaryota; kingdom Viridiplantae; phylum Streptophyta; class Magnoliopsida; order Santalales; family Viscaceae; genus Viscum; species Viscum album. The sequence continues at coordinate 2,051,660,760 of OY728150.1, read as the reverse complement.
TTCTCTCACCACCATAACCTATTATTTTGTGTTTGAATTCATTTATAAAATTTCATGTTTTATGTAAAAGGAAAACATCCTTCTGTTCTGTTCTTTGTATTTTGGTTTTAAAATGTTTTTTAAGAGAAAATGGTATTTCAATATCTGAAAGTGATTTTCATATGGGTTTAGAAAGAGTTTTTTAGTATTTTTATGATGAAAATGTGAAATAGTGAAAAATATTATTCATGATATGTTACTTTAGAATTATATATGATAAATAGTTGATCCTGATATATATTATAGGAGCGTTGATCCCCTATTATAGCTCTTTAATGTGTTTGGTAATGTTCCTTGTCTATATAAGAAAGAAGGAGGGAGTTAACCAGTCTAGTCTCTCTTATAGACTAAACATTGATCCAGTTATTTCTAACATGGATTTATCATTATTTATGAATATGAAACTATAAGTTTCATAAAATGGTATCCAATTTCTTAATATGAGTTATAAGGTTTTTCTATGCGAAAAATGTGTGTGTTTTTAGGTGAAAATGATTCATTTCATACACTAAAATAATAATTTAATAAAGGTAATAATTTTATGGGTTTTCTTATTTTTCATAGGACTAATTGTCATATTTATTTTATGTCCCTTACTAATATATTTTTGACTATAATATGTTTTAAAATGTTCTTCATAGGGTTTAAGGATGGTTAAGGGAAAAAAAGAAGTTAAGCTAAAATTCATAATGATTATTCATGAAAATAAAACTGTTTTATTTTAAAAGTTTTTTATTTTATTAAAAATGAATACTAAGTTGATTCTTACAACATGTAATGTATGGGTTTATTATGTGAGAATTATGACCTAATTCTTTAAAACTCTAAACTGAAAATGGTCCTCAGAATGAAATAAATTGAAATAATTATTAAATATTGAATTACCAAAATGTTTAAGGATGGGTCCCGATAGTTGGTATCATAGGAATGTATTAAATAACTTTTGATATTATACTATTTTAATTTGGGTTTAACTTACGATTTATGGATACCAGTTTTGGGTTTATAAGATTAAGGTTGATCATAAGTTCAATGACATTGAAAACCCTTTTGAGTTTTTATGTTATGGGATTTAGAGGTGACTAATGATATTTTGAGAGATGTTTTATTGTGATTAGGTATATATAACACTTAGGTTTAATATAAATGATTATCTTGAAAAACAAATACTATTAAATTTGTAAGCATGAAAGAGGAAAGGTATGATATTAACATTATGGTTAAAAATATTAATTTTTGAAAATATTAAGGTTTTTTATTAACATATTCATCATATTTTTAGGAATTATATTAATATATTTTGCGTAAATTAACAACCAATATGATGGGTGACGACCCATCAAATCTGGTGAATCTGTCGGTCTTGAACCCAAAACCAAAGGGCGATATGGGTGAAGTGCCTACCACTGGCTTATATGATGTCCAAGTTAGTATGAATTTTTTTTTACATAATTATTTTACAGATGAATATTATATTTATTTATAGAACATATGTTTTGTCTAATAGATAAACATTGGATTGAAAAGTGATTTGGTGATTAGGTAATTAATGTTATTTATTAATAATATCACTATATTTTTAGGGAAAATTATATGATTAAGATAAACATAATATAATGAGATTTTATTTAAGGAGTATAGTCTGAATTATCTTTTGGTAGGATATATGATTTTATAATGGCTTTAGCATGATTTGGGGTTTATTTAAATTATTATCATATGATAAAGATTATATGATTATGACATATATATTTATTATACGAGACATTAAAAGTGATTGTTGTTATTTGGTGATTAATGTTAAATTACAATTTTAATTACATTTTATAAAATTATTTTGATATTTAGGTTTCAATATTGGCGTGTACTATTTTGAATAATTTTAAGGATATATATTTATCAAATTTTTTAAATATATATTATTATTATTATTATTATTTCTTTATAGATTAATGTTTCATTTCTTCTTATGAAGATTTATTAATTTTGGAAATAATATTAACTTTCTCTAGCTATATTGGTTTTGGTTAATGTCTTAATGTAGTAATAATAACCTATTTTACTTTATTGGATTATTTTATTTATTACAAGATAATTTTAGTCATTTAGACGTGAAAAATTCATCTTGAATAATAATCATTTGGCGAAAAAAAGATATTGTGTAGATAATTGATTAAAGGATGAAATTAAACTTGTAATGTAAGTAAATTTACTTATGTTTTTAGTATATATAGTAAATTAATTCCTCAAATATTGTAAAAGGATATTGAAGAGAAAATTTTATTTCATTACATTCTTTTATGATAAATCGATGGTATTTTTTACACCACGTTGGTTTACAGTTTTTTAGTCATCAACTTTATCTTGATCATTCACTTTCTAGTGACTGATGTTATTCACCATTCTCCATAACTATTTAGACATTAAATTTATACTCCATGTCTATATTTTCTCTTCCAAATAATTATATTTTTTTGGAATCCTAGTTATGTGTTCTTTTAGATGACCGTCATATTTATCATTACCTCTTTTAAAATTGAATTTCGAAAAATCTTTTTTATGAGGTGGGATATCATAAAAGGAATTTTCAAATATTAAACCCTTGATTAATTAAACCAAGTTAAATTTTTTAGGATTAGATGTGTTAGTTTGGATAATGTATTATTTAGATATTTTAAAATAGAACTATATTTTATAGTGTATACAATCAGAAACACTGAGCTTAAACAAATGATAAAATATTATTATGTAAATGTTGTAGTTATAACCTTGCCACTGAATTTGTGGGTTTAAATAAGAGTAAATACATTAAGAAATATATCAATACTTTTCTTACTCAATACAAATGTTTTGATTAATTATTATTAAATAAACACTCAATTTTTTAGTAGTCATTTTATTCTTCAAAAAATAGGTTTTCATCAAAAAAGATTTCTATTTATTTTTTGAGTATTATAATTAATTTATAAAACTTTGAAAAAGTTTATTTGGTAAAATTAAAATCATTATTTAAATCATTATATCAAAATTATATTAGGGTAGAATTTTGGTATTTTTCTAAAAATATTGATTTTTTAGTGAATAGTGATTAATATGTTTTTTATAAAAATACCATTTATTTTCATTAAAAAGTTACATTATTATTTTAATTTTTCCTAAAAGTAAAATAAGTATTACTTAATTATATATAATATAATTATTTCCTTTTAATCATCATTATACCTAATGTTGGTATAAGTTTATTTTCTGGCAAAAAATGTATTTTTCAAAAAAATATTTTTCTTTGTGTTTTTATTTTAACCTGAAATTAATTTCGGAAACATATAGAAATTGAATATTTAAAAATATATTTTAAATTTTTAATCAAGTGGTAAAAATTTATTAAATATTCACCTTTTATTTTGTTTCATTATGAATGGTAATCGTAGTAAATATTTGTCACCTAAATAAGGGGAAATCGAGTAAATATAGGTTAAAAATAATATGACAAGGGCTAAAAAACCCTAAAACATTCCTTTAATTTATTTTATGATATTATTTGGAAAAAAATCATCCAATATTTTAATTCATATAAATTTTTTACATTTTTATTTGAAAATTACTTATATATTATTTTAAGTTAATATAATGTCAAAAACGACACTCTCTTGCTTTTTATATATATAAAATTTTGTGATAAGGATAAAAAAAGTTATGTTAAGTTATAAATGGATTTTTGAAATATTATTGATTTATTTTTTTATCAAGGTAATTTATTTTAAATTTTTATTGATGATTTAATTATCCTAAGTGCATATTCCACGCCGAAATAGTGTATCTGCAAGTAGTAGAAAAATCAAGTAAATAATTTTTAAGAAACACTGAAAGTAATATTTTTTAGGTGAGTTATAGTCCCCCAAAAGTTTTATTGATAAATATAACAGATTATGCTTTAATTTATAATATTTCAATTCTATCTATCATGTTGTTTTCAAAGTAAAATTAAATTAATAATGTCAAAAATTAAATTAATGATATTTTATATCATATAATATTTTATTAGATTGTTTAAAATTTATAAAAATAATAGAAAGATAAAATTATTATTATAAATATCCTCAGAATTTTTCTATTTTTCATTTAAGATCCAATTATCACATTATAAGTAAAATTATTACCCTTTAATTTTGAAAATACAATATCATGGTTAATGTCACAATTGGTTAACTGAGCGGTTAAATAAAAAATATTTGGTTTAAATATTTATATAAACCCAAAATAATTATTTTATGATTATATTAGTATTATATAATCCTTATATTTGAAATAATTTCATTTTTTAACCATTTTAATTTATTTATAAAAATAATATATTAAAATATTTCATGTATTTTTATAAGTGACATTATTGATATTTATAATAAATAATGGTTATAAAATGATTTAAAATTACTAAAAATATTATATTTTTTTAAAGTGAATTTTATATGGTTTATTATATCAACCATGATCCATTTACAAGTCATCTATCCTTTTATATTAACTTCCATGACCCCTAAATTGTATAATTGTTATTATCACAATAATTATCAAAAGGGTTAATGGGGGTTAAAACAATGAGACCAGGGTGAAGACATCGCATAAACTTGTCCATATTTTATTGGATAAAATTATTTAGAAGTATAATCATATTATATTATAATTATATCAATGTTTATCTGTTTTAAAATTAAAATTTATTTATATTAATTTAATACTATAGAAAATTCCAAGAATACCCTCCCTCATTATAAATGGGCACCTCATATCCCCTGCTATACACACTTAAAGTGCCATTAATTCAGCTAATACCATCACAAATAACTTCATTACATCTATACCCATATTATAGATGCGTTATTTTTGTCATAATATCGACCTAATATATTTTAAGGTGTAATGAAAAGGGGGTTATCGAAAGAAGAGGTATAGCTTTTAACTAAATGTTTTAGTTTTATATTTTCTTATAACTCCATAAAATATTATTAAAAAATGATGAAATAATAACATAGTTATATTTATTATAATAATATGACTTTAATTTAGTATAATAACCTATATACATCTCTTTATTCCATCAAATTGTAAATGAAACCGTCATTTGTGTGTACGGAAGACTACCGGCTTGTGAACCAATATAATTTTTTCCCATAACTACCTATCATGGATGGTTATAATTATGTAATTAATATATTTTTATAAAATTAATTAATCAATTATCATTTGTTAAATATAATATATGATCTATTTTATTACCTTTCCATATATTAAAAAATAGTAATGTTTTTTGTGTATACCTGTGAATTGCTACCTCAACGAAGCGATGTAATTCATTTTTCATAATCACATCACATTAAGATTATATATAAGTGTATATAAATAAATTATATAATATTTATGGTATAATTATAATAATTCAATTATAAAATAATAATTATATTATTTCCATTATGTTTTTTGAAAAAATGTAAATGTTACTCATGCGTGTGTACAACTTACCATCTCCATAATTGTAACATAATTCATTTTTCATAACCATTATTCGTGGTTCGTTTTAAAATTTACTTTTAGGTATAAAAATGATAATTATTTCAGTATTATTATTCTTTATATGATGAAATAATAACCTCATTGACCATAGTCATCCAAGATAAGTTGTTTTGGAAATATCAACAAAATATCGTCAAAACAAATGAAATGAACTTAAATGTTTAAGTAATTAAATATAACATGGTAATAAATAAAATAAAAGGAATAATGAAAAGGAAATTGGTTCTTATGAAATTAAATATTTAACAAATTTTTTTTATTTTGGAATATAAAGAACATACAAGATGATTTAGACTTGAGGTATGGGATACATTTCATAAAAACCTTGTTTTAAAATGTTTTAAAATTTTATTCTCTAAATATTTCATTCTATATAAAAAAATTATAATTAATTTTATAATTATTTATATGGATATAATTGTATTATAATATATGTTTTATATTTCTTTTTTTCTTTATATCAATTTTTTTCAAAAGGAATAATTTTCAATATATAAACTAAACATTTTTACTTTCTTCACAAAAGACAAAAAGGAATATTTTATTTTAACAAATACAGAATCAATATATTTTTTTACCACCATCACTGTTATTTTATGTTTCAATTAATTTAAAAAATTTCATGTTTTTTTTAAATAAAATACATTTTCCCTCATGTTATAGGTATCTTGGTTTTTGAAAATATGATTTTAAAAGGAAAGGTATTTCAATGTCTGAGAGTGATTTGCATATGGGTTCGAAAGAGTTCTTCAAGCGTTTTATTATAAAATGGTAAAATAATACAATGTTTTATTCATGATATGGTAATTAATAATTACGTGTGAGATATGGGTGATCTTTATATATAATATAAAACATTTGTTCGCCATTTTATCTCTTCAATGCATTGGGTAATGTTTATTGTCTATATAGAATAGAAGGAAGGAGTTAATCGGTGCAGTTTCTCCTATGGATTTAACTACAATTAAATTATTACTAACAGGGGTTTAAGATTATTTATAAATATGATTATCTATGATTCCAAAAAAAATTAATTTTATGATTCATGTTTTTTTTTGATAAACAAGTTTTTGTTTTCATATAAAAATGATTTATTTCATACACTCAATTAATAATCTTGATAAAGGTAAACATATTATCGGTTTTCATGTTTTCACTGGACTGATGGATTTCTTTATTTTATACAACTTAATGAGATTTTTGATTTTATATTATGTTTTAAAAACATTCATGGATTTTAATGATGGGAAAACACCAAAAAATAATTCAAGTTGAAATTCAAGAATATATTTCATGAAAAAACAAGTTATATTTTATAAGATTTTATATTTTAAAAAAAATGGATACTGGTTATATTTTTCATATTGTAAGATGTGAGTTTATTATTTAATAGTTAACACTTAATTCCATAAAACTCTATACCTGAAATGGCCCTCAAAATGAAATAAACTGAATTCTTTTCTAAACATTTATTTCAATTAATCTTTATGTTCAGGTTCATATAAGATCACATCATTAGGTTTCGCAGTTTGGTAAACTATGCTCTAGCCATGCAGATTGAACTGGATAGTAAAACCACACAAATATGGTTTTTTCACATGGTTTATCAAATAATTTTGTAACCATGAAAATTACACTGTTAAAAATGAAAAAATAGGTGCACAGTCACTCGTATGGTTTCCCCTAACCATGTACAATTTGTGCTCCAACACCCCCAACACAAAATTACTCTTATGGTTTATACTAAATTTCTCATGGTTTGGACCAATATGGCTACTAACCATATAAAATATAATGTAAGAACAACTCTCTTCTGATACATTTGATAAAATTGGAATGATAGATCATGTGAGAACAAAATAAACTATAAAACTCCAACATAATACACCGTACATGGGTTTCGTTTAACCATGAATGATAAACTATTTAGAGGGTAACAAATTTCCTAAAAACATGAGTTTAAATACTAAAACCATAAAAATTTAGATAACCCTAAAATCATATAAACAATAAAACACAAGTGAAATAATGGTTTCATAGTTCACCCCACTAAGAGTCTTTTATCCTATTAAATTACTTAGATCAAAGTATAAGGAAACATAAAAACATTGACCTTATGAATGACTATAAAAGTCCATATAATAACTCATCAAAATTCATTATTAAAAACTTTTAAATAAATACTAAAATAATATTAACAACATCAATTAATATCCATAACCACTCAGAAGAGTCTCTAAAGAAATGGAGAGCCAACACAAGTCTCCCCACGATTTATAATTAATATAACATTGTGGAAACAACTAAAAAACTTTTGGAGAGAAAGTGTGTTACCAAAAAACTTATGTTTCCATAAATCATTAGTGTAATCCATAAAATTATACTAAATATATATTTCTGACGCTTTCCATCGGGGCGCGTGCGCGTCCGTCATGAAAGGGAGGACGTGTGGCTTGTTTCCCTACATTACCTCTTTCCAAAGGCGGGCAGAATCCGTTCCTAATTCAGGGACATCATCTCCTTGATCGAAACTGGGATGATGGGATGTTGGTTCTTCCTTCCGTGCATTTCTCCTCGGATCTCGTCATCTAGTTCGGGTCTCCCTCATAGATTTAAGATGGGTTCGTAAATCCCGTTCCCGGTGTCATATCTTCATAGACAACAGTTAGTTACGCTGTTTCTGTCGAGATGCTCCAAGGGTTCTAGTTGGGGAAGCAACCTTCGGTTAGGAGAGTGGTCACGCTGGGGTGTCATTGGCCTATCTTGATACTAGGGGATTGACATGTCTGTCTTTTGTCCCTTATTATAGGGCTTCTTGAGGGCGCTAAAGCCCGATGCATCCCTCATCCAACGCAGGAAAAGGCATGTCATCAACAAGTATATGAGGTTTTCCTTAGCTTCCCATATTTAACACTAGGTATGTCGTGATTTTAATGTCTTACAGAGAAGTGTTACACAAAGATCATGCCTTCGGAGGTTTTCCTAAACTTACCCTGTTTAACAAGAGGTATTCCGTGAGTTTAACATCCAGCGGAGATGGATCATACTGATTGCAACACTGAGAGTGGATCAGATTAACGAACCCCCTAAAAGGAAACTCCGATGTTTGGTCCATCATGTGGGAAGCTTCCCAGATTCTAGGGAGTGGAGTGAAGTGGCATGATCCTACCGGGATGTGGAGACCCAGGTAAGAATCCGGATGGGTGATGAAGTGAAGAGGGGATTGAACCTTGTGGAGGAATCCTACGTATCCCCGTGGCAGGGAATAAAAGTCCCCATAGTTCAGGTATACAATTTAACATCATGCGGGATGGGGACATTTGGGGCCTACGCTCTGAGGCAGCCCATAATGATGGATATGGGGCTTACGCTCTGAGGCGTCCCACAATGATGGATATGAGGGTTACGCTCTGAAGCGAACCATAATGATCGATATGGGGCTTATGCTCTGAGGCGGCCCACATGGTAGATATAGGGCTTACACTCCGAGGTGGCCCACAAGGTGGATATCGGGCTTACACTCTGAGGCGGCCCACATGGTGGATACGGGGCTTACGCTCTGAGGTGGACCACATTGATGGATATGGGGCTTACGCTCTTAGGCAGCCCACATGGTGGATATGGGGCTTATGCTCTGAGGAGGCCCACAATGAGTGATATTGGGCTTATGCTCTGAGGCGGACCACAATGACGGATATGGGGCTTATGCTCTGAGGCATCCCACAATGTGGGATATGGGGCTTACGCTATGAGGCGGCCAAAAATGATGGATATGGGGATTATGATCTATGGCGGCCCATAGGGTTGGCGTTTCGACACGAAGGGGTCGGAATGGCTGAGTTGTGGGCTTGAACCTCATGGAGGCTTCCTATGTACCATGCCTTAGCACGGATCAAAGTCCATGTAGTTCGCTGGGATTTGGCTTACACTCTAAGGTAGCCCATGGAGTTGGTGAATCGACGCGTTGGGGTTGGAACAACCGGGTGGTGGGCTTCAACCTCGTGGAGGCTTCCTACGTACCATGCCCTAGCACAGATCAATGTCCACATAGTTCACCGGTATGGGGCTTACACTCTGAGGTGGCCCATGGAGTTGGTGAACCGACATGAAGGGGTCAGAACAACCGGGTGGTGGGCTTGAACCTCGTGGAGGCTTCCTACGTACCATGCCTTAGCACGGATCAAATTCCACGTAGTTCACTGGGATGGGGCTTATGCTATGAGGAAGCTCATGGAGTTGGTGAACCAACGTGAAGGGGTCGGAACAACCGTGTGGTGGGCTTGAACATCGTGGAGGCTTCCTACGTACCATGTCTTAGCATGGATCAAAGACCCTGTAGTGCGCTGGGATGGAGTTTACACTCTAAGGTGGCCCATGGAGTTGGTGAACTGACACGAAGGGGTCAGAACAACCAGGTGGTGGGATTGAACCTCATGGAGACTTCCTACATACGATGCCTTAGAATGGATTAAAGTCCTCGTAGTTCGTTGGGATAGGGATTACGATCTGAAGAGTCCCATAAGAGGATTTCATGGTTGATGCTCACTCAAAACCCATGTGAGTCATGCTCGGTGTGAGAAACAAGAGGCAGCAGGGACCGGGCGATCACATCGTGATGGGTGCGTCCGTGAGAAGCGGATAGGGGCTTACGTGTTGAGCGGCCCTTGGAGTCGGGACTTACACCTGGATGGAGGCCCGAATTGAGATAAAGAACAGAGGGAGAGGGATTTGGGACCGAACAATGGATATGACTTGTTCTTTATCATGCCCTATACTAGCCTTGGCAGTGGGGAAGTACAGAGGAGCATGGGTGCTACCTTCCGCAAGAGAGGCTAGGGGCTTACACAAAGGTGGATGCACTTCCCCCGTGGACAAACGCCACTCCGAGAGGGAGGATATCATTCCATGTGAGGAATATTACATTACCATGGAGATGAGCTGCATAAAGAATGTCTGAGCCATGGGGACCATGCGTACGAGGCACGGGGCTGGATCACAGTTTAACATCATGTGTTGAGGACGAAGTGCTGGGCAGTTTAATGTTGTGCGGCTCAGACGATGTGGGTTTTCTCCACATACCTAGGACTTACATAACTGGTACACTCTACCCTTGGTTGGAGGGAAGGAATCCACAAGGCCGTTGTGAAGGGGGGCCGCAGGGCAAACCATCGAGGGGTCCACATTAGCGTGGCTATGCGAAGAAGCAACAGCTGTTAGTGTGCCTATGCAAAGGACCATTAGGCAAAGCAACACAATGGGAAACACTATCCAAGGGACCTTTAGGTTACATCGTACGATACTGGAAGGTCGTACTAGAAAACAGCGCATGGCATGCATTCTCGGTATGGGGGACATTGGGCGCCTACGCAGGGAAGCACCCGGGGGTGTCGAGATGAGGGGCCCTGGGGATTTCACACAAAGGGATGGTTTGTGCGCAAAACATCGTGGTGGCGCGTAATTTGGGTATAGGGATTGCGTGCCCGCAATTGGACCTTCTTCACGCAATGGAAGGAATTATGCGCAAGAGAGGAACCCGAAGGAGTTTTTAATTCTATTTAAACCAATGGGATTGCGTGCAAAGGAGGATCCCGGGGAGAGGATGCGAGAAAAGGGTCAATACCTGAAGGCTATATTGCGTGCGCAGAAGTCCTATTTCGTGCAAGAGAGCTGGTTTAAATTCCACAACCCCGAAATGGAAGGGGTCTCCTTCTATTTATTAGCTCTTGGCATCGCAGAATCCAGGAAGCACGCGAAATGTTGCGCACCATAAATGGCAGCGTGAAAACGGGAACCTCATGTGGGCAGGCGCACAACATTGCACACCGGTGCCAGGGACCTTTCACAAATTCCAAACTCCTTTCATGTGGCCACCCTTTTTTCGCGCCCATCCTCCTTTATTTCGTGCGACACCACTGGGCCCTCCGTATCAAGCTTCCAAGTCCGAATATGACTTTGCTTCGTCATTTCGAAACATTCTTCAGTATTTACGGACTTTCTTGGCGTCTACAAATGCTCCCCCCCTCCCCTCAGAATTGGATCGGTGAGAGGTCTCGACGATCCGATTTTGAGGGAAATGCCGAAATGCCGAAGTGTTGGATTTCGTGGGCCCTTTTTGCGCAAAAGACAATGAGGGGCGCAAAACTCCGATTCAGCCTGTAACTCCCTTTTCGCGTCGCGCAAAACCCCGACCTCACCAATAAAAGGGGTGTTGGTCCCCTCGGCCTGTACCCAAGCTTTCTCAAGCAATAAGCTCTCAGCTCTCACGCATGAAATTTCCCTTGCGACTGTGTGGAAAACCACGCTGTGTTAGCACAGAATTCCATCCAAGTTTTGGTTACATTTATGTGAAACTCGAGATATTTCACGCCGACGGTTCTAATTTCGTGCCCAAATTTGGAATAGCGTGCCACTTCTCCATATTTCGCCCAACTCCTCCCCCTTTCGCGCAACACATCCGGATTTCGCGCAACTCCCAAAGAACTCAAGATGGCTACGATCCAAGTCGATGAAGGGGAAGCCTCCACTCATAGAGACGAAATGGCGGTGAATGAAGTGGTCTATGGCTCCATGGTAGTTGTTTTCAACAACCATACCTTGTTCAACCTACTAACCCTTGCCCGTAAAGAGTATCCTCAATCCAACAACCTTCTTCTCTGGAACATCGGTATCTTGGAGGAGGTTCCACTACCAGGAATCGAAGTGGACACATCGCGGTCATGGTTGACCCGGGAGGAAAACCTTCCTTAATATAGCATCACCAAAAATGGTCATCCTTCTAGGGAAACCAGACACATGGATGTGTATGTCCTGAACCTGAGGACCAGGACTATTGCTAGGGGTGATCCTGTTTCAGAGAGCTCTCTAGCCCACTACGCAACCACGTTCCATAAGAGAATCATGAATGACACCAAGGGATGGATGTAGGAATTGGACCTACGGTACGGAGGAAACTTCACCAGTGAGTGGTCCTGGGCGTACTAGGTACGTCATACATGCGACCAATTTGGGGCCGATCTGCGGCACATTGGTCTATTCGAGGTGATGTGGACATCTCAATTCCACTTCTACTGCCAACCAGAACATAGGCCAGAGCTATTTACCCGATGGTCCCTTGACACCAACACGTTCCATCTTCACTGTAGGGAAGTTGGCATCAGCCTATGGGACGTTCACTGCATCAGAGGTATCCCACTGGAGGGCTATCAATACGACGAGTTCCTTCCCCCAATGAACACCTGGGAGGACAGATCACAGACCCCCATGCTGATGTGACACTTGCTAGACTTGACCAAAGAGAAGCTACAGGTTAAGGACTTCATGAAGGACATCACCGACAAGGACTGTTTCAGCCTGTTCCTTGAGAAGGACCCGACTGTCAAGATGCTGGGACGGGGAAAACGGTGTCCAACTGGAGCTTAGAGTAGGATGAATGGATCATAGTAGAGGACCCTAGAGATGGGGAAGTACCAATTGATGGGCCACCATGTTATCGAGGCCTGGGACCCGAACGTCCGATATACCAGGTTCCTTGCCACCATCGTGAGTATGTGGCTCCTGTCGGTGAGAGACGTGACAATGGGCGTCCATCCAGCAACTCTAGTGATGGCGAGCAATATGGCCACCAACAAAAGTTTCAATCTGGGGGTCCCCGTGCTGGCCCGGTTGTACACTATTTTGGGATGCATCTCCAGAGGGGGGTCACCTTAGAGGGTGTGTGGCCCCTTTCAGATCTTTCATGGCTGGGTGGCGGTTCATCTTGGAGGATACACTTTCCCAAACATCGTTCGTCCTCCGGGAAACAGCCTATGGCCATTTGTCATGAACATTTCCAGGGTAGCATCGATGACACTCAACGAGGAGGACGTAAGAATCTGAATTGGTAACCATGCCAATTTCAACTTGATCCCATTCCCCACCCCGGTCGGCCAGATTGTGGACAATGGTAAAGGCTCGCTGGAGCAGCAAGAATACTTCCAGAGCATCTGAGGTGGGGTTCTTGTGGCTCAGATTGATGAGAGGATCATCTATGAGCCTTACGTACTGTCCTGATTCTCCAGACAGTTTGGGTGCCTCCAGGAAATGCCAAAGAAGGTTTTGACGGATGTCTGGGAGGAGAAGAATCCATGCATCCTTCTCCAGATGTGGTTAATGTTCACCACTTATGGCTCTGGTGATGTCATTACCATTCCTCCCTCTAGGGTCGACGCTGGCCTGTCAACCGAGTATGTCGAGCATTGGAATATCGCATACCCTGAGGGGCTATTACGAAAGCGACACCAACAACTCAAGACTACCCGCGGGGAACCCAGGTGAGAAGAGAGCAGGGAAGGTGCCGCTAGAAGGGGGGAACATGGGCGCATCAGTTAGCGAGGCCTACATAGGCTGGGACCTTAGCAGCGGGGACATCGCATGGTGTCACTGAAACCTCGTTGCCCAGAGGGGGGTCATATGAGGCAGCCAGATAGCTTCCCATGAAGCAGATAAGATACATGCTCGAACATTCTCATGAGGAAATCTTCCCGACGTTGTGGTTGGCCTGGATGACCTTGCGGAAATCAATGTGCATCGAACCCCTCTGGTAGAAGATAATGCAGGATGGGATCCAGCTGCCAGAGGTCGGGCTCATTCGGGTTATAGACCAGGTGAATATTCATTGGCGACATGCTTATCTGACGGACATAGACACATATGCATGCCAAAGGGGGTGGCATATGAAGCCACCTTTCCGGGTGAAAGTGATGCTCGGCCAAGAGCATGTCTTGAAGTGATGTCACCGTGAGAAGGCGACAGTGATGAGGAGTCAGAGGGAGAGGAGGAGATAGGAGAGGACGAAGGATCCTAGGGAGGGTCCCGCCAAGGGAGCCTGCAGGAGAGAAGTGAGATTGTCGGATATGACATGGGCATAACCAGGATTTTTGAGGTCTGTCTCTATCCTTATTCATCTTTCTCCTTCATCCATTCCCTCTTGAAATTTCTGACTCACTTATCTATGTCATTCAGGAGAATATAGGCGCTGATTAGGCGTCCCCCATAGAGGATAGAGAAGAGGCGCCGGTGGGACATGGTGGGGCCCCGACGCCTATCATCAAACTAACAAGTGCTGAGGGGTCTCTTGCCACAATAGCTCCTGCAAAGGCCAAAACACCAAAGGCTGATGCTCTAGGTTCCTGTAAGTTTCTTTCCTCTCTACTGGTGATTACGGTCATGGAACTCAACCAATCGTGATGTTCCTGGTACAGTTATCTCGGCATCGGAGGCTCATTAGGCTGCTGAGCCCGGGCCATCCATAATCGAACCAGTGGCAGACGTACCACCTCCTCTAGAACATAAATCCCAGACTAAGTCGGCCCCTACAATGGGTGGGCAGGGGCGGCGGACATTAGTGGAGTCAGTATTAGAGCGAGGCCGAAAGCTGAAGAAGGAACTTCCACTGACGGGGGAGAGAGGGGAAGTTCACCCAAACGTCAATGATCTGATTTCTCATGAAGACATCTCCAAGGTAGACCCTATTGCCGACCTGCTAGCTGGCTTTCCTGCACACCGGCCCGCCGATCCCAAGGAGATAGATGACTCGGACTCGGAAGTGGTCGAGGACATCCTGATGACACAGCGCAAAGGGTGGAAGTGTAACTAGCGCTTTCTCTGGAAGCCTCAGAAGGATTGGCTGAGGTGAATGGGATCACTCCAGACCTGGCTGTGTTTCCTATGTGCTGGAGGGGCTGATGCTCAACGCCTTCATCTGACGGTCCATGATTACATGGCCGAGAAGATACGTGAGAGCAGCCAGCGCACTGATGTGGCCCAGTGTAGGGAAATATCGGAGAGCTCCCGAGCGTTCCTGAGGGCGGAGTAGGAAGTATGACGCCTTGAAGGGTAGGCATCAGAGAAGTAGGCCTTCAGCGCCACATGCTTTGAGCTTGTGGAGCAACTGATGGCCCAGCTGGCTGACACCCAAGAACAATTGATGGAGGTGATTCGCCTGATGACCGTAGTTGAAACTGAACGGGCACAGGCACAAACTAGGATTGGAGAAATATTCTCTACGGATACTGATGGGGAAAGAGTCTTCAGGGAGAGAGAAGCAGTCCTTGAGGCTACCAGCCAAAGGGTAGCAGTGTTGGAAGATAAATCCAGCATGCTGGTCTTTAAGGGCTCTGTTTTGGGCATCTCATAAACTTCTTGCTTTTACTGCTCACCATTTCGAACCAATGTTTGAACGAATCCATTTATCTATACCATTTGGTTTAACATGATCAACCATAATCCCGAAATAAATAACAATTCACCCATAAGCTTGTGTGGGCTGTACAAAATGTGAGAAACAAAGGATGCTCGTTTTATCATTTCGTCTGACTATGGGGCGTTTACCGAACTTCAGGCATTCGAAATCGGGCCCAGATTTCTGAGGAAGAAAGGGTGGTCCAGTCGAAGGGAGGGGACCACAGACCGATCAATGTAATGTCCCCTGAACGTGATCCAACACATGAGCAGGGCAATGCCAGGGGCATTGAAAGCAATCCAGACATAGGGAGATGAAAAAGGTGAATCATGTTACCCAAATTCAGAACACTATGGGGGAGTAATGATAGAGGATAGATGTTGATCGTGGCGGAAACGCAGCATCCATATCACATTAGCATGAAATGGGGAAAACAAGTGAGGGCTGACCAGTGACCATGTTCGCGACACGGGGCCTAACTCAAATATCGTCGATCAGTCTTTCGGAACATTGGCCTAGAACATTAGGAGGACCATGGGTCAATCATCCATACTGTTACAACAGGAGGACCAAAGGTCTATCATCCATATTGTTACAATAGGTGGACCACAGGTCCAGCATCCATACTATTAGGGGGTCCCAACAAACATGACCAGTCCTCCAGAACGTTGGCCCATGATAGCAGGTGGACCATGGGTCAATCATCCATACTGTTACAACAGACAGACCATAGGTCTATCATCCATATTGTTACATCAGGCGGACCATAGGTCGAGCATCCATACTGTTAGAGGGTCCCATAAAACATAAAAGAGGATGAGGATCTGAATAAAGGGGCTCGTAAAGCATGGAATGTGGAGTGGTAGTTTGTTCAAACAGAATCCAAAACTCCCAAAATTACGCCACCATGGTGGAGGCACATTAGGCAGATTTATTAATCTGGTCCCAGATCATCCCTACATTTAGATAGGACCTCTTTGGAGAGAGTACTATCACTTACCAACTTCACTCTGGGGCATCCCGATATTATTCGGGGCAGATGATGCGGTTACAAAACTCCCTAAAAACTCAGGACAAGGGGCCGACAGTGAGGAGGGTCGGGATTTGGTAATCCCTAGGGCTGGACCCAAGATGAAATGTCTGGGCATTCCTACTTACCTCATAAGGATGAGAATCAAGCCGCACGTAGTTCTCAGAGGTTCCTTTTAACGTCGTGCAGGATAGGGAATAGGAGGGATAATTCTCACAACATGGTGTACGCTGGGTGGTCATTGTAAACCCAACGTGAATGAGGACATAATCCCATACCACGACACGTTATCCTGTAGTAGAGGTCCCAAAGGTGGGACAAACACGATGAATTAGCGTACCTCAAGCTGGACCCAAAGACAAGAGTTCTGGGTGTTCCTACATACCCCATAAGGATGGGGATCAAGTTGCATGTAGTTCTTGAAAGGGTGGAACGATATGACATGGTACCTGTGCAAAGGGAGAAAGAGGCGTGAGGGTCTATCCCTCACACTAAATGAAGTAATATTTTATGAATCTTGTTTCTTCTTGAAGGTAGGTGGTTTTTTCTTTTGTGGAACGACCGGCCAATGGTAGAAATTCCTGGCATCTCCATAATAATCAAGCCGTATACAGGTGTTGAAAAATGATATGGTAATTGATCAATACCCAATGTGATGTCCCCTATGAAGAGGTCATCACAATGTAGTGCCGTTTTACATCGGGCGGCTGAGACGATATTGTAACAACCCGAGATTTTATAAGAATTATTCTTTTTAATTGATGTCTTGTGTTGTACGCTACCCCATAATTAGCTTGCACTATAAGCAACACCATATTAGGTTCCACTATACGCAACACTATTCTTGGCTCGTGTGACACACAATTTCAAGTTCGTTTTGTGGAAATTATTGTTTACACAACATTAGGTATAGAATTTTTTTAATGTATAAATGAAATATGTTTTGATTATGTTATACGGAAAACAAAACAGAGCTTTCACTACATGTATCTCCGACTTGTCTTTCATTACACGCAATCAAGACCTTCCCCGATAGCGTGTGTAGTATGCAATACAGAGTTTCACTAAACGATATATTATTATAATATTATTATGAACTATCTGTTATAAATAGTAATACCCACTTTTTGAAATTTTATACATTTTATTTTTCAAAATGGACTTCATTTTTGGATTCAGAATATCGAAATTTTCCTAGGGAGTGTTTTTGGTATTTTTCGGAAGACATTACATTTTTTATGATTAGTGAAAACACTATGTTACTATTTAAAAACAGCCTTTTTATATAAATAATTATTTATTTTATTTTAATTTATTTTAGGTCAAAATTGATACATAATACCTATATATGTTCAATGAAATTCATTGGAGTCATTTATAATAATTTTAGACATATAAAAATTTTATTGAACTTTTCACCGTCTTTTACCCACCTCCTAGGAGAGTTTGAAAATTTACATAAAACTTAATTTAACCGCTTCTGTGAGTGGAATTTCAAAAATCCAAGAGACATGGTTAATATCAAGGAGTAAAATGTGGTTTAATAAGATAAAAATAATTTTTGTTGAATATTAACAATTTACTTTTTTTACCACGGTTAAAAATTAAATAGGGTAATTAAGGGTAAAAATGATATTATTATTACCCTAACACAAGTCCTAATTCTATTTGATAAGTGTATTTTGACCAAAAACAACCTTAGGGATAAAATACTACCCTTTAGGTCCACTTTTATTAGATTAGGACATTTATTATTTTTTTTATTTAAAGAAGAATTAAGATAGTTAAAATCAAAGTTTAATAACTAAAACATTTTAATATAGGGTTATAAATAAGATAAATTCGACTATAAATATTAATTAGAAAGCTAAAAATATTTCCTACATAATGGTATTATATTTATATTTTTTAGAAATTAAATAATTTAATTTATTTATGACACAATGATGATGAATTAATTACCTTATTAATGAGATATTAACATATTTGATGTTATAAATACCAAAATAAATGTAATTTTAGACATTTTATGAATTCCACTAATTTTCTAGGTTAATATGACATTTTATTATTGATTTAATTATTTTTTTCGAACTAATAATTCTTCTACTATTTTCAAAAAATTCAAGTACCAACTAGTGTCAAAATTGACATAAAAGAGTTTTTTTAAAAAATATTATATTATTAATTGTTAATTTATTCCAAAAAATATAAGGTTCAGAAAAATGACTTAGATAAGGTTATATATATTAATAATGAACAAATTGGGGTTAGTTTGGCTTGTTATAGTAAGTTTATTAACCATATAGTGTAAGAAAACAATAAGACATGGTAAAAGTTAAATTATTTAACTTAGAGTTAAATCTAAATTATAAGGTTAAAATAGTAACCTAAACTTGTCTAAAACCTATTGGTTATGATTATTTCAACCCATCCCATCCTTAGATTATAAATAAAACAATTTGGATCTTTTAAAAACCGAATATTTCTTTATTATAAAATAATATATTATGTTTTTCCAAAGGTTCCCATCTCCTCCATTATAAAAAGTGCACCACTTCCCTCTTCTCTTCACACCCTTTTGAGCCATGATGGTCGTCCAAACCCTGCCAATTTCTCCTCTCCACTTCCCTAGAAATATCCTAGAGGTCCTGGTCCTCTTTAAATACCATATTTAGTTCCCTATGAGGTGGTTAAGTAGATGCGCTTCAAAGAAGAGGTAATGTCCGTTACCGATTGTTTCAAATTTTTTTTTCTTCTACTTCCTCTTCTTTAGTTGTTTCATTATGAAGTAATAACATAAATATCACTCATATAATTATAAGTTATTATAAATATGAGACAACCATATTTCACCATTTACCCATCCTATGGAAAAATAAATCACCGCCCGTGCGTACATACAGAATACCGTCTCCATGTCGTGGTGTAATCTGTTTTCCACCACCACCTTACTTGGATTATTATAATGGTGAAAAGAATAACTATATACGATTATTGTAAATTTATATTGATTCTGAAATAGTATAAATACACTTCAATACAATTCCACTATCATGGGAATGATATCATCGATCGTCCGTACGTACAGATTACCGTCTCCACGACACGATGAGATTCATTTTCCATGTAAACAATTCAAGAATGATTATAATGTATATATATTAAGTAATCATGAAATATATGACATAATAATTCTACTAGATTTATATATATATATATATATATATATTTATGTCATCTACATAATTACATTCAAGTCAATATGGAAAGGAAAACAGTGTTCATGCGTACGTACGACCTATCGTCACCATGAACGGTGTATTTCATTTCATTTATCTATCTATTATAGATATATATACTAAATATATATGATATATAAATCATGATTGAAATTATGGAAATAATTAAATAATGATATATGTAATAATAATATCCAAAACAACAAGTACAAACAAGTACGATAAATAAAAATATTTTACCCAAAACGATGCATTAACATAAAATTTACAAAATAACGGGTAATATAATGTCATAAGTGAACCATATATGATATAATAACAATTAATATTATTATTTAATAAGTAAATGACATTATTTAAAACATTATACAGGAGGATTGGATATCTACGAAGCATATCAGTCCTAAGGTAAGGGATAATTATTCCAATCACATTCTTATCCGAGATTGTTTATTCATAATTATTTACTGGGGTTATGTTTATTATCCATGTCCATATGTTCTCAAAAAAAATTCATAAAATTATTACTTTTCTTCCATGTATTTTTTTAAAGACATTTTTACTCTTTTCTTTCATTTACCACACCGTATGGAAGAAATCTTTCTTTTGTTTACCATAGGAGGTAATTTTTGACTTTTATAACAAATGTATGAGGAGAATGTTTTTTTTTAAATATATGGCATGAACAGATTTTTACGGTATCATAACCCATATGTTTCATGAATCTTAATCTACATGTTTTCATTTTTATTATCAATAAAATCATTTTCTTTTGAAATTGTGTGGAATTTTGTGGAAATAAAATGATTTTGAAGAAGAAAGTATATTTTCCTCAAGAATTAATTTCTAGTGTTTTAACAAAACCATTTTCCATATAAGATGGAATTATTTCATATGTGTATGTTTCAAGTATAATTTCTCTATGATTTACATGGATTCACTTTTATTACGATGAAATGATATCCATTTTTATTTGTATGGATTATGTTATGATGGGATGATGTTTATGAAACCCATTTTATATGTTGGGTAATGATGAATGATTTATGTTCACGTTGTGGCACAAGTAAGAATGACATAATTATGATTTGGTTGGGACCTATATCTCCCTCCAATGCATTGGGTAAATAATAATATCCGATGAGATAGACATGGATGGAACAAGAAGTTAAACCGATTTAGTTATACAGTACTGGAACGAGGGGTGAACTCGATTCAGAAAGGGACTTTGTCCACTAAGATGGTCTTGGCAGCAATGCCTTGGCTACTATGGAAATCATATATTGTGATTAATGTTTTTCCACAATTACAAGTTTTATTTCCAATATATTTTATCATGATTGATGTTCCATTATGATCTATGCCTTACGTACTACCATGTTTTTTGTCATTGCTCATTATTTCGATGTTAAAATATTGTGTTCATGTTTTTCTTTTCAAAAGTATATGGTTTGTTTTATTTTCTCCATGCCTACCCTTACTGAGCAATTGAGATAACCCTCTATATGTTTTCTTTTCCCCCAGGATATAAAGAAAGGTTTTAGGTAATAAAAAAAAAGGGGAAGATCATTATCGGAGATGTTGAAGATCTTTCACCAAGATTTGAAGATTATTTTTCTGAGTTTCCAAAGTCACTAAAATATTATGGTCCTTCGGTGATTGTTTTTGTTATGTATTAAATATTCCACAAAATTAATGTAATGTCCAGGTATTTCAAGCTTTGGGTCTCTACAGATATCATCAAAGTTTATGGTCATGTGGTAAGACCAACCAGCACAGTTTATGGTCGTATGGCTTTGACCTGGGGAAACATGCATGATGCGATAAGGAATACCCGATATAGATGAGGAAATAACCTCATACCATCACCGCGCGCGATTCTGGGAGAGGAGCCTCGGGCCAAGGAGTCGATGATGGTCCAACAATCAGGGGGCAAGAGATGGTAGCTTCCAGTTGAGCTGGGCCTAAGACGCAACGTCTGGGCGACTCTTCGTTTCCCATGGGGGTGAGGGTCAAGCTACGCATGGTCCTTAGAGAAAAACCCAAGCATATAATATTAGCACTCGGATCACGGGAGCATTGAGAGATGCCGTAACTCATTTTTATCTAACTGACGTGTACAGTTGCACTGAGGTTTAGTGGAAGGAGTGTTGAGATTCCCCCTTGACATGATGGGGTGGAACATGATGTGAATCATGCAACCAACACTCAGGGCCTGAAGAAGATGGCGTGATGACAGAGGATTACTAATAACCATGTTCACAACACAACATCCTGTCTTGTTAGCCTTGGGGACTAAGAAATCAGCATCAACCACTGACCATATTCACAACATGGGATTTGTATCAATTTGTTGTCTGAAACCCTTGGTGGTGTTGGCCCGTGAGGTAGGAAAGCCCTTTAGAGTTGTATCCAATCTATTCTTGGGGTTCCCTCAGGGTGTGAAAGATAATGGGGGCCCGAATGAAGGGGAGCACGAAGCTTGGAAAGTGGATGGAAAATGCCTAAGTTGAATCTGACACTCCAGGTCCTAGACCAGAGTACTCTGAACACATCAGCGGACCACTGGAAAGGGTCGAAGGCCTTAGTTTGAGAGCAGCCAAAAGATGGTGGATTCCTAGGGGAAGGGGGAATAGCGCAAAAAACCATGTACCACACCTGTATATCCCCCCCATGGGGAGGGACAGGCCAAGAGGCCGAGGTGACCGAGAGATCGTGGGATCTCATAAGAGATGGGGCTGGACCTAAAACCTAGATGTTCAGGCGGTCCTTTGTATCCAATAAGGATGGGAATCAAGTGGCACGTAGTTCTAAAAGAACAGTTTAACGTCATGTTAGATGAGGGTGTCATTTAAAGTCATGCTGGATGGGGGACACATCTCATCTGGGGATATGCACGGTGTAGCGAGTAACCTGACGTGAATGAGGACATAATCTCACACCAAAACATACAATCCCACAAGAGAGATTGAGTCGTGGAAGTCCAAGGGGCCTGAGGCTGGGCCTCGGTCAGGGAGGCCTGACCGACATGCATCTTAACTCCTTAAAATGAGGAAGAATGTGCAGTTTGAGGTCATGTGGGACCGTGGTCCAGTTTAAGGTCATGGGGGACTGTAGGGGACCAAATGTAGGACCAAATACAGTTTAGGGTCTTGCAGGACCGCAATCCAGTTTAAGGTTATGGGGGACCGCAATCCAGTTTAAGGTCGTGGGGGACCGTCGTTGCAGTTTATGGTTATGCAGGACCTTAGGGGCCCAAATATAGGACCAAATGTAGTTTAGGGTCTTGCAGGACCGCAATCCAGTTTAAGGTAAAGGGGGACCTTATTCCAGTTTAAGGTCTTTGGGGACCGTGGTTGTAGTTTAGGGTCATGCAGGACCTTAGGGCTCAGGGAAAGTGCTTTTTGAGGAACTTGGTGTTGGTGGGAGGAGTTATACGCTCACCAGCCATGGTCACCAAAGAGTATGCTCCATTAGAGTAAACCTTATGGATAATGTAAGGTCCCTCCCATTTGGTCTCTTACTTGGGTGGTTTCTTGTTGTGAATCATTGGCGTCTTAAGGGAAAGTACCAAGTCACATAGCAGGAAGGAGTGAAGGTGAACCTTCTTGTCGAAAGCTCGAGCCATCATTCTTTGATGCCTTTCCAAGTTGTGCAAATCACGAAGCCTATTCTCATCCAACTCTTCCAATTCCACTACACAGATTTCGGCAATACTATCCTCTTCTTGCTGGTCATAGACCGCCTTGCGCAATGAGGGAAACTGAATCTCGATGGACATGATGGCCTCTGCTCCATACACAAGAGAATACGGGGTCACATGGGTGGAATTACGGGTCATCGTCTGATTAACCCAGAGGGAATTGGGGAGTTTATCAGGCTGACTTTTCTTGTTTTGACCAAAAATCTTTTTCATGATGTTATATAGGGTTTTTTAAACTCCTCGATCTGCCCATTTTCCTATGCATGATAGCGGGAGGTATGGATGGAGTAAATGTTCTACTTGGCATAAAATTTCTTCAGCTCAGTCACTCTGAAGTTGATTCCATTATCAGTGAGGATCGCGTGAGGTACTCCAAATCGATAGATGATTTTGGAGCTCACGAACTCGGTGATAGAACGAGATTTGACTTCCTTAAGCAGAATTGACTCTTCCCACTTGGAAAAGAAATATGTAATGGTCAGAAAAAATTGGCATTGGAGGGCTGTTTCCAGTGGGTAAGTTCCTACAACATCCAACCCCTAGACTGTAAAGGGCCAAGAATACTTGGTAGTGTGGAGAGGTTCTGGTGGCCGATGCATGATGTTAGCATGTACATGGCACGCATGGAACCACATGGAAAACTCGATGCAGTCATGGATCTTGGAGGGCTAGAAGTATCCCAGTCTCTCAATCTGGTGAGACAACTTCAATCCGGCCTGATGGGATCCACAGGAACCAACATGAGCCTCTTGCATGACCTATGGAATCTCGATTCCTTGAAGGAAACGTAGGAGAACACCATCAAATCCGCATTTGTAAAGGATCTGCTCCAGGCTGGGACTGATATGAAGAGTAAACTATAGCGTGTGACGTCAGATTCGCTCGCGCTCTGCCCTGTCTTCTGGGAGATTACCGTGTTAGAGGTACTCAACCAAGGGTGTCCTCCAATCAAGAACTATTTTAATCACCATATCTGAAGTACCTGGGGCTCTTGACGTAGGGGTACCAGTGGTAAGATGGTTTACCTATGGGCCACGATCTTCCTATAGGGTAACGGGAGGGATGAATATCCGGTGCTCCACATGGATAATCAGGTCATCCTGTTTGGGCTATACAAGCGATGCGGCAATGCTGGCCAAAGAATCTGCTCGAACGTTATTTGATCAAGGAACATGAACGACCTCCGTCTGAGAAGGGAACTGGGCCATTAGATAGAGGGTTAACTCCACCAACGACACAAGTTCTATCATCCTAACAACATAGTCACCATTGACCTTCTTGATGACCATCTCGGAATCCCCTTTCACATGCAGGTGGGGCATGTCGACCTCGAGTGCCATCTCGATGTCAGTGATGAGGTCATGATACTCTACCTCATTCTTGGTGAAGCCTTATGACAACAGGAATGAATATGGCAGAATGGCTTGCTCTGGGGTGATGAAGATGATTCTCTGGCCTACTCTGTTGACCCTAGGATCATTGAGTATCCTACCGGTGGGGCTCCGGGAGGCACCGTAAAAGTTCATCTTCCAGCATGGGAAAACATGATCGACTGAGAGGATTGCCTCATTAGGAAAACCTAGGTCAAGCGGGTGATCCTCAGAGGTTGGGTGAGAAGCTAAAAAGTCTGCCAATTCCTGTCCTTTGATAGCCTGCGGACGCACAAACCTGATGTAAAACTGCTGGAGGATCATCTCCCACAGTGTTAGTCGTCCAGTCAGCATAGGTTAGTTTAGGATGTACTTCAACGAGTCTACCTGAGAAACTATATGCACCTCATAGTGCTGCAAGTAGTTCCACAATTTCTATATGGAAAATACGAGCGCCAGGAAGATCTTCTCTATGGGAGAATATCTAATTTCCATATCATGGAGCAGATAGCTGAGGTAGTAGAGGCTATTCTATGTTCCCTTGTTATTCATCTGGGAAATAAGTGCACCAAGGGACCATTCCAGTGTTGTCATGTAAAGGACCAACGGCTTCCCGGAGATGGGTGGCATCATATCCGGAGGTTAGAGCAGATACTGCTTGATTTCTTCAAATGCGGTCTGACAATCTTCATCCCAATCATAGGTTGTGACTTTCTTCACGATCTGGGAAAAGGACTTACACTTTCCATCCATATTCGCAATGAATCAGCGTATGTAGGCTAAGTGGAAATGGAGGCCCCGAAGCTCCCAGATATTGCTTGAGGGAGGCATCTGACTAATGGATTTGATCTTCTCCAGGTCTATATCAATGCCTCAGTGCCTGAAAACAATGCCAAGGAACTTGCCTGAGGTGACCACGAAGGAAAACTTCAACGAGTTCATCTTCAGGTGGCGGGAACAAAGGAAACCGAACACTTTCTCATGATCGTTGAGATAGTCCTGGCTCTGGAAATATTTGACTACCAGATCATCCACGTAACATTTCACCAATGTTCCCAGAATCAGATTGAATATGCGATGCATGGCCCATTGATAGGTGGCACCTGCATTCTTCAAGCCAAAGGGAATAACCTAGTAACAGAAGGTACCTTGGGGTGCCCTGAAGGTAGTGGACTCCTTGTCCATGGGGGCCATCTGGATCTGATTGTACTTGGAATATCCATCCATGAAGTAGAGGGATTGGAACCCGGTCGTGGCAACAATCAATAGCTCTATCACTAGAAGGGGAAAATCATCCTTCAGATAGTGGCGATTGAGATTCCAGAAGTCGATACAGACTCTGATTTGTCTGTTCTTCTTCCTGACTATCACAATATTGGCCATTCACCTGGGGTATTGGACCTCCTTCATGAATTTGGCTTTGATGAGATTATCAACTTCGGCCTCAACCATGGCACTATGAGAAGGGTGCATCTTTCTGGGAGGCAGCTTGAACCTGCGATGGTTTGCTAGGAGACCAAGGAGATGGACGACAACATGAGGATCTAGTCCTGGCATCTCATCGTAACTCCAAGAAAACACATCATGGTGGTGTCTGAGGAATTCCAAAAAATGTTGCTGCTCCTCAGGGGGGCATCGCGGCGCTAACCAATGTGGGTCTCGGGTCCGCCTCGCTACCGAGGTTCACCTGTACCAACTCATCGACCATGGTGACGACGCCCTCCTCAAAGGTAGGGGGAGAATATTAAATTTCCTCCTATACAATTGTGAAGGGATCATATGCGGGGGGATTTGCTTCTGGGATACCAAACACTGATGGGTTGCTGGTGCCGGCCTTGGCGGTAGTTGTCATCATATTAGAAGACTCATGCGCCACTGTGACCATAGCGATGAAGACAGTTGATCCAATCCCATCTGGTCTTTGGCCCAAGGGGCCACGCCTGATGACATCAAAGCCATAGTGGCATGTTGGCTTGAGTTGGATAATTCCAGCTCAACAAAACAAACATGTATGTTGTTCCGCCGTTTTCATGAGCCTTACACCCCGATACCGTATAGGAGTAAGAGGTTCCGGGATCACCCGATATTGGTTAGTGTAGGAGTACAAAGTGATTTCCCAACGTCACTTGGACATGGGAATATGACTTCCTCTTACACCCGAAACAAAAAATCACTACCCCATATTAGGGGTGGTGGCCTCCAATCGATGGATCGAGAAGACGTAAGCGTCATTCAATCCTGCCCGAGGATCACTTGTGTTTGCGACTAGATCGATCTCACCTGCCAGAATCTGCATATCCTTGCTCCTGGAATAGTTGGAGTCCAGATAATAGGCTTCATAAGAGAATATAGGAGACGCATCCCCTTGGAGCATGCCTACTCGACCATTAAGGGAGTATTTGAGGTATTGGTGATATGATGAGGGGACTGCCACGTGAAGGTGGAGCCATGGCCTTCCCATCAATGCTTTGTAGGTGGTATCCTGGGAGACAACCATGAATTAGGTGCTAGAAATTATTCCATCGAACTGGGTCTTTAAGCAATCTTGTCGACTGGAGTTTTCTCAGACCTATCATAACCCTGGATTCTGATGTCAGAGGGAGTTAAGTCATCCTTAGACAGCCCCAGATTTCGCAGTGTCTGATTTGGGATTAGGTTAATCCCAAAACCTGTGTCGACAAGATAGCGGCAGACTTCCATGCCATTAAACTGGCCAGTGATGTACAACGGGTGAATGTGCCCCTGTATGGGACGGTCTTCATCATCACCGGAGAATGAGATAACTGTCTTGCATACGACGTCCTCAATTTCCTCAGCGTGGAAGGCTTCTACAGTCTCTACATCTGTCTCTAACTGGAGGGGGCTCTTTAGGGCCTCGGAGAGCGCCTCACGCATTTCAGAAGACATGCAAAGAGCCTTAAGGATAGTAATCCATGATGGAATGTTGCCCAGGTGCTTTATAACACCGTACTTTCAGTTCAAATGAGATCTCCTGCTTACAGGAGACCGTTTTGCGATTGGAGGCATGAAGGGCCCTGCCAGCTGGACAGGGGGCTGACTGGTACTAGGCACATCTCCCTGCTCACTAGTCAAAACCTGGAGATCAGCTTCCAGATGAGGACCGGAAGGCTGGAGTCAGCTGGTGACAGGGCGGAGCTGGTCACGTTAAGACCGAGGTGGTTCCACCTGATCCAGCAACACAAACGGTGGTGGATGTGGACCTGTCAACACTAGATGAAGGGGTCACGTGTGCTTAAATCTGCACTGTGCCTGTTTTCTGGTCTCAACAGCATGCATGTCCAAGCTACAGGTTCCAACTGTCGTGCCCCGGTGATTCATGTAACCACGGCTCTGATGTCGTTGGCGATGTCTGTGGACATTGGGATGGTCTAACCGGCATTCCTCATCGTCGGGAGTCAAAAAGGGATTTACCAACTCTACTATGTTAATCGAAGCGTACCCCGGACTGTCAATTGAGAAGTCATCCACCACCGTGCAGATTCTAGGAAGAATCCCCATTTATGGGGGCATAAAGTCACCAAGAGTGCGGGACGATGAAGGCATTGGTAGAGCACATACTTTCTTCTTGTGTCACCACCCCTTGCACTTCTAAGAAGAGGCTGGCTGAGATGATGATGTCAAAGTAGTAACTGTAGCTCCTAAGGGCTCTGGCTGATTTAGGCATGCAAGGATGATTCCATGGGCGCGTGCGACCATCTTACGGGCCATCCAGTCATTATACTTCTAGGACCCATAGTCGAGAACCTACTTTCATTCATCCCCATTGCCGCTACTGTCATCTGATCTCACAAAGACAACTGCAACTTGTGTCGGGGCTGGGCCCAACCTGACTACATTAATATCAATTTTGTCTTGGATCCAGTCCTTGAACACATATCACCACTAGATGGTGTGCCCCATGGTCCAGTGATAAGGGCGGTAGTTGGGGTGATCATTAAGACGCGCCTCTTCTGGCTTCCAGTACTCAGGCAGCCGCACAATCCTCTGCTCCAAGGCACTACGGAAGTAATCGGGGACCTGAGCCTTGTCAAATGAGTAGTTTCCATTCCATCTCTCTGGAAAGGGGGCTCTAGGAGGCTGTCCCTATCGTGGGGCCATAAAATCATGCCTAAGAGGCAGATCCTGACTATCTCACCTAGACGGTGGTGGTGCATTACGCGGAGGCGCTTGCCGATTTTGAGGCGATCGCTATTGGGCTGGAAGCTGTACCCATGTAGGAGGACTCCTATGGGGATGTGGAGCTGGCCTCACTGGTAGCAACACTAGCTGCCTGGGAGCCTCAATCTGGGCCACATCAAGGGGCTCAGATCTGGCTGGTCTCCATTCAGGGATTATAGGAGGCAGCGGGCATGCCTATCTGCCCTGTTGCAGGGCTTCTTTGAGGCGCTACTCCATTTCTGAGAAGTCCCGGAATCCCTCAGGGTAATTCTGAGTGATTAGGGAAGAAACCAGCTCTGCCATGACGATCCCTACACACTTTTTCAGTAATTTCTCTTCAGTTAACGACATGTCAAGGGAGTACGTGAGCCCTTTCCAATGGGTGATGGAGTCCACTACTCGCTCATTGGGCCTTTTCTTACACCTGAAGAGGTTTGCAATGTTCATCATTCTGGTTGTGGAATTGAACTGGTAGAGTAATTGCCTTCGAAGGTCCTCCCAGCTATTCATAGATCCGATGGGGAGCTGACTGTACCAGACGAATGTCGGCCCCTCCAGTGTCTGAACAAGGCAACGAAGATTGGCGGCCTCCTGCTATGCTGGAGTCCCTAACATAGGCTTGCACCTTGAGTTTAAGTGGCACAAGTGTTGTGGAAGGTCTCTTGTCCTGTTAAAGGGGGAAAAAGTGGAATTTCCATATCTAGGAGGTGATGGCATATCGTACACCCATGCTTTGTACGACTTGCCATCTGGCTGGATCGCCACCTTCTGAGTCTCCAAAGCCTCTAAGTGGGCAATGAGTGCTGCCAACAGATCGACTGGAGGTGGGATTCTGTCTTGACGAGGATCCCTAACAACAAGTGCATTTTTGAGATCTTTAATTCGATAGACAAGATTAGCAGCTCGCGGATCAGCCGGTGAAGAGACCCTTGGTGTAAAGGGAAGAACTCGATGAGGATACCTTGGGTGATCATGCAGCTTAGGGTGGTTTGGAGAAATATATCTTTCCCTCTTTCCATGAGCTCCACCCTCTCCTCTATTAGTGAACACGACATTATCGGGTTAGCCTAGGAGAATCTCTCCAAGGGGTAGTTGTTCCTGCCCCTGCAACCCCGACCGAGGATCACTGTAATCGGGTCGCCACTCTGTAATGCGTTCATCCATGAGCTTATCGACCAACATCTTCTACTCAGCATGCTGGTGGCACATCGTGAAATTCTCAGGATCTTCCTCTTCCTTCTACACTGAGGCAGATGGGTCAGCGAGCTTGACAGTCCCAACATTCTCTTTACCCTTTCCGATGTTCCGACTAAGTGTTAATGGCTTGTCCTCATGGGGTGAGTCCCTATAAAGAAGTTCCAGACTGTTCCCCTCTCCAGACAGATCGGCCATATTGACCACTGCTGCCCTCAGGGGCATGCCCTCAGAGCCGCCCAGTGATTCTGGCTGCTGGCGAATCCCACTGAAGAGAAGGGCAGTGTACTTCCCCCATCCATGGACGTGTGCGTGGGGTGTGTCCTCCTCTATAAATTTGCAGAGTACATGAAATCTCTAAATGCATTGATTTTTGAGGGCCCTATGGTGGCCATGTGATTCGAGGTTCCTAACCGTGGGGAGTGTGGCCAGGGAAAACTGAAGACATTTCTCACTGATATCCTCGAGGTGTGCTTGGATCCCAGGATAGGGAACGTGCTGATGGCGCAGAAGAGAGTGAGTCGCCCGGAGAGTCTGGCGGAAACATTCACGCTCTCTTGGGGTGAGCGATTCTGGTGTATCAAAATCTGACCCTACAATCGGCCAAAACTTCTCGTGGAAGTGGCCTACCGCGAGGATGGTGAAGAAGCTCCACAGCTCAAGTTTAGGATCCAGCCTTTGATAGCCTCGCTAATCAACTAGGAGTGATTGGGGAACCGATAACGGTGCCGAGGTAGGCCGCTGGGCCAGTGGGCTGGTCGACGGGGAATACGACAAACATGTTGATTGGCTGCCGAATCCTATGTCACCCTCTAAGGATTGCAGTGTCCTAGCTTCCACGTCACGATATGATGTGCCGGAAAATGGGCCTCCCGACACACATCCAGTGCTTGTGAGTAATGTTCTATGTCGTGGCACTTTCGCCATAGACCCCCAAAAAAGGTCTTCGTCACCTCTGGCCGCGATGGAAGGTGCTTCCAGAGAAGCCGATGGTGACTGTATGTTTGATCCATGGGGGTACACCAGTTCCTTTTCCTCCTGGATAGACATTCAGAGGGAGGCCGGGATCATATGGATCTCGCATTCGGGGAGTACAAGGATGACACGCCGTGTCCCTATCCCAGCCCTTGACTCAAAGGACTGAGGGGAGGGCTCCATCGCCGAGTCATTATCCACCTCGGCATATGAGAAACGGACTGGTCTGATTTCCGTCCGGCCTTCCCTGGCATTCCTATTATGATGATAACATCCTACCTTCCTACCTCGGGGTGGCTCTTTGGGGTGGGGCTGATTTCCGTCATGGAATCCTCTAGCTGCATTAGCGCCGGAGCTAAGAGGACTGAGAGACAGGGTGCAGGGAGCACCCTGGAAAATGTCGAAAGGGACATGTGGAGGGCCTCCATGTGAGCAAGTGACTAGACACGCAACGGCTCCATACTCACAGTCTGCGGTAGGGGGAGTGACCCCACACCCCGTGTAGTGGGCGCCAGAGAGAGCCCTACCCGGAGTGTTCCTATTATGGGGAAGCCCCTTACCTGTGGAAAGGGTGGTGCAAGGCAAGCCTCCTAGCTAAGGTTGAAAGGAGGGAGGTCACACACCTTCCAAAGCAGTGGCACGGGGTATGCCTTCACACTGGATGGCACTACCGTGAATTGGTCTCCGGCGGCCATTGCTTGTGCCCGCAACCGAGAGAGTCGACCTAACCTGCCCGTGGGGCGGTCGGGGCCTCGATCCGGATCGGGAATATAACTGCCCTTGCTCAACACATGCAGGGGTTTGATGATAGGATTCAAGAGTGGATCGGGCCACAGTGTTTGCTGACATTGATGCCCCAGGGCAGGCATTCTCTTCTGCTCGAGCCAGACGCTGGTGTCAGGTCAGATGGGTTGATACCGGTGGTGCGGGAACATGGATTGCCGGCTTCTCGGCCCGAGGATTCGGGTGGTGGTGTCGACGCGGCCTGGTGGGGGCCCTTAACGTGAACCCTTGAAGCACGTCTCCGATCAGGCGAAACCAGACATCCCCTAGCTCATCGGCATAGCGAAGGGAGGTGTCGAGGCATTCCGGGGATAACTCCCGAAATGGTTGAACGTCAGGGTGGGGAGCAGTGGCTTCCTACACGGACCTCAAGGGCATCATTGGCGATGAGGAGCAGCTGCCTAGAGATCCAAATGGGCCATGTCCCTGGTGGGGATGATCCATTCCTCATCGTACCTACGCATAAGGTCGTTGATCACCCTCTGTTGGATAATCTCTGATGGGGAGAGGGGGTGTGAGCGCCTGGCAGTTGCAGCGGTCGGAGCATCTGTGGAATGGGGGAACCACGCGGGGTGGCCGCGTCGGTACTTCCCTTGTACCTACTCCTGTGGGAAGGTGGTGACCGAGCTCCGAATGCAATGATCTGATTCCCAAAAGCAGGGAGATGAACCCATTAACACTAATAAGAAAAGAAATCGGCAACCATAGCCCAGCACCATTCCATCTTCAATGGTTGGTAAGATGGATCCTAGCTAACCACGTCGCAGAACGGAGTGCTCAACGTCCTGACTGCCCCAACCCCTGGTGGGTTTCTCATCCTAGTGCTGGGTACCTGGACCTGGTGACATGCTGATCATCCGACACCCCAAACACTACCAACCTCCATATTGAGGAGACGAGATTCAAGTCAGGTTCACCAGTTTCTATTTCCGATGCTTTCCACCGGGGAACGTGCATTTCCATCATGCAGGGGAGGATGTACAACTTGTTTCCCTGCATTCCCGCTTTCCAAAGGCGGGCGACATCCATTAATTATTCAGGGATGTATTCTCCTTGATCGAAACTACGATGATGGGATGTCGGTTCTTCCTTCAATGGATTTCTCCTCGGAGCTCGTCACCTAGTTTGGGTCCCGCTCATAGATTTAAGAAGGGTTATTGAATCTCATTCTTGATGCCATATTTTCATGGACACCCGTTAATTACGCTGCTTCCGTCAAGATGCTCCACGGGGTCTAGTCGGGGCAGTAACCTTCGGTTAGGAGACTGGTCATGCTGAGGTGTCGTTGGCTTGTCTTGACGTTGGGGGATTGGCATGTTTGTCTTATGTTCCTTATTATAGGGCTTTTCTAGGGTGAGAAAGACTGAGGCATACCACATAAAATGAGAGGAATGGCATTCCATTGGCATGTATCTGAGTTTTTCCTTAGCTTCCCATGGTTAACATGGGTTATGCAGTGAGATTAATGTCTTGCGGAGACTGTTATGCCAAGAGTGTGCCTTCTGAGGTTTTCCTCACCTTCCCATGTTTAACACGAGATATTCCGCATGTTTAATGTCCAGCGCAGATGGATCAGACTGATCAGAACACTGAGAGTGGATCAGATTAACGAACCCCCAAAAGGGAACTCCGATGATGGGGCAAGCAAGTGGGCGGCTTCCCGGATGCTATGGAGTGGAGTGAATCGACATGATCCCACCCGGATATGGTGGCCCGGGTAATAATCAGGATGGTGATGAAGTGAAGAGGGGTTGGAACCTTGTAGAGGCTATCTACGTTTCCCTGTGGCGGGGAATCAAAGTCCCCGTAGTTCGGGTATACAGTTTAACGTCATGCGGGATGGGGACATTTGGGTCCTATGCTCTGAGGCAGCCCACAATGATGGATATGGGGCTTAGGCTCTGAGGCAGCCCACAGATATGGATATGGGGATTATGCTCTGAGGCAGCCCACAATGATGGATATGGGGCTTACGCTCTGAGGCGGTCCACAGTGTGGATATTTGGATTACACTATAAGGTGGCCCACAGGGTGGATATGGGGATAAAGCTCTGATGAGGCCCACATAGTGGATATGGGTATTACGCTCTGAGGCGGCCCACAATGATGGATATGGGGATTATGCTCTGAGGTGGCCCATAGGGTGGATCTGTGGCTTATGCTCTGAGGCGGCCCACAAAGATGGATATCGAGATTACTCTCTGAGGCGACCCATAATGATGGATATGGGGCTTACACTCGGAGGCGAAACACAACGAGGGATATGGGGCTTACGCTTTGAGGCATCCCATAATAATGGATATGGGGATTACGCTCTGAGGCGGCCCACAGGGTTGTCATACTGACACAAAGGTGTCGAAACGGCTGAGTGGTGGGCTTGAACCTCGTGGAGTCTTCCTACGTACCATGCCTTAGCATGGATCAATGTGCACGTAGTACGCTGGGATGGGGCTTACACTCTATGGCGGCCCAAGGTGTTGGTGAACTTCCAAGAAAGGGTCGGAACAACCAGGTGGTTGGCTTGAACCTCGTGGAGGTGTCCTACGTACCATGCCTTACCATGGATCAAAGTCTACGTAGTTCGCTGGGATGAGGCTTATACTTTGAGGTGGACCATGATGTTGGTGAACCTACGCGAAGGGGTCGGAACAACCGGGTGGTGGGCTTGAACCTCGTGGAGGATTCCTACGTACCATGCCTTATCATAGATCAATGTCCATGTAGTTCGATGGGATGAGGCTTACATTCTAGGGTGGCCCATGGAGTTCGTGAATCGACGCGAAGGGGTCGGAACAACCAGGTGGTGGGCTTGAACCTCGTGGAGGCTTCCTATGTACCATGCCTTAGAATGGATAAAAGTCCTCGTAGTTCGCTGGGATGTGGCTTATGCTCTGAGGCAGCCCATGGAGTTGGTGAACCGACACGAAGGGTTCGAAAAATGTGGGTGGTGGGCTTGAACCTCGTGGAGGCTTCCTATGTACCATGCCTTAGCATAGATCAAAGTTCCCATAGTTCACTGGGATGAGGCTTACGCTCTGAGGCGGTCCATAAGAGGATGTCATGGTCGATGCTCACTCTAATCCCACATGAGTCATGCTCGGTGTGAGAAACAAGAGGCAAGAGGGACCAGACGATCACATCGCAACGGGTGCGTCCGTGAGAAGCAAAGAGAGGCTTAGGCATTGAGCGGCCCTTGGTGCTGGGACTTACTCCAGGATGGAGGCCCAAATTGTGAAAAAGCATAGAGGGAGAGGGATTTGGGACGGAAAAAAGGAGATGCCTCCTTCCCTAGCATGCCCTCCACTGGCCTTGGCAGTGGGGAAGTACTTAGGTGCATGGGTACTACCTTCCACAAGAGAGGCTAAGGGATTACACCAAGTTGGATGCCCTTCCCCCATGGAGAAACACCACCCTGAGAGGGAGGATATCATTCCATGTGAGGAAGATTCCATTCCCATGGAGACGAGCGACGTAAAGAATGTCTGAGCTGGGGGGCCCTCCATGCGAGGCACAAGGCCGGATCACAGTTTAACGTCATGTGTTGAGGACGAAGTGTTTGGTAGTTTAACATCCTGCAGCTCGGACGAGGTGGGTTCACTCCACACCATTATGACTTACAATACCGGTACCCTCTACCCTAGTGGGAGGGAAGGCATCAACAAGGAAATTTTGAAGGGTGGCCTTAGGGTGAACCATCGAGGGTTCCACGTTATCATGGCTATGAGAAGAAGAAATAGTCGTTAGCGTGCCTATGAGAAGGAGCATGAGGCAAAGCAATGCAATGGGAAACAACGCCCAAGGAACCTTGAGGTTACTTCGTAAGAGCCTAGAAGGCCGGATGGGAAAACAGTGCATGGAATGCATGCTCGGTATGGGGGACATCGAGTGCCTACGTAGGGAGGCACCCGGGGGGTGTCAAGATGAGGGGCCCAGGGGATTGCGCGCAAAGGGAAGGTTTGCACGCAAAACATCGGGGTGGCACATAATTGGGGAAGAGGAATTTCGCGCGCACACAATTGGACCTTTCGGGCCCAATGAAAGGAATTACACGCAAGGGAGGAACCCTATGGAGTATGGAATTTTGTTTAAACTAGTGGGATTGCGTGCAAAGGCAGATCCCGGGGTGAGGTTGCACGAAAAGGGTCAATACCTGAAGGCCAGATTGCACGCACAGAAGTCCTATTTCGCTCATGAGAGCCGGTTGAAATTCTGCAACCCCAAAATGGAAGGGGGATCCTTTTATTTATAGGAACCCTGCGTTGCGGAATCCCAGCGGCACGTGAAATGTGGCGCTCGAAAAATGGCGGCTTGAAAACGGGAACAGCACGGGGGTGGGCACGCAACATTGCGTTCTGTCGCCAGGGACCTTTCGCAAATCCCGGACTCCTTTCGCGTGGCCAACCTTTTTTCGCGCCCATCCTCCTTTATTTCTCTCTATGCCTCAAGGCCCTCCGAACTGGCCTTTCGGGTCTAAATATGGCTTCGCTTCATCATTTCGAAACTTTCTCCAGTAGTTATGGAATTTTTGGCGTCTACACCATAATCATCCATCAAGAAACTATCTCAAATCTCCATAATAAAGAACAACATAAAAAGTAAACTTGGGGACCCTAAAACCAAGGAACATCCAATGAACACCAAAATCGGTTCATCAGAACCATCACATCCCAAAACAACCAAATATCACATTAACTATAAATGTTAATTTATAAGAAATGGCATGGTTTTTACCTTAGTATATGAAATTCTATCAGAATGAAACATGTTTCCATGATCAAAAAGAAATATCACATGATGATCCTGATAAAGAGTGTCAACATTGTGGCACCAAAGGTCAAAACTATAGAAAACATAACATCCTAGTTACCAATGAAAAATTCCTATGATTCACCATGTTCAAATAACTAAACCAAAACTAATAAAAAACTCTTTCCATGAGGATGGAATAAAAAAATTTAACAACACATAAGATTAAGCGGTATTTACATCCTAAAAAATCCACCACTCAAAAAGAGAAACCAAAAATTCATCCAAGGATTGAATAAAAAAGTATCCTCTAACCAAAAACTATTATAAACTCATAAAATAAGAATATCAAAAAATAGAATCACAAAAATTCTTAACATAGACCTAAAATTCGAAAAATATTGGTCCTCGTCAATTAAACCATTGAATCAAGGCTCACTGGCCAAAAATGGATTACTCAACCTTCCTGGTTACCAAATAAAACAACTAAGGAAAAAATATCCAAGATAATTCCATGATTCATCACTTATACCCCACTGAGAGAGGAATAAATCACATTTCACTCAATCCAAATTTTGGGAAGATCCTAGAATAAGAAAAGGAACACTTACATTCTGATATTTTTAATAAAAGTTTAAATATATTCAACAGATTTTGAATGGACATTTTATTAATAATATCATATATTTAAATGTTTTATTAAAATGTGGGAATTTATATTTCAGTAGTTAAAATTCATTGAAATGGAATGAAAATATGAGTTTAAATTGTTTAAAGGTTTTATGGAATTTAATTGGGAATTTTAATTGTTAAATTTATTTAATAATAATTCTTGTTTGAAATATTTATAAAGTGTTGCTTTTTTCAGGTAAAATGGTGATCAACCATTGAAATCATTCAACCATAAACACCACCATCCACTTAGTCATCCCCAAGGGGTAGGCTATCCAAGAAGGTCCATGAGAGAGACTACACATTGTGACACTGTAGACCGAGCCTGTGAGAGGTCATGGGGGCATAGGTGGGTTGAAGGCCCATGCAGTCTGAGTGGTGCAGCTCATCCCATTTTGAGTGTGTGTGCAAGTTTTTAGAATCCCACCATGGTACATGGTCTTGAATATATCAACCACTAATTTCACTATATAATATCTCCTCTCCATCTGCATGTTTTGATTTTGGATAGTATTTTTTCAATTCATAATTAGTTGTTTATATAAACTGTAGTATCTTGTGTCACGCTAGAACACCCTACCTTGGTTAGATCCCATAATCATATCTACCCCTTCTACACCACTTGAAGTCTCTATCTAAACTTTATATCACTAAATAAACTATATAGCTATTTTGGAGAGCTCAGTCCCGAGCTCCGCTTCGACCAAGGATCTCATCTGATGCCTCGACCAAACCCCATGAAGCTCATTTTGATCTCACACTAAAAAATTAAAATGTTGTAGGAGTTGAGGAAGATTAGATAACCACTACCTACTCCAAGACACTTCCATGTCCACTAAGTGAAATCCTTACACATATCTCTATGCATGACACATATCCATGATTCCATCCATACCCATGAACCATGTTATCGAGCATCCCCTACATATATTAAACACATATTTTTATCATGTGTTTCAAACTTTGAAATATGCTGGACTCAAGATGATTTTAACTATTAAAAATATATAATTGATCATCTATCAATGATATGATGAAGAGAAAATTAAATCTTTCTCTATAAATAGAGTATTAATCTCCACTGATGAGGAGTTTTTTGACATCACATGGGAGCCTTACAGTAAAGGTCTACTTCGAGACCATACTACTATTTTAGGTTTTTATATTTTTATTTTTATTCTTATTAGATTTATTTTTTTATGTAATTATAACATATTTTCTTAAAAGTGTTCATGCATTTTTTAAATTTATTTCTACCTCACCCCTCTTATTATTATTTTTATCCTTCTTCATCTTCTATTTTATTATTATTCTCGTTATTATTCTTCTTTTTCTTTATATTTCTTATTTTTTATTATTATAACAATATGTACATATTTTATATATTTTTATTTTCCTCTATTTTTTTATCATCCTAATTCTTTTCATTTTATTCTGCTATTTTAATTATATTTTTATTCTCTTCTTATCTTATCATATTTTTATTATTACCTTTGTGACTTTTTTCACTAAAAAATAATGGACTAACCAAAGGCCTGGTTGGAGGGTAAGTTATGTTTTCTATTCATTATATGCGTAAATTCAAAAGTTTTATTACGTTTTTGGTGAGAAAGAATGATGTGAATGAGTGTGGTGATTTCCTACCATGACAATAAACTAAAACTCATTTATATACATTTATTAAATCTTTTCCCTCCCTTCTACTACTTAAAAGAACTTTATATAATGGAGTTGAGTCCTCAAATGGATAAAATTTCATACAATGGATCTAGGTATGGCAATATTTTACACTCTCGATTGAGGTATGCCATCCACCTTGATTATGGGAGGAGGTGGAATTTATATTCCTAAAGGCATTTGATATTCAACAAAACAAAATAAAATAATATTAATTCATGCATGGGATCTCATAATTAGATTATCAGATTAAATTTAAACACCAACAAGGAGAATAATAGAACCCATACACTGAACCAGAAATTCCATGTTATTTAATTTTTAATAACATTATTTCATTGCATGATAGTATAAATTTTATCACATCATTTATCTTCTAAAATTCCATAGATTTCATAGAATAAATAAAAACCAAAAAGTAGTTTAGGTGAATTAAATTAATTAAGTGAATAATTGTAAAGCTCATCAAGTGAGATGACCCTGGTCTACCTCTATTCTACGATAGGAAAATAAATTTTCTTTTTTCCATGCCCTATGATAGGAGTGTATTAAAACTGGCACTGTTATTGGGGATCAAATCATTAGTTTTCATAATTTTTTAATTCTCACACAGGTGATTGTTTTCATTTCATTGAAATAAAGCATAAATATTTCATTTTCTACAATGTACAAAGTGGTTGTTACCCTACATGGAATGACTACTCATAAGTGAAAAAATGAAGAATAATATGTTTTATAGTAAAATGGATATCATGTGATTGAACATAATGAGGTAATATAAGGACTACAGGGAAAATTAGAAAGGAAAAAAGAATATTTTCATGCTACCCTGGAGAAACAACCAAAACCAAAACCTAGACCATAAGATGATTCACTAGTGTTTCTTGATTTTTTTAATGGAATACAAGAATTTGAGGCCCATATTTTGAAGTATCAATATCCAAACCATATAAAGGATCAAATCCAATATGACCATGATGAGTTAGAGAAGATTAATGATGAGTAATAATTTCATGTTGAGCTACGTATGTATGATTGACAAGATTTAAATGAATTTTAGAATTAGTATGACGTAAAACATGATCTTCCTTGTCCTTAAAAAATATAAGATCCAACAACATGGCATATATTTCTACCCATAGAAGAGGAATTAGCCACCCAGGTTGTTTAATTTGAATAAAGTATGGAAGTCCCTGACTACCTTCCTTCATCCACTGAGATCCAACTCCAAGAGGCACTCACCAATTAAGAGGAGATTGAAGATGAACCAACTATGTGTGTTTATCTTATCTCAAACAATGTTTCATTTAAATTTATTCAATATTAATTGATTATTACTTCCAAATGATTTGAATTTTCTGTAATAATTTCATTTTCTTAGAGGAAGATAATGAAACTGGACATGAAAACATTAAGGAACACATGGAGCTCCTTAATTTTGATGAAAATTAATTTGATAAAGCCCTTGAAGTAATTCAAGTATGTGTGCTTGATGAAATCTGGAAAAATGATACTAATTATACAAAATAAGATATTTTTGATAAATCAAATTTAAATTTTGATCAAGTAAAAATGCATGGTTACTTTCCCTTGGATCATTCAATTCATACATCCCACATTGATGAAACACAAAACAAGAAAGAGGATATTTCACAAGCAGAACCCAAGAATATGGATGATACATACACTATCCAACCCCATCCATCAAATTTATAATTAATTATAAAGGGGGTCAATCATGTATACTATATCAATGGATCTTATTTCACTAATAAGGTAGAAGTGTAAGCTAGGAGAATACCTATGTGGTGTTACAAGTCTAAGAAGCTCCTTCCACCAAATAATGATGGATGGTAGCTAGCACTATCCTACAAATTTATTGAATTTTCAATTCCAACTTGGGGGATCGTACCAATACTTATATTTACTTTCTTTATATTAGTTTCAATATCAATTTTAGGAAGTAGTTTAGGAATTATCTGACACCTATTTTATTTTCTAGCTTAAATCAAATGATACTTGTGCTTAATTGACTAATTTTATTGTATAGGTTCATGATGATAGAAATAAATCCCAAAAAATGAAGCATTAAATAGGAATGATATTCATATAATATGAATTTTATTCTTACATTATTTATGTTCAAACTCCTTACAATTTTGTTTGAAACTTCTTTTGAGCTTAAACTGGAATTTTATGCCCATAATAGAATTTATGCTTTACTTGACTTATCAAAGATACATGATTTTACTAGAAATCATGTGATTCCATGTTTTAAATTTCAATATTAAATTATATTTAATGAGTAAAATATAGAATTGGATGATTAAATTGAACATTGGATATTAAAATAAGGACTCATGATTTGAGAAAATTAGTTGTTTGGGAAAAAATCCCTCAAGGTAAAATTGTAGTGTTTCTGGTTTAATGGTATTTTTTGACCAATCAAGTTTCCATTGAAAATTTTGGATTTCCATAGATATTTTTGAAAAGGTATATTGAAAAATATCCAAGACAAAATAATGGATGCTTTTGTGTGCATAAAAAAATATGTGTATAAAAGGTGGCGTAGTTTCTTAGTGTTTTTCAAATTTCTCATGTCGAAACTATAGAGTATAGAATGTTTTATTTTTGGAGAAGGAATTATTTCCATGTAAAAGTAAAATGTTTCATTTAATGGTGATAATAAGTATCAATTTTTCATGCATTTCACTATTTGAGATCACCGCATCAAAATATGGAAAATCTATAAGTCACACACAAGATCTTAATTTGTGTGAAATACAAGCTTACGCAACACAGTATGAGTAGTGTGAAACCATTAAATAAAGATGAAGTAATCCGTGTGAAGGATAGTTACGCACTAAATAGTATTTCAATTATACACTTTTTCATGCATGTATAATATTCATGCACATTTGTGGGTGTGTTAGGATTTTACAACGCAAGGGTCGGTCAAGTATATAAATTTATGGTTAGCCCCCTCACTTCAGCATCTCAAAACTTAGAGAAAATAAGAACACTAAAACGTGTAATGGGTGTTCACAATGGGAGTTTCGCACAAATAGAGTTTCACAAACGGCATAAAATTTTCATTAAAGGTGTAATTCCTCAAAAATGTTAAATGTTTCACATAATTTTGTAATGTTGAGCATAATACATCCAAAGGTTGTGTGAAAGAATAGGTGTGAATCAAAATGGATTTCCAAGTAAATATATTGTAAATTGGTATTAATTATGTTAATGAAAGTGAAACATAATTATTCAAAAATATAAGTGTAAAAAATATTGATTCAAGTAATTAAAGGAGGATCTTATGAATAAGTTTTGAGAATACTTCAGTTAAGAGAGTATTGAACATTCATTTTGATAATGGTTGTAAGATAGTGGGTAAAGTGAGTCCTCTCTAGAAATTGTAATAACATTTAACTTTATTTTATTTGGTACATAGTCCCATTTCATTTGTATGCTCCATTGATGCGTCCTGGTGTGGGTGAACCAAGTAATTTTTTTGTTTTCCATGCATGATTTCATTTATTTTAATACATTATTAAGGTAAAGGGAGAGAATCCTTTTTTAATGAAGAAAAAATAACTTAAGGGGTATTGTTTTTAATATATCATACTCTAATTCACACCCCCTATTAGGGTATTTAGCCTAGTTGGGATAATAATTAGTATCTGATCAAAAGGTTAATTTTAGTGATTCTCTCCCAAGTGTTTCAATATAGTTTGTTAATCACAAAGGGATTATAAAATTTGTTGGGAAATTTTATATTCTGGAATAATCATATGTAGAATTATTTCCAATCCTTATGTATGGATGTCTATGCAGCATCAACACATGGTATTTCATCTAGTGTGAATAGTATAATTTTATTAAAATATGATAAAAGTTAATTGGATGTTGATGCCAGATGAGCAATGCATTAGGTATATATTTTTACAATGAAATATATACAAAGGTGATGTCATGTAAATAAAATCATTCCATGTGGAAAAGATATTAAATATCTATGAAAGTTATTCAAAATTTATAGAAGAAAAAATCTAAGTTGTGTGAAACAAATATGAGGATCTGAGAATGAACCCCAATGAACCTATTGATGAATTATTTGACAAGGTATGTGTTGTTGTGGAAGACATGCATAGTCCTGGAGAAAAAATTATTGATATAAATACTATTAATCTCATATTGATAATATTTTCACTATGGTTCAATACAAAAATTTATATTTTGAATGATAAAGATCCAAAGGAGATGACAATAGATAGCTATAGAGTACACTTTTTTGCAAACGAGATGAGAACTGAAGATCTAACATCTGTAGAAAAATGGAATTCCAAATATGTGCAATTCGATGCAATAAATAATATCACCATAAAAGATAAATAGTAAATATGAATATATGGATGAGGTAATGTAATTTATTTCCTCAAATCATCATATAGGAAAATGAGAGATTAAACGGAAACTCCCAAATGCATGATTATGATGTGGAAAGGTAGGATATCTTTAAGCAAGATTCCCCCAATAAATTACATGATAATGATGAGGATGAATTTGAAATTTCCATAAAGAAGTATTTATCCTATGTTAAATGAAAGAAAAAGTTTAAGAGAAATTTATTCCAAATGAATAATATTAAATCATAAGAAATTATGGTTTAGATGAATCTAAGGTTGAAGTGGTAGAGAACATTAATGATCATATAAAGAATTATATGGTGGAAGTTATAGGTAACTAACATAAAAAGGAAGAAAGTGGATTTGCTAAATAATATTTCAAAGGAAGAGTAGATATGTAGGATGAAATAGAAGTTTCTCTTAAAGAGATAGATGTTTGGAGATCCAAAACGAAGAAATATGACAAAGTGGTTTGTGGTGAAAAACTCTATATGCAGTAGTAGAAATAATATAAGTATGAACTAATTGAAGAAATTGATAATATCATGTCTTCATTTTAAGAGGACTCATAAATGGTTAGTGGGCATAAAATCCTTATTGAAGAACAAACTCGTGAGGTAGAGAGCCAAAGTGAACAATATTGTGTTGTAGGGTCCTTCATCCTCAATGTAGATCCTATAATTAGTATCAATGACAGGAAAAAAATATTCGGAATCTTAGGGAAAACACTAGCAGAGATATTTGGAATCCCAGATGAATTCAGTTTAGCCCTACATGTCAAGGTTTCTGGTTGCAAATGTGTCACAAAGTGATATATGGGTGTCACATTATGACACTATAGTTCCCTTGTC
Source organism: Viscum album (assembly GCA_963277665.1). NCBI lineage: Eukaryota > Viridiplantae > Streptophyta > Magnoliopsida > Santalales > Viscaceae > Viscum > Viscum album. The sequence continues at coordinate 2,051,616,106 of OY728150.1, read as the reverse complement.
CCAAATTAGATACTATATGTGTGTTGGGAATGATTTATAATTTATAGGCATCCCCCTCCCATTACAAGGCCTTTTTCATATTGCGGATGGTAGTAAGCCACCCTAGTCGGTAATGTGTCTACTGAAGAACAAACCAATGGGGTATTGAACCAATGAAGAAAATGTTGTGATATAGTGTCTTATATCCCCAACGTAGAACCTATAATTTGATTCACGTAATTGATATTTTCCTATAAAAATTCATGATTTAAATTTTTGAAATTCATATGAATTTATTTGTTATTATTAATCATGACTTAAGTGGTGATCTAGTTTAAAATGTCCCATTACTGAGAGGATTTATATAAAAACTACATCTTATTTTATCTTTAGCATTTTTCTTGAGTCATCTTGGGACATGGCACCTATTAGAGCAGACACTGAAATATTTAAAATCTACTAACTATGAAAAAAAATAAAATGATTAAGTTTCTTTTGAAAAACACTTATCTTTAAATACCACTTTTACATCAATACATTTTTAGACCATATAGACAATGAATTCCAATTTTAGTAATGATCCGTGTTTGAAGCCATTTTTATCCATTTATATCCTAAACATAGTATTGTCATGATATTTTAATGTTGAATTATGAGGGTTGTAAAATTCACAGAGAAAGCGATGATTTACATTTTAAGTAAAATGGTGGGCATTATACTTTAGGAAATGAGAAATTTAATTTTATTCATACATTATACATTCACTTCATTCCCTTTTTAAAAAAATTAATAATAAATATGAATGGGTTGTAACATAGAGGACTCAAAAATCACTATCACTGGATGAATGATTTTTATTTATGTGGTTGGGTGGTGGGTATGATATTCATTCTAAGCATAACATTCAAAAAATATGAAAAATGTAAAAAGTACTTTGAAAAAAAGTATAAAATTAGTGAAAATTCAAGGAGAAAAAATAATTCATTATGCCTAATTTTGATCATAGCCGTAATTTGAGCATGGGAAGTGGGAGTTGTTACAATTTTAATAGGATCATTTAATTAAGAAATTACTTTTGATATTATTATTTATACTTTAGGAGATAAAACACCTAATTGAGCCTTAATTTTTAAACATCAATTCCCACCAACCATAAACCTAGGAGACAATTAGACCTTGATTTAAAATACCTTATTATTTCATTTTCCTTTTCCATTTCCAAAGCATTGAAAAGAGATCTTTTTAAGCATGTGGATGTGGAGAGTGTTCTCATGATATGAGCCTAACTCTACTTGAATTTTTATCATGAGTAGTGAGAGAATTGATTAAACATAACGATAAATCGTGATTTTCCATGTTAAATAATACTGAATTAAGGATCTTTAATGAATAAAGAAGAAGTTATCTCATTTTCAAATAGGGTAAGAGTAAAATATTGGAGTATATTATTTCTTTAAAAATTAAGAAATTGAATTTTTTTTATATGTAATTTGAATGTTTTGATTTTTCAATGATAATTTTTATATTTTATTACTTTAAAATTTTAATAATAATAACATTGCCTCCCACTAATTCTTAATGTTGAGATTAAATACCTGAGGAAAATAATGGTTTAAGTGTGGTGTTATTTGACACACTAATATTTTCATGAAAATTTTATATATATTCTACTGATTTTGAATGGGTTTTTAATGAATAATATCCTATATTTTAATGTTTTACTCAAAAGTGAGAATTTATATTAGAGGAGTTAAAATGAATTGAAATTGAATGAAAAGAGGATTTTTAAATGTGTAAAGTTATTATAGAATTTATTTGGTAATTTTAATTTTTATCTTTATTTAGGAATGATTTTTGTTTCAATGATTTATAAAGTGTAATTTATTTTTAGGTAAAAAGAGTGTCATCCATAGCTAGCCCTTAACCATAGCTACCACTAGACACTTATCTATCCCTTAGGGGATTGTTGTCTAAGTAGGGCCATGGGAGATCCCACGCATATTGGCAGTACAAACCGGTCTCGTGAGAGGTCACATGAGAAGAGGTTGGTCGATGTCCTATACATTCCAAGCGATGAATCACATCTCATTTTGTGTTTTTGTGCATGTTTTCAAAATCCCACCCCATTGAAGGCTTCTAAGACAGATTATCTATTTATTTAATTATATTAAAGTACCTCTCTACCTGCACATTTCGATGTGTGATAACGATTTATCAAGTTGCTATTCATTTTTTAGAGAAATGACATCATTCCATATTTCGAAAGCGCACCCCAGCTCAGATAGATCCGGTCATGGCTCCACCACTCGGCATTATAGGATTCCCTCTTAATAACCATTAAAACCCCATTTTTATATTAGATATCTCATTCTTGAGCTCCACTTCCACTATGGATCTCATCCCGTGCCTCAGCAGAACCCCATGAAGCTCATATCAAGCTCTCTCTGAAAACTTCGAAGTCTGGAGGGGTGGATGAAGAGAAAATCATCTATTCATTCTTTATAACACTACCATGACCAATAATTTCCATATTTCCACATATATTCATGAATAGAACATATCCATGATGCTATCCACACCCATGGACCATGCTACTGAGCTTCCCCTGCATATATTGAACACCATATTTTATCAGGTGTTTCCAAATCTGAATCTTGCAGGTCCCAGGATGATTTTAAATATTCAAAAGATTCAATTTATCGTTGAATGAAGATTTGATTAATACAAAAGAAAATACTCGTATATAAATATTATAGGATTCACCGCCGAATTGAAGAGTTTGATCTAGAGAGGGAGCCTCATGTCGGAGGTCTGCTTCCTGGCCATGCTATTGTTTCTATTTTTATTTTATTTTATATTTTTTATAATATTATTATAATTTTTTTATTTAATTATAACTTTATTTCTTAAAATATTTCATTTATTTTTGAATTGTGTTCCACTACACCTCATATTCATATTCTACTTCTCCTTCTTATTATTTTATATTATTATTCTTCTCATTATTCTTCTTTTTTATATTTTTGTTTCTTATTCTATTCTTCTTTTAAAATTATATCATTATTTTATATATTTTTATTTTAATTTATTTTATTATCCTTCCATATCTCTCTATAATCTTCTTCTATAATCAATTTTTTTTGTTTTATGTGTTTCATTATTTTATTTTATTTTTCTTTATTACATGTTCTCTCAACCCTATTCTTTTATCTTTTTTATTTTTTATTCTATACCTTCTCTCTATACACCATTGTTATCTCTTACCCTTGATAATGAGGGTATGACTTGAGTCTTAGCATAGGGGAGGTTATGATTTCTTTAATTCTTTCTTAAAATATTTTATGTTTGTGATAGATGTGAGTACCATGCATGAGTTTGGATATTTACCACCAATACATGAAACTCAAATATATTTCATTGCTTTTATTAAATCTTTTACCTCCCTTATACTATATAAAATATCTTTATATACTGGAGTTGAGTCATTTAGTAGATGAAATTGAATACGATGGAGCCAGGTCCTGGAAGATGTCACACTCTTGATTAAGGTGTTTCATCAACCTTGATTATTGGAGGAGGTGTGATATAGATTTTAAAAGGAATTTAATATTTCACATAACTAAACAAAGGGATATTAATTCATGCATGAGATTTCATTATTTGTTTATCAAACATTAATTAAAAAATAATGGATAATAATGAGATAATGAAAAACCAAACTCGATACCTAGTGATTTATAATCACATTTTCTTATCCTTGCATTCTAGTTTAGTAAAATTTTGTATATTTCTCTCCATTTCTTTGTTTTATAAATTTATAAAAACTAAAATATAATATTTTCTTAATAAAATAATAAAAACAACATAAAATAAGTAGTTTAGGTGAATTAGATTAAGTAAGAGAATAACTATCATGCTATTCAAGTGAGACGACCCTAGTCAGTCATTGTGTTGCATTATAAAACAATTTGGAATTTTATTTTGAAACACCCCATCATAGGAGTTCATCAAAATTGATGCAATTATCATGGATAAAACTCATTTTAATTAAAACTAGCACATCTATCACCTGACATTCCAATATTGGAAAACATTTATATTTTTACTGTTTATCCCATTTAAATCTCATCTCATTCATGCTCAGCCCCCCACACCACCATCTATGCTCTACTCCACCACCCTCCGCCACAATTATCTCAATAGATAATTCTTAAAACGAATGAGAACCACCATTTCTACACTGCGATAGCTTGACCTTGAGCACATATTCCACTACCACTTATTGGGAACCCCACTGATTACCTCCAGAGTCTCATTTGATTACATTGAAGGCTTTATATGGATACTTTGATGGTTATATGAAAGAGGATCTCTTTCATCCCTCCTACCACTTTCATCCCACTTGTATTATAGCCTCAAATCCACATCCTCACCTCCATGCATGGGTTTATACATGAGGCTACATAGCTATTCCATGCTACAAAAATTTAAACACCTAAAACATTTGTGTGTTTCCAAATCCTAAACCACATATATGTCCTAACAATTTTATATTTTGAAACTTTTAAATATTTTTATAATCCATAATAAAATGGGAATAGAAGATATAGGCTCTTTGATATTCTAATAAAATGTTCCCTGGGCCACTACCAAAAATATTTTGCACCCACTGGAGTTTAATTGTAACATCCCACCCTCCTTATTGGCATGAGAAGGTAGTGGATAGTTACTTGGCCTTAAGAGAAATCCCCAAGATTCCAACAACTAGTAGTAAATGTCATGGGATTCAATACAATTGGTGGGTGATTTTCCATTTGAAAATAAAACAACCAAAACCATGTAACTTATAAACAACGAAAAACTATATTATGCACGATTACAATGTATTAGAACTCAATATAAAACCAAAAATCAATAATAAACAACTACACCATTACAAAAATCATAGTATAAAAGAGGAATACTAAATTAGAAAAACATAAAGTCTATAAAGACACAAATCCACATCTCCCAACATGCTCCATACTAGAAATCTACAATACATTCCCAAGTATCATGAAGCACCACTAAATACGATTGATACTTTACCTTAAACTATGTCTCGATAAAAAAAAATCTAAAAAGCACCAATGTTTCAAAGTAGGGGTGAGTAATGAAACTTAGTTGGTTTCCCCCAAATGACATCCCAACTCATGCCACTTGGAAAGACCATGTTATAAAATTTATATAATATATTTTATATCAAACACTTTAAAAACATTTTAACAGTTTACATCAAATCTAAGTTGTTTCACAAAAATATAGTTTTCTGTGATAAAATAGTTTCCAAGGGGGCCATAAAACATTACTTTAAAACCATTTCACAAATTCCATTTTGGATTAATAAATTTCATTCCACATATCCACATATCCAACATGCATGAAACCATGGACCTCCCTATACGTTCAAGTGAGTGTTTTCCATTCACTATTTTGTCACTTCGTGAACCATTTTGATAGGTCAAAGTTGGTACCCTTATCCATACCATTAATGATGGGGAAAACATCATACTCATATCCATCCAGAATGCACATTAACACATTCCAACCATTATTCTAGAAACGGATTGCAAAAAAACATTTCAACCATTTCTATAAAACCATTATTTTATTAAAACCCTTTCTAAAACACCATTTCCATAAATCCAACAAATCAATATTTTAAAATCAACAAAACCATACACTTTATCCAACTAATTTTCAGAATACTATAAACCATCACTACAGATGGTTTATACCATGTTATTTACATTAATTTCAAAACCAATTTCATGAATTTTAATAAATTTGAAACTAAGACATCAATTTATAAGAAGCATAGTTGAGAGTAAAGAAACGTCCCTCTAGAATTATGGTGAAAATGAAGATCAGAAATAATTATTCAACAAAACCTGGTTGAATCTCCAAAAACCAACCTTATATCTATTTACCTAACATCAACACAGTAATATCTCATCATGAATGGTATAAAAATCATATATATATCCCCAATATAATAGATCTTGGATTTCAAGAGAGGAAAATAAAGTATATCTAAGAAAAATTACCCCAAATGAATACATACCATGGGAATCTAGATTCAAAGAACCATGAATTACCTTTGTATTTATTCTATTTTGAAGGGGAGAGACTCTCCATCCTTTATAAGGCATAAAAATCAAATTAGAGTCAAAATGGATAAAAAGGGAGGATTAGAGGTAAAGATGATTGAGATCCAGTTTTTTAGGATTTCACTATTAAATCATTCATGGTTAGTCACACAGTTAAGAAAACCATGCACCATCCTCTACCTCAAGGAGAACCTTTCATGATTGGCATGCATGGTTAGACCACCCATACATCAACCATCCATAATACCTTTTTCCCACTTCACACAATTACTCATAGTTGGCCACATAGTTTGGAAAAATCGTCTTCCTTCCAACAATCTCTTGTCTCATTATGCACGATTTCTGGTAGGAACTACACGGTTTCTACTAACCATTCTAAAATCTTAAACCTTTGGAAAAGCATCAAAAACTTTCCATAAGTCATCCAAACTCTCACAAACTTCACCGAAACACTTTAAACATAAAATACATAAAAATGGTTACATATTTGAAATATTTGGTGTAACATTATCCCAACCATTATCCCTTTTTCCTCAAAAAATAGAAAAATAGAATTTCCATAGAAGAGTTATGCAATAGCTTGATAAATTCTTCCCCTTGTTCTCATGTTTCTTCCTAAATCCTTACATGTTTTTCAAAACCCCAAACTATCCAATGATTTTCACGTGGAGGAATTTCTCTTACCTATCCACAATCTACACTAGCACATGCACCAACAATGCATCCCTCTCTAGGTCAACCTGATGTCATCGAATCACATGGTCAGGATCAGGCTGATACTTTTTCAACTAACTAACATGAAACACATTATGCACTACACTATGTCTTGGGGGAAAATAGACCTATAATCCACCTAACCAACAAATTAAAGTATCTCAAAATGGCCTATGTATCAAGGATATAACTTTCCCTACTTCCCAAAATGATGATTCCAACTCCTTGGAGAGATTCTTAAGAACACATGATCACTCACCTTGAACAAAAACGGCCATCGATGATTATCTACATATGACTTCTAGAAACTATGAGCCGTATCCAATCTCTTAATAATTAATGAAATCTTCTCCATTGTCTCTTTGATAAGGCTTGGCCCAACTAGGGAATTTTCACATGTTTCCACCAAAAAAGTGTATAATGAAAAGGATGCCCATAAAATGATTCAAATAAATAAATATTTATTGAGTCATGATAACTGTTGTAATAAGATAACTCCATTAATGTTGTTTCTCCTCCCATTATCCACCAAAAATTCATTACACAAACCCAAAGCATATCTTCCAATGTTTTTATCATCCATTAAGATTGACCATTAATTTGAGGCTGATATGTCATAGTTATTGTCAACCGAGTCCCAACATCTTACAATTATGATTTCCAAAAATAATACAAAAACCTTGGATCTCGGTTTGATACTATCTAAACTTGTATTTTATGCCTCTTTACTACTTCTTGAATATAGATTTTTCAGATGAACTTCACCATATGAGATTCACGTATATGGATGAAATGGGATAACTATGTTAGTCAATCCAATATCACCTATATAGAATCATGTTTCCAAACCATCCTTGGGAGACCTGTCACAAAATCAATGGATATATTCTCCCATTTCCAAATAAGAATAGGTAAAACTACAACAAATCCACTTGTATCTGATGATTTTCCTTAATCTGCTAAAAGTTTAAGAATCTCAAAATAAAATAAGTCACCGCACTTTTGTAACATCCCATGTAAGTAATGAATAATAGATATTCTTATCTATGTCTATTTATGAATTAGATAGTGTTTTAGAGGCTTAAAACGAGAATAAATCCAATCTTAAGCATGTAATACACTAATATTTTTAAAAGATTGTTTTAATTCCTTTTGGTGACAAGCCATTTTTAAATAAAACATTTGACAATTTTATAAGCTCTATTTTTTAAAATAGACTTATTATTTATGATTGGTACATTGAAATTTACTTTGGATAAAGTTTTGGTATTTTTCTGACAATGTTCATTTTTTAATGAATAGTGAAAAATACTGCATTTTACATCAAAACTACTTTTTCATGTAATTTAATTATATGGATAGATTATATTTTTAATAGTTTTTAAAGTTTAAATAGAATATATTTTTACCTTGTAATCCAATGGTGGTCATTGGGATTTATTTCACTTTGTAATTGGGCATAAACAAGTGCCAAACTTTTCATAGACATTGTTTCAAAAAAACCCTCTATTTGTTTTGAAAATGGTAATTATATTTAAAATAATTATTGAAATTACTATGTTTAGAATTTTGTGAAATGGATTCCATATTTGGAATCATAAGGTCCAAATTATATAATTAATACACTTTTGTTTTTGGACAATATGAATAGTAAAGACAATAATTATGTTTAGTTATCTTGATTAATTAGAAATCGGGTAGTTAAGGATAATAAAATAATATCATAGAAATATAAAATGACCCCAACATGTGTTTTAATGCTACTGGTTTGGTCATGGAAGACCATGGTATGCCTTGTGCCAATCTTGGGGACCCCATGGAATCAATTTTGTGTGATAATGACTTTTTATCTTTTTATTTTTAAAGAAAGTTAAAAATAACAAAGATTGTATCTCCTGAGTAAAGCATTTTTTATTTTGACTAAATAAATGATATATTAGACTATAAATAGTAATTGGAAAGTTACAATGATTTCTTACATAATAGTATTTTTTTATAATTTTTAGTCATTAAATAAATTAAATTATTTATGACATCATGATGATGCAGTGATTACCTCATTAATGAACGATTTAAATAAAATGAAATGATAATGTAAAAAATAAGACTTAAACTTGTCAAAGACCTATTTTATGAGTATATTTAGAACCATTATCACCTTATCCTAGAAATATATCAATTTGGAACCTTTGAAATCAAAAAATCATTTTAAAATAAAGTAACATTTCTTAGCATTCCAAGAGTGCCCCTCCTTTCCTCTTATAAAAGGCCCCCACCTATACCTCTTTACACACACCTCTCAATCCATTGGATCGGCCAAGCCCAGATAATTTTATCTCTAAACGTCCCTCTCTTCATCTTAGAAGCCTTACCTTAGGCATAAATCATTTTAAGAAACCATTTTGATTCAAACCAAGAGGAGTTACCCGATTTAAAGGTAAAGTCTTCTCTAATGTTCTTTTGTTTTCTTTTCCTTCTCCAACCCCCTAAACTCTTTTTATTAATTTATTTTGTAATAACACCAGTACATTAAGTATACTACAATATTATTATAGTAAGGATTCGAGCTACACTTACACACACCTACATCTACTGGTTAAAGAGCATACTGTTTCCGTGGATGGGGAATTTATGCCTCACGAAATGATGATTGCTCAATATTCTTCTAACACCTTCAAAGTTGGCCATTAAGATGTCACTATATTTATATACGATATATAATTTGTTTATTTTTTCCTTAAGATTCTGTATTTTTCATTTATGGCATACCTTTATGGTTTCCATTATGGGTAAATGCGATATCTTCATTTTAGGAAGTGCAGACTACCGCCCACTCAAAGTGATTTGATTCGTTAATGCCATATGTGGGATGTATAAAGGATGGAGTTAATGATATTATATATGATATTATACTGTAATTATAATATAACTTTATATCATTATGATTACATTCCATAAAATATGAAAAAGAAATGAAAGTAGCCTTCATGCGTACGTATGGCTTACCGTCTGCATGAATGGTGCATTTCATTTTATACCTCTAAATGTCATGTAATATTATAAATGAAGGTATATACTAGATATATAAGATATATATTATATTTATCATTAATATAACTCTGGATATAATGGATACATGAACAACTTGCAATTATACAGAGTTTATTTTCGACTCAAGTACCAATGATCAACAAAATGACCATTATTAACTTAAATAATTACATAGTTTTCATAATATGGTAATAAGTGATATAAAAAAGGAATAATGTACTTGAAAAAGGTTCTTAAGAATTTAGAAATTAACTCAAGTTTATTATTCAGGAGGTTAAATAATGATCAAGTCATGTTAGACCCGAGGTAAGGGACTTCGTCTCAATCTTCTTTCATTGAGGCATATTTTGTTTTATACAAAACTTTATTTTATACGGTTTATAAACCCCTATGACTTTTATTTTTATTCAAAAGGAATATTTTTTATACGAAGCATTTACTAAACAAAAAAAGAGAATGTTTTTTTTGTCTTACGTATGTGGGGACAATGACTTCTCTGCCGCCGTGACCATTATTTTAGCATCGACTTCCTCTACAAGCCATAACTTTTTTTAAAATGAAAAAAATATCATGCTTTACTTTTATTTTATTTTGGTACTGAAAATGGTTTTTATAATGTTTTTATATCAATGTGTTGTATTGATATCTTTTGATTGAAAAGTGGAAACATTATGTTTCATTTATGCATGTTTTATGTGATACGATTATGTTATGGTTCTTGGGAATTGTTATGAAAACTGGTGGTTCCATGATAAACTAAGGGCGGTGAGCCCGATATAGATCTCCAATGCATTGGGTAACATGAAGGGGTTAATCATTAAGGTTTATAAAAAGATATTTAGGGAATATACTGTGATAGGTATTCCAAACATAACCATGAGGGTTACTACCTACGTAAGAATGTTATGAGTGCCTCAAGTTACCTTTATGTCTTATGATTCCTATGATTTATTCAGGATTTGATGAGGTATGTTAAAATGCTTATGTTTTATGAGTAATGTATGATATCATACATGGGCTAATGTTTTCATTTAGTACTTTTATATCCCTGACTGAGCTTTTGGTGCTCATCCCATGTTTTTGAAATGTTTTTCACATGTCAAGGGAATGGTACGTGATGTGATGATAGGGTCAAGGAAGTGTCCTGAAAGAATCCATGATTTGTTTTAAATTTTTTTCTGTTGATAGGAAAAAATGAATACTATCTTTTATGTAACCACTTTGTTTAAATGTGGAATGTAATGCATGATTTATGATCTAATTCTCTAAAACTCTAAACCTAAAAAGATTCTCAATGTGTAATCTTGTAATAACTCAAGATTAAGTAATGTTTATGGTTGGGGCCTTATAGTTGGTATCAGAGGTCGGTTTTGATAACTTTAGGAGTTATAATTCTACTAAATGATTATCCAAAAATATTTTTTTATCCTCAAATTGAAATTATATTTCATTTGAAGATTACCATGTTGCTTCATCTAAGACATGTTTGTTCAAAATGGTTTTCCATAGAGGAAACAGGGAAGCGGTGCTAGGAAGGCATACCGAAGGAAATGACCTTCCGAATCAGCATCCTGAGATGGTTGGGATTGGAACTGAATAGTTTGTTGTAGTGATGGCGCAGTTGAATCAAGCGCTAAATGGTGGTTGTATCCTTGCACGAGATCGTCCAGATCAACCGCAGAGGAACATTCAGTGGTGGAACATTTCATGAGGCGACATCCCCCATCATTTAGAAGATCATCTGACCCTGTGCTAGCTGAAGGGTGGATTAAAGCACTGGAGATGATTTTTGATGTCATGGGGTGTTCAGAAAATCAAAAATGTTATTCTTTCTATTTACCGTTTGGAGGGTGAAGCATATCAATGGTGGTCAATGGTTAAAAATATCAGGGACGCTGATAAGATTGATGTTCTCGACTAGGATGAATTCAAAGGCATGTTTCATGAGAATTATTTTCCTAAGGCTGTTTGACTTAGGATGGAAAATAAAATTCTTGGAATTGAGGTAAGAGGACGACTCAGTGGCTGCTTGTGAGGAGAGGTTCACTCGATTGGAAAGGTATTCTCCAATTTTTATTCGAGACCTTGATAGTAAAATCAATCGTTTTTACGCAGGATTAAAGCCAAAATATCGAAGGGATTTAGCTTCTCATGAGTTAAAAAGTTATGAAATGCTTTTTATTTGTGCTGAGAAGATGGAAATTGAGTTTTCCAATGATCAAGTGTCATATAACAACCAACAGAAGAAGAGACCGAGGTGGCAGGAGAAAGGTAAGAATTATTCAAAAAGGTCTGACGGTAAGAAAACTATGTTTCCAGATTGTGATAAATGTGGTAAAAGGCTTGCTGGGGAATGTTTTCTGAATTCTAGAAAGTGATACCGATGCGTTAAGATGAGACATAAGCCTTGTGATTGCACTGAAAGAGATCAGGGTGATGGTAAGACCAAATTTTATTTACAGTTAGTGAAATGTTTTAAGTGGAATGAGATGGGTCACTATGCAAACGAGTGTCCGACAAAGAGCTCGAGTGATGGGAAGCAGTTAGACTACAAGCAGAAAGGGGTGGTGAAATCCTTTGCAACTACTTCAGCAGATGATGGGCCATCAAATGAAGTGGTATTAGGTACATTGTTTGTTTTTTCAGATTATGCCAGTGTGTTGTTTGATTCAGGGTCTACACATTCTTTCATCTCTGAAAACATTTCTAGTAAAATGGGAATACCATCTCAAGAAATGACTCTTGAACTTGTGGTAAAAATACCTGGGGGAAATTTTGAGGAAAAAATAATTTATATGATTCTTCCTATCCTTATCTTTGGAAAAAACCTACTTGCAAACCTTACTGTTTTACCTCTAGTAGAGTTTGATGTTATCCTGGGTATGGATTGGCTATCTATTTACCATGAAAAGATTGAATTTATATCTAAAGAAGTTTCTTTTCAGAAAGGCATTCAGTTTGTGTAAATGAATGAACTCTTATTGTTGATAAAATATCAAGAGGCCGAGAAACATGTAAAATATGGAAATTAATGTTACCTTTCACATATCGTTGAAAACAAGGGAACTGTTCTGATAAATGATGTGCCAGTGGAAAATGAGTATCCTGATGTTTTTCCAGATGAGTTTCCTAGAATAATACCAGATCGGGAAGTTGAATTTACCATTGACTTAGTTCCCGATGCTAAGCCAATTTCAAAACCCCCTTATCGAATGGCTCAAATTTAACTTTTAGAGTTGAAGGAGCAATTGCAAGATTTATTAGAGAAAGGCTTCATTTGACCTAGCACATCACCATGGGGTGATCATGTTTTATTTGTTTAAAATAATGATGGTTCAATGAGACATTGCATTGATTATAGAGCACTGAATAACATCACTGTTAAGAAGAAATATCATTTTGCCTCATATCGATGATTTGTTTGATCAGCTCCAGGGAACTTGGTTTTTTTTCAATGATTGACCTGAGATCAGGGTACCATCAGCTGAAGGTAATGGAATCTAACATTTTGAAGACCGAGTTCCGTAAATGATATGGCCATTATGAATTTGTAGTTATTCCTTTTTAGATAACCAATGCACCTGTTGTATTCATGGACCTTATGAATAAAATTTTCTATGAGTTCTTGGATAAGTTTGTGGTTGTTTTCTTAGATTATATTTTGGTGTTTTCTAAAAGTAAAGAGGAGCATGAAAGAAATTTAAGGGTTATTTTTAAAACCTTGAAAGAAAATAAATTGTATGGGAAATTCAGCAAGTGTGATATTTGGTTGCAATAAATTTTTTTCCTTGGTCACATTGTTTCTAAATATAGGATAACTGTTGATCCTGCAAAAACAATGAGTGTTGAAGAATGGTCAAGACCCACAAATGTAACTGAGATTCATAGCATCCTTGGTTTGGAAGGCTATTACCGAAGGTTTGATAGAATTTTTTGATGGTTATCTTATAACGACCCATACTTTACATACATTTTTAATACTTCAAAATTGAAGCACACTTATTACAACATATGACAAAACCACAAAGGACCGTATAGTTATAGTGTCTTTAGAAACTGGGAAACATAAACAACTGGTTCATAAATCTTCTACAGTGTCTCCCATTTATTTCATCATATCTAGGGTCCCTTTTAGCATATTCTACTTAATATCCCTCTTCCTGACCTGGGGAAAAGAAAACATAAAAGGGTGAGCTCAAATGCTCAGCAAGGGCAAATAAAGGAACTAAAAATCATATCATATCTTTTGAAAATCATAACCTTCAAAAGAGATCATAATATCTTAACATGGAATAAATCATAGAAGTAAAAATGAGATCACCATAACCATAACATGAAACTTAAAACTTTGTGGCATGCACACATAATCTTGGAAAATCATTTCGTGTTAGTCATGACTCATTGCAAAGACTATCTTAGTGGACAAAGTCCCTTTCTGAATCGAGTAACCCTCGTTTCAGTCCTGTTTCACTGAACCGGTATAACCTACCGTTCCAGCCCTGTCTATCTCATGAGATATAAAATCTTTACCCAATTCATTGGAGGGAGATATAGGTCCCACCCATCTTATAATGAATCCTTTTTTATGTGTGCCACGTAATCATAAATCATACATCATCTCATAACCCATGTAATAAATATGGGATTCTTAAACAACATGACATCATAAAACAATTCATATAAGATAAAGGAATTCATAAAAATGTTTCCATCACATCATAATCAAATCCATGTAATAATAGGGATAAAAACAGAACCCTTTTATTATCTTAGATGGAAAATAATTTTGATAAAATACTTGAACTTCATTCTTGAGGAAAATATCCTTTCTACTTCAAAAAACACTTTTCCTTTCTTAACATGTCATACAATTTTAAAATAAAAGAAGTTGATTAAAAATAAACTTGAATACATGTAAAGGAAGCTTCTTGGAAATAATTTTTAGAAATCCATTCATGTAGTATAAGTTAAAAAAAACATTCTTCATACTTTTTTCGGAAAAGTCAAAAAATACCTCGTACGAAAAACGACAAAAGATTCCATTCATACATATTACTAAAAACTCACCGAAGGGTAAAAATGGATTTAAACAAGTGTAGGTGGATGGAAATAATATTACATATTGATGAAACATGGATGTGGATGATAAAATACACCCCAGTAAATACTTACGAATAAACAATCTCGGATAAAAATGAGATTGTGATATTTCCCTTACCTTAGGTCTGATTTGCTTTGTACGTGTCCGAAACTCCTCTTCTTTGGAACGCCTCTTTGAATCTTCCACTTAGGGAACTAAGATTGGTCTTTGAAGAATACCAGGACCTATACGATTATTCTAGGGAAGTGGAGAGGGGAAAATGGCAGGGGTTGGCCGAGCTTGAGTGCTAAAATTGGTGTGAGGAGGAGGGGGAAGGAGGTGCCCTTTTATAAGGGAGGAGAGGGGCACCTTAGGAATACCTCAAAATATTATTTTATATTAAAGTCAAAATCGGTTTATAATGGTTCTAAAGGGTCTTATTTCAAAGGTAAAGTGGGGATGGGTCGAAATCCTATCAACCAATAAGATTTAGACAAGTTTAGGGTATTATTTTAACCTTATCAATTAGATTTAACTCTAAGTTAAATAATTTAACTTTTACCATGTCTTTTTGTTTTCTTTCACTATATGGTTAATACACTTACTATAACATGCCAAAAAAACCCCAAATTGTTTATTATTAATATATATATCCTTATCTAAGTCATTCTTCCGAATCTTAGATTTTTAGGAATAAAATAACAATTAGTAATATAATATTTGATTTAAAAACTATTTTGTGTCAATTTTGACACTATTTGATATATGATTTTTGTGAAAGTCATAACAGAATTATATGTTCGAACCAAGTTGATTAAATCAACACTAATATATCATAGTAACCTAGAAAATTAGTGGAATTCATAAAAAGTCTCAAATTACATTTATTTCGATATTTATAACATCAATTATTTCAATATTTCATTAATAAGATAATAACTGCATCATCTTTGTATCATAATAAATGATAATTATTTAATCCCTAAAAATTATAAATAAATTCCTATGATTTAGATAATTATATTAGATTTCTGGAGACCATTCATGTTTGAAGTTTCATGAAGTTTATCACTAGATTAAAATTATTATACTTATATAATTTAAGAAAGTGACATGTTGTCACATTCTTTGGTTTTAATAATAATTAAATTATTTTCATTGAAAAAATTTAATTAAATGAATCTAATCCGACCCTTAGGTGATATGGGTCCACCTTTAGTCATACAATAGGATTTTGACATTTGTTAGGGTAATTTTAAAATATTATATTTACCCTTAATTACCCGATTTATCTTTAACTATGGTAAATAAAATTTACCATAATTACTATTCATAATTCCCAAAAATAAAAAGTAGCTTATTAACATAATTTGGACCCACTGATTCCAAATATGTAATCCATTTTTCCAAATTCAATACACAAATGATGCAGAAATTAAATTAAAATTAATCCCGTTGTCGAAAGAAAACGGGTTTTTCTTTAAAACATTGCAAAAGATTGAATTGATTTAACCTACGAATTCAAGGTAAAATCAATGCTAATGACATACATTATATTAAATGGTAAAAATATATTCTATTTATACTTTAAAACCATTCAATATTATAATTTAACCACATAAGATATTACGATGAAAATCGTTGTTTTTAATTAAAATATACCGTGTTTTTACTATTCATTAAAATATGAAAGTTATCGGAAAAATATCGAAAATTTATCTAATGTAAATTTTTATATCCTGATTCAAATGAAGAATTTTATTTTGTCAAATTGAACATATAAACATGTCAAAAACTAGATTTAATGTGGGTGTGCCATCAAAAGGCGGCAAAACTGCATTTTTTGAAAAATACTTATTTTACCCGAAAAAATTATTTTGTTCTTATAACATGTTCTAGAAATGTGTAAGATGAATAATAATGTTATAATATTCAAATTTTAGTTAACACTATTCATAACGGCTAGTTCATAACAATATTATAATAATATATCGTTGTTTAGTAAAACTCGGTATTGCGTACAACACAAGCTATCGAGGAAGGTCGCGACTGCGTGTAAAGTAAGCCAAGCAAGTGTGTAGTGAAAGATTCCTTTGATGATATATAAAAACAAAATATTACTCATAAAAATCTCGGGTGTTACATTCTACCCCACTTAAAAAGAATTCCGCCCTCGAAATTCTTCACTTTGTAACAAACAGATGAGGATACTTCTCCCTCATCATATCCTCAAGCACCCATGTAGCTTCTTCTAATTGTTGGTTCCTCCATAAAACTTTCACCAAGAGAGTGGTCTTGTTTCGTAGGACTTTTTCGCTACGATCCAGAATCTCTATCGGCTGTTCTTCATAAGAAAGATCTTGCTCCAGCGGTACAACTTCTGAGCTGAGTACATGTGAAGGATCTGGTATGTACTTTCTCAGGAGAGATACATGGAACACATCGTGAACATGAGAGAGATTCGGTGGAAGCGCCAATCGTTAAGCTACCTTTCCAACACGATCCAGTATTTCGAAAGGACCGACATATCTAGGGCTCAACTTCCCCTTCTTTCCAAATCTCATAACCCTCTTCCAAGGAGATATTCGTAAGAACACTTTATCGCCCACTTCAAACTCTAGGTCTTTTCTTCGGTTGTCGGCATAACTTTTCTGTCGACTTTGAGCTGCTCTTATGTGTTGTTGAATAGATCTGACTTTTTCTGCCATTTCATCAATGAGATCAGGTCCTAATAGCTTTATTTCCCCAACTTCATCCCAGCAAGTTGGAGTCCTGCATTTCTTTCCATAGAGAGCTTCATAAGGAGCCATCTGAATACTGGAGTGAAAGCTATTATTATAAGAAAATTCCACCAAAGGTAGGTGTTGATCCCAACCTCCTTTGGAATCCATAGAGCAAGCTCTCAACATTTCTTCTCGGGTTTGAATTGTTCTTTCAGACTGACCGTCTGTCTGGGGATGATAAGCAGTGCTGAAACTCTACTCTGTATCCAGAGTATGCTGAAGACTTCGCCAGAACTTCGAGGTAAATCTCGGATCCCGATCAGATATAATAGAATGTGGTACTCCATGCAATCTTACCACTCCCTTTACATATATCCTGGCAAGCTGATCTAGAGATAAATCCTCTCTAATAGCAATAATGTGTGCAGACTTTGTAAGACGATCAACTATGACCCAAATAGCATTATTGCCTTTGGATGTTTTAGGAAGTCCTGTGACAAAGTCCATAGTGATGTTTTCCCATTTCCATTCGGGTATGGGTAATGGTTGTAACATCCCCTTAGACTTTTGTCTCCCAACTTTACCTTGTTGACAAACCAAGCATCGAGAGACATATTCAGCAACATCTCTTTTCATGACATCCCACCAGAAGTACTCTTTCAGGTCCCTATACATCTTCGTGCTTCCAGGATGAATAGAGAATGAAGAACTATGAGCCTCATCCAGCAGCTCCTTCTTTAATTCGGGGATGGGAGGAACACAAACCCGATTCCTGAACTTTATTATCCCATCACAATCAAGGTTGAATTCAGGAACATTTCTCACCTTCTTGTGTAACTCGACATCTTCTTTCTGTGCCTCTTTAATCTTCGCATGTATAGATGGTTGAACATTCATTTGAGAAAGATAATATTTTTCCCCTTCCATTATAATTCCAAGATCCATCCTTTTTAAATCCATAAATATTGGATCTTTTCCGATCCTCATCATGGATAAACTAGCATGGTCTTGTCGACTTAATGCATCTGCCACCTTGTTTGCTTACCCAGGGTGGTAATGGATTGAGCAGTCATAATCCTTAATCAGCTCCAACCATCTTCTTTGACGCATATTCAGCTCCTTTTCTGTGAAAATATACTTTAAACTTTTATGATCAGTATAAATATCACACCTTTCACCATAAAGGTAATGCCTCCAAATCATTAATGCAAAGATTACCACAGCCAACTCCAAATCATGTGTTGGGTAATTTTTCTCATGGATTTTCAACTATCGTGAGGCATAAGCTATCACCATATCATCTTGTATAAGAACACACCCCAATCCCTTCTTGGATGCATCACTGTAGATCAAAAACCTTTCTCCACTACAAGGCAGTGTGAGCACATGTGCACTGGATAACCTTCTTTTCAACTCCATGAAATTCTCTTCACATTCCTCTGTCCAAACAAACATAACTCCTTTCCGAGTCAACTTGGTGAGTGGATTAGATAATCGTGAAAAATCCTTTACAAAACGTTGATAATATCCAGCCAAACCAAGAAAACTTCGGATCTCAGTTACTGTTGTTGGTCTTGACCATCTTTCGATAACCTCTGTTTTTGCTGGATCCACAGATATCCCCTCTTTTGAGATTATGTGACCCAAAAATTCAACTTTTTGATGCCAAAATTCACACTTGGTAAATTTGGCATAAAGCTTCTCCTTTCTCAGGATCTTCAATATAAATCTCAAGTGATCTTCATGCTCTTCCTTGCTCTTTGAATAGACAAGAATATCATCTATAAAGACTACCACAAATTGATCAAGATAGTCTCTAAAGACTCTATTCATTAGATCCATGAAGATAGCAGGGGAATTAGTAAGACCAAATGGCATCAATATAAATTCATAGTGTCCATACCTTGTACCGAAAGCCATCTTTGGTATATCCTCCCTTTTGACCCTTAATTGATGATACCCTGAACGAAGATCAATCTTGGAAAAGTATTGAGCTCCGTGTAGTTGGTCAAATAAGTCATCAATGCATGGGAGAGGATATTTGTTCTTGATAGTGATCTTGTTAAGTTCTCGATAATCAATGCAGAGTCTCATTGATCCATCTTTCTTCTTAACAAATAAAACAGGTGCTCCCCAAGGTGACGCACTAGGGCGTATGAATCCCTTATCAAGATTATCTTGGAGTTGCTTCTTCAATTCCTGCAACTCAATTGGGGCCATTCTATAAGGTGTCTTTGAAATAGGCAAAGCACCCGGTACGAGTTCTATTGAAAACTCAACATCATGATTTGGAGGAAGACCCGATAATTCCACCGGAAAGACATCATCAAACTCCCGTACAATGGGCATATTCTTAATCGTGAGTTTCTCACCAACCATTTGAGATAAATAACCTTCATTTAGTGGAATCAAGACCCATAAGATGGAAGAGATTTCCACTAGAAAGTTATATTCATCCTTGCATCGATAGACGATCGTAGATTGATCTGGAATATGAAATATGACTTCACTTCTTTGGCAATTGATATGAGCTCTATGTAGAGAAAGCCAATCCATGCCAAGAATCACATCAAATTACACTAAAGGAAGTATCACAAGATTTGCAGGAAGCACTTTCCCACAAACTTCGATCGGAGAAGAATTATAAACTTTTGATGTGACTGTTGTGCCATTAGGTGTTGTCACAGCTAACTCAACATCTAATTGTTGAGGTAGTACGGTGATACCCTTAGAAAATTTTTCAGAAATAAAAGAGTGGGTGGATCTAGAATAAAATAAAACATTTGCTACTTTAGAGTGGATGGTAAGTGTACCTTTCACCACTTCGTAATCATACTCCACATCGCTGATAGAAATTGCATGTGACATTACTTTGTCTTTAGCCTTAAGATTTTGTTGACGTCGACCATCATCATCAACCCTTGGATTTGGGCATTGATTTGCATAATGCCCCATCTCCTTGCACTTGAAACATTGAAGTGTAGTAGGTTCATTCTGTGTATCCCTTCCTTTGTTTTCATCATTAGACATCTTCTTCCCATTATCGCGACATTCAAATGCCCGATGACCTCCCTTTCCACATTTGAAACATTTACTTGTCCCTTTAAGACAACTCCCTCCATGTTTATTTCCACACTTTGAGCATAAGGGAAAGCTCATCTTCTTTTCAGTGTGCTCTTTAGATTTTCCTTTGAATTCCATCTTCCTCTTCTTATCAAACCCATGTGACTGATGGGTTACTCCAATCTCCATCTCGACTTTGAGAGAACATCGAACGATTTCTTCATAGCTATTGAAGTCCCTTATGGCTAACGCCCTTCGAAGACTTGGTTTTAAGCCACTAAAGAATCGATCGATCTTACTCTCAGGTTGGATAATAATACCAAAAGCGTACCTTGCAAGCCTTGTAAAATTTGCTTCATAGGTACCAACAGATTCATCATCCCTTTGCTTCAGTTCAAGAAACTATTTCTCCATCTTTGTTCGGAGAATACGAGGGAAGTACTTATTGAGAAATAAGTTCTTGAACTCGTCCCATTCCATAGACTCAATTTCATCCCTTTGCCTCGTATTCTTAAGAAGATTCCACCATTGATCAGCATCTCCTTCCAAATGATACACTGCTAGGATGACTTTATCATGTTCAGAACATTGAAGAACTGAAAATATATTTTCAGTAGTACTAATCTGTTGTTCAGAAACTAATGGATCAGTAGACCCGCTGAAAGACGGTGGACGCTGACTCGTGAAGGATTCAACATAATGTTGCTCCTTCCTTTGCTCGTTTGGAAGTCCTGCATGATTCATAGCTTGAGAAAGTTGTGTGAGCATGGCTACAAGATTTTTCATTCCAGCTCCCATATCGTTTGGTTGCTCAGGGGGACAATCATTGCATTGCCCATCGCATTCCGCATTAACACGGTTCCTTCGGGTTCCAGCCATTGACTAAAACCAAGAAGAATAGTGTGAGCAAAACTAATTATAATAGGAAAACCACATAATCGAGAATAAAATTTCACACTTAAGGTCTTATCCTAGGGTATTCATGGCCATTTCTAAAACACTAAGATTGTGTTCTATGCTTAGAATTATCCTTAGGGTTCTTACTAAGGCTTTCACATCCTAGTTTCCAATGGTTGACTATACCTTTCCTCTGATACCAACTATAACGGCCCATAATTTACATACATTGTTAATACTTCAAAATTGAAGCACACTTATTACAACATATGAAAAAACCACAAAGGACCGTATAGGTATAGTGTCTTTAGAAACTGGGAAACATAAACAACTGGTTCACAAATCTTCTACAGTGTCTCCCATTTATTTCATCATATCTAGGGTCCCTTTTAGCATATTATACTTAATATCCATCTTCCTGACCTGGGGAAAAGAAAACATAAAAGGGTGAGCTCAAATGCTCAGCAAGGGAAAATAAAGGAACTAAAAATAATATCATATCTTTTTGATAATCATTACCTTCAAAAGAGATCATAATATCTTAACATGGAATAAATCATAGAAGTGAAAATGAGATCACCATAATCATAACATGAAACATGAAACTTTGTGGCATGCACACATAATCTTGGAAAATCATCTCTTGTTAGTCATGACTCATTTCCAAGACTATCTTAGTGGACAAAGTCCCTTTATGAATCGATTATCCCTCGTTTCAGTCCTGTTTCACTGAACCGGTATAACATACCGTTCCAGCACTGTCTATCTCATGAGATATTAAATCTTTACCCAATGCATTGGAGGGAGATATAGGTCCCACCCATCTTATAATGAATTTTTTTTTATGTGTGCCACATAATCATAAATCATACATCATCGCATAACCCATGTAATAAATATGGGATTCTTAAACAACATGACATCATAAAACAATTCATATAAGACAAAGGAATTCATAAAAATGTTTTCATCACAACATAATCAAATCCATGTAATAATAGGGATAAAAACATAAACCTTTTATTATCTTAGATAGAAAATAATTTTTATAAAATACTTGAACTTCATTCTTGAGGAAAATATCCTTTCTACTTCAAAAAACACTTTTCCTTTCTTAACATGTCATACAATTTTAAAATAAAAGAAGTTGATTAAAAATAAACTTGAATACTTGTAAAGGAAGATTCTCGGAAATAATTTTTAGAAATCCATTCATGCCGTATAATTTAAAAAAAACATTCTTCGTACTTTTTTCAGAAAAGTCAAAAAATACCTCGTACGAAAAACGACAAAAGATTCCTTTCATACGTATTACTAAAAACTCACCGAAGGGTAAAAATGGATTTAAACACGTGTAGGTGGATGGAAATAATATTACATATTGATGAAAAATGGATGTGGATGATAAAATACACCCTAGTAAATACTTACGAATAAACAATCTCGGATAAAAATGAGATTGTGATATTTCCCTTACCTTAGGTCCGATTTGCTTTGTACGTGTCCGAAGCTCCTCTTCTTTGGAACGCCTCTTTGAATCCTCCACTTAGGGAACTAAGATTGGTATTTGAAGAAGACCAGGACCTATAATATTATTTTAGGGAAGTGGATAGGAGAAAATGGCAGGGGTTGGCCGAGCTTGAGTGCTCAAATTGGTGTGAGGAGGAGGGGGAAGGAGGTGCCCTTTTATAAGGGAGGAGAGGGGCACCTTAGGAATACCTCAAAATATTATTTTATATTAAAGTCAAAATCGGTTTATAATGGTTCCAAAGGGTCATATTTCTAAGTTAAAGTGGGGATGGGTCGAAATCCTATCAACCAATAAGATTTAGACAAGTTTAGGTTATTATTTTAACCTTATCAATTAGATTTAACTCTAAGTTAAATAATTTAACTTTTACCGTGTATTTTTGTTTTCTTTCACTATATGGTTAATACACTTACTATAACATGCCAAACGAACCCCAAATTGTTTATTATTAATATATATATATTTATTTAAGTCATTTTTCCGAACCTTAGATTTTTAGGAATAAAATAACAATTAGTAATATAATATTTGATTTAAAAACTATTTTGTGTCAATTTTGACACTATTTGATATATGATTTTTGTGAAAGTCATAACAGAATTATATGTTCAAAAAAAGTTGATTAAATCAACACTAATATATCATAGTAACCTATAAAATTAGTTTAATTCATCAAAAGTCTCAAATTACATTTATTTGGGTATTTATAACATCGATTATGTCAATATTTCAATAATAAGATAATTACTGCATCATCTTTGTAACATAATAAATGATAATTATTTAATCCCTAAAAATTCTAAATAAATTCCTATAATTTAGATAATTATATTAGATTTCTGGAGACTATTCATGTTTGAAGTTTCATGAAGTTTATCACTAGATTAAAATTATTATACTTATATAATTTAAGAAAGTGACATGTTGTAACATTCTTTGGTTTTAATAATAATTAAATTATTTTCATTGACAAAATTTAATTAAATGAATCTAATCCGACCCTTAGGTGATATGGGTCGACTTTTAGTCATCCAATAGGATTTTGACATTTGTTAGGGTAATTTTAAAATATTATATTTACCCTTAATTACCCGATTTACCTTTAACTATGGTAAATAAAATTTACCATAATTACTATTCATAATTCCCAAAAATAAAAAGTAGCTTATTAACATAATTTGGACCCACTGATTCCAAATATGTAATCCATTTTTCCAAATTCAATAAACAAAATATGCAGAAATTAAATTAAAATTAATCCTGTTCTCGAAAGAAAATGGGGTTTTCTTTAAAACATTGCAAAAGATTGAATTGATTTAACCTACGAATTAAAGGTAAAATCAATGCTAATGACATACATTATAATAAATGGTAAAAATATATTCTATTTATACTTTAAAACCATTCAATATTATAATTTATCCACATAAGATATTACGATGAAAATGGTTGTTTTTAATTAAAATATAGCGTGTTTTTACTATTCATTAAAATATGAAAGTTATCGGAAAAATATCAAAACTTTATCTAATGTAAATTTTTATATCCTGATTCAAATGAAGAATTTTATTTTGTCTAATTGAACATATAAACATGTCAAAAACTAGATTTAATGTGGGTGCGCCATCAAAAGGTGGCAAAACTGCATTTTTTGAAAAATACTTATTTTACCCGAAAAAATTATTTTGTTCTTATAACATGTTCTAGAAATGTGTAAGATGAATAATAATGTTATAAAATTCAAAATTTAGTTAACACTATTCATAACGGCTAGTTCATAACAATATTATAATAATATATCGTTGTTTAGTAAAACTCGGTATTGCGTACAACACAAGCTATCGAGGAAGGTCGCGATTGCGTGTAAAGTAAGCCAAGCAAGTGTGTAGTGAAAGATTTCTTTGATGAAATATAAAAACAAAATATTACTCATAAAAATCTCAGGTGTTACATATCTAGTCCAATGAATAAACTAACTCGGAAGGGTGTTAAGTTTATCTGGACAAAAGAATGTGATGATTATTTTCAGGAATTGAAAAGAAGATTGGGGAATGATTCAGTTTTGGAACTACCTTCTAGGAATGGTGAGTTTGTTATCTACAGTGAAGCTTCATTGAAAGGAATTGGTAACATCCTAATGCAGAATGATCAGGTAATTTCTTATTCTTCACGACAGTTGAAAACACATGAGGTAAATTACCCTACACATGATTTGGTATTAGCTGCTGTTGTTTTCTCATTAAAAATTTGGAGGCATCATTTGTATGGAGTAAAGTGTGAAATATATACAGTTCACAAAAGTTTAAAGTATATATTCACTCAGAAAGAATTGAACATGAGACAGAGGAGATGGCTAGAATTAATCAAGGATTATGATTGTACAATTCATTACCATACGGGAAAAGCAAGTAAAGTGTCTGATGCTTTGAGTCTAAAATGTAATGCTTAATTAACAATGCTGTTATTGGAACGTCATCCTTTGGTTAAAGATTTGATGAACATTGGAATAAAAGTTGTTGATGCAGGATTTCCTTCTGTTTTGTTTTAGGTATCAGTGAAATCTTCTCTATTAGATAGAATTAAGCAAGCACAGAAGCAAGACAGTGAGTTGCAAAAAAAGGTGGAGCTGGTTCGGAAGGGTAAGTTGCTTGAATTCAACATTGATAATTATTGTGTTTTGAGATTTGGGAAGAGATTGTGTGTGCCTTTTGATTCACATTTGAAGATGGAGTTGTTATGTGAATCTCATAGTTCTCTGTTTTTAGTTCATCTAGGCAGTACTAAGATGTATAGAGATCTTTGGGAGTACTACTGGTGGAACAGAATGAAAAGAGACATTGGTGATTTTACTGTGAAGTGTTAAACTTGTCAACATGTTAAAGTAGAGCATCAGTTATTGAAGGGGATTCTTTAGCCTTTACCAGTTCCAGAGTGGAAATAGGAGAATATATCCAAGGACTTCGTTGTGGGTTTTCTGAAGAATCCTCAAGGTAATAATGCAATCTGGGTTATTGTTGATTGCTTGACTAAATCTGCTCACTTCCTTGCTATTTGAGATACTTTTTCGCTAGATCAAGTTTTCTGTTTTTATCTTAAAGAGATATTCAAGTTACATGGAGTTCCTCTCTACATTATATCTGACCGTGATCCCAGGTTCACATCTAACTATTGGAAAGGATTTCAGAAGTTGTTGGGTACTGAATTAAATTTTAGTACAGCTTTTCATCCTCAATCAGATGGGCAGTCAGAACGAATGATTCAGACATTGGAGGATATGCTACGTGATTGTTCAATGGATTATCAAGGAATTTGGGACCAAAATCTTTCTTTGGATGAGTTTTCTTATAATAATAGTTTTCATTCCAGTATACAGATGGCACCCTTTGAGGTGTTATATGGGAAGTGGTGTCGAACTCTAACTTTTTGGGATGAAGCAGGTGAAAGGAAGTTGATGGGACCATAATTGGTAGAAGAGTTGGCAGAAAA
Source organism: Viscum album (assembly GCA_963277665.1). Classification (NCBI taxonomy): domain Eukaryota; kingdom Viridiplantae; phylum Streptophyta; class Magnoliopsida; order Santalales; family Viscaceae; genus Viscum; species Viscum album. Next base: position 2,051,589,433 of record OY728150.1, on the reverse strand, counting down.
AGTTCAGCTGATACAGAAACACATGAGAACAGCTCATAGCAGGCGGAAGAGTTATGTAGACAACAGGAGGAAGGATCTCTCTTTTGAGGTATGTGATCATGTCTTCCTCAAAGTCTCACCATTGAAAAGTGTGATGCGATTTGGTAAGAAAGGAATGTTGAGTCCAGAAGTAGATCAGCTGGAAGAGAATATATCTTATGAAGAACAACCATTCTAGATTTTTAACCTCAGGGAGCAATTGTTGCGGAATAAAGTGATTCATCGAGTAAAGGTTTTGTGAAAAAACCACATTGGTGAAGAGGAAACATGGGAATCTGAAAATGCAATGAGGGCTAAATACCCCCACTTATTCGATAAGTAGATAAATTGCAGGGACACAATTTTCTAAAGGGGGGAAGGATGTAACATCCCTAGTAATTATTGAATAATATATATTTTTATCTATGTCTATTTACGAATTAGATAGTGTTTTAGAGGCTTAAAACGAGAATAATCCAATCTTAAGCATGGAATACACTAATATTTTTAAATGATTGTTTTGCTGCCTTTTGGTGGCAAACCTTTTTAAAATCAAACTTTTGAAAATTTTATAAGCTCTATTTGTCAAAATAAACTTATTATTTATGAATGGGGCATTGTAATTTACTTTCGATAAATTTGTGGTATTTTTCTGACAATGTTCATTTTTTAATGAATAGGGAAAAATACTGCATTTTACATCAAAACTGCATTTTCATCTAATTTAATTATATAGTTATATTATATTTTTAATTGGTTTTAATGTTTAAATAGAATATATTTTTACCATTCAATCAAATGGCGGTCATTGGGATTAATTTCACTTTGGAATTGTGCATAAACAAGTGCCAAACTTTTCATAGATGTTGTTTCAAAAAAACCAGCTACTTGTTTTGACAAAGGGAATTATATTTAAACTAATTATTGCAATTAATATGTTTGGAATTTGTTAAAATGGATTCCATATTTTGAATCAAAAGTTCCAAATTATCTAATTAAGACGCTTTTGTTTTTTGGACATTATGAATAGTAATGACGATAATTATCTTTATTTCTCTTGATTAATTTGTAATCGGGTAGTTAAGGATAATAAAATAATATCATAATAATAAAAAATGACCCCAACATGTGTTCTAATGATACTTGTTTTTTCATGGCCGACCATGGGATTCCTTGTACTAAACATTGGGACCCCATCGAATTACTTTTCTGTGATATTAACTTTTTATCTTTTTATTTTTAAAGAAAGTTAAATATAACAATGAATGTATCACCTAAGTAAAACATTTTTAATTATGTATAAATAAATGATATAGTGGACAATAAATATTCAGTGGAATGATAAAACTATTTCCTACATCATATATTATTTTTTTAATTTTTAGACATTAAATAAATTAAATTATTTATGACATCATGATGAGGCAGTGATTACCTCATTAATGAACGATTTATATAAAATGAAATGATATTGTAAAATATAAGACATAAACTTGTCAAAGACATATTGTATGAGTATATTTCGAACCCTTATCACCTTATCCTCTAAATATATCATGTTGGGACCTTTAAAATCCGAAACCCATTTTAAAATAAAGTAACATTTCTTGGCTTTCCAAGAGTGCCCCTCCTTTCCTCTTATAAAAGGCCCCCACCTCTACCTCTTTACAAACACCTCTCATGGAATTGGCTCGGCCAATCCCTGCTCATTTTATCTCTACACATCCCTCTATTCAACCTAGAAGCCTTACCTTAGGCAGAATGCTCTTCATGAAACCATTTTGGAACAAACCAAGAGGAGTTACCCGATTTAAAGGTAAAGCCATCTCTAATGTTCTTTTGTTTTATTTTGCTTCTCCTACACCCTAAACTCTTTTTATTCATTTATTTTGTAAAAACACAAGTATATTAAATATACTAGGTTGTTTTTATTAGAAGTATTCATGTTCCACTTACACACACCTACATCTAATGGTTAAAGAGCAGACTGTTTCCGTGGATGGCGAATTTCTGCCTCACGAAATGATGATTGATCAATATTCTTCTAACAACTTCAAAGGTGGCCATTAAGATGTCACTATATTTATATATGATATATAATATGTTTATGTTTTCCATAAGCTTATGTATTTTCCATTTATGGTATACCTTTATGGTTTCTATTATGGGTAAATTCGATATCTTCATTTTAGGAAGTGCGGACTACCACCCCCTCAAAGTGATTTGATTTGTTAATGCCAGATATGGGATGTATAAAGGATGGAGTTAATGATATTATATATGATATTATACTAGAATTATAATATAACATTATATCATTATGATTCCATTCCATAAAATACTAAATAGAAATGAAAGTACCATTCATGCGTACGTACGGCTTACTGTCTCCATGAATGGTGCATTTCATTTCTTAACTCTAAATGTTATGTAATATTATAAATGAATGTATATACTGGATATATATTATATATATTATATCTACATCATGAATATAACTCTGTATATAATGTATACATGAACAACTTGTAATTATGATGAGTTTATTTTTGACTCAAGTACCAATGATCGACAAAACGACCATTATTAACTTAAATAATAACATAGTGGTCATAATATGGTAATAAGTGATATAAAAAGGAATAATGAACTTAAAAAATGTTCTCAAGAAAGTATAAATTAAATCAATTTTATTATTCAGTTGGTTAAAGAACGATCAAGTCAAGTCGGACCTGAGGTAAGGGACTTAGTCTCAATCTCCTTTTATTGAGGCATATTTTGTTTTATAAACAACTTTCTTTTATACGGTGTATAAACCCCTATGAATTTTATTTTTATTCAAAAGGAATAGTTTTTTATAGAAAACTTTTACTAAATGAAAAATTTGAATGTTTTTTTTTATCGTACGTATGCGGCGACATCAACTTCTTCGCCGCTGTGACCATTATTCGAGCTTCACCGTCCTCTACAAGCCATAACTTTTTTTAAATGAAAAATAAATTTCATGTTTTACTTTTATTTTATTTTGGTACTGAAAATGGTTTTCATAATGTTTTTATATCAATGTGTTGTATTAATATATTATGATTGAAAAGTGTAAATTTTATGTTTCCATTATGCATGTTTTATGTGATACAATTATGTTATGGTTCTTGGGCGTTGTTATGAAGACGGGTGGTTCCTTGATAAAATAAGGGCGGGTGAGCCTGATATAGCTCTCCAATGCATTGGGTAATGCAAAGGGGTTAAACATTAAGGTTTCTCTAAAGAGATTTAGTGATTATACTGTGATGGGTATTCCAAATGTAACCATGAGGGTTACTCCATACGTAAAAATGTTATAAATGCCTCAAGTTACCTTTATGTCTTATTATTTATATGATTTATTCATGATTAATTGAGGTATGTTAAAATTCTTATGTTATATGAGTAAATTATTATTTCATACATGGATTGATGTTTTCATTTCGTACTTTTATATCCCTTACTGATCTTTTTATACTCATCCCACGTTTTTGAAATGTTTTTCACAGGTCAAGGGAATGGTACATGATGTGATGGTAGGGTCATGGAAGTGTCATGAAAGAATCAATGTTTTTTTTAAAATGTTTCTGCTAATGGGAAAAAATGAATACTATCTTTTATGTAACCAATTTGTTTAAATATGGAATGTAATTCATGATTTATGATCTAATTTTCTAAAACTCTAAACCTGAAAAGATTCTCAATGTGTAATCTTGTAATAACTCAAGATTAAGTAATGTTTAAGGCAGGGTCCGTATACCTTTTCCTACAAACATGCCAAAATTTTAATTTCAACAAGTTATACATATTTTTTACTCTAATATGACCAACACATATTGAATTGTGGTTATCATGAAGAATTTATTCCTAAAAATCCATAGCTATGACCATTTTATCTTGATACCACAAAAATTAACTCTTATCCAGCCTCCATCCCTTAATGGTCTCCCCGCCATTGAGTTTTGGCCTCATAACAACAAATTATAAATTAGATTTATGTGACACTTTAATTGTCTCATGAAAATTAAGAACCAACAATGTTTAAAAGAAAATGGTTTCACTACCTCAGTCTTATCAATCTAAGTGAATTCCATCTCTCACTAACATAAACTTTCACTAATCTGAACCCTCATTTTCCAACTAACCATATGAATTTCTACTTAATGCATATACCACCGAATTTCCCTTACCCAGTGTATACATCAAGTTAAATATGGACATTTAGATATAATTAATCCATGTTTTTTTTATCTAAAATCAAAGTCACATTGTGATAAAAATATATTTTAAGCTTTAATAATATGTAAACACTGTGAATTTCTCGCAAAATAGTTAATGATGCCATGTATTCAAAGTATAGACTATAGAATCTAACTCCAAATCATTTTTCTTGTAGTTTTTCATATGAAACTACAAATACCTTGAGCCATAATCAAAAAAATGATCTCCCTACATGAGAATATATTCCAACCTAGGTCCTAAAGAAATATAATACACCACATACCCTTATCATGATTTTAAAAATATCAGTATCTATGTTAATGCCAGGAAAACATTAAACTATTGAAAGGAATTGTAACATCAATCCTTCCATTGGAATGAAACAATTTTCCTCCTAAAATAATTCATTGGTGAAGCTAGTTGTGAGAAATATCCAAAAAAACATTGGTAATAACTTGTTAGAACAAGAAAACTATGTACCTAAAAGACATTATTTAGAGTTTTCCAATAAATAACATCCTCTTTCATTTCTTGATCCATAAAAATACCTCTTTCAGATATTTCATAGACAAGGAAACACTCCTATTGTATCCAAAAATTACATTTTGATAATTTTTAATACAACCAATGACCCCGCAAGATTCCAAAATCTATCAACAATTTTTTCTCATGCTCACCCCTTATCCTTGAATACACAAATATGTCATACATAAATACCACCAAAAAAGAATCCAAATATCTCTGAAATATATGACTCATAAATTCTATAAAGACCAATGCTTCATTCATGTGACTAAATTTCATTACTACATACTCTTAATGGTTATATATAATCTGAAAAGTTATCTTTATAGTATCCTTTATCTGAACTCATAATTGGTTATATCCTAATTGCATGTCAATTTTAGAGAACCACTGGGATTCCCTCAATTCATCGAATAGATCATCAGTTCATGGAAGTGGAAAGTAATTATTTATCATAATTTGGATAAGATTACGATAATTGACACAAATCCAGAGAGTTCTATCTACATTTTTGAAAAAAAACAATGATGTTTCCCATGGAGATGTTCTAAGCCGAATAAACCCTTTTCTTTCTAGCTCTTCCAAATACAATTTCAGTTCTTTTAATTATATTGGTTCTATCCAATAATATATACGTGAAATAGGAATGTTCCCTATAATGAGATAAATCATAAACACTACTTCTCTTATGGGTGTAGACCGTATGAAATTATCCGGAAATACATCCATAAATTGATCAAAAATAGGTATAAAACTTCTACTATTGACCACTTCCATCGATTCTACTTTCAGCACTACCAAGTGGTATGATAACATTCATTCTTCATGTTCAAACAAGCTCAATTCACACACCTTTGCATTCTTCTATCCTCTAAAGAGATTCTCAACACCATCCTCAATCATAAAACTAACCCTTCGAGTATAAAATTTGATGTGAGATTTGAAAATTTTCAACTAATCTATACCGAATATTATTTCACGGACATAATTTCAAGAACAGATAAATTCCATATCAACTAAACTCCATAAATTATTATAGAACATGATTTATACATAATGTCCTCATATTCTATTTGACTAAGAGGAGTTTTATGTTAAAAAACATAAGGTATCATCCCAACATTTAAACCCAGAAAATCAACAGGATGAAAAGAAATAAACCAATTTGATATAACTATATCTAACAAATTCTGCATAAAGGTATAATTCAAAATAATTTTACCTATGACCATTGATATCCCATATTGATTATCCATAATAACTTTCCTACATACATAAAAATTATTACTTGATGTACTTTGTTCTTTATTCCCTATTGAGATTTTCCTTGATGGGGATTCAAGGTAATCCTGGAATCATTGTGGATAGCTATGTTCTGCTAATGAGAGGTATTTTACTATCCCCATCTAGTTGAAGCATAATAATTTTATGACACATGATAAGTATACTGAACACCGGAACATGGAGCATTATGATAATAAGGATGAATATTCTCCATTTGGTTTCAATTGTGGCACGATCTAGGTGGTGCATTAAAATATCACTTTATGTTGTTGAATGAACCACATTCAAAACATTAGGCATGCTCTTTGGTTTTGGAGGAAGATTCATTAATCCATCCATTTGATTTTGAGCCACTCCACTACTTTGGAAATATGTGTCCCCTTCTGATTATTCCCATAATTATAGTTCCCACCATATTTCATAGGTATTAACATGGTCCCTAAACATGTATCTCCTAAGATGTCTCTTTCTAGCACTGTCTCTCTACTAGAAAACTATATATAATCTATTATACAAATCATGCATTTGTGGGATAGTTTTCTCTTTCAAAATAAAAAAACCACAACCAAGTAACCAATAACCAAATCGAAACTATATGATGCATTATAATAATGTAATAAAACTCAATGTAAAACCAAAATACATTTATACCAAACTAAACCATAACCATAATCATAGTACCAATGAGGAAGACTAAATTAACAAAATAGAAAGACTCTAAAGATGAAACACCATATATCGCAACATGCTATGTGATCCAAATACACAATCCATGTCCAAGAATCACAATGGTACACGAAATAAGTGTGATAGTTTACCTTTACCTATCTCTCAAAAAAAAAATCTTCAAAACAACCAATGTTTCAAAGAAAGGGTGAGTAATTAAACACTACAGTTTTCCCCAAATGACTTCCCTACTCAATCCATTTATATTTCTTAAATTTATTTTCTTTCATTTTATTGTTTTATTATTATCATTCTTTTCATTTTATTCTCTTATTTTTGTTTTATTTTTATTATCTTCTTCTAGTCTCTTATTTCTATTATTACCATTGTGGATACATACCCTAAAAATGAGGGGATAACTGAGTATTGGCTTGAGGTAGGTAAGTGGTGTTTTTCATTCATTCTATGCATAATTTCATACGGTTTGTTAAGTTTGTGGTGATTAAGAGTGAAGTGAATGAGTGTTGAAATTTCCCACCATGAAATTAAACTCAATCTCCTTTCTAAACATTTATTAAATATTTTCCCTATGTTATATTGGATACAATATCTTCATATGATGGAGTTGATACATCTAGTGGATGAAATGGAATATGAAAGAGCCATGTCCTGGAAGTTTCCACACTCTCAATTGAGTTTTTCCATTAACCTTGATTACTGGAGGATGTTGAATTTATATTTAAAAAGGAATTCACGATTTTACACCACTGAATAAAATAACAGTAATTTATGCATTCTATCTCATGACTGAATTATTAAACTAAATTTAAACACCAATACCGAGAATGATGGAACCCACAAACCAAACCATAAAGTCCAGGTTCTTTCTTTTCTAAAAAAATATATCATTACATGCTAGTATAAAAATTAGTACTTCATTTATATACTCAAATTATCTTTGTTGTATAAAATAAAAAACAATCAAAAATATGTTGTTTAAGTGAATTAAATTAAGTGAATAACAATGAAGCTCCTCAAGTGAGAGAACACTGGTCATCCTCTATACTGCATTAAGAATACATATTTTATGTTTTGAAACCCTGTGATAGGCATGAATTAGACACCCATAAAAATAATCAATATACCATTTAACAGGACATTTTTCGGAATCATACTTCAAATAAATTGGGACAAAAGAAATTTGTGATCTCAAATTCTTAGTAAGGGTAATCGTATTGTGAAAGATATTAATAAAAAATGAATAAACATTATAGAAAGGTAAATAACTGAAACACATTCCATTTAATCATTAATTAAATCATAATATGGATGGAAAATAAGATGATCAAATAATTACATATAAATAATCACATGTGCTAGAAAACTTAACCATGGATATTATACTAATAGAATAATCACATGGAAATTAATAACTAATCTCATAATGAGAGAATGAATAATTTTATAAATCTTAAACATACCGTCAAGGATTTGGCCACGAAACCATTCAAAAATGAGTAAGAAATAAAAAAAATACTCAAACTAGTTTTTCTCATGAGACCTATTGATGCATCAAGGGATTATAGCGAGCCCCATCCATCACTTACTGAGTAAAATTCACTATTCACATTAAATTGGTGGAATATAATCAAGGTATTATTTGTTATTGAAACTAGGATATGAAATGTAAATATATTTCCCTTATCAGTAAACATAATTACAAACCATCCAATGTAATAGGATAAGTAGTATCTAAATATTACATTTCCAGTAAAATTGATCATAAAACATTTAATAAAATATTGTAGATGATATCATAATATATTAAACTCAATTAATAAAAATATTCAAAAAAGTATATTGATATAGATGAAAACACTTTATTAATATCATTGAAAAATTCTTGAGAAAAATTCACTTTTCAATTTGAAAATAACATATTTATAAAACACTATGTAATTTTAAAATAAAAAAAATTCTTTATAAGTAACCATGAAAACTTATAAATAAATCAATAAATCATTAAGTCATTATGACTATATTAAATTATTCTCTTGTTGTATATGTTTTTAAAAACATTCTATTTGTATTTTTGTTAGAAAAGTCTCATAGAACCTTATTGAGAAAATGAAAAAAATATACCTTTGAAATAAATTTCAAAAAATTAAAACATGACTATAAATGAATTTAAACAATCAAAGGAGAATTGTAAAAACATCTTTGGAAATAATTTTTAGAAACAGGATCATGGAAGAAAAAAAACGTTAGGGAAAATTTTAAGAACATTGTTTTTTTAAAGAACATCTCTTAAAAATATCATATCATTAAATTGACTATTAATATGATTATTTGATTTAGTGTATCATATTAAAATAAAAATAAACAATTTTAAATGAAACCTAATATAATAAAAATTAATTTTATATATATTCTTAGAATGACATAATCAATAAATCACATGGACCTAAGCCCAGTTTGTGAGGACTCATCAAGTGAATTCAAGATACCCGAGATCAAATATGGGTGGAGACATATTTACAAGTTATTTTTATAGGTACTATATCGGGTATTATTCGGTACTGTAACAATAGGAACTATTCAGCCATTTGGGCCTCTAGGCCACCGGTTTAGTTATCGGGTCCTTCAAGGCTTTTGGTCCACCCAAGGACATTGGGCTAGTTGTCTCTCAAGGTTTTGGGCCACCTTAAGCCCTAGGGGACACCCCAAGGCCTTAGTGACACATGAATGTGTAGATGTTCTAGTTAGACTATATGGGACAAGGCTTCAGATGAGGATTCATAGCAGAAACATTCACAAGAGAAAATATAACCGTAATTTGAAGAATGTGAGGGTATGGAATTTCTATTATTACTGGGCCAATGTAGCTCTGAATGGGATAGATAGACAACCAGCCCTGTAAAGGTAGAGTGATGATATCATGACATGTGGTAGGGGAGGAGCAGTTCCAAGTTATCTTGTCTGGGTGATTCTATCTAAGACCTACGTGTCATGTAATTGTCGCTAATACACAATGCCTTGTATGGGATCCTCCTAACCCCTTGAAAGGTGGAATATCAAAAATAATAAAAAATTGAAGGCCTTTGATCCATTCAGTAAGTCATAATCAATAAAGTATATGTTTATCCAAATGAATGGAAATTTAGTTATGAAATCCTTTACCACTTGTAATTAGTTGAATCACATGCCCCGTAAAAGTAATAATAGTAAAATTGAACATTTAATACCATAAAGATAATTATATTCATGACATGATACATAATATTTTAGTACACACACCAAAAATAATAATTGGTGAATGATGCATATATCTCACATAAGCAAAAGTATGACAAGAAACCCTTACCTCATTCTTCCCTTTAGTTTTTCATAACATAATTTCCTGCATAAAGGATTAAATAATGTTGTTAATTAATTTAATAACTATAATAATATTTGTAATATATTATATGATTCTTTTATAACATCTTACCACCCATTCATTAATAATATTTCATTATTTTCATTATTTCGAGTGTGTTTGTTTCATGGTTTCATGAATGGTTCATTTATGTATAATTATGGACTTTCTTGTCAAATAGAATTAAAATTACAAAAGTTAAATGAAATAGTATTAATGCACTTATAAAATCTTAAATTATAAAAAATATCATTTTTCTTTTTTACATGAAGACAAATTATTTGATAAAATGTTAATGATATCCGTTTAGTTTATTTTGTCGGTTTTTCCGACCATAATGAAATAGTTTCATTTTATTTATTATTATTAATATATATTAGTTATAGAACAAGAAATAAGTTATGATATACCTATTAAAAAATAATTTAACCAGAATAATACTTTTATAGTCATCCTTTAAGGATTTAATGGAAAATGAAAAATCATTATCCATGGAGATGGTTAACCGCCATAATTTGGATAATGGTTTTGTTTCTTTGAATAAGAGGAGGTAACAAAAGGGATGGATGTAATATATTCCATTAGAAATATAAAATTTTAGTATATGAATGATAATATATTTATTATTATTTTATTTGATAATTATTCGAGGAGAAAGTTTAAAAGGAAAATAAATTAATAGTGGTGGTTTGAGAATGTTACTTCTTGAATATAACCTCCACAAAAGACCCATTAAAGAAATATAAATTGGTATTTGGATGAGACCATAAGAACATGAATGTAGTGGGAGTGGGGGGGAGGTTTTTTCAAATATTTAAATAGCTTCAAGTATTTTTAGTAGAAATTGGGGGTGAAAAGTGGTATTTATAATTGAGGATGGGTGGTTTTAAGTAATTAAATAACGATTAATTTGTATATAAAGCCAACCAAATTTAGGTGGCATTAATTCGAATGATTGTGTTGATAGTTAATATTTTTAAAGGTGTTTAAGGTCTATAAAAACATCAAACCCCCATTTAGGGTTGTGTTTTCTATATATTTTAATCTTTTACCTTTTAACTTTATCTCGCTACATAATTTTATAAATACTATGGTAAATATTTTTTTACCACCGAAAATGTTTTATGCCTAAAAATGAAAATTAAATTATAACTGAATATAGACCTCTTGATTCAATATATATATTTAATTTTAATTTATTTAATCTATCAAAGTGATACAAATCGATTCTAAATATGTTATGTGTATAACCCATAATAACAACTTTTTTAGAAATGGTAAAATCGTAGTTTTCAAAATATTAGGCCAGATTTTCTAAGTGTAACACATTATGTATTATATAATTACATCAATAAGTTTTTATCAAGTATAAATTCTATTAAATTAAAAATAAATATCATATAATTATTATTTCATAAAATTTATGATATTTTGGAAACAATTAAATTTTCACCTTTTACCAAAAAATCAACTCTTTTAGAAAACCCACAAAAAAATTACCCTAAGATAATTTTTGACATATTGAGTAAAAAAATAAATTTAATATTATAAATATAATTCATAAATATGAGAATTTAAACATTCAAATAAATATCTTTATTTATTTATATTTCGGATTTTCCTGAAAAAAAAACAGACATTCTAACTATTATAAAATATACTTTGGAATTTATTAAAATATATTATCAAGTAAAAAGTGTATTTAAGATTATTTCATGAAATTAAAATTTATATAAATCTTATATATTTACAAAAAACACATGTTTAATTTTATATGTTGATATTCCGCCAAAATAATATATCTTTTAATATATTATTAATTAATCTTGATGGTCATTTAAATGTATTGAAGTATCCAATAATAAAAATGAAAAATATTTTATTGAATAATGGTCATAATAATGATCAAATATATTAGTTTAAAAACATAAATTATGATAATATTAATTCCCTAAAAATAAACCAGCATACTTACTCTTTATCATGTACTTAAATTTGAATAAATATTGATATCATTTCCAAAATGAAGAGTGAATTATCAACTCTCTATTTTCCTTGTTATAAAATTTTTTATGGGTGAGATGATTCTAGGATATCTCACTGGCCAAAATTTTTATATTTTATATTATTTATTCTCTATTATTATTTCTATTATATTTTTTTGATTAATAATAGTAATATTTTTAGACTGAATGTATCATTCTTAAATAAAAGAGTAAAGTGTTGTTAGTTTCCTAGTATGTGTTTTCTATACTATTATTATGACTCGTTATAAAACTTCATCTCAGCCTTTGAGGTAAAATGTTCTAATTAAATGTAAGATTATTTTTACAGAATTATAAAAAAATATTATAATATAATTTTTCTATTAATAACATAAAATAATTTTTAAGTCGTTACATTCTTCCCCTCTTAAAGAAATCACATAGTCTCAATTTGAAATTTTACTTACTAAATCAAATGTTGATATTTAATATTTTCATTATGGGAAACCTATATCTTAAAATGGGTAAAAAATTCTTCTTAAAAATAGGGAAAGGTAAATTTTACGGTCACCACAAAACTATGATTCTGAATAAGAGATCACTAGTGGGAAGTGAAAATATGGACGTGGAAGAGAAATATAATGTAACACCCCAAGATTTCATAGTGTGTTATTTCTTCAAAATAATTCAATAACTTGCACTACACACAACACCGAGTTCAATTGCACCATGACTTACAAAAAAAAGCCATTAAAAGAGGTCATAAATAGCATTAACTACATTATTAACTTTATATAATCTTTATAATTTTAGAATCCATATTATGAGTTTCTTAGTCATAATGCAAGAACAGATTCATTTTCAGTATTGCACATTTATCAACTTTTGATAGTGAACCCTTTTTAAATGCAATATTTTAAACTTTTTGGCTAAATGGAGACATCAAAAAATTTAAAATGAAACATCCCAAGCTTCCATGGTACACTTTCCTTTGAATAAAACAGTAGCGTGTGTTGTACGCAACGTCGAGTTTTAACACACACCACAACCGATCAAACTAGCCGTTATGAATAGTAATACCTAAATTTTGAAATTATATGTATTTTATATTTTGAAATGGACTTAATTTTTGGATTCGGAATATCTAATTTAGCCTAAGGTGAAATTTTGGTACTTTTCGGATAACTTTCATATTTTGATGAATAGTGAAAATTACTAAATTTTAATTAAAAACAACTTTTTTAATCAAAATAATTAATAGTGATAAATTATGAATTTGAGTGGTTTTAAATTATATTTAGAATATATTTTTACAATTTAATATAATGTTGTTCATTAGACAAAATTTTACAATTAAACCGAACATAAACAAGTGTCAATCTTTTGATAGTTATTATCTCTTAAAAACACGCTTTTTGTTTTGACAGCGGGAATTAATTTTAAATTAATTTCTGCCACTTTTGTGTTTTGAATTTAGAAAAATGGATTTTATATTTGGAATCAGGATGTCCAAATTGTGTAAATAGGTAACTTTTATTTTTAGACATTTTGAATAATTACTGCGGTAAATATTTTATTTACCATGGTTAAGGGTAAATCCGGTAAATAAGGGTTAAAAAATAATATTATAATAATACAAAATTACCCTAAAACGTGTCCTAAACTTATTGGTGGACACATACCCGACCATGAGCATCCTTGGGTCAATTTGGGGACCCCTTGGAGCCACTTGTATGTGGTAGGGACACTTTATATTAATAAAGTTAAAATAAAAATAAAAATGGCATAAGCTTACATCTTTTAGAAGAACAATTTTTACATAGGGTTATACATGTTGGATTTTCGATTATAAATATTCATTAGAAAGATAAAAAGATTTCCTACATAATGATATTTTATTTATAATTTTTAGACATCAAATAATTTAAATTATTAATGACACAATAATGATGCAATGTTTACCTCATTAATAAATCATTTAAATAAATAAGATTATAATGATTAAAATATTATCTAAAACCTGTCCAATTCTTATTGGTTGATGTTATTTAGAATATGAGTCATCTTATCTTCGACCTCAATGATTTTTGGACCATTATAAACCGAAAATAATTATATTATAAAGTAATACTTTCACTCTTTCCTAATGAGCCCCTCTTCTCCCTTATAAAAGGAGACCACTTCTACTCATTCCTCACACCTCTAAAGCCACTTGGCTCGTCCAAAATCTGCCCAACTAAGCTCCCCACATCCCTATCCTCCTCCTTGAAGCTTCCCCTTAGGCAGAAAGCATTTCAATAAGTCCTTTGGTTCCAACCAAAGTGAGTTACCTAAATTAGAGGTAACGTTTTCTCTTAAATTATTTTCATTTATTTTGCTTCTCCAACCCCCAAACTCTTTTTATTTCCTTTATTTTGTAACAACACCAGTATCCTCAATATACTAGGATGTTTTTATAAGAAGTATTCAAACTACACATACACAAAACTCCATCTAATGGATGATGAACATAATGTTTCTGTGGATGGCAAACTAACGCCTCACGAAACGATGATTGTTCAAATACATCTTACCGCCTCTCATGGTGGCCATTATGATGGCACTGTAATTAAATATGATATTAATGATATATATTTTATATATAAGCTTCTGTAATTCCATTTTATTTCATACCATTATTCGTTTCATGTTGTATATACATACGATAATTTCATTTGAGGAAGTGCGGACTACCGCCCCCTTAAAATGATATGACTCGTTCATACCACACATGGAACGTATAAAGGATGGTGTTAATGAACTTAAGTAACATATATAAAATATTATATTATACTGGAATAGTAATATACCTATTTATCATTTGGATTCAATTCTTTTAAAATAAAAATTAAATGGAAGTAGCGTTCGTGCGTACGTACGGACTACCGTCTCCACGAACGCGGTGAGATCCATCCTCCATCGTATCCATTCAAGTCTTATTCTCATTTTAGGGTTAAAAATAATGTTAATATCATTCTGATTATGAATAAGATTTAATCTATACATTACAAAGATGTCTTACGTAACCAAACATTTAAGAAGAACGAATCGATTATCACCTGAAACGACGATAATACTAAGATATTATTAATAAAGCAATGTTAAAAGATCATATATGATATCATATTAATGTATCTGATTCTTGTATAATTAAATAACAATTATTTCACCATTATACAGGAGGTTAACCGACCCCAACCAAGGAAAAGTACAAGGTAAGGGTTATTTCACAATCTCTTCATTATCCGAGGTTGTTTATACGTAATAATCTACTGGGATAACTTTATCATCCACATCCATGTTTCTTAAAAATGTATTTCAAAACATTTTTACTATTTACAAGAATATGGGTTAAAGTCATTTATACCCTTGTTTGACTTTTTATAAGAGGTTTATAAAGGAATCTTTCTGTCATTTTCAAAACAAGGTCCTTTTTAACCTTTTCGACAGAATTGAGGTAAGAATGTTTTTTTTAACTTATACGGCGGGTGCGGTTATTTTACGCCGTTATAAAATCTTCAAAGCTTTCCTTACAAGATTATAAGAATATTTTCAAAGAAAATGTTTTATTTTATATGGATCTTAAATGATTTCAAAATAAAAGGAGATATTTCTTTAAAAAGAATTTTGATTTCATCTACGTCAACATCCTTTGATGGATTTTAAGATTATTTGAAGTTGATTTATTATGATACAAAACTTCTATATTGTATTGAAGGTTTTGTGATATGTTTGACTATGGATGTGCTATTTATATACCATTCATAGTTTATGGTGAAATTATTGACATTTCGTATGCTAGTTTTAATACGAATGTTTATGTTATGTTTAAACCTTTTCATATGGGAATGCATTGGACTTAATAAGTGACGGGTGGAGCCCGCTATAGCTCCTCGATGCATCGGTAGGTCTCATGAGACAAACTAGTGTCTTGGCACAAGGCCTTGACAAAATCTTATTTGTAGTCTTGGCACGAGGCCTTGGCTATGTGGTTATGATAGTCTGGCATTATGCATTCCAAAATTATGAAAGTGGTTATTGATTTTTGCATGTGATTATTCGATTAGTAGAATATTCATGTGAATAAGTAAATGGCATTATTTCATTTTATTTATGCCATACCATGTTGAAAGTTCATGTTTGAAAGGCTTTTGTTTTAGTTATACATTTCCTTAAAAGTTTATTCTTATTTATGAAAGTTTCTGCTATTTTGTTATCCTTACTGGGCATTTGAGCTCACCCCTTTTATATGTTTTATTTTTCCCAGGAAGTGAAGAAGTAAATTATGAATGACCTGCAGGGATATTATGTGGGGATGTGAGTGTGGATTATGGAGACTTTATGTTGTTGTAGTAGTTTTTCATTTTATGATTTAATGTAAAACCTATGAATATATCTAGTGTTTCCAAGGCTACTAAACCAATCGGTCTTTCGAGATTTGATCTTTCTTGTGATCATGCCAATGTTATGTAATAATGCACCGACTCTGGGTAGCTGGGGTCGGGGCGTTACAGTTGGTATCAGAGGAAGTTTAGTACAAACCTTGGAATCTAGATTTAGATAAAATCTGATTAATGCACGTAGACCTAAGATGAACTTTGAAGATTAGTATAGAAGAACTTCCTAGAATTTTGGTATTGTAGAGATTTTGTGAGTTTTCCGAGCAATACATCCCTGTCTGGATACGAGCAGGTAGAGGCGGCTCTGGCACAGATGTACCTAGGGGTAAAACCCGAAAACACCGCTTTGAGCTAGACTCGAACGGGAACTGGTGCACGACAACGGGCCTTGCTGCACTCTTGGTTACGACACTCCCGGGGGATATGCTTAGGATAATTCTCATTTTCTTTACAAACCATTGTGAAGGGTTTATGAGTATATACATCCTCAAATGAGACATTTTTATGATTATGGATTATATCCATAAATAGTTCAATTTATGTTAAGTGTATTATAAGTATGGGATTATGTATTTTGATTCATAAACTGATCTAGTGTATTCCATTGTTTAGAAATGGCGCCCAGTAGAAAGAATGAGAACTCCAGAAATGCACATGATCCAAAGAGAAGGAAGGATCATATCTTTCATGGTCTTAAGCTAGAATTTATAAGAGAAATAGTCTCCCATGTATTATCATCATATGAAGAAATAATATCATGTGTTGATAAGATAAGTAAAGAGTTTACTGAGTCCTATGGATTTGAAGGGAAGCAAGAGAAGAAAAGGATAGAAGAGAGAAAGATGGATAAAGGGAAGAGGGAAAAGAAGAATTTTCCCATATGTGGTAACTATGGAAAGAAACACCCTGGAACTTTCCTAAAAGGAATGGGAGTTTGTTATAAGTGTGGAGGAAAAGGGCACAAAGTACGTGACTGCAAGGGTAAGAAAATGGTTTCAAATGTACAATACTTCATTTGCAAGGAGTTTGGACACTATGCGAACCTATGTCCCAGTCATCAGACTATGTCGCAAATGATGTTATTGGATAATAATCATGTTATGATACTACCACAGATGAAGGGGAATGATTAGAGTTCTTATGTTGATTATGTCAATTGAGTGTTGTATCAACAATGTACTTGTTACAATAATCATGGAGTATATAAGGATTGTACTGCAGTACTATTTTCATTAAGGACTTGAGATTGTGTGAAACAAAGAAAAGTGACTCAATAGCAGGATAAATTTTTGGAAAATATATGGTTGAGAGAAAGATAAACCATAATATGGTTCTAATACCGAGTTAGTGATTTTAGAATAATACATGATTGATTTGGATAAATTATATTGGATATTCTTGACTACCTTGAAACTGATTAATGATTTGTATATTCCATCATTTTTTGGGTTTAAAACATTTTTGGATTAATGAAGTATATCCAGCATTCTATATGGAATAAGGGAGCATGAATGTAATCAATAAGGAATATGGTAATTCAAGATGTTTCAGTTTATTAAAAGAATACAAGATGAAGGTATTCATATGCTATTGCGGGGTAAAAAGGATCTATATTATGTTTACCTTCCTTATAAATGTTGGACTGTGAGTTTGGACAGAAGTATTTTGGATAGTTCTAGTTTGGATTATTTTGGATTACCATAAAAGGAAAACCCGGAGGTCGGGCGGCAACCCGTCGCGTCCGGCATGGCTGCGAGACTTGAACCCGCAACCGAAGGGCGACAAGGGTGTATCACCTACCACTGGCCCACAAGATGTCCTGGATTAAATAGTGTTGTTTTTTTAATGATCTGGTAGATGAATTATAAATTCATTTATTTTGGAACCCTGTACGAATAGTATAAAAAAAATACATTCTATTATCTTTTAGAGTGAAAGATGAGTTTGTGGTAGAAATTTATTAATGGACAAAACTCTAATTATAAAGTAAGTATATCTCCTTATGATATTAGCCAATCTAATAAATATATTCCTCAACATTAATAAAAGGAACTTAGAACAAAAATGTTGTCCTAGATGGTACCTTAAATCATCACTAATTCATGGCTTTGGGATTGTTGGCCTTTTCATAGCCATGTTCTCTACCACTCTCCATCAGATAATTGATGGTTAGATTTCTCTTCCATATCCATATTTTCCTACATGGAACCCTAGTATGTGTTATTTTCGTTAATCTTCATACTTTCGACTCTTTATTTTAAATAGAGGCCTCGTTAATTCATTTTTCGATGTGGGATTTCCACTAAGATATTTTGAAATGTCAAAAATGTGTTATCCCAATACCCTATATTTTGTTGAACCGATGGTACTTCAAATAATCATAGATTGATGAGTTTAAGGACCTCAATTATACACTTGTTTGTGATTTATGACCTCAATCACTACCTATAAATATTTACGTTTTTTCTCCGATTATATGTCTCTAATTTCCACCAATGTTCTCCTAATCAAGATATTAATTTGGTGGTGACCCTTTCATTTCTCTTTCCTCATATTAAGACTAAATTTTAGTAACCTAATTTCCGATGTGGGTTTTCCCACAAAGATATTTTCTATTTTCAACCTTTTATTTTCGAAGAACAATTTCAAATTGCGAGGACGCAATTTATTGAAGGAGGGGAGAATGTAACACCCCAAGATTTCATAGTGTGTTATTTCTTCAAAATAATTCAATAACTTGCACTACACACAACACCGAGTTCAATTGCACCATGACTTACAAAAAAAAATCCATTAAAAGAGGTCATAAATAGCATTAACTACATTATTAACTTTATATAATCTTTATAATTTTAGAATCCATATTATGAGTTTCTTAGTCATAATGCAAGAAAAGATTCATTTTCAGTATTGCACATTTATCAACTTTTGATAGTGAAACCTTTTTAAATGCAATATTTTAAACTTTTTGACTAAATGGAGACATCAAAAAATTTAAAATGAAACATCCCAAGCTTCCACGGTACGCTTTCCTTTGAATAAAACAGTAGCGTGTGTTGTACGCAACGTCGAGTTTTAACACACACCACAACCGATCAAACTAGCCGTTATGAATAGTAATACCTAAATTTTGAAATTATATGTATTTTATATTTTGAAATGGACTTCATTTTTGGATTCGGAATATCTAATTTAGCCTAAGGTGAAATTTTGGTACTTTTCGGATAACTTTCATATTTTGATTAATAGTGAAAATTACTAAATATTAATTAAAAACAACTTTTTTAATCAAAATAATTAATAGTGATAAATTATGAATTTGAGTGGTTTTAAAGTATATTTAGAATATATTTTTACAATTCAATATAATGTTGTTCATTAGAAAAAATTTTACAATTAAACCGAACATAAACAAGTGTCAATCTTTTGATAGTTATTATCTCTTAAAAACACGCTTTTTGTTTTGACAGCGGGAATTAATTTTAAATTAATTTCTGCCACTTCTGTGTTTTGAATTTAGAAAAATGGATTCCATATTTGGAATCAGGATGTCCAAATTGTGTAAATAGGTAACTTTTATTTTTAGACATTTTGAATAATTACTGCGGTAAATATTTTATTTACCATGGTTAAGGGTAAATCCGGTAAATAAGGGTTAAAAAATAATATTATAATAATACAAAATTACCCTAAAACGTGTCCTAAACTTATTGGTGGACACATACCCGACCATGAGCATCCTTGGGTCAATTTGGGGACCCCTTGGAGCCACTTGTATGTGGTAGGGACACTTTATATTAATAAAGTTAAAATAAAAATAAAAATGGCATAAGCTTACATCTTTTAGAAGAACAATTTTTACATAGGGTTATACATGTTGGATTTTCGATTATAAATATTCATTAGAAAGATAAAAAGATTTAATACATAATGATATTTTATTTATAATTTTTAGACATCAAATAATTTAAATTATTAATGACACAATAATGATGCAATGTTTACCTCATTAATAAATCATTTAAATAAATAAGATTATAATGATTAAAATATTATCTAAAACCTGTCCAATTCTTATTGGTTGATGTTATTTAGAATATGAGTCATCTTATCTTCGACCTCAATTATTTTTGGACCATTATAAACCGAAAATAATTATATTATAAAGTAATACTTTCACTCTTTCCTAATGAGCCCCTCTTCTCCCTTATAAAAGGAGACCACTTCTACTCATTCCTCACACCTCTCAAGCCACTTGGCTCGTCAAAAATCTGCCCAACTAAGCTCCCCACATCCCTCTCCTCCTCCTTGAAGCTTCCCCTTAGGCAGAAAGCATTTCAATAAGTCCTTTGGTTCCAACCAAAGTGAGTTACCTAAATTAGAGGTAACGTTTTCTCTTAAATTATTTTCATTTATTTTGCTTCTCCAACCCCCAAAATCTTTTTATTTCCTTTATTTTGTAACAACACAAGTATCCTAAATATACTAGGATGTTGTTATAAGAAGGATTCAAACTACACATACACAAAACTCCATCTAATGGATGATGAACATAATGTTTCTGTGGATGGCAAACTAACGCCTCACGAAACGATGATTGTTCAAATACATCTTACCGCCTCTCATGGTGGCCATTATGATGGCACTGTAATTAAATATGATATTAATGATATATATTTTATATATAAGCTTCTGTAATTCCATTTTATTTCATACCATTATTCGTTTCATGTTGTATATACATACGATAATTTCATTTGAGGAAGTGCGGACTACCGCCCCCTTAAAATGATATGACTCGTTCATACCACACATGGAACGTATAAAGGATGGTGTTAATGAACTTAAGTAACATATATAAAATATTATATTATACTGGAATAGTAATATACCTATGTATCATTTGGATTCAATTCTTTTAAAATAAAAATTAAATGGAAGTAGCGTTCGTGCGTACGTACGGACTACCGTCTCCACGAACGCGGTGAGATCCATCCTCCATCGTATCCATTCAAGTCTTATTCTCATTTTAGGGTTAAAAATAATGTTAATATCATTCTGATTATGAATAAGATTTAATCTATCCATTACAAAGATGTCTTACGTAACCAAACATTTAAGAAGAACGAATCGATTATCACCTGAAACGACGATAATACTAAGATATTATTAATAAAGAAATGTTAAAAGATCATATATGATATCATATTAATGTATATGATTCTTGTATAATTAAATAACAATTATTTCACCATTATACAGGAGGTTAACCGACCCCAACCAAGGAAAAGTACAAGGTAAGGGTTATTTCACAATCTCTTCATTATCCGAGGTTGTTTATACGTAATAATCTACTGGGATAACTTTATCATCCACATCCATGTTTCTTAAAAATGTATTTCAAAACATTTTTACTATTTACAAGAATATGGGTTAAAGTCATTTATACCCTTGTTTGACTTTTTATAAGAGGTTTATAAAGGAATCTTTCTGTCATTTTCAAAACAAGGTCCTTTTTAACCTTTTCGACAGAATTGAGGTAAGAATGTTTTTTTTTAACTTATACGGCGGGTGCGGTTATTTTACGCCGTTATAAAATCTTCAAAGCTTTCCTTACAAGATTATAAGAATATTTTCAAAGAAAATGTTTTATTTTATATGGATCTTAAATGATTTCAAAATAAAAGGAGATATTTCTTTAAAAAGAATTTTGATTTCATCTACGTCAACATCCTTTGATGGATTTTAAGATTATTTGAAGTTGATTTATTATGATACAAAACTTCTATATTGTATTGAAGGTTTTGTGATATGTTTGACTATGGATGTGCTATTTTTATTCCATTCATAGTTTATGGTGAAATTATTGACATTTCGTATGCTAGTTTTAATAAGAATGTTTATGTTATGTTTAAACCTTTTCATATGGGAATGCATTGGACTTAATAAGTGATGGGTGGAGCCCGCTATAGCTCCTCGATCCATCGGTAGGTCTCATGAGACAAACTAGTGTCTTGGCACAAGGCCTTGACAAAATCTTATTTGTAGTCTTGGCACGAGGCCTTGGCTATGTGGTTATGATAGTCTGGCATTATGCATTCCAAAATTATGAAAGTGGTTATTGATTTTTGCATGTGATTATTCGATTAGTAGAATATTCATGTGAATAAGTAAATGGCATTATTTCATTTTATTTATGCCATACCATGTTGAAAGTTCATGTTTGAAAGGCTTTTGTTTTAGTTATACATTTCCTTAAAAGTTTATTCTTATTTATGAAAGTTTCTGCTATTTTGTTATCCTTACTGGGCATTTGAGCTCACCCCTTTTATATGTTTTATTTTTCCCAGGAAGTGAAGAAGTAAATTATGAATGACCTGCAGGGATATTATGTGGGGATATGAGTGTGGATTATGGAGACTTTATGTTGTTGTAGTAGTTTTTCATTTTATGATTTAATGTAAAACCTATGAATATATCTAGTGTTTCCAAGGCTACTAAACCAATCGGTCTTTCGAGATTTGATCTTTCTTGTGATCATGCCAATGTTATGTAATAATGCACCGACTCTGGGTAGCTGGGGTCGGGGCGTTACATATAACAATCAAGTTTTGATGTAGAGTGATAGAGAAAATGTTCATTATAATATTCAACATCACAAAAACATAAATCTATAATGAGTTAAAATACCATTGAATTCGTAGTAACAACATTAAATAGAAAATGTTTTTATTCCAAAATCTACTAATTGCAGTTGATGGTATCTTTTACTATCTAGATAAGTACATCAAAAAATATACATACATGATTATTATAATAATAATATTATCCTTTTTTTGTTATTAGATTCATTCCCACATCATACCTTTTTCTATATAAGGGACATTCAATAGGAATCTTTATTATTTAAGCACTTTTAATGAATCAAAAGATCCACAAGTCATTACTTCGTCCTCTAAAAAAATTGAAAATAGAATTGTTAGAAAAAGTTATCCAATATGATAAATCATTATTTAAGCTAAAAAAATAATAGTAATGTTCAAAATAATCCATTACATAAGTATTTAACATTAATACTAATCCAAAATATATATTTCAAAATTAAAGATCTAAAAATTTAGAAGGAAGGTCACTTAGTTACCAAAATCAATTTAACATCATATTTTCCCCAAACAAAATAATTTATCTCTTCTTGTAAAATAAAAAATATAGTAATTCCATGATCACCCTTAAATTTTAATAAAAACTTTCATTCTTTCCAAAAAAAATTATTTTTATTGTATATATTCTGGAAATCCAAACATAGAGTAAACGGTAATAGCGATAACAAAAACCATCAAATCACAAACGAATATTATGGTGAACTATATTATCACATAAATATATCTTTATCATTATACTATCTATATCAGTTGAATATTTTGGGATATCCTCCCCAATTCATATGTTTTAAAAAATATCAACATTCCACATAATCACTTCACTTGTTGCCACTATACACAAGCTTTCAAAACCATTAAGAAATATTAATATAGTACAATCCTTTAACATTTCTATAATATCATTAATAAAATAAATTTACATCATATTAATTATATTAAAATACACAAGAACCTTAATTATTCCACTTTGGATGAATCAACATAATAATATTGACATTGATCCCTTATATTCTTCAATGGTATATTTCTTTGATGCTTGGGGAATTTTTTTGCGTAGAACCATATCTCCATATTTTTGAATAATTTTATATTAGGAAATTATTTCCTTCCCTTGAAATAATGATCATAGTGGCATTTTACCCAAACTTGAAACAAACTTTTTTCCTTCTTGAAAGTACTAAGGTGTTTGTTTTGATAAGTATCGAATGTTAAAAAATTCTTATTTCCCTTATTCCCATTATATATCCATTGTTTTTATATACTATACTTCACTTAATTAACATTGATTTATTAATACTTAGAGAGTTATTTTTCTATCTTGTCATTACATGATACAATTATCTCATATGGTGATAATTTTTCAGAGACTAGTTCCCATACAATATTGCCTTAAAACCATCAAAAAATGAACATTAGTACTCTTTAAATTATGTGAATTGATAAATGTTCCATTCCTTACACTATGTGACATTTCTAAAAAAATTCATACACTATATTAGATAATAATGTTATAAAAATAATTTATAATCTCATAAATAGTGATGATGAATTGATAATTTTGGTATAAATAATCTCAAAATCATAAGATTCATTTATTTAGATATATTTCCAAATTATTCAATTGGGTATCATTATATAATATTTGTTTCTATAAATCCAATTCCCATGGTTTTTACTAAACCTAATCTGATAAAAAATTTAAATATACTTACACTAGTAGCCCAGAGCAGGTGGTTGCATTATTAAATTGACATAATAAATAAGGAGTCGCATCCAAAACGGCTAAATAATTTAGTAGTCATGGTAAACTAGATACATTATTTAAATTAACATTACATTTCAATAATAAAATAAACAATTAATTTTTTTTGAGAATGTCATAATTCTCCTTATTACATCCTTGTATATCAATCATAAAAAACATCCTTTTATTATGGGGAAATAAAACATAAGAAAGGGGTGAGATCAAGTGCATAGTAAGGGTAAGCGTATAGTGTATTCTATGAATAAACAAGGAATAAACATTATAGTATGCTAAAAAATGAAAACACATAATATTTAATCAATGATTTGAGCCGAATATGGTAAAAAAATTATGATAAAATAATTCCATATAAATAATCAAATGAGCTATAAAACTTAACCATAGACATTCTAATAGTAGAATAATCACATTTTAACCAATAACTAATCTCATTTTTATGGAATCCATAATTCCATCCATCATAAACATATTGTTATGGCTTTATTAAAGACTCTAAACATGAATGGGTAAGACATAAGCCAATACCAAAACTATTTTGTCTCGTGAGGTCTAACGATGCATTGTGGTGTTATAGCGGGCCCCAATCATCACGTACTAAGTTCAATTCACTCCTCATATGGAAGGGTTTATACATAATAATTTTATAAATCTTTATTGAAACTATATTACAAAATGTAAATAACATTCCTCAATCAGTAAACATAATAACATACCATCCAGAGTAATATAGTGAATGGTATATAAATATTACATTCCCAGTAAAAATGGTTAAAATTTTTTTAATTTTTTTTATTTTATATCATAATAGATTAACCTCAATAATTAATAATATTACACAAATTATCTTAACATAGATGAAAATAATTTATTAATATCATTGAATAATTCTCGAGGAAAATACCCTTTTCACATTGAAAATCACTTATTTATAGAACATGTGATTATAAAATAAAGAAATTTCTTCAAAAAAACCATGTAAAAATATAATGTAATATTTAAATAATTATTCTATTATGACTATAAGAATATCCTCTCACACCGTATATGTTTAAAAAACATTCCTTCAATTATTTTTTCAGAAAATTCTCAAAAGAACCATGTTTAGAAAAAAAAAATATATAAATTTTAAAAAATAAAAAAAATAAAAAATGATTATAAATGAATTTAAATATTCATGGTAAAATATTAAAAAAATTGGAAATAATTTTTGAAAACATGGTCATGGATGAAAAAGTTAATTTTGGGGAAAATTTCAAGAAGATAGTTTAAAAAAAACAATGTCTCTTTAAAATATAATATCATTGAAGTGAGTGTTAATAAAGTGATTTGATTATGTATATCAGCTATAAATACAAATAAAACAAGTGGAAATTAAATATAAGATAAGAAAGGTACTTTTATACATAATCATAACAAGACATAATTAATAAAGTAGATGTTTAACCGAATGAATGGAAATTGAGTTAATAAATCCCTTAACACTTGTAATTAGTAAAATCATATGCCCCATAAAAGTAATAATTATAAAATAAACCATTTAATACCATTATTATAATTATATTAATGATATTATATATAAAACGTCATTATACAGACCACACAGAAGAAATAAGTGGTGAATGAGGCATATGTGTGATAAAAGTAAAAGTGAGATGAGGAACCCTTACCTCACGCTTCCCTTTACATTTGTATACTTTAACCTCCTATATAATGGTTTATATAATTTTATTAATTTATTATATAACTATACTCATATTTATAATACCTTATGTGATACTTTTATAAAATTTTATCACCCATTCATTAATAATATTTCATTATTTTCATTGTTTGAGGTGTGTTCGTTTCATGGTTTCATGATTGGTTCATTTGTGTATAATTGTGGATTTTTTTCAAATGAAAATAAATATATAGAAGTGAAATTAAATAGTGTTAATTCACTTTTAAAATTATAAATGGTCCCATATATCATTTTTATTTTTTTTATGAGGATGGTTCATTTGATAAAATGTTAATGATAAATATTTAGTTTATTTTGGTGGTCTTTCTAACTATCTTTAACTAGTTTCATTTTATTTAATATTACGAAAAAATATTAGTTAAATAAAATTAAGTTGTTTATAATAAACCTATTAAAATATTATTTTACAAGAATAATATTCTTATGACTAGTATTGAAGGAGGTAATGGAAAACAAAAAATCATTATCCATAGAGATGGTTAACCGTCATAATTTGGACAATAGTTTCATTTATTCAAATAATATGATATAATGAAATGGATGGATATAAATAATTCTATTATAAATATAATATAATATTATATAAATTTAAATTTATTAATTATTCCATGGTGGATAAATTATGTGAGAATAAATTATAAGATGAAAATAAATTAAAAGATGTGGTTTTAGAAAGTTACCTCTTGAATATCACCTCCTTGAAAGAGCCATTAAGGAACCCGGAATTGGTCATTACATAAGACCATCAGAAATTTGACATGAGGAGAATGGGGATGAGAGGTTTTGGAAGATCTTTTAAGAGAAAAAAGACTTTTGAGGAAAATGGGGTGGTGTGGAGTGGTATTTATACATGAGGTGGGGTAGTTTTAAGTAATTAAATAATGATTATTTTATATTTCAAGCCAACCACATTCGGTTGGAATTAATTACAATTTATTTGGTTGATAATTAATGTTTTAATGGACTTTTAATTTTTATATACACATTAACCACCCATTTAATGTTGTATTTTATATTATTTTAATATTTTATCTTTTAACTTTTACTCGCTACATTATTTTACATATATTATGGTAAATCTCCTTTTTTACCATGGTAAATTTTTTATACCTAAAAAATAAAATGATAATATAACATAATTTGGACCTCATTATTAAAAATATTAAATAAATTTTACATAATTTAATATATTAAATTGTTAAAATTCTATTCTAAATATATTACACGTATCACCCATAAAAACAGTTTTTTATAAATGGTAAAATCATGGGTTTCAAAAATACTAGGCATGTGTTTCTAATTATAACTCATTATGTATTATGTAATTAATTAGAATAAATCTTTATCAATAATAAGTGTTAATTAATTTAAAATTTTTTTCCTTTAATTATTATTTCATAAGAATTATGGTGTTTTATAAAAACGCTATTTTCACTTTTTACCAAAAAATCAATTTTTTTATAAAATTCCAAAAAAATTATGCTAATCTAATTTTGATTTGGTGAGTCCAAAAATGGGTTTCATATTATCATTATAAATCTATAGAGATTATAAATTAAAAATTTAATTAAATATTCTTATGAACTGAAATATAGAAATTTCATAGAAAAATAAAAATTTTGGCCATTATAAAAATTACTTAGGACTTCATTAAAATATGTTATCATGTAAAAAATTATAATATTATTTCATGAATGTACATTATACATAAAAATTATATATATACTATAAAACATATTTTAAATATAATATTTTTTATAGTCTCCCAAAATAATACAATTTCGATCATATCATTAAATAATCCTGATGATCATTTAATTACGTTGATGATTCCAACAACAATAATGAACAACTATTTTATTTACTAAGGGTCATAATATAGATAAAATATATTAATTGAAAAAATAAATGATGATTATAATATTTCTCTATAAATACACCATCATACTTACTCTTCATCATTCACATCAATTCGAATCAATGTTCAATATCATTTCCAAAATAAAAATTATATTACTTACTCTATATTTCATTGTTATAACAGTATTCATGGGAGGGATGGTTCAAAAAAATCTAGGTGACACAAATTTTTATATTTTAATTTATTTATTCTTTTTTATTCTACCTTTTATAATTTTTGGATTAATAATAGGAACACATGTAGATTAAATATTCCATGCTTAAATAAAAGAGTAAGGTATGGTATGTTTCTTTGTATGTTTCTTATATCCTTTTACTATTCCTAGTTGTAAAATTTCATCTCAAATAATTATGTAAAAATATGTTATTAAAATTAAAATTATTTTTATGTGATCATAAAAAAAATCATTATAATAATATTTTTGTTAATAACATAATGTAATTATCAGGGTGTTACATTTAGTCCCATTTCTTATGAGTGGACCATGGGATCCATGGTAGAACTATGGAGGTGGAGGAATATGAAGTTGATCATGTTTCACATAGTGATATTACTATTCTATATTTAATTTTTCTCTCAACATTTGTATTATACAAGTATACGTTTTCATCAAATGTGGATATTTATTTTGTACCATGTATGGTAGAATGTAAGTTGTTTAGTTGATTAATTATTTGACTTGATTTATTTATTAATTTTTATAATATTAAAATCATTCCCATTAATTATTTGTGATACCCTTTGAACCTATGATGTCCTATAATGATCGGGAAAATACATTGCGTTTATGGCATTCTGGTAAGGTTATGATAGATAGGTATTCAAGATGTTATGTTAGATTTCCTTACCCCTATAAGGTAGTTTCATAATTTTTGTTTTAGCACAAAAGATTAATGGTTTCCTTATATCAAAATAAAATATTATTGATTTTATTATGTGATATTAACATTCCTCGTTATTTAATGGTTGTAATTTCAATAAAAAATTTCTAAGTAATATTTAATAATTAATTAAATGGTTGACTATTGTGAGTTAATTGGAAAGATAAAATATAGAATTGTTGACGGTGGGTCATGACTTGGGTGATTTTTATTAATTTTATTTAATTGTTTGAATATTTGTTTTATGTGGTTATTAGTTTTTAAAATTATTAATAATGGAATAAATCTCCTAGGAAGGTTAGAGTAAATTACAAGTGATGTAAATGTGATATGGGTTAGATATTTTCTAATGATAAATTCTCTTTTTCCCTTAACTAAAGGGTCAATGGTTTCATGAATAAACTTATAAATAATGAATTGAAGTTAAACCATATATAATTAATATAGTTCAAATAAATTTATGTTATCATTAATGGAAAAATTTAACTAAGAGGATCACATGTGAATCCTCATAACAAGGGTTGAAAATATAATGTTTTGACTAACCTAATATTCATCAAGTTATGGGAATGATCCATTGAACATATATATAAATTTGAAAATTAATTAAATAAATATAATATATATAGAGGTTTTAATTTATATATCATGAATTGGGGTGTTAACATGTGAATAAAAAGATGATATAACATATGAGGCGCCATGAAATATAAAAAATGATATGATGAGTAATATAATATAATTCCATAGGATGTGAGGGACAATGGTGATATGGTGAAAAGAATGTATGTGAAATATTTCTATTATTGGAATTTTATTTCATGCCATGAGTTCCATTTGGAATGTGATACCATGGATATGAGTGATAATATTAGTCTATAAATTATTAATATATTATTTATATCTATGATCTATGAATGGGGAGGTAGGAAATGGATGAAATAAAAGAGTTCCAAGATTATAAGATCACACAAAAATGTCATTATGATTTACCATAAGAATTGATGGGATATGAGTAAGTTTATAAATTTTTTTCTAAAGGATGAGGTTACCCATTGATGGTTTACTCATTCAACCAAAGGAAGATGACACATACTGATGGTATATAATTTACACTAGGGGGTGAAGTTATCTATTTATAATTCATACATTTCTTTCAAGAAAAAATAAACCTAATAATATAATATATCATTGATCAGTTTGAAAGGTTACCTATTAGCGATATATGTTTTTAAAACCATTTTTTATAGGTGTGTCCCTCTGTAATGTCTTGTGAAAAAATAAAACAACTTTTCATTCTTTTTTGGTTAAACATTGGTTACTCTTAGAGAAAGAAATATAGTAGTTCTCATAAAATTCTTATTTATATATGATTTTGTGTTGTAGAGATAATGATTGGTCGATAATAATGGTGGTTATGGCGTGGAGATTCTGCTTTCATTGTAGAGTCCTAGGAGGAGGAAAATATGAGATACTTCTAATATTGTTATAGCTGGGGTGTGGAAGCTTGCTACAACCTAGGCCGATTGGGAACTATGGTGTGAAGATGGTGGTTGTGGTGTAAAGGTGTCAGGGATGAAATTTAGTGGTTCTATCAATTTTTACACCCTCGTGATGTAGAGGCTGGTTGCGATGTAGGAAACCCTCAAGGATTTAGGGTATTGCGATGTAGTGGATTTGGATACACCATAGTATATCCCTAGGTTTATAGGATATATGGCATATAAAACACCGTGGATCTTGGAAACACAATGACTAAGGGACATTGTAGTGTGGTCTCTTAGGCCAGCCCATATAATACCCTATGTTAAGAGGTTTTGTGGTGTGTCCTAGAAGGCTACCTCATAGTCCCATTATTAATAGCCTATCTATAAATTTACCTGAGCCCGACTGAACTCATTATAATCCAATATTTTACTCTTGAACCCTATGTGATATAGAGATATTTTTTAAGGTTTTTTATCCTCCTTTTATTTTTTTCCAACCCCCACCATTTAGGGATCAAATTTTAGTGACCTGAGTTTTCCAGTCATGGTGTTCTAGTACTAGAGTTGAAGGTATGCATTTTGGTTCCTCATCCTCTTCTTATTGTTCTTGTTGTTGTCCTCATTCTTCTTGTTCAATATTTTCCTCTTGGAGAACCCTCTCTCTATAATGATTCTTTTTATTTTTTTATGAATACACTTTTTGGAGAAGTGGAAACCAAAAAAAACATCCACAAACCACCCTTACATACCCCACATAACGATCAACCCACTGGAAAAAAATTTCAAAATGCAAACAAAATAAAAAATTCAAAATCCTTACTACCACTTTAGCCATCCAAAAAAATTTTCAAAATTCAAAATTCTAAAACCAAGGCATCACTATCCAGACGTATTGATCCACGCATCGCCTCAGGTCCACCATACTGCCTCCAGTCACACACTGAATGTGTCAGCCGCCCAGTCCTCATCAAACCAGATCGTCGTCGATCTCCACTAGCATCCACCATCACCGATGAAAAAAAAACCATCGTCTCCACCATACATGAATCACAGAACATCACACAATCATCAATAACACCATTTTCGTACTCATCTAAACTCATCATCACTTCTCTTTCAGCGTGTTCTATGATGTCCACCGCATGGAAACAAACACCATCTCCACTATTTCATAGGACCTCCCTCATCATGACATTCAAAAATGACAATCCACCACCATCAGTGTTGTCGCCATTCAAACATAGCCCAACCAAACTAAGGTCCCTCCATCTCCTGAACTCTGGCCTGACTACCTAGTACCCCCACCATAAGCATTGTCACTCGATAGTCATTCTAACCATTGAAATTTTTTGAGACTTATAAGGCTTGAACATTGTTCCCTATGAATCTTGAGATCATAAATTATTGTTTCCATAATATTATGAACTTACATAACTTGTACAATTAGTATAATAACATTATATGAGGTAACATGGACTAAAAATTCGTTAACTAGCATGCAAACAACCTTGGGGTTAAAATGATGAATGAAATGGTATTTGATGTAATTATTTTGATAATTGGGATTATATCCTTATGGAGTTTAAATGTATAGATAATTGGTAATTTAATTAATTTTCCTAAATGGGTTTTTATGATATTTGTTATGCTTTGTTCTTGGTAATTCTATAATTTTTATATGGATTTTCATAGTTATGATATAATTCTTATATGTATTTTTATGTTTAAGTGATAATTTTTATAGGTATTGGCCCAGTTATGTTGTAATTATTATAGGGAATGGCCTATTTATTCCATAATGCTTATAGGGTTTATCCCAATTATGTTGTAATTCTTATAGGGATATTCCTGGTTCTCTTATGCTTTATTTTATAGGATAACCCCTGTGAGGGTTATGGTTATGGTTGGAATGGTTCCACAACATGCTCAAAGATATCCAACATTCTTCCAAATAAGGTTTGGTTGACCCCAAGTGTTAACCCAAAACTCGAGGGTGAGTGGATTTATTTCATGTGAAGTATTAATTGATTAAATTAATTTCATGTTTGTCGCCTTATTTGATGAACAATATATATCAAGATGGATATATTGAGATATGATGGTTTTGACTTGATTATTCTTAATCACACCCTAGATGGGATACATTTTGGTACCTATACATATTTCATGGATATAGTTTTGGACAAGGGAAATGGAACATGTTTTTGATTGCCTATTTCTTGATGGGATGGATCTTGGAGACAGGGCCAACATGGGGTTCTATAATGGGTTCTTTGAGTATTTGTTGAGTCTTTTTAGTCTGATTTTTGTTTAAAATTCATCACATTATTTAGATACATTCAAATTATCAATACATGATTCTATTATTGTTGAGTTATTTAAGTTTTTCTTTATTATTTAATATATGCATGGTTGTTGATTGTATTTTTTTCACAATTTCTGGTACTCTGTTATTATTTTCAACTATATTATTACTCTATTCAAGAGGGTATAGTCTCCCCAATATATTTGTTGCACACTCATTTCTAGTCAATAGATTCTAGCATACAGGGAGGTGTTTCTGAGGAAAGGTAGCCAACCTGGCTCAATCACATGAGGGATTATCGAGTCATAATCATAACAAATTTGTATTAGAGTACTCATGTTTTATTATTTGTTCCATTATTATTTGGTAAAGGATGAAACAGGGACTCGTATATGTCAGTACTTGTTAATAAGCTTTTTCAATTGAGAAGATAACTCTTGTACAGGGGGAAATCTGAGTTCCCAGGGATGAGATTGTTGTTCATGTCATTATCATCTTATAGTTTTGATGTTATATCACCTTTGGTGATTCACATGTAGTGTGATGTTATTTTTTTTAATATTTTTATTCATGGTCAGGTATGACATTATATTAATATGCATGAATCATGACAGGAACAAAGGTATTTGTGTTGACATGAATTCATCATGATAGAGATATATTTACAATATGTGATATGAATTCTTATATGAACTGTGAAATAAAATCCCTTAATATACCTGATAAATTAAATGATAAAAAAATATAATTTTATTCCAATTCAATTTTTAATCCAATTTCAAAGGAACCTTGAGTCATTGGTTCTCTGCTATTTTAAACTCTTGAAGTTGGTCATGTTTTTTGTTGAGTTCGAAAGAGTGTGATGGTCTTTGTAGTTAAAATGCATCTACATCATCTTCGATTTGAGCATCCAGAGAGAGGTAATTAGCATAATTCCAATATAGTTTATCTAGAATTTATTTGGGATTATAGAATTCGAAGGAAAATATGATTAATGATTAATTCCTAAGGGTCATGCAATCTATTGAAAGGGAGACTATTTTCACCACACATATTGTCTTCTAGCTAACAAGAGAGTTCCAAATATTTCATCTTCTTGTGTTCAATGTATAGGGAGTCCCCCAAGAAGTTGATTTCTGGATTGAGTTATTCCATATAATCTTCATGCACCTTAATACACCCACTGATAAGAGGGTAATGTCTTTTTCTTATATGTTTTGAGGACCAGCTATAAATTTTTGTGATATCCTAGAGTAATCTATGAAATAGGAGGAGCTATTATAGAAGGATTTCAAGAAGAATTTTATGATTTTCTTCTATCCAAAGAGGTTGACGGGGGACAAGGATCATGAGTTCATGCATCTGACATAAGAAGGCATGTTAGTAATAGAATATAAAAGACATTTCACTGACCGACAACACTTTTCTCCATCCATGGTAGATGATGAGGTCTCTAGTGAAATGAATTTCTAAGATAGGATTTTCTATGAGATTAGGTCATAGGTGAATGTCTTTTTAATGAGTAGTTTTATGGATGTGATAAATAGGGATCTCATTATAGAATAGAATCTAAGAGAGGCCCCAAGTAGTGGATAGATAATTTTATTATGGAAATTTTTGAGATTATCCTCTATAAGTGGGAAGTTTCACTATGAATGTTAGCATTATGGTGGTAGTGTGTATAGTATCCAGGACACTGGGCATTTATCTCAGAATCATGGTATGTCTTAGTGCTTTAAGTGTGAAATGGATGGCCATAAGTTCTCTCAATTCCCTTACGCTACTATGGAGTGTTAGGTTTTTAGTAGGTTGGGTCATCATCAAATATTTTACAATGGTATATAAAAGTAAATTAGTTGAAGAGTATTAGTGTAGGCACATGAGTCCGATCAGGACTTAGCTACTCATCATCATATCGGTACATTAAGTTCCACCGAAAGTTCATATTGATATATGGGACATGGTACCCCATCATAGAAGAAATATTACCATTAATATGAAATTGTATATGAGATAATGATTGGATACCAGGTTATATAGGTGATTTATCTTCATGTTATGAAATCTACTCCTACTAGTTTTGATGCGGGGCCCTCTACTGATAGAGTTATGATTTTTATATAATGTACAATTTATTATGTTTTGTTTTATATAGGAAGATCACATTACATTTATCTTATCATATTTAAATTAATTTTTAATTGGGTTTTTAGTCCTCGAATAGTGTTATGAATTTAAACATGTTACTTAGAGTGTTATCAGAGGATATCATATATTGTAAGGAATATGCTCTAGAAATTAAACGTTATAATTTTCGTTGGGAGTTGTTTGTGTTGTAAATGGAATAAATAATTTTGATTCTTAGTATGGATTGATTAGTTTTGTAATAGGATTGTATCTTCTTTTATTATAGGACATTTTCCTTTATATCTTTAGAAAGAGGCATTTATACTCACCATGGTGCGGGGGTCTTCAGGCAGGATGAGTAGGACCAGTTTATTTTAGATTTGATTGTCTCACAAATTATGTAGTGATCCTTACTCTAGATGATGGTATAAGATAGAAATATTATCTTCCTCCAGTGGTAGACCATGTTTATGATGTCATTCCATAATATTTCTTGTGTTTACCACTATTTTAATAGATTTATTCATGATCGTGTTGGTTTCATGAGTTAATTCAGTCTATATCTCTCCTTACAGAAGAGAATATATAGAGATTTATGAGTGGATTGTTTTGTTTGAAGACCTAGAATCCAAATGATTCATAAATCCTAGTACTTCGCCATGGGAGTCTACAATGATTTTCACCAAGTAGGTTGATAATATATTGTGCTTATGTGCGTACTAGTGGATATGAAACCATATTATGGTAAATAAAGGGTATTCCCTTCCACAAATTGATGACATCTTTAATCATCTAAGAGGTTTCAGGATCTTCTCCAAGATCAAATTGAGGTTAGTATACCCTATGTTGAAGATGATACCATCATACATTTCTTGGACAACTTTTAAGAGAAGGTATGTCTTGTATGAGTTTGTGGCGATGTCTTTAAATTTTAAAAAGGAACCAATGGTATAAATGTATTTGATAAATAAGATCTTTCCACCCTTCTTATACTAGTTTTAGGTAGTTTTGGTCGATGAAATATTATAGAAATTCCATTTAGTATAAAATCATTCCCTATATCCTGACATCATCTTGAGTACACTGAGAGATCCTAAACTTTATTCCAAGATACCTACTTGAAACTTCTGGATTGATAAAATAAACTTTTTTAGACATTTTATCTACTAGTATGGGGTGGAAGTGGACCTAGAAAAGCTTTTATCCATAGTAGTTTGGGAGAAACATAATAATTTCTTTATGATTTGTAGTTTGGTTGGTTTAGTAGGATATTATCAATGTTTTATCTAGGAATTCTCTAGTTTAGTAATACTGATGTCTTGGATGACAAAGAAAGTTGTGAAGTTTATATTGTTGGATCCATGTGATGGATATTTCTAGGAGATGAAGATAAAAATAACCTGAAAACTGATACTTAATTTTCCTATTCTTGGTAAGGATTATACTATTCACTAGAAATCTTCTAAAATCAGACCCAAATTTGTTCTGATATAGGAAGGCTGAGTGGTTTCTTATAGCTCCAAATAGTTGGGACTGTGTGGGAGGAATTAATCTACTCATGATTTGGAGTTAGTTATAGTATTACATACCCTAAGGTGTTAGATGCACTATTTACTGGTTGAGTGGTTTGTTTAATACACAAACTATAAGATCCTCAAGTACATTTTTCTCATTAAGACATAAACCTTCAACAAAAGAGGTTGGTTGAGTATATGTTGTCTTTTCAATTTGATATAACATACACACCAGGATAGGGAAACATCATTGTAGATTATATAATCAAAAATATGTATACATAGGTAGCGTGGATGTGTTACGATGAGTGGTTGTTGGTGTCAATCTTTTCAAACATGCATCTCAATGATCATGGGTCATAGGGATGAGTAACTCTGACTTAGAACTCTATATTACATATTCTTTTAGAGTAGATAATTATAGTGAAGTTATCTGACCTAAGGGGATTATTTCTAAGTGACATCTTATATGGTGGGGATCCACCATCATGATAGTCCCTTGAAAGTTGAAACATTCTTCTTTTCTGTGGATGATTATAGGTTTTTATGTGTTTGAAAAAGGATCTGATAATAGAGTTTCATGCATCTAAATGGTTGGTGCATCAAGGTATTAAAAATATGTATTGTGATTTATTTAGATTATACTGGTGGATAGGATAGAAGAAATATATTTTGGGATTTGTTGTGAGATGTCTCACATATCAATAGGTGAAGAATGAGAATCATAGGCCTTCTGGGTTACAACAACATCTACACATTCTATATTTGAAATTGTATGATGTAACTATGAACATTATAATGATATTCCCCAAGGCACACTAGATGAATTATGTTGTATGGGTGATCATGAATCTACTGATGAAGGTATACCACTTTTTTCCTATCAGGGATACCTTCACCATTATTGATTTGGGTAGTCTCCATGTGTGAGAGATAGTTCAAAAATACAGTGTAATGTTTATAATTTTGTACCTAGATCCTCATTTCACATATATTTTTTTGAAAGGTATTCAGAAGGTTATAGGATCATAGGTTTTTCTGAGTGCAGCTTATCATCCTCAGGCAGATGGAAAATCTAAGCAAAAAATTCGGATTATGGAAGAAATGTTTCATGATTTTGTCATGGATTCCGGTAGTTCTTGGGAAAAAAATATAACAATCATATAGTTTTATTATAATAATAGCATCTATCCATCGATCTAAACATCTCTTTTTTAGGATTTGTAGGAATAAATTATCTTTCATCGCTTTGGTAGATAGAGGAAGGTGAGTCAATGCTTGTTGGAACTAGTCTCATGCAGGGGATGTATGAGTCTGTTTATTTGATCAAAAAGTGGTTGGTAACCATCCAGAGCTAGTATAAATATTAAAATAACCATTGGATAAGACCTATATATTTTTATGTTTGTTATCATATTTTCCTTTGGGTTTCACCTAGGTGGGGTCAATATCGTATTAAGAAATATGGAAACATAGTGCCCAGGTTTTTTGGGTTGGTCATGATGGTGGAAAGAATCAGGATGGTGGTGTACTATTTATCCCTTCCTCAAAATTATAGATGCATGGATGACTTTTTTTATGGGCCACAGAATTGAAGATATTATCCAAAACCTTTTCACATAAAAGATTTTAATGATTCTGAGTAGGATGTTGATGTTTTAATTAAGTATTAACCGATTCATATTGTATATCATAGTGATAAAAATCATTAAGGTATGATGATAACTCTAGTGCATGTGTAATGGTTTCATGGGTGTCTGCAAGAAGATATTAGGGAGAGGGAGTCTAATATGTGGATATAGTGATCTGACTTTTTCAAAATATTCCATAGTGATACTCAAATCAACTTAGGGATTGGATATTATATGGTGGGGAAGTTTTTACATAGTATCGTTTTCTAGGTGATTCCAACTATAATATTTTGTAATAACTCTTTTAAATAAGTTTTTTTCATGTTTATTTGAACTTTGATTTGTCCAAGAGGGAGGAAGATGGGATTTGTGCTAAAATTATAATTTACAGAATATTATTCACCTTGGAGCTAATGTATGCATTGTAAGACTATTGGATATGGTGTGGAGCACTGATTTAAATCATTGGGTCTTTGGAAGAGAAAAATCTAAGCTACAATCAATTTTAGTATAGCTAAAGTGTGGAAGATGGTTGTGGCTTAGGCTGGTTGAGAACTAAGGCATGGAAATGGATGTTACACCATAAGGGCCTCGGGGAGGAAATTGAACAATTTTTCTAATTTTTACACCCCTGTGACACAGATTCTAGTTGTGATGTATCCATTCCTCAAGGATTCGTGATGTTTCAGTGTGGTGGGTTCGGTTATTCCACAATAAATTCCATGGTTTATAAGATCTTCAGCATAGTAACCAACATGAATCTTGGATGAACTATGACCAAGGGAGAATGTGACATGGTCCCTTAGGTTTCTTCATAGCATACCTTGTGTCATGAGGTTTTTTAGTATATCCTAAGAGGCCACATGTAGAATCCATGTTTTCATGTAAGTAAACCTTTATTTATTCTTTTTAAGTACATAATGTGTTTGGGTAATGTTTGGAAAATTTTGGAAGATGTTTTGAACATTTTTTCAAAATTTATAAGGTTTCACAGTTGGAGAGTGATTTTTGGAAACCATGCAACACCAATAGGAAACTGTGAACAATGAGACAAGGGTTAAAGGAAAGGCACAAGGGCAGCGCATGTTTTGTACAAATTGTGTGGAATCCTAGGAGAAACCATTCTATGTTGGACAGCTGGATTTTGCATGGTTGGAACACATTTTTCTAACCATGTGAGAAAACAGTGCGAGATTCATCCATTAGAAAATGGTCGGTGTGTGGTTACCGCACGATTAGCCTAACCATGTGACTAACCATACATGGGATAAAAGTGAGATCCTGAAATTGTGGAACTCGCGAGTTTTGAGCTCTAAATCCATTATTTTTCCTTATATGAATCCCT
Organism: Viscum album; assembly: GCA_963277665.1. NCBI lineage: Eukaryota > Viridiplantae > Streptophyta > Magnoliopsida > Santalales > Viscaceae > Viscum > Viscum album. The sequence goes on along the minus strand of OY728150.1, from coordinate 2,051,549,474 downwards.
AACTCAAGATTCTATCTTACCAAAAGATAAAGAATTTTCTCATAATGATCTGGTGGGGATCAAGACGATTTTCGTAGTAATTTGAAGTTGTAATCTCATGGTAAGTGGTCATTCTTCGTTATTCGTGGTGATTTTTCCTAGATTTATTTCTCTATGTCTCACAGTTTAATAAATCTATATCCATTTTGGATAGATCTTAAATATTGTATTCCAAATATGATTATATTTTTCCTTTTTGATGATAATTAAAGATATATAATGTGGGTTCTGGAAATTCAACCTTGTTTTGTGGATGTTTTTTAAGTCATTTATCATTTTCACCAATTTATCGAGGTAGGTGACTTCACTGTCGACACCTCTATTTTGATATTTAATGATTAATTTCATTTTAATTTTTTTTATTGAAATTGGTTGTGAACTTGTTAGGAGTGCTTTATGAGAACCCTCTTGAGTGATAGTTATTAAAATTGAAAAATTTGGTTGTTTTGGTTGGAAGGTGACTTTGATAACATGATTTTAAAATGATGATTTTAAAATTTTTGGTTTTTTTTCATGGGGAAAAAAATTCAATAAAAAATTTGTTTTATTGAATTGGTTTTGGTTCAATTGGGTTTGGCATGGGTTTTCCATGGTTGTGTGCATGTGTTAATATGCATTGGGATGGATAAGTGTATGAACTACCCCCACAAAAAGGTTGGTAAAGATACGGGCATGTCATAACCCCATAAAAATGGTTCACAAAGTGATTGGTTAGTAGAAGGATGACTCACCAATCATGAGTATAGAGAGTTCTAGGTTTCATAGATGGTTTTATGTGTGTGTATATAAAATTAAATGGGTTATACCATAATTTTAACACCCCAATATTTCATATTACGTTATCTCATTAAAGTAATTCAATAGCTTGCGCTACATGCAATACCATGTTCGAGCGCACCACAACTCTCCAAACTAGCCATTCAAAAAGTGGTTAGGAATAATATTAACTTAATTTTTAATCTTATATACTCTATAAAAAATTAACATTCCTATTATTTGTTTCTTATATATAATATAAGAACAAATTCATTTTTTCAGATAAAAGAAGTATTTTTTCAAAAACGCAATTTTACTGCCTTTTTATAGAGAACCCTTTTTAAAACCAATATGTTACGCTTTTATATATTCAATTTAATGAAATTAAATTCTAGATTAATAGCGGGACATGAAAATTTAGTTTGGATAACTTTTTTGGTACTTTTCTGATAACTTTCATATTTTGACGAAAAGTGAAAAATATTATGTTTTAATTGAAAACATCTTTTTTAATCAAAATAATTTATAGTGTTAAATTATTCATTTGGAAGGTTTTGAAGTATAATTATATGATATTTTCATCATTTAATACAATGTATGTAATTTTATGTAATTTCACATTTAAATTTCACATAAACACATGTCAATCTTTTGTTAGTTTTACTTCTTAAAAACTCGCTTTTTGGTTTTACAACAGGAATTAATTTTAAATTAATAAATAAAACTTCTATGTTTTTAATTTGGTAAAATTGAATTCATTTTTTGATTTTGAATATCGAAATTATCTTAGGGTGAAGTTTTTGTATATTTCTGAAAACATTCAATTTTTGATGATTAGTGAAAACACTGGGTTATTGTTTAAAACAGACATCTTATTTAAAAAATTATTTATTTTATTTAAATAAATTTTAGGTCAAAATAGACACATAATACCTCTATAAGTTCAATGTAATTCACTAGATTCATTTGATAATAATTTTAGATATATACATTTTTTTTGAACTATTTACTGTCTTTTACCCACCTCTTAGAAGCTTTTGCAAATTTGAAACAAAATTAATTTTACTGCTTCTGTGAGTTGAATTTAAAGAATCCAAGAGACATGGGTAGTATCATTATGCAAAATTTTGTTTAATAATATGAATATAATTTTTTGTGAATAGTAACTTTTGACTTTTATTTACCATGGTTAAAAGTAAAAAGGGTAATTAAGGGTAAAAATGATATCATAATTACCCTAACACAAGTCCTAATTCTATTGGATAATTATAATTAGACCATAAAACAACCTTAGGAATTAAATATGATTCTCTTTGTTCCACATGTATTAGAATTGGTCATTTTTTGTAATTTTATTTAAACAAGAGTTAATAGAGTTAAATTCCAAGATTAAAAACAACACCATTTTTAATATAGGGATATACATAAGATAAATTAAACTATAAATATTCATTAGAAATATAAAAATATTTCATACATAATGGTATTTTATTTATTATTTTTAGACATTAAGTAATTTAGTTTATATATGACATAATGATGATGCAGTAATTACCTTATTAATGAATAATTAAAATAATTGATATTATAAATATCTAAAAATATTTAATTTGATACTTTTATGAATTAAACTAATTTTATATGTTAACATGACATTTTAGGGTTTATTAAATAATTTTTTATAATTAATCATGCAGTTATGATTTTTAAAAAAACCAAATACTAAATAGTGTCAAAATTGACATAATTGAGTTTTTTTAAAAAATACAATATTATTAATTGATACAATTTTCCTCAAAATATAATGTTTGAAAAAAAGACACATATAAGGTTATATATATTAATAAATAACCACTTGAGGATTCTCTTTTCTTGTTATAGTAATTTTATTTACCATATAATATAAAAATACAAAGAGACATGGTAAATGTCAAACTATTTAACTAAGAGTTAAATCTGAACAATAAGGTTAGCATGATGACCTAAACCTGTCTAAAACCTATTGGTTGAGAGGTGCTCGACCCATACCCACATTATCCATTAAATTATTCATTTTTCATCCATTAGAAACCGAACATCATTTTATTATAAAATAATATTTTTAAGCTTTTCATAAAGTGACCCTCACCTCTCTTATAAAAGGGCACTTCCCCTTCTCTTAATTTCACACCTCCGAACATTTTTCTCGGGCAACCACTGCCCAAATATCCTCCCAACATTCATTCCTTAATCCTAGAGGCCTTTATTTGGTCATAAATCCAACCTAAGGATCCCTTTTGATCAGATCAAAAGGAAGAACTTGAAGAAGAGGTAAATATTTCATCACCTTTTTCAAGTTCATTTCTTCTTCCACATCCTCTTTCTTTTTTGTTTCCATTCTAAAACAATAACTCCATTATATTCTATATATTTTGATGTTATTATAAAAATGGTACATCCATATTCATTATTCTATCCATCATATGAATTACAAATTCACCATACGTGCGTACGTACAGCTTACCATCTCCACGTCGTGGTGTAGTTTTTTATTCAAACATTTCATTATTTGGATGGGTATAATAATGAGTATAATTGATGTAAATAGTAAATATGACATTTAAATTATACTTTATATATTATATACCATCCAATTACATATAATTTCACTATCAATATAACGATATTGTCTCTCTTTCATATGTACGGATTACCGTCTCCAGGAACGCGGTGAGATTCATTCCACATCGTAATCATTCAAGAATAGTTTCCATTTTATGATTAAAAAATAATGTTTAAGAACTTAATATCATTCTGGATATGAATAAAATACAACCCATCCATAAGAAACATGTCTTACATAACAAAACATATAAAGGAAAATGAATCAGTTGATACCTAAAATGACGATAATACTAAAATAGTATTACCAAAGTAATATTACAAGAACATATATGATATCATATTTATGTATACAGTTCTTTTATAATTTAATTACAATGATTTAGATATTATACAAGAGGTTAACATACCATTGACTAAAGAAAAGTACAATGTAAGGGTTAATTTCACAATCTCTTTATTATCTGAGGTTTTTTAAGAGAGTATATTCCGGGACATATTAATTATCCATGTCTATGTTTCATAATAGTGTTTTAAAAGGTATTATTTTTAAGGGAATTTTTACTAAAACATAATTTTAAATGTTTTAAATATTTATTCTTCTAAACCTTTCTCAATAATGTCCATGTTTTCAAAATGGTTTTAAATATTTGTTTATATGGACATGAATGTTTTAAAATGTTAATTTATTTCAAAAGCTTCAAAGTGGTATGGGACATTGTGATTCAAAAATATATTTTAAATGAATTCTTTTATATGAATTTTAAATGATTTTCGGAAAAAGAGATATTTCTCTCTAATATTTTTACTGATCATTTTCAACTATGTCAACATCCTTTATGGGGTATTATTCTTGATCGAGGTTGATTTATTATGATACAAATCTTCCATATTGTATTTAAGGTTTTATGATATATTTGACTATGGATGTGTTATTTTTATACCATTCATGGTTTGTGGATAAAGTATTGAAATTTTGTATGCTAGTTTTAATATAAATGTTTATGTTATATTTAATCCTTTTTATATGAGGAATGCATTGGAATTAGTAAGTGACTGGTGGAGCCCTCTATAGCTCCTCGATGCATCTGTAGGTCTCATGAGACAAACTAGTGTCTGGGCATAAGGCCTTGAAAAAATATTATTTGTATTATTGGCACAAGGCCTTGAATATGTGGTTATTAAGTCTAGCATTATGCATTCCACATTATAAAATTAGATATTGATATAACATGTGATTATTTGACTAGTAGAATATCCATGTGAATATTTAAATGGAATTATTTGATTTATCTTTCCAATATTATGCTGAATTTTATGTTTAAAAGGATTTTGTTTTGGTTTTATACATAGCCTTAAATATTTATGCTTATTGATGAAATTTTTCGCTATATTGTTATCCTTAATGAGCATTTGAGCTCACCCCTTTCTATGTTTTATTTTTCCCAGGATGCGAAGAGGTATATTAAGACTGACCTACAGGGATATTCTAAGGGATATGAATTTGTTCAATGGAGACAATGTCGATGTTTTTTTTCATTTTATAATGTAATGTAAAACATATGACTGTATGTAGTACTTCCTAGAATACTAAATGGATCGGTCTTTATGGATTTGATCCCTTGTGATCATGTAAATGTTACGTAATAAATCACCATATTCGGGATTCTAGGGTTGGGGTGTAACAAAAATATAATTTTGTGAAATGGTTTTAGAATATATTTAGGTTTCTTTTCCTTAGAAATTGATGTTATGTTAAGAAAACAACTTTACTAGATTGTTTTTATTTTGATATAAACTATTTTAGAAATTATTTTATATAATTTGTTTTATATAAATTTCATAAATTTTTCTATCCAAGTGTCATGAGAAGAGAAGTCATTTGGGAAGAACACACTGAGATTCAATACTCACCACTTCTTTTGAGCATTGTTTATCAAGACATGGAAAAAGATAATGTTTCACACATATTTATAAGTTTTCATGATAATTTGGATATTTAATGGTCTTGGAGCATTGATCATGTTTGGATCTTGGAGTTGTCATTGGATTCATTGAGTTTTGTTCTCAATTGTGTACTTTAATATTGTATTATTCCACTATGGTACATGGTTTTAGTTTTATTTTATTATCACTGTTTTGATTTGTTTTATTTCATTGATATAATTCATCATGAAGTAGCGTATTTGGTTATTCCATGTTTGGTTGGATGTATTATTTTCAAAATAGAAAATTTTCTCCCAATTTTAGATAAATCCCTTGGAATTTATTATTAAAATTTGGAATTTTGGGGATGTCTCTTAAGTCCAAGTAATGTTCCTATACCATATCAATCCAATGAGAATAAGAGGTGTGTTAAAAGTGGTATCATCTTGGTCCTTTATAATGTATTACATAACAAATGTTCATCAGTTCTATCATTATTGGAGTTAAAATTCATTCTAGCCTATTCCTTTTGACGGATTGGTAGAGCGGTGTAGGATTTTTATGACTTGAAATATAGTTCATAAAAAAAGTAGCTAACCGTTTTACGATAAAAATTATGTTACCAAGGAGTTGGGTAGATAAGTCTTTTGGATACACTTATAGGTTTTAGAATATCATTTTCATAGTTTTTTCCAATGAGAAAAGCATGACATGAATTATAGAAATGACTTCCCACTAAGATTTCATATCTCATGATGAGAAATTATTTGATGGAATTTGTTGATTTTTTAAAAATTTTGAATTTTTTTTCAAATAAAATATTTTGAATACGATCATTATTGTGCTATTTGGAAAATGGTTGGATTTTCAAAAGTAAGTATATATGTTTTTTTCAAAAAAAATTGAACATGTAAAATATTTGATTTTAGAAATAAATATTGTGATTGTATGATGTGGAAGAATTTGAAATGTTAAAACTTCATCTAATATAGAGTGAGACTTGAGGTGTTTTCTATGTTTCTAGAAAATGGAACCCGATATATGTTGTAGAAACCAACTGGTAGAATCAACTGAAAATGTGGTTTCACCTAAGTCACGAGTGAACCAACATCTAGTTCAATGTATTGACCAATCATTTTAGTTTGTGGATTGTGGGAAAAAGAGGGATGATCCAAGGTAACGGGTTTATTCTGTCCAATTCCTGAAGAAAAATCCACCATTTTTCTAATTGATTCTAAACCAGAAGGGGAAGTGGTGCGGCTGAATAAGATTAATCATATATTCGATTTCATCAACACACTAACAGAACTATAATTTAAAATGGAAATTTAAATGTTGGATTATCATGAACACTAGTAGTTGGATTTAGCTATTTATACAAAATTATACCACCAAATTGCATGGGATGATTTTGAGAAATTATCTACAAAAATTCTATCCACATCCATTCAAAATTCAATGAATAAAAGAATTATTTATCTGGATTTGTAAAATCTTTTATCATGGAGTATGTATCTGAACTCATGAATTTAGTGTGCTTTTCACTAGAGTTTTCTTATAGTGCATTCTTAAAGGAATGAATATTTTTTATTGGGGATGAGACACGAGATTCAATTATTTTTTTTGTGCTATGTATTACGAATTATATAGAGATGGTCAATAAGGTGACGGTAGCTGAAATGGATATCTTAAGAGATATAGGAGAAGGATGTATGTTGATTCCTATAAGAAATGGTGGGAACTATAATTCTATTAGAAAATATGGGTTTTTTCAATGTGGTTCACCTGAACACATAAAATCATAGTGTAAAACAAAAGCTAGAAAATTACACAATAAAAATAATATTGGAAATGTTAAGCACTATTGTCACAGTGCTTTGAGGTCAGGTGTTCAGGACAGCTCTTATATGTCATAGATGTAGAGAACCTAAGCTTGACGTACATGGACATTACATTACTTTTGAGGAATACTTAATACATAACAAAAATAGACACACAAGGACCGTAATAGTTTAGTGTCTTTGGAAACTTGGAACCTAATCTTCTAATCGTGGTGAAAGATCTTCAACATCTCCTATAAAGATCTTTCACTTTTTGTTTCCTGACCTAAAACCTTTCTTTTGATCTTGGGGGAAAATAAAACATAAACAGGGTGAGCTCAAATTCTTAGTAAGGGTATGCATGGATAAAATAAAACATACCATATACATTGGAACTAAAAAACATGAACATAATGTTTAAACATTAAAATATTGAACAACGACATAAAACATGGAAGTACATAAGGCATTGATCATAATGGAACATAAACCATGATAAAATAGCATGGGAAATAAAACATGTAATTGTTGAATCCATTAAGCACATGTAATGATCTCCATAGTATCCAAGGCATTGCTGCCAAGATCATCTTAGTGGAAAAAGTCCCATTCTAAATCGAGTTCACTCCTCGTTTCAGTCCTGTAACAATGAACCGGATTAACTTACCATTCCAGCCATGTCTATCTCATAAGATATAAAATCTTTACCCAATGCATTGAAGGGAGATATAGGTACCACCCATATTATAATGAAATCATTCTTACTTGTGCCACAAAATAAACATACATCATTCATAATAACCCATCGAATAAAATGGGGTTCTTAAACATTATCCCATTATAACTTAATCCATATAAAAGAAATGGATATCATTTCATTATAAGAAAAGTGAAACCATGTAAATCATAGATACATTATACTTAAAACATACACATATGAAATAATTTCATTTTAGTTGGAAAATGGTTTTGATAAAACACTTGAAATGAATTCTTGAGGAAAATATCCTTTCTTCTTTAAAATCATTTTCTTTTCACGAAATGTCATGTATTTTTAAAATAATAGGATTTTTCTTGAATATAGTCATTAAATATATTTGAGGAAGCTTCATGAAAATCAAGAATTATAAAACCGTAAAAATCCATTCGTGCCGTATAAGTTTTAAAAAAAACATTGTTCTCGTACTTTTGCCGGAAAAGTCAAAAAATACCTCGTAGCGTAAACAAAAGAAAGATTCCTTAAATACCATGTAGTAAAAGACAATAATGGGTAAAAATGAATTTAAACATACATTAAAATTCTTTTATAAATCATGGACATGGATGATATAAATAACCCCAGTAAATACTTACGAATAAGGAATCTCGGATAAAAATGAGATTTGCAAAATTTATCCCTTACCTTATGTCTGATATGCTTCGTATGTATCCGAACCTCCTGTATAATGATTTAAATAATGTCACTGACTTATTAAAAAATCATTTTCATTGTTATGATATCATATATGGTTCACTTATGACTTAATATTACCCATTCTTTTGTAAATTCCATGTTAAAGAGTGTTTTGGGTAAAATCGTTTCATTTATCGTCCTTGTTTTGACTTGTAATTATTCATATGATTACCTAGATAATGATTAAATAATTCCAGAATATAAAACATGATTTATATATAATATATATTCAGAATATACATATATATAATAGATCGATAAATGGAAAGAAATACACCGTTCATGGAGACGGTAGGCCGTACGTACGCATGAACGTTGTTTTCATTTCCTTATTGAGTTGAATAAAATTAAGTAGATGAGATACATATATAAATAAATCAAGTAGATTTATAATGTCATATATTTCATTATTATTTCTTATATATACTTTATAATCAATCTTAAATGGTTAACATGGAGAATGAATCTCATCACGTCGTGGAGACGGTAGTCCGTACGTACGCACGAGCGATGATATTGTTTCCATAATTATTGAATTGAATTGGAGTGGATGATACAATATATCAGAATTATTATGACGTTATAATAACTATGTATAGTCATTCTTTACACCATTATACCCATCTATGTAAGGTGTTGGTGGAAAAAAAGATTACACCACGGTGTGGAGACGGTATTTTGTACGTACGCACGCACCGTGATTTTGTTTTCCGTAGGATGGATATAACGTGAAATGGGGTTGTTTCATATTTATAATAAAAAATCAGTATATTAGTGATACTGATGTTATTACTTTATAATGAAACAACTAAAGAAGAAGATGTTGAAGAAGAAAGAAGCTTGAAAGAATCGGGAGAAGAAATTACCTCTTCTTCGATACGCGTCTTTGAAACCTCTTCTTAGGGAACTAATATTGGTCTTTAAAGTATACCAGAACCTATAAGATGTTTCTAGGGAAGTGGAGAAGATAATTTGGCAGGGGTTTTCCGAGATTGAAGGCTCAAATTGTTGTGAGGAGGAGAGGGAGGAGGTGCCCTTTTATAAAGGAAGAGAAGGGCACATTTGGAATTCTTTAAAAATATTAATTTATAATAAATATAACCCCACATAAAAACCTCCAAAAATGACTCATATTCTAATATTAGACGATATAGGTTTGTAATATCATCATCCAATCAAATTTAGACATGTTTGGATCTTATTTTAAACCTTATCATTTTGATCTATCCTTATTTAATCTATTTACGTTTATTTGTGGTAATAACATTCTATATTTTAAATTATAACAAATAATTACTTATTTGTAGTGAATTATCAATAATTTTTTACTTTATAACATTATAGACCATATAAATTTAAATTTATAATTTTTAAATATTTTTGTGATTTTTAAAAAAATTTATAATATGTTATTTTTATAAAATAACAATAGTGTCAATTTTGACACTATTCATTTATTTGAATTTAAATAAAATATATACAGAAGATATGTTCGAACTAGAAGCATTAATAAATTCATAAAAGTTAATATGTATCTATAAAATTAGTGGATCACATTAAATAGTTCATATAATATTTATTTTATTATTTTTAAAACCATTTATTTGGTTTATCTCTTAATAAAACAATTACTAAAACATTTTTGTATAATAATTTAATATACTTATATGTTGCATAAAAATTTAAACTAAAAACCTATGATGATGATAAATATATTACCATTCAAAATAATACTTTTACTAGAATTTAGCATCTTAAAATGACAATATTTAAATTGTTATATTTATTAAATTAAGAAGTTGACAACTTTGGCATCATTTAAAATAAAATAATATAAGTGTCATAATCACTTTTATAAGGATCAAAATGGTTATATGTTACGTAATTGGATGATTAAGGTGTATATATACACTACCAATATTTTTTGGTCAGGTTTTTGGTCCTTTTAATGGGTATTATTATTTCAATAAAAACAATATTACTTTTTTCCACTTAATAAATAATTTCTGTATCATTAATGTATCACCATTAATGACAATTATTTAATCCCTAAAAATTATAAATAAATTATCATGATGTAGATACATTTATTAGAATTCTGGAGACTATTCGTTTTTGAAGTTTTATGATGATTATCACTAAATTAAAATTATTATACTTATATGATTTAAGAGAGTGACATGTTGTCACTTTCATTGGTTTTAATAATAATTAAATTATTTTCATGGTCAAAAGTCCATAAAATGAATATAATCCGACCGTTAGTTGATATGGGTTTACTATTAGACATCAAATATAATTTTGGCATGTGTTAGGGTACTTTTATAATATTATCTTTACCCTTAAATACTCGATTTACCTTTAACTATGGTAATTAAAATTTACCGTAGTTACTATTCATAATTCCCAAAAATAAAACGTATCCTATTAACATAATTTAGACCCACTGATTCCAAATATGGAATCAATTTTTTTCAAATTTAATACACAGAAGTTGCAGAAATTAAATTAAAATTAATCTCGTTGTCGAATGAAAATGGGTTTTTGTTTAAAACATTGCAAAAGATTGATTTGATTTAACCTACGAATTCAATGTAAAATCAATGGTAATGACATAAATTATATTTAATTGTAAAAATATATTCTATTTATACTTTAAAACCATTAAATATTATAATTTAACCATATAAATTATTACAATGAAAAAAGTTGTTTTTCATTAAAATATAGCGTGTTTTTACTATTCATCAAAATATGAAAGTTACCAGAATAAAACGAAAAATTAATCCGAAGTAAATTTTTATTTCTTGATTCCAAAGAAGAATTTTATTTTGTCAAATTGAACTTATAAACATGTCAAAAACTATATTTAATGTGGGTGCGCCATCAAAAGGTGGCAAAACTGCATTTTTTTTTAAAAATACTTATTTTACCTGAAAAATTTATTTTGTTCTTTTACCATGTTCTAGAAAATATGTAAGATGAATAATAATGTTATGAAATTCAAATTTTAGTTAATACTATTCATAACGGCTAGTTCATAATAATATTATAATAATATATCATTGTTTAGTAAAACCCAGTATTGCGTACAACACACGCTATCAAGGAAGGTCGCGATTGCGTGTAATGCAAGCCAAGTCATGGTTGCATGTTGTGAAAGAATCCTTCGTTGTTTCATATAACAGAATCCAACCATATTTCATTTATACTTTGAATATATATATATATATATATATATATATACTCAACGTTGCGTAGAATAAATATTATCAAAATTGTGTGAAACACGATCCCAGAATAGTGTTGCGTATACTGAAAGCTAATACGATGTTGCTTATAGCACAAGGTAATCTTGGTGTATCATAAAACAAAAGAAATTAATGAAATTAAAAGAATATTTTTCATAAAATCTCGGGGTGTTACATTCTACCCCCCTTAAAATAAATTTCTCCCTCGAAATTCATCGGGGATATAATTGGTTTACTACTCGAACGTTTGTTTAATAGAAACCTACATCGTAAAAAGGAATACCAAAACATGGCTTTAAAAACTAAAGTATGAAATGTAACGGTTACCCAAATTAACTCATCACTAGGTTTCCAGGTAGGAGAACATAGGTGAAAATATGGAAGAAAAATCTAACCATCATGTTCTGATGGAGAGTGGTAGAGAACATGGCTATGAAAAAGCCAACAATCACAAAGCTATTGATTTGTGATGATCTAAGGTACCATCTGATTCATCGAATATAAGGGAACTAGGACAACATTATTGGATTTCAAGATCATTTCCCTAAAGTTGATGAATTAAAAGAAATACTTTCATGATTTTGGTACATTCTCACTGTTGTTTGTGAATTGAACAATTTCCACTTCATTCCTTAAAGAAATGAAGTTGAATTTGTTATTCGTGATGTGTTAGCAGATCATGTGATAGAATGATGGGTCATTCCATCTATTTCAAACAAAAGGTTAGAAAATGTTATAAGTCCATCTTATGGTTATATTAATCGTATATGGTTCCAAAAATGAACTTATACTTCATATATCAAACCGCTTAATAAAAAAAACTAGTTTTTACTAACTAGGGACTTCTTGTAGGCTAGTGGTAGGCGATAAATGCCAGTCACACTTCGGTTGTGGGTTCGATTCCCACAGCCTTGTCTGACGCGATGGGCTGTCGCCCGTCCTGCAGGTTGTCCTTTTTCTAAAACTACATTACTATATCATCCCATCAGTAATATAAAAAAAAGGTTCAATCATTAAACAACACCAACTTATGTCCAACATAATCCATTCCAATCATTATGTTTATCCATAATATTGCAGTCCATTGTCATATTATAATGAAAATGATTACCAAAGATTTTATATAAGAAGCATGTTAATACCATCATTGATCCCCATATATCATAAGATATGTATTGTTGGTCACATTACAAACGTTCGAAGGCCTTAATCATGTATTCTCTTGAAAAATGAATACCGATTGAACCTTAGTGAAAACATGAATGCAGTTAAAAGATAACACATTCCACATACCAAAATCCTCAAAATTCTATATACTCAAACCATGATATCACTTAGTCCTTATATCGATCATGAGCTCATGAATACAATCAAACATCTCATTATCTTTTTATTCCTTCATTATGCGCATATCATATACTTTACAAAAATATCTGAAAAACATTCCATGGTTACTGGTACCATTCAACATATACTTTCAAATACATTTAGAAAAAAAAATAGTGTAACAATCCTTAAATGATTCTCTATTCCATAGTATCATTAAATATACAACATAACTCTCGATAAACAGAAAATCATTCCACTACCTTCTAAAACAACCGACTGCGCTTCAACACTTCTTTCAACTCATATATCATTTGTAGTCTCCTCATCATCATCCACATAAATACTACCCATATGACCATGCTGATTATCTTCATGAGATTTTCCATTAGGGAATTGTTTTGCATAATGCCCATACATTCCACATTTGAAACATCTAATCATTGTTGATGTCGTAGCAATACCATTATCCTTGTCCATGGTGTTAACTAAACCTTTTTCTTTTCACTTACTGGCTTTATGTCCTTCTTTTCCACACCCAAGCCATCTTCCAGTTCCTTTGAAACAATCTCTTTGATGCCTCTTCCCACATGAATTACATGAGGGAAATTGAACTTTCTTTCCTCTATGATCATCCTGAAACTCCATATTTCACTTATTATCTGAGTCGGGAAACTTACCATAGTTGTGATTATTGATTATATTATGAGATTTCTGATTAGGCATAATAACGATGTTTGGACTTCTATATCCCTTTTCATTTGGTTTCTCATGAAGAAAATCATTCCATTGTCTTCCATATCCTCCATTATCATGAATCTTCATGTTTCCAGCCATTTTCTAAAACCCAAAAAAGAATAGTTTGAGAGGCAAAAATCATTATAGGGAAAACAAAATAGTAAAGGGGGAGCACCCTCAATATCTAACATCTTAGGATAGATTCTAAGATCGTTACCATAGTTATAGGACTATATCCTATACGTATTCTTATCCTTAGGTACATCCCTAGACATACCTTAGAAATATCTCTAGGGATATCACTAATGTTTTCGCATCCTAGTTTCCAAAGGTTGACTAAATTGTTCCTATGATACCAACTATAGAGACCATAAGCTTGATGTACATGGACATTACATTGCGTTTGCGGGATACATAATACATAACAAAAATAGACACACAAGGACCGTAATAGTTTAGTGTCTTTGGAAACTTGGAATGTAATCTTCTCATCGTGGTGAAAGATCTTCAACATCTCCCATAAAGATCTTATACTTTTTGTTTCCTGACCTAAAACCTTTCTTTTGATCTTGGGGGAAAATAAAACATCAAAAGGGTGAGCTCAAATTCACAGTAAGGGTAAGCATGGATAAAATAAAACATACCATATACATTGGATCTAAAAAACATGAACATAATGTTTAAACATTAAAGTCTTGAGCAACGACATAAAACATGGAAGTACATAAGGAATAGATCATAATGGAACATAAAACATGATAAAATAGCTTGGGAATAAAACATGTAATTGTGGCATCCATTAAGCACATGTAATGATTTCCATAGTAGCCAAGGCATTGCTGCCAAGACCATCTTAGTGGACAATGTCCCATTCTAAATCGAGTTCACTCCTCGTTTCAGTCCTGTAACACTGAACCAGATTAACATAATATTCCAGCCATGTCTATCTCATGAGATATAAAATCTTTACCCAATGCATTGGAGGGAGATATAGGTCCCACCCATCTCATAATTAAATCATTCTTACTTGTGCCACAAAATAAACATACATCATTCATAATAACCCAACGAATAAAATGGGTTTCATAAACATTATCCCATTATAACATAATCCATATAAAATAAATGGATATCATTTCATAATAAGAAAAGTGAAAACATGTAAATCATAGAGTCATTATAATTAAAACATACACATATGAAATAATTTCATTTTAGATGGAAAATGGTTTTGATAAAACACATGAAATGAATTCTTGAGGAAAATATCCTTTCTTCTTTCAAATCATTTTCTTTTCACGAAATGTCATGAATTTTTAAATGAATATGATTTTTCTGGAAAATATTCCTGAAATATTTTTGAGGAAGCTTCATGAAAATCAATCTTTATAAAACCGTAAAAATCTGTTCATGCCGTATAAGTTAAAAAAAACATTTTTCTCGTACTTTTTCATGAAAAGTCAAAAAGTACCTCGTAGCGTAAACAAAAGAAAGATTCCTTACATACCATGTAGTAGAATTCAAGAATGGGTAAAAAGGAAATTAATGATACATTAAAATACTTTTATAAAACATGGTCATGGATGATATAAATAACCCCAGTAAATACTTACGAATAAGCAATCTCGGATAAAAATGAGATATGCAAAATTTATCCCTTACCTTATGTCTCATATGCTTCGTATGTATCTGAACCTCTTGTATAATGATTTAAATAGTGTCATTGACTTATTACAGAATCATATTCATGTTTATTATATCATATATGGTTCACTTATGACTTTATATTACCCGTTCTTTTGTAAATTCTATGTTAAAGAGTGTTTTGGGTAAAATCGTTTCATTTGTCATCCATGTTTTGACTTGTAATTATTCATATGATAACATAGATCACGATTAAATAATTACAGAATATAAAAAATGATTTATATATAATATATATTCATAATATACATATATATAATAGATCGATAAATGGAATGAAATACACCGTTCATGGAGACGGTTGGCCGTGCGTACGCATGAATGCTGTTTTAGTTTCCTCATTGAGTTGAATGGAATTAAGTAGATGAGATACATATATACATAAATACAGTAGATTTATAATTTCGTATATTTCATTATTATTTCTTATATATACTTTATAATCATTCTTATATGGTTAACATGTATAATGAATCTCATCGCGTCGTGGAGACGCTAGTCCTTACGTACGCACGAGTGATGATATCATTTCCATAATTATTGAATTGAATTAGAGTGGATGATACAATATATCAAAATCAGTATGATGTTATAATAACTATTTATAGTTATTCATTACACCATTATACCCATCCATGTAAGGTGTTGGTGGAAAAACAGATTACACCACAGCGTGGAGACGATATTCCGTACGTACGCACGCGCGGTAATTTTGTTTTCCGTAGGATGGATAGAAGGTGAAATGGGGTTGTTTAATATTTATAATAACAAATAATTATATTAGTGATACTTATTTTATTAATTTATAATGAAACAACTAAATAAGAAGAAGTTGAAGAAGAAAGAATCTTGAAAGAATCGGGAGAAGAAATTACCTCTTCTTCGATACGCCTCTTTGAAACCTCCTCTTAGGGCACTAAGATTGGTCTTTAAAGTAGACCAGAACCTCTAAGATGTTTCTAGGGAAGTGGAGAAGATAATTTTTCAGGGGTTGGTCGAGCTTGAAGGCTCAAATTTGTGTGAGGAGGAGAGGGAGGAGGTTCCCTTTTATATGGGATCAGAGGGGCACCTTTAGAATTCTTTAAAAATATTAATTTATAATAAATCTAACCCCACTTAAAACCCCCCAAAAAGACTCATATTCGAAGATTAGATGATATAGGGTTGTAAACCCATCAACCAATCAAATTTAGACATGTTTGGATCTTATTTTAATCGTTATCATTTTGATTTATCCTTATTTAATCTATTTAAGTTTATTTGTGGTAATAAAATTCTATATTTTAAATTAGAACAAATAATTACTTATTTGTTGTGAATATTCCATAATGTTTTACTTTATAACATTATAGACCATATAAATTTAAATTTATGATTTTTAAATAATTTTTTGATTTTTAACTAATTTTATAATATGTTATTTTTATAAAATAACAACAGTGTCAAAATTGACACAATTCATTTATTTGAATTTAAATAAAATATATACAGAAGATGTGTTCAAACTAAAAGTTTTAATAAATTCATAAAAGGTCATATGTATCTATAAAATTAGTGGATCACATTAAATAGTTCATATAATATAAATTTTATTATTTTTAAAACCATTTATTTGGTTTATCTCTTAATAAAATAATTACTACAACATTTTTGTATAATTATTTAATATACTTATTTGTTGCATAAAAATTTAAAATAAAATCATATGATGAAGATAAATCTATTAACTTTCACAATGATACTTTTACTAGAATTTATCATCTTAAAATTACAATATTTAAATTTTTATATTTGTTAAATTATGAAGGTGATAACTTGGGCATCATTTAAAATAAAATAATATAAGGGACATAATCACTTATATAAGGATCCCAGCGGTTATATAATAGGTCATTGGATGATTAAGGTGTATATATACACTACCAATATATTATGGTCAGGTTTGTGGTCCTTTTAATGGGTATTATTATTTAAATAAAAACTATATTACTTATTTTCCACATAATAAATAATTTCTGTATCATTAATGTATCACCATTAATGACAATTATTTAATCCCTAAAAATTCTAAATAAATTATCATGATGTAGATAATTTTATTATATTTTTGTAGACTATTCATTTTCGAAGTTTTATGATGTTTATCACTAAATTAAAATTATTATACTTATAAGATTTAAGAGAGTTAGATGTTGTCACTTTCTTTGGTTTTAATAATAATTAAATTATTTTAATGGTCAAAAGTCCATAAAATGAATCTAATCCGACCCTTTGTTGATATTGGTTTACTTTTAGCCATCAAATAGAATTTTGGCATGTGTTAGGGTAATTTTATAATATTATCTTTACCCTTAATTACCCGATTTACCTTTAACTATGGTAAATAAAATTTACCGTAGTTACTATTTATAATTCCCAAAAATAAAAAGTAGCCTATTAACATAATTTGGAACCACTAATTCCAAATATGGAATCCATTTTTTTGAAATTCAATACACAGATGTTGCAGAAATTAAATTAAAATTAATCCCGTTGTCGAATGAAAACATGTTTCTGTTTAAAACATTGCAAAAGATTGAATTGATTTAACCGATGAATTCAATGTAAAATCAATGCTAATGACATAAATTATATTAAATGGTAAAAATATATTCTATTTATACTTTTAAACCATTAAATATTATTATTTTACTATATAAATTATTACGATGAAAAAAGTTGTTTTTCATTAAAATATATCGTGTTTTTACTATTCATCAAAATATGAAAGTAACTAGAATAATACAAAAAATTTATCCAAAGTAAATTTTTATTTCCTGATTCCAAAGAAGAATTTTATTTTGTCAAATTTAACTTATAAACATGTCAAAAACTAGATTTAAAGTGGGTGCGCCATCAAAAGGCGGCAAAACTGCATTTTTTTAAAAATACTTATTTTACCCGAAAAATTTATTTTGTTCTTATAGCGTGTTCTAGAAAATATGTAAGATGAATAATAATGTTATAAAATTAAAATTTTGGTTAATACTATTTATAACGGCTAATTCACTATAATATTATAATAATATATCATTTTTTAGTAAAACTCGGTATTGCGTACAACACACGCTATCAAGGAAGGTCGCGATTACGTGTAATGAAAGCCAAGTCAGTGTTGCATGTTGTGAAAGAATCTTTCGTTGTTTCGTATAACAGAATCCAACCATATTTCATTTATACATTGAATATATATATATATACTCAATCTTGCGTAGAATAACTATTATCAAAATTGTGTGGAACACGATCCAAGAATAGTGTTTCGTATACTGCAAGTTAATACGGTGTTGCGTATAGCGCAAGGTAATCTTGGTGTAGCATACAACACAAGAAATTAATGAAATTAAAAGAATATTTTTCATAAAATCTCGGGGTGTTAAAATAGATGTCATATGCCTCGATGAAACAAGGGAAATAAAATTAATCTTGTTAGAAAAATATAGATATAAATGGTGATTATAGGAATAAAATTACATCACAAGTAGGGAAGTCTCAATAGGGCACAAAGGATCAAAGAGCAGTGACAAAGAAATTATATGGAGATGAACAAGTTATTGTGAATTATAAGTCTGGACCATCAACAATGTGAGGTATGATTCTTTTGAATTCTTCCCTTATAAAGGGTTTTTTTATATGACTGAATACCATTCCATTATTTCTTATTCTGATGTTTATTTTCTAGTTTTAAAAGTATTGATAATTCCTTCTATGATTAAACTTCAAACTTCTCTTGGTCAAAGAGAATGTTGAGCCATTGTGTGTACAGAATGTTCTATAATAGTTAATAGAGATGTGACAAAATAGGATTTATTTGTTATTGAGATTGATGTTTTTGATAGAATATTGGGTATAGATTGGTTGTAAATTTTTAAGGTTCCCATCGACTGTAATACCAGAAATGTTAGTTTTACAATTGAATATGGCATTGAACATCACTTTTGAGGTGACCTTAAAGGAAAGGTGGGTGCACCAGTCTTGTTAGAACTAGAATCTAGCATGATCTAATATCAATTGGATACTTCATGTATAGAATTAGTGGATGATATTGAGAAGAATAGTTTTTTAGTAGTGGATGATCAGTTTCCAGATGCGTTGCATAAAAATTTCTTAGGTTTTATAACTATAAGATAATTATAGTTTATGATTGATCTATTTTTGGGGACAAGTCATATTTAACTTCCATTATACCAGATAGAACCAATAGAGTTAAAATAATTTAACTTTTATTTGGAAGTGCGGGAAAGAAAAGGGTTTATTTGGCCCAGCATGTCACGGTAGGAAACATGAGTTTTGTTTTTCAAAAAGGTAGATGGAACTCTAAGTATATGTGTAGATTATCATAAGATTAACCATGTTATGATAAAGAATCGGTATCTACTTACATTAATTAATGATATTATAGATCAATTTAGGGGACATCAATGGTTATCTAATATAGAATTGCAGTCATGATATCACCAATTGTGGGTTCACAAAGGAAGATATTCAAAAGACAACTTTCCGATGCAGATATGGCCATTATAAATATATGGTAATGAATTTTGGTATTATGAATTCCCTAGTGGTATTTATGGAATTGATTAATGTAATATTTTATAGGTATCTGGATTCATTTTTTGTCGATTTTGTGGATGAGATATTGGTGTATTCATGGACAAAGGCTAAGCATGAAGAACACTTGGTGATAGTGTTCAAAATATTGAGGGATCACCATCCGTATGGAAAATTATTAAAGTGTATTTTTTTTGATAAATTAGGTACATTTCATTTTCTATATAATCTCTAAATTTTATTTTTTTTTATCCAAAAGAGATATAAGTTGTTATCTCTTAGAAATATCCAAATAATGTCTTCAAAATATAGAGTTTTCTTTGTCTAGCTGTTTATTATCGAAACTTAGTTCATGATATTTCATGACTTCCCTAACCTATGATAGCATTGAAAAAGAATAATATTCCACTCCAATATAATGAGTAATTTCAGAAGTATTTTGAAGAGCTTTATGTTCACCTTACACAAGCACCAATATTGATTTTTTCAGAATCAGGACAAGGGTACGTGGTGTGTTTTGATGCTTCAGGATCGAGGATGGGGTGTCTTCTCATAGAAGGATATCATGTTATTTATTAGGGCTCTATGAAGTTATGATTTCAAAAAAATAACTAACTATAAAATTATATAGAGTTATCTTTCATAGTCCATGATTTTAGAACATGGAATCATTATCTTATCGGTGATAAATTTACTATGTTTACAGATAATGAGTGCTTAAGGGATATTTTCTAACAAAAAAAAAATTACACCTGAGACAAATAAGGTAGATGGATTACCTTTTAATTTTTTAATTTGACTTAATGTATACATAAGGTAGGGGAAATTTAGTGGTAGATGCATTGAACAAAATTTCATATTCTAAATTGGAAGAAGAAGCTTCAGATGAGTAAGACCTGATGTCATTCCTAGCTGATATGAACTTAGATTGTGATGATAGTGGTAGTGAATTTGTTTTCCTTATAATTTCGTTTGTTTATAATCGGGGGGATATGGTCAATGAGGTATAAACTTATGATTCCGAATGTGTGGTGATGAGGTCAAAACTCAATGGTGGGGAGACCATTGTGGGTGGGATGTTGGACGGTAGTTCAGAATTTTGTTACAAAAATATTATGGTCATATTTATGGATTTTTAGTAACCAATTCTTTATATTTACAACTATTCATGATCTTTTGTTCACCCTTTAAAAAATAATATTTATAAATAATTGAAATCCATGTTTTGGTGGATTGGTATGAAAAGTAATGTGGATGAGTTTCATTAAATATGCTAAACATATAATAAATTTAATGAAGAGAATCAACGACAAGTAAGTATGTTGTAGTATTTACCTATTATTTTGAGGAAATGGGATCAGATAGGTTTATATTTTATAACAGGTCCCTTACGAATGGTTCAGAAACATGATTCCATATGTGTGATAATGGTTCGGCTCACAAAGTTGTCTCATTTCATTCTAATTTTTGAATCACATATGGTAGTGGAATTGTCAAAAATCTATATCTAAGAAGTGGTAAAGAGACGTGGAATACTAGCTATCAATTGTTTTATATAGTGATCTATTATTTAAATCTCATTTCTAGAAATCCTTACATAAATCTCTTGTAACTCAGTTGACTATGAGTATGGTGTATCATCCACAGATTGATGGGAAATTTGAACAGATGATACAAACATTAGAAGCCATGTTGTGGGATTGTGTAATAGATTTTGGTGGCTCATGACAAGAGAACATTTCATTAGTGGAGTTATCATATAACAACATTTATCAAGCCTCGATACAAATGGTTTCATTTTAATCATTGTATGGGAATCCTTTTTGTTCTCCAATTTGTTGGGTGGAAACAGTTGACACTTCACTGGTTGGGCCGAACCTTGTCCAAGAAATAACGGATAATATCCAACTAATTAGGAAATGAATGGAGATGACTAAGTGTCCGTAGAAATCATATAAAGATCATCATTATTGGTATTTTAAATTTTTAGTGAGTGATCTTTTGTTTTTTAGTAACTATCCAAGGCATTGATAGTGATGTTTTGGGAAGTAGGGAAAGTTATCTTCTTGATACATATTCCCTTTTGAGATAAATGAATGGGTTTGTGAGGTGGAATATAATTTGGCATTTTCACCAAGGTTTAGTATGATGAATAATGTGTTTCATGTATCTCAGTTAAAGAAGAATCATCCTGATCCTGACTATGTGACTAACTAGGATCACATTTACATTGAGATAAATGCATCGTTTGTGAACATGATAGTGTAGGTTTTGGATAAGCAATAGGAATTCTTGTGTGTAAAAATCATTGGTCTAGTGTGGGTTCTATGGAAACATGGTTAGATTCATAAAGATCCTTGGGGAAGGGAGTATTAAAATAAATTTTAATGGATGGAACATTTTTAGATCAATAATGGTTTTCTACTTTCTAAGGATGGAAAGTCTGATGGTGGGGATAATGTATCACCCGTGGTTTCAAGTAAGTAACCATTTATTTATGATTTTTGCGTAAATAATGCGTTTGGGTGATGTTTGGGATAGCATGGAAGAAGTTTTTAATGTTATTATTGTTTTTATGAGGGTTAATGGTTGGTGAACTATTTGTGAAAACCATGAAAACCCTATAGGAAATCATGCACAAAGAGAATGGGGATAAAGGTAAGGCATACAGGCAGCGTATAGTTTGTAAAAATGTGAAGAAGACTAGGATAAACCATGATTTGTTGGACTGTGGAATTTGTCATGGTTGGTGAATGATTTTCGAACTATGTGAGAAAACCATGTGTGGTTCATCCTTGAGGTAGTGGTTGACGCATGGTTTGCCTAATCGTACATGGGCTAAAAGTGAGATCCTAAAATTGTGTATCTCACTCATTTTGATCTGTAACTCCCTATTTTTCCACTTTGTGTCCTTAAATAGATATTTTATCTTCATGATGGCTAATTTAGCTTCTCACACTAATCCTATGGTGATCCTATGGCTTATTTTGGTGATTTGAAGCCAGATTCTTGTGGTAAGTGATTGTTCTTAGTTGTTCTTGGTAGTTTTTCGTAGACCTACTTCTATATCTTTCACATTTTCTTTAAACTATATAGTATATGGATATATTTATGATACTGAATTTCAAATATGATTATATTTCCCTTTTTTATGATAGTAGAATATTTTAAAGAGGATTTTTTAGATTAAACCCGGTTTCATGGATTTTTTCATGTCGTCTATCATTTTTTCTATTTTCTTGATGTCGGAGGATTCACTCTCGACTCATCTATTTAGAACATGAAAAATTAGTTTCAAAATTATTGTTTTTTTTAATTTTTTATTTAAATTTTTATGGAATTTTTTCTAATAACCCTCTTGAGTGATGGTTTAAGAAATTTGGAATTTTGGGTGTTTTGGTTGAAAGGTGAATTTGGTAACATTATTATAAAATGATGATTTTAATATGTGTGGTTGGTTTTTATTCATGGAAAAATGATTTTCAATAAAAAAATTATTTTATTGAAATTATTTTGGCACACAGGGGTTTTGAATGGTTCTGGCATGGTTGTGTGTGTGTGTGTGTTCATATGCAGTAGGATGGATAAGGGCATGAACTACCGTCATAAAAAGGTTCGGATAGATCTGGGTGTAAAGTACCCCCATAAAATGGTCCACTAAGTGACATTTTAGTGGAAGTATGATTCACAAATCATGATTATAGGGAGGTTCATGTTTCATACATGGTTGGATGTGTGGATATGTAGAACAGAATGGGTCATTCAAAAATATAATTATATTAAATGGTTCCAGAACATTGTTTCGTTGTTTTCTATAGAACAGGATGTTATCTGGGAAAAAATTATTCTAACTTATTTATATTTTGATATAAATTGTTTTAGATATTATTTTATATAATTTTTTTTATATAAATTTGCTAACTTATTTTATCCTTGTGGCTTGAGTAGAGAAGTCCTTCTGTAAAAACCTACTACATTTCAGTAATCACCCCTGCTATTGTAAATTTAGTGATTTTGATTATTTTGTTTATAGATACATGGTAAAAGGTAATTTTTTTCACATATATAGTAGTTATTCAAAATATTTGGGCTATTTCACGGTGTTAGTGATTAGTTTTTTTGTTGGAGTCTTTGAGTTTTGTTATCCATTGTGTACTTTGATATTGTAGTCTTCTGTTGTGGTACATGGTTTTAGTTAGATATTAATATAAATGATTTTATTCGTTTTCTTTCCTTGCTTTCATGCATCGTGTAGTGGTTTATTTAGTTATGCCTTGTTTGGTTGGTTATTTTATTTTTAAAAGGAAAATTTTCCCCCAATTATAGATGATGCCCTTGGAATTTATTGATACCCATTGGAATCTTAGGGGTGTTTTTTAAGGACAAGTAATATTCTTCTATCTTCTTAAGACAATGAGAAGATGGGGGCTGTTACACTACATCATGGTCCTATTTTTAACATCGTTTCTATAAATACCCTTGAGCTAACCCAAACAGATTCTAATTCAATATGTCTTATCAACCCCAAGGTTCTCTAGACAGATTTTTAAGGCCTCTTGGACATCCTTGTCAATGGATGTAACCCCAAACTTCTATTTTTTAATCTTTGGTGACCTGATACTTCCAATCTTGGTGTTTTAGGACTAGATTTGATGGAAATACTTTTTATTCCTCTTTTTATTCCTCTTTTTATACTTCTTCATTTTCTGCTTCATTTTTTCCTCTTAAAGAACCCTTTTTGATAGATTTCATGGTCATCAATAAAGACAATGTATTAGGAACTGAATGATATCTTATATATCATGAGTTTGTCCACATCCTTCTCATTTTTGAGGTGGTGATCTAAAAATTATCTCTATTATTCAATTTCAATTTTTCATAGTATGTGAATTATATGAGATTATGTAGAAATTCCATGCACATAACCGAAATAATTAAATTATTCTTTTTTTATAGGTTATACTTATATAAATCTCCCATTAGATATCATTAGGTCCTTTGTTGTTGAGACTAAGTCATGAGGTCACCTGATAGGTGTGGATGCCTTCGAACTTTCTTGAGAATTGGTTGGATTGAAATTTTTTCCATACAATGATTTTGAAATTTTATGATTATTGGATAAATCTTGTGATCTGGCATAACTCGTTAAATTGGTGTAATTACTTAATATGAGATCACATGGACTAAAAATTATTTATTTGGCATTTTTAAGACCATAAGGAGTATTGGAATGGGATTTTATGTAATTAATATTATAATTTGGATCCCAACCATATGGAGTGTAACTCGATAGATAAATTGTTATTTGATGAATTGACCATAATTCCTTGTGATGACATGTGTTATTATTTTTGTTTTTTTATTCTTTAATTTTTATAGGTCTTAGATCAATTATGTTGTTATTATTATAGGGCTTATCCCAGTTATGTTGTAATGCATATAGGGATCAACCTAATAATGTTGTAATTCTTATAAGTCTTAGCCAGGTTAGGTTGTAATGATTATAGGGAATGTCCTGGTTATGCTGTAATGATTATAGGGATCTGCCTAGATCTCCTATTCTTTTTTTATGGGATACACCCAAAGAGGGTTATGATTATGGTTGGAATGGTTCTATGACATGATCAATGATATATAACATTTTGCCAAAGAAGGTTTTGTTGACCTCAGGTGTCAACCTGGTGCTTGAGGGTCAGTGGACTTATTTCATATGTAGTATTAATTGATTAAATTAATACCCTCTTTATCACCTTATTAAAGATCTATATATCTAAAGCATTATTTTTTATGAAAATTTCGGATCAACCTATTATGTTGTAATCATATCTTGAAAATATCGTTGTTTAGTATCTAAAAAAATCATGGTTGTAGGTTTGGACAAGGAAAGGGGGCCCTATTGTTGATTGTAAATTCTTGGTGGGTTGGAGGATTGAGATAAGGATAACATGGGGTTCAGGAATGGGATGTTGGAGTTCTTTTTTTTTTGTATTCTTAGTTTTCTTTTCTTTTTTTAAAATTCATCATGTCATTTAGTTACATTTATCTAGTCATTATATGATTCTATTGTTATTTAGTTATTGGAGTTGTTCTTTACTCTACCATGGATTTATGGTTATTGATTATATTATTTCTTCTATTTCATCCGCTCTATTATTAGTTTCAACTATATTTCTACTCCATTCCATAAGGTATTGTCTCCAAATTATATTATTTATAACCTCAGTGAAAGTCGGTACCCTCTAGTGAACAAGGAGGCATGACTACCATCACATATCCAACCTAGCTCAGTCACTTAAAGGTGCACTGGGTTGGAGATATTACATATGAATTATTCTGAAGGGTGATATCACCTAATGATGGTCTGAACATTTTACAAAGGATTTAGGTCTTTTTGTTGATGATGTATACATATAATAGGATGATGAGGTTACATATTGATAATGTACACATTTCACTTAGGTTTAATACTTCTAATTGATATTATTTTCTACACTTATCATGAAGGAATTATGGGATATATTTACACCCAAAATCATTGTAGTGAAATGAAAAAATCATCTATAACATCTACAAGGAGGCTAACTAATGATCAAAAAAATATAAAAAAATCATACATCATTATTTGTGTTAAATCCTCTATAATAATGAGATTAATTGAGATAACTTATCAAAAACCAATGGGCATGTACCTCTAAATGAATTCATTATCCACTAACATCAATTAATGATTTTGTGGGACCAATTATCATTCTATGGTGTAATAGCACATCCTTCTTGAATGTAAATGATGATAAGAACATGAGAGATGTATTTCTATAGAGAATAAGCTCTGGTGTATCATGTTTCATACATAATTAGGGCCTGTAAAGTCATTTATATAGAACTTATTTATTGAATAAAAGAGACTATTGGAATTTATATGATTCATAAACTATAAAATGACAAACTCATTGGATTTTCACCATTGTAACATTTATAAGGATCCTCATTTATCAATTCTATTTCTTAACTCCTTTAATATTCAATAAATCAACTACAGATAATCACAAAATGTCTCAGAAGCTAAATGAAATATAATAATCATTGTGGAAGATTAATACAAATGATATCCTATATCATTCATCATATACAACATGATTTGGTGTCAGTAATCATGAGATAACACAAACTATAACATGGTGAATTTCATCATTCCATGGTGTATACTTTTGTAAATACTTTTAAAAATTTCCTAATAGAAATAAATCCACATAAAATTTATACAAAACACCATAACTTATACTAAATCCATTAAAAATTATTTATAAATTATTATCATATAAACTATAATAAATTTCATATAAAAAAATTGTGCCAAAATTAATAATTATTTCATCATATACTACATGAAACTACGTTCCTTTTTCCCAATATAATAAACTATGAATTTCTAAATCTATAATTATAATCAAATGGAAGCCACTAAAAATATTATTAATACTCAATATATAATGGGGTATGGAATTATTTTGATCAAACACACTAATATCACAATATAAACAAATTTATCACATGATGTATCATTATAAATCATATTCAAGCTTATATAATTTTTTTATCCAATATATTGAGTCAATCATAAGACATGGAACATATAAATCTAGTAAATTCAAACTCATAAATTCTCCATTACCAAAAATTGAGTAATCAATATATATTAATACATAAAATGTCATTCATCAAAATATTTTATCACGTCTTATGGAATTTATTTAATAATGAATATATATTTACTATATTTTTTCCAATAAATAAACCTGATGTAATACTTTTTATTCAAGAGGACAAATCTCATCATAGTTAAAATCAATAGATTACATGATCAAAAACATTCCCAATCACTACCTGATTAGCCCAGCTTAAATGTGGTCATAATAAAGGCTTCAACATATGAAGGTTCATGTAATGAATTGTCCCAATGGGGACCATTTTGTGACTCCCCAAGCCAATATATAATAGGAAAGGGGCTAAGATCTAGTGTTTAGTAAACATATCACTAACATGGGAGGTCATCTTTTAAATTACCTATTTACATGCACACATCTCTATGCCCATATAATACTGAAATATACAAAAAAAAACTACAAAACCATGAATTAATACCCCTAATCTCATAACCATAGTTTGAATGCATGAAATGGAAATTAAATAGGGTTAAAAAAATCTGACCATAAAGAGTATGATAAAAATTCCAAACTAAATGTAAATATGGGTAATGCTTTCAAGCTATAGCAGGAATACACCTCGATATGTCCGGATCACTATGAATCATCTAGTCGTGGTCCCTATATGAATATAAAAAAAGTTTGATCTTTTTCAAAAGGCATGAAACATGTAATAAAATCTCAACCATGGGTTATTATGACACTTACCATTAGTACACCTCAAAACTACAAAGCATATAACAAAATAATAGCATTTTACTATTCATAGGTATATTTCTACAGTACATACAACAAGAATATCCAGATATACTCAATTAATACACACATTCTCAAGGTAAGGTCACAACCATAATTCCATCTTAGGATCCCTAATCAAATGTTCCATGAATCACTCATTGAAGAGAATACACCCCATGAGTCAGATATCAGTGACAACATATGTGTGAGAGGTAGATCTCATCAGGTCTCTTTATAAGAAGTTTACACCATAAATGTGAAGATACATGATACATTGATGATGATCAATTTTAAGGAAATGTGGAAGAACAACAACTCAATCTGGATTAACCTACTAGGTAGAGTATTGTCGCTCGTGTAGTTTTGGTCATTGAAATAAAAATAACACCACCTATAGAAACAAGATGATAGAGGATCTCACTGAGAACCTTAGGGAATGATTCCAAAAAATATATTTGTAATAAATAAGGATGTTTGGATAAGATATTTTATTAAATTATTGAGTGTTCAGATCTAAATATTGGTGAAAATAATATCAAAATAAGTCAGAATATTAATGAAAATTTTGAGTATTTTTTAGAAAACATAATAATATTTGTGATAAAATTGGGTGAAAAGTTTTTGAAGACATATTTTAAATAGTTTATTAAAATTTATAATATTCTTGGGATGATGGGAAAGATGATGGTGATCATAGAAATACGTTCTAAAGTTTAAATAAACATATTGACATCAATAATATCATTCGGAATTAGAGTGAGACAGTTCAGACTATAATGCAGCTAAGATTTGAGAACCAAACAACACATGTATCATAGGATGAACCAATAATAAAAAATAAGGCTATTTGAAATGTTTAATGGGTGGAATATAATAATAATGAACTTAATAAAATTGAGAACAATATTATATGGGATCTTTTTCCAATACTAAAAACTAAAAATTTGATTGGTACTAAAAGGGGGTTTAAGAACAAAATGAATGAGAAATGTGAAGTTACATGAAAAAGATATATACATTTTTGAAAAGGTATATTATAAAATTTAATTCATTAATTTTTAAGATTTAATTAACTAGTTTATATAACAAATACAACAACAATATTCTTATTAGTGAAAGATCATAAGCATTAAAAAATTTATCAAATATATGTCATGTCTATATTATTAAATTGTGCCCTTGAGGAAGATGTTTTTGTTAAATTCCCAGAATGTTTCATTCTAGAAAATGGCGAAAAAATGGTCTATATATTGAATAATGTTTCATATGGATAAAAATAGTCTTGAAGGTCCTGGTATTCTAAATTTTATTATTGTTTGAGAAAATTGATTTCTTTTAAATTCACTATTGATAGAAACTTATGCTTGAAGAAGATTTACTTTTAAACATTAATAGTGATTGTATATGTTGATAACATAATTTTTTCTAGTAACAATAGTTTCAAATTTTGGGAATTCAATTTAAACATGAAGAATCAATTTTAGATGTCAATGTTGGTGGAATGAAATTATTTCATAGGGTTACAGCTCAAGACAGATTCAGAGTATTTATTTATTTCATAATAAAATTATGCCAAATATATTTTATTAATGTTTAGAATTTATATCCAAAAGAGGTTTCTACACCTATATCACTTTCCATAAATTTGAGAAAAAATGAAAATGGAAAGAATTTTTATCGGAAGAAATTTAAAATTTTGATACGATTACTTTTATATCTCACAATGTCCATACTTATCATTGCATATAAAGTGGCACTGGGTGTAAGGCATCATTGTGATCTAAATGAGTCACACGTTATTACAATCAAAATAATGCTGAGGTATGTGAAAAGAACATTGAATTATGGGTTTCTTTATAGATGTAGTGCATATCTACACATTATGGGTTTCACTGATGAAAATTGAAAAGAGGAATCTACAGATTTTCAATCCACATTAGGTAGAGTATTCTCTATAGTTTATGGATTTGTTAGTTGGTATAGTAAGAAATAAATCTTCAGTGACCATGACTATAACTGGATCACAGAATTTGGTAGCTAATCATTCCGTTTTAGAGGCTTTATGAATGCAGGTTCAGCTAGTAGATTTGTGTTATGATATTCATATACTTTTAGAGATTATTTTTGATAATCGGAGTGTTATTGATCAGTAAAAAAACTCATTCAAGACTCTCAATATAAACATATTTTAATTTGATATCATTTTATCTAAGAGAAGGTTTATTTGAAATAAATAAAACTTTTATATATTGTAACTATAGGGAATCTTATGAATGTCTTTACAAAAACTTATTCCACATGTGATATCCTTAGATTTAAGGATGAGATTTCATGTTTTGAATTTCTCAAATTATTTATCAATTGTTTATTTGTGTTCCATAATTATTATTTAGATTATTTTTCCAAAAATCGAGAGATGTATGTGATAAAGGGAGATAAAGAAAATTTCATTATGAAGGGGTGTATGAGTTTGTGATGTAAAGTAGGGTTAATTGAGTCAGATTACCTAGACATGATACTCACCAAGGAATAGATATCTATAAAAAACACAACATTGTCTTATAGTGTGGGGTCTGGATACATCACTATGAGATTGGATTTTATTTGGTGATTTTTGAGTTCAAGATTGGTAATTTAGGGGTTTTCGGAATTGTTTTCAACAAATCCAAAGGGGGTATTGAAGGTCCTCATGGATTTGTGGCATGGATTGGGAATTATTTAATATCCCATGTTTTTAGTGAGTTTAGGTTTATATATTTTATGAGAAACAGTTTTGATGTTTTCACTAATTCTAAAGGTTCTTGATCAAAATTATGTGGAATTATATTTCATTGAAAAAGGTTCCATGAAGTAAGAATGTGTTTCTGAGTAGCGATGGAAGTTATATGAAGTGATTCTATTTTGTTTTGATTTCATAATATATCCATATAACTAAATTGATGGAGGTTAAATTAAAATATGAAATTCACATAATCATTTTAGCTATGTAGGAAAATCACATAGCTGATTTATCCACGTAACCAAATGTTTCACATATTTAAATGATTGATAAAACTAATTTGGGTATCCATGTAGAAAATTTTTATATGAAGTCAAATGTTTCATGTATCCATGTTCTGATGAGAATGATGCAACTAATTGGTGACGTAGCTAAATTCATATTCACATATATAACTCATATAGGTGAATATATTACATATACAATTGAGAACCACACATTTGATTAATTTGTATCCATTTTTTCATGTATCCAATCCATAATTTTCCATACATAGATTATTGGATTTATAAAAGTTTCCAGAATTCATATACTTTGAGGAGTTAATTATGATTATTCTGGAATGATATTTAATGCTTACTACATCATTGGTTTTGGTTTTTTAAGCCACGATTACAACATATTTTGATGGATATTTTAATTATTGTTAAGGAGATTATATTTTTTTCATAATTGAGGATATGGGGAATTTCCTTTGTGTTGTAATATATAAGATAAATAATAGAAATCATGGAGCATTTCCTATGTGTTGTAATAGAGATGTGTGATAATATAGATCATGGAGAATTTTGTATAAGTGTCCATTGTGGTGTAACAGAAATGAGAGAGTGTAGATCATGGTTCCATACTAATAAATTTCCTCTTCATCATAATAGAAAGGAGATAAAGTATCAAATGTAGAATATAAAAAAACCAAAAATGAGAGATAATATGATAATTAATAACAATGAGTCTATTCTGTGAGAAAAGAGAAAAATAAGAGTATTATAAAGCCAAGGATGTTTCTTCAGTGATCCCCATCTGATGAAACTCATGTCTTAAGGGGATAAAATTCGACTCTAAGGATATTTTCTCTATATAATAATAAATATTTTATTTTCTTTGTTTCATATTCGAGAGGCTCATGGAAATGGATCTTCATCTTTTTTCCCAAAAACCTAGTTTTTTCTAGTGATAATCTTAATTTTATAATCATTATTATACTGTAGTGAGAAGTTTTTATGTCATTAGTGACTCCTAAAATTTGTGGTGGGATTCTTAATTAATTGTTTTACTATGATTTCACTTTGGTATATATTGATAATAATTAATGGTTATGGGGAGTAACTAGTCATGGTAAGGAGTATTATTCCACATTGGATCAAAACCTTGTAAAACTGGTATGGTCTTTATTCCTTAATTTTACCCAATATCATTTGATGCTGAGTTATTTCTATTTTGAGTGGAAAATACTCTAAAAAGTCATAGAGGATTATTTATGTCAAAAATAAATTGTAAAAACATCCCTCCACTAATTCAACCCCCTTCTCAGTGGAGAAAATTAGCCATGTTAGGAACTTAAAGGGTCATGATTCTGTCATATATAAAATATTAAAAATGTTATAATTTTCATTTTTATACTTTAAATATAATTTTATGACCATTCATGTAATTTGGTCATGAAAAAAATTAAATATATCATTTCATTAAGGTGATAGTCTGCATGTACACATGAGCAGAGTTTTCGTTTTCCTAAAAGAGAAAATGGTTTTAATGTAGAAAAAGTTTTAGCTTTACCTAATTATTAAATATTTATAAATAAAATATTTATTCATTAAATATATTCTTATTACCATCCATGTGAGTTGGTGGTGAAAAAAAATTACATATCATTGTGGAGGTAGTGGTTTGCAAGTATGCATGAGGGGTGTTTCCATTTTCAAACTAATGGGAGTGTCAGAAGTTAGATAGTAATATATCATTATAGAATAATAATTTTTTTATAAACATTATTTATATCTATTTAATCCATATTTAGTATCATCCATGTGATGTGGTGATAAATAATGAATTACATAATTCAATAGAGGTGGTCGTCTACACGTATACACAAGTGACGCTTTCTTTTTCCACAGGATGGTTTGGGGATAGAAATTTTTTATTACATAAACATAATAAAATTTTAATGTTATAAAGATAATTATTTCATTAAATTAATATTTTTACAATTTATTTTAATGAGTTATAATAAGAAATAAAAATTAAATAATTTAGTTAAGACTTATACCACCTTAGATATCTCTCTTTTTTTAACATATTAATAATTCTATGATTTATTTTCCGATGATAAAATCACCTCTAGGATGTGGCTAAGATATTTTTGAGTGATTTTTTGTGTCCCTTGTCAATCTATAGTGGTCAATGTGTGTGGAAGAGTGAGGAGAGTAGGGTTATCTTTTATAAGGTATATAAGTGACAACCTTGAAAATGTTAAGTACTTTAAAATATAATAAATGTATTCCTCCTGGAAAATGGATCCAATATAGTCCAATTTTTCATTATTCACCAAAAATCAACTGTTTCATAAAAATAAAAATAAAAATCTTTGGTTTTTTAGATAGGATGATACCAAAAATGATAATGATTTCATTAATTCAAAATTAAAAAAATTATACCTTTATATTTTAAATTTAAATACACAATATAAATAGAACTACCTTTTAAAGAAAAATGACCCCTTTATACTTTAAGTGATATTAACCTTACTTCATATCAATTTATAATGAGTGTTAATTTATTTGTATGAATATTTTATATTCAGAATTTATTAATTTTTGTCTTGCATTTTTAATAAATTATTAGACACTTTTAGTTTTTTTGTATATCGCAAACTATTCAACAATATATTAACTTAAAAAAACATATAATAAAATCATAGGGTGTTACATTCTACCCCCTTAAAATAATTTGTATCCTTATTGTTTTTATCTCATTTTTGATAACAAAATTTGAATCATATTTTAGAATCAAATCCAAGGAGTGTTAAAGAACTACAAAAACAATTAATTTTAAAAGGATACCTAATAATGGAACTATAAATCATAGGAAAAGGGAATAAATGTTGATTAAATTATACATATTCTTAATTGGAAAGAAATGAATTTTAATCAATATCAATTAAATTTATTTTTGAAATTATAGTTAATGTCTATGTTATGAATAAGAAAATTATTTTTTATTAAACAATTCATTTACTATTTTTAGATTTATACTTGTGAATGACTTTTAAAAAACATACATTGATTATTGAGTGTATTTTTTATATATGACTCAATAGATTTATCAGCATCTTTCTTGAGTTATGGAATTTCTTTATACTTGAGATAGAGAATATGTGAAAATATACTTACACCATTCCTTATAAGAATAATTTCATCCTTTGGTTTTGTTTTGAGAATCTCCCCACCTCAGCTTCAAATCATATTCTAAATGATAATAAATCATAATGAATTTTCTATTCCTAAAGCACTAAAATAAACATTTAACATATCATAATATCTATAAAATATATGATAAGTTATTCCCATATCTCTAGACGTTTACTAAAAAATGGTTAGAAAATTTGTGATACTAATCAATATGAATAAGAATTCACATGAATAATTTGTAAATTAATATCTAAAACATCAACAATAACACCCACAATTCAAATCAAAACATTTCATAATAAACTAAACATTAAAAAATTTCAAAATATGCATTATAAAATTTGAATCCAAAAAATCTAAAATATTTGAACACATGTTCTTCAAAAATCAACTTAACATTTGTATCCAAACAATATTAATAACTCATTATGTCTAATATATAATTTTTATATTCCCTAGATATGTATTCTCTGAAATATGGTAATTTATCCACAAAATAACCTAAATCATCACCAAAAAATCATTTATTCTCCCAAAAGTTTACTTAATATTTTTTCCTTCAATAATATTAATTATTTTGACATAAAATCATATATTATTTAAAAAATCCTATTAACTTTAATTCCTGTAATTTTCAAAAAAATATATTAAACTTCATTGATAATAACATTAACCACCTATCACCAAATCACATTTTTGAACCATGTTCATCTATATGATAAAACATATGTTACTTTATCCTAATTATCCATGACTAACTCAACATCAAATATCATAAAAACCCTAAATTATATTTATACCTTTCATCTTTTGTCAAAAAAATGACAACATTATTCCTCATATAACCGTAACACTAAATCACGTATTAAACCTAAAGGTTTCATATACATCAATCATATATTAAATCCAAATTCAAATCTACCAAAATATAATTAATCACCATAAAATACTATCATATAATACCTAAAAAAGAATTTATACCTTTGATATTAGGATAATCATTAATCTTAATAAATTAAATACCACTAAAACCCCATATATTTAAACCCCATTCATTCAACTTCCTTTATAAACATTTAACCAATATTTTATGTATTATTCCTTGATATGTTATTCCAACAATAAAAAGTATGAATCATGTCCTATGATTTATCAATCTCAATATAATAATGTTTTAATAATTTAAAAACAATCAAAACTATTAAAGTAATTCATACCTTTTATTTTTTATTTTCAGTTTCTTCATCTGCATCTATATAATATATGAACTTTTTAAATGTTTATTCATATGATCTTGATAATTACTTTTACGATATTTCCACCTAGGGAATTTATTTTCATAATAACCATACTATGAACATTTAAAATATTCAATTGAAACATTAGGAATAACTATTTTCCCCTCTATTGTGTTATAAAAACTCCTCAATTTTTATAAACAATTTAGTGATCAATTCTATCCCTTTCCTCACATAAATTTTTTTTGATTCATTTTATACATTATATTGGTTTCTTATTCCTAAATTTTTTACATGTATTAAATTAAATATTCTTTTCATTGTAGTCCTTATCTCCTAGATATTTACAAAACTTTTTTTGTTGGTATGTTACGAAACTCATCATGGTTTAGTTTGTTAATCATAAATTTAGATTGATAGTTTGTCAAAACCGCATGATTTATCACTACCTATTCTATATTGTTTCTTTTCTCATTATAATAATCACCCCGATGTCCTTCACAATAATTATTTAATTGGTTACTCCCTATTCTAACAATTAAATAAAACAAAAATGGTCTGTATGAGTATATCTAATTATAATAATACATATTAGCAATAAAATAAATAATAATATATCCTTAACTATGTGACATTCAATTTAACTTTTTTGATGCACACATTAATCCCCAAAAACCCCATATTTATTTTTAACTTATAAACCTTTAAGATTATATAAGGATTATAACTTAATATTCCAATCCAACATTTTAACCTCTGTATTTTCCTAAATATTTTATATTATTCGCATATAATAAAATTATAGACATTAAAGTTATGTAAACCATTCCTTTGAAACCAAATTTTATAAACCAAACCCAAATACCTATATCCATTATTAAAATCATATTCTTTACATACATGATTTCATAATAACTTTAATTTTTATAAAAAAAACTATTTGGTAAAATAAACATTTACTTACTCATGTAATCAACTTATTACTCTAAGTTTTTCATAAAATATTTTGTATCAATCATATAGGAAAAATTATAACATTCATAATTTCTTTAGAAAACATGAGAACTCTTTAATCTTGTTCCTTAAAAAATAATTCCACTTTTAAAAATTACATAATTTCTCTTTCTTAACGTATTTAATAAAAATATTTCCAATAAAACACAAATAAATCATAATAAAACATGTAGGAATCTTGGTAAATTATCCATACAATCACCATTATTATAACCATTAAAAATTAATAACATTCATAGTTAATTCCAACATGTCTCCACTCATGAACATTTCATTACCCAATACATTATAGGTTTATATAAGATATACACATAATCATATAAAATTTATAGGAACCATTCATGAAAAAAATAAATAAAATTCATTATTTCCATAATAAAACATATAAAATTTGGCATTTTCCCCATATGAAAATCACTTTTAGATATCACATAAAATAAGAAAAAATATCCTTTTATTTTAAAAACATTTAAAATTTACCAAAACTATGTGAATAGGACCATATATGAAAAAATAGAAACTTATATAGGAATTATGATAATAAATAAATACTATAACAATTGGAAAATGAGTTCATGTGGAAAATGTTAAAAAACATTCCTTTATTCCTTTTATAAAGAGAGTCAAAAGTTACCCATATGGAAAAAATTAAAAAAATCCATTTTAAAACTTTGTAAATAAATTAAATGATAGTAAAAAAATATATTTAATAAATAATGTAATTAAAAATAAGAAATTAATTGAAATTATTTAAAACAACATTGATATCACAGAGAAAGTGTTTAAAACATTTAACATACGGTTTTAAAGAAAGACCCCTAACATTGAATCCCGACTCACCGCGTGCATATATTAATTTTATGGATAGTAATCCAATAATATTATTAAATTTATTAATGAATTTTTCCATGTTCATTTCATTATAATTATTCATTTTACATCTTTTATTATAATTTTATATTTATTTTCTAAATTGGTTAAGTTCGCATCAGGATTTTGGGGGTTGTTCGATCTAAAATAACATTGGTGTGTTGACCATGGTCATAGGGGTCATTGTTCCATAATATATAGAAGGTTAAAAATGTTATAATTATTTTTAATATACATTAATTATTATTTTATATCCATCTATTTGTAGTGGTGAAAAAATTGAAATACATCATTTCATAGAGGTGGTAGTTTTCTTGTACACAAGGGGCATGTTTTCATTTTTCTAAGAGATTAAAAATTAATAAATTATATAAATTTTTAGATTTAAATAACCATTAAAATATTATAAATATTAAATTTAATCATTAAATCCATCCTCATAAACATCCATGTGTGGTGGTGGTGGTGAAAAATGAATTATATCGTTTCATGGAGGCAGTAGTTCACATGTATGTACAAGCGACGTTTCCATTTTCCAACAGATGGTAGGGTAAGAAGATGGATAATAGTTTATCATTAAAAAGTAAATATTATATAATAAAAATAATATATATACAATAAATCATTATTTATAAAAATCCTTGTGTGGTGATGATGAAAAATGAATTATATCACTTCGTGGAGGCAGCGGTCTGCAAATATGCATGAACGGTGTTTTCAATTTCTAGAAGACCGATAAGAGGTAGAAAATGGTTTTTCAGTAAAATTAATAAAATTTATTAATAATAAATTTACTAATTTAATTATATTAAAATTCTTATAATATATTTGAAGTTGGTAGAAGAATAAATTAACTTGAAATAATTCAATTAAGATTTATACCTCATCTTTAAATATTTTACTTTTTTTACATATTAAGACTTATAAGAATAGTATTTTTGAAAAACTAGGACATATATAATGTTTGTAAAATTTTTATATAGTTATTGGTTTGGTATTTTTTGATCTAGGGTGTTCACAGTTTGTGGGGGTGATGAGAGGAGGGTCCCTTTTATAATTGAGAGGAGTGGCACCTATATAAATATTTTGATATTTCAAACTAAATAAATGAATCACTCATAGAAATTCAATAAAATTTAGTCCAATTTAAAATATAAAATAATTAAATTTCTAAATATTTTTTTAAAAAAATAAATTTATTCATGTTTTAGAGATATTTTAAGCCCTATCTCTTCATTAAATCCCCTTTTTAACTCTTCTAACCTTTACCGTGGTGAAAATTTTTTACCATGGTAAATACTCATTATGACAAAAAATTAAATTTATATCATCATAAAAATATAATATTATAACATAAAATATGGAGTCCTTTTTTAAGATTCAAATTGAAAAAGTGGTAAAAACATGTTTTAATATAAGTTTTCAAAATGCAATGAAAAAATATTTTTATAAAAACAACTTTTAAGCCTAAAAATGATTTTATATTAAAATCATGTATAATGTTAATTACCAAGTAATTAATTGAATTATTTTTAGTAAAATTATTCTTATTTTACTTTGAAACCAAAACAAAATTTAAATGAACCTTTTGAGTACTATATTAAAAGAGAAAAGTCAAAAAAGAGTATTTATTCGAATAAAACATTACAATGATTTCCAAAAATGCAAAAAATGGTTTTCTAAGTTAAAAATTATATTTTTAAATGGAATATATTAATTATTAAATATTTATTTTGACTATAAAAACGTTTTATCAACTTTCAAGTCATTATTATATCATTATAATGTCATAAAAGTGATAGTATTTGTAATATTGATATTTTTTCATTATTCACCCAAAAATAATATATTTTAAAATAAATATCAAAAATATATATGAATATTATTTTTACATTATTATATAAAAAATGAAATTCATTTCATCAAATTAAAATTTTTAAATTTTTAAATTTTTATTTAATTAAAAATGTGAAATATAAATAAAACCCACTTCTAAAAAATAATATCCCTTTTACACTTTATGTTTTCTTAGAATTATTTCATATCTATTACTAATGAGTGTTAGTTAATTTTTTTAAATTGTATATTCATAATGTATTGATTTTTATCTTTCATTGTAGTAAATTTTTACTCACTTTTAGTTTAATGTTGTATATATCACGTTTTATTCAACAAGATATTTACTTAAGGTAATGCATGGTAAAATCTTAGTGTGTTGCAATAAGACTCCATGTTCATCATAAATTAGGGAAAAATAAAACTTATTTTTTAGGAGGAATTACTATTTCACTATTCATGTAATAGAGATAGAGAACATGAATAAATGGAAAATAGAGATTTCATTTACTATATAACTATTGAACCCTCTAAAGGATGATGTTATATTTGTTTTAAATGATAGTTTTTGTAGGATAAATTCAAAATTGGTACTAAAGTTATATATAAGTGATTAGGAATGAAGAATCATTATCTTCTATATTTTTATAATTAAATTTCAAGGCGTAAATGTTCAAGAATGGGTTTATTAGAATTGGTGATAGTGATAATCAATTTTTTTTAAAAATATATATAATCGGTGTGTGTGAATTGGTGAAAACAATCAATAGATTCATATAGAGAATTATATAGATTACTTCTTATGTGATGAGATGAGATTTATAAATATCTAGATAATTTATTCTCATGTTCAATATTTGGATAATCTTGTTTCACGTAAGACCTTTGAAAATAACATGTACAACTGTATGCACCCATGTATGACTTTTCATAAGCATGGGTGGTCATGTATGACTTTTTCTAAAGTAGGAAATCTATAAAAGCATGATAACTTCATTGGGTGAAAGATATTTTATGTGTGTGTATGATTTTTGATAAATGTTTGTGATTTTTGATAATTTCAGAAGATATTTTTACATCATGTTATACTTGATCTATGTAATATATTTGAGTATTACAATTTTTTATTCGAGCATGAGAACATTAAAGATCTTATAAGACTTTGTAAGGATCCAACATGTATTAATTTGATATGCCTATGAGTTTTAGCCTCATATTTATTTAAACTCTTAAATTAATTAAGAATTCCTGAATTTAGATATTCTATGAAATGTTATTAAAGAAATTTTGATAAATTGTAGATTAAATATGATAATTTCACATAAGTTTATCATTCAAATCTATAAACATAATCAGGTGGTTACTTTAGACTCCATAATCATAATTTGTGTGCTACATAGCCTTATATAGCTTTTCATGCTGTATTTTTGGAAAATAAATAAATGAGAAATAAAATATATTGATAATTTTTCTAATATTTTGTGAAAGTTGCATGGTCAAGTCTTTTGGATAGATGAAGTGAAAAGAAATGTGGAATTAATATTCAAACAATTTTAGGAAATATATAAAAATGAAAAAGATAATATATGTGGTGTAGAGATATTTTTGAATTTTTGTATCACTGTATGAAGAAATTTCTTGTGTTGATGATAGTAATTCATGGTTGTGGGTAGTATAAGTAAAATATCATATCTTGTTAAGTTCACTATAGTAGATGATTCATATTGTATATCTATCTTCAGTAATCTATTGTTGTTTCTTCTTAAGAGTATGTACTCTTCTAGTTGGTGAAAAAATGTTGAAGTGGGTATAAGTTCATATACATTATGGTATCTATTTTTTTAATAAAATAATAGTCTTGTGTTAATGGTATAAAAAACCACCATACCTCAGAGACATAATCATACCCATATTGGAGAAACCCATTAACAGACATGTTGTGATCCATATTTATACTAAACGACAATGCATCATTTATTATTTAAAGCAAAGAAAGAACTTTAATTGGGGCATACAGGTTTTGAAAAAATAATTATAATCCCTAATTCACCCACCCACCCACCATTTATTTCTAGACCAATTTGATATTTTTCAATTGATTTTAGATCTATGAACACTCTTTATGATCTCTTAATGGCCTCTTGTGGAACAACACAACTTATCCAAACATAATGAAGTTTCAACATTTGATGTAAAATTTTTCCACTTATGGAAGGAGAGGATAATTCCTTATCTTTTATCCCTATGACGGGATGTTCTTTAGGACACTCATCATGTTTTAAAAGTTCCAAAAGATATTATTTCACAGTTACCGAGTGATAAAAATAATATTAAAAATAATTGAAACTCCAGGAAAACTGTAATTTATTCATTATCTAAAAACGAATTAACTATGGTTATGAGAAAAAAAGTTCCAATTAAATCTTGGAAAAACTTCATATCATCTATGAAGAAAACAAACGGGGAATAAATTAATACTATAAATTTTAATAAAAATGTTTGAAGATATAATAATGTATGCAGATAAATATATTGAAGAATTTTTAATAAGACTAATTATTATTGAATGTTTTATTTGTGGTTTTGGAGAAAATTTTTATGATACCATAATTTTCAACAAGATTATGTGAATAATTCTAAAACAATTATGCCAATGTCTTGTCTTTATTGGAAAGAGATATTGGTAAATTTCCTATTGATGAAATTAATAGTAATCTCATAAACTATGATATGAGAAGGGTATTTTTTCATAAAATCAAAGGAAATAAAGTAAAATAAATTTATTTCAATGAATTATAAGAACTAAAAAAAGATGAAAAAATTATTTCAGATGGAGAAGATAATATTGAAGATTATGCTGAGATGATTTCCCTCTTGTAATGATATTTCAATAGAGGAAAAGGAGATAAGTTAAAAGGGAAATTATCTTTTGAGTGTTTCAATTATTGGGAAGTTATTCATTATCTACAAACTATCCCAAGAAGATTGAAAATAAATATAAAGATGATTAAACTGATAATATTTCACCTATTGTGGGAAGATCATAGTGGATAAGTCAATATTAATTTAAATGGAAAAAGAAAATGACTCCAATGTTTATTATAGGGAACATATTATATATTGGAGAAGGTTTTTCTGATAGTGGTGACTATAATTATGATGATGAGAATCATATAATATCCTCTCTTAATATTCTTCTAGATTATGAAATGAAAAAGAGTAATTCATTCAATGATGACTCATAGTTCTATTACGATTTTTTTAGGATGGTGAATCATCAAAATAATATGCATTATTAATAGAGATTATGATATATCTAAAATAAATTAAATGATTGAGAAATGAGAATGTATATATCAAGAATAATTTTAAAGAGATAAAATGGTTTTATACTGATAAAGACAATCTTATTGAAGAAATAATAAAATTTAAACATGACAATATAGAAAAAAAGGTGATTATTGATGATATAAAATATATTAATATCCTAAGGGATTACAGGTGGACATATTAAAGAAAAAAATATATTTTTTTTAATAGAAGAAAGATAAATACAAAATGGAGCCTTTTAAATGTTTTTATAGGTAGATGTGAATTATCCATTTAGTTTAAATCTATAAATTTTAATGTTTAGATTAGTGAACAAGAAATTACAATTATTATAGACAATATATCTCAAAATGAGGGAATGATCTCTCAAGATTTCAGGAAAAAAATATTCTATTTGGAATATGGAATTATTATAAAATTAAAACACATTCTTTCATATGGAAGTAAAAAAAATTGAATTTTTTTTAAAAACAATCTTAAATATACAAATAAGGATCACTTGATAAGGTTATATGAAAACTACTCAACATAGGCCAAAAAATGAGTGAATATTGAACTGAATACAAAAACCTAAAACTAAAGAAGATGATTTTAGGGATATCATTGGTTTTGTGGTGTTCATTACCATAAAGAATTCAATTACTAGTATAATAATTCTCTTCCTGGTCAAAAGAAAGATCATACATCATGGGGCGACATTGATAGCAATAAGTGAAGAACTTTTTATTGTAGCAACGATTGGAAAGGAATATTGAGATGAAAATTAGTATTCAATTTCATAGAGAAGTTTTTGGAAGATTTGGTGAGGATGGATATAAATCAAATTTTTATGTTTCATTTTCACTAACACAATATAATCATTATTAGATTTTAAAGATGATTCATAGACAAAATATTCAAGATCATTTTATTTAAGTTTCTTTTTAAAAATGTAAGACTGAGAATCCATGGATTATGGATAGTGGATACTATTTACATATGAATGGATATCTATAAAACATGAAAAATGTTGTCAATTATCAGGATTAAGCTATTAATTTTTGTAATGAAATCTCTTTAAAAGTTAAATTTGTTAAAAATAATTGACTTAAGATGAACAAGATTGTTATTAATAATGTTCTATTTATTGATAAATCAAATCATATCCTAATTGGTGTATCAAAACGTTTTAATTATTTAAATGATGTGATTTTGAAAAAAAACATTTCTTATAAAGAGACATAAATTTAGAGTTCTCAACTCTAAGTGAGTTAGAAAACAAGGAAATTTATTTCAAATGAGAGAGGAAAAAACAGACTGTTACTTGAGTTCTCAAGTTTATAATAGTTTATGGAATTGAATTTTGAGAAATTTTTTATAAAATAAAATTTATTATTTT
Organism: Viscum album; assembly: GCA_963277665.1. NCBI lineage: Eukaryota > Viridiplantae > Streptophyta > Magnoliopsida > Santalales > Viscaceae > Viscum > Viscum album. Next base: position 2,051,504,977 of record OY728150.1, on the reverse strand, counting down.
ATCAAAGAAGAAGACGTTATCAATATTCATATCCTGAAGTAATACACCACTATAGGTTTTAGTACTTGTAAAAAAGGTAAAATGAATTAAAAAAACACATAGAGGAGTTGATATTCTATCAAAGAACAATTTGAGATTGTAAATTCTAATGGTTATGGTCCAATTTCAAAGAAATATCTAATAATATAAAATAATTTCATTACATTAATTGGTGAATTTTCTAGAGTGGCAAGCATTATGTTTATGTCACATTAGTCATAGACCCAAGATAGATTTAAAATCATCATGAGGTAGGATGAAAAAGAAGAGATGCATTTATTGGAAAATTTTATAACCAAAAAATATTATAGAATATAAAATTATATATTTCTCAAATTATCTAGACATAAATTTTATTAAAAATTAGTTTAGGTCCCCTTACATTCCTCAAAAAATGTAGTAGCTAAAAGAAAAAACATGAGACTTATTGATATAGAAAAGTCTATGTTATCTAAAAATGTCAATTAAGGATTGTTTTTTCTTAATCCATGAAAACAACTGAAATTATTTCGAATAGATGTTTCTTAAGGCCCATCTCTAACATGTCTCCCTTTAAAATGTAGTTCGGGAAGAATCCAAGTATAAAACACTTTATAGTGTTTAGGATTTTATATATAATAAAAAGTAAGGGACGGGTTGGAAAAATTTTTGATGAAAAATTATTCTAGGTATATTCTTTTGTTAAACATCAAATGAAAATTCCTATAAATGTTGAAACAAAAATTTAGATGAAATTTTATATTGTGATTAATTTTTAGTGATTAAAAATGAATATTTCTAGAATTTTATTATCATAGACATCAAGGATGATGTTATGGATTCTAAATTAATAGATGTATATGAAAAAAACTAGATAAAGTCATAAATAAGTTTAAAATTCTTTATATTTCAGTGATAATAAAGGAAAATAAAATTATTATATGTTAAATATCAATGTAGAGGAAGCGTACAGATGCTAATAATATTATTGGTGACTAAAATATGGGTATTCATACCCAAAAAAGAGTTATAGGAACAACCACACCAACCTTTTTTCTTATGTAAAACCAGAATGTATTAAAGAAGTATTATAAAAAAATAGATTCAATATATAAATTAATAGGTATATATAATAGAGAATAATGAGACATTGTATCTTATCCCAAGACATGTGGAAACAATATCATTATAACAAAATCAGCATTTAGGATCAAACTCAATCAGGAAGGAAGTTTTATAAGAAGTAAATATATACTTATACATAAGGGATATTTAAAATTAAATGGTATTGGATTTTATGAGACATTTTACCCATGTTCATATCTTGAAACTGTCAGAATTTTTATTGTAATTACTACTCAAAGGAATTTTAAAAAATTGATGTAAAGTCATCATTTATTAATGGTGAATTCATTGATAAGGTCTATATAGAATATACTGGGGAATTTCTATTAAATAATGATGGAAGTATGTTTTTAAAATTTAATAAATATATTTATGTATTAAAGAATGACCCTCAATGTTGATCCATTGAAATAAATTAGCACTCAAGAATCATGGAGTTAAAGAAGGGATAAATTGATAGTAATCTATATATAAAGAATAAAAGAACCACATCACTTATCATTTTTGTTTATTCTTAAAATTTTATATTACTTAATGATGAATAAAATGGGTGTTAAGATTTCTCAACACAAATAAAGAAGAGGATTGAAATATCTCTACTTGAAAAAATGAAATTCATCTTAGGATTTCAATTAAACCAATTTGTAAGTAAATTTTTCATTTCAAAAGAAAATTATGTTAAAGAGTTGCTTAAATTTTTTATAATGATGGATGAAATAGAATTATATACACTTATACAAGTGGTAACAAATATGAGTATAGATGATGAACTCAATATAGTGAATGAGAATAAATTAAGATAGTGAATTAGAACTCTTTTTTACCTGATTGCATCGAGACCATACATATTTTTTATCATAATTTGGATATATTTTATTCTAATATAATGGAATCCCCTATAATTTTAGTGAATATAATTTTTTGACATATTTCAAATAGTTAATAAGTTAGGTGAGATAACTCTTAAAGGGTTTTCATATGCTTATTGGGCTAGATCTATGGTTGAAAAAAAGTTTACTTCAGGGGGGTTATTTTTTTGTTGGTGACAAGTGTGTTAAATGGAACTCAAAGAAACAAAATTTAATCACTTTAAGTCTAACTAATATATAATATGTGGCTGTGTTATGAGAAACTACTCTAGGGATGTAGATTAAGACGTTGTTTAAGGATATGGTTGCCTAACCTAGATACCCAATGATTAACAACTATAATAATCAAAGTCTCATTAGCCTATATAAATTTTTTTATATCCTTCCAACATAGAAAAAATAGATATTTAATGTCATTTTCTAAAGGATAATATATTTGAAAGTATATTAAAGCTCTAATTTATTCCAATCAAGGAAAATGTATTGATATCTTAAAAAATCGTCTCGCAAATGAGTCTTTTGAGAGATTAAGGCTGTAAATAAAAGTGCATCCAACACCTCAACATTGATGTTTGAAAAACTCAACTTTCCTCTTATATCTTATAATGATTAATTTTTTAAGATATATTGTGTAGAACCCTCAAAATTTTAAGGTACATTAATTTATGTTTTAGCATACCTTAAAAAAACTTTTTTGAGCCTTCTAATGGTTTAAATTGGGTATGTGAATATTTATATGAATTTGTTAGCTTAAACAAGGGTTTTATGTGTTTTACGGTACACCATGGGAAGGAACATGCTATAGTGTAGGATGTTTTATACTAGGAACCCACAATTATGGAATATGAAGGACCAACATTCCCACGATTTGGAATGTATTGGGCATGTAGGATTATGATTCCTCTTATAGGCCCTAGCCAAATCGGTTTCACCATGTCATGGTAGAAGGCATGGTGAATAAAAAATGGGCAAGGATATTCCAAAATGTGGTGTAGGTCATCACGTCCAAATTCTAGGTATTGGTGTGTTTGAGGCCACCACGTCCATGGTGGGAATCACTACACTGTGGAGATGGCTATTTCATAAATTAGAAGGACTGAATAAGCAATAGATCTTCATGGATTTCTTATTTTTTAAATAAAAAATCATTTGGGATCATTAAGAGGGGCCTTTAATCTGATATTAACTCATTTTTTAACTGTTTTTATTGATTCTCCATCCTTCGCCTAAAATTTCTCCAATCCATATGATTATCATGATGAATCTAGGGTGAAACATTGGATGATCTTACTTATTCAAGTTCTTGTTCATATGTATTTAGACTTATGGGGATCTCATTATCTTCTTTTCTAGTTATTGTAAAAAGAGAGATGATTTTTCATCCTTTGAATAGACAAAAATCTACCATTGAAGATGGTTTTCATTGGGAATGTGATATGGTTATAACCTCTTAGAATTATTACCTTCTTCAATCTAAATCTATAACCGTTTTCTTATTGGATTGGAATTAGTTATATAGACTCCAGGTATGCAGTTTTGATTCAGATGGTGTGTAGGCATGATTTGAGAATCAACTCTGGGATGATCCTGACGTTGGAACAAATAAATTTATGGTAAAAATATTCTTACCATATGGATCCCTTTAATATGATTTTTGGTATGATATGATGGTATCTTCTTGTGTCCATTAAGGCCCATGAAAGAGTTTGATCACATGTTTGTGCTTGTGTAGCTTGTAAGACACGTGTTTGATATTGAAATGTTGTTAATTTTCTGTGTATTATTTTTAAATATTATATAGATTATTTTCAAGACCAGGAGTTGATATGGCATGTGATTCCAAGACCTGGTGTTCCTAGAATAATTGTTTAAATAATATTAAAATATTTAGTATCACACACATATAGTTTTATTGAAAAAGTTGAATAACTCTTAAATTGGTTCCCAGATAAAAAACATGAGGGCACCATTGAGTTTAGAATAGTTTTTTATCTTCAGAATGACCTAATATTTGTCGGCATGGGTCGTTTCTGAAGAAAATTTCAAGGGCATGAATTAATAAAATAAATTAAATGAAAAACATATTTTATTTTTCTTCAATGTAGTGAACAACTCCACCTATAAGTATATGGATATAGCTTTTGTCTTAGGTTTGGCCGCTAAACCCTGGAGATATAGACACCATTGGAGGAGAGCATTATTGGTAGATAAAAACAGATCTAAATCAGATCTTGGATAGTCATGATAATAGAGTTGGGGAATCTCATCAACGATGGTGACGCAACCATTCCTCATCAACAATCGATCCAAACTCCAAGTAAGGTGTTTTTTGTGTGAATTTTATCATTTTCTTAATAATTTATAAACATGAGTTAATTTAATAAATAATAATTGATCTGTGCATCATCAGAAGATTTCAATTGGATAGAATTGATTATTTCTTGTTCATTGGTTATCCCCTTTTTATTATCTTTCTACAATAACTAATCAAGGGAAAAAAACAACGAATGAGGTTTGTTCCTTAATTTTATTATTTTATATTTATCCCTATATTCATCACATGTTCATCATGGTCATTTCTTTTTGGCCCATGATTCGACAAATACCTAGTGATCGACCATTATGTGATCGTTCTTCAGCATAATGGATCGACACTGCAAGTGCGACTCATGATTGGTGATGTGATCGACATGTGATGATGGTGATGGGTTAATGAATGCTAATCTGAATAGATTTGTAGTATCTGTTCATGTTTGTTTTTTATGCATGGAATACATGTCTCACCAGTGGTGATTTCTAAATGGATTCAAATATGAAACCCACATATCTGGTGACTAGAGGCATGGATGAACCCCAATATACAGATTCTAGTTAGATCGGAGGTTCAGGTAGTGCATGGATCGACATAGAGGATATCCCTAATAGATATGGAAATTCAGGAGCAACACAGCATGTATTTTTGAATTACATTCCATGTGGGGGTCCTTGGCTATGGTGCTAGGGTTAGGCCGGTGTTAAGGATCACACAGTGTCTGACCCTTGTCACAAAGCATGTGACCCTTCCAAGATGTCTCGGTGTGTAATTCAGAATTACATCGACACAATTTGGAGTACACAGGCACAAACATATTTTGTACATAGATATGAACAAGTATTAGCATACATGGATCAGTACACTTATGTGTATTCCATACATATACACAGCCATGTGGTAGGGGTAGAAAATTGTGTGTCTCTATATGTCGTGTACTCGTACTACACATTGTGTATTTTGAGACTAAATTTTGAGTGAGTTTTTCCACATAGGAAAGACATGGGATAGCAGAACGCGTCATGTACCTCCTAGGACACTCCATGTACTCCCATCAAGAGTTCATTAGGATCTTTTTTTCTAGTTTGGACTAGTATAGGTTGAGTGTGTTCGCTTGGTCCTTTCTTTGAGGGTACAGTGCGACATTATATCCACCTCACTAGATTGTGATCCCCTATGGATTCCGAGTCTCATATAGAGTTTTTGTGTCCCTCTTTGAGACTGATGTGTGATCCTCTATCATTCTTAGTGGAGTTTGTGGATTGATAATGACATCCTTGAGAAGGATTTTCATCCTCTATCTAGAACGCCGCGTCAATAGGGTTTGTAGAATCATTATCATATGATCCTCTACATAGTGGTTTTGTCAATATTGGGTTTGTGGTGTCCCCCAGTGTTTTTAGGTGTGACCCCCTTCCTATGTATAAAGGTTGATCTAGAATGGTTTTGTGTTGTACTGCAATGGTCTTTGGAATTCCCTCCTATATGTGTATCATAGTCTTCTTAAACTAATGTGTTCTCTTTGTGAAGGGCCCAAATTATTTAGACCACTTCATCAAGTGTCTCCAATGGTAACTTGGCTCATGGAGTGAGTTCTCCTAGAATGAGAATTGCGTCATGAAGTATCTTGTGGTTGGATGTTGGTTATGATAACCCGATTTCATAGTGTATTTCTTGAGTATATCTGGATTTTTTGTACTAATTGTATATTTGATTAATTGTTACATATTTTTTTGATATGAATTTACGTGGTGCTTCATGTTTAGTGTTTTTGGGTAATTCAAATGAGTATTGTTATACTCACCCCAACATAGTCTTTTCCAACATGTGTCTTGTCTTGTGCAAACAGTGTCCCTTTTGACAGTATCCTAGGATGATAGGGATTGGGTGGAGCATATCTATAGTTGGGTAGACCAAGATGTTTATCTATATCATACCTTTGACTTATCCCTCACCCTTATTGAAGGTTGGACTCTTTGTAGTTTTAGTTGGACTTTTTCACAGACACTCATTATGGTTGGCTTGTATTTGGCTCTGTATGCTTTTCTATTACATCATGTTGTACTCTACTTGTGGGATCTTAGTTGTATACATGAATTATTCCATTTGCTTTACATTTCATCATTGTGTGTCTTGGAGATGTGTGTGTGTACATGTACTTTAGGATAATATCTCCCATTTGTAGGATATTCCTACTTGGTGCTTGTCGCCATCCCCAGGCCTATTTGAGGTAGACTTAGGGTAGTCATAGGTACAAATCCAATAGTTAGGGTCATTAAAGGGTGGTATCATAGGTGGTCGGTTTTACTTTAGGATTAGGAGTCTCTAAAGTTGGTTTAGGGAAACAATGTTTAGTATTCTGATTTCTTATTTCAGGACAAGGACTCAAGTGTTGGTGTGGTGGCCGACATATCCATACAATAGGACATTTATCAACTAATTTTTAACTCATTACATGAGAATAATAGTTGTAGGGAAAATGGAACATGCATCATATATGAATTGTTGTGTTTTCCATGTACTTATTGAGTAAACTCCCCAGATATACACTTTTTACCACGGTGCATATTTTTTTTATTTAAGGATTCCTTTATGTAGATATCCATCCAATATTACACCGTGTGATCATTAGGATTATATGATCTGTGGCGGGGCATTGGCACATGGTCTTGTACTATAGATAGAACCATCTCGTGGTTTACCAGCTATACCACCACCAATTGAGTAGTATCAACTACCATCACTACCTGTTTACGATGCACACAAGATGAGTTCATTGCATGAGTTTTAGAGATAGGTACCTCATAGGTTTCTGGGAGATCCATACCCCTATATGGATGAGGATTGGGTAGAATCAGTCACCCATGTTTTCCTCTTTATGAGGATTCTTGTGGAACAGATTTAAGTCCTTGTTATAAGTCTTATTTACAGATTTGTGGAAAAATGGAGTAGATTGGTGACTCAGTTACATGATGAGACATCTCTCCCCTAGACAAACATTGAGTGTCTGTTCAGGGAAGAGTTCTAACTAGCCATGTTGTGATAGATTCACATACAATAGCTTCTACATCTGTAGCAGGTCAATGTGACCTTGGTGGAGTATTTAGTGATGTTTATAGATATCTCACATTACTCTTTGGATATGTCATAGGATAAGTTATTTAGGACTCATACATTCAAGTAGAAATTACATCAGGGAAAAATGATTTCATTGGTATCCCTTATAATTTCCAACTATGTTGGTGTACTTGAGAGAGCCGTATTGGTAGAATGTTTTTTGGAAAAAATACACCATATGTGGGAACTAGTAGTGGGAACCTAGTTGTTGAGACCATAGAAAAATTGTAGTCTATAGAAATAATAGGGATCCATGTGGGTCATGCTCTTTAGGAGGGGATTATAGGACTCAGGGACAGCGGTGTAGGGTAACTTGGGCGGCTCAAATTAGCCAAGGGATAGGTGGTGTTTGTCTTTTGATGGTCAGGAACATCTAACAAGAGATTTCTTTAGACACTATATATCTTATTCTGAGAAAAATTAGGTACTACATAGATATATACAACGATAGGTGTTGGGTGGTCCGTAGGGTGGTGGACATGGAAGAGTGGCTGACAGCGCAGTAAGAGCTGGATAGAGGATGGACCAAATAACACCACCATCCCTAGGTGGTCCAGGATGGGTTTAGGGATCTTATGGACAGGGACGAGTCCAAAAGAAGCATATGGAGTCCTATGACACTGAGGATCTAGGGATGATATGAGGTACAATCTTTATCTTTTACACCTTAGTCACAGTTTTAATAGACACTGGCACTAGTCATTCTTTTCTTTCCATGAATCTAGTTTGAGATTTAGAGATTTTGGTTAAATCATTGACACGACCTTTACGCTTGGAGACACATATTATAGGAGACTAGATGATCACACACCGGTTCCAATAGTGTGACCTGACTCTTATAGGTGAGTGTTTTGATTGGGATCTCTTGGTAGCGGCATTGAGGACTAATGAAATCATACTTAGAATGGACTGGTTATCCATGGTTCATACTCAGACTGACTATTTTAGGTGAAGAGTGTCATGTTTCTGTAGTGATGGAACCAAGTTTTCCATTTTTGGTGAATGGGAAATCTTGGCCGTGCAGCATGGACTCACACATATGAGGGTGCAACCAATTTATCATCAGTTGTATATCCTCACCCTTGTTGTAGTGGATATATGAATCCTCAATTTACTATAGTTGTGGCGGAGAATGAGGAAATATTTCTTTAAGAAGTTCTAGGATTACCTCTATATAGGTAGATATATTTATACATTGATCTACACCATAGAACAACACTCATATCTTCACCTTCATATAGGATAACTCATGTAGATCTTTTTGAATTTAGGGTACAGTTGTAGGACTTACCGAGGAAGGGCTTCGTGAGACCCAGTGTTTCACCCTAGGTATCCCCAGTTATGTTTTCCAATATGGAAGGTGGGAGATTGACGTTATGTGTGGATTTACAGTAATTAAACCAGGTGATTGTGAATAACAATTATCCACTACCAAGGATCGATGAACTCTTTGATCATTTGAAAGTGGTGCGATGTTTCTCAAAGATTGAATAAATATCAAGTTATCACTAGCTACGAGTACGAAATGATGATATACTGAAGAAGGCCTTCTAATGTCGTTACAGTCACTTTGAGTACATGATGATTCTTTTTGGTGTGACAAATTCCCCAGTTATGTTCATGGTACTCATGAACTGGATATTTCAACCTTTCTTAGAACAATTCATGGTAGTCTTTATCGACGACATCCTAGTGTATTCGGCATCCAAGGAGGATCACACGAGACACTTGAGGTCGGTCATGGACACACCTTGAGAGCATCAAATTTAGAAGAATCTGTCGAATTTCTAGATTTGGATTCAAGAGTTATATGTTCTGGGACACTTCATCTTAGAGGCTGGACTTACGGTGGATCCAGTGAATGTTGAGGAAATGATTTCTTGGGATACACCTAAGAGTGTTACTAAGGTAAGAAGTTTCCATTGATTGGAAGGGTACTATCAGAGGTTTTTACACAACTTATCCAGAGTGGAAACACCATTTACATATTTGAAATGAAAGGGGAAGCCTTTTGTGTGGATAAAAAAGTTTCAGTAGTGATTATAGGAGTCGAGGTATAGGTTGACAAGCACTCTAATATTTATGTTTCCAGTGGAATAAGTAACGTACGTGGTTTTCGAAGAATAATTAGGAACCAAGCTTGGTTGTGTCCTTATGCATATTCAATTGATGATTTCCTATGGTTTATGTCATTTTATATAGCATGGTAAAAATTATGTGACCCATGATCTTGACATAGAAGCATTAGTTTTTACTTTGAAGATGTGGTGACACTACAAGATTGGTGAGTGGTTTATCGTCTACTCTAAATATAGTATTCTCAAGCATATATTCTCTCATAAGGATCTAAAAATGAGCTAGAGGTGATGTATAGAGTTTCTATCGGGCTATGACTTTGAGATTTTATATACTCCTTAGAAGGGGAACGCGGTGGCAGATACTCTCAATAAGAGATCTAGTTCGTAGTTTCTGAACAAGGCGTTGGAGTAGTTATCCTCTTTGTAGTTATCCTTTGTGGATGGATATGGATTAACTTACCTCCCTTTTATGGTTTTCACCCCCTCCACTTTTATAGCAAGTCATGGAGTCATAACATTAGAATATAGACTACGAAACCCTGTGTGCTCAGATATCCACATAGGATTCCCCTTATAGATACTCAAAAGGTGTGAAACATGTCATTTTTTCAGAGGACACACATTAGTACCATTGGTATTGTGGGAGATGGTTCTAATAGAGTATCATATGTCTCCTTTGGTGGTATATCCAATTCTGGAGAAGATGTACTAGGATATCTAATTATAGTCAAGGTGGCCAATGATGAATAATGGAGTTGCAGAGGTTGACTCTCGGTGCCTTACTTGTTATCATGTGATGGATGAGCACCATGTTCTAGTGGATTTAGCTCAACCCCTTGAGGTTCCAGAATGTAAGTGGGGTGTAATATTGATATACTTCAAGATGATTTTACCACATATGTCTAGGGGACATGATACCATGTAGGTCATCAATTACCGAGTCAATAATTTGGACCACTTCCTAGTTATCTAATAGAATAGCTCAGTAAAGAGTTTGGTATGCCTCAATGTTAAGGATATAGTTTGATTCTATGGAGTTCCATCGCTGATTGTTTCTGATCGTGATGATCTCTTCACATCCCTGTTGTGGAAGGGATTACAGGCAGCATTTGGGAACCAGTTACGCTTGAGCAAAGCATATAACCTACAAATGGATGGCCATATTGAGTAAACCATTTAGGTTATAGATCACATGATATGAGACTTCATGTTATACTTTGTTAATATTTGGGAGGATAACCTACAACTGGTGGATTTTGTGTACAAAAATAGCTACCATTAAACTATTGGTATGGCACAATTCGAGGCTTTGTACGGGCGACCCTGCAGGTCACCACTTTACTGGACTAACCTAGGAGAGTCAGTAATCATGGGCCTGAAGTTGGTGTGAGCTACTATATAAAAGTTTAAAAAAATATACGATCTAATGAAGACATCACCAATCCATTATAAGTCTTATGATGAAAATCAATGGATGCCTTTGGAGTTTAAGCAAAGATACCATGTGTTCCTTTGGGTTTCACCTCAACATGGATTATGGAATTTTGGCCAGGGAAAAAATTTATCGTTGAGGTTCATAATCCCTTTATAAATATAATATATAGTTGACGAGGATGTTTACCACTTAGAACTAGCTCCGCAGTTAGATAGGGTACATAAAATCTTCCATGTGTCATAGATGATGATGTATGTGCATGACCCATCGCACATCATCGAATGGGGAATGTTGGAAATCAAAGATGGAATAGACTTTTATAGAGTACCTAGTAGATACTAAGGATTGGTAAGAGAGGATACTTTATGGTATCTTGATTCCCTTAGTGCGTGTCTGATGGCACCATAGGAATCTCTAGGAGAGCACATAGGGGTGGGAGGATAAGATTCATTCTCAATAACCTCATCTGTTTGACTGACCCTTATTGTTGGATTTTTATGGGCATAAATTCCCAAGGTGGGGACAATGTAACTTATCTAATTTTCTATTTATTATTTTTAAATATTATATGGTTTATTTTTGAGACTATGAATTGAGTAGGAATGCGATTCTGAGGCCTGGTGTACCCAGAATAAATGTTTAAAAAATATTAAAATATTTAATTACATGATTGTGCGGTTTTCAAGAAAAAATGGAATGACTCCAAATGGGTGCTCATATCATAAATATGAGGTCATTGTTTAGTTCAGAATATCATTTTTACCTTATTCATGGCCTAACTTTGGTTATAATAGGTCATTTGTGAAAATTTTGGAGGGGGTATGAATTAGTAAAACAAATTCAAATAAAATATTATTTTATTTTTCTTCAGTGCAACGACCTACTCCCCCTATAAGTATACAAATATAAATTTTTTATCAAGGTTGGATACAAAACCTTTGAGACCTATATTCCATTGTAGGAAAGAATTCATTGTGGATAAAAATGAATCCAGATCAGATAATGGATCTTCATGCCAATGGAGTTGTGGCATATTGTCAACAATAGAAATGAAAATGTTCTTTATCAACAATACATCCAAACACTAAGTAGGGTGTTTTGGTTTTTTAATTCCATACCTTTCCTAATACTATACGAACACAAGTCAATTCAATGAATAATAATTTATTGACTCATTGTTGGTATATTTCAATTGGATATAATTTATTATTTCTGTTTTGTTGATTATCCCTCTTTGATTATATTTCTATGATAAAGAATCAATTCCAAATGAACAATGGATGAGGTTCATTCCTCACATTTATGATTTTTTATTTCTCCCTATGCTTTTTTCACGTTCATCATTAGCATTTTCTTTTGGTCCATGATTTGAAAAATACATGTTGATCGACCATTATACGACGATTATTCGGCACAACATATCGATATTGTAGCTGAGGCTTGTGATTGATGACATGATTGAGATAAGACAACAATAGTGGATGGCCAGATGTATATCCCATGTATTTTTAGTATCTTTTCAAGTTTTTTTTTGATGCACGACATTTATGGCTCAACGGTGGAGATTTTTGAGCAGATTCAAACCTAAAAACCACATATCATGCAACTAGAGGCATGGATGAACCTTGATCTCCACATTATAGCTAGATTAGATGTTTTAGAAAAGTGAAGATAGACATAGAGGATATCCCTGAAGGATTTAGAAATTCCAAAGAAACACAGTGTGAATTTTGGAATTACAAGTTGTGTGGGGCCCCCTAACTATGGTGCTAGGGTTTTTCCAGAGTTAAGGATCACGTGGCATGTGACCCCTGTCACACAATGTGTGACCCTTCCCATATGAATTGCTGTTTACATAGTAATTACACAAAAACTAGTTGGAGTAAACGAGCATGGACACACTGTGTACTTAGATGCAAAGACGGATTCACGTACATTTACTGGTACATGGACACAAATTTGGTACACATACCCATCCATGTGACATGGGAAGGAAACCATGTATCTCTACAGGCCGTGTATCCATCCTACAAATTTTGTATTTTGAGATTACATTCCATGTGATGTTTTCCACATTGGAATGACTTAGGATTTTATAACACGTTGTGTACCCACTCAAACACATCGTATACTCTCATAAAGAGTGTTTGATGCTCTTATGTTTCAAACATATGACCAATATATGTTGAGTGTGTTCCCTTGTTCCTTTCCTTGAGGGTACAATATATAATTACATCCACATCACTAGATTGATTTCCCCTCTAGTGGTTGAGTCTCAGATAGAGTTGTTGTGTACATATATATGACTGGAGTGTGATCCTATAACACCCCAAGTGGAGTTTTATGGGATTAGTGTGACCTCCATGAGTAGGATGTTAATCATATATCTAGCAGTCAGTATTAGTTGGGTTGGTGGAATCTTTGGAATATGATCCCCTTCCTAGCGAGTTGATATAGAATGAGTTCATGGTATCCCCTGGTGGTTTTGGGAATGACACCCTATCTGTGTATCAAGGTTTATCTAGATCAGGTGTGTTGTATCCCCCAGTGGTCCTGGGCATGACCCCATATCTGTGTATCATAGTATTCTTAGACCACTGTTTTCTCATTGGGAAATGACAAAATGAGTTAAACCTCTTTGTCGAGTGTCTCTGATGATAACATGGCTCATGGAGTGATTTCTCCTGGAACAAAAATTGCTTCAAGCATAATCCTATGAGTGGAAGTTGGTTATGACCACCTGATGGAATAGTGTATTTCCTGACTATTTTTGTGTTTTCGTATTACTTGTATCTGTGATACATTGTGACATCTTGTATTGATCTTACTATACTTGGTGCTTCAGGTTTAGCGTATTGGGGGTATCCTAATGAGTATTATTATACTCACCCCTACACTAGATTTTTCCACACATGTTGTGTCTTACGCAGATGGTGGCCATTTTGATGGTGTCCTAGGAGGATAGGGATCTGGTAGAGGATAGTTAGAGATGGGAAGACATTGATGTTTTCTAGGAGTGTACCTTTGACTTAGTCCTCACCCTTCGAGCATTTTGGAATCTTTGTAATTTCATTTGGACTTGTGTATATACACTCTTTGTGGTGGGATTTTATTTGTACCTATTTACTTTTCCCTCACTTCCTATTATACTCTGGTTGTGGGATCTTAGTTGTATGCATGCATTATTTCAGTTATTTTACATTTCAGCCTTGTGTTTCTTGGATATGTGTGTGTGTGTAGGAATATTAGGATAATGACTCCCATTTGTAGGATATGCCTACTCATCACTGGTCACTATCCGCTAGCCTATTGTAGGTGGTATGGGGTAGTCAATGGTCAGACCCCTGTGGGTCGGGTTGTGATAGATATTGATCACATGTGTGTGCCTGTATAGATCATGAGATTCATGATTAATGTTAATCACATGTGTGTGTGTGTGGATACTGATACACATTCTGGATATGTTAGGTTGTTCCTGTATGTGATATTCCTTGTTGTCTGTGATATATTTCTTTTATATGATTATATTCAAGTAGAGAATAACATGAGAACCAATGGAGATAAGTTATCCAAAATAGGGGGGGTCATATGAAACATAAACTAAAGATAATGTTGAAATAAAACAAAGGGTATGGGTGTGATGGATTTGAGACCTATCCTAAGGCAGTGTCAGGAAATGATGGTCATATGACCTGGCTTAAGGAATATGTGAGGTATAATGGTCATGAGGAATAACCTTTGATAGAGATGCATCTTGACAACCTTATCACCTGACCCAAGACTCATTGGTCGTGTGGGTTATTAGTGATATATGAGGTGGCCATATAGAAAACATTAATTCATGACTTATTCCATGATTATCCTTCTAGCATGATGCCTACGTAAGTACATGTAGGCTTCATGGTAGCATGGTGACCGCACGACTGCTCAAAAGATGATTTGTTGTTTTTTACATTAAAATTTATCTATTATCATGGAATATATCTCTTATTAATGTAAACTTGTTATGGACACATTGGTGGTGTCCTGCTGGGTTTATACTCACACTATACAAGAGAACATTAATACACATGCAAACTTCATAATCAGGGATTCAGGAATGGGAAATGGCCCATTGATAAGGAGATAAGGAGACAATGCATAGTGTTCAGAGGTGATACTAAGATGGAATCTAAAGTGTTTTAATGGTGTATTTAGTTACTTTCATGTTGCTTCTTATACTCGAGTTTGACCTGGAACTTTGTGTTAAATTGTTTTATAACTTGAATGAATTGATATTCCTTCCATGTTATCAGGTATATAATTCTTATTATTCACATTCACTAT
The DNA here is from genome assembly GCA_963277665.1 of Viscum album. NCBI lineage: Eukaryota > Viridiplantae > Streptophyta > Magnoliopsida > Santalales > Viscaceae > Viscum > Viscum album. Next base: position 2,051,489,698 of record OY728150.1, on the reverse strand, counting down.
TTATTTTATGTTATAATTATTTTATTGATGTATTTATAGTGTATGATATTTGATACTGAGGGTATAGTAACTCCATTAACATTATTCATACCCTCACTCTAGTCAGAAACCTCTTACATATGACGAGGTGTGTGTAAGGTCATGTGGAACCCAAACCTGAAATGGGTAATGTGGGTTAAGAAATTACATGTTTTATGTAGGATAAAAGTTATTTATAATCATTATAATTTATTTTAATGTGTTTATTAAGAGGTTTAGGACAAAATTTTTCAATTGTGTTTCGAATTTTAAATAATGATGTTATTTAAAAAAATTGAGATGAGTTTATTGAATGTAAAATCTAAAACCATTATAGACATGTCTCAGGATCATTTTTAATTACTATTTTTCTGTATGTATATTACTTTTTTTTGGGTCATTTCTTAGGGAGTTTTTGGGTGAAATATGAAAATTGTGGAAGAAGGAGAGGTTGTGCTTGTTTGGCGCATAGTTTTCCCAAACCATGTACCCTATCCCAGCAAACCATTCTAACCAAGGAAGAGGAGATTTTAATGTCTAGGGAATGTTTTGTCAAACTGTACATCCTATAAGGAGAAAACATGACCCCCCCCCCGAAGTGGCACATGGTTTGGAAAAGTGTGTGGGGATTTATATTAACCAGAAAATTAGTTTTAAAAATACCAAAACCCCATATTAACTCAAAATCAATCCCAACTTGGAAATAACAATTTTTACTCATTTTTGAGGACCCTATATTAATTCCTAAGTATAAAATTTTAATTCAAGGTATTAAAATGTAACAAAATACTTTTGAACAAAATATTCAACATAATATGGAAAGAATAAATCAAATAATTTCAGTTAAACATTCACATGGATATTATACTAGTAGAATAATCATGAGTAATATCAATAACTATTCTCATAATGAGGGAAGGCATTATTCTAGACATCATAACCATACCATCAATTCCTTGTTCCAATACAGTAGATAAACAGGTAAAACACAAAACTAATTTGTCTCGTGAGACCTACTGATGCATCAAGGGGCTATAACGGGCCCTTCCCATCATTTACTATGTCTAATTCATTCCTTATATGAAAAAGTTTGAGCAATAATATAAAAATTCATATTAAAACTAGCATACTAAATTTTAATAAATTAAAATACATCATTTCCTCAAGTTCTTTGAAAAGATCAAAAAGTAACCCATTTGGAAAATGACCAAAATATTCCTTTCGAAATGTTTTATAAAAATTCAAACATGGGTAAAAATGACTTTAAACAATTGCAGATAATATTTTGAAATATATTTTACGAAACATGGACATGGATGATAAAAATTTCCCAGTAGATACTTACGTATAAAAAACCTCAGATAATAGTGATATTGTTAAATTAACCCTTACATAATATCTATAAATATTCCTTATGAAAAAATATGAATGAAATTAAAAATAGAATTAAACTTTTCATTATAATCCTTTATATATATATATATATATATGTTTGATAATATCAATAATATTGAAATAGAAAAAGCAAGATTTCTTAAAATATTCAAAGCATCCCATACCACTTTGAACATTTAACTAATAAACCCAGTATATTAAAATGAATCTTTAAATACTATGAAGATAAATATATTCGTGATATTAAATATAATAGGGGTAGTATATATACAACAAACAAGAAATAGGTGGGGGACATGGCTTATATCTCAGGAAAATTAAAAGTGAGATGGAATTCCATTACCTTAGGTTTGATACCCACCGTATGTGTATGAAAATATTGTATAATGGTTTTAAACATATTATTAACTTATAATAGAATCATAATGATATCATATATGATTCTTTTATGACTTTATATTATTTTTTTATAAATAATTCAAACTTAAAGCATTGTTTTGTGTAATAATAGCTTGGTTTATCGTACGTGTTTTGACTTGTTCTTCTTAATTGTATCACTTAGATAATTATTTAATTACTTCCATAATATAAAACATGATTTATATATCATATATATTAATTATATAAATATATATAATATATTTAATGGAATACACCATTCATGATGATGGTAGGTCGTATGTACGCTTGAACGTTGTTTCCGTTTTCATATCGTATTGAATGGAAGCAACTAAATGACATATATATATATATATATATATTAGTCCTGTATAATTATTATTAAATATATTTCATTCTTATTTATTATATATATTTTTATAATCATTTATTAATGGTTAACGTGAAGAATGAATCACATCGCATTGTGGAGATGATAGGTTGTACGTATGCATGAACAATGATATCATTTACTTAATGGTTGAATGGTGTGGAATTGGATGGTATATTAATAATAAAGAATAATTATAAAGTCATATTTTTTATTTATATCCATTATATTCTTCATTATACAGATTTTCATAATGTATTGATGATGAAAAAATTACACCACAGCGTGGAGATGGTAAACCGTTAGTACACACGAATGGTGATATTGTTATTCGTATGATGGAAAAAAATAATATGGTTGTACCATTATCATAATAACATCACAAAATATATATTTTATTTTATTTGTTACTTTACTATTGAATCAACATAATATTGGGAAGTATAAGGATAAAATAACTTTGAAAGAGTTAGTAAAACAATTAACTCTCCTTTGGGTATCTCTTTCTGATTTGAACAAATGGACTTCTTAGGCTGGATTTATTCCCAAAGTATGGCCTCTAGGATAAAGTGAGGGAAGTTGAGATGTTAAATTGTTATGTTTTATCTGATCTAAATGGATTTAGGGGTGTAAATAAAATATAAGGATAGGTGGCCTTTTATAAGAGAGGGGAGGCACACTTTAGGAAACTCCAAAACTATTAATTCATTATAAATTTATTTTTGATTCCAAATAGCTCCATAGTGAATTATTAAAGAGATAATATGAGTATGATTCAAAATAATCTCATAAAATTAATTTTATACTTATTTTTATTTTATTTTAAACCTTATAATTTTAATTTATCCATAAATTAAACTATTTAATAGTAATTGTAGTAATAATATTTTGAATAATAAAAGGTTTTAAATATTTAATTATATTGTTTAAATTGCCCATAAATAGATAATTTATAACATTTTAGACCATATAAATATATATTTTTAGTTTCAAATTATTTTTATGCTTTTTAAATAATTTAATAAATTGTTATTTTTATATAATATCGAGTGTCAGTTTTGACATTATTCATTTCGTTGACTTAAAATAAAATTCAAAGATAATTATAAATTCAAACCAAAACATTTTATATAATCCTAAAATGTCATAGTGACCTATAAAATTCATGGATAACCTTAATTAATTAATAGTATATTTATTTTAAATTTTTTATTACCTTTTTTTTATATTTCTATTAATAAAATAATTTATGCATCACTATTGTGTCATCATTAATGATGATTATTTAATCTCTAAATAGTATAAATAAATTAATATGATGTAGTTTATGCTTTTATATTTCTGGATAATATATATAATATATTTATTTATTTATTATCCCTATATTATAATTAATATACTTATATAAAATGTGAGAGTTACATTTTGTCACATTCATTGATTTTTATAATATCTATGTCATTTTTTAAAAAAAAGTATCCATTAAATGATTTAAATTATAAAAATATATCAAAATGTAATAATTTTTTATCCAACAATATTTTTAAATGTAATTCGGCAATTTTATAATATTATTTTTACCTTTAATTACCCAATTTAACCGTTACCGCGATAAAAAAAATGTTGCTAAAGTTATTATTCATAATGTATTAAAATAAAAAAAATTTACATAATTTTTAACCAAATATTTAAAATATAGAGTCAATTTTTTAAAATTTAAAATACATAAGTTTTAGTATTTAAATTAAAATAAATCATGTGGATGGAACGAGAAAATGAGTTTTTTATGTAAAAATATTCAAAAGATTAAAATGTGTTTATATCCAATTTTAATGTGAAAATAATTCCAATGAACAAATTTATATTAAATGATCAAAATATTATATAATTATACTTTAAATGTAATCAAACTTATAATTTAACACTATAAATTATTTCGATGAAAAAAGTTGTTTTCAATTAAAATTTCATATTTTTCACTATTCATCAAAACATGAAACTTATCATAAAAATACTAAAAATTGAACCAAAGTAAATTTTTAAATTACCATTTAAAAGAATAATTTTATTTTTTCAAATTTTATAAAAATATTAAATAACTATATTTAAAATGGTTGCACCAACAAAAGGTGGAAAAACTGTATTTTTTTAAAAAAATAATTCATTTTTCTGAAAAACTGAATTTGTTCTTATATAATGTATATAAGACACATAAGATTACTTTTAAGATTATATGGAATATATAAAATAAAAAATTTGTTTAATATTATTCATAACTACTAATTTAGTAGCTATGTAATATATTATATAAAATACTAATATTTTATTAATATATTGTTGTTCGATAAAACTAGGTCTTCTGTGTAATGCGAGCCAACAGATTGTTATGTGTAGAATAAAATAAACATGGTGTCTCATAAAAATAAATAAAAAAATTAAATTTATAAATAAATTAAAATATTTTAAAGTCTCAGGGTGTTACATTCTCCACTCCTTCAATAAATTTCTTCATTGTAATTTAATCTCGGGATCAAAACTAGGGGTTTGAAATTTCAAAAAAAATTGATTGTAATACCACATCGAAAAAATTATTAATGAGGCGACATCTTTAAAATAAATAAAAGTAAGTGTGAATGACACCAAAGATATCACATACAAGGTTTCTATGTATGAAAACATTTACATGAAATAAAAATAATACCATCAAATTCTGATGGAGAGTGATAGAGAACATTGTTAAGAGAATGTTAAAAATCACAAAGCTATAAATCTATGATGATCTATAAGACCATTTGATTAATCATAAAAATTACTAGGATATAATATTTTATTTCAAGATCCTTTATCAAGAGTTGAAGAATAGTTTACTATTTAGATAAGCACTTATTTGATTTATTTCCATATCATAAGCATAATCTCGTCCTTTGGTTGTGCTTCGATCTATTTTCAATTCATCCCTTATAACTATAAATTAAGGTTCAAAATGAATTTTTCATTCCATGATCACTTTTGATAAATGATAAGGCCCACAAGTATCCAATAAATCATACTTTAACCTCAAACAATAATATTCATTGCTCAACATACTCTATTCCAACCTTAAGACTTATGCAAAATACTTATGTCCAAATTAAAAATCCAAAAAGGTCTCTAAATTTACAAAATCTATCATAACATCATATACCCCAAACTAAATAATATAGATCTTATTAAAAAATACCAAATATTTCATCACCTAAAAATATTAATGAAAAACATTAATTCTTATAAATCCTTAAAGAATAAGTACTATAGTACAATCCTTAAATATCACACTATACTTATATGAAAAATATAATAAAATAATTATTGAATCAAAAAAACACACAAATACATTTGTTATTCCACTTCAATTATAGTAACAATATATGTTTAACCTTGATCTATTTTCTTCTTCTAAGATATATTTCTTTGATGATTTCGAAAATAATTTTCATAATGTCCCATATCATTATATTTATAGCATTGCACATTTACCATTTCATTCTTTACTTTAAAATCACGAGTCTGGTGACCTTTCTCTCCACAATTGTAAAAACTCTCAATCCTTTAAGGTAAGTACCAGTGTGTTTCTTCCCACAATTATCACATATTGTAAAATTATTCATTCCTTATTTACCTTTATCTGTCTCTTTCTCCACCATTCTCTTCTTCTATTTCTTATTCTTAATGTCATAAGAGTTAAAAAATTATTTCTCTGTCTTGATAGCACATGAGACTATATCTTCATAAGATGATAATGTTTAAGAGACCAAATCCTTTGAATGAAATGGTTTAATCCCATAAAATAAATGATCCTTATTACTTCGTAGGTTATGTATATATTCTATATCATGTCTTTATAACCTTTTGATGTTAGCCTCATACATTGAAAAATTCTCATCCTCCTTTTGCCTCAATTTCAAAATTTTCATTTCCATATAACCTTGTTGTTCAAAATGAAATTATTTTTCTAAGAAAAGTTCTTTAAACACCCTCAATTCTATATTTCATACTTCTTCATCCTCTTTAATATTTTTAATTAATTACCACTATTAATTTACATCTTCAGAGGATGATAAAATGCCATGAAAATTTTTTCCCTTTCGTTACACCCCAAACAAAAAATTTATTTCTCTAAGGAACATATCGATTTCACAGGTTAAAATATATTTTTAGTCTCATTGAGTGCTAGAGGTTGTTTTCTCATAAATATGTCTAAAATTGTTCCTCCATGTTGTGGATGAGGGTGCCCCATATAGGTATGGTTATTATTCATAACCTGAGTATGTAATGGCTTCGACCTCTTTGGTCCATTCCATTACGAAAATATGGTGTCTGGGGTGGTTTGGGAGGTCAAGGTGACTTATCCCCAACACTTGGCCAAATTTCCAATTCTGTGAACAGTGCAATGGTAGCCTTAGATGAATATTGTCATCGGTAGCCTTAGGTTAATAAGGTAATGGTAGCCTTATATGAACTCTTTCATCGGCAGTCTTATGTGATTAGTGAAACTGTGGCCTTAGGTGAACAGTGTCATAGGTAGCCTTAAATGAATAGTTTCATCGGTAGCCTTAGTTGAACAGTTTAATCGGTAGCCTTAGGTAAATAGTACAACAGTAGCCTTAGGTGAACAATGTCATTGATAACCTTAGGTGAACAGTGCAACGGTAACCCTATATGAACAGTGTCATCGGTAACCTTAAGTGAACAGTGTCATCGATAGCCTTAGGTAAATAGTACATGTGCAGCCTTAAGTGAAAAATGTCATCGGTAGCCTTAAGTGAACAGTTTCATCAGTAGCCTTAGGTGAATAGTGCATCAGTAACCTTATGTGAACAGTGTCATCAGTAGCCATATGTGAAAAGTGCAACGGTGAGGTTCTAATGATAAACTCTTTGCTTTTCCAAATTTGGAGTTCATGAATAATGTTTCTAGAACTATGTGGTTCCAAAGGTGACATATTTCCTTTTCCAAATTTTGAGTTCATGAATAGTGTTTCCAAAACGGTGAGGTTCCAATGGTGACATCTTTCAGTTGAAAAATTTTGAGTTTATGAACAGTGTTTCTAGAATGGTGAGGTTATAACAGTGACCTCATTCCTTTGACAAATTTCGAGTTCACGAACAGTGTTTCTGGAAGGGTGATATTCCAAAAGTGACTACATTCCTTTTCCAAATTTCAAGTTCATGAATAGTATTTCTAGAATGGTGAGGTTCCAATGTTGACCTATTTCCTTTTCCAAATTTTGAGTTCATGAACAGTGTTTCCAGGACGATGAGGTTCCAATGGTGACCACTTTCCATTGCGAAATTTTGAGTTCATGAACAGGGTTTCCAAAACGGAGAGGTTCTAAGGGTGACCTCTTTTTTCCAAATTTTGAGATCATGAACTGTGTTTCCAGAACGATGGCGTTCCAACAGTGACCTCCTTCCTTTGCCAATTTTTGGGTTCATGAACAGTGTTTCCAGAATGATGAGGATGCAACTGTGAGGTTCAAGAATAGTGTTTCCATAACGGTGAGGTTCATGAAAAGTGTTTCCATAACGGTGAGGTTCTAACGGTGAGGTTCTTGAACAATGTCTCCAGAATGACGAGGTTCCAATGGTGAGGTTCCAACTGTGAGGTTCATAAACAGAGTTTCTAGAATGTTGAGGTTTCAACTGCGACGTTCATGAAAAGTGCTTCCAGAACAGTGAGGTTCATGAACAGTTTTTCCAGAATGGTGAGGTTCCAACCGTGAGGTTCATGAACTGTGTTTTTCCTTTACCCAATTTTGAGTTATTGAACAGTGTTTCCAACTTCCTACAGTTTCACCCCTTTGACATTTCCTTTGAAGTAAAATGCATTTAAAGCCTCATTTTAAGGACTCTAAGGAAAATTCAAAGGCCATAACTCCTATATTAATTTATCCTAAAGCTCGAGATGTTTTTACTTGGTCAAACGACATGGTTTAATGCGATCTTCTTTTAATGTGAAATCAAACATATTTTAAACTCTCGCTCCATTAAATCTATTAAAGGGATGATATATCTTCCCCCTTAATTATTCCTCCTTGTTCTCAGCTGCGAGATGCTCGAACATTTCATTCCTTCCCTTATAAGTTTCACTATCAAATTTTTTCCCTAGGATTGGTTCTGCTCTATTTTGGAATCAACCAAGTATTATCGATCAATCTTTGATATAAGGTATGATCTATCCTAATTATTTTGGGTTCATATCCTTATGTTTCCCCTCTCCATTTTATGGAATGCTATGTACATGTACCTGATGTACTTTTCTTGGGTGTTGACCGGTGTGGTGGTGTCTCTGTATCCTTGGGAGGATACAATTGTCACGGGGGGAGGAGATCGTAACCCGTTTTGGGGCTCGTTCTCATAAAAATAATGTCAAGAACCGTTTGAGGTAGGGAAATAATTTCATTTCTTTTCTTTTACGTTAAAATATATATTTAGAAAGTTTTATCCCACTGGATCACAATGGAATTGACATAATAAATATTTGAACCAGATAAATAAATTGATATTGATTGTATGTTATTGCCTCTTGTTTTTCTAAGTAGTGTGATATCTGTGCTTGCTTATTTAACTTTTCGTTCATGATGAAAATTGGAAAAAATGTAAAGATAGAATTAATTGATAATTGTTTGGATAAATATAAAGAGGCATGTAAATGAATCTCATTCTTCTTGTTGAATTTTGATGTTAATAAAATTGGTGTAGTAAGCATGTTTAATTATTTGTGATAGCTTACTGGTTAGGGTTCCTGAATTTGGAACCTCCGAATAATAAATCTGTTAATCCAAGGTCGATTAAAGAACTGGATGTTTGATAAAAGATAATTTCTTGTAGGGTCATGAGTTACCCTCTTACCTATTTAAGGGCCAAGATCCCAATTTATATGACGTTTTTTTCCTTCTTCTTGTGTTTTGATGTGAGCCTAAGAGGCTGTTGTGATAAATAGGGGCATGTAGGCCTAATGGTTGTGGTAGAAGCTGATTCCTAAAGTGTCGAGACGCATCAGTTTATGCATGTGGGTGTCAGGGAGGACACCAGGGATGATTAAATGGGTTGGATGTGAATGTTTGGATTCTTATTGATTCTTTTTGGTTGTTTTTTTGCTTTACATTTCTTCACTTCTCAAGGCAGTTGGTCTTGCTTACCCTTCTTCCATAATGGGTGAAGATGCATGGGGTATGTCACGTGCTTTCCGTGTTTAGCTTCTCAAGGGAGGAAGGGTCTATGCTCTTGCTATAGGCGGAAAAGACTCAATGGCTAGTTCATCTACTCACCATGTTGAGACCACTTTTATTTAGTAGCATTGACTTTTTTTCTATAATTATTTATGAATATGGGAAAGTAATGTTGTAAATAAATAATTGAATAAATGATGTCAACGCATGGGGTTGGAGCTTGCTAGGATGCAATGCTAAGGATAGAAGGCTTTGGGTGTGATTATAATAAAGATTAATGTGGAAATTTATAATGGTTAATTAATGTTTAAAGAATTAATTAATGTAAAGTGAAACTGATAAAAAGGTAATTAAGTAATGTAATAAATCTCTTAAAATGGTTGTGTGCTAATAGGATACCTAGTCATTAAAGTGGATGTCAGGAGTCTGAGATATGTTATCTAGAGCTGAGTCTAAAACTATGTTATGCTCATAGTGTGGTTGTGAGCTATAGTATATTCTGTAATTTTTGGGTTTCTATATGATACTCCACCCCATCTATTTGGTAAACTGAGACATTGAGGATTTTGAGCCCAGGGGGTGTTTTACCCAACATTCTGGTGGGAGTATGGATGGATGACTACCCCCTTTATCCCTACTCTCTTCTCTTGGTAGTTACTTATACAAGAAGTCACAATGTTTAGTTTTCCCCATATATGTGTCTAGAGAGTTGTAATGTCTTGTGTTTATTCACACACATATATTCCAGATATAGTATCCTATAGACTACTATAGGCATAACGTGTATAGGCTGTGATGACTTGATGATTTTTACTCGATGTGTGGGATGTAATGGCTTGATGTATAATTCCCAATGTATGATAAAAGTTTCATGATCAATGGTTGCTCCCATGAACTACCTAGTTACTTTCATGTGTAGACATGGTGGCTTTGTTGCATGAGGTGCATGTTGTGGTGCTTCGCCCATGTGTCTGCGAGCAAACATTTTTTGAGAGATATGCTTAAGACGTGTGATGTTGGGAAAAAGCAGAAAAACAGTGGGGAAGTAGTAGTGGGGTACCCATGATATTCATTATTTTATTATATAATCTTGTATGTGTTACTTGTTGATAGTATCTATGGTGAGGCTGGGAACTTAGTATACATGTTTAGGTGATTAGTAAGTTTCACTTGTTGTTCACTGTGCGTTAACATGATTTCTTTATTTATTTCATGAGAGGCTTTGGGGAGGATCCTACCGAGTATATAGTTATAATCACCCTATGTATATATAAACACCTTTTCAGGTTACTTGGAGCTGGTTAGAGATCGGTATGGTTTCTACTAGCTTGGGGTTACCGGAGCTGTTTGGGATTCGTGGTTGCTGTTGTTTTTACTTCTTTTGGGTACTTGTAGTTTTCTCCTATCAGTTGTAGTAGTTTTTCAGAACATTACATATGTGTACATGGGATTTATTTTATATTGTTTTTGGATATGGAGTTGGTTGGTGTTTATCTTATCTCTCTCTTCCGCATGTGCTCTCATAGAGGGTATTGCCTCCCATTTGTGTGTTTACTATACCCCAAGTGCTAGTCGCCAACCCGGGGACTACTGGAGGTAGGAATCGGGGGTCATTATCTCCCTTCTCACATTTACGGTCTATGAGGGGTACACATTGTGGGGAGTGGGTCATGACATAGTCAGTTTCCCCAATATGGTTATAATTTTTCAGCGCGAGTTGCAACTTCTTCTCCAACATCATTATTTTGTATAGGAGGTAAATCCCTTTAAGGATTATGTGTGTTGATATGATTTCCATTTCCTCCACTATGTGACATTTCTAAATAATGGAATATACAAGATTAGATTATATCATAATGTATAATAAAAAAACTAGAAAAAATATTAAAATAAATGGAAAAGTTTATGCATATTTATTTTAATAATCATAAACATGGTTTCATAGGAGACATATTTACTCATAAATCCTTCATAATGTTTTTAAATAAAATATGAATTATCCTAAGAATATATCAATGGAGGGTAAAACAAGGTATGCAGTAAGGCCCATTGTCATGTATCATGTTACTCTGATTCAAGCCCAGAACACCTTGTAAAAGTTATCACTCCTAGGTACATCTATGCTAGAACAACATCCACTTGTAGTATTCAGTAAGGGGTGTATTTCTTGGAATACACACATAATATCTACCTTACCAAAAATCTAGGACGTTCTTCTATGCTTATCTCAAAGTCTATGTTAGGGTTATGCTCCCCAGTTTATATTTTCTAAATCTAGTTTCCAAGGATGTTACTAAATTTCCTTTGATACCAAATTTAATTCCCCTACCATAAAATCCTGGATTCAATGCATTATTTGAATACATTTTTATGATTATAAGGAATCAAATCCTGAAGAACCGATCAGTTTAGCAGCCTTGAAAAATATATTATATAAATGATCATTAAATTATAATTCAAAACTCAATATGAAACATAAATAATTCTTTTATAATTTCATTATACTCATATATTAACACTATATATAAACATAATATACTTCATAGAATCTTGGGAAAATAAAACATAAGAAAGGGGTGAGCTCATATGCTCAGTAAGGGTAAAAAATGTAGCAGAAGCTATCATAAATAAGAATACACTTTAAAGGTAGGGTATAAAACTGAAACAAAATCATTTTAAACAGAATCGTAAGTGTAATATTGCAAGAATAAATCAAATAATTACATTTTAACATTAAAATGGATATTTTACTAATCGAATAATCACATTAATATCAATAACTAATCTCATCGTGAGAGAATGCATAATGTTGAACATCATAACTATAACATAAAGTACTCATGACAATACCATACATAAATGGGTAAAAACCCAAACCATTTTGTCTCATGAGACCCATCGATGCATCAAGGGGCTATAACAGACCCCACCCTTCACTTACTAAGTCCAATGTATCCCTCATATGAAATGGGTGAAACATAACATAAACATTCTTATTAAAACTAGAATACAAAATTTTAATAATTTAACTATAAAACATGAATGTTTTCAAAATAGAACATCCATAGTCAAACATATCATAAAAACATCAACATAATATTTAAGATTGTATCACAATAAATCAACCTCAAATAATCATAAAATCCAACAAAGGATGTTGACATAGATGAAAATAATCGAACAAAATTATTAAAACTCTTTATGATAAATATCCCATTTAATTTGAAATAATTTAAAAGACACAAAATTATTAAAAAATATTTTCATTTTAAAATAACCTTGTAATATATTAAATAATGATTAAAAATTTTAAGGCATCATAACGACGGAAAATAACTGATGGTGTTGTATATGTAAAAAAAACATTCCTTTCTTAATTTAGTTGAAAATGCCATAAGGTACCTCATTTGGAATATTATAGAAATATTACTTTCAAAATGTTTTATAAAAAGTAAAACATGTATAAAAATTACTTTAAACAATTTTCTATAATATTTTGAATTACATTTTAAGAAACATGGACATGGATGATAAAGATGTCCGAGTAGATACATATGTATAAAAACACCACAGATAATAATGAGATTATGAGATTATAACTTATATAAAACATAAAAAATAATCCTTTTAAAATATTTTAATGAAATTAAAAATAAAAAAATGTTCTTTATAATCTTTTATGTACATATAAATAAATATGTTTGATAATATCAAGAATATTGAAATAGAGAAAGGATTAATTTTTTAAATGTTCAAAGTGTCTCATACCACATTGAACATTTAAATAATTAGTCCAATATGTTCAAATAAATATTTAAATAACATTAAGATAAATTTATTCATGATATTAAATATAATAGGGTCAATACATACACTACACATAAGAAATAGGTGGTGAACATGGCTTTTATCTCACGAAACACAAAAGTGATATGGAATTCTCTTGCCTTAGGTATGATAATATTCATACATGTCATAAAATCATGTATACTGGTTTTAAATGTATTATTAACTTATACTATAATCATAATGATATCATATATGATTCATTTTTGACTTTATATTACCCGTTTATTAACATTTCCAAGTTAACGCAACGTTTGGTTAATAATTGCTTTGTTTATCTTATTTGTTTTGACTTGTTTATCTGGATCGTATCACTTAAATTTTTATTTACATAATTAAATAAAATAAAACATATTTTATATATCATATATATTCAGTACATTAATATATAATATATATGGAATTTAATACACCGTTCATGGAGACAGTAGGACATACGTACACATGAACGTTGTCTTTGTTTTCTTATCGTATAGAATGGAGGAAAGTAAATTACATATATATATATACATATAATTCTATTAAAATTATTGTTTCATATATTTCATACTTATTAATTATATATATTTTTATAATAATTCTTGGATGGTTAATAATAAGAATGAATCTCATCATGTCGTGGAGACGGTAGGCCATACATACGCATGAACGACTATAACATTTCATTAATGGTTAAATGATATAGAATTGGATGGTATATTAATTATAAATAATAATTATAGTGTAATATTTTTTATTTATATCCATTAAATTTATCGTTATAACCATTTAAATAAATTAGGGATGAAAAACAAATTACACCATAGTGTGGAGACGGTAAGTCGTACGTACACATGCATTATGGTATTGTAATTTGTAGGATGGATAAAAGGGGGAATATGATTATCCCAAAATATTAATAAAATATCAGTATATATTTGATATTATATTTATTACTTTATTATGAAAACAAAATAGGATGATGAAGTATAATAAGAAAATAACTTTGAAAGAGTTCATAAAACAATTACCTCTACTTCAGGTATCTCTTTTTGATTTCCACAGAAGAACTACTTAGGTTGGATTTATTCTAAAATTATGGACTATAGGATGAATATACGGAAGATGGGAGATTAAATTTTAAGGGTTTTTTGGAAATAAATTTATTTATATGTGTGAATAAAAGGGAAGGAGATGTGTCCTTTTATAATAGATGGGAGGGGCACTTTAGAAAACTCACAAACTATTTATATATTATAAAATTTTTCAACTCCAAATAGCTCTAAATACAGTTATTTAAGAGATAATATTATTATGGGTCTAAATAATCTCAAAAAGATAATTTTAGAAATTTTTTGTTTTATTTTAAACCTTATTATTTTCATTTATCTATATTTAATCTATTTAATTTTAATTGTAGTAATAATATCCTAAATATTAAAACGTTATAAATATTTACATATGTTGTGTAAATTGTACAGAAATAGATACATTATAGAATTTCAGACCTTATAATTATCACATTGTAATTTTTAAATAATTTTATGATTTTTAAATAATTTAATAAAATGTTATTTTTATATAATATCAATAGTGTCAATTTTGACACTATTCATTTCCTTGACATTGAATAAAATCCAAACAGAATGATAACATAGAAAAAACTATATAATATAATCCTAACATGTCATAGTCACCTAAAAAATTAGTGGAGCACCTTAATTAAAATTATATTTCATTTAATATTATTAAAACCATTAATTTTATATTTCTATTACTAAAATAATTTATGTGTCACTATTCTATCTTCATTAATGGTAACTATTTAATCTCTAAAAATTATTAATAATTACTATAATGTATTTAATTCTTTTATATTTCTATATACTCTTTATAATCAATGTTATTTCATGTTAATCCCTATATTAAAATTAATATACTCATATAAAATGAGAGTGTGACATTTTTCACATTCTTGATTTTTATAATATCTATGTCCTTTTAATGTAAAAGTGGAAATTAAATGATTAAATTTTTAAAATTAGGTTATAAGGGTCTAAATTTTTTTCCAATGTGTTTTTTATAGGTTTTAGGGTAATTTTATAATATTATTTTCACCTTTAATTACCCAATTTACCCTTGACTGCAATACAAAACAGTTACTAAAGTTACTATTCATAATTTCAAAAAATAAAAGAATTCTATTTTCATAAATTTGACCCAATGATTCCAAATATGGAATATATTTTTCAAAATTGAAAATATATATGTTTCATTAATAAAATTGAAATTGATCATGTGTATGGAATGAGAAAACGAGTTTTTTTAAAGTAAATACCCTCAAAATATTGACATGTGTTTATATCTAATTTTAATGTAAAAATAATTCCAATAACCTAAATTATATTAAATGATAAAAATATAACCCAATTATACTTTAGAACCAATCAAATTTATTATTTAAGACATAAATTATTTTGATGAAAAAAGTTGTTTTCAATTAAAATATAGTGTTTTTCAATATTGAGCAATTAATGAAACTTATCAAAAAAATACCTCAAATTGAACCAAAGTAAATTTTGATATTAAAAATTCAAATAAGAAGTTTATTTTTTCAATGTTAAAATAAAAAAACTGTCAAAAATATATTTAAAATGGGTGCACCATCAAAAGGAAACAAAACTGCATTTATAGAAAAATACATCTTTTATCTGAAAAATTGAATTCTTTCTTATATCGTGTCTAGAAAACACATAAGATGAATGTTAATATTATATGGAATATAAAAAATACAAATTTTTTAAATAATATTCATAACATCTAATTTAAAGGTTTGGTTATATTGTATTAAATAATAATATTGTATTAATATATTATTGTTCGGTAAAACTGGGACTTATGTGTAAAGCAAGCCAAATAATTTTTGTGTGTAGCATAATTTTAATATGGTGTTTAATAAAAAAATCAGGAAACAAAATTAAATTTATTTAGAAAGTGAAATATTTTAATGTCTTGGGGTGTTACATTACATGTATGTAATTACATATTTTATATTGAATGATTAGCAATTGAGTTTAATAAATTGAAATAATTAATTTGGTGAATTAATTAATTAAAGTATTTTAAAATAAGTGATATTAAAAGTTTATATTTGGAATAAATAATTTGTGAATTAATTATGAAGATATTGAAATTTTGAATTATATTAATTAATTTTTGAATTAATTAAAGAAATTAATGTGATCAATTAATTCGTGAATTAATTAAGGGATTTATGTGATCAATTAATTATTGAATTAGTTAATGAAATTGATGTGGCCAATTAATTAATGAATTAATTGAAGAGATTGATATGATTAAATAATTGATGAATTAATTGATGAAATTGATGTGACCATTTAATTGGTTAATTAATTTATGGTATTGATGTGATTAATTAATCGTTGAATTAGTTAATGAAATTTGTGTCATTAATTAATTTTTGAATTAATTAACGGAATTATTTCATTAATTAATTTTTGAATTAATTAATGGAATAATTTTAATATGTAGTTTTTTAATTTTAATAATTAAGTGGTCAATTAATTAATTAGTTTTTGTGATAATTGTGATATTTTGATACATGTGTGATATGTGATAAAAAAGTGTGGGACATGGGCTAAGGCAACAAATACTCAAATGTGAAATTGATATTTGGGATAGGGATTGAGACTCCAAATACTCATGTGTGACATTGATGTTTGGGGCGTGGGATGACTCTCCAAATACCCATATAAGTTAAATATGTGTGGGATAGAGAATGACGCTCTAAATAACCATATGATATAGTGAGTGTAACACCCTATGTTTTTATGGACCTTTTTTCGAATAAATTAAAATTTAATTCATATCTTGCAATAATCTAATTAAACATTCCTTTCATATATAACTGACTTGTCATACATTCCATGTAACATAGACTTGGCGTAAGTTTCACGCAACACTGAGTTGGCATGCAATACACACAACACTCAGTTTCTACAAAACAACTATTTTTTTATAATTATTTAAATGAGATAATTATAACCTAGTTGTTAAAATTAATTATATTAATAGTAATAAATACTTTTTAATTATAATTTATTATAATTTAATATAAATAAAATATAATGATAATAAAAGATATTATTTTAGTTAAAGTCCTTCTATGTTTAAAAATATTGTTTTCGCGAACAAACCTATTTTAATGTCCTTCTATGAAAAATAATACAATTAATTTTAGACACATTTATAAATTTAATTTAATAAAATAAGAATAATCTTTTGAATTTATAAGGTCAAATTTATCTTAGGTTGAATTTTTGGGATTTCTAACAAACTTCATTTTTTAATGAATAGTGAAAAAATATGTTTAATTAAAAAATGCTTTTAAATTTAATTTATTTAAAAGAAAAAATTATATTTTAAATTGATTTAAAAGTTAAATTAGATAATATTTTCAACAATTTATCTAATTTTGGCCATTTGACCCAATTTCAAATTGAAATTGGAGATAAACACTTAGGAAAATTTTAATAAATTTTACTTCGAAAACCCGCATTGTTGACCTAACTATGGGATTAATTTTAAATTAATTTCTGCCCCTTATGTGAATATAATTTAGAAAAAATTGATTTAATAATTTTAATAATCATAATTTATAATTTCTAATAATTTAAACTTTGTTTTTGACCAAAACTATTAGTGTAATTGATTAAAATTAATTACACCGGTTAAGAGAAAAAATAGGTCAATAAAGTACTAAACCTTAAATATAAGATGAAAAACATCCTAGAAAATTGTTAAACACACATTTCCCTGAAATTATTCACCAATTAACCTTCAAGTATTGAGTTTTGTTGGTTTGGTATGAATTTTCATAGGTAAAAACATGGGTACACCTAACTACTTTTCGAAAATGGAAAGTGTATCCTTTCCATTCCCTATAAAAGTCCACCACCTCTACCAACTTCATAACACCGATCAAGCGCATTGGATTTCCCTAATTCAGATCAAAAAATATAAAAACTTTATTCCCTTATTTTTATATGCCTTACCTTGAGAATAAGGAAACTCAAGGACTCCTTTTGGAACAAACCTAATGGAGTTACCCGATTAAGAGCTAACATCTTCTCTCAAGATCATTTCCATTATTTTCATTATACACCCCATCCAATCTATTTATTACATTATTGTATGAAATAACCGGTATCCTAAATATAATTGTATTTTATTATGCTATTATTTTACCTACACTTACACACACCTCCATCGAATGGATATCAAATATATTATTTACATGTAAGGAAAACTACAGCCTCACTAAACGATGACTATTCAATTATCTTTTACCACCTCTCATGGTTGACATTATGATGGAAACTATGTTTATATATTTCATATATTATAATTATTATTTATTTAATCCTATTTAATCATTTTACAAAAAAAAATATTTTTACTATCTAGTTGATGAAATTGTGATAATTGTTTTTGAGGAAGTGTGGACCACCACCCCCTCAAAGCGATGTGATTCGTTAACACACTACACGGAATATATTAAGGACGGGTTTAGTTAAATTATATGATATATATATACATATATATCATTATGATTATAATTTAATGATTTTATATAAATATAAACTTTTATTTCATTTTCTTTACTTTCTTTCAATACGACAATTAAAATGGAAACAATGTTCATGTGTTCGTACGATATACCATCTCCATGCACGATGTATAAAATTTCATACATCTTTAAGTTATAGATTATTATAATATAAAAATGTTTTATATTAATGATATTTATATAATGATTTATATTTTTGAATCATGATATAAGTTTAAGTGCCCGTGATATAACAAATTAAGATACATGGGAAGAACAAAGCGAATATTACCCGAAGTGAATCCTTGACATTAGATTGTTAACAAGTGGGTATTATAAGGCCATAATAAACCCATATATGGTATTATGTATAAGAATATTATTATATAAAATATTTATAATAAACTTAAGTTTATTATATATAAATCTTGTATGAGTATGAAGAGATTCAAGACATAAGGTAAGGGGATATCATCTAACTTTTTATTCCCGTGAGATACATGCTATGCTCACCACTCTTTCTTGGTGTGTGTGTGTGCACTACCCATTATTGTATTATATATATCTTAGAAATAAATTTATGGGTATCAACATATCCATTTTATGAACTTTAATTCATGGGGTTTAAATTTCAAATGTTACCAAATCAATAAAAATGTTTTGTCTCATTTTTCCTTCTTTGAGACTCATGTTTTATTATGCACATAAACTCTTTTTCGAGGTGCATATACTTCCATTTTACATTTTATATCATTAATATTATTATTTTCATGATATTTTAAGCTTCATTTATTTTCTGTTTATTTCATGGAGAGTATTATATCATGTTACCAAGTTATATGAGTTTATTGAGACAATCTCATTGCTTTTTGAGATTGTTTTATGCTTAATTTGCTGAAATATTCCGATCCATCTCTCAATAATACTCATTAGTTTCCTTATCATATATTTATTCAATATATACTCATTCATTAGTAACAATATTTCCACTATTATGTGCTTAAGATAATTTTTTTATGTAAAATATTACTATCTCTCTCTCTCTCTTTAGTTAAAATTATATTACGTTCAAGAAACCATGTTTTTAAAAATGTTTTCAAAAGATACATTAAGATAATTTTCAACTAAAAAGGATTTGAAATTTTTTTTACTATTTTCAAAGATTATATTATAATTTTTAAAAACTATTTTTAAATAAAAAATTTTTCAAAAGGTTTTAATTTATAAAAAAAATATTTCATAAAGAAAGGATATTTTCCTCGAGAAATGTTTTTAAAAGACCTTTAAAAATTATTTACCATATTATATAACATCCATTGGTGTTACTCATGAGTTTCTGTGGAAATTATTCAATGCTTCCATTCATATAATTTCTCTGAATATATTTTGTTTTTATGGAATGATTTTTATGAAACTCATTTCTCTTTCACAGGTTATATGATATTGTCACCCGCTTTTTTCACGGGTTATGTTTATGATGAATGATTGTGAAACCTATTTATTTCCATAGGTTATGACATGATTACATGTTTATAATAAACATTTCATTTAATGGTTTATCATATGAATATTTATGATCTTGTGTCACATGTATTAATGATTTCACTATGAGATGGGTGGGACCTATATCTCCCTCCAATGCATTGGGTAATGATTTATATCTCATGAGACAGACTAATATGTCTTTAAGAGTGATCCTTGACTTCTAAGATTGACATAGGAGTTAAACATGACTACCAATATGGTATGAGGAGTCAACTCATGATACCAAGATGGCCATGGGAGTGAACCATGACTACCAAGATGGTATGGGAAGTGAACCTATACTATATGGTCTTAGAAGAGATGCCTTGGATACTATAGAAATCATATTATATGCTTATGTGTCTATCATAATTACATGTTTTATTCCTATGTTAAGATTTCATGGATTTTTCTATTTATTTCATTCTGATTCATGTCTTATGAACTATAATTATTTAATCCATGATTCCAGTTATGATATTTGATATGCAGGGTATTATCTTTTATTTTAACGATTATGTTCTCATACCCATATTCTCATGTTTATGCTTATGTATCTCCTTTTTTACCCTTAATGGGCATCTGAACTCATCACATTTTATGGTTCCTTTCCCATAAGTTATGAGGATATATATTATGTTTGAGGTGTCATGAAGGGTGTTAGTCAAGAACAAACTAGTGGAAGATGATGTAGCTCTTTTATGTACCATTGTTTATGTTTCCATGTTTCCAAAGACCATAGAAAAATTATAGTCATTGGGCATATATTTGTATAATGTTTATGTATTCTGTAAAAGTTATGTAATTTTTATGTTTTAAAATATAGTGTCTCTATAGTTGGTATTATAGTAAAAGTTATAGTTATCCTTTGGAAGTTAGGATGTGAAAACCTTACTAAGAACCCTAAGGACATGTCTAGGAATAATTATAATGATAAGGGAAAGTATATAAAAATGTCTTTGAATTTTGTAGAAGGATATAGTGATTTGTATTCAATAAATACATCCATGTCTAGATACGACAAGTGGATGTGGATCTGTAATAGATTTACTAAGGGGTAACAACTCTGACAAGATGTTTTGGGAATGACTTTGGGTAATCTGGTACACAACAATGGGCCTTTCTGCACACATGGTTTGAAACTCCTAAGGGATATGGTTTGGGAATTCACACACTCTTCACAAAACATTATAAATGATTTAAATATAATTTGTCTTTGAATAACCTAGGATAAACATAAGGTGTCATAGATTAAGTAAGTTGTCATAAAATTGAAGTTCAATAGATTTTTTATCATGATTATGGGGTTCCTCATTATGATAACTATTTCTGACTCTATTCTTTTGGTTTTATTCAATGATTGGAACCCAAATGAACCGCATTAATGGTGATTGTGATGGAAAATTAAATGATTGTCCTCCTGAGTAAATGAATGCTATAGGAGCTAGAATTAAAATCCTTATTGCTATGCACACACAAATTTCTAAAGCTATGAATCATGGTGGACTTCTAAATGAGAAAAATAAGGGAACAACAGTCTTTAATGAGAAAACATCCACCAACTTTCAGAGGGTCTTCTGACCCACTTATCACTGAATAATGGATTATTGATACTGAAAAGATATTCTCTATTCATCAATGTCTAGAGCATGATAAATCCATTCTAGATGTTTATCGGTTATAAGGAGAAGCGTATCAGTGGTAGACTCTAATCAAGAATATGAGGAAGCAAGATGAGATTAAATCCATGGATTGGGATGAGTTAAAGAACATATTTTTCAATAAGTAATTTACTAGAATTATTTATATCATGATAGATAAAGAGTCCCTTGAGTTGAATCAAAGGGGTGATTAATATGTTGGTACCTTTGAGGATAATTTCATGAGACTTGTGAGGTATGCTTCCGGAATTATCCTCCAACCTAAAAGTAAAGTTGATAGGTTCTTCATTAGATTATAGCCAAGTCTCAAAATAGTTTTTGCTATAAGAGAATTTAGTATCTATGAATATTTTTTTATTGTATAATCATGGTTGAAATGGAGGTTGGATTCATGTATTAATCTTATTGTATTTACAAGAGAAAAAATATGAATTTTAATGGAAAATCTAAAAACCATGATGAAAAAAATATGATATTTCCTTTATTCTCTATGTGCAGGAAGAAGCATGGAAGAAATTGACTTAAGTGGTCTAATAAATTTATTAAGTGAGGAAAGGAAGGACACCAGACAATTTATTTTTTAATTTATGGGAATAAGTTAGCTTAAACAATAATGAATAAATATCTACATAGAATTAACCTCTCATGATTTAGTTCTATAAGTGTAAGGAGAATGGTAATTATGTTAACCACTTCCCAAACACAGGGGTTCGTGATGATGATCGGTGTTAGCAACCTCTTAAGCTGAGGGAAAAGGGTAAATCTCATGAAATCTCTATTTTTTGATGATTCTTATGATACCTATGTGATGAATGGTACACTTATCATCCACTCTAGAACTAATATTGTCATATTTGATTCTGCGTCTAGCCACTCTTTCATGCCTAAAGAATTTTATATGGGAATTAAGATTTATAAAAAATAATTAGACGTGGAATTAGAAGTGCCAACCATTATGGAACAATGATTTCATATCAAGTCTATCATTCCTCACTGGTTGAAATTTTTGGGAATTTTTTTCCTATAAATATTATCATTGTTCCTTTTCTTGAATTTGATGTCATCTTAGGCATGGATTTTCTTTCTCTTCATAAATCCCACATATAATATCAAGGAAGGGAAGTTTATTTTGATATTTGAAACCCTCATATGATCATACATCAATGTGATGATATGCATGAAATTACTATGGATATTACATCCATTATATCAATCTAATTTCTATTCAAAATGGTTGTTTATCTCAAATGGTTTGGGAGAAGATCGGCATCGATGATATTCATGTTGTTTAGGATTTTGGGGATGTATTTCTATAATATTCTTCTGGTCTTCCATTAAAACATGATGTTGAGTTCTCGACAGAACTTATACCTGGTTTCACACCAATTTCAAAGACTTATTATAAAATTTACCCAATTGAGTTGTAGGAATTGAAAAAGAAACTCTAAGAAAACATTGTTAAGGGATTCATTTGGCCTAGTGTGTCACCTTGGGGTCTACCCATTATTTTTTTGAAAAATAAATGTGGATCAATGTAACTATTCATTAATTATTGATATTTCAACAAGATCACAAGAAATAACATGTATCCTCTTCCCCGTAATGATGACTAGTTTGATCAACTGTGTTGAGATCAACACTTTTCCAAGATTGAACTTTGTTCTGGATATCATCAATTGGGGTTCAAGAAGGAGGATATACCCAACACGGCATTCCATACAAGGTATGGTCACTATAAATATATAGTGATTTGTTTTGGTCTTACTAATTCCCCCTTTATCTTTATTTATTTAATGAATAGAATCTTCAGAGATTTCCTCAATATGTTTTTGGTAGACTTTATAGATGATATTTTTACATATTATAATACAATGGAATAGAATTAAGATCAATATATAATTGAACTGAGGAACCTAAGGAAGAATAATTTATATGTAAAATTTACAAACAATGAATTTTGGATGCAAAAGGTTACATTTTTGGGCCATATAATCTCAAGAGAAGGTATAGTAGTAGATCCCTCAATGATGGAGGCTATTTAATGCAAGCCTATACCAACCATGGTAATTTATATTCATATATTTCTTAGTTTAGTTGGATATTATCAATGATTTGTGAGGAATTTCTTAGGACTATCTAATCATCTATCTAAGTTAACTTGGAAGGGTGTCAAGTTACTCTGTACATATGAATATGAGGAAATTTTCATAGAACTGAAGAGATGGTTGGTTAGTTCACATGGGCTTACATTACCCTGTAGTGTAGAAGGGTTTCTAATCTATAAAGATGCATAAAAGAAGTGATTTGGATGTGTTTTATGCAAAATAACATGTTTATCGCTTATACCTCCTAGAAGTTGAAGATTCATGAGAAAAATCACTCAACTCATGATTTGGAGTTAGCGGTGGTAATTTTTTCATTAATGATATAATGGAATTATATTTATGGAGAAAAGTGTAATATATATACTAATCATAAAATTATAAAATATATATTCACATTGAAGGAGTTGTACATTTTCCAAATAATATGGATAGAGTTTAGAAAGTATTATGATTGTTCAATACATTACCACCCTAGGAAAGTGAACAAGGTGTCAGATGCTTTGAGTCTGATGTATCATGCTAGTTTATCCATGATATGTTTCAAAAAATATTGAATATCTCTATATTTTCAAATAATATATCTATAAATGTTGAAAGAATGGAAAAAATTTTATCTTTCTCAAATGAATGTTCAATACCCTATCCATTTGAATATTAAGGAGGTGCAGAAGGAAGTTGAAGATATACAAAAGAAATCCTGAAATGTTCCTAAGTTTAACCTTGATCAAGATGGAGTTATATGGTTTAGGAACCATGTATGTATCCCTTCCATATCAGATTTGAAGAAGTGTCTATTAAAGGAATATCATAGTTCTTCATTCTTTATTCATCCTAGAAGTACAAAGATGTATAGGGACTTGAAAGAATAATTGTGGTGGGATATAATAAAGAGTGATATCATGGATTTTTTATCTTAGTGTTTGGTATTCCATAATTTTGAGGCTGAAATATAAAATTCTAATGGGATGTTGCATCCATTACACATACTAGAATAGAAATGGGATAACATCACTATAGATTTTGTCATTAAACTACCCAAAAACTGAAAAGGGATTAATTCTATATAGGCGGTAGTTGATCTACATACCAAGTCATCACATGTCAATATTATCAGAGAATATTCTTCTTTGGATCATCATTCCAAGATATATGTTAAGTAAATAGTAAGGCTACATGGAGTAAGACATTCTATTGTATTAGATTAAGATTTATGGTTTACCTCAATGTTTAGGTGAATCCTTCATCAAGAACTTGATTCATAATTGAGTTTCAACACTTCTTATGATCCTCAAATAGCTTGTCAGTCTGAAAGAACAATTCAAAACCTAGAGGATATTTTGAGATCTTGTTTGTTATATTTCAAATGTGGATGGTCTTAACACCTTCCACTATTTGAGTTTTGTTACAAAAATAAATTTCACTCAAGAATTTATATGGTACTGTATGAATCCCTCTATGGGAAGAAATTTAGAGCTCTAATGTGTTAGGATGATGTTGGGGAAATAAAGCTATTGGGACCTGAGATCGCTGAAAAAATGGTAAATAATGTTAGAACCATTCTGCAGCGTATCAAGGTATCTCAAAATTGGCAGAAAATTTATGCTGATAACCATCAATATGATCTATAATTTGAATTTGTTGAAAATTCGTTTCTATGAATCTCACCCTGAATGAAATGTATGAGATTCTAATAGGGAAACTAATCCGTAGGTATATTGGTCCCTTTGATATTCTTGATTGTATCTGGGTGGTATTTTATTGCATAGTACTTCCTCTGACTCTATATCAAGTCCATAATGTGTTCAATGTATCTCTCTTACGGAAGTACATACTTGGCCATTTACATGTACTAAAATCAGAGTTCATACCGCTGGATTGGGATCTTTCTTTTGAGGAACAAATTGTTGAAATTATGGAATAATCAGATAAAGTTCTACAAAACAAGACCACTCACTCGTAAAATTATTGTGGGGAAATCACTAGTTAGAGGAAGCTATCTGAAAACTTTATGATATGATGAACTATAATTATCCTCATTTTTTTACTGAGGGACAAATTTCAAGGGTGAAATTCAATTTAAGGGCAGTAGAATATAACAACTCGAGTTTATGGACCTTTTTTCAAATGAATTAAATTTTAATTTTTATCCTGAAATGTACTAAGTCAAATTTTCATTTCACATGAAACTGATTTTTCATACATTACACACAACACCGACATGGCGTATGATACACAGAACATTGAGTTTCAATGAAACATCTCTCTTTTTATAACTATTAAAATGAGATAATTATAACCTAGCCCATAAACATAGTTATATGAATATTAATAACAAATTTTAAAATATAGATTTCAATTTTTTTATATAAATAAAACATATTGATAATAAAATATATGTTTTTTGCTAAAGTCCATCTATGTTTAAAAATACCATTTTCTCGAATAAGCCACTTTTAATGAACTGCTGTTAAAAATAATTAAATTAATTTTAGGAAAAATCATAAATTTAATTTAACAAAATAAATATAATATTTTAATTTATAATGTTGAAATTATCTTAGGCTAAATTTTTTGGATTTTTCTAACAAACTTCATTCTTTATGAATAGTGAAAAAATACTAGATTTTAATTCAAAATTTCATTTTTTATTGAATTTATTTATATTGTTTTATTATTTATTTTTTTAAATTATATTTAGATAATATTTTTAATAATT
Source organism: Viscum album (assembly GCA_963277665.1). NCBI lineage: Eukaryota > Viridiplantae > Streptophyta > Magnoliopsida > Santalales > Viscaceae > Viscum > Viscum album. The sequence continues at coordinate 2,051,462,846 of OY728150.1, read as the reverse complement.
AATCCAATTTTGGTTGTTGAAACCAATTTTACATTGAAATTTGATATAAAAAACGTAGTAAACTTTTGATCATTTTTACTTTGAAAACCTGCATTGTCAACCCGACTGTGGGATTAATTTTGAATTTATTTATTTAACTTATGTGATTAGAATTTGGGAAAAATGATTCAATATTTTCAATCAGCATAATTTATAATTTTAAATAAGGTCAAATTAGTTTTGACCAAAAATATTTGTGAAAGTGATTAAAATTAATTACATCGTTTAATAGATAAAATAAGTTAATAAAGTGATAAACATAAATATAAGACCCAAAATGACCTAGAAATTTTTAAAAAACCCATTTTAGGAAAATTATTCATCCATGAACCTTAAATTATTGATTTTAGTTGATTTGGTTTGACATTGTTTATGTAAAAAAATGGGTATACCTAACTTATTTTAAAAAAATGCCAAGTGTGTCACTTACCTTCCCTATAAAAGGCCACCACCTCTATCCATTTCTTTACCCCTATCAAGCCCCTTGGATCATATATAATATGATTAAATAAGATCCCAACTTCCCTAAATTTATCCTATAATCCATCCCTTCCGTATAAGGCAACTCAAGAAAGCCTTTTGGCACAAACACAAAGGAGTTAATTGATTAAGAGGCAACATATTCTCTCAAGATATTTTCCATTATTTTTCATCTCCATCCCTTCACTATGTTATTCCATTATTGTATGAAAATACCATTATCCTCAATAGACTAGGATTTTTTTGTTAACGGTTCTAACTACAATTACACATGCCTCTATCTAATGGATATCGAACATACTGTTTATGTTTATAGTGAACTACTGCCTCACTAATCTTATTTAATTCTCCTTTTGTATGGGGTAGGAATCAGAGGTGAATTTTATCTCTGCATGGTGTAAATATCTTAGAGATTTTGGGTGATGGACGTTCAATTTGGATCCCTTGTATTTGGATGCTTACAAGGGGAAAGAAAGCCCTCGTTTTCCAGTTTCGATAGGTCTCCCAGTATTTCCTTTACCCTTTCAAAATTGTGCTTTCTTGAATGTGTTTGAAGACACTCTCGGTGTTTTCCTATGCATGAATGACCAAACCCTTTCTTTTGAATACATCATATTCCCTATAATCTGTGTTGAGTTGGACCTATCGTTGGAACTTCCAGAGAAGGTAGTGTTAAAGGTAAGGGATGTTGTGGACTGGGAGCAGGTCCTCTCCTTCCTAGTGTTCCTTATGTTTTGTTCTTCTTGCAACCTTCAAATCCATTCCAGGAAAATGTGTAGGAACCCAAATCAGGTGGCCTGCATCTGGACCGCAGGGTCACCCAGAGGAGGAATATCATTCCTCGCAGCCCAGATGTCCCAGAGACTGGCCCTTCAAGGGAATCTATCATTCCTCTGGTATCTGATCAGGATCTTTCAGTTGTTCCTGACCTCAAATCTTAGCACACCCTTCCTCTAGTTAACAAGGCCACCTCCTGCTGGGATCATTTTCCTTTCAAGACAGAGGTATCTCCCTTGTTGATCGATATCCTTTCGAACAGGTTGCTCTTCCAGGTCCAGGAACCTGATGATGGGTGGTTATGGAAAATGTTCCTAGATAATTTGTCTCTTATATGGGATCTATGGGCGCTGAGGTCATCATTGTGTGTTGTTCTTGCTGATGTTATTGAGCAGTAGGGGGCCTTAGGAATCACGCCTCAGGTTCCCCTCATTTGTGAATCTGGGGTGGAGGACAAATGTAGTGGTGTTTTGGGGGGGGTTATTAGAGTCCTCTGTCGTACCATGGAAGAATGTTCAGAACCCCTCCTCCCCCTCACACAGAAAGGTGGTGAAGGAGAGGTTTGTTGTGCGACCTGTTCCTGGATCGCCTGAAGCATTGGTTCCGCCTATTCAGAGCCCATAAGTGTATACTCTGGCACAAATGAGAGACCTTAGGGGAATAATCTCTCCCTGTAGCATGAATATCATTGAACATGGGGAAGAATCTTGGCTCCCTATCTCTTAAAGTTATAAATGTTAATCTAGAACTCCATCATCCTAGGTGCCTAGGTGAAGACAGACCTTATAGCCTTGGAAGTCATGAAAAATAAATTGTGTATCGTTTTTGTTCTTGAGAATAAGAAAAACCTGAAGAAGATCAAGGCCTTCACCCACAAAGTCTGTTGGCATGGATCCATGCATGCAAAGACAACTAATACAAATATTTTTCTCTTCTTGGATATGGAGGTGTCACTGCATCTAGTCGAGGTGGGGGATCAATACCTCACCACAAAAGTTTCAAAGGGGGGGTATGTTTCTTTGTTCCATTCGTTTATGGAAGTTGTAATGATCAGGTCCAAAAACGGTTGTGGTAGGGGCTCAAGGTCTTTGATCCAAAGGACCTCCCATGGTATGTAGTGGGGGATTTCAACTCTATTATTAATCTTAATGAGAAGAATGGAATAGGTTCTTTTCCCCGTTAGGCCAGTTTGGACTTTTCCCTTTTCATGGTGGGCAAGGGGCTTATCGACATGGGGTACTCTGGAAACTGGTTTATGTGGTGCAATAACCAATAGGTAGGAAGACACTATTAGAGTAGGATTGATTGTTTCATGGAAAAAAAACAACGTGATCATCACCTTCCTGGAGTCCAAGGTGAAGTATTTAGCCTAAGGTACATCTGACCATTCTATTTTATTGGTGTCTCTCCTTCCCAAATAAGATTTCTCGGAGTCCTTCAGGTTATTCCAATAGTGGTCTCAGAACCAAGGCTACCAATGGCTGGTGAGGTAGATATGGGAGGCTCCCACCCAGGGGAACACATGGGTTTCTCTACACAAAAAAATTGCAGAGGCTGAAACTGGGGTTAAAGGATTGGTCCAGGAAGTTACCTATCTTCGATCAAAACCTGGAGGGCCTTAAAAAAAGCATTGAATGCCTAGAATCCAATATGAAGGTGGAATGGTAAGATTTGGTGTTTGGTGACCTTGTAGGAAAAAATATGTGTTGGGCAGAGGAGCTTCTTAAATAGGATTAAATGGCTCGTGCCTGTTCCCGGGTGGGGTGGTTGAAGGAAGGAGATAGAATCTCTGCTTAATTTCATGCATGCATCAGTGAAAGGAGGAATTTTTCCATCACAAACATCTTAATCGAGGATGGATCCTATACTAATAAATGTGATATGATTTGGTGTATGAATCACTCTTTCTTCAAGGACATTTTGGCTAGCCCGAATCTGAGGATGGCCAATGGGTATCCCAGGGGTAATGTAGTAGTTTGGGAGTCGATCCCTACATTGGTGACTAATAGGGACAGTGAAGTCTTGGAGGCAATCCCCAATGATGAAGAGATTCATGCAGCCATGAAGAATCTGAATTCTGAGTGTCCTCCAGGCCCTATATCTTTCCAGGATCCTTTTTTAGGGGGTGTGGCATGTTTTCAAGTGTGAAATTATCGATACAATTCAGGACTACTTTTGTGGAGGGTTCCACCCTCGTGTGGAAGTGAAACTTCCTTGGTGCTCATCCGTAAGATCAAAGATCACTCTTTTATCATGCACTATAGTCCAGTGCACCTATGTAACTTCCCCTATAATATCCTGGCGTGTGTGGTAAACCAATGGTTGTCCAACCTCATTTCTAGGTGAATATCTGTTAGGATGCATGGATTTGTGAGAGGATGCTCCATCTAGGGAGAAATCCATACGTATTAGGAGATGATATGGGACATCAATATTAAAATCCACAGATAAAACATGAAGATAAAACTGTATATGAACATGTCATATGATAGGCTCGACTGGAGTTTTATCAATAGGGTTCTAACAGGTATTGGGTTCTCGGACAATGTAGTGGACCTTTTATTCATGAGCTTCAATTCATCTTGGTTGTCGGTCTCTTTCATAGGGAACCTCCATGGTTTCTTTAAGGTAATGATTGGTCTTCGAAAGGGAGACCCACCCTCTCCTAGCATATTTATACTGGAACATGATACACTCAGTAGGATTATCAATATAGGTATGTCTCAGGGCATTATTCTTTCCTTCGGGAGAAAGATGAACAGTCCAATGGTGTCTCATCAAATGTTTCTCAATGACACAATAATATTCGTCAATGGTGGTCGAGGATTTTTTCATATGATAAAGGAAATTATGATTGAATATTGCTTCTGGAGTGGGAAATTCATCAATAACTCCAAAAGTAGTATTTATATCTCAAATAAAAGCTATCATATATGGGATTCCTCTATGTGCAGCTGCCTGGATATACAACATGGCTCTTTTCCAATGGATTACATAGGTTCTCCTATTTTATAAGGTATAATTCAATTAATAGACTATGATCATGTTTTTCGTAAAATCACTATCCACATCCTTAATTGTAAAAACTGGTTTATGTCTTTCAGGGGTCGTATAGCTCTGGTGAATAGTGTTCTGTCGGCCATCCCTGTCCATGCTTTGGATTCTTCCAATGTTCCTCAAAGTGTGATAAAAAATATTGATAAGATCCTATGTATATTTTCTTTGGATGAAAAGTCTTATTTTATAAGACACTGGTTTTATGGGGAAGGATGGTGAGGCATATTCAGGAAACCGAGATTAACGTCAAAAGTCTTCAGAGCATGATTCATTGCATGCACTCCATGATTGCCTAATAAATAATTGATGAGTGATCTTTATTGAGAAATTCCATGTCTCTTCTGTTTGTAGGAAGTGTGGAGGTCGTCTAAGTTTATGATTTTCCTTTGTGGGCAGAAATTGATCCCTTTTATCAGACTCTTCAATTGCACTCCCGATGGATAGTGGGCACATGGGATTTTCTCTGTTGGCATAAGAACTAGGTGGGATCTATTCTCGAATTCCTTGGTTGTCATGTCCCACTGATTTAGGTTAATGAATCATGCCAACATTCTAGTTTCACCAAGGCTATTCTGGATAAGGATCAGCCGGACCTTCTCAAGACCAATGAGTTCAATGATGAACTAGAAAAATGCGCCTTCACTCCTTCTTCGGGGGTCTTCTCCAGCAGAGATTTTCGTAGGATGTTTAATTAGAAGGATCACATGGAGGGGGTGGAATGGTGTAGTGTGGTGGCACAATATTCCAACGAATATTAATTTCCTTAATTGGTGCTTTAATAACTCTACATTATCTACGGACGAGTCTATCATAAGGCTGGGAATTAGCTTATCCTCTCGGCGTTAGTACTGATGCTACGGGCATGAATAGAGCACAAAACACTTATTTGTTTTAGGGGATTGGGATCACATGGTACGGTCTAGATTTTGAGGTTCCTTGGTGCTTTTCTCTCATGAGAAGAATACCAGCTCTTTTGTGGAGATATGGTTTTAGTCTATGGCTGGTTCTGAGAAGGATCGATTGATTCGATCGGTGGTTTTTAGTGCATAATGCGAGAGCCTATGGATAGCTGGGAATCTAGGGAGGTTTGAAGGAACGTTTCCTACTGTAAGGTCCAACATCACGTGGATTCATTTCATTTTGATTGTGTCACGAACTGGATCTGGTCGCCACCATTAACGGCACCAAACCTGGCCCATGGCAAGGCCCGAAGGGCGATCCCTATCCCCACGGGCTGGCACAAGTGCCCGGGTATCAAACAAATCTGGTTTGGGAATGATTTACCCGAGTATGACAGCATAAATCATAAAAAAACAATAAATTATTAAAATCTGAAATTTTCATGCTAAACAATTCTTAACAAAACCAGATCTGAATACATAAGTTTAAAGACACTACAAGTGGTCTAAAAACAAATAATGACAACATAAAGACATCCCCATGGACTCCACAAGACAAGGGGATCATCACACACAAGCCATCCCCGCAACTCCGCCCCAATGATGGGTACTAACATCCCGAACCGCCATCACCCTTATCCTTCCCTTTACCTGAGTCAAGCATGAGCAGGTCTACTTACACCCAAGGGGTGTAAGTAGGGTGTGAGCCTAAGCCCAATAGGATACCACCAGTTGATTCCAAAGAGTATGCAATACAATGTGAACAAAACAAGAAATTTTAATACACAAGGTGAAACAGTGTTAAAATTCAAAGAAATGAAACTTTCAAATGAAAACAGTTTTCAATCCGAGAATTTCAGAATGTTAGCACATTAAATAGACATGTGATCTACTGTAATGTACTGCCAAAAACAACCCACAACAAGGGTAAATACCACAAATTCTATGAGCATCAAAATCAGGAACACCCCTAAGCACTAGGTTGTCTCGGGCCCTATGTACCTCGTACCTCGGTGTAGAGTAACCATAGAAAAATCCGTTCTCGTGCACGAGCCACTAGTAGGGAACATACCCATAACCTAGTGGTCCCCAATCATCATCCAAATAGTTTAGTTAGAGTTGTCTTTATCCAGATGCTAAGTGGAACAGGGACAAAACCCATCCGATCCACTAGCCGTACTAGTACAAATCCGCCCCACCTAAGTACCCGGGCTTCCCCTTTTGTGCTCAAACAATTTCAGCAAACAACACACATCCATTTTCATAGAAAATATCACTACTGGTCACAAACAAATTTTACAGTAGCTACACACATTTTATACCATTTAAAACACACAATAAAATAATTTTATTTCCAATAAAACAACCTCTCAAAACATCACATTGTTTTTCACCCAAAGCTCTTTAAGATATCCACCTTTCACACTATGATAACACTTTTAAGATATTAAAACCAAATTTATGTTCATAACCCTTTAATGAAACCAAAAATTCAGTTATGGGGCATCCCAAAATGAACCAATAAATGATTTGAATGGAAAAACCTCAATTTCACCAAAAATTGGAACTTAAAATTCATTTGCATTATAAATGCAACTAAAACAAATTTTTACAGAAACATTCAAGTGAAATAAACATTAGAGTACCCTGAAAACAGCAAGCTAATTCACAAAAATTGCACACACAATGGAATCACCTACCAAATTAACAAAACCCCTTGAATCTCCGTGCGAAATCAAATCGCACCCCCGCCGCACCAAGAGAGAACTAGATCAAACCTAAAACCACACGAATTGGCCAAGAAATCCCAAAGTTAAACCCTAGGTTCGAAATCCTAGTTTCTGGACATTAGTAAACTCAATTATAACCGAAGAAACCCTAAGAACAATGAGTTAAACCCAAAGTAATTTGAAAGAGGAAAGAAAATGGCTCATTTACTTGAAGTATCTTGAAGTAATCACTCCAAAACTCCAGTATCTGAAATTTAAAAGAGCCCAAATTTATGGTACGTTCGAACAAGATGTATTATCTCATTTAGAAACTAGAATGGAGGAAAAATATTGAGAATTGAGAGATTTATGAAAGAAATACTTTACCTCTTCAAATCTGGGAGATTTGAGTAACCCTATGAAGATCGGCACAAAATCGCGATTCTACAGAGCTCCAAATGGGTGGGAGAGAGTTCAGACGCGCGTCTGGGTTCCTTGGGCTTGAGTGAGACTTGGAATCACCGAAGAAGCCCAAATATTTAATATGTTATAACAAAATCCAATTTTATTTTTAAAACAGGAATTGGGCTTTCGGGCAGGCCCAACCCCTTAGACAAAAATACAAATAACCCCTGGTTATGGATTTCTAAAAGCTCCAAATTACCTTGGTGGTGTTAATAGGTTAGGGAAGGTCAATTAGGAATTTGAATGGATGAAAAATGTTGAAAAATGAAAAAGTTATAAAAGATACAATTTTTTTTTTAAATCTGGAATTGAGCTCACGGTTTGGCCCAATACATGAATACTCATCTATTCCTCCCTAAAACCTAGGGAAACCCCCAAAACAAAGAAAGGATGTAAATTAAATGAAAAATACCTTTAAAATATGTCTTGTATGTGACAATTCTCCCCACCATGAAGGACTTTCCGCCCCGGAAAGTCAACATGAATCTCGATTGGAAAATAAGAATGGGTACTCTTCCTTGACCCATGACTTTCGCTCCCATGTCTCATGTGTATCATTCCCATGCTGCCATAAAACCCGGACTAAAGGAATAGACATTCCTCGAATTATCTTCTCCTGGGAGTCCACTATTTTCACCGGCCTCTCAACGATAGACAAGTCAGGCTCTATCTCTAGTTCTTCCCAACTCAACACATGGGATGGATCTGGATTGTATTACTTCAACTGGGAGACGTGGAAGACATCGTGGATAGATGTCAACTGAGAAGGTAAGGCCAACCTGTATGCCACCTTACCAATACGCTCAGTGATCTCAAAGGGTCCGACATACCGTGGCATCAACTTACCTTGCTTCCCCAATCGACGATGTCCCAGACGAGGGGCCACTTTTAAGAATACCCTGTCACCCACAGAAAACTCTAGGTCTCGACGCCTCCGGTCAGCATAAGATTTATGACGACTCTGAGCTGTCAATAAGCACTGCCTGAACAACTTGACCTTCTCAGAAGTCTCCTGCACAAGGCTCGGCCCCAACAGTGAAGTCTCTCCTACCTCAGCCCAACATAGGGGGGACCGACAAGGCCGACCATAGAGTGCCTCAAAAGGGGCCATTCAAATCATGGATTGGTAACTATTATTATAAAAAAACTCTACCAATCCCAAATGGCTATCCCAAGAACCTCTAAAGTCCAGGACACATGCACGAAGCATGTCCTCCAATATCTGATCCGCCCGCTATGTCTGACTATCCGTCTGTGGGTGGTATGTCGTGCTCATCTTAATTTGAGACCTCAAGGACTTCTGAAGGCCTTCCCAAAATCGAGAAGTGAAGAGGGGGTCTCAATCCGAGACAACAGCTGATGGTACACCATGGAGTCTCACCACTTCTTGAAGATACAAATGGCCCAACTCATCTACTTTAGTTGTATCTTTAATCAGAATGAAGTCGGCTGATTTGGTCAGACGATCAATCACCACCCAAATAGCATTCTTACCCCGAGGTGTACGAGGTAACCCAACAATGAAGTCCATGGAAACCTATTCCCACTTCCAGGTAGGAATGGGTAGTGGTTGGAGCAAACCGGATGGCCTTTGGTGCTCTGCTTTCACCTGTTGACATGTGTAGCATCTCGAAACAAAGTCTGCTATGTCCCGTCTCATACCAGGCCACCAAAACTGCCGACGAACATCATAATACATCTTAGTGGCACCCGGATGGACAGCCCACTGAGACTGGTGGCTATCTTGCATCACCACCTTCCGCAGAGATAATGGCACTACTGAACGGCCCTTAAAGCACAAGATTCCCTCGGGAGATGACGACCAATCAGAGGATGTCTCCCCACCATGAAGGAACTTCTTAGACCTCTGAAAAAGATCATCACTGGGTTGTTCCTGCTGAATCAACTCTAATAGAGAAGGAGTCAACTGGACACTTGCCAAGAATGCCCCTCCACTGTATTCCCTGGCCTCCACATGCATCTGAGAAAAGAGACCCATCAATGCCCACTCATCACTAGACTTCCTCAAAGCCTGCACTGGAACTCTTCTGCTCAAAGCGTCGGCCACTACATTACCCTTTCCTGGGGTATAGACAATGTCAAAGTCAAACCCCTGCAAGTACTCGATCCAGCGACGTTGCCTCAAGTTGAGGTCCTTCTGCAAGAAGATATAAGCCAAGCTTTTGTGATCAGAGTATACCACAAACTTCTCCCCAAAGAGGTAGTGACACCAAGTCTTCAAAGCATGCATCACCGCTGCCAACTCCAAGTCATGGGTTGGGTAGTTCTTTTCATGTGGTCGAAGTTGGCGAGATCCATACGCGACCACATGATCATCTTGCATAAGCACGCACCCAAGACCCATACCTGAAGCATCACAATAGACCACATATCCCTTTCCAGCCTCTGGCAAAATTAGCACGGGGGCAGTAGTCAGCCGCCACTTCAGCTCCTCGAACGATGCCTGACATTCTGGACCCCATACAAACTTCACCCCTTTCCGAGTGAGGGAAGTCATCGGTGAAGCAAGCCGAGAGAAATCCCGAACGAATCGCCTGTAATAACCGGCCAAGCCAAGAAAACTCCTGATCTCAAACACATTCTTCGGTTTCTTCCATGACATGACTGCACTAATTTTTTCAGGGTCCACTGAAACTCCATGCTCTGAGATCACATGCCCCAGAAATCTCACCTCTCTGATCCAGTAAGTGCACTTTGACAACTTTTCATAGAGGCGGTGATCTCGTAATGTACCCAAAACGATCCTCAAGTGATGTTCGTGTTCCTCCTCAGAGCTAGAGTATACCAGAATGTCATCCACGAACACCACAACAAAGGAATTGAGATACTGATGGATCACCCTATTCATAAGTGCCATAAATACCGCTGGAGCATTGGTCATTCCGAAGGGCATGACCAAATACTCAAAGTGGTCGTACCTGCTTTGGAAGGCTGTCTTAGGGATATCTGACTCCTTCACCCTGAGTTGATGATACCCTAAACGCAGGTCTATCTTTGAGAACCACTTTTCCCCCTTCAACTGATCAAACAAATCATCTATTCTGGGCAAAGGGTATTTGTTTTTAATTGTTACCTTATTCAGCTTCCGGTAATCAATGCACAACCGGAGGGATCCATCAGCCTTTTTTGCAAACAACACAGGAGCGGCCCAAGGAGAGACGCTCGGGCGAATGAATCCTTTGGATTCTAAGTCGTCCAGCTCTATCTTTAATTCCCTAAACTCGGTGGGGGCCATGCGATAGGAGGGAAGAGATATCGGATGTGTTCCCGGTGCCAGATCAATCGAAAACTCCACATCCCGCTCCGGGGGCAAACCAGAAAAATCATCAGGGAATACCTCAGGAAACTCATTCACTACACGAGGTAGTTCACCTTCAGGGGAAAGACCATCCTCTAGCACAATCGAAGATAACTGGAAGATAACACTTCCCAACTCTGGGATTGGAGGCCCTGCGCGACTTGATCGTGGATCCCATTCTCCATGAAAAACCTGACGACTCCCATCAGGTGATGTGAAACTCACCCGCCGTCTGTAGAAATCGATGTGTTCCTGGAAGTTTACTAGCCAATCCATCCCGAGTATAACATCAAAAAGGTCCATATCTAAGACCAAGAGGTCCCACTCCATCTCGACCCCTGACACAGAAAGTGCACACGAGGGGCACCTCAGGCCCTGCTCCTTCTTCTTTCCCAATGGTGTCACCAACTCCATCGCAAAAGACATCAACTCAGTTGGAAAATTCAGAATGTCCAAAAAACGTCCAGAAATGAATGAAATAGAGGCACCAGTATCAAAAAGAGCAGTAGCTATAGAAGATGCGATCAGAACGGTACCTCGAACTGTCGACGGTCCCACCTCTGATCCTACTGGTGACTGATCTACTGCAAGGAGATGTCCAGTATCTGCCTGAGGACGACCGCTAGTCTGTGGTTGTGCCCTGAACTGGCTCTGCCCAGAAGATGATCCAGAACTACCACCACGACCACCAAATCGAGATCCCCCAGTCCTTGACGGCTCAGACTGTGTTGGCACTCCTCTTGAAGCCACTGACCCTGCCCCACTTGGGAGTGGACGTGCCACACCACAGAAGCGCTGCAAATGCCCTATACCTCCACACTGGTAACAAGGCTTCGGAGGAAGAGGACATGCTGGTCGGATATGCCCAGGCATCCCACATTGGTGGCACATGACCGATCTCGCATCAGAAGCCGCAGAAGAAAACTGCCTGGAAGAGTGGCCTGAACTGCCCCCTCCTTTCTTCACATGATCCTCCCACTTCCTTTTCTTCTCTGAGGAGCTTCCACTTCCCACTCCTGATACAAAACCATAGAAACCAGCCCTGCCTTTTCTATCAATCTCCACCATGCACGCCCGACCAACGACCTCAGCATAGGTCCTCAGCTTAAACAAGAACACCTGGGAGTATATCTCTGGTCGCAAGCCTTTCTCAAACCTTTGGGCTTTCGCTTTCTCATTAGAGACAATTTCTGGAGCATACCGAACCAATTCAGCGAAACGGTTGGCATACTCCATCACAGATAGATTCCCCTGAACAAGTTCCATGAACTCTCTAGACCTGGCATAAGCCAACACCTCAGGGCAATACTGTTCATTGAAGACAGCCTTGAAATCTCCCCAGTGCATCTGCTCATTCTTCCCAGACTGAAGCACTGACTCCCACCATTTACGGCTGGGACCCTCCAACAGAAAGGAGGCACACTTCACCCTGAGCTCCTCGGGTGTTTCCAGGAACTCAAACATACGCTCGATCTTCTCGAGCCATTCTTCTGCTTCCTGGGGTACTGAGCTGCCTCAGAAGGTTGGAGGCTTATTTTTCAGGAACTCCTGGGCCTTGTCCTTTCTAGGACCAGTATAATCCTCTCTAACAGGAGCTGGAGCTGGATCTGGTCCATATCCTAGAGCCTGGACAACCCGGACCACGGCCTCGACTAGCCTCTGATCAATCGGCGTGGGAGAACTCTCTCCAGCTTCCTCCTGTGGGTGCGTGGGAGCTTTCCGGGGAGGCATGTTGCTACAAAATGCAACAGTCACAAAACAAATAGTCAATACCACAATTCTGAAAATTGTAATCAAATACATCATATATAAACAAACTAAACACATTCTTGTAATAAAAGAAACAACTACTCCACATCTGCCTGATGTCCACATGTGGTCTGCAACCCACACGTCTCACCTGGAAGTGAAGTAAATTAGTAAATTCCAACATCCTCTGGTGACTCAAGGTCTGCCATGAGAGGTGCGGGCCAGGCACCCTACTCACAACCAATACCCCGAGCCCCGACAGTCCTAGCTCCTGTCTATCCCGACTCATCTCAAAATAACAATATAACCCAAAAACATTAACCTCCTCTGATACCATTTTGTCACGAACCGGATCTGGTCGCCACCATTAACGGCACCAAACATGGCCCGTGGAAAGGCCCGAAGGGCGTTCCCTATCCCCACGGGCTGGCACAAGTGCCCGGGTATCAAACAAATCTGGTTTGGGAACGATTTACCCGAGTATGACAGCATAAATCATAAAAAAACAATCAATTATTAAAATCTGAAATTTCCATGCTAAACAATTCTTAACAAAACCAGATCTGAATACATAAGTTTAAAGACACTACAAGTGGTCTAAAAACAAATAATGACAACATAAAGACATCCCCATGGACTCCACAAGAAAAGGGGATCATCACACGCAAGCCATCCCCGCAACTCCGCCCCAATGATGGGTACTAACATCCCGAACTGCCATCACCCTTAGCCTTCCCTTTACCTGATTCAAGCATGAGAAGGTCTACTTACACCCAAGGGGTGTAAGTAGGGTGTGATTCTAAGCCCAATAGGATACCACCAGTTGATTCCAAAGAGTATGCAATACAATGTGAACAAAACAAGCAATTTTAATACACAAGGTGAAACAGTGTTAAAATTCAAAGAAATGCAACTTTCAAATGAAAACAGTTTTCAATCCGAGAATTTCAGAATGTTAGCACACTAAATAGACATGTGAGATACTGTAATGTACTTCCAAAAACAACCCACAACAAGGGTAAATACCACAAATTCTATGAGCATCAAAATCAGGAACACCCCTAAGCACTAGGTTGTCTCGGGCCCTATGTACCTCGTACCTCGGTGTAGAGTAACCATAGAAAAATCCATTCTCGTGCACGAGACACTAGTAGGGAACATACCCATAACCTAGTGGTCCCCAATCAGCATCCAAATAGTTTAGTTAGAGTTGTCGTTATCCAGATGCTAAGTGGAACAGGGACAAAACCCATCCAATCCACTAGCCGTACTAGTAAAAATCCGCCCCACCTAAGTACCCGGGATTCCCCTTTTGTGCTCAAACAATTTCAGCAAACAACAAACATCCATTTTCATATAAAATATCACTACTGGTAACAAACAAATTGTACAGTAGCTACACACATTTTATACCATTTAAAACACACAATAAAATAATTTTATTTCCAATAAAACAACCTCTCAAAACATCACATTGTTTTTCACCCAAAGCTCTTTAAGATATCCACCTTTCACACTATGATAACACTTTTAAGATATTAAAACCAAATTTCAGTTCATAACCCTTTAATGAAACCAAAAATTCAGTTATGGGGCATCCCAAAATGAACCAATAAATGATTTGAATGGAAAACCCTCAGTTTCACCAAAAATTGGAACTTAAAATTCATTTGCATTATAAATGAAACTAAAATTTTTTTTACAGAAACATTCAAGTGAAATAAACATTAGAGTACCATGAAAACAGCAAGCTAATTCACAAAAATTTCACACACAATGGAATCACCTACCAAATTAACAAAACCCCTTGAATCTCCGTGCGAAATCAAATCGCACCCCCGCCGCACCAAGAGAGAACTAGATCAAACCTAAAACCACACAAATTGGCCAAGAAATCCCAAAGTTAAACCCTAGGTTCAAAATCCTAGTTTCTGGACATTAGTAAACTCAATTATAACCGAAGAAACCCTAAGAACAATGAGTTAAACCCAAAGTAATTTGAAAGAGGAAAGAAAATGGCTCATTTACTTGAAGTATCTTGAAGTAATCACTCCAAAACTCCAGTATCTGAAATTTAAAAGATCCCAAATTTAGGGTACGTTCTAACAAGATGTATTATCTCATTAAGGAACTGGAATGGAGGAAAAATATTGAGAATTGAGAGATTTATGAAAGAACTACTTTACCTCTTCAAATCTGGGAGATTTGAGGAACCCTATGAAGATCGGCACACAATCGCGATTCTACAGAGCTCCAAATGGGTGGGAGAGAGTTCAGAAGCGCGGCTGGGTTCCTTGGTCTTGAGTGAGACTTGGAATCACCGAAGAATCCCAAATATTGAATAAGTTATAACAAAATCTAATTTTATTTTTAAAACAGGAATTGGGCTTTTGGGCAGGCCCAACCCCTTAGACAAAAACCCAAATAACCCCTGGTTATGGATTTCTAAAAGCTCCAAATTACCTTGGTGGTGTTAATAGGTTAGGGAAGGTCAATTAGGAATTTGAATGGATGAAAAATGTTGAAAAATGAAAAAGTTATAAAAGATACAATTTTTTTTTAAATCTGGAATTGGGCTCACGGTTTGGCCCAATTCATGAATACTCATCTATTCCTCCATAAAACCTAGGGAAAACCCCAAAACAAAGAAAGGATGTAAATTAAATGAAAAATACCTTTAAAATATGTCTTGTATGTGACAGATTGACTTGGCTGCGATCATCAAGGACTAGCAGGAGGCCCCCTCTTTTAACCTTCTCCAGGCCAGTAGTCCCTTGGTTCTACCTGCTAGGGTTGACCTGTAGGGGAGATGGGTGTGTTGGAAACCCCCTGGCTCCAGTTTCAATCTTAACATGGATAGGTCCTGTGCAACGGGGGTGATGAAAATATGGGGGTGGTTCACGGACCAGTGGAGAGGTGGTGTTGGCATTCTCCTCTTTCATTGGCAATGGAACTTTTCTATTTACTAAGGCCAAGGCTATGTTCAAGGGGCTGTCACTTTGCATCCAGGAGAAGCTGGAGATAACACAGGTAGAGACTGATTCCAGGATTCTTTGTGACTCCATTATTGGTAAAGGATCCTTCCCTTGGTCTGTTAGTTATATCATCAGGAAATGCATAGCCATCCTAGGGAAAAATATCCAAGTGAATCACACTTGGAGTGAGGGTAATAAGGTTGCAGATCACTTTGATTCCATGGTGGTCAAGATCTCCGACATCAATAGCTACTCCCTATAAATAGTTTCAAACCAGATTGTGTTAATTTAATTAGAGGGGATTCCCTTGGCTTTCACTACTTCAGAGGTCCCTAATCCTGGGGTCTCCTAGTTGTTTTTCTGGTTTCTTTCTTGGAATAAAAAAATTTGATTTGGATGGATGGATAATTATAATATACATATACTAGATATTCATGATATTTATACCATGATTTAAATTTTTAATCGTGGTATAATTATAAGGAAAAATGTTGTAACAAATTAAGACGCATGCGAAGAACAAAGAAAATATTACCCAAAGTGAAACATTAAAATATGTTCATTAACAAGAGGGTAGTATATGGTCATTTTTGAGACATGTCCCTTGGGGACCCTGATGCGACTACCCCAAGCCCACCACCCAAAGGACAAGGGTTGGAGACTAGTTCCAAAGGCATTATCTTGCAAAAAAGGAATGCATTTACCAATTATCTGTACACAAAAACACAAATCCCGACCAAAGGTACTATAAAATAAAAGTAAAGAAAACCATGCATGTAATGAACTGAGTACAACACGACCAGATTACAAAGGAATGTAATGTAAAGGGTGGAAGCCTGGGCCAGTATACAAGACCACCAAAAGAAAAACAGAACAAAAGTAAAACTTCAAGTCCCAAAAGATCTTCCACCGGGAATACAAGATGAAGGGTAGGTGAGGGGTAGCTTCCTAAAGCTGTAGAAGTGTACTGTGTCTATCTGACCTCACTAAAAACCATTAGGCCCTAGTACTCCCTGGACTCCATCAAATCATCGATCTTATGCACAAGACACGACATGTGCGAGAAAAAGCCCATGCAGGGGTGAGTAAAACAATACTCAGTAGGGGACCCCGAAACCATAAAGGTAAAGCATAGGAGAAAAACCACAAAGTAATGAACAGTTAGATCTACTCTGATATATAGCCATACATATACCATGAACATCCAGATATACTCATCTTATCCACTAAGAAAACATGTGGTACCATCTATATATACTATTTCCGGATTCTCATAAAAGGCTCAAGTCATAACACATAAACCAGGAGATCACACTCCACGAGGTCAGCTATCCCTGATGGAACTTGTATCATAGATTCACTTCATTAGGTACAATACTACCATTAAAAATGGTTTTTATGAGAGAACTTGTGTCATCGAGAAAATTCTACTAAGTCCAACTCTAGTGCTCGGCACTAGAGGTTTAGTCATCACAGTTATGTGCCCCATGCAAGACAAAATAAACCCATGTGAAGAGGACCACTTCTTATCACTACACTCAGTTGAAGGAGTTCTACTCCAGAATAATCTATGATACCTCAATCAATTCTATAACAAGTGTCACACTTCTTATTCTATCGAGGGAGCACTAACTTCTATCTAGGAATCATTTTCATCAAGTGGATGGGCATACTCCTCATTATTTTGTTCGACAGCTGAAGGAGATCCATCTCCAATTGAGGAACCACACCCGAAAACATGGGGAGTCCCATATGTAATAAAGCATAGGGATAAAGAGTACCCACTCCTTGAGTCATCAAGGGAGTAACCATCCTAACATCTCATCATAAGAGTCTCCCAGAATCTACTTAATGTATGGCCATCCTAAGAGAACCTACTCCTCAAACCAAATAGTATGTCCTCTAAAGTTCTCAAAAACTCAAATTGAGTATCTCAAAAGGACTGTCTCATCACAAGGGTCCCAACACCATAGACGGCTTGTCATAAAGATGCTCTGTTTAGAAGTTACGTCTGTTTTGGAGAAATAGGGGTCAGTTGAGTCTGGGTCTAGTCTGACCCAACCTGACTGGAAGTCCACCAAAAAAAAACAAGTCTTGCCCAACCCAATGAGCCAGGATTGGAATGGTTGGGTCATAGGAATATCCCGTTGGGCTTATCCCATCGGGTCGCGGGCCCAAACTGCGGCCGACCCGACCCACCTGGCTGGGTGCGGCCCGCAAGTAGTAACTGAGCACTCCATTTGAGTGGGCTAGCTCCTTTAGAGTGGAAACGGTTCTGTGGTGTCCATACTACCCTAGGCGGTGCCATATGGTGCTTCCACCTCATGTTAATCAGTCCCCTCACGCGGACATGTACTTCTAGTAAGACTTGCGGCAAGCTGCGAGTCTAGATCATGCCATGGCTTCAACTACAGCCCCTTCACGTGACTGTCACTATACAACACCCCCACAACATGCCTCCCTTCAATCCAACATGTATCCTCCAATGCGTGTCTCCTCCACCTCCACCATCGCGGAGGAAGATTATTTTTTCGGGCCACTGGATGCAGTCTGGTAGTCCGTTCTTTTATATGGAGGGTGTTCTGGAACCCTCGGGTCACGTTCTTCATCGCTTGGGGTTCAAAACATGGTCGTGAGCCCTTCCACCAAGATGCACACGATTGGAGGAATCTATCTCACTACCACAATCCGTCCATATTCATTATCATCATTGTGAGATGAACAGTTGTGAAACTAATGACCGCTCATTATACTATAAAGAGCGCGAAGAACATATGCATCAAGGGGGAGTGGAAACCCAACCAAAAAAGTGAGTAACAGACATCCACTATCATTCTTCATAGTGTTAATCTGCTCACTTTAGAAGGATTCATGGGTGAAATCAAATATAATTAATTTATAAAATGATTTACTCCCCCAAGATAATCCCGATAGAGAAATCCATCTTGCAAGAACGATTGAACCACATATCAACCTATTCGTGGGTTGATTCGCATTCGTCGTTTAAAACCAAGAATGGAGAAACGAACAAAATTTAAATAACAACCCCTATCTAGGTTTGATTGTTCATTGGAGATGCATGGGGTCACTGCATTCGTAGTTCTGTGATGCTATGTTTATGGTTGTCGGTTGATCATCATTGGTGACGATCCATTTGATGAGGGTTTGGTGTTCTTCATCGTCACTCTCGAAAGTATCAGAGCAGATCCGGGATTTTTTCAACAATCATGCATATTCTATTGGAAATCAAAGGACTAAACACAAATCATCATTTTGGTTACATTTCTGTTATGAATTTCTTACGCTGTTGCATTTAATGAAATATCATATTCAGTATCATTATGTTACACACCAATTTGCAGAAACGGTTTACAAAGTTAAAAAATAAATTAAAATAAATATTTTATTTTATTTTAACATTTTCTAAAAAAATACGAAAACTAACTTTTTCGGTCGACCCATGCCAGTCGATGTTAAGTTCATTCATAGGTAAGGTTTTCATTCCGGACACAATGGTTCCCTGTGATTCTCAATCCAGACACCCATTTAGATGTTTCTAAATCCATCCACCCGCACCATTTTAATTCGCTTAAAAAAAACTCAAAAACTAACATTCACCCTCGACCCATGCTGGTTGAGGTTAAAATTCACCTAAGTAAAAAAAACCCTCACGAGATCAACTATACTCTCAGAATTCCAATCTGAGTTCCCATTTAGGAGTAATAAGGATTTTAAAATAAAATAATTATTACATAATTATTTTATTTATGACCGAAAACCAACTTCCACTGTTGGCCCACGCCAGCTAACATTAGGCCCTTTTTAAGCGAATCTCAACATTCTGAGTTTAACGGTGTCCTTATATTTTTGGTCTCAGAATTGGTTCAAAAGATATAAACCACTTATTTCATGTTTAATTAATAAAATTTTAAAAAAAAATTGAAAATACATTCTGCCCACTCCAGGTCTCGGAATTAGGTGCCATCTCAAATCCTGGTCTTGTAAAAGTCCCATTTAATTTAAAAAAAATCATGGAATTTCGGGCCATTACATTCTCCCCACCTTAAGACTTTTCATCCCTAAAAAGAAAAATCTTATCCTCAAGGGAAGAGAACTGAGTTCATCCAGGGTCTCTATGCTTCTTATAAGTACGCGCCTCAAGGAACCACTGAGATTGACCACTTTAATGTCTATATTATACTAGTTCAACATTATGCAGTGATGAGCACATGTCTTTTTAGCTACGAAAAGTGGGAAAATTACTATGCACTCTGATCCATTTGTAGTCATGGGGTCTAGCAGCTCACCTCAACTCTAACTTGATGTTGATTCAAATAGAAACCCATAGTTCAGATCCACCCCTCTATGAACTATCCTAAAGCCTCCATAAGAATTTTGTATTCAAGGTTGATGCTAAATGCATAGGGGTATTTACTAACAAAATATGTCTGCCCATGAGAAAACATAGGGTCTTACTAGGCCCTCTGTATACAACCTCCATTGGCTACACATCTTTCCGAAACTAGAATACTACCACAATCACTAGGTATTCTAGGTGAGTATGGATGGTAAATAACCATTTAATACTATGAAAACATCATGGGGTCTAACTCTTCCACCATGTAAGATTTATAACCATAAATCACCTCAAGAGTCCACCCTGTTCTACTTGAGTTTTCCTTTCACTAAAAGGAAAACATGTTTTCACCATCGTAGACACACCATATTATTTTCTTAATGTCATCAATATACGTATGAATGGTTGTAGTACATACCCATAATGATATCTTAAGTCCTCAACACAACAAAAAAGAGATTCCAACCTCAACACTAAACTCTAAGAGTTAGTTCACACTATTAGTGCTAGTATTTGATCAACGGGTCTCCTCCAGTCAGTGTCTCTAAGAATGATGGTCAATTCCACAGTCCAACAAGATCTTTGAAGTATCAAACAGAACATACATAAAAAGGAGTATGAATATAACCTATATCTATTTAAAAAGGCATCAAAAAGAAAAGACATAGATCGTACCTTGAATTTCTACTAGAGCTTCTTGATCATAAGACAAGATCGCATGCAGCTGTCCACAACCACATCCTCCAACTCCCTGAGCCCAGTGTAGACCACATGGGGGTGGTGGTGAAAAAGCTACAAGCTACAAACTACCTCTTTATTCTCATCCATCTCCTCTATCTTTCCATAAATATTGTGAAACTCTTTTCTCCAAGTGATTTACCTTCCAATTAGGGTTTTCTTCTGACTCCCTCTTAGTCGCACGGTGGG
The DNA here is from genome assembly GCA_963277665.1 of Viscum album. Classification (NCBI taxonomy): domain Eukaryota; kingdom Viridiplantae; phylum Streptophyta; class Magnoliopsida; order Santalales; family Viscaceae; genus Viscum; species Viscum album. The sequence continues at coordinate 2,051,442,093 of OY728150.1, read as the reverse complement.
TCGGACAATCCCTAGAGAGATGTCCTAGTTCATTTCAAGCTTAACACCACCTGTCATGTGGTCGGTCTACTCATTGGCACTACTCCTGTGGAACATACCCACATGTCTATGTTAGGGTTAGTGTATTCCTCCTATGCCATAATCATATCACTTTTCGTCTACTAGCTTCAGTAGACACCTCTACCTTATGACCTCTATTGTAGGTCACATCCATATACTCATCCTCTAGGTAGCTCTAAACCACCAGGGCTCACTCCAGCACCCCAGCATGCGTTGGAATGCTAAGGTGTATCACTGATGCCATGATCTCCCTGCATATTCCCTACTCAATGGTATGGGCCCTAAAGTAAGGGTCTCGTACCATATCTCTAGATTAGCGAGAAATATCTGTGAATTTTTTCGAGTACCCTTCTACCATCATGCTACCCTTCCGTAGGTGCAGTATCTCTTGTATACACAAAAATCATAAAGTCACCGTAAATAAATCCTCCCTAAAAAGGTTCTCAAAGTCAATCTAGGTGAGGTTCACCTTGTCATGCATTTAGATCACTATGCTCCACCAAACTCCTGTTGAGCCCTAGAGAAGGCTCCCAGCTAGAACTTCTATCTGGCCAAGAGGCGTCCTCACTAGGCGAAAGACTCACGTAACCACCTCCATAAAATACTCATTTACCTAAGGACCTATCTCACCTTGGAACATGGGAGATCTCTACTCCTGAAACTCATGTAGCACACCCAGCCCGCGCGCATAATCCACTAGTAGCACTTGTAGCAACTACTGATCGATGGGTGGTTTCATCGATGGGGAACCACCCAAGGGTAATGCCATAGATTCAGTTCCATGTATTGATGCCTCCACTCACGGTGGATCGTCATCACGATCATGTTGTAGGATCCTATTTGGTTGTTGTATATCAAGATGAACCACAGCTAAAGAAGTATATATAGAGAGTTGACTCAAGAAGGACATGGAAATCAAAACCATTACTACATGATGCATGTACGCTTTATTTCCCTGAAAATAGTGTTCCCATGTACCGAGTGAGAAAACAGGTGCCCAATGTCTTGGTGTATGGATAAGTCGGCCGCCACACCAACACTATAGTCCCTTTCTTAATAGCTAAACTCGGAACACATAACAATGATGACCAAAACTAAAAACAAACGACCCCTTCTCTTTGACGTATAACTGACCACCTATGATACCAATTTTTCATGAACCGTCACCTGGGGCCCTTACCATGACTACCCCAAGCCCAACACCCATAGTCCAAGGGCTTGAGACTGGAGCGGAAGGCATTATCCTATAAAAAAATAGAGTCATTTTCCAAGAATCTGTACACACGCACACAACTCCCAGCCAAAGGTACTAGATGGTAAAATCTGAGAAATCCATGTGTTCAATCCACTAAGTAAAACATAGTCATATTATAAAGGAAATTAATGTATAGGGTGAAATCTAGGGCCAGTATACAATCCCACCAAATGAAAACCAAAACAAAAGTAAAACTCCAAGTCCCTGAATCTCATCCATCGGGAATCCTACCAAAATGGCAGGTGAAGGGTAGCTTCCTAAATCTATAGAAGTGAACCTCGTCTATCTGACCTCACTAAACACCACTAGGCCCTAGTCCACCCTGGACTCTATCAAAGCATTGGTCATTTGCACAAGACATGACACGTGCGAGCAAAATCCCATGTAGGGGTTATTAAAACAATACTCCGTTGGGGACCCTAAAACCACAAAGGAAAAGCACAAGTGAAAAACAAAAAGGAAGGAAAATTAGACTCTACACAAGTATATTCCCATGCATATACCAGAAAATCTAGATATAATCATCTCAACCACTAAAAAAACATATGTTCCCAAACACACAGCTAGTTTTAGGATTATCATCGAAGGATCAAGTAATAACACACAAACTATGAGATCACACTACATGAGCTCAGCCATCCTTGATGGAACCCGTTCGAGAGATAAAATCCATCTGGTAAAATCCTAACCTTATAAATGGTACTTCTAAGATAATTTTCTCTATTTGGAACATTCTACTAGGTCCGACTCTAGTTCTTGGCACAAGAGGTTTAGTAGTCACAATCATGCACTCCATGCAGGACTAAAGAATCCAAAGTGAAGTGGTCCTATCCTCACTAATTTGATCAGTTGAGGGAGTACTACTCCAGACTAACCTATGATACCACAATCACTCCTGTATGGAGTTTCCCGCACCTCAGTCTGTTGAGGGGGCACTAACTCTTGTCTAGGTATCATTTTCATCAAGTGGATTGGTCTACTCCTCACTATTATGTCAGACAGCTGAGAGACCTTCATCACCAATCGAGGAGAAGCACCATAAAATGTGGGGACTTCCATATCTACCAAATTATAGGGATAATTAGTACCCACTCCTTGAGTCATCAGGAAAGTAACCGTCCAAACATCTCATCATAATAATCACCAAGATTCTACCCAAAGTCTTCTTGTACTTAGAGATCCTACTCTTAAAACCATAGAGTTTTTCCTATAACATTCTAAAAAACTTTCTTAAACCATCTCAAAAGGAATTTATCTTCCAAAGGGTCCCAACGCCATAGATGTATCATCAAACAGACACTTAGTTTAGAAGTTATTGATGTTTTAGCAAAATGGGGGTCGATTGGGACCGGGTCCGGTCAGACCTTGTCGGAACAAACCGACCCGAATAGGGTCTGACCCAAACCAATAAGCCCGGACCGACCCCTTGGGTTGTGGTTCTGGCCCACCTAGCTGGGTGCGGCTCCCCAAGAGCAACCTAGCCCACCATTTGAGTGAGCCAGCTACTCCAGATCAGACACAGTTCTATTGTGTCGGTCTCGCCCCAGGGTGTTCCAATTGTTTCCACCACCTTAAGTCAACCGGTCTGCTGATGGGGACTGTTTTATCCAACAAAATCTGCGGCCATCCATGGGTCTTAATAATTTCACAGCTTCGGCCGTGGCTACCACCATCCAATACTCCTGCGGCGCACCGCCCCACCATCCAGTACGTAGCTGCCGCCTCGAGCACCGGCGTGCCAGAAAAGTTTTCTACGGGCCATCGAATGCACTCTGGTGGTCCATTATTCGATATAGAGGGTGTTTCGGATCCCTTGGGTCACTTTATTCATCATATTTGGTTCAAAACTTCATCATGATCCCTTCTTCTGAGAAGCACTCGTTTGGAGACAACTCTCGCACCCGCCTCGATCCGTCTGTTGTCATTATTTTCGCGCCTCCATCGTCGTTACACCAAGAACGGTTGTGAAAAGACTAGCCACTCATCATCCCACAAATAAGGAATAGAACATAAATCAAGGAGGGAGGAAAACCAAACAGATATGTGAGGAATGGTCCTCCTTCATCATTCATCACGGCATTGATCCACTCCCATTAGAAGGATCAACGGGTAAAATCAAATAAAATTAATTTATGAAATGATTTACTTCCCAAAGATAATCTTGATAGAAAAATCCACCCCGTAAGAACGATCGAACTGAGGGTAAAAATTTTCATGGGTTGATCTATGTTCATCCCTAAAAACTAGGAATTGAATTTAAATAACAACCCCTACCTGGGTCGGATCGTTTGTTAGAGATGCACAGTGTTGTTGCATTCATCGTTTTTCTATCATATTTTTAAGGACGTTGGTTGATCATCATTGGTGATGATCTATTTGAAGGGGGGTTGGTGTTCTTTTTCATAACCCACCAGAGCTTCAAAGCAGATCCAGGATTGTTCCAACTATCATGCATCGTCTGTTTGTCCATTAAAGGACGAAATGTGAATTAGTGTTTCGGTTACGTTTCTGTTACTATTTTGTTACACTATTTCATTTCATGAAACACAGTATTCAGTTTCATTTTGTTACACATATTTTTCTATAATGGTTTCAAAATTTCAAAAATAAAATTAAACATCCACTTTAATTTATTTTAACTTTTTCTTAAAATGCTTGAAAACAATCTTTTCTGGTCAACCCACGCTAGTCTATGTTGTGTCCATTCTTAGGTAAGGTCATTTTTTCAAATGGAATGGTGCCCTCAGATTTTCAATTCGGGTACCCTTTTAGAAGTTTCCAAAACTGTGCACTTGGTCCATTTTAATTTTCTTAAAAAATCTAAAAAACTAACATTCACCCTTGACCCATGACGGTTGAGGTTAAGTTCTGCCTAAGGAAAACACACCCTCACAAGCTCAATGGTACTCTCAGATTTCAAATCTGAGTTACTATTCTGGAGTTATAATGATTTAAAAATAAAATAATTTATACTTAATTATTTTATTTATGGCCAAAAACTAACTTCCACTGTTAGCTTGCACTAGCCAATGTTATTTTGTTTCTAGTTAAATCCTGACATTTGAAGTTCAATGGTACCCTAGTATTTTTTATCTAAGAACAAGTTCAAATGATATAAAAACCCACTCATAATTCTAATTATAAAAATTAAAAAAAGTTCACAAATTCATTTCGTCCGCTCCATGACTCGGAATTATGTGTCATCTCAGAGCCTGGTCTCGTAAAAATACCATTCAATTTTTAAACAAATCTATGGAATTATGGGCCATGACAGTCATAATCAAAACATATATGGTATAATAGATGATAATATTATTCTATAAAATATGAATAATAAACTTATATTTATTATACAGGAATCTTCAATGAGTATGAAGTGATTCAAGACACAAGGTAAGAGGATTTCATCTCACTTTTTATTCTTGTGAGATACATGCTATGTTCGCCACTCTTTCCTTTTGATTGGTGTATGTACTAACCATGATTTTATTCTATGAAACTTATACATAAAATTATCGGTACTAACATATCCATTTTATGAAATTTCATTCATGGAGTTTACGTTTCAAAATTTACCAAACCGGTAAAAACGTTTTCTCTCAATTTTTTTCATTGAGAATCATGTTTGGTTATTAATCTAAACTCTTTTTTGAGGTGTATATACTTCTATATTCTGTTCTATATCATGAATATACTTCATTTAATTATATTTTATGCTTTATTTAATTTCTTTTTCTTACATGGAGAGTACTATCCCAAGTTACCATGTTATAAGAATCAATTGGGACAATCTCATTACATTTTGTAATTTTTTACCATTATACTTCCTTTGATGAAATAGATTGATCCATATATCAAGAATAGTCATGAGTTTACTTCTATTATATTCCTTCAAGATATCCTCTTGTGTTATTACCACTTATTCCACTCTTTGGTACATAATAAAATGTTTTTATGTAAAATATCATCATCTCTCTCTCTCCTGTCAGAATTTTATTGTTCTAAAAAACCATGTTTTTGAAAAAGAATAAAACAATATTTTCAAAAGACCCTAGAATAAACTTTTAAAGAAAAAAGGATTTTAAAATGTTTTATTGTTTTAGAAGCTTCTTTTATTAGTTTTCAAATCTATTTTTAACTAAAAATATTTTCAAAAATTGTTATCTTATAAAAAACATTTTCTTTTTAAAATAAGACCGTATATTTTCCTCATGAAATTTTTTTAAAGGACATTTCAAAATTATTTTCTCATCTAATATTACTTACATTGGTGTTAATAATTCCTTTATGGAAGAATTATTCAATGTTTTCATTCATATTATTTCTCTGAATGGATTATTTTTTGATTTTATGATCTTTATGAACCTCGTTTGTGTTTCACAGGTTATATGATTGTTAAATCCATATATTTTTACGAGTATTGTTTATGATGAAATGATTATGAAACTTTTCTCTTTCTATAGGTTATGGTATGATTACATGTTTATAACACCCATTTTATTTCATGGGTTATGATATGATTTTTTATGATCTTGTGGCACATGTATGAATGATTTCACTATGATATGGGTGGGACCTATATCCCCCTACAATGCATTGGGTAATGTTTTATATCTCAAGAGATATAGTAATATGGTCTTCGGAAAGAACCTTGAACACTACGATGCATGTGGGAGTGAACCGTGACTACTAATGTGGTATAAGGAGTGAACTCATTCTACTAAGATGGCCATGGAAGTGAACCATGGATACCAAGGTGGTATGGGGAGTGAACCTATACTACCAATATGGTCTTCGAAATTATTCCTTGGATACTATAGCAATAATTCTATATACTTATGTGTCTACCAAAATTCAAGGTTTTATTCCAATGTTATGATTTCATGGCTTGTCCTATTTATTTCACTATGATTCATCTCTTATGAACTGCCAATATTTATGTCATGATTCTTGTTTTGATCATTGATATGCAGGGTATGATCTTATATTTTAATGATCACATTATCCTAACCTTAGGTTCATTATTATGCTTACATGTATCCCTTTTTTTACCCTTATTAAGCATTTAAGCTCACCCATTTTTATGTTTCCTTTCCCCCCAGGTTATGATGATATGTTTTATGTTTTAGTTTCCTATGAAGGGTGATAGTGAAGAACCTATTGGGTGATGATATAGATCATTTATATACCATTGTTTATGTTTCCATGTTTTTAAAGGCACTAGACCAATTATGATCTTTGGGATTCAGTTTTTATAATGATTAAGTATTATGCCAAAGTTATGTAATGTTTATGTTTGAAAAGAAAGGGTATCTATAGAGAGTATGAAATAGGGACTGAGGCTTCAAATACCTAGATGAAACTGAGGTGTGGGAAAAGGATCGAGGCTCCAAATACCAACGGGGTGTTAGACATGAAATTCCCCTCCCATGAGTTCGCATTGGACCACGGTTCCAATTGGATATGATATAAATTTGGAAGAAATGGATAACCAAATCACATTTTTATAATGACTTGTTGATTTAAAATTTTATATCCCTTGGGGATAGTCAGAATTCGGCATGGGATAAATCATGTATTGGGATTCGAGTTTCCCCAAGAACATGAGGTTTATGTGGTTAAATAAAGTATAATTGAATAAATGTAAATTGTTTACATTATTACTTGTATTTCATTATTTATACAACTTCATAAACTATTATTTTATGTATTTGGTATTATACGTCATTGGTGGTGGTCTACCAAGTCTTACTCACACCCTACTTGAGCTTCCTGATTGATACCTAAATATTCTTTATGTTTGCTGGAAAGGATAAGGTCAAGGTCCCTATGTTAGAGGGATGATTTTAAATGGAGAATGGATGGGGGGAACCATATGTAGTTTGGGACCCACTTCATAGTTTTTAGTGTCTTCAATTTTTGGTTTTTATTTTGACACTTGGTACGTACTTTGGCATGGCATATCAACTATTCAATTTTGATATTGTATTTCTAGTTTTGGTGATCTTGAGACACTGGTATTATTCTATTTATATTATGTCATTTGGTATTGTTTATTTATTTCTACTATGGTATTACTATGATTAATAGGGTATTGTATCCCTATGACTAATATTAGACCCTCACTTATAATCAAGATATTTTTTCATACAAGGATGCATGCTTGATATCACATATCATTTTGGCACAGGGCGCCAGTGTGTGGAACCCAGGTTGGGATGTTACAAAATTGTATCAGAGCTCAACTTACTTTTCATTCATTTTGTATTACTATTTGGAAAAGGTGGATAGGAGACTAGGAAGAGTTAGGCCTTAGTTATGATATCATTAATGGGAGTTTCTATCTCGTGTATGGGGGGAAACCCAAGGGCCCATGGTGGGGTGTTGTTATTTGTATTCGTTGTTAAGGTTGTGTGTTTTTTCAGCTTGGGTGATGCACTTGTCATGTGATGTTATTATTATTTCTGATATTTTATGATATTTGACTCATGGATGATAATGGAATGAGAAATGAGTATGCATGAATCATTATAGGCATTCAGGATTTTTTTTTGACATGCATCATTTTAGGAACACATGGGAAAACGGGTTATCTGTAAGTTGTTAAACCTGAAATGTTTTTCATTTCATGTGAAATTGAATTGAAAATGGTGAATAAGATGAATTGAAAGTTGTAAAATGATGAAGTATGTGAATAATTGAGTTCCTAGTAGGAAACATGAATAATGAGAATGAGTTTACCCTCTGTTAACCATGACCTGGATATAGGATGGCTAGGGTAGTGATAGAACCTCGGTTTTGACTGTGTGGAGGGGTTTCGGTAAATGACATGTTATGGATTATTATGGTTTCCTATAAATGTGTTATATTTTTTTTGTGTTCCCTAAGATTTTTGTTTTGAATTTTAGAGTTATGAAACCAGGAGTACACTTGTTGATAGGATGATAGGAGGATATGGCTAGTGATGCTCCACCAGTAGTGGAACCTAAGGCACTGATAGTGTCAGGTGAAGAAGCAGGAGACAAATTTTGTGAGATCTTTGATAACTTCATGCATTTTAAGGAAAGAGTCCTAGAGAGTATTGTGAAGAGTGTTTATAACATTACATGAGAGGTTCACTTGAATCACCATATGAATTTTTCCAAATGGGGTGGACCTGTGGCAACAAATTTATAGATTGAGTCTTCCAAAACAATAGTATACCAATTAGATACTCCTGGTGAGAAGAGGGTAAAGTTGGATACTTATATGCTATAAGGATCAGAAAAGTGATTGTGGGATGTTTAGACTCATCCTTGAAATATGGATGATATGTTATGGAAGGATTTTTGGAGAAGTTCCTAGATCACTTTCTTCCATAGACACTAAGGCAGAAGAATGAAATTGAGTTCATGCAGTTGAATCAGGGGAGTATGACCATGATGGACTATGTTGTATGCTTTATTGACTTGTAGTTATTTACTATATCTCTAGAAGGTGAAGATAAAATTATAGAAATATGTTTATAATATTGGATTAAATGAGAAATTATGTCTTAGTTAAATATCTTCAGGCTGATGAAGTTTTCAGAAGTGGTGGACCAGTCTCTAATATCTGTGGGGAAACTAAAAGGGGATTCTAATGGAGGATAGGTGGTTTCTTCTATAAGGTCAGGAGTTATGACTTCAAAGATTATATAGGATCATTATGAGAATGTTATCCAGGTCAGTGGGATGTATATTAGCTAGGAAAAGAGATTAGTTACTCAGGATCTTACCCGAGTGATTTTCCACCAGTGTGTTAGGCCAGGAGACTATTGTAAACATTGTACCAAACCACGAGTAGAGTGTTGATATTATAGAAATATGATACATCTTCAGAGGTTCTTTAAGAACCCATGATATATGAGTAGTGATGGAGCAGCTTGGTAGAACCATATCACGGGAAGGGGATATTCTACCCCGTATCAATCTGGAAGTTGGAGTTATACTGGTCATGGTGGTAGAGGTAGTGAACAGATTACTTATATGAAATTGTGATCATATCAGTAGAGTGGTGTAGTTTAGGGAGTTCATACTACAATAAAAATAAGGGTGTAATGAAAATTACATATATTTCATCATACAATGATGTATTTCGAGGTAGGACCATCGATAATGAGAGGTAATATTCTTGTAAATTCTACATTAGCAAGTGCCTTATTTGATACCAATGCCTCTCATTATTTAATATCATCAAAAATTGTAAATGGTTTGATCCTGGTGGTGGAGTTCCTAAGTGGGGTGTTGAAGATAGAAACTCCTCTAATATTATTGTCGAGAGAAATTTGTTTGTTCAAGGGTTGTTCTATTAAGGTTGGGGAGTATTGTTTCGATTGGTATAATTACATTCATGACATTATAGGATTTGACCTAATTGTTGGTATGGAGTGGCTAGTAGTATATTTTTCCCACATATATTATTATCATAGTATAGTGACATTTAAAAATCATGAGGGTGAAAATTATATTCATTGTGGAAGGTTTGATATCAAGGTGGGTTGTGCCCGACCATCTCCCCAGCAACTAGGGGAGATTACCGCACGTGTTTTTCATTTATTGATAGAATATGGTGGTGTAAAGAAGGAATTATTTCCACCAATGGTAGAAAGATTACAAGATATATTTCTTGAATACTTCTCAAGGTTTCTACATGATAGAGATGTGTAATTTACAATTTATATCATGTTAGGGGATAATCCATTTTCTATTCCACCATACATAATGGCACCAGTCGAGCTTCATGAGATTAATAATCGGCGAGAGGAGTTAGAGGATATGGGATTTACCCATCAGTGTACGTCACCTTGGGGTTTTTCAGTTTTATTTTCTAAGAGGGATGATGGGAATCTTTTCTTGTCTGTTAATTAACATAATTTTGACAAGATGATAGTGAATAACTAGTATCATCTTCCAAATATCAAAGATCTATTTGACTAGTTTAGAGGAGATTGTGTTTTCTCCAAGATCGAATTGAGATCAAGGTATCATCTTTTGATATTCTGAACATCTGATATACCTCAAACAGCTTTCAGAAGTAGGTATGGCCTATATGAGATCCTAATAATGTTTTTTGTGTTGACCAATTCACTAGCAGTGTTAATGGACTTTATGGAAAAAATATTCCATCCATACCTGAATCAGTTTGTTGTAGTATTTTTAGATGACATATTGGTGTACTCCAAGACTCATGATGATCATAAAATATATCTTGACATCATCCTATGTACACTTGGAGAGAATCAGATATATTCCAATCTATCAGTATCACTTCTAGATTGTCCAGGTACACTTCTGGGGTCACATCATCTCTAAGGAAGGTGTGTTGGTAGAGATAGATAAGGTTCATGAAGTTGTTTATTGGGATATTTCTAATAATGTTTTGAATATCCATACCTTTTTGGGGTTGGATGGATATTATCAATGGTTCATTTAATACTTTTACCAATTGAAATCACCACTTTTATGCTTGACCAAGAAGGGAGTAAAATTTTAATCTTTTGAAGCATGTGAAAATACATTCCAGGAGTAGAAGAATTTCTTGATAATGGCACTAATATTGATCCTACATGAATTGGGTTAAGAGTATATTGTATTTTTTATGTTTTGGGATTGGTATTATAGTTTTGTTTTTGAATGGAGATCGATTTGTGGAATATGGGTCTCAGTATTTGAGGCCACATGAATGGAAATACCCTATTCATGGCCTCGATTTAACTATAGTTTTTTATGACTTGATGTGTTGAGGGAATTACATGTTGGGTGAAAAGTTTACTATTTAAACTGACCCGATGATCATAAAGTATATATTTTCATTGAGAGACTTAAATCATCGGTAGTGAATATGAGTAATGTATGTTCAATCATTCAAATTTGATCTACCATATACACTCGGGATGGTAAATAGTTTTTCAAATTGTTTAAGAAGGAAGACTTAGACTTAGTCTGTTTATGAGTCGAGTTTGGAGTAGAAAATGATGACTTTAATGGATGAGATGCAAATTTTGGATTAGTAGAGTCAGATGCAGATGAATATCATATCATTTTTAGTTGATTATACACTTTTGATCAAGATTAATGACAAGCGGTATGAGGATCTGGAGTGCTTGGCCTCAAGGGGAAGCCTTGAAGGAGGGTAGTCACCTTCAGATTAGAGAAAGATGAGGATGAGATCATCTTTGTTAGGAATTAGGTAGTTGTGACTATTATCATGTGGGGGGATATGAAGCATAGATTTCATGCCTCTAAGTGGGAAATACATCCAAGTGTGACCAAAATGTACTGTGACCTATGATGATACTTTTGGTGGTCAGACGTGGAAATGGAGATAGAAGGGTTTGTGGTATGATACAACACCTATCAAAAGGTGAAGGATAATCATCATCAACTTGGTGGTTTATTACAACCATTGATCATTATAGAATGGAAATGGGATGAGTTACTTTGCACTTTTTGGTGGGCCCACCGAGGATACCTTGTAAGAATGATGATATTTGGTTTATTGTGGTCCGTTTAAAAAAGTTAGAACAATCCTTTTCTATATGGGAGAATTTCTCATTGGATCAGTAGGGAGAGTTATTTGTTCAGAGGATAGTCTATATACACAGGGTGCCACAGACTATTGTTTCAAACTATGAGTCATGTTTTACATCATTCTTCTGGAAGGGATTTCATAAGGTTCTTAGTATATAGGTTTTATTGATTACAGATTACCACTCATAGAGAGATGGGATATTAGAGCATACTATAAAAGAGCTCAAGTATATGTTGTGAGTGTTTGTTCTAGACTTTGGTTGGTCTTGGGGGAAACACCTAGAAATTGTGGAATTTTCCTATAACAACCGTTATCAAGAAACTATACAGATGTAACCATGTGAGGCTCTAGATGGTAAGAAATGCAGATTACCTCTATGTGGGATTAAGGCAGGTGAGTTATAAATATTAGGACCGAGTCTTATACCGGAGACATCAGAGCAGTTTTAGCTAATTTGGAAGCATGTGGATATGGATCAGAGTAAAAAAAATTCATATGCTGATAGGTAATGACCCCTAGAGTTTTTATAGGGTGAAAATGTATTCCTTCGAGTGTCACCCAGATTAGGTCACTGCATGATACGAAGACCGGGAAAGTTGGCGCCCAGGTTTGTTGGGCAATTTGAGGTTGTGGAGAGAATTCGACTGTTGGATTACTAATTGGATCTTCTAAATAGATACATCATTATACACAATGTTTTCCTTCTGTTATATCTTCAACGGTATCACCTCAACCCTTCTCATTTGAATGATGTGGGTGGTGTTGAGCTTGAGATAGATGTATCTTTTGAGGAGCATATGATACAAGGGTTAGATCATAGTGAGAAACTATTGTGGGGAATGACCATGTAGATAGTTTAGATATTGTAGAAGTATGGGCATGTTTAGGAGGAAACTTGGGAGATGTAAGAGAATATGTGGGCTCAGTGGCCAGGCCTTTTCGACTTAAAATCTTAGAGCTTTTTGGTAGTATAGCTCAAGGATGAGTTGTTATAAGGTGGAGAGATTTTAAGATCCTGACTTTTTCTAGGGATGTAACGGGCTTGTTTTCAGGTACTATTTTATCTTATGTTGAGTACTTTTTTTGTGTAATTTCATGGAGATTTTTTGGGTGAAACTGAAAAATTGTGGAAGGAGAGGTTGTGCACAATTTTTCCAAACCATGTTCCCCCACCCAACAATCCTTGAAAACCCAAAAAAAGTGATTTGCATGGTTGGCACACAGTTAAGGTGTATAGTTTGGAAAACCATACACCCAAGCCCATAAAACCATGCACTGGTTTCTAATTAAACTGAAAATTAGTTTTACAAATAGACATAAACTATATCAACTCCAAATAGACCCTAACTCTGACATAACATTTTAAACTTATTTTTTGAGGCTCATAGATGAATTCAAATGGCTTTAAACCTTTTTTCTTCATGATTCAAAGCAGGGATCAAAGATCTTCACCTATCCCGTTAAGTGAATCTCATCCAGATTGATCTCCCATCTCTTTCAAGTTCTTCTCTTATCATTGAATGAATGGTTTACTCTATTCATAGTTTATATAGATATAGGTTTTAATAGATACTAACCATTTATAAATTAGATCTTGGAATTGAATCAAGATCACATTTTTCTTTGTGATTTGGGTTATTCCACTCTAATTTTGGATATCTATTGGTGAGAATTCATCAAAAACCATTAGGTATATGGTCTATTATTCAAATACCAAAGTCTTGAGTTTTTTTTACATGTATGTAATTGTAAAATTTATAATGGATAATTAAAAATTAATTTTCCTAAATGGAAATAAATAATTTAGGGAATTAATTAATTAATGGATTATGAAATTAGGTATATTGAGATTTTAGATTTGGACTAATTGATTTTTAAATTAATTATAATGATATTGGGAATTTTAATTGGATTATTTAATTATTGAATTAATAAATTAAATTGATGTGACTAATTAATTAATGAATTAATTATGGTATTAATGTGATTAATTAATTCATGAATTAATTAATGATGTTTATATGACCAATTAATTGATGAATTAATTATAGTGAGTGACATGATTAATTAATTTTTGGATTAATTAATAAAATCGATGGGACAAATTAATTGGTGAATTAATTGAATGGATTGATTTGATTAATTAATTATTGAGTTAGTTAATGGAATTGATTTCATTAATTAATATAATGATGTATATGTGTAGTTGTTAAATTGTAATGATTAATTTTTTAATTAATTAATTGGTTTTTGTGATACATGTGATATTTGTCATACGTGTGTTATATGTGATAAAAGAATGTTGTACATGGAATGAGGCTCCAAATACCCATATGTGACATTGATGTCTAGGATAGGTTCTAGGGATCCAAATACCCATAAGTGAAATTGATGTTTGGGATAGTGACTGAGGCTCAAAATACCAATATATGATAAATGTGTGTGGGCAAGGGACTAAGGCCCCAAATAACCATATGAGATAGAGAGTATCAGAAAAAGATTGAGGCTCCAAACACCCATGTGACATTGAGGTGTGGGATAGGGACAGATGATCTAAATACCCATGGGGTTTTAGACACAATATTCTTCACCCACGAGTTGGCATTAGACCTTGGTTCAAATTAGTCATTATATGAATTAAGATTAAAGGGATAATGAAATCCCATTCGTATAATGACTTTTTATTTGAAAATATTGTATCCTTTAGGGATAGTTCAGACATCAGTATGTTCCAAAGCAGGTATTGAGATTCGGATGGCCTTAAGATCCTGAGGGTTTTTTGGTTAAACAATGGATAATGTAATAGATGTAAATCATTTACTTTATTACTTGTAGTTCACTACTAATACAATTTTATACACTGTAATTGATAGTATTTTTTAAGACGTCATTTGTGGTGGCCTAATATGTTATACTCATTCCCTACTCAGGCTTCCTGATCAGTACCCGAATGGGATTTATGTTTTTTAGACATGATAAGGGCAAGGTTCCGATGTTATATGGATGATTTTGGATGTATCATGGATTAGGGAACCAAACTTGGTTTGGGACCCTCTTTGCAGTTGTCAGTTTCTTTGACTCTTGGAACATAATTTGGCATGGTATAACTACTATTAAATTTGGATATTTTATTTCTATTTTTGGTCATCTTGAGATACCAGAATTATTTTGGTTATGTTATATCATTTGGTATTGTTTGTTTATTTCTATTGTGGTATTACTATGATAAAGAGGATATAGTCTCCATATGATTAATATTAAACCCTCACTACAGGTCGTCATCTTCTGGCATATGTAAGGCATGATTGAGGTCACGTAGAATTCCATCTCGGGGTACCAGTGTGAGGAACCCATGTCGGGATGTTACATTTAATAACATCATTAATGTTAGATATCATCACTCTCGTTTTCAATATCAATATTGGTCATGTGGACTTAGATTTTATTATTTCATACCTCTTTTCCTTGAAAAATTTGGAGTGTACCCCTATATTTTTTTTACTTTTGATTTATTATCAATATGGGGGATATGAATAAGTATGTATGGTATTGAAAAACAAATTCAATGGGGGAATTTTTTAACAAGTATTTCTGTTATTTTTTCTAGACCTAAAGGATGATTTTGTATTTTTTTCAATAATAATTTACATGTGATGATTATTGAACTTGTCTTAAAGTTAGAGTCATGTTTTGTGGATTTAAAGAAGACTATATTCTATAGGTTTATAAAAATATATTATGTCGTAAAGGTGTAAGCATGGTTTCATGAGAAGTATTGAAAATAATCATCAATTTCATGAACCTTTTTTCTATTATGGGTTTGTTGGCATTGGTATCAATGATTATCAATTTTAGGAAAATATTTCTATATATTAAATTTTATGTCTTGAGATTATATTTAGAAAAATATATATAATATGTTCTTTATTTTGATATTTGACTATGCATGATGTGTGTAAGACAATTGAGGAGAACACATATGACTTTACATATGTGTAGGTGGTCATGTATGAATTTGGTAATGTATGAATTTACCCAATCAAAAAATATATAAATGCATGAGAACATTACTATGAATAAGATATTTTTTGATTTTATACAATGTTTAAGAAGCATATATGATTTTTGAGAAGTTTTTAATATATTTAAATAATCATATGATAATTTAATCACATAAGATATTTCAGTTTTCCAGAATTTTTCAAAGGTATGCGGACTGTAAAGGGCCCATAAGACTTTGAAAGGATACAACACATATTATTTTGAGACATCATTTGAATTTATTCTCTGTAAGTCATTAAATACTTATCTGATTTGAGAATTCCTAAATTTTAATATTTTTTGAAATATCATAATGAAAATTTTGATAAATTGGAGACTAAATATGATGATTTTTTATGAGAAGATCATTCCCAGACCAAAATATCCTGTGGTTGTTACTTGATATTCATGTGGTGATGTTGTAAGAAACACTGGAGAACAATATGCCAAAATATGAGGATCTACAATTATAGATGGCGTGCATCATGTCCTCATAAATTTTCACATGTGGTATTAAAGGAAAATAAATAAATTAGAAATAAAACCCCATGATAATTTTCAGAATATCATATGAAAGTGATAAGGCTGAGACTCTAAGGGAGTTTAAGAAGTGGGAAATTTGAAGTTGATATTAACATTGTATCAGGGAATATATTATTAAAAAAATGGTTTAGATTTATTTATAAATTTTTGTATCATTATGTGAAAATATTTTGAGTGTTTAGAAAGGTCATGAAAATAAATGGTGAGGTGGAGACGAACATGATTTATCTTACTGAGTTCAACGCAACTAATGATTCCTACTAAAAATATATATTTACTTATCTATTATTTTTTATTTTAGAAAAGTTACACTTCACCGATTGGTTCCAGCATCTTGTATCATGTACAAGTACATATCCTTTCCTATATCTATCCTTATTATAAAATAATAATTGTGTGTGAATAGAAAAAAAACCACCGTACATTGAGGGAATATCCATCCTTAGGCATACAAACCTCATTTAAAATTTTGTTTTCATTGATATTTATTTCATCATTAATTTCTTGATTAGATCAATGATGAATAATTAGTAGGTACTATATGTTTTAAAATTTAATTATAAGCATCGATTACCCCCTCCCCCCAATTCTTTATATACATGTTCAATCCTTTCGAAAAACTGTGATACATTAATTCTAACAAAAACATTTACATTTAGTGTCTAATATATCCAATATATAGAGTTATTATATGAATCTAATTAATATGTTTCATTAATGGATTTATTAATGAACTAATTTCATTCTCCTCTATATTTATCCAACATATCATTATGTCACCTCTCTCAATGATTTCTCAAATTAAATTTTATTTTTTAAGGGTGGGTTTTCACCTTTTCTGAGACTAAGGTTTCTCATTTAGAGCAATAAATTCATTTTTACTACAGTAAGGATCATGTTATCCAAAAATGTTAAGAACCACCTTATGTAAAGTGATAAAATTCCTTATCAAAATATATTTTATTCTAGCATCTAATTAGTGATAATATTTTTTAAATTTCTTCTTTTAAATCAACCTTTGTGGAAAGTTAAAGCCTTGGTCCACACTCTTCAAATCTCACTCTCACTTGTATGTAAATGAACTGAAATAAATACAAGAAACATAATAATTTTTTATAAGGTTCACACCCAATGTGGGCGATTACTTCTTATTGTGTTTGAGATAAATATGAGACATGGATATTCTCTATATTAATTGATTTAATACAATAAAATGGTAGTGTATATTCTTTAATCTTATGTATATATCTAAGATATTACAAGAGAAGGGAGGAATATATGATTGGCTCTTTGTAACAAATTAATAACTATATCTTGATAAATTTTTAGCTGAGATTATACTAAATCCCTTCAATATTAAATGATCCACTTTTCAATCTTCCATGTGAAAAATATCTTTAGTGTGATCCTGGATGTCTTCGCATCTCAATGTAAGATCTTCATCCCTAATACCAGGTATTTAACTGCCTGAATATAAACAAAAATATTATATATATGTATTAATTATTCTCAATCATTTCAAATGATAAATATATAAATGAATAAATTCAAGAGCACACAGTATTACTCCTCTTCAGTAATGATCATTCAAATGGTCAGATTTAAATTCTACTTCCCACAATAAAAATATTGAACATCAATAGAATTTGATAATATGCCTCTCTCCCTTTATGTAACATTAATACATAGGATAAAAAGTACAAGATAATATCATATTCTTCTCTCAATTTTTCATTAACCCTATTCTCCTCTTTATTATCTTTTTATATTCTTACTTTATCTCTCGGATATAGTTTTCATACATTGAATATAAAAACCCTTCAATATTAGTTTAGTATTTATCCATCATTTTCAGTCATCAAAAATATTTTATAAGTGATCTATATGACTTGGTCGATAATATCCCTGTGATATCCAAGATTGTCATGATTCTCCCATTACACTAAAATCAAGATTATATATTTCATCCACAGCTATGTGACAATATGAAGCTAGACTAATTATGATTGTTGTTCCCCCATTATATTCTATTTATAACAAATTCTAGTGTTTCCTTCCCCTGATAGTGTGTCTACATATCAATTCATATAAATAGATCCAGCTTGTATTCATGACATGATCTTCCTCTTCACATATAAATTTCTTGTTATCCATTATTATAACTAGAATTAGTTTCTTGAATAAAGATTATAACATTAATAGTGATATTTAAATCAAGTGTGATTAGATCAATAATTTTCCATTTTTTTATTCTTCTGTAATCCCATAATTTCTCAAATTATTAAACTATAACATAAATTTTTTTACTTTTATGTATCACTTTGGGACTTGGGACTTTGAATTTTTTTTACTGAGAAACCCTAACATGAGAATTTTTTAATCTTGTGTATTATATTGAAGACCCTTAATATCATCTTTAATCTCTATGTGAACATTATGTATGCTCTGTTTAACCTTTTATATATGCAATGGACATTTGGATTTTACTTTTATTCTATACAATACACCTTATAACATCCCAATATTCTCATTCCCTCTAAGTAACTTTATAGAACAACTGTGATTACCTTTAGGCATTGAGAAATATACCTTTACATATTACATTATAGCTATGTACATTACCAAATATTTAGTATTAATAGTATGTACTTCCTTTATGTATTAATCTGAGTTTCAAATTCACTCATATGTATTAAGTAATTTAATTTTACATAGATCAATGCTTATGTAGAACTGGATGGTTTTTCATTGGTAATTATTAACTAATATTATGTATATAGAGTAATTTTAGAATTATTGTTATGTATTCTAGGCATTTTCCAATTTTCCTTAACGATTTTTAACTCCACATTTCTCTAAAACTCTAATATACACTTTCAAAACAAAATTTAAAAAACCTTTTGAAATATAAAATCAACTTAAAAACTTTATAAAAACCTCAAAAAAATTCTTAAAAACTTTATTTAATTATCAAATATGGTCTACAACAACAAAAAATAACCTTTATAAATTACATGGGTTCTTTAGAAATCTAGCATCAATGTATCCCCTTAGAATGATCACTTACTCACCTTAAAAGACCAAGAAAAAAGCCTCTATTCTTCTTAATTAATTAATAATTTTCTCAAAAATATTATTGTGACTCTAACATGATTATGATTGGAAAATACTAGAGGTGATAAAATCATAAGAGACATCAGTAAAAGTACACAATATAGAATTCATGTTAGATCATATAGCGGGTTTATAAATAATCGTATACATGTTTCTTCTTTCTAAATCATTAAAAAAGATTTGAAGCTTGTTAACAATCATTCAATTCAATATTTATAAAGACTAAATCTTGGATTTATCCATTCTAAACCTCTTTAGAACATAAAAAATATAAGAATTATGGCTCATTCCCAGAATACTTTTAAATTTATCTCTATATGTATTTATATCAAGTATATATGATTCTTCACCCAAGCCTTTCATTGATAATAATTTTACTAATCATACCATATTATAATGTAATGTTATGATAACATTTTTGACAAATAGTATGTCATCTAAATGTAACACTAAAACTTATACATGAATCTCACTAACCCAATTGTATAGACAAAAATCATTTATGTTAATTATGAAACCAAACTCTTTAATTGCAGCATCAAACCATATGTTCCAACTCTAATAATCTTACATAAATCCATAAACATGAAATTTTAATTTTCATACATTACCAATATCATTTAGACCCATATAAACCTTTTAGTTTTATCATATACACAATGTAAACTAAATAAATATTAATGAAATAAGTTATGACATCAATTTTATATATCTCAAAATCATAATTTGTTACATTGTTAATAAATATATGAGTATAATTTATCATCGCTAATGGATAAAATGTCTCTTAAAAGTTTACAGCATGAATTTGTTGTAAATAAAATCCATTAAGAAATCATTATACATATACATTATTCCTATAATAATAGTCTTATTTTGGAAAACCCAATTATACCTTATGGGTCTCTTCCCATCAAGTATATCCATAATGTATCAAATTTACTTAGTGTACATGGATTTCATTTTAGAAATCAAAACCTCTAAACATTTATTGGCATTAGAACTCTTAATTACATCTCAATAGGTAATAGTTTTATCAAATATAGACATTAATTAAATATTCTTTTCCATATGAAATTTATTTCTATTAGTCTCTTTATGAATCCTATCATACCTTTATGGTTTTGTTGTTACATGATTTTATACTATTTATATATCCATATTTAATACCATCTCAATTTATATCTCTATATATATTCATGCTTCTTGGTTTTGAATTTATCCATGTTTAGTTTTCCTCTCACTGGAATATCTATTTATAGTTTCCTTTTAGATGAACATACAAAATCAAACTACACAAACTTTATATTCATTATGACTATAGAAATAATAACCCATAATTTCTTTTTTATAACAAAAAAAATAGTATTTATTTAATTTAGGGGAAAATTCATATTAAAAAAAATCATGGGTATTCTTTGTTACCCCAAATCCTCATAAAATAAAAAGTGAGATACCTTCCAAAGCATATCCTATACGGTGTATTTAAGACTATATTTAATAGAATGTTTTTTATAAATGATGTTTCTTATATATAATATCCTAATAATGATATAGGATGGTCTCAAAAACTCATCATCTATCAAAGCATGTCAAAATAGTTATGGTTCCTCCTCTCAAAAATTTTAGCACCCCTAGTTTGAGGCATGACATTATTTTATGCTTCTTATTTCATTTCTATAATGGTTTCGAAAAATTTACAAAAGAGTTTGGAGGATTAAAGGTATAGCAATCTAGAATTTCTCAACATGATAAATTCATATCATGAAAAGGTCATTCCTGAAATTAATGGATTATATAGCGTATTTCATGAGTCTATCACAAGGTTTGAAATAGTTATATATATTTTACATCAGATGATGATAATTTGGATGTATTTGGAAACCTGTATATTCAGGAAATGAATTCATAATTCATATCATTAATGGAATTGATAACGGGATGTTTAATCCTTTTCTATGGTTGTGAATAATAATTTCGTTCTATTTGTTTCTTCATGACTATGAAGGATACCCTAGGTGATTTTTATTGATCTTAATCATTTAGACTCTGAATTCAATGAATCCTTGAGTGATTTATTATGGAAATAAATGTTTAAAATCTCATCATTCCTTCTAATTCTGGATCTCCCCAGTATTTGATAATATCTTATTAGTATTTAATAGTGTAACATAAGGAATAAGTTATATCTATAAAATCATCTTAGATCCTTTGTGAAAAATGATCTTGAGGTAGGTGTCTTGCCCCCCACTCTACTATTCTTGAACATTATAGATTGAGTGTTTCAATAAAATTATTATTTTTGTTTAATAAATATATTTATAAATTTTATGTTAAACCCCCTATTTTTATGCGATTCCTAAAAGGGTTGATTTGAAAGAATAAAATACTGTTTATTTCAAAATAATCTTAATATAAATTGTATTTTCAATAAATGTGTTATTTGGGAACTTGAAATTTTTATGTTATAATGAGTTCATGTTCATGTGGGAGGAATCGTGGCTAGTATTACCACTATAAACTAATGGAAAACTTGAGATGTAAAATGTTTATAAGCACCACCATCAAATTGGTTCACTGAGAAATGGATTGGTGAAAGGATGAATCACCACTTGTGAGTATAGGTAGGTAAAAATAATGTAATAGCATGTTGTGTGTGTGAGAGAGAACATGAGAAATTTATTCCAAGAGTTAAATTATAACAACATGTTATGATTTAGTATTTTCTTACATGAAATATTTATTACTATGATGTAACTACTTATCTTCTTCCCTACTATATTATATAAAATGTACTAACTTATTCTTGTCTTAGTGGAAGATATTGGGATTTCTTTGGTGATGAACTCCAAAGTGATATACTCACCCCCATGATGGGGAACGTTTTTTAATATGATGATTTCATTTTCCAAGATATGTGGAAGGTAAAAATTTCTTACTTCACTAGTGGTGTTCTTTGAAATTGTTGATATGGTTTCTAGATATGGAGCGGTAGAGTCTCTATGTCTTGGTTTAGATTTAGAGAAATCTTTAAAATCAATTGATGTTAAAACTTATCGATATATTATAGGAAGTTTGTTATGCCTAACTACTTCTAGACCTAGTTTAATGTTTTAAATTTTCATTTGTATTATATTTCAAAGTTATCTTAAAAAAATTCACATTAATTATGTAAATATAATTATCAGATATGTTAACATATATTTCAATATTGGATTACATTATCTTGGTATAATTAATTTTTATTTTAAGGTTACTGTGAATATGATTTTAGAGGATGTTTTATAGATAGATAAATAACTTCATGTATATGTCATTTACATGGAAAATCATTATATTCTTAGGATTAAAATAACAAAACATACTTCAATTATATAATCTAAATAAGTATCCTCTAGGTCTTGTTATGCTCAATGATTATGGATTAAGAATACTCTTTATGGTTTTTTTTTGATTTTGATAAGATTTATATATTCCGTGACAATAATTTTTTAATTTCCATTTAAAAAAATCTCTTTCAATAATTGAGGAATAAGAACATTGATATTAAATTTAATTTTATTATGGTTAATGTTAAAAAAAAGGAAACATAAATATATAATTTATATCAATTAAAAAATAAACTTATTGATATATTTACTAAGCCCCTTGACTTTACTAAGTTTGAGAAAACCATGTTTAAACATAGAATGATAGAAATTTAATAATTTTTATGGCATGATTTTAGGGGGATTTTGATTGTGTTTTTATGATGAAAATTTCATTTTTATATTAATTTTTTTATTATATGGACTTTATTTTTTAGTTTATTATTTTTAAGAATTCTTATACTTACTAGTTGTTGTTCAAACAAAGGATGGATTTATAGTGGCTCCTTGAAACATGTCTTGAAATATACATGTTTAGGAATGGTTTTATTTATATTAATTTTTGAAAATATATATTTTATGACATATAATCCATTAGTTATTTTGCAAAATAACTTTTTTTGGAATTTATCCTTATATTATTTGAAAAATATATTTTTTCTATTAGAACTTTATCTTTTTTATAATTTCAAAATTATGGAGTTTTTTGAAATTATAATTTTGTTAATTATTAAGAAGGGGAATAATATTGAATTATATCCTTGGATTATATTCTCTAATTATTTACTGATAATTACAAAATAACTTATTGTGATTTATTATATTTTTTAGATTTACATCATTTTATTATTTTATGTATTGATTAAATTATTCTTAACTTTAGTTATATATTTTTATTACTTAATTTATCTTTTGATTACATGTATTAATTTTTTACAACATTTCATACAAGTTTCATGAAGAGATACTAGGTTAAATATTTCATTTAAGTACTTTAAAAATTGTTTTATAGTGTTTTGAAATTGTAACCCTATGTTTATATAGTTTTTTAAGGGTAAAATGTTATTTTATTGTGTTTCATAACGGTAAAATTATTTTTCAATGGGTTACATATGGGTAGTTTGAGATTCTTAGAGTTATATAAATTTAACTCGCGAGTTTTAATAGTTACTTAATTGTAACCCATGCATTTTACTAGTTATATAAAAGTAACTTGTGTATTCTTCTAGTTACATAAAGGTAACACACACTTTTTACTGTTTGGGTAAAGGTGTTTATATAGTTTGATAAAGAAAATTCCTACTCACGTAAGGGTATTTTTTTATTTATTTAAAAGTTCGGTGTACCTACCTAATGGTACTAGAATTCTTCTACAACTTGTGTAAGGGTACTAGTGAATTTATAATATATATGTAAGGGTGCCAACACTTTTTCAAAACCCATGTAAGGGTAACTTAAGTCTCATGTTAAGGTTAATAGGGTTCTTCAAAATCTGCATAAGGGTAGTAAGTCACGTAAGGGTAAATAATCATTTACCCCTATACATCTTGTGTGTTTCATGTTAGGGTATCACATATTTTCCTCTGCAAATATTTTACCTATGTGAGTAATTTGGGTATATGAATTAATTTGGATACATTGTAAAAATTTTCTATGTGTTAAAAATAGTTATGTAAAAATCAACTACATTAATAAATTTTTCTACATGAATCCATATATGTGAAATTCGCCTATGTGGCTATTTGAATTTCTATAGAATATTCTAAATAAACATTTATACTCTGTTTTTTATATTATATCATATTTTAATTTTATATAAATTTATTTTTGATATTATTATTATTTTATTTATTCTAAAATTAGTTACTAATTATTTAAAATCTATGAAAAACTGTTTTAAATTGATTAATGGTGAATTAAATGACATATACATAATAAAATAATGTGTAGATATTCACAATGAAATTTTGGAACTTAAAATATTCATATCCAAACCTGATTAAAAATGAAGAGTGAGTATCAAATATTATCATGGAGTTTTCCAATGATATTAATATTTATTATTCAAGAATATATCATAGGGGATACATCATTAATACGTAATCAATCATATAATAACTATAAATCTAGCATATCATGTTAAACCATCATGGAATTCAATAATTTATATAATCCCAAAAGGCATTTTCATATTCAATAGAACGAATAATTCTAGAATTACATGATTATTGGTAACATACTTTAAATGATTCATTTTCCTACTTCAAAATTATAATATGTTTTACATCCTATTTCTAAATTAAACATAGTAAGCTATTTAACTATATACATGTGTTTAAATAAAAACATTAACACTTGATCATATCAATTTAAATTAGTTCTCATTTATTTAGTTTGGTTTATTCTTTTGGTTTGATTTTATATTTTATAATTCAAATTTATTTATTTATATATATTTATATTATAATTTATTTTATTAAGATCAATATGATTCACTTTATCTTGGATAAATATAATTATATTCACTTCTAATGTTTCTTTATTTCATTTTTTCCCCGAAAAAAGGCATTGAATATCAGGGGTCGTGGTCCTCGCTCTACCTTGTTTTGTACAAGCCGGAAAAGAGGAGATGGTAATATGGTAAATAGCGATACCCAAGAAACGATTGTAATTATATTTTAATTCCTATTATTTTGACAAAATTTGATTCTTTATATTATTTTATTATTTTAATTTATTTTATATATCACTCAGCAGATTACTTTGCAAGCATTGGTAGAAAAATAAACCTAATAATTTGGGTCTGAATGGTCATTTCCATCATGTGTTATGAGATAGTAATTATAGAAGAGTGTATTGTATACTTGGGAAGAAGATATTTCCATCTGGATACTAGTATTTTGATGTTGTTTCATTGATTACCAATTCTATTATGGTCATAGTGAAACAAATGAATACCACAATCAAATAAGAAACTCAAAAATCAGAAGAAGATACTTAATGTCAATAGATTTTTAATATACAGATGATGAAAGTTATTAACACTCTATCTTCTGCACTTTCACCAGAATTTTCTATGAAATTTGATAATTTTTTTATGTCGATGCATTTTTTTATGTAGATTCCTTTGATCCTACTAGTGATGATGTCGATGTTGATGTCGATGTGGTTGTTGATGCTGATGTTAACGCTATTGTGAATGCTTATGTCATTGTCGATGTCCATGATGATGATGATTCTGGTGGTGTGAGAGGTGGATATGGTGTTTCTATAAGAGTTATGGATCAAGGTTATCATGGTTCTGATGATATTATTATTGAGGCACACTTCTATTGCAAATCATAATTTTTTTTAAAATGTTGACTTTTATTATGTAGTTTAGTTTTATTATGATTATATTCAATTTTATTCTAGTGTATCTATGTGTTTATGCATATATTTAATTAATTTATTGTGGTTTTTTTCTATATGAGTGGCATGGAAGTTATATATTTTTTATCTTGGTGTAGAGTTCTATAACAACGGTTTCAAACCACGACAAAAAAACAATGGCCACGATTTCGATCGTAGTTTTACACCTATAACCATGGTTTGCTACCATGGAAATTGATTATTTAAATCAATGATTTAATATCATGGATATAGGTGTATTTTCATGGTGGGAATCCTGGATATAGACATAAATCCATGGTTTAAACCATGGATGTAGTCATGGCCCTATTACCACGCAAATAGAAGCCTCAATCAAATAAACTATGGTTATTAAATTGATAAAACATATTTTTATTTAATATTTTATTGATAATAAATGATAAAATTTCCTCATATTGTGTTAAGTATGTTTATTTAAAAAATATTTTGGATTAGATAATTCATTTGAAAAATTGACTGAAATTCCAGTTTAACCCTTTATAGTGCACTATAGTATTTAAAAGATAAATATTTCAATATTTATTATTTTTACTTGAAATTTTATAAATATCTTCCTGACCTAATGGGATACAACTTTTTTTCAGGACATTGGTGATGAAATGTAAATTTGTTTGGAATAAATGACTATGAAGTCAAATGTAGGCTGGATTTGCTATATTGGATATTGGTTCTGTATTTGGATCATAACTTCTTCATCCGAGCTTTTATTGGGCCCAAATTTTGAGAGGAGCTCTCCAGATCAATTAATCACAATTAATTATTCTAGAAGAATAGCTGGTTCATGCTTTTTTGAGGTCAAATTGGAGGTTCAAGTTGGATTAAAAAATTTGGCCGAGATTCCATGTTCACACTTGAAACCTCTTTAAACCTAGCCTCTCCTCCACTCTATAAATTAGTTTCATTATAATTTTTTGTAGTTGGGAAGTGAATTAGAAAATTGGGAACATATTATAAGTGGTTATACGCCATTTCAATTCACAATTGGTGGAGGGAAGCTACCAAGCTTGGATGTCCTCCAAAATGATCTTCTTTTCCTCTTCGTTGTTGTAATGTTATTATTCTTTCAATAAACTATTCGTTTCTCTTCCACTTATTCTGTTTATTTTAATTTTCCTATTCTCTTAATCTTACTATTTGTGATAAAATTCAAGAGTAGAAACAAGATTTTGTTATAACCTTTCTAAACCTTTGAACATGCAAAACGTTTCTACGATGACTACACCTTCCATAGAAGAGTAGTTTTCTAGTAATTGATCAACCTCTATCCTTATTAATTAATTTATTTTGAATAAATGATATACTGTAATTCACATAATATTATCAATTAATTATGTTTTTAATTTAATTTAAACTAATCATGAAATTGAATAATTTTCACAAAAACAAGAAAGGATGACATTTTTTTGTAAATTGGGAGAGCACAAACTTAATCAATAATACAAAAACATATTAGATCAATTTGTAGTATTAAAATATAATACCAAAACTCAATTAATTATAATTTCAAGAGATGAAATGTTCCTTAAATTACTACATACCATAAGCTAATCTTATAACATCAATAAAAGAAGGGTGTTGTGATTTCTTGTTCTGAAGTTAGCCTAGGGTTAAATTCACTTCATCTTTGTGGTAAAGTTAAATCTCATAGGGATCGAGATTTAACAAATTAAGGGATCATAATTAAGTTATTATTAATTTAAATGATAATGATAAATAATTTTGTGAATATGTATAGTTATATCTATTACACCTTTTAAAATAATTTCTAAAAAAACATCTTCTTGTTGTGTCCTTTTAATCAGACTTCATTTCAAAAATAAAAACAACAAATATATACAATATTTTTCCATAAAACATCTTCTAGTTTTATAAATGGTAAAAAAAACCCACCCTAATTCTTTCAATTAGTTTTTTATTCCCTTTTATGTTTTTTTCTAAATACCTTTAATAATTTTTCAAATTTACTTCCTCCTTTGAGAGACGCCCTTGGCCAGCCACTCTGTTGGACCTAAGTACACAAAAATCACACTAGTCATTTCAGGGCGCCCACGACAGAACCTTTCAAATTGGAATCATTTTTGGGAATAAATTTAATTATTTCTACCAATTAGAGGTTTTTATTTTATTTTACATTTTATTCTATTCTTCTATTCTTTGTTCCTTCTTTACCCAATCTGATTTTTTTCCTTCTTCTTTTATTTTCTACATCTTCTTTTTGGACCATCAAATAAAACTTATTATATCTTATTTTATTATATTATACTTTTATTATTCTTATTTTAATTTTATTTATGACATGAACTAATCCCAAATATCTTGTTGATCTTGATCTTGATATTGAACGTAGCCTTCAAGCATGAATCAGACATTCTTAGTCAAAGAAAAGATTCAACATTCAACCAGTTAGACAATTCCTCCAAAATTAGAACATTGAAACTGCAAGAAACTGAAATTCAACCATAAAACAAGAAACAATGGATTAAAATAATATAAATGAACTTAATAGATCCATTCGAGAGTTGGATGCACCTGATATTAATGATCAACCAAATTGCATTGCATATTAAATCTGATTTAACTCGTCTTCTTCCAATGTTTCATGGATTATCTAGTGAAGATCCAAATAAACATTTGAATGAATTTAATTTCATTTTATCAACCTTAAATCTATTTTTTATTTCTGAAGATCAAATCAATCTAAGATCATTCTCATTCTCACTTGATGGAGCTGCAAAAGATTAGATGTTTTATTTACAACGTAAAGATGTAACTGGTTGGAATTTTTTGAGACGCCTTTTATTGAAGAGATTTTTTCCATCATCAAGGACCACATATATTTGAAATGAGATCTTTAGGATCAATCAATCCCAAGGGGAGTCAATGTATGAGTACTAGGAGCGATTTAAGAAGTTCTGTGCAAGCTTCCCTCATCACCAAATCAGTGAACAACTCCTCATCCAATACTTATATGAAGGAATCACACCTATGGAGAGGATCATGGTGGATGTCATGGATAGAGGATTATTGTTGGACAAGACACCAGTAGTTTCACGTGCATTAATTGATAAGATGGCCCAAAACACCCAACAATTTGGCGATCAAGATGAACTATATGTCCGGGGAGTACATCATGTAAGTCCTTCTTCTCATGAGAGTCATTTGATTGATACCAAGTTAAAATAATTGACCACTATGGTGAGGAAGATTGCTTTGGCTCAAAAAACATCCCATCACACTCCTATGAGGCCATGTGGAATTTGCTCTGAAATAGGCCACCCAACTGACTATTTCCCCCAATAACAAGAAACAGAAGATTTTGCTGAAGTTTTTCCTGGGAGATCATATTAGTAGTAAAAACAATTATATCCCCAAAATAATTTTTAAACCTTTCTCCAACATATAACCAAGGGTGGAAGGATCAATCAGAAATGAGGTATGAATCTGGATAACAACAAAGTCCCCCTTTTCAACAAAACTTCAAGCAGCCTCCACCTTACTAGTAGGGTTTCCAACAACCCCAAATGAGATTTGAATCCCAAGCATCAATAAGATAATAATAAGGGAATCCCCCACCAAATGTAGATTGTAACATTGATGATCTTTTTGAAGAAAATTGTTCTTAATCAACAGAATTAGCTAAAGATTCAATGTTCGGAGCTGAGGGAATTGAAGACTCAAATGATCTAGATTTCCACCGCCCTCCATGAACTAGTAAGTAAGAACTTCAGAATTATTCCTTCCCAAACTACTCCAATTCCCATTGGTAATGTCTGTTTCATGAAATTAATAAGTAAAAAGAAAAAAATTGATACATCACCAATCATTCCACCAGGATTCACATCAAATCTGAAGAAGCCCCATTAAAAACTAGTTGATGAGAAACCCAAGGAGAAAGATAAAGGTAATAAAACAATTGATGATATTCCTCCTGAACCCCTTCTTTTTCAAAATGGAATTGTTCAAACCAAAAATATGACTGAATAGAGGAGGAAAAAAAGGTTGGGTACATTCAAGAATGTGGAGATCAACATCCTTTTACATGAAGCCATTAAGAAACTCCCAAGGTATTCAAAATTATTAAATGAATATTGTACCTATAGAAGAGGGATCAAGGGAAATGAGAGGATCAATCTTGGAAGGAATGTTTCAGTACTCATTACACCAACTCTAGCAATGCCAACAAAGTGCAAGGATCCAGGAATATTCACCATCGCATGCACCATAGGGAAGATACACTTTTCTAATTCTCTTTTTGATTTAGGAGCTTCCATAAATGTAATGCCTCACTCTGTATTATCATCCTTAATGGTTGGTGAGTTGAAACTGATGATAGAAGTAATGCAGTTGGTGAATATAGCTACAAAATATCCAATGGGAGTCCTTGAGTATGTACTTGTCCGGGTAAGAGACATGATCTTTACAGTATATTTTTACATTCTTAACATGGAAGACAATCTGGTATGTTCAAATGCTCCCGTTATCTTAGGTAGAACCTTCTTCAATACTAAAAAAAACTATCATAAATGTCAATGAGGGTACACTTTCTATGGATCTTGGGGATAAATTTGTGATAAATAATGTTATTGACTCCCTGAAGTACCCCTTATAAGACCATTGTGCATTTTTTATCTCCCATTTTGAACCAAAAAATAAAAACCTCGTGTAATTTTATTGTCCTGTGCTTAGGGAGATTATGAGTATTGGTTTTAGTTTGATGTCTAAGACAAAGTCCACAAACATTTATAATGAACAAGACTCTCTTAGATTTTGGTTTGAAATGGATTCATATTCTAATTTTGATCATGTGAACTCTGATTATGACATGGTTATTGAGTATGCTGATGGATTTGATGAACTGTTCTCCGATTTTGACGATGTCTATTCTGATGCTGATTATCTTTGTGCACATATTTCATCTCCTTCACTATCATCATCTATACATCACCCCCTTCATTGGAACTCAAGCCATATCCACCTAATCTGAAATACTCAGACTTGTTATGTGGTGAGAGATTAACTGTTGTAATTGCAAATAATATTCCTTTTGAACTTGAAGAAAATATTTTGAATCTTTTGAGAGAGAATATCAGGGAAATCGAGTGTACCTTGGCTAACATATCATGTATTATCCCCTCAATTTTCATGCATAGGATTATTTTTTAGGATGGGGCTAAACTGGTTAGACATCCACAAAGGATACTCAATCCAACCCTTCTGAAATTTGTTAAAAAAGAGGTTAAAATTTTCTCAAGGAATGTATAATCTATCCCATTTCAAATTCATAGAGGGTGAGTCCTATTCAGGTCGTCCCTAAGAAAAGTGGTGTTACTATTGTTAAATATGAAAAATATGAGTTAGTTCCAATGAGGGTGAAAAACAATTGGTGTGTGTGTATTGATTTTAGGAAACTAAATCAGTCCACTAACAAGGATCATTTCCCCCTCCATTTATTGATCTAATTCATGAGATACTAGCTAGGAAGACACATTATTGTTTCTTGGATGGATTTTCTGGATATTTTCAGCTTTCTATTACTCTAGAGGATCAGGAGAAGATTACATTCACTTGTCCATTCGGTACGTTTTCCTACTGAATAATTCCATTTGGACTTTACAAATCCCCATGTACCTTTCAGAGATTCTTGGTGAGTATTTTTTCTGATTTTATTGAGACCAGCATAGAGGTATTTATGGTTGATTTTACAGTGTATGGGTCTTCATTTGATAATTGTTTCTCCATCTTGGGAAAGGTTTTGAATTATTGTATTGAGAAGAATCTGGTCTTAAACATTGAAAAGATTCATTTCATGGTAGAACACGAGATTTTAATAGGGAATGTAGTGTCAAAACATGGGATAGAGGTTGATAGATCAATGGTAGATATCATTTCATCCTTACCATATCCTTCATGTGTGTGTGATGTTAGATCGTTCCTAGGGCATGTAGAATTAGTGATTCGTCAAGGAATTTAGTAATATTGCTCTTAATATATCACAATTACTTCAAAATGATTCTGATCTTGTGTTTGATGATTCTTGCAGGACTTCCATTCATGAGAAAAATAAGTGTCTGATCACAACACTGATCATACATCCCCCACGATGGGATCTTCCTTTTGAGCTTCTGTGTGATGCCTCAAACTTTGTAGTTGGGGCAGTCTTATCTCAGAGGGTGGATATACGTTAACATGTGATTTCATATGAATCAAGGACATTTGATTCATACCATTCAAACTACAAAACCACGGAAAAGGAGTTTCTTACCATCATATTTTCTTTAGATAAATTTCGTTCATATTTATTGGGCTCTAAAGTAGTTTTTTTTTCTGACCATGTATCTTTGGGGTACCTCTTGAAGAAGCCACATGAAAAGCCTAGACTTCTCTGATGGATGCCCCTTTTTCATGATTTTGACATTGAGATAAAGGACAAGAAGGGGTTAGAAAACCTAGTGGTGGACCACATGAGTAGGCTCAGTCACACACTAGAGGATGAAACCTTGGACCAGGTACAACATTGAGACACTTTCCTAGATGAGAATCTTTATTTCATCTTAGGTATGCATCCTGGTTATGCTGATTTAGTGAACTACCTTGTTTCTTATGAAATTCAAACAAATTTAAAGAAACCTGAATTCCAAATGTTAAAGAGAGAGTCTAGATTTTATGTGTGGGATGATCCCTACATATGTCACATGTGTAGTGACCATGTTATTAGGAGGTGTGTCCCTGGTCATGAGTTTGAGTTTGTTCTGCAATTATGTCATACACATGCTTGTGGTGAGAACTTTGGACCCTAGCACATAGCTAGTAACGTTTTGGACTCTGGACTGTATTAACCTAGTTTATTCCATGATGCTCATGTGTTTTTTAAGTCATGCTCACATTGCCAACAAACAGGTAATATTTCTAAGAGACAGTAGATGCCCTAACAACCGATATTATTCTATGATATTTTTTATGTATGGGAATTGATCTTATGGGTCCTTTTCCTATTTCATTTGGTTTCCATTATATTATGGTTTTCATTGATTATGTGAGAAAATGGGTGGATTCTAAGTCCACAAGGACGGATGATTCTCATGTTGTTGTTGACTTCATCAAAGCACATATTTTTTTTCATGTTTCAAGTAGCAAAGTCCATCATCAGTGACGAAGGGACACACTTTTGCAATCAGAATTTGGATTTCCTACTTCAGGAGTATGGGGTGACACAGAAAACATCAACACCATACCACCCACAAACAAATGGTCTGGATGAGGTTTTAAATAGGTAGTTGAAACATATTTTGGAGAAAACTACGTGTCCAAATAGAAAGGATTGGAGCAAGCGCTTGGATGATTCATTGTGGACTTATAGGATAGCATACAAGACCCCCATCAGTATGTCCCCATTTAGAATTGTTTTTGGGAAATCTTTTCATCTACCCATGGAAGTTGAGCATCAGTCTTATTGGGCAATAAAGAAATGTGACATGGGTTTGGCCCAAGATGGAATCCAAAGGAAGATGTAAATTCATGATCTTGAGGAGATTTGATTTTCTTCATATGAGAACTCAAGGCTATACCTGAAATGATCAAAAGCAGCCCATGATAAAATGATCTAGAAAAGAGAATTTCACGTTGGAGAGAAAGTCTTTCTCTAATGTTCATGATTGAAGCTGATTCCTGTTAAGTTTCATTCCAGGTGGTTTGCTCCTTATATTGTGACTAATGTTTTTTTATATAGTGGAGTGGAGATCGCACAAGAAGACACTAGAAGGAGATTTATAGTGAATGGGTAATGTTTTAAGAAATATACTGAGTGACTTCATACTGATGCAGTGGATTTCATCACACTGCATGACCCCATCATCACTTGATCATATCAGTCTATTACTAACCCTTTAACTTTTATATTATTTTTCCTATTTAAAATTATACATTTTATGTGGATATATCATCTCATAGGTTCACATTTACGACAATGATATATTTCAAGTGTGGGGGAGGGGACAACATTTTGGGGTAGATATTTGGGATTTTCATTTGTCTGTTTTATGTGTATTTTCTATTAAGTTTTTGGTAAAATTTTTAAAAATAACACAAAAAATTAAAAATAAATAAATAAATAAAAAAGAAACAAATATATCATGTAACATTTTCATGTGGAACATATGAAAAATGCATGTTTTCATAATTCATTGGTATAAATATAATCATGGGTAATATTTCATCATCAAGGGATGTCTTTTATAAAAATTGAATTCGTTGATGATATGAATGGTTGTGTCATTATAAAACCTTTTAGATTTTGAAATCATTATTTGTGATATTTGTTCGTGGTAAATTGTGTCTTTTATTTCTCCACACAATTTTTCACAAAATCATGAATTGTGAGTTTCTCTTACCCAATTTAATATATATTCAATGTAAATAATCATTTTTAGCTTATAACATGGTCTTTCCATATGTTCATTTCTCTTCTGATCGTTTCCATCACTATACCAGATTGACCTATGTGTGTGCGCCTAAAAGATAACTGTTGTAATCCGTATAAAAAATTCAAAAAAATATCAAAAAATCAAAAAAAATCAATAAAGAGGGGAGTGAATAAATTTACAACATGTGGGGATATTTATGTCAGGAGCTCATTGTTTGACTTCTGGGAATGCTTAAATGAGTGGGTTTTGGAATTTGGTTTCAATGGATGTTGAACAGGTTCAGTGGAATATAATTAGGTAAGAAGAAATGTTTTTATTACCCTGAATATACTATATAAAGGGTGGAGATACTATCTTGGAATGGTTCTCGCACACACACGTGGATAATTAGTGGCATGGTACAACCATGACCTGTTTCTCTATGATTAGTGTTATGAATCTCACAAAATTTTGTTTTGACACACTTTATGAGACAATGAATATAAAATTTATTGATATTTGCTCTTTATGGGATTCTCACATTTCCTATATTTTTACTGTGGATTGAGAAATATGAATATGCATATCTTGTCACTAATTTTTTGAATACATGATATGAGGTTTCTCCTAGGAGTGAAATAGTGTAAGTGTGGGGAAGTAGATAAAACACATTTTTATTGAATATTTTATTTATAATAAATGATAAAATTTCTTTAAATAGTGTTAAATATGTTATTTTATATAATATTTGTGA
This sequence comes from Viscum album, assembly GCA_963277665.1. NCBI lineage: Eukaryota > Viridiplantae > Streptophyta > Magnoliopsida > Santalales > Viscaceae > Viscum > Viscum album. The sequence goes on along the minus strand of OY728150.1, from coordinate 2,051,406,576 downwards.
TTAGATCATTCATTTGAAAATTTGATGGAAATTCAAATTTTACCCTTTATAGTGCACTGTAGTATTTCCAAGATAACTATTTTAATATTTATTATTTGAACTTGAAATTTTGTAACTATGTTCCCGACATAATGGGATACAACGTTTTCAGAAAATTGGAGCTAAAATGTTCATTTGGTTGCAATAAATGGACCATGAAGTCAAATGTGGTCTAGACCCACCAGATTGGGTATTGGTTCTGTATTTGACTATACTTATTAACCAAATCTTGGATTGGGACGAATGTTTTGAGAGGAGATCTCAAAAATAATTGTGAAAAAATCAATATTCTGTATGAACATATGGTTCACGTGTTTTGGAGGTCAAATGAGCTCTACAATTTGTATTAAATTATTTGGATGTGATTCCCCATTCACACTTGAAACCTATTTACACCTAGCCCCCCTCCACTCTATAAATTATTGTTTTTCTCATTTGGAGGGGTTTGTACGTGAATTAAAATCTTGAGAGTAGAAAAGATGTGGTTATACGCAATTTTAATTCAAAATTGGATGAGGGAAGCTACCAAGATAGGATCTCCTCCAAAATTCTCTTCTATTACTCATCTTTTTTGTAATGTTATTATGCTTTCAATAAACTATTAGTTTCTATTCCAATTATTCTATTATTTTTAATTTTATTCTTCTCTTAATATTCCTCTTTGTGATAAAATACAAGAGTAGTAACCAGATTGGGTTATACCGTTTCTAAACATTTGCACTTTCATAACGTTTCTACGATGACTACACCATCCATGGAAGAGTAGTTTTTTAGTAATCTATCCACCTCTATCCTTATTCATTCATTTAATTTGAATCAATTATAATGTGTAACTAACATAATATGATCATGTAATTGAGTTTTCAAATTAATTTTAACTAAGCAAGAAATTGAACAATTAACACAAAAACACGCAAGGATGAGATTTTGTGTAAATTGTGAGAGTGTGAACATAATCGATAATACAAGACCATACACAGTCAATTTGTAGTGTTCAAATATAATACCTAAACTCAATTAATTTTAATTTCAAGAGTGGAAATGGGACTTAATTTACAACTGATCATAATCTAACCTTAGAAAATCAATCAAAGTAGGGTGTTGTGATTGCATGTTCTAAAGTTAGCCTAGGGTTAAATTCACTTCATCTTTGTGGTAAAGTTAATTCTTATAGGGTTATGGATTTAAAAAATTAAGTGATCATAATTAAGAAATTGTTAATTTAAATGAAAATGATAAATAATTGAGTGAAGAGGTATAGTTATATAAATTACGACTTTTAAAATATTTTCTACAAAACATCTTCTTGTTGTGTCTTTTTAATCAGACATCATTTCAAAAACAAAAAACAAAAAAAAATTATACAATATTCTTCCAGAAGACATATTCTAGTTTTATGAATGGTAAAAAAATCCCCCCCATACATTCAAGTAGTGTTCTTATTCTATTTTATGTAATTTTAGAAATACCTTTAATAAGATGTCAAATTTACTTCGTCCTTTGAGAGACGACCTTGGTCAGCCCCTCTACTGCACATAAGTACCCAAAAATTACAATAACCATTTGAGGAGACACATGACAATGCCTTTCATACATATAGCCATGGTTTTGTGTCCAATAGACACAATTATAAACTATGGATATAGATTTATTTTATAGTAGTGTAAAGGTCTAAGAAAAGATAGAGAATGACCAAAGATTCCATAGGGGACTACCAATTTCTCTCCAGTAAGATAGGGTTACATAGTGTGTAGTCGGAGTACACATTGTGTACCATAGTACGTTTCACCTGGCCATGTTAGGGGATACACGGAATTACACATGGTCATTACATGTGGTGTAAACCATGTTTTTACAAGACAACCTGCTATGCAGTTGTTGGCATACAAGGTGTGTATATGGCGTACACGTCGTGTAGTCTACATGGGTTAGAAGAGTAAATCGTGCAATTCATGTGGACATTATACACATTAAAACCTCATGACATTGAAAACATGGAGAATTTATGATATACATGACATATATGCGGTGTACACAGAATATTGTTCATCAATTCCCACGTCTGAGATACGCACTAAGGTATCTTGAAAAATGGAATTAGAGATACTTGGCATGTAGCTAGTGGAAACCACCATTTAGTCTCTCTACCAGGAACATGTTGAGTCTTTCGATGGATTTCATGATCATGTGGAATTAAAACAACATGGATTGTAGCTGGATTATACATGTCATGTGATCCCACCAAGATACATACTGAAGATCGAGGTGAGTATCTTGGGCACATTGAAAGCAGATACATGGCATGTAGCTAACATGTACACATCATGTAGTCTGGATGATTCAACACACTAAATCGCTTAGCGTGTCACCCGATTACATGATAATAGAGGTATATGGTTTGTATCTAGATAATAAACAATGTGCAGTCTCCTTATAACTGGTAGAATTAAATTACATTAAATTGAAAATTATAGAATTAAAGCTTTATTTATTTTATTGTCCTTTTCAGTGTTTGATAATTTAATAAGGGATTTGAATAATTATAAATTATCAAGTCATTTATTTTTATAAATATGAAACTATTGGTTTTGACATTTATTTTCTATTAATTCCATTATGACAGTTATTGCTAAGAGGATTTAGATGTTCATTAAGATGAAAAGAAAATTAATTAATTAATTAAGGCATGTTTATCATAATAATTAAATAATGAATAAGAAATAAATTTCTTGCATTTACTTTTTCTTATACATTTAATGTATGATTTTTTACGATATTGACCAATATTTATGTATGTGTTGGATGATTTAATTTAATTTATTTCATGGGTTTGCAATTATTTATTATTAAATTAAATATAATGGTATGTGAGTCATATCTCTCTCCATTATTATATAGGACCTATGTCTCCATTGATATTTATGTAATTCTTGTTTAAGTAATCCTTTGGTTCCCCTCACCTACATGTGAGTTATAAATACTTGTAATTAATGGAGTTACCCAAGACATGTGAAGTTGGTTCAAGATGGAACCATAATGATACCAACCTAGGTATTACATAGGTGGATAGGTGGAATGCTAAAACACATGCTAAGAATAGAAATAAGAATTATTTACCATAGTTTATAGGTTAATTTAATATCCTTTCATTAGATCAAAAATTTGATAAAGATCGTGAATGTGCCATAAATTAATTAATTATTTCTATCTATGCAATTGTTTATTTTATGGATTCAAGACATCGATCACATAAATAAATGAATTAATGTTCGAAGAGAAAAATATAAATAAATGGATTACGGATAACTGTTTTATCCAACATCATTAATTAATTAACATCCACGTAATATTAAGAGGGAATATAACGGATATAATAAGATAAAATTTATGCATAAAAAATTTAAATCCCTCAACTAATTATTAAGTCAGAATTGGCTATTCATTACATGATTAGGATTGAAATCATTGAAAATAAGTGTTTAACCATCCCTGATTTGGACACATACATTTAACATGGAGTTATTATGAAGATTATTGTTTTACTTAACCATCTTATATCAAGAGAAGTATCCCTTTCTAGAAATTATCTTACATTAAGGGGAGTGTTAAGGAAATCCATGTTAGGATTTTAGGATAAGGGAGTCCACTCAAAAAATCAAGGAGTTTCAATCCCGCAGTTGACAAAGAACTTCCTACATAAATACTTTGATGTAGCTTAATCAACACTCATTAGGGTTATGAAAAGGGGAATATGGATCTTTTCTACTAGAATGTGTTAGAAACTAGACATTCTGAGTTCAATGGTGAGGGATATTGGGACTTGATAAAATAGTGGGAGATTTAATAAGAAATTAATCAATTAATAATTTATCACATAATTTAAAATCAATAAAAAGTATTAATAATATTCTCATTAATTATAGAATAAAATGTAAATCTCATTATCCACGCTATTCCTACAATCAATATTGGAGAAATAATACCTAATCACTGACAGTAACCTCCCAGAGAGGTTTAGATTCCTTAGGTTTGTGTTGCACCATGAATAGAAATTGTTAGGCACACTAGGTAAAATACCCTGAGAGGGGGGGAATCATGGTATGAAAAATTAAAACTACTACCCCTTTGTATCTTGTTTTTTTATTAAAAACACACTTATCTCTTTATATCATAGAAATTTAAGAATAGAAATCAAATCATGTACAGGACAACCCAATTTAACTTGGTCACCCTCACATGGAGCATACAATGAAGATGTGATGATGTATAAAACACACTAAAACTCACTTCAAATTACAAGGTTCATTCTAGATCACTTCTTTGACCAGGCTCACTCTCTTAAAAAATTTTATGGTTATCTCACTACTTTCCCAAGGGTTAATCCCTATGCCTCTCTATCACATTGTCAGTGGAAATGATCTATGTCTTCTTATTCATTTTCTCACTTCTCTTGAAATGGATCCAATCACAGTTTATAGACATGTAGGTCTCCTCATTTTCATGAATTAATGCATCCTCAAATTTAAGTAGAATATTTTTTTAAGTTCCCATTTCATCCATTGATGAATATTTATTTACCATTGATGTACTAGGAAACTTCAAACTTCCGTGAAACTCTTGGGTGACTTGAACATAGCTTTAATTCCTTTCATGCAACATGTACCTTCATCATAGAAAATCAAATTGCACAGAAAATTTTAATTGTGCACAACTCCCTACTTGTGCACCACTTCCTTCTGATGTGAAACTCCATTCTTATACGCAACACCAATTAGACATGCAACTTTTACGTGCAACCCACTATTTGGGTGAACCTCACTTCTTGTGTGCATCTCACTACTTGCCTGCTTCAAAAATCCAATTATCTCTAGGTGTTAAACATTAATCAAATTAGAGGGTAGCTGCTTATTTATAGAAATTCATCTGGACCATTTTTCAACTTGGGAAACTTTTCCCTGATTGCGCAACTTGCATTCACACAAGTCTCTTTCATACAAACTCACCTTTTGTGAAAATCCATATATTGGGTGGACATATTTACTTTTCTATATCTGCTTGAAATGACATTGAAAATATATCTTGTTAGTAACTTTTCAGACCTTTTTAACAATTACAAACAAATTATTTTTTCAAAAACATCATTCTCCCTTTTCCTAATTTTGAAGCCCAAAAATTTGTCTTACACTGGGAAACAACGTCAGCTTGTATATGATACTTTTATATCGTCTCTAGAGTGTCCATTCCTTTGTCCTGGATCATTATAAATAAAAAATTTCAATAATGTCTCTAGAACTCCCCAAATAATCAGTGAAACCATCTTTTTCAACAAACACAATCAACCAAAAAATAATTCAATGTTTCATTGAAGGGTTTTTTTCCCAACAATCTCACCCATTGGGTTTGTTGATAATTTTTCACATTTTGATACCTCATGAAAGATTATTCTATATTCTATAACAATTTGATTCTTTTGATACATATAGTGATCAAAAATTTACTCAAAACACACTCTAAGACTACTTGAGAAATTCTTGGCATGTGAAACAGGAGTTGCAAGAAAAGCTCACCAACAAAAGACTTCATTATTGAAACCATTCAACTGCTTTCATCAGAAACTCCATATTTCATGATATATATCATTCGATCAATTAATTATAGAATAATTATATTAAAAACTCCCCCTAATTCACTACTTGGATTCTCTTGCTTTGGAATGCTTAACTACATCCAAGCTAAGCTTCCATAGACATGACCATGAGTTGTTTATTTATAACATTGAATTCTCATCATGTCATATAAGTATTTGATAGTTTGTCAAAACCCTAAACTCTTTAAAATGTTGAAAATACCCAGAACATCATATCTAACTCAATCATATTAACTCCCAATATATCATGACTACACCAAACAACTTCTCCCCTATCTTCATTAGGATATTTTCTCACTTTTCGTAGCCACAATATCTCCCCCTTTTTCAATGAACCGGAAGGTCACTCCATTTTGGTTTGCAATAGGGTAAAGAACATATATCAAAATATTTCAGAAAAAAAACCCCACCTCAGGGATAGGGGGTCCCAAATCAACCCTTTTTTTAGTATTGGTAGTTGAATAAACTCACAGATCTAGTCAATTCTTTTCAAACACTTCTTTGGGTAAGGCCTTTGTTAGAATGTCAGCAACCTATAGTTCTTTGGGAACATACTACAACTTTATAATACCTTTCTCCACCTTCTCCTTGATAAAATGATATTTAATTTCAATGTGATTTTTGCAAGATTGATGGACTGGAAATTTTCTAAGATTTATAGAACATGAATTACACAATGAATTCCAATTGGAGACTTAAATTCAACTCCCATTTAATCAAGATGCTACTTCATCCATAACAACTGTGTGCACGCTTGAGTAGCTACAATGTATTTAGATTCTATGGTTCTCAACAAAATAAAATCTAGTTTCTTTATAAACTAAGAAATACACAATCCACCAAGATAGAAAGAACCTCCTGACATTGATTTCCGATCATCTGGTGTACCAGCCAAATGTACATTTGTATAACCCAATAACTCTTTCGGAGATTTTTCATTGTATAGAAAGATGAAATTCATCATTCCCTTAACATACTGAAGAATTCATTTCACTGCAATCATGTGTATTTCATTGTGATTTCATTGATACGAAGCTTCTTGAAATGTAGAAAAATAAATATATGGTTATGTCATTGTTAAATACATCAAACTTCTAATGATCTGCCTATATTCTATGACATTAACCACTTTTCCTTCATTATATCATGATAGTTCCATTTGGGTATCCATCAAAGTCATAATCTCTTCGGAATTATCCATTCATAATCTTCTCAAAACCTCCTTTTCATATTTATATTGGGAAATGAACGTACCATTACTTCCTCATGTCACATGTAAAACAAGGACTAATGACATCTCACTGATCATTGATATTTCAAACTCGCTTTTCATGAATTCTATAAACTATCTGCATTGAGATTTATTTGATCCACCAAATATTAGGTCACCAACTTAAACCATCACCATCACCCTTTGATTATTTTCATTGTTAACATAAATATTGTAATCAACTCCACCACACTAAAAACTAAACTTCTACAAAAATTGATCTAACCTTGAATACTATGCTCTTAGTGCTTGCTTCAACCCATATAGAACCTTTTAGCTGAAAAAATTTTATGTAATATTCATGAATGAGAAATCCATCTGGTTTCTCAATATAAAAATTTTCATCCAAAACCACATTCATAAATGTAGACCTGACATCCATCTAAAAAACTTTGAACTTTCTTTTCACAGTTATGGACAAGAATAATCTTATTTTCTCTAGTCATGCAACAAGTGAAAATGTTTCATCAACATAAATACCTTATATGTCAGAGTACCCTTTGCATACTAGTCTTTCTTTGTTTCAAATCATTATTCCTTTTTCATTCATCTTGTTTCAAAATACCCATTTAGTCCCTATGAAATTATTATCTATTTGTATTGAAATAATCAACCATGTCTGATTCTTCTCAAAGTGGTCAAGCTCTTCATTTATAAACTGAACCCAATTATCATCTCTGGTTTCTTCATCAAAACGTTTAATCTCTACCTGTGATTAGTATGATTCTTATTGTAGTGTTTTAATCTTCCTTATCTAAATGAGTTTGGCATTGTTTGGCGCGGTTTGCACGCCAAACTGCAGGGAGGCACCCCCCGTCGCAAATACCCTTCCCGCGGTTTGGCATGCAAACCAACCCAAACCTTCTGTGATGGGACCCTTAATCTCATCGCAGATAACTAATTATTTTCTACGGGATAATGTCTCTATCTCAAATAATCTCTTCGACGGACTATTTGCGATGGGATCTATTCTCGTCGCAAATAACCCATTGCAATAGGTCATTTTTTCTGTATTGTTATATCTGTATCCACAATTTATACAGATGGATTTATTTTAATGTTTGGAAATGTATATTTCTTATTTTATAAAGTTATAATTTTTTATGGTTAAGAACATTTAGATAATGATCTTTATGTGTTGGATTATACAAACCATGTAATGTAAATTATTAATGAAACTACTTCACGAGACTCATACCACACCCAAATATGGAATCACTATCTTGGTCATGTAAATGAAAATTTCTTGACTAAATTATACCAAGATGGATATTTAGATTCTTTTGAACTAAAACCACTTGGTATATGTCATGCATTTTTCAAGATAAAATAACTAAATATCCATTTAGTGAAAAAGGTGCAAGGTCCAATGATATTCTTGATTTAGTTTATACATATTTGTATGGACCATTTACTATTAAGGAAAGGGTTGGATACTCATAATTTATAACTTTTACTGATGATTTTTGTAGATATGGATATGTATACTTAATGAGTTATACGTTAGATTATTTTAATAAATTCAAGGATTTCAAAAATGACGTTAAGAACTAGATTGGTAAGAATATTAAGAAAATATGCTCAGGCCATGGTGAAGAATATATTAATCAAGATTTCATTGATTACTTATAGGAGTTTGGGAACTTATCTCAACTCAATCCTCCTTATACACCTCATTGGAATGGTGTAAGTGAAAGGAGGAACTACACCTTGTTGGAAATGGTGGGATCAATGATTATTCATACGAGTCTTCCATTATCATTTTTGGGATATGCATTACAAATAATAGTAAAAATACTAAATCATGTTCCATCTAAAGATGAAGACACCATAACCTACCATTTATGGAATGGATGGAAACTCGTGTTTTCATACTTACATGTGTGGTTGCAAAGAATTTCATCAGGCCTATTTGGGTAACAAACTATCCCCATGAAGCAAAATGTGTACCATAATAGGATACCCTATATAAATAAGGGGATATTACCTCTATGACCTCTTAGAAAAACTCGTAATAATGTCAAGATATTCTATATTTCTTCTGAAGGAGTACATCTCTAAAAATGATAGTGGGAGCAAGATAGGATTTGATGGAGTTGAGGATCAAGGTATACAAGAGTTGACACATGAAAAAACACAACAAAACCCCATGGAAGAAGTATTCTAGGGATGTAATTACTATTTAGGATTACAATAGATGTTAGAGAACCATAACGGTGTGGTTTTCTAGTCCTTGAGGATGATGACTCATTTTTAGTTGATAATAATGTTCCTCTAACCTAAAAGGAAGTAGTAAGTGGCATAGATGTTTCCATGTGGCAAGAATACATGAATTATGAATGATTCAATATACTGAAATGAAGTATGGATTTTTGGTAGATCCTTCAGTGGATGCAAATCACTTTGGTTGCAAATGGGTATTTAAGAAGAAGCTGGACATGGGATGATAGTACCTATAAGTCATGAATGGTTGCAAAAATGTTTAAAAAACATCAAGGTATCGACTACGATAAAACCTTTTCATTGGTTGCAATACTGAAATACATCAGAATTCTACATGCTATTACAACTTATTGTGACTATGTGATTTGTAAAATGGATGTCACAATATCCTTTATTAATATTAATTATTAGAAAGATATCTATATGACACAACTCAATGTTTTTGTGAGTCCAAAGGATTCTAGTAAGATATGTAAATTGAAAGAAATCATTTATGGAATAAAGAAATATTCTAGGTCATGGAACATTCATTTTGATGAAACCATAATGGAATTTGGTTTCATAAAGAATGAGTGTGAGCCTTGTGTCTACAAATTATTTAAGGAATGTGTAGTATTTTTCTTAATAGTATATTTTGATGTTATATTACTCATTGGAAACAAAATACTTGACTAAAAATATGTTAAGGCAAAGTTGAATAAATTATTGTATATGAAGGACTTGGGTCAGGCAGCATATATTCGTTGGATCAAGATCCATTTTGATAGATCCAAGGGGTTCATTAGCCTAAGTCAAAGTACATAAATTGAAAAGATACTAAAGATATTCATTATGGAACAATTGAAGATGGGATTATTTCTAGTGTCACATGGCATTCATATTTCTAGGAAAATGTGTCCTCAGACACATGAGGAAAGAAATAGAATAGCATGGATTCCATTAGAATCGGTGATTGGGTCAATCATATATGTTATGTTATGTACTGGACTATATGTAACCTATGTGTTATGTGTGGTAGGAAGATATCAGGCTAGCCTTTGTGACCTCTATTGGATAATATTCAAGACAATATTTATGTATCATAGGTGTACTAAGGATATGTTCCTAGTTTATGGAGGAGATAAGAAACTAGTTTTCAATGGATATGCACAGGCTAGTTTCCAAACTGATCAAGATGACATGAAGTCATAAAAAGGATACATATTCACTTTTAATAGAGTTTTTGTGAGATGGAAGATCTCAAATAAACTTGTGGTCCTAGATTATATAGTATATTCTTGAGTATATTATGGCTTCTGAGGTAGCTAAAGAAGTAGGATGGATGAAAAATTCCATCAAATATCTTGAAGTGCGACCTATCAGCAATGATAATATCATGCTCTAATTTTATAATACTAAATTAGTGGCTCTTAAAAAATATTCAAGGTCATATTATCAGATGAAGAACATACTTAGGAAGTATCGTCTCTTGAGATATTTTTCTCAGAGAGGTGAGGTTTCAGTGAGTAGTATTTTCATAGAATACAATGTGGATTACACCTTGACTAAATCCTTGATTCAGTAGAAACATGATTATCATATGAGTTCTAGTGGAATGAATGTTTTACGTAGTTGTATATAGTCTAAGTGAGAGTTTTTTTGGAGTTTGTGTCCTATGAGCAATTGTTTTTACTTGTTATTACACTTATATTCGACATATTGAATATTAATAAAACATATTATTATATATTTTTCATTATGTTTCATGACATTAATGTAATAATTTCCAAGAGTATATGTCAAATTGATAAGTACGTAGTAGTTCACCACTATGATGAGAACCTTGAAGTTCTATAACAATATTCTTAAATATAGTTCTATGGTCAGATAACATACTATGATGGGACATGTAGTATATATATTTTCATGTATGAGTACTCATAAGTGGATGAGGATTCTTCTCCTGAATTTTTCAGTTGGTAATCTCTATGATATGAGATTATGATAATTGGCATGATTGTAGGAATTTCTCATGATTTTGTTTCATTAGATATTACTATCTATGAGTGTTTGTAATAGTCCTTAGACTTTAAAATTATCATTAATGCATTTCATTACCTAAACGCTTAAATTTTCTAACAAAAACATTGATGACATATGTCTTTGGTGAGGTAGGGTATGTTGGTTGTGTCACAATTTACATGTCATTGATGGATATGTTGAGGAATGATTTTACCCTTCCATATTTATGGAATCTAATATATCATCCATTTGATTGGAATAGAACTATTTCATTAAATTCTATGTCCATGGTGAAATGATGTGTTTATCTCAGCCCATTCATATGTGGATTTCTCTATTGCAACATTAATTTATTTCTCTTTGGTGCCTTGACCAATTGCTAGATATTAATCTTGGACATTATTCAAGCCTGCCTAATGCTAATGAGGAAAATCCTAGAGGGTCCCACACTAAGTTCTTTTGACGATCTTGATTAAATTCTATATGAATTTAATTAATTGAATAAATATTATTCTTAAGACCGAGGGATAATTTTATTCATTTTTTATCGATAGAAAATGTTTATTGGTTGATGAAATATTTTATTTAAATCATTATTCAGATTTTCAATAAATTTTAGAGGAGTTCGAATGGACCAAGATTGTGTTGACTGAAAAATATTAATTCAGAAAATGGTTAAATAGTATTTTTTATTTCACAAGTTAGTACACACCACAAAAAAAGTATTTTTTTTATTATGTGGAATGAGGTTTATTAAAGGTTATAATATTGTTTAAGGGCTCTCATGCAATTAAATAATATTTTAACCTATACTCTACTTTATGAATAAATGGTATTGTCTATTGTGGTGGGTGTGGAATCAAAAATAAATAATTTTTGTGAACAATGAATTCTCTCTCGACTCCTCCATGTCTCTCCCTCTAAACAAAAAAAACACAAGATATATTCCATCAAGAACAATTGACATGTGATCAAAACAAATAACACAAGATAATTGATTCGCCACACAATCACTTGGAGATCGATTATCATTACTCGGAGGTCAAAGGAGCACATGTGGATCACTACTAGAGGGATTTGATCCTTAGATTGTCATAATAAAAAAAAGGAAAACTAAAATGGACTTTTCATATGGTCAACAACTATATCAAAGAAAGAATCCTCATATCAGATATTTGTTTCTTTAAATATTAAATAAATTAAGTATATATTTGACATGAAAGATCCTCGATCGGGGTAATGGGAAACCATATATTATAAAAAATTTAATATATAACCCACCATTACATTATTCTATTTCACTTACAACCAACATTAACTAAATTTCATTTTATTACATCATTCTTTTATTTAATTTTATTTATTCTTCTCATATACTATTATGTGTATGGTGTTTAGATAGTTATTTATGGTTGTGAACATTGGTATGGGGTTTAGTCTCTACATAGTTCGACCTTAGACCACCATTTCTAGTCGGTAGCCTCTACCATATGAGGAGGCATGCTTGAGGTTGTGTGTAAAACTGTCTTGGGGAACCAATTTATTGGCCTCTTGGATGAGATATTATATAGAGGTATCAGATCAGTTAGTTTCCCATTATTTTACTAATTGGGGTTCTATAGAATGAAGATATAGGAATGTGTTGAAGATTTTGATGAATATTTGATTGTTGTGTCATGAACACTTATTCTGATATGAATTTTAGGTTCCCAGGTCTATGTATTGATGTTCATGGTTTGTGATTTGATGGATGTATATGATTTTCACCTTTGGCGATGCACATGTGGTTTGAATTTTATGAGTTTTGATGGATTTTTGTCTCTTGGTCCATTGGAAAGAGTTCTGATATTTGGTTTTGAGTCTTAGACTATAGAGGCAAGTGTAAGTTCATGCATCATGGTAGGAACATAGATTCCAAATTTTATAAGACTATTAGTCTGTGATTTTATGGATCTCCTTTGGATAGTAGGTTCTATGATACTATGGTGAGATACCTGATAGTGAGGATGAGGATGCAATCTTTGTGAAAAGTGGGTTCATTGACCATGGTGGGTCAGTATCTCATATTTATATGACTGTTTGACCCCCTTATGGGTTGTTTCTATTTAGAATCATTTGCATGGCCTGGTCCTACAGGGAGCAGTCTAATGTATAAATGCTAAGAGAAGGAGGGTTCCCTAGTTGTGGTTGGTTGGTTTGACATGTGGAATCTTTCGGATGTGATACCCGAGAGATGGGGTTTTTGATATGACGATGTCAGGTAATGTTTGTATGGGAGCATACATGATCCCCCGTGAGCAGAGTAGCCATATATGAATTGTCCTAGACATCGGTGGTTGTACCTAGTGACTTATCATGATACATTACTAAGTTATGTGTGCCTTTGGGTGTGTGGGGAAAGGGTGGAAATTTTAGACTTTTGAAAATGATTCATGAATGGTGCAGCCGGGATTGAAGTTTATGCTCATTGGATGCCTTCTATTTTTGAGAAATAGCCCTTATACATCAGTGTTTCATCTTTGTGATTGGTTTCAAGAGGGTAAGGTTCATTCAAGTGCCTATCCCAACTAATGGTTGTGTAGACAGGTTGTTTCCGATGGTTATGAGCTGCATCAGAATCACGGGTGGTGCTTTGGGATATGTGGTTTTTGGATTGGTGAGTTTTATTTGGTTTTATAAATCACCAAGGCTTCTCTTCATTGGTTTATATTGTAAAGTGGGGTCAGCATGGCTAGTGGATTGGTATTTTTAACCATGTTTTCATGATATGTGACTCATTGGAGTCAGAATTAGGTTCTATGGTTGGATTACACAAGGGAATGTAATGGTTACGTGCTAATGGAATCGTGCAGACACGAGTGTTGGTGGTGCACTGTGTCATTTGGATTGTGGATCGAGTGTTACAGGAGCGTACACCTATGAGACTTGAATTTATTATGAATACATGAGTAGGTTTAGAATCATTGTGTTTTTAATGAGGGGATTCTAGAAATAGTGACCTGAGACCCCTGGGATAGTATTGTGATGTTCCAGGAATGAATTTGTTGTGTCGGGATTCATCAAAGACATCTTAGTGTCCTCCTAGTATAGAGATGATCATTCCCAATATCTTAACATCATCCTGAGTATTCTTAGAGAGCATCAGCTATATGTCAGGCTATATAAACGTCACATACTATTTGATAAAAGGTCCTTCTAGGAGTATTGTACTCATGGAGTGGTGTATGTGAAGACATATGGTGGGAGTACACTATCATCCATTTTTAATTGAGGTCCTCATTATAGAATAGATTTTGGATAATCCCATGGGTGTCATTTACAGAATTCAGGAATGAGCGTTAATTGATGTTGTGTTTTTTCTATCAGGTGAGAGTGAGATGGACATGTCTAGTTTTGAGGTTTATAAATGATTAGGGAATGGTCTTTGGAGTCATTGTTTTGTTGTGAGGTTAGAGTAAGGATGATTATATGGTGGGTAGTATCAGATTAGTCACGGTGATGTTACCCTTATGTTTGTAGGGTCAAGGATATAGTGAGAACCACATTGAGAATGTTTTTGGACCGCTACAGATGTGTTCTGATAGTAATCTATAATGGTGGGAAGTGTGATAGATCAAATATGGTTAATTCGGATTATGTTCTATAGTGGGTAGCACCATGAGACCAATGATGAGTTTTGGAAGACATTGTGGTGTCTGGGGATGGAAATGTGTGCCTGGGAACTATCTTGGTAGTTGTTGATGAAGGGAAGTAGAGGATTAAACTTTTATGTGTTGTATGATTTATTCATGGAGTTATGAATATGAACTCAGTTTTAATCCTGAGGTAGAACACAATGATTAGATATTGAAATAATGATTGAGGTGGTTTGATAGATTTGGTTTCAATAACACTAAGGATTCATTATAATTAGAAATTTTATTGTGGGGAGGTTGTAAATCCTTGTGTTTCCACATATTCTGAATTTAAGAAAAAACTTGTGTCGTTGCTTTCAGGAGCTTTTGAGGAGTAAAATGGTCATTTTCATCTTTCATATAATATTGGATAACATTTATATCCACTCTTATGGTCCAGGACTAGGTATTTTACACTAGGACATGAGTTTTGTGAAATTTTGAGTTGTTTGATTTTTAACAGAATATTTAATATTTAATTAATTAAATATTAAATTATTCATGTGGGTTTCGGTGCTGATATCTTTTTAATGGAGCGATGGATTGATATTTTTGACTCTAGGATTGAGTATGGAATGGTAGGTTTTTCTTAGGTGAGGTCATAAACCCGATTTGGGTTTTGGGGCATGAGATAGGTGCTAAATGAGAACTTAATTAATTAATTAAATTGGGTGATACCCCCCCCCCCAATTTTAGGTATTTCTATGCATGGTATGAGGGGGGAGATAACCTAGGTCATGATAAAGACTAACTAAGAGTGAAGGGATAAGGAATCTTAACTGGACATTATTTATGAAAGATATTGAGACCGAATCGAGGTGCGGTGACTTCCACGAGTGGATTTGGACCTAAAGCTTCAGTGTTTTCACCACAAGGTAGACAGGTTTTTTAGTTTTACACCTTGATCCCCATATAATAATTATTTTAATGTTTTAAATATGTATTATGACTACTTAGGACCCTATGGAGGTTGATCTGTGCATAATTGGGAAAAAATGGGGCTTTTGGGAACTTCGTAGGGGTTTCCCGATTGGAATTCTCGATCACATGGTGAATAGTTCAGGAACACACATCATTTGTTCATCCCATTTGGGGAAGATGGAATTTTTTCAACTACACTTTGTGTACTGGGAGTAATCTTCATGTAGTTTTACATGCCCATGTGGCTATGAACTTGGGCAATGAAATTTTGGAAACTACACGTTGTGTAGTAAAGGTGCACAACATGTAGAGGGGCATGGAAATCTGGCCAAGTTCATGGTTAGACACCCATATAGGGGAAACATGGCCATGCAGAATTACATGGCCAAACCCAGGTATGACATGGTCGTGTAAGTAGTACATGACCTGGCCCTGTGTATGTCGTGGTCATGTAGTACTACACAGTCAGGCCCCGGGTGTACGCAGGTTGTATGGAAGTACATGGCAAGGTGGATGTTTTTGGAGTAGACATTGTGTAATTACCCATTGTTAACCTTCTTAGTTTTTTGAGTGATTTTCACCCTTGAATAATAATGGGACACAAGAGGAGTCTGATTTGAGTGTTTTTGCACATTAAACATGACAGTGGACCCATTAGGAATTTTGAGGTCTTTTAAGAGGTGGTTTGGGGTGATTATGTTATGAAAGATATGTTTTAATCTAGAAAGTGAGCACAAATATCTCCTCAAGGTGAGACATGATATGGGACATAGGTGACAATCATGCGAATGATTGGAGATCATGGAATGAGTTTTTCGGAGACCTGATTCGGTGTTAGAATGGGACTATCCTTGGTTAGTAAGACAGAATTGTAACTCAAGGTGATGGATAGGTTGGGTGAAAGATCCAACCAAACGATGATTTAGAAAGGGGATGTTCTTGAGTCTATCTCCCTTGTGAGGATTACTACCTTGAGGCATGTTTGGTTGTGAGATTCTAGAGACTGGGTTGTGGGATGTGTGACCTCCGATAGATGGGAATTGTCCTAAGAGTTTGTTTGTTTTCAAGGATTGTAGGGGACGTCATAAGGATCCTAAGAGGGGTTCCTCTGTTTATTTATTGACTTTTAGGGCCAAGTAGGTGCCCAATTGATAGGACCCCATGAATGGGTTCTTATGTTTGGGTGGTAATAGTTACAGGTGTTTCCCTATGACCCAAAATATTGTATAATCTATTTGGAGATGAGATGTTAATGATAGGTATAGGCATTCATCGAACCCTTGTTATTTTTATCTATTTTTTGAGGTTAATACTTAGATAATGCACGTAGGGTTATTGTGATAAGATATGGGATTCCATCCTTGATAGAGGCATACATGATGTTCCATAGGTTTTATTTTGGATTTATGACATGGTTTTCTAGATACTAGGTTGATAGAGTTGGACATGACATTCTCCATTCATGGTTCTGAATGTCTTACATGATTCTCCACATATAAGGTTGGGTAGGTTAGACACGATTCTTCACTCCCATATGATATGTTAGTATACATGGAGTTTCACATATATTATGATATTTGTGGACATGGATTTCTATATATATGATGAGATGTCAGACTGAGGTCCCGAGCATGGTAGTGATGGCATTCCATATAGAATAGGTTGCATGACTGATTCTACTTCTCTTTGGGAATGTGTCAGATTGATGCTCTGGGCATCACTATTGTTGATGCATAGTTAGGTTTCAGACTGATACTCTAGTCACTATCATTAATGATATATCAGTTAGAGATCATACATATGTTCTTGGGTTTTGGTAGTGCCTTAGGCTTGGAATGAGTGCCTGTGACTGGGGCTTCTAGGTACCAAGTAAGAGGAAATGGTTAAAGTTATGAGGTTTGGTCGGGGCTGCCATAGCGGTGGAGTCCACATGTTTTTTGGTATGCATGGTCTTAGAGGCATGCTTGAGACACTCTGACATTGGTTGAACCAGGTATGTTTGATCAAGGTCACAATCCTAAGGAATCAGCGGTTTCTTTAGTTATATTTATTTCAGTTATGTTTCGGCTAGGCTAATCATATTTTATAAGCATGCACTTATGTTAGTAGGTTATAGGTTCACCATTGGGGGTTGCATGTTGAGATTTATTTCTCGCGCCCTGTATGCACACCTCAATGTGTGTGAAAACCTTATGTCTGATTTTAAGTTCATCACAGATGTACGATGTATATGGCCTAGGATCAGGATTTCATGGTTGAGTGGGATGCCCGTATGGAGTCTGATGATCGGGCTAGAGCATTTTGATAGGGTTCTAGAGACTAGATATGTGACATGGCTCAGAGATGGAAGTATAGTTGGATGCATTTATTTTTCATTTGTTTATTTTTTATAAGTGATCATCCCAATGGGTGGTCAATGTTGTATGTATGGCATGGATTTTTGAGCCTTTATTGTATTTCATTTTAATATAGTACGTTTTTGTTTCAGTTTATTTATTCGTTCTACCTACTCTGATTGTATGATATTTGATTATTAAATTATGGTTATCCACTCTTATATGGGTGTATAGTATCATCATAGTTCCACCTTATACACTTGCTTCTAGTCAATGGCTTATGGAATATGAAAAGATGTGCTTGAGGTATTGTGGTGAAGAGGATCAAGGCATCAGTTTAGTGGCATTCGGGCCGGGACGTTACAAAGTGGTGCTCACCATCATCTTCCACATCCAATACCAATGTTTGATTCCTGACAGTCCCCTATGGGGGGTTTTATGCAATGACATGGGTGGCGATGCAGGAAGGTGATGATGCAAGCTAACACAGGCACACTGACACGGGTTTCTAGTCAAAAGGATAAATTTCAACACTTACTATCCTTATTTTTAAGATCACAATACACTTACATAAAATTGTATACACTTATAACTACTATTATTCTCATGTTCTTATATTGTTTTGGTAGAAATATTTTTTAATAGACATAGAAAATCCATTCCATCAGATGAAGTTTTTCCTTAATTAGACATACATGTACTTTGTACATCGAACAGATGATTACAAACTTCATTGGAAGTAGATTTATAAAAGTCTAGTCATAAATGTATAAGGAATTCCATCAGACGATGTTTTATAAAGACTACCAGAAAACCTTCATTGGATGGAGGCAGAAACGCTTTCCAAACAAACATCTATAAAATTTATCAAATGAAGAAACTCTATTTTACAGAATGAAGAAACTTCATTCTGCCTGAAAAAACAGGTCAAGCATTATAATGGTGCTTTATCAAAACATCCATCAGATAGACACATTATTTTGAACGTTTCAAGTGAAGGAATTTTTATGATGTCATTGCAACCACCTCCGATATATATGGAATATGACCTTTGGGAGTGTGCTTATAAATAATGCTGTATTTGAGGATAGATATTTTTTCATCATCGATAATCTAGATTTGTTGTAAATATTTTATAACATCTTGTTACTTGAGCCCACTCCATTGTAAATTTTATACTGTCTTTTTTAAGGTATATATGTGAGGATAATTTTGTAAATTCCTTAAGATGTTATGAATTTGTAATAGTTTTTTGGTTGATCTAGTGTGATCGAGGGCCTCCTGGATTTTGGAAGATATATTTTACCAATCTTCTTATCAAGGATTCCTAAGGCTAGGGAAATAGAAGTATGTTGTATATTTGTATTGAGGGTTTCCTTGGTAAAGGAAGACAAGACTTTATGGTTTGGTTAAAACATTGGATACCTAAAGTCAAGGTTATTGACTTCCTTAACACTTCAGGTTAAAGTGTGGATCTTTATTATAAAGTTTATATATGTTTTTCGTACTCACTTTATAAGTTTTGTTATTACTTATTTTTATAAGTCGTTATTTTTTTTGTTCTTTTTGTAAAGAAAGTTCATATTTATTATTATAAAATTTTATAACTCTATTTATATAAATTATATTGGTATGTTTCTTCGTTCGATTTCTTTCTAATAAGAAGTTATGAAGACTATAGGTTTGGCCTTTGGGATGATATTTGGGAGTTATGGCTATGTAATGGTCTTTAAACTCATTGGGTCTTTTGGGGGTTGGGTGAGGTTTGAGTCTTGTTAGCCCACCGAGTGTGTGTGTGATTCTTTTGATTATAGCCCACAAGATCTTAAATATATTAATAATTATTAGTAAATCCATAATTATTAGTCAATAATTAATAATTAATAAATATTAACAATTATTAGTTAATTAATCAATAATCAATAATCAATAATTAATTATTCACTATTCATTAAGAACTAATTGAAAAATTAGTAATTATTAAAAAAGTGTTATTAATAATAATATAATATTAATCACGTGCTGAAAATGGGAAAATCGAACCCCACATTAAAAATCTAAAAGAATTTCAAAGGAAACCTCTCTAATAAAAACGGGTCTGAGTGAAAGTTGCATTAATATTTTCACATTACTTTAATAAAAATAATGCTGAATATAATAATAGTTAAATTCTATAATATTACTTTAACCATTGACACTCACATTTAGAGTTTTGGTTGAGGTTGACATAAATTCTCTTTGATCGAGATTGTCATTTTTTTCGATGAATTCGGGTTAGAGCTTATAATTGAATATGGACAACTACTTGGATTTAGTGATTTCTGTAATTGTGTTAGGAATTCAGATGACTGGTGTCCCATGAAACTAAGATGTATAAATTGTAAGAAGTTTAGCCATCTGTTATATTAGTGCACGTTAAACTGCCTGCCGAAGGGGCAAGCTGGAGGGAGGTAATGATCACGCTTCTAAACAAGGAAAGAAGGTATGCAAAGGTGATTAAAATTCCAATCCAAAACTTCAAAATGGAGTAAGGGTTATTCAAAATTAATTACACACTAGTGAAAATCATCTCCCATCTAATTACATCATTTCTTTTGTCATACATATGTTATAATTCGAAAATTCTGTTTTTTTAATAAAAAAAATATGCTAGAATTAAATAAAAAAAGGTAAAATAGTGTTCGAGTAGCTACACAACACCGCCATGTTCCCCAAGTCTAAGATAATGCAATATATAATTCTAGGGTTGAAGGGTATTTTAACGCCAAAACAGTTTTCCACCACAATTTTAATAACGGGTTGGAGATTTTCTGAGTGATAAAACACCATTGGGTGTGGTGACAATGGAGTCCAACATTTGAGTAACGTACCTAATGATGGGGTCATGGTGGGATGTGAGACCCAGTTTTAGAGAAAGGTTGACTCCTCACTGGCCAAATAAGGGGTGTCTTTTTAAGAACATCATTCAAACAACCTCATCTTCCTCTAAAATAGCAATAAAATATATAACTCTAGGTCGGAGGGGGATTTTAATGCCAAAAAAACTTTCCACCACCACTTTGAAAATGTGTTGGAGATGGTCTTATAGGTAAAGCACCATTGGTTGTGGGGAAAATTCAGTCCAACATTTGGGTAACGTACCTAATGATGGGGTCATGGTGGGTTGTGAGACCCAATTGCAGAGAAAGGTTGACTCATCACTGGCCAAAGAAGGGGTGTCTTGTTAAGAGCATCGTTCAAACTATTTCCTCTTCCTCTAAGATAGCAACGCAAGATATAGTGCTAAGTTGGAGGGGGTTTTAACGCCAAAATGACATTCCATCGTCATTTTGATGATGTATTAGAGATGGTCTAAGTGGTAAACCACCAATGGGTGTGGTAATAGTGCAGTCCAAAATTTGGGTAAAGTTTCTAATTATGGGGTCATGGTGGGTTGTGAGACCCAATGGTAGAGAAAGGTTGACTCAACATTGGCCAAAGAGGGGGTGTCTTTTTAAATGCACCATTCAAGTTGTTTCTTCTTCCTCTAAGATAGCGCAATATATGCTAGGATAGAGGGGGGTTTAATTCCAAAACGGCATTCCACTACCATTTTGATGATGGGTTGGAAATGTTTTGAGTGGTAAAACAACATTGGATGTGGTGACAGTGCATTCCAACATTTGAGTAATGTCCCTAATGATGGGGTCATGGTGGGTTGTTCGACCCAATTACAGAGAACGGTTGACTCATCACTAGCCAAAGAAGGGGTGTCTTTTTAAGAGAATCGTTCAAGCTGATTCCTCTTCCTCTAAGATAGCACAAGATATAGTGCTAGGTTGGAGGGGGATTTTAACGCAAAACGGTGTTCTACTGCCATTTTGATTATGGGTTAGAGATGGTTTGATTGGTAAACCACCATTGGGTGTGGTGACAGTGCATTCCACCATTTGGGTAATGTCCATAATGATGCGGTCATGGTGGGTTGTGAGACCCAATTGCAGAGAAAGGATGACTCATCCTTGGCAAAAGAAGTAGTGTCTTTTTAAGGGAATCGTTCAAGATGCTTCCTCTTCTCTATGAGGGTGGTATACAAGGCCGGGCGTCCAAATACCACAGGTTTTGGGACCCGAGGCCAATCCTGGAGATGTTTCTACCCTTGTGACTCTGGGTGGGAATCATATTGATTTTCTGTAGCCTACCCCAAAGCAAGATGTTGTGTGTAGTGTATAGGATAATTGGGAGGGGTCACTCATGGGTACTCATGAGGCATCTTCCTCTAATCTCTATAATGTTCCTCAATCAAATTCCAGAGGTAGCAAGAGAATGAAATCTCCTGCACTTATGCACTAATCTCCTATGAAGTAGATGAATAAGCTTGATGATGGGACAACACCTGCTTCAAAAGACATATATTCATCAGATATCACAAATCAGATTGTCGCGAATCTAATTGGGAGGGATAAAAGAACCCAAAAAGATAGTAATAGAACCAGTGAAATTTTAACAAGGGGAGAAACCAGAACTCCAAAGAAAGAAAGACACTGAGCAGGTCCCAGTCGTAGGAACCTTCGTCGAAGGCAACCACTGCATAGACCCAAGACACCCTAAGCACCAATATTCTTGATCAAGAAGAAATAGCTGGGGAAGTGAGCGACACCGTCAAGAAGGAGCCAAAAATTAGACGACGCTGACGAGGGACGTCAGCCACCATAGTTCCAATCCACCCTGAATGCAATCATGTTTGACCAAATATGGATCCTAAGCACAGTGGTTCGGGAAGAAAAAACAGAGGTTGGTGCCAAATTAAGCCCTCGAATGCGTCCACCGATATATGGGAAGGCAATGCGGAAACCCATAATCCAACGAGGGCCAAAAAGTCCTGGGAAGAAACCAAAAAGGATGTTTAAAACCTATAATAGAGGAACAACATGACAAGGGATAAGTGTGGGGGCTACTACAAATATGGGGAGTGATTGGTGGAGGGAGTTTTGCAGGGGAGGAGTCTCCCTTGATGAAAAAACCTACCCAGGTGGTTTTAGGTCTTCCATGGTGGATATCATCCTTCCTTGAAGCAGCCTACAGTAGGAAGAGACTTATCAATGGGTAGATGGGCTACACCCAACAACCGAAGGATAATGATGGTTTTGGTTCATCTATTTAAACAGGATGAAAATCCCATAATTTGTAAGGTAAGAGAGATGTGGTGTAATTTTGTAATCCTCCGTCGAGAATCGGAGAGATGTGAATAGATAAGATCCCATGTTTCTCTCGTGGATGTAGGAAACTTGTTGAACCACATTAAATCCAATGTTGCTCCGTTTTCTTCTTCTTTTGTGTGTTTGAGGTATCACATACCCCCGATGTGCCCCAATAAGTGGTATCAGAGGCAAGGCGGAGTGAACGCAGTTGAATCGGAGAGCAGATGACGATTTTTCAAGTGGAAGAAAAATTGAAAGTGGTCGGAAAATTTTCTGATGGATGATTCGTGAAGAGGACGGCAAGACGATTCCAACGGTGCAAGCGCCGATGAAACAGAGTCGAAATGAGCTCGGTAGGATCGGTCAAAGTTTTTTCAAACTCACTGGTGAACGGTACTCCTGTGCAGGAGAAGAAAACACTGTTCACGCCACCGAATTTTTTTTGGCAAGATTCTGGTGGAACTCCGGCGTGCCACGTCAGTGCCACATCAGTGGGTGATCTGGACCGTTGAATGTGTTTTGACGATATCTCGGTCAATTGGTGTCCGATTTCGGCGATCCAGGAGACGATTAAACTATTTAGACCATTAAGGACACATCAGTACATTTAGTTTTTCAAAATTAGAAACATATCAGGTGGTTTAAGAAAGGTGATACATCGATGGTGGTGATCGTGTTTTGCAATATCGACGATGACAGGTGGCAGAGCACTACCATGATTTGATATCGAGAAGCTCAACGGTCAAAATAATTTCAGCTTGTGGCAAAGCACAACAAAGGATCTTTTGGTGCAGCATGGCATGATCCGACAATTGATCGTAGAAATGCCCGAGACAACTAGTGCCGATGATTGGGATGAACTCAAGATGTGGGTCATCAGCACAAGTCGGATATATCTAGCGAATGAAGTAAATTACTCAGTTTTGGAAGATACATCACTGAAAGAGATCATGAATAAGTCGGAGCTGCGGTATATGGTGAAGTTGCTCACCAACAAATTGTTATTGAAGAAGGAAATGTACCAGTTGCATATGGATGAGGGAACAAACTTTTTGGATCACACCAATGAATTCAACAAAATCCTGACATAGTTATTGGGGCTCGGTGGGATGTTTGGAGAGGAAGAAAAAACACTTTTTCTTCGGTCTTCACTACCGGATTATACAACACCGGCAATGGTGTGGTGGCCACTGCAGACTACGATGAGGCAGACGACTGGAGATGGAGTCGGGACGGTGAAATTGAAGACACCCGATGGAGTAGTTCATAAACTGGCTGAAGTGAAATTCGTTCAGAGGATGAGGTGGAACTTGATATCATTATGCAGGCTTGATGCATAAGGGTTATAGTTTTCCATAGCAGATGGAGTGTTGGAAGCTTCACGTGGGGATGCAGCGATGTTTTCTTGGAATGAGTCTCAAGGGTTGTATCATTTTATGGGGACTGTAGTCCGCTCGAGCTTGAGTGAAGATGGTGGAAGTTCCACATCATCTGGTGTGACGAACCGTGTTCGATTTGCTGATTATGTTTTCGACACCTGCAAGAAGACTGCAGGTCAAGCTTCTACCCCAAATTGGTCGTGGGGGGTAATTTTTGGGGGCCACTCCCAATATGGGGAGTGATTGGTGGAGGGAGTTTTGCAGAGGAGGATTCTCCTTTGATGGAAGAACCTACCCAGGTGGTTGTAGGTCTTCCATGGTGGATAACAGCCTTCCTTGAACCACTCTATAGCGGGAAGAGACTTCTCAAGGTATAGATGAGATACCCCAACAACTGAAGGATAAGGATGGTTTGGGTTCATCTATTTAAACGGGATGAAAATACCATCATTTGTAATGTAATAGGGATGTGGTATATGTTTGTAATCCACCATTGAGAACCCCGAGAGATGTGAGTAGAGAAGATTCTCTGTTTCTCCTGTGGAAGTAGGCAACTCGTCGAACCATGTTAAATCTTGTATTGCTGCGTTTGCTTTTTGTTTTGGGTGTTTGAGGTACCATGCACCTCCGCTACACCCCAACAAAAATAATGTCAGAGGAAACGGAAGGGCTGAAGCCCAAATCCGGAATCGTTAACACTGCGCAAGTGGGGAAACCCTAGTGATGCTTTAGGGGAGGCTAGAATGAAGAGCCATCTCTTAAAATGGATTCAATACCTTTTTTAAATTACGTAGTTATTTAGTAATATTTATATAAAAAATATATTTGGGAATAATTATTTATTTAAACCTGTACCCAACCCAACCAGTGTAATTACACAGAATAATAATTTATTTACAAATTCATGTAGAAAAAATGGAAGTGAATTTTAACTCAACAACCCATATGGGAATACCCTTCACCCCACACACACAAATAAAATGAAACTCCCAATGACAATAAACAAATAGAAGAAAACCATGCCCATATGCATTCCCCTTACGTAGCCGAAGGGGCCTTCTAAAGTGGCACCAACACCTTATGCTTTTATTTGGCCGAAACTTTCCTTCACACAAGTACACACAACGCTTCCACTGCATCCAACTTGACAATTTCTCTTGGAGGGTATTCCCCCATTAGCATGGGATCGACACACTGTTTAACCTTGTCTTTGCTCAATCTCAAAGTCACCCATGTGATAAGGCCCTGCTTCCCATGTGGCATCATATGGTCGATAGGCTTTCTCCCGGTGAGGAGCTCCCGGAGGATGACCACGAAACCATACACATGACTCTTCTAATTCAGTTGTCCCATCATTACATATTTTGGTGCATGGTAACCAAAAGTCCCCAAAACACTATTAGAATGGAGTCAAGAATCCATGTTAGGAGCCTAATTTGAAAGGTTGAAATCTGAAATATTGTCTTTAAAGACTTTAAATAAAAGCACATTTCTAGATCTGATGTCTCTGTATATTATAGATGGTTGAACTTTTTCATGCCAATATTCCAACCCACTTGCAACATCAACATCAATTCTTACCCAATGCATCTACTCAAGAACAGGTCTAAGAAGTGCACCTTGAACCCATTTTTGATCAAGGATGATGTCATGCAATGACCCCATGGTTTCATATTGACAAGCCTAACATACAAAGATTCCCCTTTACACACGATAGTTGGTTTAAGAAAAGAATTTAGACCAAACTAAATAAAAGGAATTAAAATGTAACATAGAAATTTTAATAAATCATTTATACTATAATAATAGACGGGAAAGATATTGGGTTGGTTAAAATAGAGTGGTTTAGACATAAATAAAGTAGAAAATAAAAGACTTTAAACAAACAATATTACAATGAAAATATTTTCTAAAATGCACCTGTGAGCCTCATCCTTACATTGCACAGACCTGCACCTTAAACCAAAAACATATAGGAAAATGAAATATAGAAAGACAAAACAATGGAAGAGTAATTATTAGTTAATATAGAAAATGAAACAATAAACATTCAGTTTCATTTAACCATCAAAAGGAATATCTAATTAGGGAACCAATACATTTCAAAAAATGGTAATTTCTATTCAATTTTTATTTCCATCATTCATTGATCTATATTGAATTTCTTCTTTCATGTACTACATTTTTAAAGTGTCTCCAGTGAAATAAGTTTTGGATTTTTCACTTACACCAAATCCCTCTTAAGAAAAATCATATTCTAAGAGTCTCTGTAAGGAATTTTTTTGTAACATGTCAGTCAAAGGTTATAGATTAATATGAGATAAATAATATAGCATATTTATTTCAATGCTAACTCCGTGAAGTTCATCCCATATTTTATTTGTATAGTATCGTTACATGGTTACATGCAGTTAGTAAACTGTCATCCATATTTTATTTGCATATTTTTGTAGTACATATCCATGTATTATGTATAATATTAGATGAAAATTGTTTAGACAGTCTATAATGCATCTAAAAATTATTTCAACTGCATGATTAATTTGTACAAATATGTTGGTAAATTCCATTACAAAATTTTGTTGGAAACAAAATACATAACTCATACGAGTAAAATGTATTATTATATGTGTAAACTACATGCATATTGTACATGAATAATGTGAAATGAAACTATATAGAAATGATATGGATACTCTACAAGAATGATGTGGATACTATATAGGAATGATGTGGGTACCATGATATTTTATTCACAAAGAAATCTCATGATACTGTATCATAATTATATCGTTATGAACGGAAACTGCATATTTGAGAAAATGTCATGATATTATATTCCTAATGAAATTTGTATTCGTAGAGAAATCTCATGATACTGTATTCACAAACTATATTGACCAAGAAATTTCATGATACTGCATAGGAATGGTGCGGATCGCATTAAACTGTATAGGGTAATCTCCCAAAGAAAACTCTTATATGATTTGTAATGTAATGCCTGATTCTATATATATAAAGAATGGGGTAAACCTTTGTGAAAATAAACTGTATATATGAGTAAACTACATATACTATGCAGGAATGATGTGGATAGTTTCAAATTGTATACATATATGAGTTAACTGTATATATGAGTAAACTGTATTCATATATCGTATTCATACTCAAACTAAAACAACTGCTTTAATTCATTTTCAAACTGTATGAATAATTATGTTCAATAATTCATTTGAAATGTGTACACATATATCTTATACATATAGTGTTTTCAAAATGAATAAATCATTATTCAGAAATCTTAATTTTCTAAAAGATTCATTTGATGTTTTATCTACCTACGGTTTCAATTATTGAAACATATTGTTGTATATATTGTTGGTATAAATTGTATGACGTGTTTTTCAAAGTGGACTATTGTGATAGATCCTTCATTATCGTTGACTATAATTATAATTGATATCTGGGAAAAAACTTATTTAAGTTAGAGAAAGTTTAAACTTCTATTAAACATGCCATATATTGTAGTATTCAAATAATGCATAATTCTATTTGATTACATAATTATAGGATATGCATGCATGAAAATTTGAGTTGAAAATAGTTATTAATAATAAGAATGAGCTTCGAATCATTCACACCCTATACATCTGGGAAATTTATTTTTAGACTATCAAAGGACCATGGACTATCTACGAAACGAAAATATGATGGAATTTATTATATTTATACTTAAATAGTTAAAATTAACATTTAAATAAAACTATGAATTTTAAGTCTTCGAAATCCAATATATTAATAAGCATTTGGAAATCATCGCTGCGTAACTGGTTATGCAGTCACCAATGGGTACTGACCTTACTGCATGTACAATTCACCAAATCTAATAAATAATATGGAACATATTATAGGAAACCCAAATCTGTATTAAATTGAATGGAAATGAATGAAATATTGTTACATGATGGATGCAGTGACCTCTAAACATATACTGATCTCATGTAATGTTTTATTACATTATGATATATAAAAAAGGAAAAAAAGTCCTAATTGATGATGATGTCATACTGATATGTTAGGATGATTCTAGAGGTGATGGCTTGAAATTAATGATCATGAATAATCAGATGTATGAACTATTTTTTACATATACTGTGTAGAAGTATGTAGTTTTTAAAATATACAAAAATAGGAAGAACATGAATAATCATGTAGAGTATTGGTTACAAAGAATTTATATATTGTACATAATAAATCACATTCATTTGACTTATTTAGATATAGAATTCCAGGATTGAAATTTCTTTGTCCCATTCAGGATTGTAGTAACAATTACAAAATCTGCAAGTTAGTTTTGGAAAAATTTATACTTGTTTAAACAACTAGGTTTTTAGTACATGTGTTGATAAATAAAACATTGACATTGGTGATATCATACTACTTGGTAGTTTTTTACAAACTAGTTACATCACTAAAATAGTGACTCTATGACTTTTCATTAAAGAAATAGATTATTTGTATGATGGAAGCATCCCAGAAGGTGCAGTTTATTATTAAACCTCTAAGAGTATTTTAAAATGAAAAATTTATAGTAAATATATTTTACCTTACATGTATTTAGAATGAAATTAAGTATGTTAAATAACCATTAATTTTCCATAAAAATTTTCATATTTTTCCCTATACTTCCCTAAAGTTTCATTTGTTGATATTGATGTAATTGGCCAATAACATCTTCAAAAACTATTATGTATGTGTGAATGGAAAATATATGAACAAAATATTATATTAATATTCTACCTAATGAATAGAATTTCGTAAACTGTAATTAATCACTTAAATGTTTAAAAATTACAATGTTCTAGCAACTTAAAATTCATAGTACATGTAACTCTAATATAGGTTATAATTAAAAAAAACTAATTAGAAATTGGAAAATCAAAATCCTGAAATATAAAACAAATGGAAACATTCAAACTTTAAGATGTTAACAATGTGAAATGCATCAGGTCGGAAAAATGAAGTGGTGTAGAATGAATCTGACATAATTTAAAGGAGAAAATATACCTAAAATAATTTTATTATTAGTTATTCAAACAAAACAATAAAATATATTTAAAATATACCATTTAAATATAAAAAATTAACAAAAAACAATGAATTAATATATACATTGTATAATACATAACCATTACCAAATTTTTGAAAAGTCTCATTGATAATAGAAATTTTTAGATAATAATCTGCTGAAAATGGTTCCTTTGTTGAGAATACCCGAGTCATACATATAGTTTAAATCTGAAACAAATAGTAATTCTACTACATAGTCTCCCTTGGGAATGTTTCTCATAGTCCAATAATTAATAACAAAAGGAATTTGAAAGCACGACTAATTGTCTCCTATCGACCATTCAATGTCTTGATGCTCTGGTAATATGTATAGTATCGCTCAGGTCGAATCCTCGGTGATGATACTTTTTAATAGCCTATTGTTTTTAGTTGATTTTATTTTGATTAGGGGGATTGTTTTTAGAGCTTAATTGAAATTATTGATTAATAAGTAATGATTTAACAATTTTATTAAGATTGGGGTGAGTTCATCATTAGGTAGTTAATCTTGTGGTATCCTTGAGCCTTTCTTTATATTTCATTAAATTAAAACCCATGCCACAAGTTCACTTTGATTGGAATTCCCATGTCTTAAGGCTTTAATCCAATCCTTAAATTAACTTAGGGATATAATATTAATCATATATTGTTTATGGTAGTGTATTTATGGTTCCAATAATCCATGGAAACCACTCGTTAAACAAAACATGTCATTAATCCATGACATGTTTAGTCGAACATACACAATGTTAATTCAAAGAATAATCATCAAGAAAAAATTTATCAATCACTTAATATACCTAAATTATAACTCTCCTGAATGAGATATTTACTCAGAAATTTGGGTGGTTAATAATCTGGTTATAATTTAATGATGATGAAATAATAAGTGAATAAAAATAAAGGGATAAGAAAAGAGTTTTGCGCTGAACACATACACACAAAGAGTGAAGGGAATTAAATACTGACTTTAGATTGATTGAGAAATAAAAAGAAGTGAAGGGGTTTTAAATTGATTTAAAATATTTTAATAACATAAATATTAAAATACATATGTTGGATGAGAATAAGATATATTGAAGAATAAACATTCATTAAAACATAATTACAAAAAAAGACTTACAAGATTCCAACAATGAAGAACACACAAGTAAATGAAAACAAAGAGAGGAGGAAAGGGCTCTCAAGTGAAAAACTAAGTATGGAAGATACTCTCAAGACTTTTGAAAGGATTTTCTCATGAAAATATAAGCTTCTATATTCTAAAATTCAAACCCTTTTGAAAGGAGAGGAAGGAATGTATTTATAGCCCAAGGTGGTGGACTGTTTTCATTCCAATTCTGCCCCTCCACTTGGATCAAATATTTTGACATCCAAACAGCTGAATCTCGAGATATATCCTTCTTCAAAGTTGTATAAAATAATATTGGATGTATACTCTCAACATTTGGAGGCATTTGGACATAGTGAGAAAAGGTTATGGCGGTTTTATTAAGCAATTATAAACTGTCCATTTCTATCCATTCTTTTTTAATGGCCGAAATATGAATGGATTTTGGAATAGTAATATGACTTCAAATCTGAATTATTTATTCAACAAAGTCGGTCTCCTATATATCCTATTTCACACTGAGAAATCCCAACTTGATTTGATGACTAGATAATGGGTAATTTCATGAATAGTTTCTGAAATTTAATATTTATCTAGAATGGTGGGTTAAATTTCATAGCTTCATTTGATCCCCTTGGTTTTGGAGTTGGGCCCTGAAATTTTTATACATGACTCTCTGAACTGTCCCCAGAACATTGGAGGATGGTAAAATAATTTTAACTTCCTGATTGTGCCCAAAAAATCAAACTTAATGGATGGTCCAATTTCATCACAGATTCTGTGGTCCTTCTTGTGCAGTCCAAATGACCCTTAAAATGGTAGAATTGGCCAATGATTAATTTTAATGATATGTGGGAAATTTAATAAGGAATCCTAAAACACAGGAACCACAGAATTTGGATCAGTAGGTTTATATTTATTATTAAAAAAATAAACTGACTTGAATCTGGTTGAATTCAAATAGTGCTCAAATATTAAATTTAATATTTAAACAATAATATTTCACACAAATTATGTACATTTCATATAAAATCAGAAAATGGAGTATATAAAAAGCTATGAAAATATAAATAACATCAACTCACCCATACATAGTCTTGTTCATGTCCTCATGTACAACAAATATAAAACCATGACAAAATCATTTTCACCCACCAAAAAATATTAAAATTTTGTTTTATCCAATCAGGGGTATTTTATACTATTTCAATCATCCATATTGAATTCCACCTCAAATTTTTATAGAAAAAATATTCAAAAAACAACTCTTTTTTCATTCACAAATTTAGAAATGGAAAATGCGGACACTCAAAACTCACATCTCTCAAGATGATAAAAATCATTTATGGAGTTTCACTCTTTCACCAACCAAAAGTAAAAATCTTAGAGTTTATAAGAGCTCTCAGCTTCCAATACCTATCATAAAGTGCTCAAAAATCAAGTGGTTGTTTTAGGGATTTTTTTGTTGCTATGGGACGGTTGAAGATGATATTCAAAAGATATGAAAAAGGGGCTAAAACACCACCATGGAAAAAGCAATGCACATTTTAATTTGTAATGAGACATGAAAGGAAATGTAAAAACATATTTATGAGGGAATGAAAATGTGAAATCAGACACAAAATAGGAAGGAAATTTAAATTGAGTGAGATGATAAAATATTTAAAAACCAAGAAACTTCTCCCAATGACATAAGTGTTCAATTATTTGTTTGGTTGTATTTTCATGAATGTTGAACTTGAAACAGATATCACACTCATCTCCCAAACCATGTTTGATCTCCTCTTGAATATAATTGTAATAGTTATACCAAGATAAAAGTTTGAGGAAGAGTGATTTTGGACCCACCCAATACTCAACCCATTCTTATTTACATTTTTTTTGATTTTTTGATATGTTATGAACACTTTTCAATATAATTCGTACAAGATAAACATATATATACATTCCCAAACTAGTTTGAAGGACAAAATATCCCCCACACTAATATGTATGCTTTCCCATAATCATATGATAATATGGAGACATCAACAAAGGGTGTCCAAAATGAAATCAATTCCCTCGACACTTAAATTTCAGAAACATTTGCAATGAAAATCCATGTTGATATTGGGTGGGATAAGGTGTTGGACTTATAATGTGGCTATAAAAAAGGTTTTCATAGGAACTAAGGGGATTTCAAAAGGAGGATTAATTTAAGGTAAATGGGAGGATATTTGGATATTGTGATTCTCATTAGGTTAAGAAAATGTGTCTATCATATTAATGCACACAAACTTTCTAAATTTAGCTTGAAGGTCCACAAACACAAGATTCCCAAATGGGAGTGAAAACACCACATTTTGAAAATATGTCCATAAGTAGCCTTATCATGGAAGATAATTTTATTCCTCATGGGTGGGGAAAATCATTTTCCAAATCAATAATTTAACATTCAAAATTTATTATTCTTGACACAAAAATCTTTATCCAAAGTCGTGATAAAAATACAAAATTTTTGAGATGAAAACATGGATTTTTGAATCGTCAAAATGGTTGTGAAAAATTTGAAAATTTTAAGGTGAGTAATCATGACTCTATGTTTTAAATATTTTTTAAAGTTCATTTTTATTATTTTTTTTCAAATTTTTAGGTTTTTATTGTTATAAAGACACACCCACACAAAAGAGAAAGAGTAAATAAAAATGTGTGATGAGAAAAGTGGGAAAAAACAAAATTAGAATGAGGGAGGGAGAAGATGAAAGAGAGATAGGGGGGAGGGATGAAGGAGAGGAGTTAAATGGAAAGAGGTGCCCCCTAGTTTTGATGTGATGAGTTCCCATCTCCATCCAGTTGTGTGTTTACTATATAAGATGTGGATATGATGAAAGTTGATGTGGTTACAGGATTGTATGTCCTCTCATGGTGATGCTTTAACTGATGTCCATTAACCGTGAATGTCCTTTTTGAAGAGGGGTCTTGGAGATGCACTACACAAAATGGGTAAACATTTGTAATAAGAAAAGGACCTTCCCAATGAGAATTAATCTTACCTGTGTGAATCCGAAATTGAGAATTGAAGAGCATTACCTTTTCACATTCATGAAATACTTTTCTCAGGATGAGTTTATCAGGGAGTACCTTATCTTTTTCTTTGTACAGATTGGAATTATCATAAGAATCAATTCTAAGCTCCTCTAGTTTAGCCAATTGAAACAATATTTTTTCACCAGATATTTCAAAATCAAAATTATAAGTTTTCACATTCTAAAATGACTTATGTTGGATTTCTACTGGGTTGTGACATGCTTTACCAAATACTAGCCAAAGGGAGACATCCCAATGGGTGTTTTATAGGCAGTTCGATAATCCCAAAGTGCCTCACTAAGTCTTTCAGGCCAACAGACCCATGAAATTGAGGCCCCAAACATCGAATATGTCATAGAAATTAATAGATTTTGGGGTATTTTATTTCCCTTGGAAATTGTTCCAATCTTTTTTTAAGTGTGACATTACTAACAGAACTCATGTGAGACTTTGAAAAGTGAAGTCTAGATGAATCTAGAGTCTAGGACATTTTAGAAGGTCCTTTTTGGACCAAAGTGTCCACCACTAGGCATTTAGTGACAAAATTATAAGATTTTGGAATGTAAATTTTCATCAACACATCTCTTAATTACCATTTCATCCCTAGTTTTCCAAATTTTATTATCTTCCAAAAAATAGTATTTTGAATCATTTTCAAGATCAGTTTCTGTTATTTTGAAAAATATTCAGTAAAAACACTTGAAACCATGTAATTTAAATTGGGGCATACCACGGTATTTTTGGAGTGAGAGATGAAAGGTGCTCAGTTGATAATCAATGATAAATTATTTCATAATGGGAAGAATTAAAAATTCTACTCAAGTGATCATCCATGTGGTTTTCTTTTCCTGGTCTATCTTTGATTTCAAGGTCAAACTCTTGGAGTATTAGGATACATCTTATTAACATCAGTTTGGAATCACTTTTCTTGAGTAAGAACATTATAGCAGAATGATCTATGAAGATGATGATTTTGGACCTAAGAGGTATGGATGAAATTTATCTAAGGCCAAAACAACTAATAAAATGTATTTTTCAGTAACAGTGTAGTTTGATTGAGTTTCATCCAATGTTTTCGTGGCATAATAGATGACATGAGGAATATTTTCTCTTCTTTGACCAAGAACATCCCCAACGGCTCTATCAGATGCATCACACATCAACTCAAAGGGTAAGGACCAATATTGGGGTAGGATTATCAGGGTAGATGTAAGAGTAGTTTTGAGTTCAATGAAGGATCTCTTGAAAACCTCGTTGAAATAGAAAGTGACATCATTTTGGAGAAACTGAGTGAGTGGGAGGGACATTATACTAATGTTATGGATGAATCTCCGATAGAAACCAGCATGATCGAGGAATGAACGGATGTCTCGAACATTGGTGGGTTTAGGAAGTGATTGGATCACTTTAATTTTGGTAGGATCAACTTCAATACCCTCTTTTGAAACTATGTTCCCTAGAACAATCCCATTTGCAACCATAAAGTGACATTTTTCCAAATTTAACATAAGGTTACACTTAACATACATTTGAAGGACTAGAGAGAGTGAATGCAAGCATGATTGAAATGACTCATCATAAATGGTAATGTCATCCATGAAGACATTCAGGTAGTGTTCAATGAATTCAGAAAATATACTCATCATACACCTCTGGAATGTTGTGGAAGAACTGCAAAGGAAAACTGGCATTCTCTTTTATTCATATGTGTCAAAGGGGCAAGTGATAATAGTCTTTTCTTGACACTGAGGTAAGATTGGAATTTGAACGTACCTGATGTATCCCCCATGAAAGAAATAGTGTGATATTCCAGCTAATTGTTCTAGAATTTGATCAAGGAATGGTAGAGGGTAGTGATCTTTTCATTTTTCAACATTCAATTTCCTATAGTTGATTCACACACACCATTTGTTCTTCACTAGAGTTGTGACTACCTATTCATGTTCATTTGTGAAAATAGGTATCCCAACATTCTTAGGTACAACTTCAATTGGACTGGCCCATTCACGATCAGAAATTGGGTAGATAATACCAGCTTGAAGAATCTTGGTGATCTCTTCCCTAACTACCTCATGTATTAGTGGATTGAGTTTTCTTTGTGGTTGTATAATTGGTTTGGATGATACCTCAATATAGATGTGATGCATGCAAAGGGTACGGTTGATTCCTGGTATTTCATATAGGGTCCAACCTAAGGCCTTTTTGTTTTCCTCTAACACTTTAAAATGTTTTGTATCCTTAGTTTTAGTATGTGAAGGAGGGATAATTACAGGATAAGAGTGATCATGGAAAAGAAATGCATATTTCAGGTGTTCAAGAAGAGGTTTCAGATCAGTCTCATCATTCATTTGTGGGATAGACAACTTAGGAATAGATTAAGGGCTTTCAATTGCTTTAGATTCATTTTCCTTTTTACTGTCCAAGGTGGAGAATTAGAAATCAGAGTTGAAGTGGGATTCAAGATACTTTTCAATTTCCTCTAGATTGATGGAGTCTATAAGTGAAAGGTCCACATCAACTTCACCATTTATGACTTGGTTAATCATGGTGCATATTTCACAAGATCCTTTGTCATTAAAACATGAAGAACAAGATGGATTAGAGTTCAATTTACTCTTAGAATTATCCTCAGAATCACGGATTGAGAATGCAGAGTGATCCTCAGATGGTTATCACATGGCTTGGAAAATAGTGAACTTGACCAGTTGGTCACCAAATTCCATTGATAAGATTCATGAATGGACTTGAATTTTGGTTATAGCAGTCATGAGTAATGGTCATCCTAGAATTTGGGGAGACCGAGAAGAGTTCATCTCACCTTCCATGTCAAGGACATAGAAATCAGTGGGGAAGACATGATCATTCACACAAACAAGGACATCCTCAATTATACACTCAGGACTAGAAGTTCATTGATTGGCTAACTATATGACAACACCCATTGGGTGCAAGGGACCTAGAACAATGTAAGATAAGATGGATTTGATCATGACAATAATTGAGGCTCCTTGGTCTATGAGTGCGTCATCAAAGTCGGAACATCCAATTTAGCATGGAATCGTAAAGGTCCCCGAATCTTTTCACATTATGAGAATAAACTATTGGGTGGAAACATTTTTGAAGGTCCTATTTTTCCTCTTGTTGGTGCTCAATTCCTCAAGAAACTTGGCATATATATGGATTTTTTTATGGAATATAAGAGGGTAATGATGACTTCGACACACCTAAACATGTTGAGAATTTTAGTCTCGGGTTAGAAGGACTTCTTTGGCTTAGAAATGGCTTGAGGAATAGAAATTGGGTTCCTAAGTGGAATGGTAGGAGGTGAGGGAATGTATTCATGTTCCTTTTCAAGTTTTTTTTCATTTCATTTTCTATGTCTACATTAAAAGGGGGTTGGAGGACTTATCATGAAGTATAGAAATATTATTTCTTAATATAAGTGTAATTTTGCATACATTACCCTTGGGGTTGGGTAATGGTTGAGATAGGAGTTGGAAAGAATTTGATTTTTTTGCTGGATCATGTGGGATTCAAGTTGACCAATTTGGGTTTCAATATTTTTGAGGCTGGAACGGGTGGAGGCATGTTCTTCCACTACACTTTCCCAAGGCTTCTTGGAAGAAGAGGCTTGTCCCAAATTGGGATTACCTTTATTTTGGTTGTTGGGAAAGCGATTGTATTTATTTTCAAATTGGTAAGGCTCACTAGGATAGAGGAATTTGGAGGAGGAAGAGGAGGATTGATCCATTGTGGTTGAGGAATAAAAGGATATGGTTGTTAGATGTTACCAACACCTTGACCATATTGGAATTGGTTTGGGTTTTGATGAGGGTATTGAGGGAGGTGTGAAATGGGATTCCCACATCTCAAGTTAGTGTTATATGTAGAAGAGAATGGATTAGAATGGGGTTGTTTGAAGTTTCTAAAAAAATGACCTAATTGTTGAGGGTTAGGGTTCCACTGAGAAAATATTGAATTGAGATCCATTGGTTCAGATGAATCAGAGGGATCCTCTTGAAGTTGTGGACATGTTTCAGTTGGATGTTATGGGGAGCTACAGATTACATAGTTCTTGATAGGTCCATGGAACAACGATTGTGGAGAACATGAGGTTGGGGATTTGGAGGCCACTTCTAGTTGTCACACAAGACCTGTAAGTTCACTCATCCACTCTATCATATTGTTCGGCTCTATAGATTTATTATCATGAGATTGTTTGACTTGATAATGTGCTCGAGTATGGAATTATTGTGTGTTTTCATCCATGTTACTTATGAGATCTCTTGAAGCTGCAGGAGTTTTATCAACAAGAGCACTGTCACTTGCAGCATCAATGATAGTTCTCTCCATAGACAATAACCCCTCATAGAAGTATTGAATAAAGAGTTGTTCAGGGATTTGGTGATGCTGATAAGTGGAAAAAATATTTTTGATCATATCCCAGTACTCATGGAGAGATTCATTTGGGAATTGAGGAATACCACTTATTTCCTTTCGGATAGAAGCATTACAAGAAGCATGAAAGCATTTCTCTAAAAAAAGTAGCTTCATGTCATTACATGTGGTTATGGAACCAGAACGGAAGTATTAAATCCATGACTTGGAAGAGTTAGATAGGGAGAAAGGAAATGCTAAGAGTTTTATTTGCTCCTTAGAAACCCCTTGAGGCTTCATGGTAGATAACACCACTTGAACTCTTTAAGGTAGAGATGTGGATCATCACCTTCTAACCCATTGAAATGAGGAAGAAGATGAATCAAACCTGATTTGAGTTTGAAGTTAGAAACTATGTTTGGATATTGAATACCAATGGTTTGGTAATTCATATCAGGGAAAAAAACTTCATTAAGTGTTTGTTCCCAAGGATCTGCCATATCTAGTTCAATTGGTTGGATAAGGACTGGTTCTTGAATTATTTGATTATCTCTAACGTCCCTCCTATGTTGGAGAAGTGTTCACTCAATTTTAGGGTAAAAATGTTATGAGGGATTTTTTGGGAGGATATGAGGCATTCAGAGATTTTTTGGAAAAAAGTGGATGATGGTTTTTTCTTTTTCTTTTTTCTTTTATGATTTTTATGAAAAGGTGTGTTTTTCTTTGTGTTTGTTTTAAATTTTTTAAAATTTTGTTTTTTTGTTTTTTGTAAAATAACTAGAAAATAAGGACTAATTAATTGTATCATCCCTAGAAACAACACGATTTAAAAGCATGGATGATTATTGCCTATTGACCCTTCAAGGTTTTGATGCTCTGCTAATGTGTATAGTGGCACTCAGGTCGAATCCTCTACGATGATACTTTTTAATAGTCGGTTTCTTTTAGTTGATTGTATTTTGATTGGGGGTTTTATTGTAAAGAATAATTGGAATGATTGATTTATTACAATTTTATTAAGATTGGGGTGATTTCATTATTACGTAGTTATGCTTGTGATATCCTTGATCCTTGACTTATACTGCGTTAAATTAACACACATGTCACAAGTTGACGTTGATTGGAATTCCCAAGTGTTAAGGCATTAATCCAAGCCTTAACATAAATTAGGGTTCTAATATTAATAATATCTTGTTTATGGTAGTGTATTTATGTGTCCAATAATCCAGAAAAACCACTCATTAAACAAAACAAGTCATTAATCCATTATCTGTTAAATCCAACACACACAATGTTAATTCAAAGAATATTCATCAAGAAAAAGTTCTCAATAACATAACATACCAAAATTATAACTCACCCAAATGAGATATTTTCTCATCCATTTGGGTGGTTAATAATCTGATTATAGTTTTATGATGATTAATTAATAAGTGAAGAAAAAGAAAGGGATATGAAAAGACTTATTCGTCGAACACACACACACAAACAATGAAGGAAATTAAATACTGACTTTAGATTGAATGAGAAAGAAAAAGAAGGGACGGGGTTTTAACATGAATTAAATTTTTTAAGAAAATTAATATTAAACTACAAAATTCTGATGATAATAAGAGATATTTAATAATAAACTTTCATTAAAACAAAATTACAAAAAACAAAGACTTAGAAGATTACAACAATGAAGAACACACAAATAAATGAAAACAATGAGAGGAGGAAAAGTATCTCAAGTGAAAAATTGAGTATGTAATATCCTACCAATAATTTTTAAAGGATTTGTGTGTGACAATATATTCTTATCTCTTCTTAAATATTAACCCTTTTGAAAGGAGTGGAGGGAATGTATCTATTGCCCAAGGTGGTGGACAAATTTCATTCCAAAACTACCGCTCCACTTGGCTCGATTATTTTGAAATCTAGGCAGATGAATCTAGAGATACATTCTTATTAAAATTTATAGAAAATAATTTTTGACGTCTACTCTCAAAATTTGAAGGCATTCAGACTTACTGAGAAAAAGTTATGGTGGTTTTAGCAAACAATTTTAAACTGTCGATTTCTATCCATTCTTTTTTGATGGCCGAAATGTGAATGAATTTTTGAATAGGAATATGAATTAAATTATAAATGATTTATACAAAAAAGTATGCCACCTATATCTCATATTTTACAATGAAAAATCTCAACTTGATATGATGACTAGATAATGAGTAATGTCATGAATAGTGTGGATTTTAATTCCCGGCCAGAATGGTGGGCTGGACTTCAAAGCTTCATCCCCCCCTGTTTTTAGAGTTGGGCCCTCAAATTTTTATCCATGACTCCTTGCATTGTATCTCGAATGTTGGAGGAGAATAAATGAATTTGAACTTCTTGATTGATCCCAACAATTCCATCTTTTTGTATGGTCCAATTTTTTCACAAATTCTGTGGGCCTTCTTATGTGGTCTATATGACCCTTCAAATGATAGAATTGGCCAATTATTTCTTATAATGACATGTGGGAAATTGAATAATGAATCCTAAAAAAAAATAAAAATACAATTTGGATTAGTAGGGGGATAGTTATTATTAAAACTGTAAACTGATTTGAATCTAGATGAATTGAAATAGTGCTCAAAAATTATATTTAATATTTAAACATTAATATTTCACACATATTATGCACATTTTAGATAAAATCAGTAAATATAGTATATAAAAAGTTATTAAAATATTAATAACATCATAATTCATCAATAAAATAACTGTGAAATATTATTTCATATTAAATTGGAAAATAAAAACAATGTATTGATCGGAGTAAAGAAGACAATTCAATAATAAATCAAATTAAAATGATAAAACCAAGAAAGGGCTTTTAGTTTTAAAATATGTCTTATAAAATAAATCATGTGGGTATCCCATTTTATATTCTATAATTTCTTACATAATGACTTACCATACAAAATAGATCATGCGGATTTCCTATTTGTAAAATCTTGTCAATTAAAGAGTGATAGACTGTTTATAAGAGATGGGATGTGTTTATTCTTGGACTAAAACATAAATTTATTTTCTTGTGGAAAAACTAATCAAAACAAACCTTAAAGTGAGAATAATTAAAAAAATATGCCTTTACCAAAAAACATACACCATTACCAAAAAATAACTCTTTATCTAGAACGTGAAAACCAAGTGAAGAATAATTAATCTGCATATATATTTCTAATTATTCAATATGAGAAGATCTTCTACAATATGGTTTCAAAACATTCCAACACCACCAACTCCAAGATTATCTCTCCTTGGAATTTTTCCTTTGTTATTAACACTATACGACAATGCAACAAATCTGACATGTTGTGTCATAAAATGTTTAGAATCATTACATCGTTAAAAGAAAAACAACATATATAGTGTAGTTGATATGGTTATAGTTTTTTCAATATAGCAGATGTTATAACATGTTATAAGTTTAAAATTAATTCTTGATGATTACCAAAACAGTTCCATGGAAAAATTGTAAAACAAACTAATAATAAATTTTCCAGGATAATTTTTTTAGTCATGGTGCAATGGTGAAGAGGAACTCATATAGAGAATTTGATGGAACCCTGAAAGATCCCACTGGATGCATCTAAATAAAAAATCAGATAGAGCAGTATATGATTCATAGAATATTATCCAATTCTCATTAGATTATATAATAGAGGCATAAAATTCAAGATAAAATTTGATAGAACATATGGGTGGATAAAATTCATATACAATATTTGAATTAGGAAAAACATATTTACCATACATTGTCAAACATTCGATGTCATATGAACAAATTAGTGCTCATGTTCATCATGGCTATTTTGAGTTTACAATATAAAATTGTATGAAAATGAAGTTGAAATAAAAAACTAACCAATTCATTTAATTGGTTGAATTTGAACTCAACATCTAGTGAACATATTCTGTGCATGTAGATATTGACATTAATATGGTTGTTTTGACGTGTAAATGTTAAAAATGTGATGAATTTGCATGATTAAATGTGGAGATTCTGAAAAGAAAATATTCATAATAAAAAATTAATTATGTATCGATTATAGTCACAAGTCATTAACATTTAATGACTAAATAGTGATTTGTGTTAGAGATGTATGAAATATAACCCTAGGTTTTTATTGTTGGAAAACATTTTTAATGTTTATAGAATTTAATAGTTGATATGCTCCATAATATGAGAAATGTGACCTGTATCTTAGAAATAATATCTTTGATTTTATTTTATTTCAAATCAAAACAATATAAGCTGGAACATTAATGTTTTCGAATGTTATAGAATCCAAATTAATAACATTGTTTTTGAGTTAAAGAGCTTTTTTTTATCATCTGTTTCAATAAATTCTTATACTTTAATAGATTTCTTACATGTTTCTTAGAAAATGAAGATAGAATATGGGTATGCCACATATATTTTTTTTCTCAAACAACCTAAAATATGCAATATAGTTTTAATAAATACATGAAAAATGAGAATGCAAGATGTTTTCCAGAAAAACATAGTTATAGGTTTTTTTACACACTCCAAAACTGTATTTATATGTTTTCATAATTCCAAGATATTGATTAAAATTTGGATATTAAATAAAAATAATTAAATCAAAATCATTTATAAACATTAGTTAATGGAAATACATCAACTATGTTTTCCCAGCTAAACTGAACATGTTGTACTAACTAAATAAAATATTCCAATGATTGTTTTAGGTATTTAGATCCCCATTTAGTATATTCTATAGGTAATTATATTTCTGAAGTTTTGTTACTCAATTTAGTTGTGTTCATGGAATATTTTAAATATTATTTAAAATAAATATCTGATGTAGAATAAAGAATAAAAATTTGATAAAATTAAAAGGGTGTAATAAAAAAAATTGATGATCAAATTAAAATTTGACACATATTTAGATATATTTGAAACAAATAAAAAAAATAATATTATAAAATATAAATGAATTCATTTAGAATACATGTTAGCTTGAAGGTCACTACTACATGATTGCATAACTAGACATTGGTTTTTGAGAAACTATAGTTGGAAGAAATGTGTTTGGAAAATTAAAATTGAAAAATAGTACAAAATATAACATGCGAGTGATGAATTAAACCGCCATATAACTCCAAACATCAAATAAAATACATGAAAAGCATCACCTGTATTCCACATAAGATATCATGTTGGTGCCCTTCTCTAACCACATGTTAATTCCATGAAAAACACCATGAGAAGTCCAAATTTAAGAATTCATCAAGTAATAATTTTTTTTGGAAAAATTATTATAATAGAATAAGTGAACCCAAAATAACATGAAAGAGAATAACTACACCATCATCGATCTCCAAACAGCTGAAAACATACATGAAAAGCATTACTTGCATGCCACATAAGATGTCAAGCTTCTACCCTTACCTAACCACCTGTGGATCCTAATACAAATAGCCTGAGAAGTGCAAACCTCTACCCTATAATTTTAGAATGATCTCATGTTTTGAGAGAGTGAACTACTCACCTGTTGAACCGTTTATAGTCGATTTATAATGTGGGTAATCGATTGAGGAATATATCGGTCATTCCATCTCCAGAGATATTATTGATTTATAATTATTTAAAATAATTAAAACAAATAGAATATATGTGCATACACACACTATTATAGTTTCAAATTATGAAAGAGAGAGTGACAAATCCTCATCCAGTGGAGTGTTAATATGTTTCACCGACTAAATTTTTTTAAAAACTGACCCATATTCTTTAAAAAAAGTTTATTACTAA
The DNA here is from genome assembly GCA_963277665.1 of Viscum album. NCBI lineage: Eukaryota > Viridiplantae > Streptophyta > Magnoliopsida > Santalales > Viscaceae > Viscum > Viscum album. The sequence goes on along the minus strand of OY728150.1, from coordinate 2,051,362,431 downwards.
AAAGATATGTATGATAAAAAAAAGTACAAAAAATATAAAAAAATAGATTTAATTATGTTTTATACTTATGGAGAGATGTAATGCAGAGGATAATAAAACCGAGTTTGATGATATGTATAATATATAAAAAGTATTTGAGAAAAAAATAATTTATTAATAAAACAATTAAATTTTTTATCAATACATGTATTATTAACATATAGATTTATAATAATTAAAAATATGAAGATCAAATTAAAATGTAAATCACATTTTTATGTAGTTAAAAAAATTAAATAAAAAACTTGGAATTTCGAAAATATATATTAAATAAGGCAACTAAAATACCAATAGGTTTGAAGGTTACAACTATATGATTTCATAACTATACATGATTGAGCTTTGGGAAATTAGAATACCTGTAAGATTAAAGGTCACTACTACAGATCTGTTAATGTATATTTAATAAACAGAATTTATTATTTTTGTAAAAACAAGTAGTCTCCTTTACATGTATATTTTTTAATGAATAATCTTTTTTATAATGAAACTATATAACTAATTTGTTATTTTATAATGAAATAACATAACTGAGATGCCTAATTTTCATGTGTTCAATAAAACCGTAAATATTTATAAAAAATTATAAGAAATTTAATAATGGCACCTTTAAGAGTAAATATAAATTGATGAAAAAATATAATAAATTCACCATTGTTTGAATTCAGTCATGTTTCTTTACCTCGATAATAGACTCTACTGTGATATCTTCAATCTTAGGCTCATACCTACAACCAGATCAGAATGGATGAGCAGTAAACTAAAATTATGATTCAAAGATATTAAAAGATAGAACCAAAACTATAGAAAATATTAATTAATATTATGCATCTATAATATGAAAAGGGTGAGTATCCAAGAAAATATACATCATGAATTATGGCTACGTGATCAAAGCTCATGAAAATATTATTTTTTTAACTTATTTATTTATATGAAGGCCCAACAATGTATTACAAATTTTCCAGTAGTGTAAATAGAGTTTTACACTACATAAAAAATATTAAAATGTTCCTAAACTAATAATCACTTTCTAGGAATTTATTTATTCCAGCCACTTCACACCGTATTCACATTACACATACCAAAATACCCCTTAAGGTAAAATGCACAATCATGGTTATGTCAGTATACCACCTTGCAGTGTAACTAAATTGAACCCCTAGGTCATAGGACACACCATAATCACTTAAATTCATGTAGATAACAAACTCTACCAAGATATCTCCAATATTAGGCTCGTACCTACAACCAGATCAGAGTATATGAGCAAAAAACTGAAAATATGATTCAAATATATGCAGTGATATCATAAAAACTATCACAAATATGAATTAATCTTATACATATAGAAAATTAAAAGGGTGAAGATCCAAAAATATATACAACATGAATAATGGATAAGTGATAAAAGTTCATGCATCAATTAGATAATGTTTTTATTTATTTATTTGCATACCCAACAACGTATTACTATTTTTTCGGTAATGTAAATAGATTTTTACACTGCATACCAAGCATTGAAATGTTCCTAAACTAACAACCAATTTTCAAGAATTTATTTATTTCAAACACTTCACACCATAATCACTTTAAACATATGAAAATAACCCTTATGTTAAAATTTAAAATCATGGTTATGTCAGTCTACCCCATTACAATGAAACTAAATTGAACCACTGGAAAAAAAGGCTCACCATAAACACTTATTTTCTTATAGATAAAAGTCTCTACCATTATATCTCCAATCTTAGACTCGTACCTACAACCATATTAGAGTATATGACCATCAAAATAAAAAATGATGCAAATATATGCAATGATAGAACCAAAACTATCAGTAATATGAATTAATCTTATGCATCTATAATATGAAAATGGTGAATATATAAGAATATATATCACATGAATTTTGGTTAAGTGATCAAATCTCAAACATCGATTATATTTTTAATTTATTTATTTATATGCATACACACCAATGTATTATTATTTTTCTAGTAGTGTAAAAAGAGTTTTACACTATAGACCGAAAATTGAAATGTTCCTAAAATAAAAATCACTTTAACATAATTTATTTTTTATATAAACATCACACTGTAACCACTTTACACATACTAAACTACCCCCTTAATGTAAAATGAACAATTAAGGTTATGTAAGTCTACCTCTTTGTAGTGAAACTAAATTGAACCCATGGAATAGAAGGAACACCATAAACACATACTTTCCCATAGATTGAGTACATTTATAGATCCTGAATTCATGCAATACAAATAACCTTTTGAAATGATCAAAACATATATATAACCATCTACCACAATTGTTCAGATAAATCAAAAATAAGTCATACAAGGGTTCTTTGGAACTAAATAAATTTCATTTCTAGGGTTCAACCAAAGATACACTCAACCTAAACCTACCTTGAAACATGAAACCGATAATTTAGCTCAGTCATGATGCAATAAATATTCTACGAATTAACACGGTGAATAATTGAATGATCCAGAACAAATCCAGACATCTAGTTAAAATGTACATGAAACAAAATAAAAAATTAAAAAAATTAAATGTAAAAGGATCCCATGGATACTTGATAAAGGTGGAGACTAAGGAAGAAAGGTTGATAGGCGGTGGTGGAATGAAACTAGAATTGGTAGAGGAGGAAGGTTTGGGTGGTAGTGGAGGAGGAGGTAGAGGTGATGGTAGAGGTGATGGCAGAGGTAGAGGTGTAATAGGAGGAATTGACCTAGGTAGAGGTGGTGGAGGTAAAGGTGATGACATAGGAAAATGTGTAGTAGGAGGCAAAGACCTAGGTAGAGGTGGTAGAGGTAGAGGTGATGGCAGAGGCTTAGTAGGAGGTAGAGACTGAGGTTGAGGTGGAGGAGGAGGCAAAGGTGGGGACAATGACTTCGGGGAAGGGACGATGATATAGGGTTTGAGGTAGGAGAGTCGGGGGTGGGGGAGTCATGGTTGAGTCTGAGGAGGAATTCGGGAGGAGGGGTAGAGTTGATAGGAAAATAAGAATCAGGTAGCGAAAATGGGATTAGTTATTTTATTGCAGTATAGAGTCACAGAGGTATGGGCATGTCATCGCGAGCATTCTGGTGTCAACACGTGGACAGAGTTGACATAAGCTTTGGTATATATAATAGAATTTATAATATATAATTATTATTTATTTAAGAATATAAATATTAAGTCATTAATTTAAAATATTAGTAATTATAAAGTACAATACTAAAAGATATAATTAAAATAATTAAAAATATATTTTAAAATAATTGCATCAATATAGATAAAAAAGGAATTAAAAAATTTTAACTTAAAACTATTTCCTATAAATATATGTAATATGATTATTTAAAAATAAATAATGCATTATAATTACAATAGATATTGGAAAATAATATAATTTAAAATTTGAAATAACATATTTTAGATTATATTATAAAATATAAATAATTATTAAAATAATTATTTTAAATTATTTATAACTAGAAATATTGTAATAATTTATATAGTTTGAAATATTTAAAAAATAAATAAAATTTTAATTAATTAAATTACAAAAATTAATGAATTTTATTTAAAATGATAATTACAATAACATTTGATAAATATAAATAATATAACTAAATAAGAGTTATTCCAAATTATAAAAAATATTACAATTATAGATAATATGATTAAAGAATAGTTGAAAAAATAAGTAATATAATTAAAATCATTTTATGCCATATTACTAATTATTAAAATAAATATTGGAAAGTAATTATAATTAAAAAGTATAATAATAAATACTATAATTAAAAAATATTTAAAAAATAAGAAATTATTTACTTTAAGAACCTTTTCTAAATTTTGAAACAATAAAAGGAAAATATTTAAAAATAAAAACATGAAATTAAAATTTTTAGACATTTTTGGTTTAATTAGTAAGTATATATTTTTTATATCTTATGTCATTTAATATTATTTTAATTTTATTTTTTATTATGTATTGGGATATTTTATATGAATGAAAATATTTTAATAGTTATTATAAGGTTTTAAATTTTCTAATTTTTATCTATTATGACAATAAAATCATAAATAAAATTTAATAGATTGATGAATTAATATATTTTAGTTATGTTTATGAAGAAAATTTAATAGTAAATATTGAAAAAAATTAATTTATTAGGAATAATGTTGATAATTGAATTTCTTTAAAATGATTTTATAAATAAGATTATATTGTGTTGGAAATTTCTTTATATATTTTATATTAAATATTTTTATTAAAAATTTAATTTTTTGTTCTATTTTTAAAAAATAATTAACTGAGAAAATAGACATCAATTTTTATTATGTGATCATATTTTGATAATTCATCAAAAAAATACATATAGTTTTGGTATAAATATTTTCTATATTAGGGGTGTTGAGGCATTTATTTCATTTGAATTAATAAATAATGATTTCACTGAATGTTCTATCATAGGTTGATATAGAACTAAAATATTGATTATTTTTTAAAATATATTTAATAAATTGAGTCTATTCCTTCCAATTTTTATATAGTGTGCATGACATGTCGTGTTTCTATTATTGGATTTGTGGGGTGATTCTCCTAGTAATATTAATAGGGTCCGAGTACCCATAAATTTTCAGAGTGAAATCCTTGTAAGTTACGCATGGTTTTTTAACCCACATTTTTTTGGGTGGGGGTCGACATTATATCCTAGTGTTATTTTGATTTTCACTCAAAATTTTTATTTAATGCTTTATGGGTCGTATCAATACAATGTTTTTAACCTAATGGTGACAAAGTATGAGATCAAAAATTTCAATGAAAACAGTTTTACACTGTGTAAAATTAAAAACAAGTAGTTTAATGCAAAGGATAATTTTGTATTGGTAATTGGTGAAAAACCAATGGGCATGACCGAGGATAAATAAGATTACATGGATGATAATTCTATTTCCAATATTTACTTAGCATTAGAAGATGTGATATTATCATGTATTATAGAAAAAATAGTGGAAAATGAGTGATATGTAATATTATGACAAAGCCGTAAGATGTAAGTCACTATAAAAAAGATTTTATTGACAAGAATATTAAAGACTCTTTAAATGGATACCATTCGAAAGAACTCAACCACCATTGCAAAACTTTTAACTAAGAACCAGGACACCAACCATGATCATCTATCATCATCCCATCCAAGTTATATATGTCTAGTATCGCATTGTCTTTTTAGCAAGCCCTTGGAAGACGGAACCACAATTGTGCGAGAGAATTCAACCCAAGCATATAGACGGGGCCCGTACATCAGCAGCAACAAAATTCCACTACCAACAGGGAGAACTCCAAAGCGACAAGTGAGGGTCTTCTAGGTGGAGATCATTAGTGTCTAACCACATCAACACCCTTAATAACCTATTTTTCTATCTCATGATGTTTGGCTACAAAATAGGGGATCCTCCACGTGTAGAGATTCTACTTAAATGTTTGTAAAATTAATATGATTATCTTATCATCAACCACACCAAAAATATATTTATTGATATATTATTATTCAATTTCATTGAAACTATGATTCTCAAGGAAGAAAGTCAATGTAAAAAATAAGAAGGATAGGCAAAAAACTTCACACCAAGTGGAATATCTTTCATTGTAGAGGGAAAAGATGAACGAGTGTGGATTTAATGGGAGATATAATCATGGTATGTCAAAATCAAAGAGTAATAACAAGGAAAAATTTATGATTATGGAAATAAGTGGCACTTGATAAAGGATTTTTGGATCAAGAAGAGTATAGATTTTTTTAGGGAAATAGAATAATTACTTATAATAGAGAAAAAATACATTTATATGAAGTGATAGTGGTTATTGGAGGTATAAAATGACTACATGATTCATGGATAATTTAGTCAAGAGCAATGCTCCACATAGCATCCCAAAGGGAATGGTTTGATCAACATGAACATATCATAGAAGGAATTTTGTACATGGTAAATGATCATATCATATAGATAATTAGAGTAAGAATAATCAAATTTATGATGGATGATGGTATAATAAACATTTAATACCTCATGTATATAGATGTGTTTGGATTTTTATGGGAAATTTAGAATTATGATTTGTGGATGAGTCGTTTCAAGAACCTGGGTTTAGAAGTGTACTCTAGAGGTTTAGACATCTCAAAATGATGTTTTTAGATGGGTTTTTGGGGTTGGTAGGTGGGAAAATGTAGCAATAATGCATCAAAAGAAGTCTAGTTGGATGGTTATGCTATAGAATCCCTACCCAGACCATTGTGTATGATCTGGAATGCTACATGACCTCAGGAACACATCCCCATACAACAGATCCCATTGACTAGTAGTGTGCACATGACAAGAGTTTATAAAATAATAATCATTAAAGCACAGACAATAAACAACCATGTCGAGCGTTCATGCACTAACCAATCAGCCAAAAACCTCAGTTATACCTATTTCAAATCCATGCTAGAAAACATTGTAACAATCATGTAAATGTCTCAATAATAGCACCGGCCTCAAGCTGCAAAATAGTAACACAGGCCCTGGGCCTTCAAATCAAACCACACTTGGTCATCATTCTCTAATGTTATCTCCATGTTAGGTTACATAGACATTAATACCCCACTATTTCCACATAGTTCTGATCACTCATGATCGTTATGACCCACAGTCATCGCATACAGGTCTGATCACTCATTATTGTCATAACCCCGGTTAGGCAAAACTAGGCCATCATGCCCTATCATATATATTGTTCTCTCCATCAATTCACATGCAGTGTCTAACTACGCTCCCCCTAATGGGATACCAATCCGCATTGGTTACACCTGTCACATGTGCTCCATGCATAACAAAACATCATAGCATATACCAGGAATATCACAAGTCAATAGTGACATTATGCATAACTTGTCATGAGTGTGAGAAAATCCATACATACACACATGTGAGAAACTCAACATGGTTTAAAGAACAACATCATGCATAATCATATTATATAAATCAAGCATGACTCATGGCTACACCTACACCCACATGAATCACATAAAAAGCATTTGTCAATCAATTGTAAATCACATATCATGATAACATCATATACATGACCCAAAATGGAAAGGAACTTATACCTCAAATTCATCAATGTCAACGGTGGGAAAAATCACTCTGTGTGGTTTAAAAGATGGATTGGAATACTCAACAGTCATGAACAACTCCTCATAGAACATACCATCATTGTAGCTAACGCGTCAACAGTTGAGCTTCACCAAGGGTCCCTAAAACCAAAACCAACTATTTTATTACAAAAATAAATAAATGTTCACTTGCGATGATAACTCCATTCTCCTAGATAATTTCTAAATTATCATTAAAATATCACTTGTGATGATATTCTTTCTCTCTAAAATAATTCCATAATTATCAGTTATATCAACACATCACATGAAATATTCTACTAAAAAATAATTATCTTTTGATAATTTCTCATAAATTTTCAATTTAAAATTATCTCTTGATAAACTGTTATAAATTATCCTTTTATAATTATCTTTTCATAATTTCTAATAAACATCTATATTTTTATAATTATCTTATGATAATTTCTCATAAATCTTTCTTTTTATAATTATATTTTAATACTTTCTCATGAATTATCCTTTTATAATCATCATTTGATAATTTCTTATAAATTTTCCTTCTATAAATTTATTTTAATAATTTATCATAAATTTTATATTTATAATTTTGTTTAATTAATGGTTAATAGTAATTTTAAATAATCTTTTGTTAATTTCATAAAAAAACATCTTTGGATATTTTTTATATAAATTAGCCTTGATAATTTAATATAATTATATTTTGATAATTATTTATAATTATCATTAGTAATTTCAAAAAAATTAATTATAAATAATTACCTTATGATAATATTTTTAAATCATAATTTGATAATTGTATAATATTGTATTTGATAATCTCACGCTATTTTTCTTAGATAATTCATTTTAATTAGCATTTTATAATTTATTTTAATTAGCATTTTATAATTATATTTTGATAATTATTTGATAATTGTATAATTCATTTTAATTCAATTTTTTAGATAATTAATTGAATGTGTTAATGACTTAAAAGGGTGAAAATGGTTCGAAACCAATGGTTTTGTAAATATACATTGTAAAAAATGGTGGTTTTTGTCTTTGGGGATGAAGAAACACATAAAAACATTAATAACAATTAATTAATTAAAAAATAAATAAATATATTAATAACTAAACCCTATTCAAATAATATTTATGGCCCTTATAGGGTAAATCATTCATCCCTGGCCTAATAGTGGTCTTATATTTCTAATATATCACACAATTTGAGAGATAGAAAATTATTTTAGAAAGAATATATAATAAGAATATTAAATAAATTATCCTCATGTTTGATTTGACCAAATGTCTGGCACACATAAATGTTAGGTCATGCCTTAGGTAAAACTTATCTCGGACCTAATAGTGGTCTCATATTTCTCATTCAACACACAATTTGGGATATATTCAATTGTTTTGGTAAAAATATCATGTATGTCATTTAATATGTTTAATATTTTAATTCCATCTACACTGAAACTCTTCGGGCATTGGAATCTCATGTTATCTCATTTCCTAACAAAAAAAATATTCCAATGAAGAATACATGGTGTTAATAGGGATTTTTAAAATTTAAAAATAACTTTAAATCATACATTAAATTATTTATTATTGTGAAAAATTACATTTCAAATAAATATAATCATAATTTATTATCAACGAGTGTTTTTATTGTTTTAATAAATTTAGGATATCATGATCATCTCCCAAAATTAAATTATTATCCCTAAGAAGTATCACTAGGGGTCTTTCTTGAACAAATCAGGCCACACATCTCAAATATCAGACACATGATCCCACATCCCCACCTGTATCTATCCATATTTCCCCTGAAATTTTGATGAGAGGTCACATATTTCCACATAAGAACATTCTTGGTCTGGTCTCTAATCTACACCAGGTTCCTCTTAAATATGAATTGGGTTCCAACTCAACAACCTCATTGTCTATAACAAGTTCAAGATCAGTTGTGTAACTCTTAATCTATGAAATTTGGAACACATCATGCATGCCTTAATAACATGGAGGAAATTATAGATAGTACACCACTCCCTACACATTCAGTGATCTTGAATATTCCTACAAAACATGGTTCTAGTTTTACCTACATCATCAATAGTCTTTTTGGAAATGATTTGTGCCTTACCAGACCATTACATTTTTTATTTTGGTGGTTAGAGGTGTTCAGTGGAGGTTCCATGAGTTTTTGGTGGAGCATGGAGGTACAACAGAGATTTATTAAGAAATACACACCATGTTAATGTATTACATGACATGTAATGATGGTCCAAGAATTGTGTATCTGGGTAGTTTGCGACTTGTATGTAGAAAAAGGGTATATCGTGAAAAGGGTACATGTCATGTAAGTTGGAATCTTGATGTGTAATAAATTCATATGTTAAATCATTCAAGGAAACACGGTTTTTTTAAAATGTTGAAATTTTCATAAACCTAAGGATTACATGCTGTGTAATGGTTACACGATGTGTAAACTATGGGATCCATGGGATTAAGTTATTTTCCATCCAAATTTACATTCATTTTGTCGTACCCTTTTCCTCACTAGTTCTGGGTGAACCCTAGGTTCTCTAAGGAGTCCTTCAATTCCCCTTCCACCCTTATTGATTTGTTGGTTTTGATGTTTGTTTATTGGAAATTCATGGTATGACCTTACCTTTTCTTGGTTAGTTTCCCCTTGGTATTCTTTATAGTTTTTCTATGGTGGTGTGGTCTGGTTTGGTTTATGTGTTTGGGTTTCATTTTTATGGTCTTTGGGTGCATTGTAGGTTGATGTTTGGTATGTCATAGTGCGGTTGTGGTTTGTGGCTATTTCTTCTTCGCCTTGCATTGTAAAACAAGTTCGAAAAATTCATTGAGGTAGGGAATATCTTATTTTCCTTTATTCTGAATCATTATAAAGGGGTTTAATTTTTTTCTATGGGATATGGTTGCACTTTATTAATCAATTATAAATAACTTTTTAATGGAATCTAAAGGGGAAAGGGTTTTAATTCGCAATTTTATATAACTTTTTGATTACAGTGATATTTTGATTGTTCAAGCATGATTAACATCTACAAATTGTGTCCTTTGGGGATTTTTTATCACTAGATGATATCTATTTTAAATGCTGAGTCTATTTGTATTGTTGTGATATCATTGTTTCTAACGCTTTCACTAGGGCGTGGCATCCTCACAAGATTGAATGCACGATGACATCCCAGTTTTTTCCCCATATTTTTACTTTCCAAGGGTGGTAATATTTCATCACTTTCATTGGGGACGTCTTCTCCTTGATCAAAATAGAATGATGGGATATTGGTTTCTACTTCCATGGATTCCTCATTGGAACTCATCACCTATTTTGGGTCTTCCCCCACAGAGTTAATTAATGTGTGTGAAACTCATTCCCAGTATCATATCTTTGTGGATGCCTGTTAATTACACAACTTCTATCTAGATATTCTAAATGGTCTTGACACAGAAACAACCTTCAGTTGGGAGAGTAGTCATGTTGGACATTGCTGACATGTTTGGATTATAGGAACATTGGTAACCTGTATTCTTCTTCATAAGAGGGAATCTCATGGAGGCATATCAATCATGAAACCCAAGGCATCCCATGTCAATCATGAGTTATTTGATTCCAAAGGCATGCCTTCCAAATATTTAACCTTTGTAATCCCATTTTTATCATGAGGTAGTTGACACCATTAGTGTATATCCTCCAACGATTTCACCTCAGATTTCCAATTCTTAGCGTAAGGTAAATGTGTGAGTTAGGTCGTGAGTTTGACATCTTGCGGATATGGAATAAGACTGAACATAATGTCATGTAGAGGTAGATCAAGGAGGTACATTCCTAGGAGGGATTACATGAAAAGTTTACCGATGGATGGATCAGAATTCCCGTGGAGGTAGACCCAGGAGGTGTGTCCCATAAAGGGAAGATGTCACACCATGAAGGATGATATGAACACCTTTAGATGTGGATCATGGAGGCTCACCCCTAGGAGTGGGGAACCAAGGTTTACCATTTTTTAAGATTAAACCAAAAGAGGTGTCCTATGTACTCAACTTGATGATAGGGATCAAACCCCATATAGTTCGAAATTAAATTTTAAGGTCATATGATGGGACCGGTCCATGCAGTTTAACGTCATGCGGTAAGGAGGATCGCACTGTGAAAGGAGAATTGATGAGAGATGGTATGGGGCTTATGCATGAAATTTTAACTTTGTAAGAGGATTTTTATTGGATAGATTTGATGTGGAGATTGTGCATGAAAGATGATCGGGTGATTCTAGGAGTAGCGATGATGTGGATGGGGATTACATGTGAAAGCGGTCCAACTGGGTGGAATGATTTTTTTGGGATGTAGAGAACTGGGGAAAATGAGGGTGGATATGGATGAAGTGTTGAGAGTTGATGGAATTAATTTAATATATGTAATGTTGGGTTTTTACCTTGGGTAGGATTCTTATGTATCTCAGTTAGTTGGGAATCAAAGCCTACATAGTCCGAAAAAGGGCATTGGGGCTTACACCTAAGGAGGATGCCCATTGAAGTAAAGCATGTTATTAGGGATTACGCATGGAAGTGGACCATTGGAAGATGGATAATGGGGATTAATCAATGAGGGATTACCATAGGTGGAGTTGGATGGGTTTCATGGTCGCTACAAACCTCTAATACCATGTGATTCATGATCATTGTGAGAAACAAGAGGAAACAGTAGACCTAACATTCGTGTCGTGAAAGATTCACTAATAAGAGATAGTGTAAGGAATTTGCATGAAATATAACCTTGTCTGATGTCATTTTATTTTTGGATAATCTCATTCAATGTGATGAGGATCCCATTCCCTATGAGTCATACATCAATCATCATATTCATAGGGCACATGGTGTGTGGGTCTTACACATGAAAGCTTATCAGAATAAGATGCTTGTGCTAGGTGGTGGGAGAGCATGGAATTCAGTGATGATCCTACATGGGTCATACCATGTTCATTTAAAGGGGAAAGACTATAGTTCAAAATCATTTCTTTATGACATTGGTGCTGGGTAGTTTTACATCATGCAATGCGAATGCGGGTGACTCACTCCTTACCCCTTGGGATTACATAATCACAACTCATGCACCCTTGGGAGGGGGATAACATTAATAATTCCAGGTTTCAAAGGTGTGGAGGAGTGGTTAATAATGAGTTCCACATTAGGGTTCCTATGTTGATAAGAAAAAGGAATTGGGGTACCTATGTTGAGAATTAAAAATAAAATGGGAATCTCGGTCTGAACTTGGAATGGAGTGGGCTATAGTAATAGGTGGAACATGTCACATAGGGACTTCAGGTGTAACTGAAACAATCCTATATTGGTTTGGGGGCCCTGGTCACTCAACCTTCATGAAGAGGTGTCAATAGAAGTGAGGCAACATGGAGAATCCCAGGAGTGGGGCTTTGAGAAGCATCGGGCCTTACAAAGAGGTTCTTTGTGAAGATCAAGTTCATTACAGAGTTCAAGAGTTTCATAAAGGAATATGCTTTGCAAAACATGGTGTCCCTACCTCAAGATGAAGTCCAATCTTGGGAAAGGAGTGATTTTTTAAGCCTTAATGATTCACAAATCCTCAAGTACCCCTTAGGGAATTCCTCCTCTGTAAAGGGAACATGACTTCATGAAGGGAATCCCCACCTTAGATAGAGGTATTGAAGAAAAAATGGGAGGGGGTTTTGTAAAGCTTAGGTACCTTGGATGATCCATTTTTGGTATGATTCAAAATGATTGGTTACTTAGAAAATTGGTAGAAATATGGAATTATAAGGGTTGGGTAACCATTATCCAAAGGTTGGAATGAGTTGGATATTTATAGGCTAGGGGTCTTGTGATGTTGGGAAGCGGTTAGTGATGAAAATGTGGGACTCATGAATAGAAAAATATCCATCAGACTTGTGAAGCACATTGTTAATCGTTGGTGCAGTCATGGAGTGACATCGGGCTTGTGGAACATACCATCAAATAATCATTCACTCATGAATGATGGGGGATTCATGAAAGGGTTTAATAAAGCATACCCTTAAGAGGGTTTTTGGGTCCATTTTGGCATGGATTTTCTCAGAACCATATGTAACTTCCTTGATTAATCTCATGGACCATATTTTGACACCAAAAATTTCCCCCACTAAGAATCGGAGATAATAGGAAAAAGGAGGGTTGAATTATGAGGGATAATCATTGAAAGTTGACAATCTGATCCCCTTTTCAAAGACCATTCGCAATGATCACTCACGATGATGATGCATGGAGATTACAGGCATGAAGGACATTGAGAGGTGTGTCCTGGCCGAGCACCTATAAATAGTTATATGGGGAGCTTAAAAGAACATGATTACATGTGATGAAAATCATATTTTCTCTCTTCTCGCAAGCTCAGGACCTCCATGACATCACTCCAGGAATGATTTCATAGAAACCCAAACATCAAGACATTTAGATTTGGGAAAATTGATTAGTGAATTAGACAATGAAAACCACATCTTTATAAAGGGAGTATCATGACTCAAATCTCTATGGAAAATCTTCATGAATAACCTCTATTAAAAAGTCATTGAAAACAACTATGTACCGAATTCAATGGCCACTTAGGAATTTTCTTTGGACGTCCTTGTAGATAATGAAATGATTGAAGAGATGGAGAACAATATCATGATAAGGGAGTGTTTTTGAAGCACAGTGGACCACAAATCAATGCTTAGGGTACAATTAGAGGCTCAAAGGGAGTATCACTTGGTAAATAGGTTTCCACTATATTGATTTGTACTGAGAGATGATGTCTTAATTATAGAGGCAAGCATGGATGAGTCGACTTATTGGTTCAGGGGAATACTAGGGAAATACCAGTGGCACAAGGTTGTTTCTAGCCACATCTAGAAGGATCATATTACCATTAAAAAGACCAAATCTACAGCCAAATTAATAATTTTTATGGGGATAATCTAGAAAAAAATCTATATCCACCATAATATCTGATGGTTCTCAAGGTGGGTTTGTGGGACTCAGAGAAGGGATAGAAAGATAGATGTGATCTATGCCAGGGTGGGAAATTTATAAATGAATGAGACTAGGACTACTAGCTGTGAACATCATGATAAGATATTGAGTTATAGATGAAATGGGTAGGTATATATAAGGCATCATGGGATTCACAATTCCATATTTAATGGTCATTGAAAATCATGCCCGAGATACTAAGAAGATGGTCACCAGGGACCAAAACATTCCATTTTCATCATAGGGAGGTCGACATCAGCCTTTTGGATCATTAACATATCTCCAGAATATTGTTCCCAGGGGCTATGTGTGACGAGTACCTCCCCCAGAGAATGTATTAGAAGACCAGGAGCAGATGTCGGCTCTAGAGAAAATGTTTTTGGACCTAGTTTAGGGAACCAATGAAGAGAAACTAGAGATGGGTTACATTCACATAACGAAATGGTTCAACTATTTCTTGAACATCCCAATAGAGGATCCCACTAAGGGTGTGGATCCAGTAATGAAATTGGCAATGAGGCTGAACACATTCTCCAAGGGATACCAGCAGGTAAAGGAGGAATCCTACTGGTAGATTCTTGAAGTGATCCATTAGATGATATGGGGCTATAATTCCAAGATATAAAATAAACCCGTAGTCAGGTTTGGAAAATTCATCATGATGCGTATTTGTGGTTCGATACTCCTGGTGAGGGAGGATCACATGGTGGTGCAAACAAGAACCTTCATAAAAGAGGTGATTTCGGCGATGGGATAGCATGTCATCCACTGAATTATAGTGTTGGAGTAGTACTACTATGTACTTCAGTACCTTAGTATAGGTAAGACACTGCTACATGTGTGTGTTCCTTTTCACATTATGTGCTATTGGGTGGCTACACACATGGGGTCTACGATTAGCCAAACCCCATTTACCCTCCCACAATAAAATTTTGACCTTATTTTCGATAGTTAACCATTCAGGATGGGCCTGTCATATGTGCTAGACAAAGTTGGGCTAGTGGATAACATTATATTTGACCCATTATCCCTGCTAACTAGGGTGGTAATTGATGATGGTGTAGGGACTAATGAGAAAAGATCATACCTTTCAAACTTCTGAGGCATGGTACTGGTGGAAAGGGTTAACTGTGAGCCAGTCTGCATGCCATATAACCTGCACTGGTTTGCGAGGCAGTTCAGGTTCCTACACAGGTAGACCCCAAAGGTATACTCGAAGGTGCATCATGAGTGACACCATTCAGTTATGAGGAAACTTTGGATAATGTTCATATGAAAATATATAATGATGTGGATTGAGCTTCAACCATCCACTATTGCATATGGGCTAACCCATGACTATGTGTAGAGTTAGGCAATCGCCTATCCTAGGGTAATGTTGAGGTAGTGGGCCATCCCGGCTAATGAAAGGGTAATCACTCCCCCATTAGTTTGAGGTAGAGTTGTGGTCAGATTCTAATGTGTAATTAAAGCTATCACAGTGGGTAGGGAAGTAGTAGTGGGGAAATCAGTTTGTGGGCCCACAAAGGCAAGAGGCAAAGGGATAAGAGAAGCAACATCATGCCAAACTTTCTTGGGTAGGTGGACATGGGAGGAAGGGGATCCATTTTGGGAAGTCCATATTATTTTTATCCAAGATCCTCGAAGGTGGTTATATCTCTTGGACACTCCTAGAGATGTCGTATTACCTGAGTCTTGGGACAATTGAGACGTCTTCATGCGATCCTCCAGTGTTCATGGGATGCGGTAGCATCTTAATAGATGTGGAGTGTGTCTCACTAAGACCAATAATTATAAGGCTAGTTTCCATGTGTCTTACGATGATGGGGAGTAGTATGTGGTGAAGATGGTAGATTTGGTGCATTCTTGGGTCACTGTGTGTCCGTTAACTAACCAGGTGAGGGTGCTGTTAGAAATGACCTCTCCTCCACAACTGTCGGTAGTTGAGTTAGTTGTCTGTGCTCCCTTGAACAAGGAATCAGATGAGTATTTGAGAGATGACGCTTATCAGGGCTCAAATTTGAGAGGAACCATCACTGTTGACAAGGTAAATATCTAAATCCTACTTACCATGGATACAACATTCTCCTTGGAACTACTGTCTAACATTCATTATGCTTATGAAGGAATCAAACACAGAGGAGGGGGATGTCAAAGATGGGCCCAAAAAGGAAGGTTATTGTATATCAGGTCATGAAGGGGCAAGTTTGGGGTCCCATCTCAATTTTTTGGTTGTGATCAGTCAAACATTGATACCTGTAGCTGATGTTGCAGTTGCGGGAGGAAACCAGCCATGTGGGATGCTAGTGAATCTTTTGGAAATCCTCACTGGATTATATAATTCACATAAGTTCTTTTCTCCTATACAACATTGAATTTTTACTTCTCAGTCTGATTCTTGAATAACATACATTTGAATGGAAATTAGAAAGGTACATAGAACTCAACTACCGACTCCAAAAAATACATTAGTTTCACCTAAAGCTAAGATGGTAATGGAAGACACTACTCTCCCAGTAGAAGGGCCTAGATAGGATAAGGTCATCATGACAACTATAGATTTTCTATTGGAGGGAATTGTTGAGACCGCACCCTCAATGAGGGGGTCGTGATAGGTTCCACCCTAGAGCTAGCCAAAAGAGCTGCGGTGGCTGGGCCTGTGGTAGTGGTGCTACTCGAAGCATATTATAAAGTAGGAACTGAGATTGTGCCACCAGAAATAGTGGCCACAGGAGCTGAGACAATGATGTCCACCTCCTCAATACCACAATGAAAAGTAGGGGATAATACCATAAGTGGAGAGGAAAATGATGATCTATTACTAGGGATAGTCATTGAGCTTTTCACATTTGAGGATCTTCACCTAGATTATCCATATAAAAATGTATTGGTGGTATTTCCTCCATATGAGCCTACACCACCCAAATATTTCAAGGACTTCAGACCAGATGTTGTTGAGGATAACCAGACCATCTTTCGAAAGGCATGGAGGAATATGTGGAACTTGATCACCCGTATCCATATAACTGAATTTCCACAATGGGTGAGATATCTCAACCATTTATTAGTCAATCTAGGGACTAGTGGGATGGATTCCAATGCTTTTTACTCACATTCTTATGTCTTCCACATCTAGTTTGCATGTAGGTAATAGAAGGAGATTGATCTATACTGAATAAAACATAAGGCTGAGGGACCGTAGGTTCTTTAGAATGTTAAAGAAGAGATATTTCATCTGGAGGGGATACAACATGAACATTTGAAAATCACTATCACTTAGGCTAAGATCAATAACATCGTGAGTGTTTAATTGGTAGCGTCTTAGGCCAGGGATGTTGAAATTATGAAGTTAGAAGCTTGGTATGAAGAAGAGCTTTATTGGTAGTGAATCATGGATGGAGATGTTCAATACATGGCTGATGAAGAGAATCGTGACATGAAAGCGTGGAAACAAGCCTTCGTGATCACACAATGAAATATAGTCGAGCTCAGGAACTCAATAGCTGAGGTGGAGTTGTAGAAGCACATTTTATTAAGGGAGAGGCTCTGATACGTGGATGATCCTATGAAACATTTGGTTTATCCTAACATGCATGTTTGAACATATTTAATTTCTTTCAAACTTTACTGTGTGAATGGAAACATTTATTTTATCAGTTTAATTATCACACTTCAATAATACTTGTGAGAGAAAAAATGATGAATCCCTAAGATCACATTGGTCATGAATTGTTTGAGAAAAAAGGGACGACAACATAATTTTTCAATTGTATGAGAATGCTTGATAATCAAAAAGAACTCAGGGTCTGCTATTATTTACTAAACTTCAAGAGTGTTTGGGTTGAGAGGGGTTGTGGCTGAGAATAAGTCTCTTAGAAAAATAAACTTTCATTTCCAACGTGCACTAAAGTATGAAGGAGATAACAACAGGGGAATTAAAATCCATCATAACAAAGGGGAATGATAAGTGTGAATCATATTTCCCAACATCTGAACACAAGGAGAGTGGAATGATGATATAGGATAACTGTTGACCATGTTTGAAACAAAAGATTCATATAATTATCCTAGAATTGAGACAAATAAATGAGGGTCGACCACTAACCATGTTCAAAACAAATAACCTGACTGAGAATGTCTTCTAATGTATTCTGGGATGTCAGACCATGAGGGTAGGTGATCAAAAATGGAATGAGACCAAAATATTAGGGGGGATCCCATTATATGTGTAAGAGGATGATGTTTCAAATGAGGGGAATACAACACATGGGAATGAATTGATGGAATGTTCTAATGGATTCCAACACTCTTGTAATTACGCCACCATGGATTAAAACACAATGGTGTAAGCATATTGGCCTGAAAAAAGATCAAACCCACATTCCTGGGTTTTACCTTGTGTGTCTAGAAGGGATTACAAAATGATTTTGTCAATAATTTATGCCTCAATACTACTTTACACCCTCAGACGGATGGGAAGTTGGACAAGACTATCTAGACATTGAACGATATGTTGCGGGAATGCATCTTGTACTTTGGTAGATAATGGGTACAACATTTTAATTTTTTTTGAGTTTTCATATAATAATAGATATCAATCTTCCATTTTCATGGCCCCGTTTGAGGATTTTTATAGGATACAACGTCGTTCTCCATTGGGTTCGACAAAGGTTGGGAAGGTAGCAGTACTTGGTCCCGATGTAGCGCAGATCATGATGAAGAAGGTTTAAATTGTTCATGACAGTTTAAAAACAGAATAAGACTGGTAAAAGTATTATGATAATTGAAGGAGGAGGACCTTTGATTTCAAGGTTGGTGACCATGTTCTCTTTAAGGATTCCCCTAAACAAAGGTAGTAGAGGTATGGCTGGTAGAGTAAGATTTCTTCTAGGTTTTTTGGGCCCTTTGATGTGTTGGGGAGAGTTGGTGTTTTGGTTAGCATTTCCACCATAGTTGGAGATGAACCATTATTTCTTTCAAATATCTCAGCTTCATCAGTATCTTCACTATTACTCTCATGTCATTGACTGAGGAGAGTTGGATATTGAGGATGATGTGACATTCGTGGAGTGGCATGTAGAGATCTATGATCACCAAGAGAAGGAACTGTATAGATTGATCATACCCTTGGATCATGTGTTGTGGAGGAATGGTGTCCTGTAGGAGAGTACATGGGAGCTAGAGACGCAAATGAGTCCATAATACCTGGAGTCTTTTTGAGTTTTCTTTACCTTGATTTTCTTTATGATGTTATGTTTAGACCTTTTTTATCTGATGAGAAGTTTTCTTTATTTTGTTCTGTGTGTTGTGTCATGTGTGATAAATTATTGACATAAAAAAGGGGAAGACTATATTCTTAATCTATATGAATTAACTTTGATACGATTAATCCTATGCAGGTGATTCAATGCCACCCATAGAAGATAGTATCTAGGCACATATGGTGGAATTTCCCAATTTGTGTGTTGATATAGTGTGGTTCTTTCATTGTAGTGGTTGTTGGTTTGGGATGTATGGAGGTTACGATGGTCGTTAAGTGGTTCTATGGATGGATGGAAGTGGTGATGTGGTTTTTTGAGATGTTTTTTGGCTATTTGGTTTAGCGTGTTTGGATAGTGGTAGCATTTGAGGTATGATGATATTATTGAGAGGTATCTTGTAGGGTGATCGTTTGTACCACTTTCCATCTAGGCTTCGTTTTGGATTCTAGAGGGTGAGAATCATTTGAGAGGTATCTGATGTAACCGTCCATGTATTCTTGGCCTGATACTTTTATATTTTTTTGGTTGGAGGTGTTCGGGGGATGTTTTGGGAGTTTTCAGTGGAGGATAGAGGCGCAACAAAGCTGCTATATGAAATACACACCATGTAAATGTATTACATGGCGTGTAATGGTGGTTCACGACTTATATAGCCAGGTGATCCATGGATTGTACGTTGCTAAATAGTATCCCATGAAAATGGTACATGTTGTGTAAGTGGGATTCATGATGTGAAATAAATTCTGGTATTAAATCCTTCAAGGCGATGTGTTTTTTTGGAGAAATTTTAAATTTTCAGAAACCTAAGGATTACATGTCATGTAATAGTTACACGAAGTGTAAAATATGGTATTTAGAGTTTTAAATAATTTTTTATCCAATTTTCATTCATTTAGCCGTACCTCCTTACTCTCTTATTCCAGATGATCCTTAGGTTCCTTGAAGAGTCCTCTAATCCCTCCTTCCCCCCTCTTTGATCCATAGGTTCCAATGGTTGTTCATTAAAATATATATCAATTCCTTTCTTATTATTGGTTACTATTATTCTATTCTTGTTTGTATTTTTTCAATGGTGTTGTGGTTTGGTTTGGTTTGTGTGTTTGGTTTTCATTTTTATGGTCTTTAGGTGCGGTGTTGGTTGATCCGTAATATCTCATGGTGTGGTTTTGGTTTTTATGCAATTATTCTTTTCTCTATGGTGTTCAATGATTTAGAAATATTCTTTTAGGTAGGAAATCCTTCATTTCTCCTTATTGTGTATCATGTGGGAGGGGATTAATTTTATTTATATATGGGAGATGGTTGTTTTGGCATAAAAAAAGATAAATAATTGGTTAATTTAAATTTAAGGGTAAATGGGTTTGATTCACATGTTTTTACTACTTTTTTATTATTGTGATACTGTGACTGTATATGATTGATGCCCCCCCTGAAAATTGGGTCTGTTTGAGTCTTTTTTTTTCACTGGATGATTTGTATTAGGACTATTGGGCCTATTTTTATTGTTGTGATATCACCCTAAAATGGAAAAATTGACTATCCAATTATATTTTGCTAATGAAATGGTTTCCCCAAGATTATATATTGTGTTATAATGACCCTAAAATAAAATTTAATGTTATAAAATTTGGTTTGTAATCTGTAAAATGGATTTTGATGTGTTGTGATGTGTGGTCATTCCTGTGGGGAGACGATGTACGATTTATTTGTGGTTGTGGAATTTGGTGATGGTATTTTCTTTATCCATGATTTTGGGGTGTTAAGATAGTGGTTTTTTTGTTCATGCTTTTAGGGTGATGAGGTGGTTGTTTCTTTTCACTAGATTCCCGAGTAGTGATGGAATAAATAATTTTTTAATAACGATTGAAATGGATGGAGTTTGGTTTGGTTAATAAGATATAAATTAATAATGAATAAATAAATGATTGTTTATGTAGTTAAATATGGATGATGCTAAATAATGAAATGAATAGATTGGGTAAATGAATTGGTTAGTGATGTGACTTGTGGGTGTGGATTTTTTGGTGCTGTGAATTTAGGGGTGGTAACAAAAGTGGTGATGTTGTGAGTTTTTTAGTGTTTGGTTTTGAAACCATATGTTGGGGTTGTGTGTGGCTATATTTATATACTTTTATATTCTTTTTGATTTCTATATGCACCACACCCACATCGAACACTCTGTGTCGACACCTATATAGTCACGCGAGGGGTGTTTTTCGTGACAATCGATGAGGTGTACAAATGGCTGGATACGTGATATTTACTTATCTCTCTTCTAGGAATGGTAGGTATTGCGCAGTATTTAATGGCCATAAATATATTAGTGCATTATATGGTGGTTGTGATGGCCCATGTATGTTTAGGTGAAATGTGACCGTGATTGTAGGGAAGTGTCCTAAGGGTTTTTGTGTAATATGTGATATGATTATTTTTTTGAGGTAGCTTCTGATAGTGGTCATGTATAGTGGGAGGAGGGAATGAGTTTGACATACTAAATCTTCATGATACCCTACTACTCTAGTAATGGTTATGGATGTGTTGTGGACTAGGTGTCTTCAGAAAATATGTGGTCTGGCTGTGCTTGTGGGAGGGTGATCACATGTGTCTTTAGGCAAGGTGTGTTGTGATGATGTTTATGGGTCAATGTGGTATATGGAAGAGATGAGAGTTTCAGGATGTATGACATTGGGGGTGTGAGAGAGGCATACTAGCGGGAAGTGGTGTGAGGAACCATTTCTCAATGTGATTGTTGTTATATTATATTACTTAGATTGTGTTATTTGGTGAGTATTCCTTGGTGAGGTTGGGATGGATAATTTACATGTTCAGGTTTTATTAGTTCTTATGTTTTCTCATGGGTGCATTTGTATGCTTCTTTCACATGTTCATGAGAGACTTTAGTTTTCATATTAAGTATAATTTTATGATCACCCTATGTATATAAAATGTTATCACGCTTCCAAGAGGATTACATGGATCGTTCTAGACATTACAATCTTGGAACTTTTATAGCTACTATGTTGTTGCTTTAGCTTTAGTTTTAGGTATTTTTCTTTGGATACTTTTATATGTAATGTTTTTATTTATATATGCATTGTGGGATGGTTTTGGTTTATTTTTTATATTATGTAATTGAGTATCTTGTGGATGATTCATCTTATATCCCAATCCTATATTATTAAAGAGGGTAATGGATCCCATATTATAAGATTTTTATACCCTCAGTGCTAGACACTAACCCTATTCCCACTGAAGGCAGGACTCAGGGGTCATTATTTATCTATACTCATTGCAGTATATTTGAAGGGAGGGGGTATGACATGTTCCCTAACTGAGGATTAAATCTCAAGAAAACCTGACCTCCCACAGAAAACCCCAAGGGTATCCTTCTATATTTGGTATAAGATCCATGTCTGCTCTAAGCAGTTATAAACGTATTCTGAATCACATTCTCTCTCTCGGAGGTATCTCAAACCAAACTAGGGCCAACAACTGCTACCTTACCTACCTGATGCCAAAAAAGTAGTGATCAAAAAATCCTTCCATAAATATCCTCATAAAGTTCCATCTCAATCAAATACTAGTAACTATTTTTTTATGTGAACTCAATCAAGGGTAAGTGATCATCCCATACTCTAGCTAAGTCTTTTATGCAAGTTTGAAGCATATCTTCCAATATGTGTATAGTTCACTTAGACTTCCCATCAGTCTAAGGTTGGTACATTGTGATCAATCGCATTTGAGTCCTTAGGAAATTCATCAATCCCTATTAAAAGAAAGATTTAAAACATGCATCTCTATATGAAAAAAAAGCCGAAGGGAACTCTATGTGGGTGCATGATCTATCAGACATTGAGCTTTCCCAGATCCTCTACTGAGTGAGTCTCTCTAATCAGTAAGAAGTGAGTATAATTCATTATCTGATTGAAAATCACCCAGATTGTGTCACAACTACTCAAGGTCTTGGGTAACCGTATCATAAAGCCTATTGTAAAATCTTTCACAAGGGAAAAAATGTTTTTGGTGAAAACTACAAGGATCCTCGTGCTTAACCATTACCCTCTGGTTAATAGGCATCATGATAAGAACCCAATGATGTCCCTCATCATCTTGGGCCACCAGAATTGCAACCTGAAGTGATAGTAAATCTTTTTCATGCTAGTATGTACCACACATCACAAGTATGTAAGTCACTCAAAAACTCCTCTCTGATGGAAGCATGTACTATTACTCTCTATGTACCATGATCACATTGTTGTTGTCTGTCAACCATATGAGTATCTGGTCACCTCTAGCTAGTTGTACCCTCATCACGACACACCCTGGGTTTAACTCCTATCTAGTATTCACGTAGTACAAAAATTAGGATGTGATCACTGATGGGGAACAATTCATCGATCCCTAATAATTAGAACCATCTATGCCCCGATCAGCCAACAATCTTATCAAGCACCACCATTCTCCTAAAGGACTCTCAACAAGCTCTTGATCTGTATGTGTCTTATAGCTAAGAGAATATAAAACCATGTTACCTTTCCCTTATGAATAAGATATATCAATGTCAAACATATACATATACTCAGTCCAACACATATTTCTCATATTCAAGTCCCACTATATGAATATATAGTAAAGTTTATTATGGTGTATGTAGAAAAAAAATTTCATGACAAAGAGTTAATGTCACCATCACTTTGAGTGTGAACCATATATTCCAGTTCCAAGTCATATAACCACAACTTTAGATCCTAAATATTGGTTGACACTATGCAATATAGGGGTATTGAACTAGCTATGCATCTGATATCAGCTTTATCTCAACTTGAATTACTGATCCTTTAGAATCTCTACTATGTCAAAAACTATCGTAATGAATTAAATCCATTCCACAATATCTTGAGGGACTTCGGTTCCTTGGTATGATGTATAATGATCTAATTGAATGTCATGACATTTTCAAACAAAGCTCTAAACTCCAATGCCTAGGTTATACACTAAGCGAAAGACTTCTGTCTGAAGTGGCCCTACTACTCTAACTATATAACAGGTGCATGAGGATGCTCAACTATATTCTCCTACATGATTAGCGGTATATTAGAAACATACTCACTAAATGAATCATTCCAACACTGCATCACATGTATTTACCTAAGAATACATTAAGGCAACATCTTCTATAACAAGAAGAAAAATTAGAAACCCAAGAGGATCATATTCAGTAAATGTGATCACACATTGTTCTCCTTAGAGTCTACCATTAACCCAATGTATACTAATATTAACATTAAACCTAGTATTTATCCCTTCATGGTAGTCATAGTTTTCATACATATACTACAAAAAAAACCCACTTAGTTAATCTAATTAATGATAATAAAGATATATCACAACAACATGTAACATAGATATATAGCACAAATAAAAGCTAGTGTGACCAGATAGAACAAATCAATACATTTTATTAGTGAACTACTATGAAACACAACAACTAGTATATATAGGACATGTGAACCTACATGCCTAGTCAGGATCAATGAATGCACTTGAAATATAATAAATCTTTTATAAACATCATGTGCATTACCCGAGGTGAATTTAATCAATGGAAATAACAAAACATAAATTTCCCACTTTATGGAAACTCATAGGTGCACTATACAGTGCTTTCCAGACACTGATATAGTTCACCTACCCAAGTCCCAACCATCAAATCTCCTTTATATCACGTCCCATAACAAGACAAAGAGATGAACGATTTAGTGAATCCTAATCCTATGGTACCATTTTGTAATATCCCAACCCAAACCATAGGGTCTAATCCAGAATGATATGTGACCTCATGCAATCCTCCCTGTATACAAGAGGCTTCCGACTAGCAGTCTAGGTCTAACTATGATAGCGGGGAGACTATTCCCTTAGTATAATACCATATAATCAATAATAATCAATAAAAAATAAATAAAAATCAGAATAAATGCACAAACTAAATAAATGATTCACATATAAGAAAATATCTCCCAATGTGGAAGGCCTGTCAAGAAAGTAAGAAACATATACATAAAGTGATAAAAAATAATAAACATATGTGGGTCCTTCGGAGTCTATCTTGGACCAATCCCACTCTATGTTCCACTGCTCAACCATCCAACATAAAGTACTTTCCTTTTTCCATATCCTAGGTCATGAAATATACAAGCACACCAAAATGTTTGAGTAGTGTGTGAGTAAAAAGGATCAGTTAGACACCAAAAATGTGTCCTTAACAAGTGTGAACATTCATAAGAGTGTATATCATAAAAATAAATATATGCACAGAAAAGAAAAAATCATGATGATAATTCCTTCTCCAGGAAATCCACAACAAAACTTAGTTACACCTCCTTTGATTACATGTCAGAAAACATCAGAACAATTATGGAAATGTCACAATGTTAGAGCCATCCTCAGGCTTCTCTATTTCCACATAGGACTCGTGTCTTTAGGTCAAACCACACTAGGTCATCATTCCCTGGTTCTATCTCTTGGTCAGGTCACATAGACCATCATGCCCCACTATTTCCACATAGGTCTGATTACTAATTATTTTCATGCCCTATGGTCATCACATATGAGTATGATAACTCATGATCATCATGCCACCAGGTCATTCCATAATAGGCCATCATATCCCATCATCCATCTTGGTCTTATCATCAAGTCACATGAAACATCTCAACGCACTCCCCGTTAAGGGATACCAAGCCATGATGGGACCACATGTCACTTTGTAACAATACATAACAAAACAACATATCCTATACCAAGAATATCATAAGGCAATAGTTTCATCATACATAACATGTCATAAGTGTGTGAAAATAAATACATACACAAAAGTGAGAAACTAAACATGGTCTAATGATCATCAACATGCATAATCATATTATGTAAATCAAACAAGCCTCATGGATACACACATACCCACATGAATCACATAAAAATCATGGGCCATCCAGGAATAAATCACATATCATGATAATATCATACATATGAACAAAACTGGTATGAAACTTCATACCTCAAATTCATCAACATCAACAGCAGGATAAACCACTCTGTATGGTTCAAAAGTTGGAGTTGAAACCTCAATTGTCAAGAACACATCCTCACAGGATTTATTATCATAGTTTCTAACAAATAAACCCTCGAGGATCACTACGGATCCCTAAAACCAAAACCAACAATTTTATTCCAAAAAGAAATAAAATATCAAATGAAATTATTTCTCTCTCCTAGATAATTTTTAAATTATCATTAAAATGTCACATGTGATGATATTTTCTGTCTCTTGAATAGTTTCTAAATTATTGTATAGGTTAACACATGCACTCGTAATACCATCTTCAAGAAAAATTTTCTTTCGATAACCTCTCATAAATTATAATTTTATAATTATCTCATCAGAATTTATTATAAACCATCCTTTTATAATTATCACTTGATAATTTCTCATAAATTACCCTTTTATAATTATCTTTTAATAATTTATCATACATTATCCTTTTATAATTATATTTTGATAATTTCTTATAAATTATACTTTTATAATTGTATTATGATAATTTCTCATAATTTATCCATTTATAATTATCATTTGATAATTATTTTTAATTAAATATCTTAAATTTCACAAAAATTTTCATTTAATAATTTTAATATAAATCACTCATGATAATTTACTGTAATTATCTTTTTATAATTAATTATAATTATCAATTTCAATTTTATAGATATTATTTATTGATAATTATATAATAATAATAATTTTAAATTATCATTTGATAATTGTATAATATTATCTCTGATAATATCAAGCAATTATCCTGATATAATTCGTTATAATTAGTATTTGAAAATTCGTGAGAATTATCTTTTGTTAAAATTGAAAAATTATCATTTGAGAATTTCCCACAATTATATATATTTGAAATTATGCAATTATCATTAGATAATTTTTCAGAATTATCATTACTTAAAATTGTGCAATTATTATTTGATAATTGTTAGAAATTATCCTTTGATAAATCGTTGGAATTATCCCTTGAAAATTCTACCATATTTTATTTAAAACAACCATTATTTCCATAATTTATTATAATAAATAAATGGAATAAAATGAATAGAAGAAAATATGAAGAAATAAAAAGAACAATTGAAACTCACATTCATTCCATGGGCGTAGCACACAAACAAAGAAGAAGGGACTATGCACACCTGGTTTGATCAATGATGGGTTCATCAAATGCGTTCAAGGGAGTATCGATATCACTCGGACTCAATGGGGTCGACCATAAATGAAAGAGAAATGACTCAGAAATTTATAACCCAAAATAACAATATTTAAAACCCCTATTTAAATTAGCCAATTTAAACCACGATTTAATCAAAAAATAATGGTGGAGTCCTTAATTTTATTAATTTAATTTATTACTGACTGAAATGGGAGAAAAATGTTTGAAACCAAAGGTTTTGGAAATACATGGTGTAAAAAATGGTGGTTTTGTGGCATTGGATATAAGTAAACATGTAAAAAACGTTTTTAATATTTAATTAAATAAAAATAAAATAATAAATATATTAATTACTTAACCGAATGCGCTTAAATGATATGTACCACCTAGGGTAAACCCCACATGTCAGACCTAATGGTAGTCTTATATTTCTCATGCAATACACAATTTGATATATATTCAATTATTTTTGGAAGAATACATAATTAAAATATTAAATAACATATCCTCACATGCGATCTAACCAAATGTCTAACGCACAAAAATGTTATGTCACGCCTTGGGTAAAACCCTTATCTCAGACCTAACAGTAGTTTCAAATTAATCATTAAATTCACTATTTAAGTGATAATAAATTATTTTGGTAAAAATATCATATTTTAAATATAATATATAATATATTTTTATTTTTTCTGTTCTGTTCCTTTACGGGCCTCATAATATCATGAAATCTTAGTGCCTATTCCTTAGAAAATTCAAAGGTGTTAACTGAGCCCTTCTCTTATAAATGTAACTTTAAATAATCTATTAAATGATTTTTATTGAAAATAATTACATTTTCACATACTTATAATTTTAAATTATAATCAATTAGAGTTTTTATTGTCTTTAAGAATTCATGATATTAAATTTCTCCCCCTCTTTCAACTTCTCCTCCCTAAGAAATATCTCTAGCGTTCTTTCTCAAATAATTCATGACAGTAAGCTCGAATATCAGACCCATGATCCCACATCTCCCCTTGGATCCATCCATATTATAATTGATATTCGGATGAGTGGTACCGTATTTCATCATAGAACATTCTCTCTCTGGTCAATAATTCGCACTGGGCAATCTTTAAAGAGGCATCGAGTTCCAACTCAACATCCTCATAGACTATATCATGCACAAGATCGAGTGTGTACCTCTGATGTTGATAAATGTGAAACACATCTTTCATGCCTCAATAACATAGAGAAATTTCAAGACAATACTCCACTTTACCCACCCATTTGGTGATCTCAAAGGGTCTTGCAAAACATAGTGCTGACTTTCACTACTTCATCAGACGTTTGTGCCCTACTGAGGAGTCGATCTCAAGAAAACCCAATCTCCATAGAAAACTGTAAGGTTATCCTCATACGGTTTGAATAGTATCTATTTCTTCTCTACTAGTGATCAACATATTCTAAATCAGATGCACTCTTTTGGAGGTATCTAGAACCAAACTAGGTCCAAATACCACTGCCTCACCCGCCTCATACCAATAGAGCGGTGAGTGACACAACCTCCCAAAAATATCTTTATATGGTTACAACTATATTTATTACTTGTAACTATTTTTTATGTGAACTCAATCATGTATAAGTTATTATACCTTGATCCACTGAAGTCTAGAACTCATTATCTAAGAATATCCTTCAATATGTACATAGTTCAATCAGACTATCTATCAGTCTAATGATGGTACATCATGATTAATCTCACCTGAGTCCTTAGGTACTTCTACCAGACCATCAAAAAAATGCAATGTAAAATATACATATCAATATAAAAAAATACTCAAGGGTACTCTATGTAGGCATATTATCTCTCAAACATAGAGCTTTCCAAAATCCTCCACTGAGTGGGTAGCTCTTATTTGTAATAAGTGAGAAAATTTCATTAACCAATCGAAAACCAGATAGACTATGTCACAACTTCATATGGTCCTAGGTAAAACCATCACAAAGTCTATCATGACATCCTCCCACTTTCATAGGGGAATAATAAGTTGCTGGAGCAAACCACTAGGAGTATGGTGCTCAGCCTTTACCCTATGGCCAATAAGGCATCAGAACACAAACCCAATGATATCCATACTTATCCAAAGCCACCAGAAATAGCACCAATATTCATTGTATATCATTGTTTCACTAGGATGTACCGCACATAGCAGGTATTAAATTATCTTATAATATCCTCTATGATGGAATAAAGGACTGCTAATTTCCATGATCCATGATCACATTGTCTTTTTTCCATCAACGATACAGGTATTAGGTCAACTCCATCTAGTTATACCCTCATCACAACACAGTCTCGGGCTGACTCCTCACCAATATTCACATGGTGCACAAGTGAGGATGTGATAACTAAATGGTCACAATTCATCAATACCATATCCTCAAAAGCATCCATCCTATGTCCATTCAGCAAGCTCATTAAGACCCACCACTCTTCTAAAATCCTATCACAAATCTTCATATCTTCCTACATCTTATGGCTAAGAGTATTTGAAACCACATTAACTTTGCTTGGTTCCCACAACATATCAATGTAAAGAATCTACAAATACTCAATACATAACATCTATCTTATATTCAGGTCCCTCAATGTGAATATACAATGAAGGATCTTATGGTTCATGTAGACAACAAATCTCTCACCAAAGAGGTAATGTCACTATAACTTTAGACGATAAAACACAGTTTTTAGCTCCAATTCATCCTATTATTCCATGATATCCTTCATTTTGGTTGGAATTTTATGATATAGGGTTATCGAACTAGTTGTACAATAGACATGAGATTTATCTCATATTGACTTGCCGATAATTTAAAGTCTCTACCATTTCAAAGATTCTATCAAAGATTTCAATTCATTATTATGTATCTTGAGGGACTATGGTGATCTAGTAGGACAAATAATTCTAGAATTTAATGTCATAACATTTCCAACCATATCTTTAAACTCATATCCCTTGGCTAGGCACTAAGTAAAAGACTTCTTGTTGAAGCAGACCTAATACTCTAACCACATAACAGGTGTGAGAGGATGCCCAATTGAATTCTCCTACACGTCTAGAGGTAGATCAGAAACATCCTCCCTCATAGAAGCATTATATACCCACTTCAAAAGTAGATCCCCTAAGAATACATCTAGGTGAAGTATTTTGTAACATAAAGTAACATTAGGAACACAATCAGGTCCTATTCAATCTATGGGATAACACCATGCTCTCCTAGAAGTCTACCCATAACCCAAGGTATAATCCTCCAAACATGAACCCCATTCTTCACCACTTCATGTTATCCACAGTCATAATACAATACTAATAAAACAACATTCTTAGTTAAATTAATTAATTCCAATATATATTTATCACAAAACCATGTAACAAATATTCATAACACAAATAGAAACTATACTAAATATATATAATAGATCAAGGAATTTAATTTATAAACTACC
Organism: Viscum album; assembly: GCA_963277665.1. Lineage (NCBI taxonomy): Eukaryota > Viridiplantae > Streptophyta > Magnoliopsida > Santalales > Viscaceae > Viscum > Viscum album. The sequence goes on along the minus strand of OY728150.1, from coordinate 2,051,331,137 downwards.
GTGCTGCACAATAAAGTGTATATATATGACATGTGAACCTATGTTCCTTGTCATGATGAATGAACACACTTTAAATATCATAAATCACATATAGAGATCATGTGAATCACCCAAGGTGAATTTAATTAATGGTAACAACAAAACATAAATTCCCTACTTTATGGAAACTAAGAGGTCCACTATACTATGATGGCCATGAACTGACATATTTCACATGCCCACGTCCTAACCATCCTATTTACTATCTATATTGTCCCATCCCAAGACAAATATAAGAAGTAGTTAGTGAATCTTGATCATTTGATACCATTTTGTTACATCCCGACCTGAACCACCAGGTCTGAGCTGGAATGCTACATAACCTCTTACACGTCTCCCCATACACAATATGTTTATAACTAGCAACAAGGGTATAAATACAAAATTAGGGAGAGTATAACCTTAGTATCATATCATAAGAATGATAATAATCAATAATAACAATAATTAACAATCAGAGTAAATGTAGAAACATAATTGGTGACATACATATAATAAAATAGATCCCAATGTGGAAATATTATCTGGAAAGTAAGTAGTTGATACATAAAGAGATAAATAAATAAATAAAAAACTTGGGTCCTCCAAAGTATGTACTGACCAACTCCCACTCTATTTCTCAACCATCCACTATAGGACCCTTTCCTTCCACTAGATCCTGGTTCATGAAATCTACAAGCGCACCGAAATTATTGAGTATTGTGTGAGTACAAAGACTCAGTAGAACACCACCAATGAATCCTTAATGAGTGTGAAATTGCATATGAGTGTATAACATAATAATAAATAAAATTTCACACATGAAATAATCATCCCAATAATTCATTCACTAACCAAGACATCACAAACCTCAGTTATACCTGCATCTCCCCCATGCCGAAGAACATCGAAAATATCATGGAAACATCTTAAGGTCGGAGTCAGCCTCAAGATGATCAATGGACTCATAGGCCCAAAGACATTAGGTCAACCCACATTAGATAATCATGCCCCTACACTATCTCTAGGTTAGGTCACATAAACCATCATTACCCACTATTTTCATGCATGTATGATCACTCATGATCATCATGTCCCAAGTTCATCACATACCGGTCGGACCACTCATGATCTTCATTCCCCCAGGCCAGGCCACACCTGGCCATCATGCCCCTTCATCTATATTGGTATTATCATCAAGTCACATGTAGGGTCTGACATCACTCCCCCTCTAGGGCTACCGACCCATGACAGGACCACCCATCACTTTTGTACCATGAATAACGCAACAACGTAGTATATAACAAGAATATCATAAGGAAAATATGGAATTATACATAAAATGTAATGACTATGAGAAAATCCATATATACACACATATGTTAAACTGAACATGGTCTAAAGAATATCATCATGCATAATCATATTATATAAATCAAGCAATACTAATGGATACACATGCACCCACATGCATAACATAAAAAGTATCAGTTAGTCAAGCATAAATCACATGTCATGCTAACATCATATACGTGGACCAAAATGGTAAGATACTTCCTACATCAAATTAATCGATTTTAATGGGGGGATAAAACACTTTATGTGGTTTGAAAGCTAGATTTGAAACCTCCATAATCAATAACACCTCCTCATGGGACTTATTATTGTAGTTGTTGACACGTAAACACTCAAGGTTCACCAAGTTTACCTAAAACCAAAACCAACTATTTTATTTAAAAAATAATTAAATATTACATGCGATGATTCTTTCTATCTCTTGGATAATTTATAAATTATCATTAAAATGTTACATGTGATCACATTTTCTTTCTCTAATATAATCATTAAATTATTGTTCAGTTCAACACATGCGCTCACAATATTCTCATCAAGAATAATTATCTTTTCATAATTTTTAATAAATTACCCTTTCATAATAATCTACTGATAATTTATATAAATTATACTTTTATAATTATTTCATGATAATTTCTCATAAATAATGCTTTTATAATTATATTTTGATAATTTATCATAAATTATCCTTTTATTATTATCTTTTGATAATTTCTCATATATTATCATTTTACAATTATATTTTGATAATTTCTCATAAATTATACTTTTTTAATTATATTTTGATAATTTATCATAAATTATCGATTTATAGTATAGTTTAATTATGTATTCATAATTATTTTAATTATCCTTTGTTAATTTTAAAAAAATATCTTTTGGTATATTTTTAATAAATTTCCTTGATAATTTAATGTAAATATATTTGTATAATTATTTATAATTATCATTTGTAATTTTGTAGAAATTATCTATTGATAATTATCTTATGATAATATTTTTAATTTGGCAATTGATAATTTTCTTATATTATATTTTATTATCTCATGCGATTATCCTTTGATAATTCATTATAATTCGCTTATGGGGATTAACTAAATTTCCACACATGCCTTTCATGAAGCGAACATGGTTGAAAATGGTCTTGCTAACAAAGGAATCAAATAAGACATAACTTGGTAGGATGACTTTCCAGTTGAGTTTCTTCCTTGTTATGATAAATATTGTAATAAAATACCTTATTTCAGACTCATGTAGTTCTCCTTTCCTTTTATAATAAAATGTGCCTCGTTCACTAACCGATGCACCATAAAAATGTCTGAGTCATTAATTTCACCAATTTAATTTGTTACTAACTGTAATGGGTAAAAACAGTTTGAAACTGATGGTTTTAGAAATACACAATGTATAAAATTGTGGTTTTCATCTTTGGGGATGAAGAAACAGGTAAAAACGTTTTTAAAAATTAATTAATTAAATAAATATAATAAATATTTTAATAACATAACCCTACATATGATCTGACCAAATGTCTGACGTTCCTAAAATTTATTTCTTTCCTCAGATAAACCCCACATCCCAAACCTAATGGTTGTATTAAATTTCTAAAAAAACTAACTATTTTAGAGATATTCAATTATTTTTGGATGAATATATAAAAAAAATATTAAATAACGTATCCTCACATGCGATCTGACCAAATATCTGACATCTCAAATGTTATATCATGCCTAGGGTAAATCTATTATCCTAGACCTAATAGTGGTCTTATATTTCTAATATGATAAAAAAATTTATTGGTATTCAGTTAATTTTATAAAAATATCACGCGGGTGATATAATATATTTAATATTTTAATTCCATCTTTTTCGAGCCTTTTCATGCCTTGAAATATCATACAATCTCAGAGACTAACTTCAAAAATATTCCATATAATATTAGATGGTATTAATTAAGATTTTTCCCTTACACCAAGAACTTTAATCCATCTATTAAATAAGTTTTATTGAAAAAAAATCATTTTCACATAAAAATAATCATAAATTAATATCAATAAGGATTTTTATGATCTTCAAGAATTCAAAGAATTACAAATACAACCTGAATCCACCAACCCGTCTCTAATAAGCCATCCGTTAGCTGGTGATTAGGCTAGTTGTCCTTCAATCCTATGGGTGTCCACCAGATGGCTGGTGGAGTTTAGGAGTGGCATGAGCCACTACCTGAAGCCACTATCTGGATTATTGAGATAGTAAGGCGTAGAATTACAATTTTACACCTTAGGTTTTTAGAGGTAAAACCCCTCTTTTACTCCTTATTTTAGCTTTCATGGACCAATATGCCCCCTCTTCTCTCTTGTCCCCCTTCCTATTGGGGTAATTTTGGTGTTAAGTATTGGAAATTCGTAGAATTTTTTTCCATGTAGTGATCTCTATTATTCTCCTCCTTGTCTCCCTCTAATTATTATTTCTCCTAGTTAGGTATTTGAGCAATGATTACACTAGATAATAGTTAAATATTCAAAATATGATGTGGTTTCCATGTATCCTGATGATAGGGTGTCTCGTGACAATGATTTTACATCGCCACACATCATTTTGATGGAGGTATGTTGTCATGAGATATTTTAATGGTTTTGAGTTTAATTTTAATGTGTTGGCTTATGGTTTTAGTTCTAGATGATAAGAATGTTTCCTGAGGTAATTATTTGGGCTTGACATGGACCTTCAAAGGAGGATTGGTTCAGGTTTAGATGTGGTGGGAGCATATGCTGGGTGAATGGTCATTTATAGCTATGTTTTTTGTCTTGGTTAATTAATTATATGTTGTTAATAAATTATAATTTTATTATAATAATTAATTTTGGTTTTTTAGAGAAAATATAGGTTTGTCAGTGGATTGAACATTGGCATTTGGCCTTGGATGAGCTCTGGTATTCGGTTACAGATTGGGAATTAAAAATAAAAGACAATTCACATGATGTAGGTGGTCCCATAAAATTATCCTATAGTCTTGATTTTTTTTAATGGTACATGGTACACTCATACTAGATAATCCATGCATCAACCTAATTAAATCTAAATTTTTTAATAATATATTCACTATGGATAAATACACCATAAATATGACTTTTTTTAATGAAAGACTATCCTAAGTGGGGTTCCTTGGTAGTAAATAAAATATGAGTTTTAGATTCATAGTTGTGGAATGAATGCTGAACTGGTATTTATAAAAATAGAAATTTGAAGTGATTTTTATTTAGAAATTGTATTTTAATAACCAAAATTGGAAATGGTAAATGTATTTTGGTCAATGAAACAGTGAAACAGAATTAATATATGGATTTCACCCTTACTTTGGTTTCTTTTCAGTATGTCATGGAAGGAATTGTTAAATGAGACCATATGCCTTATTTTTTTTACTTTTGGATATGATGGTTAAAACCAGGGTGAAAAAATCCCCCAAGAAGATTCTATTTGTGTTTGATAGACCTAGGGTGAACACAGCCTCCTCGCAGTTTAGTGGATGGTCAAACCCCGGGTGAACATGGGACTGGGTGGAGAATGGTTGATGGTTAAAATATTAGAGTTTATTACCAAGATCAAACTACTTTATAATTTATATTACAAATATAAATTCAAATATGTGAATGTTAATTTAAATATATTATCACATATTTATTGTTCTTCTGAATACAATTGATGCGATAATGTACTAGGGTGTCTGTCGCATTGATAAGGACATAGAAGTTCCCCGCTATGATGATAGCCATGAAGTTTCATAAATATATTATTAAAATATATTTCTATGGTTAGAAAATATACTATTATGGGGAATATAGTATATAGACTATCATATCTGTGTACTTGTAAGTGGATGAGTCTTCATCTCATGAAGTTCACACTTGATAATCTCTAAGATGGGAGGTTATGAGAACAAAACCTCTAGTATGAATTCCTCATGTTTTGGTGTCATCATATATTCCTATTCATGAGCATGTATAACAGTCCTTAGACTTTATGAATATCATTAATACATTTCATTACTCACACAATAATTTTTTTGAAGATAATTGTAAAGACAAATATTCAAAGTGTGGTACAGTAAGTTGGGTACATCATGAATGACATGTTATTAATGGATATGATGAGTAAATATTTGTTCCTTAAATACTTTTTGAAGTTTATATATTGGAAATTTGATTGAAATAAAACCATTACATAAATTCCATGATCATTGTGTAACGATTTTTATATCATTTAGTCAAAGAAAGATATATCAAGTAATGAAAACAGGTTAATGAAATAGATGTGAAACCTTTTTTATGAGATATTGATACAAAGGGATTATATCTCATAGTGAGAATTCAAATGTTGTTTTCATCTTTACAACATTAATTTCTTTCTCTAGGGTTTATTATCCTATTTCTAGATAGAAATCTTGGACTTTAGGCAAGCCTGCCTAATTCCAACAAGAAAGAATCCTAGAGGGCCACAGACTAAGTGTTTTTGTTTATCTCAATTAAATTATATTTTAATTTAATTTTTTGAATAAATATCATTATCAAGAGTGAAGAATAATCTTATTCATGTTTTATTTATCACTAATATTCGAATAGTATAAAATAATTATTTATTTATTAATAAATAATTTATTTGATTCTGTGAATATATACAATAAATATTTATTCACTGGTTTGAGATGGATGCATTGGCATTAAAGACCTCAAGATATTGAAAGACAACCTGATTGGTAAGTTCACATGGAGATTATTAACCATAGATGACCCCTCTTGTAACATTTTATTAGTAGGTTCTGGAAGAGGCTGGTTAATGACTACTCATAATATCTTGGATCATCAGTGTGGACATCAATTAAGATTTCCTTAAACAACATCATGTGTGGCACTAAGTGGATAGCTAGAAAACAATATGCTCTCAACTTCTAGAGTGATTGTTGGATAGATCGACCTCTTAAAGACATGGTGGATGTACCCTCTGACATTTTACAGATGTATATTTCTAAGTTCATCACACACTAGATCATATTTGATATCTCAATACATATTGAAATGCAAATTTGAAATTTCACATTCATGTATTCCAATACACTTGTTTGGAAGTCTAATCGCCTTGGGATGTTCAATAACAAGGATTTTTATATGACTAAATGTGATGCTTTCACCAGAAGTATATAATTGATGTCTCAATTAAAATATTACTTCATAATGACCTCCAGATTCATATTACTATGGAGGTTTTGAAGTAATAGGCTTCCAACACATGATCAGATGAAAAAGTTTATAAAAATCATTATTTTAGCTTGTCACATTTTCCATTGGGCTGAGGAAAATATCTAGCATCTTTTCATTAACTTTTCCTTGATAGGAGACCTATATGGTTATATTGTCAACATATATGGACTTAAATTTCATACAGGATGGAAGCTGGGTGACTTTCTAGAATATCATGGAAAGGCTAGGAGGAGCGCTTAGATCCAGAACCTCTTACTAGTCACTACTACTGCGGTCCTTACTTCTATATAGAAGGCATGTTACACAAGCCTCATTTATAGGAAGAGATCATCACAACAAGGTTAATGGGGATTCCAAAATACAGAACGAGAAAATGTAGAAAACATTGATGACCTGAATATTCTTAGGCTCCTTGGTGTTGTAGGTAGACCAGAACCATTTCTCGTCCACAAATTCATGAGATAGATTACTCCTCATAGAGTATGGATCAATGTCAATGATGATGGTGTAGTCTCTGACATTTCAGGACCCTCAGGATGTGGATGTATTTTTCAAACTTACAATGGATTTGTCAAAGGATTATTTTATGACTATATTAGTATCATAACTACCTAAAAAACTGAATTACGAGCAATGATCTATGCCATTTGACATGATATACTCCAACGATGGAACATATTATGGATTGAATTAAAATCTGAGGTTATGGGGAGGGCATTGAACATGAGGACACGGAATTTCCCATGAAGGCTTCTACTATAATGGATTGAGTGTCTCTCACAGGTGGTGCATCTTGATATGTTTGTCTCTCACAAATATCAGGAAGGTTACCAAGTTGTAGATATTCTCTCAAAGATGGATATCACCAAAACAAGCACGATGTGGTATTTCAAGGCTCGTGATTTTTTTATAGAATCGATTGATTGTGAAACTTGATGAGTGATACACTCTCTCCTTGGTAAACCCCCTTGAAATTCACAACTTTGTATGCTTTACCTTTTATTAATAATAATTTTTAGTACTAGACTCATCCAGATCCTGTATTTACATGGTATTTATTTTATTTATTGAATATTTAATAAATATTTACATGTTTATTTTTGAATTAAATATTTATTTTAGTGAATGAAATAATTTTATACAATTTTTCAATAAATTCCATGGATTTCAAAAAAACCAAGACCATGTATGATAATGAATATTTATTTTCAGGACAATAAATAATATTCCTCACTACGCAAGTTAGAGCACAATGTAAAATAATAATATTTTTGTAATTATTTAATGGAATGGGGTTTTATAATGGAAATTATATTATTTATGGGATAATATATAATTAAATAATATTTTAACCTAAACTCTAACTCTATAAATAAATGGTTTGGTTAATTGTTTAGAGAAAAATAAAAAATTTGGGAAGAGATAATCATTGCACATAACGGACCTCTCCCCACTCTCAAAATTATTCCTCTTTATCTCTTTCTATGAAGAACTAGAAACATAATAGAGATTCCTTCATGATCAAAGGATGATAAACCCACATGAATGATATAAGACAATTGATTTTATATGCTCGCACCTGGATATTAATTGGTATTTCTCATAGATCAAAGGAGCACTTGAGGATAACTTCTAGAGGGATTCTATCATCAGATCCACAAATATCAAATAAGTAAATTCAAAAAGGGTATTTTGGAAGATAAACAATGTCATCAAAGAAAAGATCATAATAAAAGGTATCTATTTTCTTCAGGTCAAAATTAATTAATTATAAATTTGACATTAAAGATCCTTACATGGGGTTTTCGACAACTAAATATTAAATGAAATGTTATTATAATACCCACCAACTGGAACTTCCACTACACCTATAACCAAAAAGTGGTATCAAAGTAGTCACATTTTAAATTTATAATTATTCAATTAGTTCTTTATGTATACTCAATCGTGGTTGAATGTTTCATTTCCTATTATTCATTCTTTAATCCTATTTGAATTAACATGTTATCAATACATTAATCATGTTTTTTCATTGTCTCATTTTCTTAAAGGAATATGAACTAATAAAGAATTACTGGAGATGCCATCGGGAAGTGATATATTTTTGGGCCCGTAAAACTAGGCTACACAACGTGTGGAAGAGTACATACCTTGTACACATGTTCACCGCACCATGATGTGTTGTAGGATACACAACACACTAAGAAGTTAATGCGATGCATTTATGTCACTCTGAATGTAGATAGAGACAACCTGGAAAATGATATGTCGAATTACATGTTGTGTAGCTAGCATACATGTTGTGTAGCCTATAGAGGTTACCAGTTTAAATCCTACAATCTATGTGGTCATTATACATGGTCAAACCGCATGAGATTGATCGCTTATAGAATTTGAGATATGCATGACATGTATGCAGTGTAAAATCCAGGTAGTTTATCATTTCATGCATCCAAAATACACATCAATCCATTTTATGAGAAAAATAGACACACGAAATAAGGGATGCCTGGCATGTAGATGGCTTGTACATACTGTGTAGTATAATTGAGATACACGCTTAAGCCCATGCTTTTATCCTGAGAAATTGGAATGTAAATACATTATGTGTAGCTTCCATGCACAAGTTGTGTATTTCAACTAATTTAACACAATGAATCCAAGGCATGTTACCCAGATACACGATAAATGAGGTACATGGTTCATAATTAGATAACACACAGTATATAGTCTCCCATTAAAGAACAAAATTAAATTACATTAAATTGGAAATTATAGCATTAAAACCTTATTTCACTAATTAAAAAATTTAGGGTTTGAAAATTTAACAATAGTTTTATAGAATTTTCAATACTCAATTCACATATTGTAATAATATATAATAATTGGTACTATCATTTATTTATCATGAATTCTATAAAAATGGGTATGTCCAAATGAATTTGTATTGTCATTAAGATTAAATATAATTAATTAATTTATTTATTTATTGATTAATTCAATTATGTTTATTTTAATAATAAATAACGAAAAATAAATGAATTTTATCTAGTTATTTTTTGTGTATTCGTTGCATGTTTAACCGATCATGATCTTGAAAAACACCTATGTTTGTGTTGACATTAATTTAATTTAATTTATTTCATCGGTTTTCAATAATTAAATATTAAAATAAATTGATGGAAAGTGAGTCATCAATCCATATGTTATTATATAGGATCTATGTGTCCAGGGTTATTTATGTAATCCCCTTCAATAAATCCATTGTTTCCCCTCAAGTATGTGTGAGTAATAAATACTTGTAATTAATGGTGTATTCCAATTCATGCAGAGGTAGTTCAAGATGGAACCATTATGATCCCATCCTAGGTGATTCACAGGTGGATAGGTGGAATGATGCAACACATTTCAAGACCAGAAAAAGAAGTTATACCTCAAGGTCAAAGGTTGATTTATTTTCAACTCAATAAATAATAAATTGTATAAGCTCATTATAGGGTCATTTAATATTTATTTATTTATATATTATTCATTATTTATTATATGGATGAAATAACACTATAACATAAATAAATAAATAAATTTGAAAATATGGAATTTCAATAAATGAATTATGATTAAATGTTTTTCCAATATGGTTAATTAATTAAGTAAAATCTACTTAATATTAAAAAGTTATATAAACGGAAAAAATAAGATAAAATTTATGCATAATAAATTAAATTCCCAAAAATAAATATTAAGTCAGACATGTCCTTATAATGAATTGATAAGGTATAAAATCATTAGAACTAAGTGTTTCACCAAACCTCATTGGGATACTTATTTTTAACATGGAGTTATTATGAAGTATTTGGGTTGACTTAACCATCTTACATCAAGAGAATTAGCCCCAACTAGACTTGATATAACATGGATGTAGGGGTTGATGAAATCTACGTCAGGATTTTTCGATTGGGTATTCCACTCAACAAATCAAGGAGTTGCAAGCCCACAGTTGGCAATGTCTTTCCTACCCAAATACCTTCAATTATATTGGCTAACCCTCATAGGGGTTATGTGAATAGAAATATGAATCATTTCCACTAGAATTTACTAGAAACTTGATGAGGGATATTGGGGATAAAAATACAGTGGGAGACTTAATAAAATTAATATTATCATTACACCTGACATTATATATAATCTAATTATTTTTAATCATACGTTTTAATTATTATAGAAAAAATGGAATGAGAATCCACAAAATCAGTGAAATCATTGCTCAATTCAGGTTATGTACTTAAAAATAAATATTTCTGGATATATTACAATTGTTTATATGATTAATTAATATTAGGAAAATTTTATGATGTTTTGGAGTCCCCTGTTCCCATTATTCCACCCTAGAAAGCAAGCGAAGGTGACAAGAATACATGCGAGAGATATATAGAGGATGATTACTATGTATTTTGTATCATATTAACAACTATTTATGGATATTTTATAATACAAAATAAATACAATAATTCTTAAACCATAATATTCCATCTTCTTTCTCTTGTAAAATATAATGGAAGGCTTGAAATAAATAATATTTTCAATGCACTATATCTTTGTAAACTGGAATAAGAAAATATATCTACTGATCATACTTTCAAAAATGATAGGGTATAATAACCAGTACGTTAAATTAGGCTTCCACTTGGATAATAAATTATCCATCAATCATTTCTTATTATCCTTATCACTAAGATAATCCTTAATTTTCCAAGCCTAAATAAACTAAATGGATAAGTTGGATGGTATTTTTTTCCATACTTCACCAAGAGAATGAGGAGTAGTTTAAACGTGTTTCTCTATACCTTATGGTGAAATGTATTAAAAAAAGTATAAATATCCCATTTTTAATTATGATGTTCCTGACACTAATAACTGATCAAACTGGTACCCAACCTAAATTTCTACATTATCAAAGGGTGTTCCTGATCCTCAAAGGTTGAAGACTAGAACCCAGGAATCAAAAAAAATAGAGGGACCAACTTTTCCCAACCTAAATCATTTAACAATACATATATACACACACACACACACACACTATGGAATGAAATGATGGAAGGATAAAAAAAATATTTTATAAAAAATTAAATAGTAGAAGCTATAAAACTAAAAAGGAATCCAAACAATCTCTAAGAGACAAGTCCAGTAGTAAAGGACAATAAAAAATTGCTACTCAATGTGATAGTGTGGAAAAAATCCCACCATCTCCCCACCAGCTACCCAGACATAGCTAATAGAAACAACATTTTCTCATTGTAGATCTGTGCCTTTCCTTACAATAAACAACATACAACAGTCTATACACTGCCGAAGGGGTGCGCAGGGTGTGAACTAAATAGACTTAATATGATACCACCCATGTGTTATATAAAAGGTCTCTATATAAAAATATGAACATTGTCAACTTTATATAAAACCAGACATGATAAAAAGTTAAATAGTTTTTATTTAAAAATCATAGAAAAACATCTAATTTCCCGTTTTCCATATTTTCAAAATAAATTTGGTAAATTAGATAAAATAATTTCATATACATAAAAATAGTAAAATCAAAGAAAATAATTTATCATATATCACATAAAATCCAATAAAAATAAAGCACAAGTAACATCATGCCAAGGATTACTGCATGTCAGGACAACTGACTACTCATACTATAATCATTGACTAGTATTCCCTCAAGTCTTTATAAAATAGGCCTAAGGAGTAGAGAAACACCTCATGAGTGAATCCACCAACAATATCATTCAATCCCCTAGAAAACGGGCCTATGGAATAGAGGTATACCCCATTAGGGAACCCCCCAGAATATACATGGATGATTAAACTATGTTAAACCTTCCACCTAAGTACCAACGACTTCCCATGTAATCTATTTTCCAACCCATTTCAAACCATTCTTTGGAAGCCATTTCAAAAAATTATTTCACAATGCTTCGAAAATACCCTTTTCTTTTACCAAAGTAATAGTAAACCAGTATTTTATCAAAAAACCATTTCCACAAACACAAATAAATTAATTAATCATTCCATTTCATTTATAAAATAATTTATCAAAACTAGAACAATATATTTAATCCAACATAGGATAGAGATATAATTATCCACCTCAAATTTGGGTCACACATTCTTGCAACAAAATCCACCATCATGAAAGAACACAAGTACAATGAATGTGGCCCTATAATCAATCCTTAAATCTCAGAATTGATTCAATAAGATAAAATTTTGATAGAGAAGAAAAATTACAACATACCTTAAAGAAACTCACACACCGAACCACAACCAACAAAAAGTTAGCCCTTGGAGGAAGATCACAAAATAGATATAGAAGGGATCAATAATACTATCACCATATATCAAAATATCCAAGAACATAACACAATAGTTCTTCCACAATCAAAAAAAATGAATAAGTAGAAGGATTACTCACCACAGGAGATCCATCGCAACCACAATGGAGATAAATCGATGAAAAAATAGATCCAAAAGGACAGCAGGTTCCAAAAATCATAAGGGAGAGCTTATATATCGAGAGGGAATAAGACTACTACCAGATGAAATAATAATCAACCGTCAAATAACCTAAAAATAAATTATTTGAGAATTATATGGAGTGTATTTTCTTTTCACGTCGTGTAATCCATGAAACCAAAAAACACAAAAAATGTGTCACTTATGATTAAAAAAAGGATTTTTACAATTTCATAATGTGTAAACTTTAAACAGCACATAAACCTTTCATTATTTGTACCCAACCCATGACATTTGTCTAGAGACCAATACACGCCATGTATACTTTACACGACATATAAAACATACATGATATGTAATCATTACATGGTGTGTAATCTCCCAAAAGATTGTGAAAACTCTATATTACACAATCGGAAGACCAAACCAACATAGGTGTTCTCCCAGATTAGTTATAATCATATAAATCCATTAACACATTTATACCTGGACTCCATTAATTCAAACAAAAATGCATCCATGAACTTTAGTTCATTTTCCCTAGCAAATGATATCCATCATTGGGAGTCCCAAGACATGTAACACCCCAAGCATCATTGGTATGTATCCTTTCGAATAATGCAATGGCGTGCATTGTACGCAACTTCGAGATTTTAACACACCATAACAAATCAAACTAGCCGTTATGAATAGTAATACCTAATTTTTGAAATTTTATAAATAGTATCTCTCAAAATGGACTTCATTTTTGGATTCGGAATATTGAAATTAGCCTAGGGTGAAATTTTGGTACTTTTCGGATAACTTTCATATTTTGATGAATAGTGAAAATTACTAAATTTTAATTAAAAACAACTTTTTTTAATCAAAATAATTAATAGTGATAAATTATGAATTTGAGTTGTTTTAAAGTATATTAAGAATATATTTTTACCATATAATACTATGTGGGTCATTGAACAAAATTTCACATTTAAACCAGACATAAACAAGTGACAATCTTTTGATAGTTATTATCTCTAAAAAACACGCTTTTTGTTTTAACAACGGGAATTAATTTTAAATTAATTTCTGCCAATTCTGTGTTTTGAATTTAGAAAAATGGATTCCTTATTTGGAATCAGGATTTTCAAATTGTGTAAATAGGTAACTTTTATTTTTAGACATTTTGAATAATTACTGCGGTAAATATTTTATTTACCATGGTTAAGGGTAAATCCGGTAAATAAGGGTTAAAAAATAATATTATAATAATACTAAATTACCCTAAAACGTGTCTTAACACTATTGGGTGATACATGGTCGACCATGGGCATCATTGGGTCGATTTTGGGACCCCATGGATCCACTTGTAAGTGATAATGACACTTTATTTTAATTAAGTTAAAATGAATACAAAAATGACACAAGTATATATCTTTTAGTAAAACAATTGTTACATAGGGTTATATATGTTGGTTTTTAGATTATAAATATTCATTAGAAATATAAAAATATTTCCTACATAATTATATTTTATTTATAATTTTTAGACATTAAATAATTTATTTTATTTATGACACAATGATGATGCAGTAATTACTATAATAGTGAAAAATTAAACTAATTGATATTATAAATACCCAAATAAATGTAATATGAAACTTTTAATGAATTAAAATAATTTTCTAGGATAATATGATATATTAGGATTGATTTAATTGACTTTTTTCGAAGTAATCAATCTGTTATGAGTTTCGAAAAAATCAACTATTGAATAGTGTCAAAATTGACATAAAAGAGTTCTTAAAACAAATATTATATTATTAATTGGTATTAAATTCCTAAAAATCTAAGGTTCGGCCAAGAGACTTATATCATGATAGTTTCATCATTAATGGACCACTTGGGGGTTGCGTGGATGTATATAGTAAGTTTATTAACCATATTATATAAAAATACAAAGAGACATTGTAAAAGTGAAACTAATTAACTTAGAGGTAATACTTAAAGATACGGTTAATATAAGTACCCAAACCTGTATAAATTCTATTGGTTGAGTTTTTTTCGACCCATCCCCACCTTAACCTTTGAATAATCAACTTTGGATCCATTATAAACCGAATATTAATTTATTATAAATTAATATTTCTAGCTTTTCCAAAGGTGCCCCTCACCCCTCTTATAAAAGGGCACTCCTCCTTCTCATTTCTTAACACCTTCAAAGCCCTTTGGTTCGGCCAAACCCTGCCCAAATACTATCTCAACTTCCCTCACTATAACCTAGAGGAATTATTTTTATCATAAAGACAACCTAAGGAGCCCTTTTGATCAAATCAAAAGGAAGAACCCGAAGAAGAGGTAATGATTTCACCACCCTTTTCTAAGTTCATTTTTCTTCCACTTCTTCTTCCTTTGTTGTTACCATTCTAAAATAATAAATCCAGTATCATATATATACTGTGATGTTATTATAAATATGGTACAACCATATTCAGTATTCTATCAACCCTTTGAATAACATGTCACCATACGTGCGTACGTACGGCTTACCGTCTCCACGTCGTGGTGTAATTGTTATCCAATATAATATTATTTGGATGGGTATAATAATGACGTGTAACTCATGTAAATAATAAATATAACATGTTAATTATTCTGTATATATGATATACCATCCATTTATATATTATTTTAATATCAAAAGAATGATATTGTCGCTCGTGCGTACGTACGGACTACCGTCTCCACGAACGCGATGAGATTCATTCTCCATCATATCCATTCAAGTTTAATTATAATTTGATGATTTAGAAATAGTATCTAAGGACTTTATATCATTTTGGATATTAATAATATACATCTCATTAATAAATATGGCTCACATAACAAAGAATATAAAGTAAAATGAACCCGTTAACACCCGAAATGACGATAATTCTAAGATATTATTAACAAATCAATGTTAAAAGATCATATATGATATCATATTAAAGTAAATTATTCTTTTATAATTCAATAACAATTATTTCACCATTATACACGAGGTAAACCTACCGTCGACCAAGGAAAAAGTACAAAGTAAGGGATTTTCTTATCTCACTTTCAATTCCGTGAGATTTCCATTGTTCGCCACTAAATTATTGAAAGTGGTGTATTGTGTAATACCATTTGATATATATTATCATGATTCTCTTTATATTCATGCTATTCTGTAAATCATTTGGTGGTTATTAACTTTTGGCCATACAACTCAGTTGATTAATGTGGTAAGGGGGTTTCTTATCTCACTTTTAATTCCGTGAGAATTCCATTGATCACCACTTAATTATTGTATGTGGTGTATGTGTACTGCCCATGATCGTATTCATTTTGTAATATACTTTAATTTATGGGTATTTACATCATCATGGTATGATACTTCTTTCATGGGTGTATGTTTCGTAAGTTACCTAATCGATAAGGGAATTTGAGATTTCAATTTACACTCATTTGGCTTTACGCATATTTCATTGATTATATTACTCCAAGATTATGTATGGAATCTCTATTCATTTGATTATGTATTAATTTCCACTCCCCTTTCTGTGGATATACTTTTGATACACATAATCACTCCATTGATAAATTCTCAAGTGATCGGTATGAACTTGATAAGAGTAATTTTAACTCAATCTCCATTTGTTGAGTTAAATATCCAATTCATTGGTGTTATTTTTACAAGAATATGTGTGAATTTCATCTGATTGATTTACACTAAATATCCAGTCATATTGAGTGTATTTATATTTTTCACACATAATTATGTCGTTGATTTATCCTTAACCTAAGGATACGACCTTTATGAGAGATTTCATCTCAATTTACATTCCATTGAGACTTCTTTGTTGATATACACCAAATCAGTTTTAGGTGGTGTATATAATGTACTTTGACATAGTATATCATGAATCCCTTTATTCTCATGATATTACAAAGTTTTGATTACCTCAATTATTTTTATTCAAGTCCCTCTCTTTTGGTTAGAAACTCTAACTAAGATACCATTTTTAAATGTTTTAAAGACTTATTCTTCTAAATCTTGCTCATTAATGTCCATGTTTAAAAAAATGGTTTTAAGGATTTATTTATATAGACATTAAAGTTTTAAAATTAAAACTCCATTTAAAAAAGTTCAAAGTGGTATGGGAAACTTTGATTCAAAAATCTATTTTTAAATGGATTCTTGACAATTAGTGTGACTTTTAAATGATTTCAATAAAAAGGGGGATATTTCTATCAAATAGTTTTGATGACTATTTTCATCTATGTCAACATCCTTCATTATTCTTGATTGATGTTAATGTGATACAATAAAATCTTCTATATTGTATCGAATGAGTTATTTTTGACCGTAGATGTTCTATTTTTATACCATTCATGGTTTGTGATTAAAGTATTGACATTTCGTATGCTAGTTTTAATACGAATGTTTATGTTATGTTTAAACCTGTTCATATGAGGAATGCATTGGACTTAATAAGTGACGGGTGGATCCCGCTATAGCTCCTCGATGCATCGGTAGGTCTCATGAGACAAACTAGTGTCTTGGCACAAGGCCTTGGTAAAATCTTATTTGTAGTCTTGGCACGAGGCCTTGGCTATGTGGTTATGATAGTCTGGCATTATGCATTCCATCATTATGAAAGTGGTTATTGATAATGCATGGGATTGTTCGACTAGTAGAATATCCATGTGAGTAAGTAAATGGCATTATTTTATTTTATCTTTGCCATTTTATGCTGAAGTTCAAGTTTAAAAGGCTTTTGTTTTAGTTATAAACTGCCTTAAGTGTGTATGATTATTTATGAAAGCTTCTGCTATAATGTTACCCTTACTAAGCATCTGAGCTCACCCCTTTCAATGTTTTATTTTTCCCAGGATTGTGAAGAAGTAATTTATGAATGACATGCAGGGATAGTATGAGGGGATATGAAGACAAGATGTTCTTTTTTATGATGTAATGTAAAAATTTATGGATGTATCTAGTTATTCCAAGGCTACTAAACTAATCGGTCTTTCGAGACTTGATCTTTCTCGTGATCATGCCAATGTTATTTAATAAGGCACCGACTCTAGGTAACTAGGGTCGGGGCGTTACAGTTGGTATCAGAGGAAGTTTAGTACAAACCTTGGAAGCTATATTTAGATAAACTCTGATTAGAGCACGTAGACATAAGATGAACGTTGATGATTAGTATAAAAGAACTTCCTAGAATTTTGGTATTGTAGAGATTTTGTGAGTTTTCCGAGCAATACATCCCTGACTGGATACGAGCAGGTAGAGGCGGCTCTGGCACAGATGTACCTAGGGGTAAAACCCGAAAACACCGCTTTGAGCTAGACTCTAACGGGAACTGGTGCACGACAACGGGCCTTGCTGCACTCTTGGTTACAACACTCCCGGGGGATATGCTTAGGATAATTTACATTTTCTTTACAAACCGATTTAAGTAATATATATATAAGATAAGATTAAATGACCTTGGTTAATCCTAATATGTTTCAAATTGAGAATATGGTGACATTTTAATCTCTAAATGATTTTACAACTACTATTAATCACACAATGCTTTCTGGTTTTAGTCAATGGCTGGATTCCAAGGAAGTCATAGTGACTTTGAGAATGATGTACAAGGTGGGAACGGTGGTGGCAATGAGCAACAAAATGGAATGTTGATAGGCGTAAAAGATATCGTCTTTATGCCAAATCATTTTTCCAAAAATATGATCAACAACATATATATTAACCAACTCCCAGACTCAACAAGGAAGAGAAAGGTGATAAATGATAAGATCTCCAGCAATGGAGACCATGGAAAAAAGAACCCTCAATTTTCATCATGCAGGAAATGTGGAAAGAGACACCCAGGAAAGTGTCTCAATGGGACAACGAAATGTTTTATGTGCGGGAAGGAAGGACATAAAGTGACGAATTGCCGAAGAAAAATGAAGAGTACTATGGAATAAGATAAAAATGGTCCCAAGAGTCCATTTACAGTCATTTTCCGTAAATGTAGGGGACCTGGCCATTACCCGAGTGAATGTCCTATTCTATAGGATATTTTCTTGGTCAAAGAAGAAGATATGTGGAAATAAATGGTTGGAGAAAAACTTAAAAAGTATTAGCACTCCTTGTTGATGTGTTTACTTTGGAATAATTTCATCTTGTATTTGTAACCCCACAGTTTGCCATGTGAGAATGATATTTGAGGAAGAATTGTCTCTTCTCTTGTGGATATAGGTATAAATAACCATTTGGTTTTATATGATCATTGGGGTTTGAGAAAATTATAAGTTATTATAATTTGGGATGAAAATTCAAAGTATGATATAACATTTATGGTTAAATTATGTTATTTTGAGGAATTTATCTCATTTTGGTAATATTATAAAATATAGTTTTTGAAAAAGGACAACACGTAGACCGTGTGACAACCCGTCGCGTCAGACAAAGCTGTGGGAATCGAACCCACAACCAAAGTGCGATTGGGATTTATCGCCTACCACTGGACTACGTGAAGTCCCTGGTTAGTGTGACTATTTTTTTAAATGATTTTATTGATCAATAATAAGATGATTTGGGTTCTTATGTTTTATCAAATGAATACCCTTGGTATAGGAAAATGATTTGGTGATTAAGTGATAAATGTTATTTTGGAAGATGTTTGCTTTGTTGGGAACACTATATGCCCAAGGAAAATAGAATACAATAGGGTTTCATTTGTAGAGTAATGGTGGATTTTTATCTACGTTTTTATTGTTGATTTATAGTGATTTGGGTTATTTATGGAAATGATTAACCTATAACAGAGAATATGTGATGATGTTAATTAATTTTAAGTATGTGACTTTAAGAGTATTTGATGTCATTTGGAGATACAATTTAACATGGGAGACTACATAATCAAATTATTCTATGTTTTGGGTTTCAATATTAGTTTGGATTATATTGAAGGATTTTAAAGACAATTGATTATTGAATGGAATTTATTTTACTTTGGGGTATTGTTGGTTTAAATTTAGAAATTAAGATTAGTGCATATTTATCTCAAGGAATATCCTTTTGCGGGATCATTAGATCATTAACTAATGATTTTGGTTTTGATTAATCTTCAGATACAATGTAAATATATAATTTATCCTGAATGGATCATGTTATTCTATAGAAGTTTATTCTAGCTCTTCCAGTGTGACCAAGTCTTCTTGAATACTCATCGTTTAAAAACAAATTGAGTTAGTGGTGGGAATTTATTAAAATTTGAAACTCTACTTAAAATGTAAGTATATCTCATAATGTTCTTAGTCAATATCATAAATTAATTCCTCGTCCTTATGTAATGTAACTTAAAAAAAAATTTGTCTGTTTACTTTCCTACTAGGAGACTAATGGTCGTTTGTCCCAACACAAGTTTGTGGTTTTCTTATTGTTAAATTTCTCCTGATCATGATTTCTATCCCTCTCCATCAGAACTTGACACTTAGTTTATCATCCATATCCATGTTTTCCTACATGGAATCCTAGTATGGGTTATCTTGGATGACCCTTATATCTCTCTTTCTTTCTTTTAAAGTGATAGTTTTATTGACTCTTTTTCCGATGTGGGACTTTCCATTATATTTCCAAGAAAAAATTTAAAAAATTGCGAGGACACAATTTATTGAAGGAGGGGATAATGTAACACCCCAATCATCCTTGGTATGTATCCTTTCGAATAATGCAATGGCGTGCATTGTACGCAACTTCGAGATTTTAACACACCATAACAAATCAAACTAGCCGTTATGAATAGTAATACCCAATTTTTGAAATTTTATAAATTGTATCTCTCAAAATGGACTTCATTTTTTGATTCGGAATATCGAAATTAGCCTAGGGTGAGATTTTGGTACTTTTCGGATAACTTTCATATTTTTATGAATAGTGAAAATTACTAAATTTTAATTAAAAACAACTTTTTTAATCAAAATAATTAATAGTGATAAAATATGAATTTGAGTCGTTTTAATATATATTTAGAATATATTTTTACAATATAATACAATGTGGGTCATTGAACAAAATTTCTCATTTAAACCAGACATAAACAAGTGACAATCTTTTGATAGTTATTATCTCTAAAAAACACGCTTTTTGTTTTAACAACAGGAATTAATTTTAAATTAATTTCTGCCACTTCTGTGTTTTGAATTTAGAAAAATGGATTCCATATTTGGAATCAGGATGTTCAAATTGTGTAAATAGGTAACTTTTATTTTTAGACATTTTGAATAATTACTGCGGTAAATATTTTATTTACCATGGTTAAGGGTAAATCCGGTAAATAAGGGTTAAAAAATAATATCATAATAATACTAAATTACCCTAAAACGTGTCTTAACCCTATTTGTTGATACATGGTCGACCATGGGCATCTTTGGGTCGATTTTGGGACCCCATGGATCCACTTGTAAGTGATAATGACACTTTATTTTAATTAAGTTAAAATGAATACAAAAATGACACAAGCATATATCTTTTAGAAAAACAATTGTTACATAGGGTTATATATGTTGGTTTTTAGATTATAAATATTCATTATAAAGATAAAGAGATTTCCGACATAATGATATTTTATTTATAATTTTTAGACATTAAATAATGTATTTTATTTATGACACAATGACGATGCAGTAATTACTATAATAGTGAAAAATTAAAATAATTGATATTATAAATACCCAAATAAATGTAATATGAAACCTTTAATGAATTAAACTAATTTTCTAGGATAATATGATATATTAGGATTGATTTAATTGACTTTGTTCAAAGTAATCAATCTGTTATGAGTTTCACAAAAATCAACTATTGAATAGTGTCAAAATTGACATAAAAGAGTTCTTAAAACAAATATTATATTTTTAATTGATATTAAATTCCTAAAAATCTAAGGTTTGGCCAACATACTTATATCATTATAGGTTCATCATTAATGGACCACTTGGGGGTCTCCTGGATGTATATAGTATGTTTATTAACCATATTATATAAAAATACAAAGAGACATTGTAAAAGTGAAACTAATTAACTTAGAGGTAATACTTAAAGATAAGGTTAATATAAGTACCCAAACCTGTATAAATTCTATTGGTTGAGCTGTTTTCGACCCATCCCCACCTTAACCTTTGAATAATAAACTTTGGATCCATTATAAACCGAATATGAATTTATTATAAATTAATATTTCTAGCTTTTCCAAAGGTGCCCCTCACCCCTCTTATAAAAAGGCACTCCTCCTTCTCATTTCTTAACACCTTCAAATCCCTTTGGTTCGGCCGAACCCTGCCCAAATACTACCTCAACTTCCCTCACTACAACCTATAGGCCTTATTTTTATCATAAATCCAACCTATGGAGCCCTTTTGATCAAATCAAAAGGAAGAACCCGAAGAAGAGGTAATGATTTCAACACCCTTTTCTAAGTTCATTCTTCTTCCACTTCATATTCCTTTGTTGTTACCATTCTAAAATAATAAATCCAGTATCATATATATACTGTGATGTTATTATAAATATGGTACAACCATATTCAGTATTCTATCCACCCTTTGAATAACATGTCACCATACGTGCGTACGTACGGCTTACCGTCTCCACGTCGTGGTGTAATTGTTATTCAATATAATATTATTTGGATGGGTATAATAATGATGTGTAACTCATGTAAATAATAAATATAACATGTTAATTATTCTGTATATATGATATACCATCCATTTATATATTATTTTAATATCAAAAGAATGATATTGTCGCTCGTGCGTACGTACGGACTACCGTCTCCACGAACGCGATGAGATTCATTCTCCATCATATCCATTCAAGTTTAATTATAATTTGATGATTTAAAAATAGTATCTAAGGACTTTATATCATTCTGGATATTAATAATATACATCTCATTAATAAATATGGCTCACATAACAAAGAATATAAAGTAAAATGAACCCGTTAACACCCGAAATGACGATAATTCTAAGATATTATTAACAAATCAATGTTAAAAGATCATATATGATATCATATTAAAGTAAATTATTCTTGTATAATTCAATAACAATTATTTCACCATTATACACGAGGTAAACCTACCGTCGACCAAGGAAAAAGTACAAAGTAAGGGATTTTCTTATCTCACTTTCAATTCCGTGAGATTTCCATTGTTCGCCACTAAATTATTGAAAGTGGTGTATTGTATACTACCATTTGATATATATTATCATGATTCTCTTTATATTCATGCTATTCTGTAAATCATTTGGTGGTTATTATCTTTTGTCTATACGACTCAGTTGATTAATGTGGTAAGGGGGTTTCTTATCTCACTTTTAATTCCGTGAGAATTCCACTGATCACCACTTAATTATTGTATGTGGTGTATGTGTACTGCCCATGATCGTATTGATTTTGTAATATACTTTAATTTATGGGTATTTACATCATCATGGTATGATACTTCTTTCATGGGTGTATGTTTCGTAAGTTACCTAATCGATAAGGGAATTTGAGATTTCAATTTACACTCATTTGGCTTTACGCATATTTCATTGATTATATTACTCCAAGATTATGTATGGAATCGCTATTCATTTGATTATGTCTTAATTTCCACTCCCCTTTCTGTGGATATACTTTTGATACACATAATCACTCCATTGATAAATTCTCAAGTGATCGGTATGAACTTGATAAGAGTAATTTTAACTCAATCTCCATTTGTTGAGTTAAATATCCAATTCATTGGTGTTGTTTTTACAAGAATATGTGTGAATTTCATCTGATTGATTTAGACTAAATATCCAGTCATATTGAGTGTATTTATATTTTTCACACATAATTATGTCGTTTATTTATCCTTAACCTAAGGATACGACCTTTATGAGAGATTTCATCTCAATATACATTCCATTGAGACTTCTTTGTTGATATACACCAAATCAGTTTTAGGTGGTGTATATAATGTATATTGACATAGTATATCATGAATCCCTTTATTCTCATGATATTACAAAGTTTTGATTACCTCAATTATTTGTATTCAAGTCTCTCTCTTTTGGTTAGAAACTCTAACTAAGATACCATTTTTAAATGTTTTAAAGACTTATTCTTCTAAATCTAGCTCATTAATGTACAGGTTTTAAAAAATGGTTTTAAGGATTTATTTATATGGACATTAAAGTTTTAAAATTAAAACTCCTTTTAAAAAAGTTCAAAGTGGTATGGGACACTTTGATTCAAAAATCTATTTTTAAATGGATTCTTGACAATTAGTGTGACTTTTAAATGATTTCAATGAAAAGGGGGATATTTCTCTCAAATAGTTTTGATTACTATTTTCATCTATGTCAACATCCTTCATTATTATTGATTGATGTTAATGTGATACAATACAATCTTCCATATTGTATCGAATGAGTTATTTTTGACTATGGATGTTCTATTTTTATACCATTCAGGGTTTGTGATTAATGTATTGACATTTCGTATGCTAGTTTTAATACGAATGTTTATGTTATGTTTAAACCTGTTCATATGAGGAATGCATTGGACATAATAAGTGACGGGTGGAGCCCGCTATAGCTTCTCGATGCATCGGTAGGTCTCATGAGACAAACTAGTGTCTTGGCACAAGGCCTTGGCAAAATCTTATTTGTAGTCTTGGCACGAGGCCTTGGCTGTGTGGTTATGATAGTCTGGCATTATGCATTCCATCATTATGAAAGTGGTTATTGATAATGCATGGGATTGTTCGACTAGTAGAATAACCATGTGAGTAAGTAAATGGAATTATTTTATTTTATCTTTGCCATTATATGATGAATTTCAAGTTTAAAAGGCTTTTGTTTTAGTTATAAACTGCCTTAAGTGTGTATGCTTATTTATGAAAGCTTCTGCTATAATGTTACCCTTACTGAGCATCTGAGCTCACCCCTTTCAATGTTTTATTTTTCCCAGGATTATGAAGAAGTAATTTATGAATGACCTGTAGGGATAGTATGAGGAAGACAAGATGTTGTTTTTTATGATGTAATGTAAAAATTAATGGATGTATCTAGTTATTCCAAGGCTACTAAACTAATCGGTCTTTCGAGACTTGATCTTTCTCGTGATCATGCCAATGTTATGTAATAATGCACCGACTCTAGGTAACTAGGGTCGGGGCGTTACAAGACACACCCAAATAAATAGGTAAATGAGAAAAGAGAATATAAATACATAAAAGTGGGTAAAGACATGTTACAAACTCCCCACCATAAGAAATTAGATCCTTGAGAAGTAGTGCGGATGAATGATGTTCAGAAATTGATTAGTCCACTACTCCCTCATCAATGATTCATGGTCCCATGTATCATGAGAATATGATCCATGTCACCATAACACTCAGAAAAATGGAATTGACTTCCCTTTATGGAATTTAACTTGATATTCAATGATCTCTAGTGGCTGCTTCACAATAGAAACGTCTGACTCTAACTTAATCTCTTCGCAACTCAGAATGTGAGAGGGATCAAGATGATACTTCCTGAGTTGCGATATGTGGAAAACATAATGAATACCCATCAACTGAAATAGAAATGAAAACTAATAAGAAATCTACCAAAGATGATCAGTGACCATAAATGATTCAATATATATTGGAGCCAACTTTCCCTATTTTCAAGGTCGATAGTGACCCAATCAAGGGGAGACTTCCAAGAAAACCCGATCACCTATAGAGAAATCCACAGAAAAACTCTTCCAATGTGTTTATTATTTCTGTCAACTCTGAGTTATTAACATATGCTGATGTATATAATGAACCCTTACTGAAGTATCCTGAATGAGAGTCAGTCATACAAGAGAGGCATCTCCCACCTCCACCCATTAAATAGGTTATCTACATAAGAGACTATATAAAGCCTCAAAGGTATCCATTCTGATCAACGACTAATAAATGTTGTTATAGGTGAACTAAACCATTCCCAAATAGATATCCCATAATCCACCAAAATAAAATATGTAGGCATAAAGAATATCATTCAATATTAGAATTGCATGCTTCATATGACCATCTATCTGTGGATGGTAATCCGTACTAAACCTGACCTGAGTCCACATTTCCACTTGGAGACTCCTCCATAACCTCGAATTAATACTATTATCCCTATATAAAATAATAATAGAAGTAACCCCGTGTAACCTCAAAATATCATGCACATACAATTTACCCATGTCTTTATCCTTTGTGGTGTCCCTAATTTGAATGAAGTGAGATAACTTTTATCAATTGATCAATCATCACCAGATAAAATCCATACCTTTGGGAGTCCATGGTAATCCAACAAAAAATACATGGACACCTCATCCCATTTCCAAACAAAAACTAGAAGATGATGGAGTAAACTAGAGGGTTTCAGATGCTCTTCCTTTATTTGTTGGTAGGTGTAACAGTAGAAAACATAATTTTCATTTCCATACTTTATACCTTACCACTATAATTTCCATCTCATGTAATAATGCATATTTATAGTTACTATATGAATATACCATGAGGAAATATGATATTAAAAAGTTATCTCCTCACACATGCTGGTAGAAGAACCTGATCCCCATAAAGAAGATTACTCTCTGAAGAGACAGACTGACCTGAAATGGGTTTTCCACTATATAGGGTTTCTCAAATTCATCTGAAGTTAGAGTCCTCCTAATAAATATGTATAATAAACTCAAGGAAAGATGATTATAACCTAAAAATGGCTATAACCATACCTAAAACATTATCCCAAGAATCCTGGTGTAATTGAGTGAAGATCCACATAAGGTTCCACTCTTCCTTCAATTCCGGAACAACCTGCGATGGTACTTTCCTACTGAGAGCATTTGCAATGTCATTGCTCTTCCCTAGGGTGTAAGTGATGTAGAAGATAAACACATGATGGTATTCCAACCACCACATCTATCTATGATTCAATTCCTTCTATGAAAATATATATCTCACTCTTATGGTTAGAAAATACGATGAAGGTCTCCCAAATAAGTCAGTGACACTAGTATTTAAGCGCATTTATAACCATGAAAAGATCTAAATCATGATTGGAGTAATTATTCTCATGTGTTCAAATATGGAGAGATCCATAATCCACCACAGAATTATCCTACTTAAGAACACAACCCAAACTAGCATAAGAAGCATCACAGAAAACCAAAAACCACTTATCAGGCTCAGGTAAGATCAGAATAGGAGCTGATGTCAGAGGTCCTTTCATTTCATTGAAAGAAGAATGGAACTTTTCATCCCATATTAATTTAACCCCTCTCCTGGAAAGATCAATCAATGGTGATGCTAACTTTTATAAATCCTTATTGAATCGTCATAAGTATCCAGCATTTCCAAGGAAGCTCCAAATCTCAAAGACATTACATGGTTCATCCCATGAAAAGAAAACCTTCAACTTATCAAGATCAACTGATAATCCATTATCATAAATCACATTCCCAAAGAACATCACTTCTTATATCCAAAAATTTCATTTCAAAATATTTCCATAAAAATGGAGACTCCTCAAAATTTCTATTACCAAACTGAAATAGTGAACATGATCATTCTTGGATCTTGAATAAACCAAAATATCATTCATGAACACCACCACAAAATCATAGAGATAATCATCTAATATCTGATTCATAATATCTATAAAAACTGCAGGAGTGTTATTTTGACTAAATGACATCAGAAAATATTTATAATGGCTATACCTACATCTAAAATCCACATTTGGTATATCAGAATATCAAACTCTAAGTTAATGATATCCCAACTGAATATTGATATTAAAAAACCACTTTTCACCATTTAACTAATCTAAAAAATCATCCACTTAAGGCAAAAGACACATATTCTTAATTGTTACCCAATTTAACATTTGATATTCCACACAAAATTGGAGTGAACCATCTACCTTCATGGAAAATATAATGGGGGATTCCCAAGGTAAAAAACTAATGCAAACAAAACCATTCACTATTAACTCATCTAATTGGATCTTTTAATTTTTTTCACTCCACTAGTTCCATAAGATAAAGGGTTTTCAAAATCATATGTGTACCTAGAACTAGGATAATTAGATACTCTAACCACCTCTATAGAAGAAAACTATACAAATTGTCTCGGAAAATAATAGGAAAATCAAAAAAAAAACTTGTGGTAAGAATAAAAATAGAAGAAACATCATTGAGATCAACTACTGTACAAGACAACAAACTCTTGAGCTATGGGTGGGAAGGTCCGGTACAACCAGACCTCAGATCCCACTCTCCCTAAAACACCCGATGAGAAACAACCTCATCACAATGAAAAACAAGACACATTAATGATAATAATCAACCTCATAACAATCATAAAAAATACAATCTATCAAGATGATGATGTAAAAAGTTTCTAGATCAAGAATAATGAAATATTAGATCAACTCCGTATGAGCTATTGAAAACAAACTTGAATGACCCTAAAACCCCTGATATTTTCACTTCCCAAGAGGTTTTTCTGACTTCATAACAAAGGGAATGGGATCCATTGTAAGTTTAAGAATATAAACAAAACAACCATATATAAATGAGTGGTAATTACTAAAATAAAATAAATAAATCAATAGGAATGATATAATAAAGATGGAATCTCTCATTATCACTGGAGCCGCATCTTACTCCTTCAAAAAGTCATCCAATGCATGGAGGTGATTTACTCCCAAGGCTTGTGGATGGAACCCTATATCCTTTGAAGCATCTAACTATTATGTAGTAGTATTTTGATATAATGATCCCTGGTTATAACAAGGTTTATAAATATCCTAACATAAATGCTCAGGATGACCATAAAATCCATAACTATTTCACATCTTTGCAGGTGTAAGAAAAGAACAAATGGTGTGTCCGACCTTGCCACATTGATTATAAGATAAGGGCACACTACTAGATACAACTACTGGTGAAAATGAGTAATTCCATTGAGAACCACCACCAACACTCCTATAATGATCTTTCTGCTATGTATTTTTCCCCTACATGCCACTAAATCTTCCACTAGGTGGAAGAGAAGGGGAAGAATAACCAAACTTTCTACAATATTCATCTCTGCCATCATATCCATGTCTACTCTCTCCACATAAGTTGAATGATTTAGCATAAATAAATATGAGTTGATATCTGGTCGCAAACCCTTTAGGTACTTCTAAGCCTCAAACTGGTCATTATTCACTGCCTTTTGAGAAATCATGAACCACATCAGCACACCAATTTGTGTACAATGAAAAAGAACGCTCTCCCTGCTTCAAGGAGAAAATCTCCAAAGACTTTACCATAAAAAGAGACTCTAGAAAAAAATTTAAAAGTGGATAGTCTTGAAAACGTTCGAGTCTAAGACCACATGCCTTTCCTTATATACCATGGATTCTCACTGTCGCATGTTGGGATCCCAGAGTTTGAATGTTTCACACTTCACCTAGATACACTCAACTGTATCTTGAAAGTCAAATATTTGATTAATTATATAAAGCCAATACTCTGCCTCTTAAGGTTCATTTATACACTTAAGGGATAGTGTCTTATCATGTAAGTACTACCGTGATTGATCCATCTCTCCTCCAACTCCTAGATATACAACAAAAATGACATTCTGAACTTGTGGTACATTTTGGTTGACGACATGAACTACTCAAACAATATCCTTGATAAGATTTTGATCAATAGGAGGATTCACTTGAGGAGAATCCACTAAACCCTCCTAGGAAACCCTTGGAAGAAATTTTGGAGGCATACCACTACACAGTGAAACAACAGAAACAATCAGATAACAGAATAATCTCAGTTAAAAACGGAAAAACATAAATAAACTAAGATCATGATCAAGAACTCAAAATAGAAGACCCACATCCCAACATCCCATCGTAACTTGGATCTCATTATAAAAAGAGTTCTCTAGAAACTTATCGTAACTTACCTCTCAATTCATATCTCTCATCTACCAAATTTCCCAATATAAGGACTCTTGAAAAAAATCTTCCCTATGATACAAAAATGTGATGAACCCGACCTGTATACCCTCTCAAAATGGTACCTGACCTGAATTTCCACATACTGAAAGGGCATTATTGATCCCCACACGATGAAAGCTAGAACATAGGCATAGACCGCAACTAGAGGGAATTATTTCTTCCCACCTTAAGCAGACACCATGAAATATATCTTCAAATGATTAAAATAAATAGTGAAATAATAAACAAATATATATTTCATAGAAATATGGAACAATATAATTGATAAAACTCAAACGTTATCTAAAAAATATATAAGATAAAATTAAAAAAACAAAGAGCAATAAAACCAAATAGTTACTCTAGGTGATAGGATGAGAAAACACCCACCATCTCACAATCTGTTACCCAAACACAACTGATAGAAACCTCTCCATCTCACTACAATTCCTTAACTTTCTCTACATTGAAATACATATAAAGGTTAATGCACCACCAAAGGGGTGCATAGGGTGTGAGGTAAACATACTTAGTTGGATCCCACCCATGTGTTCCATAAAAAGACTTTGTAAAACAATATGAACATGATAAACTTTACTGAAAATAGGGAATGATAAATACTCAAACAGTTTTTATATCAAAATCATTGAAAAACATTTAATTTTACCAATTTTTATATTTCCAATATAAATTAGGTAAATCAGTTCAAATAATTTCATATACATCAAAGCATTCAAATAAAATAAAATCATATATAACATATCCCATCAAATCTAATACAAGTCAAGCACATGTAAAATCATTCCTATGATCACTATAGGTTAGGATAAAAGAATACTCATACCATAATAAACTACTAGTGCACACTCAAGTCCATATAACATAGGCCTATGGAGAATAAAAACATCGTATTAGTGAATCCCCCAAGAATGTCAATTGAGTCCCCAGAATAATGGGCCCATGGTATATATGAACACCCCATGAGTGAACCCCTTGGAAAATAAATGGAAGATGTACCTAAGATAAAACATCCACCTGTGTACCCATGGATTGACATGTGCACAATTTTCTAAACCATTTCAAATTATTTCTTTGAAAACCATTTCAGAAGTCCATCTCACAGTGCTTTGAAAATACCCTTTTCTTTTACCAAAATAAGGGGAAAACCAACTTTTCTAAAAACCACACTTCCACAAACAGAAATCAATAAATAAACCATTCCATTCCATTTATAATTTTTTTATTAAAACTAGAGAAATAAATTTCATCCAACATATAATAGAGAAGAAAACACTTCCCTCAAATTCAGGGCACACATTCCCATAATGGGACCGACCAACATGGAAGAACATAAGGACAACAATGAAGACCATAGAATCATTCCTTACATATCAGAATCAATTCTATAAGAAAAATCTTCAGTGGAGAGGAAATATAAAAACATACCATAAAGAAACAAGCATGATGCACCACAACCAATGCAACAATTAGCCTATAATTTCTTGAGTTTTCAAAATAAAAAACTATGTTCAATTTCATATACGATACACACCACTAAACTCAAACAAACAATAATAATTTAAATATGAATACTTTAACCTTTACATTAAATTTTTGGATATGGGTAGGATTAAATATTTTATGAAATATATATATTTCCTAAATATATTGATAAATTCTTAGTAAATAATTAAGGAAATTTTGGTAATGTCCTTTTGTTCAAAATATATTTTCATCAAAAATGATATTTTATTTATTTTTGTGAAAAAATATCATAATTATTTTATAGAACATTTAAAAAATGTATTTTATAAAATTATATCATTTTTTGATATCACTATATCAATATTAAAATAGGGTGAAATTTTTGGATTTTTTGAAACTATAGATTTTTTGTGAATAGTAAAAAATACCGTTTTTAAGTAAAATTGTCATTTCTTTCGATAAATTAACTAATATAAAAGTCCCAATATTATTTTAATTTTATTTCAAGGTAACATAGGTATTATTTAGCTATATTTATTCAAACTGATTACATTTAAATAAAATCTATACTGTATTTTAATATAAGTTTATTTTGAAGACTAAAAACACCTTTTTATGAAAACTATTTTAAAAAGAATAATGTTTATTAATTTTAATTCATTCATATAACCCATTCTGAGAAATTATATTAATTAAATTTTTATATTATATATCCATCTTTATTAATTTAAATTCATATAATAATGTTTACTAGTTATAATGTTAAAGTAAATCCATCTTTTCAAAAAAAATATTCTTCAAAACCCGCATTCTATCATGTTTGTGGGGTTTATATTAAATTAAATTATACCATCTTTGGGAATTTATTTTGATAAAATTTATTCCATATTTTGAATCATCATAACTAATTTTATGT
This sequence comes from Viscum album, assembly GCA_963277665.1. Taxonomy (NCBI): domain Eukaryota; kingdom Viridiplantae; phylum Streptophyta; class Magnoliopsida; order Santalales; family Viscaceae; genus Viscum; species Viscum album. Next base: position 2,051,298,524 of record OY728150.1, on the reverse strand, counting down.
AATAGTTTCAACTTAATTTTATAACAACGTGAATATTAACTATAATAAATACTAATTACCAAAGTAAAGGAAAATAGGTCAACTAAGGGTAAAATAATTTAACAAATACTAGAAAAAAGAAACCATAATAGTATTAATATTTATATTTCCTTTTCATTAAAATTATGATTATATATATTCCTTATTGTTTTTACTTTATAAATGATTAGGTAATCAGTTTGGTAAAAATTATATTTTGATACGATAAAACACAAATTATATTTTTAAGTAATATGAAATTTTTATTAAGGAATTACTTTTAATGAATTAATATATTTTTAAACTAAATTATATTTAAAAAAATAGTATTTTTATATTATTATTGTAAAATTTAATAGATAAAAAATTTTTAATGATGTCCAATTTAATTTCTATAAATGTTCAAAAACTATATTGTCAAAAACCCAACATCTCACAATAAATGTAAATTATATTTTAAAAGTGAAAATTTATATATTTTAAAATAATCTTTATAAACTAAATATTATTTTTTGAATCACCATGTTGAAATTATCCAATGATGAATTTTTTTATTATTTTATGAGCCAATCGAAATTTTAGGTAAAATTTAAACACAATATAAATATACGATGCATATTATGACATCATAATGACCCAAAAGTGATGTAATAAACATTAAAAAAGAAATCCATGAACATATATATTTTTAACTTTTAAAATAATTTAATTTTATGTTTATTTGATTGTTTTTATAAAGCCTTTACGAATCCTCAAAAACCTATAATATATTTTTGGTTTTTAAATAATTTCTGTAAAGACACGACTCACTTCCACATCACCAAAGGTAATATTGTAATAAGTTCAGCCCTTGTACTTATAAAATAATAAAAAATAGACTTTGGTAGAAACCATGGGAAATAACCATTGTTATATTTGTGGTTTTTATTACTTTATTATAGAGTCTAAAACCTATGTTTGAGAAATAATAAATAATTCCCCAGTCATTTACTATATAATCCCAACCATGATCACATTATTCATCACTAAAAAAACCTTTTATTAGGTCCTTACTCTACCATACCCTCTCAATAGTCCTCCTAAGGTTCACAGAATCTCTCAAGAAGCTCATACCGATCATTTGGAATCACCCTCTCAAGGAAAGGTATCCTCTTATTCTCCTCTTTATTCAAGAATATCCATTTTATTATGCCTTTTATATCAATTTCCAAATGTAGGGATATATTCTACCGTATAGTTTATACTTACATTATGATATATAAATTATGAGATACCAATTTAACTCTCATTAAACCCTCCCATGAATATTTATACTCCTTCGTTATGTTGTCGAAGTTTCTTTGTGATTTTTAATTCCAAGAAATTGTATAACGAATACCCATACCCATTTACTATCAAGATTTTTAACCCTTTTAAACATATAATTCTATTATTTGGGGCTTATATGTATTTTTTTACAATACTTAATCATGGAATACTATGTTATGATAAATGAAGTCGTGTTTTATGATCTATGTGCACGGTTATGCATGTGAATGAAATGAATGTGTAGGGTGCACCCAAAATTATATAGTTGTCCAATGCATTGGATAAATTTTTAGTCTCATGAGACATAATACAAGATATTAAGAAGTGAAACTATTCCATAATGGGATGTTGTAAATCATGATTTATTGGCAGTTATCACAGACCTTTGTTTATTGATTCCATGTTTTAAGTTGATTCCACATTTCCCATGTCGCTTTTATGTTATCATTCTATATATTTCCTCATTGTTCTTGTTTATATATCATTGATATGAATATTTTATAACATGTATTAATTTCTTTATGTTATTACATGTTTGTTATCTTACTGGGATTTATCTTTAACCCTTTTATTTTGTATGTCCCCAGGTTTTGACATTCAGTTTTAAGTACAATCGAATAATATGATCATTTCAAGGAAGTTATTAATAATATTTAAGTAACCTTTATTTTACGTTGTTTTTTAGTGTACCTAATTCCTAAATACACTAGACTTATAGATTATATAGGTTGTATTATTTGTACTCTTGTGTAATAAATCATAAATTATTGTGTAATAAAGACCAGAGTTGTCATAGTTGGTATCAAAGGAAAATTTTAGTTTTTTTTTGGATTGGGACTAGAAAACTCTTGCTAAATCCTTAGATATAAGACTAATCATAAGAAAAAATTCCTAAATTTTAGTAAATTATAGAGTAAGTGGTTTCTATGTAAATACATCTATGAATGGATACTACAAGTAGATGTGTATCTATCACAAATTTATCTAGGTGTAAAACCTGGAGACACCACATTGGGTTAGACTCAATTGGGAATTGGTGGGAAACAATGGGCCTTTCTTCACACTCGATTTTACACTCCCAGGGGATATAAATTTGTAAATTCACGAGCTCATTACTTATTATTATGAGGGGAATAAAAATGCCCAAAATTTCTTATGTGAGAAAATAGATCATGGATAACATATATAGAAGCCTAGAAATTCATAATTTATGGAATGAGTATAATTTATAAGTTATCCCTTTAATGTTAATTGGCTTCTCATTTATGGGTTTAATAGTTTAAAAGTACTCATCATTTTGATAAAATATGATATTATAGTAGAAATTGATTAAAGTGTGAAATTATAATTGTTAATGAATTTTATTTCATTATTTCCCTAGTCTATATGGTAAATTAATTCCTTAACTATAGCATAAGAATCTTAAAACCAAAATGTCATCATGTAGAAATAATTTCCAATGAATTGATGGTAGTTTTATCCATAACATATTTATGATTTTTTACACTTAATTTATCCTTACCATGTTATTTATCACACTCAATTAGTTTTTAGTGTTATTTTTCTCTTCAATTTCCATGTTCTCATTTCCCCCTAATGTTATCCTACTAAGAATTCTAGTCATGTGATGACCTTCATACTTCACTTTCTCTATTTTAAATAGGATGTTTTATTATCCTTTTTTATGATATGGGTTTTAAATAAAGACATTTCCAAGTGTTAATTTTTTTTTACCAAGTTCATGTGTAGATTTTTAGAAAACGTTTTTTTAAAGGGGGGAATAATGTAATGCCCTGAGTTTTTTAAATAGAAAACTATGATCAATAAAATATAAGATATGAAACACTGAATCGAAACAAACAATGATCATTAAAATATGGCCACTTTAACTATTCTATTAAATTATTGGATATGTGTAGGATTTATTATATTATTAAATATATATATTAAATAAATATATTGATAAATTCTTAACAAATTATCAATGAAATTTCGATAATGTCTTTCTGTTCTTCAAAATATGTTATCTTCACAAATGATATTATTTTGATGAAAAAAAATATTTTAATAAATTTCCAGAAAATTAATAAAATGTATTTGATAAAATTAGATCCATTTTTGATAACATAATATCAATATTAACATAGGGAGAAATTTTGGGATTTATTAAAAATATATATTTTCAGTGAATATTGAAAAGTACTATTTTTAAGTAAAATTCTCATTTATTTTGATAAACTAATTGACATAAAAGTCCTAATATTATATTAATTTGATTTAAATGTAACAATGTTATTATTATGTTATATTAAATAAAATTAATTACATTGAAACCATATTTATACTGGATTTTAGTATAAGTTTATTTTTAAGATTAAAAAGACATTTTTTTGAAAACTGTTTTAATATACATAATGTTACTCTATTATAATTAATTAAAATAAAAACTAAGGAGAAAATAAAAAAATTAAATTTTTAGATTATATATCTATCTTTATGGATTGAAATTCATATAATGAAGATTACTAGTAATAGAGTTAAATTAAAATCTTATTTTCCTTAAGAAATTGTATTCCTCAGAAAACTGCTTTCCATCTTGGTTGATAGTTTTATATTAAATTAAATTATTATCACCTCCATCAATTTATTTTTATAAAATATAATATGTATTTTGAATCATCATAATTACAATTATGTAATAAGTTCAACTTAATTTTTAAACAACATGAATATTAATTGTAGTAAATATTAATTACCATGGTAAAAGGAAAATAATTTAATTAAGTGTAAAAATAATTTAATGAAAACAAGAAACAAAGTAACCCTAATATTATTAATATTCAAATTTTATTTTCATTGAAATTATTATTTTATCTATTCCTTATTTTTTTACTTTATAAACAATTAATTAATCAGTTAAATAAAAAATTATATTTTGATACGACAAAACAAAAATTGTATTTTTATGTAATATTAAATTTTAATTAAGAAAATCCTTTTTATGAATTAATGGTTTTTTAAAATAAATTATATTTTAATAAAATATTATTATTAAATTTTTATTGATAAATTTAATTTATATTATAATTTTTATGATAGAAAATGTAATTTCTCTAATGCTTCAAAAACTGTTATTGTTAAAAAATCGAGTATTTCTCAATAAATGTAAATTGTATTTTAAAATTGAAAATTCATATATTTATAATTTTTTTATAAAATAAATAATATTTTTTTAATCATCACATTGAGATTTTCCAATGGATTATTTTTTATAATTTTATGAGCCAATCAAATATTTGGATAAAAATTAAATACAACATAAATATATGGCATGTATCATGTCATCATTATAACCAAAAAGTGATAGAATAAATATTTTGAAATGAATAAATAACAAAATATTTTTTTAACCTTTAAAATATTTCAATTTTAAGTTTATTTTTTTAATTTTATTAATTCTTTAACAATCTTCTAAAAACCTATAATATATTTTAAGGTTTTAAACCCATTTCATTAAGGACATGACTCACTTCCACATCGCCAAGGGAAAAATTTAAATAATTTCAGAACATGGACTTATAAAATAATAAAAAACAATCCCCTTTGTTAAAAACCACATGCAAAGACCATGTGAAGGTTTGTGATTTTGATTACTTTTTGATATAGAGTCCAAAACCTAAGTTTGAGAAATAATAAATAATCCCCACTCATTTCCCATATAAACTCACACAATATACCATTAATATTCACTAAAAAACATATTATCATGTCCATACTCTTCCCTACTCTCTCTATAGTCATCCAAAGGTTCCCCAAGCTGTTAATAAGCTCATCCCAAGCATTTGGAATCACCCTCTCAAGGTAAGGGATCGTTTTATTCTCCTCTTTATTCTAGCATATCCATTTTATTATACCTTTTATATCTAATTCCTAATTCTAGGATATATTCTACCATATATCCTATTACTACTATTATGATTTATAAATGATTATATACCCATTTCACTCTCATTAAACCCTCCATTGAACATTTATATACCCCTTATATACTGATAATTTCACCATAATTTTCCAGGGCAAGCAATTATGTAGTGAATACCCATATGCATTTCTTATCAAGGGTGTTCATATTTATGAATTTATAATTATTTTATTTGGTAATTATATTTATTTATTCTATACTCCTCGACAATGGATTAAAATTTGATGAAAAATGACTCCATGCTTTATGATTCATGTGGCACACTTATACATGTGAATGAAATGAAAGTGAGGGGTGCACACATAATTTTATAGCACTCCAATACATTGGTTAATGTTTTAGTCCCACGATAAGTCATGAATGGGATTAGGGAGTGAACATAATCCATCATGGTACATTTTCCATCATGTGTCTTGGTAGTTAGCCTTGAACTATGTTTATTGATTCCAGTTTTTAAGTTGTTGCCACATTTCCTATGTTGGTTTTATGTTATCATTTTATAACATGCCTCATTGTTTATGTTTATGATTCTAACACATTTTATGTATCATTGATATTCCTATTTTATTACATGTAATACATTCTTCATGTTATTCCATGTCTATAACATTACCAGGATTTATAGATCACCCCTTTTTTATGTATGTTTTCAGGTTATCCCATACGGTTTTAATAACAACAGAATAATATGACCATGTTTAGCATGTTTTCAATAATGTTATTGTATCCCCTAGTTTAAGTTGTTATGTAATGTTCCTAATTCAATAATACGCTATACTAATCAATCTTCTTGGTTATATTATGTGTACTATTTTGTAATAAATCATGAATAGATGTTTAATAATGACCAGGGTTATCATATAGACAATGTAGGAAGATAACACAATGGATTTATAAAGAATCAATAAGATTATCATCAAAGGTCAATGGATCCTATAACACAACACAATGCTGATACCGTGATTAATGACAATAAAGAAGCATAATGATTACACACCCAAAAAGACTCACTATAACTGCAACAGAGATAAATTGATGAATGAGGAGATCCATAAGGATTGAAGGTTCCCAAAATCATTTAGGGGAGACCCATGATCAATTGGGGAGAAGATTATTGATGAATGAAATAAAAATCATCTATAAAGCTCCCTAAAAACCCAATATGTGAGAATCACATGGTGTGTATTCCCTTTTCATGTCCTGTATTCCACAAAACCCAAAAAGACCAAAAAACATCGTCTTAAATTACAAAATTCATGTTTTTACCATTTTATGATGTGTAAAATTTAAACGGCATGTAAACATTTCACACATTTTACCCAAATCATGATTTTTTTGGATACCAATACACATCATGTATAATTTACAAGGTGTGTAAAATTTACTTGATTGGTAATCATTACATTGTGTGTAATCACCCATCATACTGTGAAAACACCATATTCCACATTCTAAATCCCAAACCAACACTGATCTTCTCTAAAAATGGGGATAACCCTATAAATCCTTTAACACATGTGTACCTAGAATCCATTAATTCATGAAAACATAAATCCAAAAACATTAAGTCATTTCCCCCAGTAAATGATCTCAATACTTGAGAATCCCAAGACACACCCAAATAATGAGGTAAATGAAAAGAGAGAAGATAAATACCTGAATGTGGGTAATGGGATGTTATATTAATATAAAGCCAAAATATCATTTACAACATCATTCAAAGAGACAAAATATTAAAACTGATAAAAATGGATAGGAGGCTAATTGCGTCTTGTGTGGAAAGAATATACATTGGTAAATAAATTTCAATAAATAAGTAAGTGGTTGCATTCACTTCAAGAATATTAATCAGGTTTTTATTTATTTATTGTGTATTTAATATAATATTATTACAACATACATGTATGTGAATACAAGAAAATAATAATAATATAAATGTTATAGAGTGAACTCAAAAGGATCTGAGAATGGGTGATTCCTATATAAGCTAAGGGGAGCTCACTATTTATTGTTGCTAAATGGATTAATTCATGTTTATAATAAGTGTTAACAAAAAATTTTATCTCAGTGTCTGGATAGATACAATGATACATTATTTATTTTTTGAATAAATTTTGTTATGGTAATTTAATACTAAACTAATGGGTTTGTAACTCTTGAATCATGAATATCCATTACAATGAATGATGAATATAAAATACAAGAAACATACCTAACTATTGAAAGATAATTATTTTTTAATTAAAAATGAAAGTAGTTGACTTATTTATTTTCATTGAAGTATTTTTGTCAAAATTGATCTAATATAAAAGATATACATACATAATAATTATTATATTTTATATAAATTAACCTTTTAAATAAATTTACTTCATAAAACGTTTAGAGTTAGTTTAACATTGCCATGTGAACTATTATAAAGGTAATGGTATCTTTATATACTTCATGATAAATTTTAGAAATGAACAGTGAAGTAAAAGAGTTCACTTGTTAAGGGGAACATCCAAGCTATCTTATCAGTGTATATTGTATACAAGTAATAATTGATCATATATGTGTAGTAAAGGTTAACCTAAACTCACATTTCTTTATATACATAAATTTTATGATGTTAGTAAAAGGAAGATCAATTATGAGTCTTAAATATATTATAAATCATCCTTTATCCCCTTTCAAGAAGTATTTTATAATTTAATGTTCAAAAACTAACCATATGTAAACTATATTATCTAATGGATAACATATCAAATGTAATTTGATAAGAATCAATTAGAACACTAAAACAAGTGTTTGTTGAAAACAATTTGTTTAAAGCTATACATAGTTATAAAAGAACATCATAACACTAAGATACATCTATGTTAATGATCCTAAATAAACTTAATATATTTATGACTAGTCAAGATAGACTATATTTCTATAAAGGAATTCTATATTTTTAATGATAGTGGGAGTAGACTTAACTTCTAGGGTTAAGGATTTGGATGCAGATGATTTGGAATAGGAATACTGGACTCCACTAATATTAGTGAGAGGATTAGTTCTAGAGAATGATATTATATACGGATTCATAACAAAATAGGTGGTTCATGTTTATCATGGTGGGTGATACATGTATTATTATTTCAGGATTGTGATTCCTTAAAATAAGAAGTAAATGGTATTATGATAAGGTTGGAAATTATATATGAATTCATGTAATGGACTCCATGTATCACGATTCTGAACACTGTATTCTGAATATTTCTATGTCTTGATGCTTCTGGTGAGTATTTAAGAGAAAATATACATGGATGATACAAGACTACACTAATAAATCATGACTGATTATTGAATTTTTATTCTATAAAAAAACTTATTCACCTCTCATTATGACTAAAATCACTTTTTATGAATTTTACTTGTCAAATCATACTTCTATGATCATTATTTTGGTTATTTATTGTCAATTACACCTCATTTAAAGCAATCCATATGGAATTTATCTATATGATTCCACTAAAAGTAGATCCTATGGTATATGTCTACTAGGAATTACCAAAAGGGACAGTGAAATTAATAAATTACTATAAGATATGTAGATTATATAAATTCATTTATGAATAATTCATTAATAGTTATCATAAAATATTCTTTTGTAAATGAATAAGTGACATGTGCCTATATCTAGTTAGTGGGATCATTAAAAGTATTCAAGTTAGATATATTTCTAACACATGGAAAATAAATTTTGAGTCAATACATTTTGTTAAGACTAAGGAATGAAAATTTCTCCAAATATTACTGGAAGCATCAACCATGTTCTAGGGAAAAATATCTATATGATCGATCCATGTGTTTGATAAATATAGTCATAGTACATATATTAACTAAGTATTGGAAAAATAAAAGTTGAAATAATTAAATATAAATTTTTTGTTGGCATATAATCCTCCCATTAGAACATACATGAACATAAGAAAAGATTGTAGATATTAAAATAAGTTCACAGGATTAGGTTCTAGTAATTCAACTCATGTTCCCTGATTTTCACTGATGTTTGATATTATTGATGCATAAATAATAATTGGTTAATAAAAAAACCAACATAATTCTATACAATTATAGTTATAACTATATGAAAACACTTTGAAAAGTTAAACTGAATGAGTTCTTGGTTTCTAGAGAAGTGAAAATACTAGCGATCAAGGGAATTGAACACATATATTTATTTATCTATTTGATCTAGTTTCATTGATATATATATAGTATTATTAAGAAAAGACATATTACATCTTGTGGTTTTCATATATATAATATTAGAGTATGTTGCAGATTCTGATAATGCTTTAGAAGTGGTTTAGAAACGTCCTATTCTAATTTTGGGGTTACCAAAAGAAATATATTTATCATTTTATGATAAAATTTAATTGTGAATTTAGTCCAGATATCAAGATTCTGACATGGGGACTAGAGGTAGATACTCACTTTTATCACTACTTTTCAGATTTTCTCAAGATAGTATTGTTGTAGTAAATAGATTCACCATAAAGACATGTGGATTTTCCGAACCTATCCTCAAAAACATGATAGCCCTAATAATTGTATCTATACTCAACGAAAGAATATTTTTACATGTCAGAACAATCTAGTCATTAGTAGTTTTCATGATTGAAATTGGAATTTTTTTGGATTTGGTTCCCTAGATCAAACTAATTTATACTTTATAATACAAGTATATCAAAAAAATTATATATTAATTTAAATATCTTATCACATATTTATTGTTCTTCTACATAACAGTTATGTGATAATGTCCTAGGGCATCTGTTGCATTGATAATGTCATAGTAGTCTCCTGCTATGATGAGAACCTTGACGTTCTATGATGATATTCCTAAAATATTGTTCTCGAGTTGGATAACATAATATGACAGGGAAAAATGTATATAGATTGTCAGGTGAGAGTACTCGTAAATGGATGAGATTTTATCTCATGAATTTCACACTTGGTAATCTCATAGATGGGAAGTTATGAGAACAAACCTACCAATAGGAATTTCACATTTTTTGGTTATATTAGATATTCATATCTGCGAGAAAGTGTAATAGTCCATAGATTTTATGATTATAATTAATGCATATCATGACTCGTAAACATATATTTTTTTGATGAAAACCATGTGTATATATGTTCATGGTGAGGTTAGGTATATTTGGTGCTTCACAAATGTCATGTTATTAATGGATAAGATGAGGAAGTATTTTCCCCTTCTATATTTTTTGAAGTATATATCTCAACCATTTGATTAAAATATATCTATCACATAAATTCCATGGGCATGGTTTAATGATGTTTATTTCAGATAGTCAAGGAAAGACATATCCAAAAAATAGGTTGATGACACAAATATGAAACCTATTTTATGAGATGTTGAGATGACGTGATTATAATATACTATTATAATTCATATGTGGTTTTCATCATTGTGATATTATGTTTTTTCTATTAGGTTACTTGACTCATTTCTAGAATGTAACTTTAGACTTTAGGCAAGCCCAACTAACGCTAATTAGAAATAATGTTATAAGTTCACACACTAAGTGTTTCTATTCTTCGTGATTGAATTCTATTTAAATTTAATTATTGGAATAAATATTAAACTCAAGACCAAAGAATAATTTAAATCAAGTTTTATTGATCACTAATATTCATAAGGTAAAAAATATTCATTTATTTACTAATAAATAATTTAATTGATTGTGGGAATATATATAAATAATATTTATTCACTGGTTTTCAAATAAAATATTTATTTTATTTATTGAATATTTAATAAATATTTACTTGCTATATTATGAATAAAATATTAATTTATGTGAATAATATAATTTTATTCGGGTATTAGAGAAATTATAAAGAGTTTAAATAGACCTAGACAACATTAAATTATAATATTACAATTATTTATTAGTCAAATAATAATATTATTACAATTATTTTATGGAACAGGGTTTTATTAAGTTTATTATATTATTTAAGGGCTGTTATGAAATTAAATAATATTTTTACTTAAACCCTAACACTATAAAATTATGGTTATGTCTATTTTTTAGGGAAAAACAAAATTTTGATAATAGAGAATAATTGTACACAACCAAATTCTTTATATCTCTCTCTTGAATTCATTATCTTTCTCTCTTCATCTCAAGAATGAGAAACATCAGAGAAATTCCTTCTAGGGAAAAGGAAGAGCGATCAATCTGAATGGAACAAGACAAATGATTCACCTCATTAGAACCTAGACGTCAATTGATGCTTCTCATAAATCAAAGGAGCACAAGTGGATCACTAATACAGGGATTATACCCTTGGATCCTCACATCACAATAATGGAAAATTCGAAAAGGGTCTTTTGGAACATCAACAATGTTATTGAAGAAATGATTCTAAGAAAAGTTTTTTATTTTATTTAGATCTAAATAAATTAATTATGAATTTAATATGAAATATCATCATTAATGGTTTTGGGAAACTATATATTAAAATAAATTTTAATATAATTCCCACCAACCATTTCTTCTGATTCACCCAAAACTAATATAAACCCAAAGCGTACATGGCCACAAGGGTGGATGTTGAGGACCTAGGATGAGTATATTACCCCCAGGTGCCGATTTATGGACAGATATGGGTATATTAACCCCAACAAAAGATGGGTTGGTATGATCATTGTAACATGCTTAGAGACACCCCAATAATGGTTGTAGCAAGGATGTACTGTTTCTAGGTTAAACACACTATCTATGTTCGATGTTTATTTGTTTATTTTGGTTTACAAGTTTAAATGGTTGAACTTGTAAATGTTTGACTTAAGAACATCAATATGTACTATTATAAGACTAGTTATTTTTTAGATTCCATTGGTGGCGGCCTACTATGTTGTACTCACACCATTCTCAGGCCTCAATGTCACTTGGGTACCTTAGCAGACGCTACTTAGTTTCAGGTTTGGGAATGAGATGCTATGATAGAGCATGGGTGCTAGGACTATGCTTGGACTTACAACCATTTATGGGATTATACCACTCTTTTTCTTCTAGTTTTATTCAGGGTTTTATGTAATTGATACCTTCTATTGTTTCATGACTACCTAACATTTTCGGTATATAGTTCATTTATTATTGCATGGTTTATCTTGATTATTGTCTAATTTTTCTTGTATATCATTCCAATGGATTATTTATCTTGATATAAATGATTTTCTTTAATTATAATATTGATTTCTCTAATATGAGGGTATATAGTCCCAACCATACCACCTTAGACACATGATTCTAGTTTAAAACCTCTTGAATATGGGGAGGTGTGCCTGAGGTATTGTATCATTTCACTAGCCCGGGCACCAATCAGTGGTCACTACAAAAAAGTGACATTTACCAACAGAGAATTACAAATATATAATATATCTATTGGTAAAATGATTAATTCCAACATTTATTAATTTTGGTTTGTATTAACTGCAGAAACCAACAATTTTTTTACCAACAAATATATCTTTTTATATTAGTAGTTCAATACCAAAAAATATTTTACCAGCATTTAAATCTTTTGGATTATCGTAACAATAACAACAATTGATTTATCGATAACTAAATGTGTTATTATCGATTATTATTACCAACAAATCCTTTTCCATTATAAAAATTTGTTTCCATATATTATTTGATCATAAAAAATAGTTTACCAAAAATTGAATATATAGATAAAAATATTACCTATTAAAAACATATCATTTGATAATAGAAATATATGATTAATTAAAATATATATAATTTAAATAAAATATACATAAAAATATATGATATTATATATATAAACATATTTGTTATTTAATATATTATTTATATAAATTATATAGAAATTATAAACAACACCCCCCCAAGGGATTTTTCGGCCGACATCCCCACGACCCCCCTTCCCTAACCCTACCTACCCTTTCATCATTGGTGCTCCTCACTAGCATTCATCGTAGGAATCCATTATTTTTCCTGGTTAGTTTTCCACATTCAAATAGTCCTAAGAACCCCCTTCATGTTCCCTTTTAGTGTTCCTCAGTAAAATCTTCACAACCACGTTCTTGTTCCTAGTCAACACCCCCACCAACAACATCACGCAAACCCCCCTCTCTGTTATCATCTGACATCCTCCCTCATTGTGCCATCCTTCCTAGGTGTTCCATTCCATCATCCAAGGTCGACCACCACTTTCCATATAATTTTAGCCCGGTATCCCTGTGTGACCCATCTGTCCCTAGCACCCCAGCTCGACCATATTCATCCCCAGAATCCCTATCTACCACCCATGAGATTCCCTTACCACTAATGCACCCACTGATGCCCTTGGTTTGAAGGTTTTCCACATCTTACTTCTTTGCAGAGATTTCATAGAAATAAATACCCCTAGCTTTTATCACTAGTGTAGCATGCGGGTTGCAAATTGGTGATGGGTTCGATGTATATCCTTGTTGTTTGTGATAGATAGATATTTTACAGTGTTGGCGTCTATGTTGGTTTATAGTTACCAGTTCATATTTAGTATGTATTGTTTTTAAACAGGATTTAGGATCATTAATTTGGATACAAAACTAACCATTTTTACATTTTTCATTATTTTTACACTTCTTCTTCAACATTTGGTTTGTGCTTGTGTTTCAATGGTATCATTAGAGAAAAAATTATCTTCAATGTTAGGTAAGTTAATTGTTTATCTTTTATCCCCATTATTAACACCTGAATAATATTTACTCTTCCCTATACATATGACAACTATAAATTTTATTGGTTTTCATGTCATATTTTTTTTGCGCAAATCTGTTGAATTTTTATTTTAATTTTCATCACAAGTTCACTTTATTAATTCAAAATTACATTGGCATGAGCCTTACTACGTTGGGTTCAATGAAGGATAATTTTTTCACTTGTGACATAAATTCTCTGTAAAAATTGGTAATAAAACATTTGATATGAAAGCGGTTGTGATGTTGGGGGTCCATTTTATGTGGGTTTTTTATGATTTTTGGACATATACATGTTATATATGATTACAACAATGACAGAAGTTGAACTCTAATCTTATGTGGGTATCTCGGAGGCCATCCATTTTACTATAATATTCACTATTTTCTATAACTAAATAATCATGTTATTAATCACAGGTCTTCCACTTGAGTCTTGGTAACATCATCATTATTTCTAGATTCCATACTCATGGAATGATACACTCTTCATTACATTTTTCTACAAACACAATTTTAATATTATCAATGTAATTAGAACACTTTAAAATGATAATGTCCAAAACATTGTTTTGAAATCCATTCCCATTATCAATGTTGAATTGAAGGAGATATTACCATTGACCTATAATGTCATAAATACATTATATTAGCTCTAGTTTGGGATAAATAATAAAAATCATAGAATTTTATTATTGTAAATACAGTAGTGGATGGGAAGGGATTTCATATTGTATGGATTTTTACACACATGGTTTTTCATATGTACCATGTTCTTTTTCATATGGTTGCATTATTAGTATTATAAGCACTATTTAGGCCCTTACGTTTGAATTTTTTATGCATATTTATCTTTTTCACTAACTATCAATCTATTTTTATCATTCAATATTTTAGTATTTGAAAATTTTCATTAAGTTTCAAATAGTCATTTCTATTTTCTACTGTTACCTTTTTTTATTGTTTGCCACTTTTTTTCTTCTACAAATGACTTAAAATTATTCTTCCATCATTTCTTAACAAATTGGAAATTATATGATTTATGTTTCCTTTCCAAAGTTCTTCCAATTTTCTATGAAGGTGTTTTTTAATAGCATCCATAGTGTCTTACACTATTGTTAATCCACCATGGGAACTAATTGAGATTGATTTTTTAGAACTATTAATTTTTTAATATCATGTACAAAAAAATTATTTTCTAGAAGAGTACTCATAACATCTTCCATGGTATCGGTTTCATTTAATAGGGAGTTAGTTTCTCCTAGCATTGGGATTTATGAAACATGGTTTTCAAATCCAAAAATTTGCAAGTAATTAATGTTTTCATATCCTATTTTAAAGACATTAGATGAGGATTTTTCTTGAATATTGGAAAAGGATAAGGGTATGGACAAGGTATCCATACATCCTGGATTGGTGATTGGACCTCTCATACATCCCTTGGTTACTTTTATAGTATATCTAGTGTTAAACCTCGTAAAAGGAGATGAAAATTTTCCAAATAAAACAAACAGATGGGTGATTGGTCCTCTCTTACATCCCTTAGTTACTTTTAGTGTGTATCTAGTACTAAAACTCATAAAAGGAGATGAAACATTTTCAACTAAAACAAGAATATGGGTTGATGTGAGAGACTCTACTTGTTCCAATATTCAATTGAATGAAACAACATCTACTAATGGAATATAATATATTGTACAGTGGAGAATATTTTAGTACCTATAAAGATATTGTGTGAGATATATCCCATCTTCAGACTACCTGAATGGTGCATGGATGATAAACCTTTTTACCCTACAGAATAGGTGATCAAATATAAATCTGGATGTCTGGGAATCACCTCCACCCCTCTACAATAGATATCCAATGAAATCACCATCACCCCTCTTGATGTCTCGTAATTTCCTTCTCTCCTCTAGAAGTCTGAGGAATATTCAGCATCATGTACTTATAGAAACTTCTATGGATTTTTGAAAAACATACGGGGAAAGTTGTCTTCTGAGTTGATTCATTTTTTTGGTTTTTTTATAATTTTTTGTTACAAATATCCCCTATTTTTCAATATCATCTATGAAAATCATCAAGAAATTATATATAAAAATTTACGTCATAAATAAAAATATATTTGTTATTATATGGATGATAATATTCCAATTGTAATGAGATTTTATTATGTTTTCATTCTTCTATGGAATTAATTTATTCATTTTCATTTTCATGATTCTGAGATCATATGGGATAGTGTCATCTATGTTTTAATGATCATTTCAACATTGAAATGATATCTCATTACACTAAATTTTTCTCAAATTCATATGGATATGCCAATGATTTCTGACAAAGATGAGCAATATGATTTCTATTGAGTTGATCCTTTTTTTTCTTGATGTGTATTGTTAAACTTATCCAGCATAATATGTATTTTCTATAGGTATAAATTCACTTCATGGATTTAATATCGTATCTTCTGTTCTAAAATTTGGTTTTTATCCTCTCAAGAATGATCTGGAGAAAGAAAAATAACTTTTTCTTTTGAATACATGGTTCATGATGCAACATTTGAGCATCTTGTAAGTGAGGTATTGGTTGTATCTTCCCACCACCCAAAAAGATTTTGGTTTTTTGGTATTTTTTGGAAATATGGTTTATATTAATGATATTTAGACCTTCTATATATTGAGTAATTAAATTTTCATTTCAAACATCATTTCTTTTAGACCCATTGTAGACTGAGTTGGTAATTTTTATTTCAATTATTTATTATTTTGATCATACATGAAGGAGAAGAAAATGTGTACATTATTAAAGAAGCCCCATAGATATCATCCTAGAATTGTCACTCTTCGTGAAATTGGAATGTACCAGAAGTTCACAAAACATCTGATAAGGAAGATTCCTTTCCAAAGGCTGGTCTATGAAATTTCTCTAGACATCAAGATCGATTTACATTTTTAGAGCCATGCCACATTGGCATTGTAAGAGGCAGCAGAGGCATACCTTGATGGGCTGTTTGATGATACAAATATCTATTCCATTCATGCCAATTGGGTGATGATCATTCCTAATAGACATTCAACTGGTGCGCTAGATCCACATTGAGAAGGCTTAGTTGTTGAAGTCCCGGCTGGTTTAGTGTGAGAGACTCGGCATTTATAATCCTATATTACTTTTTTTATTTCTTTTCATAAGTAATATTATTACCATATCATGACTGGTTTTGTCATTCTCAAGTAGTTTTAGTGTTTATGGTAATTATTGACAAGAATTCGGCATCTAATTGGTTTTGTGAGTAGCTGGTCAAATATCTATGACCTTAATATACTGATGTTTTCATGCTCAATGCCACACTTATTCTTTCAAATTTACCGCTTTTACAAATTCAAAATTCTCATTATTCACTCGGTTATTTGTACTTTGTATTAATTTTTCAAATTGAATGACTGAAAATGCACTTAAAAAATCTTCAATAATTATTTCATTTCATTTCATTATCATTCAACCATTGAACATAAAATGTTGTATGTACTATCATGTGATTTAATATATGATATCACTGGTCATATAGAATTTTCAAGTGATTTATGTGTGCTTTACTGCATTTTATGATGCGGGCATGTCATTTTCAAGGAATTATAATTTTTAAACAGAGATTGATTTATTTTCTCTCTATATTCAATTTATTATGCACCTGTATAGAATTAAAACAACCCATATTCAATTTATTATAAACCTGTTGAGAAGTTACACAACCAATATTCACGTCCCTTCCCCATTAAGAGTCTGGTCCTTTGGAATCATTCTTCTCATGTTACACAACTATACATCCCCATTAATGGTCAGATCCATTGGAATCATTATTTTCTTGGTACACATCTATACATGGTTTATTTTTTATTGGGATCATTAATATATTTGACCTGTTTTTTACCTCTGAACTTGTACCAATAGAATGTTATTTTGGAGATGGTATGGTTGTTCTAAATACCACAAGTATATGTAAGGAAGGTTTTTTATTATAGGTTGTTTTCTAAATTTACAATCTTGTGTTGATAAGAAGTAAAACATTTTTTCTACTTTCATTTATTTATATTTTTGTTTCAATTTATATATATATTTCACTCTAATTTTTTGGTATGTTCTTTGGTTGTGTGTTGTAGATGTTGGAGCTAAAAGGATTACATGAAATTGACTTGAGGTTCCTCACTTGTAACAGAGCTGGCATGATTTGTTTCTTCGAGTGGCCTACTGGTGGGGTGATGAAAGAGATCATTAACATCATTCCATGAGGATTAACTATTATATCATGGTGTAAAATTCTTGGGTTCAGAGGATTCTAGTCATCAAATATTTCAGAGGATTTCCACATACCCTTTTATCATGAGGGATGTGGGGGGCATGGATGGATGATGAGTAATTTTTAAATTTTTAGGTGTGAAAAAAGTTAAAATATGTATTGATTCATACTATATTAAATTTCATTATTAATATAATAAATCTTTTCCATGAGTTTTAATTTGTGTGGAAATCATATTTGGTTTAATAATTCAAACAGGTGTATTATATATGATTGATCAATAAATATAATATGAAATTTTATGAGAAATAAATTTTTATAATTTATATTATGTAATTTATAAATAGATTGTATATGTTGGTAATATTATTACCAACAAAAGAATTTTTAATATTAATTTGTTGTTAAACACTTTAACTAATATATATATTAGCTATTGGTAATATTATAATTGTAACAGAATTATTTAATCTATCATAATAACATTTAGCGATAGAGTTTTTACCAACAATTTAGTGACATGGACATATCTGTTGGAAAAATGTTTTACCAAGAGATAATCCACTTTTAGCAACAGAAATGCCCCCATTGGAAGAAGTGAAATATTTTTTAGTGGGTCTTGGGTGGCAGGATGTTATAGATTCTTATTAGATGTATTTTTATTTTGTTTTACAATTCAGACTTATTTGAAATTGGAATAAGAGTGTGTTGGGACATGATATGAAGCTTGATCCTGAGACTGGCCACCCCACATATAAGGGAAGCAGATATTCCTAGGTATGTGATTTTTGTTCATGTTGTTCGATTTTATAGATTATCTAACTTCACCGACAGTAATGAATTGAAATTATTAGGTTATCGATTTATGAGATTTTATCTCTTGGCTCGAGATAACAATAAATGGTGTGTACATGCATCATAGTAGGCATGTATGATTCATTTGTGTGAGTTCCTTTAATTTTTTACTTAGAATAGGACCCGGGTTGGTTATCTAAAGTTTCTGCAGACTTTTATATGATTTATCTATATAATTTTATAGTGGATTCTTACTTAACCAATCTCTTTAAAGGGATAAACGATCTATTATGTGATTATTTTGGATCGATTATTATAAGGAATCTCCTAAATAAAATAAAAATTAATACTAAATGATGATTTTAATCTATATCTTGTAATTGATATTTTATTCAAATGATCCTCAACAATGAAAACATCTAATTCAAGTATAAAGTTAAAATTAGTTTATGGAATGACCGATTTTGGGTTTGACATGACATCAGTTAAAAAAAATTGATGGACAACTTATAAATCATTTTCCTTTATAACTTATACTGGATATTTTATTTATCTGAGCCATTGTTATGCGAATGTTTTGGGTAATGTAAAATTAAAACATGTAAAGGAAATAATTCTTAACACTATATATATATATATATATGATACATACCTTTTAGGTTACTAGTGTTGAACCTTATATATGGGAAGTTAGGGTGATAAGAGCACCTGAGTTATGTATTGTTCCCTATGACCTTGAGACTTTGTGATGTGTTTGGGTTGTTTGTCACCTTATGGTTGTTCTTGAATAAATAGTGGGTAGGTTTGAATAGAATTAGGCCTATATGTAAGACCTTATAGTGGGTGTTTATCAAGTTAGGTGTGAGGGGGTTTTGAATGGGGATGAGTGTCATCTGGGGAGTTGTGACCTATTTGAGATTTATCTTGATCTTTGGGCTAGGTGGGAGAGCCCTGTGAACTTCCAATGGCATGAATCTAGGACATGAAGTTGATGCCTTGTGACCTTCTAGGGTGAACCATGATGTAACGTCCCAGTTCTAGAAGCCACCTAGAGGTGCCCCGTACCCGGTTGGTCGCATGGCCTCAAGCGCATTTCCCCAAACGCCAGAGGCTGCTGACTAACAGCAAGGGACTTGGGTGTGATTGTGGGGAAACAATGCCCTCATTGGAAGAGTACACAATAGAAGTAAACAAATACATACAAGAGAAGAAGCTGCAATAATATCATACAAATATAAACATGGGAAGACTAATATAACAAACTCGAGCACATAAATAAAATGATGCATGACACTTATGACTAGGAAAGAAGCAAAACAAAGCACAATGATGAAATACAGTACTAAACCAAATGGAAAAGAAAAACAATAATCCGCTCCACAACATCACAATTCTAAGATTGGCCATGTGCTCTCCAGCTCCACAGCATGTCAAGTACCTGAAGTAGAAGGGTGCTTTCCCTTGTCTATACCTACACCAATATAATCTTTTTGGGCCCAAAAGAATGGCCCAAATAGGGTGTGAGACTAATCCTAGTAGAAAATCACCATGAGATCCGTTCCTAACAGTGAATGAGTATATGGAATATAAAAGTACAAGAAACAGTAAACATGAGAGTAGTCAATAGTAAACAATCCACAGTTTCAATATGAAACAATAACTAAAAAAGCAGATAAACAGAACTGGTAACCCTATGGGATTCACACTCAGTATAACCCCTCTGGTCCTACCTAATATGTACAAGAATCCCTATGGGCAGTACCCTTAGTCTTACCCCTCGGGTTCAGCTTAAGCATTGACTCTCTGAGGAAGCACTCGCCGTCAATTCCCCCTATAGTCTCATATCATAAATAAAGGATCTTTAGGGAAGCACTTATGTCACATCCCCTTTGTGGCTAGCATCGAGGAACTATAGAAACTTTGAGATAGCACTCAACGTCAACTCTCCATGTGGTCTCAAATCATAAAATTATAAAGACACTCTCGAGAAGCCCTCAATGTCCATTATCCCTATGGTATATACACCAGGTTCTCACAGCCCCATGTAAGTCATGAAAGTGTAGCAGCATGTATCATCCATGGTAAACCTCATGAAATACTGGTCCATCATTCCACAACATAACGGAATAACACAACAACAGTCACACCATCCTACAAAACTAGGCATGGGAATGTAAACAGCCACCTAGCTGGCAACTAGACCAAAAGGTCAAAACATGCAAAATATGCATGGACAACACAACCAAAGAAAAAAAATTCTCCCTATTCACAATCAATTATCATCTACTCAAGCATACAAGCATAGAAGGCAAGCAATAGGTCAAAAATGGTAAATGCGCAATACCCTGTTCGTGGGTATTGAGAAATTTTGTACATAAAACTCAAGGACTTTCAACATAAAGGCACAAACCACCTACCTTAGCGTTAGGAGAACGATATAAGTGAACCCCAAAGCATCAATCTCCATAGAATGTTGAAGATCTAAAAATTTGTCTAAAATTTTCAACCCACGATATCTCATGAGGGAGGAGAAATTAGAAGATGGTTCCCTAGGAGAAGAGAGAGCTCACCGATGCAATTCCAACGCAATAGATGGGGTTTGATTCAGATGACAGAGGCACGCTCAGGGGTTCGTTGAAGACCCACGACCATTCAGATATCTTGGTCAAACGAGACCTAAAAGAAGAGTGTTCTGGTGATTAGACGCGACCCCAGTTCGTTTAATGAAAAAAATGAAAGTACACGTCATGTAATTTTTAAGTACAAGATGTCTACTCGCCATTTATGTACTACGATTTAAGCGGACTCCAAGTCACTCCCATACGGCCGTGTGTGTGGCTACTACACGACTAGCACACGACCTCCTATGGCAAGGTATTACATGGCGTGTACTCATAAAGTAAATGGTGTGTACTTAGAAAATTTCATGAAATTTCTCTTTTTCCCAAAATAATCAGAATATGAAAACATTCCTGAAAATAAGATCTCGGTTCTTACAAACTTCCCCCATTAAATAAATTTGTCCCCGAATTTCCCTAGCGTGGCATAGAAGAAGAAACCCCAAACAGCTCCGACCATTAGGCCCATACGTCAACCTCCCTCTCCCAAGCCTCATTCTATACCCACCCGTGCTGCCATAACACTCGTACCAGAGGAACAAACCAACCTCGAAGAACCTTTGTACTATGATAAACAATCCGGATAGGATGCTCCTTGAATGACACATCCACTTCCAGCTGAGCCTCCTCCGGTTGAAAGAAATGAGACTGGTCTAAAAAGTATCTTCATAGATGAGAAACATGAAAAACAGCGTGTATATCCTGATACCTTTGAGGTAACTGCAACTGATAGGAAACCAGAACAACTCTCTCTAACACCTCAAACGGCCCGATGTATCTCAACGAAAGATTACCCTATCTCTTGATCCTCTTCTGTCCCAACCTCAGTGTGACATGCAGGAAAACATGATCCCCAACCTCGAACTCTAGATCTCGTCTCCGCTAATCAGCATAAGACTTCTGTCGAGACTGTGTAGTATCCATCTTCTTCTGAATTATCTTTATCTACAATGTGGTCTCTGGGACAAGAAGAGGTCCCAACATAGCTACCTCTCCTACCTCCAGCTAATATAAGGGTGATCGGCATGGCCTACCGTACAAAGCCTCATAAGCTGCCATCTGAATATTTGCTTGAAAACTATTGTTGTAGGAAAAATACCTCAAGAGATATATTCTTCTCCCAGGAACCTCCAAAATCTATAATTCATGCTCAGAGAATATGCCCAAGCACCAGAATTGTATGCTCAGAATGGCCATCATTCAAGGGGTGGTAAGCTGTACTCAAAAGTACCTGCGTACCCAAAGCCTTATTAATCCCCTTACAAACCCGAGAGGTAAAACGAGAATATATTTCTGAAACAATATAGTGTGGAACTCAATGTATATGTATTATCTCATGAATGTACAATCATCCCATCTCATCAACAATGATGGTCTCCTTGAACAGTAAAAAGTGAGAAACCTTTATGAGTCTATCAATGACATCCCAAATTGCATCACTCTCTCGAGGATACCTCAGTAAACCTGTCATGAAATCCATCATGACATCGTTCCACTTACACTCAGGAATAAGAAACTACTATAAAAGCACTGCTGGTTTCCGATGCTCCATCTTCACCTGCTGACAGGTGGAACACCTCATGACGAAACCAGCAACATCTCAATTCATATCTGGCCACCAATACTGGCGGTGTAGATCACGATACATTTTGGTGACACCAGGATGAACTACCAAAACTGAAGAATGTGAGTCCCATATCATCTCCTTGTGTATGCCTGTTAGCACCCATACACGCCCCTAGAAACACAAGATTTCATCATCACATATGGTCCATCCAAGAATAGGATCCTCACCTGACATGCTCTCCCGTAGGACTAGGCCTTCAGAATATGATAGCTGCCTCATTCATAGTCAATCATGACGGGTAGAGGTTACAGTTACAAAAGAAAGGAAAGTCTGCCCCTGTCTATCATGAACCTCCAAATTCATCTCAGAGAACAAATCCATAAGTTGGCACTCACTACTGGCCTCTTGAACTGCATGTATCTGAGTCCTTCTTCTCAATGCATCAGCCACTACGTTGCCTTTACCAGGAGTATAGGAAATCTCCAAATCAAAGGAATATAGGTACTCAACCCACCTTCGTTGTCTCAAATTCAGATCACACTGAGTAAAGATATACTTGAGACTCTTGTGGTCAGTGAAAACCCCAATATGATCCTTGAAAAGATAATGTCTCTAACAGCGCTAGGCATGGACAACCGCAGCCAACTCAAGATCATGCGTCAGGTAGTTCTTCTAATGTGGCCTCAACTGCTGAGACCTGTACGCAATGACTCCATCTCCCTACATAAGCACAACTCCCAGCACGATACTTGAAGCATCAAAATAAAGAATATAGTTCTTTCCTGGCTCTGGAAAGACTAGTATCGGTGCTGAAGTCATCCTATCCTTTTGCTTCAGAAAGGATGACTCACAAAAAGCTGACAAAAAGAACTTTGCAACGTTCTTCGTTAGACCTATTAGTGGTGCTGCTAAGTGTGGAAAGTCGTATATAAAGTGTTTATAGTATCAATCCATCCTTATAAAACTCCAAACCTCAAAGATGTTCTTTTGATACTCGTAGGAGACTACTGATATCACTTTCCTTGGGTCTACTGACACTCCTGTCTTTGAGATGACATGATCCAAGAAGTGAATCTGATCTATCCAAAAGTGGCATTTTGAGAGCTTAGAATATTACTGATGCTCTCTCAGTGTACTCAAAATGATCTCAAGATGGGTATCAGGGTCATGTCGAGTGTGAGAGTACATCAAGATATCGTCCACAAAGACCACCATGAAGGAATCCATGTATGGATGGAACACTCAGTTAATCAGTGCCATTAAAACTGCATGCGCGTTTATGGGAACGAATGACATAACCATATACTTGTATAGACCATACCTACTATGGAATCCTGTGAGAGGTATATGAGATGGTCTAACTCGCAATTGCTGATAAAAAGACCTCAATTAAATCTTCAAAAATACAAGAGCTCCTCGAAGATGATCAAAGAGATCATCAATCCTTGGTAAAGGATATCGGTTCATTACCGTCAACTGGTTCAACTTCCGATAATCCACACAATGCATGAGGGTACCATCTTTCTTCTTCGCAAGCAGGATAGAAGAACCCCATGGAGATGTACTGGGTTAGATAAAACCCTTTTCCTACAACTCCTACAACAGTTTCTTGAGTTCCTGCAACTCTGGTGTAGAAATCCTATAAGGATGAATAGACACCGGTGCCTCTCTTAGAACAAGATCAATAGAAAATTCTACCTCATGCTCCAGAGGAAAACCTGAAAAGTCCTCTGAAACGACGTCACTGAAATGATCCACCAGTATAGGAATGTATAACTGAGAAGTCCCCTAATCTTCTAGATATAAAAAAGAAATATGGGCTGAAACTCCTCCTAACCCATGATGCTTTGGACCTGATCTGCTCTCCTGGACATCCCACTCACCCTTATGAAGAAACGATATGCCCTCTAGTGATGTGAAACTCACCCTACATCAATAACAGTCGTAGACTTCATGGATGGGAAATAGCCAGTCCGTTCCAAGAATGACATCATAGCATGTCATCTCTAGGACCTAGTGGTCCCACAAAAAGTGACACCCACCATCCTCTAGAGGGATCTACTTACAATGACATACATTCACCAGTATAACCCCAAATAGAGTGTATAGTGTTAAGATATCACAAGAAGAAATGATATAGAGTCCATGGTTCTATACAACCACATCAGATATAAAGCTATGGGAAGCCCTTGTATAGAAAAGAGCAGAATATAAAACTGAGGCAACTAATATCCTACCTCGAACTGTAGAAGGTCTGGGATCCTGCTCCTACTGGGTCTTCTCCACTGTAAAGGTATGATCTGCCCCATGACCCTTTGACCCTTCCTGACCACTCTGAGATGATCCACTCGGCTGTCGCTAAAGACCAATGAATGACCACCATGGCCATGACCTCCACCTCGTCCTGAACGGTTATAATAACTCTAGTTCCTAGACAGGTGAAAAAATTAGAGGTGCTGCTCCCAAAAAAGGAGTAATAGAATAACCCTTGTCACCAGATGTTGGAGAGAATATCTGACAGAAGCGCTGAAGGTGACCCAACTTGCCGCATGATCGTCACTCCATTGAGTCTCTATGGCAGTGTGGACTCATATGGACACTCTTTCACACTGTTAGGACACCACTTGGCTACCAGAAGAAGTGTCTCACCTCCTTGGATCACCACGCGAAGACTCCCTATGGCAATTCCTACTGTCAGTAGGAGGGATGCTAACTATAGATGTCGAGCCGCCCTGGCTCCCAACTATAAAATCCCTCAAATTGCACTCTATGATCAGCGCCTGGTTGACAATAGAAGTGATAGATGTCAACTGGAAGATGTTCAACTATGATCAAAGGTCGTTCCACAGACCATCCTCGATCTTCCTTTCCATGAATAACTTATAACCTCCTTAAATAAGCGTGAAGTGCTGCAGCTCGGTAAAACGATAGGAATACTCCATAACAGAAAGAATACCCTTCTCCAAACTCATAAACTCGTGGGCTTGATTGGCCCTTAGGGTCTCCAGATAAAAGTAGTCATAGAAGATGTGCTGGAACTTGTCCCATGCCTTAACCTGCTGGCGTCCTGCCTGTGAGATCACATCCCACCACCTCTTGATGGAGTCATGAAGCATATAGGTAGTGAGATTGACCCACCTCTCTGGAGGCGTCTCTAGATGCTCAAATATTTTCAGCATTGATTCTATCCATGACTCTACAGCCTGGGGTCCTCAATTCACTGAGAAAGTGGGAGGATGATACTTCTAGAAGACCCGCATCAAATCATCCATCGATAGGGTATGAGGCAGTGCCCCCTGAAAGGTCTGCATCATCCTCATAAAGCCTTCCCTGAACTGTGAATCAGCACCAGCATATGATATAATGGTTGTTTCCATGCCTGGAACAATAGGAGGACCTATGGGTAATCCCTGATCAGCCACATCCGGTTTCCGATCACTACCCTGCAACTGGCGCACAACCATAGGACGTCTCGGCTGCATGACTTTGCAAGGTCAAATGAACACCTTAGATTAATATTATCAAGGACTGAATAATTGTAAATACATTATGGAAAAAGTTTAAATAAACATTCAAGTTTTTTAAAACATGACTACATGACATGTATGTCCTCTACACTGCATGTTCCCTTAATTAATTCACATGGGAATTTATTTCTGCCAAAATAGGTCATGTAACACCTAAACCACATGGCATGTTGTCCTAACACACGACATGAACTTGAATCCTCTTTCTCTAAACAAGTCCTTCTACACGGCTAAGCCACACAGCTCTTTTAAGACAAGATTACATGGCGTGTTCACGGTAGACATAACGTGTACTAGACAAGATTCACCTGGCCGTGTTGTTAGTGACACGACCTGACAGACGGATCACACTACACGACGTGTTCATGGTGGACACGATGTGTATGTGAAAGGATAAGACTGACCTGTGTTGTTGGTTACATGGCCAGCTACACGACTGACACTACACGACATGTTCCTCTGGTACACGGCATGTTAATGCAAGAAAATCTATATCCCATGTCATTGACCACATGGTTTATGACACAGTTAGATACTACACGATGTGTACTTAAGAAAACATGTTTCTTCCCGAACAGAATAACACATGGTGTGTTGTCAAAACTACACGACCTGTATTCTAGGTTTTTTCTGACAGTAAGCCTCAGAAACTACTCCAGAACCCATAAAACACTAAAACGATCATTGAAAGTTCCAAATTTTGATCTGTGAGGGACCATACTCCCCGCTAATCAAATCATGGAATCTTAAGCATGTTATAACAAGTTTAACAAGTCAATTATCTACCAAATTAGAGCCCATGAGGGCCCCTAACACCTCAAGAACCAAATTTTAGCGTTCATTCAGAAAAAAAACATTACACAAAAAATACCCTATCAAACAACATGTATGTTTACCAAGGCCTCTATCACAACCACAATCATATTATACACAACATCTATCACAACAACATACAATCACTAATTCATCCTAAATGGCATGACAAGAATGCATGACATGTGATTTCTAACAAGTGCCTATATGATGCATGAGATGGAATACTCTCATCTCATCGTGTTGCAACTGAAATAGAACCTCAATAACATCAACAGTAATAAAAAAAACATGTGAGTCACCTAATGGTGAAAATCATATCAATCATAAACTTGAAAAACCAGAAAAAATTTCAATAAACGAGGTAGATTGGCTTCCCCCGTATGCAGGTTAGCTACTCTCGGGCATAGATTATTACCAAGTACCTATTCCTTCCTATCCCTAGATAAAGGTTCCAAATAGTAAATCAAGAGAAAATAATTCCTCTGATACCACTTTGTAATGTCCTAGTTTCGGAATCCACTCAGAGGTGCCCCGTACCCGGTTGGTCACATGGCCTCAAGCACATTTCCCCGAATACCAGAGGCTTTCAACTAGCAGTCAAGGCCTTAAGTGTGATAGTGGGGAAACTATGCCCTCATTGGCAGAGTACATAGAGAAAGTAAGAAAATTACATGCAAGAGAGGAAGCAACAATAATATCATAAAAAAATAAACAGTGGAAGACTGAGAGAACAAACTGGGGCACATATATAAAATGATGCATGGTACATATGTCTAGGAAAGTAGCAAAACAAAGCACAATGCTGAAATACAATATTAAACAAAATAAAAAAGAAAAAAAGTAATCATCTCAACATCATCGCAAGCCTAATCTGGGTCTCGTGCTCTCCAGCTCCATAGAATGTCAGGTGCATGATGTAGAGGGGAGATTACCCTTGTCTATACATGCAACAATATAATATTTTTGGGACTAAAAGCATGGAACAAATAGTGTGTGAGACTAATCCTAGTAGGAAAACACTACAAGATCTGTGCCTAACAGTCAATGAGTATATGGCAGGTAAAAGTACAGGAAATAGTAAACATGAGAGTACTAAACAGTAATCAGTCCATATTTTTAATATAAATAAACAACAAAAAAAGAAGACAAACACAACAGGATCCCTATGGTAAGAACACTCATTCTAACCCCTCTGGTCATACCTAACAGGTACAGGAAACCCTCTGGGCCGTACACTCAGTCTAACACCTCTGGTTCAACTTAAGCATAGAATCTCTGAGGAAGAACTCATCATAAATTCCCCCTATAGTCTTTTATCGTAACTAAAGGTGCTCTAGGGTAGCACTTACGTCACATTCCCTCTATGGACCGCGTCAAAGAACTACAAGTCTTTGAGGAAGCACTCAACATCAATTCGCTATGTGGTCTCGCATCATAAAATTATAAAGACACTCTGGAGAGGCCCTCAATACCCATTCTACCTATGGTCTATACACGGGGTACTCACGGCCCCATGTAAGTCAAGAATGTGTAGCAGCACGTATCAGCCTAGTTAATACTCAAGAACTACTTGGATAGAATTCTACAACATAAAATCATAACATAACAAAAGTTACACCATCCTACAATACTAGGAATGGGAAAGTAAACAACCACCAAGTAGGAAACTAGACCCAAAGGTCAAAACCAGAAAAACATGCATGGACAACACATCCAAAGCACAAAAATTCTCCCTATTCACAATCAAATGTCATCTACTCAAACATACAAGCATAGAAGGCAAACAATAGGGCTAAAACGGTAAAC
The DNA here is from genome assembly GCA_963277665.1 of Viscum album. Classification (NCBI taxonomy): domain Eukaryota; kingdom Viridiplantae; phylum Streptophyta; class Magnoliopsida; order Santalales; family Viscaceae; genus Viscum; species Viscum album. Next base: position 2,051,269,017 of record OY728150.1, on the reverse strand, counting down.
GCGCAATACCCCGTTCATGGGTTGTGGGAAATTTTTCACATAAAACTCTAGAAATTTCAACAGAAAGGCACGAACCACCTACCTCGGTGTTAGGAGATCGATATAAGTGAACCTTGAATCTTAAATCTTCTTATAATGTCGAAGATCTAAAAAAACATCTAAAATGTTCAACCCACGATATCTAAATAGAGAGGAGAAACCAAAAGATGGTTCTCTAGAAGAAGAGAGAACTCACCGATGCAATTCCAACACAACAGACGTTGTTTGATTCAGAGGATGGAAACATGCCCTGGATTTTGTCGAAGATCTATAGCCATACGGAGCTCTTGGTCAAATGAGACCTAAAATAAGAGTGTTCTGGAGATTAGACGCGACCCTGGTGCATTTAATGAAAAAAGGAAGTACACAACGTGTACTTTTGAATTACAAGACATGTACTCATTGTTTGCATACTACACATTAAGCGGCCTCCAATCCATTCCCACATGGCCATGTGTGTAGATACTACACGTCTAGCACACGGCCTCCTATGGCAAGGTAGTACACAACGTTCACTCATAAAGCACATGGCTTGTACTTAGAAAATATACAGAAATTTCCCTTTTTCCCAAAACGACCAGAAATGAAAACATACCTGAAAAAAATATATTGGTTCTTACACATGAGGGGGTTCAACTAAGTTTGTGATTACTTATAGGTATGTGATTTGGGTTGTATGTTTCAACTTACAACATCAGCACAAGAAGTGTAACACCCTATGATTTTTATGAGACAATTTTTTTTAATTTCATTGATGTCTTGTGTTGTACACTACACCAAAATAATCATTCACTAAACTCAAGACCAATATAGCTTTCAGTATAGCAACACTATTCTTGGTTTGTGTTATACACAATTTCGCGTTCTTTGGATAGATTTCATTTCACACAAGACCATGTTTAAGAGATCAAATAACTAATATTATATTACCTTATAACATAGCCATTATAATGGATGGTATGAAATGTGATAATTTAATTATGAAAATATACTTTAAACATGTATTTATATTAATTTTTCGGTGGGAAATTAGTTACAAAGGAAAATAAACCCCTTTTTAAATAAAATGAAATGTTTTTTTAAAAAAATATCTAAATGAAAATAAGTGAGTTTATAAAATAATAAAATCTCTCTTGATGGATTTTATTAAAAAAAATATTTAATATATTCAATCTAATGTTTAAGATTCTTATTATATGTTTTCTAAAAATTATATAAGAACAAATTCTTTTTTTTGGATGAAATAAGTATTTTTCAAAAAATACAGTTTTCCACCTTTTGATGGCACACCCATTTTAAATCTAACTCTTGAAACTTTTTTATATTATATTTGAAAAAATAATCTTATTATTTGAAATAGGAGTATCAAAATTTTCTTTGGTTGAATTTTTGGTAACTTTCTGATAAGTTTCACAGTTTGATGAATAGTAAAAAAAATAATACATTTTAATTGAAAACTACTTTTTTGTCAAATTTATAAATATTGTTAAATTATATATTTTAATGGATTTAAACTTTAAATATAATTTTTTATCAGTTTATATAATTTACGTAATTTGAATTTATTTTACATTGAATGTAGATGTGAAAACATTTTAATATTTTGTATGTTTTAACTTTTAAAAACTATTTTCTCATTCTAACAACAGGATAAATATTAAATTAATTACTGAAACTTATATGTTTATAATTTTTGAAAAATTATTCCATATTTTGAATCAGTGGGTTGAAATTATGTAAATACCTTTCTTTTATTTTTGGGCATTATGAATTGTAACATCAATAAATTTTATTAATACAGTAAAAAGTTAAATTGAGTAATTAATGGTAAAAATAATATTATAAAATTATCCTAATATTTTTTCTAATATCATTGGATGGGTGTGTTTTGATCTAAATCATACTTGAGTCGAAATGGTATTCTTTGGATGCCACTTGTAAGAGATTAATACATTCAATATATTTTATTTAATGAAAAGTTAAAGATGTCTTACTCAAATTTTTAAAAATATATCATTTTTAATATAAGTTTATAGAGAATATAAATTCAATTATGAAAACTCAATTGAAATCTAATTTTTTCATATTTAACATGGTAATTTATTTTTAATTTTTAGAAAATAAATAATTACCTTAAATTCTTATAGAATGATGATGAAAAAATTATTAAATTGATGAAAAATAAATAAAATAATATTAATTAAATTGATAATAAATATTAAAGGACCAAAAAACCTGGAAAAATATTTTTGGTTGAGTATAAATCAGCCATAATGATACAAAGGTTGAATTATTGTTCATTTGGAGCCACATGAAAATGATTATGACACATATAATATTTTATATAAAGTAATGTTAAAGTTGTCACATTTATGTTTTAATAAATATAACATTTTTAATGTAGGATTTTACAAAAAATATATTAAACTATAAGTATTATACTAATATCTATAGGATTTATATTCATGACAATATTTTATTTTTTTAATTTTTATTCAATAAATATATATATTAAATGATTAGACAAAACTAATGTAGTAATTATTTTATTCATGGAAATATAAAAAAATGTTATTAGAAATATTAAAATAAATATAATTTTTGATAATTAATAAATCCAATGGATATTATAGATGAAATTGACCTCTTATAAATATAATAAAATATTTGGTTTTAAGTTAACTAGTAATCTTCATATCTTTAAAAATCAATAAATTGAATAGTGTAAAAATTGACACTATTGACTGCTTATCAAAATAATGTTTTATTTGATTATATAAAAATCATAATAAATTTTTAAAAAATATAAAATAATTATAATATGGTCTGAAATGTTCTAAAAGTTTCATTTATGGTCTAATTGAGATCAAATATGTAAAAATTACAAAATTTTAAAATCGAATAATTTTTTACCACAGTTAAAATTATAATAGAATACATAAGTGTTAATTATTATTATAAGGTCTAAATTGACAAGAAAACATGTCTAAACTTTACTGGTTGATGATATTACAACGTTATCTCATCTCATATTCTAAAATATGAAATTTTGGAGGTTTTTGGATGTGGACTTATTTTATTATAAATTAATATTTTTGGAGATTTCAAATGTGCCCCTTACCTCAATTATAAATGGGAACCTCCTCCCTCGCTTATTCAGCTCACTATGAGCCGTCAATCTCAGTTATCCCCTGACCATTCCACTTATCAACTTCCCTAGTAACATTCTAGAGGTTTTTTTCTTCTCTAAATACCATCTCTAGTGTTCTTAAGAGGAGATCTGGAGGGAGCTTGTTGAAAAAGAGGAGTTTTGGATATGTACTAAGAGAATTAGACCTAATGTAAGAGATTATTATTATCTCAGAATTATTTCACTGAGACACATTACATATACACTAATTGTTTCTTCTAATTGGTGTATATAATTCCCATGAATGTATTTTATGAGTCTTATCCCGAAGATTATTTTATTTTCAATTTTTTATCTTTTATAGTGCATATTATTCTATTGATTATAAAGTTAAGAGTATTTATTTCACAATCTCTTCAATATTTATATTTTTTTCATTTTAAGTATCTGTTAGTGAATATTTATCATCCATATCAATGTTTTCCAAAAATGTTTTGATATTTTTTTTATTCTCTTATGTATATTTAAATTCATTTTTACCCATTTTTTACTTTTTACAACATGGTTTTAAAATAATATTTTTTTCATTTTCCAAATGAGGTACTTTTTGACTTTTTTGAAAAAACGTATGAGGCAAATTTTTCTTTATCTTATATGAAATGAAATAAATTTATTCTTTCATATTGTTATTCTTTGATGCTTCCCTTGCAAGATTACAAGGTTATTTTTAAAGAAATTATTTTCTTTTAAAATTGCAATACCTTTTAAGAAAAGAAAAAAAAATTGAATAAGAAATTATATTTTCCTAAATAATTATTTTAAATAATTCTATCAAAATTTTCTTCCATATAACATTAAATTATTTGATGTGATATATTCTTTAATGGGGAATTTTTTTCAAGGATATTATCACTATTATTCATATTATTTTATTATGTTTATGATGGAATTATATTTATGAAATTCATTTCTTTTTCATGGATTATGTTATTATGAAATTATGTTTATCAAACCCATTATATTATATGATCTATGATGAAAGATTTATATTATTGTGACACACATACGTATGGTTTTAATTATGGGATGGTTGGGACGTATAGCTCCCTACAATTCATTGGGAAAAGATTGATATCTCATGAGGTAGAAAGGACTAGAATGGGAAGTGATCTGGTTTAGTAATACAGTGCTAGAATGAGAAATGATATTGGTTTCATAATACAAGGATAGAATGAAAAATGATCTTGTTTCAGTAATATAAAGATAGAGTAGGAAATTATCTCGATTGAATAATATAGGACTGGAATGGTAACTAAACCCAGTTCAGTGAAATAGGGATAGAAAGAGGAGTGAACTTAGTTCAAAAAGAGACATTTTACACTATGATGGTCATGGAAATAAGCCATGGATAATATGGAAATGATTTTCTATGTTTATGTGTTTTCTAAAATTCCATAATTTAGGCAAATTATATTTTCTCAGGGCTCATGTTACATTATGATTTGTGCCTTATGAACTGCCAAGATTATTTTATGACTTAAGATTTTGATATATTTTATACACAATATGATTTTTAAAATTTACGTTGTTTTTACATTATTATGTTCATGTTTTTTTGATAATTTCCTTGTTTTCCCTTATTAATCATCTTAGCTCACTATTTTTATACGTTTTATTTTCCTGCAGATATAAAAAAGGTTTTAGGTATGATAACTAAAGGGGAATATCTTAATGGGAGATGTTGAAGATCTTTCACAAAATTAGAATAATATGTTACGAGTTTCCAATGGACACTAAACTAATGTGATCATTGAGAATATATTTTTATAATGTATTAAGTATTTTAAAAAAGTAATTTAATATCTATGTACGTCAGGACTGAGTTATTAGATTTCGTATCAGATTAAAGGTTTTGTTAAGCTTCAGAAACTAGGATGAAAAACTGTAGTAATATCCTTAGAGATATTTTTAAGGATATTTCTAGGGATTTCCAAAGTATAAGTCTAATTTTAGGTAACAATCCATGAATTATGGTAAAAACATGAATAATATATGATTAAACCTAAGATATCATAGATTGAATTACTATAAGTATTTTCCCTTAATTATGTATTTTTCATCTATGATTAGTATTTATCACACTTTGGTTTTTGGTCTTAGTAAATACTGAGAACTAGATAAAATATAGTTAACATTGAATGTTTCATATGTGAAAATAATGGGAATTATATTTAATAAGTGGAAATATCGTGAACATAATCAAGAAGGTGGTACAAGCACACGTTATACAATTGAGGATATAAAGATTGGAAATAACATGTGAAAAGTAGGGGATGATCTAACAATATTTTCTACCTTTAACATAAGAAGAATGATTATATTGAGGTTAAGAAACCTTAATACATTATTCAAATTTCATATTATAGGAATGAATAAAATAATGAAGCCAGATTAATGAGTTAAGGATAAATTTTAAGTGTATATGTTTTGGAATTCAATGATTATGTAATACAAAAAATGAAATATATATGTGTTTTCATTATAAGCTTTTCATTGAGGATTTAAAATGATATGTTAAATGGTGATTAAGATTTAGAAAAGTGATTTAAGGGAAAGTTAATATTTTTATTAAGGTAAGGTAACACTTAATATGTTCAGTATGTGGAGAAAATTGTGTTTAGATTAGATAAAGATATATTGGATATGATTAATTGGATGATACTAATTAAGGATTTGTTGACATGTGGGTTATTATATCATGGATGATGATTACAATTTATTGGTCTTAAGGAATATATCCAATAAACATTAGAATAAGTAAACATGCATGTTTTCAATAAGTATTTATGGTAATTCATGTTATTACCATGATTCAAGAGAATAGATTATGAAGGCATTCAAATGTTTGTAATGTGACCCACAAGAAATACTTTAAGATATATGGGGGATAAATGTTAAGTCGATTTAGTGCACCTCTTTCTAATGTTTTTGATTTTAATCTTTTGGAAGGATTGTAAGGTTATCAATTTATGGAACGTTTAAGATAAAATTCACATGATGTTTGTGATATTAATGTATTATCTCACCATAGGTTTATTTTTTTATATTTGATAACTTATGCTAACCTTTTAGTTTTAAAGACTTATGGAATGAATTATTAATCTATGCATGGATCACATGATCTTTTAGTATTTCAGGAATACAAAATTAAACTCTATTTCTTAGAATAAGAGATGAAGAGAAAATTGATCAAGGCATGACAAATGGTGAGATTGTGCTGAAATCAAACGTGTATTTCATCTCATGTAAATTATTTAACATTAGAAAAAAGATCATTATATGAAAAGTTTGTCATGTCATAATCATTTGATGATATAAATAAACCCTTTTACACTTATTTATTTTATGTTTTTTTATCTTTAAATTTCTCTAGATCACCCACTCTCTTATGATAAATAATCATTATCAATATCTATGATTATTTATTCTTTTCCTCTATGCCCAAATCGTCACCTATGTTCTCTTATGTAGAAACCTAATTTTGAGTTAAATTGTGTAACTATTATGTTTCTAAAATTAATTTTTTAAAAAAAGTTTTATTATTAGTTTTTACGATGTCGGTTTATATGAAATAGATTTTCAAGTATTAATCCTTTTATAACTAAGAAGAATTTCGAGGGAGGAATTTATTTTAAGGGGGTATAATGTAACACCCTGATATTTTTATGAGATAGATTTTTTAATTAATTTTATGTATTGTGTTATTTGATACAACAATATAATATTTCACCACATGAAATACCATATTATCGTGCGGTATACAAAACAACATTCCTCGCTTATGTTACAAAAAATTTCGAGCTCTTTTGATATATTTCATTTCACGCATGAATGAGTATAAGAGGTCACCTAAATAATATTATTTTACCTTATAACATATAAATTATAATGTAAGGTATGAATTTTATTAATTTAATTATGAAAATATTAATTACACATGTATATATTATTAATTAATTGGTGAGGAATTAATTATAAATAAAAATAAAAGCCTTTTTAAATAAAAGGAAATTTTTTTCTAAAAAATATTTATATGAAAATAAGTGAGTTTATAAAATAAAAAAGTTACTCTTGATGGATTTTATTAATGAAATATATATGTAATATATTCATGATAATTTATAAAATTTATCTTGTATGTTTTATAGACATGAGATATGCACAAATTTAATTTCTCAGATAAAAGAAGTATTTTAAAAAAATATAGTTTTTCCACCTTTTGACGGTGAACCCATTTTAAATCTATTTTTTTTTTAAATATATTTTATTTGAAAAAAAATAACTACTTCTTTGATATTTTAGTATAAAAATTTAATTTGGTTAAATTTATAATATTTCTTTGATAAGCTTCAGGTTTTGATGAAAAGTTACAAAATAATGCATTTTAATTGAAAACTATTTTTTTGTAAAATTTATTTATAGTGTTAAATTATATATTTGAATGGTTTTAAAGTATATATATATTATATTTTTATCATTTTATATAAATTAATTAATTTTGATTAATTTTACATTTAATTTAGATGTAAAAAAATTTCAATATATTGCATGTTTTAACTTTTAAAACATGTTTTCTTATTCTGAAAATGGGATTAATTTTTAATTAATTTTTGAAACTTTTGTGTTGATAATTTTAAAAAATGGATTCCATATTTTGAATCATTGGATCCAAATTATATATATATATATGGGCATGATTAATAGTAACTTCAGTAATTTTTATTAATACGGTAAAAAGGTAAATTAGGTGATTCAAGTTAAAAATAATATTATAAAATTACTCTAATTCTTGTACTAATATAGTTTAATGAGTGTTTTCGACCTATATCATCATTGGGTAGAAATTATATCATTAGAAATCCACTTGGATGAGATTATAACATTTAATATATTTTATTTAAAGAATATTTAATAATGTCTTACTAAAATTTTAATAAAATTATTATTTTTAATATAAAGTTATATGGAAAATAAATTCAACTGGAAATAATAATTTTAAATCTAAAATACTTTTATTTATCATGGTAATTTACTTGTAATTTTTATAAAATAAATAATTACCTTAAAGGTTTATATAATGATGATGTAGAAATTATTTAATAGATAAAAAATCACTAATAAATTTTTAATTAAAATGATAATAACCATTATAAGACAAAAAAACATGGCCAAATATTATATTTCGGTCATATATCAACCGTAATCATCCTAGGGTCTAACTATTGACCATTTGGAGACAAATGGAAAATATTATGACTCTTATAATATTTTATCTAAAGTAATGTTAAAGTTGTGAGATTCATGTTTTAATAAATATAACTATTTTAATATAGGATTTTCTAGAAGATATATTTAATTATAATTATTTTTATAAAATATATATGATTTATCATTTTCATGGTATTATATTTATAGTTTTTACTCAAAAAACATGTATATTAAATAATTACACAAAACTGATGTAGTAATTAATTTATTAATGGAAATATCAAATATATGTTATTAAAATTATTAAGACAAATATTATTTGGGATAATTAATATATCCAATGATTTTTTAGATTAACTTGATGTATTATGAATATAATAAAATATTTGGCTGCAATTTTACTTGTTACATTCATAGTTTTAAAAATCAATATATTGAATAGTTTCAAAATTGACACTATGGGTTGTTTATCAAAATAACATTTTATTAAATTATTTAAAAATCTCAATACGTTTAAAAAAATATAAAATAATTATTATATGGTCTAAAATGTTCTAAATTGTTTATTTAGGGTCTAATTCACATCAAATTAGTAAAAATTACACTATTTTAATATTGAATAATTGTATATCTTAGTTACTGTTGAAATAGAATAACTAAGTGTTAATTATTTTGATTAGGTTTAAATAGATAGAAAAACTTGTTGAAAATTTATTAGTTTATGAGATAACAAACTTATCTCATATCATATTCTAAAAATTAATATTTTGGAGATTTTTTGATGTGGTTTGATTTTATAAATAATTAATATTTTCAAAGATTCCAGAAGTCACCCACATCTCAATTATAAAAGGGAACCTCCTCCCTCACTTTTTCACCTCACTTTGAACCTTCAATCTCAGCCATCACCTAAAAATTTTCCTTATTAAATTCCCTATTAACATTTTATAGGTTCTAGTATTCTCAAAAGACCAACTCTACTGTCCTTAAGAGTAGTTCTAGTGGGAGATCATTGAAAAGGAGGAGTTTTGGATACATACTAAGGGAATAAGACCTATGGCAAGGGATTATTTTTGTCTCACCTTAATTTCCATGAGATACATGGCATATACACTAATTGTTTCTTCTAATTGGTGTATATAATTCCCATGAATGTATTTTATGAGTCTTATCCACAAGGGCATGTTATTTTCATAATTTTATTTCTTTTATAGGGTATACGATTATATTTATTATAATGTTAAGAGTATTTATTTTACAATCTATTCAATATTTAGATTTTTTTTATTTTAAGCCTCTATTCGGGAATATTTATCATCCTTTTCGATTTTTTCTAAAAAATTGATCATAAAATGTATTACTATTCTTTTATATATCTTTAAATTCGTTTTTTCCAATTTTTTAGTTTTTACTACCTGATTTGAAAGGAATATTTCATTAATTATCCAAATGAGGAACTTTTTGAGTTTTATAGAAAAAGTATGAGAAGAATGTTTTATTTTAACTTATATGGAATGAAAAAAAATTATTCTTTCATAATGATTTATTTCCACGAGGATTCCCTTACAAGATTAAAATGTTATTTTCAAAGAAATTATTTTCTTTAAAATTGCATGACCTTTTAAAAAAAGAAAAAAAATTCAAAGATGAAAGGATATTTTCCTCAAGAATTATTTTAAATTTTTATATCAATATTATCTTCCTTCTAATATTACATTATTTGATGTTATATATTCTTTAATGTGGATTTGTTTCATGAATATTATCTCTATTATTCCTATGATTTGATTATGTTTATGATGAAAGGATATTTATGAAATCCATTTTTTCATGGATTAAGTTATGACAGAATTATGTTTATGAAATTGATTTGATTCCATGGGATATGATGAATGATTTATGTTCTTGTGGCACAAATATGTATGGTTTTTATTATGAGATGGGAGGAACCTATATCTCCCTCTAATTCATTGAGTAAATATTTATATCTATGATATAGAAAGGACAAGAATGAGAAATGATATTGGTTCAGTAATACAGGACTAGAATGAGAAATGATTTTCGTTTAATAATATAGGGCTGGGAGGGGAATTATATCGATTTAGTAATACATGGCTAGAACGAGAAATGATCTCAGTTCAGTAATACATGGTTGAAATAGTACGTAAACCGTGTTATTTAATACATGGCTGGATAGATGAGTAAACTCAGTTCATTAAAGTAAGTTGTCCACTATGATGGTCTTGGTAATGAGGCGTATCTAATATAGAAAAGATTTTATATGCTTATGTGTTTTCCACAATTCCATATTTAATGGAAATGATATTTTCTCATAGCTTGTGTTCCTTTATGATTTATGCCTTATGGATTTACATGATTTATTTCATGACTCGTGATTTTGATATTTGTTATACGTGGTATGATTTTCAAAAGTTGTGTTCATGTTTTTACATTCTTATGTTCTTTTTTTAGATATTTTTCTCTTTTACCCTTATTGATCATCTGAGATCACCCTTTTCGTATGTTTTATTTTTCCTAGGATATAAATGAATTCTTTAGGTAAGAAATATAAAGGGTAATATATTTATGGGAGTTGTAAAATATCTTTCACCAAATTAGAACAATGAGTTCAATGTTTCCAAATGCACTAAACAAATATGGTCTTTCGGTGTATGTCTATGTAATGTATTAAGTATTACAGAAAATAAATTTAATATTCATGAATGTCAATCAAGGGTCGTTAGAAAAAGGGTACCACTGGGTATTTGGTATAGGTGCATTAGATGCCTTCAGAGTTTGGGTGGAATCACTTTTGTTCTAGTTCTATTCTTGTTGAGGGTAATTTCAGAAGGGGAAGGATTTTTCGGACACCTAGACTGGTTAACTCCCTAGTGTGGTTTTTTTGGTGGGTTGGTCTAAGTGGATAGTATATGGTATACCTATAACCATTGAGGTTTGGATAATCTCTCTATTAGAATTTAAGGCACATGAGGTGCTTGTGGATGTGTGGTTTTAGGAATATGAGATACTTTGGGAATATCTGTACAGGTTTGGTAGACCTAGTGATTTTTGGTGAATTTTTGTGTGTGGTGATAATGAATAAAAACATGCTCAAAGGTGGTTTTTTGTGAAGCATGTGAAAATTATTGTTAATATTAGAATATAAATAACCCAGAGTAGTGGTGATTTAGTAGTACATGTAGTTTTAAACGGCATGGCTGGTTGTGTGAATGACCATATTGACTTAAGATGAACATCTAGGAACATGGTAAGAGTATAAATGAACATTAATGGGAATTTATAATGATACTCGTGCATTTGAGTGGTTGTGTGAATGGTTTTGTCTTGGGGAGGCGTTTGGGTTCCAGAAAGCATTAACAACACTCTTTTCTTAGTGATCTTGGCATGAGGGAGAGGCATGGCTAGTGGCTTGGATGTGTGAATTATGTTTTAGAGGAATGTGGATTGCTAGAGTCAAGGAGGGTTTTCATGATCAGTTTACATATGAGAATTAATCTTTTGAGAATTGATGGTATCATCAGAGGTAAGAATGCATCAAATATTTGATATGTCATTTGGCTTGTGGTTTGGGTGGTATGGAAGGATGTGACCATGGTGATCAAATAAGTAACCATCCATGCATGGTAAGGGTACTAATGTGTGATAAATAAGTGGATTTTTTTCATGACTTCCTAAGGTCTCCAAGATAATAATTTTAATGTTTAATTAGTGAGTTGGATTCCTCTTTATGTGCATCATAAGAACCAAGATATGAGTTTAATTGGACAATTCTAGAGGTAGTTGGAACCATATAGTAAAAATTAGCTACTATAAGCTATGTCCTATGGTGGAAAGAACCATAGACTAGATTATCAATTTTTTTGGGAAACCATGATGTATTGGGGTAGAAGTATGTGTGAAAACAGTGTCTTGGTGTTATAACAATTAGTTTTAGCGGTGGATAGTGTTCTGGAGGTTTAATCTCCTTGACATCAAAGCTATAATTTATAAGCGTATTGAGAATTAATATTGGAACATGGCCATTTAGTGTTAATTGATGACGAAGGTATAATTTATGATCTGATTTTAAGACCACTGGGACTTAATAGGGATAAGAAGTGTCATAGTGTTGAGTTTCTAATACCTCATGAATATGTACGAGTATGAATTTCCAATAGAAATTTTTTATTCTGATTAGTGGATGGGTCATTGTAGGAACCAAGGTTCAAAAGGGTATATAAGAGGATTAGACACCTCAAAAATGTATTTTTTGAATGGGGTTTTGGGGTTAGTAGGTGGTCAAAGGTAGTAAGAATGCATCATAGGAAGGCAATGTGGCTGAGTGGCAGTATGCAACCACCAGCTTTCTGGTTCCCAGGTCAGTGGGCCTGCTAGGTTATAGGTGTCCACTGGATCTCCAATGGCCTCCACCATCGTTTATATGGGGATATTAAGAGGAAGTATCAACCCCCCCCCCCCCATATATTTAAATATCTAACCTCTATTTTCCTTCTTATTTTGTTTCGCTTAGACTAGGGTGTCCCCCCTCTATTATTTTGGCCCCCTTCCTCATAAAGAAATTTTGATTCCATGTCATGTAAATTTTTTTAATGTTTATCCATCTAGTGATCATCCTTCTTATCATAATTGTATCCCTTTAATTATTTTTTATCCTGATTAGATATTTGAGTAATGATTCCATCATTTCATGCTAAAATAATCTTAAAATGATGGGGATTTGGTGTTTCCCTTTGACAGGCTGTCCTGAGACAACAACCACACACCATCTCCTATAATTTTGATGGAGTTATGTTTTTATACGAGTTTTTCAACTTTTTTTGTTTAATTTAAATGTATTGGTTTATGGTTTTGGATTCGAATGTTATAGCTTTATTATGAGGTAATTATCTTGTCTTATAATGGACATCTGGAGGAGGGTTGGTTCTAGTTTGGATGTAGTGGGAACACTTGGTGAATGAATAACCTTTTATGACTAGGTTTTCTATATTTTTTAATTAATTTTTAGTTTTTAATTAATTATATTAATATTATAAATAATTAATTTTTGTTTTTTGGATGCAAGATAAGGCTATAGGTGGTTTGATCATTGGATTTTGGCCTTATATATGCTCTGGTACTATGTTTTCAGGCTGCTAATAAAAATAAAAGAGACTTCACATGATTTAAGTGTTCCCGTAAAATTAACATATGGTCTTGATTTTCTTTTTTCAAGAAGTTAATTTCATGGTTGTTCCATATTGTCATTGGATTGAACTTGTTTAAACTAAATATTTTGAGAATATATTCACCATGGTTAAATTCCCCATAAATATTACTTTTTACCAAATAAAATATGATCCAATATTGTGTTCCCTGGTAGTAAATAGAATATGGGTTTTGGAATAAAAATTGTGAAATGGAACTTGAATTGGTATTTCTCAAAATTTAAATTTGGAGTGGCTTTTATTTGTAAATGTTATTTTAAAATTTTTAATTGGAAATGGTAAACTGAGATTGGTCCATGAAATAGTGAAAGAAAATTGGTAAATAAATTTAGCACTTAATTTGGTTTCCTTTTATTAATCTTTGGAAGGATCTGTTAAAATATCCATTATGAATTGTTTTTTTTTAATTTTGATTATGATGGTTAAACTTGGGGTGAACACAACCCCTAGGTGGATGATGGTTGGGTTTGATCGACTAATGGTGAACACAACCCCTTGGTGGATGTTGGTTCCCTATAGATCAGTATGTTTTCTCTGAGTTCAAGTTGTTTAGTCAGTGATGGTTATATTACCCTTAGTCTGATATGGGTTGGAACGTTAATCATAATGTTCTGATAGAAACACCAACACTAGATAAATCTGGTACATACTTTTCCCCGTATAAACTCAACCCCAAGTATCAAGGTTTATTTATTTATTTTATTTTAAAGTTTAAATGGTTTAAAATGTAATAATTTTACTTAACCACTTCTGAATTTACTATTATCAGAATATTTATTTTAGGAAATATACTAGTGGTGGCCTAACGAGTTGTACTCATACCCTGCTTTGGACACCATGGAACTAGGGTACCTGAGAAGGCACTACATGGTTGTAGAATTGGTCATTGGATTCTAAGTAGGATCATTTGAGTTATAACCAGGCCAAGACTCTGAACCATTCCTAGGATTCTTCTAGACATGTTTTTTGGGTTTTATTTTGGGTTTTATGTACTTGATAATTTTTATTCTTTCATGACTACTTTACATATATGGTATACAATTCATTTTTTATTTCATGGTTTATCTTGATTATTTTTGGCACCTGCCAATACGTTGTTTCATTGGGTTATTTATCTAGGTGTATATGACCTTATTTTTATGTTTATTTACTATGATTTATGGGTATATTATCCCCACCATACCACCTTAGATCTGTGATACTAATATTTAGACTCTAGATAATAGGGAGAATCACCTGATTTATTGTAGATTTCTATCTATTTGGGAGATGATTAGTGGACATGGTTGGTGGGACATTACAATATACCATCTAATTATTTTTCCCAATAAAGTTCTTCAAGATGAATATATTGTATTCTGGATAATTGAATGATATCAGGTGCAAGAATCACACTTATAAGGGAATGATAAAGAATTTAGAAGGTATGATTTTGGTGAAGAAGGTAGGAAAGATCATAAATAAAATGTGCGGGTTTCATGGTTAAATGTATGAGGAGATGGATATAGTTTTTGAATTAACCACCTTAATATTTTTAGGAGTTATGGCTTCAAAAACTTATTGAGATGTCTAAAAGAGGTTCGTATATTCTTTCTAATGAAAAG
Source organism: Viscum album (assembly GCA_963277665.1). Lineage (NCBI taxonomy): Eukaryota > Viridiplantae > Streptophyta > Magnoliopsida > Santalales > Viscaceae > Viscum > Viscum album. The sequence goes on along the minus strand of OY728150.1, from coordinate 2,051,253,751 downwards.
TAGCTACCTAAACATACAAAGATAATATTACCATTTTGTTGTTTTTTAAAGAAAACAATAAATGTTGTTGTTTAAAATGTTAATGAAAAAGATAAAGGAGATGTTAATCTTGATCCATTTCAATGTTTAGAAATTTATTGTTATATATCTTAATGAATCACAATTATTTATATCATTTATTAATGATTATTCTAAAAGATATTGTGTGAACCCAATCAAGAAGAAAGAATATTCTTTTAACGTTTTCAAATAATTCAAAATATAAAAGGAACATGAATATAGAAAGAAGATAAAGTGTTTGAGGTTTAAAAATGTAGATAAAATTCACGCAAATAATATTGATTTTTTATGAACAAGAAGGAATCAAGAAACCATTTATGAAGATATATATTCACTATCCTAAGCACCTTTAATTAGTTTTTTTAGGAAAATATTCTTTTAACTGGGTGTAGAGGTAATTCTTACACAACCAAAAGGACCAGAGGTTCAAATCCATTAAAATTACATGAACTGAAGGACTATATGCACAATGATTAAAATAAAATATCTCCTCTTAAAATAATATCATCCAGCCCTTCTAGCTCATAACATATGTAGCTCCTACATCACCAACACTGACTTGTTGGGTGCTCTGCATAGCTTTTCACTAGTGTGAGTGATTGGTCAGACCACTTTTGCAACCTCAATGGACTCCCCACATTTATACTCTCTATACTACCACCTACCATAATCCACCTAAGCTACTCCATGACCCAAAGGCTTTGTGACTTGAATTCCCTTGATGATCTGAAGACCCTGTAAGCTAAAATTCTAATTTTTATTTCTGAAATCTCATCCAGGATGAATAGAACCACTAATATAGTACCTCGTTAAAGTACCAACTAAAATACCCACACTGTGATAGTGTAAGAAGATAATATTTGATGAAAACCCCTATTGGATTGAAATTGGTGATTTTTATTATTTTATGAGTATATAAGAAATTTTTGATAAAAGGAATGAACAATACCTATTATGTGATCAATCAATATCTTTCAATATTAATTCATCTGAAAACATCATTGGATATGTGGTATAGTATATCCTTTAACTATTATGAATTATATATTTTTTAACTTAAGTATATACATTTTTTAATTACCAGAGAAGATAAAATAGAGATTGGATATCCAAGAAATGTACCATATTAGGATATGTTTAAGGTGTAATGGGACATTTTTTATAGGACCACACTGCCCAAAATCTTATCATTAGCAGAGATTTAATATTTATAGAATACGTATATTAATATAATAAAAAATATATAAGTTTCAATATGTAGGATTAATCAAAGAAATAATATATTTTTAGAATCATTACTAGACCATGATGATGAAGAATCTATATAGTTATAACCACAATGATCAACATATATAGAAGGAAAGTGTGAAAATATAGAACATAGAATAATCCATTTCAAGAAATATTGAATTTTTCTTATTAATGGAGGATGTTGATATATCTTCTTTTATGAAGGATACTCACATTTTACCTGTATCTTCATATAAGGTTAAGATATAGAAGGAAATTGAAGCCCTTTACAAAAAGAAGACATAGAATCCTATTTCATTACCTCAAGGAAGGAAGACCAAAAAAATGGATCTTTAAGATCAATTATGATGGAAATGACCAGGTGGAATGATATAGTGTGAGTTTGGTAGTCAATGGTTATTCTTAAAAGGAAGGAATTTATTTCTATGAATTATTTTATCCTATTGATAGAATCATAATTTTTTTAGTGGTTCGAGTGATGTGTGTTGTATATGATAATAATTTATAGTATCTATATGTGAAGATGAATTCTTTCTATAGTGATATTTATAAATAATTTGATATTTTCCACCCATATGTTTTTTCATAAAATGGAAAGGATAACTTGGTTTGTGTGTTAAAAAAATATTTATACAATCTCATAATATTTCAAGATATTATAATAGGAGATCTAATTCTCATATCACAAGTCAAGATTACAAAAGAAATTTTTCAAATCTCTTTACATATATTAGGGGTCCTATTGGAAATTATATTATCATTATTCTATTATATATGGATAAAAACATGGTTGTAATTCCCAATAAATATAAAATCTAAAATATGAAGTCATAGTTGTTTAAGGGGTCAAATGTGAATGATTTTTGACCCATAAAAAGATTCATGAGATGTAGATTTATTAATACTAAAATAATGGGATGCTTTCATAATTATAGAAAAATTACTTAAAAAAATCTTGAAAATTTTCAATATATAAGACCATAAGATAATTTTTACCTCTCTTTCTATTAATTCATGTTATCCCCTATGACAAGTCCTAAAAATAAAGTAGATAAGATAATGATAACTCAAGTACATTTTGCATTAGTAGTGTAATGTCTTGTGTTCTCCATTGTTTTTAATAGATAAAACTTTATACATGTAGCGAGATTAGTAAGTTAATATGTTGGGAATCCTAGATAGGTGAATTAGAACATAGTAAATTGAATCATGAGATATATTAGAAAGATCTCATATGCTGCAATATATTATAGAGGATCAATTTTCATTACCAAATGCTATAATGATTCTTATTTTTAGGCGATCTTGACAAATAATAAGCCTCTACATGTTATGTGATTACTCTTACAAGATGAGTTGTAAGATGGATTTTGAAATTGAAGTCAGTTTTGGACTTATCCGTAACAGATACACAATACATGGAAAATTTATAGTCTTACAAAGAATGTATTTGTATTAGAATATTATTAAAATATATCAGGTATATATAAAAACATATTTCATGATTCTATGATATTCATACCAACTAGTATACTTTATGGAATCCATATTATCAATATATGAAGAATCACATCAGAGTACAATATCATTTTTTAATATGTGGTGGAAGAAGGAAGAACAAAAATTCATAAAATTAATACAAAATACAACATAAGAAATTTTTAAAGATTGGGATTTAACTCATATATGTTCAAGCAATGAAAATCCGTGAGTTACCATGAAGAATAATAAATATTATTTTTTAGAAAGATAGAAAGGATTTGTGGAGATATGATTGGTTTTCAATAATATATACAAGTGGGGTATATCAACATGACTCAACCCACCAAGACCCCACTTGGGTCTATGATAAGCCCAATGTGCCACCAAAATCCAACCTCCACAAGGCCCAGGGTTGGTGACTAAAACTGAGTAGAAATATCACACATATTTGAGTACTCTACCTAATGCACATGGAAACATACAGACCCATCAACAAACATAATATAATATTGTAGAATAGTAAAAAATAAATACATAAATATATGAATGACCTTTAACATCCCTCAATAGAGTATAATAGTATAAAAGAAAAGTAAAATCAAAAAAAATATAGGCCCACTAAATATAAAATAGGCCCAAACTAACAATAAGATAAAATAAAATTGAAGAATGTAACCTGCATAGTTTGATCATAGTCCCTCTTACACTACCTCCATGAACAACTATGTGAACCACATGCATCAGAACCACCTAGATCACCATTGAATTACTTGTCATCATCATATTGTTATATATTTATTAATCAAGAATGTTAATCCCAAAATAGGGACAGAGATAGAGTACAAAAAATCCTACGGAGGACTAAAGTAATAAATCACAAGTTTATCCTCTATAATCATGTTGACCCCTTATGGTTTCATGATATGTGTGTTTGAGAAGCATGTGACACTGTAACCCTGATCCCCCACCGCCATGTAAGTAAGATGGTCTGCCACCCTGTTTCCATCATGCTACATATGAACTACATCAATGTTCCTGTTACTGAGGATGGGGATAAATTTTATTATTATGTATTCTATCAACTAGGGAATGGAGATTTTTCCAAGCATTGAATCATTTATGGTCATGGATTCAGTTTCAACCTGATTGATTATGATACTAATATGGTCGCATAGGATCAACCCCATGTACATTGCCTTGGCCTCCACCTGGATAGAGTTCCCCTGCCCATAGTAGATAGTATAAGAAAGGAAAATCCCCTTTTTATCATGAACTACCCCACCACATCACATGGCTTCTGAGACGCAAAAACAATCAGAATTTAGTTTTAACTCCATGAATGGTGGTATCCATCGCACCCAGTGTCCCCTCGACCTAAAAATAAATGACTACACCAAAGAAAAACTTGTCTATAGAGATACAAAAGAGTGTGAATCTCACCAGTTGATGATACCGGTAACCACATCAAGGAGGATAGATCTTGTTCTCATGATAATGGTTCTTCTTGTAGACTTAATCCCCTCAAACTTGTCCCTATTCCTAGCCTTCCATATACACTAACCACCCACACTCGGAATGATGGATATTGCCTTTTTTATATGGTCCAAAAGCATCTGATCCATGAACCTATCTCTCAAAAAATGGTGTGCCAATACGATCCTACAAGAGAAGAGATGTGAGCTCACTGATGAACTGCTAGATATCCAAGTCCCATTCACCTTCAAATAATAGGTGATATGAGTTCTCCTCCTAGTGAATATTGTAGCAGTGAAATCGGGAAATCATGTTGAAACACATATTTCTCACATTTTCATCTATGGGAACATCTTGATTACTTATCCTAAAGGTTATAAAATTACAATTTTTCGGGGCCCTATTACACCAAACTCTGCTATTCCAGTAGTCCCCCTGGTCCTGAGTTATCGACATCTAACGAGAGTCCTTTGATGAGAAGTTCCCAAACATGGACGCAATGAACACAATTTTTATGGTTTAGAATTTAATGTAATGAGACCAAACACATCATATGGATCATTTTCCATCATGGATTTGATAAATAAAGGATTCATGATGACCTCACTAAAAGAAACTAGAGGAGTAGGACACCCTGGGGAACCGATCATAGAACCCACCCAATTGTTCTTCTAGAATATGAAATCATCATTCCCTTTAATCCATCTAGATTTTTGATAAAGGGTTGGGATAATAGGGTAAATCAAATATCATAAATGGGATGAATGGACACTGACATCCTCCATAGATCCCCCTCATTGATAGTACATTAGCTTTCCCTAGAGAGTGTGCACTCCCACAATCTCCCACACCATATTTTCATGAATACAGTGAATTGTATCTTCTATGCTCCTTACGTTGATCCCAAATTCATGTATGGGCCTCACCAAAATACCTCATGAATCCCAATGATGATTTAATTTATCTAGATTTTCCCATATAAAACTATCTAAAATCTTCTTAATAGAGATAATGACCCCCTAGGGAAAATTGATTTTTGAGAATGCATGAATTGAAATGGATGACAGGACGCTATTGACTAAGGTTATCCTTCTGCCAAAGGATAAGTATCAGTTTTTTAATGATGAATATGTGATTTTTATAAGGTTCACAATGCGGTCAATGTCCTAAATATGGGTTCAGTCTAGGGAGAGAAGGGCACCACATTACTCCATTAGATACATACCTTTCTATAAGTCTAACTCATTTCATAGGAATGTGGCATAACGATGGTCTCATCTGCTATAAATATAGGGGCTACTCTTAGATCTGTTGATAACCTGGCCACTCTAGTAGCAATATTATTCCTATTTTTTTAGGCCACCCACTAATATTCTACTAGTGTTGATGAAGATAAGAGAATCATCCACAAACATCAAATGAGAAATCGAAGACTAGTTAATTTTTCAATGATAATAAAGGAGGCCCCCCTATAGAAAACCTTATTTTAATAAGCCAACTAAGTGTGTCTTTCATGAGAATAAAGATGATCATGGATATGAGATCCCTTTCCTAAGCCTGCATGATGTTTTAAAAATACCATGATTCTTTCCAATAAAGGAAACAACCATCCAAGATGAGATAAAACATCTAAAAATAAGGTCTGTAATCTAGGGAGAGAGTCCCATACCTGTGATCACCCTGTTGACGAAACCTCTATTAATTCTATTGTTGAACTTATTCATATCCAGCTTTAATTTCATGTTCAATCCATGGGTTTTGATGTTGATATCCCAAATCATTTCTTGTGCTAATGAAACAGCTCCCTCTATTGATGGACCCTTCTAAAATCCATGCTTCTCTAAGGAAATACCCTGAGGAATGTGCATGGACAAACAAGAGGTGATGATTCTTGAAAAAAAATTGTAGGGGAAATTACACAAACTTACCGGTCTGTAGTCGAGAATGGATAAAGGATCTTTGATCTTTTGTAAGAGGACAAGATTCATAAAACTAGCCACCTATATGATGTGTCTGCCCCAAAAAATGTCCAGGATGGCCACAATAATATCATCTTTAATCACATCCCATTACCCCTAAGAGAATGGACCTAGAAAACTGTCGGGGCCTAGAACACTCTCTGGGTTGAGATTCAACATAACTTCATGAATCCCCTTCTCCTCATGAATCACTTCCAGAAAGGCATTATCCACTTTGGACATCAGGTTAGGAATCACCTCCAGCTGCTCCACATTTCCTCACGGATACCCATTTGGCACGATCAAATTAGAACCTATAAGTAGATGTTTTAATAAAGAAAATTCCATGCCCCCAACCATGAACCTATCAATCGAGTATGATCCATATTAAAGCACTATATTAAGTTTAACTAGATATATTATTTATTTAATCCTTCCAACGTTACCTCTTTTATTCAAAAAATGTAGATACAGAGAGAGAGATGACCAGTGTCTAGGAGGTCTTGAAATAATGAAGTCCAAGGGCATCACCCCAAATAAATTTCACCCCCTCATGTTTAAAATGATAAATATGAGAAAGACAACTAAACATGCTACTGGGGGTTACCATAGTGTCCAAGTGATCCACCAACTTGTTTCCCTCCCTCCACGTGTGAGTGACTCTGGTTCTAATATCAAGGAGAGATATTAATTTCTAATTATGTATAAAATAGACCAGGGGATTATAACATTACCATGCAAGGAATCATGAAAATCCATAGATCTAATCTTTACTTTGGAGATATAAAGCGCCCTTTGCCTACAAATGGTGATACGTATAAGAAGCGCATTCACCTCTACCTATAGAAAATTTCCATAACCATAATATTCCATGAAATCCAAGGCCATGCTACCTCTAACGTCCTAGACCACACCACCACCATGCATTTCACTCAACACACAAGAACTGTTAGTATTCAGTTTAAGGACAACTTCTGAAGGACTCCACCGAACGTCGTGCCCCTATTGACTTGTAGTTGAACACTGAGACACGTTTTGATGTATATACAACTTGCAAAGAGTGGGGGTCTACTTCTAGTTTTCATCAGTTCCACACAAATCAAACATGGAAGTAGACCATGTTTTTCCCCTTTATTGAGCCATTTTACTCTCACGTTCTCCCTTGATATATTCTCTTGTTTCAGGATCATATATTCCATGATCTTCTACATATTAGATAGTAACCCAAAGACTAGGTCATTCTATGCATCCTCAAGGCTGGTTTATAGATGATCCATATCCGTTTTGAGGTCTTCCACATCCTAATAAATGGGAGGAATCCCCTTTTCCTAGGATTATAGCCTTTGTTTGAGCTTCCTCAGATTGTTGTGGATGGATACTTGAGAGAATCCTTGAGTAGGCTCCCTCTAAATATCACAGAAAATCTATTGTTAACAACGAGAGAACACCCAATGAGCATATAATTGATACCATTTACAAGCTTCCTAATTGGGATACAGGGAAACTAGCAAAGGGGAATAGAATGAGATACCCTGAACAAGGTGATCAATCTTGGTATTGAGAAAATCAGATATGAAGTGATGGTTAGCCAGACACCGATCCAATCAACACCATCAATGTCTACTCACTTGTTGATTATTTCACCATGTTAGTCATTCACTAGAGTATCCCATGTGAAGGAGTCCTTTTCCATCCATGAATTGAAAAAAACTCAAGTTAACCGTTTGGGGAAAATCTCTTATGCCTTTCTCCTCATATAGATATGTTATGATATTGAATTACCCACCAATTATGAAAGGGGAATCCTTTTAATAAAATCTATTAAGATACTGCCACAAAAATTATCTTCTTTTTGCATCATAACTCCCATACACAAATGAAACAAAAAGTGGCACTGCATGTATCCTAACATTACGATTGAACTCACTGATTTTGATAGGATTATGTCTGTGTTCCATAAAAGCTGCAATTAAATCCCTGTGCTTCTTAATTTCTATAGCTAATAAGTCCATATTTACCTGAGTGCTAATTCCGTGGGTGTTCTAGATGAGTATCAGAATCATTGAAATAGTGATGGATTGGTATTGACCCCATGAAACTTAGTCTCATTTAAATGAGATGATAAACTCTCCTAAATAGATCATATTTTTTCCCTTTTGTATACTCTAGTAGCTGATGAAAGGGCAGTCGATATCAGAGAAGCTGAGAGAGAACGAATCCATAGAGATTTTCCTCACACCTTGCTTAGAGGGGATTTTTTGCTGTTTTTTTGAAAGCTGGGGTAACCATACCACCATGCATACCATCATCAGAAAAATTTTGGGAATGGGATGATAGATGAGATGAAGAGATGGTTATAAGACCTTCATTTCCAACAAAGAGCTTCCCATTGGTAGACCTGGGGGAGCCTAGAGAAGGACTTTCTTCACTATAAACAACCAAGGAACAATCTGCGTGGGGTAAGTGATCTAGCGAAGGTGGAAGGAAAGACACTATTCCAGGAATCAAGGGTAGTAAGCTCCCTACCCAACAAACCTTGAGGGACTGGTACGGGCTAAATTCACCTCCATAGGGGGCCATAAGGGAGGGGAGAATTGTATAGAAACCATCACCAAGGCCAGGTAGGAGGATTCTATCCTAGAAGATGCAGGACACCCTAAAATAAAAAAATAAGTAAATAATTAAGGTGATTTAGATAAAAACATCAATAATGTGGATAAAGAAAGATGATCCTAGATAAAATCATTGTAAGGACTCGAGTCACAACGAAGGATCATAATATTGACATCCAACTTCAGCTGAGGACCTGCATTTCTAGTATCTGATCTTGCCATCTACAATATCCCAAGTGATATCTCCCTCTAATAGTGATATAGGATCCTTTCTTGATGATAATAGGTTTAATACCAAATCCAATGGAGTATTCTAGTCCTATAGGATCACCTTATACTAGTAAAATTCATACATTATGGATAGAAAATCCCTGGACCATGTAATGTGGGTGAAATAATGACTCTATCAGATCTAAATCGTATATGATTTAAACCCTAAAAATACATTTTAAAAATAACAACTTCAGTAGAGGATCCCAATACCAATAAGTGAAATATGTACGCAACCTAGGAATTATTAATTAAACCCACCTCCAAAAACAATTATTGACTAAGGAAAAGGTTCTCTTCCCAAGAAATAATTTTCATCTAGTGACATAATCCCTGCTCTCAATGGTGATACCCTTTCTCATCACACTATAAAGATACTCAGAAAGGGTTGTATACATGCTAATATCCATGCTTGAATAAGGATTCATGGCCTTCATATATATTTGTGGGAAGTAAATGACATTTTGCAAGGGTACATGTCTTGTATCCCACAATACACTTCCATCATATGTACCAATTACCTACATGAATTATTAACGTCTGGCTATATGGTGTGTGTAAGAGTACACGATGTATAAGATACTCAGGTTCTCTGGGTGAACAATACCTATACACATTGATCTATCCATTCAAGGTATACATGATGCATATTAAAACATCACAATACATTTGATATCTAAATCATTCAAAAATCTTATCCCGTAAAAACACAAAATACAAAATGTGTGTTCTTCCAAACTACATGTAATGTAGTTATATAATTTCAAGAAATCACATTATTGTTTTTCCAATGAATCCATAAAAATTTAAATAAATCCCACCCATTTTCTATCTATCCATGTTTACATTGTTTTTTCCTCACTAGATTCCCAATTCTATCCACCATTCATCAAAGAAGATCGTTATCAAAAATCTAGATCTGCCAGAAATCTTTCTTTGGAAGAAACCATCCACACATCACCATCAATGAATTCCTTAACATATTTTTATACAACAATGAGTTAATAATTACCCATTATAGATAAAAACTATAATTATGTGGGGATATATGTTAAATAATGATTTGAAATGGACTATTATTTGTAAAATTATCATATAAATCATGACTGGTGATGAAAACATGTTGAATGGGTGGGAGAAATCCAGAAAAAACCATTTTTAATAATCAAATATGTTTGTGTGTGATTTAGAAATTGACCATGGGGTGAAAATAAATGATGAAACATGGATAAATAATCATTCTACGAATTATAGTTATCAGATTCATAATTCTGAATAAAAATCAATAATTAATAGGGTAATGTTATGGGAGAACACAAATTCAATTTTGGATATTCAATAAATGCTCTAAAATATCATATTTAATGGGGTAAAATAATAGAAATAATTATATTCCTTTATTTATGATTGATCATTGGTGGATAATTCTCTCACATGCGATATCATTGATGAAACCAATGCATTCACCATCTATCGTTGATCCCAAATTCATCCAATAGTAAATTAATTCTTCACCATAGTCTCTCCAAAAATCATAGGGTTATTTATCTAATCATAGATATTTTTCTAATAGGTATATTAATATAAGGGTTTCTAGTTTAAATGGATTAATTAGGTAATTAATAATTGAATTAATTATAATTTTAATCCACTTGTGAGTGCGTACCATCATGGAACCTGATGCGGGAATTTTTTTTCATACCTAGGGTAAAACCCATATTTTTAATTCAACCATGACCCTAATTTCTTCATCTGAGACTTTTTTTGAGGGGAAATACATTATTATTGAAATAATTCTTGCACATGAGATAATATATTTCATATTTCAATTGTATCAAAATTAGGTCATCGTTAGTCCTAAATATCAATGCCAACTACATGAATACTACTAAAAATATTATTTAAAATATTAAAAAGGTCTGATAGAAAAAATCAGAGAAATTACAACGTCTATACCTTCAAATACTTTAACCCCTAAAATATAGACCTACTTACATCAGTAAGAGTGATAATATCATATCTAATACCCCCTCTACCAAAAGATCTCCTAAATCTCCTCATACAATGAGAGAATATTCCAAAGGGGAATCACACGCCCCCTAAGGATACTCTCATAATAATCCTTGATCACCATCGTTCACTCTATGAAGCTAGATCCATATTCAATGCCCAACTCTTCGTAATTAATAATATATGAGAGAACATGCACATAGCTCTTTAGATATGGAACATAAAATAAATCATCAACTCGGATAAATTGCAGTGGAAATTATAGGAAATACACATCCTTTATTACCCAACATAGTATCTAGAATAGACCAATACATATCAAAGATAACTATTCACCCTAAACAAATATCCCTAAACAACACTAGAGAGATTCTTTTAAGAAGACATGGTCTCTCACCTCGAACACCAAGGGTCTTCTCCGTTGGTACATGTAGATCTTATGATGGAATTTTTTTATCTTCATGTACTTATGAATTAGCCACAACCTCTCTATCATCACATGCTCCAACTCGGATCACATGAGTACTGACTAAACCACTTATAACCAACATAAGGGTGACCTAAAAGGCCTCCCAAACAAGTCCTAAAATTGCACCATGCCAATGGTGGAGTGATATATATTTCTTTTGGAAATATCTACTAAGGTAAAATGATCCTCCCTACTTTGAAAAAAGTCTATCATACAATCCTGTAGTATATCTTCAATGTCCAAAGTGGTTCACTTAGTCTGACCATCTATATGGGTGTATAATTCCATGATTATATATAACCTTGTCTTGAAAGCCTTTTGAAATCCTCTCCACAACTAGGATATTAATAACTCTTTATGGATATAGAAAATAATCAAGGGAACTCCATGAATCCAAATGATCTCCTAGATGTACAAATTTCCTAATATTTCTACCGAACACTACTCACTAATTTTAAGTAAGTTGATTGAATTGGTAATATGGTTAATGATAACCTAGATAGCATCATATAATTTCAATATATATGTAATTCATTCCAAAAATTCCATAGATATCTCATCAAACATCCATTCTGAAACCTCAAGGTGTTGGTCCTAATCGGCCGACACCAGATGCTGTACCTTTACCCGTTGATTGGTAAGTCATCAAGAGGTAAACTTGGCCACATTCATCATTATCCATGGACCCCAAAACATCCAAAAAAGTACTAGTATATATTTTACAATCCTATATGTACTGTTAAGGGGTTATCCTTCAATATTTCCTTAGGTAGAAATATTGGTAGAACTGTTTATACTTGGAAGAAAATAATTTACTCCCCACCTTTAGATAATCCATTAGGAACGTGTCCTATAAATTTATTGTCACGTAAGACCTAAAAATCATTGCAAATTATGTTTTAATTACCTCTTGTACTGAATAAGTGGAGGGGTCATTTCCATCAAGTACAGATATACTACTCCTTCCCCAAACACTGAGGATAACCACAATGAGGACAACTACTCCAACTCCTCTCTTAAAAACACATAATGATATTTCTTATTAAGAGAATATTCCACCACATTACCTTTACCCCACATAAATACTATCTCAAATACATTATCCTACTTAAAATTCATTAATATCCACCATATTAGGTTGATATCTCTATGTAAATTTCTATACTCAAGTCTATTATGGTTGGAATAGATGAAAAATTGCTCGTGAAGAAGGTAGTGTCACCATGTTTCTTGGCGGAAACCATAAATTATTGATCTAAATAACAGGTTACATAATTTTAGTCATGGGATATCATCTTCTAAGATCTATAATAAATCATGACGTACATCTAAATTAATGCACACCTATTCCCAATTCTAGATGCATTGTAGAACACAACGTTCTCAACTTTATCATATGGTAGTATCATAACAAGGGTGTGTTACAATCACTTCCAAGACACCTCAAAGGCTCTCTAACATTTCTAAAATAAAATAATGACTAACATTTTTGCGTATTAATAGTCAAGGGTTCCAAAATTCGAGATATGGTTTCCAAAAATATCATGTAATAACCAACTAGCCCAAGTATAATTCATACCTCCATCACACTATTGGGTGTATTCCAAGTTAACACTACATCAATATTCACTAGGTCCATAACTACTACTTACTTTGAGAGAACATGTCCCCTGAAGTGGAAATACCTAATCAAGAACTATATCTTCAATATATTCTCAAATATCTAATTCTCTTAAATAATTTCTATAACTATTGTCAAATTATTCACATTCTTGGATTCCAAAGCTGAGTAGACAAGGATTTTATCAATAAAGACTACCAAAAATTGGTCTAGGAAAGGCTAAAAGATCCATTTCATGAGTCTCATAAATATTATAGGGGTGTTTTTCATTAAAAAGTGCATTACTAGGAACTCATAATGACAATAGTAATATCAGAATTCTATATTTGGTTTATCCTCATCTTGTAATAATAAATGGCAATATAAAAACAGTGGGTCGATCCCTGAGAATGACTTTCCACCCATTAGCTAGTAATATACGTTTTCTATTCCTTGAAAAGATTATTTTCTTGATAATCACCTTGTTTAGGCGACAATATTTAATGCGTTGCATCAGGCTCACATCGTCTTACATAGAAAACAACCCTAGAGATTCCAAGGGGGACACACTGGGTCTAAAGGCCCTCCCACTGTACCATTAACTCTCCAATCATTTCAAGGGATATCAAATATGTTGTAGAAGATATTGGGATAGTCTTGGAGTAAAATTAATGTCAATATCCCAATGAAGAGGTAGACTGGGTACGTCTTTAGGGAAGATGTTTATATACTCCCCCACCATATCTAGAAATCAAAATTCTATAGAGTCTACTGCACCTATAGTCGATCTATCTAATTGATTTGAAATCAGATGTATTTTCTTATATGTTATCTCATTTGATCCATCATATAAATACTTCTCACAAGTGAAAGGAAACCTCAATCTATCCACCCAAATTCATATAACTCTCCATAAAATATGATCAATCTTTTAATGAGCTAATAATATCTATTCCATACCAAGAATGACATCATACGACTTCATCAACATTATTAGAAGATCCCACATTAACCAATCCCCTTTGAGAGCTAATCTACATTATCAAAATAAGATAGCTATAAAATAATCACCCTTGATAGTATTCTACATCCATAAAGGTTGAGCTATAAGATCTATTAGAATCTATATCTCTAGATCAATTGATATAATAGGGAATGAATCAATCATTCTTGTGGTAACCAAAACTGATGATCAGATTGAGAAGTTGAAATCACACCTCAAATCATTCAAGAAACCTCTTTTACATAAACCTTAATCTAATGTATCTTCACGCGCCACATACTCTTGGTGCTCTAATATTGGTTTGGACCAATTGGGGGTGGTGGTAGTGGTATTGGATCATATCATCAATTCGATCCTAAAAAACCATCGACTCCTCTACTATAGTCGTCTATATAATGATCTCCTTGACTTCCCCTAGGTGATCCATGGTCACATCACTACATTTGATTCCTCTATGTCTTAGATATTTCCATATGATGGGTTGGAAAATCCCATGAAATATGTCCCCTCCCATCATAGGTAAAGAAATGATTATCTCCCAAATGAGTGGATACACTCCTTGATCTTTGCATATAAGCCTAAATATATCGACACATCGAGTATATTAATCCATTATACGTTCCACATATGGTATTAACAAGTCATATCAATTTGAGGGGCGGTAGTCCACACTTCCTCAAATGAAATTATAGCATTTACCCATAATGGAATCCATAAAGGTATGATATTAATGGAAAATACAGAATAATTAATAAAAAATAAACATAATATATATAATATATAAATACAGCGCCATCTTAATAGCCACCATGAGAGGCGGTAGAAGATAATTGAATAATCCTCATTTCGTGCGGCGTTAATTTTCCATCCAAAGAAACAATATCTTGTTTACCCATTAGATGGAGGTGTGTATAAGTGTAGTTATAATCCTTCTTATAAAAAAATCCTAGTATATTTAGGATACTAGTGTTTTTATAAAATAATGGAATAAAAATATTTTAGGGGGTTGGATTAGTAAAATAAAACAAAATAACTTAAGAGGAGATGTTACCATTAAATCAGGTAACTCCCTTTGGTTTGAACCAAAATGGTTTCTTGTAGTGCCTTATGACTAAGGTAGGGCTTCTAGGACGAAAAGATGGATCTTTAGAGCTTATTTTGGCATAAGTTGGACGATCCAAGGGGCTTGAGAGGTGTGAGTAATGGGTTATATGTGAGAGCTTTTTATAAGGGGGAGGAGGGGCTCTTTAGGAAAGTGTGAAAAATATTATTTTATTATATAATTATTTTTGGTTTCTAAAGGTCCAAAACATATTAATGTATAAGATAATATGACTCATGGTCAAAATAAAATCATCCAATAATAATTGTATAGGTTTTGGAATTGTTTTAATCTTTATAATCTCACTAATTTAAATAAAATATTAACGAGGTAAACACTACATCATTATCGTGTTATAAATAATTTTATTTATTTAATGTATAAAAATTAAAAAAACCCATAATGTAGGAAATATTTTTATCTTTAAAAGAATATTTATAGTCAAAAATATAATTTATATATCCCCATGTAATAATTAATTTACTAAAATATATTTTTTTATGTCATTTTTTCCTTTGATTTAAGTTAATTAAAATAAACTGTCATTATTACTCTTAAGTGGCTCTATGTGGTCCCAAAATAAACCCAGGGATTCCCACGGTCTTCCATTAATCATAAAATAATATTAGGACAAGGTTTAAGGTAATTTTGTATTATTATGATATTCTTTTCAACTTGAATTACCCAATTTACCTTTATCTGTGGTAAATAAAAGTCAAATGTTACTATTCACCAAAAAATATTTTCATCTTATTGAACCAAATTTTACTTAATAATAACAACCATGTATGTAAGATTTTCAAAATTCAATTCACAGAATTGGTAAAATTACATTTAAATGAAAAAGTCTGTTTTTAACAGTACTTAGTGGTTTCATTATTCATCAATAATTGATGTTTTTCAGAAAAATATCAAAAAATCCACCTAAGATATATTTGATATTCCGAATTCAAAAATGATATATATTTTACCATATTCAAAACATAGAAGTTGGATTACTAAACTTAAAATTTATTCACATTGTCAAAACAAAAAGCGTGTTTTTAAGAAATATTAACTATCAATAGATTGACACTTATTTATGTCTAATTTAAAAGTGAAATTAATTTCAATGACCAAAATTAGATTAAATGGTAAAAATATATTTTAATTATACTTTGAAAAAAATTAAAAAGATAACATATCCATATAAATAAATTATATTAAAAGGAGGTTTTGGATTAAAAAACAGTATTTTTCACTGTTCATTAAAAATTGAATTTTATTCAAAAAATACCAAAAATTTACCCAAAGTAAATTTTGATGTCCCAATTATAAAGAAGAATTTTATTTTGTCAAATAAAACATATAAAAGTGACCAAAACTATATTTAAATAGGGGTTTCCATTAAAAGGTGATAAATCGATCTTTTAAAGAATATTAGAGTATTAATTCTTAAAATGAGATTAATTCACATTTTAAGTCTCTAACTTTTGTTGGATAAATGTATAAAAATTTAACGAAATTTTATAATCATATTATAGTTAGTTATGTGCATTCCCTCCATTACAATGTCTAGGCATTAAGTACCATTTAAAATAATATTATATTATTATTATTTTAGCATGATTCGGCCTTGTGTGCAGTGTAAGATTTCAAAGAAAATCGTTGTAGTGTATCGAGTATGCCATCGAACATAGAAACCCCTTTAAAGTAAAATTAATATTTAATTCACAAATATTAATAATTATGAAAATGTATTATTCTTTATTTACTTTGGATGTTACAGCATTCTCCCCTTTTGAAAATTGCATCCTCACAATTTTTATTCACTTAACAAATAGATGGCGGTAATTATCCCTCGTATCATTTTCAGATTCCCACGTTGCCTCTTCAACCATATGGTTTTTCCACAAATCCTTTACATGATGAATTGCTTTATTCTAAAACACTTGTTCTCTTTGGTCAAGAATATGAACTAGTTGTTCCTCATATGATAAATTCTCTTCCAACTGAACTACCTCTAGACATAAAACATGAGATAGATCTAGCTTATACTTTCTCAACATTGAAACATGAAAAACATTGTGTACCTAGGACAAACTTGCAGGTAAATCCACTCTATATGCAACTGATCCAACTTTCTCTAGGATTTCATAAGGTCTAATGATCGTCAAACTCATATTTTCTTTCATACCTAAACACATGACATTTTTTCATGGATAAACATTGAGAAAGGCATGATCAACGACCTCAAAATAAAAATCCTTCCTTCGGTTATCCGCATAACTTTTCTACCTGCTCTAATCTTTTCTCATGTGTTTCTGAATCAACTGAACTTTTTCTTCCATATCTTCTACCAATTATATTCCCATCAACATCCTTTAACCTACTTCATCCCAAAAAGCCATAGTTCAACACCGCTTCCCATATAATGCCTCAAATGAAGCCATCAGTATACTGGAATGAAAACTGCTATTAAATGAAGATTCAACCAAAGAAAGATGTTAGTCCCAACATCCTTGTTAATCTAGTGATCAAGAAGGTAGCATATCCTCTAAGGTCTGAATTGTTCATTTTGACATCCCATCTAATTGAGGATGAAAATATGTACAAAAAATTAATTCAGTACCCAATGTCTTATGAAGGCCTTTCAAAAAGCTATAAGTAAACCTGGGATCACGATCAAATATAATGGAGATGGGAAAACCATGAAACCCCACTATCTCTTTAACATACAACTGAGAAAGTTGATCTAGAGACAAAGTATCTTGAATAGAATGGAAATGAGAAGATTTAGTCAATCTATCAATAATAACCTAGATTTCATTTTTACCTCAAGTTGTCTTTGGTAATCCCACAACAAAGTCCGTGGATAAATTTTCCCATTTCCACTGAGGAACTGTTAAAGGTTGAATCATCCCTTTCGATAACTTCCGCTCTTCTTTAACTTACTGACAAGTCAATCACATCATAGTAAAATCAGAAATAACTTTTTTCATTCCATCCCACCAGTAATACTCCCAAAGATCTCTTTACATCTTAGTACTACCAGGATGAACTGAAAACGAGGAACTATGAGCTTCACATAATAACTCATTCTTCAACTGTGAATCACAAGGCACACATAATCTCATTCCAAATCTCGAAACATAATCATTATCAATTTTAAATTTAGGAAACATACCCATCTGATCCAACTCAAATTTTTTTGCAACTCACTTTATTCATTCTACGCATGATTAATTTTGTCTGATAAAGATGATATCACAGAAACCAAAAAAAATAGAGGAATTTCTTGCACCAATTACTTCTATGAAAAAGTTCATAAAATCAAACACCAAAGGATCTCATTACAAACATATCATGGTTAATGAATCATTAATTTTTCGACTCAAAGGATCGGCCACATTATTTTCTTTTCTTGTATGGTAATGGATCATGAAAACATAATCCTTGATTAATTCCAACCATCTATTGTGTCTCATGTTCAATTATTTCTGAGTGAATTTATACTTCAAACTTTTGGGGTCTGTATACAATTCACATTTTACTCCATAAAAATGATGGCTCCAAATTTTTAAATAAAAAAAACAATATCTAATTCCAAATAATGTGTAGGGTAATTTATCTCATGTGGTTTCAATTGACGAGAAGCATAAGTAATTACCTGAGCATTCTTCAAAAAGACATAACCAAGTCCTTTCAATGAAGAATCAATGTAAATAACAAACTCGCCATTTCTGGAAGGTAGTTCATATCTAGATAATTTACCAATCTTCTATTCAATTCCTAAAAAAAATAATCACATTCTTTTTTCCAAACAAACTTAACACCTTTTTGAGTTAACTTAGTCAGTGGGCTAGATAACTGTGAAAAATTCTCAAAAAACCTCCAGTAATAACCTACCAAATCAATGAAACTATGGATATCTGTTATATTTGTGGGTCTTGGCCATTCTTCAAAATCTTTTGTTTTAGCAGGATCAACAGTTATGCCATTTTTGAAACAATGTGGCTATGGAAAGAAATTTTTTGTAACCCAAACATACACTTGCTGAATTTACCATAAAATTTAATTTATTTTAAGGTTTGGAAAAAAATCCTTAAATGTGTTTTATGATCCTCTTTACTTTTATAAAAAACCAATATATAATCAATGAACACATCCAAAAACTTATCCATGAACTCATGGAAAATTCTATTCATAAGATCAATGAATACAACAGGTGCATTGGTTAACCCAAAAGGCATAACTACAAATTCATAATGGCCATATCTAGTACGAAACACGGTCTTTGGAATGTTTGTTTCCATTACTTTCAACTGATGGTACCCTAACCTCAAGTCAATCTTCAAAAAATACCGAACTCTCTGTAGATGATCAAAAACATCATCAATATAAGGAAAAAGATTCTTGTTCTTAACAGTGATTTTATTCAATTCTCTGTAACCAATGAAAAGTCTCATTGAACCATCTTTCTTTTTAATAAATAAGATTGGAGAACCCCATGGTTATGTGAAAGGTCAAATCAAAACTTTATCTAATAAATTCTGTAATTTGTTCTTTAACTCTAAAAATTAAATTTGAGCCGTTTGATAAGGGGTTTTTGAAATTGGCTTAGCATCAAAAACTATGTCAACAATAAATTCAACTTCCTGATAAGGTATAATGCCAGAAAACTCATCAAGAAAAACATCTAGGTACTCATTTACCACTAGCACATCATTAATATTAACAGTTCATTTTTTTCAATAATATGTGCAGGGAAACATTCATTTCTATCTTTTACCAGTTTCTCAGCATCCTGGAATGTTATCAAAAGTAAGGGTTAATTTTTGTACACAAACTAAAAATATTTCTGAAAAGAAACCTCTTTAGCTATGTAGTCAATATTAGCATGATAAATAAAAATACAATCCATACCCATAATAATATCAAACTCTACTAGAGGAAAAACATTATGGTTTGCAGGTAGATTCTTTCCACACACAAGGATAATAAGGTTCTTATAATTTCTTTTTGCCTCAAAATTCCCCCTGTTGTTCTTACTATAAGTTCTAGATACATATCCTGATATGGAATTCCAAATTTACTTGAAATATTCATAGAAATTAACGAATTTGTAGACCCTAAATCAAACAACACATAGGAATAATCTTAACAAACAAATAGTGTACCTATTACTACTTCATTTGATGGACCAACATCTGTTGAAGTAGTTGAAAAGGACTTCACCACCCATTTCTTCTTGTAGTATGGTTTCATTCACTCATTTGATTTCTTCATTGGACACTCATTTTCAAAATGACCCATTTCATTGCACTTAAAACATTTTACTGATTGTAAGACAAATTTTGTATTAACATTACCCTAGTCTTTTTCAGTGCAATTACGAGCTTTATGTCCCATTTTACCACACCGGTAGCACATTCCAGAATTCAAAATACATTCCCCAATATTATTTTTACCACAATTTTCACAAACTATAAACTTAATTTTCTTACCGTAATACATTTTTGAAGAGTTCTTCCTTTTCATCTGCCACCTCAACCTCTTATTCTATTATTTGTCAAAGAACACCAAATCATCGACAAACTCCATTTCCACCTTCTCCGCAAATCGAATATTTTTTTATATCATTTGAACTCATGATATGATAAATCCATTTGATACATTGGATTTAATCCTGAGTAAAAAATTTTTGATTTTACTATCAATATATCACATGATATTTGGAGCATACCTTCCGAGTCGAGTGAATTTTTCTTCATATGTTGCCACTGAGTCATCCTCTTTCCTCAATTCATGGAATTGTTTTTTCATCCTAAGAAGAACCACCTTAGGAAATATTTCTCAAGAAACATACCTTTCAATTTATCCTAATCAAGAGCATATATCCCCACTATACCTGATATTTTTCACCATCGACCACCACTGATCAGCTTCACCATTAAAATGGTAAACAGCGGGACAAACCATTTGATGTTCTGAACACCCCATGACATCAAAAATATTCTCTAGTGCTTTAATACACCATTAAGATAGCACATAGTCAGATGATCCTCTAAAAGATGGGGGATGTTGCCTCATGAAATGCTCCACTACTGACATGATCCTCTCCAGTTGATCTAGATGATCTCATGCATGGATACCACCACCATTTATAGCCTGAGTAAACTGTTCCATCACTGAACAACCTATTCAATTCCGATTCCAACCATCTCAGGTTGCTGATTTGGAAGTTTGTCTTCCTCCTGGCGTCGTCCCAAAATAGCTGCCCTATTTCCTCTACAGAAAACCATTCTGAACACAGTGATTTATTAGGCAAAGCAACATGGTAATCATTAAATGCTATCACTTCAATATTAATGTAAATAAATTTATGGATATTAATTTAACAATACCCTAACTCCTAAAGTAATATAAACCGACATCTAGTACCAAATATAAGGACATGACCTTAAAACATTAAATAATTTTGAATTTAATGAATGACTCACATTGAATATGTTTTCAGGTTTAGAGTTTTATTGAATTAGATCATAACTATTACATTGCATCTCAAAAGTCACAAAATAGAAACTTCAACCCAGTTCCCATTTTTTCACAAAATAAAAACTCTAAAAAATAGTCATGTCTAGTTCCATGTTTTAGAAAACTTGACTTTTCCTTGATCCCATCCTTGACCCTATTCATCTTTAAGTCCAGCGAAAATCATTTCAAAACATGGGATGAGCATAAAAATCTATGTAAGGGTTATAAAACAAAGAAAGAAAACATTATTTCATCAATTCATACATAACATAATATTTTTAACATATCTCATGAAATCATAAGATTTACATAATAAAGAAAAATCATAATTTTAACTTGTGGAATCCATAACATACTTACGTTATAACACTCACAGCTATGTAAAGAGTTACATTTGGAATACAAATAATAATAGATTTCCTAAATATCTTAGGAGAAGCATTCACATTTACCTTTTTCACGTTTCCCAATCCATTGAAGAGCTTATTAGGCTCACCCTCCCTAGGTTTATCATGGAACCACCCGTATACATAATAATTCCCAAGAACTATAACATATTCATATCACATAAAACAAATATAAAGGAAATATACATTTCAACATTTTAATCACAATATATCATTTAAATATATTGTCATAATAAATCCATTATCAAAACCATTTTCAATACCAAAATACATAAAAGAGTATATGATATTTATTTTCCTTTTAAAAACATTATGACTTGTTAAGGAAGCCATAGATTAACTAATTAATCGCGGCGGTGGAATGGTCATTGTCACCGCTTACATTAAAAAGAAACATTATTATTTTTGTTTTTTAGTAAAATGATTCATAGAAAAATATTCCCTTTGAATGAAATGAAAATTAAAAGTTGTTAATACATCATATAAAATAAATTCTTGTATTAAAACAATATATGCCTCAATGAAAAGAGATTTAGAAGAATTCCCATACCTCATGTCTGACTTGACTCGTTTGTTATTTAATCTCATTAATAATAAAATAAACTTAATTTATACTTACATCAAGTTTATTATTCATTTTATATCAAATATTACCATGTTATAAACATTATGTAATCATTTAAGTTAGTGGTGGTCATTTTGTCGATATTTGGTACTTGAGTAAAAAATGAACTTCTTATATTTACATGTTGTCTATGTGGTCAAAAGAATATTATCTACAGAATGATATTAATGATTTAGATATCATATATATCATATATATACAACATATATATGTATTTATAATAGTACATAACATTTTGAGGTAAGAAATGAAATGCACCGTTCATGGAGACGGTAAGCCATACGTACGAATGAATGCTACTTTCATTAATATATCTTATTTTAATAGAATTAAAACATAATGTTACATAGATATATTATAATTACAGTATAATATAATATATAATACCATTAACTCTATCCTCTATATGTCCCACATATGGTATTAACGAGTCATATCACTTTGAGGGGCCGGTAGTCCGCACTTCCTCAAATGAAATTATCACATTTACCCATAATGAAAACCATAAAGGCGTGATATAAATGAAAAATACAGATGCATAATGAAAACATAAAAATAATATATATCATATATAAATACAGTTCCATATTAATGGCCACCATGTGAGGTGGTAGAAGATAATTGAGCAATCATCGTTTCATGAGGCGTTAATTTTCCAACCACAGAAATAGTTTTTTCTTTACCGATTAGATAGTGGTGTGTGTAAGTGTAGTTCGAATACTTCTCATAAAAATATCCTCGATATTGAGGATACTAGTTTTGTTATAAAATGAATGAATAAAAAGAGTTTTGGGGGTTGTATAAGTAAAATAACAAAAAGAACTTAAGAAAAGATGTTACCTTTAAATCGGGTAACTCCCTTTGGTTTGAACCAAAAGGTTTTCTTGAAGTGCCTTCAGCCTAATGTAGGGATTCTAAGAGGAAAATAGAGATCATGAGAACTTATTTGGGAAGAGTTTTTACTAGCCATAGGGATTGATAGGTGTAATTAATGGGTTAGAGGTGAGGAATTTTTATATGGGGGAGTTGGGGATCTTTAGGAAAATGTGAAAATGTTATTTTATTATATAACGATTTTCGGTTTTTAAAGGTCCAAAACATATTAACATCAATGATAAGATGACTCATGGTCAATTTAAAATTATCCAATAAGAATTGGACAGGTTTTGGATATTGTTTTAATCTTTATAATCTCATTTATTTAAATCATTTATTAATTAGGTAAACACCGCATCATTATTGTGTCATAAATAATTTTAAATATTTGATGGATAAAAATTATAAAAAAACACCATGATGTAGGAAGTAGTTTTATATTTCCAAATAATATTTATAGTCAAAACGATAACTTATATAACCCTATGTAAAAATTAATTTATTAAAAGATATTTGTTTATGTCATTTTTGCCATTACTTTAAGTTAATTAAAATAAAGTGTCATTATTACACATAAGTGGCCCCATGAGGTCCCAAATAAGAACCAAGGATTCCCATGGTCTTTTATTACTCATCCAATATGGTTAGGACAAGTGTTAAGATACTTTTGTATTATTATGATTTTCTTTTTACATTGAATTATGCTATTTGCCTTTAACTGTGGTAAAAAAAGTCAAAAGTTACTATTCATCAAAAAAATTCATCTTATTGAACCAAATTTTACATACTAAAAACAAACATGTTTGTTGGATTTTCAAAATTCAATTCAAAAAAGTAGTAAAATTTTTATTTAAATGAAAAAGGCAGTTTTTAACTACTAATTAGTGGTTTCACTATTCATCAAAAATTGATGTATTTCAGAAAAATACATAAAAATTCATCCTAATATGTATTTGATATTATGAATTAAAAATTATATCTATTATACCAAATTCACAACATAGAAGTTGGATTAATTATTTTAAAAGTAATTCCCATTGTCAAAACAAAAAGCTTGTCTTTAAGAAATATTAATTTTCAAAATATTGACACTTGTTTATGTATAATGACCAACATTGGATTAAATGGTAAATATATAATCTAATTACACATTAAAACCAATTAAAAATATAATCAAACCATATAAATAAATTATATTAAAAGGCATTTTTGAATTAAAAAACATTATTTTTCACTATTCATTAAAAATTGAATATTATCAGAAAAATACCAAAAATTTACCCAAAGTAAATATTGATGTCCCGATTCTAAAGAAAATTCTATTTTGTCAACTAGAGAATATAAAAGTGGCCAAAAATATATTTAAAGAGTGTTCTCCATTAAAAGGCTGTAAATCGACCTTTTAAAGAATATTAGAATATTTATGCTTAAAATTATATTAATTCACATTTTAAACCTCTAACTTTTATTGGATAAATGTAAAAACATTAAACAAAAATGTATAATCATATTGTAGTTAGTAATTTTAATTCACTCCATTAAAATGTCTTGGAATCAACTACCATTTATAATAAAATAATATTATTTTTTTAGTATGACTCAGCCTTGTGTGCAACATAAGATTTCAGAGAAACCCGCTGTTGCATATCGGGTATGCCATCCAACATACCAACCCATTTAAAGTAAAGTTAATATTTAATTCCCAAATATTATTAATTATAAAAATTTATTATTCTTTATTTACTTCGGATGTTGCACCAACCGGGCTGGGCTGCACAGTTTTTACTAACCATTCAGCTTAGTGTTTTTCCCCACAGTCCATGGTTTTGAGCTCTGAACTAGACCTCTAAACCCCCAAAACATTTATAACCTCCTTGGGCATCCATATTAGGTCCAAAATAAATAATTAGACAAATTTATATGGATACATACTTGAGAGAGCAATAGGGTTTCTAAAGTCTTCCACTAAATGAACTTGTCACAACGTTCACCTTCTGAGGGAGGTAAAACACTATTTGAGAAAAATTCAAGAAACTGGGCACATACATTGGCCTCCCGCTCCCAATTCACATCCTGTACATGGAAGAGCTTCCATAGAACTAAAAATACGGAAAAAAATGTACTCGTAGAGCCTTCATGCTTTGGACAATGATGCACATAGGATACTCATCAAAAGAAGCATCAACATATAACTCCACCTCTTCAGGATCAAAAGTAATAGAAGGGTCATCATGACAACGTTGATGTTATGATACGTGGAAGACATAATTTGTAGAACGATCCATCAAATTTAATAACAACAAATAGGATACTATCTTGACTCTCTCTAAAATATCAAATGGTCCAACATAATGCAATGACAACTTCCCATTCTTATGTATCCATCTATGCCCAGGCATGGGTGATACCCATAAGAAAACATGATCCTCAACCTCAAACTCTAGAGGTCATCTACGGTGATTGTAATATTTTTTTTCTATACTAAGTAGTATACATATACTTCATGATTAGCAAAACCTACTCCAAAGTCTCATGCATGGGATGAGGAACTATTAGCACCACCTCACTCACCTCTAACTAACACATGGGTGAACGAAATGACCTACCATACAATGACTCAAACTGAGACATCTAAATTTTCTATTGATGTCTATTGTTATAGAACTCAAAATCAAGGATATGCCTCTCTAAAGAAATTTTGAAATTAATGAAAAATTCTTAGTGAATTTCCTCTAAAAACTGTATCATCTGTTCTGACTGGCCATGAATTTCAGGGAGAAAGGTCGTGATTAGAAAAACCCATGTACCCATATTTCTCTATAAACACTTCTATCACCATGAAGAGAAGTGACTGTCCCTATCTAAAATGATAGTATGAGGGACCCTTTCTAGGTGGATGATGTCACAAACATATAATTTTCTCATCTCATCAGCTGAGAAAGTCTCTTAGATAGGAAGGAAGTGGGCTAATTTCGAAAGTCGGTCAATGACTACCCAAACATTGTCACAACCTTGAGGCGACCATGGCAAGATAACTTAAAAATCCATAGAAAAATATTCTAATTTACTTTATAGTACTCAAAGTGGATTCAATAACCCTACCTGGCATTGCTACTCTACCTTCACCTACTAATAGGTGGAAATCCTAGTGATAAAGCTTACTATCTGAAATTTCATACCAGGACACCAATATTGGAGCCACATATCTCGATATATTTTAGAGATGATTAGATGAATTTCCCATTGAGAAGCATGGGGCTCACACATCATTTCTTATCTCATATCTATAGTAACCTAGACATTTCTATGTATATAAAGGATATTGTATCTTTCTATAGACCAATCTAGTGGTTGGTCATCTCCAGTAATACTCTTCTAGATAACTAAGCCTTCAGGATCTGAAAAGTGCCCACTCATTACCATCTCAAGGAGTAAAGAGGTAACTATGAAGGTTTAGAGATAAGAATTGTCAATAATTTCATGAAACTCCATATGAATATCATAAGATAAAGCAACCAATTTCCATTCATCACTAGCGTCATTTACGACCTATGCATAAGTTTTCCAACTCACTGCATCAGCTACTACATCTCCCTTTCTAGGCATATAAGAAAACTCAAAATAAAAGGGCTAAATATATTTTACCCATATTCACTATATGAGATTAAATTCACACTATTTAAAGATATATTTGACGCTCTTGTGGTCCATATACACCACAAAGTGCCCACCCTTCAGAGAGTATCTCTAACAATGTAAGGCATAAAAAATTGCTCCCAACTCAAGGTTATGATTTGAAAATTTCCCTAATGAGACCTAAAATGTTGAGATACATATATAATGACTCCATCCTTCTACAGTATAACCACGTCTGCCCGAGTCTAGATAAATCATAGAACACCATACATCCACTACCAGGATAAGGAATAATTAGAATAGGTGTTGTGATAAGACTCCCTATTATCTCATGAAAGGATTTCTAACACTCTTCAGACCACATGAACTTGAAACCCTAATTTTAAATACTATTAAGAGGTTACTAAATGTGTGATAAGTATTTTATGAAACTCTTATAATATCCATCCCGTCCTAAGAATCTTAGTATATCAAACATGTTCTTGGGTTTCTATTAAGAAACCACAACACTCACCTAATCTCGGTCAATAAATACTCTTTATTATGAGATAATATGACCCAAGAATTAAAAATTTTCATTCTAGAAGTGGAAAATAGTACTATTGGAATAATGATGATGTACTCTTAGTATATTCAAAATGATCCCAAGATACTTAACATGGTTGATATGAGTGTGAGAATACAATAATATTTCATCTATAAAGACTACAAAAAAAGAGTCCAGATAGGGGTGAAATAGTCTATTCACCAAAGCCATGAAAATAGTAGGTGAATTCATAAAACATAATTACATAATGAGATATTAATATAGACTGTACCCATTAAAAAAATCTATATGAGAGATTTTTGATGGCCTAACTCACATCATACGATATCCCAATCTCAGTCTGTTATTAGAAAACACCGTAGCTCCTCGGAGCTGGTCAAATAGATCATATATCCAAGGAAATGGATTCCAGTTCTTGACCATAAGCTAGTTCAACCATTTATAATATACGCATAAATGAAGGGTCCCATCCACCATATTAGAAAAAATAATGGGTGAACCCCAAGAGGATGTGCT
The DNA here is from genome assembly GCA_963277665.1 of Viscum album. Lineage (NCBI taxonomy): Eukaryota > Viridiplantae > Streptophyta > Magnoliopsida > Santalales > Viscaceae > Viscum > Viscum album. Next base: position 2,051,225,338 of record OY728150.1, on the reverse strand, counting down.
AAACCATATCAAACCTTTGGCCTATATGTCCTCCATCTACCGCTTGACAACTTTTACCTCAGTATATTTCATCATGTATGAAGGAATAAACACTAGAGATACTCATAGAATAAGCTCAATCAAAAACTATACCTCTCTCTCATTATGTAATCTAGAGAAATCATTAGGAAATTCATCCCTGAAACAATCCAATATGGGAGTAAATTTTGACATATGTACTCCTTGATTCTCCATGAAGAGACTAGAAATATGTCTAGTCACTCCACCTAGCCTGTGATGCATGGGTCCGGATCTACTATCATGGATATCCCACTCACCCTTATGTAGATATCTTCCATCCTTTGGGGATGGAAATGATACCCTACAATGATAGCAGTCTAAAAAATTATGACAATGGACCAACCAATCCATCTCGAGAATGAAATCAATGCTAGTCATCATGAGAAAAAATAGGTCTCACAAGAAAGGGTTATTTTCTACCTCAAGGGGACAGTCCCTACATTGGACCATTCCCTCTGACCATACTCCCAATAGTGTATCAAGGGTCATTACACAATATTAATACTAAATTTCAAGCCATATACTTTAAATATAGATAAAGAGATGAAGGAGTGTGAATCACTTACATCAAATAAGTAATATACTATTTTGGGGGATAGTATAATATTAACTCATACTGGAGATTGTCATGTACTCTGATTATATTTTATCAACAATAAAGCATGAAACTGGCCTGATCCATGACCATGTGTTGCAGATGGCTACCCTGAGTATGATCGCTCTGTAGGCATCAATGATCTGAATTCTATCCACCACATCCACAACCTCATCCTTGTCCATTACTTATAGTGCTTCTTTAACTCCCGAACTGACGCGATGTAAAAAATAATTCCCCTTGAGGTGGATCTTGTGTGTAGCCTCTTAAATTTGAAGCAGATGTAAAGGTTTGATAGAATCTCTATTGATGCCCCATATGGTAACAAACATGACACTCTGTTGGGCCTCTATCTCACTCCTCCAAATCCATTTTTTGAATGTAAAAAATAACCTGTTAGGTTGAGTGATAACTTATATATATCACTATGGATATTGATTCCCCTACTTTCCACACTGATGGAATACAATACATCTTATAGTATGGTTACTCTGATCACCGCTAATCTAATGTAATAATTCAAGGGAACATTTCATGCTACCAGAAGAACTACTAACCGACCTTGGAACTGGTCCACTATTCCTGGTGCAATCACCATCTCTCAGGTTGAACTCTGTGAGAAGAGACTAATTGACAATCTCAGAGAAAGAAGGTAGGTGAAAAATGATCACTTGAGTATCGATGGAATACAAGATCCCATCCATAAAACATCTAGCATGTGAATGCTCATCACCATCTAGAAGCGGTGCAAAGTGATTCAAATCCATAAAATGTATTGAATAATCCACGAATGACATAAAACCCTAATATAGATAAAATAACCCTTTGTATTGGTCATACTTTAGTGTGTGAGGAAATAAGTGATCATAGAAAGCAATGTGAAAAATAATCCTAGATCAAACCTTAATGGAGACTAGCCTGGGTAATTATATCCCACCAGTTCTTGATTGAATCATGAATCATATAGGTATAATGTTTGAAACTCCTCTCTATAGTAATATCTATATCCCAAAGATAGATAGAGAAGACCCCAACCAAGACTAAGTAGACTGTGGACCACTATCCCCCGTGAAGGGAGGAAGATTCTACTGCTGGAACTCACAATTAAAACTAGATATTATAGGTTTAAGTCATGGAGTAGCCTATATGTACTTCATCAGACATGGGAAACTCTAACAAATATGAGCATCATTGCCCAAATAAGGTATAATAGGTGGTGCCTCAAGTGGACCTCCTGGCGGTAAGACTATAAGATTAGGGACCACTACATTGGGGGCATGGTCGTCACCACCCTCCTAGCACATGACATGAAAAAATTGTGGTAGCATTAGTCTAAAAATTATAATAACACACCTCAAATCAATATTTAAGAATTTATAAAGAACTAGTGAAAAAACACAAAAAGAAGAGGTTACTATCCCAGATATAATACCCCAACTACCCAATTAGAGGGCCAAGTATATGTAAGTGTTTAGATTTAAATTACAGGGGGTCCAGTAGGTGAATGGTCAATAATACCTTACTTTTTCATTTACTAGAATCAATTTAATTTATAATTCATGTTTTAATTTTTATGTTACATTTTCTCATAAACTTATATCAATTTCTGATTAAAATGGATTGTCATTACTAGTGAATCAGGGACAATACACCTTATCAATTAAAGTGAAACCCATTTAATCTCAATTTAACCCCATATACATTTATTATCAGGATATAACATGTTATGTATTATGAATTCACTCGGTAAAATACCCATTCTAACCCATGAGGGCCCATACACATCATGAATTGAAAATATAAATCACTCAATCATAACCCAATATAAGCATATATATATATATAAACAAGGTTCACTTAATAATCACATGTGATATAAGAAATTCAAGAAGTTAAATACAGCTATATGGCATGGAATATACATGGAATGTGAATTATAGGTGCCTACGATGACACATGTAACAATGATCCTTTCCCTCATGTCATCGGGCCAAGAATGAAATAAAGTCACCAATCGTAATAGCAATAATAACCATCACAGAACACATGTGTCACCCTATGGAGAAAGGATATCAACTACAATAGTAAAATATAGAACACCAATCGTTATTCAAGAAGCTCATCATTTATCCCAAATGTGGGTTAGATACACCCAATAACAACTTATAACCATGTTACAATAATTACTAATCTCTTGTCTATTATATCCAAATAGTAAATTAAGAATAAAATCCCTGATACCACATTGTGAAATCATGAAACAAGGTGCCACTCAAAGGTGCCCCAAGAACGATTGGACACATGGCCTCATGTGAATCTCTTATAATGATAGAGTCTAACGGCTAGTAGTGAGGGCCTAGGGTGTGTCTGTGGTGAGACTAATTACTCATTACCAGAGTGTATCAAAGTGGATAAATGTAATAAAATGTAAATAGTATAAGTTATATAATAAAAAGATTGAAAAATAGAAGCAAAAACTATAGACCCTAGACCAGTAACCCGCCGTAGCAGAAGTAGAAAATAATGACAAACAACTGAGGAAACTGATAGTAATACTCAAAAGTTGATGACAATGTATATCATGTGTCTAAAAATTTGAAAAAAAAATATACATAACAACAAGTAGTAAATTCTACAAAAAGAAGAAAAAAGAATCCAAAAACTGTCCAAGAATACCAAACTCAATCCCAGTCAACTACAACCAAGATCCATCCTAATGCAAGAAAGAAATATCTGGTGTCTAAAGAGGGGTGCTTCCCTTTTTCATCATATTCATACATTTAATCATCCTAGGTACCAATGGTGGCCAAAAAAGGGTGTGAGATAAATCTCAGTAGGCCATCACTAATGGTTTCAATAACATCTAGTCCATGTAATATAAACTTAAAAAGTGTACATACATGAATATATTAATGCAAATAAGTATAGTAATTTAAATACCCAAGTACCTACTTCAAACATAGCTAGTGTCTGAACATGTAAAAATTTTATTTATTAATTATATTCCTATTTATATATTAAGTCATGTGAGGTATAACTAGCATGGAAATCATGTCTTGATAATAATAGTAAAGGATATAATAAGAAGAAGTAATCATGTGATAATGATAACGGTAAAGAGTATCCAAGTTTATAACTAAGGAATCCTTAGCCACAGGGGTCGAGCCAACTTAGTAATAATTTGTGGTCTGACTAAAGGGTTAAGAGTGTAATCTAAGGGGAATATCCCAATTACTTCTACAATAAAATAATTCTAACCGAGTCCAAGGAATTTATCCAAGGTAAAACAAGATAATAAATGATTGGGCCTGAGGGTGTATCCATGTGCCACTTGTCCATAGACAGCATGCTGGATCCAAGGAGTGTATTCAAGGAATCATATAATGATAATTTATGGATCATACAGTATCATACTGGTTATCTAATAGTAGAAAAAGATCATGTTCTGAGGTGGGTATCAACTATGGAAACCGGAATCCCGGAATCAGAATGGAGTTCATGAGTGATCAAGGAATTCCCTTAGGAATTCAAGGCTAGCTTGAGTCTGTCCACTTTTATAAGGATTTCAAGGTCCATATAAAATAGTAACCTTATAATTGATTTATTATATAAAATTATACCATGTAATACTCATGCCATTTAATAGGTTATTTGGTTCAAGTAATTTCCTTTCATTAGTGTGAAATGTATAATAAGGAATTCAATCATTTAGTTTATTAATCACATTTCATTTATTTGGTTCAATACATTACCTTTCACTAACATGTCATGGAGGGATTAGGATGTGAAACCATACATAATTTATTTATAATAAACTAGGCCGAGTGATATTCATAATAAACTTTTTAATTAACCATTTAAACATTAAATACATAATTAGAACACTTACATTAGAAGGTTTATGTGACATTAACATATAAAAGTCCGAACCACGTCAATTCACTACTCATTTAATTAATGAATGACTTAACATTATAAGGGTCAATCCAAAGCACACCCAAAAGGTGGTGTAGACAAACATAACAAACCACTAAAAGAATTTATATAGAAAACACCCAAATTGGATTATTCGATATTGATAAAGTAACCACAAATAATGGATAACATATATAAAAAGGTTCTTAGAATATGACTCAAATGACTATAAGAAATGAACATGTATTTAATAGGCTATGCCCGATAAAATTGTTGAGAAAATAACTGTGAAAATTTTCAAAATGAAGAAACATGCGGGATGAGTCATATACCACTTAGCTTATACTCATATGACTATCCACATCTTCTATCACCATTTAGTTTTTATGGATAAGAATAAATATGAATATTGGATAAACACCTTGAAAATTGGGCATATGAGATTGCATTTAAATAGTGTTGTTGATGGAATGAAGAATAATGAATTACTAAAATCTAATTGAGTACTTACCGATGCATATCCAACATGGAGAATAGGGATCAAATCAAAATTTAGATGGACACACGAGATCAAAATCTATCAAAGAGGGATTTTGGAGATCAAAAATGGAGAATAAGACCTCTGATGTCTACAGGAATGGGAAAATGAGGAAAGGGTAGTGCTGAGAATTTTTTTAAGGTAATATTGGTAAATTTTCCCAAGAAATAGGGGTCTACTGGTTTGAAAACATGGTTGTCCTAACTGTATGACCTTTTCTTTTCTAAGGGGCACCATCATGATTAGGGAAACTATGCACCAACCATATGAATGACCTCTTCTAAAAATTACATATATTTTTCATGAGTGTGTGGACCCTAGAGCACGGTTAGGGAAAAACATGCATCCTACATACTCTTATGTCATGCCCTGCATGGTTAGAAGAGATAATGCCGGTTGGGCTGAACAGTTACTACTAACCATGCAGCCCAATGTTTTTCTCCATCGGTTGGGGTTCTGAACATCAAACATGTCCCAAACACCACCCAAAACCATTATAACCTCATTAGAAATCCATAATAGGTACAAAATAAAAAAATTCAGAAAATTTAAAAGGATATATACCTGTGATAAAAATGGTGTTCAAGCATCATGATGACATATCGTGGTTTATAAATACAGTTCCCTCCACTACTTCCAAATAATTCCCTAGTAGTGGAGACCCCACCTCTGTAGTTTTTCATATATTAATCTATTCATATTAAACTTAATATAAAAAATATTTTTTTTAAATTTTAGTTATGGATCTTCATTTTTTTATTTTTTTTTTGTTATGAGTTTTCCTTTAGTTTTAATTTTTTAGTGATTAATGTTTCCATCACTATTAATTTTAGGAAAAATATATTTTTGTGTGTTGTATTTGAAGCATTGGGATTATTTACAAGGTGTAAGATATCTTTTTATATGGATTATAATAATCATCACTAATAATATATATCACATACTATTTATAGTGATCCTTCATAAACAATTATAATAATTATAAAGTATCAAGTAGTTTTTTATATATGATTATTTCTTATTTCAAATAAGTATTACCGGTGAAAAAATGCCTTTATTGATGGTGACATTGAATAAAAAAACCTAAAAAAAATTTTGTAGCCCATATTGCAACATTTCTCAACTTTTTGGCATGAATTTTGAATTCCCAATTTTCTAACTTGTGTGTAGTATCCTCTGTTTTCATCTAATGTTGAATGATTATTCTATTTTCCTACTTCTTGTTTAGTATGAGGTTATCAGATTCAAATACACATAGATAAGTTCCATTGTTTTCTTCATGTTCAATATTTTTTTTCTCAAAAAATTGAATAGGTAATATAGTGGATTGTCAATAGTGGAATTTTGTTGTATCTGGTTTCCTATAAACCATAATGTGTTAATTTATAAAAATATTAAAAGGTTTAATAGAGAAAGAGAAAAGAATCTGTGAAGCATGAATAATATTCAATACACAGAATTTAGGATTATAGAAATTGATTTCTAAAGCATTCACATCATTATGCTCTCAATGATTCTCCTTGAGAATAATTCTAATCCTTCGATAACAAACCATTAAACTATTGGTATAACCTATAAAAAATCTCAAAATGATATTTATGATGCATGTTATCTATAACAAGATGCATCTCTGAGTGAGTATCATATTTTCAATCATATCAATAAGAACATTTATTGAATATACACCCAATAAAAATGATAACCCCACAAATCATATTTATTTAATTGTCCAATATTTATATTTCACTTTTATTTGATCAAGATTTAGAGTTTATCTCAATTCATAAATATATATTTAGATTTCCATGTCAATCATATCATATATTATTCTTGGATAGTCAATTGGATAACCCTTTTCCAAAATCCAACATATATATAAGCTCAAACCCATCCCTATAGTACCCTAAATCTTAGTGTTTCCTAGCTAATTATAACAAAAATATCACAATGGGACATGGTTACCAAACTTTTAGTATTATCTACATCCTTAATTACTTATAAAATATAATCTATGTGTTTCTATCCTTTAATATTACACATACTAAATGATCAAGATCTTGATATATGGTTAATTTGGAAAAAATCTCACACTTAGTATTTTTATGGTCTTCCATAAGTCTCTCTATTTCTTTAAAAATCCAATGTATATTATATGTAACTATTTTATCAAACAAAATATTTACTTTAGATGAAATAAAAATACGTATACATACTTAAAAATATGTAATTTTGAATCTTATTACTTTAACAATATTAACATTTTTCAAATATATTAATTAATAACATAATATACAACTCATTATTTATTTTACTTACTCAACAAGAAAATATATTTATATATACTCATATAAAAATTCATCCCATGCATAAGTTATATGAAACCCTTTCATGAAAAGAATTAGAATAATATGAAACCAATATTCCCACAAGAGAAAGTCTGGCATGATAAGTTAATACCACCAGCTTTTCTAGAGAGAACTTTTTCCCTAGGGTCGGTGAGAAGTATATCCTAAAGTCACACTGTCAGTTGATCAATACTCATGAGATATCTTAATTATAATACAACTCTAACACCTAATATATATAAATCACAACTAACCTTTATTATTGAATTCATAACTAAAATAATAATTCAAATTCTAGGTTAAATGAAAACTAAATCTTTTATATTTCACCTATCATTGAACTCTTATATGCATGGAATTCAAATAATAAGAATTAGTTTAAAATAATTTAAACTAAATCATAACCACATTAATAATTAAATAATTTTTTATACATGAATATTAAAATTGTATTTGTTAAATAAATGAATAATTACAATATTTATCATGATATATAATAACATTAGACTATTATAAATTCTAACAAAACCAATTTTGTTACATCCTTATGTCAGGAATATTTTTTGTGGGACCTTAGATCTTTCTATAGTGAATATTTTTTAGAAAATATTTATCTATAGTTAGGGAAACCAAGGAAAAAACCACAATATGGTTTCCCCGTATAATAATTTTCAAATATATAATTTATTAATGTATCTTCATTAATTCATGAAATAATAATCATTAATAATCAATTTTTTAATGTTCACACCAAAATCCATGGTTAGTTAATAAATTTCATGTGTTGTTTTGTCCTCATAAAAATATATTTTCCATAAATCATGACCATTTAGGTCAATACCCATGATGTAAAAATATAATTTTATCTTTCTCTATTTTTTATAATTAAAACCATGAAATTTTTACAAAACAATTATTATTTTGGACAAATTCATAAACCATGATGCATTTATATAAACCATGGACATACTTCTAAGAAATATATAAATAATTTTCATTTTTTGATATTCATCTTATCAATTCTTCAAAAAAATTTCTATGGTACAACTGAAGGGTTTTATGGGATATATTTATATGAAAATAGAATATAACAATATATGAAACCCTTCTACAATATCTATAGGAATATAAATCTATATAATGAAATAATAAACATAAATAAAATTTTATTATATTTTAGTATCGAATCCTTCATAACACTGAGTCTGATTGAGATAATTTAGTAAAAACCAATGGGTTGTAGCTTCCAAAAGGTATCTATAAACCAAAAGAATAAAAAATAATTTTGTATGACCCTTTCTCCTTCAAAAGTGGGATAAAAAATCTTCATTAAAATTAAATGAGGAGAATATTGTGAGAGATTTTTAGCTTTAGATAAGTATATCATGTGTCACACATAAATTTATTATTAAATGATAAAGACTTTGAGTTTAAATCATTGTAACATTTAAAATATCCCTCATTTTTATATTTTATTGTTAAACTCATTTAATAATCAATAAATCATTTATATACCATCATATGATGTGTCACAATCTGAATGAAATAAAATAATCATTATAAGAGAGTTGAAAAAAATTATATTTCATATCATCCATTATATATTGAATGACATGGTATGAAAAACCATGAGATAACAAAAACCATGACGTGGCTACATTCACTTCCATGTCATATTTTATGTTTTAGTCTAAATTATTAACATTACATCCATGTGAAAAAATTATGAAATGAGATGGTAGGTTATGAGTAACGATCATACTAGGTAATGGGTTATATACAAGAAATATATGATAAACATATGAGGTTCATGGATGGAAAAATAAATTTATTTTTTATTTTATCTAGGTTCTTAAAGATGATTTATGTAGTGATTAACATGAAATATGTTTATTGTTTCACATATGTCAGCCCTCTTGGTGGTGAAAGTTTTTTTACGTTTTATTGAAAGTTTTATCCATTTATTATACATGTGGTGTGGTAGGATTTATATTATAATATTATATATGTAAAATTATTTATTGTTGTTTTTGATTTATAATCATATAATGTTCTTTTATGTTTAGTTTCATAATTATATTACATGCTATAAATAATTTATATGTATCAAATATACCATACTCACTCGAGGGGGTTGTGTAAACATAGGGGAAGATATTATTGAGTTATTTTTACTCACCCTTAACATTGTATAGAATGGTTTCCATGAATGAATAAACAAATTTTATTTTATATGGAATATTAAAAGAGGTTTTGAGGATTAATATTGGGTATGTTCTATTACATTGGATTCACGGAGGATTAGAAGTTAACAATGGAATTTATTATGAAGTCTATGGTCCAATTGTGTGTTTTTCTGTTATACAGTGGAAAAGGTGTTATATTATTGTATTTCAATTATAATAGATAGCCTTAATTTTTTCACATATCATTTAATTTTACATATTGTGTTCACATTCATTCACAAAACTCATGTTGTGGGATAAATAATTATAGGTCCTTATTTACAACCGAGTTCGGATAAGATATTAACCTATGATATTCATATGACTGATACAAAAAATATTCCAATATAACTTCAATATAGTTTCAAAATAAAGTTGTTTTGAAGGTGTAGAGGCAATAATAGAATCCTTAAAAAATGGATGAATAAGGAAAACCTTCCCATGGTTACAATAAAATAGTATAAAGTAATAAGATTCAGTCACATCCTAAAATTCTAGTAAGTGAACACCCCAAGCCTACCACCACTAGGAAAGAAGCTAGTGATTAATGCTAAGGTATCTTCATAATTATTAGATTTATTACCTCTAAATGAAATGTTTACTCATCTATTATAAAACATCATCCACCATAACATATCTGATTCATGAAATGAAAAATATAGTACATTAATATATAAAAATCCTTCTAGATACATTGTAAAGAAATAAAAATAAAGCCACTATTTGAAAACCATACATCCCGAATAGATGTTAGCTTGATCTTTGAAAAAACAAGAGTAACCATAATGGTGTGAAATCTAAACTAATTTCTACAAAGTCTTACATTCATATTTAGGATCCTGGATCACCCCACCAACATATATGATGATTTCTATAGACACATTATGAAAACTATTTTTTGTGAATACACGGTTGAACAAAATAATACTCATTGTGGCTATCCCAATCATTAAAACAAACCCATAAACTGTAGGTGTCTACATGCATCAATAATAAGTAAAGTATAGACAAGTTAATATGACATGACATCATAATCAAGCATAATGATAATCATGATCACTCTTGATCAATATACATATGCGTGTATTTCATCACGCCCACCAAATTACAAAGATTATTAAAAAATAATATAATTATAATCTCATATCCATTTATATATTTCCCACCTGATAATTCAACCTTGATGCACTGATCGTGTGATGCTTGAGTAAATAAAAATCTCCACATCTCTCTAAAGTGATGGAGTAAATGAACCTCTGTATATCTAGTAGCTATATACATGTCCATACATTGATGATAATGAATATATATAGGTCTATAACTTTATATCAATTGGTTGGTGGAAAAATATCAAGAGATGAAACAATATGTCTGATCCTACAAATCCTTATATTTTGGGTGGGATAATAGAATGTAATTGGTTCATCATAATCCCCATTAATCCCATAGTGGTGGGAGAGAATGATTGTAACCACTAATGAGAATTATCACCCATCATAATATCACATTAGAGAGGAATTACACATCTCCACCTATCTAATTATATAGATGGTGGAGGTATTACTCATCTCTACCTATCTATTAATCATTAGTTATCCTATCTTATCCAAAGTTTGGGGGTGATTAGGTTAGATTCAAGTATCATATATCATCGGTATTTACCAAGATCGGTGGGTGATAAAGGTGAAAAATCACCATCTCACTCGATCCCTAGTCAGTTAGAGAGTGGAAAAGAGATCACTATATTATCATGTCACCACTAAACTAAATATGTCAAAAAATTAATCAAATCACATGGAAATTAATTTCATACAACAATCACGTCAATCATATTCAATGTTCCTCCTATGAATTATACATAAGTCCCCATATATCCATAAAGAGTAGGTAAACAATCTGAGAAATATTCTTACTTTACCAATAAAATAATTTGAATGATAAAGGTTAGTTATTGAATTATTTATCTTGGAATTTTATAACAAGTTCTGCATCACTTTCCTCATTATAAGTTAAGTACATATTATCATAAGTAACTCAATATAATTCCACTATCCCCCCTGGAAAATTCCAAGATCATATGAATCTTAAACATAAATATTCCAATACATTAGACTTTAAATATCATTAATACATTCAACATTATTCTCACATTTTTCATAGAAAACTCATTAAGAACTTATAATCCACTAATGATATTGTTTTAACAATAGGGGAACATATCTTTAATCAATGATATTACATCAAATCATTCGTCCATATTTATTACAACATTAGTTATCATATCCAGACATTACCACTGAACTTTTTTTTTCTCATTTATTGGACATAATAAATGTATTATCTTGATTTAAATGGAAATATTTATATCTTCCAGTCAACTCTGTTGAGTTTCATCCGTGATAACACTTTTAGAGTAATCATAAATTCTCTTAAGAACTAATTTTTTATTCAATTTGATAGATTACATATTTTATATTTATTTAACTTTAGGATGATACTATTTAGTGTCTTTCATCAATTCATATAATTATTTTTTATTGAATAAATTATTATTATTCATTAAGTTTACATATGTTCAACATTTAAAATTTAGTTGATTAAAATTATTTTTTATGAAATCCTATGATTATTTCAACATTATTAATGAATAACCATTACAATGTTTAATGATTCTCTTTATTTTTCTAGATAAACTCATTACAACAATTAAGTTTTCAAAATATAAAATCACTACCTCCCATGGTTAAGTAACCCATATATGTGGCTAATATATGATCCTTTTTTGAGTTCAACAACATCTAAATAAATATTATTTTTATCATGTAATAATAATATTTTATATAATCAATATGAAGAAAATGTGATATACCTAACGTATAAATTCACAATACATTGATTCCATTACCCTCATAATATAATTTCTAGTAAACAAGGATATTTATCCACCAAATCAATTTTTTACACCATGATAAATTATTATTTTTAAGTAATAATATTCATTCATGTTGATTAAATTTTCATTCATTTAAATCATCTATAAAGAAAACACAAATTTCCCCTAACATTATTCCATTAATATTGTGATGTTGAATGGATTATGACTATTATTTTATTCACCAAAACCCATTTCCACATTCCCCCCATGTGAACTATAATGTTTCAAACTATCAGGGCATTCCACATGGAATACCATTGTGTGATCATACACTACCCCAACCTAGTAATACAAAACTCTCCCACAATCTTCCAGTACATGGATTGAATAATTTTTACCAATCACACATCTCACTCTACATCAACCCTTTGGATCTATTGTTGTTGTATGATTATATTTGTGACCACCCATGTAATTTGAGTTATCAATTTGATTTAAATTTTATATAACCTCATGTATTTTATTATTTTGAACTATTTGAGGTGCTATATGCGGTTCATATATCAGGTTTTGGTTATTTTAGCTGGGTTTGGGAAGGAATATTATAGCAGGTCAAAGACCACACTGAAACAAAGGTATTTACAACATAGAGAGTGTCCTAGATAATATTAATACCATAAAAACGTGGTTGACTGAGTTGGGGCCTTAGGTAACTACGCCATGGTGAGGCATGTGTGTGATTCATATTTTGTTTCTAGAGTTCTGAGAATCTATTCCCTAGCTTAAAGATTTTATGGTGTGGTGGAGACTATGTAGGAATATTCTTATAGACTGTGTTTGATTAAATATTATATATAGATGGATGGTAATTTAATAACATATTTTATGAAATGAATTCCTTCTGAATGTGGATACATCACGCCACAATAGAGTAGAGATACTCTATAAATTTGAGCAAGTGAGGAAGCTCTGTGCTATGAGAGAGAAATGTTGCTCCATGAATCCTAGGTCAATGGGAGAGTGCTTCTCTCTGATAGGGAGGCTCATGTTTTTTCATGAAAAAGGCTGGTGAAATTGTTTTTTCGGTTTCTTATAGGTATATGGTGTTTTTCTATAAAAAGTGGTCCTATATTAAGGGAAACCCTAAAAGAGGAATTCCACTATAGCCATTATAGTAACACATCAAGGTATTTACTAGGAAGTTTTCTAATGAATTTAATTCAATGGTTTTATTATTAAAAACATAAAAAATAGTTTTTCCTAATTTTGTCTCATCATCCATGCATGTATCCCTTCCTCCCTTAGGTCCCCTATTCCATGTTGGAATTTTTTTCATCAGTGGCTATATTTGAGTGTTGTTCATCTAGGGTAATATATCGATTTATTCATTTATTCAACCACTTTTTCAACATGTTCTCTCATTTATTCACTAAAATTTGGTGTTTTTTCTTATATTTCAGTCCCTTCCAATTATATATGATTCATTTGGTGATATTTTTTGAGATTAATTCAAATTTATTGAGGTTGGTAGTCTCTAAATAATCTTAATGGTTAATGCTCATTTCATGTTATGTTTGATAAAATTACTCACCTATCATGTGATATTGAGCTAAAATAAAACTAAAATGAATTCATTTAACTATATTTTAGTCAGTTAAGGAGGTTTGGGAACATTATGGACCATATTGTTGTTGTACTTTGATGCTGTAGTCACTAATGGCCATGACCTTGAATTAAAGTGTTTTGGATTTAATACTCAAGACCTAATAAGGATTCACATGAGTTATTCAATGATGCACAAGACATTTACAAGGATAATTCTTAGTGTTATTAGATTTTGGTGGGTTTTTTAATTGATAGATAATGGAGTGATCCATTAAATAGAGAACTTTCTTTCACCACTTGATAGTTTGTATGAGCTATTAAGTCTATGGTTTTCCTTCCTTTGGTGTAACTCTATTGCATGGGATTTGAAGGCCATGTGGTGAAATTAACGTTTTGAGAAATATGGATTCTATAACCAACAAGTATGTGTCATTTTGTGGACATTATGAAGAGTACCTATTTAGTTTCCCTTAACCATTATTGAGTAAGGAGTTGTTTTTATATACTAGAGGATGCCTTGGGAGACCTAATAGTGATACCTTTAGCTATTCCAAACACTTTATCTTCATGTTATATGTGAGGGGTGAGTGTCACCCTATTTTTTTAAATATATATGAGGGATGGAGGCCATGGGATTGAATTATGGGGAAGAGTTTGGAGAGATAGGAAAACCCAAAATTAAATCATAGAGTTATTGATGTTAGGAATAGAATAAATGATTGTTTTAATTTTATTGTGTTGTAACCCTTAATGGGATAATAAGAGTGATTGAAAAGCATGAGGTTGGAGATCTATATAAGAAAGTTCAACCTCTTCCATGATCTTATAGATATTGATGAATGGATTAAGAAACTTTTGAGTAGATATCACTACATGTTGGGGCAGCCTATCCCTATTGTCCTTTTTTTATATGGGTTGTGATTAAGATTATTGAAGGAATATATCATTTTTTACCGAATAAAATTTCCCATTGGACATAATTTTCAAGAATAGGATATGATTATCCCTTTTTTATGAGGCCATTAATCAATGTTTGAGATGACCATAGAGTGGGACCTTATGGATTGGGGCTATCTCTCCCCATTATCTCATATTTGTAATTCTATAATCAAGATACCTAGTGGTGAGACCTTATGGATAATGTTCACATTTCTCCTTTATCTTATGTTTCTATACCATGGTTGAAATACCCATTGGGTGATACCATATAGAGAGAGGGATCTTTTGAGGTGACCTAAGCATAACATATATACACATTACATCATTTTATATGACTATTATTTTTATCTCATAATAAATCACACCCTAGAAATAAAATGTTTAGAATATTTATATATTATATACATAACCAAATTATTTAACAACTATAACCTCACCATCTAGGGAATCACTGGAAGGGTGTTTCGAGCCTTGTTGGCCACATGACCTCAAGTGCATCTCCCGAATGCCTGAGGCTACCGAATTGCAGTGAGGGACTTTTTAACATGTCTACTTAGGAGACTATGACCTCATAGGTAATAGATAATACACAGTGGAAGAAAAATAATTTATAACACGTAAAATAATCATATAAATAAAAAAATTATAGTATAATAAATCGAATAATTATAATAGAATAAATGAAATGTTTTAAATCTAATACATCAATCCAGATACACAATGATGTCATGCTATGATTTCTATACTAAAATAAAATTATAAAAATAAGGAATAAAATAATGCTATACAAACTGTAATGAAAATTAAACAAAGTAAAATAACTACATCTCAAGAATTGTCTTAGTCCTCTTCCCTCAATTTCCATCCAAAACATCAAAGTAATCTAGCATGGAGAGTGATACACTTCCCTATATCCATACATGAGGACATAAAGTCTACTCAGTTACCAAACGACTCCTGAGAAAGGTGTGAGACAAAAACCAAGTAGGTCGACACCCATAGTGTCTAAACATTTCCATTTGATGCTGTAAATAGAATCACTATTCCAATATATGATAAATTCAAGAAATTAACTAAAAATATAAAATAAGTATAACTTGATCCAAGTTCTCAACGACACACCCATCCCTTACCACCTACTTCACCCTAAGTCAGGAATTTGAGTAATGTACATATAATAAGAATGATATATATATATATATATAAAGTATATAAAATTAAGGTTCAAAAAAAGGAACATTCCTCAAAGCTTGTGCTTTAGATTGGGTCTAATTTATGTGTCAACAAAGTGTGCTTCAAAGCACCAGAAATGTATCACAATTTACAGGGAACCAAAAGATGCATAAAAAACATCCACACATTTTCTTTATTTATATATTAATGTTTATAATTGGAGTCTAATCCCATCCCAAAGGTAAAACTATGGTATATCATTTAATTTATCAAATACCACCATGCTAGTCTAAGACAATCTTCAGAAAGACCATGTATCACTCGAGGCACGGATTTATCATGAGTCTATCTCAGGTATCACACTTAAGGGGTCAAGTATCCCCAAAGGAATGGAATTTCCACTTTTACAATGGGTCTCTCCTCGATTTTATCTTTGGTAATTGGTATCACACATGAGTATATAGAAAACCTAAGGAAACCCATGTCTGGAAAGGCCTAAGACATTACCTCCCCGGTGTGTAGTGTGGTAACCAATTAGAAATGGAGAGTCCATGTGTCATCCTTAATATGAAGCCCACATTGTCTCATCAACTTGAATTTAATTACATTTCCAAAAATCAGATATCACATAGTATTCATTTATAATTTCAACCAAAAAATTTAAACAAAAAATATCCACATTCTTCCTGACCATTCAATCCCAACAGTCACGTCAAAACACTTCATTAGAAAAAGATAAAAAATGCACTTTTTTATTTTGTAACAGAATAGCACGGTAATAATTTTTTAACAAGGAAATAATTAGGCATAAACAACCAACAAAACTAAAAAATTCATTTTTCATATTTATCCTAAATAATTTAATTGATTTAAACTCAACTAAAGAGGGCTCTCACAACACATGCGATTAATAAATTAATTATTTGGGGATAACGAGAAATAGTCCAAATACACCGGCACACCCAAAGTAGTATGAAACTTTGTTGCAACAAATTAAACAATCTAGTTCATCTTCAAAAAATGCTGTAATAATCATTAAAAAACAATTTAATTAAATTAGAATAAACAAATTGAATATCACAGGCAGGGACCGACGAGCGGTACAAATGTACGACCCAAAATGCCCAAAAAATTATGGAAAAAAGAGTAGAAACCCTACTTCATAATCATAGTAGATCCTATTCTCTATAATGACCTTTGATTTGATTTATAATGGAATAAATCATATGATTTTAGAAAAACCCCAATTTCATGTAAAAACCTTCTATAGAAGATTGCACCATGAAGAGTGGATGAGATCCTATAATTATTGGTGCATGAGGGTATCCTTACTGAGAGCTTCAAAATGAACTAGAAGTCATCTAAAACATAGGTTAATCAGAGTCACAATGGGCTTTCTATGGCAGAGTGGAAGAGGAGAAGGCACACCAAATGGGGGGTGCTATAGGGGGCGATGTACCAAGGGAAGAGAAGAGGAAAAAAATAATAGAAATAAAAAAAATGGGAGATGGAAAAAAGGAAAACAAATAAAAAATAAATATAAATAAAATGAAATAAAATATAATAATAATAAATAAAAATAGAGGGATAATGGAAGATAATTAATAAAATGGGTTAACAAATTTTAATTAATTACACTCTTCTTTAACCACTTTTATTATACTATTTTTTTATACTATTTTCATTTCTTTTTATATATTTAAAATTATTTTTATTCTTTTTTATTCCATTTTTAATTGTTTTTAACTTGAATTTTATGCTAGGGCGTGATGTAATATTTTACATAAAACCCATTCATTTATTTAAATAATTTTAATTGCAACCTGGGACCCGTAATACGGTGCGCAAGCATGCACCCTATGTCACATTAAGGATGTTGAATAAAAATATTAATGGTCTATACCTTGATTAAAGTTGGGACGTTCCAACCTCCCCTTATGAAAAATCTTCCTTGAGATTCCCTTCCAAGGGCAGTGGAACATCATCTGAGAAAAGATACATCCATTGAGCATGTAAATCAGTCTCCCACTCCCAGGTCTTGTCTTAAACATGTCCATGATACCATATCACCTAGACCAGAGGAATTTACCTCTCTTAGAGAACCATCATGCTATGATTGACAATACAGACTAGACACTCCTAAAAGGATGCATCCGTTTTGATATCAATGTCATCATGATCAAACGAATGATATGGGTCTAGATGATACTATCGAAGCTGGGATACATGGAAGACATTTTACATGGCATGGTACCTCTATGGAAATAGTAACCAATAGGCTACCAGACTTGATCTCTCCACTATCTCGAACAACCTGGCGTATCTTGGTGATAACAGACCCTGTCTCTTGATTTTCCTGTGACCCATCCTTGGAAAAACATACAAAAGGAATTAATTTCCCACATAAAACATGAGAGTTATGTGGAAATGATCGATATAAGATTTATTTCTAGACTGAGTTATAGTTATACAATTCTGAATCAGTTGAACTTGCTCAAAAGTATCCGAAATAAGGCAAGGACCCAACAGAGATGCCTCATCTACTTTAATCCATCATAATGTGGAATGACATGGTCTACCGTAGAGGGACTCATACAAATCCATTTGAATTGTCTCCTGAAAGATATTATTATAGGTATACACAACAATAGAATCATGTTTCTCCTAGGAACATTCAAAATCATGGATAAATTCCCATAGCATATCCTCTAAAACTTATATGGTCTGCACGGACTACCCATTGGTTTGAGGGTGATATATAGTACTCAATAGTACCTATAAACCCAATGCATTCTGTAACCCTTTCTAGAACTTTGATGTAAACAAGGAATCTCTATCCGATACAATAAAATAAGGTATTCCATGAAGTTTTACTATCTACCAATATATATTTAAGGATTCTCTTAGACTTACTTCCTATTATCTAATTATATCAAATGAGATAAAAGTGAATTTTTTTGATTTTTTAATTTCATTTCAAAGGGAATGTCATTTTATAAGGTTGATTTATAGTTAAACCTCTGAAATTTTACGTTATGATGACTTGTTATCCACCCAAGATGATGTTTTATGTGTGTAATTTTCATTCATTGGAAGTATATTATCAATAATTTATGTTGTACTTCTCTAATATTTTATCCCCTATGATGGAATTTACTTGAAAAAGGATTACAATCATCTGGTTTGAGTATTTTTAAGAAAATATCAAGGAGAAAATATCGAGAAGATAAAGTGTAGTTTTTGGGACACTACAAAACAAGGGCACTAGTTGAACTCTACTTTATCTGCTCGATATTTTATTAACAATACTCAAACCTGATGATTTTAATCCTTTTTCAAGTAAATACCATCATAGGGGATAAAATATTTGAGAATTACACCATAAATTATTGATAATATACTTCCAATGAATGAAAATTACACACATAAAACATCATCCTGGGTGGATAACAAGCCATCATAATGTAAAATTTCAGAGGTTCAATCATAACCCATAGTGTTATCATACGCGATACACTAGAGAGAAATCAATCCAAAGATTTAGTGGTTTTCATTCATCTTCATTGTTTAGTTAGTGATGTAGAGTCAATCCTTCTAGAAAAACCCAGGCCTTTACCCCACCATTTCAACTAGTGTATTAGTCATATTCCACCCACCTAGATATGTAGTATTCTCTTAGTACTAAATTTTCTATTTCAAATGTCACATAAATAACCACTTTCACATACATAAATCAAGAATCATGAATATTCATGAGAAAACACAATATTTCATATAAAAATAAACTTCGAAACTATATACACACAAAAACCATTTGGAAATGAACTTTGTACCACTTATATAATTTAAATAATACATTTAAGAAGAAAAAAATTAAACACACATTAATAACAATTAATTTATTTTAAAAAACATTTTTCAACACATAGGCACCACAAAATAGTTGTAAAACACATTTTCAAACTTTAACACAATTCATAGAACATGTTCAAGGAGAAAATCAAGCATACCAAATTCATATAATATTGATAAGGCATGGTATCTCCTACCTTAAGATTGAATTTTTTTGGAATCTGGTGGGAAAACACAACCTTACCACAAAATAACCTTATAAAGGTAATATATAACCAAAACCCTAAATATTTTACCCAAAAAATCAATATATAACCCTTATTAGGTCAACCAAACCACTTTTGAAAAGTGAAACCAAAGAGGGATGAACAAGAACCCTAGAAGAAGGAAGAAGTAAGTATATAAGGGACTTGTTGATTTCTTAAATATCCAAACCAAATCCACCCAAAAATTAAAGTTCAAGGGGGGAATGATTGAGAGAAAGAATCTCTTATGGCATAAAATCGTGTATGTATCAAATTAGGGCTGGTTTGGTGTTTAAATTGGAGGAGGTTAGAAAGTTAATTCACCAATTTTAATAACCTGTATAAGCCGCACGGTTATGCCGCATGGTTTTCCAAACTATGAAAAAACCATGTGGTCTCCTCTGTCCAAGAGGAAACTATCTACACAATTTCATGGGTGAGGGAACATGCCCACGAGGCAATCCATTCGGCCTTGGCAGTACCACTATCTAGAGAATATGATTTCTCTTAGGTTGGCGAATGGTTTCCCCTAATCATGAACCAAACAAGACCACCTATTTTAGGGTCCCAAAAACTCCATTTTTTCTCTAAAAACTCCAAGAAAAACAAAGGTATATAAACAAGACAAAAAAAGTAATACCTCAAAAAAATCACCATTGTGAGAATTATCCACACCATGAAAACTTTCTGCCCCCAAAAATCCATCCCAATGTCTAATTGGAGAACTAAAATTGATACTTATCTTCCACAAAAGACTTCTTCTCCCATGTATCATGCTCATCATTACCATTATACAATATAAATTAGACCAATGGTATTCAATTATCCTGATGCACTTTCTCCTTAGAATCCATAATTCATGCAGGTCTTGAAAACATAGAAAAATTAGATTCCAAATTCAATTCTTCCTAATTTATCACATGAGATGGATCCAGATTATACTTTTTCATCTCTAAAACATACAGCTTTTCGTAAATTGACATCAAGTAATATGGAAAATATAACTAGTATTCTACCTTACCAACTCTCTCAGTAATCTCAAAAGGTCAGACATACCTCAATGTTAGCTTCCGTTGTTTTCCAAGGAAATGGTGACCCAATAAAGGTGCTAAATTTAGAAACACCTAGTCACCCACTTAAAATTCTATAGATTAGTGCCTCTGATTGAAAAAATAATTTTGGGGAATCTACTCTATAAATAAATGATTTCTGGTCAAATTTACTTTATTATATGTCTCCTCCACATGGCTCGATCCCAACAACAAGGTCGCACCCACCAATTCCCAGCATAAAGGTGACTAACATAAAAACCCATAAATATCCTTAAAGGGTTCCATTAAAATTGATTATTGGTAACTATGATTATTGGAAGATTTAACTAGCCCCAAATTGATATCCCACGAGCCTCCAAAGTATATTACACTTGATCAGAGTATGTCTTTAAATATCTAGTTCACCCTCTCCATCTAAACATCTGTTTGAGTATGGTATTCCATGCTCAACTTGATTTGTGACCCAATTATCTTTTGAATGATTTCCCAAAACTAAGAGGAAAAATTTGGGTCTCTATTCGAAAATATTTACAGTAGTTCACCATTAAAACTTCTTATCTCTTGAATGTACAACAAACCCAAATCACCCACCTTAGATGAATTTAGATTGGAATGTAATGGGATGATTTGGTCAAACATTCAATCACTACCCAAATTGAATTCCATCACCAGGTTTTATGAGGAAAGATGATCATTAAATATTTGGAAACATTTTCCCACTTCCAGGTATGAATGGGAAATTCATGAAGAAAACTGTAGGGAATTTTGTGCTTTTCATTAACTTATTGACAATTATAACATCGTGATATGAATTCAGCTACGTCTTGTCTCATAACTAGCCACTGGAACTGATGATGTACATCATAAAACATATTGGTAATAGGATGAACGGACCACTAAGACTATTTTATATCTTGAATTACTACCTTACAAAATGAAAACGGCACCACTAAGTGACCCTTGTAATGAAAAACTAACTCAGAGAGAATGACCACTCACAAGGAACCTCCCCAAAATTTATGAACTTCATAGATCATTGAAACAACTCATCACTTGGTTTCTCATGTTTAATCAGCTCCAAAAGGGAAGTTTCCAGTAGAAAACTAGCCAAGAACGCACCTTCTCTATGATCCTTAGTGTGTAGATTAATTTGGGAAAAAATACGCATCAAATTCCACTCACCATTGGACTCTTTAAATGCTTACACTAGCACTTTTCTACTCAAGGAATCTTCTACCACATTAACTTTTCTCAAGGTTTAGTAGATATCCAAATCGAACCCCTAAAGGTACTCAACCCAACTTCACTGCCTCAAATTCAAATCCTTCTAATAGAAAATATAGGCCAAGATTATTGATCATAATTAACCACAAACGTCTCCCAAAAAAATTAATGACTCCACTTCTTCAAGGAATACATCACCATTGTTAATTCCATGTCATGGGTTGGATAATTAATTTCATGTGGTTGGACTTGGAAATAACCATACTCTACCACATGCTCATCCTACATCAACAAACACCAAATACCCATTCTAGAATCATATTATTAGACAATGTTTCCCTTTATATATTCTCATAAAATTAAAAAAAGGTTTTCATTAACTGATGATTAAGTTTCTAAAATGATGCCTGACATTATAAACTCCATTTCAAGTTCACCCCTATTTAGGAGAGCATCATCATGGGTGAGGAAGTTTGAGAGAAATATCTAATGAATTGTCTGTAATACCCCACCAAGACCAAAATGATTTTGATTTCAAAAAATTATTTGTCTATTCCCATGAAATCAATGCACTGATCTTCTCAGGGTCCACCAAAACTCCATGTTCAAAAACCACATGAGCCAAAAACTTCACTTCCCTAATACAGAAGGTCCACTTAGAAAACATATCATAAAAAATATGATCTTGAAGAGTTTATATAATGATCTTCAAATTCCTCTTATATTTCTCCTTGGTTCTAGAATAGACCAGGATGTCATCCAAAAATACCATGAAAAAGTATTCAAGATACTACTGGAACACCTAGTTTATAATCTCTATAAAACTCATTGAAAAAAATTTTAACCCAAAAGGAATGACAAAATATTAAAAATAGTTATACCTACATAGAAAGGTTGTTTTATGAACATCTTCCACATTAACTCTGACCTGGTGATACCCAGAACACATGTCGATCTTGTAAAACCATATCTCCCCCTTGAGATTATAAAAAATTCATAAATATAGAGAAAGGTGTATTTATTCTTGATCTTCACTTTATTAATCATCTTGTAATCAATATACAACCGAAGATATCTATCGTCCTTCTTTGTGAACAAGAATGGGGTGGCCTGAGGTGAGATACTCGGGTGAATAAATCTTTTGGATTCTAAATTACCCAGCTATACCATTAATTCCCTCAAATCAGTGGGTTTCATATAGTATAAGTAAAGAGATATCAGTTGTGTCATCACTTACAAATTGATAGTGAACTCCATGTACCACTCCAGAGGAAAACCTGAAAATTCATCAGGAAATAACTCTAGAAACTCATCCACTACAAGAGGCAGTCCACCCTCAGACCCTCTATCATTATCCTCTAACATGATCAACGATATACGAAAAAAAAATATTTCTTAACTCCATAAGTGGAGGTATCACACGTCTCCACAAAGGATCTCATTCACCCTAAAAAACCTGGGTACTCCCATCATGTTCTACAAAATTAAATTTTCTTTGATAACCAATAATGTGTGCATGAAAATGCACCATCCAATATATTCTGGTGATCATGTCAAAAAGGTTTATTTATTGTTCCATAAAATCCCATCCTATCTTGACCCCTGACATGGTTAGTGCACAAGATGGACACCTAAAACCCTGATCTATCTTATTACCAAGTGGTATCACCAAATCTGCCACATAGTCCATAAACTCAGTCAAAAAACACAACAAATGTACAAGACATCTTGAAATGAAAGAAACGGAGACACCAACATCAAATAGAAAAACAGTTATAGATGATGTAATAAGTATCATTACTCAAAATTTCATAGGCCCAAATCAGATTCTACATGTGTCTAATCCAAAGAATTAATATACCTCATCTCTATCGAATTCTGATAATGGCCACTAGTTTTCAGTTCTAACTTATGCTAAATTTTCCCTAAAAAAGATCCAGCACTACCGCCACAACCCCCAAACCAATAACATAATATCCTAGAAAGATATAACTGGGTTGAAATTGCTTTAAATTCTACTGAACATGATACACTCTAATATGGATGAGTGACTCTGAAACACCGCTACAAGTGCCCCATATTCCCACATCGATGGAAAGGTCTATATAGAGATGGAAATTTTGACCGCATGTGCACTACCTTTCTGCACTGGTGTCACAAGACTGATATGATGTCAGAATCCATAGGCAAAAATTGTTAGGAATGGTGGCATGAACTACCACCACCCTTATTCTCCTGCTCATCCAACTTCCTCATCTTCTCAAATGAACTGCCAAATTCCATACCCACTGCTAACATGGATCAAGAGAAACCATAATTCACAGTACAATCGATCTCTACCATCAAATAATGATCAACCACCTCAACATAAGTCTTCAATTTGAAAAATAAGACTTGGGATTAGATATCTGATCGTATCCCCTAGTTAGATCTTTTGAGCCTTTATCTTCTCATTGTAAACTACCTTGGGTGCGAACTGAACCAAGTCTGCAAAGATATTTTCATACTCCATCATAGTTAGATCCCACTAACCAATATCCAAAACTTATGAGTATTAGTGAAGGCCAAGTTCTTATGGAAATAATTATAATTTAGTATGACCTTGATATCTTTACAATCCATCTTCTCATGTTTTCTAGCTTGAACTGTTGAGTCCCACCACCTCTGACTAGGAACTTCTGAAAAGAATGAAGTACATTTAAATTTCACTACCTTAAGAGTATCATGAAACTTGAACATTATATCAATATTCTCAAACCAGTCCTCTACTTCCTAGGGGTCTGTACTACCATGGATGTAAGTAGGATTGTTCTTGAGGAACTCTTAATCCTTGTCCTTTCTAGGACCTAGTTTGGCTTCCCCAATATGAGTACGACTAATCCCACTCTTTATCCCAAAGCTTGTAATTCATAAACCACGTCTTCTACTGGTCTCTAATCAACTAGTAAGAGAGAACTCTCTCCGGCCTCTTCCCACAGTTGCACAGGAGGTCTCTGGTGAGGCATCTTGCTACTTCAAGAAAAAACCAAATGGAAAACCATAAATACCCCATTAAAAAAATCAACAGAAAAAAAAAATTTAAAAACTCTTTTATAAATAAGAAAACCATATCTAACAGAATAATAAGACAAACCAATTCACCCATTCTTGGTGCCCATACATGGTCTACAGTCTGTACATCTCTTCTAGGGGAGAAATCAACCAAATCCCAACATCCAATGAAGATTCATGATCTGTCAGGATGTGTTTTGGGAAAAAACCCCACTTGAAACTAGAACCTTAATCCCCAACAACCCTAACTCCAATATATCTAGCCCCTCCCAAATATCATGACCCAAATTAATGGTGAAACCAATGCTATAATACCATTTTCTCACGAACCAAACCTGAGTGACTTCTGAACCAACACCCAAACCTGCCCGTACCAAGGCCCAAAGGGAATTACTAATCCCCATGGGTTAGTAACTTGTGTGTGGGAATCTAAATATGCACTTTTCGGAATGATTTTACCCATGATAAATATCCATGAACTATTCTCAAAAATAAATCATCACACCATGATCAATACCCATAACTAAGGGAGATAGAAAATTTTCATGTTAAACATTCTACAACATTAACCAAAAACCAAAAGTCCCAAAAAAGGGAAGGGGACCAACTAAACAACCCAAAAAACTCCATGAAACAAGAGGGTAATTACCCATAATCCTCCTTCACCAACACCTGTAAGAAAGGATCACTAGAAACCAACCCAAAGTCCCCACCATGGTACATGTTGACTCTACTTGAGTCAAACATAAAACATTATACATACATTCAAAGGTTTATGTAGGTTCTGATCCAAATCCCAGCTGGATTCCACCCAAAAGAAAGACCCCATTCCATAATATTACGGTACAAATTAACATACAAGTTTTAAGAAAGAATTTGGAAACATATTCAATAAAAAAAATTTTAATGAAAACATTTTCCAAGAAGCATGCTTTGAAAATTAAGATAAGAGTAAATTCTTCCATATTCCATTTGTATGCAAAATATTAAATAAGAGTACTATGTAATGGGAAATCTCTATAGGAACGAGCACAAGTGGGACCCTGGAAAGCTCTTATCTTAGTGAAACATGGTATAGTAACCACAACACACAATGTCCTCATGTACGATCCACTAGAGAGGATTCTATAAAATGTTATAGTGGATTCCAATCATCATCATAGTTTATTTAGTGTTGTTGCATCAATCCTATTAGAAGATACATGTCATCAACCATGATGATCCAACAAACATACTAGTCCTAGTCTTCCCACCTATGTATCTAGAATTCCCTATAACAACCCAAAGTTTTCAATGGAATCCATCCTTATAATTATGTCATATATTAACATTGAGTCACAAAAAAATGAACTACTAAGTACTAAGTTACCTTTAAACATAAGTTTTTCACTTGTGTGTTTTTTATTTCAAAAAATGGTCATCTAGAATTGTGATCAGTAAGTGATTTGGAGTCTGATAAGATAAACATAATTATTTTATGAATAGTAAAATACCATTATGAATAGTGGCATAACCTTATGAATAGTAATGAATAGTAATGAATAGAAAATTGGCCACAAAATAGAAACTTCCCCCATGAATGTACAAATACAATTTAGACATCTTAAAAGTAAAAAAATGATCATAGTATAAGAATTGGTATTTTTGTATATCAGAAATATTTTATTTACAATTTTATGTTTAATTTAATAATTTAAAATGGAAATTTATTATCATAAAATTTAAACATAAATTGTTACATTATTTTCTTATGGTTATCAGATAAATTTTGGGACCTTGATTAATTTTTCAAGGAGTTATAAAACGAGTTATAGTTTTAATGTCGATTTTGTATAATAAATTATGATTTTATTTAAAAATTAAATTAAAATTATTTGAAAAATTATTTTCAAAAAATGGATTTCATTTTTGAATTCTACCTGTTCAGAAATGTTTAAGGTGAATTTTTGGGTTTTTTCTAAACTACTTGAATTTTCTGTAAATAGTAAAAATATAGTTTGGAGTTTTTGGTATATTTGATGGCATAATAATGATGTAATAACTAATAAAAAAAATCAACTTGTGCACAATAAAATAAGATATTAGGTTTCCCAAGTGGCGAATACCATTGAAAAATACCATGGGCAAGCCCATGGTTTTTTAAAATCCACTAATGTGGTGTCCATTAAAATTAATAAAAAGCTCTCTCTATTTTACTATAAATACCCACTCTTCCCTTCATTTTATTTCATTAAAAATCCATAATTCTAAAATATATAGTTTATATACCTCTCTATTATACCTCCAAAGGTGTTCTCAATCTCAAAAGCTCCCAACCATCACGTTTTAGGAGTTACTCTTTATGGTAAGGGAACCTTTCACACTCCTCTTTTAGTCAACACTTCTTTTATGTTATCTTTTTGAATTTAGTTTATCATATATTGGGGTTTGATATTATGTATCCCCCTTAATTTACTTATGATTTCCATATTATGATATAGTCTTTTTTTCTCATTAATTAATTTTATAAAAAATTAAGCAATGCCTTTAGGCTGCCAAATTTTCATAAGGTATCTCTCAACTTTTCTTTTATTTTCAATATCATTTCACTTCTTCTTTTACTCACATCCTTACATATAAATGTTGTGATTAATCCAGTACCTTACATGTACTGATATTTCTTCATGATAAAGTAATAATTCATTTTCATCTCTCCTTTCCATTTATTTTATCCTAAATATAAAAATAACATCTTAGATGTGCTAATTTACCACATTCAAGGATGATGGGTTTTCAATTTCCATTATCGTCTTCAATTCTAGTCATGAAACCATTTTCATTGTTGAAACAGACCATAATATATCTATTATGTATCATCTATAGTTCTTTAATCCCTTTTCACACAAGGTTTTGATTTATAAAACAAAACATGTTCCTTGTTGTCAAAAACCTCCAATTAACCCAAACGTTTATCATTAAATAATTTATATAATGATTCATCTTCAAGAAAATAAACAAAATGAAATTTAAATCATGTAACCTTATATATTTTTACTCATAATAGATAACTCCAATTATGTACAACACTACCCATTTTACATGATTCTTTGAACATGAATATAAGTGAACCGATCATTTGAACCAAGGAAACAAACGGACCCGAACAATGAAATTGAACCTCGTAACCAATCAAAAGGTGATGAATGAACTCGAAAATGTTTTAATAAATTGTTTTAATATATAATAGTTTATTTAATTATTAATTAATGAACTTAATTTGATTATTTAGGTCATTAATATTAAGTGTATAACACCATCGGACTTAAGGTAAGGGATTCTACCCCAACCACCTTAATTCCTTCGGGTTGCTCTATCTTTCTTTTTACCCAAAATAAGTTGTCTTTTATTTTTATAAAAAACTTATAAATTGTGTTTATATTCTCTAAACGTGTGTTTAAAGAACCATACCTCATTCTATTTCAGGTATATACATGTTTTTAAGTGATTCCCTCTTTAATTCTCCCTGATAAGAAAACCTATTTTAAGGGAACATCCCGAATTCTTAGATGATTTCAACTACACTATATCTTCTATTTTAAGCCACCATTTTATTCATAAAATCAGTACTTTTATTTTAAAAACATTCATGGTTCAGTTATGGTTTTGAATAAATGATTGTTCCCTTTTCTATTTTAAAGGCTAAATAGAATTTCCCTTTAAAACTGCTCAAAAATGTTTTAATGCTAAAGTTTCATAAATACATTTCTTATATGAAGTCACTTTTACATGACATCACTCACTATGATACATGCCTAATTTACCTTATGAATTTCCATTTATATTTTAGTTCCTTTCTTTCTTGGACACTTTTATGATACTCCCATTTATTATGCTTTATGACATGATTGTGATTCCCACTTCTATCCATGGGTACCCTTATGTTTATGTGTGGGTGATTATGTATGATTATTTATGTGGAAAAAATATTCATAAAAATTATAAGATGGGTGTGCCCAGATATCCGTCAAATGAATTGGGTAAAGTTATGTCTCATGAGATGTTATGTGAAATGGTCTTTGCAGTTAGCATTGGCTTGTGCTACTATGTGAAACGATCTTGGCGGTTATCCTTGACTTGTATTGATGTCATGTTTTATGTTTCTATCACATTTATATGATCCCATGTTTATATGTTTTGATTCCATATGTTCTATGATTTTTATATCATTATGTCATGCCTTCTAACTCATGTGCTTAAGCTTTATTCTTATGTCCATTCCCTTACTGGGCTTTTTAGCTCATACCTTTGTTCATGTCTTTCCCCTGGATATCCTATGTAGATTTATGAGAAAAATAGAATTTAGGAGATAATTATGGAGATTAAATAAATAAGTGTTTTTTTCTAGACCCATGTTTTATTTTTTATGTACCTAGTTTTCAAATACAATATACTTCACGATCCTTTTCTTGTACTCTGATGTATATTTATGCTTAAAATCATGTAATGTTATATTTAAAGGGATAGGGTCATTATAGTTGGTATCAGATCATGGTCTAGTTATTTTTGGAGATTAGGAATATATCACTTTATTAGGAACCTTATGGATGAGATAAAGTAAAAGAAAACATCCCTAAATTTTGGTAAGTATAGAGTAATTGGTTTATCAAAAAAAATGTCCCTATCGGGATACAAACAGGTAGAGGGGGCTCTGGAACAAATGTACCTAGGAGTGAAAACTCCAAGAAGGAGTTTTCGGCTTGACATGGGGTATCCTGGTACATGAAAACGGGCCTCGCTACACTCTTAATATTGACACTCTTGGGGGATATTCCTTGGTAATTCATGAGCTTGGTATAAACCGTTATTAAGGGGAAAACCCCATAATAATATAAGATAAGAAATAGATCAAGGATAAACAAGATTGAAACATAGGGAATCACAGTTAAGGATATACTTCTCTTTTAAATTTTTATCCCCTTATGTTCAAATTTTCTTTTATTTTATACTCAATAAATATGTATTAGAGTCCTCAAATTGTACATTGGTTTTCTTAGTTAATGGATGGAAATAGAAAAACACATTCCCAAAATCAATGTGAAAGGTAATGTGAATAATTTCCAAATGATATGCCTGATATGATGGTAATTGGTGCTAAAAACATCATGACAGTACTTGATCAACTGGCTCAAGTTATGAATAATAACTTGAATCATGTGGAACACCCTCCTCCTCCAAAGAAATAGAAAGTTGTCATAGAATCCTTCATACAAGAAAGGAATCTGATGTTTAGATGATATTCTAATCCCCTTCTCATAGAACAGTGGCTTAACTCCATTGAAAAGATATTCTCTATCCTCTAGTGCTTAGAAGAAGATAAAGTTGTACTTGTGGTCTATCGTTTTGATGTGGAAGCTGATCAGTGGTGGAAACTGATCAAGAATAGAAAGTCCCAAAAAGAAATTTATTCCATGGATTGGGAGAAATTCAAGAATATATTTTTTGATAAATATTTTCCTCAAACCCTCTATCTCAATATAAAAAGATATTTCTTTGGACTCAATAAGATGGAAGATGAGTCCATTGAGGCATATGAAGCAAACTTAATAACACTTTCAAGGTATGCCTCTATCTTTGTCATGAACACTAAAAGAAAGGTTGATCACTTCTTTATCGGGATAAAGTATAGTATATGGAATGTGTTAGAGATATGAGACATAGAAAGTTATGAGGAGATTGTCTGTTGTTCCCTCATGGTTGAAATGTAGTTTGGAGACTCTCGGTGGTCTCATGGGCCTGGTGACAAGAAGAGAAAAATATAGAACAACATTGGTGGTTCAACAAACAAATACCATGATAGAAAGAATCCCAAATATCCCATTGGTAAAAGTTGTGGGAAGAAGCATCCTGGGAACTGTCTAAAGGGAACCAAGAATAGCTTCAAATGTGGAAATACTAGTCATCTGACTGAAAACTACTGAAGGGATATGAAAAATCCCGCTAACATTGAAGAAGAAATGTGGTTTCATATCAATGCTCATACATTGGTGAAGTTTTACCACTTCAATGAGGATGATCATTAAGAAAATAATTACCCTAAGCTAAGGGTTGTCAGAGGAAATAAACAACAACCACTAAGGCAAAAAGGAAGGGCTTATTCTATCACTACTGCTGAGGTGGACCGGACAACAATGTGGTGAAAGGTATGCTAGTTATTCATCCAAGAATAGTGATCATACTATTTGATTCTAGTTCTACGCATTCTTTTATATCTTTCAAGTTTAGTATAATTATTCAACCACCACATAAAAATTTTGAGTAAAATTTATCTATGATAACAACGAATGGGGAAATTATTCTGTCCATGGTTTATAACTTCTCCCCAGTTAATGTTTTTGGACTGAACCTCCTAGAAACTTTCGTCATACTTCCTTTATTGGAGTTTGACGAAATCATGGGAATGGATTGGCTATCTTTATAAATGACCAACATCAACTATCGGGAAAGGTAGATCACTCTTCACATCCCAAAGCATCCTCCTATTCATTACAAGTGTAAGGAGGAAGATAAATCTAATTTAGAATCATCATCTCATGTGCAGATATTGTTGCCTTATGAGCAAGCATATCTAGCTCAAATATTTGAGACAAAGGAGAGAATCATGCATGAAGACATGCCCATCTTGAGGGATTACATTGATGTACTACCTTAAGAGTTGTCTGGTCTTCCTCCTAACTGAGAGGTGGACTTCGAAATTGAACTTATCCCTAGATCTCTTCTTATCTCAAAGAAACCTTACAGAATGGAGACCACAGTGGTGGAAGAGTTGAAGAAGCCGTTATATGAGAATATACAGAAGGGTTTTATATAACCTAGTGCTTCACCATGGGGTGATCTAGTCCTCTTCATCAAGAATAAGGATGGATCAATGCACCTCTACATTGATTATCATGAGCTCAATAAAATCATGATAAAGAACAAGTATCCCCTTCCACAAACAAATGAATTGTTCAATAAGCTTCGAGGGTCCTGTTATTTCTCTAATGTAGACCTTCGGTTGGGATATCACCAATTAAAGGTGAGGAAGGAATATATTCCCAAGTCAACCATTAGAATGAGGTATGGACACTAAGAGTTCATAGTGATGCCCTTGAGACTCAATAATGCTACAGTAATTTTCATGGATTTAATGAATAGAGACTTTATATATTACCTCAAAAAATTTGTGGTAGTCTTTATTGATGATATTCTGATATACTACAAGATCAAGGAGGAACATGAGAAGCATTTTAATATTTTGTTAAAGAATTTGTGAAGGGATAAGTTGTATGAAAAGTACAGTAAATGTGAGTTATAGATGGAGGAAGTATCATTCTAGGGGCATGTTATTACCAAAAAATGGATATATGTGGACCCTTCTAAGATAAAGGAAATTGAAGAGTGGCCTAGGACAACTTCTAAAATGGAGATCTGCACCTTTCTAGGTCTAACTGGGTATTATCAACAATTTGTGAAGAAATTTTCACGATTTTAAAACCCAATGACCAAGCTAACATGGTAGGGAGTAATGTTTTTCTGAAATTAAGAATTTGAATACTATTTCAATGAGTTGAAAATGAGGTTTATCACTGTGCGAGTACTCACACTCCTAATAAGTGGAGAAATATTTTTGGTGTATAGTGATGCTTCAAAGAAGGGATTATCCTGTGTGCTAATGAAAAATGATAATGTGATAGCTTAATCCTTAACTCAACTGAAAATACATGATAAAAACTATCCCGCTCATGATCTATAGGTGGTGTATGTGATCTTTTCATTGAAAATCTGGTGGCATTATCTCTATAGGGAAACGTGTGAGATATATAATAACCACAAGAGCCTCAAATATATATTCACACAAAAAGAGCTTAATATGCACCATCATAGATTGATAGATCTCATCAAGGATTATGAATTCTCAATCCACTACAATACTAGTAAGGAAAATAAGGTGGCAGATACACTATGTAGAATGGATTATGCATCTTTATCAATTATGAGAATTTAAAACGATCTGATCTTCTTAGATTTTAAGAGGATGAACATGGGAATCATTAAGGGAGGAACATCATCAATCCTTTATCAAATTATATCTCAACCATCCCTCATGGAGAAAATAAAGGATGCTCAAATAAAAGATATGTAACTTCTAAAAAGGGTGGAAGATATCAGAAATAGAAAATCCTATGAGTTCATGATTGATGAGGAAAGAGTTATAAGATTTGGGTCACGATTATGTGTACCATCTGATCCAAAAATAAATAAGGAGCTTATGAATGACTCACATAGATAATCCTTCTCTATCCATCCAAGAGTATAAAGATGCATCGAGATCTCCAAGGGAACTTTTGGTGGGACAATATGAAAAGGGAGATTGCTGAATATACCTCAAAGTTCTTGGTATGTTAACAAGTGAAGGTAGAAAGTTATAAGTCTAAGGGGATGATGAAACCACTACCCATACCATCATGGAAGTGGGAGAACATCACAATGGACTTTTTTAGTGGACTTCCAATGACATCCAGAGGAAACAATGCTATATGTGTAATTGTGGATCATCTTACGAAGACAGCTCACTTTATCATGATTCGAGCGGACTTATCATTGGATAAACTTTCACAAATATATATCAAATAAGTGTTAAGGCTTTATGGAGTACCACTATCTATTGTATCATATTTTTTACTTTAGATTCACCTTGGAGTTTTGGAAAAGTCTTCAATATTCTCTAAGCATTAAACTGGAATTCAGTATGACCTATCATCCTAAAATTAATGTACAAACTGAGTGAACTATTCAAACACTTCAAGACATGTTGAGATCATGTTATATGGACTTTAAAGAAGGATGGGACCAACATCTTCCACGGGTTGAATTCTCCTACAAAAACAGTTTCCTCTCGAGCATCCAAATGGAACCATACGAAGCCCTTTATAGGAAAAGGTGCAGAACACTGGCGTGTTGGAATGATGTCAGTGAGTGTAAGCCGTTAGGAACTGAAATGGTCAAAGAGATGGTATAAAAGAAAAAAACCATTCAGCAGCATATCAAGGAAACCCAAAGTCAATAGAAGAGTAGTGCAGACAATCGTCGAGGAGACATTGAGATCAAAGTGGGAGACATGGTATTTCTATGAATATCTCTGTGGAATAAGTTCATGAGGTT
Organism: Viscum album; assembly: GCA_963277665.1. Lineage (NCBI taxonomy): Eukaryota > Viridiplantae > Streptophyta > Magnoliopsida > Santalales > Viscaceae > Viscum > Viscum album. Next base: position 2,051,190,464 of record OY728150.1, on the reverse strand, counting down.
TAGAAAGAAAGGGAAGCTAAGTCCCAGGTACATTGACCCCTTCGAGATCCTTGATCGAGTCAGAACTGCAGCTTATCGACTCTAACTTCTACATACCATGTATAAAGTACACGATGTATTTCATGTATCCCTCTTAAATAAGTATATACCAGACTCTTAACATGTACTCTCTTTATAGGTGGTATAGTTGGAGGATGATCTTTCTTAAGAGGAGTAGCCAGTGAAGATCATATATTAGAGATATAAAGTTCTACATAACAAGAATACTCACCTAGTCAAGGTACTATGGAAGAACCATAAGTACGAAGAGGCAACATGGGAATTAGAGGATGCAATGAAGGAAAAATACCCGCCCCTGTTTTTGTCTTAGAATGTAAACTGAAATTTTGAGGCCAAAATTTTTTTAGGGGGGAAGAACATAACGACCTAAAGTTTTCAATGGAAACCCTTATTATAATTATGTTATATAATAACATGGAGTCACAGTACTATGAACTACTAAGTAATATGTGACCTTTAAAAATAAGTTTGTAACTTGTGTGTTTTTAATTTTGAGAAACAGTCATCTACAACTATGATCAGTATGTTATTTGGAGTCTGATAAGACAAACATAATTTTTGATGAATAGTAACATACCCTTATGAATAGTAGCATACCTTTATAAATAGTACTTAATAGTAATGAATGGAAAATCATCCAAAAAATAGAAACTTTACACATTAATGTAAAAAAATACAATTTAGACATCTTAAAAGTGAAAAAATGATCATAGTATATGAATTGGTATTTTTGTATGTCACAAATATTTTATTTACAATTTTATGTTTAATTTAATAATTTAAAAAGGAAATGTATTTTCATAAAATTTAATTATAAATTGATACTTTATTTTCTTATGGTTATCAAATAATTTATGTGACCTTGATTAATTTTTCATGGTGTTATAAAACAGGTTATAGTTTTAATGATGATTTTGTCGAATAGATTGTGATTTTATTTAAAAATTAAATTAAAAATAGTTATAAAACTATTTTCAAAAAATGGAATTTATTTTTTAATTCTAAACGTTGAAAATTGGTAAGGGTGAATTTTTGGTATTTTTCTAAAATACTTGAATTTTCTGTGAATACTAAAAATATAGTTTTGAGTTTTCAGCCTGTTTGATGAAATCAAAATGAAGTAATAATTAATAAAAAAAATTAGTAGAATTTTTTATAGTAAACTAAGATATTAGGTGTCTTAGGTGGATAATACCATGGGCCAATACCTTAGGCAAGCCCATGGTTTTGCAAAAACCACTAATGAGGTGTCCGTTAAAATAAATAAAAAACACTCTCTCATTTAATATAAAAACCCACTCTTACTTTCATGTTCATTCTTCCCAAATCCATAATCTCTGAATATATAATATTTTTACCTCCCTATGAGCCCTTCCAAGGTGTGTTCAATCCCCCAAGGTCTCAGCCTTCAAGTTTTAGGAGTTACTCCACATGGTAAGGCAACCTTTCACCCTTCTCTTTTAGTCAACACTTCTTTTATGTTATCTCTTTGAATTTACATTCTCATATGATGGGGTTTGATATTAAGAATCTCTCTTAATTTCCATTATATATCCATATTATGAGATACCATTTTTTTCTCATCAATTCATTTTATGAAAATTTAAGTGATGTTTTTAGGCTGCCGAATTTTCCTAAGGTATCTCTCAACTTTTCTTTTATTTTCAAGATCATTTCATTTCTTCTTTTACTCACCTACATTCATCCAAATTTTGTGATGACTTTAGTAACTTACATATACTTTAATTTTTTCATGTTAAAGGAATAATTCTCTGTCATCTCTCCATTCCCTTTCTTTTATCCAAAAAAATGAAAACACCATTTGAGATATGCTAATTTACAACATTCAAGGACGATGGGTTTTCAATTTCCATTATTATCTTCAATTATGGTCATGAAACCAATTTCATGGTTAAACTAGAACATAATATATTTATTATTTTTCATCTATGGTTCTGGAATCCTTCTGTACTCAAGTTTTTGATTTATAAAACAAAACATGTTCCTTGTGATAAAAAATCACCAATTAATCCAAACGGTTATCATTAAATAATTTATATAAATATTCATCTTCATTCCAAGTAAAAAAATGGAATTCAAAATATTTTAACCTCTTAAATTTTCACTAATAGCATATAACTCCAATTATAGAAAACCATCCCCATTTTACATGATTCTTCAAACATGAATATAAGTGAACTGGTCATTAGAACCAAGGAAACAAACGGACCTGAACAATGAAATTGAACCTCATAACCAATCAAAAGGTTATGAATGAACTAAAAAAAGGTTTTAATAAAGTATTTTCATATAGAATAGGTTTGGTAATTATTAATTAATGAACTTAATTTAATTATTCAGTACATTAATATCAAGTGGAGAACACCATTGTACTTAGGGTAAGAGATTCTACCTGAACCACCTTTATTCCTTCGAGTTTCTCCATATTTTTTTACCAAAAATAATTTGTATTTTATTTTTATTAAAAACATATAAATTCTGTTTATATTATCCATACTCAGGTTTCAAGATCAATCCCTCATTACCTTTCAAAGATGTCTATGTTTTTAAGTGATTCCCTCATTAATTATTCTCGATAAGAAAACCGATATTAAGGGAACATCTAGAATTATTTCTGGATTTCGAGTTCACTCTATCTTCAATTTTAATCCACCATTTTATTTATAAAATCAGTCCTTTTATTTTGAAAACCATATTGTATCACTTATGGTGTTGTATAAATTATTATTCCTTTTTATATTTTGAAGGATCAATAGTATTTTCCTTTAAAACTGTTAAAACTTATTTTAATGCTAAAGTTTCATAAATACATTTATTACATGTTGTCACATTTACTTGACATCACTCATCATGATACATGCCTAATTTCCCTTATTAATTTTCACATATATTTTATTTCCTTTCATTCATGGAAACTTTTATGATACACCCTTTCATTATGTTTTATGACATGATTATGATACCCACTTTTTTCCAGGGTGACCCTCATGTTTTGTGTGGTTGATTATGTATGATTATTTATGTGGAAAACATATTCATTTAAATGTTAAGATGGGTGTTCCTAGATAGAGCTCCAATTAATTGGGTAATGTTAAGTCTCATGAGATGTTATGTGAAATGGTATTGGTGGTTAGCCTTGGCTTGTGCTGCTATGTGAAATGATCTTGGCAGTTAGCCTTGAATCGTACTAAAGTCTTGTTTTATATTTCTAGAACATTTATATGATTCCATGTTTGTATGGTACCATGTTTATATGTTATTATTCTATATATTCCATTCTTTTTATATCATTATGTCATGCCTCCTCACTCATGTGCTTAAGCTTTATTCTTATGTTCATTCCCATACTGGGATTTTTAGCTCATCCCTTTGTCCATGTGTTTCCCCAAGATATCTTATGCAGATGTATAAGCACAATGGAAGTTAGTATCTCATTATGGAAATTAAATAAAGAAGTGTTTTTTTCTATCCCCAAGTTTTATGTTTTATATACCTAGTTTTCAAAGACACTAGACATCACAATCCATGGCTTGTACTCTGATGCATGTTTTTGCTTAAAATCATGTAATGTTATATATAAAAGGCTAGGGTATCTATATTCCCTTTGTGATAAATTTTCTATTTCACATTTCACATTAATCAAAACTTTTTTATACAGACATAAATCATCATGAATACACATGAGAAACCACCATTTCTTCATAGGAAAAATATCATTCAAATCTATACACACTCTAAAACCATTTAGAAACACACATCACACCACCTACACAATTTATAGAACACATTTAAGAATCACAATAATGAATCACACATTAATCACAATCAATTTATTCTAAAGAACATATTTCAACACATATACACCTCAAAATAATGGGAAAATACATTTCTCACCTTTCACACAATTAATTAAACACATTCATGAAGAAAAGAAAGCATATTAAATTCGTCTAATAATTATAAGGCATGGATTAACCTATATCAAGCTTGGAAACTTCCAAAATATGAAGGAAAACCACAATCTCATCACAAAGGAACCCTATAAAAGAAAATATCCAACCAAAAACATTAATATTTTACCCAAAAACAAAAGATAGAACCCAAATTAGGTCAACCAACCTACTAGAGAAAAGGTAAACCAAGACAGAAGAATAATATCTCATGAAGAAGGAATAAATCAAGAGAGAATGTAATTACTCAAATATTTATAAAAGATTCAAACAAAATCCACCCAAAACTACAGTTCAAGGGGGATAAGAGGGAGAGGAAGAAGCTCCAATGTCTACAACTCCATAAATCATAAATTATAGGTGGTTTGGGGTTAAAATAAATGGATGTTAGAAAGGTAATTAACCAATTTTAATGACTTTTATTGGCATAATGATTAGACCACATAGTTTTCAAAACAATGTGGGTACCCAGTAGTATTCTCTGTCCAAAAGGAAACCAGTTGTCTGGTTTCCTTGGGAAAGGTGCATACTTATGCAGTAAGTCATTTGATCTAGACAGTTCCACTATCTAGGGTGTGTGAATTCTCCTAATATGGCACATGGTTTCCCCTAAATGTGCGCCAACTATGTTCCACCTACTGTAGAGTCCCAAAAATTTCCATTTTTCTCAAAAAAAATCCTATAAAAACCAAGGGATTAAACCCAGGCCGAAAATAAACAAAGGAATACCTCAAAATAAAATCACAAATATTATAGCTACAACTGATACCCAATATCAATGTTCATGGTACTTATGAACGAGTTATATATCCTTATTAAATATTAATATAATGTTCATTTATTTGATATAAATTCTCCATACATGTAATTTATATATATATATATATATATCTTCATAGAAATCACTATGGAAATGGGGAAACATAATAAAAGTTTGAGATCAAATTCTCATTGAGGGGTAAAACAAAATCAATGAGACATAGGTCATAAAACATTTTGGTACTTGTTCTTTAATGAAAATAGATTAATAAAAGAATAAGATCCTAAAATCATAAGAATAGAAAATGAGGCGTAATGGTATAACCATAAATCATGGAATAATAATTTCTTTTGATATCATGAGATTAAATAACCATAACACAGAGTCAAATATAGTAAGAAAATAAATTATAAAAGATATAAATAGATTATATTAATCAGGACAAACACCTTAATGTGTCACAAAAAATGAATTTCATTATAAATATTGGTCAAGGCCCATTTCCAAGACATTATATCATTATAGTGGACTCTAACTACATCTCACCCATCCATAACATTATGGATGAGGGTTATTATACGTATCCCACACATTACATTATTGAATAGGAAAACTATACAAGGACCATGCATAATAAATGGAAAAGTATTACTTAAACTAGCTCATTCATAGTTATCTCATGAGATATGAATCATTTCCCAATTTATTTGGGAATATATAATTATTGTCTCACCCATCCCATTATAATACAACATGCATATGTGTTCCACATGAACATGAAAAAAACCCATAAATCTACAAACAATCATAACATGATTAACCCATGGAAATAAAATGGGTATCACATGTAATAATTTATTTATCAATGTAAATACCCTTTGATCCAAATAATAAAGTGTAAAGTATTTACACAATATAGAATAAATGGTATGTGATCTAGTCAACAATTTCCCCACTGAATAGAATGTATTAGAGTCTAACTGAACATAATTTAATAAAAATGAGTAACTAAATTAATTCAAAAACGAAATAAATTAGAATAAATTTTATCTTTATGGATAATTGATAATAATATAAGGAAATTACAATAATAAATCATTTCTCTTATAGAAATTTCATTTCCATCCTATTTTATATATACAAGAACTTGAATAAATAATTATAGGACTACTTTGACATAGAATCTATTAATAAGAAATATATATATCAAGAAATTTAAAAATAATATTATGATAGAGTTAGAAATGAAAGGTAATTCACATAAAAACAATTCAAAAGAATATATTAAATTGAGTAGGTTTTATGAAAACAACTTCTTATATTTTATCAAACATTTAAATGAAAGGAAAGTTCCATCTATAAGGGAGGACATGGATATAATAAAATAAAATTTTAAAAATGAACTATAATAAAAAAATTTAATATATATATAATATTTTTAAAAATTATTTTAATATTAATATCGTTTGATAATGGAACCATTAAAATAAATAGATTTAACATTGAATATACATAAAAGAATATAATAAAAATGAAAATTTTCATTTTTAAATACTGTAGGGTTTAACTTAATTGAAGTGGAGAATAATATATGAGTATCAGTAGTGAATGAAAGATAGGAAATCATAAATAACATAAATCAATCACATTAGAAAGAGGAAAATAGAAAGTGAGAGAGATAAAAAGTGATAGAGAACATAACAACATCATGAGAATGAACTTGAAAGATCCTTTATAAACAACACATGGTGTGAACCATAAATATATAATAAAAGAAAATTGACATTCAATTCATTATAAATGAATACAAAATAGTAAATTTTACATTTAAACATTATTAATTTAGGTTATAAAATAACAATATTCAAAACAATGGATACATGGAATGAAAATACTTACCTTAGTTCTTAGTTAACATCATATGTCCTTTTTCTTTAAGGATAATTAATTATATTAATTATTTATCTTCTTTAAAAAATCATGTTTGTTTTTCTATTATTATTACATTTAAATTATTTATTATCATGCTTCATTCGTTCACTAAATTATTTTTGTTCGCATAATTTATTTTGAAATCATTTAGTTCATACTTTCCTAAACTACTTCGGTATGATTATAACTACCATAGGTCTCTGTATGAAGGATCCATAAGCTCCAAAAGTTTTGAATTATGTTATCACAATTATTAAAGAAGAAATGTATTCTAATATAACAGTAAGTAGTTACAATTAATATAATTTTCCTTGGAAATATTATTTTAAATAGTTAAAGTCACATTAAATTTTTACTTTTAATACCATATTTATCACCACTATTTAATTATTCAATAATTAAAAAATCAAATTTATTATATTATTAATGTTCTATTAAATCATGAAATAGTTTTTTTATAATATTCAAAAAAGTAATAAGTTAATTTAAAACATTATCCCCCATTTAGGTAGCATAATACCCCTAAGAGTGAGTGATTTTATTCAGATTTGTTTAAACAGAAGGAAAACCAATAAATAATCCAGTATTATTAAAAAATTATATTTTAATTAAACTATGATTTTATGGTTAAATTTAAATATTACTTGTGTTATTTAATATAGTAAAAGGAGAATTCAAATAATTAAGGAAATTTTTTTGAAACTCGTATTTTGACATAGTTATGGAAATTTAAAATGGTTTGATGTGAGTGAATGAGAAATATTTCATCAAGGACTGACAAAAATGATGCAAATATCAAGAATATAAAATCATGGAATTTTATTAAAATGATGTTAAAAATTATTTTATATAAAATAATCTCGAATAAGATAAAAAAATTAAGAGACTTTAAAAACCCATTTTTAGCATTGTAATAGGATGTGAAAAAGTTTTTTGTTAGAGGTAATGGGTAATCTATAAACATTGATATATCAAAAAAATTAAAATACCATGAGAACATAATTATAGACTAAATGATATAAAGGTTTAAAATAGTTTTAAATAAAAAAACACAAATATTAGAGGAGAAATAGTCCTGAAAACCCTTACCATGTTCTCTAATTACCTTCTTTTGGATTGAGCATAAATACTTCAATGGAGGGTATTTTGATCAAACCTAGAGAATGGAGACATAGAAAGGGAACTGTAGAGAGGTATTGGGGAATATGATTGAAAAATGAATTTTATAAGGGAAGAGAGAGGAATGGAGGTGGGTGATTATATAGCTAATGGGGATGAGTATTGTAGAGTAAATTTCATTTATGTCAAAGGATGTGAATAGTGTTGATTCTAATGAGTCTTATTCGTTTATAGTTAAAAAAAGATGTTTATACAAAATTAAAACCAAGAATAAACTAAATTTAATCTTTGAAACACATAATTAATGGTAAATAACCAAAAAAATATTTTTTTTGAATGAAATATATCATGTTGTCTAAAATTTAAAATATTCTTTTATAAATAAAACATATTATTTTTTTATTCACAATTTTACTCATTAAATATATTTTCTGTCCTAAAAATTTATTAATAATTTTTTAAGTCATATTCATATCATGATAATGTCATAAAAGTTTTGATAATCATTAAAAAAATTACTACTCACAAAAAAATAAAATTTTCATCAAAATCATAAAAATTCGACAAATGATAATTTCTCAATGAAGATTCTAAAAAAGTAGTTCATTTTATTAAAATAAAATTTCAAAATTATAAAACTAATTATTTAAATAAAACTATATAATAGAGGAAAATTTTATTTAGAATACAAAATATTTATATTGTTTTGAGTTGTTACTTGTAACATCCAGACCTGAATCACTGGTATATTCCAGAGATCCACAAGACCTCATGTTCACCTCCACATACACAAGAGGATACTGACTAGTAAATAGGTTCTAAACATTATCAATGAGGATACTACACCCTCATTTTTATATCTGTACCCGAAAATATAAATAAAATATAAAAAACTCATAGTGATCTTGGTAGAAAATGAAACATCATACTACAATGACATATGGAATGCATTTCAAACAAATAAATAGATTTTTCTTCTTGTGTGGAAAGATAAACTAGAGTATAAGGTGCAGATAAATATAAATAAAATACTATGTTAATCATCCAGATTCCATCCTGGTACCACTCTAACTCTTTTTTCTAACTTCTCTTTTATCTACCACATGCCCCTTTCCCTTAACTAGATCCATATACATGAATTCTACACATTCACTGATATTCTTATGCAGGTTGTGATTAATAAAACCAAATAAAACACCACTAATATTCTCTTATAATGTTTTTACAGGTATAATAGTTGTATTCTATCATATAATTATTGCTCAATAAAGGATAAACAATATTATATCAAACACTTATGTTCTAATCAGCCCACTACAAGTTCCAACCATACCTACTTCAGCTTCATGTTATAATGATAGTAATAATTGATGTTATAAGTGAATAATGGTTAGCCACCATTCTCATAAACATGTCATTCTAAGGTAGCAAGGAATTGATTGAATGTGTCACTATCATGGGTTGGGCCACAAGGCCTTCATATATTGTTACTCCTTTGGGATAAGACAAAGGGTCACCATAACCCAACATTGTTTCTTGGGTTAGGCCATAAGGTCATCAAGCCCCAACCCTATGTACAATTCTAATGTCACCATCATCACATGACTTGTTCATTCCCCCTATAAGTGGTGTTCATATCACAACGATCAGCCTATTTTAAGAACCAGAACAATACCACCAAATGTAAGGTAATACATACAACATCGTGGAGAATATAAAGAAAACACAAGTCATGTCATCATGAGAAATATTTAGCAACATACATAAACATGAAATAAATATCTAACATGGTATCAAGTTACATAAGCATGCTCATGGAATTGAGAATCCTAACAGGGTGTCATGGCCACACATACACCCATATATGATCACTATCAAGCATGGTAAAATAATAAATGCTATCACAAGAATCATATTAAAGAAAAAATGTATATAAGAGAAACAAATGGTATGGAAATTCTTATCACAAACTCATTGAAAAATTACTTCAATATTCATCAATGGATTAAATCCCATATCAATCCACTCACCCATGGTAAACTAGTTCACACTTTAGGGATTCTTATAACAGGATCCAGTTCATCAATAAATCGGTTTAGAAAAATATAATAAGTATATTCTATACTAAAAAGGGTAGTTAAATAACCAATTAACTCTAGGATTCCATCAATAGAAGTAGTTCTAAGATATATCAAAGAAGATGATTCTTATTCACCAAATCAATTATCAATTCAAGAATGGATCATAAATTCATCATAAATAATAGAATTGAATCTTGAGTCTAGTCAATGAGGATAGATACACCATAAAATCATCCTTAGAATATATACCTAATAAAATATTCAAGAAAAATAAGGTCTCAAGATGATCGGCCTATAATAACTTACCCAAAAATGTCAAACATTAATGAGAGATCCATCTCTATTAAAAAAGGATGTCATCGACACATCAAAAACTAGCTCTATTCTATTGAAAATTAATGTTTTCATCATTAAATAGAATCAGAATAAATATATTGGGAAAATACATGATGTATCTATGATTTATTTCTAGGTAAAAGAGGTGGATCTAGAAGTAACTCAAAGAATGTAGGATTTTATAACACATACCTCAATTCTGGAAAATAACACTCTTGGATCCCCTAGAAATAATATTTAGGGGAAATAAATTCATCAAGGATGGATAAAGGAGCCTCAAGGATTTAAATTTATCCCAATAGAAATAATAATGGATAAAAAATATCATAAATAGCTATTAAATTGGGTTTTTTAATAATAAATTCATGGACATGCTGTTTAGACAAATGGTTTGGAAACTTTTCTACCAACCTTGTGAGGTATTCTATCTCACCTGGTCACCCACATAGTTTGGGAGCATGTTTTTTTAAATTTTTAACCAACTATGATTTTGGATCATTGTGTCTCTATATATTTTTTTGGTTGAGGATCATAGTTTGGTAAACTATTCCACTTAACTATGTTCCACTTCTTAAACCTCTTCCACTTGGTGCATGATTTCCTAGTGAATATAAATGGTTTGGAAAAACTATTATCAAACTATTCACTCCAAAAAAAGGCCTCTAAAACTATCTAAAACCAACCAAAAACCCATAGAACTCATCCTAATGAATTCATAGATAAAAAACATATATACAATCTTAAATTTACTCATAAACCACCATAAAATTTGAGGTCATTAAAATCTACCCCTCTAAAGTCATCCTACCATCAATCAGTGTCCCTAGGCATCCCAGTCAAATAGCCCAGTCCACTTACCCAAAAATAATTTCTCCCACTCTTATGTCTCCTCCTTGGTATGTCTATGAAAAAAATGAATCTAAATAAGTGGTATCAACTTCTTTTATTGGTATTTCTCATTATAGTCTGTAATCTACACCAGGAAATCCTTATATGATGTTTTAGGCACTAGCTTAATATCCTTGCAGTTGATAACATGGATAGTATCGGTCATCTACATATGAAGGAAAGATAACATGAGCCTCAGCCCAATTGGTGAGGACTCCTTAAGTGCATCCAAGAGACCTGGGATCAAATCCAGGGAGATGCTAATTTTTAGGTACTGTAGCAGTATTGTAGCAGTACTGTAGTAGGTATTGTAGCAGGTACTGTGCAAAACTATAGCATGTACTGTAGCAGGCACTGTTTGGCACTATAGTAGCCGAGAATATTCCCCCGTTTGGGCCTTCGGGCCCCCGATTTGGTCCCCAAGTCCTCTAAGGCCTTCGGGCCACCGAGGCCTTCGGGTCAGTAAGGCCTTCGGGCCACCTCAAGGCCTTCGAGCCACCTTATGTTCTTGAGAAAGCCTAGTCGATCAGCCATGCGAAGGTGGAGAGATGATTTCATGATAAAGATGCTGGGGAGGAGAAGTTCCATGTAGTGAGTCTGGGTTGCATGTAATGTTTCAAGCCTGGGGTAATGACTTCCTCTAAGGCCTATGGGCCATGTAATACTTACACCTATGGGCCTTGTAATGGTTCCACCTCACCCCTTTAAAGGTGGATTATCAAAATCAATAAAAATGAAGGCCTTCGGGCCATTGGAAGAGGATATATGGAGGCAAGACACATGAAACACATCATTCATACCTCAGTAGTGAGAATAATGATCAAAATGGTGTGCCACAGTTCCAATCCACTCATTAATCTTGAAGTTTATAATATAACATGGTGTTATCTTCCCTTTCTACCTCAAACACAAGTTTCCTAATTAAGGAGTCTCTCTTAGAAAAACCCAGTCACCTATAGAAAACTGAAAAGGTCTTATATTATTGTTGAAATAATACTTCTTCCAACTCTGAGTTGTGATCAACCTCTTCTAAATCAATTATAGTCTCTCGGAGGTCTCATATACTATATTGGGCCCCATTACTACTACCTCACCCACCCCGTTCCTACAAAGTGGTAAATGATATCACTTACCATAAAGATATTTGTAAGGTCCCATCTGAATCAAATCCTCATAATTATTTTTTTTATATTTAAACTAAGGTATGTTTATCAACCCATGATCCTCTGAATTCTAAAATATTTTCCAAAATAATATCATCCAATATGTGAATCATGTCCTCCGACTATTTGTCTATCTAGGGATGGTGAACTATTATCAACCTTAGTTGAGTCTCTAATGATTTTTGAAAACTCTTCCAATATCATTAAATAAAACATGAATCTCTATTAAATATAATGATCAAGGAAGATATATGAAATAATAAAATCTCATAGACTTAAAGCTTTCCTAGATCATCTATTGAGTGTGTCTCACAGATTGATAAGAAATGAGAAACATTTTTAACCTAATCAATATTCACGCTTACAACATCACAACTCCTCTAGTTCCTAGGTAACCCCATCACAACGTCCATAGTGACATCCTACCACTTTCACGTGGGCATAAGAAGTGCTTGGATAAAACCACCAGTATGTTGGTGCTCGACATTAATTCTCTATTGGGTATGACATTGGGAAACAAATCCAGCAATGTCCCTCTTCATTCAGGGAAACCAGAATTTCCACCTAAATGCATTGAACATTTTGTCACTCTCGGATTCATTTCCCACTTAGAGGTATGGAATCCTCTCATGAACTCATCCCTAATTTAATTAGAGACTACACCTCCCACATATTTTAAGATTACATCATCATTGTCCAATCAACACCCTGGTATCAGGTCACTATCTTCTAGTTATTCTCGAATCACTGTATATTCTAAGTTGGATTTCTAAATAGTCATAAAATAATCTACTATAGAAGATGTGATCTCTAATGGGGAACATTTCACCAATACTTTGCCATCAAAATCATCTATCCTCCAATTGTCTAATAAGTTCATTATGCACTATTATTTCTCTGAGGGACTTTAACTGAGCTCTCAGAATAACTATATCTTACAGCTTAGATCATTTTCAATGACATTATCTTTACATGGTGCGTAGACCATCTCTATGTCGAACATCTACTGATACTCTCCCTGGAACCTCTTCCTCAAATTTAGATCCCTCTAGGTGAAGATATATCAAAGGATCTTATGGTCCGTATAGACTATAAACCTATCACCAAATTGATAGTTTCAATTACACTTCAATGTTTAGACCATGTATTCTATATCCAAGTCATGGGTAGGATAGTTACACTCATGAGGTTGTAGTTGGCATTAACCATAAGTGATGATACGATCATTGAGAGCACAAAAATTTATTATTTAAAAAAACGAAATACTACTAGTTATGTGGTAATAACAGTATCAAACAATTGGGAAAGACCGATTGTGTTCTAGTGACTAAATAAAAGAAAAAAAAATTAAAACATACAAAAATAAACAAGAAATAATGGGTGATGGTGTAATTGTGAATTGGTTGAAATTGTGAGTGTGTGGAAGTGAATGTGAGTGTAGATAAATAGGAAAACACACAAGAAACAAAGATAGTAAGATAAACCAATAGATGGAAAGGGGAATCAGTTGGCCAGTTTTTATACTCATTCTCCCTTTCTCATGCATTAGAATTTAAAATTTTGGATCGGATTCAACGAAGTTGGCCAGATTTTTCATCAGGTCACCTTTTTGTATAATAAACCTACAGTTTATCAATTGTAGAGAACATTCCATCACCAATTAATAATAATCATAAATCAATGATTTCAAGTTGGGGGGTTAAACTTAGTGTTCCTATCTCTCTTGATATTTATTTACTTTTCAATGGAGTTCCTTAGATTTAAAAGAGTTTGAATTTAAATCCAATCGAGATAAGTATTCACGGATACTTTTTTTTTATAAAATATGATTGTCCTGAGAGCTATAGAGAGCTAGAGGCATCCAGTAAAATAAAATGTAAGAAATAGGTAAAATAGATTAACCGAACCAATCTATTCCCCCAAATGGGATTATCCAAAGATCATAATTGAGTTAAAAAATCAAATATTTAAAAATAGATAATTTTATTTTTAAATAAAATGAATAAAACCCAATAAAATAAGAAAAGTTTCATCTCTCTTTGGATGTCCTCTACGACTACCTCTGGTATGGTCCTCTCGAATATCCCACTCCAAGATGGTGATGAAGTGGGATGGGATTATTGAATGGTGATATTCTCTCTCAATAAGTATCTTAAAAGTGTGGGAAGTGGTTTGGGGAAAATTATTTTTTGCTCATCTCTTCATGATATCCTACTCCCAATGCTTCCAAAGAATTCCAATGCTTGTTGGAAACTATTTTCATAGATCACTGATGAATTATCTCACCTCTATGAGGAACCTTGACCATGCCTCCTACTCTCTGTTAGTGACCCAAGCATAGGTTCCCCCCAACAGATTGATTATGTTGGAACCATGAAAAACGATCCCCCCCCCCCACAATGACATGAGAAGAAACAAAAAAACAATACAAATACAAAAATAAATAACAAAATTTACTTATATTATTAATATAATTAAATATGTACATAAATAAAATGATATATATTTTAATACTGATTTGCCTATAATTATTAATATACATGTAAAATATAACTATTAAAATATTTAGAAAGAAACATTATTATTAAAATGTAAATTTTTTATATATACCTATTGTGATTATTAAGATTATTAGATATATATTATAGTTATGTACAAAATAAATATAAAGAATTATAATTTTTAAATTTATAAAATAAAATATGTATTTATAAATATATAACCCGTTATAATGAATCTATTTATATTTACTTTATTATTATTATGTTAAATTAATTATATTAATTAATATATATGTTACTATATATATCATGTTATAATTAGGTATAAAAATAAAATAAAAATGGAAGAAACAATGGGAGGGGGATTTAGCAAGATGAAGGGGGTAGGGGTCTTGTGTTCCGAGTATAAGGCCTCGACCGGTGTAGCTATAGTAAGAGGAGAGGGGGTGAGGTTTCGCGACTTGGATGGTGGGTTTGGTGCTAGGTGTGGCTAGAGGATAGTAGTAACAGCATCTGGTGTTTTCAAGAGAGGAGAAACAATGTCCTCTGGTGAGGTGGTGGATCAAGTGGTTTTATGGAGGTAGTTCTGGATACAAATTGGGCGGTGGATGGTGAAGCAGCAACCAAAGTATGAGTTGAATTGGGTGCTTCTTCTTCAAGATGTAGGGGAGGAATCTGCGGTGGCTTTAACTTTTTCATATCTAAACCGAGGTTTATCCTTCTCATCAATATCGGGGTGTCACGTGGAACCAACAGTGTAGGATCTCGGGATATTTTTGTGGTTAGGTGATCTTCTATATTAGCCTGAGAATTGGATCTGGCAAGTTCATATGTTCTTCAAATATGTGGTTGTGCTTTTGATTGCAATGGGGAATTATAATTTTTTTGATTTTGAAATCCTTGTTTGTTCAAATTTGGATTAGTGAAATTTTTGGGGGTTATGCGATTTGATCTTGTTATTATGCTCGTGTTGGTCATTTCTTAGGTTGATATATATTTTTATTCCTACTGGTGACATGGTTGTTGGATTAGTTCTAATGGTGAGTCGGCCTGAGTCACGATTGGGTAGTAGTGGCTACAAATCTGGGAGATGAAAGGTGGGGGAGGAGGAGTTGTTGGCTTTGTCTACGATGGATGCAGCAGCGGTGGGTAGGGGAATTCATGCAAGTGGTGACTCTCATGAGTCACTTTTTGTGTTTTGGTGTTGACTCAAAAGATTCATTGTTTTCTACTCTTGAAGGTGGAAAAACATGGGAGGGTATCTCATGGCGACTTCATTGAGTCACCTCTCTAATTTTTGGGCAGCAGCTGCAATTTATGATGGTGGATCGGGGCAGTGGCAGGTTACTTGGCAGTAGAAAAATAAACCTAAAAAAAATTATATTAAATATGTTAGAATGAAATAATTTTAAAAAGGAATATAAATAAAACAAAAACTATATAAATTAATTATAAATAAATACAAAATAAATTAATTATGTGTTATATTAAAAAAACCAAAATAATAAAATTAATTAATTACAGACAAAAGAATGAAAATGTTAATTAATTTCAATGAAAAAAATGGAAAATTAATTATTTTAAAAATGAATGAGAATAAAATAAATAATGAAATTAAATAGTTAACGAAAAACTATTTTAACAGTAAATAAAATACCTAAAATTGTTAAATATGAATAACAATTGATATTTCACAAAACAAAATTTTAAATTAAATATTATTATTTAAAAAAACAGTTGAAATAAAACCAATTAAAATTTAAAACAAAAAAAATTATTCGTTTAAGAATTAAAATAAAGAATTAATTAAATTTTAAATAAATTAAAAAAAAATAAATTAATTATAAAAATAAAAAATAACAAGATTAATTAATCAACGTAAAATTTATTAATTTGAAAAATAGTAACATAAATAATTAATTAGGTAAAAGAATAATTTAAATAGTTATTTTAAAGGAAAAATGAAATAATGAATAAATTAAAATAAAGTGAATGAAAAATTATTATTTAAACAGAAAACTAAAGAATAAAAAATTTAAAGTTAAAACAGGGTTATGAATTTAATTTTAAAATTATTAAAAAATGACAGAAACAAACATTAAAATAAATATTTGAACCAAAATATAATCTTTAAATAATAATATAAAAAATGAAAAAAATTGATAATTTTTATTTAAAATAAATTATTTTGGTTTTAATAATACAATAAATTACAAAAAAATAATGTGGAAAGGTGCATTAAAATGAATTCACATCAAACTCCCCAACACATAAATATTTATTTTCCCTTAAAAATCATGATTTTGTCTTTATAAAATGATGGAATTATTTTACAATGAGCTAAAAAATAAATAATTTCTAGATTTTAAAAATAGAGGCACAGAACCTGGTCATGCTTTCCCAATAATTTTATAAAAAAAGGTCCTAACTAACATCAACCACCTACTAGAAATAAAGGGAACACAAAATCATTCATTATGAAAGATTTCATGCCTCCAATATGAAGTCACCTACTGACCTACTTTAATTCCAATTCAATTTCTAATTCTAAGATTGATAATAGGTTAGATCAAGTGAAATTAAAACCATAACAAAAGGCACTTTCAATTTTTGCTTTCTTCTATGTTCCAAAAATAATTTTTTATTGTTTTTAAATATATCAATTCATTGACTCAACTCAAATGATTTTCATTACAAGTAAATTTTCCCCTTATTCAATTGGGTTCAAAATTCTCCTCACCATAATGAACTCATTTTTGACTACTATACAATTTATTGTTTTTTTCATTCTTTTTCCTTTTTTTTTAATTTTACCTAGCCATGAAACTTGTGAAGAGAACTATACAAAGAAAATTATATGATATCTACAGAGATCTAACACACACACGCAGTGCCTACAGTCTCTTATGTTCACCGTGAGATATCATTTTCCCATTTTACTCCACTTTCAAAGGACTTTTAATATTACCATCTTAGTTGGCTCTTTAAAGTGATTATTATTTTTTATTAGAAGATGAGTCCCTAGGTTCGAGTTCAAATTTTTTGTTTCATAAATTAATGATCATAATTCCACAAACTTTTATCCTATCTCACTCTCTTATTCAGTTCCTCGATAGAAAATCCATAAGAATAGTGTGTCAATGCACTCAGAAATAAAACATACTCAATAGTCCTAAACTCATTGAAACCCTCAATAACTAGCAGGTACTGGGTAGGATTGAATTTATGTGAAAATTGAAGCCAAAATACCCTCAGGTTGTGAAATAATTTGACAATTGCTTTGAAATAATTTGAAAAAAAAATTAAAAAAAATTGATAGGGGAGTTGATGTGTCCATAATTTCCATACAACTTAGCATAAACAAACCCCTCTCCCTCACACTCAAAATCCACCATTATCCCCAATGTTGATTCTTATAGTGGGAGACCGTTGAGTTCAAAAGATATAGGAAATTCAACAATAAAATTATTTTGAATGAGATTATATTAAATCTTAAAATCACTTTCCATGAAAAAAATCAAAAACAAAAAACAAAAAAAAAAGAAACCTCACCAGCCACCACCAGTATACAAATGTAATTTTTTTCAAAATTTATGATTTTAATATTTAAAAGAATTTAAAATATTTTTTATTGCAATTCAAATAGAATCATGATAATCAATATAGTATAGCAGTAGTAGAATAAAAGTGAAAACAAAGGGTGAAAGTAGGTTTAAAAATGAAATTCATTTAAATTTGAATCCAACTATAATCTAATAAGCTAACACCCAAGCAGTAATAGAGATTCACTCTTTTCAAAATACAATAGAGGGGACTCCCCCACACTTAGAAATATGCATTAGTCAGTAAAATATGACTAGAAAATAAGAATGGAAAAATAGAATAAAACTTCTCTAAGTTTGGGATTTTTTTCATTAATGTTTATTCAAAATATCATCTTTTGAAGTATAAGTGAAGTTCTCTAGATATTCTTCTCAGATTTTTAAAAGGTTAATAAAGTACTCCTAAGAATCATGAATTTAAAATTCAATAATAAATCAAAAAAATGTTTAGTAAAATAGGTTTCATCCATATGATGCAGTGGGTTTCCTTCTTGGTTTTCACTTTTGGAGTTTCTAATAGCAACAGCTCTGAAGTTTTATCATGTTATGGAACATAATCAGACAAGCATGATAGTAAACTGGATAATCAAGAAACATAAGTTAAATTTATTGAAAAATATAAATAAAAATAAAATATCATAGAAACCATTGGTTATTTCCCTTGAAACACTGAGTTTATAGTTCCCAGTTATACATGAGATAGAATCAGACTTTAAACATGGAAATAAAAGTCAATCCCTTTGGATTCCCTTCAGAAAAATGTTTTAAATTTGAACAATGACCATGAAAGGTCTTTTTCCTCCCCAGATATCTCCACAAATCCATTTACAAGAAATCTCAAAATAGTGAAGGGTCCCGACAACTTGATCATCATTTTTCCTAGAAAATGTTTTTACCCAGAGTTGAATATCAGAACTCTATGGCCAACCGTGAAATTTCAATTCTGAGTTATTTATTCTTGAAAATATTTTTTTATTTCTTTTTAGATTTCATCATTCTCATAATATTCCCTTCTAATTTCCTCCATCTCTCTCAGCTTTAACAACCTCCCCTCATCATTATACTTGATGTCAAAGTTCAGCCCCTTCACTGCCCAATGATACTTTGGACGTAACTCCAAAGGAAAATGGAATGACTTTACAAAGAGTATAATATATAGAAAAATTCCTATGGGATTATTTTATGTAGTTATATTATCCCATTGAGCCTCATCACACTTCACTGGAAAAAAATTCATGGAGCTAGAAGTCTACTTCTCCAAAATCTTCTTAAGCTCCCTATTTGACAATTTAGCCTACCTTCTCGGCTATGGGTGGTTGGTGGTACTAGTTCTATTAGATAATTCATTCTTCTCCATCAGAATTATTGAACTTTTAATTATTGAAGTGAGTTACATTATCTGTGATGAATTCTTGAGGCACTACAAACCAAGAAAAAATATTTTTATCGATAAACATCACCACACTAGCAGTGGAATTATTAGGCAGAGCCACTGCCTCAACCCACATGGACACATAGTCCATAAAAACTAGAATATATTCATTCCCATAATATTATGGTAAGGTTACCATGAAATCCAAGCCATATAAATCAAAAAATTAAACATCCATAATTCTCTTTTTTATAAAGATGTTGTCTTCTTCAAACATTTCCAATCATCTAGAACTTATCATAATTAAGGAAAAAACACCTAGCATCTTTGAACAATGTTGATCATTATAAACTAGCCTGAAGAGCCTTTTATGTAGTCCTCTCTCCTCCATGGTGGCCACCCCAAGGTGATGAACGATATATCTCATGTATGGGTAACATTTCTTTCTTAGAAACACATCTTCTCAAAATACCATCATCATATCTCCAAAAAAGAATAGGATCATCCCAAAAATAGTATTTCAATTTAGAAATAAACCTATTTCTTTGGTTATATGAGAGATCCAAGGGCATGACACCAATATCCAAAAAATTGGCACAGTCTAGAAACTAAGAAGGGTAATAGATAGAAGCAGAAAACATTTATTTATGTAAAAATGAGCTATTTATATCTCTTGGTTCCTCACTATGAAATGTGGTCAGTGCACCACACAGGTGAAAGGGAATCCACCAGTAGTCAAATATACCAAATAAACAATTTAAGGAGGTCTTCTTATGATCATGAGGAGAAATATAAATTTGGTTATAGCCTAAATAACCATCAAGAAAACATAAAATATAATTTCCATCCATCCTATCAAACAATTGGTCCAAAAATGGAATGGTAAAATGATGCTTCCTTTCAAAAGAATTCATATTTTTATAATAAATACAAACTTGTCATTTATTCAAATATCTTGTTTGGATTTTTTCACTATTATAATTTTTCACCATATTTACTCTATTTCTTGGGACTACCTAGAATATACTAACCTAATGACTTTAAAAGATAGGAAAAATGATCCCAGTATTATAAAATATGATAAATTTCTCTCAGAACACTAATTTCATGTTCGAGTGAAGTCTCCTTTTGGATTTCGCTCTTGGATTACACTCAGGTTCCATGGGGATTTTATGCATAAAATTATATAATTAAATCCTTTATGTCATTAATTTTCTATCCAATGACAAACTTGTACTACCTAAAAATAGTATGTGGGTTTTCCTCATGACTTTCCTCCATATTGGGTGAGATGATAACAGGCAGGGTAGATTTCTCTCCTAAAAAAGAATATTTAAAATGGATAGGGATGGTTTTGAGCTCTATATGGGGTGGTTCATGGATTTAGGGGAGACACTTGGTCTTGGGTGGACCAAGGTCGTCATTCTTCTTCTTGAAAAAGGTGGTATAAAAGGCTACTTCCTCCTCACTTTTTTTCTATAAAAATGTTCATCACACTAAGACTCTTCTTTTGGGAGGAGAATTTCTTCAAATGAAAACTTAACCAGGTGTTCCATAAACTTTCCAACAAATTTATCAAGGATACTTCTCCTTACTTGAGATGATCCCTGTTAAAGTTGCATCAATAATCTCGTTATCATAATTAATCTCTTCCAGCATCCTCAAAAAACTCCTCTTTCTCCTCATCAAAAAAACCTTTAGCTACTAATAACTCATCTTTGTGAAAGACTGGGTCAGTGAGTTCTTTTATTTTCTTAAACAAATTAAATTCTTATTTTTGTTTCCCCAAGTTGAAAATTATTTTTACCTTTGATATATCTATGACAGCTCCTCCTATTTCTAGTAATGTCCCACCAATGATGATCGGTACCTTCTGGTCACACTCCATCTCTAGAATAAAAAAGTTATTAAGAGATAATATTATACCTACTCTCACAAGAAAATACTCTACCCTAGGATATATCCTAATGCGGGATGGGTTGTTATAAATAGTAGGATGTAATAATTCTCTCAAACTATGTCTCTCTTTCTTTTCATTAGCATGTGGGTTCGCATATTTATAGGTGGATTATACATGATCTGGTTCTCAGCTTCTATGTTGTCTTCCATTTTTATTTCTTGTTTATTCTTCTCAATATTAGGAATTGTAGGTTCTAAGGTCTCATTCTTAGACATAGTTTTCATTTATCAGCTTTATATATTATTTTGAATTTTTTAATTGAATTTTTTTAGATTTTTTTTAAAGTGTTTTTATATTTATGATTTTTTTTACAGTTTTTTATTTCTAATTTTTTTTATAGTTTTCTTTTTTTATCATTTTTTGTAATATTATTTCTATTTTTTCATTTTTTTATGTTTTTTTTTTCAGTTTTTTTAAATTTTTTAATATGTCAATTTTTGTTTAGTTTTTCTTAACTTGGTCACATGTGTCTTCCCTGGAAGTGATACCAAAATTTTAAGACACAATAGTTGAGTGCATGAAAATTTAATATTTATAAAAACAAATTACTATCAGTTCTGTGGTAAGGGGGTTTTGAAACATAGGTAAGGACTAATTGTGTACTAGGGACCCAAAAAACCAAAACAAAAAGTAAAACAAACAAAAACAAAAAATAAATAGCGAATGATGGTTTAATTCTGAAGTGAATGAAATTATGTGTGTGTGGAATCGAATATGGGTGAAGAAAAGTAGGAAATAGATAAGTAGAAAATATAGTTAGAACAAACAATAGATGGAAAGGGGAAATTTTATAGCTAGTTTTTTTCTGGTTTTACCTTACTCATGCATTATAATTTAAACATCTAGATCTGATTCAAGGAAGCTAACCAGATTTGATTTCTTGTTATCTTATGAAAGAATAAACACTAAATTTTTTCAACTATAGATATTATTCCATCACTAAGTAAGAATAATTATAAATCTATGAGTTTAAATTATCATTTGAACTCAGCGTGTCTCTCTCTCTCTTGAGTATGATTCACTTTTCAGTGGACTTCCTCAAATTAAAAACATTTTGAATTTAAATACAAGAAAGATAAATTTTCACTGATAGATTATGTTTTTTTTAAATGATTCTCTTAAGAGTTAGAGAGAGAGATAGAGGCATCTAAAAGAAGAAAATGTATGAATATGGTAAAATAGATTAATTGTCCCATCCTATTCCCTAAATTGGGTTAGCTTAAGATCATGGATGAGTTCAAAAAATTAAAATGTTAAATAAAGAATTTTATGTTATAAGAAAATGAATAAAAACATAAAAAAGGAGAAAAAAGTTTTCTCTCTACTTGATCTCCAGTAACTATGACGTCCTCTACTCCTTCTTCTAGTATGGTCTTCTTAGATGTACCACTTCTTGATGGTGGTGAAGTGGAGTGGGATTATAGAATAGGGATATTCTCCCTTGGGAAGTATCTCAAAAGTGTGGCAAGTGGTTCGAGGAAAATGATATGTTTCTCCTCCTGTGGTGACCTCCCGCGTCTACTACTTTTAGAGACTTCCAATGCTTGTCGCCAGCTCCTGTCACAGCTAACGGATGACTTTTCTCACCTTTTTGTGACAACTCCACCATGCCTCCTCATCTTTATTACTGACATAAGAATAATTCCACCCCCCCCCCCCAATAGAATGATCAAGTCTGCGCCATGAAACATGACCCCCCTACACAATGACAAAAGTAGTAGCCAAAAACAATACAAATACAAAAAATAAATAACTGAATTATTTTATATTATTACTGGAATTAAATATGTACATAAATAAATAAATATTTATTTTAATACTTATATACCTATAACTATTAAAATAAATTTAAAATATAACTATTAAAATATTTACAAAGAAATTTTAATATAAAAATACAAATTATTTATCTATACCTATTTTTATTATTAAAATTATTTGATATATATTATAATTATTTACAAAATAAATATGATGAATTATAATTATTAAATATATACAATAATAAATTTATTTATAAATATATAAACTACTATAATTAATATATTTATAATTACTTTTATTATTATTATGTTAAATTAATTATACTAATTAATATATATGTTATTGTATTATCATATTATAATTATGTATAAAAATAAAATAAAAAATGAATGAAACAAAGGCGGGGTTTCGGTGAGGTGAAGGGGGTGCGGGGTTGAGGGGTTCGAGCATAGTGGCTCGGCTGGTGAAGGTGTGGTGAGAGGAGAGGGGGTGGGGGTTCGAGACCTATACGGTGGGTGTGGTTCTAGGTTTGGATGGTAGAAAGTTGTAGTGGAACCCAGGGGCTTCGAGAAAGGATTAGTGGTGTCTTATGGTGGGTCAATGGCTTAATTGGTTCGATAGCGGTGGTTTTGTCTTTAGATCGGGAAGAGGGCGGTAAAGCGGCTGCACTGGGAGGAGTGGTCTCAGGTGATTTGGCTTCAAGAGGCTGGGGATGATTCTGTGGCATCTTCAACTTTCCCATATCTAAAATGAGGCTCGACCACCTCATCAAAAATGGTGTGTTAAGCGACACTGTTGGTGTAGGCACTTGGGATCTTTTATAGGTTCATTACTCTTCCATAGTAGTACGAGGATCGGCTTAGGTAGGTGCAAAGGTTCTTCAAATACGCATTTTTGGTTTCGATTATATTTTGGTATTCTTCTTTCTTTTATTTTGAAAGCAGTGTTTTTTAGATATGGATAAGTGAAATTATTGGGGTTCTATGAGTTGGTATAATTATTCTACTTCTATTATGAATTTCTTTTGATGTTATTTATTTTATTTTCTATTAGTGAGAGGGGTGTTGGCTTGGTGCTAATAATGAGTTGGTCTGAGTCACCACTAGGTTGCAGAAACAAAAACTATGGGCAATAAAAGGTGCAGGAGGACTCACCGTTGAATTTTCCAATAGTGGGTGAACTAGCAGTAGGTTACCAAATTTAGGGAGGTGGTGACTCTCGAGAGTCATCATTGGTGTTCTAGTGGTCACTCAAAAGATTCACCATTCTCTTCTTCTGATGATGGGGAAATAGTGGAGGGTATCTGGCAGTGACATCTTTGAGTCACTACTCTCTATTTTGAGTGACATGTGCAATTGCTGATTGTGGGTCGAGGCAGCGGCAGGTAACCTGGTGTTTGGAAAATGAACCTCAATAAAAAAATATTAAATAAGTTTGAATGAAATAATTTAAAAATGGAATAAAATTATAAAAAAATACAATTTAAATAAATATTAAATAAACACATAATAAATTAACTATGTGCTATATTAAAATGAAAATATCAAAACAAAAATAATTAATCAATTATGGACATAAGAATGAAAAGGTTAATACATTTAAATTAAAACATTGAAAATTATTTATTAGAAAAATGAATGAGAATAAAATAAATAATTAATTTAAATTGTTAATAAAAAGATATTTTGACAAAAATTAAAATTCATCAAATTGTTAACTATGGAAAAAAATTCACTTTAAACAAAAAAACATTAAAAAATTAAATATTATTATTTTAAAAAATAATTAAAATAAGACAAATTAAAAATAAAAAAAATTATTAGTTTGATAATTAAAATAATGAATTAATTAAATTATGACTGAATAAAAATATCAAATAAATTAAATATAGAAAAATATTAATTACTAATCTTAAAAAAATTTAATTTACAAAAATATTACATAAATAATTAATTAAAAAAGAATAAATGACATAGATATTTTGAATGAAAAATAAAAAAATGAACGAATTAAAATAAAGTGAATAAAAAATTATTATTAAAACAGAAATCAAAAGAATAAAAAGAGAAAGATAAAAAAGAATTATGAATTAAATTTTAAAATTATTAAAAAAAGATAAAAAGACATCAAAAATGTATTTCAACAAATAATCCATGTTTTACTAATAATGTACAAAAAGTATAATATTAGATAATTATTAATGAAAATAAATTATTTTGATATTAATAATACAAAAAATAAAAATAATGATGTGGAAAGGTGGATTAAAAAGTAGCTACATCAATAAGTTACTACTCACTCTCTCTACATCACAACGTCCCCCAAATTGACTACTTGTATATGAAAATATACAATATATTCAATCCCATACTTAGTAATAATCAATACTAGAGGTGTAGTCAAGCTCTTCTTTAGCTCATGTAAATCCTCTTCACACTAGTTTGACCACTGAATCTTCACCCCTTTCTTTGTCAGATTAGTCATGGGTGATGATAAATTAAATAAGTTTAAGAAAAAACAATGATATTACCCTAATAAACCCAGAAATTGGTTGATCTCAAACACATTCTTGGTACGTGTCTAAAAAATCACTTCCATCAGTTTCTCTAGTTCCACTGATATATTAATCTCAGAAACAAAATGCCTCATGGATTTTCAACTTCTGAATCCAAAATTTAACCTTTGATATGTTGGCTTAAATTCTATGGGATCAATGTGAACTTAGGGATGTATCTTGATGTCTATAATGCTTCTCTAGGGTTGGTGAGTAAATGAGGATATCTTCAATGAACATATTGATGAATGAGTCAATTAGTGGGTTAAATTTCTTATTCATTAGGTCCATGACCATTCTTGGAATATTCCTTGGTCCAAATGAAATCAATAAGTACTCATATAGCCTATATATGATCCTAAATGACATCTTCAGGATATCCTCCTCTCTAACCTGCAACTAGTGATAGCATGGTTGGAGATCAATCTTGGAGAACCACTGAGCTCCCTACAATGGATCAAAGTGATCTTTGATCTTGGTAAAATGGTACATATTCTTCTTGGTTACTTGATTCAGCTTCTGATAATCTATATAGATTCAAATAAAACCATATCCCTTCTTATTGACCAATATAGATACACCCCATGGTGACATACTTTCTCTAATAAGATCCATTTGATCAAAGTACTTGAGCTCTACATTGAGCTGATTCAACATGGACAAAACTATATAATAAGGGTGTATCAAAATGATCTCCAAAACTGTTGGAAGTTATATCTCAAATTTAACTCATGTATAGAGGTAATTCCTATGAATTCAAAAATAAACACATACAGATAGTAATTCATAACTATATGAAAATATGTGGGAGATGTCATTGGTCCTTCTAAAAGATCTAAGCTAACAATCTACCCCTTAATCATCCCATGC
Source organism: Viscum album (assembly GCA_963277665.1). Taxonomy (NCBI): domain Eukaryota; kingdom Viridiplantae; phylum Streptophyta; class Magnoliopsida; order Santalales; family Viscaceae; genus Viscum; species Viscum album. The sequence goes on along the minus strand of OY728150.1, from coordinate 2,051,163,531 downwards.
TAACTCATGTTTATACCTGCTATACCTGATCCAAACTACCACCCATTGGTCAACACCAACTCATTTTCCTTAGGTGAAGTAAATGATACCCTTCCCTACTAGTAATCTATGTGGGATAGAAATTTATTCATCTAGTACACTCCATGAATCAAATCAATGCTTTCCATTTCAAAAATCTTGAACTCCCACTGGTTACTATAAGTATAAAAAACTATAAGGCACTATAGGAATTGAAAAATATGGTCTAATTTTATTCCCAATGGTTTATCAAGGAAAATAAACTCATAAGACATCTTGAATAGAAAGTCAATTCCAATAATAACTTGTGAAGATATAAAGGAATGGGAACCATCAGTATTAAAGAATATTCTAGAAAGTGTATAAGTGATCAAGACCATAACTTGAATAGTAAAATTCTCCCCACCACCATCAACAAGAGCTTAATGAACATCATATACTCATCCCACCTTATCTCATTGACCTTTTCCTAGAGGTACACAGCTCATTTGATTCATCCTCATCATCTGAGCCTGTCAATGAGGATCTTAGTTGAATCACAAGGTCCTAGATTTTTTCTATCCTTTAACCCTACAAAACCTCAACCTTAAAGATATATATTAAAACTTCTAGATATTCCTCATATTTCCACACATTTGAAATGTTCTATGAGGTTTTGTACAAAACTTATGATAATGTATGACCATCACATAGTTGAATCACTATAGAACTCTTTTTAAGGGGTTCAAGAATCCATATTCAGCTTATTGAGTTACCAATTCCCTACATCATGTCCCCATTATTTATATTCCAACTATCGAAAGTGACACTCATCAGAGTAGTAGGAAGTCTACCTGCCTAAGTACCGAAGGGTGGAAGAAGACTAGCTGATTGATCCTCCTCCAATACCTTCTCAACAGTCATGGCCTTGTATAAAACTTTTGGGTATGTTGTTAGGTCAAAACTCCAAACCTACCATCTAATTTCAAGACAAAGACTGATCTTGAACATACTGACCTTCTATGCCTCATTCCATACCAAGTGATAAACAAAACAAAATGGCTAAGTAAAACTAGCAGAGTGTGTAGATACGGTCATAGATCTATACTGAATATCCCTAAATTACAATTCATGGTCAATAATCATCCTATCAAAAAGTAATTTCTTGAAAAAAGGGGTTCTTAAAGGACTCATGAGAAAGTCCTTCAAGTATAGCCACAAATCCTATGAAACTACTATATCACTCAGAGGGTCCCTGAAGCATAAATGTTAGTATATTGACTCATTGGTCCTTAGATGTCTCAACCAAACTAAATTTTCCTTCAATGGTTTCTAACCATTCTATTAAATCTTTTGATCTATATCAATCCTAATAACTTCAAAGATGCTATATTTAGAAGTCATGATAAAATTAAACCATGGTCTTTTATACTCCTCTACCATGGGAAAGTATAATCTGAATGACTCCAACCTGGAGTGGATACAATGTCTAAACCACTTTATTAATGGTGGGATCATTCTCAAGTGTATCCCCATACGCAACTTATGGTCGAACTAGTGCAACATCCCAAGTATAAGCATTCAAGAATCTCTGAGGATACATTTTTCTAAAATTACAAATAAACATTTAATCACCTAAATTCATTAAGTAAAACCTTAAATAGCATATGGAATTACATGAATTTTCTCCTAGGAGGCTACCCAAATCCCAAGGTAAATCCCTCCTAGCACTACCCAAGGTTCACCATAACTGCATGTTAGTAACAATTATATGTATATACAAGACATAAAGTGTTCTCAAATTCAATTAATTAATGGAATAAATATAAATATCACATCAATAGAGAAAATAGCTTTATATCTAATAGATATCCTAAATCAAGGTATTAAATTAAAGAAATACTATATAAAACACAACATTTATATATGTGGAATATGATACTACATGTCTATCCATGATTCATGGACACACCCAAATCCCTTAAAATATTAACAATAATCTCATCAATGGTAAATCAGAGGTCTGTTACACATGATCTATCAAAAAACATGGAAACTACCCTATATGAGTTCCACATGACCTATCTTCTTTCAACTATGTCCTGTTATAGTGAATGGAAAAAAAGGAAACTCAATATCTAATACCAATTTTTAATTCCCTGATTTAAACTGTTGGGTTTGATCTGTAGATCCAAAAGACCCCATGTGTGTCTCCACCTAGATAAGAGAATGTGGACTAGTAGGGAGGGTCTGAAAACTATCAATGGAGATATTATACTATCAATATGATATCCATACAAAAAATATAAATAAAATTTAATGCAACTCAGATTAACCATGGTAGAATATATAGAAACATAATGTAATAACATATGGCATGCATTTCATAAAAATAAATAAATTGGGATCCTAGTGAGGAAAGATAAACAAGCGTAATACTTGAAACTAAATAAATATAAAACACTATGATAGTAATTCAGATTTTTCATTGATACCACTTCAACTCCTTGATCCAATATCTTAGATATATGATATAGACCCATTTCCCTTAGCTAGATCCCTATACATGAATTCTAAACATACATAAACATTCTCAAACTAGGTGTGAGTAATAAAACATAGTAGGACACCACCAATTCATCCTTATCATGTGTACATAGGTATAATAGGTTTATTCCATGATATAATAAATTTAAAAGCAAACATAAAAAATCATTTGTTGAATAGTCATTTTCTAACCAAGCCACCATGGGTCTCAGTCATACCTACTTCCGCTCCATGCCAGAAGGATATATGTAGAGCCTATTAGAAGTGATCATGATTTATCTTAAAGGCAGGTTAACATGACCCATGTCATCCACAAATCATCGAGTGAACATGTATCTATCATGGATCTGAACACAAGGCCTTTATATCTCAACACCCCCCCAAGATTATCCATATGTTCATCCTAACTTAATATTATGTCTCGAGTTAGACCACATGTTCATCATGACACAACCCTACGAATAGTTCAAATGCCATCATCATCGCATAACATGTTTTCTCCCCCTCTAAGTGAAATTCATATAATTATAACCCACCTGTTCTGAGTACCAAAAAAATTCCTCCAAATGCATGGTAACACATAAAATAGGGCCAAGAATATAAAGGAAACATAAGTAATTCCATATTGAGAAACCATTATAAACATATATAAACTTTTCACCAATAGTTAACATCATATTAAGCTACATAAGCATACTCAAGGATTCAAGCATCATAAATAGGTCTCATAAGCCACACCCCCCCCCCCCTCGTGTGATCATTGTCTAGCATATTCAAACAAGCAATGCCATCACAAGAATCATATCAAGGAAAAAAAATTATATAAGGGCCAAAAATGGTAAATAAATTCTTATCTCAAACTCATTGATGATGTACAACAATATTCATTAAATGATCAAATCCCAAGCCACTTCACTCACCCAAAGTAAACTAGTTTTCACATAGTGGTTTCCAATAATGGGTTCTGGTTCATTAAAGAAGTTATTTGGAAAAATATATTGAGGAGGTTTCATGTAAAAAGGGTAGATCAAGAAGCACATACCTCTTAGAGACCATAAATAGAACTAGTTATAAGATATATCTAAGAATAGGAATCCATTTTAGAGGATCCATTATTGATTCAAGAACATATCATAAATTCATTGTCGATACTAGAAGAGAACTTTGGGTTTAGTCATAAAACAATAATCCACCATCAATTAATCATCATAATAGATATCCAAGATGACATCATAGAAACATAATGTCACAAGATGAACAATCTATGATAACTTACCCATAACATCCACCCTTCATGGTAGATCCAGCTCCAATCAAAAGGATATCATCGACAAAAAAAAACACCAATGTTACATCAAGTATAAATTAATTAATCATAATATTGAATAATAATCCATAGATTAGTAAATGAAATTCTATATCTATGATTCCATTCAAGGTAATAGCATTAGATCTACAAGGATCATAAAGAAAAAATATCTTTAGACCACATACCGAAACTCCCAATAAAAACTCACATGAATCCCGAGAAAATAGGCTTGGTAGACGGAATATTTTTTAAGGAAGGTTAGAGGAGTCTCATGGTTTAATATGCATCCTTATAGAAATAATAATGAGTCAAAATAGTTTATAAATGATTGTTAAAGGGAATTTTGTGATAATAAAATCATGCACAGATGTTTTAGCCACATAATTAGGCAAATTGTGTGCCAACCATGTAAGGTATTTTCTGTTACCTAGGCACCCATATAGTTTGGGAGCATGGTTTTTCAAACTATTCACTAACCATTCCATTAGACACTTGTGGTTTTCTCACGGTTTTTTAGATGAGTCACAATGATTGGTATATCGTCTACCACCCCTTCAGATTCTTCCACATTCTTCTTGATTTCTTGGAGAATTAGAGTGGTTTGGATAAATTGTGATCAAGTTGTGCACCCCAAAAATTCCAATAAATCTCTTTAAAACCAACCAGAAACCTCTTGAACTTACCTCAATTAATTTATAAAAACATGTTATTAAATCAGGAAATTATCTCACACCAAATCTAAAAAATATATGGCTATTATATTAAATTTATATTTTTATTATGAATTAATGGTTATATAATTAATGAAAATTTTATATGTGAATCGTATTTAATTTCTAAAATATTCTTCTAATTAAGTGTAATATATATTTTAAACAAACAATTGATAAAATGATTTTAGTCTGAAAAATTTTTATAAATAATTATTTTGATTTTGTGCCAGCAACTATTATACCTTTATAAAAAAATATATTATAAAAATGTAACAAAAAATGTTTTATAATAATAAAATATTATTAAAAAAGATTAAATTTTCAAATAAAAATAAATAAATATATAATAATGTTATTTTATTTTCAAAAAATCTAATTAAGAGTATTAAAATAATTTTTTAGAGTAGTAAAACCTTTACATATAAAATTATAACAATCATTTATATATTAGATGAATTATTATGTAAAATAAAAATTCATGATAAAAATTTATTTTATATTAAAAATTATATATATCCATTTATTTTATTACATTTTTCAAATAAAATTTCATATTAAATTACATTCAATGGTTATATATTATAATATTCATAACTATGAAAACAAGTAACATGTTTTGTTTACAATTATATTACAATGAAATAATTACCATTTAATTGATCATATGAAATTAAAACTATTAATAAAAATAATTTAGTTTCAAATATAATTAAATGTGAAAATGCAATCATGAATTTCATAAAAGTGATTTTTTAAAAGAAAATTGTAATAATCAATTATTATTATTAAAATTGCATTGTACTTGAATTTAAATTTTAAAGAAAAAATTTAATTGAAATATGATTATAAATTTTGAGTTCATATAATTAAAAGAAAAAGAATTTAAATTCACTTCACATATACATATCTAAGTATCATGATGAAAATTTATAAAAATAATTATTGAAAATCTTGGATGTTATATTCCATCACCTTAAGAGAAAAATTTTCGATGAAATTTTACCCATTGTACGTAATAATGATTTCTACAATTTTCATGAATGAAAATATTATCCACTAATGTTACATTAACTCTTTACTATAGTGGGGTTACAATATCTCTAAATATAAACATATTAGAAATGTTAAATTGATGTAGTCAAACTGGTTATACCTAACCTAGTACTCTAGGACTAATGATTATTAATATATGCATTCATACAAACAAATTCTCAAACATTATTCCAAAAAATAGCGAAATTGTACTATAATACCAACTAAGACACCCCAAGACATGAACATCCATATCTAGTGTTAAACAAACATACTATTCATACATCACAAGATATATAACCAACATTGAAGTTCAATGTCTAGTGTCTTTAGAAGATGAGTACATATCTGTTTTAATACTCAATACAATTTTAATTTCTCCAACAAGAATTATCCACAAATTAAATTATCTTATACATATCCCTTCATATAAATTCTTTGGGAATTAGGGAATCCTAATAAAATAGTGAAATAAAACACTTGATAAGGGGTACAACATTATTAATGTGGCATAAATCCAAATAAATTTGGATAATTTATTATGAAATAAATTTTATAGTTAAAGGAATAATATTGTGAAATCATAATAATAAAAAATGGGTTTTGATATCATGACCAAACATCATGGAATAAAAATTGGGTGAGATATCATGAGAATTAATAATCATAACCTGGAATCAATTATTATAACATGGTATAAGAGGCCAAATTTTATAAGAGAGTGTTAGTTATTGGAAACATATTATTTTGGAATACTCATAATGCATGTCATCAAAAATATAATTCAAGTCTCATAGATAATACATCACAACATTAAGGACAAGGAAAACTATGCATGTCTCATTCATAACATTATGAAGAAGGCTTACTATACCTCACCCACACAAAACATTATGTATGAGGTGAACTATACCTGGATCATGCGTAATAATATGGGTGAGAATTAACTCATATTTCCTAGGGATATTAATCTCATGATATATAAAGCACCAACTAGTTAGTTAAATGGATTTGTAATTTCAAGCCCACCCATTACATCCTAATACATAACATATATATATGCCACATGGACATGAAAGAAACCATAAATCCATCACAAATAATAACATGGATAAATAATTAAAAGAAAATATGTATGTAATTGAAAATTTTATTTATCAATTTAAATAACTTTCAACCAAGATAATTAAGTATAGGGTATTTATACTATATAAAATAAATAGTTTATGATATAGTTTATAAATATCTAATTCAATCAAATGTATATTTATCTAGGTGAACACCATTTTATAAAAATATGGAAGTAAGTGTGTTTGCAATGAAGAAACATTATAAGAAAAGTTATTTTTATGCATTTTTTATAATAAGAAAATAAATAGAAAATTATGGATCATTTATCTTATAGAGATTTGATGTCCATCAAACCACATACACATGAGAACTTAGATATTAAATAAGAATAATATTTTACATATATTATGTTAATGTGAATGTCACAAATCATTTAAATACAACATAAGAAACAAATAAATAGTGTTTCATGGTAGAGTATTCACATAAATGAAAACCCTTGAGAGGATGATGAGAAATTGTGTGTGTTTTAATAAAAAAAATTGATTATTTTTTATAAAAATATTTAATAAAAGGAAATATTCACCTTTATAAAAAGAAATAGATGTAAAAAAATTATATTTAATAAATTAATTGTAATTAAAATATTTAATATACATAAATTTTTTGAAAAATAATTTAGATAATAAGAGAGATGAAAATTAAAGATAAATATTCAAATAGTTTTCATATAATATGTTGAAATTTTAAATAGTATATGGAAATTATTCAATTTTAATCAAAATCTACCAAGAAAGATAAAAATTCCCATTAAAAATATTTCAATAATAAAATTTATTAATAATGGATTTATTTAAATAAATTGATTTAATGTTGAAGAAAAGCAAAGTAGAAGATAAGAAAAATGAAAACTTTCCCATATAAATTTTATAGGGTTTGACTTAAAAAATAGAAAATAGAATAGTATCACCAGAAAAAGAAGGGAAATAAAGGATAAAAAATATAAATAAATTACATAATAATCAAGTAAATAATAAGTGAGAGGGATAAAAGGTAGTAGTGAATATAACATAAAGAACAATAATGGGAAAGAATGTTATTTTACAAACATGATAGGGTATGAACTAAAAATCCACAATGGTAGAAATGAGACCATAAATTCATTATAATTAAATTTAAAATAGTAATTAATAAAATTTTAGGGTTTTTATTTTTTAGATTAAAGAAGAATACTTGAAAATAATAGATAGTGGGAAAGAAAACCTTTATTTATAATCTCTACCAAAATAATTTATCCTCTAACTTCTTAGATAATCAAATTATATTAATTATTTTCTTAGTCAAAACCCTTTTATATAGTTTATTTAATTATTAATTTTCATTTTAAATCATTAAGTATCATGTTTCATTCATGTATTATTTAGCATTGTTTATATCTTCTATTTTATGGTCGTTTTTTTCATAATCTCTGAAACTACTTTGGTATAATTGTAATATTTAAAGATCATTATATAATGGCTCCATAATTTACAAAGGTTTAATATTTTTTGGATCATATTATTCTATGTTCAAGTGAATATTTTATAATAGTACATAGTTACAATTCATATAATCAACCCCAGTAATCTTGTTCTAAATAGTTTAAATGGGTTTGATTATTTACATTTAATTCAATTATTATCATGACTATTTTATAATTATAGATTAATAAATATGAATTTATTTTATGATTAACTTTATATTTAATCATTATTTAGATGTTGAAAATATCAAAAAAGTAATAACTAAATGTAAAATGGCATTGCTCACTTAGGTAGTAGGAAACTACCATGACTGAGCAATGTTGTTCAGAAGCGTATAAAAGAAGGTAAAACCAATAAATATTTTAGTATTATAAAACATTAGTTTATAATTAAACTATTTTTTGAGGGATACAATTAATTATTTCTTATTTTATTGGAAATATTAATATGAGAATTGAAATAAAAATACATATATTTTGAAACTCATATTTCAACATAGTAACGACTTATTAAAATGGTTTGATGTGAGTAAATGGGAAGTATATCCTAAAGTATTGATAAAATAGTGAAAGTAACATGAAAATAAAATCATATAAACATATTAAATTTATTTTTAATGTATTTTATATAAAACTGAACCCAAATAAAAAATGAAAAAAAAAGTGAATAAAGAAAACAATTATTTTGACATACTAGCAAGTCATGAAAAAGATTTCAATGAGAGGTAATAGATGATAACTACAAATTTATAGATAAAAAGTATTATAAAACCAATAAAATTTAACTATGGTAAAAAAATTATATATTTAAAAGAGTATTAAGATAAATAATCACAAATAAGAAAGGAGAAACATGCTTGGAATCCCTAAAATTGTTCTCTGCATCATTTCAGTTGGATTGACGTTGAATCCTTATAATGAGGGGATTTTGGTCACCCTATGTGATTATGTATGTAATAATAGGTGTATATATATTTATTCATGTATATATTGGTATAATGAAGTAATTTTGAAAGTGATGAGAAAGGAGTGGTGGAGGGATTTTTATATTGCCAAGGGTGAATAAAGTATCAAATATTTTACCATTTAAGCTAATGATAATGAATAGTATCAAATCCAATGTTCTTTATTTTATAATTAATAAAATAAATATGGTTATTTTACACTAAAATAAATCTAAATCTTAATGGAATCATATAAAGAATTAATTAAATATCAAGAACCAAAAATATTTTTTATTGGAATAAAATATAACTTGGGTTTAAAATTTTCAGATAAACATTTATAAATTAAATTTTTTCAATATTACTCGTAAAATAAATTTTATGTTTAGAAAAGGGTTTCATAAAAATTTATTCCATATTTGTATCAGAATTATTCCATTAAATTTACAGTATTGGCAAAATCTGTATTTTTTATAATTCACTAAATAGTTTATTTTTTAGAAAAAATACTAAAAATTAACCATAAGATAATTTGGACGTGATGATTATAAAGAATTTTATTCTATAAAATTTAAATTATAAAATATATAAATTTAACATTTAAATAAAATCATATAATACATAAAAAACTAATTTATTTATAAGAAAAAAACAATTTCTTTTTTAATGAGTGGTTTCATTAATATTTATTACCATAAATAAATTTATATAGGATTTAACATTAGTTATTTAGACATTCCAAAAATAAAAATTTTATTACTTTCTTCTTCTAATTAAATTTGTTTTTTTAAAACACATAATTGAGAAAATACTTTTAGTGCGAAAAAAATTATACACTGTGATTATAATGTTGTGTCAATGACACTATTACCTCTATAAAAAATTATTAAAATTAAATTAAAAAATTGTGATAAAAATAAACTATAATTATTATTAATTACTTTTTAAATAAAAAAAATTCATATTGTTATTTCACTATAAAATGGATTACATAACTTTTTAAAAAGGGAAATTTTAATATAATAAAACATACACTTAGAATATAATAACACTCATTTATAAACTAAATGACCTATTATTCAAACTATAAATGCATGATAAAAAATTATTTTATAGTAAAAAAGTTGTTTAACTATTTATTTTATCACTTTTTGTACATAAAATGTCATATAACATTATTTTGTTTAATTATATATTACTATTTCTTGTCGATCAAAACATGTATCACACTTTGTTTATAATTAAATTAAAATTAATTAATAACCATTTAAGATATCATATAAAAATACAATTATTTCTCAACGTAATATTGTTATAAAATTAAATTATATGTGTAAAAAGAGACTTCAATTCAATAAAAATGATTTTTTTTAAATGAAAATATAAATAAAAAATTATTATTAGTGAAATTATATTATAATTGAATTAAAATTTTATGAAAAAACATGTTTTAACATATGATTATAAATTAATTATTCATATCATGAAGAAAAAAATAATTAAATGCACTAATCATATACATATAAAAATTTAAAAATGAAATTTTGTAATAAGACTTATTGAAAATATAGGATAGTACAATACGTTATTAATTAATTTCTCGCAATTTTATTTAATAATATAATAAAAGGAAATAGAAATCTAGGATTTTTTTAATTTTTATTTGTTTACAATGTGAGGGAGATGAAACAATAAGAAATAGAATATGTCTTGTGTACTCTTTGGATAAAATGTTCATTGTGATGGGATTCTTATGAAGATTTTGTTAGACTCATTAATGTTGGGGATGAGATCAATGAATGGGATAATTAATGGACAAAAATATATTTTAAAAGGATTGAAGGTAGCACCAGTTTTGTTGAGCATGTTCAATATTGGAGAAGTGGCTAGATATTGAGATGACAATGGTAGTCATATCATTAAATTTGGTTGAATGAAGGTTCTGAAATTATTGAATTTTTTGGACTACATGACATATTATCTTCCAGTTCAAACATCATGTATGTCACTATTTACCATTTTTCATCATCATAATGTCACAAAACATGATTCTCTACGATACGTGTCATATATTGTGGATATTTGGGTGATATTGTTACATGTTAATATAAATATCACACTTTTTGACCATGGATTACATGTCGTGTATCTCAGAACTACATGCCTCAATTTTTACACAAGTACATGAAAGTTCAACACCTTGGCCCCACACATCATGTGGTATAGAGGGAAAGGTATATACAAGTAGAGATATTTTTTAGTGTATACCTCGAGTACATGTTGACCAGCCCCTGTGGTCCCACAAACTATGTACCCTTATAGAAATTCCATGTAGTTTGATACATCCCAGACTGGGTAGTGGTGGTACATTCCTAATTGTGGTCCAAGGTGAATATCCTTTGTGGCGTTTTTAAAATAACGTGTTGTATTTTATAGCAAATAACTTTTGTTAAAGTGTTTTTTTGTAAAACAGGTGATAAATAAAGGTATTGTAAGTTTATTAAGAAAATTGTTAATAAGTTTTATAATAAAGGTTTCATTGGAAAATATTTTAAGAATAATAAATTAATGACGTGGGAATTTTTTTTATAACTTTCTAAAAGAATTTAGATGATTATATGATGATATCAAAGTTATTAACATCATGAAAATATCATGATCTAAGATGATGTGTACAAAAGATGTATAAAGTGTTGAAGACACATGAGGAGTTCAACATAGATTTTGAACAGAAAATATCCAAATGAAATATTCAATAGAAACTATTCAGAAATACTTTTATGGAGTTTGAAATAAGTGAAAGAAGGTCATAAAATAAATAATTCTCCCAAAGTGATAATTTTTTAAACTTTACTGAATAAACATTCATGATTATGTTTTTATAATAATTACTAGCTTCACAATGTTTTTTATCAAATAGACAATAGCATATATTTGTGGAATTAAATAGAGTGGTACAAAATTGTATATCGGGAAAACCCCTCAAAAATAGTTTTTTTAGAAAGTTCTTTGTTTCATGTTTTGGTCTTGTAATAATAGTTCCTGATAATATAGTAATGATTATTCTTTTCAAAGGGGAAGAAGTGAATTACTTTCATCAGATAAAAAATTTCAGTCGTTTTCAAATATGAGTTTCTAAAAGAAACTTCATTGATAAATTTTTCAAATTCTAAAGTTATAGTTGGATGTACAAAATGTAGAACCCTAGATAAAGGATTTTTAAAAAATATGGAAGTTTTTTATGATTGGTATCTAAACAAATAATTTTGATGAGTTTTTTTAGTTTTGTAAATTGTAAAAGAAATAAAAAGTGGCTCAATAAATCAAAATTAAATTTATATTAAAATAAAAATTGAAGAATTAAAAGAAGTTAGAGCTATAGTTACAAGTTGAAGAATTTTTTTATGACTGAAGTATTTATAAGTTGCAACAATTTCATCGAAAATATTTAGTAAATCAATATAAATGAACAAAAAATGATTTTTTTTCAATAGTGTTAAAAAATGGACTGATGAAGGTAAAGTTTCTAAAAAAATCTTATTATTATGTTTCAAGAATAATTTTTTGTTATAGGATGAGTGATGTTCATAGCTACAAAGTTACAAAGTGAATTGCTCAATTAGGTGGAGGAACATCAGATGAAATATCATAAAAACATTCATGATGTTACCGGACAAAAATTTAGAATGAGACCATCAAAAAGAATCAAATGGATGAATATAAATTGATAAAAAAAATTCTATTATTGGACAAAGGTTTCTGGAAAAACAAATTTGAGATGGATATTTTGGAGTAACTATACATAACATTGTAAAGTCCAAAACTGATGATGTTGAAATGAGATATTTCAATTAGAATGTTTTATTTAAAGTCTATGGTTTTATTCAATTGTTTTTTATCATGATAAGTCTACAATATTTCTAATGCTGAGGATGTTTGAGAAATGTTGGAATTTATAGATAATTCATAAAGATTTATAAATAGTATAGAAGAGTATAGAACTGTCCCAGTGAAATAAAATGTGTGAGAAATTAGGATTTTTGAATCTTAGTGAGTGGGAAAATAAAAAGGGTTTCCCACCTATTCCATTTTTGGAGCATCTATATAATGGTGTGAAACTACATCATACTTAACATTATTCATAGAAACTAAAAAATGATACACTGTAAAAATTTTATAAAAAGTGAGTTTCCGATTGAAAATAAATTTCATGTTGTAGACTTTTTCTAGGCGAATAAATATTTATTCAAAGAATCAGATAGAGTATTATTTTAGAGTTTTTAGATAAAAGGAACATATAGAGTTTTTTATTCATTTTTTTTAAGAATATTTATTTTTATAAAATTGATAAAACATTGGTTAAAAAATAAACACAGGTTTAGTGAGGTGAATCAAATAGAGTTTTCCAAATGAAGTCGAACACACCATGTGTATGCTTACTAGATGAAGGGAATCAGAAACGTTTTCTAGAAAATATTCTGGTTGATATTTTTCGATCTTTCATACAATTTTTTTCATCACTCGTGTTTTTTAAGAAATAATTTCTAAACTAAAGGGATCTGATATAATTATACCTATCGAGAGATACAAGGAGTCTAATGAGAGTTGGTTTAAAAGTTTTTTACACTTATTTTTAATAGTGAATTTTCATGGACACACGGGAGTGGCCATGTCAATGGTGTAGGTTCTCACACTGAGGTTGATCCTTGAAAATATTTTATGCCTCCTTTACCTTCTCATTTTTTTAATTCTTTTGATATTTTTATAAAATTTGATGAGGAAAGAAACTATAACAATTTTCACAGGTTAAATTTCATAAGGGTAGAAATTTTTAAATAGGAAACTAGTAATTCAACCCCCCCCCCCCCCCCCACCAATAAGTCATTCAATAATCTATAGGAACTTCAAGTGGTATCTGAGCCAATATTCCCTTGTTGAATTTCTATCATAGATAATATGTACCTTTTTAATAGAAGAGATATTTATACCTTTTATTGAAAAAAATAATGGGTGAAAAAATAAAATGACCCTATATCTTTTATCTCTAGGATTTGAAGTCATTGATGTCATAACATATATTTTTTCAACATCCAAAAATGATGCAACCTATGAATTTTTCTGAGAAGAAAATTATTGTATTTAATGGGAAATTTAGAAATTATATTTTTAAAACTTTTTAAAAAAATGAACTTTTAAAGTTTTTGGGCATCAAAATAGATAAAGAAACTTGGGATAAACATGAAATTATATTTAAGGGAAACACCAAAGTAATGTAAGAAAATTTTGAAATCTAGTGAAGCATGTTTGAAGATATCATCATGACAGATACAAATACTACAAATGAATACTTCATCAGAGATAATGAAGTTTTGTTCAACATCGTATGATTTAAAGAAGTATTAAAATATTATAACATTGAAAATAAAGACAAGAAAAACTTCCCTGATAGGTTTTATTTTAATATTTATTCCTTGTAAAATAAAGATGATTTATCCCTTGATGAATTACATAACATTATTGTTTGTTTTGAAATGGATAAAGCTATATATATCAAGGTGAAGATCAAGGATAATAGTCATTTTGTTTCCTCATGATGAGAAGAAAAAAATAATAATGAATTTATGAATCTTTACAACCTTCCTATTGGTAAAAACTTAATTTTATAGAAAAGTGAGATTCAATGGTTTTTTGGGGGTTATGAATTTTATGGGCACAAATCTCACACTTATTGGCATTACATGTCTCTTCTTTGAAGAATGCATTAAATGATTAGGAAAAATAGTAGAATAAAATTAATTAAGTTTCTTAAAACATGTGAATATTGAAAACCAAAACAACAAAATATTAGATAATTTTCGATAAAAAATCATTTTGGTTTCTAGGAGGAATATTATGGAAGATATGACCTAATGGTTAACTTTATTGAAGACTGTATGTATAACATGTTATAAATGGAAGATGATTGGAATAATCTATTTGAGTGTTTGAATTTGTTCTACAATACCTCTTGACTTATTAAGTATTATATTTTTGGGTCAATTAGACATAAGTCAAAGAAAGTGGATTTTTAATTTATAAATTTTATTGATGATTTTGCTCAGATGACCAATATTATGTTTATGAAGAATAAATCAGAGGTAGTTGAAATGTTTTGATTTTAGAGAAGATAAGTATAAAGAGAGTTGGGTGTTTATATACTCAAATTTATAATAGATAATGGGAATTAGTTCGCATGAAATTATTTTGAAACATATCTAAAGAAACATAAAATTATGCATCAATACAGTTATCCTTACACCCCTCAATAAAATGGAGTTACAGAAAATAAAACCATATGTTTAGAAAAAATGGGAAAAAGCATGCTACCTGAGTATAAAATTATTTTATTTTCTAGATATAAGTTGTTAGTATTATTTTACATGTAAAAACAGATGTTTGTTAAAGGAAGAATCCAATGTGACTTCATATGATATATAGAATAACAAAAAAACATCATTGAAATATTTCAATGTTTTTGGAAGTCCCTATTTACTAAAGGTCAAAAATATAAATCATTAAAAAAATTAAACATCCCTATCTTTGAAAACTTTATGAAAAGAATGACGATAGAATTTTTATGGGATATTCACCCAACAAAATATATTATAAATATTAGAAAAAATGTTTACAAAAGTTAGTTAAATCCAATGATGTGAAAGTTGTTGGACATATAACTTCCTTAACAAAATATGTTGACAATTTTGATAATGAAAATTTGAATACTACAAATGAGAATTACAAAAATTGTGAAGAAAGTGAAGAAAAAATAGGTGACTAAATATATATAATAAGCTTCGAGTGAAATAGTGAGATAATAATTAAAACACTAATATTTCATAACCTATAGAATTAGAATAAATCTATAAATATTATTGAAAATCAGAAATCTTCAGTTCATACTAGAATAAATTTGAGACTATAATTTCAGACATTACATATCTCATATATTGAACCAGAATCAGTTTAAAAAGTATTTGAACATAAATAATGGGTTGATTATATGAATGAAGAACTTGAACAGATTGAGAAAAATGAAACATGGTAACTTGTTCCATGAGTATATGAAAATAATATTATTTATAAAAAATGTGTCTATATAAACTATTCGAATGAAAATGGAAGAATTTTTAGAGTCAAATCCTAATTTATTTGTAAATACAATTCACAAGTGGAAGGTGTGTATTTTGAAGAAACTTGTCCCATCAATGAAAGATTAGAAACAATAAGAATGTTCTTAAAAATTTCTACACATTATTGTAAAAAATTTAGATGGATGTAAAGTTATATTTCATATATGAAGA
This sequence comes from Viscum album, assembly GCA_963277665.1. Taxonomy (NCBI): domain Eukaryota; kingdom Viridiplantae; phylum Streptophyta; class Magnoliopsida; order Santalales; family Viscaceae; genus Viscum; species Viscum album. The sequence continues at coordinate 2,051,147,056 of OY728150.1, read as the reverse complement.
TATTAAGTAAGAAGTATATATTGAAAACCCATATGTGTTGTTACTTAATAAATATGAAACCAACGTGTGTAATTTTAGGAAGGCCTTGTGTGGGTTAAAACAAGCTCCACGTACATGGTATTAAAAACATGATAGTTTCTTAAAAAAGTAGAATTTTATTAAAGGTAAATTTGATATCAACATATATGTAAATGAAGTATACTTAGGTAACCAAATTTTTATTTTTTACATGTATGGCATAATTTTTACAGGAAGTATAGAAAATTATAGTAATGAGTTTGTTGAAAAAATGAATAAGAATTTTTAAATGTGAATTATTGGTTAATTAACCTTCATTATGGTTTTATAATACCAATATATGGAAAGACACATTTTCTTATATAAAGAAACATATTCTAGGGATTTCTTACAAAAACAAATTCATCATAGATTCTAAATAATCATCTATAACTTTTTCTATTGGTGTAAAGTTCGTTAAATATGAGGTTGGGAGATGTGTGAATCATAAAGAGTAATGAAAGTTGGTAGGAAATTTATAATATCTTACAGCATCAAGGCTTGGCATCATTTATGATCTGATTGTGTACAAGATATCAAAGTGATATGAAGGAATCAAATATATTGGTAGTAAAAAAAGAATACTCAAATATATTAAAGGAACATTTTCATAAGGAAAGTCGTATAAAAAAGTTGTGATATAAATATTCCTGTATATACTAATATTGATTGGGCTGGAGATTGTAGTGATAGAAAATCAACATCTGGATCGACTTTTTAACTTGGGAGAATATTATGAGTGATGTAATATAAATAAAAAGATTTTAGTGACCTTGATCATAGAAGAATCCTAATATATTATAGCTCAATATTCTTTTACTCAAATGTTGTGGGTGAAATTTCTACTGAAATATTTGAAAGTAAAATTTCATACACCATTGAAGATACAGTGTGACAATTAGATTGTCGTTGATCTTTCAAAAAATCATATCCAATATTCTAGATCAAAAAACATTTATATTAAGTATCATTTCATAAAATGGAAAAAAAATTCAGATAAGACGTGCTTGAGAACATTTCTATAAAATTTTCAATTGATTATTTTTTCATAAAAGGTATTCTGAAAGAAATATTATGAGATTTTGGTTGAAAGTTCATTTTCAAACTCTTCTAAATAATTCCTAAAATATATAAATATGTACATCCCAATTTTGAGGATTATATTTACAATGTAGGACAATATGTAAATATTTCTTCTAAAAAGGGGGAGAGTAAGTATTATTTCAAAAAAGATGAATTTGAAGTTTTGGTTATCATAAAATGGGGAAAAAGAAAATTTGATCGAACAAAGGTAAGAGGGAGTTTATCTTAACATGGAAACAAAATTTTCATATCACTGGTGGATGAAACTTCTTCACAAATAATACTTTATCAATAATGTGGTGGTAGGACCATCTCTTTAAGGAAGGATATGTGTTGGTCAGATTTTATAAAAATATAGTTTTTGTTAAAAAATGATTTATTAAATAGTATGAGTGATAAAAAATTGTGAGAGTTAAAAGGTGTCAAAAAAAGTTGTAAACATATCCAAATTGGGCTAATGAATATCCTTTGTGGTGTTTTTATTACAATGAGATATATTTATTACCAAATTGCATTTATTAAATAATTTTTTTTAATAGCTATGAAAGTGAGGTCCTAGAACTTTGTTATGAAAGTTTTATAATAATTTTTTTGTTATATAGTTTCTAAATAAACATAAAGTTAGAATGTTAATAATTTTATTTTAATAACTTTCTAACAGAAGTTAGATGATGTTATACTAGTCTCAAAGTTCCTAACATCATGAAAATAAAATGATCCAAGATAATGTGTACAAAATCATTACAAAGTGTGTGATGAAAAAGGAGGAGATCAACATTTATTTCAAACACATAATCACTAGAAAAAATATTCAATAAAAACTATTTAGATATAAATCTGTAAAGTTTTAAAGATTAAAATAATATCATCAAATAAATATGTCACCAGAAGTAAGAGTTGTAAAAAATTTAATGGAAAAAAATTATGGATGAATTTTTTATAAGAAAAATTGGCATCACATAGTTGTTGAACAAATGGACTAGAGATAAAGTTTATGGTGGTAAAAAGAATGGTATAAAATTTTGCACTGGATAAACCCACCAGACATTATTTTTTTGAGAAATTATAGTTTTGTATGTTTCTAAGCTTGTAAGAAGAGTTTCTAATGGTATAGAGTTGATGAAGTTTTTCAAATTGTAAAAAGTGAAAAAATTTCATTGAATGAATAGTTTAAGATTTTATAAAAGATAATTTTTCTGATGAAAATTCAGTAATAAAGATTGAAAAGTTTAAATTTATAGTTAGAAATAAAATAGAAGAACATTGGATAAATAATTTTTAAGAAATCTGGAAGTGTTTGATGTCGTCTTTCCAAAACAAAGTTGATCAGTTTGGGCAGTTTCATAAAATATGAAATAAATACCAAGTGGATCAAGAATTAATAATTTAATTTCTATTAAAATACAAAGGGGGAGAATTCAATGAAGTTATATCCAGAGTATTGAGTCAAAGAATTTCGATTATGAAGGAAGTCTTTAGATAATTCACTAATATAGTAAACCGACAACAATAAATCAAGGTACATGAATATAGAATTATTTTTTTAATTTTCAATGAGATCAAGAGAAACATATAGAGTACTATGGAGTTTTTAGACAAACATTTTGTATGAAGTTTGAATAATATAGTTTTTTTACAAGATAAGTGAAGTTCAAAGTTACAAAGTTACAAAGTGAGTTTCTTCATTAGACTAAAAAACATCTAAAATTTAGATAAAAATTCATGGTGTTACCGGATGAAAAATTTTGAGGATACCATCCAGTATAGTCAATGATATGAAGGGGAATGTAAAAACAAAGTTCTTTAATCATACAAATGTTTCTGGACAAAAAAATTCAGAATGGATATTTATAAGGAACATTTCATAACTTTCTAAATTTCAAAAATAATTATTCTTAAATGATATAATTCAATTATAATGTTTCTCATTTATATGTTATATGATTTTCTCCAATTGGTTTGTTATAATGATGATTTTCCATAACATTGTAAGTTAAGGAAATTTGAGAAAGGTTGAAATTTATAGAGAATTCAATAAGATTCATGAATATTCTGAAATAGTTATGACGTGTCCAAGCAAGATTCAAATGTGCATGAAATTCATATTTTTTAATCTCAGTGACTGAGAAAGTTAAAAGAGTTTCTCACCATTTCCATTCCAGGAGAACCTATATAAAGGGGTGTGAAATATATCATACTTAACACTATTCATAGAAATAAAAAATCTGTTTTGTTGTAGAAATTGTGTCATAAGTGAATTTCCAATTGAATATTATTTCATGTTGAAAAACATTTCTAGATAAAGAAAGTTTCATTCAATTTATCAAACATAGTTTATATTTAGAGTTTTTGTATAGAGAAGAATAGACAGAGTTTTTGAGTAGAGTTTGTGAGGTATATTGATGTTGTTAAGATGTATATAACATAGGTTAGAAAATAATTACATGTTCAGTGAGTCACATTAGATGAAGTTTATCAGAGGATTTCACAAAAGACGGATGTGAACATATTGGATGGAGGTAATTAGATACATTTTACAAATGAACTTATGGGGATCCAGTTTTCAATGTTTCATATACATTTTATTTGGATCAATTTTGTAAGAAATACATTTTAAACTGATAGTAATAACTATAATAATACTTATTAGGATATAGAAGGAGTCTAACTAGAGTTAGATCAAAATTTGTATTAACTTATTTCTAATAGTGAATTTTAATAGGCCCATGTGAGTGTCCATTGGAAAGATGGAGGTTCTCACACTGATGAATAACCTTGTAAATATTTTTTACCTAATTTACTTTATCATTTTTCATTTTTGAGATATTCTTATAAAATTTGATAAGGAAGATAACTATAACAAGTTGTAGGGGTTAAATTTCATAAAAATGGAAATTTGTAAAAAAATAACCACTGATTCAACCCCCCCCCCCCCAACCCATTAGTGGTTCACTAAAACTTAGTAACTTCACAAGTCTTGTTTACTATGTACATCAAAGTACATTCCATGTATTGTACCCTTGTTGGTGCTTCCCAAAACTCTACACATATGTGTCATATTTGGGAATATGATAATACCATTATAATAATTTTCTCATGTATAAAAAAATGCCACATATATATTCATCATATAAGGTTTTTTAGGATGTATGTCGATAAAAAAGTTTTTTTAGATTCTTATAGTTTACAAAAGAGAGAGGGATATGTAGTTCAGGTAGATAAGAGCTCGATAACCCCTTTTTTCACACATGTTCCAATACATGGGTCCTATGTATATATTTTACAGAAGGTATACCCACTTAGTTATAGGGTGTGGTTACTCTACATATAGAGTAGGTAACCACCTCAACCAATACACATTTCGCATGGTAAGTCACAAGTCCTCCATTGGGGTTATTACCCATTTCACTAACATACACACCCCTTAGTGATGTGTGGGTCCGTCAATGATTTTTTAAATGGATTCTATTGGTGTATTGAATTTTTTTAAGTTTCAGTGCTAAGGGTATAGTATTTTTTTAATAATCCTGGTTCCCTTTTATGTATGTTTTCTATAGATATGATCTATGAAGAAGGAGTTTCCTTCTATCCATGGATGTCATACCCCTTAAAGAATATCTATGTTTATATTATTTTGATATTTCATATTGTTTTTGTTGTACTATTATGTATTTGGGGAATCCTATTGGGTATATTTTTACTCAAAACTACATGGGCCGTGTGCCCAAATATGTTTTATCTTTTTAGATGAAATACTATTAAGTGGTGACTTTAAATAGCATGGTGATAATGGTTCTAGTGTGTATCTAATCTAAAAGAAAATCGTTACAAGTATCAATCAATTTCTATTAGCATGTTGGAGTTTTTTTTAAAACTTTGGGACTCATAATGAAGGAAAATATTTTCAGATGAATAAAAGACAGAGAAAAAGAACAAGAAAAATATCACATGACACATCAATTTATATGGTCAGGGGAAAATCCATACATCTATAGAGAGGTCAAATGATTTCACTAATTATAGAGTATAACTATAGGGTTATTTTCCTATTTTCAAATTAACACAAAACAAACCCTATCTAGAATGAGATGATAAAGAATATGATGTTACTATGCGACCAAATATTTGTTAATTCCATTGTGTTATAGTGATGAATGTCTAAAAGTATATGGGATACAATATTGATTTATGAAAAGTACAAGATGTTATAGTACCATTGTCTACAAAGTCCACACTACTACGGTGTTTTATCACATGATGATATGGTAATTATGCACTACTATTGTACTCTATCAGTGTTTCCAGTAATCTCTAATATAGTCTAATAAAATTATATATGTTTCTCTAAATTTGGGTCAAGGGCCTTTGGCCCTCGGAGCTGGGGTGCACTACCCATGTAACCTCACCGCAGAGGCCAAACTATGATAGTTTCAGTTTGGTTTACAATCTGAGGCACTTGTATTCAAAAAAAATTACCCAAATAGATTTGGTACACCGTTTCAATAATCTCTCACTTAGATCCTAAATAGGTATGATGTTCTTCATTGATGCTACTGACTTAGAAAACCTACATTATCTGATCTCCTCCTATTCTTCTCTCACCAGTGTGTTCATCCATTAAATGCTTCAATTTCAAGTTTATGATTATTGAAATACTATTTTTTCCCTTATGTTACCCTATAATGTTCTCCCATATTATTTATCTCATCCTCTATTCATTAGTGGAGACCAATATAGGCAAAAAAATTCCTTAACATCTCTTTCACAACCATCATTGTCGACATATCTTCTATTATTTTAGTTCCACAAATCATCTGAAATGTCAAAAACCCATCATGTATTAATCCACTAATAAAATATTACGTTAACTAAATATGATTCACCCAATCATGAAATGATGGGTTTTTTCCATGATGTATGGCACTCTGAATATCATAAAAATTCATTTTTCTCCCAATTTCTACCCATCTCATCAAAGAAGTTCTTCAGTCAAACCAACTCCTTCCTAGATTCTATTGCAGCAATGTATTTTACCTTTATAGCCAAAAAAGACACCACTATATAAAACTAAGATATACATCTTACTATATTTCCACCATAAGTAAATACATAACCCATGGTACTCCTCCTACTATCATCATCACCTCAAAATCCAACATCCATATACCCCTAGAATTATTTTACAATCCATAAACATAGTGATATTTCTTAGAGTCCCTTTAGGTGTCTTAATATTAACATCACATATTCCCAATGTTGATTTCTAGGTTGAACCACAAACCTACTCAAAACTCTCACAATAAGAGAAATATTTTGTCAGGTACAAACCATGGCATAGATTAGGCTACCAACCATTGATGCATATGGAAATTTTTCAATTCACTCAACCTCTTCGATTGTTTCTGATGATTTATCATTTGATAATTTTGAAATGGGTTTACAATGGAATATAAATTGATTATGATTCTAATATAATGATTCTTATTAGAATACTTCCCTTGTATTCATCTTGGGATAACATCAAGGTTCCAACTATTCAGTTTATTTTGATCTTCAACCCAAAAATCATGTTAGTTTCTCCATGATCTTTCATCTTGAACTCTTCGTTCAGCTTCCCTTTCATATCATCAATACTCTATATGCGTGATCTTAAAATGATCATTTCATCTATATATAGTAGTCGTATACTATTTTCCGCACCAAAATATTTTAAATAGTAACATTGATTCATTACACACCATTTTTATACATTTTTAGTCTTGAATTCATCATAATTTTTGTTCCACTACCTGGGTTCCTCCTGTAAACCATATAAACTATTTTGGAGTTTTCAAACTAGTTATTCCTTCCTTCATTCAATATATCCCTATGGATATGGAATTTAAATATCCTCCTCTAGATCTTCATGAAGTAAAGTCATCTTCATATCAATATTCTCAAGTTGTAAGACTTTCGATGAAACAATACTAAGAACCACCTGAATACCTATAAGATTTACTTCATCCAAAAAAATTTAAATGAAGTCCATGCCTTCCTTATATTGAAATCCTTTAACCCCCATCCTTACCTTATACCTCCTCTTACCATCTTTTTTTTCTTGACACAGTATACCCATTTATTCATTAATTCATTATTACGTTGAGGGAAATGTGTCTAATTATAAGTATTATAGTCATGTAATGAATAAATCTCCTCCTTCATAGTCAACTCCCACTTGTATAACTTGTTCAACTGAACTTTCTCTTAAAAATATTCTTTTTATAAACCATAATTCAATAACATATAATATAAGGATAATGAATACCATTATATAGGTATTTGTACCCTTGTTGATCACCTCAACATCATTTGAGGAGTAAACTCCATAGGTTCCGGTGTTAGAGGATCGGGTACACTTTTATTATTCACTTGTTCATGACACGTTGGTTCAGTATTCATGCTATCATCTTTAGTTTCATTATGGTCCTTGTATATGAAACATTTATTAAGTATCATGTTCTAGCTTCTGATTATTACATTATTATTTTCATCCCGAAAATGATAACCAAACTCCTCATCACTATAGAAAATAAAGAAACATGATGTGTACTTAGCTTAAATCTTGTCCCTTGCATAATCACATATTTCTATATATTCCAAATAGAAAAACACTCATAAATGTGATAGTCTTACCTCCTTTCTAGAAAAAATATCCCTAGGTAGAAATTCTCTCATTGGGGCATATGGACTCTTATTGATGAAATATGATTCAGTTATTATTGTGTCTTCCCATAATGTCTTGGGTAAACTAGAGTTTAGACTCATGTTCCTGGAATGTTAATTCAGTGTCCTATTAATCCTCTCATCTACAACATTTTTATGTGGTGTTCATAGAATAGTATTCTCCCACTAAATTTTATTATTTTCATATAATTCCTTAAACTTCTTACTTCCAAACTTTATACCATTATCAAACCTCAAGAATTTCATCATTAGTCTGAACTCATTCTCTAAAATGATCTTCCACTTATGAAACACCCTAAATATATCATATTTTATTTTCATAAAGTAAACTCATACCTTCCAAGTTGATACGTCAATTAATTTCACATTATATAGTGATCCTATAGAGGAATGTACTAGTTTAGGCCCCCATACATCAGTGTGAACTTGTTCCAGCTTCCCAAACATTGGTTTTTTGTCACTAATTTAATATGATACATTTTTATTATTTTCAATGATATACTCATCACGTAATTTAACTTCAACTGAAATCATCATAGGTATCATTCCTTTTTTTTTCAACACATTCATAATCTTTACACTCATGTGTTCTAGAATGTAGTTCCATAGTTATGAACCCCAAAAAGAATTTATTGATGCAAGAATGTCCATGGATATTTCTATAATATTGTATAGTGTACCATTATTTACACCAAAATCTATGACCATATCTCCCTTGGTAATCTTCCATACACCTTTAGTAAATATGGTGTTAAAACCTACTTCATCAAGATGCCTGAAAAAATAATATTTCATTTTAGTCCACGGATATACTTTACATTATTCAAAATGAGTAAACTACCACTATTGGTTATAATTTTTCCATCTCCCTTCCCCATAATTTTCAAGGGTTTATCATCATAATGATACTCCTTACCAAAATTTGTAGAAAAATAATTTTTTAAGAAATCCTTTTCTAGTGTGGAATGGAAAGATGTCCCTACGTTTAAAATCCAAGACTTAATAGGGCTATCATCAGCAACACATCATTGGTTCCTTCATCTTCCATGTTTTCTATATTGATTTTGGGCACCTTTAATTTTTATCTTAACTACTTTATGTGTATTTTCTCTCCACAAATCTATTAGGTAGGACTATTACCATTTTCGTTATCTCCTCTCTTTCCTATTGATTTTGATTTTCCTCTCTGATTATCTCGATGTGCCAATATTCCTATTCTTTCAATGTCTATAGAAGAACCATAGAATCTACCCTATTATCTTCTTTGAATATCTTCAATACATATCGATTCTCGCACATCCTCTAGAACCATATTTATATTCCCTACATAATTTTTCATGCCTCTTGAAGTCTCTTACAAACTGTCAAGTACTTAAAAAATTAAAACTAGTGAACATAACTCATATTCAAGTGTAATTACCATTGATTTAAACTAACCTATGATGGTTTTGAATTAGTTTGTGTGATTATAAACAATAGTCCCTTCAATAATTTTTATATTGAACAATCATTTCATTAGCTACACTTTGTTCGACATGGATGTATTCTTGTACATATTCATTAGATATTCCATCAACCCAGCTATTATCTTCTCCTCTATGATGTTTAATGACACGTGTTTTTTAAATTCAAGTCATTCAACACTCATAACCTATCAATCAAGAAGATCCCACTCAATCATCTCTATCTCAGTTGGTTTTACATAAAGAAATTACTAGTGTAACATTTTCTTATAAAAATATTCATATATCTACACTCTCTTGTAACTAAAGTCAGTTCCATCGATGTGATCAATATTCATCTTTCCTTATTCTATACCCAACATTCAATTAAATAAAAAAAAGTAAATATTTTTTACCCAGAATTTGATACCAATTTTTTTAAAAATTATATGATTGATAACGACAGAAAAGTTTTAAAATTAAAAAAAGATAAGAAAAAATAATGAGAAGAATATCAAAATACATAGGAATTTATGTGGTTCAAAAAAATCCCTATGTCCACAGAGAGAAAAATTACTTCATTAATTTGGAATAAGAATTATAGGTATATTTTCAGATTTTTAAATGCATACATAGAAACCCCAGCTCGAATGAGAAAATAAAGAATAAAATAATACTTTTCCACCAACTAGACAGTATGTCAACTGTGCTACATTTAACAATGTCTGGAAGTCTATAGATTTATAGTATAATTGTCTCCAAATTTTAAGGGGATATAACAGCATTGTATCATATTTTTCACTACTATGGTGTTATATCATTTAATGTTATTGAAAGTCAACACTGATATAGTTCTATATCTGTGTAATCGATCAACTCTTCTACAGTGTAATCAGAGTTCATACAGTACCCAAAATTTAGTGAGGGTGACTTCATCCCTTGTAGCCTTAGAGATGGGGTTCACTTCTCACTGAAACCTACAATGACCTCACCATAGAGTTCAAGACATGAGAGTTGTGGTATTTTGTATGGTCTAGGATTCTATCATTCAGCCCAAATTCATCTAAATGAATCAAGTTACAGCATTTCAACAATATACTACTTGTAGCATGATCCTCTATATTATCCTACTTCAATGCTACAAAATTAGAAAAGTCACATAATTTGAACTCTTACTCTTCTTCACTCAATAGTGTGTCATTCTATTCAATGATTCAATTTCAAGATCATGACCCATGAAATACTAGTTGTTTCCCCTTATGTATTCCCATAGTTTCTCCCATGTTTTCCTTCTCATCCTCTATTCATCAGTGGAGACAAATAAAGGAATAGAAGTTATTTAACGTCTTTATCACCATCATCTTTGTCAATATATCTTCTTGGTTGTTAGTTCCATAAATATTCTGAAATGTCAGCAACCCATCATGTATCAATCCACTGATAAAATGTTACTTCAACTGAATGTGATTCATTTGAGTATAATGTTTTGAGTTATTTACAAGATGTATGGAATCTTGATTGTCATATTCCAATACATTTCCCTCTATCTTACTACCTAACTCATCCAATAAATTATTTACCCAAACTATCGCCTTTCCAACTTCTGTTGCAATAATTTATTCTACCTCTATGGTGGATATAGCCACCACCTTCTATAGTAGACATATCTAGCTTACTAAAGTTCCTATATAGGTAGATAAAAAACTCATGGTATTGCTCTTGTTGTTGGCATCATCTCTAAGTTCAGCATCCACATACCCTTGTAATGACATTCCTTTCCCAAAACATAGATATACTTCATTGCTTCCCATCAGGTATGTCAGTATCCACTTCACATCTTTTTAATTCTTCTTTTTAGGTTTATCCATGTACATACTCACAAATCCCACTACATGAGCAATATTAGATTGGGTATAGACCATTGAATATGTCAGGATTCTACAATTTGATGTGTATGTAAAAATTTCAATATACTCAAACTCTTCTACTATATTTTTTGATTACTCTTTTGATAGTTTGAAATGGATTTATAGTGGAATAAAAATTGAAATTACTTACAACATACAGAATCTTATTAGAAAATTTCTAATTTATTCAACTTGTGATAACATCAAGGTACAATATGTACATTCTAATTCAATATTCATCTAAAAAATCGTTTCATATTCTCCATGATCTTACATCTCAAGCTCCCCATCCAGATTCCCTTTCATCTTATCAATCCTTTTTATGCATGATCGTATAATGATAACTCAATTTGTATATAGAATCGGTATAATGTATCCACCACAAAAATATTTGAAATATATCATTGATACCATCCACAGTATTTTTATACAATTTTCTTTAGGAATGAATAAAAATTTTTGTTCCACTACCAAGGTTCTTTCTTTAACCCATATAAACACTTATATAGTTTTCACACAAAGTCTACCTTATAGGACTCAATGTATCCCTCTTCCCATTATATATAAACATCCTCCTCCAAATATCCATGAAGTAAATAAATTCTCACAGAAAGATGCTTATAATGTATGTTTTTTGATGAAAAATACTGAAAACCACATATATGGTGGTAAGATCCACTACAGGAGATAAACTTTCAGTAAATTCCACACCTTCCTTCTATTAAAATCCTTTCACCAGTAGTCTTTAATTGTACATACTATTACCATAATATTCTTCTATGACATGATACACCCATTTTTCATTAATTATATCTTTCCTTGTGGAATAGGATTCATATCATAAGTATTTTTTTCAAGTAATAAATAAATTTCCTCATTCATTACCAATTATCATTTGTTTGACACCTTCAATTATACTGACTTTTCAAAAGAATTATGTTTTTCCATCATCAGTCAAAAAAAGATAATATAAGGATGATTAGTACCTCCATACAGGCCTTTTCACCCTTATTTATCTCCTCAAATCCACTTGAGGATAAGGATACACTGGATACATTTTCACATAGAGTCTGGTGTATAGTATGGGTCTCTAGAATTTTTCCTAAATACATCCATTCAGAGTGGACTACAACATTCAAATAGGAGAACATGTTTCAATAGTTTGAGGATGATATTCACTATGGGAAATTGGGCCTTTTCATTCTCCCTTATTTATCATGAATTGATTTATTATATCATTGGGATATGAAGTGTGTCTCATGGATGGTTTACTCTAGTTTTTTATTTATCTATTTTTCATTATTATATCTTATACCAAATGCAATTGTATGTATAAAAGTTATACAAGCTAAGGCCCCGTTAGACACAATATACCTTTATAGTGTTAATATCTAACCCCATTACTATTATAGGAGGGCTTGGGGTGGGACACACATTTTACTTCCATCCTAGGTGGGGTGTCAGTGGGTTGGGTTATTTTCTGAATATTTTAATACTGGAGTAAAATTATCAGTTTCAATGTTTATAACTTCTATGCCTATCAAGAAAAAATAAAAAATAATATTTTGTTTGAATTTTTTTAATATTTTCTATTAAATACCGTAAATCCTTTGATACTGATTGAAATAATTCATTCCATAATAATAGGTAAAATTAGAATAAAAAATAATAATAAACATAGATAAATTCTCAAAAAAACATAAAAGAGTCTTTATGTTTTAGAAGGAAATCCATTACTCAAATAATAATTATTGATGAATTTACTACAATTAGTAGTGATTTTCGAGAAAATTATTCTATAGGAGGGGGAATCAATGAATAAAAAATTATCATTCCTCCACTAGTCAACAGTCATCATGACTTAAGATGAAAGAAAAAAGTTGTCCTTAACTTCATTCTTTCAAAACTAACCACTTTGGGATATTAATTAATTTTTTTTCAATAATGTTATTTGAAAAAACACACAATAAAAAATAAAACATTAGTGTACAAGGTTAAACATTAGAAATTAATGTTTATATCCTTTTAATGGAATGGTACCATCCATTTCCATATAATCCACTAAAATTTCCAAATGGATTACAACAGGAAGGGGTTATCTGTGAAACTCATGTCTAAAAAAATGTCTCCTAACATGTATAATTTAATCCAACCCACAAAAATGATAAATATTCATATAAAAAACAATAATTATTTTTTATATCAAATAAGAATCTCCAAACATACCATTAATAGAGTATCACCTCATCTCATTCACTTTAATCACTAAAATTAAGAAATTTAACAATTAATCACTTTTTATAGAAAATTTAACATTTGTTTTCTTCATTGTATGTGATATATTGAATTTTATACAAACCTATAATCATAAAATAATAAGAAAAACTCAAAAATTAACTATGAAACCATTGAATTTCATATTCTTTATAGCATTCATTTGATCTCATCTTTCTCAAGTTTCCTCTTTAAGAATATTTGACAATCGATTGATAAACTTATTCAAAGGTGTCACTTATTATTTTGTATTTACTATTTGTCACTTCATATCTCTTCTTCATAAATACCATCAATATAAACTCATATTATTTCATTTAATTTTGAATTTGTAATTTAATAACCAAAGAATCTTCTACATATAACTCCATTTACCTTACTCAAATCCATTGGCTAAATCCATCCTTTTTAATCACCCTTGATATAATTTAAGGACTTAAAGAATCATGTTAAATTAGCATATAATTCAACAACAAAGTAACATCATTAAAAGATATTGAAACTAAAACATGAATTAAATAATGATATAATAATTTTTATTATAATCTAACATGTGTAGTTACCAAGTGATTATATCACACTACTCTAAAATTGAAGCTTACACTATAAGTATTAAGATGTGACACACTCTATTGCATTGTAACCCAAAATATTTAGTATCTCATCACTTATCATACAAATTCACATTATGGAGTAATATGTAGCTTTATAGAATAATGATTTTCTTTACAGAACAATATTTTTCTCAAAACGTTCAATTTGTACACATGTGAATCTAGTTTTCCACATCATGTCATGACACATATATCAGGAAGATAAACAAAATATTTATCATATATATGAATTAAATCACAACATAAAACATTCTTTTTGGGATATTAATTTTAATACTTATCCAAAAACTATCTCCGATCATCTAAATAGTCCCAAACAATATTTTTAACCAATATAACATATTCCTCATGTAATTTGAATACAAATATATATTTGAATCACTTCATTTATGATTTGAGGTATTAAAAATAAAAAAACATCCCAACAATTCGATAAACATGTTCACTTGATAGTCACATTCAACCAACGATCTCCCTTAATTCATCAAACGCCTCCTAGACACCTTTACTCTAAAACTTCTTCTCAGTTAAAATAATAATATTTTAACTGTACATATATATTTATGTTTTACTTCGGAAAAAAATGTTATTTTTTATAATTTTTGTTTAATTTATTCTTATATACTTAAGTCATTGTTCCAATATTTTACCACCCATTAGTTCTAATTATAATATATACATATTATTATGTATAATTGTGTATAACTCATAAACCTTAACAAAATAAAGTATCTTGGAATTTCAAAAATATACTATTATTAGTAAGAGTAACCCATTCAAGTTCAATAGAATCCATCATCTAGTTGTTGTGGTATCTCTCAATGCCTTTGATTTAGTATGCTGCCCTAAATGACATCAGTTTATCAACACACTAATATTCATCATAGAGAGTTAAAATTCCATATCACTACCATTTATTATAAAAATTCCTAAAATCTTAATGGTAATATCAAATTATATTAGTAGCTTTTTTGGATTTATACACAGCGGAAGAAAATACATTGAACTTAAGGTTAAAACAACCAATTTGGATTGGACGTATGATCTCATTGATCTTAAATTATGGTTCTATGTCTGATTTTGGAGTTTATATAAGTGTACTAGACTAGTAAATTACATATTATTCTATATTGATACGAGACATTCTTTGGGTTTCTACAGCTGCAAGATAAACATGATTTTATCTTTTCTTTAATATGTTATGTGATTATAATGCTAGATTAGATATATGGATTTTAATGAATAGGATCAATGTTAATTAGGATTTCTGATGATGGTGGTCATGTGTAATAAATTGGTGATAAGTTGCACAAGTGAATTAGGTATGCATGTTGTATATATCCTATACATGGTGTTGTGGTTTATATTTATGCAGTGTTTCCTATTATTACGACTACACATTCCAAGGATACATTAATTTGAATAAGATTAATTTGAATTTTAGAGAATAAATCATTGAAAAAGAATATATTTAATTAGTATTAGAATAATCAATGGTTTATTTTTATAGGTTGCAAAATCTTATTTTCCATAAATATATTTCTGAATTATCTAATCTATTTTCCTTAAAAAAATTAAAATCACGTGCCATCAATTATGATTTACCAATTTTATATAAATTCAATGTTTCTTAATTTATTTACTTTATCCTCCCTATTTAGTGGGTCCTACTATCCCTATCATTCAATAATATAATTAACAACCATGAAAATCATAAAATTAACCATTTTTAAAATGTATAAATAACATCTCAACAATAATATATTTCTAGTGAGAAATATAATAATTATTTAAAAATAAAAAAAAATCATATGATTTATTTATGTACTATAATATACAAATATTAAAAACACTTAAAATACTATAATAAGAAATATAATTTTTTATTTTGAAATAAATTTTTTTGGTTAAGTGAAAACCTAACATATTACGGGAAAACTACCATTACAAAATAGTATAATTTAAAAGTTCAAAAAAAATCACCTGGAAGGGGCTCAATTCACCATACCATCACCTTCTTAAGAAAGCATAAGAACATAGGAGAAATTCACATCACTTAGGGATACATTTTACCATTCCAGAAAAACATCAGAATATTAGAATCAAAATCTCTATAAAGACTCCATTGAAAATTAATGTTTCGCCATTTTTCTTCCTTGAAGATGTAATCCTCACATAGAGAGGCCATATTATCCCATATCATGATGTATTAATACATGCTAATATTCCTTTAATCAAATCCACATTGTAAAATTCTATCATGAGTGCTGATCTATGTCATTTTTTATTTGTTAGTCTTGGTTTGAATTCTCCATTAAAAAATTATTTCAATGTCTTCCTTTGTAGCTATAATAGAAAAAGGAATTTTTTACTATCTCTTTGAAATTAAGAAGTAACATTGAGGAAGAAAATTACCCATATACTTATTAAACCTTTTTTATACACCATTTCGACCATAATGTTGTTAATATTGATCAATTATGCCTCCAAAATCATCCTCATTACCCTCATTCTCATTTAAGAGTCCTTATTTTCCCTCAATATTTGAATTTTTTTCGGGTATGATTCCTTAGAAGACAGTTATTTCCTTTAATATTTAATATTAAATTTATTATTTAACTAATTAATAAAAATACCATAATACAAATAAATATTGATATATACCAATCATGTTAACCTATACATTAGTTATTACTCATCCTCAGGTAATTGATCTCAATAAAAAATTTCTTTGAAGATTCCATTCATATAATATTCATGCACTAATTTATTTAATATAAAATTATTAGGAATTATATAAATAATTAATTTAATATAAAATAACCTTTTATGTCCCTCTCACTCAGGTTCCCCATTCCTCTTCCTAATATCATACTCCATTTATTCATCTATATGCAATTATTTTGATGCCTTTATTTTTCACTGTAACACCCCGAACCCAAAATCCCAGAGTCGGTCCATTATAACGTAACATTGGCATGATACAAGAAAATCATGTCCTGAAAGACCGATCAGTTTAGTATCATTGGAAATAATAGATACATTCATAATGTTTACATTACATCATTAAATGGAAAACTAAAACAATATTTTTTCCATAGAAAACACTGAGATCCAATAGACTATCCCTGCAGGTCATTCGTAATATACTTCTTCGTATCCTGGAAAAATAAAACATAGAAAGGGGTGAGGTCAGATTCTCAGTAAGGATAACAATATAGCAGAAACTTTCATATATAATCATAAACATTTGAGGAAATATATAATACTAAAACAAAATCCTTTTAAAATTTAACTTCAGCATAATATGGAGAAGATATAATTAAGTAATTCCATTTACTTATTTACATGGATATTATACTAGTCAAATAATCACATGCAATATCAATAGCCACTTTCATAATGATGGAATGCATAATGCCAGACTTTCATAACCACATAGTCAAGGCCTTATGCCAATACTACAAATAAGATATTGTCAATGACTTGTGCCAAGACATGATCTTATCTCATGATACCTACTGATGGATCAAGGAGATATAGCGGTCTCCACCCTTCACTTATTAAGTCCAATGAATTCCTCCTATGAAAAGGTCTAAACATAACATAAAGATTCGTATTAAAACTAGCATACTAAATGTCAATAATTTAACTATAATCCATGAATGGTATAAAAATATCACATCCATAGTCAAACATATCACAAAACCTTCAATACTATATGGAAGTTTTGTATCATAATAAATCAACTTCAAATAATCTTAAAATCCATCAAAGGATGTTGATATAGATGAAATCAAAACCTTTTTTTATAGAAATCTATCTTACTATTTTGAAATCATTTAAAAGTCATATAATTATAAAAGAAAATATTTATTTTGAAATTATTTTTATAATATTGTAAGGGAAGCTTTTATGTTGTCATAATGGAAGAAAATAGCCGCACCTGCCTTATAAGTTAAAAAACATTCTTACCTTAATTTTTTCAAAAAGGTCATAAAATAACTTGTTTGGAAAATGATGGAAAGATTCCTTTAAAATCATTTTATAAAAATTAAAATAAGGGTATAATTGAATTTAATCCAAATTCTAGAAAATAGTAAAAATGTTTTGAAATACATTTTTATGAATCATGGATGTGGATGATAAAGATGTCTCAGTAGATACTTCCGTAAAAATAACCTCGGATAATAAAGAGATTGTAAAATTAACCCTTACCTTTTACTTTTCCTTGGTCGAGGGTAAATTAATCTCCTGTATAATGGTGTAATAATTGTTATTAAATTATAAAATAGCCATATATATTAATATTATATCATATATTATCTTTTAATATTGCTTTGTTAATGATATTTCAATAGTATCATCGTTTCGGGTGTTAATTGATTTGTTTTCCATTTTATGATTTGTTATGTAAATAATGTTTGTTCTGTATAGGATGTATCTTATTAATATTAATAAATATATTAAGTCACTAAACATTATTTTTAATCATATAATGAAAATTAGTCTTGAATGGATTACGATGGGGAATGAATCTCATCGCATTCGTGGAGACAGTAATCCATATGTACGCACGAGCAATAATATCAATCTTTTGATATTAAAATAATATATAATTGGATGGTATATCATATATACATAATTATTATCATGTTATATTTATTATTTAAATCAATTATAAATCATTATTATACCCATCCAAATAATAATGTATTAAATAACAATTACACCAGGATGTGGAGACGGTAAGCCGTACGTACGCACGTATGGTGAAATGTCATTCAAATAATGGATAGAATAATGAATATGATTGTACCATATTTATAATAACATCACAGTATATATAATATACTGGATTTATTATTTTATAATTGAAACAACAAAGAAAGAGGAAGTGGAATAAGAAAGGAACTTGAAAGAGGTGATAAAATATTTACCTCTTCTTCTGGTTCTTCCTTTTGATTTGATCAAAAGGGATCCTTAGGTTTTCTTTATGACTAAATAAAGGTCTCTAGGATGGAGGGAGGATAGTTTAGAGGGTATTTGGGAAGAGTTTGGCCAAGCCAAATGGCTTTGAAGGTTTTAATTAGAGATAACGGGAAGTGCCATTTTATAAGAGCGGTGAGGGGCACCTTAGGAAAAGATAGAAATATTATTTTATAATAAATAATTTTCGGTCTATAATGGATCCTAAATAAATTATTTAAAGGCTAAGGTAGGTACGGGTCAAAAACCACTCAACCAATAGGTTTTAGATAGGTTTGGGTCACTATATTAGCCTTATCTTTTAGATTTAACTCATAGTTAAATAGTTTGACATTTACCATGTCTCTTTGTATTTTTATATTATATGGTAAATACAATTACTATAAACATCCAAGAAAAACTCAAGTGGTTCATTAATGAAACACCTATTATTATATATTTCTTTTTGCCGAACCATTGATTTTTATGAATAGAATATCAATAAATAATATAATATTTGTTTTAAAAACTCTTTTATGTCAATTTTGACACTATTTGGTATTTTGTTTTTGCTAAATTCATAAAAGCATTATTACTTAGAATAAAATTCATCTGACCAACCCTAACATGTCATATTAACATATTAAATGAGTGGAATTCATAAAAATTCTCAAATTAAATTTATTTAGATATTTTTAATATCAATTATTTTAATATTTCATTAATTAGGTAATTACGGAATCATCATTGTGTCATAAATAAATTTAATTATTTAATATCTAAAAATTATAAATAAAATACCATTATGTAGGAAATATTTTTATCTTTCTAATTAATAATTATATTCAAATTTATCTTCTTTATAACCTAATATTATAAATGTTTTAGTTATTAAACTTTGATTTTAACTGTTTAACTCTTCATTAAATAAAATAATAATAAAAGTCCTAATCTAATCTAAGTGGACCCAAATGATCATATTTTATTACTAAGGTTGTTATTTATCGAATTAAATTTATCCAATAGAATTAGGACATGTTTTAGGGTGAAAATAATATCATTTTTACCCTTAATTACCCTATTTCCTTTTAACCGTGGTAAATAAAAGTAAAAAAGTTACTATTCATGAAAAATTATTTTCATCATATTGAACCACATTTTACATACTAATATCAATAGTGTCTCTTGTATTTTTGAAATTCAACTCACAGAAGTGGTAAAATTAATTTTTATGTAAATTTACAAATGCTCCTAGGAGGTGGGTAAAAGACAGTAAAAAGTTCAATAAGATTTTTATATCTCTAAACTTATTATAAAATGACACCAATTAATTATATTGAACTTATATAGGTATTATATATATATATATTGAAATAAAATAAATTTAAATAAAATAAATAATTATTTAAATAAAAAGTTGGTTTTAACCAATAACTCAGTGTCTTTCACTATTAATCAAAAAAATGAAAGTTTTCAGAAAAATACCAAATATTCACCCTAAGCTAATTTCAAAACTCATAATACAAAAATAAAGTCTATTTTACATAATTAAAAACATATAAATTGCATTTATTAATTTAATATTAATTCCCATTGTAAAAACCAAAAGGCGTATTTTTAAGAAATATTAACTATCAAAAGATTGACACTTGTTTATGTCCAATTTCAAAGTGAAATTTCTTAAAATCACCAGAATTGGATTAAATGGTAAAAATATAATATATTTATACTTTTAAACCATTAAAATTTATAATTTAACATTATAAATTATTTTTATTTAAAAAGTTGTTTTCAGTTAAAATATAGTATTTTTCGCTCTTCACCCAAATATGAAAGTTATCAGAAAAACAAAAAAAAAATTGAAACTGAACTATTATGTCTCGATTCAAAAGAAGAAGGTTATTTTGTCAAATTAAATATATAAAAGTTTCAAATATTGGATTTAAAAAGGGTTCGCCATTAAAACGTGGTAAAATTTCATTTTTCGGAAAATTCTTTTTTTATCTGATAAAAAACGAATTTGTTTTTACATTATGTCTATCAAACTCGTAATATGGATTCTAAAATTATAAGGATTATATAAAGTTCAAAATTCAGTTAATATTATTCATAACTTCTTTGAAATGGCTTGTTAGGTAAGTCGTGGTGCGCTAGAACTCAGTGTTGCGTGTACTGCATGTTATTGGATTACTTTGATGAAATAACAGACTATGAAATCTTAGGGTGTTACATTCTTACCTCCTTCAATAAATTTCATCCTCACAATTGGATTTTTTTTTTGAAAATAAAAGTTTGAAAATAGAAAATACCATTGTGGGAAAACCCACATCAGATATTGGGTTAATAAAATTTAGTCTTAATAAGAGACAAAGGGAAATAAAAGGGTCACCACCAAATTATGATCTCGATTAGGAGAACATTGGTGGAAATTAGAGACACATAATTTGAGGAAAATGTAAATATTTATAGGGAGTGATTGAGGTCATAAATCACAAAAAAAATGTAAAATATAGGGCCTCAAATCCATCAATCTATATTGATTTGAAATACCATCAGTTCAACAAAACTTAAGGTATTCAGATAACACATTTTTGGTTTTAAGATCCCTTCCCTAAAGATTAAGAATTAATTTTCCCATAGAATAAGAGGGAAAAAATTATATATATATATATATATACTTGACAAGTATATTTTCATCCTTCATCTAATTCCTACCACAAACTCATCTTTTACTCCAAAATATTTCAAAAAAAATATTCTTTTTATCTTATTCATATAGGGTTCCAAAAAAATGAATTTATAATTCACCAATCAGACCCTTTAAAAAAATAAACTACATTATACAATCCAGGGACTTCACGTAGTCAAGTGGTAGGTGATAAATCCCAATCACACTATAGTTGTGGGTTTGATTCTCGAATCTTTGTCCGATGTGACGGGTTGTCACACGGTCTACGTGTTGTCCTTTTTATAAAAATCCAAAAATAACCTTAACAATAGTATCCAATTTCTAACATAATTCATTCCAACCTTTATACTTATCCAAAATACTTCTATCCAAAATCACAATCCAAAATTTATAAGGAAGTTAAATACAATGAAGATCTTTTTTTCCACGTAATAACATGTGAACTCCATCATGTATTATTTTAAAACATGGTAACACCCTGAATTACCATAAAACCTTATTTATTACATTAATTCTCCCTTATCCTTTATATAATACTGGATATATTCCTTATATCTAAAAATTTTTAATATTCCAACAATGATGAAATAAACAAACCATTAATCAATTCCAAGGAAGTCAATAATATCCAACATAATTTATCCAAATCAACCATCTATTATTCCAAAATTTCTACCTTAGTATCATGACCATATAATCTCAAATTCCCAATGAAATAGTATTGTAGTACAATCCTTATTTATTTCCATAATTCATATAACTAGTACATCGTTGATACAACACTCAAATGACACAATACTTTAATGACAACATAAGAACTCTTAATCATTCCTCTTCATATTCGGTAGTATCATAACTTGATTCTTATCCAATAGCCTCATTTGAGGTATACTCTGACTATTTTTAAATTGATTCACGTAGTGTCCCAACACCTTTCAGATGAAGCATTGTACATTTGAAACCTTTTTCTCACCATTAAAATCACGTGCTTGGTGTCCTTTTTCTCTACACTTATAACAAACTCCCATTCCCTTTAAACATTTACCAAGGTTATTATTTCTATAGTTATCACATATGGGAAACCCTTCTTTCCCTTATTCCATTTATCCATCTTTTTCTCTACCATCCTTTTCATCTCTTGTTTCCCTTCAAAGTCATAGTACTCAAAGAATTCTTTAATTATCTTATTAATACATGATACTATTTCTTCATATTTTGAGAATATGTGGGAGAATATTTCCCTTCCAAATGTTGGCTTAATACCATGAAATATTTGATCCTTTTTAATATTTGGATCATACATATTGCTGGAGTTCCCATTCCATCTACTGGGTGCCATTTCTAAACAATGGCATACACTAAGTCAGTTTATGAATTTCAATGAATAATTTCAAACTTGTAACATACCTAACATAAATTGAACAGTTTATGGATGTAATCCATAATCATAAAAATTTTTTCTTTGAGGAAGTATTTAATCCTAAATCCTTCATAATTGCTTGTAATGAAAATTTGAATTATCCTAAGCATATCCCCCGGGAGTGTCGTAACCAAGAGTGCAGCAAGACCTGTTGTCGTGCACCTGTTCCCATTCGAGTCTAGCTAAAAGTGGTGTTTTTGGGTTTTACCCCTAGGTACATTCGTGTCAGAGCTGCCTCTACCTTCTCATATCTAGGTAGGGATGTATTCCTTGAAAAACTCACA
The DNA here is from genome assembly GCA_963277665.1 of Viscum album. NCBI lineage: Eukaryota > Viridiplantae > Streptophyta > Magnoliopsida > Santalales > Viscaceae > Viscum > Viscum album. Next base: position 2,051,123,595 of record OY728150.1, on the reverse strand, counting down.
AAATTTCTACAATACCAAAATTTTAGGATGTTCTTCTATACTAATCCTCAAAGTCTATCTTAGGGCTATGTGCTCTAATCAGAGTTTATCAAAATCTATTTTCTAAGGTTTGTAATAAACTTCCTCTGATACCAACTATAATGACTCAACCCCAGAAGCCTAGAGTCAGTGCATTATTACATAACATTGGCATGATACAAGAAAATCATGTCTTGAAAGACCGATCAGTTTAATAGCCTTGGAAATGCTAGATACATTCATAAGGTTTACATTACATCATAAAATGGAAAACTACAACAAAGTTTTTTCCATAGACAACACTGAGATCCCATATACTATCCTTAGAGATCATTCATAATATAATTCTTCACATCTTGGGAGAAATAAAACATAGAAAGGGGTGAGCTCAGATGCTCTGTAAGGATAACAATATAGCGGAAACTTTCATAAATAAAAATAAACATTTAAGGCAACGTATAATACTAAAACAAAATCCTTTTAATCTTGGAAATCATAATAATATGGAAAATATAAAATGAAATAATTCCATTTACTTATTCACATATAAATTCTACTAGTCGAATAATCACATGCAATATCAATGGCCACTTTTATAATGATGGAATGTATAATGCCAGACTTTCATGACCACATATTCAAGGCCTTGTGCCAAGAATACAAATAATATTTTGTCAAGGAATTGTTCCAAGACACTAGTTTGTCTCATGAGACCTACCAATGCATCGAGAAGCTATATCAGGCTCCACCCATCACTTACTATGTCCAATGCATTCCTTATATGAAAAGGTTTAAACATAACATAAACATTCGTATTAAAACTAGCATAAGAAATGTAAATAATTTATCGTTAAACCATGAATGGTATAAAAATAATACATCCATAGTCAAAAATATCACAAATCCTTCAATATGATATGGATTTTTTTTATCAAAATAAATCAACTTCAAATAAGCTTAAAATTTTTCAAAGGTTGTTGACATAGATGAAATCAAAACATTTTTTTTAGAGAAATATATCTTACTATTTTGAAATAATTTAAAAGTCATATAATTATAAAAGAAAAAAATTATTTTGAAAATATTATTATAATCTTGTAAAGGAATCTTCAACTTTGTAATAACGGTGTAAAATATCACCACCCACCGTATAATTTAAAAAAACATTCTTACCTTAATTTTGTCGAAAAGGTCATAAAATACCTTGTTTGGAAAACGACAGAAAGATTCCTTTCAAACAATTTTATAAAAAGTCAAATAAGGGTATAAATGAATTTAACCTATAGTCTAGTAAATGTTAAAAATGTTTTGAAATACATTTTTAAGAAACATGGATGTGGATTATAAAGATGTCCTAGTAGATACTTACATAAAAACAAACTCGGATAATAAATAGGTTGTGAAATTAACCCTTAACTTTTAATTTTCCATGGTCGAGGGTACGTTAAACTCCTATATAATGGTGAAATAATTGTTATAAAATTATACAAGAACAATATACATTGATATGATATCATATATGATCTTCTAATATTGCTTTGTTAATGATATTTCAGTAGTATCATCATTTTGGGTGTTAACTGATTTGTTTTCCTTTATATTTTTTCTTAGGTAAGTAATGTTTGTTATGAATAGGATGTATCATATTCATATTAAGAATTATATTAAGCCTTTAAACATTATTTTTAATCATCAAATAAAAATTAGTCTTGAATGTATTACGATGGGAAATGAATCTCATTGTGTTCGTGGAGATGGTAATCCGTAACTACGCACGAGTGAAAATATCATTTTTTTGATATTAAAATAATATATAATTGGATGGTATATAATATATACAGAATCATTATCATTTTATATTTATTATTTACATCAATTACAAATCATTATTATACCCATCCAAATAATAATGTATTGAATAACAATTACACCACGACGTGGAGACGGTAAGCCGTACGTACACACATATGGTGACATGTCATTCAAAGGATAGATAGAATAATGAATATAGTTGTACCATATTTATAATAATATCATAGTATATAGAAGATACTGGATTTATTATTTTATAATGGAAACAAGAAATAAAGAGGAAGTGGAAGAAGAAAGGAACTTGAATGAGGTGATGAAATATTTACCTGGTCTTCCGGTTCTTCCTTTTGATTTGATCAAAAGGGATCGTTAGTTTGGATTTATGACTAAAGTAAGGCCTCTAGAATGAAGGGAGGATAGTTTATAGGGTATGTGGGTAGATTTTGGCCAAGCCAACTGGCTTTGAAGGTTTTAATTAAAGATAATGGTAAGTTCCCTTTTATAAGAGGGGTGAGGGAACCTTAGGAAAAGATAGAAATATTGTTTTATAGTAGAATAATTTTCGGTTTCTAATGTTTCAAAATTAAATTATTTAAATTATAAGGTTATTATTGGTCTAACCCACTCAACCAATAGGTTTTAGACAGGTTTGGGTCACTATATTAACCTTATCTTTTAGATTTAACTCTTAGTTAAATAGTTTGACATTTACCATGTCTCTGTGTATTTTGATATTATATGGTTAATAAACTTAATATATACTTCCAAGAGAACCTCAAGTGATTAATTAATGATAAACCTATCATTATATATGTCTTCTGGCTGAAACTTAGATTTTTAGGAATATAATATCAATTAATAATATAATATTTTTTTTTAAAACTCTTTTATGTCAATTTTGACACTATTTGGTATTTTGTTTTGATAAATTCATAACATTGTTATTACTTCAAAAAAATAATCTAACCAACCCTAAAATGTCATATTAACCTAGAAAATTAGTTTAATTCATAAAAAGTCTCAAATTACATTTATTTGGTTATTTATAATATCAATTATTTTAATATTTCATTAATTAGGTAATTACTGCATCATCATTGTGTCATAAATAAATTTAATTATTTAATGTCTAAAAACTAGAAATAAAATAAAATTATGTGGTAAATATTTTTAACCTTCTAATGAATATTTATAGTCGAATTTATCTTCTATATAACCCTATATTAAATATGTTTTAGTTATTAAACTTTGATTTTAACTCTTTTAACTCTTCTCTAAATAAAATAATAATAAATTCCCTACTCTAATCCAAGTGGACCTAAAGGATCATATTTTTTTATTAAGTTTGTTTTTGGACGAATTAAATTTATCCAATAGAATTAGGAAATGTGCTAGGGTAAAAATAATATCATTTTTACCCTTCATTACCCTATTTACTTTTAACCGTGGTAAATAAAAGTAAAAAGTTAATATTCACCAGAAATTATTTTCATCTTATTGAACCACATTTTACTTTCTGATATCAACCCTGTGTATTATAGTTTTGAAATTCAACTCACATAAGCGGTAAAATTAAGTTTTATATAAATTTTCAAATGCTCCTAGGAGGTGGGTAAAAGACGGTATAAAGTTCAATAAAATTTTTATATATCTAAACTTATTTTAAAATGACTCAAATGAATTATATTAAACTTATATAGGTATTATATATCTATTTTGACCTAAAATAAATTTAAATAAAATAAATAATTTTTTAAATAAAAAATTTGGTTTTAAGAAATAACTCGGTGTTTTCACTATTCATCAAAAATTGAATGTTTTCAAAAAAATACCAAAAATTCCCCCTAAGATAATTTAGATACTCCGAATCCAAAAATGAAGACTATTTTACCAAATTAAAAACATATAAATTTAATTTATTAATTTTAAATTAATTCCTGTTGTCAAAACCAAAAGGCGTATTTGTAAGAAATTTTAACTTTTAAAAGATTGACACTTGTTTATGTCCAATTTTAAAGTGAAATTACTTATAATAACTACCATTGTATTAAACTGTAAAAATATAATCTATTTATACTTCCAAACCATTAAAATGTATAATTTAACACTATAAATTATTTTGATTAGAAAAGTTGTTTTTAGTTAAAATATAGTACTTTTCACTATTCAACCAAATATAAAAGTTATCAGAAAAACACCAAAAATTTATTAAAACTAAAATCTTATGTCCCGATCCTAAAGAAAAAGTTTATTTTGTCAAATTTAATATATAAAAGTTTCAAATATTGGATTTAAAAGGGTTCTCCATTAAAATGGGGTAAAATTGCATTTTTTTAAAAATACTTCTTTTATCTAAAAAAAATGAATTTGTTCTTAAATTATGTCTACGAAACTCATAATATGGATTCTAAAATTATAAGGATTATATAATGTTCCAAATTCAGTTAATACTATTCATAACCACTTTTGAACGGCTAGTTAAGTAAGTCATGGTGCGCAAGAACTCGATGTTGCGTGTAGTGCAAGTTATTGGATTACTTTGAAGAAATAACGTACGATGAAATATTGGGGTGTTACATTCTTCCCTCCTTCAAAAAATTGTGTCCTCTAAATTTGATATTGTTTTTAGAAAATAGAAGGTTAAAAATAGAAAATATGTTTGTGGGAAAACCCACATCAGAAATTGGGTTAATAAAATTTAGTCTTAATAAGATGAAAAGTGAAATGAAAGGGTCACCACCAAATTATGATCTAGATTAGAAGAAAATTGGTGGAAATTAGATACACATAATCATAATAAAACGAAAATATGTATAGGGAGTTATTGAGGTCATAAATCACAAACATGTGTAAAATTTAGGGCCTCAAATCCATCAATCTATGATGATTTGAAATACCACTGGTTCAACAAAACATAAAGTATTAGGATAACACATATTTGGTTTTAAGATCCCTTCCCTAAAGTTTAAGAATTAATTTAACCTTAGAATAAGAGGGGAAATTTACATATATATATATATATATACTTGACCAGTGGAGTTTCATCCTTCAACTGATTCCTACCACCAACTCATCTTTCACTCCAAAAGATTTGAAAAAATATATTCTATTTATCCAAATCGTATAGGGTTCCCAAAAAATGAATTTATAATTCACCTATCAGACCCTTTAAAAAAAGAGACTACAGTATACAATCCAGGGACTTCACGTAGTCTAGTGGTAGGTGATAAATCCCGATCACACTATAGTTGTGGATTCGATTCCCGCAGCTTTGTCCGACGCGACGGGTTGTCACACGGTCTGAGTTTATTCCTTTTTATAAAAATACCAAAAAAACCCTTAACAATAGTATCCAATTTCAAACTTAATCCATTCCAACCTTTCGAATTATCCAAAATACTTCTATCCAAACTCATAGTCCAAAATTTATATGGATGTTAAAAACAATGAAGATCCTTTTTTCCACGTAATAACATGTGAACACCTTCATCATGTATTATTTTAAAACATGGTAACACCCTGAATTAAAATAAAACCTTTTTAATTACATTCATGCTCCCTTATCCTTTATATAATACTATATATGTTCCTTATATATAAAAATTTTGAATATTCCAACAATGATAAAATAAAAAAACCATTAATCAGTTCCAAGGAAGTCAAGAATATCCAATATAATTTATCCAAATCAACCATCTCTTTTTCCAAAATTACTACCTTGGTATCAAAACCATATAATCTCAAATTTCCAATGAAATAGTACTATAGTACAATCCTTATTTATTTCCATAATTCATATAACCAGTACATCATTGATACAACATTCAAATGACACAATACTTTAATGACAACATAAGAACTCTTAATCATTCCTCTTTATCTTCGGTAGTATCATAACTTGGTTCTTATCCAATAGCATCATTTGGGGTATACTCTGATGATTTGTACATTGATTTGCGTAGTGTCCCAAATCCTTGCAGATGAAGCATTATACATTTGAAACCTTTTTCTCACCCTTGTAATCACGTACTTGGTGTCCTTTTTCTCCACACTTATAACAAACTCTCATTCCATTTAAACATTTACCAAGGTGGTTCTTTCCATAGTTATCACATATGGTAAAATCCTTCTTTCCCTTATTCCATTTATCTATATTTTTCTCTACCATCCTTTTCATCTCTTGCTTCCCTTCAAAGCCATAGGACTCAGAGAATTCTCTTCTAATCTTATTAACACACGATATTATTTCTTCATATTTTGAGAATACATGGGAGACTATTTCCCTTATAAATGTTGACATAATACCATGAAAGAATTGATCCTTTTTACTCTTTGGATCATACATATTATTGGAGTTCTCATTCCTTCTACAGGGCTCCATTTCTAAACAATGACATACACTAAGTCAGTTTATGAATCGTAATGATTAATTTCAAACTTGTAAAATACCTAATTTAAATTGAACTGTTTATGGATAAAATCAATAATCATAAAAAAAATCTTTGAGGAAATATTTACTCCTAACTTCTTCATAATGGCTTATAATGAAGATGTGAATTATCCTAACAATATCCCCCAGGAGTTTCGTAACCAAGAGTACAACAAGGCCCATTGTCCTGCACTAGTTCCTGTTTAAGTCTAGCTCAAATCAGTGTTTTTGGGTTTTACCCCTAGGTACATCTGTACCAGAGCCGCATCTACCTGCTCGTATCCAAACAGGGATTTATTTCTTGGAAAACCCACAAAATATCTACAATACCAAAATTTTAGGATTTTATTCTATAATAATTATCAAAGTCTATCTTAGGACTATGTGCTCTAATCATAGTTTATCTAAATCTAGTTTCCAAGGTTTGTACTAAACTTCCTCTAATACCAACTATAATTCTCCTACCCCAGAATCCCAAAGTTGGTGCATTATTATGTAATATTGGCATGATACAAGGAAATCATGTCCCAAAAGACCGATCAGTTTAGTAGACTTGGAAATACTAGATATATTCATAAGGTTTACATTACATCATAAAATGGAAAACTACAACAACATCTTTTCCATATACAACACTAAGATCCCATATACTATCCCTGAAGGTCAGTTAAAATATAATTCTTCTCATCTTGGGAAAAATAAAACATAGAAAGGGGTGAGCTCAGATTCTCAGTAAGGATAAAAATATAGTGGAAACATTCATAAATAATGATAAACAGTTAATTCAATGTATAGGACTAAAACAAAAGAATTTTAAACTTGAACATCATCATAATATGGAAAAGTTAAAATCAAATAATTCCTTTAACTTATTCACATGGATATTATACTGGTCAAATAATCACATGTAATGTCAATAGCCACTTTCATAATGATGGAATGCATAATTCCAGACTTTCATAACGACATAGTCAAGGCCTTGTGCCAAGACTATAAATAAGATTTTTTCAAGGCCTTGTTCCAAGACACTAGTTTGTCTTATGATACCTACCGATGCATCAAGGACCTATAGCGGGCTCCACCCATCACTTTTTAAGTCCAATGCATTCCTCATATGAAAATTTTTAAACATAATATAAACATTCATATTAAAACTTGCATACAAAATGTCAATAATTTATCCATAAACCACGACTGGTATAAAAATAACACATCCATAGTCAAACATATCACAAATCCTTCAATACAATATGGATGTTTTGTATCATAATAAATCAACATCAAATAAGCTTAAAATCTATCAAAGGATGTTGACATAGATGAAATCAAAACCTTTTTTTAGAGAAATATATCTTTTTATTTTGAAATAATTTAAAAGTCATATAATTATAAAAGAAAACATTTATTTTTAAAATATTCTTATAATATTGTAAGGGAAGCTTTGATGTTGTTATAACGGTGGAAAATAGCCGCACCCTCCGTATAAGTTAAAAAAATATTCATACCTAAATTTTGTCAAAAAGGTCATAAAATACCTTGTTTGGAAAACAACGGAATGATTCCTTTCAAACCATTTTATAAAAATAAAAATAAGGGTATAAATGACTTTAAACCATATTATAGTAAATAGTAAAAAAAATTGAAATACATTTTTAAGAAACATGGATGTGGATGATAAATATGTCCCAGTAGATACTTACGTGAAAACAACCATGGATAATAAAGAGATTGTGAAATTAACCCTTACCTTGAACTTTTCCTTGGTCGAGGGTACGTTAACCTCCTGTATAATGGTTAAATCATTGTTATTAAATTATACAAAAACCATATACATTAATATGATATCAAATATGATCTTATAATATTGCTTTGTTAATGATATTTCAGTAGTATCATCGTTTCAGGTGTTAACTGATTCGTTTTCCTTTATATGATTTGTTACGTAAGTAATGATTGTTATGTATATGATGTATCTTATTCATATTCAGAATTATATTAAGTCTCTAAACATTATTTTTAATCATCTAATAAAAATTAGTCTTGAATGGATTACGATGAGCAATGAATCTCATCGCGTTCGTGGAGACGGTAATCTGTACGTACACACGAGCGACAATATCATTCTTTTGATATTAAAGTAATATATAATTTAATGTTATATCATATATAAAAAATAATTATCATTTTATATTTATTATTTATATCAATTACACATCATTATTATACCCATCCAAATAATAATGTATTGAATAAAAATTACACCATAACTTAGAGACGGTAAGCCGTACGTATGCACGTACGGTGACATGTCATTCAAAGGATGGATAAAATAATGAATATAGTTGTAACATATTTATAATAACATCACAGTATATAGAAGATACTGGATTTATTATTTTATAATGTAAACAACAAAGAAATAGGAAGTGGAAGAAGAAAGGAACTTGAAAGAGGTGATGAAATATTTACCTCTTCTTCGGGTTCTTCCTTTTGATTTGATCAAAAGGGCTTCTTAGGTTAGCTTTATGACTAAAGGAAGGCCTCTAGGATGAAGGGAGTAAAGTTGAGAGGTTATTTGGTCAGATTTTGTCCGAGCTAAATGGATTTGAAGGTATGAATTAGAGAGAAGGGGAAGTTCCCTTTTATAAGAGGGGTGAGGGGCACCTTAGGAAAATCAAGAAATATTATTTTATAATAAAATCATTTTCGGTTTATAATCGCTCAAAATAAATTTTTTTAAGGATAATGTGTGGATGGATCTGAAACCACTCAACCAATAGGTTTTAGGTAGTTTTGGCCACTATATTAACCTTATCTTTTAGATTTAACTCTTAGTTAAATAGTTTGACATTTACCGTGTCTCTTTTTATTTTTATATTATATGGTTAATAAACATACTATATACTTCCAGACGAACCTCGAGTGGTTAATTAATGATACACCTATCATTATATATCTATTTTAGCCAAACCTTATTTTTTTAGGAATATAATATCAATTAATAATATAATATTGGTATTAAAAACTCTTTTACGTCAATTTTGACACTATTTGGTATTTTGTTTTTTCTAAATTCATAACAGCATGATTACTTCGAAAAAAATCCATCTAACCAACCCTAAAATGTCATTCTAACCTATAAATTTTTTTAATTCATAAAAAGTATCAAATTACATTTATTTGGATATTTATAATATCTATTATTTTAATATTTCATTAATTAGGTAATTACTGCATCATCATTGTGTCATAAATAAATTTAATTTTTTAATGTATAAAATTTATAAATAAAATACCATTATGTAGGAAATATTTTTAGATTTCTAATGAATATTTATAGTTGAATTTATCTTCTATATAACCCTATATTAAATATTCTTTAGTTATTAAACTTTGATTTTAACTCTTTTAACTCTTCTTTAAATAAAATAATAATAAATGTCCTAATCTAATCCAAGTGAACCTAAAGGATCATATTTTATTACTATGTTTTTTTGGGTCGAATTACACTTATCCAATAGAATTAGGACATGTTTTAAGATAAAAATAATATAATTTTTACCCTTAATTACCCTATTTACTTTTAACCGTGGTAAATAAAAGTATAAAGTTACTATTCACCAAAAATTATTTTCATCTTATTGAACCACATTTTACTTACTAATATCAACCGTGTCTCTTGGATTTTTTAAATTCAACTCAGATAAGTGTTAAAATTAAGTTTTTTTTTTAATTTACAAATGCTCCTAGGAGGTGGGTAAAAGACGGAAAAAAGTTCAATAAAATTTTTATTTATCTAAACATGTTATAAAACAACTCCAATTAATTATATTGAAATTATATAGGTATCATATATCTATTTTGACCTAAAATAAATTTAAATAAAATAAATAATTATTTAAATACAAAGTCGGTTTTAACCAATAACTTATTGTTTTTCACTATTCATAAAAAATTGAAAGTTTTCAGAAAAATACCAAAAATTCACCCTAAGATAATTTCGATACTCCGAATCCAAAAATGAGGTCTATTTTACCAAATTAAAAACATATAAATTTAATTTATTAATTTAAAATTAATTCCCATTGTCATAACCAAAGAGCGTATTTTTAAGAAATATTAACTATTAAAAGATTAACACTTGTTTATGTCCAATTTTAAAGTGAAATTACTTAAAATAACTATAATTAGATTAAATGGTAAAAATATAATCTATTTATACTTCAAAACCATTAAAATTTATAATTTAACACTAAATTATTTTGATTAAAAATGTTGTTTTCAGTTAAAATATAGTATTTTTCACTATTCACCCAAATATGAAAGTTATCAGAAAAACACCAAATATTTATTGAAACTAAAATATTATGTCCTGATTCTAAAGAATAATTTTATATTGTCAAATTAAAAATATAAAAGTTTCAAATATTGGATTTAAAATGGGTTCGCCATTAAAAGGCAGTAAAATTACATTTTTTTGAAAAATACTTCTTTTATCGGAAAAAAAAATGAATTTATTCTTAAATTATGTCTAAGAAACTCATAATATGGATTCTAAAATTACTAATATTATATGAAGTTCAAAATTCGGTTAATACAATTCATAACCTCTTTTGAACGGCTGGTTACGTAAGTCATGGTGCGCTAGAACTCGGTGTTGCGTGTAGTGCAAGTTATTGGATTACTTTTAAGAAATAACGTGCTATGAAATCTTGGTGTGTTACATTCTCTTTTTAATTTGAGTTAATAATCACCATATATTATTTATTTTTTACAATAAGGAACACACTGTACATATTTTTATAATCTAAATCATGTTCATTACATTTATTTAAGATTTGAGTATACAAAATTTATAAATAACCCACTCCAATCAGAATTCAACAGTAATATAAATTATAATAACTAGGGCATGGAATCAATGGTTGTAAATTTCCTCTTATAATTTTTGATAATTCCAATTCATGTATTTTTCACACAAAAAACGTATTCAATGAAATCTCTAAAAATATCCAATTTAGTTCCTAATTACAAATATTATTTCAATTACTATGATGTTGTCAACTTATTGTTTAGTGTAAAATGTTGAGGTATTTTACTTTCATAATTGAAATGTTATTCAAGGATTATTTTATTAATCTTATTCATTCATACCAAAAAATGGTCTAAAACCATATGAATTAAATTAAAATTCTAAAATATTAAAAATAAGAGACATGGTGTTTTTAAAGTGAGGTTTTCTTGTCATGTTTTATGTATATAATTATATAAAATGTGTTTAGTCACTAATATAACATATTAAATAATATTCCATCATAATTAAAATATTATGATATATTTATTACACAGATATTCAAGGTTATGTACTAAATTCTTTAATAATGAGTTCATTTACAAGAAAAGAAAGATCTACAAGATGTTATAATACTCTTGTTTGATTTTAATGATTTCCATGAGTGATATTATAATTCAATACTAAATAAATTTCCTATTAATTATACCCTACCTAAAAAATTCAAGTAAATCACTCCATAGAGGGAATGTATATTTATCAAGCTACTTAAGAAATTTTGTACATATCAGCTAAATATCATCAAACAAAATTGATGTTAAATTGATTGGTTAAGTAATATAATATAACATGTTATAAAATAAAATTATAGGAATAATGAACATGAAAAATGTTCTTAAGTAATTAAATAATAAACAGAAGTTTATTATTTATGAATATAAAGAATGTATGTAATGGGTAAAACATGAAGTATGAGACACTTTACTTTAAAACCCTTTTTTAAATGTAATAAAGATTTATTTTTTAAATTTTTTTCATTCATGAAAAAAAAATTTAAATAAATTAATGGATGTATTTATATAAATATAAATTTATTATAAAATATATTTTACTTTTATTTTTGATTTATTTCAAATGTTTTAAAAAGGAATATTTTTCTGTGTTACATAAGGAATGTGATGAATTTTTTAAAAAATGGAAATGGGAATATTCAAATTTAATGTAGATGGTGAAAATAGATTTTCCCACCACTACAACCATTATTTGATATTTTTATTCCTTTATAATCTTCCATGTTTTATTCAAATAAAAAATCTCCATCACTTTTTTTTGTATTTTTATCTTGAAATTGGTTTTTAAAAGGAAAGGGTATTTCAGTTACCCAAAGTGTTTTGTATATGAGTTCAAATGATTTTTCAAGGGTTTTATAATAAAAATTTGTATGCCTAAAAAAATTATTCATGATAGGTACTTGAGAATTATATATGAGAAATGGGTGATCCTAATATGATTTTTGAGCCCCATTATAGCTCTCATATGCATTGGTATAAGGGATAGAGTTTACTAATTTTGTCTATTCTAAGATATTATTGAAATTTACCAGTAATTTTATTCCATTTTTAAGCATGAATATTATTCCATTTCAAAGATGATGGCTATTAAATTTGTAACCATGAAGGTTACTCCCTTTATAATAATTAATGTAATACTAGTATGAAAATTATGCCTCAAGTTACCCATATTATTTATCTACAGTTTCTATAGGATTTTATGGAAATCCTATGATTTCCAAAAGGTAATCAATTATTTTTATTTTTAAATGAAAGTATATTATACTTATTAATGGTGAAATATATAACCTTTTTAAAAAATCCTTTATGAGTTTTAATGATTTCTAAGAAACCTTTATATATTTTATTTTTTTCTTTAATATTTATTTCAAAATATTTTATAAAAGGATTTTTTTAGTTAAGTTGATTTATTTGGTGAGAAAATGTTTATTTTGAGCCCAATATTTATTTTTAAATGCAAAATTTTTATTAGCACACTCGGTTTCTTCCTTTTCATGTCATGGTTTTGATTCGATTCACTGAAAATCATGATTCTATTATTGGTTGTTGGTGAGATTAATTTTGAGTTTTGAACTACCATATCTTTCTAATCACCATAATTTGGGTTATCCATTTCTTGTTTAGGAGTTTTTTGGAGAAAGGGAGGTTACTTCATGATTTGGTCCAACTCTGAGCTCATTTCCATATTCAGAAACATATTTTGTTTATTTTATAACTCATTCATTTTTTAGAATTTCTGACTCCTTCCACTTCCCAATTTTCCTACACTAACATACTAAAACTACCATATCCTTTTTGACCCCTTATAAATATATAATCATGGTTAATTGGGGTTACTTATTTATGTATTGGGCTAGCCCATGGTCCCATTTCCAGTTTAAAGATAATAATTTTTTTATATTATATATAATTCAATTTTTAATATTTTTCAGTGATTCCACCTCCCACCCGAATCCAATACCCATATCCTCACCCTCATTATCTATTTTACCTCTTTTGAGCTCATATGTGTCAGGTATTAGGGAAAAATTCTCAATTTCTCTCAAATCGTCGATAATCACAAAGGTGAATTATTTCATCCATAAATCACTCTATTCATACTCTTTACCACACAAATATCCATTCCCTAGTTCTTCTAGACCTTGGGAGACTCTTCAATAAGTTTCAATCCATTCCCTTTTCTCTAAGGGTGCATATCTAATGGAAGATGAAAATTTTTCTATTTGAAAAGCTCAGATTCATTCTCCTTTCTCCACCCTCTTCTACCTCCTTTCATTATTTCTTGGTTTTCTATTATCCTATAGTCATGTTAGACCTAGTTTTATTTTATAACATGATGTTTTATTTATTTTCTTTTCGTTTGGGGATTGTTGTCATAGTTTTAGGTTTTGTAAACCCTCGGATGGTGATATCGGGTGTGCGTTTCCATTACACCAAGGATTTGAGGTAGGATACCCCTTGTACATGCCTTTATCTTTTAAGATTCATCATTTTATTATTTTTTTCATCTGATAAATATGTTTATTCTTATTTTTAATAATTTTTATAATTTTATTTGTGTACAAAATGGTTGTTTAATCCTTGTTTTGTGAAAGGTAGTGTTGTTTTGTCATAAAAGTTCACACTAAGTGTTTGTTTAAATGATCCATTATCATTCCAACCTATTTTGTAAGGTTTAGAACCAATTTTATGGTATTTTTAATATGTTACATTTTCTTTTATAAAGTATGGAATTAAATTGGTGTTTTCTTTCTTGTAAAATGCTTAAAATAAATTGTTTTGTTTAAAAGGGAATGTCATGTGTTCGGTAAATTCTCCAGTTGGCTTTTATGTGTTATGTTTGATTTAAAAATTAGTTGTTTGAATTTATAAATTAATTGGAAGAATGATAAATGGTATTTTGGTTCCTCATATGGATTTTCAATTTGGATTTTCTTTTACAAACAAATGGGTTTTGGTTTACAACATGTTTGGGCCCGATTTGTCAGAAAATGGCATGTTTCACATCCTTATAAAAATGGTTTTTTTAATATGTACCAGAATATTTTAATGGATTTATGGAGGTGTTTTGATTCTATAAATGGTGTCTATACACCTCTTTAATAAAACTGAAATGCATACCTTCTTCAAAGAATAATTTTGAGAAAGGCTTAACAGTCTGTTTTGGCATTTGTTTTTTTTTTGTAAAAATGGTTTCCATGTGTATTTAATGTTCTATCTTTTGGGGAAATTTTATTGTCCATGAAAAATAATTTATTGATTGGTTTTGGGGATTCCAAATCTGGTTTTTTATGTTATTTATTATTTTTTGGCCTTAAAAAATCATTTTTGAATGGATTTTATGTGCAAGGCCTCGTTATACTCCTTTAAATTGTTTTACGAATCTTTTTAGTGGTTTATTGATTTGTGAATGAAATTTGAAGCATGTTTGTAGGATATTTGTGTATTTATGGTTTATAAATAGAATATTTATGGGGAAACTGTATTTGATAACATCTGTAGATTTATTGATCACTAATGGGGATCTCGGGTATCTAGGTGGGCGGATGTGTAGTAGTATGCAAGTGATTCTGTGGAATTTGGCCCCTATTTCACGTAGAAGGTTTGACGATGAAAACACTAGCTAAACCATGATGATGATTTTTTTTGGGACCACTAGGTTATGTGTATTCTCTCTACTATTTTCTAGTGTGCATGATAACGGATATTTATTATGGTTACTTTCGCCGATATACGAGGTACCTAAGGCTCACAACTAACTAGTGTCTAGGGGTGTTCCCGTGACTTGTGATCATTGGCTATTTTGTACTCACCTTCATCATACGGTGTGTTTGGTTGGTAAATTTTTTATTGTGTGTAATTTATTTAAAATTTTAAATTATTTAAATCATCCCTCTTGAAAACTATTTTCATTTTGAAGTTTCACCCCTTTAAAAAATGTTACTACCATTCTTGTTTATAAAACATGAAAATTTTTGTCTGGTAATTTTTTATATAGAATGGGACCACATTTTGAAAACAAAACTTTATATATTTTATTTAAAAATTGAAATTGATGTTTATTGTATTTTAAATGATTTTCATTGGTAATAGAATATCAGGATAAACTAATGGTTTTTAATACTCACGCCTATAGTCATCTTCTACTTTTATCCCTTGTGCAGGTTTCTGCTTGAGTTTGATCGCCTTGGGAGACATGTGATCATTATGTTATAGAGTGACCAGAAGGGTCACATGGAATTAGTTGGTTATTGGGTTTCGTCAGCTGAGTTTTTGGTTTAGTTGTACTTTCAGTTTATTCAACAAATAATGTTCAGTTTAGTTTTTATATAAATGTATTTTGGGCTGTCCATTTCTTTCCACAGTTTCACTACTGAAAATTTAGGCTATAACCACAGTTTGAAATCATGTCTATAATTCCCAAAACTGTGGCTATAGGTTATAGCCATGGTTCAACAAACTGTGGCTGGTAATGGCGTGGCTATACGGCATTACCTATATCCACGATTTCAAATCGTGGCTATAGGGTATTGGCACGATTTCAAACAGTGGCAGAACATGAAGCCGCACAAAGCCTATAGCCACAGTTCATAATCGTGGATTTATAGCTTTATCCACGGTTTAAAACCATGGATTTAAGTCTACATCCACGCTTTAAAGCCGTGGATTTAGGGCTTGACATTTCTTTAAAAAAAACCTACAGCCCCCCCCCCCCTAAAAAGCCTCCCTGGACAGCCGTTGCACCCCCTGGATAGCCCCCCATGCCCCCTGGACAGCCCCCTTTCACCCCCCACCCCCTGACATCCCCCTTGAACCCCCCCCCCTAGACAGCCCCCTTGAACCCCCTAGACAGCCCCCATACCCCCCCTGGACAGCCCCCATTCCCCCTTGGACAGCACCCTTGCACTCCCCCCTGGACATCCCTTACACCCCCTTGGACAGCCCTTGCACCCCCTGGACAACCCTCATTCACGTCACCTAGACATCCCCCTTAACCACCCCCACCCCCCACTCCAACAGTAGCCCACCACCCCCCCCCCCCTCCCTGCAGCCCCCCCCCCCCTGGGCAGCCCCCCTAGACAGCCCCCTTCCCCCCCCACCCCCCACTCCTGCAGTACCCCCCCCTCGTGTAGACCCCCCAGCACACCCCCCACCCCACCTTGCACACCCTCCCTGGACATCCCCCTTGCAACCCCCCTAGATAGCCCTTGCACCCCCCTGGACAGGCCCTTGCACCCCCCTGGACGGCCCTTGCACCCCCCCCCCCCCCCCCCACCCCCATGCCCCCCCTAGACAGCCCCCTTGCACCCCCCCCCCCAACTCCTTCAGTAGCCCACAACCCCACCCCTCCCTACAGCCCCCCCCCCCCCCCCCCGGGGAGATGAGTGGATAAGACCCTTGAGAAGCTTCCAGACTAATTTATTCCATGCAATCTGGAATTTCTGGAAAGTGCTTGAAAGATCATTGATGAGGTATGCATTTCTCTCATCCCTGTTAATGACCGAATAAAGTCTGATATTAAGGGGGAGAAAATGAATTAATCAATGACCAGAAGTTGAGGAAATTTGAGATCATAAGGATGATTTCTAAAACCTGCTACATGTACTTGAATGTTTTCAACATGTGTATTGAGATGAGTGTAAGATCTCAGGTTGTAAATGAGGAAGAAAAGTTGTTTCATGCCAACATGAAGATGATAAATGTATTTCAAGATAGTTGGAGTACCCAAGCATATTGATGAGACAATTAGGAGCTGGACAGCTTAGAAGGGAGTTGGAATTTCCGAAGATTGTTGAGAAGGAATATGAAGTTCTCAAGAAAAGGTGTTAGTATGAGAATCTTAAAGCCCCCCCCCCCCCCCCATGCACCCCTCCCCTTGCAGCCCCCCTTCCCACCTTGGACCGACCCCACTCACCCCCTGGATAGCCCCCCCCCCCCTCCTCGATGCCCCCTCCCTCCTGGAAACCCCCCTGGACAGACCCCCCCAGGACAATCCCACCTGGACAGCAGCCCCCCTGCTGGACACCCCTTGCACCACCCCTGTTGGACACCCCCTAGACAGACCACCCCCCTCCTAGACACCCCCTCCCTCCTGGATAGCCCCCCTGGAAAACCCCACCCGGACAACCCCCCCCCCCCCCCCCCGAGACAGCAGCCCCCACTGGACCCCCCCCCCCCTTCGTGGACACCCCCCTCCCTCCTAGACAACCCCCCTGGAGAACCCCACCCGAATAGCATCCCCCCCCCCCCCCGGACAGCAGGCCCCCCTCCACCCCCCTGAACAACCCCCCCCCCCCCCCTCTGGAAACCCACCTGGACAGACCCCCCCCCCCCAGGACAACCGCACCTGGACACCCCCCCCCCCCTCCCTCCTGTAAACCCCCTTGGACAACCCCACCCGGACAGAAGCCCCCCCCCCTCCTAGAAACCCAATACTATTGTGCTACCTTTGGGTCCATTGTGGGTTTTTGGTGCTGGATTTATCTGTTGGAAAGGGATAGGAATGTACAGTGGATTTTTTCTGGTTCTCAGCTTGTGTGGGTCATGAAGGTGATGTTATTGTGGGGCTTCTTGTTTCTATTATGGTGTTGGGTGGGTGTGTGATGTTTATAGTGCAAGGATCATGTGTAGAGGATGCCTGATTTTAGTGTGTGGGGATGATTCTAGAGGAGATTCTAGTGTGGTGCGGATAGAGTCACATGTTATTATTCTAGGTGCAGTTATAGAGGATAGGGTTCATGGTGTGGGTGATTCAAGTGGGGATTTCTAGTTTTTGGTTGATTGGTTTCTTTTTGGGTTGTGGTTTTCCTACTACTTGGCTATATGTAGGGAATGCCAATGAAGGAAATGAAGGAAATGGGTCTGGTCCAACACAGGTTCAGGATGTCCAATCTCAGCAGGAGGATTGGTGCCTTGTTGAGGAGTCACAACAAGCTATGGATGAAAAAATTCTTCCAGCAGATTGTACTTATCTTAAGGTTGTAAATCAACATGAGGTCCGCTTCCATGTTGTGGAGTTTCAAGGACCTGTTGACAAACCATAGAGGCCTACGACTCCTCTTCATGTATTTTCTGCACATGAAGAGTACAAATTAGATATAGTTTTGGTGGAATCCACTCAGGATAATGATGCTGAAACCCAGGTAAAGGATGATGCCTTTATCATTAACCCTGACATGGATGCTTTCAAATCCTTAGATGAAAGTTCACAGATTATTGAGGAACTCAACAAGTAGTGGAACACAATGAATATTAGGGTAAAATGGTCTGACACAGATAATTATGGTTCTCCAAAAAAATGTTCATATCGGGACGCTGTTAAAGGTAAATCAGTTGCCAATGAAGTCTTTTCGCCCTCAATGACAATGTCCCATCCAAGGAAGGACTACACACATCTGAATCCCACTATGGTGACTAGATCCATCTCTAGTGGGATAAAGGCTCAAGGTAATTCTTTCAGTCCCTTGGAAGATGAGTTTGATTGGGATTATGATGAGTATAATCCTCTTGAATTTGATTACTGAGGTCATTAACATTCTATGTTTTAGAATGAGGGCAGTGCGTCTTGTCTGACCCCATTACCTTATTGTTCCCTGTTTTGGCTTTTTTTGAATAATGAGGTTGGCCTAACCTTTATAAAAAAATTGTGGTGGTCTGGTGCCATGATATTGTAGAATGTTTCCTTGGATTCAAGGTTCATGAAGTAGTAGGTGGTTCGAGTTGCATGTGGACTAGTGTTGTTGTTTTTAGAGGAAGGTTTTCTTTATTGGATGGGTTCTTTCTAGCAGCCTTTTGGGTTTCAGTAGCTATTCTGGTGTGAGTGGCTAGGAGGGTTGGGTTTTGTTTGGTGTTGGTTGGGATGACTGCATTTATTGGTGTTTAGGGGAGCGGTGTTGTGGTTGGGTGGTAGGTGGATGGTTTGTGGTTTTGTAAGGGTATAGGAAGGTGGGTTTGATTGATGGTGTTTATTATAGGTGAGTTGAGTGGTTTGTTTTAGGGATTATGGGATTCTGGAGATGATTGGATAATTCTCGCCTTGGATGGATTCTGGTGGTGATTTGGAGGTGTTTCTCATGGGATGTTCAATTTTATCATATCACTGGACAGACCCCCCATAGACAACCCCACCGGGACAGCAGCCCCCCCCAGAGAGCACCCCCCCCCCCCCCCCCGGCTGGACCCCCCCTAGTGTGGGATGGATGTGGCTGGAGCAAGGACAAATCACGGCATTACCGAGGCATGACCGCAGCGTGACCGCGACATGTTGGCCCGGTCCAGCGACTTCCGCGGGGAAACATCTTCTGTCCAGAAGCGAAGGGAGCGGGAGGAGACGAGGCAACATTCCAGTCATCGCCCCACTAGCAGAAATTGTGACTAGTCAGTCTCAACATTGATCACAAGACTCATGAAATACTATCACTGTGAATCGCTGTGGGGTGTCGTCCTGGAGCAGGGAAAAATCACGGCATTACCGCGGCGTGACCCCGGCATCACCGTGGCATGACCGCGGCATGTCGTCCTGATCCAGCGACATCCGTGGGGCAGCATCTTCCGGGCAGGAGCGAAGGGAGTGGGGGGAGGTAGGGAAACATTCCGATCGTCACCCCGCCATTAGAAATTGTGATTATTCAGTCTCAACATTGATCACAAGACTCATGGAATACTATCACTGTGAACTGTTGCGGGTTGTCGTCCTCGAGCAGGACCAAATCATGGCGTGACCACGGTGTGACCATGGCCACTACTAGGAAACTGAGGTATATCCACGCCTATAAATCCACGGATTAAAAAATCTGTGGCTATACCCCCACAATTATCCAAGGATCCATGGATGAATACCTCGACCCATTCCTTCCGCTCGATCCATCCTCCACAAAACCTCTCAACAGCCTGATGCCCTCCCCGACGCCTCCTTGTC
Organism: Viscum album; assembly: GCA_963277665.1. Taxonomy (NCBI): domain Eukaryota; kingdom Viridiplantae; phylum Streptophyta; class Magnoliopsida; order Santalales; family Viscaceae; genus Viscum; species Viscum album. The sequence goes on along the minus strand of OY728150.1, from coordinate 2,051,103,055 downwards.
GCGACCCTCCTCATCCAGACAAGTTTTTTTGAGCGGCCTCCCCACCTCCTCTCTTCCTTCCCGATGACTCCCCGATGCCTCCTCCCTGATGCCTCCTTGCCAACAGCCCTCAATACCCACGACGCCTCCTCATCGCGACCCTCCTCCCCACGATCCTCCTCCTCCAGCGAAGCTGCTCTGAGCGGCCTCCCCAACCCCTCCCTTCCTTACCGACAACTCTCCCCCACAACCCTCAACACCCCGGACGCCGAGGTCGACACCCCCATGCCCTATAATCAAGGTATTTCAAAATTTCTTTGATTTATTCTATTATTTCTTGAATCTGAAACTAATACTGGATGTGGACGAAGCTATGGTAGATGGTCTTTTTCTTTTTCAATTAATGACTCGATTGTATTATTTATTTGTTAAAGGATATTTCCCATTTTGGGTTCCTTCCTTATTCCTCCCTCGATTGATGGATTTACTATTGGAGTGCTAATTCAATCCAGAGGAGGTTTTCATTAGAGATTTTGAAGAAGGTTGTTGTTGGACATGGCATGATTCAAGTGCCTTTGGGTTTGGATGAAGATAGTCCAGTGAATCATGATATGAAGGATCCCCGCAATGTGAATGTTTAAGATGATTTTAAGGATAACCATCTCTCTTATGCTCGGATAGATATTTTTTAACCTTATAGCTAGTTCTGATTCATAAAATTAAATAATTATGAGAAATGGTACTTTAGATTTTATTGAGCCGAATGCTAAAATTCTTGAAGAGATTTTAGAAGAATGTAGTATTTAATTCGTGGATGTTTAATGTTTCAGCAGAATAATAACCCATGGAAAATTAAAGATCTCCTAATGTGGTTCCATCAGATTTGGGGCTTCAGTGGATGGCGCATGGTGTCAATTGGTAGGGGATTTTTGCCTCTTCTTAGGATGAATTAAAATCAAGAACACGAGGCTTCAGTTTTGTCTCCCACAAACCTGGAATCTTGAGGTTTCAAGATTGGGATCCTCTCTTTGATCTATCTTTGGTTAAGAATTTAATTATTCAAACTTCGATTCGCTTTTAGGGTTTAAGTTGTTTTTTTGGAATTCTCAAATCCTTTGGGGTAATGAACCAGTTGTGGGAATTCCTATCAAATTCAATGGGGAGACTAAGCGTACTTGATATGGTCATTTTTTATGTTTTTTTATTGAGGTTGATTTATGTTTTCCTCTCATTGAAACTGTTTTCCTTGTTGTTAATGGTTATAAACTTGAATTGTCATCTGAGTTTGAAAGGTTACCTGAATTTTTTAGTAAGTGTAACTGCATTGGGAACTAGAGTGAGAAGTGTTGTAGAAATATAAGATTTTTCAATTACAAGAAGATTGGTCATCTGATTGATCAATATAATTTTAAACTACTTGTGAATGATTTTGCTGCCAAAGATGGGGCACTCCTAGATAAGGAGCTTGAAATTCATTAGGATGGGAATGTTATGGGGGAGAAAACAGGGTAAATGTTCTAGAATCTCCTTTCCTACTACAGTGGTTGTTAATTAACCAACGCAAATTTTTATGGATAAGGAAACTACAGTTAAATCAGTTGAGGTAGGTCGGGAGGATCGGATTTCAAAGAGAAAATCATGTAATGATACTACCCAAGATGTTGGAGAGCTTAGGACTCATGATCCATGGTTCTCAGATAATGAAACTGAGGTGGATACAACGGATCTCCAAGAGGAAGATTTTATGAAGTCTAGAGATAGTAAAGGTAATAAGAACACTTCTATGGTTGGTGTTTATTCCATAGTACAAAGGAAATAGAAGAAAATGGTGTTTCAATTAGGGGTAAAGATGAATCTGCTTCCTCGATGGATACAGAATAGGTTCATGTTTCAACATGTGCTCACTGAGAACTGAGCTAGATACAGGTAAATTTCCCAATGAGGTAGTGGAACCTAGTCTTGGAAACTCTGATGTACTAACACCGGTGGATGGTAAGAAAATAGGTAAGTGGGTGAAGCAGTCAACCTTGGTTGGTGCAGACACATTTATTTTGGATGATGTTCAGGAATCTTCTTCTAAATGGAAATATAAATCTACTTTTTTTAGTGCTAAGCTGGATATAAGGAAAAAGAAAGCGAGTCAAGCAACTTTATCTATTCCAATTGATGAGGCTAATCTAAGTAGTGGTAAAGGGTTCGGTGCTAACCCTCAGTTAGAGATGACACCAGTTGGAGGAAATTTATTCTCTATGTTAAATTCATAAGTGTTTTTTACAACAAGGAAAGTTATCTGGTGGACACTAAAAAAAGTCGAGAGAAGGTTATAAGTAACTTCATGTTGGCTGCTAAATATATTGTTCTTATTGCTATATAGGAGAAAGTTGTGCTAGACAACAACACATCTATTTCTTCAAAACATGAAGTAAAGGAAAAAAGTGAGTTTCAACACTAGTAAGAATGTGGAAAGTCAGGACTTGGTACTAGGGGTAGACCCACTAAGTATCCCCGATAAAATTATCAAGGAGGCTCAAAAGGAGAAGGGCATGGTCGGAAGCATTTTAATTCCAACTGATAAAATCTCTATTCCTGTTGTACAGGAATTGGATGAGAAGGATATAAATCTTTAAGATAAGTAGGAAAAAGGTGGGAAGGACTTGAGCATGCCTCTTGTGGTTGATTCTAGGGAGGAATAAGAAAATCCATGGAAAACTACCAAATCATGGAGCAGGGGGCAGGGGGCAGGAGGCAGGTCTGCAGGTCTGCCGGGAAGGGGGGGAAGGGGGGGAAGGAGGTGGGGGGCAGGGGTAGGGGGAAGGGGGAAGGGGAAGGGGGGAGGGGGACAGGGGGAGGGTGGAGGGGGCTGGGGGCAGGGGCATGGGGAAGAGGGCAGGGGGCAGGGGGAGGGTGTAGGGGGAAGGGGCTGGGGGCTGGGGGCAGGGGGCAGGGGAAGGGGGCAGGGGGCAGGGGGGTAGGGGGAGGGAGGAGGGGGCAGGGGTCAGGGGGGCAGTGGTTCCATATTGCTTATTGAAATTTTTTATTCTGACATTTATTTGAGTGGTTTTCTTCTGGAATTGGAAGTGTAAATGTTTTTCAGAAATAGAACGCCACGAATTTTTTCAAACTATTTATCATAAGTCGTTAGGACTCTGGCCTAACAAGTAGTCACACACCAGAACTAAGTAGAAGTAAATGAACAACAAATCAACGTCTTTTATTTCTATAGCCTAAATTTCCAGTACTGGAACCTACTCATTTGGATGATTATGGTCATGAGAAGTGTTCACTTTGGAAGGAATCTATCACTCAGTATATTAATGAGTGTTAAGATTTCATTATATTATCTCTGATATGCATTCTTCCAATTATTTGGTTTTTATATATTATAAATTCAACCAAATTAATATGATCGAAATATATTAAGGTATAGCGCCTTTTATAGATCATGATTTTTGTTACATAACTAAAAATATCCAACTATATTCACACATATCAAAATTAATCTGATGTATAATTTACATGAAACCCTTTTATGTAAATGTTTAGAATCCTGTGAAACCAAAATCTATACATTCCGAGATAGAGACTAAGCCCTCGGTCTGGTTAAAATATTACCAAAAACCCCATTATATATAGATAAATGTTAAGGATAGTGATTAAATCCAATAAAATAATAACATCTAATATATATATATATCAAAATTATCCTTTATTATTTGTTCATTGTTGGTTATGGATTCATGTATCATTTATCATGTACAGTTGACACACTGATCACATATATATAAGAAGTTGTTATATCTCATTTCTTTTCCTAGTATTTTCTTATAGGTGGTTTCTTATGATATGATGGGTTCTATCCACCACCATTGAAGACAGTGAGTTCAAGATTTGGGTAAGGTTTATTCTTTTTTTATTCTTTGGCCCAATTTTAATTAGGGATTTTTTGATTTTTGGGTTCCTTATATTTTTGTTGTGTGTTTTGGATTTCATTGAGGTGGATTCGAGTCGTCGTTGACGAAAGATTGCATGTGTATTCATAGGTAGGCATATGCATATATAAGTTCCCCCTTTATATATATTCACTCATGTTAGTATGAATATATATATTGGGGCTAGGTGTGCTTATCTATAGATATGAAAAATGCATACGCGTGTAAGTGTAAAGGGGTATATGGAAGTATAAACATATATATAAGGACCCCCTTGTGCATATTTGGCCATAAAAATATGTAAATAGGGGCTAGGTGTGCTTATACATATGTTAAGTTGCATAAGCGTGAAAGAGGAAAAAAGGAAGATTCGAGTTGTCGTCGTCAAAAGAAAACACTCCTTGAGGTTGAGGTAGGGTCCCTCTCCTAGCCTATTTAATTCAAGAATGTTTTAAATTTCATTTAGTTGACTTATTAATTTTTCATGTTTATATTAAATTTCAATTCTTGAATAAGTGTTAGTTAAGATAATTATTTTTTTTGTTAAATAAGTCATGGTTTTGTAATAAAACCCCTCCAACGGAGGTGCGCTATCTGAAAAAACTCATAGTGGTATACCCTGCTTAACATTATTGCATTGATGTTTTCCTTATACTTGATGTCATTGTTAGTCATAAAGCACACATCGTACTTGACCTTTTTTATATCCTTGTAGGGGGTTTCACAGTTTTTATTAAAACGATTGTTTGAACCAAGACACTCTTTAAGTGCAGTTAGACTTTTAAGATGGGTCCCATTATGTGTGACCATGTCACATGGCATGTGATATTTAAATCCAACCAAAAGCCCAGTTCCACAGCCCAGGGGTCCCATAGTACCAGTAATGTAAGATTACATGTTATGTAACCTGTGATTTTTTTGATCCCATGGGGTATTCCTCTAGGTATTCCTACACATTGCTAGATCTCCAAACCTCACTGAATTAGGTATATCTGGGGTCATCAAATCCTCTAGTCATCACATATTAGCATTCATTTCTTTAAATCTTCTGAGAAAACATCCTCTCATTCCATCCATATCATCCTATTTGAAACTAAGTGGAAGATGCTGCCCTGCGGATGTCGCAGGACCAGGCCAACATGTTGCGGTCATGCCATGGTCACGTCACGGTCACACCACGATCACGTCGTGGTCACGTCGCGGTCACGCCGCAGTCACGCCTCGGTCACGCCGCGGTCACACAGCGGTCTCTCCATGGTCATTCTGCGGTCACGCCACGGTCACTCCGTGATAATGTCATGATTTGGCCCTGCTCCAGCCACATCCAGTCCACACCAGCCCCCTTCCACCTTCATTTCAGCCTGCTTCCACCATCATTCCAGCCCACAACAGCCCTCCTTCCACCTTCGAATCAGCTCGCACCATCCCCCTAGCATCTGCAACCAGCCCCCTTCCACTGGCATTCCAGCCCCCTTCCACCTGCATCTGGAAGATACTACCCCGCGGATGTCGTTGGACCGGGCCAACATACCGCGGTCATGCCACGGTCACATTGCAGTCATGACGCAGTCACGCCGCAGTCACGCCGAGGTCACACCGCTGTCACGCCGCGATCACGTCGTGGTCACGCCGCAGTCACGCCACGTTCATGCCGCAGTTTGGCCCTGCTCTAGCCACATCCAGCCCACACCATCCCCCCAGCACCTACAACCAGCCCCCTTCCACCAGCATTCCAGCCCCCTTCCACCTGCATTCGAGCCTGCACCATCCCCCAACCACCCGCAATTTATCCCGCACCAGCCACCACACCAGCCACCACCCCCCAGCCTCCTGCAAAACACTCATTCTAGCCCTCTTCCACTAGCAAAGGTGGGTAATGAAAACCTCTCATCAATGAAACTCATCCTCGAGTTGATCTTATGAAAGTCAAAAGTCATTGTTAGTGAATATTTCTAGCTTCTAAACTCATATATCATCTTCCCTTTCCTAGGTCTCTTCTTGTACTCGGTTATATTATTATAGCACCTGTACCAGGGGAACTGATTTAACTTGGAGTGTCTTCACGCTCTAATCAACAATATGAATGAGATACTCCTCTAATGAAGCATCTACATCCTACTAATCCTCATCAGGACAAAAAACATGTGTTGTGTCTAGAGAGTATTAGTGCATCCAAGACAGTTGAAGTACATCATGCTTTGACTGGTACTTTTTGAGGCAGTGCTAACTTGTAGTCCACTATTGGGTGATAATAGATCTCTGACATGAGATAACAGGAAAGAACCACCATCTTCATTTTATCTCACTTAATTTATATATCAAATCACTAAGTCTCCAATCAAAGCTATAGCTAAAAACACGATATATGGAATGAAATTTCTATGAATTTTCTTAAGATTGATATGC